>OX422212.1:61022415-63738665 GCA_949130495.1 Sambucus nigra | reverse complement strand
CTGGCCGAGCTCTTTATAGGAAATTTCTATTTTGGTGCAAATCTGATTAAAAGGGTAGCACATATATTGAGTGTTAGACATAAGGAAGGAGAAAGTACCAGGGTTATATCGCTCGTTTTAACAACAAGAAACTGGAGGTCATAGACTATGAGGAAAAGATAGCTATTATGGCTCTTATGAGTGGTCTTTTTTCAAAAAAGCTGTACTACACCTTAGCCAAGGATCCTCCCAAATTCATGGCTGAATTGATGGCTAAAGCAGCCAAAATTATGAATACCGAAGAAATTATGGCTGCGAAGAATAATGTTGATGCAAAGAGAGAAACAAAAGTTGACGGTAAGTCGGAGAGGAAAGATCACAAGCATAACGGTGCGAGCAAGCAGTCAAAAGCAAAGAAACATTGGATCACCTGAGGAAGTATGAAAATTATACTCACTTAAAGGTAGATATAAACCATGTTTTGGAGGAAATCAAGAACAATGAGGAATTGAATTGGCCAGAAAAACTGAGAATAGATCCCGAAAGAAGGGATAAGTCCAAGTATTGTGAGTTCCATAAAGATCATGGTCACACGACCAAGCAGCGTGTAGCTCTCCAGAATGAGATAGAGTCACTCATTAGACGAGGAAAGTTGAACAGGTACGTTGATCGTCAGAATGGTGGAAGAACCAACAAAAGAGCTCGGCAGAAGTCCTAATCTCCTTGCCGACCAAGAGATGATAAGAAAAGAGACTATGAAGATGACCCTGAAGATGACCCCGAACTCCTAAAAAATCCAAGACAATCCGAGCGTGAGATATTTTTAATTCATTTTGGTTCATTCAATTGTAACAAGATTACAGGTGAAGACGCAGGAGGGGATGATCATACCGCTGAAAGGAAAGCTTACCTCAATGATGCTCAAGCTTGTTCCTATATATAGCATATAAATTTGACAGAAGAAGATCACCCAAGGAAGGTTAACAAAGAAAATTTGGTTCTTGGTTTTTCTAAAAATGATCTGGAAGGCATTTTGTATCCTCATGATGATCCTCTAGTAATCAAAATGAGGATGAAGGATGTAATCGTTTCAAGAGTGTTGGTGGATAATAGTAGCTCGATGAACATCATGTTTTACCACTGATTCGACAGTTTGAACTTAAAATTGGGTCAGTTGGAGCCGTATCACAGGCCCCTCATTGGGTTCTCTGGAGAAAAAGTTTTTCCACTTGGGACGATCAAGTTAGACATGTTGATTGGAACCTGGCCTGCTTGTTGATCATAGAAGGTGTGTTTCTTCCTGATGGATAAAAATGTCCTATCAGCTTACAATATTATCATAGGGAGAGTAGGCTTGAAAAAGTTTGAGCCAGTTACATCCATTATACTTCAGTGTCTAAAATTCCCGACCAACTTTGGCATGGGAATTGTGAAGGGCGACCAAAAATTAGCTCGGGAATGCTACTACTCGTCTGTCGAGCAAGAAGAATTAGAGAATGCTAGAAAGAAAACAACCACTTATCAAGCGGATGAGTCTGATGAATCTGAGATTGAAACCTTGGACCCAAGGGATGAAACATAACTCGTTAAAGGCCAAGTAATTAAGGTGACAGAAAGTATTATTCTGGATGATGAGCAACCAAAAAGAACAACTCAGATTGGTGCTTCCCTTGACCCGGTATTAAAGAAAGAGCTGGTGGAGTTTCTAAAGCAACGAAAACCAGTATTTTCATAGAGTCATGAAGATATACTAGGGATAGAACCAAATTTCCTATGTCATGAGCTTAACGTCAATAAAGAGATCAAACCAGTGAAGCAATGAAGAAGAGTCTTTAGTCTGGAGAAGAACCAAGCTATTTAAGAAGAAGTGGAAAAGTTGTAAAAGGCTTCTTTCATCGAAGACGTCAAGTATCCTAATTGGTTGGCTAACGTTGTGATGGTCAAGAAGAAAAATAACAAATGGAGAATGTGCGTGGACTTCACAAACTTGAATAAAGCTTCCCCGAAAGATCATTTCCCTTTGCCCAGGATAGATCAACTGGTAGATGCAACTTCGAGGCATGAGCTGCTAAGCTTTATGGATGCTTATTCTGGATATAATCAAATTAAAATGAAACCAGAAGACAGGGAAAGTACCTATTCATTACCCCACGAGGAACATATTGTTACAATGTCATGCCTTTTGGTCTTAAAAATAAAGGTGCCATATATCAGCAGCTGATGAACAAGGTGTTTGCAGAGCAGATTGGCAAAAATATGGAGGTGTACGTCGACGACATGTTGACCAAAATTAAGAAAGCTACTAACCATATAGTTGATTTGAACCAAACATTTGATAAGTTGGAGAAGTACTAGATGAAGCTGAACCCGACCAAGTGCATTTTTGGCGTACAAGAAGGCATGTTCCTCGGGTACATTATCAATCAAAGAGGTATTGAAGCAAATCCTGGCAAGATAAAAGCCCTGCTGGAATTACAATCTCTAACCACTAAAAAGGAAGTACAAAGCCTTACGGGGAGTGTTGCCACTCTCAACAGATTCGTCTCCCGAGCAACCGATAGATGTCTTCCATTCTTCAAGGTGCTCAGAAAGACCTTTGAATGGAACGACGAATGTGAGAAAGCATTCTTAGAGTTGAAGAGATACTTGGGGGCACCTCCTTTGTTATGTTGGCCAGTGGCGGGAGAAAAATTATATTTATACTTAACTATTTCAGAAAGTGCAGTCAGTTCGGCTTTGATATGAATAGAAAGCGGAGCACAAAAACCAGTTTATTATACAAGCAATGCATTCAGGGGAGCAGAGATCAGGTATCCAAAACTGGAGAAGTTAGCATTGGCACAAATCGAGGCGAGCAGGAGGATGAGACCATATTTTCAATCCCATACCACTGACATTCTACACAGACAGGCTTTACATAAAGCAGAAAATTCTGGAAGATTGATGTATTGGGCAATGGAGTTGGGGGAGTTTGATATTATCTAGGAACCAAGATCCTCTCTCAAATGGCAGGCAGTGGTGAATTTTATTGCTGAATTTACCTACCCAGATGTTACCGATCAATAAGGGGCTAACGCCGAGCAACCCCAAGATGCTAAAGAATCAACAGAAACTATCCCAAATCAACTCCTAGCAGCAGAATTTCTAGAAGGGATGACAACCGATCAATAATAATCTTTTGGTAAGAGGCCAAAGTTAAAGGATGAAGAGAGGAAGGACAAGATATTCCGTTAAGGGATTTTTCAGACCAGTGGTTTGATAATAATATCCCTATATGGAATTTATACATTGATGGTTCTTCGAGTATAATGGGTTGCGGAGATGGAATTATTCTCAATAGTCTCGATGGAATATACATAGAATATTCCTTGCGTTTCCAATTCTAGGCTTCCAATAATGAAGCTGAGTATGAAGACGTAATTGTGGGCCTCAACTTAGCTAAATCATTGAATGTAGAGCAAGTTGTGGTGTTCAGTGATTCGCAACTAGTGGTAAATCAGATGCTCAGTCTTTACGCAGCAAAAAGGGAGTACATGTCGAGGTATTTAGCTAAAGTTATGGATATTGTCTCCAATTTGGCGGCTATCCAAGTGATTAGAATACCAAGGCTGGATAATGCAAGGGTAAATGCACTTGCTCGGTTAGCCTCAACTATGCGCACCGAGCTATGAAGAATAATCCCCATTGAAATACTTGCAAGCCGAAGTATTGATGAGAATTTGATGGTGAATTTTATCACCATGGATATGGGACCTTCCTGGATGGATCCCATCAGGGCTTATATCGAAGAAGGTACTTTGCGAGTCGACCAAATGGCAGCCAAGAGGTTGAACTATAAGGCTATCAAATATGTCTTAAATAATGGAGTTTTGTACAAAAGAGGTGTGATAGCTGGTCTGTAAAGATGTGTTCATCCAGCAGAAGTTAAAGATCTAATAGAGGAAATTCATGAAGGATCTTGTGGAGCTCACGTAGCTGGAAGAACTCTTTTACATAGAATAAATATGCAGGGGTACTATTGGCCAACAATGCGCAATGATTATACAGCTTATGCCAAGAAATGCGATAAGTGTCAGCGATTCTTTACCATACGAAGAACTCTTCAAGAACTGCTAACACCAATCACTTTACCTTGTCCATTCGTTGTGTGGGGAATAGATTTAGTCGGGCCTCTACCAACTACGAGAGGGAGATTCAAATATTTGGTAGTACCTGTCGATTACTTTACAAAATGGGTGGAAGTTGAACCTCTCATTGATATGGCTTACGAAGGGGTCTATCAATTCATCTGGAAGAATATTATTGGCAGATATGGTTTTCCCTATGCTTTCATTATAGATTATGGTACCCAATTTGACAATGATGAGTTCGCAGCATACTGTTTACAGTCCAACATTCAAAAGGTCCATTCAACTACAGGTCATCCCCAAAGTAATGGGCAAACGGAGGTGACGAATCAAACTCTACTGAGTGGGTTAAAGAAATGATTGGATGATGCTAAAGGGAATTGGACCAATGATTTTCATTCAGTGTTATGGGCCTACAGAATAACTCCCCGAACAGCAACTGGGGAATCTACTTACATATTGGCCTTTGGGAGTGAAACAGTGATACCAGCTGAACTAGGATTACCTATTCATCGGGTGCTTAACTTCAATTCTCCAGTAAGTGATTTGATGAGACGCTTGGACTTGGATATGCTCGAAGAAGTCAGAGAAGACGCAGCAATCCAAAATGCAGCTTATCAACAGAAGACTACCATGTTTTATAATAAAAGGGTCAAGAAGTGTGATCTCAAGGAAGGCGATTATGTGCTCAAGAAAGTAATTCAAAAGCACAATATGTTGGAGGCCAATTGGCATGGGACCTATAGTGTCATAGTTGTTGTTCGACCTGGCACTTACAGAATATAAACTCTTGAAGGGCAATAATTCAAAAATGCTTGGAATGCAGAGCACTTGCGAAAATACTACCAGTAATGTAACTGTACATATACCCCATTATTTCAGTATGAATGAAAACGATGATTTCCCCATATATTTTTTTTGGAGTACTAGTGCTACACACTTAACTCACTTTGCAGCAAGCAAAAAAAAAATTCTCTCAACTAAACGTTGGTCGGCATCAGCGTCGGCATCAACACAAACACCAATAAAGTTTTTCGGCATCAGCAATCACCAACTACAATTGGTCGGCATCAACATAACCAATAATGTTGGTACAATAATCGAGCAAGGCAAAGCCTGTTTGATTATGGGTGACCCAAGTGGCATCTAAACTAGGCAAGAAGATGGGTAAAATATCCACTGCCTAGGCACCAGGGCAATTATTTACTTAAATGATTTTTATAAGTAAGCAAGAACACGGGATAAAAATAATTCCATTGCTTAGGCCTTTATGGGTGATAAGTCACTACAACTAGGCAAACACATGGGGCAAAAGTTCCATTGTCTAGGCAATCAAGTCAACAAAGGACAAATTATCCATTTATATATATATATATATATATATATATATATATATATATATATATATATATATATACACACTTAGTGACTGACAAGTACAACACTATTATAGTTGATCTCATAAAGATTGACAAGAAAAACATCATACAATTAATTTATCTCTAAGGAAACAAAATTACAAAAGATGATTTTTCTTCATTAATAATTACTAACGAAATACAAATAGCCTATTTTTCTGGTTTCTTTCCTTTAGATTTAGATACAGGATCCATTCTAGCTGGAGGATCATCTAAAGCAAAAGAAGAATTGATAAAGTTCAAATCTCGCAGCATTTTTGGTATTGCTCGAACTTGATCGGTCAAGAAAATGTGGAGATCGGGATATCTCAAAATCTTCGTGAAGATTGTAATCACCAAGGTATTTAGAAATCAAACACTGAGGAATGGAGCTAACTAGAATCCAGCTAACATCTAGTTTGAAAGGAGGTACTGGCAGATCAAGTAATCCAGGGTTATACAAATCCCACAACTCGGTTCCCTCCTCAACCTTCATCACAGGTAGCGCATTCAACCCCCCTGCTTGTATCCCTCATTATTTGATTGCTTCAACCTGACATCAAGATGACATAAATCTTCATTGTATCCCCCCATCCAAAACTCTCTAGGTTGCTTGTGGAATTGATAAGTCAATCGCTCAACATGCTAATGAAGCCTCTTCACAAAATTCTCCTTGCTCTGCAACATACAACTCTGATTGTAAATTTGCTCGGTAAGAGTTTGGATTTTTTAGGACATCTCAACCAGAGCTTGACTTTTTGCCTTCAGTTGAGCAGCTTGGTTTTCTAAAGCCTGTTGAGTCCAAGTCTCTTCAATACTTCTCCGACCAGCTCTTGTTCTACCCCGAGAAGTTAATGCAGGTCTGACTCTCTTCAAAGCTTCTAATTCTGCCCTTAATGAGGCATTCTCAGTCTCTAAAAAGGAAAAAACTTCATCATTAACCGGGTTCAGAGCTCCAGAGGAAGAAGCAGATTTTATCTATCTCAGTTCTTCTCGTAAAGCAATGTTTTCTTCCTCCAGCAGCATAGAAATGTTTCTATGTTCCTCAACGTCAAGTTTTAGCACACTCTCTCTATTGTTACGAGATGAGATAATTTTTTCATAACCCACAGCACTCAATTGTTGGTACTTCTTCTCATAACCCTCATGTGGAAGAGCAGTGGTTTCCCTGTGTTGAAGTTAAAGTTCTTCGATTATTCCTTGAAGATATTCAATCACTTCATAATAAGCTACGTTATTTTCTACATCATGATCAAGCAAACATTTTAAATATTGGTCAACATCAATTGCTCTCTTAGAGGCATCAGATCCCAGAATATTAATTATTTGTGCTTAAGTGAAATCTGTATGACCAACTTTGAAGTAATCAGTACACTTCTTCATCAACTCTGTATCGTGAGTTGATAACAGTTCCATCGTAGCAATAAACTAGCAAGGAAAAGTGCAAACAGATCAACAACAGTACAACTATATTGAACATTAAAGGAGTAATCCAGAATAAATAAAAAAGTCCATTTTATTGATTATGAGAGAAAATAGTACAATAAAGAGTACAACATAAAAGGGAAAAGCAATAAATTTCTAAAAAACTTTACACCTTTTCCTTATTCCCTACGACATCCTCAGCTGATTTTAGAGAAGGGATTGGTTGCTCGGTAGAAGTTATAGTCTACTGAACTTGCTCGGAGGACTGAGGGATAGCGGCAGCAAGCGTTTGTTCTACTATCATCAAAGAAGATTCATCAGACCCAGCTTCATCTTCATCTTCTTCTTCAATAGCAGGAGGAGGGCCATAGACATGTCTCTGAAATAGTTCAGAGTCCTAAGCAATGTTTAGCTCCTTCAACGCTGCAACCCATCCGTCCATAAATAACTTCAAACTTTCATACTCCATTTGAGTAGAGGTAGCAGTTATAACTTTGTTCCATCCTTTGTCCTGGCCAGAGCTAAAGGATTTCTTCGCAACAATTTTTTTCTTACCCCTTTCGAGGAAACACTCTCTCTGAGTTGATCTTCAACATATTAAATTTTCTGTTCAAGCTCTTTCTTATGCCGTTCATCCTCTTCAAGCCTGCCCTCAGCTTCCTCCTTGCTGGAAACGACCATCTTCAATTTCTCCTTTGCCTCCTTGGAAGCATTTATAGCCTCTTGCCGTGCTACAGCCTCTTGTGTTGTGTCCACAGATCTCTGTCGAGCTAGATCATCCTCTTTGGTAGCTTCCATAGCTTTTTATTGAGCAGTCTCAGTAGACTTGATTTTATTTTCCTAAGAAACTTTGTTGTCCTCATACTTCTATCGAGATTCCTTCAAAGATTTTGATAACCCAACAAGGGCTTCTTCTACTTCACTGGAAGAGGAAGCAGCTTTAATGTCTTCATCCTTCTCCAGGATATTATTGAACTGAAAGAAGAAGAGAAACTCAAGTTAGAGTATCAAAATCGAAGACAAAACTAAAATGACAGGTATAATGATACTTACTGATGCAAGGTGTTGGGCTGCCAAGTCAGTGAATTTTCTCCGAGGAGTAAAAGTCTCAGCAACTCGATAGTCAGGAAGAATTCCAGACCAGATCAATTTCTTGTCCAAGCCAGGTGTAATGAGTGCTAGAGACCTAGCCCTCAAAGAAGGTACTTTAACCCCAGTAGATTGAACAACAGCATCAACGGTCTTATCAGCAAGACCCCTTCTCAACCTTTTCAAAGGAGCAACCTTCTCAATCAATGGTGTTGTCTCTTCAATCAAAGTTGCTATCTCTTCTCGAACAACAACAACCCCTTCAGTTAAAGGTTCTACCTCCTTTGGAGTAACAGGGGGCTTCTTACTGATCTCCTTAGCAACCATAAGTGCTCCCCCAGATGGGGCAATGTCCTTTTTCTTAGTCCCTTCAGCTGGGACATCTTCTTTGCTTCTCCTTTTCCCATCAGTTCCACGTACAATCTTGGGAAAGAGATCAGGCATTCTCCTCTTCTTCGTCATCAGGTCAGCAATAGAAGTACCCAAATTAGAGGAATATTCTTCAATAATTGAAGAAGATACTGGAGCTTGCTCAAGATCAATTACCAAAGGAGGAGCAAGGGGTCGAGCAATAAAAGATGAAGTGGCGTTCTTATATCTCAGTAAATAGGAAGCATACCTCACGTGCTCCCTAACAATTGATTCATGCAAACCCCAAATGATCTTCAAATCTTTTATATTAATATTATTCCCTTTTGGGGATTTTTTTTACTGTCAACTGCAAAGCAAAAATGAAAGAGAAAAAGTCAGTGAAACATTTTATCAAACAAAAGCAGAGCTAGCTTCAAAATAAAGAACAACCTATCCCATTGACATAAGATGGACATCTAGGACCTTGGTATATGTCTTTCCCGTTTAGTGGGGGGTGTTGACAATTTTTCACCACCACTCCATGTACAACATAATCCCTATTAGAATCAGTGAGATTGACCACTAAACCTCTGTTAGAACACCTAGTTTTTAAATAGAAGGTGGTATCACTGGTGACCCACTTATAACAGTACATAATTTCAGGAATCCCTAGACGAGTTCCATGAATTTGATTCAACCTACGTACTCCATTAACTACCCTCTATGTATTTGGAACTACTTTTGCAGGTACAATATCAAAATATTAGCAAAATTCCAAACACAGGGGATTAGGCGAGAAAGAAAAAACACATTCTGCTACAAAACAGAGGGAAAATCGTGTCCCTCAGCTAGAGAAAATAAATCAGAAGGGCAAGGAGGTTCTTCTAAGACCACCCAAGAAGGAATTTCAAAATTAGCTCTAAACTTAATTAATGACTCGATAAGGTAAACCATGATGATTAAAGCAAAGAAAGAAAGAAGAAATACTTACAGAAGATTAAGGAATTAGCAAAGGCAGATGACTTTAAAGAACGTTCGTAAGAAGAAAATGAGAAGACAAAGAGTTTGGAAATAAAATAGCAAAAGGTAGAAGATAATCGGATTTTACCGCCATTATATATGCTACATCGAAAAACGAGAAAAGTAATGATCACACATGATGACTGTTATTTTCTCGACGGTTAATCAAAGGAAAAAGACGCAAATACCCAAGCATTCGTGAAAAACTCAAAACATTCACAAGTTTGCCATTTTTGCGCTCAAAATTGTTATATAAAGTGGAAAATTTTCAAAAGTATTGCAGTTCTATAATTAATCAAGACGTAAAAAATGTGCCCAAGCAACTTTTGAGTAAAATGCTCCACAGCCTTATATCATAACTCAACTGTGAAACATTGGGGCTTCTGTTGATACAAAAATTAGTCAGCAGACATGGACAAATTACTCATCCATCATGGCGCAAGTTCAATGTACCAAGCTACTCAGCGTACCAAGATACTCAGCGTACCGAGCTACTCAGGGTACCGAGCAACTGGTTCGGAAGATCAAACGATAAAGACAGATTCAATGAATATTCTTATCATGTACATATGTATATGCCTATTTAATAACGACATATTGTCTATTTATACTGACAACCCAAGGGCTATAAATACATTGTAATACCCTCATGGCAGGGTAAGCTATCATATGCAAGCATAATCGAGATTAAAGCAAGACACTCAGTAATACAAGATAGTGGACGTAGGCCATTTCGTGAAGGCTGAACCACTTTAAAAATCTCTTGTCTGATCTCTTTATTCATATTTATCTGTGATTAATTAATTAGATCAAATCTAGTTTTTTACATCAACAACGAGTATACTTTTATAATGAGAGATGGGAATTTAAGGGTACATGTTATGCAATGAGGGCGAAACGGATCCCAACGAACATAAATGTTAAGTAGTAGTGTATCGGGAGGGTTCCTTGTTTGGATTCACTTGGCGAGACGTCCCACGCACGAAGCTTGACGCAACGTTGGAAGTGGGGAGATGTTTGTTCTTTAGTACATGGTTGGGCGCCCTGGTTAACTATTTTCATTTTTTGATTAGTTGGCGATTATAAGTGAGAGATTATTATGTAGAAGTCGAGAGTAAGCTTAGGATTTTATATACGCGGGGCATGTGTTAGCATATGGTAAATTGGAGGTTTTGGAAGTGCTAGTCAGGTCGGGTAGCATAACTAGGATGTTTAAAATAAATGCGTTACGTGTGCACTGTTACATGAGTGGTGAGGAGTATCTCATGTGAGTGCGAAACTAGTTTAAATATGGATAATATCATATTTAGTATGTTAAAGTCCTTTAAACACTTGTTAAAATAATTTTTAAAACCTTGGGCTCTGACTCGTATCTATATTATCTTTTTCTTCTCCCTTGTTATACTTTTTAGGTGTCCAGACACAGGGACACCTGGATGACTATTCTTTCATGTCAGACGTTGCTGTCGCAACTGTGGATGTGGGCAGGAGATTGTATAGACGCTTCCACCTTTTTCATCTAGATAAGAGGTATTGGAAGTATATTTGGGTATGTTGCACAATTGATGTCATTTATTTTATTTCTAGCATTTTTGTTTTATGCTCTTTCGATATGGTTGTATATGATGTTTTACCGAGAGTTATCGGTTATTTAATTATTCATTTAAGTTTTTTATTTTACCATGTGAATGGTTTTAATTGTGCGATTAAGTTAAAAAGATTAAAACGTTTAAAATTTGATACCATGGCCTAATAGTTTATTAGTACTCAAATGGTTTTCGTCTGTGATACTGAGACTAAAATCATACGAGACACCCGATGTTTTATTAGGCAGGGTGTCACAGATGGTATCAGAGCATCAGGTCATAGTGTCCTTAGGAAGCTGTGTAGACATACTACGCTTTCAGCATTTCTTTCTGATTGATATAGAGCCCTATGTTTAGGATTATTGGTTTCTATGGTGAGATTTCATCCTCCTGCTATAGTGTATATATATAGTGGATATTATATGCATTCGAGTGTGTTTGTATGAAGAACATTGATGTACAACCGGTGGGAGGCCAATGGGAGAACATCAGGAGGCAGGGCTCCGTTGAAGTTGTAAAATGTTTTGGGGATAATGACCATAGTTCAGTTCACCCCTATTGTTGCTTTGGCAGTTGGGGCTATAAGGACTGCTAGAGTGTAATGTGTATATTGTTCAAGTACTGCTATAGTAGAAAGTGGTACCAGATTAGACTCACCTAGATGGTTAAAATGGAAGAGAGTTAGAGGGGTCTTTGAAGAGGAGTCACTAGCACTTAGGGGAAATTCTACTTGGGAGATTGAGGTAGATGATGACAGATGTTGTGTTTTATCAATGAAGAAGTTTATGCTTCTATGTGAAGGGAACTATCATAGTTTAAGTATTTAGTCAAGGAGTAAGACTGAATGTTATTGTGCTAGTGAAATACCGTAAGGGGAGACCCGTCAGGGGACCCATGTAAATGATTAGGATAACTGAGTTCTTACTAAGTGACGATGGATTCAGTCAGGGCTGTTAAAGCCAGCAGTGTGTTCCTTAGGGCTTGCGGAGCGAAGGGAACAATGAGAGTAGCCATCAGAGTTGATCCTACCAGAGTCTGAGAAAAGGACAACCCTAATACGATCGGTATGGATAGGAATAGGGATGACATGGAGAGACATTTTATGTGGAGAGTAAGACCACATGTATGGATTTTGCCCAAAGGGAATAAAGGGACAAGAGTATGATGCCTAGCAGGGGTGATCATTAATACAGTTTTTAGTTCATTTTGGATAAACATGTTATGTACGGAACCATTTGAACATACATGTCAATTGACAAGGTAAAAAATATTAGTTCTGTCCTCGAGTGAATGAGGTAAGTTTTATGTGACCCGATAGAGTCACGATATTTTTTATTAGCGCTAGATTCGTGTGTGAGACGAGTTTAGTGGTTTTATCGATAACATTATTATTATGTGTATATATTTTTTGTGGTATAACGAGGTTATCTTTGGTGTCAGCCGTGGAGGATGATTGGGTGTATTGATAATAGTATATATCCTTATTGAGATTTCTCATTTCAGTGAGGTGTTATACGAGTATGATATTATCCTGAGTGTGGACTGGTTAGAACGATAACGGGCTGTTATTTGCAAGGCTATCAGGTTTGTTGTTCTAGAGATGGATGGGTTGTTTTGGAAATGTCTCACCTGCAAGAAGATTGAGCGCGTATTGATATTATGTTATGATAGAGACTTCGAAAGAGGATATATATCTCAATGTATTTGATCCTGATTGTGTAGGTACTTTGTTGATAGCATTTGAGGGATATTGGGTTTATTTTGAGCGAAGAGATTGAGCTCGTTACCATGTTTAACGCTCAGACTTGGAGATAGGGAGAGCGTTTTGTTACCGCCGATGCTGAGTGATAGTGCATTGAGGAGAGTTCCTTGTTTGAATGTTATTGTGAGATGAGATACGATTGGATTTTTGTAAACATCATGAGTATAGAGACGTTGATGGATGCTAGGGCATCAGTTTAGATGTTAACCAATGTATATATGGATAAAACACTTGAGTTGAGCACTTTTATATGTTATAAGACATGAGAAACTGGTAGTGCTGTGATGAAGCACTGAAATTTTTCTCACCACGGGTGAAGAGTATGACAATGTCGAGAAGGATTAAGTTATGATTTGTGGGGTGATTGGGAATAACCAATTTTTATAGCCACACTGAGAATGCAAGGGCCTATATGTGTTACGTGTGAGACGTTATGAGTGGAAGTTGGTGTTGAGCGGTACATAGTGAATTTATCTCCGGATGCACCTCGTATAGATGGAAAGAGGGTTGGTTCGAGAAGATCAACCAGAAAATTTTGTCTTAAGATGACAATTCCAGTGACAGAATGGGCAAACAGATGGGTAAGTTTCATGGATGGGTTACGAACATCCGGATAAGGTCATGACTTCCTTTGAATGTGTGGAATAAATTAATCAAGATGAACTAATTGTTATTCTTTGAGGGTGGGTGACCGATACACGATGTCGCCCAGTATAGTTGTGAATCAGGATGAGATCCTTAAAACCCCACCTCTGATAGGGATTTTCAGGAAGTATTGGGGATGACGCTTTGTTGGGAAGGTCGTATCACCTATAGCCTAATGAATAGAGGGAGGTGATTGGCGACTAGTAAAGTTGTATGAATGTGATTTTGGAGTCAATGTACCTGTTTGTCATAGGCATGGTGCTTATTAAGGTTTTGTGTGGAAAAGTCTGTCTATTCTCCCTCTGATTGAATAGAGGTGAGTGGATAATTAGATTTTCTGGGTCAGAAACAATTTGGAGTTCGTGGATAAGAATGGGGTGACTTTTGAGAGTTGTAAGAGTTATGTTGCCACAAATTGATGTTTTGAGGACCGACAGGAGTGGTCATGTGTTATTATGATTTCTCGTAGGATAGGAGTTTTGAGTTGGGATTTATATGGGAAGCTAGAACTTTGTGATGTGCGGCCTTCCAACAGTGATGTATAGGCTCATTTTATTCGGATGCTATTAGTAGAAGCACAATGTGTGATGTGTCATTTTTAGGTGAGACCTTATGACTGATGGAGTATATTAGTACGACGAGAATCAAACAAGCTTGCACTGAAGTTGGAGCTATAGTGATTTAGTCTTTAGATATACGGGTACCACTTGAGGTATATAGTGGGCCCATAACCCACAGATTGAATTCGAGTACTAGAGGAGTATTGACACTGGTTTTATCTAAATTTCGAGGACAAAATTCCTTTCTAAGGGGGGAAGTATGTAATACCCCGTACTTTTATGGATATTTAAATAACATAAGTGAGTGTAATTTATTAATTTGAGAATTTAAAGTGTTGGATGATTATTAATGTGTTATATATTTATATACAGGTTTATATCAGGTCGCAGTTAGGCAAACCGACAAGGAGTAATATTTTATTCGAAAGATAAGGGCAGAGTTGTATTGGAATTAAAAAGGTAAATTTTTGATAAGTGACTTGGGTGGGAATTTTGAGTGAACGGTTGGTCTCGGAAGGGCCGAGATATAGAGTACCCGGGGGTAGTGTTTTGGGTTCCATGGACTTTTTGAACTAGTAGGGACTCACAATTGTGTACACAAGTCTATTTGGGTTTAATAAGGGATAAAACCTCATTTCTCTCATTATAAGGCACGACAGAGATAAATGAAAGAAAGAAAAGAAAGAAGAAGATAAGGGAAGAAGAAGAGAGGAGCTCGGGCCAACTCCGGCGTATTCTCAGCACGAGGTCGTCAGTATAATCAAACCAGGAAAGTGTTTATCTTGCTTTAATCATTTAGTGTGTTTATTTTTCATATCAAAGTTGGTGAGATGAAAACTTTGGATTTTAGTTTTGTTATTCTTGAATAAAAATGGGATTTGGGGGTTTTAATCTCATGTAAATGATGTGATAACAACTCTATGTGTACTCTAAACTAAAATTCATGTTAATGGTTAGAAATTTGGAGGATTGGATAAAAATGGAGTTAGGGTTTAACTCTTGCATATATTGATGAATCCCATGAATTAATTAATGTGTTTGGTATATCATAGTGTGTAGATAATTAGATTGATGGTGGATGATGTTGGGATGACTTTTGGGAGTGTTTTGGTGAAGAAATTGGGAGAAAAGCCATAACAGCCATGGCAGGCCCATCATAAAATTTTCCCAGGGCCGGACCGGTCCGCCCTCCCAGGACCTGACCAATCTGATTTAGTAGTTTGTCTAAAAATAAAAGTTGTAGATCTTTTTTATACTATTGCGTGGGCGCCAATCGCGTATTTTTTTGATTTTTTTTGAATTAGCAATGATTTTATTACGAAAGGGTGTTTGAGACCCAAATATTTGGTGGGAAATCAAATCGAGATTATTTTGGGATGTACGTGGATGAGTAAAGGACTTTGAGAAATATTAAGGAACATTATATGAACCTTGGGATAGTGAGAATAAAATTAGGGATAAAAATTTTAAGAATGTTTGGGACGAATGGAACTCGGGAGATCATTCGACGGGTATTTATATATATGTTTATGCACGTAAAATATATATATATATATATATATATATATATATATATATATATATATATATATATGCAGATTATTATTCAGTGAATGATGTGTGAGTATGATGGGTTTAGAATACTATTTAGGGTGATAAACTAATATTTGAAAATTTATGAATGCGACGATTCTAACATAACTGAGTAAATACTTATGGGATTAAAATAAGTACTTATTAATTATACGAATTTGTAAATTTGGGATTATAGGATAATTCCACGAAAAATAGGCATGAATAACCTGATTTGATGATGATGATCTATATATTTGTGTGTGAATGGTATATTTATGTGAAGCATACCCCTTTAGTGCTATCATGGGAAGTTACGCGATGTGGGTGAGGCCCCTTGCTTGAGGAGCAGGTTGCGTATAGCCCCCAGGTCATAGTCGTCCATTATTTATATTCTACGATTTTTATTCTGGGTGAGAAGTCTTGGGTATGATTCGTTCTCGCATTGAAGTTTGGAACTATGACTGCTTCCCATACGTTGTGATTTGTTTTTTTACCAAGACGGTTGTAATACCCCGTATTTTTATGCTATATTAATTTGGGGATTTATTCAATTTAATGTGAGTTAATTATTTAATAAAAATCCGGAAATTAATTATGTTATAATTATTAACGTGACGAGAGTTAGTAATTATGGGAAATTTGTTGAATATTACTAATGATCAAAGTAATATATAATATTGGTTATATTGAATGTCACGAGGGAATAAAATGACAATTTTGGAAATTTGAGTCGGGACGCGCCCGTGTCGCGTCGGGACTAATTATTGATAAATAAAAGTGAATATTTTATAAGTTGTTCGTATAGTCATTTTGAGTGCGCCAACGCGTCCGGAAGGGTCGAGATAGTCAGAAAAGTGTACCCGGAGGTTTAGTTTGGGTCTCGGGGCGTTTTTAGGCCTAATTAGTACCCCGGGAGGGCGTTTTGGACTTTTCACATTTTTGGGTAATTAAACCCACGAAAATCAGTAATCTATATCAGCCATTTAGGTTAGTCAGATAGGGTTAGAAAGCTCAAACACAAGAACGACCATAGGAGAGGAATGAGAGAGCTCTCAAGGCAAATTCAAGGCCCAAAATCCATCCGGTTGCACCGCCACCACCACCAACGCGTAGATCGCGCGACGGGGAACGCAACCACACCGAAATCATCTGCAAACCAAAACGTCAAAAATCCCAGGCAAGTGTTTATCTTGCTTTTTCGTTGATGCATCTTTCATATTAGTGTAGGAATGATTAGGATGAGTTTTATGGAAGAAAACCTAAGATTTGAGATAGGAATCGCATGTAGTTATGGTTTAAATGATAATTCTGGAAACCCTTGCCATGTAGAGGAATTTACCCACGAAATTATGATGTTAATAAGAAGAAATTTCTGGAAAAATAGATTTGAACCATGATTTAGAGATTTCTAGGGTTCTTGAATATTTAAATGAATTATGGCATGATTAATCCATGTTTAGTGACGTAAATTGACATGCTTTACGTAGGAAATGTATGATATCATGTTAGGATGTTAGTAGTACAAATTTTGAGACGTTTGAGATTGTAAAATATGGATTTGGTGTAAGTTAGAAGATGAAACCCGTAACTGCAATTCTGCAGATTTCGCAGACCTGCTTGATCGATCGATCGAGCCCAGAGCTTCGATCGATCGAAGGTTCGCTCGATCGAGCCCCAGTCCTCGATCGATCGACCCTCCTAGAAGACTCATGTTTCCCCTTATTAATTAGTTGAAATTCAATTTAATGTGAAATAATTCTTGGGCATCCTTAACAAAATGTTTTGGGTGATATGGAGGACCAGTAGGACATATGAATAACTTTGGGATTCTTAATATGAGACGAGAATTGTAATTATGGGAAAAGTTACTTAAGGGTTGATGAATTTATGAATTAACGGGAGAGTTGCGTAAGAGAGTTACGTTGGAACATAGAAAGGACACTTACTGAATTTTACACTTGGGAGGATAGAGTCCATGCATGTTACGTATTCAGATGAGAAAATCCTTCGAGTTAAGGTTAGAAACGAACTCTTATACGTAATACTAATAATGTGAAAATAATGGATAAATGTTGTAATTATGGGTGGTGAGAGGAACCTATATTAATATATGAAAAGTGGTATATTTATATGATTGTGTATGCATATATTATATACATGTGAAAACCATGCCCGCGCTACTTGCTATCCCTGAGGTTTCCGCGCTGGGACAGTCTTATCTCAATGGGACCTTTATGGGGGATATTGACTTGTACCCTAGAAGATAGATATCCTTGGTACAGGCTATCGAATCGATAGTTCAGACGGTCCTAAGAGGCGTGGGGTGTGTACTGACCTCTTAGAGACTTGGAATCTATACTTCACCTCAATATTGTTTGTGTATGTTGTTAATACAATTCGAGAGTGATTCCGAATTTGTATTCCCCTTAAAATGAGTGATACGGGGTTTGGATAGTAGAGTATGCCCGCACCATAGTTTTATTTGGGGTGCTGTTATGATATATATATATATATATATATATATATATATATATATATATATATTACGAGTAGTTAATATATATATGAAATTCTGAAATCTGGAACTGCCTACTGTGATTTGATATGTAGGACATGGTTGATGACTCAAAGTGTAAATACTTGTTTTGAGAAAGTATAATATGAAATTGGAAAACTTTATTGATTAATAAAGTCAAAATGAGAACTTTGGTTATTAATTGAAATATTCTTTTCAAATAATTGAATCGTTAAATTTTGAATCCTGCGAATAACCTAAGATAATTTAATCATTGGGAAAGATAGCGTGTTATATGATGATATAGACCATTGGGAAGGTTAGTGCGATAGGTGTGCACATTAGAAGAGAGGTGAGAATTTCTCAAGGGAGTGTCGCACTAATATGTTGTTGCATTGGCCTGTATCAATTTAAATACTTGCTAAATAATTTTTAAATCATATACACTATCGGGCTCCGACCCGTTTTTCTCTCTCTCTCTTTTTTGTATATATATGTATGTACTACAGGTGCCCAGCCACAGGGACGTCTTGCTTAGGATCCCTTGGAAGAATCGTGCTGCAGCTTAGGTGGGAGTTGCAGGCCACTTGCTTAGGCGATTTCATTTACTTGATTCCATTCCTATGATTCTCAGTTACTGGGGCATGTGTCGCCCTTTCCACTATTTATCTGTTTTGTTGGGACATTTATATTTCAGTTATTTCTAGTACTGTTACTTTGGGATTTATTCAGCATGTATGATTTACATTAAGTTTTAATGTTGGGATTTTGGATGTTGAATGTTTAAAGTAATTGGATTATGTTCTAGGATAATTGTTGTATGACTCTTACTTATTGAAAATGTGGTTAATAATTAAATAAATAAGTTTTTCTTTAAAAATACAATTTGGTTAGAAAGGTTAAAAATGGTTTTGACACTTAGCTTAATTAATTAGGGTGTTAATTTGGAAAAGTTTATTTTTACGACAGTGATGCTAAGAATGAACCAACTGTTCACCTTGATTTTAATTTAATAAAGGAGTGATCACCCGGTATTTAATTAGGCGGGGTGTCACAACGGTGTGAGAGTCCGACCACTGGTACCCAGGATGATATGTGAGTAATTCCCTAGAAGATGATATCATTGTATAGATTGCATCCATTGAGTTATAGATCTGAGGGATGGTTATTATACTTATATAGTATGTGTTATATAACATTGGATATACTTGATGTGTATAGTATAAAATGCATACGTATATGAGATGTAAAAAAATTATATATATACATGGATTAAGCTAAAGGATGTCATGTGAGATAATTTGTAGAGCATCCGGGAATATAAAATTCGGAATAAAAAAATGATATATATTTATAAGACGAGATTTCTATATACGGGATAAATAACACTAAGATGTGGATAGTGTAATGACTAGTGGAAGTTATTCTATTTTGATCGAGTAATAGACTTAGGTCCTGGACAGACAGATCTTAATAACCAAATGAGCTACGTAGTAGTGTATCCAAAGGGTTCCTTGTTCGGATTTCGCCTTGCGAGACGTCCCACACACGAAAGTAGCAAAGGTCGGGAGTTTAGGGATGTTAGACCCTAGGTTATTTGGGATTATTGTTCTTAGTATAATTATATGAATAATTTGATGGGATTTATTGTATCCCCTTGACTATGTGAGACTTAAATTGTTAATGGGAAGAGTTGGAATTTATATAATTATACTTTTATAACGAGAGATGGGAATTTAGGGGTACATGCTATGGACTGAGGGTCAAACGGATCCCAATGAACGTAAATATTAAGTAGTAGTGTATCAGGAGGGTTCCTTGTTTGGATTTCGCTTTACGAGATGTCCTATACATGAAGCTTGATGCAACGTTGGAAGTGGGGAGATGTTTGACCTTTAGTACATGGTTGGGCACCCTAGTTGACTATTTTCATTTTATGTTTGCTTGGTGATTATAAGTGAGAGATTATTATGTATAAGCCGGGAGTAAGCTTAGGATATTACAGTCGCAAGGCATGTGTTAACGTATAGTAAAATGGAGGTTTTGGAAGTGCTAGTCAAACTGGGTAGCATAACTAAGATGTTTAAAATACATGCGTTAGGTGTGCACTGTTAGATGAGAGGTGAGGAGTATCTCATGTGAGTGCGAAACTAGTTTAAATATGGAGAATATAATATTTAATATGTTAAAGTACTTTAAACACTTGCTAAAATATTTTTTAAAACCTTGGGCTCTGACTCGTATCTATATTTTCTTTTTCTTCTCCCTTGTTATACTTTTTAGGTGTCCAGACACAGGGACACCTGGATGACTATTATTTCATGTCAGACGTTGCTTCCGCAACTGTGGATGTGGGCAGGAGATTGTATAGACGCTTACACCTTTTTCATCTAGATAGGAGGTACTGGAAGTATATTTGGGTATGTTGCACAATTGGTGTCATTTATTTTATTTCTAGCATTTTTGTTTTACGCTCTTTCGATATGGTTGTATATGATGTTTTACCAAGAGTTATCAGTTATTTAATTATTCATTTAAGTTGTATATTTTACCATGTGAATGGTTTTAAGTGTGCGATTAAGTTAAAAAGATTAAAAGGTTTAAAATTTGACACCGTGGCCTAGTAGGTTAATAGTAATCTAATAATTTTCGACAGTGATACGGAGAATGAAACCATACGAGACTCCTATGTTAATTTGATATAGGACTGGTCACCCGGTGTTTTATTAGGCGGTATGTCACACTAGTATGTTTATTTAATGTTTCCTGGGAAAAATTCCAGTTTTAAAAAACTAAACATGAAAGGATTTTGAAGAACAAGTATCATTTTTAATCTTAAAATATGATGAATATGCATATAAAATATGATTTCATGTTTACGTTCTTATTTATGGGATTTTTAGGTTGAAATCTGTCCTCACATGTGTAGAATCTTGTAGTACATTAGTAGAGGAAATTTAAACATGATAAATAAAGATTAATATGAGTTTCAAGATTAAACGCGAAAGTTGGAAAATTTAGTGCCTAAATATGTTGTAAAATGTTGATAAAGCGGGGAAGAATGATGTTTAAGACAACATATGATCATAAGGTTTTAATGGATATTTTGGTAAAAATGTCCTTGATAATATTAAATGTATTCCGATTTAAAAAATATGGAGAAAATGGGACTTTCTTGAAGTAAAATGTTTAAGTATGTCTTTTTGAACATAAAATGACAATTCATGATGTTATAATGATGAAAATGTGTTTTCACAAAGTATAAGAAAATTAAGTGGCAAAAGGGAAATTTTGGTAAAGTAGAGGGTCTAGTGGTTGAATTTCGTCATTTGACCTCAGTGTTCATTTTTGTGAAAAACGGATGAAATAAATAAAGTGGCATGAAAACTGTGTGAAACGTAAATGTGAACCGTAACAAGGACAACCATGGTTAAATAATGATGACATTTGATAAAATGTTAAAACACATTATTATGGAATCGGATGCAATCGAGAAAAGAATTAAAAATGTCCCAGAACCTTAGGATGGAAGACCCAAAATCAGTGTCCAGAGCATATAGTAGTGTAGCCGACGGTGTTGTGCCCATTAAAGTTCGCGGTTAATTAGGAAATTTCAAAAATAAGATAATTTTGATAACGGAATGATGAAAATAGAAACGAATAAACTTGTGCTTAAAAAAATGTAAAAATGACAACCTAATGGAATAGTAAAATGAAGACTAGTGAATGAAAATAGTAAAATGGTCTCTAATTATGTGAAAAGTTGGTGTAAATTGGTTAAGTATGGATATGAGCACATCGCTCGGGTTGCATTGCATGGTAGTTGCATTTATTCTCATAAAATAATAACGTTTTCATAATTGCTAAAATAAACCTTATATGTGTAGTATTTTCGTATAAAAATATATTGCTTAGTACTTCTCACCCTGCTGAGCGCCTTGCTCACCCATAATTTTTATGTTAACCCCCCAGGTACCTTTGGTAGGTATGTTGGCAAGGATGTTGATAAGGCCCCATAGGGTACTAGTCATCGCTAAAGCTTTACCATGGCATTTAAAAAATATGTGCTTCGGACATTTAAATTTATAGAAATTTAAACAACCTTTTATTCGAGACTTCGACCATTTGTTGTACATGAGTTGTATGATTTATTTCTTGTATTATTAGGACTGTTGGATTAATAGAATTTTCCTAAATAAATCTTTCTAATTAACTTAATCATTTAAAGCGGTAACGTCATTCTTACATCAAAACTAATTAAATTGTATTTTATTCCATATAAAATGGTGCAAATTAAAGTTTTTTCTTAAATGATAAAATTGGACTCCCCCCCCCCCCCCCCCCCTTAACACCTTGACTCGGGGACAGGTTGACCTAATGGTAGCCAAAATCCAGGTAGGGTCATTACAAATGGTTTCAGAGCATTAAGATCATCATGTGTGATGGAGTGTTTTACGCTTTCTTAGTACGTTTCCTTATGCGCTCCGTTATAGTTTTCACTTTCGTTTTCGTTTTCATTTATCGTTTTTTATTAAACTCTCCCTTCTTGTGTAGATGACTACACGTCGCAGTGGTGCTAGCGGACTTAGGAATAGCGAGCTTAAGTACATGGTATCATATGTCAGCTTGTTGGCTCCCTCTCTCAACAGTAGAGCGCCAACCATAGTGGGACGTTTGAAAGGATCACTTTAGCCTCTATCTTGAAGGATTTAAGGACGATAAACCTACCGACCTTCAATGGGGAAGAGGGCCGCGATGGCATTGAGGAGTGGCTAGATGAGGTCACCAGGGTTATGGGCATTCTTTACGTGCCAATTGGGCATAAGGTCAAGATAGATACCTTTTAGCCTACCGAGAAAGCTCCACACTGGTGGAATGCATATTTAGTCAGCGTAATAGAGAGCGTAGACTGGGAAGCAGGGTTGCATTTATAAGTGGTACTTCCATCAGGCATTCAAAGATACCAAATAGGATGAGTTCCTTCATCTGATTCAGGGAAAGATTTCAGTAAACGATTACCAAGACAAGTTTGAGAGTCTGTCAAAGTATGTGGACATAGTTCAGAAGGATGAAGCTGAGAAGACAAGGTTGTTTATCAAGGTCCTTAACCTTAGCATTCGACGTATTATGGTTGGTTTGGATATTCCATACTTCAGGATTGCATTTAATAAACCCGTCAGGCATGAGCTTGAGGCAGAGGACGATAAGGCCATTTGTGAGAAGAAGAGGGAGACTAGTGGGCCCTAGGGTAGTGGCCGTAAGAAGTTCAGGAACGTTTCTCGAGGATTCTTTACAAAGCTTAAGGATGCTATAGTTGTTAGTTAATCTTCTTTCTAGTGTACCAGTGATCGAAATCATATATCCTCTATCGAAAGGAAGTGTTTTATGTAAGGAACCCGAGGCCATTTCAAGAGGAACTACCCGCAGAGGGATTTTGGGAACCACTAAGGTACTCAACAGACTATCAATTATGTATTAGGTAGGAGTTCTAGTTACATGGGACCAACCTTACAACAACAATTTCCATGTAGTTATCATCAGGCAACGAGGCATAGTGTGGACGGTTCACATCCCAGTCAGGGTTAGAGTTGTCGTGGGCAAGGTCAGGTGCCTAGTGGCTAGAGTAGTAGGTTCAACCCAAGACGTATATATGTCATGTCTTAGTTTGCAGCTCCTTCTGATGATCCATTGGCTATGGAAGGTGTTGATACCAAAGATAAACATGTGTCATCCTACATGGAAAGAATCATAGTCAGTAAGTCATAGCATCGCTGACCAAGACCTGAGAGGCTGACTAACATGAAGAATGATGACCAACTCTAGGAAGGTCGACTAATAGTGGGAAGGTCGACTAACTTAATCAACAAAATGCTAACATTTAAGAGCATTATAGAAGTTATGTACTGATATAAATGCCTAATTTATAAAGGCATCCATTAATATTCCATCTCTCTATCTCCTTGTCTGGATATAAATACATTGTAATCCCGTCATCAAGGACACATTCAAGTCACTCAGGGCACGAGAGGCAAAACAGAATACAAGTGAATAAGAAACCCAGTGGACATAGGCTTTATCTTATAGCCGAACCACTTTAAAAACCTTTTGTCTCTCTCGCTTTTATTTACATATATTTATCTATGATTAATAAATTAGATCTAGTCTAGTTTTTTACATCAACAGATTGGTGTCATCTGTGGAAACGTATTTATGAGCGTTTTCACTCTCATTCACTTACGATAACTTAAAGATGACTAACATTATTGAGAACAGTGCTAGAAACGATGGAAATCCACCTATTTCATCTTCTCCTCCAATAAATAATGATCTGATCGGTATCTTGGCTAGTCTCGCTAGAGGATAAAAGTCCATGCAAGATATGATCAAGCAATTGGACCAATCACTGTAGGCCGGATCTCCTGTCTTGTCTATTCACATAAATATTCCACCGCTACCTCCAAGAACCATCAGGCATAGTCACTCCAAGACTTTTAGAGATACGTCCTATCGTCCAGGAGCAAGTTCTTCCCTATGGACTTCAGAGTCATATGATGAGCAGTATTTTTCTCCTAAAAGGCTGAGCCGAGCATCACCCTTTGATCGTCTGGAACCCAGAGGGAATATAAATTTTCTCGAGGCCTTTTTGAGGCATACTCGATGGCGAGCCAACCAACATGAGGCCTCAACCCAATCCAGATCATGTGCCCGATAATCTGTCCATGCCGAGTAGACCTCTCAGGAGGAGAGCTCATCACAGATAGTCGGTTAGAACAACCGAGTTGAATCGCATAAATATGATTCAAGTAATCATACATGGAAAGGCTCAATCCAGAGGTTGGAAGACAAGTTGGGAGAAATGGTGAAGGCGAAGAGCCCTTTGCAACAGAGCTTTATGAAATGGTCTCCTTTTATTCAAGCTATTATGGATTTTACTACTCCTTCAAAGTTCAAAGCTCTTGTTGTTACTCCCAAGTATGATGGTAAAACTGACCATGTTCTTCACATAAAATAGTACCAAGTAGCAACATACATTTACACTATCCCCAATGAGATGAGATGTAGGGCATTCTCAGGTTACATAATGGGTCCTGCCCAAATATGGTATAATAGCCTACTTCGGGAGAAAATTATTGATTTTAACAAACTTGTCAAGCTACTCATTAGTAATTTATGTTTCGGGGCCAAGACAGTAAAGAGAGTATCTCACCTACTAAGCATGAGACAACGAGTAGGAGAAAGCAGCAGGGACTACATCACTTGCTTTAATAATGAGAAGTTGGAGGTGATTAATTATGAGGAGAAGACAACCATCATAGCTCTTATGAGTGAATTACTTATCGAGAAGCTTTATTACACTCTTCTCAAAGATCCTCCCAAGACTATGACTAAATTAATTGCCAAAGCAGCCAAGATAATGAATGCCGAGGAAGTAATGGCAGTGAAACAGAGCTCGATCACAAAGCCTGAGGCTAAAACTGAGAAGAAGGATCAAAAGGAGCAGAAGGAATCAAAGCAGAGAAGGATGATAGGGTTAGGAAGTATAATAATTACACTCCATTAAATATGCGCATTCACCATGTTTTGGAGGAAACCAAGCATAATAAGGAGATATGATGGCCTGAGAAGTTAAGAGCACTCGTTGGGTAGAGTGACAGGTCCAAATACTGCGAGTCTCATAAAGATCATGGACATATGATGGATCATTATATTTCTTTACAGAAAGAGATTAAAACCCTCATCCGTTAAGGAAAACTAGACAAGTTCGTTGATCGGCAGGATGACAGAGGATCTCGACGAAGGTCAAAATCTCCATACAAGCCCAGAGATGAGAAAAAGAGAATTTATGAAGATGATCCTGATCTACCCAAAAAACTAAGCATCTAGAACGTGAGGTATTTATGCTTAGTTTTGGTTCCTTTGACTGTCAGATGATTATTGGTGGAGACGCTGGAGAGGAGATCATACCGCTGAAAGAAAAGTTTACCTTAATGAGGCTTAATCTTGTTCTTATATTAAGACGATGAATCTAATCGAGGAAGGTCGGCCGAGGAAGGCAAATAAAAACAAGTTGGTGATTGGTTTTTCTAAGAACGACCTCTCCAGAGTCCTTTATCCCCATGACGATCCCCTGGTAGTCAAGTTCAGAATCTAAGATGCAATGATCTCCAGGGTATTGATTGACAACGGGAGCTCGACAAACATCATGTTCTACTCCTATTTTTAAAAATTGGACTTAAAGATTAGCCAATTGGATCCTTATCATAGGCCTTTGATCGGCTTCTCTGGTGAACAAATATATCCCTTAGGAGCAATTAAGTTGGAAGTGTTGCTTGGCACCCGACCAACAAGTCGGATCGAGAAAGTACGTTTCTTTGTGGTGGATAAGAATGTTCAATCCACCTATAATATGATCATAGACATGGTAGGATTGAAGAAGTTTGAAGTTGTTCCTTCCACAGTCCATCAATGATTGAAGTTCCCAACCAACTTTGGAGTAGGTGTTGTAAAGGGTGATCAGAAGGTAGCCAAGAAATAGTATTACTCCTCTGTCGAGCAAGAAGATCAAGAAGAACTGAAGAAGAAGACCACTACTTACCAAGTGGATACTACAGAGCCCAATAGTGAATTTGAGGTTGAAACTTTAGATCTAAGAGAGAAATTAGAGTTGGTTAAAGGACAGATCATGATAGCTACTGAGAGCATCATCCTGTATGACGAAAAGCCAGAAAGGAATACTCAAATCGGCTCGACACTGGATCCTATTCTTAAACAGGAACTGATGACATTCTTGAGGCAGAGGAAAAATGTGTTTGCGTGGAGTCATGAGTATATGCCTAGGATTGATCATAATTTCCTCTATCAGGAGCTTAATATCAGCAAGGATGCCAAGCTAATCAAGAAGAGACGTAGAGTGTTCAGTCCCAAAAAGAATTAAGACATCTAAGAGGAGCTCAAGAAGCTCTAAAAATATTCTTTCATTTAAGATGTGAAGTACCCAGAATGGTTGGCCAATGTTGTTATGGTAAAAAAGAAAAATGGAAAATGGATAATGTGCATGGATTTCACAAATCTGAATAAAGCCTGCCCAAAGGATCATTTTCCTTTGACTAGGATTGATCAGCTAGTGGATGCTACATCGGGTCATGAATTGTTAAGCTATATGGATGCCTACTTTGGTTATAATCAGATAAAAATGAAACCTGAAGACAGGGAAAGTACAGCTTTCAGTACTCCCTAAGGAACTTATTTTTATAATGATGATGCCTTTTGGTCTTAAAAATGTAGGTGCAACATATCAGAGGTTAGTGAACAAAGTCTTTGAAGATAAAATATGAAAAAATATGGAGGTTTACATGGATGATATGATAACCAAGATAAAGAAAGCCTCTGATCATATTATCGATCTCAGCCAGACTTTTGACCAGTTGGAGAAACATCAGATAAAGCTAAATCTGACCAAGTGTGTGTTCGACATACAAAAAGGGATGTTCCTAGGCTATATATTCAATCACATGGGAATTTAAGCTAATCTAGATAAAACAAAGGCTTTGATTGAAATGCATCCCCTGACAAGCAAGAAGGAAGTTCAAAATCTCACTAGGCCCTTCTTTGAACATATTTGTGTCCCGAGCAATAGACATATGTTTTCCATTCTTCAAGGTGATGAAGAAGACCATTGAATAGAATGAAGAATGCGAGAAAGATTTTCAGGAGTTAAAAAGTATTTGGGATCACCCCCATTGCTCTCCCGACTAGTTTTGGGGGAGAAATTATATTTGTACTTAGCTATTTCTTAGTCGGCTATGAGCTCGGCTTTAATACGAGAAGACAATGGAGTCTAGAAGCCAGTCTACTACACCTATAAGGCCTTATGAGGAGATGAAATCAGATATCCATGCTTGAAAAAATTAACCTTGGCACTTATTGAGGCGTCCATATATATGAAACCTTATTTCCAAGCACATACCATAGTGGTGCAAACTGACATGCCACTTCGGCGAGCCCTCCATAAACTTGAGGAGTTGGAAGACTAATGTACTGGGCAGTAGAGCTGGGAGAATACGATATTTTATATGAGCCTAGGTACTCATTAAAGGGCCAAGTTGTAGTTGATTTTATTACACAATTTACTTATAAAGAGGTTCTCGAGAAACAAGGCTTTCGGGACGAGCAAACCCCAACAGGGGAGAGCTCAAGAAAAATTGATGCCGATCAATCAGAATCATCAAGGATACAGGAGATGGACCAAAGATATGAGGAGACAAGCAAGAAGGTATTCCATTACAGGACATTAACAGACTAAGGCATTGATAACAACATCCCAGTATGGAATTTATATGTGGATGGATCTTCTTCTACTACAGGCAATGGAACATGTATCATACTTAATAACCCTGATGGGATTGATATTGAGTATGCTCTCTGATTCTAATTCCAGACATCTAATAATGAAGCAGAGTACGAAGCCCTGATAGTGGGATTAAGTTTGGATCATTCCTTAAGCATCGAGCAAGCGGTGACGCACAGTGATTCACAACTGGTGGTCAACCACGTATTAAATTTATATGGAGCCAAAGGAGAATTAATGACCAGGTACCTTGCTAAAGTAGTGGAGGTCATAACTAAATTTCCAACTATTTAGATGAGAAAAATTCCAAGGATAGAGAATGCCCGAGCTGATGCACTTGCTCGGCTAGCATCAACCTCTAGGATTGAACTCAGAAGGACCATCCTATTAGAAATTCTAGGTAATCGGAGCATTGATGAATATTTGATGGTCAATTTCATTGTAGTAGATATGGGACCATACTGCATGGATCCCATTAGAGAATATTGAGGAAGGAACTTTTCCAAAAGATCCAATAATGGCCAAGAAGCTCAAGTATAAAGCAGTGAGGTACATATTAGACAATGGATATTTGTACATAATAGGATTAATAGCCACATTACAACGCTGTGTTCACCTAACAGAGGTTCAAGACTTGATCGAAGAAGTTGATGAGGGGTCCTGGGGAGCTCATATGGCAAGAAGGATGTTAATACAACGAATCAACACACAGGGATACTATTGGTCGACTATGAGGGCAGATTGTATAGCTTTTGCAAAGAAGTGTGTTAAATGCCAGAGGTTCTATAATATTAACAAAACCCCACATGATGATATGCTCCAATCACTTCACCTTGATCGTTTGCTATATGGGGGATAGACTTGGTCGGGCCATTGCCGACCACAAAAGGAAGGTTCAAATACTTGGTCATCGTTGTGGATTATTTTACCAAATGGGTTGAGGCAGATCCATTGGTGGACATGCCCTATGAGAAGGTGTACTAGTTTATCTGGAAGAACATCACTTGCATATATGGTTTACCATATGCTTTCATCATCGACTATGGCACGCAGTTCGATAATGAAGAGTTTGAAGCGTATTGTGACCATTCCAATATCTAGAAGCTACATTATGCTCCAGGTCGCCCTCAAAGCAATGGGAAAATAGAGGTGACAAATAAAACTTTTCTCAATAGGTTGAAAAAAGACTTGATGATGCCAAGGGAAATTGGATCAATGAATTGCACTCAGCTCTATGGGCATATCGAACAAATCCAAGAGCCGCTACAGGAGAAACACCATAGATGTTGGCGTTTGGGACATAAGAAATGGTATCAGTCGAGCTCGGCCTACTAACTCATAGAGTGTTGAATTTTAACTCCCCTGTTAGTGATTTAATGCGAAGGCTAGACCTTTATATATTGGAAGAGGTACGTGAAGATGCTCCTCTGAGGAATGTTGCCTATCAACAAAGGACTGCACATTTTTACAACAAAAAGGTGAAGCCGACCAAGTTGAAAGAGGGGGATTATGTCCTTAAAAAGTGATTCATAAGAGAAAAAAGCTTGAAGCAAATTGGTAAGGACCTTATTGTATATCGGTAGTCCTCCAACCAAGAACATATAGGATTGAAACTCTGGAGGGGGAAGAATTTAAAAATTATTAGAATGCCGAGAATCTCAGAATGTACTACCGGTGATCTAACGAGCAAAAGCTTTTGTAATCCGTTATTTCAATATTAATAAAGATTTGGTTTCTTCCATTTTTTCAATTTTTTGTTGGAGTATGGTGATATGGATCCGTACAACACAAGATTTTAATCTTCAGTACTTGGTCGACAAAGGCAACACAAGATTTTAATCTTTGGTACTTGGTCGGCAAAGGCAATACTTTATCGGCAAAATAATCAAACCCAAGTCGAAACAGGATTTTAGTCCTCAGCACTTGGTCAAGAAAAATCAGGGATAAAACTCTGTATAAAAATCAATAAGTATTATCCGAACTGAGCAAAAGGGAGGAAGAACGTTGTCAAAATTCCTAAATAGGAATATAGACACATATTCCACATATGGGTGGTCACCACTGGTTACTAATGCTAAACCTAAAAATTTAGGTGCATTAATAGAACCTATGGCAATACCACTAGTAACTAGTGCTAAAATTGGATCTAAATATAATTGCATTAGTAGAACCAATGGCAGTATCAATGGTAACTGATGCTAAATTTAGAAATCTAAGTGCATCATTATAACCTATGATAACATCATTGGTAACTGGCACTAAATTTAGGCAAATGTCTAAGTCTATCGGTAGAAATAATGGCACAACAAGTTCATTCAAACATTCAGAAATTAACATGATAAGTTAATAAATAAAAAAACACATTTCATTCATATAAATGATGATTACATGCAAATGTTGTTTTATAAATGAAATACAGGACAACTACTCTACTAGACATTTTGCTTCAAACTTGGAAGAAGTCAGAGCTTTTCCATGCCTATAGGAAGATCATCCAGGGTATAATGAGAGTTGATGAAATTGAAATCTCAAAGCATTCTCCTATTAGTACTGCTCGTCACGTCCAACAAATGTGAAGGACGAACTACCTCTAACTCATCATGCATTACATAATCCCCTCAGTATTTAGATATTAGGCACTAGGGAATGGATTCTACAAGGATCCAACTTACATCAAGATTGAAGGGACATTTGTCATTGTCTAAGAACCCAGGATTAGCTCAGTACCACAACCTACTGTTCTGATAAACCTTTGTAACAATCAAGCAATTGGTCCATCCCCATTTATAACCTTCACGCTGAACTTGACTGAAGTGGTCGTCAAAATGCCCAAGAGCCTCATTATATCCTTCAATCCATACATATCTAGGCTACTTGTGAAACTAGAGAATCAATTTATCGACCTGATGCTGAATTTTCTTTAACACTCCATCTTTAGCCTACAACTAAGAGGATTGGTTGGAAAGTGTATTATCTTGAGTCTTGAGCTTTTGGGACAACTCAGCAATAATTCGGTTCTTGGTCTTTAGTTTGAAATCTTGGTTGGCTAGGATTTGCTATGTTCTAGCCTCATCAGTTATAGGGCGACTAACCTTTTGTCTAGATGAGGAGGCACTCTTAAAATTCCTCAGTGTTTCCAACTCTTCTCTCAATTTGGCATTCTCACTCTCCAGGAAAGATGCACCTTCGTCGACAACAACATCAAAAGAAATATTTAAGGATCTAAGTTCACTCCTCAGTTTAGTGTTTTATTTTTCTAAAAGCTTGGCAATAACCCTAGCCTCATCAACTTCACACTTCAATAAACGTTTCTCCAATTTCTCTTCAAAACCCTGAGTTCACTTAAAGACTTGTACTTAGCTTCATAGTCAACATGAAGTAAATCCTTGGCCTCATTATGTTCCTCTTAAAGTTCTTCCATCATTTCAAAGTAAGCCACATTATTGGCTACAACCCGACCAGGAAGAAATATGAGATAAATGTATGCATCCTTGGCTTGATCAGTAGCATCTTCTTCGAGCAAGTCTGAAAATTCTTCCTTGATTAAAGTCATGTGACTAGCCTTGAACAAACTATTGCAGCGTTTAAGTAGATCAGAATCATTGGAAGAAGATTTTTCCATCTTGGACACGAACTAGAAAAATGAAGTAATATTAAATCAACAAAAGATTAAAATATAACAACAACCAAGAAACAACAAACAATATAAAGAAAAAGTTCTTGTATTGATATATAAAGGGAAGTTACAAGTACAGTATAAAAGAAACAAAAGAAAGTTAAAAAGGACAAATGCCGAGCAAATATACACATTCTCTCTGTTAGTTTTAACACTTCTACCTTGGTCGGTGGAAGGGGCAGTTAGATTATCTTGCTCGACAGGGGGGATGGTTGACTGAACAATATTTTTAAGTTGGTCGGCTGAAGAATCAACCACCAGAGAAGACTCTATAGAACCAACATCATCTTCAACTTTATCGTCCATGTTGGATGAGAGCCAGGCTTATGTCTTTGTAAAAGTTTAGAGTCTTCTGTTGTGTCGACCTCCTTTAGTGAAGCAGACAAACCATACTTAACATATTTTCTCTTTTCATACTCAATTTTAGATGAGGTAACAACAATGGCCTTAACCCAGCCTTTGTTGAAGGAATCTTCCTTCGATTTCTTCCTCTTGGACTTCTCAACATTTAGGCCCTTGGTTAGCTCAACCACCTGCTTTTCTGTGGCCTTTACCCTGCATTCAACTTGAATAATAGTGGATTCATCCTTCTATTGAGCTTCCTTGGCATCCTTGATTTTATTCTCCCAAGCCTTCTTCTCCGTTGCCAAGGACTGTTGTGACTCCAACAAACATCTTTTCATACCATCAAAGGCCTCTTCCACATCATCTTAAGAAGAATAAAGAGAAGCGTCCTTCTCCAACATCTAGTTGAAATCAACCAAGAACTGCAAAGAAGAAAGACAAATTTAGCATAGGAAGTAGAAGATAATGCATAAAGAAAGCATAAAGAAAGAGGTCTCACCAGAGCAAGGCTTTGAGTAACCCTCTCAGATATCTTTAGTCAGGGCATGGAAGTAGCAATACCCCTATTGTTTGGAAGATTGCCAAACTTAATTAATTTTCTGTCCAAGCCAGGACCCATGTCCACAGAGGAGTCAGTGGAAGAAGGAGAAATACCTACTAAGCCTTGTTGGTAGGCCTCAATAACTTTCTCAACCTTCTTATCAGCAAGACCTCTCCTTAGTCATTTCAGAAGAGATTGATCATCCTTGTTGGATGGGGGCTTCTTGCCAACATCATATTTCTTCTTTGACACACCACTATCAACAGGCTTAGTGGTGCCAGCAACAGAAACATCTCCCAAGATATTATGAAATTTCCTTTTTTCATACTTATTGATAGGGGAAGGTCTGACTCAAAAGAGGAGGAGGTGCCAATAGCAAATTCACCACCACCAGAAGTAATGGAAGATGAAGTATATACTGGGTCTCCAAGTCAATTATAATGGAAGGCAAAGTAGGTGGAGGTCGGGATACAAAACAACTAATAGATCTCTTATACTTCAGTAAGTATCAAGATGACGTAATATGCTCCTCACCTATAATTTGATGGATTCCCCATAAAAACTTGAGTTCGTCAAGCTTGATGTCAATTTCTTTAGGACTCTTCTCTTTCTTATCAACTCTAAGTAAGTAAACAACAAAGGTTATTTATCATATCAGGGGGTAATTCATCTGCATGAATATAAAAATTTATGTATTACAACCTAATCCATGACCCTCTTGAGGGCATCTTGGTCCATCATATACTTCATCCCTTGGATGACTAAAGCTCTGTTGGAAAACCTAGTCTTCAAATAATATGTACTATCACTAGTGAAAAATTTATAACAGAACATCATCTCAGGGATACCGATATGGGTCCCATGGATTTGATTAAGCCTATGGACACCATTAACTATTCTCCAGGTGTTGGGGGATGCTCTAGCGGGTACAATATCAAAGTATTGGCAAAACTCTAAGCAAAAATGATTTGGGGGAAAAGTGAAGCCACATTAGAAAAAGAGAAGACATCTACATAGGGATTAGGGAACTCTAGGTCTACGTAGTATGATATATTCCATTCCTTTCTAAACTAATCTAGAGAGACAACAACGTAAACCATGATTCAATACGAAGAAAAGAAGAAAAGGAGAGGATTCTTACAGAAGATTAAGGATTCAACAAGAACTAAAAGAAAGGAAGAACGATCGCAAAAAATCTTAAGGGTAGTAACAACACATAGAAGGTTTGGAGATAAGATACAATCGGGAAATTTACCGCCTTTTATAGATTGCCTCAAAAACCGATGAACGTAATGATGAAAGTAAAATGATGATTAAAATTATGGCGGCGATACGAAAAAGACATATTTACCCTGATGATGTTCGCTATAATTCATGATATTTACAAAGATACCATTGGCAACATACGCCACCATCAATACCAGTAAAATTTTACAAGTGTGGGAAATCGACAACTGACCAAGTATCGTAAATGTTGTTCGAGCTACGACCAGGACTAAATGCTCCATACTTTCAATCAAGAATGACGCATGGAACATTGGGGGCTTCTGTTGATATTAAAAATTACCCACTTACGTAGACCAACCAAAGACGAACACGTGTCATCCTACATGGCAAGAATCCTAATCAGCAAGTAATAGCATCGCCGACCAAGACTTGGGAGGCTGACCAACATGCATAATGACGACCAACTCTAGGAAGGGTGACAAACAGTGGGAAGGTTGACCAACTTGATCAGCAAAACACCAATGGTTAAGAGAATTATGGACGTTATGTACTAATGTAAATGCCTAATTTATAAAGGCATTCCATTAATTAATATTCCATCTCTTTATCTCCTTACTTGGCTATAAATACGTTGTAATCCCTTCATTAAGGACACGTTCAAGTCATTCAGGGCACGAGAGGCAAAATAGAATACAAGGAAACAAGAAACACAGTGGATGTAGGATTTCCCTTATAGCCGAACCAATTTAAATACCTTTTGTCTCTCTCTCTCTTTTATTTACATATATTTATCCGTGATTAATAAATTAGACCTAATCTAGTTTTTTACATTAACAAAAGGTATGATTATAATATCAAACACTTGGATAAAGGCTTTGTTCAATTCAAGCGTATCTCATTCTTTTATCTCGAGTTCTTTAGCATTACTCTTGAGTTTAAAGGTAGATAAGTGTTATCCTCCTATCTTCATAGTACTTTCGGTCTGCAGTAGTATATTTGTCGATAGGGTATGTTGTACTTATGTGGTTATGGCTGGAGACTTTTTCTAGAATATGTCTTGATTCTCATGGACATGGATGGGTTCGAGGTAATCCTCAGCATGGATTAGCTATCATGTTTTAACACAACTATCGAATGCCATTGGCATAGTGTATGTCCCTGATAGATCTCGCCATCATTTCAGTAGTGAGCAGGATGTGGGTTATCCTTGCAAGTTTTCTACTATGAGAGAGCATAAGCAGTATTTCGATTGGTTTAGCAGTATGGTGGCTTGGGAGGAGCCTGATCGGATGTTGTTTGATTATCCAGTGGTGAGGGAGTTCCTGTAATACCCCGTATTTTTGGCTATTTATTTTTGGGATTAATTAATTAAATGCGTATTAATTGGAAATTAATCCGGGTTAAAAATACTAACGAGATGCGAGTTGGTATTTGATTATGTGCATAAATGTTTTTATATGAATATTGAATTATGAAAAATTTGTCGTGAGATTGATATACGGCATTTTAGAAATTTTGTTGAGACGCGTGTGACCGCCGCGTCATGGTGTATTATTTTAATTATAAAAGTGAATTTAAATTCTATAAACCGTATGGTCGTTTTGAGTGCGCCAACGCGTCCAGAAGGGTCGAGATAGTCAGAAAACACTAGCCGGGGGGTGTAGTTTGGGTTCCGGGGTAGTTTTAGGCCATACCGGCAATATAAAGGGTATTTTGGTAATTTCGTATTTTTAGGAATTAAAAATGACAAAAATTAGAGAAGCAAATCTGATTGGGAATAGACCCACTAAACCCACTAACCAACCCTTAATGACCCAATAAGCTACTGAGGTTATCATTTAGGTTTCCAACTTTCCCAAAGAAAACCCTAGCCACCATAGCCACCTTTGGAGAAGAAAGCTTGGAGAGGGAGAGAAAGAGAAGGAATTCTGCAGAAATCTTCACCAAACCAACACCAAATTCAGAGACAATAGAGGCAAGTGATTTAATTACATTTAAATTCAGAGAATGTTCTTCCCATGTTAGAAAATTGAAGAATTCCAATTGTTCTTGAAAGATGAATGAAAACCCATGTTAATTGGATATAGAAATTGAATATTGAGGACAAATTGCATGTAGAACCATATAGAAATGATTGTTCTGGTGTTAGTACACGTAGGATGTAACAAAAACGGATCTAGAATGGACTAATTGATGATTACAAATTCTAGGGTTTATGTTCTTGAATAATTGGGGAAAAGTGTAGAGATTTGTATATTGATTGATGTTAGGGTGATTTAATCCTTTAAAACGTGTTAGGAGGTGACTATAATATGTTTAAGATTGATTAGAGACCTTAAAACAATGGTTGGGACTAAGTTAGGAGGAGATTTGAGGAGTAAAAATGGTGAAAAACGAGATTAAGACAAATCTGGGATGAAACTGGTAGGTCGTTAGAAGCCCCTCCCCAGGTCGTTCGAACAAACTCGTTTGAACGAGCTTCTAACGAATTGACCAGTCGCTTCTAACGAAAGGGAACTTCGTTCGATAACTTCGTTCGAACGAGATCTCGTTAGAAGGTACAGTTCGTTCGAACGAACTGGATCTCGTTCGAACAGCCTCGTTCGAACGAGACTTCTAACGAGCTGACAGTTTGATCTCGTTCGAACGAGACTTCTAACGAGCTGGCAGTTTAGGCCTTTTTGGCCTGTTTTGATTTTGGGAGTCCCGTAAACTTGTTCGAGGATAGAGATAGCATTCCTTTGATGATATATGGATAGATTTGGGACTTTTGGTTATTATGAGGAGTAAATTATATACGAGTGATTTAAATCAATGAACCGTTTGGGTTGAGACGTGAGTGTCTACTACGACGTGAGAATAAATTTAGGGCGCGTATGATTATAAACCGGAATCGTATAAAGTGCGTAAATTATATATTGGTACTAGCATGAGAATAGTACTACAATTAAACTACGGGATTACTAAGACGTGTGTTTACTTAGTATTGGTATATGAATTGTGTGTATGACATACCTACCATACTTGCTATCACGGGAGGTTTGCGTTCGCTTAGGGCCCTCTAATCCTTGTGTTGCCCGGATTTAGACTGGTTACCTTGATGAACATAGGTCATAGAAAGACTTATTGGGATATTAATAAGTCCGCTGATCGTGGGAGCGTAGGTATGTGCGTGACCCATGTGATGTGACTGTGTTCGCCTCCATTATTTATGATGTTGTTATTTGTGAACTATTCCTGAGAGATTCGGAATATGTAATCCTTATGTACGTGATGTACCGGGATGGATAGCAGAGTATGTGTGCACCGCAGCTTAGTTCTCGGGATGCTTGTATTGTATATTTATGATGTGAATAAGATACACTAAATTAATGGGAACCTTCATGTTAATGTTGTGAAAATAATTACGGTATTGTTTCGAGAAAAACATAACGGGTTAGCTGACAGAGTAATATATTGCATATTGAGCATCTGAGTTTACGTTAAACCCCTATTTAATTACGAGCGTTATAATGTTAATAGAACCGAGTAATAAGGGTTGGACCTATGACAGTCTAGCTAGATATGATGTCACTTAGCTAGTGGTTTGTGTCGTTGTAGATGGGTACTTACGTTAGGAGTGCACAGTTAGACGAGAGGTGAGAATATCATGTGAGTGCACGTCCTAACATGTACTTTGCATTTAATATTTTAAATGATTTTAAAGCACTTGCAGGTTTTTAAAATATCTCCACATTCGGGCTCTGACCCGTTTGCTTTCAAATCTATTTTTCTTTGTAAAACCATTTTAGGTGCCCAGCCACAAGGACACCATGCATAGGATACTCATTCTGGTGACGAGCTGTAGCTGTTTGTGGAAGCTACAAGGATTTGCTTATAGACGCTTCTATCACTTGGATTCCAGATTCATTATCTATCAGTTGTAGGGCACGTTGCCCATTTCTATTAGAGACATCTTTCCATTACAGTTTTCAGACTTTGGCATGTATTGTTTTAGTATTCGGTTTACTTATTTCAGTTGTGGGATTGTAGTGAGGAGTTTTTCCTCCAGACTTTATTTACATTATGTGATGGTTACTCTATTTACTTCGTTATGGTGAATGGTGTTATTATTCTTCATTACACTTGTTGCATGTTAATCAGACTTAAATTAAAATTTGGCAACTTACTTTTTAAATACTAGGTGGTTAGTAATCATTAAAATGTTTTCGACAGTGATGCTATTAACTGGACCAACTTGGCATTTTAAATTAATTTAATAAAGGAGTAGCTACCCGATATTTAATTAGTCGGGGTGTTACAGGTGGTATCAGAGCATCAGGTTCTAGTGTCCTTTAGGATCTGACGGCTTATTATGTTTCCGCTAAGTTTCTTTGATATAGAGCCCTATATTTTAGGACTGTTGTACTCTTTTTGTGTATGCTTCGTTCTTCAGCTATTTTAAGTTTATAAACAGCGAACTTATAAACTTTGTTCTTATTTCAGATGCCTCTACGACGTGCACGACGAGTTCCCAGGGATACAACGCCCGAACCCCAGCCTGCTCCAGTTCAGGGCATGATGAACGCCGCTGAGGTTGCAGCTATAGTAGCCCAAGCGGTAAATGCCGTAATTGCCGTTGTTCAGCAGGCACCACCTCAGGCGCCGGTTGCCGCGCCAGTACAGGAAAATGCATTCCCGTCTGCTTGGGAGCGTGTACGTGACGCTTTTCAGAAAGTGCATCCGCCAGAGTTTGCAGGTAGCTCAGATGTGGTAGTCTCGAGCAAGTGGAGGAAGGATATGCAGAGGCACTTAAGGATGTATGAGTGCACGGATGTTCAGAAGCAGGTGCTAGCTACTTTCAAGCTAGTTGGATCTGCACTGCAGTGGTGGGAGTCTATTACCACCATGGAGGAGAGGGATACTCTCACTATTCAGGACTTCTGGGTGCGGTTTGACTGCAAATACTTTCCGTCAGCTGTTCACACGGAAATGAGGAGGAAATTGATGAGTCTGAAGCAGGAGGGTAAGACTGTGGCCGAGTATGAGGCCGAGTTCACAAATCTGTTGAATATCATTCCGGATGAGATACCGACAGAGAAGAAGAAGATTGAGAAATTCACCGACGGGTTGACTTGGAGGATCCGTCAGCATTTGTTAGGGAACCTTTCATTGGCCACGTATTCTGATGTGGTTAACGCTGCCTTGTTACACTGCCAGGACCACCGCTTTCATATGGCTGAGGGCAAGAGGTCGGGAGAGTCTAGCCATCAGGGCAGGACAGGAGGACATGGTGCCGGTGGGGCACAATCTGTTTAGGGGCAGAGACAGGGTGAGCAGGGTACCCAGCAGGGGGATCAGAAGAGGTTCCGATCAGGGAACTATAGACAGGGACAGGGAGGTTTCCGTCAGGGCCATCAGGGTCCAAACGGCCATCAGGGCCAACAGGGGCAGAATGGGCAGCAGTTTCACCAGGGCCAGCAAGGCCAAGGGAGGAACGGTAACGGCCACCAGGGCCGGGGACAGCAGGGGCAGAGAGGAGGGAACTTCCCAGGGAAGTGTTTTGTTTGTGGCAAGACTGGCCATAAGCGACAGGATTGTCCTGATAGGGGCAGGGCCCCACAGCAGCAGCAGCAGGGTGCTCGCCAGGAGCCACAGAGGCCTATGTTTCCCGCCGCTCTCCCCGCACCGCCACAGATGGCAGCATTGCCACCCATTCCAGTAGTCCCAGCTCAGCAGGGGCAGCTACAGTATGGACGTGTCTACAACGTCCACCAGGCTGCAGTTCCATAGGCACCGCCCGCGATTGAGGGTACGTTTCCTATCCATGGCACTATGGGTCGGGTATTGTTTGATACAGGGGCTACACATTATTTTATAGCTACACACTTCGCAAAAGCTTTAGGATTGTTAGCTACGGCTGAGAGCACAGTGACGTGTGTCGACTCACCATTGGGGAGTGGGTCACTTATTTTCTTTATATGCCGGGGAGTGGGGGTAGAGATTGGTGGTTTGGTATTACCTGCAGACATGTTGGTATTAGATATGCATGTTCACGATGTGATTATCGGTATGGATTGGCTCGTAGCTTATAGGGCCATGATTGATTGCTTCAGCAGAAGCATTGTTTTTGCCATTCCGGGGCAAGAGATGTTTGTAGTGGCGATGCCTAGCCCAGAGGGAGGATCGACCGCTCATCTGTATTACATTGAGGAGGATACCTCTAAGGAGGTAGTGATTCCTTTAGATTCTATCCCAGTAGTCAGGGAGTATTCGGATGTGTTTCAGGAGATACCAGGCCCAGTCGAGAGATAGACTTTGTTATAGACCTGTTACCAGGTACGAGGCCTATAGCACGCGCACCGTATTGTATGGCTCCGGCCGAGATGCGAGAGCTACGGGATCAAATAGAGCAGCTGTTAGGTCAGGGCTTTATTCGCAGGAGTACCTCACCTTGGGGCGCTCCAGTTTTGTTTGTGAAGAAGAGGGACGATTCACTGAGATTGTGTGTGGACTACCGAGAGTTGAATAAGGTCACGATACGGAATAAGTATCCGTTACCTCGAATCGATGACTTATTCGACCAGTTGAGAGGAGCTTCTTTCTTCTCGAAGATTTATTTGAGATCGGGATACCATCAGTTACGTATCCGGGAGGAGGATGTCTCGAAGACCGCGTTCTTGTCGAGATATGGTTCTTACGAGTTTCGGGTTATGCCTTTCGGTTTGACCAACGCTCCAGCAGTGTTTATGGACTTGATGAACAGAGTGTTCAGGGATTTCCTAGACCAGTTTGTCATTGTCTTCATTGATGATATTCTGGTTTACTCCCAGACAGAGGAGGAGCACGCCGAGCATTTGAGGCAAGTTTTGCAGACACTTCGTCAGAACGAGTTGTATGCAAAATATGAGAAATGCGGGTTTTGGCTGAAGGAGGTCTAGTTTTTGGGACACATTATTTCCGACCGGGGGATATCTGTAGATCCGGGGAAAGTATCCGCGGTGAGGGAGTGGGGACCGACCACGACACCGACTGAAATTCGTAGTTTCTTGGGCCTAGCAGGATACTACAAGAGGTTCATTCGGGGATTTTTGAAGATAGCGGGTCCTTTGACACATCTGACTCGTAAGGGTGTGCCATTCATCTGGAGTGATGCCTGTCAGATGGCATTTGATGAGTTAAAGGACAAATTGACCTCAGCACCTGTGTTAGCATTGCCGAGACTGGGAGTTGAGTATTTGGTTTATACCGACGCGTCTTTGCAAGGACTTGGAGGTGTATTGCAGCAGGAGAGACGGGCCATAGCTTATACTTCCCGTAGGCTTAAGCCTCAAGAGAAGAATTACCCCACACATGATTTGGAGTTGGCTGCAGTGGTATTTGCCCTACGAATTTGGAGGCACTATCTTTTGGGGGAGAAGTTCCAACTATTCACGGACCACAAGTCCCTACAGTACATGTTCACGCAGAAGGAGTTAAATATGCGGCAGCGTAGGTGGCTTGAGTTTGTGAAAGACTACCAGTTCGATATCCAGTATAACCCAGGTAAGGCTAACGTGGTAGCAGACGCGTTGAGCCGTAGGCCAGCATATGAGGTGGCAGAGGTGTGGAAGGCAAAGTGGAAGGAGTTGGGACACCAGGATGCAGTGGCCCGATCTTTCATGTCTGTGATGACCGTTACACCGCAGATTGTCACGAAGGTAGTACGGGCATAGGCTAATGACTCGTTCTATCAGGAGCAGATAGTTCGATTACTAACAGAGGGAGCCGAGCCCTATACCGTTAGCTCAGACGGGGGATTACGCTTCAATGGGAGACTGGTAGTTCCGAAAGGGGAGATGTTGCGACACGAGGTGATGGCAGAGTCGCACGGCTCACGGTTCGCGGTGCATCCCGGAGGGGACAAAATGTACCAAGACATGAGACGCCAGTATTGGTGGAGCGGTATGAAGAGAGATATCGCTGAGTTCGTTTCGAAATGCGCCACTTGTCAGCTTGTACAAGTGGATCATCAGAGACCGGCAGGACTGCTACAGCCGTTGGAGGTCCCGGTGTGGATGTGGGAGAGCATATCCATGGACTTTATCACGGGGTTGCCTACGTCACAGAGGGGTCACGACTCCGTTTGGGTAATTGTGGACAGGTTGTCCAAAGTCGCTCACTTTTTACCCGTAAGGACTGACTACACTACGGGACAGTATGCCCAGCTCTTCATTTCAGAGGTTGTGAGACTTCACGGTGTGCCCCTAAATATCGTGTCTGACAGAGACAAGATATTTGTTTCGAGGTTTTGGGAGAGTTTCTAGGAGGCCATGGGCACGGAATTGCGGTTGAGTACGGCTTATCATCCGCAGACTGATGGGTAGACCGAGCGCACAAATCAGATGTTGGAGGACATGCTACGCATGTGCATTATTGACTTTGGGGGTGGATGGGAACAGTACCTTCCACTGGTGGAGTTTGCTTAAACCAACTCCTATCAGTTCACTATTGGCATGGCTCCGTTCGAGGCATTGTACGGTAGGCCTTGTCGTTCCCCGGCATGTTGGTTAGAGGTGGGGGACAACAAACTACTTGGGCCGGAAGTGATTCAGGATACTTCGGCAAGGATTGAGTTGATTCGGAGTCGCATTCGGGTAGCTCAAGACAGGCAGAAGAGTTATGCTGATGCGAAGAGGTTTTTCAGAGAGTTCCAAGTGGGGGACCAGGTTTTGCTCAGGGTATCTCCTATGAAGGGGATTATGCAATTCGGGAAGAAGGGGAAGTTGGCACCAAGGTATGTGGGGCCGTTTCCTATTATTGAGCGGATCGGACCGGTTGCGTATAGACTTGGGTTACCGGAGCGTTTGCATCGGATTCACGATGTGTTCCATATTTCCTCGCTAAGGAAATACCTTAGAGATAATTTGGCTCATTCTCACATTGCTGTGGAGGACATCGATCTCCAGCCGGATAGCTCCTACGAGGAGGGGCCGATTGCCATTTTGGGCCGAAGCGAGAGGAAGCTGCGGTCAAAGATAGTTCCATTAGTGCGTGTTCAGTGGCGACATCACAATGTCGAGGAGTCCACATGGGAGCGTGAGGATGAGATGCGCGAACGTTATCCAGAGTTGTTTTTAGCCGGTACTTTCTAGTTTTGAATTTCGGGACGAAATTCAGTTATTAGGGGGGGAGTATGTAATACCCCGTATTTTTGGCTATTTATTTTTGGGATTAATTAATTAAATGCGTATTAATTGGAAATTAATTCGGGTTAAAAATACTAACGAGATGCGAGTTGGTATTTGATTATGTGCATACATGTTTTTATATGAATATTGAAAAATTTGTCGTGAGATTGATATACGACATTTTAGAAATTTTGTTGAGACGCGTGTGACCGCCGCGTCATGGTGTATTATTTTAATTATAAAGTGAATTTAAATTCTATAAATCGTATGGTCGTTTTGAGTGCGCCAACGCGTCCGGAAGGGTCGAGATAGTCAGAAAACACTAGCCGGGGGGTGTAGTTTGGGTTCCGGGGTAGTTTTAGGCCATACCGGCAATATAAAGGGTATTTTGGTAATTTCGTATTTTTAGGAATTAAAAATGACGAAAATTAGAGAAGTAAATCTGATTGGGAATAGACCCACTAAACCCACTAACCAACCCTTAATGACCCAATAAGCTACGGAGGTTATCATTTAGGTTTCCAACTTTCCCAAAGAAAACCCTAGCCACCATAGCCACCTTTGGAGAAGAAAGCTTGGAGAGGGAGAGAAAGAGAAGGAATTCTGTAGAAATCTTCACCAAACCAACACCAAATTCAGAGACAATAGAGGCAAGTGATTTAATTACATTTAAATTCAGAGAATGTTCTTCCCATGTTAGAAAATTGAAGAATTCCAATTGTTCTTGAAAGATGAATGAAAACCCATGTTAATTGGATTTAGAAATTGAATATTGAGGACAAATTGCATGTAGAACCATATAGAGATGATTGTTCTGGTGTTAGTATACGTAGGATGTAACAAAAACGGATCTAGAATGGACTAATTGATGATTACAAATTCTAGGGTTTATGTTCTTGAATAATTGGGGAAAAGTGTAGAGATTTGTATATTGATTGATGTTAGGGTGATTTAATCCTTTAAAACGTGTTAGGAGGTGACTATAATATGTTTAAGATTGATTAGAGACCTTAAAACAATGGTTGGGACTAAGTTTGGAGGAGATTTGAGGAGTAAAAATGGTGAAAAACGAGATTAAGACAAATCTGGGACGAAACTGGTAGGTCGTTAGAAGCCCCTCCCCAGGTTGTTCGAACAAACTCGTTCGAACGAGCTTCTAACGAATTGACCAGTCGCTTCTAACGAAAGGGAACTTCGTTCGATAACTTCGTTCGAACGAGATCTCGTTAGAAGGTACAGTTCGTTCGAACGAACTGGATCTCGTTCGAACAGCCTCGTTCGAACGAGACTTCTAACGAGCTGACAGTTTGATCTCGTTCGAACGAGACTTCTAACGAGCTGGCAGTTTAGGCCTTTTTGGCCTGTTTTGATTTTGGGAGTCCCGTAAACTTGTTCGAGGATAGAGATAGCATTCCTTTGATGATATATGGATAGATTTGGGACTTTTGGTTATTATGAGGAGTAAATTATATACGAGTGATTTAAATCAATGAACCGTTTGGGTTGAGACGTGAGTGTCTACTACGAGGTGAGAATAAATTTAGGGCGCGTATGATTATAAACCGGAATCGTATAAAGTGCGTAAATTATATATTGGTACTAGCATGAGAATAGTACTACAATTAAACTACGGGATTACTAAGACGTGTGTTTACTTAGTATTGGTATATGAATTGTGTGTATGACATACCTACCATACTTGCTATCACGGGAGGTTTGCGTTCGCTTAGGGCCCTCTAATCCTTGTGTTGCCCGGATTTAGACTGGTTACCTTGATGAACATAGGTCATAGAAAGACTTATTGGGATATTAATAAGTCCGCTGATCGTGGGAGCGTAGGTATGTGCGTGACCCATGTGATGTGACTGTGTTCGCCTCCATTATTTGTGATGTTGTTATATGTGAACTATTCCTGAGAGATTCGGAATACGTAATCCTTATGTACGTGATGTACCGGGATGGATAGCAGAGTATGTGTGCACCGCAGCTTAGTTCTTGGGGTGCTTGTATTGTATATTTATGATGTGAATAATATACACTTAATTAATGGGAACCTTCATGTTAGTGTTGTGAATATAATTACGGTATTGTTTCGAGAAATATAACGAGTTAACTGATAGTGATATATATTGCATATTGAGCATCTGAGTTTACGTTAAACCCCTATTTAATTACGAGCGTTATAATGTTAATAGAACCAAGTAATAAGGGTAGGACCTATGACAGTCTAGCTAGATATGATGTCACTTAGCTAGTGGTTTGTGTCGTTGTAGATGGGTACTTACGTTAGGAGTGCACAGTTAGACGAGAGGTGAGAATATCATGTGAGTGCACGTCCTAACATGTACTTTGCATTTAATATTTTAAATGATTTTAAAGCACTTGCAGGTTTTTAAAATATCTCCACATTCGGGCTCTGACCCGTTTGCTTTCAAATCTATTTTTCTTTGTAAAACCATTTTAGGTGCCCAGCCACAAGGACACCATGCATAGGATACTCATTCTGGTGACGAGCTGTAGCTGTTTGTGGAAGCTACAGGGATTTGCTTGTAGACGCTTCTATCACTTGGATTCCAGATTCATTATCTATCAGTTGTAGGGCACGTTGCCCATTTCTATTAGAGACATCTTTCCATTACAGTTTTCAGACTTTGGCATGTACTGTTTTAGTATTCGGTTTACTTATTTCAGTTGTGGGATTGTAGTGAGGAGTTTTTCCTCCAGACTTTATTTACATTATGTGATGGTTACTCTATTTACTTCGTTATGGTGAATGGTGTTATTATTCTTCATTACACTTGTTGCATGTTAATCAGACTTAAATTAAAATTTGGCAACTTACTTTTTAAATACTAGGTGGTTAGTAATCATTAAAATGTTTTCGACAGTGATGCTATTAACTGGACCAACTTGGCATTTTAAATTAATTTAATAAAGGAGTAGCTACCCGGTATTTAATTAGTCGGGGTGTCACAGTTCCTCGATGTGTTCCCCGATTATCTTCCTTGTTTACCCCCACACCAGGAGGTGGCCTTTGCTATAGAGGTGTATCAGAGAGTCTCACTTATCTCTATACCACCCCATAGGATGGCTCCGGTGGAATTGCAAAAGTTGAGGGTTATGTTAGAAGAGTTGACCAACAAGGGTTTCATTCATCACAATGTATGCCCTTAGGGAGCTCTAGTCCTCTTTGCCAAGAAGAAGGATAACTCCTTATGGTTTTGCATCGATTATAGGCAACAAAGCAGGGTGACCATGAGGAATAAGTACCCTATGCCCCGTATCAACGATTTATTCGATCCGTTGTTTGGTTCGAGAAGGTTTTTAAAGATTGACCTCCGGTCCGGGTACCATCAGTTGTGTGTAATAGAGGAGTGCATTCTTAAAACAGCATTCCAAACACAGTATGGGAATTATGAGTCTTTAGTGATGCCTTTTGATTTGACGAATGCCCCGAAAGCGTTCATGAATTTGATGAACTGTATCTATCATCCATATTTAGATAGATTTGTGGTAGTCTTTGGGAATTATATTTTGGTCTACTCAGCTACGGATTTGGACCAGAAGGAGCACCTTTGCATAATGCTGCAAGTGCTTAGGGAAAATCTGTTGTTCACCAAATTTATCAAGTGTGAGTTTTAAATAAATGAGGCCAAGTTCCTTGTCTATATAGTTTTAGGTGAGGGAATTTTGATTGATCCATCCAAGGTTGAGACCGTTCGGAGTTTGGAAAGGCCGAAGACGGTTACGAAGGTGTGCAACTTTCTAGGTTTGGTCGGTTACTATAGGAGATTGTGCAAGATTTATCAAGGGTTGCGTTGCCTCTCACTCCGTTGACACAAAAGGATGATCGCTTCGATTGGTCAGAGGATTTCAAGTAAGTTATTCAGGAGTTAAAGGTTAGGTTGATTTCAGAACCCTTTCTTATCCTCCCAGTATGAGGCAAGGGTTATACAGTATATTATGATGCTTCCAAATCAGGTCTCGGTATAGTGTTGATGTAGAATGGTTAGGTGGTCACCTATACATCCCGTCAATTGAAGGTTCATGAGAGGAACTACCCAACCCACGACTTGGAGCTAGCCGTAGTGGTATTTGCACTAAAGATCTGAATATATTACCTGTACGGTGAACGATTTGAGGTGTATACAGATCATAAGAGCTTGAGGTATATTTTCACTCAGCGCGATCTAAATCTTCATCAGATGAGATGGATTCAGTTGATAGAAGACTACGACCTTTTCTTGGAGTATTATCCCGACAAGGCCAATATGGTGGTAGATACTCTTAGTTAAAAGCCTGGGCTTACGCTAGTAATGATAAAGTGTTATCGAGCAAAATGTTTGGTGAGTTGTAAAAGTTTGATCTGTATATCCAGTGGGTTTGCAAAAAGGAATATCTTTGGGAAGTGGTAGCTAGACCGCTCATTCAGCAAAAGGTGTTAGAAGCTCAGTCGTGCGATTTAGAGTTTATACGTTACCGTGACTGCATTCGAACAGGTGAAGTGTTTGACTCTCTCACTGTGGACAATGACGGGGGTTTGAGGCATAAGAGAAGGTTGATTGTTTCGATTATCAATGAAGTTGAGGAAGAGGTGATGGCGAGGTCCATCAATCACGCTTCAGTATACATTGAGATGCCACCAAGATGTATAAGGATCTCTATAGAGACTTATGGTGATCTGGTATAAAGAAGACTGTGGCGATGTATATGGCCAAGTGCTATATGTGCCAGCAGGTGAAGGTAGAGCATAACAAGTCAATAGGGCTATTACAATCACTACCTGTAGAGGAGTGGAAATGGGAGCACAATATGATGGACTTAATCATAGCCTTACCACGGTCCGAATGTGGTCATGATGTAGTCTGGGTTATAGTGGATTGAATTATGAAGTTCGTGCACTTTTCGCCAATTAAGGTCACGGAGAGTGTGGCTAAGTTGTCAAGGTTGCATGTTCGAGAGATAGTATGTATTTCTGGCATATCACTATCAATAGTCTCGAAAAGGGATCCTTGGCTTGTACCTCAATTTTGAAGGAAGATTCAGCAGGAATTGGGTTGTAAAAAAATCATGTACGATACTAATTCAAATGCATTCACAGATTTTCAAATTAAACTTATTTAATTGGATGTCTAAATTTGATCAAACCAAACACCAATTTTATTCAGACCCTAAACATCCATCTACGCGACAAATAAAATCAATGAACTAATTCATGCGTTGATTAAGCTAACACACCCAAATTTAGGGAAAAAAACCTTTCGGGTAAAAGCCTTTTTATTTTCACTATAATTTGTAAAACACAGTTTACACGAATTATAATGAAATACAATTGACATACGAAATACTCGCAGGTGTCAGTTCGTAGTCTTCATCCCGGGAACACCGCATAACTCCCTATGACACACAGTCGATCAGTCCAGTACCTCTCATAAGTGGCACCTATTATCATCCCAGTACCTTGCAAGGCACCTAGTGTAGTAGCATAAACTCCTAGCAAATATGTCTCGGGTTCCACAAAACCACTCACACAAAAGTAATTGGGATTTGTGAATTGTAAAACAAAAGCTTTGAACCCTTTAAATGGTTGGAGAAGAAAACAATCACTCAAAAATGTATTTTGTTAAAAACAGTGTTTTTCCACACCCAAAACCAGTAGTTTGACACTCAATATATAGCAGCATTTAAGGCAGTGATGTGTCAAACTAAAAGTCCGATTGTTCGAACGACATACATTGTCGTTTGAGCGAGACAGCATCTCGTTCGAACGAGATAAGCTGTCGTTTGAACGACAGTGACACTGATCCCCAAAACTCTTCAGACTTCGAAAAAAGTTGGAAATATCAGAAAGCAAAACTGTTACGGGATCAGAAAAATTTTATAAAAAATCTTTTATAAGAAAATGTTTCGAATGAGATATGTTGTCGTTTGAATGATAGTGGCATTGATCCCAAAAAGTGTTCAGACTTTGAAAAATGTTGGAAACCTCCGAAAGCAACATTGTTACGGGATCAGAAAACTTTTATAAAAATCTTTTATAAGAAAATGTTTTTTATAAAATCCATTTATAAAAAAATATAAAATATCCCAACACCTTTAATGTGAAAAGTAAACGGAACATAAACATAATTCTACAAAAATCATCTTGTTGGGCATGCTTGTTGAAGTCTTCTTGAAATTTGGATCGTCTCTTGTAGATGTTAGCTTCCTCAATTCTTTGACGACTTGGAGCGATATACGAGATAATTAATTGTGACGGACATTCTCCTTACAAATATCCCCCTATGTCTATGCCGGTACAAAATAAAAACATCTGAATTATCAACTAAAATGACCTATACAAATCTACCCTCCTAAAAACAAAAGTGGAAAGATAAAATGACAAGTATTCAAACTTTGCTTCAACAATCAACTTTTCAAACTCCAAGCTTTTCTCATCAGGGTATGCAATCCAAAAATCTTCAATTGTACCTACACACATGAGACAAAGAAAATAGCTCGTGACGTATCGAGTTTGAAATGATATAAAGCATAAACATGAAAGCATAATCAAATCTCCCCCATATTTAAACTCCCCTATAAAAATCATAATTCGTTCTCCCCTTTTTTGTTTGTACGAACTAGACAATGAAATGAATAAACAATATAAATCAAATCGCGGTGTCACGGTAAACCAAGGCAAACACACTATTTTTTATTTTTTAGATTTTTCATACAAAGATGCAAAAAATGATGTTACAAAAATCACACACCATGAATTTATACTAAGATAACCAAATTGTGGAAACGTAATGAATGGGCGTGAACAAATTCGATAGGAAAATCAACTCAATCATGACATGTGTGCAAGATGCAAAGGTGTACTCCTAACGAATGAACATCAAAATAGTCCTTAGGAGTAAAATTGTTGAATTTAGATGACATCATATTAACCATATCAACAAATCAAAGTATAAATGATTTCCACACCAATAACGTCCAAAACTATGTAATGCTTTTTCATGACTTTCAAGGACGTGCAAACTGTTTTTAAATTCCATCCAAACTCCCTCATTAAAATATAATGCTTTTTATTCTTCTTATGAGGTGATGAACCTAAAATCTATTGGCCCATTTTTCGGGCTCTTTTAAACCTCATTGGATCTCGAATAATTTTCAATTCCTTATTTTTTTAGGTCCATTTAAATGGTGGAATTATCGCTAACGAAAAGAAGAAATACCTTTCGCAGCCCTTTTTCGTTTAAAAAAAAAATCACACAAACTCACAAACGGTTTATAAATGCACTACTTATTGTCAAGACTTATCGCATTTGGTTTGTTGTATAGACAGAATTGAGATGAAAACACTCAACCAACATGAGATAGACAAGGACAAAAGTCAAACAAATCCGTGCATGTGTGCAATAAAGGACAAATTAGTCAAACATGTAGGGAGCAACACTATATATCATCTCAAAGACTCCAAACTTTATAAAGCACATGAATGACACTACCTATTGTCTTAAAACACTATAAAATAGTCACATGGATATGGAATGAAATTGTGACTCGGTCATCCTAAGTGTCCATTCATATACGGTGTAAACAAAATACAAAACTCTTGTTGGATTTTTCAAAAAAATTATTAAAACAAATGAAAATATATTTCGTATTTTTTTTGGAGCAATCCTTTTGTAACTTTCGAACATTGTTCAGAATCAACCCAGAAGTACCAAATAATATAGCAATATGAACTAGGGGGTTACAAACATAAGGGACAAAATTCTCCAGGGGTTACTACAATGAAGCGCCATGTCGCTCGAACAAGAAGGGTTCTAGCGAGAAGCTGCTTCGTGCGAACATCAGGTATTGCTCGAACGAAAACCTATCTCGTTTGAACGAGAAAAAAAATTCACATATTTCCCAGGATGTCATACAGTTTTATCAAGTGAAAAAATTTCGTGAAAACAGTTCTTGGAATGGGCAAACATATCCAAAATAGTGCTAAAACAGTAGCAAACATAAAAAACAATGTAAACTATAAAATGATACATACTAGCAATAGGCAAAAAATGTCATCATCTGAATCATCCTATGCTAGTAAAAAGTATAAACCTCATCCATTAGGAGCGGGGGAGTTTTCCAAATATGGTGACATCCTATGATAAACTTCCATTAAATCATGTGAGGCCTTAATTAAAAACATTACTTGCTCTCGAATATGTGAAAACTCTCTATCATTATGTGCAAGCAAAAGTATCATGGGTGGGTGCATGTGTGCGAACATGTGTAGAAGCAAAGTGTGACACATTACCCAACTTAAAACAAAACTCCCTAAGGCGTCCTCTCTTTTTCAATGGGAGCAAACATAAACTGTCCTCGGTACTCTCACCACTACCCAAAATAAAAGAAGTGACTCGAGTGAAATAAAAGAAGTGAATGCACCATCATGAGTTATTCCTATACTCTCACCACTACCCAAAATGGGATAGAGAACCATCTTTTCAACCTTCTTAGATGCATTCTCTAAAGGTACTTTGACCTCTCAGGCATGTTCGAGATCACTCTCGAGTTAGGATACACGTGTCATTAGAGTAGACAACGTGTCGGTCAAGTCACACTTTTCCCTCCTTAAACCTTCTTTCTCTCTCTTCAAATCTAAAACCCGACGACCTAAATCTCGATTATACTTCTTTATTTTGAAGGTCTTGGTGTAAAAATCGCTAAAAGTTTTTTGGAGCTCACTTTCATCTCCACTCTCAAACACACTCTCACCCCCACTAGAAACACTTGACTCATCACTGTCGCACTCGTGAACACTATCACCGTGGGACAAAGTATGTGTGCTCACACGACTCGAAAAATCTACACACATCCCATGTGCTAAACCTCTATCGGACTCATCTCCCTCACTATCACTAAGAGTGGCAAGCATGGCTAGGTTCTTCCCTTTTCTCCTTATCCTAGTAGGACAGTCAAATGTTATGTGTCCTTTGCCTTTACACTCAAAACAAGTCATATCATCTAATTGTTCGTCACTCTCTTCTTCTTTATCATCCTCTCTCTCTCTTTTTCACTACCCTCTTTGGCCTTTTCTTTCTTTTTATTTTTCTAAAAAGAATTTTTATTAGAAAAATTATTTTTGTTCATTTTGAGAAAATTTTTAAAATTTTTGGCAAACAAGGCCACATCATAAATACTAAACTCTCCCTCAGAATTAGACTCATAAACTCTCTCTTTCTTTTTCTTCCTAACTTGAGTCTCTAAAGAAATGCCTCTATCCTTAGCCGTAATGGTTTGGGGAAACATGTTAATATCATAAGTTTGTAGGTGTCCTACGAGCTCTTCTAACTTAAGTGAATTTAACTTTCCAAACGAATTCAAAACAGTGACTTTAGTAATTAAATGTTTCAAGAGAGATCTCAAAATCTTTTCAACACGCGTCTTGTCAATTGGCTCACCTAAATTAAAACTTGAGTTAACAATGTCCTACAATCGTGCATAAAACTCATCAAAACATTCGGACTCAGACATGGTAATAGTCTCAAACTGGGTGGCCAAATTTTGTAGCTTTGATTCTTTAACCGCGTTTTGTGACACCCCGACTAATTAAATACCGGGTAGCTACTCCTTTATTAAATTAATTCAAAATGCCAAGTTGGTCCAGTTAATAGCATCACTGTCGAAAACATTTTAATGATTACTAACCACCTAGTATTTAAAAAGTAAGTTGCCAAATTTTAATTTAAGTCTGATTAACATGCAACAAGTGTAAAGAAGAAGAATAACACCATTCACCATAACGAAGTAAATAGAGTAACCATCACATAAAGTAAATAAAGTCTGGAGGAAAAACTCCTCACTACAATCCCACAACTGAAATAAGTAAACCGAATACTAAAACAATACATGCCAAAGTCTGAAAACTGTAATGGAAATGTAACTCTAATAGAAATGGGCAACATGCCCTACAACTGATAGATAATGAATCTGGAATCCAAGTGATAGAAGCGTCTACAAGCAAATCCCTGTAGCTTCCACAAACAGCTACAACTCGTCACCTGAATGAGTATCCTATGCATGGTGTCCTTGTGGCTGGGCAATAGATTTGAAAGCAAACGGGTCAGAGCCCGAATGTGGAGATATTTTAAAAACCTGCAAGTGCTTTAAAAACATTTAAAAGATTAAATGCAAAGTACATATTAGGACGTGCACTCACATGATGTTCTCACCTCTCGTCTAACTGTGCACTCCTAACGTAAGTACCCATCTACAACGACACAAACCACTAGCTAAGTGCCATCATATCTAGCTAGACTGTCATAGGTCCTACCCTTATTACTCGGTTCTATTACATTATAACGCTCGTAATTAAGTAGGGATTTAACGTAAACTCAGATGCTCAATATGCAATATATTTCACTATCAGCTAACTCGTTATGTTTCTCGAAATAATACCGTAATTATATTCACAACATTAACATGAAGGTTCCCATTAATTAAGTGTATATTATTCACATCATAAATATACAATACAAGCACCCCGAGAACTAAGCTGCGATGCACACATACTCTGCTATCCATCCTGGTACATCACGTACATAAGGATTACATATTCCGAATCTCTCAGGAATAGTTCACAGATAACAACATCACAAATAATGGAGGCGAACACAGTCCCATCACATGGGTCACGCACATACCTACGCTCCCACGATCAGCGGACTTATTAATATCCCAATAAGTCTTTCTATGACCTATGTTCATCAAGGTAACCAGTCTAAATCCGGGAAACACAAGGATTAGAGGGCCCTAAGCGAACGCAAACCTCCCGTGATAGCAAGTATGGTAGGTATGTCATACACACAATTCATATATCAATACTAAGTAAACACACGTCTTAGTAATCTCGTAGTTTAATCGTAGTACTATTCTCATTCTCGTACCAATCTATAATTTACACACTTTATACGATTCCGGTTTATAATCATACGCGCCATAATCTATTCTCACGTCGTAGTAGACACTCACGTCTCAACCCAAACGGTTCATTGATTTAAATCACTCGTATATAATTTACTCCTCATAATAACCCAAAAGTCCCAAATCTATCAATACATCATCAAAGGAATGTTAACTCTACCCTCGAACAAGTTTACGGGACTCCAAAAATCAAAACAGGCCAAAAAGGCCCAAACTGCCAGCTCGTTAGAAGTCTCGTTCGAACGAGGCTGTTCGAACGAGATCAAACTGTCAGCTCGTTAGAAGTCTCATTCGAACGAGACTGTTCGAACGAGATCGAGTTCGTTCGAACGAACTGTACCTTCTAACGAGATTTCGTTCGAACGAAGTTATCGAACGAAGTTCCCTTTCGTTAGAAGCGACTGGTCAATTCGTTAGAAGCTCGTTCGAATGAGTTCGTTCGAACGACCTGGGAGGCTCTTCTAACGAACGACCAGATCGAGCCCAGATTTTTCCTTCTTCGTTTTTCATCAATTTTACTCCTCAAATCTCCTCTAAAATTAGTCCCAATGATTGTTTTAAGGTCTCTAATCAATCCTAAACATATTATAGTCAACTCCTAACACGTTTTCAAGGATTAAATCACTCTAACATCAATCAAAATATAAATCTCTACACTTTTTCCCCAATTATTCAAGAACATAAACCCTAGAATCTGAAATCATCAATTAGTCCAATCTAGATCCGTTTTTCTTACATCCAACGTATGTTAATACCAGAATAATCATCTCTATATGCTTCTACATGCAATTTGTCCTCAATATTCAAGTTCTATGTCCAAACAACATGGGTTTTCATTTATCTTTCAAGAACAATTGTAAATCTTCAAATTATCTAACATGGAGGAAACATTCTCTGAATTAAAAGAATTTAAATCACTTGCCTTTATTGTCTCTGAATTTGGTGTTGATTTCTGTAAAGATTCTGCAGAATTCCTTCTCTTTCTCTCCCTCTCCAAGCTATCTTCTCCAAAGGTGGCTATGGTGGCTAGGGTTTTCTTTGGGAAAGTTGGAAACCTAAATGATAACCTCCGTAGCCTATTGGGTCATTAAAGGTTGGTTAGTAGGTTTAGTGGGTCTATTCCCAATCATATTTACTCCTCTAATTTTCGTCATTTTTAATTCCTAAAAATACGAAATTACCAAAATACCCTTTATATTGCCGGTATGGCCTAAAAATACCCCGGAACCCAAACTACACCCCCGGCTAGTGTTTTCTGACTATCTCGACCTTTCCGGACGCGTTGGCGCACTCAAAACGACCATACGGTTTAAAGAATTTAAATTCACTTTTATAATTAAAATAATACACCATGACGCGGCGGTCACACGCGTCTCAACAAAATTCCCAAAATGCCGTATATCAATCTCACGACAAATTTTTTATAATTCAATATTCATATAAAACATGTATGCACATAATCAAATACCAACTCGCAGCTCGTTAGTATTTTTAACCTGAATTAATTTCCAATTAATACGCATTTAATTAATTAATCCCAAAAATAAATATAGCCCAAAATACGGGGTATTACATACTTCCCCCCTAATAACTGAATTTCGTCCCGAAATTCGAAACTAGAAAGTACCTGCTAAAAATAACTCTGGATAACGTTCGCGCATCTCATCCTCGCGCTCCCATGTGGACTCCTCGACATTGTGATGTCTCCACTGAACACGCACTAACGGGACTATCTTTGACCGCAGTTTCCTCTCGCTTCGGTCCAAAATAGCAATTGGCCCCTCCTCGTAGGAGTTATCCGGCTGGAGATCGATGTCCTCCACAGCAATGTGAGAATGAGCCAAATTATCTCTAAGGTATTTCCTCAGCGAGGAAATATGGAACACATCGTGAATCCGATGCAAATGCTCCGGTAACCCAAGTCTATACGCAACCGGTCCGATCCGCTCAATAATAGGAAACGGCCCCACATACCTTGGTGCCAACTTCCCCTTCTTCCCGAAATGCATAATCCCCTTCATAGGAGATACCCTGAGCAAAACCTGGTCCCCTACTTGGAACTCTCTGAAAAATCTCTTCGCATCAGCATAACTCTTCTGCCTGTCTTGAGCTACCCGAATGCGACTCCGAATCAACTCAATCCTTGCCGAAGTATCCTGAATCACTTCCGGCCCAAGCAGTTTGTTGTCCCCCACCTCTAACCAACATGCTGGGGAACGACAAGGCCTACCGTACAATGCCTCAAACGGAGCCATGCCAATAGTAAACTGATAGGAGTTGTTGTAAGCAAACTCCACCAATGGAAGATACTGCTCCCATCCACCCCCGAAGTCAATAATGCACATGCGTAGCATGTCCTCCAACATCTGATTTGTGCGCTCGGTCTGCCCATCAGTCTGTGGATGATAAGCCGTACTCAACCGCAATTCCGTGCCCATGGCCTCCTGGAAACTCTCCCAAAACCTCGAAACAAATATCTTGTCTCTGTCAGACACGATATTTAGGGGCACACCGTGAAGTCTCACAATCTCTGAAATGAAGAGCTGGGCATACTGTCCCGTAGTGTAGTCAGTCCTTACGGGTAAAAAGTTAGCGACTTTGGACAACCTGTCCACAATTACCCAAACGGAGTCGTGACCCCTCTGCGACGTAGGCAACCCCATGATAAAGTCCATGGATATGCTCTCCCACATCCACACCGGGACCTCCAACGGCTGTAGCAGTCCTGCCGGTCTCTGATGATCCACTTTTACAAGCTGACAAGTGGCGGATTTTGAAACAAACTCAGCGATATCTCTCTTCATACCGCTCCAGCAATATTGGCGTCTCATGTCTTGGTACATTTTGTCCCCTCCGGGGTGTACCGCGAACCGTGAGCCGTGCGACTCTGCCATCACCTCGTGTCGCAATTTCTCCCCTTCCGGAACTACCAATCTCCCATTGAAGCGTAATCCCCCGTCTGAGCTAACGGTATAGGACTCAGCTCCCTCTGCTAGTAATCGAACTATCTGCTCCTGACAGAACGAGTCATTAGCCTGTGCCCGTACTACCTTCGAGACAATCTGCGGTGTAACGGTCATCACAGACATGAAAGATCGGGCCACTGCATCCTGGTGTCCCAATTCCTTCCACTTTGCCTTCCACACCTCTGCCACCTCATCTGCTGGTCTACGGCTCAACGCGTCTGCTACCACGTTAGCCTTACCTGGGTGATACTGGATATCGAACTGGTAGTCTTTCACAAACTCAAGCCACCTACGCTGCCGCATATTCAACTCTTTCTACGTGAACAGGTACTGTAGGGACTTGTGGTCTGTGAACAGTTGGAACTTCTCCCCCAAAAGATAGTGCCTCCAAATCCGTAGGGCAAATACCACTGCCGCCAACTCCAAATCATGCGTGGGGTAATTCTTCTCATGAGGCTTAAGCTTACAGGAAGCATAAGCTATGGCCTGTCTCTCCTGCTGCAATACACCTCCAAGTCCTTGCAAAGACGCGTCGGTATAAACCAAATACTCAACTCCCGATCTCGGTAATGCTAACACAGGTGCTGAGGTCAATTTGTCCTTTAACTCATCAAATGCCATCTGACAGGCATCACTCCAGATGAATGGCACACCCTTACGAGTCAGATGTGTCAAAGGACCCGCTATCTTCGAAAATCCCCGAATGAACCTCCTGTAGTATCCTGCTAGGCCCAAGAAACTACGAATTTCAGTCGGTGTCGTGGGCTGTCCCCACTCACTCACCGCGGATACTTTCCCCAGATCTACAGATATCCCCCGGTCGGAAATAATGTGTCCCAAAAACTGGACCTCCTTCAGCCAAAAACCGCATTTCTCATATTTCGCATACAGCTCGTTTTGACGCAGCGTCTGCAAAACCTGCCTCAAATGCTCGGCGTGCTCCTCCTCTGTCTGGGAGTAAACCAGAATATCATCAATGAAGACAATGACAAACTGGTATAGGAAATCCCTGAACACTCTGTTCATCAAGTCCATAAACACTGCTGGAGCGTTGGTCAAACCGAAAGGCATAACCCGAAACTCGTAAGAACCATATCTCAAATCAATCTTTGAGAAGAAAGAAGCTCCTCTAAACTGGTCGAATAAGTCATCGATTCGAGGTAACGGATACTTATTCCGTATCGTGACCTTATTCAACTCTCGGTAGTCCACACACAATCTCAGTGAACCGTCCCTCTTCTTCACAAACAAAACTGGAGCGCCCCAAAGTGAGGTACTCCTGCGGATAAAGCCCTAACCTAACAGCTGCTCTATCTGATCCCGTAACTCCCTCATCTCAGCTGGAGCCATACGGTACAGTGCGCGTGCTATAGGTCTCGTACCCGGTAGCAAATCTATAACAAAGTCTATCTCTTGACTGGGGGGTAAGCCTGGTATCTCCTGAAACACATCTGAATACTCCCTGACCACTAAGATAGAATCTAAAGGAATCACTACCTCCTTAGAGGTATCCTCCTCAATGTAATACAGATGAGCGGTCGATCCTCCCTCTGGGCTAGGCATCGCCACTACAAACATCTCTTGCCCCGGAATGGCAAAAACAATGCTTCCGCTGAAGCAATCAATCATGGCCCTATAAGCTACGAGCCAATCCATACCGATAATCACATCGTGAACATGCATATCTAATACCAACATGTCTGCAGGTAATACCAAACCACCAATCTCTACCCCCACTCCCCGGCATATACAGAAAATAAGTGACCCACTCCCCAATGGTGAGTCGACACACGTCACTGTGCTCTCTGCCGTAGCTAACAATCCTAAAGCTTTCGCGAAGTGTGTAGCTATAAAACAATGTGTAGCCCCCGTATCAAACAATACCCGACCCATAGTGCCATGGATAGGAAACGTACCCTCAATCGCGGGCGGTGCCTGTGGAACTGCAGCCTGGTGGACGTTGTAGACACGTCCATACTGTAGCTGCCCCTGCTGAACTGGGACTGCTGGAATGGGTGGCAATGCTACCATCTGTGGCGGTGCGGGGAGAGCGGCGAGAAACATAGGCCTTTGTGGCTCCTGGCGAGCACCCTGCTGCTGCTGCTGTGGGGCCCTGCCCCTATCAGGACAATCCTGTCGCTTATGGACAGTCTTGCCACAAACAAAACACTTCCCTGGAAAGTTCCCTCCTCTCTGCCCCTGCGGCCCCCGGCCCTGGTGGCCGTTACCGTTCCTCCCTTGGCCCTGCTGGCCCCGGTGAAACTGCTGCCCATTCTTCCCCTGTTGGCCCTGATGGCCGTTTGGACCCTGATGGCCCTGACGGAAACCTCCTTGTCCCTGTCTGTAGTTCCCTGATCGGAACCTCTTCTGATCCCCTTGCTGGGTACCCTGCTCACCCTGTCTCTGCCCCTGAACAGATTGTGCCCCACCGGCACCATGTCCTCCAGTCCTGCCCTGATGGTTAGACTCTCCCGACCTCTTGCCCTCAGCCATATGAAAGCGGTGGTCCTGGCAGTGTAACAAAGCAGCGTTAACCACATCAGAATACGTGGCCAACGAAAGGTTCCCTAACAGATGCTGACGGATCCTCCAAGTTAACCCGTCGGTGAATTTCTCAATCTTCTTCTTCTCTGTTGGTATCTCATCTGGAACGATATTCAACAGATTCGTGAACTCGGCCTCATACTCGGCCACGATCTTACCTTCCTGCCTCAGACTCATCAATTTCCTCCTCATTTTCGTGTGAACAGCCGACGGAAAGTACTTGCGGTCAAACCGCACCCAGAAGTCCTGAATAGTGAGAGTATCCCTCTCCTCCATGGTGGTAATAGACTCCCACCACTGCAGTGCAAATCCAACTAGCTTGAAAGTATCTAGCACATGCTTCTGAACATCCGTGCACTCATACATCCTCAAGTGCCTCTGCATATCCTTCCTCCACTGGCTCGAGACTACCACATCTGAGCTACCTGCAAACTCTGGCGGATGCGCTTTCTGAAAAGCGTCACGTACACGTCACCAAGCAGACGGGAATGCATTTGCCTGTACTGGCGCAGCAACCGGCGCCTGAGGTGGTGCCTGCTGAACAACGGCAATTGCGGCATTTACCGCTTGGGCTACTATAGCTGCAACCTCAGCGGCGTTCATCATGCCCTGAACTGGAGCGGGCTGGGGTTCGGGCGTTGCATCCCTGGGAACTCGTCGTGCACATCGTGGAGGCATCTGAAATAAGAACAAAGTTTATAAGTTCGCTATTATAAACTTAAAATAGCTGAAGAACGAAGCATACACAAAAAGAGTACAACAATCCTAAAATATAGGGCTCTATATCAAAGAAACTTAGCGGAAACATAATAAGCCGTCAGATCCTAAAGGACACTAGAACCTGATGCTCTGATACCACCTGTGACACCCCGACTAATTAAATACCGGGTAGCTACTCCTTTATTAAATTAATTCAAAATGCCAAGTTGGTCCAGTTAATAGCATCACTGTCGAAAACATTTTAATGATTACTAACCACCTAGTATTTAAAAAGTAAGTTGCCAAATTTTAATTTAAGTCTGATTAGCATGCAACAAGTGTAAAGAAGAATAATAACACCATTCACCATAACGAAGTAAACAGAGTAACCATCACATAAAGTAAATAAAGTCTGGAGGAAAAACTCCTCACTACAATCCCACAACTGAAATAAGTAAACCGAATACTAAAACAATACATGCCAAAGTCTGAAAACTGTAATGGAAATGTAACTCTAATAGAAATGGGCAACATGCCCTACAACTGATAGATAATGAATCTGGAATCCAAGTGATAGAAGCGTCTACAAGCAAATCCCTGTAGCTTCCACAAACAGCTACAGCTCGTCACCTGAATGAGTATCCTATTCATGGTGTCCTTGTGGCTGGGCACCTAAAATGGTTTTACAAAGAAAAATAGATTTGAAAGCAAACGGGTCAGAGCCCGAATGTGGAGATATTTTAAAAACCTGCAAGTGCTTTAAAATCATTTAAAATATTAAATGCAAAGTACATGTTAGGACGTGCACTCACATGATATTCTCACCTCTCGTCTAACTGTTCACTCCTAACGTAAGTACCCATCTACAACGACACAAACCACTAGCTAAGTGACATCATATCTAGCTAGACTGTCATAGGTCCTACCCTTATTACTCGGTTCTATTAACATTATAACGCTCGTAATTAAATAGGGGTTTAACGTAAACTCAGATGCTCAATATGCAATATATTACTCTGTCAGCTAACCCGTTATGTTTTTCTCGAAACAATACCGTAATTATTTTCATAACATTAACATGAAGGTTCCCATTAATTTAGTGTATATAATTCACATCATAAATATACAATACAAGCACCCCGAGAACTAAGCTGCGGTGCACACATACTCTGCTATCCATCCCGGTACATCACGTACATAAGGATTACATATTCCGAATCTCTCAGGAATAGTTCACAGATAACAACATCACAAATAATGGAGGCGAACACAGTCCCATCACATGGGTCACGCACATACCTACGCTCCCACGATCAGCGGACTTATTAATATCCCAATAAGTCTTTCTATGACCTATGTTCATCAAGGTAACCAGTCTAAATCCGGGCAACACAAGGATTAGAGGGCCCTAAGCGAACGCAAACCTCCCGTGATAGCAAGTATGGTAGGTATGTCATACACACAATTCATATATCAATACTAAGTAAACACACGTCTTAGTAATCCCGTAGTTTAATCGTAGTACTATTCTCATTCTCGTACCAATCTATAATTTACACACTTTATACGATTTCGGTTTATAATCATACGCGCCATAATCTATTCTCACGTTGTAGTAGACACTCACGTCTCAACCCAAACGGTTCATTGATTTAAATCACTCGTATATAATTTACTCCTCATAATAACCCAAAAGTCCCAAATCTATCAATACATCATCAAAGGAATGTTAACTCTACCCTCGAACAAGTTTACGGGACTCCAAAAATCAAAACAGGCCAAAAAGGCCCAAACTGCCAGCTCGTTAGAAGTCTCGTTCGAACGAGGCTGTTCGAACGAGATCAAACTGTCAGCTCGTTAGAAGTCTCGTTCTAACGAGACTGTTCGAATGAGATCTCGTTCGAACGAAGTTATCGAACGAAGTTCCCTTTCGTTAGAAGCGACTGGTCAATTCGTTAGAAGCTCGTTCGAACGACCTGGGGAGGCTCTTCTGACGAACGACCAGATCGAGCCCAGATTTTTCCTTCTTCATTTTTCATCAATTTTACTCCTCAAATCTCCTCTAAAATTAGTCCCAATGATTGTTTTAAGGTCTCTAATCAATCCTAAACATATTATAGTCAACTCCTAACACGTTTTCAAGGATTAAATCACTCTAACATCAATCAAAATATAAATCTCTACACTTTTTCCCCAATTATTCAAGAACATAAACCCTAGAATCTGAAATCATCAATTAGTCCAATCTAGATCCGTTTTTCTTACATCCAACGTATGTTAATACCAGAATAATCATCTCTATATGATTCTACATGCAATTTGTCCTCAATATTCAAGTTCTATGTCCAAACAACATGGGTTTTCATTTATCTTTCAAGAACAATTGTAAATCTTCAAATTATCTAACATGGAGGAAACATTCTCTGAATTAAAAGAATTTAAATCACTTGCCTTTATTGTCTCTGAATTTGGTGTTGATTTCTGTAAAGATTCTGCAGAATTCCTTCTCTTTCTCTCCCTCTCCAAGCTATCTTCTCCAAAGGTGGCTATGGTGGCTAGGGTTTTCTTTGGGAAAGTTGGAAACCTAAATGATAACCTCCGTAGCCTATTGGGTCATTAAAGGTTGGTTAGTGGGTTTAGTGGGTCTATTCCCAATCAGATTTACTCCTCTAATTTTCGTCATTTTTAATTCCTAAAAATACGAAATTACCAAAATACCCTTTATATTGCCGGTATGGCCTAAAAATACCCCGGAACCCAAACTACACCCCCGGCTAGTGTTTTCTGACTATCTCGACCTTTCCGGACGCGTTGGCGCACTCAAAATGACCATACGGTTTAAAGAATTTAAATTCACTTTTATAATTAAAATAATACACCATGACGCGGCGGTCACACGCGTCTCAACAAAATTCCCAAAATGCCGTATATCAATCTCACGACAAATTTTTCATAATTCAATATTCATATAAAACATGTATGCACATAATCAAATATCAACTCGCATCTCGTTAGTATTTTTAACCCGGATTAATTTCCAATTAATACGCATTTAATTAATTAGTCCCAAAAATAAATATAGCCAAAAATACGGGGTATTACACGTTCGTACCATCACGTGTCAATTGGAGGACATTCCATGCCTCTTTAGACGTGGTGCACGTCATAATTTATCGGAACTCGTCGGGGGTGAAGGCTCCAGAAATAGCACTTAAATCACGGGAATCAAAATTAGACATTTTAAAATGATCTTCAGTCCAATCTGACATAGGTTTCGAAGAGGTGATATTGTTAGCAGTGATGGTGGGAGGAGTCCACCCTCTTTCACAAATCAACCAAACATGTTCGTTAACGGCTTTTAAATGTGATTTCCTATGGTCTTTCCAATAGGCATAATTGGACCTGTCGAAAATAGGCATTCAATTATATAAGTGATCCATCGAACAAATTGTGATTTTTCCCAAAACAAATTTTTCACAAAAATCAATATCACATAATTTTTTGTGGAAAATTGTAATACGCAATAAATTAGTGCAATCTGCTCTGATACCAATTTGTAAAAAAATCGTGTGCGATACTGATTCGAATAGATTCGCAAATTTCCAAATCAAAAATTTTAATTGGATGTCTAAATTTGCGCAACCCAAACTCCAATTTTATTCAGCCCCTAAACATGCTTCTACATGACAAATCAAATCAATGAACTAAACCACGCGATGATTAATCTGACAAACACAGATTTCAGAAGAAAAAAATCTTTCGGGTAAAAATCTTTTTATTTCCACTGTAATTTGTAAAACACAGTTTACACGAATTATAATGAAATACAATTGACATACGAAATACTCGCAGGTGTCGGTTCGTAGTCTTCATCCCAGGAACACCGCAGAACTCCCTATGACACACATTCGATCAGTCCAGTACCTCTCATAAGTGGCACCTATTGTCATCCCAGTACCTTCCAAGGCACCTAGTGTAGTAGCATAAACTCCTAGCAAATATGTCTCGGGTTACACAAAACAACTCACACAAAAGTAATTGGGATTTGTGAATTGTAAAACAAAAGCTTTGAACCCTTTAAATGGTTGGAGAAGAAAACAATCACTCAAAAATGTATTTTGTTAAAAACAGTGTTTTTCCACACCCAAAACCAATAGTTTGACACTCAATATATAGCAGCATTTAAGGCGGTGATGTGTCAATCTAAAAGTTCGATTGTTCGAACGACATACATTGTCGTTTGAGCGTGACAACATCTCGTTCGAACGAGATAAGCTATCGTTTGAACGACAGTGACACTGATCCCCAAAACTCTTCAGACATCGAAAAAAGTTGGAAATATCAGAAAGCAAAACTGTTACGGGATCAGAAAAATTTTATAAAAAATCTTTTATAAGAAAATGTTTCGAAGGAGATACGATGTCGTTTGAACGATAGTGGCACTAATCCCAAAAAGTTTTTAGACTTTGAAAAAAGTTGGAAACCTCAGAAAGCAAAACTATTATGGGATCAAATTTTTTTTATAAAAAATCTTTTATAAGAAAATGTTTTTATAAAATCCATTTATAAAAAAATCATAAAATATCCTAACACTTTTAATGTGAAATGGAAATGGAACTTAAACACTATTTTACCAAAATCATCTTGTTGGGCAGGAATGTCGAAGTCTTCTTGAAATTCGAATCGTATTTTGTTGATGTTAGCTTTCTCAATTCTTTAATGACTTGTAGCGGTATACGACATAATTAATTGTGACGGACAATGTCCTTACATGGGTACCGATTTGAACATGAGTATAGCTTACCATCCGGAGACATATGGTCCACCGAAATGAGCCATTTAGATTTTGGAAGATATGTTGAGGGCTTATGCGCTTGATTTCCAAGGGTTGGGTAGATAATCTGTATCTAGTAGAATTTTCCTATAACGACAATTATCAAACTAATAATGGTAGGACTTTTTATGAAGCTCTTTATGGGGGGTCGTGTCGCTTTCCAATATGTTAGGTATAAATGGGTGAGAAGTATCTCATGATCTCAAACATGAACAGAGAGATGACCGATAAAGTTCTGGTGATTCGGTAGAGACTCAAGACAACTCAAAGCTGATAGAAGAATTACTTCGATAATGGACGTATTCCTCTAGAGTTTGAGGTGGGTAACCATGTGTTATTGAAGGTTAAGGAAACAACTGGTGGCCAGTGGTTTGGTTAGAATGAGAAGCATTCCCATCAGTATATTGTTCCCTTTGAGATCCTAGAATGGATCGAGGAAGTATCGTATCACTTGGTGTTACCTCCTCAGTTATTTCATGTTCATTGTGTGTTCCACGTGTCTATGCTAAAGAAGTACATCCTAGATCTCGGCATGTCATCAATTGGAACCACATTGAGTTAGAAGAAGACATTATGTTTCCTACGTGACCTATGTCCATCTTGGATCATGAAGACAGAGTCTTGCACAATAAGGTCATCCCATTGGTGAAAGCCCTTGGAGAGTTCTAAGGTGTAGAAGGTGTGACTTGGGAGTTCAAGTTTAGGATGCATGAGAAGCACCCGAAATATTTGCTTAGCTTGGTTGTACTGATTTCGTGAATAAAATCTCTTAAGGAGGGATAATGCGACGATTGTGCCCGAGATTGTATTTTTTTCTTGTAAATTACGTGCTCGTTGGCCATGGATTTAATATAATGGATGGTGGTCTAATTTGAATTGTTCTTATGGCCTTTTTGAAATTAAAATGGGAATTGGATGGTTGAAATTTAATTTAAGAAAAGTTTAGGGTCATTCAAACAAAATGTTAGGTCGTTCGAACGAGGAAGTTGTGTCGTTCGAACGAGTACTTCAAACGACCATCGGATGAGAAATATATGTTCTCATTTATAACCTCGTTCAATTCTCAGTGGAACCCCATTCGAAGAAGATTAAATTTCATTCGAACGAGGTCTAGTGTTGTTCGAACAAGTTTATAGAAAATAAAAAAAATCTAAAAAAAATTGTACTATCATAATGTGGACCATTGGATGGATTGGATTGTCAAGATCCCATTGGAGTATATCAAACATGGGTCAAAGATTTTGTGGATAAATGTTAAAGGGTTTAAGGGCTCTTGGGTTTAAATAGAGATGAGAGGATGGATAGAACCCATTGCTCTCCATTTCCATAAGATTTTTACACTCTCTCTCTCTACACTTTCAAGCATTTTCCTCCATTCACAACCCTAGTTCATCCATTCCTAAGCTTTAAACCTTCCTTTTTAGCAATATTTATCACATTTTTAAGATTTTAAAACTCATTTCAAAACTTGTCCAAGGAAGAAGTTGGGTTGAAGAGTTATTATTGGAGCTTTCAAGAGGAGTTGGAGCATTTTTGGAGCTTTCTTGGAGTTTTAGGATATTTCAAGTAATCATTCTTAGTTCCTCCTCTTCAAATTCAATGTAGGGTTTTTCTCACTACATTTTCAATTTTAGAAATTAGTCTACATGTTAGGATTCATGCTAGAACGTAGATAATCTTGTAAAGTTACTTTCTAGTATGTTTATTTAAAGTTTCTTAAGAAAACTGCAAGTTTCAAATAAAACTAAACTTGAAAGGATTTTGAAGAATAATTACAATTTTTAATCTTGAAATATGATAAATATGCATATAAAATATGATTTCACGTTATTATCGTGTTCAGGTTCATATTTATGGGATTTCTTAGTTGAAATCCATCCTCACATGTGTAGAATCTTGTAGTATATTAGTAAAGGATATTTAAACGTTATAAATGAATATTAAAATGAGTTTCAAGGTGCAATGAGATTGTTGGAATATTCAGCCCCTAAATATGTTGTAAAATGGTTATAAAGTGGGGAATAATGGCGTTTCAGACAACATATAATCACAAGGCTTAAATGGAAATTTTGGTAAAAATAGCCTTGATAATATCAAATGTATTCCTAGTTAAGAAATATAAAGAAAATGGGACTTTCTTGAATTAAAATGATGAAGTATGTCTTTTTTAATGTAATGCAATTCATCATGTCATAATAATGAAAATGCATTTTCATAAGGTATTGGCAAAATAAATAGAAAGAAGGTCCTAGTGGTTTGATTTCCTCATATGACCTTATCAATCATTCTTGTGAAAATAGGATGAATATAAGTAAAATGGGATGAAAACGGTGCAAAACGTAAATATGAACAGTAAGAATGACAAGAATGATGAAATAATGTGAACACTTGAAGAAATGTTAAAACACGTTAATATGAACTCGGATGCAATCAGGAAAACAAATTAAGAAGGACCCGGAGCCCTGGGGTGACGAACCCAAAATCACTGGCTGGAGCATATGATAGCATAGTCGGTAGTGTGGAGCCCGTTAAAGTACACGGTTAATTGGAAAATTTCGAGAATAAGATAATGTTAATAACGGAATGATGGAAATGGAAATGAATATGGTTGTGCGTAGAAAATATAAAAATGACAACCTAATGGAAATAGTAAAATGGATACTAATGAATGAAGATGGTTAAATGGTCTCTAATTATGTGAAATGTTGGTGTAAATTGGTTAAGTATGGGTATGAGTGCATAGCTCTGGTTGCATTGCATGTTAGTTACACGTATGCTCATAAAATGATAACATTTTTAGAATTTCTAAAATAAATGTTACATGTATTGTATTTTCGTATAAAAATGTATTACTTAGTACATTCCAACCAGTTGAGTGCTTTTCTCACCCTTGCTTTTTATGTTAAAATTGGTACCTCCGATAGGGACGCTAGCAAGGACGTTGGTAAGGCCTAAGAGGGTACTAGGCAACACTAGAGCTCTACCAATGCATTTCAAAAATATATGTTTCGGACATTTAGATTTATATCACTTTAAACAACCTTTAATTCTGGCCTATGGCCATTTGTTGTTATAATACATGACTTGTTTGATTTATTTCTTTTATTATTAGCACTGTTGGATTAATGGAAATTTCTTAAATAAATCTTGCTAATTAACTTAATCATTTAAAGTGACAACCTATTTCTTAAATTAAAATAAGTTAAATTATATTATATTCCTATAAAATGGTGGAAATTAACGGCTTTTCTTAAATAATAACATTGGACTTCCCCCTCCCCCTTAACACATTGACTTGGGTGAAGGCATTACACTTTAGATCATATGTTGTTCTGTAAATATGGTATAACACCCATCTTTGTTAAGGCGGTTGAGTATGCCACCAAGCTTGAGATACATCATTTAGCATTTTGTAGCTCGTGCCTCCTCTTGGGTCCACATTGTGCCAGTGACCACCATCCCAGTTCCTCCATTAGCTCCAGCTTCCACTCCCACTCTTTCTGTAGCTACCGCCCCACCTCCAAACCCTGCTCCAAACTTTAACTTCTTCAACTGTGGTATTATTGGTCATTGAGCTTTTACTTTTCCTCCTTTGCACCGCCGTGACCTAATGGCGATGACCCATGTGCCTGATTACCTGCCGGATGATTATGTTGCAACTAGTCACACACTAATCACTCCCTAGACTGTCGACGAGGAGGGCATCCCCCTTTAAGTTTGAGGATGAAATATTTTCTGGTAAGGGGAGAGTGATGTGATCTTAGGGATATTTTGATCATACCCACCTATATTTTTAGCTTCATATATTAGTTAATCATAATTTCATCTTATGTTGCATTTTATTTTATTTCATTTTATATTGCATCGGTCTATTTAGAGGATGAGCTTTAGGTAAACACATGAGTATTAAGTTTATTGTATAGATGGGCATAATACCCACATTGGTTAGTTGATTCTTCAGTGCTCACCTCCTTACTCTATAAATAGACCCCTCCTCTTTCTCATTTGGGAACCCAAACTTTGGAGTAAAAGCTTAGTTATATTTCTCTCTCTAAATTGATGTGGTGCCTTTAGTTTCTATTAGACGTGTGGTAACATCACCTTCTTTTAGTGGTTGTATATTAAATTTTTGTCAAAGTATACCCCCATGAATTTGTCGAATAAGGGGCATCGTGTTTGAATCATCACCCTCGTTTAGGTCGATGGAGCATTGGACATGATGAATAGCATCATCGTTGGCTTATACAAATCGTCCTTCACTTTAAAGGTGGTCTTCCACTCATCACTTAGCCTTGTGTGATCTAATAATTTCCACTCTATACAGATCTATACATGAAGCTTAGAGAACATTCACGCCTCGTGCAACTAGTTATGCATGTTCTCTAAGAGCTTGATTGGTAATTGTTCTTATTGATGTCGTGGCTATAAACACACATCCTTTACTGTTTTCCTTTTCTAAGGTGTAAAAAGTGGGCATGGCCCATAATGATATACTCTCCTTATCAAACATGTGAGCACATAACTCATGAACCCGCTCTTGAAAGATAATAGTGAGGAAAAATAGGCAACACGACCCCGAAGACAAAATAAACTGGATTTTATATATATCAGGGAGATAGGTCATATACCATCGAGCAAGGTATACATGTACATGCAGGAATAGACAATGATCTTATGGCCGGAGGAACATTTTTAGCAACCAACGTACCCAGACAATTGAAGGCATTGGATAAAATGTCAAAATAATAGTTTTCATTATAGTTTAAAACCTTGGCCAGTAAACTCGGCACGTTCTTAAAGAGTGGTGTTTTGTCTTTAATCGACAGGTCAAGGTGTGAAAAGGCACATGCATAGAAAGAAAGGCATCCTTAGGGTCTGTTTGGTTCGTGTTAAAATATTTTTCACCGCGTTAAAAAAAATTCATCTAAGTAAAATATGTATTCGGTTAGTTAGAAAATACTTAAATAAGTGTTATGCCTAAATTATCCTTACACTCGTGTCATTTATAAAACACTACATCATAATAATATCATGTCATTTACAACAACTCATAAGATCCATTTTTAAAGTCTACAACTCCGATTAACTCCGATTCATTTTCCAAACTCCGATTAAGGTAAGATCCATATTCGATTTGTTCATGCACTAAGAAACCCCGATATAGTGTAAACTTCGACCGTTTTGAACTGTAAAATTCAACTCCGATCGTATTGAACTGTAAAATCCAACTCCGATATAAAATTCAAAACAATTTTATGTAAAATGATTTAATAGAAATCGTAATTTGTTACATTTGATTTGGTGCCCTAATTTGTTAATTTGTCACATGTTTATTTGGTGCCTAATTTGTTGATTTTTTACGTAATGATTTGTGCCTAATTTGTTAATTTGTTACATGTTGATTTGGTGGCATGTTTTGTTAATTTGTTACATGTTCATTTTTTTTAGTAAGTTAATTATTTTGTTGATCAATTAGGACGTGTTGATATAATTTTATTGATCAATTAATATATGTTTATTTAGTGTCATGCTTTGGATGTAATCTAAATTTTTATATTTTTTTAATTTAGTTAGTTGTTCGAATATTTTTCCAATCTTTATACACACACACAAACACACATTCTTAGTTTGTACCTAATTTATATTTGTTCATTAAAAAAATGTATCGAATTTGTTTTTGTTCATTCATACTTTGTGCTTATTATGGATTAATATTTAACTTTGATGTACAGAAATGACACGACTTATCTTGTCGGGTAGGAGGAGAATTTTACTTTTACACGTGCGTGTTAGGACCCTTTTCAGTGTTATAATCGACTTTTGTATTTTACTCCTCATCCGAAGAATTCACCATTATGAGACCCGAATGCTAAAATCGGTGTCTCTTTGGCGCCCCCTTTATCACAAGGTCCATTTGTTCAAATTGACTCGAGAGAGTGACTTGGCATGTAAGTAACAACTTCGTATGGATAGATATACTTTCAAGAAGTTGTGTCAAATGCTTCGTAGTACAAGTTAAAGGATACAAGAAGTGTGAGTGTTGAAGAGATGGTAGCGATATTTGTGTATACACTTGCACATCATTTTAAGAATAGGGATACTAAGAACAAGTTTATGCATTTGGGAGAAACAATTAGCAGACATTTTGGGGATGTGTTAACGACTGTGATGAGGTTACAAAGTCACTTTCTTAAGAAACCATTGGCGGTTAGTGAGACTTGCATGTACGATAGATTGGAATGGTTTAAGGTACAAATGTGCATTTACGTATACCTTTCAAAAGTAAATTGTAGGTCTTATGTTTTAGTTTTGACTTTTAATTTTATATGTCTTTTCAGAATTGTTTGGGAGCCTTGGATGGGACATACATTGAGGTACACGTAAAACTATAGGATTAGGGGAGATGTCGTACTAGGAAGAGTGATGTTGCCATAAATCTCCTCGTCGTATGCTCCCAAGACCTCAAGTTTATTTACGTTATTCCGGGATAGGAGGGTTCGGCGCAAGACTCTAGGGTTCTTAAAAATGCTATATATATGATAAATGTTTTGAAGATCCCCCAGGATATGTTTTTAACCTAAAAATAGTAGATATTTTATTTTTTTATCGTGCTAACCTAGCTTTTTAAACATGCAAGGTTTTTATTATCTTGCTGATGCTGGTTACCCAAATGGTAAATGTGTTCTTACACCTTATAGAGGATAATGATATAATTTAAATGATTGGGGAGAGGGTAAAGAAGGGACAAAAGAGGAGTTTTTCAATCAGAAATATTATGGGGCAAGGAATGTAATCGATAGGTGTTTTGGTGCATTGAAGAATGTGCGCTTCAATGCACATGCTTTCCCATAGAAACCGCATTATTCCCATATAAATTCAAAACCACACCATCATAGCATGTGCGCTTCTCGATAAGCATGTAAGGAATGAAATGTCAACTGAGATGGATGCCCAAAATCAAGTGAATGCAGCCCAAAACTTTATAGAACCACATGGAGAGTCTTATACACACATAGACACGTCTGAAGAGTGGGGTGAACGGAGGGACAATCTAGCAACTGAAATGTAGATGCTTGAGAATAATTAGTTTGTTATTGATTAGCGTTGATTTTGTTTTTTATGTAATGCACCAGTTCGATTATGAATTAAGGGATTATTGAGTTGTTTTTAGTTTAAAACAGGGGTTTCTATTTTATAACTTTGGAATGCTTATACCTGTTTTGGTTTCTATTTTATAACTGCTTGAGAATGCTTATAACTGTTCAGTTTTCAATTTGTCTAAGCATATGAAATGAAACTTTATAATTCACTAGTTAGTTTCATTGATGGGAAGTTGTATTTACTACATCATTTTACTTCTACTCACTTTCCTGTAAAAGTTGCAATGATCCTGGTGCAGAATATGAGATTAACTTCTTTATTGCAAATTGTTGTTCAGTTTTCTCATGTAAGTTATTTTGGTTACAATTCACAATAAACTATTTTCCTATTCTATAAAGTTTATACATGTATAAGCTTTATTCCTGCTGCTCTAAAGAAATCATAAAATGTTTGTGATTACAAAATAACTTCTTTATTTTGGTTATAATTCCTGTTCAGTTTTCTCTGTGATTACAATTCCTATTCACTATAAGCTTTATTCTTCTTCAGTTTTTGTATTTGATGTTCACTTGTAGTTCTACTATAGAGTTACCGTATCTTTGTTTGAAAATCAGACAATTTTTAGAATAGCTTTAGTTTACAACTATTGTGGGAATAACTTTAGTTTAATTTTGAGAATAGCTTTAATTTTGGTTAAGAGCATTTTTGTTGTTTAATGATCTAACCAAAGAATGTTTAATGATATAACTAGCTTGCAATGTTGTTTCTATTTGATTTGGTAGTTTTACAAAGTGGACGTTGATTTTTCACCTCAAGGAGGTCCCCAAAATCGATGGACAAGCGCGAAAGATAACCACTTAGTGGAGCCTTTGCAAGAGTTGCGTGTGACTGATTATAAAGTAAACATAAGTTTTAAAATGGGTTATCTTCGTAAACTAGAACTTATGATGTTATCCAACTTTCCTAACTGTGATAAGAAAGTAAAATCGCACATTTCAATCGAGTCAAGTACTTGAAGAAACAAGCCATGGCCCTCGTTGAAATGGTCGTCGGTAATGGAAGTGGTTTCGGGTGGGATGATGTTGAGCAAAAACTTGTGTGCGATAAGAAAGTTTATGAAGGTTGGTGCAAGGTAATGTGTTTAATATTTTTACTAATTAGAACTTTTTTTAATTATAATTATTTTTTTAAATTGGACTTTTTTTAATTAGGATTGTTAAATAATTGTTTTCAGAGCCACTGATACGACGCAAATATTGCGTATTTCACCCATTAAACTACGCGTTATTAGCCCCCTTGGGTATCTTAATCCTTATATTTATGCTCGTTGACCAGACAACCTAGGATTTATATATATATATATATATGCTTTGCATGGGTTAATTGATCTTTTATAGGTATTTGGATGCTTAGTATGAAGTTCATAAGCATTCCGGTGAAATTCCGTACACATCTGCACGCGCCAGGGAATTATGGTCATTCCATAGATCAGGAAATTGGCTCAACATCTACACGGAATATGCAGCCCTCCGTGCAAGCTTCGCGTGACCTACGCGGTGCGCGAATCCGATTCCTAACGAAGAACTTACGGTGATTTTAGCGAAAGAGGATTTCAAACCAACCAAAATAGGGGAAACTTGATGCAGACCTGCTTGATCGATCAATCGACCAAAATAGTCGATCGATCGACCCTACGCATTTTGGAAATCGAAGGAACCAGTGGGTTGAATTCTGAACCATCGATCGATCGACTAAAAGGGTCGATCGATCAATCCCTTGATATTTTTGACAGCTTTCTTCTTTTCATTTCTTTTTCTTTTATTTCCTTCCAACTAACTATATAAAGGATTTTTTTTGTAATAAATCAAATACTTAGTTTTAATAGATATTTTAGGTTAGAGTTTGGAGAGCTCATTCTTCTTCCTCATTTGGTGTGACCCTTTTGGGTGTTGTAAGTTGAATTTTTCATTATCCTCTCCTTTAATATAGTTATGTTCTTCCTTTTCCTTGCCTTGATAATTAATTTAATTTAGTTATATACTGTTTTAATCTAATTATTTAGTTTAATTCATGCTTAGCCCTTAGATAAATAGGGTCAGGGTTATGTTCCTCCATTTACGGGTTCGGACCTCGAAAGTTAGGGTTTCGTGCAAAATTGCGTTTAATTGAAACCTCACATATTAAACACGGATTATTATGCATTTATCTTCCTTTGTCACACAACCTTAGAGTTTATAGCGATAATTCGAATTTAATCTGCGTGTGACCATTTTCGATTAAATTTCTTATCAAGTATATTTGGGTTAGAATCCCTTCATGGGTGATGTTTATGCTTAGTTGAATATGCTCAGTTAAATTGATTTCGAGCCGAAATTTTGATTAGTAGTTGTTTCGATCCGTGTGGTAGGATGCGATCCCGATCCTCGCTTTACTTTTGTGTAGCATAACTTTTTCTTTTGCCTTTGTCCCCATTACCGCCCCCATTACCTTTTACACTTTTATTTTTGAAGTAGCAAAACAATTAAAATATAAAATTCAATCACTCCCTTGTGACACCCCGACTAATTAAACACCGGGTAGCTACTCCTTTATAGAATTAATTCAAAATGCCAAGTTGGCTCATTTAATAGCATCACTGTCGAAAACATTTTAAAGATTACTAACCACCTAGTATTTAAAAAGTAAGTGCCAAATTTTATTAAATCTGATTAACATGCAACAAAAGTAATGAAGAAATAAATAACACCATTCACCATACTGAAGTGAAACGAATAACCATCACAAAATGTAAATAAAACCTGGAGGAAAAACTCCTGAATACAAATCCCACAACTGATAAGTAAACTGAAATAAATAACTAAAACTGAATACTGAGCAATACATGCTAGAGTCTGAAAACAGAAATGTAAAAATGTCTAATAGAATTGGGCAACATTCCCTACAACTGATAGATGCTGAGACTAAAATCCAAATGAGAGAAGCGTCTACATGCAAATCCCTGTAGCTTCCACAAACAGCTACAGCTCGTCACCTGAATGAGAATCCTATGCTTGGTGTCCTTGTGGCTGGGCACCTAAAATGGTTTTACAAAAATATATATTTGGAAGCAAATGGGTCAGAGCCCGAAAGTGGAAGTCATTTTAAAAACCTGCAAGTGCTTTAAAAACATTTAAAACATTAAATGCAAAGTACATGTTAGGACGTGCACTCACATTAAATTCTCACCTCTCGACTAACTGTGCACTCCTAACGTAAGTACCCATCTATAACTACCCTTTCCACTAGCTAAGTGACAACGTAAACTAGCTAGACAACCAAAGGTTCTACCCATTTTACTCGGTTAATTTAACATAACAACGCTCGTAATTTAATAGAGGTTTCACGTAAACTCAGTTATTAAGTATGCCATTGATATAATTATCAGCTAACTCATTATATATCTCGAAACAATACCGGAATATTTTTACAACATTAACATGAGGATTCCCGTTAATCAAATGTATTTTATTCACATCATAAATATACGATACAAGCACCCCGCAATCTAAGTTGTAGTGCACACATACTCTGCTATCCATCCCGGTACATCACGTACATAAGGATCACATATTCCGAATCTCTCAGGAATAGTTCAGATAACACAATTCACAAATAGTGGAGGCGAACATAGTCACCATCACATGGGTCACGCACATACCTACGCTCCCATGGTCAGCGGACTTATTAATATCACAATAAGTCTTTCTATGACCTATGTTCATCAAGGTACCAGTCTATATCCCCCCCGTAGGCACACAAGGATTAGAGGGTCCTAAGCGAACGAAACCTCCCGTGATGGCAAGTATGGTAGGTATGTCATACATACAATCCATATATCAATACTAAGTAAACACACATCTTAGTAATATCGTATTATATTCGTAGTACATATTGCACTCTCGTACTAATTATAATTATCCCAACTTATTTTATTTCGGTTCATAATTATACGTGCCATAATTTATCCTCACATCGTAGTAGACACTCACGTCTCAACCCAAACGGTTCATTGAATATAACTCTCGTGTATGGTTTACTCATCTTAATAACCCAAAAGTCCCAAATCAACCACTATATCATCAAAGGAATACTAATACTACCCTTGAACTAGTTCCCGGAACTCCAAAAGTCAAAACAATCCAAAAAGGACCAAACTGTCAACTCGTTAGAAGTCTCGTTCGAACGAGGCTTCGAACGAGTTTGGACTGTCAGGTCGTTAGAAGTCTCGTTCGAACGAGGCTGTTCGAACGAGGTCCCAGTTCGTTCGAACGAACTGACTCTTCTAACGACATCTCGTTCGAACGAGATATCGAATGAAAATCCTACTCGTTAATAACGACTGGTCAACTCGTTAGAAGCTCGTTCGAACGAGTTCGTTCGAACGACCTGGGGCTGCTTCTAACGAGATGCCAGTTTCAGCCCAGAACTTCCCAAAAATCATTTTTCACCATTTTTACTCCTCAAACCTCTTCTAAAATTCGTTCCCATAATATATTGAGTTCTCTAATCATCCTCAAACATGTTAAGGGGCTATGCTAACATCATTAAAGGGTTTGATATCATCTAAACATCATTAAATCACAATTTCTACATTAATTCCCAATTTTCTTCAAGAACATAAACCCTAACTTTTTCTCATCATAAATTCCCAGATTTTAAATTCGTTTATGCATCACCTAGATATGAAATCTCCGAAATTAAATCTCCCAACAATGTTTCTACATGCAAACCTATCCCAACATTCAATAATAACTTCAAATTTCATGGGTTTTCTTTTAATCTTTCAAGAACAAATAAGATTATTCAATTTCTAACATGGAAAAGACATTCTCAGTAATTAAATGGAAATAAAGTCACTTGCCTTGGTTTGATTCCGGATTTGGTGTGGATTTGGTGTAGAATTTCTGCAGAATTCCCCTCTCTCTCTCCTTCTCCAAGCTTTCTTCTCTAAAAAGCTATGGTGGCTAGGGTTTGCTTTGGGGAACCTATGAAAACCTAAGTTAATAAACCTCCGTAGCTTGTTGGGTTAATAAAGGTTGGTTGGGGTCAATCCTTATCAGATTACAACTCTCAATTTTCGTCACTTTTGATTACCCAAAAATATCAAATTACTAAAATACCCTTTATAGTGCCGGGATGGCCTAAAAATACCCCGGGACCCAAACTATACCCCCGGCTAGTGTTTTCTGACTATCTCGACCCTTCCGGACGCGTTGGCGCGCTCAAAACGACCATACGGATTATAGATTTTAAATTCACTTTTAATATCAAAATTTTATACCGTGACGCGGCGGTCCCACGCGTCTCAACAAAATTTCTAAAATGTCGTATATAAATCCCACGACAAATTTTATAATACCAAGTACATATATAATCATATATGCACATAATCAAATACCAATTCGCATCACATCAGTATTTATAACCCGGATTAATTTCCAATTAATACGCATTTAATTAATTAATCCCAAAAATAAATATAGCCAAAAGTACGGGGTATTACATACTTCCCCCCTAATAACTGAATTTCGTCCCGAAATTCGAAACTAGAAAGTACCTGCTAAAAACAGCTCTGGATAACGTTCGCGCATCTCATCCTCGCGCTCCCATGTGGACTCCTCGACATTGTGATGTCGCCACTGAACACGCACTAACGGGACTATCTTTGACCGTAGTTTCCTCTCGCTTTGGTCCAAAATAGCAATCGGCCCTTCCTCATAAGAGCTATCCGGCTGGAGATCGATGTCCTCCACAGCAATGTGAGAATGACCCAAATCATCCCTAAGGTATTTCCTCAGTGAGGAAATATGGAACACGTCGTGAATCCGATGCAAATGCTCCGGTAACCCGAGTCTATACGCAACCGGTCCGATCCGCTCAATAATAGGAAACGGCCCCACATACCTCGGTGCCAACTTCCCCTTCTTCCCGAAACGCATAATCCCCTTCATAGGAGAAACCCTGAGCAAAACCTGGTCCCCCACTTGGAACTCCCTGAAAAACCTCTTCGCATCAGCATAACTCTTCTGCCTGTCTTGAGCTACCCGAATGCGACTCCGAATCAACTCAATCCTTGCCGAAGTATCCTGAATCACTTCCGGCCCAAGTAGTTTGTTGTCCCCCACTTCTAACCAACATGTTGGGGAACGACAAGGCCTACCGTACAATGCCTCAAACGGAGCCATGCCAATCGTGAACTGATAGGAGTTGTTGTAAGCAAACTCCACCAGTGGAAGGTACTGTTCCCATCCACCCCCGAAGTCAATAATACACATGCGTAGCATGTCTTCCAACATCTGATTGGTGCGCTCGGTCTGCCCATCAGTCTGCGGATGATAAGCCGTACTCAACCGCAATTCCGTGCCCATGGCCTCCTGGAAACTCTCCCAAAACCTCGAAACAAATATCTTGTCTCTGTCAGACACGATATTTAGGGGCACACCGTGAAGTCTCACAATCTCTGAAATGAAGAGCTGGGCATACTGACCCGCAGTGTAATCAGTCCTAACGGGTAAAAAGTGAGCGACCTTGGACAATCTGTCCACAATTACCCTAACGGAGTCGTGACCCCTCTGCGACGTAGGCAACCCCGTGATAAAGTCCATGGATATGCTCTCCCACATCCACACCGGAACCTCCAATGGCTGTAGCAATCCTGTTGGTCTCTGATGATCCACTTTTACAAGCTGACAAGTGGCTCATTTCGAGACAAACTCAGCGATATCTCTCTTCATACCGCTCCACCAATACTGCCGTCTCATGTCTTGGTACATTTTGTCCCCTCCGGGATGTACCGCGAACCGTGAGCCGTGCGACTCTGCCATCACATCGTGTCGCAGTTCCTCTCCTTCCGGAACTACCAATCTCCCATTGAAGCGTAATCCCCCGTCTGAGCTAACGGTATAGGATTCAGCTCCCTCAGCGAGTAATCGAACTATCTGCTCCTGACAGAACGAATCATTTGCTTGTGCCCGTACAACCTTCGTGACAATCTGCGGTGTAACAGTCATCACAGACATGAAAGATCGGGCCACTGCATCCTGGTGTCCCAATTCCTTCCACTTCGCTTTCCACACCTCTGCCACCTCATCTGTTGGCCTCAGCTCAACGCGTCTGCTACCACGTTAGCCTTACCCGGGTGGTACTGAATGTCGAACTGGTAGTCTTTCACAAATTCAAGCCACCTACGCTGCCGCATATTTAATTCCTTCTGCGTGAACAGATACTGTAGTGACTTGTGGTCCGTGAACAGCTGAAACTTCTCCCCCAAAAGATAGTGCCTCCAAATCCGTAAGGCAAATACTACTGCTGCCAACTCCAAATCATGCGTGGGGTAATTCTTCTCATGAGGCTTAAGCTTACGGGAAGCATAAGCTATGGCATGTCTCTCCTGCTACAAAACACCTCCAAGCCCTTGCAAAGACGCATCGGTGTAAACCAAATACTCAACTCCCGGTCTCGGCAATGCTAACACAGGTGCTGAGGTCAATTTGTCCTTCAACTCATCGAATGCCAACTGACAGGCATCACTCCAGATATATGGCACACCCTTACGAGTAAGATGTGTCAACGGACCTGCTATCTCCGAGAAACCCCGAATAAACCTCCTGTAGTATCCTGCCAAACCCAAGAAACTATGAATCTCCGTTGGTGTCGTGGGCTGTCCCCACTCCCTCACCGCTGACACCTTCCCCGGATCAACAGATATTCCCTGATCGGAAATAATATGACCCAAGAATTGGACTTCCTTCAACCAAAACCCGCACTTCTCGTATTTTGCATACAACTCGTTCTGACGAAGTGTCTGCAAAACCTGCCTCAAATGCTCGGCGTGCTCCTCCTCTGTCTGAGAGTAAACCAGAATGTCATCAATGAAGACAATGACAAACTGATCGAGGAAATCTCTGAACACCCTGTTCATCAAGTCCATAAACACTGCTGGAGCGTTGGTCAAGCCGAAAGGCATAACCCGAAACTCATAAGAACCATATCTCGACAAGAACGCAGTCTTCGAGACATCCTCCTCCCTGATACGCAACTGATGGTATCCTGACCTCAAGTCAATCTTCGAGAAGAAAGAAGCTCCTCTCAACTGGTCGAATAAGTCATCGATTCGAGGCAACGGGTACTTATTCCGTATCGTGACCTTATTCAACTCTCGGTAGTCCACACACAACCTCAGTGAACCGTCCCTCTTCTTCACAAACAAAACTGGAGCACCCCAAGGTGAGGTACTCCTGCGAATAAAGCCCTGCCCTAACAGCTGCTCTATCTGATCCCGTAACTCTCGCATCTCAGCTGGCGCCATACGGTACGGTGCGCGTGCTATAGGTCTCGTACCCGGTAGCAAATCAATAACGAAGTCTATCTCTCGACTGGGCGGTAAGCCTGGTATCTCCTGAAACACATCCGAATACTCCCTGACAACCGGGATCGAATCTAAAGGAATCACAACCTCCTTAGAGGTATCCTCCTCTATGTAATACAGATGAGCGGTCGATCCTCCCTCTGGGCGAGGCATCGCCACTATAAACATCTCCTGCCCCGGAATGGCAAAAACAATGCTCCCGCTGAAGCAATCAATCATGGCCCTATATGATACGAGCCAATCCATACCGATGATCACATCGTGAACATGCATGTCTAACACTAACATGTCCGCAGGCAATACCAAACCACCAACCGCTACCCCCACTCCCCGGCATATAAAGAAAATAAGTGACCCACTCCCCAATGGTGAGTCGACACACGTCATTGTGCTCTCTACCGTAGCTAACAATCCTAAAGCTTTCGCGAAGCGTGTAGCTATAAAACAATGTGTAGCACCCGTATCAAATAACACCCGACCCATAGTGCCATGGATAGGAAACGTACCCTCGATCGCGGGCGGTGCCTGTGGAACTGCAGCCTGGTGAACGTTGTAGACACGTCCATACTGTAGCTGCCCCTGTTGAGCTGGGACTGCTGGAATGGGTGGCAAAGCTGCCATCTGTGGCGGTGCAGGAAGAGCGGCGGGAAACATAGGTCTCTGTGGCTCCTGGCGAGCACCCTGCTGCTGCTGCTGCGGGGCCCTGCCCCTATCAGGACAATCCTGCTTCTTATGGCTAGTCTTGCCACAAGTAAAGCACTTCCCTGGGAAGTTCCCTCCCCTCTGCCCCTGCTGTCCCCGGCCCTGGTGGCCGTTACCATTCCTCCCTTGGCCCTGCTGGCCCTGATGGCCGTTTGGACCCTGATGGCCCTGGCGGAAACCTCCCTGTCCCTGCCTGTAGTTCCCTGACCGAAACCTCTTATTGTCCCCCTGCTGGTTACCCTGCTCAGTCTGTCTCTGCCCCTGACCGGTTTGTGCCCCGCTGGCACCATGTCCTCCAGTCCTGCCCTGATGGCTAGACTCCCCTGACCGCTTGCCCTCGGCCATATGAAAACGGTGGTCCTGGCAGTGCCATAGTGCAGCGTTAACCACATCAGAATACGTGGCCAACGATAGGTTCCCTAGCAGATGCTGACGGATCCTCCAATTCAACCCATCAGTGAACTTCTCTATCTTCTTCTTCTCCGTTGGAATCTCGTCTGGAACGATGTTCAACAGGTTAGTAAACTCGGCCTCATATTCGGCCACTGTCTTGCCCTCCTGCTTCAAACTCATCAGCTTCCTCCTCATCTCTGTATGAACTACAGACGGAAAGTACTTGCGGTCGAACCGCACCCAGAACTCCTGAATGGTGAGGGTATCCCTCTCCTCCGCGGTGGTAATGGACTCCCACCACTGCAGTGCAGATCCAACTAGCTTGAAAGTAGCTAGCACCTGTTTCTGAACATCAGTGCACTCATGCATCCTCAAATGCCTCTGCATGTCCTTCCTCCATTGGCTCGGATAACCACATCTGAGCTTCCAGCAAACTCTGGTGGATGCGCTTTCTGAAAAGCGTCACGTACACGTTCCCAAGCAGACGGGAATGCATTAACCTGGACTGGCGCGGCAACCGGCGCCTGCGGTGGTGCCTGCTGAATCACGGCAATCGCGGCATTTACCGCTTGGGCTACTATAGCAGCAACCTCAGTGGCGTTCAACATGCCTTGAACTGGAGCGGGCTGTGGTTCGGGCGTAGCATTCCTGGGAACTCGTCGTGCACGTCGTGGAGGCATCTGAAATAAGAACAAAGTTTATAAGTTCGCAGTTTATAAACTTAATATAGCTGAAGAACGAAACGTACACAATAAGAGTACAACAGTCCTAAAATATAGGGCTCTATATCAAAGAAAACGTAGCGGAAACATAATAGCCGTACAGATCCTAAAGGACACTAGAACCTGATGCTCTGATACCACCTGTGACACCCCGACTAATTAAACACCGGGTAGCTACTCCTTTATAAAATTAATTCAAAATGCCAAGTTGGCTCAGTTAATAGCATCACTGTCGAAAACATTTTAAAGATTACTAACCACCTAGTATTTAAAAAGTAAGTGCCAAATTTTATTAAATCTGATTAACATGCAACAAAAGTAATGAAGAAATAAATAACACCATTCACCATACTGAAGTGAAACGAATAACCATCACAAAATGTAAATAAAACCTGGAGGAAAAACTCCTGAATACAAATCCCACAACTGATAAGTAAACTGAAATAAATAACTAAAACTGAATACTGAGCAATACATGCTAGAGTCTGAAAACTGAAATGTAAAAATGTCTAATAGAATTGGGCAACATGCCCTACAACTGATAGATGCTGAGACTGGAATCCAAATGAGAGAAGCGTCTACATGCAAATCCCTGTAGCTTCCACAAACAGCTACAGCTCGTCACCTGAATGAGAATCCTATGCTTGGTGTCCTTGTGGCTGGGCACCTAAAATGGTTTTACAAAAATATATATTTGGAAACAAATGGGTCAGAGCCCGAAAGTGGAAGTCATTTTAAAAACCTGCAAGTGCTTTAAAAACATTTAAAACATTAAATGCAAAGTACATGTTAGGACGTGCACTCACATTAAATTCTCACCTCTCGACTAACTGTGCACTCCTAACGTAAGTACCCATCTATAACTACCCTTTCCACTAGCTAAGTGACAACGTAAACTAGCTAGACAACCAAAGGTTCTACCCATTTTACTCGGTTAATTTAACATAATAACGCTCGTAATTTAATAGAGGTTTCACGTAAACTCAGTTATTAAGTATGCCATTGATATAATTATCAGCTAACTCATTATATATCTCGAAACAATACCGGAATATTTTTACAACATTAACATGAGGATTCCCGTTAATCAAATGTATTTTATTCACATCATAAATATACGATACAAGCACCCCGCAATCTAAGCTGTAGTGCACACATACTCTGCTATCCATCCCGGTACATCACGTACATAAGGATCACATATTCCGAATCTCTCAGGAATAGTTCAGATAACACAATTCACAAATAGTGGAGGCGAACATAGTCACCATCACATGGGTCACGCACATACCTACGCTCCCATGGTCAGCGGACTTATTAATATCACAATAAGTCTTTCTATGACCTATGTTCATCAAGGTACCAGTCTATATCCCCCCCATAGGCACACAAGGATTAGAGGGTCCTAAGCGAACGAAACCTCCTGTGATAGCAAGTATGGTAGGTATGTCATACATACAATCCATATATCAATACTAAGTAAACACACATCTTAGTAATATCGTATTATATTTGTAGTACATATTGCACTCTCGTACTAATTATAATTATCACAACTTATTTTATTTCGGTTCATAATTATACGTGCCATAATTTATCCTCACATCGTAGTAGACACTCACGTCTCAACCCAAACGGTTCATTGAATATAACTCTCGTGTATGGTTTACTCATCTTAATAACCCAAAAGTCCCAAATCAACCACTATATCATCAAAGGAATACTAATACTACCCTTGAACTAGTTCCCGGAACTCCAAAAGTCAAAACAGTCCAAAAAGGACCAAACTGTCAACTCGTTAGAAGTCTCGTTCGAACGAGGCTTCGAACGAGTTTGGACTGTCAGGTCGTTAGAAGTCTCGTTCGAACGAGGCTGTTCGAACGAGGTCCCAGTTCGTTCGAACGAACTGACTCTTCTAACGATATCTCGTTCGAACGAGATATCGAACGAAAATCCTACTCGTTAATAATGACTGGTCAACTCGTTAGAAGCTCGTTCGAACGAGTTCGTTCGAACGACCTGGGGCTGCTTCTAACGAGATGCCAGTTTCGGCCCAGAACTTCCCAAAAATCGTTTTTCACCATTTTTACTCCTCAAACCTCTTCTAAAATTCGTTCCCATAATATATTGAGTTCTCTAATCATCCTCAAACATGTTAAGGGGCTATGCTAACATCATTAAAGGGTTTGATATCATCTAAACATCATTAAATCACAATTTCTACATTAATTCCCAATTTTCTTCAAGAACATAAACCCTAACTTTTTCTCATCATAAATTCCCAGATTTTAAATTCGTTTATGCATCACCTAGATATGAAATCTCCGAAATTAAATCTCCCAACAATGTTTCTACATGCAAACCTATCCCAACATTCAATAATAACTTCAAATTTCATGGGTTTTCTTTTAATCTTTCAAGAACAAATAAGATTATTCAATTTCTAACATGGAAAAGACATTCTCAGTAATTAAATGGAAATAAAGTCACTTGCCTTGGTTTGATTCCGGATTTGGTGTGGATTTGGTGTAGAATTTCTGCAGAATTCCCCTCTCTCTCTCCTTCTCCAAGCTTTCTTCTCTAAAAAGCTATGGTGGCTAGGGTTTGCTTTGGGGAACCTATGAAAACCTAAGTTAATAAACCTCCGTAGCTTGTTGGGTTAATAAAGGTTGGTTGGGGTCAATCCTTATCAGATTACAACTCTCAATTTTCGTCACTTTTGATTACCCAAAAATATCAAATTACTAAAATACCCTTTATAGTGCCGGGATGGCCTAAAAATACCCCGGGACCCAAACTATACCCCCGGCTAGTGTTTTCTGACTATCTCGACCCTTCCGGGCGCGTTGGCGCGCTCAAAACGACCATACGGATTATAGATTTTAAATTCACTTTTAATATCAAAATTTTATACCGTGACGCGGCGGTCCCACGCGTCTCAACAAAATTTCTAAAATGTCGTATATAAATCCCACGACAAATTTTATAATACCAAGTACATATATAATCATATATGCACATAATCAAATACCAATTCGCATCACATCAGTATTTATAACCCGGATTAATTTCCAATTAATACGCATTTAATTAATTAATCCCAAAAATAAATATAGCCAAAAGTACGGGGTATTACATCCCTATGGATTTCTTATGAAACCTGACTTACCGCTGTGCTTGCTTGTCAAGTGTAGTTGTAGTTTAGGTTTTTTTGCTTTGAGTCGTCGAACCGATAGCAACGATTTGCGTATTACACGACGCACGATTTGTACGGAGGCAAGTTCGGTTTGGAGGTTCCACCGTTGATCTTTCAAGGACAAATCCCTTTTTAGGTGGACACTCAACTATTTAGACTTCTAGTGTATAGTTAGTGTGAAGCCTAAATAGTAGTTTATAAATAGTTAGCTTTTTAATTTTCTCTTTCTTTAGTTTTTCTTTCCTTTTAATTTTGTCTAGTGTAATTAGTTAACTTTTTGTTATTTGTTTTTGCTATGCTCGGTAGTAACTTGTTTTGTAGATTCGTTTGGACTTGTGCTTATGGAGATCGCTCCAATTTTGGGTAATATCTTTCTTTTCCTCTCTTTTTGTTGTGTTCTTAATGCGCATTGAGGACAATGCAATATTTAAGTTAGGGGGTGTAGGATATTTTATCCATTTCTTTGTTTTGTCCATGGATTTTCTCACATTTAGTTACTAAGCATTCTTTTTGTAAAAAAATTGAAAATTTTCAAAAATATTTTCTTTATTTTTTCTCCCTTGTTGGGCATTTTGCCCTTATTTTCGATGATAAATTTTAATAAATGCCCGATTCAATTGACAACTCAACGATGCATGTTCTCGATTGTAGAAGTTATTAGACTTTAGTCCTCAAATCATTGATATTATGAATAACTTCATGAATTAAACTTTAATCCCATGAGCACATGCATTTTTCTTGTTATATTTATTTGGTTTAAGATTTTTATAACTCGGTAATCTCTTGTTGCATTGTATATACTTACACTGTGTGAGATTAGAGACTTACCTTTATTTGTGATTGTATACACTATTATTTCCTCATTGAAAACGTTGAATTCGTTGGTAATCTCTCTATTCTTTCATTTGATCGTTAATTAATTGAGTTCATTTATGAAATGTGTTACTTGAGCATGATTTTCAAAAAAAAATTGACTCGAGAATTGCGTTAATTTTACGAAATGATCATAGGCCGTCTTTGTTATATCACCCATATTAGCCTTGATCTCACCTTATATCTTTCCCTAGTCGACCCCTTTGAGCCTAAATATAACCTTTCATTTCATCACCCAAAATCCCATAACCTACTCCACATTGGATTTATAAACCATACATATTACTTTCAATACCTTTGTTTGGAATGTTACTTGGGATTGAATGATGTTTGTATTGTGGTTGCAATTTAAGCATGAAAAGAGTGAGAAAAGTAAAAAAAAAGTGTGGTGAAAAAGAAAGAAAAGAAAAGAAAAAAGCAAAAACAAAAGAAAGCAAAAGAAAAAGTTAGAAAAAGAAGAAAAGAAAAGAAAGATAAAATTTTGTATAGATTGTATATCGTGTTCAATAATCCTTGTTGCTCTCCAATTTCATATCTAATGCTTGTTTTGGAAATCATTTTCCAATTTTCATATTGCCCACAATTTTCCATTATCCCGTGTTTTCATCCCCAAACACTTTGAATCCATATATATACCTTTCATTTCGTACCTTAGCCCCAAACCTATATTACAACCCTATCAAGTCCTATGTGATACGAGGTTGAGTTCAATTTAAAAGTTTAAATAGTTTTGATAATCTGTGAAAATACATTTCGCCTCCTTTAATGAGGGGTATCTTTCATTGAGATTACGATTTTTTTCATTTTCTATATAGCATTCTTCATTTGTGACTGTGTGCGGCCTAGCTTCCATTTACATTTACTCTTTATGCCTGCATGTTCCGTGTGTTACCTTCCTGTTTCGAGTGAATTCATTTGATGAGTGTAATGCCCATGAGAATTGAATATATGTTTGATTTAATCCTTATCTGGTTTATATAAGTTTTAAGATAGACAAGGTTTGAATCTTAGGGTAGGACGGGAACAATACCTTCCACTAGTGGATTTTGTGTGCAAAAACTCATATAAGTTCACTTTTGGGCATGGTGCCAGTTGAGGTATGGCACGGTATGCCTTGTTGTTTCCTCTAATTGTTAGTTAAAGGTGGGGGACCGGGTACTATTGCGAAGGTCAGAGATGAGTTGATACTTATAGTATATAATGTGTGTAAAATATATAATGCGCAAATAACCTACTTGTGTGCGATCGTCGCGAGACGAGATCGTATGTATCTAAAGAATGACTAATCTACTAAAGTGCGAATAGTAGAAGTTTAAGTAGTGAAACTTAAATGGTAAGGCTTGGGTAAGAACCTACGTGGAAGGGTAACCTGGAATTTAAAACGAACATATGTGAGGTGTTCATTACTAAGGGTATTTGATAGCGTACTATATGGGCGGTACAGAGTAGTTTACTCGTGACCACGAGGATGCGATGCGCAACATATAGCCAAGTTGTTCATATCTGGTATACTTTTTCCGAATTTTGGGACGAAATTCCGTTGTAAAGGGGGAAGTATGTAACACCCCCTATTTTTAATGACTTTTAAAATGAAATTAATTAGAATTACTCAACTCAACTAAACTCAACATAGCCTTTTCCCAATTATTTGGGGTCGACTACATGAATTCTATTTTTCCATTCCATTTTGTCCAATGCAATATCTTTGATTATACCACATGACATCATGTCCTTTTTTATAATATCCCACCAAGTAAATTTAGGCCTACCTCTAACCCTAAATGAAAGTAAACACTACAAATCTATGACTCAATAAAATAGAAGCGTCTAAATAAATTTGCCTCTCCAGTAGCAGCTATAACCCATCGACATATCCATATTACATGACGGCATCCCTGATACTGGATACATGATGTACAAGATACAATAGATAAGAGAATATGCAAGGAAACAGGTTAGAGCCCGATTGTAAAAGATTTTAAAAATAACAAATTCTTAACAAGTGAAATTAAGCAATTATTATGTACATGTTAGCTTCTGGATCTCGCTTGAGAATTCTCACCTCTCATATAGTGTGCACGCCTAACGTACCTTATCATCTCCAAAATCAAGGTTTTCAATTATGATTCTATCCCACATCATTTCCTCGTATTTCCTACATAATACGTATGATAATTAAACATGCCCATTTCTCTTTAATATGAACTAGGCCTTCACAGCTTTAAGATTAAGTATTCACTTACTTAATTAAATCAAATCTCATTTTTCATTTTTATCTACAATTTCACACAGTAGATTACCTCATAGTATATATATGTTAATCAACAAATTTTACACAGTAGATTACATTACCGTATATATAGTTTAATCTACAATTCTCGCCTAGTAGATTACATCACAGTATATATATTTATCACACTATTATATATACTGATACGGCACCTCCCAGACACAGCTGCGGTGCATGCATTTCTATCATGTCCTAATACATCTCTCGCTGTATAAAAGACTATTGGTTCGACGTCTCTCATAAACGGTAAATAACATAACACATATTGGAGGCAAGCATACTCCCCAGCCGAATGGGTCACGTACATACCTACGCTCCCATTCAACCGTCGAAACTATCATTCACACCAATAGAACGTGTCCAAGGTCTTATGATCAAGGTACGAATCTAAAATCCCCCCAAATGGCCTCATTAGGATAAGATTGACCCTAATGCGAAACCTTCACCCCGATAGCAAGCAGCATAGGTATGTCATACACAGAATAAATAATAATATAGTCATTCACCCTACCTATATATAATAACAATAGGGCACACGCACAACCCATATAAATATTTTCATACGTAACATATTTATCTCTAATATCCTACGTATTTACTTGTATCTGGGATTATAGGCTAATTCCACGAGAGTACTATAAGATTCAAGGGTACAAATATATGTTAGTCTCCAACATCTAATTATTCCGCTTGTTCTACCCATTCGTCTGTGGATAATAGGCCATACTCAATCACAACTCGGTAACTATGGCCTTGTGAACACTCTTCCAAAATCAAAGAATAAAGATCTTATCCAAATCAAACACAATATTAAATGGTACCCTATGTAACCTCATTATCTCGGTTATAAAGATATCGCATACTATCCCGTAGTCAGTCCTAACTGCCATAACGGGAGCTACTTTGGTCAACCTATCCACTATCACCATATAGGATTGTGACCCTGTCCAAAATAAAATCCTTGGGAATACTCTCTCATTACTACTTAGGAATCCTTAACAGTTGAATAAACCCCAACTGGTTACGAATGGTCCACCCTTTACCAACAGACAGATGACCTGTTGCAAAATAATTTATTAATATTTCTCTTCATTAAATCCCATCTCCACTGTCATTTATAACATAGTACATCTTATATTCTCTTAAATGTACATCTAATCGTGATCCATGTGACTTTGCCTCACCGCATGTCACTAGTCCTTCCCCCTGCTCTAAAATCAGTTTCTCGTGAAACATAAGCCTGTGACAAATCTTACGGAATGAGCTTCGACTTCCCTAGCTAAATGTTGTTGAATTCACACGACAATCATTATCTACTGCTTGATACAGTACTTTTGATTACCTAGGGATCCTATACACCCTATATTTCACGCATTATTACACAATCAATTCTTGCGCATTCGACATGCTTTTTTATACATGATGTAATCATTATGTACTAGTTTTCTCGTCAGAACTAGGCGACTCTTCCGGACTTAAGTCATAGGGGAATTATCAACCCTCAATTATATTCTTGTAAATGTACAATGATCAAAGTACAAAACACATGTACTATCGACCAAACTTCTCTCCAACTCCCGATGTTTGCTAGTTTCATGCGTGGTATGTCTCGCAAAGCGAAATCCAAACAAGGAATCCCCTCGATACACTACTACCTAACATAGTTGGTTGTCGAGATTCGTAATGTCCTCAGTCCATAATATATACCTTCCCACAATCTCCGTATGTTTATATAAAAATCTACTTATGTCCCTTAGAAATAACATGAAATATGGCACTCTCACTATCCCAAGTTCGCGGCGCTATATATATATATATATATAACAAGCTATATCTCGTTGCTCGATAAAGAACACAATGTATCCTGAGTCACATCAGTAAGTAAATCCCTACAGACCAGGATCACATATAACTAGACAACATGCTTAATGAGGTCTATGATACCATGAAATTTTCATATATACATATCTATATAGGCCCAACCCTATTTCAGGTGGCGCCTCACAAAATTAATGTTACTCCCCCTGGAGTATCTAGCTCGATAGTCTTATCACTCAATATGCTATCGTTCAAACTTTCGGTAATTAATCACTACACATTACCATAATAGGCTCTACATGCTAACTGAAAGCAGTAGCAAATTATAACGATAAAATATGCTCGTAGTGCTAACCCGACTTGCTCACAGGCGACATCAAAAGTCCCGATACTCATGATAAATACGTTTATAACCAGACTGTTAAAACTAACGTACCCACTAAACTCGACTCGCACGCGAATTTTAGTGATAACAATTCATGTATATATATTATGACACATCCATATCACGTGAATGAATCCTTTACTCACAAGGATGAAACAAAACTTCACCAGTCTTCACCTAATCGTAGGGTCCCAGCACGTCGCTGCCAACATGACCCATGAGTATCTGCAATCGTTATATATCTAGGATTTCATCTAATAGTTGCCCCCTCCTCGTAGTGGGCAAATTATTCTGCTCCGCGGCTTACACGCTCATCACTGAAATGTTGGCCCAAAATCTCTAGGCCTCAATTCTCTGCCTAAACCCACCACTCTCGGGTTGGAAATTCCTAGGACCAATTCTCTTGACCCAATTCTTCCGTCGAAAATCTCACTTCTACAGTCATTATGCCTAACTGCCATGGTTTGCCATTCCCAAACTTATCGATCTCACTTCTCAACGTGGACACAATTAACACTAGTAGTCCCACTCTCTACACAGGGAAATTTACCGTGCCATTTCCCGCCACTAGTACCACTGACCATTTTGGAATGTCCTTCCTTCGAACTTGGCAGTCTTAGCTCCCAGTTGCTATTTTCATCGTTCTATTGGCTCCACTGGTCCCATGGAACACGTTATTGACCCCGCTGGTCTTGGCTGAATTCATCGCTGCATAGTAAGGACTTAAATAGGTTCCCCTATTGGGTATACCTTTCGGTAATGTTTCACTATCACTATTGAATTTAATATTGTCCTTCATCTAGGTTTTCCCAACCCTCCGGGTTCCCCTTCTTCTGAAAGCGGTTACAAATTCCTTGACGACATTGGCCCTATTCGTCTTCATCATATTTCTCACCCACGCTTGAGTATTTATCTTATGAGTCCTTTCATAACACAGAACTCTTCTTATCTTTTATATACCCCTTAGTCGCTGGGTAAGGAGTTCATTAAGCAAGTTGATTTCTCTCTCGCGTTGGGCCTTCTTTCTTGTCCATATGAGATAAATTTTGAAGTTCCATACATATCCCGATTGAACAACAAATGGACGATTTCACGGTCGAACCATACCCAAATTTATCATTTTAGCTTCACACATGCTTCTTTATATGTGATGTCTATCTCTCATCACTTTAGATTGCTCCCATGACCAAGAATTTCACCCGAGAAGTCCTGAGTATTACTACACTTCACCCTACATAATGGACTTTAGAGTTATTCATTCACAAAAGTCCTTCTGATTTCCTCACCCTTCACTGACAGTGTTGGGTAAGTTTGGAACGGTACAAATGTCATGCATGACGGTGCTTGGGAAACTATAGCTCCCGAATGACTCCTTTATTGTCCTCAGCCTGAACAACAATTTTGGTGAGTTTTATCTTAATCACCATTTTCCCAAAACACTCTGTATCTTTGGATTAGTCCTCCTCGTGCTGTTCTTCTAACGACCCTCGCTAGTCCTCGATGCCCGACCGAGCTCGTATAATAATTTCATCGCTTATATTTTATGGCAGGAGCACATAATTCGTAATACGTAGAGGAATACAACATCCTAATAATAAGGCTCTACATCAAAGAACGCTACGCTGAAATGTAGAATGTCGTACAGATCCTAAGGACACTAGAACCTAATTCTCTGATACCACCTATGACACCCCGCCTAATTAAATACCGGGTGATCAGTCCTTTATTAAATTAAATCAGAATATCCAGTTGGTTCATTCTTAGCATCACTATCGAAAAACCATTTCTTTATTAATTCACCGAATAAATAATTAAGCTAGTGTCAAAACTTTTCCATTTTTAATTTAATTAAAACCATTCCACAAAGCGTAGTAATAATAGACAGCATCACATCACAACTAAAGAAGACTAAATGTGACTGGAGTAACACTTCAGTTAAAATATTGCATTACCATCAAATAAAATTGATATCAATAGTACTGACATAAATGATTACAATCCTTGGAATAGTAATAAAATAACTAGAATCCTGGGCGACATGCCCTAAATGAAAGTAGACACTACAAATGTATGAATCAACAGAATGGAAGCATATAAATAAATATGCCTTTCTAGTAGCAGCTATAACCCGTCAAAATATCCATATTCTATGCCGGCATCCCTGATACTAGATACCTAATGTACAAGATACAATAGAGAAGAGAATATGCAAGGAAACGGGTCAGAGCCCGATTGTAAAAGATTTTTAAAATAGCAAGGGCTTAACAAGTGCAATTAAGCAATTATTATGTACATGTTAGCTTCTTGGCTTTCTTCTCAACCTCTCATCTAGTGTGCATGCTTAACGTACCTTATCATCTCCCAAATTAAGGTTTTCAATTATGATTCTATCCCGCATCATTTTCCTGTATTTCCTACATAATACGTATGATAATTAAACATGTTTATTTCTCTTTAATATGAACTAGGCTTTCACAGCTTTAAGATTAAGTATTCATTTACTTAATTAAATCAAATCTCATTTTCATTTTTATCTACGATTTCACACAGTAGATTACCTCATAGTATATATATGTTAATCTACAAATTTCACACAGTAGATTACATCACCGTATATATAGTTTAATCTATAATTATCACCTAGTAGATTACTTCATAGTATATATATTTATCACACTATTATATATACTAATACAACACCTCCCAGACACAGCTGCGGTGCATGCATACTCTGCTATCATGTCCTGATACATCTCTCGTTGTATAAAAGATTATTGGTTCGGTGTCTCTCACCAACCATAAATAACATAACACGCATATTGGAGGCGAGCATACTCCACAAGCGAATAGGTCACGCACATACCTACGCTCCCATTCAACCGCCAAAACTGTCATTCACACCGATAGAACGTGTCCAAGGTCCTATGCTCAAGGTACAAATCTAAAATCCCCCCAAATTGGCTCATCAAGATAATATCGACCATAACGCGAAACCTCCACCCCGATAGCAAGCAGCGTAGGTATGTCATACACATAATAAATAATAATATAGGCATTCACCCTACCTATATATAATAACAACAGGTCACACACACAACCCATATAAATATTTCCATACGTAGCATATTTATCTCTAATATCATATGTATTTACAGATTATGACTTGACTTCTCAAATTATATTCTCGAGTTTTTCTCATCACTCGAAGGGTAATCATTTATTCCTCATATAAATTCAGTAGGTAATCATTCACATCCTACAAGTCCATGTCATCACAACACCCGAATTTCTATGAATTAAAATCATCTTCAATTAGGTTTATTTATCGATAATCTCTAATTTAATTTTAACCCTTTATTTCACCTATTAGGGTGAATTCCGCATAAGCCTAAGGTTATTCCGGTAATAATAACTCCCTTACTACTGGTCCTAATCTTAAATCCTCCTTTATTCGATTTAAATTCCAATATATATATTTTTCCACCATAACGAATTTAGTTCACACTCGTTAACTTCCCCCATTCCATCCCATACAAAATAATATTTTTCGAGTCTTAAGTATACCCTACTGCCCTTCTTTAAGTCCCAATTTGTTCAATTTATTATCACCAAATATTTCTCAAAGTTGGGACTTAAATAATTATTTAAATAGGAATTAAATCACATTTCGAGGGGAGCCGATCTATCGACGTTCCTGTCGATCAATCGATCTACATTCTTGAGTCGATCGATCGATTGATCAGATATTTGCCCAAATTCTGCATATGTTTACCTACGGGTTTTACACTTTTTCATCATCAAAACGATTATCAATTAATCCCAAACTCCTCATAATTCATCTCAAATGATATATCAAGGTGTAATAATGATTTCTAACATTTAACAACATAAATTCGTCAAGAAGTTTCAATTAAATCTTGTTATTTCCCTTAAAATTCGAAAACTTCTTATTTTATCATTTCTCCAAGAACAACTATAAATCCCAGATTTTTTTCACCAAATGATTCCCAATTTTCTTGGATTAAACCATATATTCAAAAAGAGGAATTTTCTAAACATCCTAACATGGACAATATACATGCTAAAATTTGTAATAGTTAATCACTTGCCTTTGATTTGTAGGTCTGAACCGTTGGGGAAGATTGTCCACACAATCCATCTTCCTTTTTTTGATCAACCTCGGGTGGTGGTGGTGGTGCAAGGTGTCTCTTAGCTCCTTGGTTTTCCCAGACAAACTCTTTCTCTCTACAAAAAAAAAATCAAAAGAAAAGCCATTGAGGAGAGTGACTAATATAATACCACCTCCAAAATTCGTAATTACTATTCACCCCCACTTTACAAATGACCAAAATACCCCTTTGGGGGTGTCTATTTGGTTCCAAATTTCCCCGAGACCCAAAGTAATCCCCTAGGTAGACTTTTTTAACTATTTAAACCCTTTTGGACACTTTGACGTAGTCAAAACTACCATTCGGATGACATAAAATAATTTACTCTTCATTCCATATAGTTATAGTCCCGACACGACTCACACGCGCATCCCGACTTAATTATCGTAATTGTCATATTCATCATTCACGATAATTTTATAAAATCATAATCATAGGTAAAGTCATAATCATATATATTACTTTTAATCACAAGTAATATTCAACACAATTCACATATTACTTTATTCTCGAGTAATATTTAAATCCGAATTAATTTTTCAATTATCCCATAATTAATTCTAATCAATCTCATTTTAAAAGTAATTACAAATACGGGGTGTTACAGTTGTACACAAAATAAACCACACGTTACGACGTCTTGATGCTTGAATGAACTTGAATAATTCTTCGACGGTTGTAGCGGTATACGACATACTCAATTGTGAATGGACAATGTAAAATAATGTCCTTATAAAAATCAACGTCCTATTACCCAATGGTGAGTCTACACATGTAACTGCACTGTCTGCAGAATCTAATAACCTCGCTATGAATGAGTGTGAAGCCCCCAGTGTCAAATAAAATGTGCCTAGAAATTCCATGGATAAGAAATGTACCCTCAACAGCGGGTGGAGCCTGTAGCACTGCAGCCTGGTAATATATATCGGCAAGCAAAACTAATCTCCTGATATCTATACTCACTCCCCGATAGATAAAGAAAATTGAGACTACTACAGCAGAATAAATGCAACTTCTCAAATAAATCAATTTTAATTGTGTGTCAACCAAACCAGTTTTAATGAAACCCAAGTTTTAATTCAGTCCTAACACATGCATCTAAGTGATATGAAATCATAAAGCAATAAGCATGCAAAGGAAACCAAATAACAGGATAGTCATAATATGAGGAAAAATCCCCCACAGGGGAAAAACCTTTTATTCCAATATAATCGTAAATCATAACTTACACGGTTATGATGAAATAGATTTTTGACACACGGATACCCTCAGGTGTCGGTCAGTGTCGTCCCCTCAGGTGTCGGTCAGTGTCGTCAGTAATGGAACAACCGTTGTTACTCCACAAGAACATACAGTTCTATCTTCAGCAAAGATCCACACGTAGCGAACCTCAATGACTGCAGTCTTCAACAATGAATCCACATGCAGCGAATCCATATGGACACGCAGTCCAAATATCGGTGTATGTCATCCTCCCTATAAGAGTAAACTTCAACAAGATTGTATCTTGGGTTCCAAAATAATTCACTAAAGATTGAGATGTTTTGTGAATTGAAAAAATAAGGTTTTAAACCCTAAGATTGAAGAAGACGAAGTGTTCTGCTGTTAGCAGATTACTGATATCGAAAATTATCAGGTCTCCTTCTTGAAAACGAAATGATTTAACGCGCTTTATATAAAAAACTTAGTCGGCGCGTAGTTCAAAAGAGATCATCATTCGAATGACCTATCAAACGAGAGTCTAGGCCATGATTGTAGATAATTTCGATACAAACGTGTGGCCGCCAGTTTCGTATTTTTCTGATTTTTTTGAATTAGTTATGATTTTTCTATGGAAAGGTGTCCGAGAAAAAAATATTTAGATATAATGAATTCAAAAAAATTTAACAAAAACATTTAAACATCCCAAATAATTTTAAGTGGACTATAAAGGGACTTAAATACGTTCTCACCAAAATTCATCTTGCAGAGGTTTGAATATTGAAGAAGCTTGATATTCGGATCCGTCTTGATGCTTGAATGAACTTGAATAATTCTTCGACGGTTGTAGCGGTATACGACATACTCAATTGTGAACGGACAATGTAAAATAATGTCCTTACAAATCTCTCCCTATGTCTATGCCGGTACAAAATAAAAACAATCCGATTTATCAAATCAAAATGCTTATACAAATCTAATACCCTCCCATGAACCCAAAAGTGAAAAGGTATCAACTGTACAAGTCTTGAAACTTTTCTTCAAATCTTCAAACCTTTAAGCTTTTCTCATCAGGGTGTGCAACATAATGATCATCAATCTTCGTACCTACACACATGAGATAAAGCAAATACCATCGTGATGCATCGAGTTTGAAATGATATAAGAATAAATCAATCAATATAATCAAATTTCCCCTTAATGCAAACTCCCTCATAAAATCATAATTCGTTCTCCCCCTTTTTATTTGTCCGAATTAGACAAGGAAAAGAATAAACAAAGCTAAACAAGGAGTGTCACGATACACAACATAAATATGGATCAAACTATGCGCATGTAGAGAATGTACTCAAAGGATCCACAAACTATTTTTGATTTTTCAAATTTTTCTCACAAAAAATGATACAAAAAATCATCACACCATGAATAACATTAAGACAACCAAATCATGGATATGGAATGAATGGGTGTGAACAAAATTCAATAGGTAATAAAACTCAATCAAGCATATGTGCACGATGCATACGTGTATTCCTATGAATGAACATAAAAGTCATCCTTAGGTGTAAAGTTGTTGAATTTAGATGATATTGAATAAATCAAATCAACAAATCAAAGCTCAAGTGATTTTCACACCAATAACGTCCAAAATAATTTAGTGTCGTTTCGAGAATTTTTCGAATGACGTGCAAACCCATTGATTACTTTTCAACCAAATCGCCCTAATATATAATAAAGCAATTTTTTATATCTAATGAGGTACTAAATTCTCAACATAGAGAAAACATATTGGCCTTATTGGCATAATATTCTTTTTAATTGCCATTCAATTTTTTCGGCCTCTTTTCAAACCTCATTGGACCCCGGATAATTTTTAAATCCTCACTTTTTTAGGTCCTAAATAAATTTCTCACAGGCAATGGTTTTTACATGCACTAATTTTATTACTCTCGTATTATTGCACTTAGTTTCATTTTAAGGACATGATTGAGATGAAAACACTCGACCAGCATGTGATAGAAAAGTACAATAATAAAACAAATTCGTGCACGTGTGCAGTAAAGGACAAATGAGTCAAACATGTAGGAAGAAACAACTAATTACATCTCAATGACTCCAAATATTATAAAGCACATGGATAACATGATATATTGTCTCAAAACACTACTAAATTCTCACAGGGATAAATGGAATGAAATTATGACTTGGTCATCCTAAATGTCCATTCATATACAGTGTAAAACAAAATACAAAAAATCTTTTTGTCTTTTTCAAAAAATTTCATAACCGAAAAATCTTTTTGGTTTTTCAAAATACATGACAAATGAAAACCATAAATATAAGCATGGTGCATACTAACAATAGGCATAATATCAGCATATAAATCATCTATGCTAGTAAACATAAATCATACAAATGAATCATTAGTCAAAGAAGGTGTGATTAAATGAAAATATGCAGAGTTATCAATTAAGCATGAATATCAAGCGCTGCATATAAACTATTCCAGAAGCAACCAGCAGTACCAACAATGTAACCAATGAACTCAGGGTACTGCAAACATAGAAAAAAATATTCTCCAGGGGTCGCTCGAATGATAAAACTTGTCGTTCGAATGACAAGGCACCTCGCGAGAAGTGTTTCACTCTATATAAAATCTCGTTCGAACGAGATATCAAATTTTAACTGGATGCTTAAAATGTCATGCGGTGTTGGCCAGTGAAAAATATTTCTAGAAAAGGATGCCTGAAAGATACTGACAGATTCAAAACAGTAGCTATCATAAGAAAAAATAATTTGAACTACAACAAAGTGAGTCATAACACTAGTACGAATATATCATGAGGCACAACTAGCATATGACAAACATCAACACAATCAACCAAAAGATCTCACATGGGGTGAAGCTCGTGCAAGCAAACGAGAGTCATGAACAATTAGACCATAAGCCTCTAAACCCGATTTCCTAACCCAAATCGATATGTAACGAGGTGAGGGGGGTTTTAGGAATCGGTGTGACTCTCTCTTTAAACTTCCTAAGTCCATTCAAAAGTTTGTAAACTGGGCGGTGAATGTTACCTAATGGTGGTCCTCTCCTCAAATTCCTAGGTGCCTCTCGCATGATGTTCTTAGGTGGCTCTCACTTGAAAACCCAAGGTGTCTCTCTCCTAACAACCTTAGGAGGCTCTCTTACACGTGTGGGTTTGGCTTTGAGAATGGGTGCGACACTCTCACCAAAGCCTATACCACCCCTATCCTCCTTAATTTGGATAGTCCCTAAAATTTTATCTAACTTTTCGGACAGAGACTCCAAATCAAATTTCACCTTGCTTGATTGTTTCAAACTCTTTTCAAGCTCAATTATCCTTGACTCGAGTAAGCGTCTAGAATCCTCAAACTCTAAAAGTTCCTTTTTCATATCCTCCATCATCCCTCGAAGACTATCTATCTCTCCCTCGATATATCCTAGCTTCTCTTTCAAAATTTTCTCATGTGCCCTAAGTTCTTCAACTAAAACATCATTATTATTTTTTAAGGAACGTTCTTGCTATTGGTCTTTTAATTTCAAATTTTCTTTCTTTCTTTTCAAAGCTTCAGCATAAAGTTCATTAAAAGTCGTTTGCAAGTCATGCTCATCCTCACTCCTATCACCCTCACTATCATCACTAATCACACGGGTGGGAATCTCTCGCCTAGAAGAAAAAAAAACTTCTTCTTCTGAATCACTCTCACTAAGGGTAGAAACATGAGACGTCGATTTTTTCAATTGCTTCCTTAAATTTGTGGGACACTCATTTATCATGTGGCCAATTCATTCACATCCTGAACACCTCTCAGAATCATTTTCAACAAAAGATATAAAACAAGAGTTTGTGTGAATTTTCCAATTAGACTTTTCAAAAAGTTGACATCGAAAATCATCAAAACCTCCAAAATCCATTTTAAATAAAAACATGATCAAACACAATAACTTAGTGCAACAGACTCTGATACCAATTTGAAAGTGCTACAATGAAATAAATGCGACTTCTCAAATAAATCAATTTCAATTGTGTGTCAACCAAACCAGTTTTAATGAAACCCAAGCTTTAATTCAGTCCTAACACATGCATCTAAGTGATATGAAATCATAAAGCAATAAGCATGCAAAGGAAACCAAATAACATGATAGCCACTATATGAGGAAAAATCCCCCATAGGGGAAAAACCTTTTATTCCACTATAATTGTAAATTACAACATACACGGTTATAATGAAATAGATTTTTGACACACGAATACCCTCAGGTATCGATCGGTGTCGTCAGCAATGGAACAACCACAACTACTCCACAAGAACACGCAGTTCTATCTTCAGCAAAGATCCATATGCAATGAACCTCAATGACCACAGTCTTCAGTAATGAATCCACACGCAGCGAATCCACATGGGCACGCAGTCCAAATATCGGTGTAGGCTATCCTCCCTACAAGAGTAAACTTCAACAAGATTGTATCTTGGGTTCCAAAACAATTCACTAAAGATTGAGATGTTTTGTGAATTGAAAAAACAAGGTCTTAAACCCTAAGATTGAAGAAGACGAAGTGTTCTGCTTAGGGGTGTGTTTCGGCCGGATCGGATCGGAATAGGGGTGTTCGAAAAAATTTCCAAAATTTTTGGAATTTTAAAATCCTTTTCAAAATCGAAAAAATCAATTTCAGAAAATCAATTTCTTTTCCATGTCGACGACTTCGGAATTTTTGGAAATTTTTTTATTCGAAATCAAATTTATCTTTTTTATTCCACTTTTTTGGGGGGTGGGGGTAGTCTTTTGTTTTCATACAAATGTCAATTTCAAGCAATATTAAGTATTGATGCTAAGCTTAAAAGTTGAACCTAGTAAGACCAAGTGAGAAGTGCACATTACTATGAGAAAAATAAGCAAAGAATAACACCAATTAGGTAAACATACAAGGAAAGCACTTAAGTTATTTTCCCTATGATTCCATGAACATTTCAATCATAAATTGCAATTATTTACAGAGTTATACAGATACCACAAGATGCAGGTATGTTTCAATAAGAAAAGATGGATGAAATCTTTGATGGAAAGTTAAGTCAATTGAAGCCTCAGATATGTTTAACAAATAGAGCTATAAAATTGTGTTTAATAGATCGAAGAGGAATGAGACCACATTGAGTTAGAGGAATTAGAAATGAAAGGATTCAAGAATGAGAGCGGCGTGGTCTTTCTAATTAGTTTAGAAATGAGAAAAGAAGGGGGAAAAAAACCTTTATGTAGGTAAAAATTAAGGGTTGAGATTATTTTAAATGAATGGGTGGGATTGTATTAAATGAAGGGTGAGATTATTAGGAAATATGATGATTAATTTTGATATGAACGCGTGGCCGCCAGTTTCGTATTTTTCTGATTTTTTTAATTAGTTATGATTTTTCTACGAAAAAGTGTCCGAGAACAAAATATTTTGATAGAATGAATTCAAAAAAAAATTAAAAAAACATTTAAACATCCGAAATAATTTTAAGTTAACTGTAAAGAGACTTAAATACGTTCTCATCAAAACTCATCTTTTAAAGGTTTGAATGTTGAAGAAGCTTGATATTCGGATCCGGCTTGAATGAACTTGAATAATTCTTCGATGGTTGTAGCGGTATACGACATAATCAATTGTGAACGGACAATGTAAAATAATGTCCTTATAAAAATCAACGTCCTATTGCCCAATGGTGAGTCTACACATGTAACTGCACTGTCTGCAGAATATAATAACCCCACGGTCCGTACAAATCTGGTGGCTATGAATGAGTGTGAAGCCCCCAGTGTCAAATAAAATGTGCCTAGAAATGCCATGGATAAGAAATGTACCCTCAACAGTGGGTGGAGCCTGTAGCACTATAGCCTGGTGGACGTAATACACGCGCCCATACTATAGCTGCCCCAGCTGAGGTGGGGTTGCTAGAACTGCTGGTGCTGCAGGTAAGGATGGTTCGGGTGCTGGTGCTGGGAGGGAGGCGCGGAAGATAGGTCTCTGAGGATCCTGGCGGCCTCCCAACTGCTGCTGAACCCAACACTTATTAGGGCAATCCTGTCGCTTGTGGCCAGTCCTGCCACAAATGAAACACCTACCTGCAAAATTACCTCCTCTCTCGCCTTGCTAGCCTCGACCCTACTGTCCATTATCGCCCCTACCCTGGCCCTGCTGGTCCTAAAGAAATCATTGCTGGCCCTACCGATATTCCTTAGAACGAAACCTCTTACCAGCATCCTCCTGGTGAGGTCCCCGCTCACCCTACCTCTGTTGACTCTATGCCGGTTGCGCCTCGCCGACGCTATTGCCCCCAGTCCTGCCCTATTAGCCGGACTCTCCTACTCGCTTGCTCCCCTTAACATGGAAGCGGTGATCCTGACAATGTAACAGAGCAGCATTCAGTACCTCCGTGTAGGTCTTCAGAGCTGGATTACCCAATAGATGTTGTTGGATCCCCCAAGTAAGGCCATTTGTGAACAGTTGTATCTTCTTCTCCTCAGTAGGGACCTCTCCTAGAATGAAGTTTGTCAACCTTATGAATTCTTCTTCATACTCAGTAACGGTCTTCCCCTCCTAGGTGAGATCTAGTAGTTTCTCCTCATCTCTGTCTAGAGGGCGGATGGAAAATATTTACGGTCAAATCGCTCCCAGAACTCTTGTATCGACATACTGACTCTCTTCTTCATGGTGGTAACAAACTCCCACCATTGTAGTGCCACCCCGACTAGCTTAAACGTGGCTAGAATCTGCCTCTAACGTCTGTGCACTCATACACTCTCAAATGCCTCTGAATGTCTTTCTTCCAGTGGCACACAACTACCACGTCTTAACTCCTTTGGAACTCGGGAGGTTGTGCCTTCTGGAAGGCATCTCTGACTCGCTCCCAAGAAAAAGGGACTGCCTGCATCTAAGCTGGGGCCACGATCTGAGCTTGTGGTGGTGCCTGTTATACTACGTACAATGCTGCATTAACCACTTGAGCAACTATGGCGGCCACCTCTGCAGTATTCTTGGTACCCTGAGCTAGAGCTGGCTGAGGCTTTCGTCGCACCTCTAGGTTGGCTCGTGTGGTAGTCGAGGAGGCATCTGAAAGGATAACGAATTTTCCATCAGTCCACAATTCAATATGTCTTAAAATAGCTGAAGATGTAAACACGTAATAAAGAATACAATTATCCTACTAGTAGGGCTCTATATCAAAGAACGCTACGCTGAAACGCAATAAGACGCACATATCCTATAGACACAAGACTATGATGCTCCAATACCATCTGTGATACCTCGTCTAATTAAATACCGTGTGATCAGTCCTTTATTAAATTAAAACAGAATATCCATTTGGTCCATTCTTAGCATCACATTCGAAAACTTTTTAATACTTACTAAACACCTAGTATTTGAAAAGCTGGTGTCAAATTTTATTTTTATCATTAACACGAGATAACTTAAAACAATTAAACAATTTAAATATCGCATTCACCATACTAAATTAATCAACACCATAAATAGTGAAATACTGAATCAAATGAGATATGATGGGAGTAAACGCCCCGGTCTGAAACTCCAATACAATAATCCATACGAAAACTAAATCCACAACTGAATAATTAAAGAAGTACAATGTCTCTGGAAGTAACTACTAATTGAAAATGGGAAACATGCCCGACTGAGATCAAATAAAGGATGGCATTTACCAAATAGGTCTTACAATCATCCACAACAACTGCAGCAACGTCAAATGATGAAAATGAACTCCTAAGTTGGGCCTCCCTATGGCTGGGCACCTAAAATGGTTTTTATAAAATAGATTTGGAAAACGGGTCAGAGCCCGAGTAAAAACATTTAAAAATTCAGCAAGTATTTAAAATGCATAATCAAAAGATATTATATACATGTTAGGTTCACGACTCTCACTTGAGGTCCTCACCCCTCAACTAGTGTGAACGCCTAATATATACTCCTAACCCGTCCTAGTTATGCTACCCCTTCTAACTAGTTCGACTTAAATATTTTACCACACCCTCTAACTATGTGTGTTCACCCGTATTACTTATACAACAACTACTGAAGTTCTATGTCTATTAGAAAATTATAACTTTCTCGTTTAGGGTTAAGTTCCCACATTTTTAGATTAATTTAGATATCACTATCTTCCTCATCTACTAAGCACCAACAGTAGAATTAAATCACATGTATATATAGATGTCACTCATATATATACTAATATAGCTCCCCTAGACTGAGTTGCAGTGCATGCATACTCTTCTATCAAGTCCCGGTACATCACGTACAAATGGAGGACTAATAGTACAGGATTACTCTCAAACCAGAAATACAAATCACATATATGTAGAGGCGAACATAGTCCTAGGCCTTTGGGCTACGCACGTACCTACGCACCCAAATGACCGGGCACACCCTTATTCACACAAGTGGTGCTCATCCCTGAGTTCTATGTTCTGAGGTACAAGTCAAAATCCCCCAAGATGGCTCATCAAGTTAAGACTGTACCCTTTTCGGACCTCCCATAAGAGCAAGCAACGTAGGTATGTCGTACACAAAATAAGCCACACATTAGGTATTCACACCACCTATGTATATACAATTCAATTAAGGAAATCCCGTATCCTATAATATAGTCGGTACATAGTCTACATACTGTCACATAACCTATGTATTATCAGCATACCATTAAAATTCTTATTCGCCTAAGCCCGAGTATTTCCTATAACTTGGAAGGCCACCAATTGTCCCTTAAGTCTATTCAGTAGCTATCTCACTCATTACCTACTAGTCTAGGTCATCATTCCCACAGAATTTCCCGTGAGACGATATCATTCTCCGAATTAGGTTTTTATTCCTCAATTATGCCTAGTTAATCTTTGCCCTTAAGTTTCTCCCATATGACTAAGTCTCAAACCCAATATTGACCTACTGGTATATTAAAATAACTCTCTTTATATTTAAAAATTATCTCAAAAATTAATTCGATCGTTTCCCGCGAGTTCTAAATAAAATAAAAAAAGAGAAAATTATCAAAATTTAGGCCGCCGAATCGATTCGCAGTAGCAGGTCTTCGTCTCCAGCCTTAATCTGCTACGAGTTTCACCATTTTTACTCATCCAAACCTACATTACATGATCCCATACTCCCAACCAAACTCACCAAACATTATCCAAAGCTATACACATGATTTCTAACGTTATATAATTTCCAAGTCATCAAGAAACATCATATAATTGGAATTAAATACAGAATTATTTCCAAAAAACCATAATTTATCATTTATTACCAAGAACCTCTATAAAGACAAATTTCTTTATGTTTAATTATCAGAGATTCATCCAAATTCATCATATTACATAAGGAATTAAATTTCAATATTGATTCAACCCAAAACATGATTTAATTTTCCAATTGAGTCATCAAAACACATGAAATCAAGATATTAAACATTTTATTCTAACATGGATGACATATCCTTCATAAATCAAGCAAGATAAATACTTTCCTTAGATTGTTGGTATGGTTGTGTTCCTCTCCCTCCGATCTATGCAACGATGGTGTTTTTGGTTCAAGAATGGTGTTGGACCGTCTTGGGGCTCTCTTAAGACTCTCATTCTTTCTCCCTTGATAAGCTCTCTAAATTTGGTTCACGTAACCCTAAATTCTACAACTCCCAATCTGATTTGCACTTATTAAATTTGTGTGTCTCCCTTCCTTAAAAACACAAATGACCAAAATACCCTCTCGGGTGTCGATTTGGCCTAAAATTTCTCTAGGACCGACACTAAACCCCCGAGTACACTTTTCTGACTATCTCAACCCTTTCGGACACATTGGCGCAATTTAAATGACCATTTGAAAAATGAAAAGTAAAGTTATATTTTATTTCATGAATTATGTCCCGACACGATTTACACGCACGTCCCGACTAATTTACTATAATAGTCGTATTTCTCACTCACAGCAATTATAATATTTTCATATCATTATTATTACTCATGCACTAAGTAATATTCAATATAAATAAATATTAAATTTTATCTCACTGGTTAGTATTTATTATCCCAGATTAATTATTTCAATTTAATTTAATTAATCCCAATTTAATTCAGAATTAATTCAAATATAAAATCATTAAAAATATGGGCCATTACAGAGATCCATTACAAATACCATGCAATGTGTGCTTGACACATCAATGAGTGCAAAAAGAGGAAAAAATTGGTCTCCCTAGTATTACTATTAAAAAAAATATTTTATACTTCTTTTCCCTTCTAAATATAAAAATTATACTACTAAAAATTATTTTTCAAAATTTTGCTGTTTTTTATAAAAAATATTTTCATACTTATTTTCCTTTTTAAAAAGGGATTTTAAAAAAAATGTTTTGTATAGACTGTTTTTAACATTTTTGGTTTAAAAAAATGTATTTACATGCTCCCTTTTTAAGCTTAGAAACGATTTTTTTTAATTTGTTTTTAACGATTTTGTTTTGTTTTGTTTTAAAAACTATATTTATACTTATTTCCCCCTTTATACATAAAATTATATTTTGAAGTAAATATTTTCTTTAAAATGTTTAATGGTTTTAACTAAAAAACTGTTTTATACTTATTTCCATTTTTAATTATAAAAACTTATTTTTTTAAATGTTTTGTTTAATTTTTTTTTAACGATTTTGGTTTTTAAAAAATATATTATAATGGTTTCACTTTTTAAACGTAGAAACTATTTTTTTAAATTGTTTTGTTTAACTTGTTTTTTTAACAATTTTGTTTTCTTTTAAAAAAAATTATTTTTATGTTACTTCGCTCTTTGTTTCAACTGTTTTTTAAAAGGTTTTTTAAATTGTTTAATACTTATTTCCCCTAAAATAAAAAAATTATTTATTAAAAAAATATTTTTAATACTTTTATTTTAAAAGAAATGTTTTTATACTTATTTCCCCTTTTAAACGCGGATAGTAATTTTATATATTACAAGAATTATTTTGTCTAAACTAGCTTTTTCAGGCATAAAAAAATAGTTGAAACAAAACATTTTTTTAATTTAATTATAATTGTTATGTTATTAGTATAAAATATTGGTATCAAAATATACGAAATATTTGGAATCTTTTTATTTGTTGCAATGCCTGAAACAAATAAATAAAATCATATTTTGTACTAACCAAATTAATTGATTGTACTTTTGATTGTATTATTTTGTGCTTTAATATCAACAATTGATAATTAGTTGGTGTGGATGGGCTCAATCGTATTATAGAGGGAAAATAGAGTGAGAAAAGAGCATGTTTAATTTTTGGCTCGAATCATTTAAGTGGGTTTATATTATTTTAAAGCAAAACGTAAAAACAATCCAGTTTTAATTTTGTCCATAAATTGGCCGTAAGTTTTGACCATATGAGAGTCTTTCTCTCTATACACACACACACACACACACACACACACAAGTTTTTTTTCCTCACGCGATGTTTTGGAAATTGTAAAAAATAAACCAAAAAGCAAACGATAGTAGTTTCAAATAGCTCATTATCATATATTAGTTGCTTGACAGCAAACATAGAAAAAACCAAATTAATTGACACATTTTTATGATTTACTTTCATGTTGAATTTCATAAAATCGTATATTTACTTTAGTATAATCAAAATATATATAAAATTGTAATTTCACAAGTTTTTTTTACTACTAAAAAGAAAAAGTCAAGCAGTATTATTATAACAACCTGCATATTTTTCCATTGAGGGTGATAAGACCACGATGTCAAATTATGTCGGGCATTAAAATCAAATACCATTCTTAGCATGTGACAAAAATATGAGACGTTTAAATTTTTTTTCACAAGATATATATCAAGATAATCCAACGAATATGTTACCTCGCTACATCATCATGTATATTCTCAAGGTTTCAATTAAGGACAAGTTAGTGATTGAACATGACAATCAAAGATCGAAGAGTTGATTTCATCACTACAACGAAGAAGGTATATGAGGTTGATTTTGTGTAAACATTATGTTCACGGGTTTTTTACAAGTTTTTGAAACATAAATATTTTTTCAAATTTTTTTTAAACAAAAAATCATTTTAAGGCATCTCGTTAGAACGAGATATTGAGGGTCATTCGAACGAGTTTCTTCAACTCATAGGATATCAGTCGTTCGAATAAAACTTCAAACCATCTATTTTTCCTCATCAATTTGGAATATCGTTCGATCTCTCGTTCAATGTCGTTCGATCTCTCGTTCAAACGAGTTTGCATAGGTCATTAGAACAAGGTACAATTTATTTAAACGATATGATGAAAAAATTATTTTTTACTTGGTTTCAAACGCAATCTTTTCAAGTCCATCTCTTGTAGATTTTCCTTCCTATTTAAGAGATACAAACCTGCACTTCTTTGCAAGCCTTTTCACTTATTTTGTGATCATACACTTTGTTTTTTCAAATGTGATGGTATATTTCTGCATAAAAAAATTGCTTGGGGTTGGGTAAGCCTAAATACAATTAGCTCATTTCTAATAAAGTTAAGATTCCCATACTATGTAAGTCTAACTTTTGAACTTATGGAGGGTTAATTATGATCGACAATTATTTTATAGAGGAACTAAAAAGCATTTGCCTATTTGGTCCAACCTCTAAATGGTGGGTGGTTTGTCTTAGTTATCACGTTCATCAAGTGGGTTCTATGTCTTGTCAACACAATGATTTTTTAATATATAGAGACAAATCACATTCTTGTTCCAAAGTGTAATAAGGTTATTAGTATATTTCCATGGTAATATGTGTGATATTTGTATAGCGTTTGAGTTACCGTATCACCTAAAACTAGGTAATAAAGTGTAACACCCCGCCTAATTAAATACCGGGTGGCCAGTCCCATACCAAATTAAAACAGAATATACAGTTGGCTCATTCTTAGCATCACTGTCGAAAACATTTACAACTCACCCAATACCCAATTAAGCTGGTGTTAAAAACTTACCAAATTATAATTTCAACAAAAACCATTTTTAGTTTAAGAATAACACTACACATATTATTCTACAACACTAATAACCGAACAGATAACACAAAATAATTTAAATGCAATTGGAATAAACATTACCAAATAATTTCTCAATACAGTAATCCCAACAATAGTAAATGTATTAAAATGACACGAGTACAAGAGTATTTGACTCAGATAGAAAAGAGAACTGAATTCCTTTGGGCGACATGCCCTAACTAAGAGAATACTGCGAATCAAATGAAGATAGGCGTCTAATCAATTCTCCATAGCTCCATAGCTCGTCATAATTCGCTAAAGTTGGCGTCCTTACTGCTGGACACCTGATATAGAAGATACAATAGAAAAGAAAATATGCAAGGAAACGGGTCAGAGCCCGATTGTGAAAATGATTTTGAAAATAGCAAGTATTTAACAAGTGCAATAAAAAATTTATTTTGTACATGTTAGTATCCAACTCTCACTTGCTATTCTCACCTCTCATCTAGAGTGCACACTTAACGTTTCCTATTAACCTCCTAGTTAATGGCTCCTCTTCACTAGTTTTCATAATATGATTCCATCCCATATTATACTCCTGTATGTCCCATACCATACGTAGTATAATCATTCATATACATTTCCCATTAACATGATTCGATTATCATTAATATGAATTAAGCTATTCAATAAATATTCATTAACTTATTTCAATTCTTTTCTCAATTCACCGTTATCTGCAATTATCACACAGTAGATAATTTAACCACTATATACACATTCATACAATTCATTATATATATATATATATATATAAATATAATACGGCACCCCGAGTTACAGCTGCGGTGCAATGCATTACTCTCTATCATGTCCCAATATCGCTGGTCGCCGAATAGGGGACTAAAGGTTCGGTAAAGATTCCTCGAACCACAAACAACAACACACAAATTAGAGGCGAACATAGTTCTCGTATCCATGGGTCACGCACATACCTACATACCCACAGTCAACGGACTTATCAACTCCCCGATAAGTCTTTCATAGACATATGTCCTCGAGCGACAAATCAAAGATCCCATGGATTCATCAGGATATGACTGCCCTCACGCGCAAACCTCCCGTTGATAGCAAGTAAGCTAGGTATGTCATACACATAAGTCATCAATCAATCAAATAGGCATTATCATTCCTATAATATAATAACAACAAGGTACTCACACAACCATAAGATAGTTCCCATACATAGCATTATATCTCTCAAATCCTACGTATTAAAATATTATGACTTTACTTCTTTAATTCAATCCCCCGAGCCTCACTCATTACTCAAGGTTCAAATAGGTTTTCCTTAATAATATATTCAGTAAGAAATGACTAATATCCTACTAGTCCATATCATCATATCTCTCGAATTACTACAAATTAAACTCTCCCTTAATTAGGGTTAAAACCGATAGTTTCAAATCTCTTATGAACACATCTTATTTCCCTTGGGATTAAACCCTCTTATAAACTTAAGGATACCCAGGTGTTATGTTCAATCACCCCTACTGGTCCTATCTTTAATCCTCATACATACTAATTAGAATCCAACAATTGAATCTAGCAACCGAAATTCCTTTAATTTAATTATCATTATTCTAATCAATTAAATCCCAATCAAATTAATTCAAATCTTATCTAGGGCTTACTGATCTTATATAAGTCCCATAATATCCAATTAATAATCACCAAAGATCTACCAAAGTTTTGGGATAATAATCAACATTAAAAAGGAACAACTTTAACAATCCTGGGGAGGTCGATCGATCGAAGGCAGGGGGTCGATCGATCGATCACTCAGGTAACAGCCTGGTTTTTCTGCATTTCTGCAACTACGGGTTTCACCATTTTTGTTCATTCAAACCTTCATATTAACATCCCAAATGACTTATAATCCTTACTACATGATATATCAACATATATGAATGATTTATAATACTTTAAACATCCTCGAATCATCAAGAGATTGGATTAAAAAGCATGTTTATCTCATATTTTTCCAGAAAATTATCAACCTAATATCCTCAAGAACACAACAATGGTTTTCAGAATTTTCTCAATAGATATATGATTTTTTCGTGGATTATTATCAACCTACAACATGAGTTTAATTCCTATATCATTTCAGTTTCCAGAAATCCATTTAACAACTCCATTATGTCTTCCAAACATGGAAAATCATCTCTTTTCATAATTATTCTAACATGGACAATATACAAACTTAGATTGACATTATCAAACACTTGCCTCTAATGAAGGTCTGATCTTTTGGTGTAGTATATCTCAGGTGGTTCTCCCTTCTCCGGTCAACCTCCGGTGGTGGTTGGTGGTGGTGACCCTTAGTCTTTGTTCTTCTCCTTCCCAAGTAAACTCTTCTCTTCCCAAGCAAGGACTTCTCTAATTTGTGTAGAGGAGATGAATAACCCACGTACACTTAATCTTCAAATACTTATAATAGGACAAAATCTAAAATCACTATTCATCCCCCCTAGAAAATGACCAAAATTCCCTTTTGGGTTGTCTATTCATTTACATATGACCCGAGACCCAAATCCAATATCCAAATAGACTTTTCTAACTATTTCGAACCTTCCGGACGCAACGACGCAGTCGAAATGACTATAAGGTTGATAGAAATTAAATTTTCTTTTTAATTTAACAAATTAGTCCCGACATGTCCCATACCGCTTCTGACTAAAAAAATCCAAATTACCGAATTAATAACACACCGCCATATCAATAGCATCTCATTCATATATTACCTAAATATCTTTAAGTAATATTCAGAATCATACATTTTAATATCCTTAATTCGGATAAAACGCCAATGAATTAATTAATAATAAAATCCAATTAATCCATTAATTTAAAATATAACTCATTTTAAAAGTCATTAAAAATTACGGGGTATTACATAAAGTTTGTAGTCTGTAATACCCCGTACTTTTGGCTATATTTATTTTTGGGATTAATTAATTAAATGCGTATTAATTGGAAATTAATCCGGGTTATAAATACTGATGTGATGCGAATTGGTATTTGATTATGTGCATATATGATTATATATGTACTTGGTATTATAAAATTTGTCGTGGGATTTATATACGGCATTTTAGAAATTTTGTTGAGACGCGTGGGACCGCCGCGTCATGGTATAATATTTTGATATTAAAAGTGAATTTAAAATCTATAATCCGTATGGTCATTTTGAGTGCGCCAACGCGTCCGGAAGGGTCGAGATAGTCAGAAAACACTAGCCGGGGGTATAGTTTGGGTCCCGGGGTATTTTTAGGCCATCCCGGCACTATAAAGGGTATTTTAGTAATTTGATATTTTTGGGTAATTAAAAGTGACGAAAATTGAGAGTTGTAATCTGATAAGGGATTGACCCAACCAACCTTTATTAACCCAACAAGCTACGGAGGTTTATTAAATTAGGTTTTCATAAGTTCCCTCAAAGCAAACCCTAGCCACCATAGCCTTTTGGAGAAGAAAGCTTGGAGAAGGAGAGAAAGAGAGGAATTCTGCAGAAATTCTACACCGAATCCACACCAAATTCAGAAATCAAACCAAGGCAAGTGACTTTATTTCCATTTAATTACTGAGAATGTCTTTTCCATGTTAGAAATTGAAGAATCTTATTTGTTCTTGAAAGATTAAAAGAAAACCCATGAAATTTGAAGTTATTATTGAATGTTGGGATAGGTTTGCATGTAGAAACATTGTTGGGAGATTTAATTTCGGAGATTTCATATCTAGGTGATGCATAAACGAATTTAAAATCTGGGAATTTATGATGAGAAAAAGTTAGGGTTTATGTTCTTGAAGAAAATTGGGAATTAATGTAGAAATTGTGATTTAATGATGTTTAGATGATATCAAACCCTTTAATGATGTTAGCATAGCCCCTTAACATGTTTGAGGATGATTAGAGAACTCAATATATTATGGGAACGAATTTTAGAAGAGGTTTGAGGAGTAAAAATGGTGAAAAACGATTTTTGGGAAGTTCTGGGCCGAAACTGGCATCTCGTTAGAAGCAGCCCCAGGTCGTTCGAACGAACTCGTTCAAACGAGTTGACCAGTCGTTATTAACGAGTAGGATTTTCGTTCGATATCTCGTTCGAACGAGATATCGTTAGAAGAGTCAGTTCGTTCGAACGAACTGGGACCTCGTTCGAACAGCCTCGTTCGAACGAGACTTCTAACGACCTGACAGTCCAAACTCGTTCGAAGCCTCGTTCGAACGAGACTTCTAACGAGTTGACAGTTTGGTCCTTTTTGGACTGTTTTGACTTTTGGAGTTCCGGGAACTGGTTCAAGGGTAGTATTAGTATTCCTTTGATGATATAGTGGTTGATTTGGGACTTTTGGGTTATTAAGATGAGTAAACCATACACGAGAGTTATATTCAATGAACCGTTTGGGTTGAGACGTGAGTGTCTACTACGATGTGAGGATAAATTATGGCACGTATAATTATGAACCGAAATAAAATAAGTTGTGATAATTATAATTAGTACGAGAGTGCAATATGTACTACGAATATAATACGATATTACTAAGATGTGTGTTTACTTAGTATTGATATATGGATTGTATGTATGACATACCTACCATACTTGCTATCACGGGAGGTTTCGTTCGCTTAGGACCCTCTAATCCTTGTGTGCCTACGGGGGGGATATAGACTGGTACCTTGATGAACATAGGTCATAGAAAGACTTATTGTGATATTAATAAGTCCGCTGACCATGGGAGCGTAGGTATGTGCGTGACCCATGTGATGGTGACTATGTTCGCCTCCACTATTTGTGAATTGTGTTATCTGAACTATTCCTGAGAGATTCGGAATATGTGATCCTTATGTACGTGATGTACCGGGATGGATAGCAGAGTATGTGTGCACTACAGCTTAGATTGCGGGGTGCTTGTATCGTATATTTATGATGTGAATAAAATACATTTGATTAATGGGAATCCTCATGTTAATGTTGTAAAAATATTCCGGTATTGTTTCGAGATATATAATGAGTTAGCTGATAGTTATATCAATGGCATACTTAATAACTGAGTTTACGTGAAACCTCTATTAAATTACGAGCGTTGTTATGTTAAATTAACCGAGTAAAATGGGTAGAACCTTTGGTTGTCTAGCTAGTTTACGTTGTCACTTAGCTAGTGGAAAGGGTAGTTATAGATGGGTACTTACGTTAGGAGTGCACAGTTAGTCGAGAGGTGAGAATTTAATGTGAGTGCACGTCCTAACATGTACTTTGCATTTAATGTTTTAAATGTTTTTAAAGCACTTGCAGGTTTTTAAAATGACTTCCACTTTCGGGCTCTGACCCATTTGCTTCCAAATATATATTTTTGTAAAACCATTTTAGGTGCCCAGCCACAAGGACACCAAGCATAGGGTTCTCATTCAGGTGACGAGCTGTAGCTGTTCGTGGAAGCTACAGGGATTTGCATGTAGACGCTTCTCTCATTTGGATTCCAGTCTCAGCATCTATCAGTTGTAGGGCATGTTACCCAATTCTATTAGACATTTTTACATTTCAGTTTTCAGACTCTAGCATGTATTGCTCAGTATTCAGTTTTAGTTATTTATTTCAGTTTACTTATCAGTTGTGGAATTTGTATTCAGGGGTTTTTCCTCCAGGTTTTATTTACATTTTGTGATGGTTATTCGTTTCACTTCAGTATGGTGAATGGTGTTATTTATTTCTTCATTACTTTTGTTGCATGTTAATCAGATTTAATAAAATTTGGCACTTACTTTTTAAATACTAGGTGGTTAGTAATCTTTAAAATGTTTTCGACAGTGATGCTATTAACTGAGCCAACTTGGCATTTTGAATTAATTTTATAAAGGAGTAGCTACCCGGTGTTTAATTAGTCGGGGTGTCACAGGTGGTATCAGAGCATCAGGTTCTAGTGTCCTTTAGGATCTGTACGGCTATTATGTTTCCGCTACGTTTTCTTTGATATAGAGCCCTATATTTTAGGACTGTTGTACTCTTATTGTGTACGTTTCGTTCTTCAGCTATATTAAGTTTATAAACTGCGAACTTATAAACTTTGTTCTTATTTCAGATGCCTCCACGACGTGCACGACGAGTTCCCAGGAATGTTACGCCCGAACCACAGCCCGCTCCAGTTCAAGGCATGTTGAACGCCACTGAGGTTGCTGCTATAGTAGCCCAAGCGGTAAATGCCGCGATTGCCGTGATTCAGCAGGCACCACCGCAGGCGCCGGTTGCCGCGCCAGTCCAGGTTAATGCATTCCCGTCTGCTTGGGAACGTGTACGTGACGCTTTTCAGAAAGCGCATCCACCAGAGTTTGCTGGAAGCTCAGATGTGGTTATCTCGAGCCAATGGAGGAAGGACATGCAGAGGCATTTGAGGATGCATGAGTGCACTGATGTTCAGAAACAGGTGCTAGCTACTTTCAAGCTAGTTGGATCTGCACTGCAGTGGTGGGAGTCCATTACCACCGCGGAGGAGAGGGATACCCTCACCATTCAGGAGTTCTGGGTGCGGTTCGACCGCAAGTACTTTCCGTCTGCAGTTCATACAGAGATGAGGAGGAAGCTGATGAGTTTGAAGCAGGAGGGCAAGACAGTGGCCGAATATGAGGCCGAGTTTACTAACCTGTTGAACATCGTTCCAGACGAGATTCCAACAGAGAAGAAGAAGATAGAGAAGTTCACTGATGTGTTGAATTGGAGGATCCGTCAGCATCTGCTAGGGAACCTATCGTTGGCCACGTATTCTGATGTGGTTAACGCTGCATTACTACACTGCCAGGACCACCGTTTTCATATGGCCGAGGGCAAGCGGTCAGGGGAGTCTAGCCATCAGGGCAGGGCTGGAGGACATGGTGCCAGCGGGGCACAAACCGGTCAGGGGCAGAGACAGACTGACCAGGGTACCCAGCAGGGGGACAATAAGAGGTTCCGGTCAGGGAACTACAGGCAGGGACAGGGAGGTTTCCGCCAGGGCCATCAGGGTCCAAACGGCCATCAGGGCCAGCAGGGACAGAATGGGCAGCAATTTCATCAGGGCCAGCAGGGCCAAGGGAGGAATGGTAACGGCCACCAGGGCCGGGGACAGCAGGGGCAGAGGGGAGGGAACTTCCCAGGGAAGTGCTTTACTTGTGGAAAGACTGGCCATAAGAAGCAGGATTGTCCTGATAGGGGCAGGGCCCCGCAGCAGCAGCAACAGGGTGCTCGCCAGGAGCCACAGAGACCTATGTTTCCCGCCGCTCTTCCTGAACCGCCACAGATGGCAGCTTTGCCACCCATTCCAGCAGTCCCAGCTCAACAGGGGCAGCTACAGTATGGACGTGTCTACAACGTTCACCAGGCTGCAGTTCCACAGGCACCGCCCGCGATCGAGGGTACGTTTCCTATCCATGGCACTATGGGTCGGGTGTTATTTGATACGGGTGCTACACACTTCGCGAAAGCTTTAGGATTGTTAGCTACGGCAGAGAGCACAGTGACGTGTGTCGACTCACCATTGGGGAGTGGGTCACTTATTTTCTTTATATGCCGGGGAGTGGGGGTAGCGGTTGGTGGTTTGGTATTGCCTGCGGACATGTTAGTGTTAGACATGCATGTTCACGATGTGATCATCGGTATGGATTGGCTCGTATCATATAGGGCCATGATTGATTGCTTCAGCGGGAGCATTGTTTTTGCCATTCCGGGGCAGGAGATGTTTATAGTGGCGATGCCTCGCCCAGAGGGAGGATCGACCGCTCATCTGTATTACATAGAGGAGGATACCTCTAAGGAGGTTATGATTCCTTTAGATTCGATCCCGGTTGTCAGGGAGTATTCGGATGTGTTTCAGGAGATACCAGGCTTACCGCCCAGTCGAGAGATAGACTTCGTTATTGATTTGCTACCGGGTACGAGACCTATAGCACGCGCACCGTACCGTATGGCTCCAGCTGAGATGCGAGAGTTACGGGATCAGATAGAGCAGCTGTTAGGGCAGGGCTTTATTCGCAGGAGTACCTCACCTTGGGGTGCTCCAGTTTTGTTTGTGAAAAAGAGGGACGGTTCACTGAGGTTGTGTGTGGACTACCGAGAGTTGAATAAGGTCACGATACGGAATAAGTATCCGTTGCCTCGAATCGATGACTTATTCGACCAGTTGAGAGGAGCTTCTTTCTTCTCGAAGATTGACTTGAGGTCAGGATACCATCAGTTGCGTATCAGGGAGGAGGATGTCTCTAAGACTGCGTTCTTGTCGAGATATGGTTCTTATGAGTTTCGGGTTATGCCTTTCGGCTTGACCAACGCTCCAGCAGTGTTTATGGACTTGATGAACAGGGTGTTCAGAGATTTCCTCGATCAGTTTGTCATTGTCTTCATTGATGACATTCTGGTTTACTCTCAGACGGAGGAGGAGCACGCCGAGCATTTGAGGCAAGTTTTGCAGACACTTCGTCAGAACGAGCTGTATGCAAAATATGAGAAGTGCGGGTTTTGGCTGAAGGAAGTACAGTTCTTGGGTCACATTATTTCCGATCAGGGAATATCTGTCGATCCGGGAAAGGTATCAGCGGTGAGGGAGTGAGGACAGCCCACGACACCAACGGAGATTCGTAGTTTCTTGGGTTTGGCAGGATACTACAGGAGGTTTATTCGGGGTTTCTCGGAGATAGCAGGTCCGTTGACACATCTTACTCGTAAGGGTGTGCCATATATCTGGAGTGATGCCTGTCAGTTGGCATTCGATGAGTTGAAGGACAAATTGACCTCAGCACCTGTGTTAGCATTGCCGAGACCGGGAGTTGAGTATTTGGTTTACACCGATGCGTCTTTGCAAGGGCTTGGAGGTGTTTTGCAGCAGGAGAGACAGGCCATAGCTTATGCTTCCCGTAAGCTTAAGCCTCATGAGAAGAATTACCCCACGCATGATTTGGAGTTGGCAGCAGTAGTATTTGCCTTACGGATTTGGAGGCACTATCTTTTGGGGGAGAAGTTTCAGCTGTTCACGGACCACAAGTCACTACAGTATCTGTTCACGCAGAAGGAATTAAATATGCGGCAGCGTAGGTGGCTTGAATTTGTGAAAGACTACCAGTTCGACATTCAGTACCACCCGGGTAAGGCTAACGTGGTAGCAGACGCGTTGAGCCGCAGGCCAGCAGATGAGGTGGCAGAGGTGTGGAAAGCGAAGTGGAAGGAATTGGGACACCAGGATGCAGTGGCCCGATCTTTCATGTCTGTGATGACCGTTACACCGCAGATTGTCACGAAGGTTGTACGGGCACAGGCAAATGATTCGTTCTGTCAGGAGCAGATAGTTCGATTACTCGCTGAGGGAGCTGAATCCTATACCGTTAGCTCAGACGGGGGATTACGCTTCAATGGGAGATTGGTAGTTCCGGAAGGAGAGGAACTGCGACACGATGTGATGGCAGAGTCGCACGGCTCACGGTTCGCGGTACATCTCGGAGGGGACAAAATGTACCAAGACATGAGACGGCAGTATTGGTGGAGCGGTATGAAGAGAGATATCGCTGAGTTTGTCTCGAAATGCGCCACTTGTCTGCTTGTAAAAGTGGATCATCAGAGACCAACAGGATTGCTACAGCCATTGGAGATTCCGGTGTGGATATGGGAGAGCATATCCATGGACTTTATCACGGGGTTGCCTACGTCGCAGAGGGGTCACGACTCCGTTTGGGTAATTGTGGACAGATTGTCCAAGGTCGCTCACTTTTTACCCGTTAGGACTGATTACACTGCGGGTCAGTATGCCCAGCTCTTCATTTCAGAGATTGTGAGACTTCACGGTGTGCCCCTAAATATCGTGTCTGACAGAGACAAGATATTTGTTTCGAGGTTTTGGGAGAGTTTCCAGGAGGCCATGGGCACGGAATTGCGGTTGAGTACGGCTTATCATCCGCAGACTGATGGGCAGACCGAGCGCACCAATCAGATGTTGGAAGACATGCTACGCATGTGTATTATTGACTTCGGGGGTGGATGGGAGCAGTACCTTCCACTGGTGGAGTTTGCTTACAACAACTCCTATCAGTTCACGATTGGCATGGCTCCGTTTGAGGCATTGTACGGTAGGCCTTGTCGTTCCCCAGCATGTTGGTTAGAAGTGGGGGACAACAAACTACTTGGGCCGGAAGTGATTCAGGATACTTCGGCAAGGATTGAGTTGATTCGGAGTCGCATTCGGGTAGCTCAAGACAGGCAGAAGAGTTATGCTGATGCGAAGAGGTTTTTCAGGGAGTTCCAAGTGGGGGACCAGGTTTTGCTCAGGGTTTCTCCGATGAAGGGGATTATGCGATTCGGGAAGAAGGGGAAGTTGGCACCGAGGTATGTGGGGCCGTTTCCTATTATTGAGCGGATCGGACCGGTTGCGTATAGACTCGGGTTATCGGAGCATTTGCATCGGATTCACGACGTGTTCCATAGTTCCTCGCTGAGGAAATACCTTAGGGATGATTTGGCTCATTCTCACATTGCTGTGGAGGACATCGATCTCCAGCCGGATAGCTCTTATGAGGAAGGGCCGATTGCTATTTTGGACCGAAGCGAGAGGAAACTACGGTCAAAGATAGTCCCGTTAGTGCGTGTTCAGTGGCGACATCACAATGTCGAGGAGTCCACATGGGAGCGCGAGGATGAGATGCGCGAACGTTATCCAGAGCTGTCTTTAGCAGGTACTTTCTAGTTTCGAATTTCGGGACGAAATTCAGTTATTAGGGGGGAAGTATGTAATACCCCGTACTTTTGGCTATATTTATTTTTGGGATTAATTAATTAAATGCGTATTAATTGGAAATTAATCTGGGTTATAAATACTGATGTGATGCGAATTGGTATTTGATTATGTGCATATATGATTATATATGTACTTGGTATTATAAAATTTGTCGTGGGATTTATATACGGCATTTTAGAAATTTTGTTGAGACGCGTGGGACCGCCGCGTCATAGTATAATATTTTGATATTAAAAGTGAATTTAAAATCTATAATCCGTATGGTCGTTTTGAGTGCGCCAACGCGTCCGGAAGGGTCGAGATAGTCAGAAAACACTAGCCGGGGGTATAGTTTGGGTCCCGGGGTATTTTTAGGCCATCCCGGCACTATAAAGGGTATTTTAGTAATTTGATATTTTTGGGTAATTAAAAGTGACGAAAATTGAGAGTTGTAATCTGATAAGGGATTGACCCAACCAACCTTTATTAACCCAACAAGCTACGGAGGTTTATTAAATTAGGTTTTCATAAGTTCCCTCAAAGCAAACCCTAGCCACCATAGCCTTTTGGAGAAGAAAGCTTGGAGAAGGAGAGAAAGAGAGGAATTCTGCAGAAATTCTACACCGAATCCACACCAAATTCAGAAATCAAACCAAGGCAAGTGACTTTATTTCCATTTAATTACTGAGAATGTCTTTTCCATGTTAGAAATTGAAGAATCTTATTTGTTCTTGAAAGATTAAAAGAAAACCCATGAAATTTGAAGTTATTATTGAATGTTGGGATAGGTTTGCATGTAGAAACATTGTTGGGAGATTTAATTTCGGAGATTTCATATCTAGGTGATGCATAAACGAATTTAAAATCTGGGAATTTATGATGAGAAAAAGTTAGGGTTTATGTTCTTGAAGAAAATTGGGAATTAATGTAGAAATTGTGATTTAATGATGTTTAGATGATATCAAACCCTTTAATGATGTTAGCATAGCCCCTTAACATGTTTGAGGATGATTAGAGAACTCAATATATTATGGGAACGAATTTTAGAAGAGGTTTGAGGAGTAAAAATGGTGAAAAACGATTTTTGGGAAGTTCTGGGCCGAAACTGGCATCTCGTTAGAAGCAGCCCCAGGTCGTTCGAACGAACTCGTTCAAACGAGTTGACCAGTCGTTATTAACGAGTAGGATTTTCGTTCGATATCTCGTTCGAACGAGATATCGTTAGAAGAGTCAGTTCGTTCGAACGAACTGGGACCTCGTTCGAACAGCCTCGTTCGAACGAGACTTCTAACGACCTGACAGTCCAAACTCGTTCGAAGCCTCGTTCGAACGAGACTTCTAACGAGTTGACAGTTTGGTCCTTTTTGGACTGTTTTGACTTTTGGAGTTCCGGGAACTGGTTCAAGGGTAGTATTAGTATTCCTTTGATGATATAGTGGTTGATTTGGGACTTTTGGGTTATTAAGATGAGTAAACCATACACGAGAGTTATATTCAATGAACCGTTTGGGTTGAGACGTGAGTGTCTACTACGATGTGAGGATAAATTATGGCACGTATAATTATGAACCGAAATAAAATAAGTTGTGATAATTATAATTAGTACGAGAGTGCAATATGTACTACGAATATAATACGATATTACTAAGATGTGTGTTTACTTAGTATTGATATATGGATTGTATGTATGACATACCTACCATACTTGCTATCACGGGAGGTTTCGTTCGCTTAGGACCCTCTAATCCTTGTGTGCCTACGGGGGGGATATAGACTGGTACCTTGATGAACATAGGTCATAGAAAGACTTATTGTGATATTAATAAGTCCGCTGACCATGGGAGCGTAGGTATGTGCGTGACCCATGTGATGGTGACTATGTTCGCCTCCACTATTTGTGAATTGTGTTATCTGAACTATTCCTGAGAGATTCGGAATATGTGATCCTTATGTACGTGATGTACCGGGATGGATAGCAGAGTATGTGTGCACTACAGCTTAGATTGCGGGGTGCTTGTATCATATATTTATGATGTGAATAAAATACATTTGATTAATGGGAATCCTCATGTTAATGTTGTAAAAATATTCCGGTATTGTTTCGAGATATATAATGAGTTAGCTGATAGTTATATCAATGGCATACTTAATAACTGAGTTTACGTGAAACCTCTATTAAATTACGAGCGTTGTTATGTTAAATTAACCGAGTAAAATGGGTAGAACCTTTGGTTGTCTAGCTAGTTTACGTTGTCACTTAGCTAGTGGAAAGGGTAGTTATAGATGGGTACTTACGTTAGGAGTGCACAGTTAGTCGAGAGGTGAGAATTTAATGTGAGTGCACGTCCTAACATGTACTTTGCATTTAATGTTTTAAATGTTTTTAAAGCACTTGCAGGTTTTTAAAATGACTTCCACTTTCGGGCTCTGACCCATTTGCTTCCAAATATATATTTTTGTAAAACCATTTTAGGTGCCCAGCCACAAGGACGCCAAGCATAGGGTTCTCATTCAGGTGACGAGCTGTAGCTGTTCGTGGAAGCTACAGGGATTTGCATGTAGACGCTTCTCTCATTTGGATTCCAGTCTCAGCATCTATCAGTTGTAGGGCATGTTGCCCAATTCTATTAGACATTTTTACATTTCAGTTTTCAGACTCTAGCATGTATTGCTCAGTATTCAGTTTTAGTTATTTATTTCAGTTTACTTATCAGTTGTGGAATTTGTATTCAGGGGTTTTTCCTCCAGGTTTTATTTACATTTTGTGATGGTTATTCGTTTCACTTCAGTATGGTGAATGGTGTTATTTATTTCTTCATTACTTTTGTTGCATGTTAATCAGATTTAATAAAATTTGGCACTTACTTTTTAAATACTAGGTGGTTAGTAATCTTTAAAATGTTTTCGACAGTGATGCTATTAACTGAGCCAACTTGGCATTTTGAATTAATTTTATAAAGGAGTAGCTACCCGGTGTTTAATTAGTCGGGGTGTCACATAGTCCTTCGAGCAAATAAAGGTATGACTCACTCCCTTACAGGTATAAGTGATTCGCAAGGGCCTCAGCTCGAGCAAGGTAGTGTTTGAGGAACTGAATATTTCATGAGTAATCATTCATGTTAGGGTAGATATGAGGCAAGTTAATAATCTAAACTTTTATGAGTAACTAAGAGTAATAAAATTAGGGCCACTCGAACACACAACAATTTTTAGCTCACCTAAGAACCTGAGTTTCTTGCATAAAAAGGACTAAAAGGGACATGTCATACTTGTCACATTCAATCTTGATAAATAACATCACTAGAACAATTTGGACATGATTTTGGAGGGTGATGGACAACCTAGGTTGTCTACCAACCCCTAAACGTGGTTTTGCAAGACTACCTCGTTCATTTGGGCCAAGCAAGTCACATTCCTCATCAATATTGTGTTAGAGAACATTAAATAAAGAGACAGAGAATTCATTGCACCAACATATACAGATATAATTTTCCCTTACATCCTTACCACAACAAAACATCCTAAGAGAATATTCTTTACAGAATTTCTCTCAGTATCATTTGACATTTATCACACACATCATGAAAGTTATTACTCTTGAATCCTCATTCATGATTCACATTTATGGCACCTTAATGTGCTTTTTATCAACATTTAATTGGTATTGATGTTATACAAAACTTTGGTACCCTAGGATTTTTTTATTGATTTTACATTATAAAGATGAAGAAATAACTAGATCTAACGAGTAGATCTTGTGTTCAAATCATGATACTTTTTGTAAAATCTTGTAGGTGATACGAAGTACGAGAATAATAATATGAAGAAGATGGTGTGGTTGAATTTCTTCCACCTGTAAATCCTTACTACAATGTGTCATAGGCCTTAGATATTTTAGTATATAATATTCCCGAAGTAAGCCTTGCGTCTGGGTAATTTCGAAGATGAAATATGAAAAAAAATCTCTCTCCTAACCCCTTATAAAAAACATGAGTAGTGTTTTTCTCTCTTTCTCTCTAACCCTTAGGTGTGATAATGCATCGTAAACCCTTTCCCTGTACCCATGTATATAGGTACTTGAAGTGAGCTTAGGCCACTCAAGATTTCCAAAGATTTTGGTATTACTACTTGGGTAAATGGACTATACTAAGGACACAACACTAATAATTAAATTGGCTTCCAAGAAGAAATAATAAAATCCCATATAACTTCGCATAAAATATTTTCTTCTTTGTTTAACTATAATTAATTCCACTAAATAATTATAATTGAACTCCAATTTAATAATCTCACAATTACTCGAATAACAAGGTATTATTTGCAAAGCTAGATAACATGTACTATGATTCCCCGCATAAAACATACAATAACTGCTTGGTGAAATTCAATTTCTCCTTAATCATTTTTCACTAGCATTGATTGGGAGCAAACCGTGTGTTCGTGTCATTTTTTGGTTTACCGCCATAATGCAAAAGTCAAAACTTTAACTATACTTATTTTATAAGTATAGAGGTGAGTTCGAGTATTGAATCCACATAGAATGTTGCTAGAATTCTATTGATTTATTATTTCATAAATAAAACTATAAAAGATGATCTTTTGATTTAAAACGTTTTATACTACAATTAACACTAGACAAGTATTGAAACTAAATTAAATAACAAGAATGAAAACTATACATTGAGAATCATATCCCTCACCATGGACTACTTAGCATAGATGGTTACATGGAAAGAAAAGCATTTTCAAGATTACTATCCATTTGGACAATTAACAAAATCTAGAGTTGTCACCACCTAAATTTTATTAAACGCTTTATTTGAGTTTGGCGTCAACAATACTCCCCAAATTACACATGAAAGGTCTCAAATATGGTGCATACATGATATACTCTATTAATGTTCCTAGGTGTAAAACCAAGAATAAGTAACCCATCAAAACTAACTTAATTCACCATACCATAGCAAAGCAACTAAGCAACCTATGGTGAGTTTAATAATCTCAACCTAAATTACATTAGCTAGAAAACATGTTTAAAGCATGAAATGAAGGAAATAAATAAATAAATAAAAGCAAATAATTAATAAAGCATTTGAAACTAACAATGAAAGCTCAAATAAATGAAAGAGGAGGTGAATAGTAACTTACAAACCCAAAATGGGATAAACCCTAGGAGAGAAAATCTCTAAACTCCAAATTATCTATATAAATTAAACTAAAATGAACTATATCTGAAATAAAAGAGGGGAAAAACTATAAATACCAAATGGAAAATCGAAAACTTGTAAAATAAAGGAAATAAAAATACAGGGGCCGAATCAATTTGCGATCTTAGAATGCTGACACTGTCTCCGTCCGAATCGATTAGGATCGATCCCTAATCGATTCGGATCGAATCAGGCCTAAATCATTTGAGTACCTGTACATTGGAATCCTTGGCTTTCTCCTTTACATGGTTCATCACATGAAAAATGTTGTAACTTCTGCGATAAGAGTCATAATGGATCATCGTTGGTGGCTACCTAACTTGAAGAACTACACTTTTGTAAAGAGTTTGGGCTCGAATCCCAAATGATGAAATGACTAAAAAGTCCCTCAAAAATGCACTTTACAATGAAACTTTCCTGAAATTCAATCAAACTTCAGACTTTGCATCCCTAATACCTATAAAAGCTCAAATAAAATAGAGGTTATCCAGTAAATGAGAATGAATAACGAAACTAATGCGTGTGAAAATACTAGAATGCGTAAATATAATGTGCTCTAAATGAAATATTCATGACTAATCACACCCCATAACTTAGACATTTATATTCCCTAGCAATGAAGTGAAAAGAAGCAATACTACAAGTAGGAAACATGTATAAAGGAAAAATGCCACTTTTGTGGGCTCACGATTACATTTAGTGAATGCAATAAGCCGTTAAACCCCTAGGTTATCCTAGTGGATGAGTGTTGTCTCATGAGTATTTTTAGGAATGAAACCTGTAAACATTAAGTTTCCTCAAAGTGTGATTAAATAACTAATAAGACGAGTTCAACAATAAAAAAATCAACAATTTATTAACAAAGTAAATGAGAATTACCCAAGAATCTGTAATTATTAAAACTATTAGAATAACTTCATCAAAATTAAAACCTTAAATGTGTGAGGAAGAGAGATCACGGGAGAAAATTATGATTTGGCAAAACTTTTATAACTCGAATAAACATTAAAGTATGCATGATGTCAAACCTCTTTGTATATTATACTCAACAAATGAAATCACTAAGAGCAGGGTGTCACACATGGGACATGTGGGAATAAAGAGTATATGTAAAAGGAAACGAGGCTATGCACATGTCATCAATAAAGAACGCTATATATAAAATGAAAGATTGTAATCTCAATGAAAGTATGCCGCTCATTAATGGAGGTGAAACGTACTTTAACAAATTATTAGAATTATTATGACTTTTGAATCACATTCACCCTAGGATTAAATATGACTTTTTAGGGATGTAACGTAGGTTAGGATAGGATTTTTGTTATGAATGGTATATTTACGGATTCAAAGTGTTCGGGGAGAATACTCAAAAAATGGAAAATCAAGGGTAATTTCAAAACAGGAATATAAATTCCATATAAAGAAAATGATATGATAAGGGAGTATGACATACATTATTTTCTATAATAACTATTGTAACACCCCGTAATTTTGAGAATTTAGTATTTAATTATTTTTGGGAGATATAAAAATATTTAAATTAGAGAAACTTAAATTTACGATTTGGAGAATTTATTTGAGTGGGAGGAATTATTTATAATTGGCGACTTTAAGTTAAATTGTTCGAATTAATGTGTGTCGCATTTTGGGGTCAAAATTTGGAAATGTTATAAAGTATTTCAGATGATAATTTTGAGTGTGCAATTGAGTCTGAATGGGTCGAGATAGTCAGAAAAGAGTACTCAGGGGTAGTAATCGGGTCTCGGGGCATTTTTGGGCATGGTCGGGTCCACACGGGGTGATTTGGGCCATTTTAATTAGGCCCATGTGGCCAAAAATGGGATTACGAGTTTTAAACCTAATTGAGAGAATGTTGAACGGCAGTTAGCAAATTCTAAACATAGGGTTTGATGTGGCACCCCACCCAATTAAATATAAGGTGATCAGTCCTTTACCAAAATCTAAAACAAGATATACGGTCGGTTAATTCTTAACATCACTGTCGAAAACAATATAATCCATATTAATCACCTATAATATAATTAAGCTAAATGTCAAAAAAAAATTCCTTTTTAATAAAACCATTTAACTACAACATTCCAAAAGTAAATTATAAACAATTCACCATACATAGGAATAATAAGTATTGAACAAGAATTTAATACGGAATTAAATAAGACTGGGTAAAACCTCCCAGTTCAAAACTTCAAACCATAAAAGAAACTAAATACAATATCTCTGATAAAAGACAAGAAGAGGGCGACACATGCCCTAAATAGGAAGTCTAAGAGAAACTGAATGAAAAGAATAGATTGCATCTACTGCAAGGACCTACAACTTCCACAATAGCAGCAGCACGTCTACCAATCCAATCTCTAATCCGGGTACCCCTGTGGCTGAGCACCTGTATAATATATATATATAGCAAAAGAGAGAAGAAATGTAATAAACGGGTCAGGGCCCGTGGTTTAAAAAGTATTTAGCAAGTATTTAAAATTGGTTCTTAAAACAAGTCTTATACGCATGTTAGTTATCGAACTCTCACATGAGCTTCTCACCTCTCATCTATTGTGCGCGCCTAACGTACATATAATTCTTCCCTTAGTTATACCACCCAGTCTAACTAGTCTGAAGTCATTCTAATAGTATCTATACTCATCAGTAGTATACCCGTAATGCCCATACAATACGCTTTCAAATTAGCCTATGTCGAACCGCCAATTAATATGTTTTCCCATTTTCATAATAAATCTATTATACTCTTAAGATTCATGTTATACATTAACATATTCATCTCTACTAACTATACACAATAGATTGGGTCACAAGCTTACGTGTATATATATATATATATATATATATATATATATATATATATATTCTAATACTACACCCCCGGGCTAAGACCCATTAGCGCACCTAACCATAATAATATTGTACCCTCGGGTTATCACCCATTAGTACACTCATAACAATAATCTTGTACCCCCGAGTTATCACCCATTAGTAAACTTATAATAATATTCTTGTACCCCCGGGTTATCACCCATTAGTACACTTTCGATAGGATCCCTTCACCCCCGAGTTATCACTCATTAGTGCACTTAATAATAAGTTTCTTGCACCCCCGGGTTACCACCCATTAGTGCTCTTAATAATAATATCACTTAATAGGCATACACACATCCTATTATAATTTATAGGTATTCTCCAACCTACATATATACTTCTTATACGTATTTAATTTTCAACATTACGTATAATATAAATATTTAGATTACTATCTCTCTCGTAATCTCCAAGGTACATTCTCTCTATACCAAAATAATTAGAGTATTAAGTCTCACGTACTTTTCCCGAAATTTCGTCTTGTTTAATTTTACTAACTGACACTTTCTCTCACTCCAAGAACCCGGTAAACCCAAATTTGGACTCAAAGGAAAAATCTAAAAATTCCCTCTGTCGCTCGAACCAGATGGCATGTCGTTTGAACGATTGCCACGTGTCGCTCGAGCGACTTCGCGCGAGATTGCACTGTTCGCCTTCCTCCCCAGATTTTCAGCATTTTTTCACCATTATTGAACCTAAAAACCTCTAAGATTCAATACCCAACATCTCGTCATCAATACCCATCAACACACAACGGATTATAAGTCATTCCTAACATCCTAGGATCCTTAATTCGTCATTAATCATCATAATTATATGAAACCCCCAAATTAATTCACATGAACCCTAGTTTCCAAAATTTTAATTACAGAATCTAATCAACCCAGATTTATTCATCAATATATGATTCAATTTCATAGTTTAACCTCTACATATAAGAAGGGATATCAACAACTAATTAGCCCAGTCTATATTCATCATTTAAACTCCAATTTTCACCTAATTAACATGTAAATCAAAGATTAATTTCACCTACTCTAACATGAGTATGATTATTGGTAAAGAAAACAATTAATAAACACTTGCCTTAAATCAAAGGTCTTAATTCTTTGGTGATGTTGGTATAGACGCATTCCTCTCTTCTCAATGTATGTGTTGGTGGTCACGGTTGTGCAAGGTGAGGATAATTTGGCCTTCCCTCTTGGAATTTGGTTCTCCCTCACACCCTCTACGGACATTTTTTATTTTTGTGTAACTTAACCCTAATGGAACTCCCGTAGATGATATAATTATTCTCTAATTTTCGTCCATTTAATTTTCCCAAAAGTCCAAATTTCCAAACTACCCTACGGGGTGCCGATTTGGCCTAAAATCTCCCGGAGTCCAAATAAAATACTCGGGTAGAGTTTTCTAACTATCTCGACCCTCCCAGACTTGACGGCGCACTCGAAATTACCATACGAGTTACATAAAAATAATTTATCTTTATATTCCATTCAATTAGTCCCGACACGACTCACATGCGTGTCAGACTTATATTACCAAATTGTCGTATTATTCACTCTCGACAATTTATCAAAGTGTATAGTTCCATATTACATATCACACGGTAATATTAACTCAATAAGTATTAACCCTTGGCACACTAGTTAATATTTATTTTTAAATTCGGGTTAATTTAACAATTAAATTCTCACATTTTAATTCAATTAATCCCACTATAATAATAACTCCCATAATTATTTAAATCATAAAAAATATGGGTTATTACATTTAAGAGAGAAACAGAGGAAGATAATCAAGAGCCAATTGGGGACCTTTTGGAGTCAAATTAAGAGACTGATTGGGGTGTTCTTCATCAACCCCTTCTCCACACCAACAGATCAGACTCTACGAACAATTCTAGGCAAGTGGTTAACTGTTGTGATTCTTAAAATAGGTGATAACCAATTCATATTATAGTATGTGTATATGAAAATTCGTTTTGGGTGTGTAACCATAGTTAAAATTGGGTTTTTCTGAATTTAGAGTAATGGACAGATTTAATTACTCAATGGATGTTAAGTTATGATTTGGGACTGTTAAGATTGAATTGTAGGGTGGATTACAATATGTATTAGTGACTGAATTGACTTAAAATGGTGAGGTCGGATTCGGTAAAACGAAGGGTTTAGGGTTTAGGGTTTCGAGTTTCGAGTTTAGGGTTTAGGGTTTTAGGGTTTAGGGTTTAGGGCTTAGGGCTTAGGGTTTAGGGTTTAGGGTTCGGATATACTTAGGGTTATGCATAAAATTGATGATTAATTAAGGTCTCTAGGATGTTTAGACCCTTTCTTATGTGGGGGTAATGTTGGTTGTGATTGGGTAAGGGTTTGGAATGAAAATAAAAGCTTGAGGTTTCGTTAACGGCTAAACAGAACAGCGGAGAAGAAAGGGACCTGTTCGATTGATCGATCGACCCAGGGGATCGATCGATCGATGGTCCCAGATTTTTGACGGATCGGCTTGTTTAATATATAAAGGGAAATTAATTTAGGGTTTAATCCCCTACTTTTATTTAGTGATAAATTCATATGTGGCACATATTCCTTAACAATTATAAGGGTATATAACTAGGTTTAGGAGGGTGATAATTGTATGTCACGGGATGATTAAATTTCGGAAATTAATTCATAGGTATTGGTTTTGGACCGAGGAAAATGTTCGGGTATGGTAGTTGAGTGGCACTACTTTATTAAATGAATTAAGGTATAATTTATTAATTAAGGGGAAAAATATAGAATCGGGTATTAACGACGGTAAGGGCCAAGTGACCGAGTCCGAGTATAATGGTTGGGAGACACCAACTATTAAATTAATTGATGGGTTAATTAATTAAATTAGAGTCGGACTGTAGACTCGGGAAGGTAATAAATTAATTAAAGAGAAAACTAATTAATTTGAGTCAGACCATAGACTCGGGAATATACAAGCTAGTGTTATGGGTTTAGTACATGGTAAAGCCAGGATTTATATTATATATATACGGTATGGTGATAGTATATATATATATATATATATATATATATATATATATATATATATATATATATGTGTGTGTGTGTGTGTGTGTGTGTACTTTGTGTGTGCTATTAAATATCTGGGATTAGATATTCAATTAAGTTATATACTCTAGTGCTATCAAGGGAGGTTGTGCATTGTGGGTGAATCCCCTAGCTTGAGAAGTAGGGTGAGTATATACCCAGGTCATAGCGTCTGGTATATGGGTGAGGGGCTTATCTCACTTTTAGGGAACGAATATGACCATCTCCACTACGTTTATATTTTTGGGTCAGGTTGGTGAGCGATTTCAACTTGGGTAACTAGGTTATGTGAGCACACCTAGGGAGATAGCACTTTAGAGGAAAATTATCCAGTGAGGGTATACTCGGAGGGATGGATATACATATGATATATGTGTGGATGTTTGAATAATGGTACGTATATAATGGTGTTAAATATTATATGCGGGTCATAATACAGTATGTGATGTATTTATTTTATATAACTTATGTCACAGTTATATTATATTATTTAAAAGGAATTAATTAATTTAATCGGTGGAATAACTTATAACCCATTAATAATAATACTCGGTTTAGAGTAGAATGGCAAGGGGAGATTATACCAGGACTAGTTGGACGGGGTAGTACAACTAGGTGGGGTTAAAGTAATCGTTAGGTGTGCACATTAGTGGAGGGGTGAGTATGTCCTCAAGGCAGTGCGACACTAACTTAAATATGAAGCGCATTCATATATTTTTAATTACTGTAGTTAATTCACTTGCTAAATATTTTTAAAATGTTTTGGGTTCTAACCCTTGCTATAAAATTATTTTCAAAACCTTTTAGGTGTCCAGCCACAGGGATGCCAGGATTGATATTCTATTTCAGGGACGCGGAGCTGCGGCACATGTGGATGCTAGCAGGAGTTTGGTTTAGACCCATCGTTCATTCCTTCCTAGAGTAGGAATCAGTTATCAGTTTCAGTTTTACTTAGGGCTTATCGCCCAGACTTTCAGTACAGTTATCAGATTTATTTATTCAGGTGTTAAATATTTGTATTAGACTATTTACTTTGGTGACCGATGGTTTATTCAGCATGTAGTTTATTATTTATTCAATTGATTTAATTATGTCGTTGTGTATGAGTCAAATTAGCTTTCCGTGTGTTATTGGTTTTTTAATTGAAAAGATAAAATTTGGCACCAACTTTTTTGAATATTAGTAAGTTTTAAAAAGGTTTTCGACAGTGATGCTAAGGATGAACCAACTGGGATTCCTGTTTTAATTTGGTATTCGATCACCCGATATTTTATTAGGCGGGGTGTCACAGATGGTATCAGAGCATCAAGTTCTAGTGTCCTTAGGATCTGTGCGGCTTTTCACGTTTCAGCTTAGTGTTCTTTGATGTAGAACCCTATTATAGGATTGTTGTATTCTCGTACCTATGCGCATTTACGTTCTTCTGGCAATTACTTTATATTTGAGGGTGAACTCATATGATTTGATTCTCATTTTAGATGCCTCCCAGGAGAGATAGAGCAACTAGGGCATCATGGGGAGATGAGACTAGAGAGGCTCATCGGGAGCCAGAATTATCACAACAACTGCCAGAGATGATTTCGGCAGCACATGTAACTGAATTACTGGCAGAGGCAGTTGAAGCAATAATGATCGCTATGGCAAGGTACTTTCCACGAGATCAGCCAAAGGCATTAGTAGTACCAGATGTTCAGGCCCACCCGGTGCCGTCGGGTTGGCAGCAAGTACGAGAGATTTTTCAAAAAGGGGATCTGCCAGAGTTTCGAGGGGGTTCAAATGTGGTGCTAGTGTGTCAGTGGAAGAGAGATATCCAGTATCACCTACGCATGATAGATTTTAATGAGGCGCAAAAGAAAATGCTAGCCACTTTTAGGTTAGTGGGAGCAGTGCTACAGTGGTGGGAGTCGATCACCACAGTTGAGGAAAGGGATACATTAACTATTGCAGAGTTTTGGGTTCAGTTCAACCACCAGTATTTCTCGCCAACAGTTGAGGCTGAAATTAGGAGAAAATTCAGTGAGGTGACTCAGGGGGACCGTTCAGTGGCCGATTATGAGGAAGAATTCACTCGTTTGGCAAATTTTATAGCGGATGAGGTTCGCAATGAAGAAAGAAAGAATTCAAGGTTCATGGATGGGTTAGCCTGGAGGATCAGGCAACATCTGATTGGTAATCCCGCATTAGTAGCTTATACGAACGTCATAAATGAAGCACCACTGCACTGTCAGGAATATCGCTTCCACATGAAAGGAAGCAAGATGGGAGTGGAACCCAGTTAGTCGGATTAAGCGGGAGGGAACAGTACCAGTGGGGTACCCCAGCAGAAGACATAGGGACATCAGGGGCAGGAATCCTGGAAGGGGAATCAGGCCAAGTGATTTAGGTCTCGAGGCTATCGACAGGATGGCCAAGACTTCTGAAAAGGCCAGCAAGGAAGGGATCAGTGACAGGATGAATTTATTAGGAGGTGTTTCGTTTGTGGAAAAGCGGGACACGTGAAGAGAGATCGTCTTAAGTGAGGCAAGGGTCAACTACAGGATGAGGTCCTGGATGTACAGCCACTACAACAAGTCATGGGTGCGTTCGAGCAGGGGGAAGCTGTTCAGGAACTCGAGGATCAGCCATTGTAGGTAGAGTGTGGAGGTAATTATCTTTTTATCCTATGGGCATGGGGTATGTTTTGAGTGACAGTGAGGGTGTCACAATATAAGAATTATTTTCATTAGAATTCATGGGTAAGTCGAATTTAGTGGGTGCACCGGCTATAGCATCCATATTATATATATATATATATATATATATATTTCTTTGGGGTATTGGATTTCTTTAGTGTTAACCACGAGAGAGTGGGGGTGTACACAGAGAGGGGATTGGTATTATGCGAGGAGTTACTACTTTCGATAAATTTTTTCCAAACATCGGCTGGATAGCGATGGATTTGAACTATTATGGATAGTGATGGTAAGCTTTGGTGTTCGCGACACCAGGGTATGAATGATTTCTAATAGGTATCACCTGACAGGGCGTCTAGCCTATATATGTGTGTGTGTGTGTGTGTGTGTGTGTGTGTGTGTGTGTGTGTGTGTGTGTGTGTATGTTGTATTGTGTAGTGCAATAGACACATAATGAGGTCTTGTTTTCTCATATTTTATCCCGATAAGTAAGGGTGTCTACTGAAGTGAATCAGGGTGGTTAGATTTATTTTCGAGCCGGGAGAGATAGCTCGGGGTTTATTTTGTGCAAGAACTAGTGATATTAAGGGCGCGGTATTTTATGTTTTCTTTTGTAGCATAAGGGTAGGCGTGTGCTATGGACTGAGGGTCTAACAGATCTCAACTACTGACAATGTTAGGTATTAGTGTATCAGAGGGGGGTTCCTTGTTTAGATTTTGCTTTGCGAGACGTCCCACGCATGAAACTTAGCACAACATTAGAAGTGGGGAGATGTTTGGTCGTTAGTCCATGGGTTGGGTACCCCGGCCAGTACATATATATGTGATATGACTACGGGTTGGAAGTTATATTACGGGTTATGGCTAGCATAGTCGGGTAACTTTCGTGAAGTAAAGCACGAGGATAGGGTGTATGGGCACCCGGGTTAATTGAGGCAACTTTGGTTAAGTACGGGTACAGGGTGCCCTGGTTAATTAAAATACATATTTGTGTAACTTATAGTTAGAAGCGGGAGAGATAGATGCAGCGAGCTAAGAAGCACAGGATTAGAGAGTAATATTCGAAGCTTGGGACACTAGGCTCATCTTAATTTCGAGGACGAAATTCCTTTGTAAGGGGGGGAGTATGTAACACCCTGTAATTTTGAGGATTTAGTATTTAATTATTTTCGGGAGATATAAAAATATTTAAATTGGAGAAACTTAAATTTATGATTTGGAGAATTTATTTGAGTGGGAAGAATTATTTATAATTGGCGACTTTAAGTTAAATTGTTCGAATTAATGTGTGTCGCATTTTGGGGTCAAAATTTGGAAATGTTATAAAGTATTTCGAATGACAATTCTGAGTGCGCGATTGAGTCCGGATGTGTCGAGATAGTCAGAAAAGAGTACCCGGGGGTAGTAATCGGGTCTCGGGGCATTTTTGGGCATGGTCGGGTCCACACGGGATGATTTGGGCCATTTTAATTAGGCTCATGTGGCCAAAAATGGGATTAGGAGTTTTAAACCTAATTGAGAGAATGTTGAATGACGGTTAGCAAATTATAAACCTAGGGTTTGAGAGAGAAACAGAGGAAGCTAATCAAGAGCCAATTAGGGACCTTTTGGAGTCAAATTAAGGGACTGATTGGGGTGTTCTTCATCAACCCGTTCTCTACACCAACGGATCAGACTCTACGAACAATTTCAGGCAAGTGGTTAACTATTTTGATTCTTAAAATAGATGATAACCAATTCATATTATAGTATGTGTATATGAAAATTCGCTTTGGCTGTGTAACCATAATTAAAATTGGATTTTTCTAAATTTAGAGTAATGGACAGATTTAATTACTCAATAGATGTTAAGTTATGATTTGGGATTGTTAAGATTGAATTGTAGGGTGGATTATAATATGTATTAGTGATTGAATTGACAGAAAATGCTGAGGTCAGATTCGGTCAAATGAGACCCGGGTGAAAAACCCCAAATCGGATATACTGAGGGTTATGTATAAAATTGATGATGAATTAAGAGGTCTCTAGAATGTTTATACCCTTTCCTTATGTGGAGGTAATGTTGGTTGTGATTGGGTAATGGTTTGGAATGAAAATAAAAGCTTGAGGTTTCGTTAATGGCTGAAAAAAACAACGGAGAAGAAAGGGACATGTTCGATCGATCGATCGACCTAGGGGATTGATCGATCGATGGTCCCAGATTTTTGGCAGATCGACTTGTTTAATATATAAAGGTAAATTAACTTAGGATTTAATCCCCTAATTTTATTTAGTGATAAATTCATATGTGGCACATATTCCTTAACAATTATAAGGGGATAAATTAGGTTTAGGAGGGTGATAATTGTATGTCATGAGATGATTAAATTTCGAGAATTAATTCGTAGGTATTGGTTTTGGACCGAGGAAAATGTTCGGGTATGGTAGTTGAGTGGCACTACTTTATTAAATGAATTAAGGTATAATTTATTAATTAAGGGGTGAAATATAGAATCGGGTATTAACGACGGTAAGGGCCAAGTGAACGAGTCCGGGTATAATGGTTGGGCGACACCAACTATTAAATTAATTGATGTGTTAATTAATTAAATTAGAGTCGGACTGTAGACTCGGGAAGATAATAAATTAATTAAAGAGAAAACTAATTAATTTGAGTTGGACCATTGACTCGGGAATATACAAGCTTGTTTTACGGGTTTTAGTACACGGTAAAGCCGGGATTTATATTATATAAATAAGGTGTGGTGATAGTGTGTATATATATATATATATATATATATATATATATATATATATATATATATATATATATGTGTGTGTGTGTGTGTGCGTGTGTGTGTGTGTGTGTGTGTGTACTTTGTGTGTGCTATGAAATATCGGGGACTAGATATTTATTTAAGTTATATACTCTAGTGCTATAAAAGGAGGTTGCGCATTGTGGGTGAATCCCATAGCTTGAGGAGTAGGTTGAGTATATCCCCAAGTCATAGCATCCAGTATATGGGTGAGGGGCTTATCTCACTTTCAGGGAAGGAATATGACTGCCTGCACTACGTTTATATTTTGGGTCAGGTTGGTGAGTGATTCCAACTTGGGTAACTAGGTTATGTGAGCATACCTAGGGAGATAGCACTTTAGAGGAAAATTATTCGGTGAGGGTATACTCGGAGGGATGGATATACATATGATGTATGTGTGGATGTTTTGAACAAAGGTACGTATACAATGGTGTTAAATGTTATATACGGGTCATAATACAGTATGTGATGTATTTGTTTTATATAACTTGTGTCATAGTTATATGATATTATTTAAAAGGAATTAATTAAGTTAATTGGTGGAATAACTTATAACCCATTAACAATAATACTCCGTTTAGAGTAGAATGGCAAGGGGAGATTACACCAGGACTAGTTGGACGGGGTAGTACAACTAGATTGGGTTAAAGTAACCTTTAGGTATGCACATTAGTGGATGGGTGAGTATGTCCTCAAGGGAGTGCGACACTAACTTAAATATGAAGCGTATTCATATATTTTTAATTACTGCAGTTAATTCACTTGCTAAATATTTTCAAAATGTTTTGGGTTCTAACCCTTGCTATAAAATTATTTTCAAAATCTTTTAGGTGTCCAGCCACAGGGACGCCGGGATTGATATTCTATTCCAGGGACGCGGAGCTGCGACACATGTGGATGCTAGCAGGAGTTTGGTTTAGACCCATCGTTCATTCCTTCCTAGAGTAGGAATCAGTTATCAGTTTCAGTTTTACTTAGGTCTTGTCGCCTAGACTTTTAGTACAGTTTTTTCATTTATTTATTCAGATGTTGAATATTTGTATTGGACTATTTACTTTGGTGACCGATGGTTTATTCGGCATGTAATTTATTATTTATTCAGTTGATCTAATTATGTCGTTGTGTATGACTCATATTAGCTTTCCGCATGTTATTGGTTGTTTAATTAAAAAGATAAAATTTGCACCATATTTTTGGAATACTAGGTGGTTAGTAAGTTTTAAAAAGGTTTTCGACAGTGATGACAAGGATGAACCAACTGGGATTCCTGTTTTAATTTGGTATAGGACTGATCACCCGGTATTTTATTAAGTGGGGTGTCACAACTATGAGAATATTACTTTTTTCAATCCCCTTCTTTTTCTCTTCTTTTCCTTTTCTTTCGTTTTTCACTTTTTTTCCTTTCCACTTCTTTTGTTTTCTTTTCCTCTTCTTTTGTTTTCTTTTTCTCGAGAATAAAATTCAACTCATGTGCTTAATGGCAACTACGGGACAAATAGATCATTAAATCCCAATTACAATTCCAAACAAAAGTATGGAAGGTGTATATATGATTTAAAACTCTAATGTGGAGTAGGTTAAGGAAATTTGGGTTTTAAAATGAAAGGTTAATATTTCGGCTCAAAGGGGTTGACTGGAGAAAACATATAAGGTGATTCCAAGGTCAATAAGGGTTAAATAACAAAGAGGGTCTAGATACCTTCCTAAGGTTTACGCGATTTTGGGATGAAAACAACATTGAAAATCATGCTCAAGTAGCATATTTCAAAATGATCTCAATTAATAAACGATAAAATAAAGAATAGTGAGATTACCGACAACTTTAACAATTTTAAGGAGGAACGAGTAATGTTAAAAGACTCACAAATGAAGAAAATTGCAACGCTCACTTGGTGTAAGTAAATACAGTGCAACAAAAGATCACCCATTTATAAAGGCCTTAAACCGAATCACTAAAATGAAAAAAGTACATGTGCTCATGGATTCAAAGTTCAATTCATGAAGTTTTTCATAATATCAATGATTTGAGGAGTGAAGTTAAATAATTTCTAAAATTGAGAACATGCATGATTGAATTATCTATAAAATTGGGCAATCATTTAAATGATCATTGAAAACAAAGGCAAAATGCCCAACAAAGGGGAAAAAAGAAATAATATGTTTCTGAAAATTTTCAATTTTGTAAATAAAAGCATGCTTAGGAAGAACATGTAATCAAATCAAAGAAACTACCAATGGATGGGAATAATAACCTACCCCTTAACTTAAACATTGCATTGTCCTCAGTGTGAATCAAGAACACAAGTTAAAGAGATGAAAAGAATGATATTACCCAAAATGGAATGATCTCCGGATAACACGAGTCCAAAGGTTCTACAAAATATGTTATATCCAAGCATAACAAAAAAGAAGAATAAAAACTTTAACTAATCACACTAGACAATAATTAAAAATATAAGAAACAAACTACTATGTACAACTAACAATTTTAACTTCTAAATAATGGTACACTAGAAGTTCAAATTTTTGAAGGTTCACCCAAAAAACGATTTTACTTTGAGGAATTAATGGAGTACCCTCAAATAATTTCATGCCTCCCGAAGAATAAGAATTATGTTTGCACAATGGAATACATGTTTTGGGTAGATAAAAGAAACCATCACTAATTAAAAAAAATTGACTGATGATGGGAGGTTTGGATTCAACGGGGGGACAAGCACAGGTGGGATAAAAAAATCTGAATTTTCTCCCAAAGGTTTTTAAAATGGAATAGGAGGTGACGCACATGGAGGCACAATCACCTTCATGGAGAGAAACTCGAGAAATTATTCCTCATTAGTCAAAGGATTAAATGTTTTAAAGTTATAAATCGACCCATGGGATATATGTAATGGGTCAATAATGGTGAATGGAAATGGAGAGGAAATAAATTCAACCTCGAGAGATGACTCATCATCGCTCGAAGACTCAATTTCGAAGGAGAAAGTTACATTTTCAATGAATTCATTTTCAAAAATTGTTTGAGCTGAAGAAGAAATCTCAACCTCCTCTTTATTTTTCAAAGAAGAAATCATTTCATTACAAAGTGATTCAATTTTCATATCCTTTTTATTTTCTCCCTCCCTTATGCCTTGGGCAAAGAGAAGCATAGTTTCTTGCAAAGTAGGCATCCTTTTCTCATGAACATAGGATTCCTCATTTGATATAAACCATTCTTCCTCTTCCAATGTCTCTAAAGGTAAATCGTTATTGATTTCTAATGATGCATCTAACTCTTATTCCCAAAAATGATTTTCCTCACGATAACTACATTCAAAACTATTAATATAATAATTTTGAAAGCTATTGTCATAATAGTTCGGAGAGACATCATCACAATAGTTTTCAACTTTGTTATTGTAATAATCTATAGAGCTTTTTTCAATGGAATAATTTTCGAACATCCTCACATCCTTGGTTTGATTTTGTAAATATTCATCAAAACTCGTAAGCCTTTTAATTTCCTCCTTTTGAAAGTGTCCACCGAAAGTCATAGGTTTTGGGCGACTTTGAAAATTATCCGGATGATAAAATTATGAACCATTAACATCACCGAGAACACCAAAGTAAGACATTCTTACCCAAAATGGCTCTTTGATGGAGATTCCACAAAGTGGTGTGTGACCGAGAAATTCAAAGTTTCTTGGAGCTCAAACGTCCAAGTCTATAAAATAATTAAAAACAAAAATAAGAATATGAAAATATATACAAAGTACAAAATCAATAAAATTCTAAAATACACTACGCTCCGACAACGACGCCAATTTGATTGGAGGTAAACCATGTGTTCATGTAAGGACATTGTTATTGTTTGGTTTATCGCCTCAATGAAAAAACCTAAACATCAACTACAATTACTTTCTAGCGATAGCGACGATTTCGGGTATCGAATCCATAAAGAATATCGCTAGAAGTCTATTTATTTGTTATAACATAAATAAAAGTGTAAAAGATGATCTTTTGATTCAAAAAGTTTATACTATAATTAACACTAGACAAGTCCTGAAACTAAATTAAATGACAAGAATAAAAACTATAAATTGATAATTATATCCCTCACCATGGACTACTTAGCATAAATGGTTACATGGAAAGAAAAGAAATTTCAAGATTAATATACCCATTTAGACAATTAATAAAGTTTAGAGTTATCACAACCTAAATTCTCATAAAAGCTTAATTTGAGTTTGATGTCAATAATACTCCCGAAATTACACACGAAAGGTCTCAAATATGGCGCATACATGATATACTCCGTTAAGGTTCCTATGTGTAAAATCAAAAACATCTAACCCATCAAAATTAACCAAACTATTATACCATAACAATTTAACACCCCGCTTAAAATAATAACGGGTGGCCAGCCCTATACCATATTAAATCAGGAATTCCAGATGGTCCAGTCTCAACATCAACTGCCGGTACTATATAATATAGGACTAACTACCCGATATCATATAAGCGAGATGTTAAATAAATTAAAACATGCAACATAACACAACCCAACACTACAAAATTTCTAATAAATAAGAGAGATGCAAGAAAGAACTAGGATAAACGAAATGCTATATTAAAACAAAAAAATAAATAACTACCACTGAATGTACGAAAGTAGACCCGAATAAGCTGTCGGGTCACAGCTAATACAATAACTGGAATGGAATAAATATAAATATCTACAAATATCCCATGGGTACAAACCCGATATACAACATGAATCCTTACCTAGAATTTTAAAGAAGTAAGAAGCGGCTACAAAATACATCCCGCAACAGTCCGCATCTGTCACGGCTCCCAAGACTCTGGACAGAAGGTCATCCGGCATCCATGCGGTAGGATACCTATAATAATATATATACAGGCAGGAGAGAAAAGTAAACGGGTCAGAGCCCCGAATTATGAAAATATTTAGCGTGTTAACCGTGCATAATAAATACCGGTGCACTTTATTTCACAATTAAAGTGAGACCGCACTCTCGTGGAACCCCAACTCACCTCTCATCTAAAGGCGCGCCCTATTCGCGTCCTCAAATTTTAGTTAAATTACCCCCATTGATTTTAGGACAACCTAACTTATCAGGCCTAGCCTATATCCACGAGAGCTACCCTCCCGTCATAATCTCAGGATCCACCCATTTCTAAACCCACTAGATTATGATTACAACAATTATGCCATAATAGGCTTAGTGAATTCCTATTAATAATCTTATGAATTATAATCATCATAATTACTAAAACATTAACCCCTATACATATACATATATATATATACCTATATAGGCTAAAAACGTAAGAATTAATATACTTAATAACATGCACATGGAATATTGGCAAGACTTCTCTCTAATCCCAAAATTGTACTACGTTTCGTGCGTGGGGAGTCTCGCAAAGCGAAATCCAAACAAGGAACCGCCCCGTTGCACTACTCCTGACAAGGTCAAGACCAGAGATCCGAGATGCCACCTATGGAATTACTTCTCTCAAATCTCGACATGGCACTGCGTTTCGTGCGTGAGGTGTCTCGCAAAGCGAAATCCAAATAAGGAACCACCTCGTTACACTACTCCTGGGCAATGTCGATCCTAGAGATCCATAATCCTCAACATACAAGTTAATACTACCATTACTACTAACTATAACTACTAAAGAAAGAAATAAGAAAAGAAAAAGAAAACAAATAAAATAAAATAAAAGAATCTCCAATAATATCCTTGGGATGATGTAACCGAATTATACCTTATGTGCGATACATCAACCACCATCAATCTAGTACACCATAATCATCTAAGATGTACTTCATAAAAGTCCATATCCTTTCGTCTATAGGATATATATATATATATAAATATATATATATATATAGGTATTTATTTCTAACCGTATATATATATCATCATCAATCCAATAGCCAAGTGTACATACTACATATGATGTACAAGGCCATGCACATAATATACCCGGCTATATATATCGTCGATAAACTGCATCAATGCTATCATCTTCCCAGTGCCCGGCTCACGTAGCAAAACTGGGGCCACCATGGTGGGACTAAACGACACCCAACTCGTGGTAAACTCACGCACACGACGTCCCGGGAAGCGGTCATAGCTCCAAACCGGCAATGAGACGAAACATACCCATCACGTCTCATCCCAAAATAAATATATATATATCATAGGGTAACACACGGGACGACTATGACCGGGGGAATATCCACACCCTGCTTTTCTAGCTAGGATGCTCATCCACTACGCGCGTAACTTCCCAATGATAGCATGAGCGGGGTATGCTTAACCAATTAAGTATATATATCATTTACATGCATAATATATATAATCCATATGATCCAATCATATGATCAAATAATAAACCATCGTATACGGTTTACATATCCATACCATGTATGTCCACAACATGAAGATATCCATATATCTATATACATACATATATATATATATATATCAACACATATTCACATATCCTTATATCTATATATATAAACTAAGTATCGTTCATATGTGCAAGATATATAAACTCGGTTATAAGTATACATAATACTCAATACACAAGCCGTCACCACAATTTCCATTAAATTTACCTCGATATGTGAATACAATCCCTCACTTGAAACATGTTCAATCATCTTCCTATGATGAGTAGTCTCCCAAAACCATATGTATATATCTATACATATACATTCAACATTAGGGTTATCACCCAAGAATTTGTGTAGGAATCCATCACTACACCTTTCACCTCTAAATGTGAAAGTACATAATTATCTTTAGTACTATCTAACCATAGGCATAAACATGACTTAATAGTCTAAAACCTCAATTTATTCCAACCTCATTTCAAGTATTGGAAATCTCAATGGCCATATCCCCATAATTGCGTATAAACTATCCTAACTAGAATTTACGCTACCGCTTATCCTAGTCGATAGTACACCCCCAAGTTGTTTCCCATTTTTACCTATGGTTCAATTTATTATATGAACCCTTACTCCTATCGGGTTATCATTTGTTCCTTAGTCTAAATATTTCTAAGGATAGGATACCCCCCACTCTCTAAGAGTTCTCAACCTCAAACATATATATATACCTTTATCTATAATTGGTAATTCCAACCTCAAAGAGGTTTCCCCGATATCCATATGTAACTCCAATACGTACATGGGTACATTTCTCCCAAGTTACCCTAAGGAGTCCCCAAATCCCAATATGTGAGAAACTCCTTATATGACTCCAAGAATATATCTTTTACATTTTAAGAGAAGGCCCCCAAATCAATAAACCCAACCAAAAAGGGTTTGAATTCACTATGGAGAAAATACCTCAAAATGCCCTGTTTCCGAATCGATTCGGCCCTATTCCGAATCGATTCGGCCCAGCGAATCGATTCGGCACCCAAGGCGAATCGATTCGGGTCCAAAGACCTGGGCTTCTGCAATAGGCCGAATCGATTCGGCTTGGGTCCGAATCGATTCGGTCAATGCAGACCTGCCAATTTCACTAAACCGAATCGATTCGCTTAAGGGGGCGAATCGATTCGGACCTGTAAATTTTTGAAGGGTTCTTCTTCTTCATCAAAACCCACGAATTCTAAACCCTAAATTTTCATTTCTAACAATTAAACCTTCATCAATTTATGATTTTAACCCCATAAGTCAACCCAAAGTTGATCCCAACCACTTCTAATCCATTAAATCCCTATTTAACATTGATTTCAAGATTAAACCTAAAAATCTAGGTTTTGGTATTTATACCCAAAAATCCATTTCTTTACCCCACAAATTATGAAATGAAATACACAAATAGCTATTTAGCAAGATTAAACACTTGCCTCAGATTTGTAGAGGTTCGATCATCCTCGATGTCGCGGTTGGGCCGGAAATCCCAAGCTTCTTCTTCCTCTCTCTCTTCTTTTCCTTCTTTCTTTCTTCCTTTTTCTTTCTCTCTTTCTCTATTTGTGAAGGCTTCATCCGTAAGCCTCCAATCCTTTAAAACAACAAACCCAGTTTTAAATGTTAATACACACTTTAAATGACTCGCTTAGACCAATTAGAGTCAAACTGACTTAAAAATATTTCGGAGCCGAAATAAAACCCAATGACAGTCATTTTGACTATCTCGACCCTTCCGGGATCGATGGTACCCTCAAAATCATCATCCGGAATACTTTAAAATATTTTCTATTTTTCGACCTCATTTCCCAAATTCTAAAATTCTCCAATTTAATTAAATTTTATCTTCCCAAAAATTTAATTTCTCAGTCTCCAAAGTCGTGGGGTGTTACAATCTCCCCCCCCCCCCCCCCCTTACAAGAATTTCGTCCGCGAAATTTAAGATATGCCTAAGACCTCAATACCATCTAGTCCTAACATCAAGTCTTAGGATCACTATACCGATCCTCTCTAGTTCTCATGTCGAACCATATGGATTTTAAAACAAATAACTACCCCGGGGTGCCCATACACCCTGTATCCGAGTTTCCACTCGTAAAATCCTAATCAGGCTCCATTAGCCTCAAATTGTAAGATAACCCTCGGTAATATAATTTATAACAATATACTAATTATATAAAAGTTTAAAATTCCCAATGGTTGAACTCTCCTCAATTCCTGACGCTAGCTACCTTCGTACGGGGGAGGTCTCGCAAGCGAAATCCAAACAAGGAACCCTCCCAATACACTACTGTGTAGCTACGTCGGGGATTGAGATTAGTTGAACCAGGGTTAAGGTTTTATAAAAGATTTTTCATATTTTAGATATTGCCCGAGGGCCTATACAATAATACAATATAAATATATTCCGCGTCTTTCGACACGCCAAACAAACACCTTATGTTTAAGACACAAGGCCTCAACAAATACAATACTCTAGCCAATATCTAGTTCTCAAAACTAGCACAACTATGAGCTAAATTATCCGCTCAACATACCCCTACTAAACTTTAAATCTCACAATTCTAAAACTTCTTTACATACATTAACGTCTTTCCACAATATAAGTCTCCCCTCTTAGGCGCACTATAATCACATGCCCTACCTACCCATAAGACAATAGTCTTATAGTCTTATAGTCACTATTCAGCGAACCTTAACATTCCTCACCTCCGGAATTCAATGTTATAACTCTCGACGTTCCCGGTATCGCACAAAGTATGACTTAAACCCAAAGAAAGGTATTCTACCTTATACTTCCATAATCTAATGGTTTCACCTCATCCAAGGATCTCAATTCAAGACCCTCTACTTCTTCCAGGACAATCATTACTCCTAAACCTATTTCTCCATAAGAGAAACATCTTCCTCAAAATCCTTCCTAGCAAAGGTTGACGGGTTTCTAAATCCAAACCTCCCAAAGACTACAATAACCTCTCCTCAGACTTACTTTATCAAGTCCAAGGTTTGTCATTCGAGTAAATTTTCCTTTCTTACTCAACTGCCGACAAATCACCTCGAACCATTGCTAGAAATCTCCTCAATAACTCCTCCAGAATCGGGGAAAACAACTACCCCCGATCAAAGCGTACCCAAAATATGCTATGGGTATTGTACTTCTAAACCTATTCTTTCCTAGACGACAAAATCTAGGCGACGTCTGAAACGAAACAAGAGCAACTGTTATCAGAACGCCAATCAAGTGAATATACTTCACAGAAGAAAATAACGCAATGAACACAACAGTCCTATTTGTAGGGCTTTATGTCAAGAACGTTAACGGAAGAATGCGGAAAACTCGCACAGATCCTAAGGACTCTAGAACCCGATGCTCTGATACCATCTGTAACACCCCGCTTAAAATAATAACGGGTGGCCAGCCCTATACCATATTAAATCAGGAATTCCAGATGGTCCAGTCTCAACATCAACTGCCGGTACTATATAATATAGGACTAACTACCCGATATCATATAAGCGAGATGTTAAATAAATTAAAACATGCAACATAACACAACCCAAAACTACAAAATTTCTAATAAATAAGAGAGATGCAAGAAAGAACTAGGATAAACGAAATGCTATATTAAAACAAAAAAATAAATAACTACCACTGAATGTACGAAAGTAGACCCGAATAAGCTGTCGGGTCACAGCTAATACAATAACTGGAATGGAATAAATATAAATATCTACAAATATCCCTTGGGTACAAACCCGATATACAACATGAATCCTTACCTAGAATTTTAAAGAAGTAAGAAGCGGCTACAAAATACATCCCGCAACAGTCCGCATCTGTCACGGCTCCCAAGACTCTGGACAGAAGGTCATCCGGCATCCATGCGGTAGGATACCTGTAATAATATATATACAGGCAGGAGAGAAAAGTAAACGGGTCAGAGCCCGGAATTATGAAAATATTTAGCAAGTGTGTTAACCGTGCATAATAAATACCGGTGCACTTTATTTCACAATTAAAGTGAGACCGCACTCTGGTGGGACCCCAACTCACCTCTCATCTAAAGGCGCGCCCTATTCGCGTCCTCAAATTTTAGTTAAATTACCCCCATTGATTTTAGGACAACCTAACTTATCAGGCCTAGCCTATATCCACGAGAGCTACCCTCCCGTCATAATCTCAGGATCCACCCATTTCTAAACCCACTAGATTATGATTACAACGATTATGCCATAATAGGATTAGTGAATTCCTATTAATAATCTTATGAATTATAATCATCATAATTCCTAAAACATTTCCCCTATACATATACATATATATATATATATATATATATATATATATATATATATATATATATATATATATATATATATATATACCTATATAGGCTAAAAACGTAAGAATTAATATACTTAATAACATGCACATGGAATATTGGCAAGACTTCTCTCTAATCCCAAAATTGTACTACGTTTTGTGCGTGGGGAGTCTCGCAAAGCGAAATCCAAACAAGGAACCGCCCCGTTACACTACTCCTGACAAGGTCAAGACCAGAGATCCGAGATGCCACCTATGGAATTACTTCTCTCAAATCTCGACATGGCACTGCGTTTCGTGCGTGAGGTGTCTCGTAAAGCGAAATCCAAACAAGGAACCACCTCGTTACACTACTCCTGGGCAATGTCGATCCTAGAGATCCATAATCCTCAACATACAAGTTAATACTACCATTACTACTAACTATAACTACTAAAGAAAGAAAGAAGAAAAGAAAAAGAAAACAAATGAAATAAAATAAAAGAATCTCCAATAATATCCTTGGGATGATGTAACCGAATTATACCTTATGTGCGATACATCAACCCCCATCAATCTAGTACACCATAATCATCTAAGATGTACTTCATAAAAGTCCATATCCTTTCGTCTATAGGATATATATATATATATAAATATATATATATATATATATATATAGGTATTTATTTCTAACCGTATATATATATCATCATCAATCCAATAGCCAAGTGTACATACTACATATGATGTACAAGGCCATGCACATAATATACCCGGCTATATATATCGCCGATAAACTGCATCAATGCTATCATCTTCCCAGTGCCCGGCTCACGTAGCAAAACTGGGGCCACCATGGTGGGACTAAACGACACCCAACTCGTGGTAAACTCACGCACACGACGTCCCGGGAAGCGGTCATAGCTCCAAACCGGCAATGAGACGAAACATACCTGTTAACGCAAAAATTATCCATCTACGAGAACCAATCAGAAAAGGACACGTGTCATCCTACGTGGCAATATTCAACACCCGAGGAGTGTTAGTCGGCACACGAGGAGTAATAGTCGGCACCCGAGGAGAGTTGGTCGGCACCCGAGGAGTATTAGTCGGCACCCGAGGAGAGTTGGTCGGCATCCGAGGAGTGTTGGTCGGCATACCAACCAGGAATATCAAAGGATAACTACGCATTTAATGATCATTAATGTACATTTATATTGTAGATGACAACACATAGCAGACCAATCAATTAGATTCGTTGAATGTAGACATAATGTATAAATGTCTACATACAATGAATCTATTTATCTCCCATTACTATAAATACATGTATTCCCGTAGCCAAAAGGGACAACTATGGAGAGAGATCCAAGAGATCCAAAAACCGAGAGACACCATACACAAGATCCATACCTTTTTCTCTCTCTACACCACATTGTGCTATTGTAAACCCCTGGGAATAAAATAACAGTGGACGTAGGCTTTTCCTTATAGCCGAACCACTTTAAAAATCTTTGTCTCTCATATGCTTGATTGGATTGCTTTTATCTATTTATCTGTGATCATAAAAATGGGATTCGGTCCAGTTTTTTGCATCAACAGATTGGCGCCGTCTGTGGGAACGTGTTACAAGCGTTGTTCTCCACCAAAAGCTAAGTTTTTATTTTCTCTACGTATAATCAATTATACATAAATCTTTTGATTCAATCATGATTTTTATGTTTATATACATAAATTAATTGTCCAATTTTTATCTGCAAAATGTTGCATATCATGATTTTTAAATCATAACTGTTAGATTAATTCTTATTTAGAAATCTGAAAAATAGTAGATTTCATAAATCATAATTCTTTGCTTGATTCCCAAGTTTTAATTTTATATCATGGAATAAATATTTTAAATGATTACATATGCCAATATATACGACGATGATAAGATTTGATCATTTTCATTGTTGATTTTGAAATAAATTTTGTAAGATATTTGATGTCTATTCAAATTCCCATCATATTTTTAATAAAATAATGGGAAAAGGTTAAAGACAATGAAAAGTCTTCTCATGGAAATCATGACCCATATATATTCTCTCTCTCTTCAAGTTTGAGTCTATTTGTATTCATTTTTATGAATTATATACTTAATTTGGTTCATCTTCCATCTATGTCAATAAAGTCAAATTGATTGATTTTTGATATAAATTTGGTAATAACTTTAATCATTCACCATATTTTTAACTCTCCAAATTGGGAATAGGAAGGGATCAATATAAAAAATAATTTTCTCTCACCTAAAAAATCATTACCCACCTCTTGTAAAAGAGGATCAGTAAAACAATCATGACCATATCAAGACTTTGGGCACAAATTTGATATGTTGGCCCCTCGTTCATCACATCACAAGGTTTCTTTGACGAAATCACACGATCTTGTGGATTATATATTTATTCATTTAATTAACATTCTTAAGGCTTAAATTTTACATTGAATGTTATTTTTTGATCTAAAGATTCGAGATATTCTGGTCATCCAACCATATATTCTATAATTTGAGATATCCTTAAATGTTGGTCGGCAACATCCATGTTGTTTGTCGGCAGCAGTAGAATCTTGGGGTATTAAAAAATGCTAAGCACCCCTGATATTTCTTTAAACACGAGTTCGGCTTGGGGACAAGCAAGGGGCTTAAGTCTTTTTTAACTTATGATCACCCCAAAAAATATTTTTAAAACCAAGTGATAAATAATTTTCAAACAGCAACTAATACCTGATTAGTTGTTGGAGATTAAATAAATTTACAAAAAACTTTACGTCTTATTTATGATGCATATCTAATAAAAATTTGTCCATCTCACCCACGTGTGGCACAAAAATATTATTTCATATTTTGAAATTTTTATGCTGATACATATCATATATTGATTGGATGAGTAAATTATTCTCATGACTAATCAATTCAGCCTACACAAATGGTAGAGCAAGATATTAATTTTTACAGGTACAAGATTCAACTCCGCCGAATGCTCAGAAATAATCTTACTCTTCTGAAAAATATTACCATAGCTCGGCAGTATGAAATTTCACCTCAGCGAGGAACTATTGATTTATTATTGCTATGATATCTGCTCCAGCACAAATGATTCTATATATCCATTGGGATTCATATTCTATATTCATCTCAACATGGAGCACGACGAGATACTTATTATCATATTCAGCTCCGAGGAGAACTATAACATTTATTATATGTCACCCCCAACGGATAGTTGGTTGGGGTAATTCTTATTTATATGCAGGCCCAGCAAAGTTCTCGGCCATATTCTTATGTTCTGGAAAATATTATTCTTATTCGGCATTATGCAATTGTGCCTCGACAAGATACTTATTCAGCTTTGAGGAGAATTACAACATTCGTTGTATTTCACCCCCAACGGATAGTTGGTCGGATAATTCTTATTTATATTCAGGCCTGACAACGTTCTCGGCCATATTCTTATGTTCTGGAAGATCTTATTCTTGTTCGGCATTATATAATTCTACCTCGACAGATCAACGAGGCACTTTATTATTTTTAATCATTCTTTATATCTATTTGGATGCATATTCTATTCTCATTTCAGCATGGAGCTCGACAAATATTTATAATCATATATTCAGCCCCAAGGATATCTCCAACATTTATATTATCTTATTCCCAACAATCTGTTGAGGAGGTCTCCAGCATTTATTATATCTTATTCAGCTCCAAGGATGTCTCCAGCATTTATTATATCTTATTCCCAACAATCTGTTGGTCATCGCCGAGGAGGTATCCTGCATTTATATTATCTTATTCCCAACAAATCTGTTGGTCAGCGCCGAGGAGGTCTCTAGCATTTATATTATCTTATTCCCAACAAATCTGTTGGTCATCGCTGAGGAGGTATCCTGCATTTATATTATCTTATTCCCAACAAATCTGTTGGTCAGCGCCGAGGAGGTCTCTAGCATTTATATTATCTTATTCCCAACAAATCTGTTGGTCAGCGCCGAGGAGGTCTCCAGCATTTATATTATCTTATTCCCAACAAATCTGTTGGTCAGCGCCGAGGAGGTCTCCAGCATTTATATTATCTTATTCCCAACAATCCGTTGGTCAGCTCCGAGGAAGTCTTCATCATTTATTATCAATTACCACCAACTCCGATTGGTAGATAAAATCCAACTCCGGTTGGTAGAAAAAATCCAACTCCAGTTGGTAGATAAAATCCAACTCCGGTTGGTATTGGTCGATAAATCTCATTCAAAGTTCACATTCCACAGTTGGGGGCTTCTATTACAGATATATTTGTTCATTTGGTGGCACATTCTTATAACATCATGCAGTCGAGCATCAAATTCAACTCCACAAACTCACACGGTCGGGGCCCCGACTAATCATCATTCAGGAGTTGTTTTTCTTGCTCAGGAATTACTTTTGATATTGAAGTTCAGGAGGTATATTGAAGTTCAGGAGGTATATTGAAGTTCAGGAGGTATATTGAAATTCAAGAGGTGTATTCAGAAGTATCAGGACATGATGAAAGAAAGCGACAAGTATTCCACCGAGGAACTCTGTCAGACCAGAAATTAGAAGACAAGTTGCCTATATGGAGGATATATGTAGATGGCTCATCTTGCACTATAGGCTGTGGGGCAGGGATCGTTTTGAACAGCCCAGACGAGGTCGACATGGAATACGCCCTACGTTTCTAATTCAAAGCTTCTAATAATGAGGTTGAGTATGAGGCCATGATTGCAGGTCTTAATTTGTCAAATACTATGGAGGCACAGCAGGTTATTGTCTTCAGTGATTCTCAATTGATCGTAAACCAAATGTTGGGAATATATGCAGCCAAAGGAGAATTGATGATAAAGTATCAAGCAAAGGTGATGGAGTTGGTATCAGAGTTTGTTGCTGTTCAACTGGTAAGAATATCAAGAATGGAAAATGTGAGAGCATACGCCTTGGCCCGATTAGCATCAGCTACTCGTATCGAGTTGCGAAGAACGATACCAATTGAAGTATTAGAAAGTCGGAGCATAGATGAAGACCTGACGATGAATATTATTACCCTTGATTTAGGACCATCTTGTATGGATCCCATCGGAGCATACATTGAGGAGGAACAATTACCGGAGGATAAGCTCGCTGCCAAGAAATGGAAGTTTAAAGCTGCTCGGTATGTACTAATTAACGGTATTTTGTATAGACGAGGAATTATGGCAGGTTTGCAAAGATGTGTACATCCCTCTGAGGTGAAAGAATTGATTAAAGAGATCCATGAAGGGTCCTGTGGAGCCCATGTAGCAGGTCAGACACTTTTGCAAAAGGTGATGACGCAGGGATACTACTGGCCGACGATGAGAGCTGATTGTATAGCTTATGCCAAGAAATGTGACAAGTGCCAACGCTTTTCCTCCATCCGAAGAACTCCACAAACATTGTTGACACCCATCATTTCTCCTTGGCCATTTGCCATGTGGGAATTGATTTGGTTGGACCACTGCCGACGACCCGAGGAAGATTCAAATACCTCGTCATTGCCATCATCACAGACTACGAAACACAATTCGATAACGAGGAGTTTGCCGCTTATTGTCAGCAGTCAAATATTTTGAAGATTCATTCAGCGCCAGGATATCCTCAGAGCTAATGGACCAGATAGTTCGAAAGAACCAAAAAAAAAATACTCCTTTGGTTAGGAGGCGACACTAGTGTGACCAACTACGGTTGGTAAGATATCTAGTGGACAGCTCGAACGAGCCAAAAAAATACTCCTTTGGTTAGGGGACGACATTAGTGTGACCAACTACGGTTGGTAAGATATCTAGTGGACAGCTCGTATGAGCCAAAAAATACTCCTTTGGTTAGGAGGCGACACTAGTGTGACCAACTACGGTTGGTAAGATATCTAGTGGACAGCTCGTATGAGCCAAAAAATACTCCTTTGGTTATGAGGCGACACTAGTGTGACCAACTACGGTTGGTAAGATATCTAGTGGACAGCTCGAAAGAGCCAAAAAGCTCGTATGAGCCAAAAAAATACTCCTTTGGTTAGGAGACGACACTAGTGTGATCAACTACGGTTGGTAAGATATCTAGTGGACAGCTCGAAAGAGCCAAAAAGTTCGAAAGAACCACTACTACTCCTTTGGTTAGGAGGTGTACACCAGCATGATCAATTACGGTTGGTAAGATAAAAATATACTCTCACATTACAACTTATGTTGGTCGGGAGGTAAGATTATTACAAAAAGTTCTTTGAAGAATAAAATATTCCAAAATACACCAAGTATAGTTGGTCGGGGATAAAGACCCACTAACTATAGTTGGTCGACGAGGACAATTTATCGACCTTGGTTGGTCGGACACATTTTATGAAAAAGACAAAAATTTACCAAGTATGGTTAGTCGAGGATAAACTCTCACTAACCATAATTGGTCGATGAGCACAATTTAACAACCTTGATTGGTTGGAAAAAATTTAAAAATTTTTATACTCATTACTTTATTATTAAGTGATCGAGCAACGTTACTAATACTTGTAACTTTTTTATTACTAAGTTGGTCGATGAACAACACAATATTGTTATCTTTTTAACAGATACATATGCATAAATGTAAAGTGTTTGATATTTACAAGACAATAGCAATTAAGATTGCGAACAAAAATGAAAGTCTTTCATTAAAAATTCAAAATACATTGAGAATGAAAATGTATACTAACTATTACATTGAGATTCCTATTCTATTGGTTTCTTTTCCCTCTTCTTTTAAAACGGGTTCCTCACCAGCAGGAGGATCATCCAAAGTATAAGGGGAGTTTATGAAGTTAAGATCTTTCAACATTCTGATATTCATCACAGATGATCTGTCCGAGAAGCTCTTGCTCGTCCCTGAGAATCACTTGATCGTCCCCGAGAACCTCTTGCTCATCCCCGAGCAGAGGTAGAAGTCAAAATCAGCATCTATAGCACTGAGATATTTGCTACTACTGTCTCGACCAATAATGAAGAAGAAATTGTGTGAAAATGTTTCGAAGTCCACCACTAGCTTGGTACTAATCAGATTGAAGAGTTGGGTTCAAAAGCTAGTATGTTACTCGAAAAAGTATTCAGAGGATCATAAATCAGAAAAATCAAGCACGTGAAGTTAGCACTCAGTTGCTCGACACAGGAAGCAGTTGGTCGGATGGCAAACCAATCAACATACTTGAAGATTATGACAAGCTACAAGTTTCATACTATGGCATGGCTGCATCCAAATTCCCAGGGGTGATACATAGCACACGGAGTTCCTCTAAAGAAAGATTAGCAACCATTGATCAGCCTGCATCATATGTCATCCAGGAGATAATGCACTTTGTGTTGAACAAATCAAGAAGGAAGATCAAGAATTTCACGAGCACCGAGCAACACTGCAGAATAAATACTCCATCCTTTCAAGTAAACCATCAAGCATGGAGCATTGGGGGCTTCTGTTAACGCAAAAATTATCCATCTACGAGAACCAATCAGAAAAGGACACGTGTCATCCTACGTGGCAATATTCAACACCCGAGGAGTGTTAGTCGGCACACGAGGAGTAATAGTCGGCACCCGAGGAGAGTTGGTCGGCACCCGAGAAGTATTAGTCGGCACCCGAGGAGAGTTGGTCGGCACCCGAGGAGTGTTGGTCGGCATACCAACCAGGAATATCAAAGGATAACTACGCATTTAATGATCATTAATGTACATTTATATTGTAGATGACAACACATAGCAGACCAAGCAATTAGATTCGTTGAATGTAGACATAATGTATAAATGTCTACATACAATGAATCTATTTATCTCCCATTACTATAAATACATGTATTCCCTTAGCCAAAAGGGACAACTATGGAGAGAGATTCAAGAGATCCAAAAACCGAGAGACACCATACACAAGATCCATACCTTTTTCTCTCTCTACACCACATTGTGCTATTGTAAACCCCTGGGAATAAAATAACAGTGGACGTAGGCTTTTCCTTATAGCCGAACCACTTTAAAAATCTTTGTCTCTCATGTGCTTGATTGGATTGCTTTTATCTATTTATCTGTGATCATAAAAATGGGATTCAGTCCAGTTTTTTGCATCAACAATACCCATCACGTCTCATCCCAAAATAAATATATATATATCATAGGGTAACACACGGGACGACTATGACCTGGGGAATATCCACACCCTGCTTTTCTAGCCAGGATGCTCACCCACTACGCGCGCAACTTCCCAATGATAGCATGAGCGGGGTATGCTTAACCAATTAAGTATATATATCATTTACATGCATAATATATATAATCCATATGATCCAATCATATGATCAAATAATAAACCATCGTATACGGTTTACATATCCATACCATGTATGTCCACAACATGAAGATATCCATATATATATATATATATCAACACATATTCACATATCCTTATATCTATATATATAAACTAAGTATCGTTCATATTTGCAAGATATATAAACTCGGTTATAAGTATACATAATACTCAATACACAAGCCGTCACCACAATTTCCATTAAATTTACCTCGATATGTGAATACAATCCCTCACTTGAAACATGTTCAATCATCTTCCTATGATGAGTAGTCTCCCAAAACCATATGTATATATCTATACATATACATTCAACATTAGGGTTATCACCCAAGAATTTGTGTAGGAATCCATCACTACACCTTTCACCTCTAAATGTGAAAGTACATAATTATCTTTAGTACTATCTAACCATAGGCATAAACATGACTTAATAGTCATCTAATTTCCCAAAAAAAAAAAAAAATGACTTAATAGTCTAAAACCTCAATTTATTCCAACCTCATTTCAAGTATTGGAAATCTCAATGGCCATATCCCCATAATTGCGTATAAACTATCCTAACTAGAATTTACGCTACCGCTTATCCTAGTCGATAGTACACCCCCAAGTTGTTTCCCATTTTTACCTATGGTTCAATTTATTATATGAACCCTTACTCCTATCGGGTTATCATTTGTTCCTTAGTCTAAATATTTCTAAGGATAGGATACCCCCCACTCTCTAAGAGTTCTCAACCTCAAACATATATATATACCTTTATCTATAATTGGTAATTCCAACCTCAAAGAGGTTTCCCCGATATCCATATGTAACTCCAATATGTACATGGGTACATTTCTCCCAAGTTACCCTAAGGAGTCCCCAAATCCCAATATGTGAGAAACTCCTTATATGACTCCAAGAATATATCTTTTACATCCTAAGAGAAAGCCCCCAAATCAATAAACCCAACCAAAAAGGGTTTGAAATCATTATGGAGAAAATACCTCAAAATGCCCTGTTTCCGAATCGATTCGGCCCTATTCCGAATCGATTCGGCCCCCAAGGCGAATCGATTCGGGTTCAAAGACCTGGGCTTCTGCAATAGGCCGAATCGATTTGGCTTGGTTCTGAATCGATTCGGTCAATGCAGACCTGCCAATTTCACTAAACCGAATCGATTCGCTTAAGGGGGCGAATCGATTCGGACCTGCAAATTTTTGAAGGGTTCTTCTTCTTCATCAAAACCCACGAATTCTAAACCCTAAATTTTCATTTCTAACAATTAAACCTTCATCAATTTATGATTTTAACCCCATAAGTCAACCCAAAGTTGATCCCAACCACTTCTAATCCATTAAATCCCTATTTAACATTGATTTCAAGATTAAACCTAAAAATCTAGGTTTTGGTATTTATACCCAAAAATCAATTTCTTTACCCCACAAATTATGAAATGAAATACACAAATAGCTATTTAGCAAGATTAAACACTTGCCTCAGATTTGTAGAGGTTCGATCATCCTCGATGTCGCGGTTGGGCCGGAAATCCCAAGCTTTTTCTTCCTCTCTCTCTTCTTTTCCTTCTTTCTTTCTTCCTTTTTCTTTCTCTCTTTCTCTATTTGTGAAGGCTTCATCCGTAAGCCTCCAATCCTTTAAACCAACAAACCCAGTTTTAAATGTTAATACACACTTTAAATGACTCGCTTAGACCAATTAGAGTCAAACTGACTTAAAAATATTTCGGAGCCGAAATAAAACCCAATGAGAGTCATTTTGACTATCTCGACCCTTCCGGGATCGATGGTACCCTCAAAATCATCATCCGGAATACTTTAAAATATTTTCTATTTTTCGACCTCATTTCCCAAATTCTAAAATTCTCCAATTTAATTAAATTTTATCTTCCCAAAAATTTAATTTCTCAGTCTCCAAAGTCGTGGGGTGTTACAATCTCCCCCCCTTACAAGAATTTCGTCCGCGAAATTTAAGATATGCCTAAGACCTCAATACCATCTAGTCCTAACATCAAGTCTTAGGATCACTATGCCGATCCTCTCTAGTTCTCATGTCGAACCATATGGATTTTAAAACAAATAACTACCCCGGGGTGCCCATACACCCCGTATCCGAGTTTCCACTCGTAAAATCCTAATCAGGCTCCATTAGCCTCAAATTGTAAGATAACCCTCGGTAATATAATTTATAACAATATACTAATTATATAAAATTTTAAAATTCCCAATGGTTGAACTCTCCTCAATTCCTGACGCTAGCTACCTTCGTGCGGGGGAGGTCTCGCAAGCGAAATCCAAACAAGGAACCCTCCCAATACACTACTGTGTAGCTACGTCGGGGATTGAGATTAGTTGAACCATCGTTAAGGTTTTATAAAAGATTTTTCATATTTTAGATATTGCCCGAGGGCCTATACAATAATACAATATAAATATATTCCGCGTCTTTCGACACGCCAAACAAACACCTTATGTTTAAGACACAAGGCCTCAACAAATACAATACTCTAGCCAATATCTAGTTCTCAAAACTAGCACAACTATGAGCTAAATTATCCGCTCAACATACCCCTACTAAACTTTAAATCTCACAACTCTAAAACTTCTTTACATACATTAACGTCTTTCCACAATATAAGTCTCCCCTCTTAGGCGCACTATAATCACATGCCCTACCTACCCATAAGACAATAGTCTTATAGTCACTATTCAGCGAACCTTAACATTCCTCACCTCCGGAATTCAATGTTATAACTCTCGACGTTTCCGGTATCGCACAAAGTATGACTTAAACCCAAAGAAAGGTATTCTACCTTATACTTCCATAATCTAATGGTTTCACCTCATCCAAGGATCTCAATTCAAGACCCTCTACTTCTTCCAGGACAATCATTACTCCTAAACCTATTTCTCCATAAGAGAAACATCTTCCTCAAAATCCGTCCTAGCAAAGGTTGAGGGGTTTCTAAATCCAAACCTCCCAAAGACTACAATAACCTCTCCTTAGACTTACTTTATCAAGTCCAAGGTTTGTCATTCGAGTAAATTTTCCTTTCTTACTCAACTGCCGACAAATCACCTCGAACCATTGCTAGAAATCTCCTCAATAACTCCTCCAGAATCGGGGAAAACAACTACCCCCGATCAAAGCGTACCCAAAATATGCTATGGGTATTGTACTTCTAAACCTATTCTTTCCTAGACGACAAAATCTAGGCGACGTCTGAAACGAAACAAGAGCAACTGTTATCAGAACGCCAATCAAGTGAATATACTTCACAGAAGAAAACAACGCAATGAACACAACAGTCCTATTTGTAGGGCTTTATGTCAAGAACGTTAACGGAAGAATGCGGAAAACTCGCACAGATCCTAAGGACTCTAGAACCCGATGCTCTGATACCATCTGTAACACCCCGCTTAAAATAATAACGGGTGGCCAGCCCTATACCATATTAAATCAGGAATTCCAGATGGTCCAGTCTCAACATCAACTGCCGGTACTATATAATATAGGACTAACTACCCGATATCATATAAGCGAGATGTTAAATAAATTAAAACATGCAACATAACACAACCCAAAACTACAAAATTTCTAATAAATAAGAGAGATGCAAGAAAGAACTAGGATAAACGAAATGCTATATTAAAACAAAAAAATAAATAACTACCACTGAATGTACGAAAGTAGACCCGAATAAGCTGTCGGGTCACAGCTAATACAATAACTGGAATGGAATAAATATAAATATCTACAAATATCCCTTGGGTACAAACCCGATATACAACATGAATCCTTACCTAGAATTTTAAAGAAGTAAGAAGCGGCTACAAAATACATCCCGCAACAGTCCGCATCTGTCACGGCTCCCAAGACTCTGGACAGAAGGTCATCCGGCATCCATGCGGTAGGATACCTGTAATAATATATATACAGGCAGGAGAGAAAAGTAAACGGGTCAGAGCCCCGAATTATGAAAATATTTAGCAAGTGTGTTAACCGTGCATAATAAATACCGGTGCACTTTATTTCACAATTAAAGTGAGACCGCACTCTCGTGGAACCCCAACTCACCTCTCATCTAAAGGCGCGCCCTATTCGCGTCCTCAAATTTTAGTTAAATTACCCCCATTGATTTTAGGACAACCTAACATATCAGGCCTAGCCTATATCCACGAGAGCTACCCTCCCGTCATAATCTCAGGATCCACCCATTTCTAAACCCACTAGATTATGATTACAACAATTATGCCATAATAGGCTTAGTGAATTCCTATTAATAATCTTATGAATTATAATCATCATAATTCCTAAAACATTTCCCCTATACATATATATATATATATATATATATACCTATATAGGCTAAAAACGTAAGAATTAATATACTTAATAACATGCACATGGAATATTGGCAAGACTTCTCTCTAATCCCAAAATTGTACTACGTTTCGTGCGTGGGGAGTCTCGCAAAGCGAAATCCAAACAAGGAACCGCCCCGTTACACTACTCCTGACAAGGTCAAGACCAGAGATCCGAGATGCCACCTATGGAATTACTTCTCTCAAATCTCGACATGGCACTGCGTTTCGTGCGTGAGGTGTCTCGCAAAGCGAAATCCAAACAAGGAACCACCTCGTTACACTACTCCTGGGCAATGTCGATCCTAGAGATCCATAATCCTCAACATACAAGTTAATACTACCATTACTACTAACTATAACTACTAAAGAAAGAAAGAAGAAAAGAAAAAGAAAACAAATGAAATAAAATAAAAGAATCTCCAATAATATCCTTGGGATGATGTAACCGAATTATACCTTATGTGCGATACATCAACCCCCATCAATCTAGTACACCATAATCATCTAAGATGTACTTCATAAAAGTCCATATCCTTTCGTCTATAGGATATATATATATATATATATATATATATATATATATATATATATATATAGGTATTTATTTCTGACCGTATATATATATATATCATCAATCCAATAGCCAAGTGTACATACTACATATGATTTACAAGGCCATGCACATAATATACCCGGCTATATATATCGCCGATAAACTGCATCAATGCTATCATCTTCCCAGTGCCCGGCTCACGTAGCAAAACTGGGGCCACCATGGTGGGACTAAACGACACCCAACTCGTGGTAAACTCACGCACACGACGTCCCGGGAAGCGGTCATAGCTCCAAACCGGCAATGAGACGAAACATACCCATCACGTCTCATCCCAAAATAAATATATATATATCATAGGGCAACACACGGGACGACTATGACCTGGGGAATATCCACACCCTACTTTTCTAGCCAGGATGCTCACCCACTACGCGCACAACTTCCCAATGATAGCATGAGCGGGGTATGCTTAACCAATTAAGTATATATATCATTTACATGCATAATATATATAATCCATATGATCCAATCATATGATCAAATAATAAACCATCGTATACGGTTTACATATCCATACCATGTATGTCCACAACATGAAGATATCCATATATCTATATACATACATATATATCCAATCATATGATCAAATAATAAACCATCGTATACGGTTTACATATCCATACCATGTATGTCCACAACATGAAGATATCCATATATCTATATACACATATATATATATATATATATATATATATATATATATATATATACATATATATATATATATATATATATATACATATATATATATATATATATATACATATATATATATATATATATATATATATATATATATATATATATATATATATATATCAACACATATTCACATATCCTTATATCTATATATATAAACTAAGTATCGTTCATATGTGCAAGATATATAAACTCGGTTATAAGTATACATAATACTCAATACACAAGCCGTCACCACAATTTCCATTAAATTTACCTCGATATGTGAATACAATCCCTCACTTGAAACACATATGATCAAATAATAAACCATCGTATACGGTTTACATATCCATACCATGTATGTCCACAACATGAAGATATCCATATATCTATATACATACATATATATCCAATCATATGATCAAATAATAAACCATCGTATACGGTTTACATATCCATACCATGTATGTCCACAACATGAAGATATCCATATATCTATATACATATATATATATATATATATATATATATATATATATATATATATATATATATATATATCAACACATATTCACATATCCTTATATCTATATATATAAACTAAGTATCGTTCATATGTGCAAGATATATAAACTCGGTTATAAGTATACATAATACTCAATACACAAGCCGTCACCACAATTTCCATTAAATTTACCTCGATATGTGAATACAATCCCTCACTTGAAACATGTTCAATCATCTTCCTATGATGAGTAGTCTCCCAAAACCATATGTATATATCTATACATATACATTCAACATTAGGGTTACCACCCAAGAATTTGTGTAGGAATCCATCACTACACCTTTCACCTCTAAATGTGAAAGTACATAATTATCTTTAGTACTATCTAACCATAGGCATAAACATGACTTAATAGTCTAAAACCTCAATTTATTCCAACCTCATTTCAAGTATTGGAAATCTCAATGGCCATATCCCCATAATTGCGTATAAACTATCCTAACTAGAATTTACGCTACCGCTTATCCTAGTCGATAGTACACCCCCAAGTTGTTTCCCATTTTTACTTATGGTTCAATTTATTATATGAACCCTTACTCCTATCGGGTTATCATTTGTTCCTTAGTCTAAATATTTCTAAGGATAGGATACCCCCCACTCTCTAAGAGTTCTCAACCTCAAACATATATATATATACCTTTATCTATAATTGGTAATTCCAACCTCAAAGAGGTTTCCCCGATATCCATATGTAACTCCAATACGTACATGGGTACATTTCTCCCAAGTTACCCTAAGGAGTCCCCAAATCCCAATATGTGAGAAAATCCTTATATGACTCCAAGAATATATCTTTTACATCATAAGAGAAAGCCCCCAAATCAATAAACCCAACCAAAAAGGGTTTGAAATCACTATGGAGAAGATACCTCAAAATGCCCTGTTTCCGAATCGATTCGGCCCCCAAGGCGAATCGATTCGGGTTCAAAGACCTGGGCTTCTGCAATAGGCCGAATCGATTCGGCTTGGGTCCGAATCGATTCGGTCAATGCAGACCTGCCAATTTCACTAAACCGAATCGATTCGCTTAAGGGGGCGAATCGATTCGGACCTGCAAATTTTTGAAGGGTTCTTCTTCTTCATCAAAACCCACGAATTCTAAACCCTAAATTTTCATTTCTAACAATTAAACCTTCATCAATTTATGATTTTAACCCCATAAGTCAACCCAAAGTTGATCCCAACCACTTCTAATCCATTAAATCCCTATTTAACATTGATTTCAAGATTAAACCTAAAAATCTAGGTTTTTGTATTTATACCCAAAAATCCATTTCTTTACCCCACAAATTATGAAATGAAATACACAAATAGCTATTTAGCAAGATTAAACACTTGCCTCAGATTTGTAGAGGTTCGATCATCCTCGATGTCGCGGTTGGGCCGGAAATCCCAAGCTTTTTCTTCCTCTCTCTCTTCTTTTCCTTCTTCTTTCTTTCTTCCTTTTTCTTTCTCTCTTTCTCTATTTGTGAAGGCTTCATACGTAAGCCTCCAATCCTTTAAAACAACAAACCCAGTTTTAAATGTTAATACACACTTAAAATGACTCGCTTAGACCAATTAGAGTCAAACTGACTTAAAAATATTTCGGAGCCGAAATAAAACCCAATGAGAGTCATTTTGACTATCTCGACCCTTCCGGGATCGATGGTACCCTCAAAATCATCATCCGGAATACTTTAAAATATTTTCTATTTTTGGACCTCATTTCCCAAATTCTAAAATTCTCCAATTTAATTAAATTTTATCTTCCCAAAAATTTAATTTCTCAGTCTCCAAAGTCGTGGGGTGTTACAAACAAAGCAACTAAACAACCCATGGTGAGTTCAATAAACTCAACCTAAATGAAATTAGCTAGAAAACAAAAATAAATAAATGAAAGCAAGTAATTAACAAATAATTTTAAAATAACTATGAATGAAATATAAGATGAATAGTAACTTACAAAACTAAAATTGGACAAACCATAGGAGAGAGATGCTCTCGGCTCCAAAATATCTATCTAAAAACTAAAATAAAATAAAATAAACTATATCTGGAATAAAAGAGCGGAAAAACTATAAATACCAAATAGAAAATGGGAAACTCGTAAAACAAAGGAAACAAAAATACAGGGGCCGAATCAATTCGCAATCTGGGATGGCCGACACTCTCTCCATCTAAATCGATTCGAATCAGGCTAGAATCGTGTCGGGACCTGTAGGTTGGAATCCTTAGCTTTCTGCCTTCCTCTTCAAATAACCCATCACATAGAAAATATCGTAACTTCTTCGATAAGCGTTGGAATGGATCATCGTCGGTGGCTATGCGAAGATAACTCAAAGAGATACATTTCATAAAGAGTTCAGGCTCGAAGCCCAAATGATGAAATTTCTAAAATTGTCCTAAAAATGTGATTTATAATAGAATTTTTCCAAAATTAAACCAAACTTCACACTTTCCATCCCCAATACCTATAAAGCCTCAAATAAACCTTGCACGATATATATACAATGAAAATAGAGGTTATTCAGTAAATGAGCATAAATATCAGGATTAATGCATGCGAGAATGATATAATGCATAAATATATGGGGCTTTAACTGACATATTCTTGACTAATCAAGCATCTTATTCATTTCTTGATCTCAAAATCAACCTTTTTTAACTAAGAAATCATACTCTAGCCTAAGATATTAGATTACATAGGGAAGGTGGATGCAACCACGCTGCTGATGAAACTCAAACCTTGGTCGTTTCCAAGATCAGGTGAGTGTCCTAACATTGGGACACAAACTCCAAAATTAACTTATTTGATACTCTACCAAATAATAAATAGTCGACTGATCAAGTTTACTGCTAGAATCAAAACTTTTAAGTTTATGAAGAGGGTATCACAATGGATCATATCTCCCAAACGTGGATGCCTTTGGAATATGATCTTAGATATATCCACCCAACGATTGCCTAATTTGTGGAGATTTAGACCCAATATATTGAATAACACCCATTTGAAGCAATGATTGTGTTAACATTTTAGTCCTTATAATCTTATGGATTGAGAATATATGCACCCTCCGCAAACATTGTGAGATTGTGCAAGTCTAATCTAGTCAGCACGTAGATTTAAACTTTATAATTGATCATGTTTAACATATTTCTAATTTACTAGTAGAATCTTTTTTTGAACTATCAGATATGTTCTCGAACCATCAACCAGGTTCCCATAGTCAAGTAAAACTATTAAGATTGTACATGTAGCTTTACCAATAAGATGTCAACTCCCTATCTAGGTTGTGAATTATTCAATTGAATAAGATTTATAATTCTAATCTTCTATGATCAGGTCAAACCCAACTCACCAAAATCCTACTATGTTTATTTAGCCTACATTGTATGTGTAAAAATGCTCTGATACCAATTTGAAAAAGTGGAAACTCTATGAATATGCAAATATGATATGCGATGGTTCTCAAAAAATTCAAGACTACAATTTCTTTCTAAAATTAATTTTCACCTCTTAAATAAGACTTCAATTCAAGTTCTAATATATGCAAACCAGACCAAGAATGAATTTTTCCAAATTAATGATTCCGACTTAAATTAAAGTAAACTAAAATTAACTAATTTAATTAAGCATCAATTAAATAACTTTTTGTGGTTAAACAAAAATTTATCATGTTAGACCTAAGAATGCATCTAAATTAATTTCCACAATAAAATAGAGACAATCAGAATGTCGCGATGTACGAGGAAAATCCACAATGTGAAAAACCTTGGACGACCTATCCACAAGTCCACTAAGTATGAAATTACAAAAGGACAAGACATAATACTCACATAACGACTCGACGCCCTCTCAAGCCTTGAATCTCTTCGTTCCTTCAACCTCTACCTAGTGAAAACATAGGAGTCCACCTACATCTCGACATCCACCGATGAGGCACTGCTACCTTTAAACACACGGAGTCAATCGTATGTGCACTTTAAACACGGAATACACCACAAGACACAATCTTAATAGTGTAAAGAATAAAACTAGGGGCCAAAACTGATCTCAAACATATATCATGTAGAAACTTGGATCATAAAACGAATTGGGTGTAAACTTATTTTTGTTTTGAATATTAAACCATAAGTTTAGAACAAAAACTCTCTTGAATTTTTCTACAAGTCCCACAATTGCCCCGAAATCTTTGGGTTAATAATCATGGGCCAATAGATTTTAATCGGGTCGGAGGTTCAAGTCCTTGTCATGTAGTGAGAGTCCATTGTGGCGTCATTATAAATTAATATTTTCAACAAGGATATGCTTGTCTTAAGGAGAGAAATGACGCGCCAAAGTCTTCCTAAGAAATCGAAACTCATCATTTGAGTGTTCTGGTGATCAGTTAAGGCTTACTCAAGCATCTGTTCATCGCATTTGGTCATTCTTGTGCATAATTTGTTCCTAATCTCTCCTCTTACTTCAAAAGTCAAAGTTTATCCCTTTTTGTGCTTTCTCGAAGCTTCATTACCATCTGTAAGTTATAGTTTTTGCCTCTTCTTTGGTTTTTCTGCTTGTATTAACTAGTTTCTACAGATAAGGTTTCTTCTTGCTTGATCAGCTATGGCAATGTTAGATGGTAAATCTGTAGAAGAATTTAGGCGTAAATATTATATTCCTGATTGGGTATTTATTGATTGTGCTCCCCTTCCTCGCAATGTTCGTAGAGTGGATGGGGGCACTGGATTCATACCCTGTTGATAACTAAAGGAGGTCTGACTTTTCCCCTAAATTAGTTAATTTTTAGGTATTTCGCCATTTTTCCTGCTCAGTGTGCCCTCAATGTATAGAAGATAGTAAACGATGTTCATAGGATTGTAAGGACATATTTTTATAAATGTCCGTATCAATTAATTATGCCGTATATCGTTACAATCGTCGAAGAAGTTCAAGAGCAATCTTCATCAAGACGGATCCGAATATATCAAGGTTCTTCATCAAAAAAACTTTGCGAAGTTTACTTTGGTAAGGTTATGTTTTAAATACCTTAACTTTACACTTAGAACTTTTGGGATATTTTTACAAAATATTTTCTAAGTGTTGGAGCGGACTTTTCGTCAAAATTTGAGAATGGGTATTTTTTCTAAGTATTGGAGCAGTTATTAAAATATTATTTCCTGACGTTCCAGACATTCAAACGACTTTGCTCTGTCATTCGAACGACATTGCATTGTCGCACGATGTCATTCAAACGACACGCGTATCTCGTTCACGTGAGATCTATTTCTCGTTCAATGAGCTCGACAACCGAGGCGGTGCATTTTTCTATAAATACTCATTAAATGGTTTGGTTTTTATTACGAAGTCCCAGCATTTTGAAAGACAGAAAATTGCAAAACTGCAAAATCCTTTTGACTTCTTCTTTTAGGGTTTAATCCCTTTTTGTTTTCAATTCACAAAAATCCCATATGCTTTGGTGAATTGTTTTGGTGTTCAAAAACACACTTTTCTTTCGTTTATTCTTTGTGGGGAGAAATATACAACCTAATATCTGCGTGCTATTATGGAGGGAGTCCTTGTGAAGACTTTAGATTGCGTGTCTGGACTGCGCGTCCTTGTGGTATAGCTGCGCGTGAACCACTGCAGATTTATAGCCGTTGCGTTGAAGGTTTGACGAAGATACCGTGCGTTACACTTGTGAGCGATTATCAGGTTGTATGTAAGTTAATGGCCTTGCAAACTTTTCAAAGTTCTAGAAATAAAAAAGTTTTTCCCTTCGGGGATTTTTCCTGAAATTTGTGCCGCATGCTTTATTTATTTATGGGTTGACACACGCACACGCGTAGTTCCATGTTTAGGGGCTAAATTGATTTTGTTTAAAAATAGACTCTAATTAAAACAGGTTTACCATGAAACTTGTGAATTAATTTAAATCGGTATCACACATCGCATTTATTCTTTTACAGATTGGTATCAGAGCTTATTTAAACGATCACCACTTTTACAAATTGGTATCAGAGCGGGTTAGGCTAATTTATCGTGTGATCCAGATTTTTCAAGGATTTATTTTTTTGATACAATTTGACTTCTCAGGTCGTCAAATTAGTATCAAAGCAGGTTACGCTAATTTATCGCGTATTCCTATTTTTCGCAAAATCGTGTGATATTGATTTTTTTTTAAATTAGTTTTGTGAAAAATCGCAATTTTTCCAATGGAACGCCCATTTAATGAGGAGCCTATTTTTGAAAAAGTTCACGACCGTGCTCAAAAATTAAAACTTTTGAATTTGAAACTTTTCAAAAGAATTAAAGTTTTGGAAAAAGAAAATTCTTGTTTTAATAGTAAGATTGAATATTTGCAAATGTTTCAAACTCGAATAGATATTTTTCGTGAACACTTTGGTAATTTGTGTATTGATTTTCATTCTTTAAAAAATTGCCAAAAAGGAGAGTGATGAAAGAGTCCGGGTTTTAGATAAGGAATTGAAGGACTTAAAAAATTCTAGGGTTCCCGTTTGTGCCATCGAGGATAAAAAATTAATCGATGATTTTAAGGCACGTGAAAAGACTCTTAGGGATAAGTTTATTTTAATTGAGGGGGAGCGCAATAAACTGTTAAGTTTAATTGATAATTTGAAAAGGAAATCCCTATCTTTGGAAGAGTCCAATTCGTTGCTTGAATCAAATATTTTGAATTTGCAAAATAATATAAATGATTCAAGTAGGTTTGATAGTGATTGTAATGGCTCGTCATGTTCTAATACTTCCGTTGACAAAGTCAAAATCATTATTTGTTTTAGAGGGTCAACCGTTCCCAAGGACATTAGAAAAGGTCAACCCATAGGTTTCGTTCCACCCGTTTACACATGTTCACATTGTGGTAGGAAAGGTCACCTTAGGAGATTTTGTTTTGATCTTGGAAGAATTCCTAGGAAGTCGAAGTCTAGTGTTTCGTTGGTTCCCAAAAACCCCATGCATCATGTCACATCTGTTTGGGTTAGGAAATCACTTTTGGATACGCTAGATTTTAGACAAGTTGATTCTCGTATGCTTGTACATGATTCTTCTCTTGCCATATCATATAGATGATTGTGTTCGCATGTTTGTCATGCCCTAGTTTTTTATTTCATGATATTTATGTTTGCTAGCGTTGTGACATGTAATTTTTGGATAAATTTTTGCTTTTGAAAATTTTGAAAAAGCCAAAAAGATTTTATTTTGAGAAAATTTTGAGAAAATCCAAAAAGAGTTTTGTATTTTGTTTACACCGTTTATGGATGGACACTTAGGATGACAGAGTCATAACATCATTCCATTTTTCATGTGACTATTTGATAGTGTTTTGAGATAATATACCATGTCATCTTTGTGCTTTATAATGTTTGGAGTCATTACGATGTAATTAGTTGTTACTTCCTATATGTTTGACTCATGATTTCCTTTATTGTACACGTATATGGATTTGTTTACTTATTGTGCTTGTCTTATCACATGTTGCTTGGGTGTTTTCACTTCAATCCTGTATGAACCAAACGCGATAAAACTTGACAAGAAAGTTGTGCATGTAAGAATCGTTTGTGAGTTTGTGTGCTTTATTTGAAAATGGGGAAGGGCTGCAAAAGGTTCATTTAGCCTTTGCTAATACTAAGCCACTGTTATATCAGATCTAAAAATTGAGGAATTTTAATTATCCGGGGTCCAAAGAGGTTAATAGAGCCCGAAAAATTGAAAGGCAATAAAAAGAAATTCATGCCAAAAATGGGCCATTAGGTTTTTGCACCAATTCTCTAATGTTTGAGAATTTAGATTACCTCTAAAAGAAAATATGCATGAGGGAGTTTGGATGGAATTTAAAACGGGTTTGTATGTCATTGAAAGTCTTGAAAAAGCGTTAAATAGTTTTAAATGTTATTAGTGTGGAAATCACTTTGACTTTGATTTGTTGATTTGCATAAGACGATGTCATCTAAATTCAACAACACCAAAGGATATTTTTTATGTTCATTCGTTAGGGGTACATGTATTCATCGTGCACATATGATTGATTAAGTTGATTTACCTATCGAATGTGTTCACACCCATACATTCCATTTCCATGACTGGGTTGTTTTAGTATAAATCCATGGTGTATGTTTTTTTATAACATTATTTTTGCTTTGAAAAAATTGAGAAATTAAAAAGAGTTTGTGGAAATCTTTTGAGTTATGCCTATGCATACGCGTAGTTTGATTCATATTTGCTATGCACTTTTATCGTAAAACTCCATGTTTAGTTTGTTTCTTCTTATCTGTCTATTTGGGGACATAATAAAACGGGGGAGAACGAATTATGATTTTATGGGGGAGTTTTTGTAATGTCATTGGGAACGGTTGACCTTCTAAAACAAATAATGGTTTTGGCTTTAGCAACGGAAGTATTAGAACAAGACGAGCCATTACCATCACTATCAAACCTTATTTGTAAAATAAGCTCTGATACCGATTTGTAAAAGAATAAATGCGGTGTGTGATACCGATTTAAATTAATTCGCAAGTTTCTAAGCAAACCTTATCTAATTAGAGTCTATTTTTAATCAAAATCAATCCAACCCCTAAACATGCGACTATATGTGTGTGTGTGTGTGTGTGTCAACCCATAAATAAATCAAGCATGCGACACAAATTTCAGGAAAAATCCCCGAAGGAAAAAACCCTTTTATTTCTAGAACTTTGAAAAGTTTACAAGATCATTGACTTACATACAACCTGATAATCGCCCACAAGTGTAACGCACGGTGTCTTCATCAAACCTTCAAAGGAACGACTAGAAATCTGTAGCGATTCACGCACAGCTATACCACAAGGATGCGTAGTCCAGACACGCAGTCTAAAGTCTTCACAAGGACTCCCTCCACAATAGCACGCAGCTCTCCGGTTGTAGAGTTCTCCCCATAAAGAATAAACAAAAGCAAAGTGGGTTCTTGAACACCAAAACAATGCACCAAAGCATATGGGATTTTTGTGAATTGAAAACAAAAAGGGATTAAACTCTAAAAGAAGAAGTCAAAAGGATTTTGTAGTTTCGCAGTTTTCTATCTTTCAAAAAGCTGGAACTTCTTAATGAAAACGAAACCATTTAATGAGTATTTATAGAAAAACGTGTTGCCTACATGTTCGACTCATGATTTTCTTTATTGCACACGTACACGGATTTGTTTGATTATTGTGCTTGTCTCATCACATGTTGGTTTGGTGTTTTCACTTCAATCCTGTCTTTAAAGACGAACCAAGCGCGATAAAACTTGACAAGAAAGTTGTACATGTAAGAACCGTTTGTGAGTTTGTGTGCTTTATTTGAAAATGGGGAAGGGCAGTGAAAGGTTCATTTAGCCTTTGCGAATACTAAGCCACCGTTATATCGGACCTAAAAAATTGAGGAATTTTAATTATCCGGGGTCCAAAGAGGTTAAAAGAGCCCGAAAAAATATAATGGCAATAAAAAGAAATTCATACCAAAAAGGGGCCATTAGATTTTTGCACCAATTCTCCAATGTTTAAGAATTTAGATTACCTCTAAAAGAAAATATGCATGAGGGAGTTTGGATGGAATTTAAAACGGGTTTGCACGTCCTTGAAAGTCTTGAAAAAGAGTTAAATAGTTTTGGACGTTATTGGTGTGGAAATCACTTTGACTTTGATTTGTTGATTTGCATAAGACGATGTCATCTAAATTCAACAATTTTTACACCTAAGGATATTTTTTATGTTCATTCGTTAGGGGTACACGTATTCATCGTGCACATATGATTGATTGAGTTGATTTACCTATCGAATGTGTTCACACCCATACATTCCATTTCCATGACTTGGTTGTTTTAGTATAAATCCATGGTGTATGTTTTTTTGTAACATTATTTTTGCTTTGAAAAAATTGAGAAATCAAAAAGAGTTTGTGGAAATATTTTGAGTTACACCTTGGCATACGCGTATTTTGATTCATATTTTCTATGCACTTTTATCGTGACACTCCATGTTTAGTTTGTTTCTTCTTATCTGTCTATTTGGGGACAAAATAAAACGGGGGAGAACGAATTATGATTTCATGGGGAGTTTTTGCATTACGGAGGAGATTTGATTTATTAATGATTTATTCTTATATCATTTCAAACTCGATGCATCACGAAGATTTTTTCTTTATCTCATGTGTGTAGGTACAAACACTAAAGATCATTATGTTACACACCCTGATGAGAAAAGCTTTGAGATTTGATGAAGACTTTTTGAAGAACAATTTCAGATCTTGGAAATTTATTCATGGGAGGGTAGATTTGTATAGGCATTTTGGTATTTGATAATTCTAATGTTTATATGTATGTACCGGCATAGACATATATTTATAAATGTCCGTATCAATTAATAATGTCGTATACCGTTACAACCGTCAAAGAAGTTCAAGAGCAATCTACATCAAGACAGATCCGAATATATCAAGGTTCTTCATCAAAAAGACTCCGCAAAGTTTACTTTGGAAAGGTTATGTTTTAAATACCTTAACTTTACACTTAGATCTTTGGGGATATTTTTACAAAATATTTTCTTAGTGTTGGGCTGATTTTTTCGTTAAAATTTGAGAATGAGTATTTTTTTCTAAGTGTTGGAGCGGATATTAAAATATTATTTCCTGACGTTCCAGTCATTCAAACGACTTTGCTCCGTCGTTCGAAGGACATTGCATTATCGCGCAATGTCGTTCAAACGACACGCATATCTCGTTCGCGCGAGATCTCCTTCTCATTCGAACGAGCTTGAAAATCGAGGCGGCGCATTTTTCTATAAGTACTCATTAAATGGCTTCGTTTTCATTAAGAAGTCCCATCGTTTTGAAAGATAGAAAACTGCGAAACTGCAGAATCCTTTTGACTTATTCTTTTAGGGTTTAATCCCTTTTTGTTTTCAATTCACAAAAATCCCATATGCTTTGGTGAATTGTTTTGGTGTTCAAGAACACACTTTGCTTTTTTTATTCTTTGTGGGGAGAACTCTACAATCGGAGAGCTACATGATATTGTGGAGGGAGTCCTTGTGAAGACTTTAGACTACGTATCTAGACTGCACGTCCTTGTGGTATAGCTGCGCATGAACCACTGTAGATTTCTAGCCGTTGCTTTGAAGGTTTGACCAAGACACTGTGCGTTACTCTTGTGGGCGATTATCAAGTTGTATGTAAGCCAATGTTCTTGTAAACTTTTTAAAGTTCTAGAAATAAAAAGGTTTTGCCCTTTGAGGATTTGTCCTGAAATTTGTGTCACATGCTTTATTTATTTATGGGTTGACACACGCACACACGTAGTTTCATGTTTAGGGGCTGAATTGATTTTGTTTAAAAATAGACTCTAATTAAATAAGGTTTACTTGGAAACTTGCGAATTAATTTAAATCGGTATCACACACCCCATTTATTCTTTTACAAGGATAAATACTCTTTGTGGAATAAGGTTGGGGCTTGTCGAGATATGTTACTGTTACCTATTCTAAAAAACCAAAGAGGGTTTGTTGTATCTGAAAACCAGAAGAGCTGAGCGAGTTCTGGTTGTAAATCTCCCGGATTCAAACAAAGACTATTAGGAAAGTGGATTCATTGCGAGGTACTGGAAGCACCCCCCACTCTTGGAAGGGGAGAGACCACGCGAACTTCCCATTTTAGACTATGGGTGGTCAAAATAGGTCGCTTCCTCTTTTTTCCTTTCTGCTAACTTCTTGTAGATTCCTCTCATTCTTGTGGCTGATTTTCTTCTTCTTTGTTATCGTAGATCATGCCAAGAACCAAGAATCTAACATTACCGAGATCAATACTGAAGAGCTCACGAAAGCCTGGAACATAAAGGAGAAATTAGTCGAAGGTGAACATCCTAGGTCGGTGGCCTTTATCTTGGAATACAAGAACACAGGCACCAGTTTTATTGCTCGACCAGTCGATCATGTCCTAGTTTTGAGAGCTCCAGAGTTAGTTCCTTCTGAGGAGGAGAGCTCTGAAGAAGAAAATAAAGAGAGCAAGGAAGAAATAAGAGGAGGAAAACTGAGGAAGAAGAGGAAGAAGAAGATATGGATCCATTAGTTAAGAAGAGGAGGTTGAGGCTTCCTGGCGACGATGATGACTAAGAAGTCATGTCCGATAGGATCCCTGCTTTAAATATCTCTGCTATAAATTCTCTCAAAGGCAGTGGTACTGGACCATCTGATAAAGGGAGAAAGCAAGATAAGGAGAAACAAAATAAGAGATAAGAAGAGGAGAAGAAAAGAGAGAAAGAAAGAAGAAGAGAAAAAGAGAGAGAGAGAGAGAGAGAGAGAGAGAGAGAGAGAGCGAGCGAGAGAGAGTGAGGGAGAGAGAAAGCATAGGCTAAGAGGTTAGCCTTACAGTCTGCTGATGGGCCCACCGTCCCTAGTCTCGAGGGAGTTACTATGGGTGACCTCCTTTTTTGGCTCTAAATCTGCTGAAGAGGTCAGTGCTCAACGCTGATCGTGAGAGGTCTTCGAGGTTGGGGCCATCTCAACTTGCCATTAAGACCGCACAAGGGATGGCTCTGGTAAGTCTCTCTTACTCGTTTCTTCTTTTTATTATTTCTCATTTTTGTTCTGATTCACTATTATTCTGTTTTCTCTGCAAATGCTGTCTAATTTCACTACCCTCTTGGACAATCAATCTGACAGCTTCAGGAGGGAGGAAGAGCAGAAGAAGGCCCTAGAGGCTGAGAAAATGGCCTTGGAGGTTAAGAAGGTGGCCTTTCTAATGCTCGCCAGTCATGAGAGCGTGAAAAAATGTGACATGTCTAAGGCCTATGATGCTTTGAGGGCTGCTCAGAAGGTGATTATTGCTGAGAAGTCTGAGTTAGTGGAGGCTAACAAAAACCTGACTAACAAGTTGGCTATGTTAGAGGGCGACCTTTCCCAAGCCAAGGATGACAGCTACCATAAAGGCTTCTACAAAGCCTACGAGGATGCTGAATGATAAATGGATTATTCTTGCAAGGTCTCCTTTAAGAGGGGATAGGACCAGGCTTTGAAGACTGCTAAAACACTTGCAAGCTCTGAGCTCTTTGGCCTTTATTATCCTTTTCCCGACCTTATATTTAGGACGAAGAAGAAGACGACGACGATCAACCTACTGGTAACACCGATATTATTCCTGTTACGGTTGGCAGGAGTATTGGTGTTATCCAGGAACAGCAGGTGGTCGACAAGGGGAAGACTAAATTTGGGGAAGACCAGATGAAAGATTAGGTCTCTTGTAGACTAGGAGTTCCTATTTTCCTTGTACATTTTTAGTTTTTGTTGGTTTGTACCCTTGTTTTGTAAACTTCATGTACTAGCCAGTGGCCTTCTTTTTATTTTAAGTGATAATGAAATTTACCCTTTGGTTCTTGTTTATGCTAATGCCTGCTTCTGGTTTGATATGTATTATTTGTAGTCTGTTGATTTAGATCGCTACATTTCTCCCAATCCTCAATTGGGAGAATTCTTGGACCAGATATTAGATTACAAGCTCGCAAAGCCTTCGTGAAAATCTACAAGTCACTAAGGTGTGACACCCCGACTAATTAAATACCGGGTAGCTACTCCTTTATTAAATTAATACAAAATGACAAGTTGGTTCAGTTCATAGCATCACTGTCGAAAAACGTTTTAACAATTACTAGCCACCTAATATTTAAAAAGTGAGTTGTGAATTTTAATTAAATCCGATTAACATGCAATAATTAAATTATGAAATGCTAACATAACAACCACAACATAATGACAATAGAATAACAATAAAATAGTAATGAGTATGGAGGGATACTCCTCACAACAATCCAAATATAGGAATAAACAAATACTAAGTCTGCATCACTAAATTAATTACAACCCAAAATCTGATACAACTGGATAAATAAAGTGTCTAAAAGAAATGGGACGACATGCCCAACAGATGAGAAAAATCTGATAACATAGAGTCAAGATCGAAAGTGGAGGCCTCTACTGTCAAGGTCCTGTAACTTCCACAGCAGCTACAATACGTCACCTGAATGGAACTCCTATGCTTGGTATCCTTGTGGCTGGGCACCTAAAAGGTTTTTACAAGAAAACGTATTTAGAAGCAAACGGGTCAGAGCCCGAGTGTGAAAATAGTTTAAAATATAGCAAGTGTTTTAACGACATTAAACAATGAATGCAAAATACATGTTAGGACGTGCTCTCACATGAAATACTCACCTCTCGACTATCTCAACACTCCTAACGTATCCGTAACCAAATCTAGTTATTCTACTATCAAACTAGTCCGCTTCAATATTTGGTATTTACTAAACTAATCATGGTTTAATTCCCGACGCCTTTATATAAACTGGGAATTTTACTTTCATTTAATTCTCGGAATTAATCATAACAATTTCTAAGCGTTTTCCCATTTTTAATTCTACTGGATGTAACATTAATTCACACTTGCACTTATATAGACAGTTCGCATCAATATTTCATTTCATGAATCTTCTCAGAATTATACAATACTGGCACCCCTAGACTAAGCTGCGGTGCGCACATACTCTGCGATCCAATCCCGGTACATCACGTACATAAGGATCACGTGTTCCAAATCTCTCAGGAACCGTTTTGACAAGTAACAAACACACATAGTGGAGGCGAACATAGTTCACATCACATGGGTCACGCACATACCTACGCTCCCATGATCAGCAGACTTATTAACTTCTCAATAAGTCCTTCTCTGACCTATGCCCTCGAGGTACCAATCTAAATACCCCCCGTAGGCACACAAAGATTAGATGGTCCCGAATCGAACGCCGACCTCCCGTGATAGCAAGCATGGTAGGTATGTTATACACAGATAACCACATATACTAAGCATTCACACTTCTTAGATATTTCAGTATATTAATAGAGGTATACTTCCCGTTCTTATCACATCATTTACTGTTATACGTTTATAAGTTCCCGTTTTAAATGCATTAGAGTTATCAACTCTTCTCACGTCGTAATTAGGTACTCGTTTCCAAATCCACAATTGTCATCCGGTCTACTATAAGATTCTAAGTTCTACTCCTCAACGTACCCCAAATCCTCACAATTATACCCACTAGTCAATAAGGGAAGGTTAATTCTTCGTTAATTAAGTCTACGGAACATTTGAAATAAAATCAGGCCTAAAAGGTCATTCTGTCAACTCATTAGAAGTCTCATTCGAACGAGGTCGTTCGAACGAGTGTCGTTCGAATGAAAGGCTTCGAATGAACTACCAACTCGTTAGAAGGGATACTGTCATCTCGTTAGAAACTCATTCGAACGAGGTCATTCGAACGGCCTGGGCAGGTCTTCTAACGAGATGGCAGAACACGCCCAGAAATCTGCAAAATCCGATTTTCTTCCTTTTTCTCCTTTCTAAATCCATCCTATGATCATCAAAACTAAGTTTTAATGTGTTTAAGCTACACTAAGTCCTCCTAGGTCACTCTTTAACATACATATGGGGTCAATACCTCCTAGATCAACATGTAATCATCATAATTTCCAAATCTTGTCCCAAACCCTATAAACATGAACACAAAATTTAATGTCTACAACTATTTCTTATAAATTCATTTTTAAATCATCAATAGATATATTTTGGATATGAAATTCGTCCATAACTTATTCTACATGCGGTCCTTATATAGGATTACGATTTCTATCTCCAATTTCATGGGTTTTCATCAAACTTTCAATACAAGATATATATTCAATTCTAAGCATGGAGGAAACATTCACTTGAATTTATGTAATTAAACCACTTGCCTTAGATGTTCTGATTTGATGTTGAAGGATGAAGGTTGATTCTCCTCTTTCTCTCTACAGATTTTTTTTCTCTTAAGGATGGTGATGGTGGCTAGGGTTTCTTTTGGAACCTCTTAGGACTCTCCCTTTAACTCCCGTAGACCACTACTTGATAAATGCTGAATAATGGACTTAGTGGGTTCATTACTAAGATAAAATTAACCTCTAAAAATTCGTTGGTTTTAATTCCCATATTTTTAAAATTACCAAACTACCCTTTTTGGTTGCCGGTATGACCTATGAATACCCCAGGATCCAAACTAAACCCCCGGCTAGTGTTTTCTGACTATTTCAACCCTTCCGAACACGTTGGCGCACTCAAAATGACCATTGGGTTGATAAAAATATATTTCACTTTTTAATTTACATAATTTCGTTCCTGACGCGACTGACACGCGTGACCCAACTTAAGTTTCCAAATTGTCGTATTTCAGTATCGCGATAACTTTGATATTTTCAATGCTCATGTATTACCATACATACTCAGAGATATTAAATTTTAATATCATAATCAAATACCAACTCACATCTCGCTAGTATTTATACCCGGATTAATTCCCAATTAATTCTAATTTAATTTAATTAATCCCTTAAATAAAAATTAATAAAATTACGGGGTATTACATACTTTTCCCCTAATAACAGAATTTCGTCCCGAAATTCGAAACTAAAGAGTACCTGGTAAGAATAACTCCGGATGGCGCTCGCCTATATGGAGTCGTGACCCCTCTGTGACGTAGGTAACCCCTTGATAAAGTCCATGGATATGCTCTCCCATATCCACGTCGGAACCTCTAATGGCTGTAGAAGTCCTGCCGATTTCTGATGGTCCACCTTTACTAGCTGACAAGTGGCACATTTAGAAATGAACACGGTGATATCTCTCTTCATCCCGCTCCACCAGTACTGTCGTCTCATGTCTTGGTACATCTTATCCCCACCAGGGTGTACCGCGAACCGTGAGTCGTGCGATTCTGCCATTACCTCGTGTCGCAAGGCCCAGGAAAATGACTCGTTCTGTCAGGAGCAGATAGTTCGACCAGTCTCCCATTGAAGTGTAATCCCCCATCTGAACTAACGGTGTAGGACTCAGCTCCCTCTGCTACTAATCGAACTATCTGCTCCTGACAGAACGAGTCATTTTCCTGGGCCTTTATCACTCTCGTAACAATCTACGGTGTAACCGTCATCACAGACATGAACGATCGGGCCACTGCATCCTGGTGTCCCAACTCCTTACACTTAGTTTTCCACACCTCGGCCACCTCATCTACTGGCCTCCGGCTCAATGCGTCTGCTACCACGTTAGCCTTTCCTGGGTGATACTGGATATATCGAACTGATAATCCTTCACAAACTCAAGCCACCGACGTTGATGCATATTCAGCTCCTTCTACGTGATGAGGTATTGTAGAGACTTGTGGTCTGTGAACAACCGAAATTTCTCTCCCAGGAGATAGTGTCTCCAAATCCGAAGAGCGAATACGACTGCCGCTAACTCCAAGTCGTGGGTAGGGTAATTCCTCTCGTGAGGCTTAAGCTTACGGGAAGTATAAGCTATGGCCTAAATCTCCTGTTGTAGCACACATCCAAGTCCTTGCAAGGACGCATCGGTGTAAACTAAATACTCAACTCCCGGTCTGAGCAATGCTAACACAGGCGTTGAGGTCAACTTGCCCTTCAACTCATCGAATGCCAACGGACAGGCATCGCTCCAGATGAAGGGCACACCTTTGCGAGTCAAATGTGTCAAAGGACCCGCTATCTTTGAGAAATCCCGAATAAACCTCCTGTAGTATCCTTCTAGGCCCAAGAAACTACGGATCTTAGTCGGTGTCGTGGGTTGTCCCCACTCCCTCACCGTGGATACCTTCCCCGGATCAATAGATATCCCCCGGTCTTAAATGATATTCCCCAAAAACTGAACCTCCTTCAGCCAAAACCCACACTTCTCATACTTTGCATAAAGCTCGTTCTGATGCAACGTATGCAAAACCTGTCTCAAATGCTCGGTGTGCTCCTCTTCTGTCTGGGAGTAAACCAGAATGTCATCAATAAAGACGATGATGAACTGGTCTAGGAACTCTCTGAACACCCTATTCACGAAGTCCATAAACACGACTGGAACATTGGTCAAGCCAAAAGGCATAACCCGAAATTCATAGGAACCATATCGCGTCAAGAAAGCAGTCTTCAAGATGTCCTATTCCCTGATACACAACTGATGGTATCCCGATCCCAAATCAATCTTTGAGAAGAAGCAAGCTCCCCTTAACTGGTCAAATAAGTCATCGATTCGGGGCAATGGGTATTTATTTCGTATCGTGACTTTATTCAACTCCCGGTAATCTACACATAATCTCAACGATCCATCCCTCTTCTTTACGAACAACACAGGGGCACCCCACGGTGAAGTACTCCTTCGGATGAACCCCTAACCCAATAACTGCTCTATCTGATCCCTTAGCTCTCTCATCTCTGCTGGATCCATACGGTACGGTGCGCGGGCAATTGGTCGAGTGCCCGGCGTCAAATCGATCACGAAATCTATCTCTCTACTCGAAAGTAGTCCAGGTATATCCTGAAATACATCAGCAAACTCCCTAACAACTAGAATCGAATCGAGTGGTATCACCACTTCCTTAGAGGTCTCCTCCTCTATATAGTACAAATGGGTGGACAATCCTCCCTCAGGGCGAGGCATCGCCACTAAAAAGATCTCCTGCCCGGGAATGGAAAAAATGATACTCCTACTAAAACAATCAATCATGGCTCGGTACGCAACTAGCCAATCCATACCAACAATCGCATCGTACTCAGTCATCTCTAATACTAACATATCAGCAGGTAAAGTAAATCTCCCGATCTCTATACCCACACCTCTACAAATAAGGGAAATCACAGAACCCCTACTCAACGGTGAATTTACACAAGTAATCGTGCTCTCCAAAGTGCGTGTAAATCTCGTGGCAATGAAACACTGTGTGGCCCCCGTATCAAATAAAATACGCCCCATAGTCCACTGAATAGAGAACATACCCTCAATAACAGGTGGGTCCTGTGGGACTGCGGCATGCTAGAACTGATACGCTCTCCTATACTGAAGTTGTCCCTGCTGGACTGGGACCGCTGGGATGGGTGGCAATACTGCCATCTGTGGTGGTGCTGGGAGGGCGGCGGGAAACATAAGCCTCTATGGCTCATGTCGAGCACCCTGCTGCTGCTGCGGTGGGGCCCTGCCCCTATCAGGACAATCCTGGCGTTTGTGACCAATCTTGCCACAAACGAAACACTTCCCCGGGAAGTTTCCCCCTCGTTGTCCCTGCTGCCCACGGCCCTGATGGCTGTTACCATTCCTACCTTGACCATACTGGCCCTGCTGAAACTGTTGCTGCTGACCATTCTGGCTCTGCTGGCCCTAATTTTCGTTCTGACCCTGATGGCCATGTCTGAAACCTCCCTGACCATTCCTGAAACCCCCAGATCTGAATCTCTTAGGATCCCCCTATTGGGAACCCTGATCACCCTGCCTGTGCTGACCCTGAGCAGATTGTGCCCCGCTGAAACTATTTCCCCCTGTCCTGCCCTGATGGATGGACTCTCCTGATCTCTTACTCTCAGACATGTGAAAGCGGTGATCCTGGCAGTGAAGCAGTGTTGCGTTAACCACATCAGAGTAAGTGGCCAACGAAAGATTTCCCAACAAGTGCTATCGGATCCTTCAAGTCAATCCATCCATGAACTTCTGAATTTTCTTTTCCTCAATCGGAATCTCATCGGGAACAATGTTCAAGAGATTAGTGAATTCGGCCTCATACTCGGCCATGGTCCTCCCCTCCTGCTTGAGGTTCATTAACTTCCTCCTCATTTCAGTGTGAACAGCTGATGGAAAATATTTGCGGTCGAACCGCACCCAGAACTCCTGTATGGAAAGGGCATCTCTCTCCTCTGGGGTGGTAATGGACTCCCACCACTGCAGCGCTGATCCTACTAGCTTAAAAGTAGCTAGTATCTGCTTCTGAACATCCGTGCACTCGTACATCCAAAAAGTTAACAAGTTCCTAAACTTGATTCAAATACATAGAATCCATCTCCATATTCATATCCTTAAGCCAAAGCTCGAAGTCCTTTTCTTGGAATGACTTGTTTGAAGTTCTTCGGATTCGTTTTTTTTTTCCCTTGGGATCTTATTGAAGTGTTCTCCAAATATAGTAACCTGTTAGTCCGACATCTGAACCTACCACTATGATGTGGCTCCACTTATGGTTCAGAATAAGTGACACATGTATCCAGATTATCGTTAATACTCCCACTACTTTTAGGTAGTGTATTATTGATATCAGGTTATATTTCATCATGGTCGGGTGGTTTAGAAGCAGTTACTTGGTCTTGCTCTCTTAGATCTTATAAGATCAACTTACTGTGAGGTTTGTGTTCCCTTATATAATATTCCTCTTAGTATCATGAATTTGTACTTACAATTATCCTTTGGTCCTTAGGATCATAAACTTCACCACCCTTAATTCCTTTTGACAACTTATAAGGAGACATACTTTTGTCCTTTATTCCAACATTCATGGATCCTTCCTCAACATGTGTGTTGGGCAATCCCTAATCTAAACATGTCCTAGACTAGGTTTACAATCACTCCACAGTTCCATGGGAGTTATTGAAACTAATTTATAAAGAACTAAGTTCAGTAAATAAGTAGTTGTCTCTAACGTATAACACCAAAAGAATTAGGCAAATCCTCATAGCTCACCATAGATCTAACCTTGTCTAAAAGAGTCATGTTCCTTATTTCTTCTTCACCATTTGCTATGGAGTGGACTGTGTAGATAATTGGGATTTAATCCCCACCTCTAATAAATGATTCCTAATCTCTCCCAATAGATACTCACCCTTACGATAAGATCATACGGGTTTGGATTAATTTACCATTTCTATGATCCACCTTAGCCTTATACACTTTAAACTTATCAAAGCCTTTAGAATTGTGGTACATAAGGTAAAAATATCCATACCTAAAGTAATCATTAAAAAATTGATGAAGTAATCTTTACCACCTCTTGCCCGAATAGTTATAGTACCACATAAATTAGATGAACCAATTCCCACACATCTTCAGCTTTACAGCATTTGTCGTGAAGGGACTCTTAGCCATTTACCTTCTAAACATGATTCACAAACTGTAAGTGCCTCCACTTCCAATGAACTTAATTTTCCATTTCAAACTAGTCTTTGCATTCCTTTTAGATTAAATGACCTAAGCATAAATGCCAAAGATATGTTTGGTTCAACTTAGAAGATTTATTTCTCTTTACGTTATTTTCATTTGAGTTATTCATTTCAGTATTTAGCAATAATGGTCATACATGCTTATAACATACAAATCATTTTTCACTGTATTTATATAGATAAAATATCTTCCACTTTTTTAATAAAAACATCTTTATTAAAATAAAACTGAATATCCATTCATTACCAATCAAAAAACCAATTTTTTTTCTAATAATGGGTACATAAAAACAATCTTCTAAAATTATCTTTTTGTCTCCACAAAAATCTAAAACTAGATATTATAGTGCTAATACTAATGCCCTTTCATTGTCACCCATGAATACAAACATGTCCCATTCACTAAGCTTTCCGGTTACCTGAAACCGCAACAAAGAATCATAAACATGATTAGTGGATCCTGAATCTACACATCAGGTCACAAAATATGTTACAATGGCTAATGAAAAATTACCATTTCCATTCCTCTGTTTAGATAAGTAGATCGAGTATTGATTCTTCCAATGTCCTAACCGTTTGCAAATGTAAAACTTGTCTTCCGACTGTTTTCCTGCTCCCCGAGGCTTAACCACCATAGGTTGTACCTGAGACTTTCCTTTCTTTTTCTTCTTCTTCTTCTTCTTCTTCTTCTTCTTCTTCTTCTTCTTCTTTTAATTCTTATTATTATTTTTATTTTTGGGACAAAATAAGACAGGACTCTCTCAACAACCTGGAAAACATCTTTTTGATTGATGATATTCTTCGCAATCTCGAGTTTTTATAGTTTCACCAAGTAGTAGAATTTTTTTGTAAAATATTCTAGGTAAAATTGTTAAAGAACTTTGAGAGTGAGCACAAAAATGATATGTATTTCCCTTTCGATTTGTGATCCAAGGACCCGAAATAACCTAACGGTACTAAAAAGGACCAAAGGGTAATCGCTAATGCGTATTAGGCTATTATAAAAACTCTTTTAACTCTTTGATATAAAATCTACTATAAATTATAAATTAAAATACACTCACGCACACTTGTAAGTAAACGTGGTGATGCTAGATATAAAAATAATTCCATTTAAGAATGAGATGAGGAAAAGTGGAAGGTGACACAATATTTGTTCTTGAGGAACCCACCGCAGTGGTAAACCCCGTGTCCCTAGTCCCAGGACAACTCACACAACCAAGTCCACTATTACCAATTATAAGTTACAGATTACAGTCCACCAGTTTACAATAATTTAAACTAAGCAAATACAACCTCATACACCCAGCCTAGTTTACAATGATTCACAGACTGTAAGTGCCTCCACTTTCAATGAACTTCATTTCCCATTTCAAGCTAGTCTTTTCATTCCTTTTAGATTTAATGACCTAATTATAAGTGCCAAAGATATGTTTGGTTCAACTTAGAAGATTTATTTCTCTTTACATTATTTTCATTTGAGTTATTCATTTCAGTATTTAGCAATAATGGTCATACATGCTCATAACATACAAATCATTTTTCACTGTATTTATATAGATAAAATATCTTCCACTTTTTTAATAAAAACATCTTTATTAAAACAAAACTGAATATCCATTCATTACCAATCAAAAAACCAAATTTTTTTCTAATAATGGGTACATAAAAACAACCTTCTAAAATCATCTTTTTGTCTCCACAAAAATCTAAAACTAGATATTTTAGTGCTAATACAAATGCCTTGTCATTGTCACCCATGAATATAAACATGTCCCCTTCACTAAGCTTCCCGGTTACCTGAAACCGCTACAAAGAATCATAAACATGATTAGTGGCTCCTGAATCTACACACCAGGTCCCAATAGATTGGACCACAAAATATATTTCAATGACTAATGAAAAATTACCATTTCCATTCCTCTGTTTAGATAAGTAGATCGAGTATTGATTCTTCCAATGTCCTGACCATTTGCAAATGTAACACTTGTCTTCCGACTGTTTTCCTGCTCCCCGAGGCTTAACCACCATAGGTTGTACCTGAAACTTTCCCTTCTTCTTCTTCTTCTTCTTCTTCTTCTTCTTCTTCTTCTTCTTCTTCTTCTTCTTCTTCTTCTTCTTCTTATTATTATTATTATTATTATTATTATTATTATTATTATTATTATTATTATTATTATTATTATTATTATTATTATTATTATTATTATTATTATTATTATTATTATTATTATTACTATTATTATTATTATTGTTATTTTTGGGACAAAAGAAGATAGGACTCCCTCAACAACCTGAACAACACCTTTTTTATTGATGATATTCTTCGCAATCTCGAGTTTTTATAGTTTCACCAAGTAGTAGAATTTTTTTGTACAATATTCTAGGTAGAATTGTTAAAGAACTTTGAGAGTGAGCACAAAAGTGATATGCATTTCCCTATTGATTTGTGATCCAAGGACCCGAAACAACCTAATGGTACTAGAAAGGACCAAATGGTACTCGCTAATGCGTATTAGGCTATTATAAAAACTCTTTTAACTCTTTGATATAAAATCTATTATAAATTATAAATTAAAATACACTCACGCACACTTGTAAGTAAACGTGGTGATGCTAGATATAAAAATAATTCCATTTAAGAATGAGATGAGGAAAAGTGGAAGGTGACACAATATTTGTTCTTGAGGAACCCACCGCAGTGGTAAACCCGTGTCCCTAGTCCCAGGACAACTCACACAACCAAGTCCACTATTACCAATTATAAGTTACAGATTACAGTCCACCAGTTTACAATAATTTAAACTAAGCAAATACAACCTCATACACCCAGCCTAGTTTACAATGATTCACAGACTGTAAGTGCCTCCACTTTCAATGAACTTCATTTCCCATTTCAAGCTAGTCTTTGCATTCCTTTTAGATTTAATGACCTAATTATAAGTGCCAAAGATATGTTTGGTTCAACTTAGAAGATTTATTTCTCTTTACATTATTTTCATTTGAGTTATTCATTTCAGTATTTAGCAATAATGGTCATACATGCTCATAACATACAAATCATTTTTCACTGTATTTATATAGATAAAATATCTTCCACTTTTTTAATAAAAACATCTTTATTAAAACAAAACTGAATATCCATTCATTACCAATCAAAAAACCAAATTTTTTTCTAATAATGGGTACATAAAAACAACCTTCTAAAATCATCTTTTTGTCTCCACAAAAATCTAAAACTAGATATTTTAGTGCTAATACAAATGCCTTGTCATTGTCACCCATGAATATAAACATGTCCCCTTCACTAAGCTTCCCGGTTACCTGAAACCGCTACAAAGAATCATAAACATGATTAGTGGCTCCTGAATCTACACACCAGGTCCCAATAGATTGGACCACAAAATATATTTCAATGACTAATGAAAAATTACCATTTCCATTCCTCTGTTTAGATAAGTAGATCGAGTATTGATTCTTCCAATGTCCTGACCATTTGCAAATGTAACACTTGTCTTCCGACTGTTTTCCTGCTCCCCGAGGCTTAACCACCATAGGTTGTACCTGAAACTTTCCCTTCTTCTTCTTCTTCTTCTTCTTCTTCTTCTTCTTCTTCTTCTTCTTATTATTATTATTATTATTATTATTATTATTATTATTATTATTATTATTATTATTATTATTATTATTATTATTATTATTATTATTATTATTATTATTATTACTATTATTATTATTATTATTGTTATTTTTGGGACAAAAGAAGATAGGACTCCCTCAACAACCTGAACAACACCTTTTTTATTGATGATATTCTTCGCAATCTCGAGTTTTTATAGTTTCACCAAGTAGTAGAATTTTTTTGTACAATATTCTAGGTAGAATTGTTAAAGAACTTTGAGAGTGAGCACAAAAGTGATATGCATTTCCCTATTGATTTGTGATCCAAGGACCCGAAACAACCTAATGGTACTAGAAAGGACCAAATGGTACTCGCTAATGCGTATTAGGCTATTATAAAAACTCTTTTAACTCTTTGATATAAAATCTATTATAAATTATAAATTAAAATACACTCACGCACACTTGTAAGTAAACGTGGTGATGCTAGATATAAAAATAATTCCATTTAAGAATGAGATGAGGAAAAGTGGAAGGTGACACAATATTTGTTCTTGAGGAACCCACCGCAGTGGTAAACCCGTGTCCCTAGTCCCAGGACAACTCACACAACCAAGTCCACTATTACCAATTATAAGTTACAGATTACAGTCCACCAGTTTACAATAATTTAAACTAAGCAAATACAACCTCATACACCCAGCCTAGTTTACAATGATTCACAGACTGTAAGTGCCTCCACTTTCAATGAACTTCATTTCCCATTTCAAGCTAGTCTTTGCATTCCTTTTAGATTTAATGACCTAATTATAAGTGCCAAAGATATGTTTGGTTCAACTTAGAAGATTTATTTCTCTTTACATTATTTTCATTTGAGTTATTCATTTCAGTATTTAGCAATAATGGTCATACATGCTCATAACATACAAATCATTTTTCACTGTATTTATATAGATAAAATATCTTCCACTTTTTTAATAAAAACATCTTTATTAAAACAAAACTGAATATCCATTCATTACCAATCAAAAAACCAAATTTTTTTCTAATAATGGGTACATAAAAACAACCTTCTAAAATCATCTTTTTGTCTCCACAAAAATCTAAAACTAGATATTTTAGTGCTAATACAAATGCCTTGTCATTGTCACCCATGAATATAAACATGTCCCCTTCACTAAGCTTCCCGGTTACCTGAAACCGCTACAAAGAATCATAAACATGATTAGTGGCTCCTGAATCTACACACCAGGTCCCAATAGATTGGACCACAAAATATATTTCAATGACTAATGAAAAATTACCATTTCCATTCCTCTGTTTAGATAAGTAGATCGAGTATTGATTCTTCCAATGTCCTGACCATTTGCAAATGTAACACTTGTCTTCCGACTGTTTTCCTGCTCCCCGAGGCTTAACCACCATAGGTTGTACCTGAAACTTTCCCTTCTTCTTCTTCTTCTTCTTCTTCTTCTTCTTCTTCTTCTTCTTCTTATTATTATTATTATTATTATTATTATTATTATTATTATTATTATTATTATTATTATTATTATTATTATTATTATTATTATTATTATTATTATTATTATTATTATTATTATTATTATTACTATTATTATTATTATTATTGTTATTTTTGGGACAAAAGAAGATAGGACTCCCTCAACAACCTGAACAACACCTTTTTTATTGATGATATTCTTCGCAATCTCGAGTTTTTATAGTTTCACCAAGTAGTAGAATTTTTTTGTACAATATTCTAGGTAGAATTGTTAAAGAACTTTGAGAGTGAGCACAAAAGTGATATGCATTTCCCTATTGATTTGTGATCCAAGGACCCGAAACAACCTAATGGTACTAGAAAGGACCAAATGGTACTCGCTAATGCGTATTAGGCTATTATAAAAACTCTTTTAACTCTTTGATATAAAATCTATTATAAATTATAAATTAAAATACACTCACGCACACTTGTAAGTAAACGTGGTGATGCTAGATATAAAAATAATTCCATTTAAGAATGAGATGAGGAAAAGTGGAAGGTGACACAATATTTGTTCTTGAGGAACCCACCGCAGTGGTAAACCCGTGTCCCTAGTCCCAGGACAACTCACACAACCAAGTCCACTATTACCAATTATAAGTTACAGATTACAGTCCACCAGTTTACAATAATTTAAACTAAGCAAATACAACCTCATACACCCAGCCTAGTTTACAATGATTCACAGACTGTAAGTGCCTCCACTTTCAATGAACTTCATTTCCCATTTCAAGCTAGTCTTTGCATTCCTTTTAGATTTAATGACCTAATTATAAGTGCCAAAGATATGTTTGGTTCAACTTAGAAGATTTATTTCTCTTTACATTATTTTCATTTGAGTTATTCATTTCAGTATTTAGCAATAATGGTCATACATGCTCATAACATACAAATCATTTTTCACTGTATTTATATAGATAAAATATCTTCCACTTTTTTAATAAAAACATCTTTATTAAAACAAAACTGAATATCCATTCATTACCAATCAAAAAACCAAATTTTTTTCTAATAATGGGTACATAAAAACAACCTTCTAAAATCATCTTTTTGTCTCCACAAAAATCTAAAACTAGATATTTTAGTGCTAATACAAATGCCTTGTCATTGTCACCCATGAATATAAACATGTCCCCTTCACTAAGCTTCCCGGTTACCTGAAACCGCTACAAAGAATCATAAACATGATTAGTGGCTCCTGAATCTACACACCAGGTCCCAATAGATTGGACCACAAAATATATTTCAATGACTAATGAAAAATTACCATTTCCATTCCTCTGTTTAGATAAGTAGATCGAGTATTGATTCTTCCAATGTCCTGACCATTTGCAAATGTAACACTTGTCTTCCGACTGTTTTCCTGCTCCCCGAGGCTTAACCACCATAGGTTGTACCTGAAACTTTCCCTTCTTCTTCTTCTTCTTCTTCTTCTTCTTCTTCTTCTTCTTCTTCTTCTTCTTCTTCTTATTATTATTATTATTATTATTATTATTATTATTATTATTATTATTATTATTATTATTATTATTATTATTATTATTATTATTATTATTATTATTATTACTATTATTATTATTATTATTGTTATTTTTGGGACAAAAGAAGATAGGACTCCCTCAACAACCTGAACAACACCTTTTTTATTGATGATATTCTTCGCAATCTCGAGTTTTTATAGTTTCACCAAGTAGTAGAATTTTTTTGTACAATATTCTAGGTAGAATTGTTAAAGAACTTTGAGAGTGAGCACAAAAGTGATATGCATTTCCCTATTGATTTGTGATCCAAGGACCCGAAACAACCTAATGGTACTAGAAAGGACCAAATGGTACTCGCTAATGCGTATTAGGCTATTATAAAAACTCTTTTAACTCTTTGATATAAAATCTATTATAAATTATAAATTAAAATACACTCACGCACACTAGTAAGTAAAAGTGGTGATGCTAGATATAAAAATAATTCCATTTAATAATGAGATGAGGAAAAGTGGAAGGTGACACAATATTTGTTCTTGAGGAACCCACCGCAGTGGTAAACCCCGTGTCCCTAGTCCCAGGACAACTCACATACCCAAGTCCACTATTACCAATTATAAGTTACAGATTACAATCCACTAGTTTACAATGATTTAAACTAAGCAAATACAACCCCGTACACCCAGCCTAGCCTAAATACAACCCAACTTGACTGAGAATCAGTCAACCCAATAACACCCGGGTAATAGTGACTACACACGCACAACCACACACTCAAACTCGAGATCCCGTGTAGATGTACACAAACACACAAGAAATATAATAAGATGATATTGAATTATCAGTACTAAAAGAATGATTAGATATTAAGTCACAATACACAAGCCAGGTCTTCCTTAATAATTAATATTCAAGTAAAGATTAATCCTAAAACAATTTAGTTGGCACAAATAACCACAAATAAAATAGGTGATAAACTTCCAACAATTATGTCGCACAACTAATATAAAATTAACTTAACACCAAACAAAATATGAATCAATTTAAACCGTTGTTATGTTAAAATATTAAGTCCAAGTAAAATGAGCAAAAGATAAATATGTATAGCACTTAGCTCATACAAATTAGGACTTAATTAAAGTCTGCACATGAAAGTTAAAAATATTTTAGTTAAGTTCAAATAGAAAAATTTTGTGACACAAAAAATTAATCACTAAGATTAAATTCCAATTTTAGTTCAAACCAATACTATAATAAGGTTTGGATCAAAAACTCATACACACACTAACACCACCTAAGTATAAAAGAATACAACAAAAAGTATTCAACTTAGACAATAAAAAGTGTATGAGTCAATTGATTCAATCCAAGTCAAATGAGTACGAGATAAAGAGTGTAGCACTCGACTTAATAAAATAGGCCGGGTTTAACAAAAATAAAATTAATTAAATAAAGATTATGATTTAAAGTCCACACACTAATTAACCCAACTAAATAAAGTGAACACACAAAAGTTCAACTTAGAGGATATAACTAGTTAAAGGTAAAACTCAAATTAACTTTAATCTCAAGTTAATTAAATTAAATCAGATTTAAAATAAAAGTTATTTTAATAAAAATATGTGTGACACAAAACAACTTTACCCAAATTGTTAGGAATAGATAACAAGTGCACACACACACACACACACACACTGAGATGGGTGTAACTAAAGTCTCAATACCAAACACCCAAAAGTAAAATCAGACTTAGTTCAAAAGGGTCCTAATAAGTCTTAGTCCAAAAATAAATAAACAGCATAATAAGTTATCTTAAACTAAAATCAGCTTGTGTTAATCAGTATCAAAACACACACTCAAGTGTTAAAAAAATGAACTTGTTTTACACAACATAAACAGTTTATATTTTTGGTTAAATAAAACTTTATGTTTGTTATTAAAAAAACGATTGAGAACTAACCAAACCAAACGCAAATCAAGAAGCGTGTATGATCTAGAGATCTGAAGAATTAGCAAACTATAACACCCAAAAAAACTTATACCAACACAGCTTTAGAGTAAAAAAAAATTCAAAATAAAAAAAATCTCACTGTTTTAGTTACCAAACAAGTCATTGCAACACTATACTGACAAACTTCTTACCAGCAAAACGGCTTAATTAACAAATGACCTATTAGGATGAAATAAACATGCAGCCAATAAAAATTTCACCCAAAATATTTAGATCTAAAGTTTTCACCGTTGAGATCTCGGACAAAACAAATTGTTAAACACTCCAACCAAGACAAATCTAAAACATACAAGGGTCTATGATTTCTTAAATGTGACAACCCGCTCACCAAAATATGGGGTGGCCAGCTCGATACTCCAATATAACAGGAATCATGGATGGAATCATTCTCAGCATTGCAACAATATAAAAAGTATACAGGATAACCACTCAATATTTCAGAAAAATGGGTAGCCAAAAATTTTGGTTTTAAAGTTAAGGAAAGAACCTAAACAACCCAATTTAAAAGAAAATGGAAACCCAGAAGAAACTATATTACATACACAAAAATATACAAAAAGGGATCAAATATGCTATCGGTCAACACACTCTTACAACAATATTAAACAAGTTCAATAAATTATATAATACATTACATTAGATAATTACAAGTTTGGGCCTCACGCCCGAGTAAATGACCCGATCATAACTAGAGTACAAAAATGAAAGCGTCTACACAATATATCCCGTAATATTCGCAAAGTATCACGGCTCCCCAAAAACACCAGAATAGGAAAGTCAGAACGGTGTCCTTGCGGTGGAGCACCTGAGCGGATACAAGATTCATGCACAACAAGAAATATGAACCGGTCAGGGCCCGGTTTTATATGATCACCAGATGAATAAAAGGTATGACGGTTATGAACAGTAAATCATGACTAATAGTAATAAGGATCTACCCACACAATTCAATGCATAAGCTAGGACAATTTAATTAATCATACATTTAATTCAGTTATGCAAGGGAATATGAGTGATTAACATTAACTAAAATCCCATCAATTTCATTATCGCATTTCATCTTTCCGTTCTTTATCAGGAAACATAATCACAATTTTATGCTCTTTGTGGCATTTTATCTCAATTATATGCTCTTTGTGGCATTCCATTCCTTATCAGGAATATAATCATCATCATATGCTCTTTGTGGAATTTCATTATGCTCTTTATGGAATTTCATACATCAAGTCCCACTTGATTAAAAGCAATTATATACATATCATATAACGCGTTCTAAGACCTCCCGTCCGGGTTTCCCCACTATGTGCCCCCCTAAATGACCATCATCTTCCAGTGCCTATCAACCAAGACAACCTGGGCACTTACAACGCAAGACGTCGAGAAGCGGCCATATGCCTGCGGGATAGTCATGACCACACCCAGAATCACCTCACTCGCGCAGAAACATACAATAATCGCTCATATGGCCTAGGACTATATCCCCCTTGCATTCATTAGCCAGGGGGCTTCACCTAACACGCGAACTTCCCTTATGATGGAATTTAGAGAGGTGTGTTTAAGTAAATTACTATTTACCATATTCATGATTAAGTAAATTATCATTTACCAAAATCAATACCATTTCCATTTCATCTTCATTTTCCATCTTACACATGTAGGTTTCATTTTGTCCGAAACCACAATCATTTACATTTTAGTAAATACATCATATTTTATCCGGAGCCATATGTAATTCATATTATCATTACAACCTCCATGAATGAATAAATCCTCAATTTATTCTCCCAACATTCTTTTGTGGTGTTAATATAAACCATCAAGACTAACATAGCTCAATTGAGCTTCTAAAGTCTCCCAATGTGACCATAAAACTCCTAATCCCATAATAGTTAACTAAAAGAAAAGAATACCCTAACCTCGATTTATATATCCCCGGAAAAGCCCCCATAACCCATTTCTAATGTAGGGTAGTTAACTAACTCATCTAGGACTCTAGGACTCTAAGTTTATTTCATACAAGAAGGTTCCTAAGTCCTAAACCTAGAAGAAAAGGATAAAAATTGAGTTGGAAAAATCAACTCAAAACAGCAGGGTCCGAATCGATTCGCCCTAGGGCCGAATCGATTCACCCCATAAAGCAAATCGGTTCGCCCAAAAGCGAATCGGTTCGGGTGAAGAACCCAACTTTCTGTAATAACCGAATCGATTCGGCCTTAACCCGAATCGATTCGGGTCCACAGACCTGGAAACTGACCCCTTAGCGAATCGATTCGCCCCAGGTGCCGAATCGATTCGCCCCTGCAAATTGGCCAAGAATGGGGCTACGGGTTATGAACCCTAGTTTTCCCCAAAACCCAAATCTCTTCCATTTTTACACACATCCAACAATATTAATCTACCCCAAATCATCCTACATTATTATCAACTACCATTATCCACAAATTCATCAACATAAACCATAATCAAGGTTCAAATACCATAAATTCCATTTTGATCCATAAATGCTAATACATAACTATCACACAAATTATTCATCTTAAATCACATATTAGCAAGTAGAAAACTTGCCTTGGAGTAGGAATCTCAGATTTCTTTGTAGAAGAAGAAATCCCAAATCTTCAGTCTCCAATCTCTTCTTCTCCTCTCTTTTCTCCCCAATTCTCTTCCGCCCTCTATCTCTCTAGGTTTACAAATGCACTTAAGAGAAATAAATGAAAGGCAAGACATAAATCATGGCTCTCTCCTTAATTCCCAACTTAAATGGTTAATACCACATTAAAATGACTCACAAATACGCATTTAAGTTAAAACCAGTTAAAAGTGCCCGAAACATAAAAATACAATATGGCATATATTTTGACTGTCTCGCACATTCCGGGACTAACCACGCCCTCCAAACTGGCATCCGCCAATTTTATAAATCATTTCAAGTTTCAGTTTCATTTAAACCATAATGTCATTTAAATCATATGACACTATAAAACACAACATGGTGATATTTACTTACACATACAGTAAATATGCAACAATCTAGTAAATATTAACTTCTATCTCATTGATTTAATATTTACTCCATTTCCAACATTTTATAAAATTACTTCATGCAGTAAATTAATATAAAATGAGTCTCTTAAAAGCGAGGGTTGTTACATTAAACACCAAAAACGAATCACCAATGTGATAAGATCTTCACAGTACCAAATAAAAAAAAACTTATATACCAAATTAGCAAAAAAATTGTATGGAGAGAGAGGTAATGTATATAAAGTATATAGAAAGAGAGTAAAGAGAACGATACCCCAAATCTAGTTCGTCCAACAAGAACAGAGGGCCAAAAGAAATCAGCTCCAACCAGAAATCGAACCAAAGCTCATAACCCAATAACGACGGCAACAGTGATGGCTTCAAGATGGCACAACCCAGATGTTGTTTCACAAACACAAGCCCAATATCAAACCAAGATCACAAAACTCCAAAGTCCCAAATCGTAAAAGTAAATCCGACCAGCAATGTCAAGGCCCTCAAAATCTCAAATTAGAATAAATGGTTGTTTGTAAACAAATAGAACAACTCAAAAATCTCTCAACATGTAAAGATATTAGAGAGAGAAAGAGGGATATGTCGGCATCATATAGAGAGAGAAAGATCTTTGAAAACAAATTAAAACCCTAACGTTTTTAACATCCAACACTCGTATGTAGGACAAACAACCGAGGTTACAAGCGTCATTTGTTAAGAGAGAAAGAGGGACAAAATCGCAAAACACAATTGGATACTGCGATCGAGAATAGCCTTGAGCAGAACAACTCTTCAAACAGAGCAAACAATCAACACATGCAACATGTCAAATCGTGTAGAGAGTAGGCCAGCTGGAAACCACAAGTAACCCTACAAAACACAAAAACTCCACACGAACCAAAACGCGCACCACCACAAATAGAAAATGCCGCCATTTAATATTTGTTAAGGGTTGATTTAATTAATCAATTTTAGATTAATTAATGTTTGACATTAATAATTTAAACACGTAGAAAAATAAACTTCAAATTTAAACAATATCAAAATTCAGAATACTAAAAATTTAAATTAAAAAATACACACAAAAAATATTTTATCGAAATAATAGATTTTATATTAAATCAATATAAAAAAATATTATTTAAGATATATAAAAAATTGATTTTAATAAAAAATAATGCAAGAGCATAAAAAGAACATTTGTCTCAAAATTGAGCCAACACAAAGAAATGAGATTTTCAGGACCAACAATTCTTTTAATATGGACATCATCTTTAGAACATGGTCATGCATGGGAGTACCATCAAAAAAATTTATGTTTACCATCCTTGCAATAACATCCATCCTTGCAGCATGATTTTGGTCCTCAAACATGTCCTTAAAGTTCATAATTATGTCATAAGAACTTGACATATTCTAATGTTGGTGTTGTAATACATTGGTCATAGATGCCAATATATAACAACAATTCATTTGATCAAAATTTTACCACTTCTGGTAAGACCAAACATTTGAATCGGATGCCCCTCACCTGGCTTCGCAGGGTACGGTTCAGTCAAAACAAATTTATAATCTTAAACATTGAGGACAATGTGTAAGTTCTTTTTCCAGTTAATGAAACTCAATCCTGTTAATTTATTTTCCTTTAATATTGAAGCAAGTGAGTTAAATGTTGAGTCCATTTTTAAAATCTGAGAATCATCACTAAAAAAATTAATTTCTAATTAAATACGTGATAATTATCTTTTGATTAAATTTTTATATGGATTCCCTCTACCGCTAATTAGAATTAATCACGCTGAGCATCCTAAATTCCTTCTGAAGTGAGATTTCTCGTTGGGAGCTTAAATCATCTCACCCTAAATTAGACAGAATTTCCACATTTCAAATATGCTATCTGGACAATCCAGGAAACCTCTATCCAACACCATTGAATAACCGACGTCTTTTAGTCCCGTAATCAATGGCAATGACTTTATTAAAGAGAATATCATTACTTGAGTTACAGTGTATACCTTCATTCATTAAAATTGACTCCTCTTGGGTAAAACTTCCATGTTAGGAGACCTAACTCACTCACATTCAATTTTAAAGACTTATCACTTAAGAATTTTAAAATACCATGATACCGTAATTATTTTTAGAGAAAAGGGACAGTACCCCCATAATTTTATTAATTAAAATAGGAAGGAAAAGCCTTAAATGAGAGGGAACTCCATCTATCCATATTAAGCATACCTATTAGTAATTTTGGAAAAATTACCAATATTTGTTTACTTTACACAAGCTGAAGAACATCTCCCAAGGTTAGCTAATAAATCTGTAGGTTTATTTCCTTCCTTAAGCACACGAGTGAAAGAAATAGAGAAATCTGAGGCAACTTTCCTTATTTGATACACACTCAATTAAATCTTACAAGGGAAAGAGCATTTATTGTTAAGGGCATCCACCAAATTTTTTGAATCTGATTCTACAATGAGAGGATAGTTTTTTAGATCTTTATAAAAAACCATACCTTCTAAAGTTTCCATAGATTCTGCCTCTACATTTTTTCTTTACCATACCCAGAGTATAAACTCCAAAACATCTCTCCTTAATGATTTATCAGTATCCCACCACCCCCACTAACTCTCCCTTTAGAAGGGAAAATATCCATATATGTAAAGATTCATTCCTACTAAATAAGGAGAAAGATTTCTATCGAGATTAAACATCTCATCAATCTTCTTGATGACTGATTCTCTATTAGGCTGATCATCATCAAATATACTATTATTTCTTTGGATCCATAATATCCAATATATTAGACTAGACATAACTATTTTGATCTCCATCTTAATAGAATATGATGAGAAAATCCACCATTGAACTATTCTTCTTTTAATGGAACATGTGTTACTAATAACTCCCAAAAATCTGCCATAGTGATCCCAAAATCTCTAGTTATACATCTTCAGATAAAACATGATTTAGAGTTTCCTCAAGTGGATTGGAACAACATTGGTCTTTAAAGGGTCCTTTCCAGCGTATGGAGTGAAGAGATAATAAAAAAACTCTCAATAACTTCCACATTAGAAGTGAGACTTTGTTAGGAATTATTTAATGTCAAATAAAATTTGCTGACTAGTTGGTAGGGTATACCTTTCTCACTTTTCCTAAGAATATTTTATAGAGAAATTATCATCTTGAGTCAAAGACTAGATTCTCATCATTTTGATCTTTCATAATCTCCTTGTGACTCATAAATTTATAGCACAAATCAGTGGGGAAGACTTCCTGCAATTTAGAGAAATGACATATTTTTTCTTTATCCTATAAATCCTTCACCTTCCTATTGTCATTAACATAAGAAGATAAATGGAGAGGACCTTTCTATGACCATGTATCCCACAACATACTAACATTACTTTTGCCAAGCCTCCATCTAATCTTCTTTTCAGCTACATCTCTGAGCTCATTCACTCTTCTCCATGTGTTAGAACATTTCATAGTAGATGCTTTACAAGGATGGGATGTTTTTACAAAATTTAGCTTTCATAAAATATGTCCACAAAGATTGAGAGGATCTTAGCTTCCACCAAATCTTCATGCTTAAATTTTTCCTAATATCATTCATTTACCTCATATTAAGCCCCCCATCTTTCACTAGTTTAGTGATCTCCTCCCAACAACACTAGTGATGCATATCTTCCCCTTTACTTGAACTCCAAAATAATTTAGCAAACCATGCTTCTATAACTTTTATAGTTTTTTTTAGGGTTTAAAGTAAAGAAAGTATAGATAGGAATAGAGCAAAACACACTTTTAATCAATAAAACCTTTGCACCTATAGACAGACTCTAGACTTCCACCCTTGTAACTTCTTCTTGATTCGATGGACTAACTATTCAAAGTAACCCCTTTATTCCTACCAACATAGAAAGTACATCCAAGATATGTGATTGAATATTGTCTAATTTGCATCCAACCCCTTCTTTAATTCTTCTAGCAACAGTTGTGGATAAATACCTGGAAATCATAATAGAGCTATTGAATTTGTTCACCTTCTGCCCAGAAATCTCTTCATATCCGTGTAACACTTCCATTATCTTTTTTACAGTATTCTTATAACTATAGAAAAATTGGATAATGTTATTTTCATAAGCATGATTGTTAAGCTTAAGGCAACCAATAAAGGTTTTATACCCTATGTAGCTTTTTTCCAAATGCAATTTGTTTAAACTTCCAAACAAAGCTTCTTCCATGATGATAAATAGACTTGGGGATAGAGGATTCCCTTTTTTCTAATTCCTATAGAAGATTTGAAATACCCTATAGCCTCCCAATTTAGGATAATAGAGAACCAACAGTTTGAAACTAGCCTCCATATCATATCTATCCACATTTCATTGAACCCAAAATTTCTCATCACGTTCAAGATAAAGAGCCAAGATACTCTATCATAAGACTTAACCATGACCAATTTAATCACCATACTCCATATTTCTTTTAATTTAACATAAAAAAAATCTCTTTAGCAACTAAAACATTTTTATAATATCTTTATCCTTGTTGAAACCATTTTGATTTTAGGAGACTATTAATGTCAAAATCTTACTAATCCTCACAACAAGCAATTAGAAAATAATTTATTGAAAACATTGCACATGCTTGTTGGTCTTATGTCTGAAAAGGTTTGGGGGGTCTTCAATCTTGGGTATCAAATCAATAAGATTATAAGCTATTATTTTAGGTAATTCCATCCCAACAAATAATCCTCCATCTTAAATAAGCTCTAGCCAATGCATAAAAAATACCCCATAAAAAATTATCCATACCTGGTGATTAATTCCCTCCTTTGGCCAGCAAAGCCTATGCTAATATGAGGAATTAACCGCATTACATTCTTAAAAAAATGATGGAGAATGTGGGGTTTATGTTGAAATCACTCTCCCACTTAATATTTTGAACTTGAGGGTATTTTTGAAAAATATTTATTTTAATTCCAAATACCTGAATTAAATTACCTATAATTTTCTAATTTCTTGTACAAATTAAATTGTTCGGCCTCACTATTTTGATTTTCCAAACATCCGGACCAAATTAAATAAAAATTCATACCAAAATTTAATTTATACGTTAATTTGATTACTTGATTAAAATTAATTTTAGAAAATAATAAATAAAATTTGATTTTCTAAAAAAATTGTGATCTAGGTCGGCCATATAAATGATTCCATATTTTCCATAATAATGTAGGTCCCTAATTAATTTAATAATCAACTCACAAAATTAAAAAAAATGAGATGATAGAGATATCACCAATCACAAACACATACAAATATATAAAAGAAAACAAATTCCATTTACATCATAGCCAAGTCTTCTTCCTTGCTTAGAGTACATTTGGGTCCAAAAAATCCTTGGAAAAAGAGTACACACGCTTCTTTTGTGTAGAAAGAAGAAGTAGAAATGCACCAAATCAACTCCTGCCTCACTCAAACCCTCGTCTTTGTGTTGGAAAGGGTCACGTTTGCACCTATGAATCCTGCGATCGTGCCTGTTTGTCCCACGATCGTGGCTGGGGGTCCGTGGTCACGGATAAGGATGCTAGTCTCATGGCCCTCCTCTGTGTTACTCCTTCTTGTTTTTTCTCCACTTTCATGTATGATAAAAACTACGCCATTTTGACTTCTTTTTGCAAATTTGAAAACTCCATTGTTGGACCTCCAAACTTGAGCAGACAAACAAAATCTATGGTTCTTCCTCGATGATCAAACCCCATTACTATATATGATTATAGAAATTAAAAACTATCACACCCCCTAATCAACTTCTCAATAAACATTAATTTTGGCAATAATTGAAACATCCTAATTATTATAACCAAATTGAATTTATGAAAAGTAGCTAAGAAAAAACTATCGTAGTATCCATGCACATAATGTAATCATATGACCATGACTTATGGAGTAATAATAATCCTAAAAACCATGTTAGTACAAAAAAATACATCCATGCATATACTTTTTAACATGCAAACCCAGGGTTTCAATCATGGACAACATGGAACTTTCTAAATATAATCAATCTATAATCGAAGCTTTGATACCAATTCATGGAGATTGTTATTATTAACAAATTTAATTCCCTATTGTATTTAATTCATTATGCATTAGAAAGAAAAAGAAAATAATTATATCTATCGATTATATCTAGGGTTTAGATCATGATGCATTTGCAAATCTTGTAGGTGATCCAAAGTATGTAATTGATTTGATGAAGAAGATGATGTGGATGAATTTCTCCCCCTCCAAATCTTTATGAGAATGTTTTTTAGGCCTTAAATATTTTAGTACATGGTCCCCTAAAAGTAATTCTTTTGGGTGGTCACTTTCAGAGAAGAAAACTTGATGAAGTATGAGATAAATCACTTTCTCTATGCTCAAACCTTCATAAAAATGTGTGTAGAGGGAGGTTAAAGTTACTGGTTGATCGAACATTAATCAGGCATACCAAGGTGGATTAGAGGATGATCAAACATAAAGAGTGTGACTAAGGTCGATCGAAAGAAGCTCATTCAGAAGGACGCTCATAATAAGAAAGCTCGCTTGAAGGCACTCCATAATGAGCAAGGTTGCTCGAAGGCATTCTGACAACGAGTAAGTTCATTAAAAGAGATTTAAGAAAACATGCCTATAATATGTACTTAGCTTATATTTGTTCCTACTTGTCAATTATTTGGAACCTATTTGTAATAGTATTGAGGTTACTTGGTACATGTGAAGGACCATGTCTGGAAGGACATGGGAGAGCTATCATGCTTAATCGAGTGACCACATTTAGGGAATCTCACAGGGATTTAGTTTAGAGGATTGAGAACAAGGCAACACTGGGAAATGATCCAAACCTCTTTGGTACACTTGGGCAAAACTTCTCTCTAATAGAGTCAAGTTATTATTTTGAAGCACCTCTTCTTCGAGGGACCTCACTCAAGGGACCTTTTCAAAATAGCTCGTTCGAGGAACCTTTTACAAAGGAATCTCATCCAACAAACACATACAAAGTAAAGTCGTTTAGGAACCTCATCTCTAGGAGCCTTATTTGGTTCACAAGACACCATATCTTGTTGCCACCGTACAATATCTTTATGATGTCATGATTTCTGACACTTTAGGAGCTCGAGAAAATTGTCACTTGAGTGGGTTAATTCCTTGAATCGCTGGCCAATTCAAGGAATGTCCCATCAGTCACCACAAAGGAAGCCTTCATTCCAACTTGTCACATCACATGCAATGAGAGATACATTCAAATAGCCAAAATAGTGTCCGTGCCCAAATAATCTTATGCATTTAATACAATATATTTTCATTAAATGCACAGTAATATTATCATTTAATGAGGGCTTATAGCATTTAATACGGATCAAGGTCACTCGAATTACCTTGCATTCCTACAAATACTTTTATCAATCATTCGTTAAAGGATTGGATTTTTGATATCTAATTTCCCCACACATGAGAGCTTCTTGTGACTTATTATCATCAAGTTTAGCCCTTTGTTCTTGGATATTGTACATTATTTGTTACTAGTCAGGGCACTTATCGAGTGAGAGATTTTATGCCTTTTTTATTGAGCTAAAGTGCTTGTTCTTTCTCCTTTAGACAAGTTAATTATTGAGATCCACTTAATTTATTACGTTGTAAGAGTATTTATGTTATAAAGACTCATTAAACACATTATTACAAGTGTTGGGGTTATTTATTGATTATGTTGTTCTTTGTGCATTAATTATCATTCTGAAGAGCATTATGCCTCACTGAATACTAATTGTATTTATCAAACCCACAACTTTCATTTGGCGACTCCGCTGGGGAGGTATTCTCTTTTAAGAATGACTAATGGTAACGTTGCAAAGAACATTGACTTTGAAGCTATATAGTGACCGTCTTGCCAGAGGTCAATATGACGGTGCTAACAGAGATGTGATTTCTAACTACCATGACGGCAGCGAGCACATCTATAGGCCCAGAACAAATGGTTGGGTTAATGAGTTTATTTTTGGAGTTTATCAAAATATCATGTGCTCAAGCAATACTGAGAGTTTTTAAGGGGTCAAACTCCTTCGTGACATCACCGATGGTGTTTTCAGTGCCTTTTATATCAGGGTTGTCGTTGCTTAGACAAATTCCACCTATGCTACCACCCCATCGATGGTGCTACCCACTGTGGTTCCTTCTGTTAACGTAAAAAATATGGCTTCTATCACCCCCACCAATGATGGTTTCACCCATGGTGGTGCCCGTTCAAACCTCCCCTCTTCCACCCAGTATGAAGGAAATGGAAAGAGAACTCTTGTGGATGATGGTAGCCTCTAAGGTTGGGGGAGATACCTCCTCAATATACGAAAAAAATTTCACCCCGTACCCAGAGGAGTACAACAACGAACCTTACTCGAAAGGATATGTCCCCCCGTCTTTAAGAAATATACTGGAAAAGGGGGGAACTCGAAAGAGCACATGAAAAGGTTTGTTGAAATCCTTAGGGAACACTATAACGATAAAAAGCTGAGACTGCGAGAGTTTTCCTAGTCCTTAACTGAGAAAGCATATATGTGGTACTCTCACCTTGCACCTGGAAGCATGGTGTCGAGGGAGGACCTCCATGTTCAATTCTTCCAGAATTCTTCTGGAAGATGATGAATTTACCCTCACCCAGCTCGCACCAGAGAAACAAAAGTTGGGAGAGGATGTGGTTTTATTAAACACGAAGGAACCTGTGACGTAAGAGCATGGGAACAACCCAAGGTTTTATCACCTCGACAACAAGGTGGTCCATCCAACCAGCAAGATCTTTGCCTTGAGGAGGCTTATTCCTATGCACGTTGAGAAAGGTGACATTTAGTTGCCCTAGATAAATTTGAATGATAGCCCTTTTCCAACTCACGAGGCCAATATAGACAGTGCTTATGACGAAAAGGCAAAACAAAGATTGAAGGAACAAAGGTTCCTTAAGGAAACCTTTAAGGAATCCCTAGAGGAATGTGTTCTCGAAATGGCCCACCTAACCATAGATGATGACCTATGCTCGCTTGATGATTTGGGGAGACAACTAGAAACTTTCTCACTAGGTGTTATGAATGTGGTGATACCTACGACAAATCAACATACAGGGACGTTGAAGAAGTTTATGAGATGGATGAGGACCATGTTGACCCTTGGGTATAATATGCCGTAGTAGCATGATCACAAAAATTCAATTGGTTCTTTAACCAATAAGGTTTGCCAGACAACTCCAGATTGGGGGTCACTCAAGAAATTTTGGACATTGCAAAGAATAATATGGCCCTAAGTTTGCGTTAGAAAGGGCCTATGGAGAAGTTAGTAAAAAGGTTACTCTCAAAGGTCACCTTTTCTTAGGTAGGTCATTCGATCAAGTATCCTCACAATAGGCCACTCTACGTAATAGCAAGAGTGAATGGGTGTACTTTAAACCGGATGTTACTAGATGGGGAAGATTCCATCAACATTTATGCCCATTGGATATTTTTACACTTGTAACATCCCTGAAACAAGGATTGTGAATTTAGTTTATACGACATTTTGTAAAGAGCTAGTCGAGGAACTTTACACTGGTGGCACTAGAGTGCTAAGACTAGAGAAAAAGTGCATGTGAGGGATAATCTAGTTGAAAATACGAAAGAGGGTGAAGTGGATAGAGAAGAGGTGAGACCGCCTAGCCAATCGAGTCAACTGCTGGATAAAATGACACCATGGATTGACCCAATTAAGAAATAAGTCTAATAAGAGAGTGTGCTGACTCGGTTCTCTATGAGAGAGATTGAATAAAATTACAAGAGCCCATATGTGAAGGAAGGACCCAGGCAGTGCAAGAGTGTCATGTTGCCAAATGGAAAAATCATTTACAAATTATAAAGGTGTGAGGGGGCAGCTGAAAGTTTGAATGATGAATCTGACCCGATTTATGAATTTTTTTGGTGGATAACCAAGGGCACTGCATGGTGATTGACAACTCTAATGTTCAAGTGTTTATAGAGGACGTGAAAGATGATCCAGAATGCATGCACAACAGACTAAGGCCCCGGATTCAAGAGCAGTCTGACCTTGTCGGAGAGGGTGATGATCCCATGCTAATTTTTATCTCAAAAGATTTGAGTGTGGAAACAAAGAGGGATTTGATCGAGGTGATCTGGGAGTTCAAATATGTCTTTGCTTAGAAGTACGACGAGATGCCTGGTATTGATAAGGATGTGAGTTATCACAAGTTAAACATGATGCCATCAACTATTCCAGTCAAATAGGCCACCCCAATGTACAAAGCAGTGCTTGACCTGCAAATCAAGGAAGGAGTTTAGAGGTGGCTCACAATAGGCTTCATTGTCACAATTCAACATCCTATTTGGTTGTCCGACATTATTCTTGTAAGGAAGAAGGAAAAGAACCAAATTAAGATTTGTGTGGATTTCAAGGATTTGAATTGGGCCAGCCTAAAAAATGAGTTCCCACTGCCATGCATAGACAGTTTAATTGATGTAACTACCGGTCTTGAAATGTACAATTTTATGGATGGCTATGTGGGCTATAACCAGATCAAGATGGATCCAGACGATGCAAAAAAGACTGCCTTTCACACTCCATTAGGTAACTTTATGTACACAGTTATGCCTTTTGGACTTAAGAAATCAGGTGCTACCTATAAAAGGACTATGATGATGATATTCCATTAACTTTTTCATGATATTATCGAGTTCTATATTAATGACCTAGTTATAAAATCCAAGAAGAATATCGCTCACTTGGCAGACTTTAGGAGGGTGTTCACGAGTTGCATGAAGTATAAGCTAAAAATGAACCCTCTCAAATGTGCTTTTGGGGTGACCGGTGGAAAATTCTAGGAGTTTATGGTGAATAGGCAAGGCGTGCAAACGGAATTATACAAAAAGAAGTCCATTCTTAACATGTCGTGTCTAAAAAATGCAAAGAACCTGAATAGTTTGTTGGGTAAAGTTTCTTATCTGAGAAGATTTGTGCCTGGGATTGCTGAGACCACTCATCCCCTGATCAAGCTGTTGCGTAAGGTCACCATGTTTGTTTGGGAACAACCTCACCAGGAAGGTTTGGAAAAACTAAAGAAGCTCCTCAAATCACCAAAGACTATGATTCCTCCTAAGGAAGGTATACCGTTACAACTTTATCTTACCTCTACAGCTAGATCTGTTGGTGCATTGCTAGCACAAGAGGTTGAAGGACTAGAAAAGCCTATCTACTTTTTTATCCGTATTATTCATGGACCTAAGGAAGAATATACTAGTATTGAAAGACATTATTTAGCCCTCGTCTTTGTTCTTTAAAAAATTAGGCACTATATGCTATCCTTCACAATTCACATTATCACACAATATGATCCTATTAAATCTTTTCTAGCTCGAACTCTACTAATAGGCAGTGCTACTAGATGGTTCCTTATACTATCAGAGTATGACCTAAAATATGTTACCCATTGAGCCATCAAGATCCAAGCCTACACGAATTTGTTGGCAATCTTTCCCTCTAGAATATTCGAACCACCACACGAAGAACTTTGAGATGATGATCTACATGCCAATTACTTATAAAGCAGCTTGGAAGAATGGAGTATGGAAATTGATGGTTTATTGGCCCAAGGCAAATAAGGCACCGGGGTTATTCAAAGCAAGAGAAAAGAGGAGTTTTTTGTCCTTCAAGTTAGACTTTTGTTGTTCCAATAATGAGGTTGAGTTTGAATCACTAGTGCTTGGTCTATTCTAAACTTTGCGAAGGGAAATCCAACTACTTATCATCAAGGGTGATTCTAACCTAGTGTTGAGGCAAGTAAATGGGGAATAAGCTCTGAAGCACATAAGTTTAGCGCCTTATCTTCAAAGATTGCTCAGATAATTCCACGAGGTGATAATGAAAGAAACCCTAGGATAATGAACAAACGTGTTAATGCTTACGTGATAATTTCCCAAAAGATAGCCATCAGAGGTTACTCAAGGGTCATTCTAATTACCAAAAGGATAGCTCCATCCATCATAACAGAAATATTTCCTACTAATGATAGAAATGATTGGAGAGGCAAAATAAGGAAGCAACTTGATTCAGGAGAGGTACCATTGAGTTTAGTGGAATTGGACCAATATTTTGTTACTACTGGAAACTTATACTAAAATAATACATGAAGATGGTTATCATAGTGTGTCAGTCCAGAGGAGGCTAAGAAGATATTGAAAAAAGCCCACCTAGATAGCTACGAGACCACTGAAATCTCACTATACAGAAGAATGTAAAGGGCAGGATACTTTTGGCCCACGATGAAGCAAGACGCTACGGTAATTAAAAGGGGTTGTGATAAATGTCAACTATATTACCAGCTGGTCAAATGAAATTTTGTTGAGCAGAGAACTGACTATAGACAACCATATATCAATATGTTGATGGACGGGATGAATCTAGTAGACAAAGATGATGCCAACAATCTGAAATTCAGGATCTCTAGGTACTATAGTCAAATGACTAGTTGTATCAAGGGAGGGGGTACTTCAATAATCCCTTGAGCTGCATCAGGTGAGAAGAAGCTGAAGAGTTTTTTAAACAATCCCATGAGCCGAGTCACGTAAAGGGAACAAAGTTGTATGACTAATTAATTACCCTAGGGTATTAACAAAAATATGATTCATACACCACGGAAATATGATATATACTCCATTGGTGGACCTACACTAACTCTCTATCCCATTTCCTTTTCACACTTACGTGTTTGATCTAGTGGGGGGCATCAATCCTTCTTCCAGAGAAAAAATTTGGATATTGGTTGCCAATGAGTGGTTTATCAAATGGGTAGACGCAATACCTTTAAAGAGACCTACAACAAGTGTGGTTAAGCGATTCATAAAAGAATATATTATTTGTTGATTTGTCATCCAAAAGGTATTCTTATTTGACAACGGAACCCCCTTGTGAATAGTGAGGTAATATTTCTCATAGATAATTATTATTATAACTCCACTCTGGCCTACCCTAAATGTAACGGGCAAGCTGAAGCTACAAACAAGACTTTGGTGAATATCTTAGCAAAATGTTAGAAGATTTTCCCGGGGCATGGCACAATAAGATACCAGAGGTTTTATGGGCTTATAGAACAACCAAAAGGAAGTCAACTGGTTACACCCCTTTCTCCTTAATTTTTGGTGCTGAGGCAATCCTTCCAGTTAAATTGGAGGTACTTTCTGCCCGGTATAACCTGCAGAGCATGATGATTCCTAAAAGCGAACATGTACAATTGGAAGCGCTGGATGAGTGTAAAAACAACATGATGAGGCATTTTTAAATGTATAGGAAGTAACTCTCAAGATCATACGGCCAAATAGTGAAGCCGAGAAAGTTCAAAGAAGGGAATTTGGTGTTAAAACTTGCACAAGACACATTAGAGGTCATTTGCTCCCAAAATTTGAAGCTAACTAGGAGGGATCTTATGTAGTGTGCAAAGCTCAAGATTCGAGTTATTGTGAGATATACAAAATTGAAAGTGATGTGACCTTCAATCTCAATAACAAGTGGTTCAAAATTTACCATGTTTAGAAAATCCTCATTTGTAATGTTAGATAAATTTTATGTTTGTGATGGTTAATCAAGAGCATGTTCTCACACAACCTTTGTACGGAATTGTTACTTAATAAACAATGATGTTATGTAATGTTCAAACAAAGTTATTCTATGTATGAATAAAGATGATTAAAAGAGCAAGGTGAAGATAATGGACAATGGTGTAATGAAAAGTTCAACTAATATTTCATTAAACATTAAAGTTTTACAAAAAGGAGGAACTACTACCTCAAGATACAAAACTAAGACCCCTAATTATTATTATTCGGGTCATCTATGACAAACCACGAATGAGTAGAATCCAGCAATCTTGGGTGAAGTCCTGGTAGAGCAAATGCTAGCTCAGATTGGTCATTGGTCATTGGTCATTGGTGAGCTTAATCATTTCATTCTCATAATCTTCCATCTCCTGCTATAACTTCTCTAACTCCATGTCAGCCTGGGCCAAGGCCTCCAACATAGCCACCACCTTCTCATCAGCTTTAATTATCTCAGGGTTAAGGGTAATTATTTCTTTAGCTACCTTAACCTAGGTCCTCATGCAGGCTTGGAATTTCACATAAAAAGAAGGCATGTCAACTTTCTTGAAAGACTTAAAAATTTTGGCCAATCATGTGAGATTAATCCATCATTAGTCAACACTTGAACTTTGCCACATAGCTCTTTGATTTTGTAGGAGCCAAGTGATTACAGAGGCGTGTTCATGATTTCACACAGCACAGTGACAAAATCAAGCAACTTGCAAGCCATCATAACTGGTATAGCTTGAGCGTAACATAGATAGAAAGTGCGAAGATGGAGCTCGAGCAATATCTCATTGAGATCACATTGAGTAGCAATAACTATGTGAGGAAAATCCCTAAAGTTCTTCTAGAGATAGAAAACACATTGAGAGCAAAAGAGTTATTGCAAACTAGATTTTATTCACCCACCATTAACATTTATTACGAAGCTTTTATTAGCTAACCAGAGATTCTTATTAGTTGTTGGTGTGTTTGGCTATCTGCTAAGGTGTATCTAGGGTGCTTGCTTCTCTCTCCCTTTGAATGAGTTGCTTCCAAGGTTATTTTATTATTATTTGAGTTATACACGAGTGATTATGAGTCCATTCTGAGTGTTTATCGTATGTAATACTTTGTGTGTGTTCTCTTGTGATTGTTAAGGATACTTAGGTTACTGTTTTATCACCATATCTATAGGGGTTACACCTCTGTCTATGTTATCATACTCCCTGCCTTCAAGGAGACCACCCCCTTACATTTGGCGACCTTAATGGGGAGGCATTCATTTAGAAAGTTTGGCATAAAATAGCATTAACCGTACCCTTGACTTCGATGCTACACAACGAAATGAGGAACAGGTGGCAAGGGAGATTGAAGCTTCCAGAGATAGAGTGCCTCGGGTGGAGGTCCCCTAAGTTCAAACGACAATAGTTCCACTAGAACTATGATGGGACCAGTACAGGTGGACCTTCTAAAAGGTAAATTCTTTGAGTTTTTGCAGACTCCCGTAGTTACAGAAGCTTTCGGGTTAGGAATAGACCCAAGTTCTTTCATCAGTCCAATGGCGGCTCCGATAGGCCCATCGAGGGAAGCTCCAATAGGCGTAGCTCCCTCGATCATTGTTCCCACCCCTATCCTAATAGTGGGTGCCCTAGTTATGACCAGTATTCAACTTGTGGTCCCTCAGCCCATTACTCCAACGGTTGAGAAAACTCCTGCATCTTCCTTAGAGGGCATGAGGAAGGATATGCAAAAAAAAATACAGAAGAGGATAGTAAGTTCTCTGCAGTCATCCAGCCAGGTAGCATTTGTATATAATAATTTTCGTACTCCCTACCCAGAGGCGTATAATGAGGAACCTTACCCAAAGGATTACATACCTCCTGTCTTTGAAAGATACACAGGGAAGGGAGAAAACTCGAAGGAGCACGTCAAGATGTTTATTGAGCATTTGGAGGGGCCGTTGCAACAATAAGAAGTTGAGATTGAGAGAGTTTTTTAAATCCCGCAGTGATAAAGCATACACCCGGTACTCTCACTTGGAGCTGAAGAGTGTCTCAACGTTGGAGGAGATGCACGTTCTTTTTGTCTAGAAGTTCTTTCGGGTAGAGGACGAATTTACATTAACACAACTGGGGAGGGAGAAACAATGACCAGGAGAGGAGGTTGTGGCATACATCCGAAGATTCAAAAAAAGGTCTCTCGACGTGAGGGAGGAGGCCAAGGATTCCAAGTTGCTTTAGATTTATGCTGAAGGATTACTCCCGGAGTACATCTGTTATCTTATAAACAAGATGCACGAAGGAACTTTTTTACGCTCTTAAAAGTTACGAGAAACATCTTGTCGGTGGTACGCCCAAATCCAATCATTGTGCCTATGATGTTCAGGTAGCCAGTATAGCCGAAGAAGGACAACAAGAGGAAGTTAGGCAGAGACAGGGAGGATCCACCACCATTGTCTTATACCGTTGAGGAAGCAGTTAGCTGCTACAATGGTATCTTGCGAGGGGGATAGTCAATGCACCTAAGGATGATCCAACAATGGAGCCAGAAGTAGAAGTGAGGGCCAACCCCAAGTACTGCTAGATGCATTAGAAGATTGGTCATCCAATGCCATCAAGTTTCATGCTTAGGAAGATCATTAACAAATATGTGAAGGCAGGGACTTTGTAGATCCCTCAAAGGAATGTAAACAATGACCCATTGCACATGCAATGAACCTGGTGGTGGCCTATGATGAAGAAGATGAGAGGGAGGCAACAGAGTTAGCATTAGAGCAGGAGGAGTTTGAGGAAGCCCTGGAGGATTGCATAAGGAGGATGGCTAACGTCGTAATAGCTTTTGACGAAGAAAGGGCGAGGGATGTAGAGTAAGTATATAACCGTGACAATGAGAAGATAGATCAAAGGCTGGAGTACCAGGTTGTGTCATAGTCACCCAAGTTCATATGGTTTTTCGACCAAGTGGGAATGCCAAAGGAGAGCAGACTAGAGATAACCCATGAAATTTCGGACATTGCACGAAAGAATGCAGTTCCATCGCTGAGATGGAAGGGGCCTATGGCTAGGTTAGTGAGGAATTTTTTATCCGAAGTGACTTTCTCTGATGTCGATAGAGCTATGAGGTTCCCTCACAATAGATCCATGTACTTAACATTAAGTATCAATAGGGTGAGTTTTACGAGAGCACTGGTGGATGGGGGAGCTTACAAAAACATCAAGCCTACCAGTTCATTCTTTGCATCAAACATCTCTAAGGCAATGCCTTTGGTGATGTCTGGTTATGACAACTAGTCTTCCAAATTAATTGGGTATGTGAATATAGGGATAGTGAAGGGGGAATATCATTTCACATATCGAATTCCATGTGATTCAAAGTGGTACTTCCTACCATTTCTTGATAGGGAGGGTGTGGATGCACAACCATGGTCTAGTTCCTTTAACGTATCATCAATGCGTCAAAGTAAGTGTTAAAGGGACTAAAATCGTTATACGAGTAACCAAGAATTCATTTACAACCGAAGAGTCTCATTTAGTGGATGTTGCATTCTACATAGAGATGGAGGAAGATGCAAGGGTCCTAACGAGACACGTAAAGGGTGTCAAAGTACCTTCTAACAGAGAAAGAATAGGGCTTGTAAATGGTCAAGGAGTAAGCAGGAGCGAAGTAGCTGAGGATGTCAATAGTCCAAATCCCAAGCCTTAAAATATCTCTAAGAAATTAAATGATAGGATGAAGTCCAAGATTGATTCGATAGAGCATGAGGTTAAACGACAAAGTGTGTTGAGCAGGTTCTCAGGAGATAGGCTAGCAGAAGCTTCGAGAGATAGAAAATGAAAGGCAGCTGTATCGACCAACCATTAGTTCAAGAAGGTACTAACGGAGGATGGAAGGGTGATATATCGCCTTTAAAGGTGTGAGTGGGAAGTCGAAGCAGCTATTAGAAAGGCCAGCGAGGAGACTGACCCGAAATATGAGAGTTTTCTGGTGGACAACCAATGGCAATGCATGGTCATAGGTAACTCTAACATCCAAGTAGTAGGTACAAGAGATGTAGAGCTTGAACTAGCTGAAGAAGGATAAAATCCAAGTCCCATATTCATTTCAAAGGATCTGAGTGTAAAGAAAAGAAGGGCTTTGATTGAGCTGATTCGAGAATACAGAGACATCTTTGCGTGGAAGTACACAGAGATGGAGGGATTAGATGAGAAGGTAAGTTGCTACAAGCTGAACGATATGCGTTCAGCCATACCGGTAAAACAAGCTACAAGAACTTACAAGCCAAATTTGGATCTAAAAATTAAGGAGGAGGTCCAACGATTATTAGCGACAAGGTTCATCAAACCGATTCAACACCCACTTTGGTTATCTAACATTATCCCAGTGGGGAAGAAGGATAAAAACCAGATATGGATCTGTGTGGATTTTAGAGATTCAAACAGAGCTTTCCCAAAGGATGAGTTCCCTCTGCCCTCCATTGATAGCTTGATCGATGCAACTGCTAGGCATAAAATGTATAGAACCATGGATGGGTATGTAAGATACAAAAAAATCGAGATGGATCCAACTAATGCGGAGAAAATATCTTTCGGAACTCCGTTAGGCAATTTTATATACAAAGTGATGCCTTTCGGGTTGAAGAATGCTGGCGAGACGTACCAAAAAATGATAATGGACATTTTCCATTACTTCTTTCATAACTTCTTATAATTTTATGTGGGTGATTTGGTCATCAAGTCGAAGAAGAAGAAGTCCCATCTGAATGACTTGAGGAAGGTGTTCATTCAATGCAGGAAGTACATATTTAAGATAAATCTATTGAAATGAGCTTTAGGGGTAACAAGTGGAAAGTTCTTGGGTTCATGGTGGATCGAAAAGGAGTATAGATAGACTAGGATAAATAGCGAGCGATCCTGGAGATGCTATGTCCAATAATGACAAAGGAGCTCAAGATTTTCCTCGATAAAGTCTCTTATCTCATGAGATTTATGCCAGGACTAGGCGAGATAACTCATCCACTGATGGATATACTACGAAAGGTCACAAATTTCAGATGGGAGAACACTCACCAAGAAGCATCCAACAAGATAAAGAAGTTTCTCATTTCACCACACACAATGATTCCTCCTAAAAAATGGATACCATTATAACTTTATCACCAAGTCAGTCGGAGCTCTCTCGTCGCAGGAAATTGATGGGTAAGAAAGTCCAGTCTACTACCTGAGTAGAATCATACATGGACTTGAGGCAAGGTACACTAGTGTAGAAAGGCATTGCTTAGTCTTAGTATTTGTAGCACAAAAGCTTAGACATTATATGATATCTTTCACAATTCATTTTGTTACAAGATGTGATCCTATTAAGTTTTTGTTAGCAAGAACTGTTTCAATTGAAAGAGCAGCTAGGTGATTCCTTATCCTTTCAGAATATGACTTGAAGTGTGTGGTCCCTCGAGCAATCAATAGTCAGGCGTATGAAGATTTATTGGCAATATTTCCATCAGGAGTATTCGAGCCACCTAGTGAGAACATTCCAAGAGATGATTTACGGGCCAATTTCTTGGACATAAACTTTGAGTAATGGACTATGGAATTTGATGGTTCATCGGTGGGGAAGGTGGAGGGAACATGGGTTATTATCTCAAAAGGGAAGGAAGAGATTTGTCTTTCCTTTAAGTTATATTTACCTTGCTCCAACAATGAATCAGAGTATGAGGCGTTAGTGCTGGAATTGCTAGAACCCTTCGAAGGGGCATCCATTTACTGCGCATTAAAGGTGATTCAAACTTGGTGGTCCAATAAATGAATGGGGAATATGTGTTAAAGTATCTCAAACTGGTTCCCTATAGAACAATCATCTAACGGTTGATCAACTAGTTCCATCAGGTCAAAATAAGAAGGCATCCTAGAACGATGAACAGGCATACTGACATTTATGCCCACATTGCTCAGAAAGTGTCCATGAAAAGCGACACAACTACGATTATGATACAACGAAGAATAACTCCATTGGTGGTACAGTTGATCTTGCCGATGGAAGACGATTCAAATTGGAGAGGTGAGATCAGGAAGTAATTGGAGTCTATGGAAAGAAAGATGGAACTCAAAGAATCGAGACAGTACTTTGAGAGTAAATGAAGTTTGTAATTCAGGAACGTGAGAGGATGATTGTCAGGGTGTATCGGGCCGGAGGAAGTAGAACGCAAGTTGAAGAAGACACAAGATGAACACTACGAGAAAACTGAGATCCATCTGTACATATGAATACATAAAGAGGGATAGTTCATGCCAATGATGAAATAGGATGTATCAAAGTTACAGCGAAGGTGCGATAAATGTCAACTTTTTCTTCAAGCAATTGAATGTCACTTCGTTGAGGCTCAAGAAAATTGGAGGCAACCTTACATTGATTTCATCAAAGATGGAGTTATTTCTTCAGATAAAATGGACACTATGGGACTCAATAAAAGGTCCCCATGGTATTAGAGTAAATGGACCCTTAGTATCTCGTGATACCTCAAGGACTGGTTCCTCAGTAGCGGGGCCAGCCGCAGAACTTTTGCTCAACTTTAATTTCCTCAACCCCCAAATATCTCACTATAGGGTAGCTTGAAGGTAATCTCTAAATTATAGAAATCTTCCCCAATTAACAGAAATGAATCAAAAGAAGGAAGCAACATGAAGATAGTGAGGTTGCTCAGCGAGGCAACTTAGTGATGAATCTCAGCGAGGAAACTTGCCTAGAGATCTCTTCTTTATCTTCCATTTTTATTTAGTCGAATTATATCTTTTTAATTACATAGGTTATGATGTTTTAACGATTGTGACATTGAGTGTGAGGTCAAACGATACTCATGAGAGACTAGGCCTGGAAGGGCTTGGAAAAGCTTACGTGATCTATCGAATGACCTCATCGTGGGAACTTCAAAGGGACTTGGTTTGGAGGATTGAGAAGTGAGGTGGCATTAAGGCTTATCTTCACAATCTTAGATACACCTAGTAAAGCATCGAGAGACTTGTGCATAGTAACCTTGAGTTCCATTGTATATTGAGCTTTGAGTCAAACAACCCTCTACCAAATGTCACATCTACTTTAGGTGATGTCACTAGACACTTACCCATTGTCCAATCCAAACTTGAGTAAACCACTATGGTATTGGGGTTGTCAGGCTATTTGGTGAGCCATCACTATCATGACAATCCCCTGATGCACAACTGGTAGGAAAAAAGAATGTACTGACATTTAATGATTATGACGTAGGGTGTGCAGACCCATCAGGCATTTAATGATTGAGACTTAAAGTGTGAGAGGAATGCCTTTCACATTAATGAGGACTGAGACATCTGGGGAATGGTGTAGGGTTATTTATTAGCCTCAACCACTTTTGAGAGATGGAGTTCTTTTCATAAGAGAGTTCTTGCTAGAGAAAGTTCTTCTAGAGAGAGAAAACACATTGAGAGCAAAAGAGTTATTACAACCCAAAGTTTATTCACCCACTATTGACATTTATTATGAAGCTTTTAGTATCTAACCAAAGATTCTTGGTGGTTGTTGGTGTGTTTGGCTGCCTGCTAAGGTGTATTTAGGGTGTTTGCTTCTCTTTCCCTTTGAATGGGTTGCTTCTGAGCCTCTTTTATTATTATTTGAGTTATATATGAGTGATTTGTGATTCCAATTTGAGTGTTTGTCATATACAATATTATTTTTTCTTTTGCGATTGATGAGGATACTTTGATTACTATTTTATCGCCATATCTACAGGGGTTACGCCTTTCTTTGTATTATCGTACTCCCATACTTCAAGGGGACTAACACCCACCTTCTAGGATTTAAGGCCCAAAAAGATTCACCAACACTTGCTGATTAATGGTGGGCACAAATATCTGAGCCTTGTAAGTATTGATTAGGATTTTAGGAAGGAGATGGATCAAAGGCAACTCACTCGAGGGTAGCCTCCTCTAGCATAGTTAGAGTTGTAGCCTATAATTAAAAGAAATGCAAGTTAAAAAGAAGGGTGAAATAAATTTATAAACGCCCGAGAAAGAAGCTAGAGAAAATTGAAGGTACCTCACCCCCAGCTATTGGAGCAATAGAAATGATAGGTTCAGTTGTCAAGGGAAGCCTAACTTCACTTTGTCCTGGTTCTAGATCAAACATGCCAGTAATAGATGTTTGATCGCACGGGAATGAGGATTAGGGGTGTACCCTATGCTTCGGACTCATCACCTAAAAGACCATCCCTTGCCATAAGGGGGAATTAAACACCACCACATTCTCATTGGTGGCATGAGATGGTCCCCCATGAGATTTTTGTTGTTTTTATTATTGCTATTATTATTGTTGCATCAGTTATTGACGGTTGCTGCTATGAGGATTATTGTTCGATGAAAAAATCTGAGGCACCACCCTAACAGTATCAACATAGTCATCAAAATAAAAAAAATAAACAAGGCATAAAAGACAAGTGAAGGACAAGTCATAAAATGTGAATCACCATTCAAAAGTGAACAAATATCAATTAAAAGGCCACCTTTGTAAGTAAAAAAAGGTACCTCGCGCTCAAGTGATTCATCAAGAATAGTGTAATCTTGAGGAGGGGAAGATGTTTTCTTGGAACTGTACATTTTGCACAGCCTACGTGATTGATGCATCAGAGTACTTTCTTTAATCTCCTCCTCCTCCTCCTCTTTAGGATCAGGTAAAACTCCATGAGAGGACCCTGCCTCAGACCTTCGCCTTTTGCGGCCGCTCGAACCATATACTGGGATAAAGGAGAGAATCCTAGAGGCTAAGTGCCCATCTAAAAATGTGCGAGCAGCCATAACCCCATGATCATAATTTCTTATCTGGTAATTAAAAAGTTGTACACTTGATCCTTGAGGTTATGATCAATCTCCTCGGAGGAAGGCACAACCTTCAGGTGACTAACCTTAGCAGTTTTTTTCTTCTGTTACTTCTTCTTGGTCAAAATGGCTGCTTCGGTTGAAGTACCTAAAGGTGTATCATTAATTTCAACAGTTTGAGAAGCAGTGGGAACATTTTCATCTTCTTTGAACAATTGAGAGGTTGAAGCACCCTTTTTCTAAACAGCTTGCTCCATAGGTGCTAAGGGTGGTAACTCAGTTGGCCTGATTTTATTAAAAGAGCTCAGGCTAAGTGTTGAATAGTCAATCGAATAACCCTTCAATCCAAGCTCTATGGAGGGGAATCTTTTAACACCTAGATATAATGGTTGACGAAGGATGATCTTTTTGAACGAGAAAGATGGTTCAACCAAAATAAGGTGAGGTAGTTGGTGGACCTGCTACCCTTGGCCCTTTTAAAGGGAATCACCAAGTTTCCTTTGTGACTAGCCGACTGATCTGTCACCGAATTATTCAAAAAGTTCCCATAAGCGTTGGTAGGTTTCTCATGCTGGATATGGTTGCAAAGGGGCACACTTGGTCATAACCAAGCTGGGCAACTACCATATGGGGAGAATAAATAGAATAAAAAACTTTCCACTCTGTAAAATAAGGAAGGGAGGAAAGAGTTAGGACTACGATAAATACCAGTAGAAGGATTGTTTCTAGCAGAAGCTTCATCGACCACATCTACTCACTGAGAGGACTCAATAAAAAACCTGTTAGTACAAAATTAGGATGCGATAGTGTAGGGTCGAATGCAGAATTCCTTAATGTTATCAATAAAAGAGATAAGGGGGTTTTCTACTTTATTTATAGTTCCATGAACAGACGTGAAGAACCTTCACCGCATTAAAAATGGGCAACATAGACAAAGGGGCAAAGTTAGGAAATATGGAGTAAAAGATAGCAGTGATGAGTATGGTGTTGGCGTAGTTGGAAATGTTAAAATGACTGAATGACCTGACTATGTCAGCATAAGTCATGTCTAACCAAGTGTAAAGGAAACCTAGAGTTATGGAAGTTGAATGGATTTTAATACCCAAGGAAATTCGAACAGCTATACTGATTAAGTACCTCCTCAGGCAATCATGGGATTTCCCAGGTAAGAAGATCCTGGAGAGGATGACTAAAATATACACTAGTAGCTCAAGGGCATCACCAAAACCCTCCCCAGTTGGGGATAGAGCATCAACTTGCTTACCTTTTAGATTGGCCTTAGCAATCTCCATCTTTTAGCAAAGCATTTCACCAAAAGTGCACTTGTTCGAGCGGCAGATGCACCTCTTACAGACTTGCTCCAATGCTTTCCTTGTATTCTCATCCTCATTAGAAGTAGCTTTTTCGAAGAAGGTTTCGCTTCCAGCAGCATCCAATCCAAGGAACTCACAGACATATTCTAGGGTGATAGTAAACTCACCCCATGCTGCCATAAAAGTGTGTGACTTATAGTTCCATCGAGAGCCGAGAAACTTCAAGGCACTGTTTGGTTTGTTCAAAGTTAGGTTACCATACCACACAGTGCTGATAAACCAACTTGGGATAAACTATTAGCATATTTGGCATGGATTTATTTTGTCCATAGCCCCAACCCCTCGCACGATCCACCAGGGGACTCAAATTCCACATTTGAGTAAGGGAAATCCGCTCTCTCTAACCTAAATCTGGTTACACTAATTTCGGGGCTATATGTCCAGTCCCACACCTCTTTATTTTCCTCCACCATTAAGTGTGGAGTCATCCTAACGGTTTAATGGTCAGGGAAATCCATAGCCACGACCCAGAAACAATTTGCACTACCAAAGAAGGGAGCATGATGGTGCTTGCCCTACTAAACTTGCGGGCATTGAAAACATGGTTCGAGCAAAAGTGCTTACTTGGAAAAAGGATAGAAGGAACTATGCTAACTGGATGGCTTGTATGTACTGGAACATTCCTGAAGATAGGCTTCTTTTCTAAGGTTTAGTCTTGTTTAGGCTCTTTCTTGTTGTTTTGTTTGCCTTTGGGGTATGCCCTGGGGTTCCTTTCTTTAGTTGAGGTTTTTCCTCTGTAAATTCTTAGTTTTTTTATATATTCATCCTTTCCCAAAAAAAAACTTGCGGGCAAGAGTGTTAGGAGAAGTGATCCTGGTGGAAGGAGTGGTTTTAGTAATGGGGAACATTTTAACAGTGGTTGTGAATAGAGAAGGTTGAAAAATGAAGATAGAGGATGAAGAAAGAGACGATTCTGGTTCTCAACTAGCAGGAAATAAGGGAAATAAAGTTTTCTCTCTCTAAGAACACTTTCGCTTTGTAAAATTTTGGAAGTAGAAGACTTATGGAGAAGACAATCCCCTTTTTATAAGGGGCAAAAATCATATTGAAATGACAGGAAGTGGCGGTCACGCATTTGGTTGCGCGTGACCAGGCAGAAACTGTCACATCCCGGTTTTTCGAGTGTAAGGGTTAACCTGATAATTACTAAACCATAAGTAAAATCAATATTTCTTTCAAAAGCTAAGATTGTTTTACCAACTTATTGTATTATAACCCAAAATCTTAACAGATAATGTTTAGTACGTACCTCGGTTCTGACTAACAACTGATGAGTATCTCTATCCTCTAATCAATACTGATGAGTATCTCTATCCTCTAATCAATACTATTCCCTGTATCCATATGAGTCCAGCTGAAATTGTTGATCATCACCTATAGGTACCTGTGTAAAGTAATTGAAAAAGAAGAAACAAGCAAAACATTGTCCAATAGATAATTCTAGTTATATAACAATGTATATATGGGAATCTATTTAAATAGCATAACTGGGTTTGAAATGCTCGAAATATAAAACAGTGTATAGTGATTTGAAACAACATGAAATATCCACAAAATTAAAAAGGTTATCTAAAGTCTGCGATATATAAAAGAATGGTATGGTGATTATAACTGAATATGGTGTTTATCCAGTTATAAATAAGGGTTCAAACTATAATACGATAACCTATAAATTATCGTTTATAGGGTTGTAAATGCGCATTGGATAGGCAATCCCAAATAATTGGGGAATAATTAGCTTGGCACACTTAGCTAGACTGACACTCATACGTATCTAGCAAATAAAACTAGGCACTCAACATCGGCGTCCTACAAGTCAATTAAAACAATCGTGGGCAAACCAGGGTCTAATCCCTGAATCATAAGGTATGCTACTAAAGGTTTCACTGATAATGGTTATAAATTGGCAAGAAACGGGACTAATTAGATAAAAATAACTGAAACTAGGGTTTAATAACATGAAGGGGTATATTACAATAAGGTAAAATAGTTTAAATCATTGTTTAACAGGATACAGGGGTGCACTAAAATCCACATAGTTTATCGAAATAAGTGAGTTTGCTAAAATCGCAGGTTGTCAGGGTTGGGCTATCTTGAGTTTAAATGAGATAAAAGATTGAATAAATATTCACGGTACGGTTAAACTACAAAAGAGTTCATAAATGAGAATAAGAGTTCGAGGCTATCAATAAGAGTTCGAGGCTATCACATAATGATATAAACAAGTAGTAATGTCAAAGACATAAGTTCAGTGTATACTAGTGAAATAGAATCACCTGTCAATGTTTACGAGCTTTACATTATCATTCATAGATCTTTGTTGTTGTGTTCCAGTTTCTTAGTTGTTTTGCTCGAGGGTTTAAATTAGAGTGGGTATATCGGTGTTTTGGGAAGGATAATTTGGGTTTATGATATTTTACATCGTTCGGTTAATATAAATAAAACTTATTCTATGACAATAATTAATGTATGAATTCCCTATATAATTCTAAATTACGCTCACTAGTTTGTTGACGAAATAAGTAATATTTGGAATTTAGTAAATATGTTTATATGGAAACTCAAAATTTGAATAATACAATTTTTCAGAAAATATTCTTTAAATGGAATCAAAGGATTCGATTTGTAAAATATTAAACCCGTCAAATATATGGTTTAACCATTTTAATAAAATTCACAATTTTATATGAACGTAAAGACCTTTTTCTGGCACTGTTCCAAAATATGATTCCCCAAATATTAATTTTTAAAATTTATCCAAGATGAACTTCTTAATCAAATCAATTAAAATGTTTATTCTAATACGATAAAGTGTTGATGTTTACAATTTTTCGTCTATCATATTTTATATTGTTTGAGTATCAATACTGTTACGGTTAGTATAAAATTAATGTTCGTGACATAAATAAATTTAAAATAAAATCAAAAACTCCTTTCGTTATACGGACAATAAACCAATGGTCATGCCACTTCCACTATTAGCCAACACAACTTAATAAGTTGTCCAACACCTATATAGTCATGTTTTTAATAAAATGGGATCGTAATAGGGTCTGGGATTATAACACATAAGTTAGGGTGGTCTAGTATCCAAACTCATTTAAATATTTTTTGAAAGAAAATGACATCTTTAAAAAATGACAATGAGTCCAAATATATACAAAATGTACGATTACTCGTAGGTAAAAAATTTAGATAAAATGGCACTAATAATACCCAATTGATTTTCACATACCCGAATACTAAATCCGATCTCGTGGATAAAATTCAACTGAAAAACCAACAATCCAACGAAATCCGACTCGGGACAATTTTGATTTTTTACTGTATGAGCATATGTATGTATGTATGTATGCATGTATATAAAAAGAGAAAACGAAATCAATAGAAAAACACCGTGATTTGGGGTTTGTGTCTATCGTCGGTCGCTACCATGGAAATGGGTGGTGGTCAGAGTTCCAACACCACACACACATGCACACACACACACACATACACACACACACACACACACACACACACACACATATATATATATATATATATATATATATATATATATATATATATATGAGGAGGGTGAAAGAGGAGGTCGACAGTGGATTGAGGAAGAGGGAGAGTAGTCAGCAGGGGAGATCGGGTAAGGGGCAGAGGATTGGGAGGTTTTGTAGAGAGAGAATCGTGTAAGGTTAAAGAAGAAGAGAAATGAAAAATGGTTTGGTTTTTGGTTCTTTGGCTTTATATGGTAACGATAATGGTTGGAACATTTCGGGCTATTTCTCTTTTAATCCCAAAAATTCTTGTAAGTTAAATTTTAAACTTTCTCTTAATGAATATTTAACTAACTACTCGAGATTTATATTCGGGTCTTACCAATAATGTCGCGTTCGGGTTTGGGCTAAGAATAAATAAAGTACTAAATAAATAATTAATACCTACACGTAAAAATTGATAGAAATTGCTACGTGGCTTAAAAACGTAATGGGATTCAAATAGAATTTCGCATACATATTTTCGACTCGAAATTTTTAATAAAAAAAATAAAATGAAATAAAATAATATATAAAATGTCGGGTCGCTATTCGAGTGTCACACTGACATTTATTGTCGACTTGCTTAAAATAATTTTTTGAGTCATCTTAACTCATTTAAATAATAAAACAAATCACAGGTTATTATAATCTACCCACCTTAAAAAATTTCGGCCTCGAAATTCTGACATCCTGAAGTTTCAAAGTGTCATAGCGCGTAGATCGTTTAGGGTATATAGATTATTTGGAAGGGTAGTTTATGAGTTTATAATTGACCAAGGTCAGTCTTCTAGGGATTAGTGACATATCACAATCATATAAGAAATAATGACATAATCAGGAATATAAACGAAAACAACATTTTTACAAGCTTCGCAGGTATCGTGTATCGAAATAGGGTTTCGATGACATGGTTCTATATGGTCTAGTTGCTGGAAGCTCATTTCATACAATGCATTTCGTCATGCTATACCAATGGTTACATGTGAGAGGATATTATGGGCCGAATCATTGGTTTACTATAACCCAATATTGAATACATGTTTGCACAATAGGTATATGGAAGTACCGATAGAGGTTCGACAATTTATACTCGAAGGGTTAAAGGTTGTGTTTTCAAATTTAATCCACACGAAGTTGATGTTAACTAAACCGTAAATCATGTTTTTGCGATTCTCATAATTAATCGAAAAAAGGCTCGTATTCTAGGCTAAGGATATGCATTCTTAATAGTCACTTGATCAAATTTTCAATAGTTGATATAATTAAAATGTTTTATCCTTTGTTTTCCTAATCATAACTGGTAATCTTTAAGGTTAAATAAAGAATTTTTTGACTAATTTATCAAGTTTCGTTCAAAGTTTACTAATTCTAGGGTTCATGTGGTAAAATTAATAAGTGATAAGGGTAATTATCCTTAAAGCTAAGAAGTATTAGTTTAGAAATATGCTAAAAATGACTTAAACTTCTAATGACTTTCATGCTTCAATAATTATGGTAAAGGTGAGCAAAGTTTGATGATAAAAAAAATTATTACGAAAACTACATCGAATATTTTTTTTCCATCTAAATACCAAGGCTAATATGAGAATTTTAATCCATATTCTGGCCATGCCGTATTTTACGTTTGCTTCTTCCGCTGGCATTTCTCTTTATAGAGAACGTTTTAAGGAAGTACTAGATTGTTTTACTATGTTTGTAAAATCACTTGTCGGTTCAATGGAAAAATACATCGTTTATTCATTGTGCTTTATAAGTCCGAGTGTAGTTTATTTAAAATTTTGCATACTAAGGAAGAATGTATCGGGGAACTTGACGTAAGGTATACTTAACTTTCTGAACATTAGATTAATGTATCTATAAAATTTGATTCCTATTAAGCCACTAATTGAGATATAAGGCAGTGTCAGATAAGGGTTGAGTACTTAAATATGTTTATTAATTTGATTGGCTCTCAAATTTATAAGGATTTACTAAGGGTTACTACAGGTATGATGTCTAACTTTGTAGAACTATTCTCCGGAGATCTTTCGTACTCATGCCAGACAAAAGAATTCTTTAAGGTACATCGGGTTATGCTAGATTTATCCTATAAGTTTGGAAAATTCATATCTCTTAGATGGATGGGGTTTACGTAATCCAAAGTGTACTACTAAGAATGAAAAGGGTTTCCTTAAACATAGTTCGTATAACAATAGAAATGAAGTCACTAACATCAATATCGTTTAGTATAAAGATACTACTATTGGGAATATGTTTATAAGGGTGTATTGATCTCAACTGATATATATATATATATAGACGTATCTTAGTAATTGGGTTTACTAGAACACAATATTGAATACTTGTTTGCACAATAGGCATATGGAAGTACTGATGGAGGTTCGATAGTTTATACTCGAAGGGATAAAGGTTGTATTTTCAAATTTAATCAACACGAAGTTGATGTTAACTAAATCATAAATCATGTTTTTGGGATTCTCCTAATTAATAGAAAAAAGTCTCGTATTCTAGGCTAAGGATATGCATTCTTAATAGTCACTTGATCAAATTTTCGATAGTTGATATAATTAAAATGTTTTTGCACACATGCACGGATTTGTTTGATTATTGTGTTTGTCTTATCACATGTTGGTTGGGTGCTTTCACTTCAATCCTGTCCTTAAAACGAACAAAGCGCGATAAAACTTGATAAGAAAATTGTACATGTAAGAGCTGTTTGTGAGTTTGTGTGCTTTATTTGAAAACGGGGAAGGGCTGCGAAAGGTTCTTTTGGTCTTTGCGAATACTAAGCCACCGTTATATCGGACCTAAAAAATTGAGGAATTTTATTATCTGGGGTCCAAAGAGGTTTAAAAGAGCCCGGAAAAATTTAAAGGCAATAAAAAGAAATTCATGCCAAAAAGGGGCCATTAAGTTTTTGCACCAATTCTCCAATGTTTGAGAATTTAGATTACCTCTAAAAAAATATATATATGAGGGAGTTTGGATGGAATTTAAAACGGGTTTGCACGTCCTTGAAAGTCTTGAAAAAGCGTAAAATAGTTTTTTATGTTATTGGTGTGGAAATCATTTTGACTTTAATTTGTTGATTTGCATAAAACGATGTCATCTAAATTCAACAATTTTTACACCCAAGGATACTTTTGGTGTTCATTCGTTAGGAGTACACGTATTCATTGTGCACAAATGATTGATTGAGTTTATTTACCTATCGAATGTGTTCACACCCATACATTTCATTTCCATGACGGGGTTGTTTTAGTATAAATCTATGGTGTTATTTTTGGTATTTTATTTTTGTACAGAAAATTTGAAAAATCAAAAATAGTTTGTGAAAATTTGTGAGATACTCCTTTGCATGCGCGTAGTTTGATTCATGTTTGCTATGGATTTTGTCGTGACACTCCATGTTTTGATTGTTTCTTCTTATCTGTCTATTTGGGGACATCATAAAAAGGGGGAGAAAGAATTATCATGTTATGGGGGAGTTTTTGCATTATGGGGGAGATTTAATTTATTAATGATTTATTCTTATATCATTTCAAACTCAATACGTCACGAAGGTTTTTGCATTATCTCATTTGTGTAGGTACAAATATTGAAGATCATTATATTGCACACACTGAATAGAAAACTTTGAGATTTGATGAAGATTTTTTTGAAGTACAGTTTGAGATCTTGCAAATTTATTCATGGGAGGGTAGATTTGTATAGGCATTTTGGTATTGGATAATTTGGATTTTTTATGTATGATCCGGTATAGACATAGGGGAAGATTTGTAAAGAAATATTTTTATAAATGTTCATCATAATTAATTATGTCATATACCGTTACAACCGTCGAAGAAGTTCAAGAGAAATCTACATCAAGATGGATCCGAATATATCAAGGTTCTTCATCAAAAAGACTCCGCAAAGTTTACTTTGGTAAGGTTATGTTTTAAATACCTTAACTTTGCACTTAGAGCTTTGGGATATTTTTTCAAAATATTTTCTAAGTGTTGGAGGGGACCTTTTCGTCAAAATTTGAGAATGAGTAATTTTTCTAAGTCCTGTAGCATTCCTCGATTTTGATGTCCAGGTCGTTCAAGCGAGATCGCATCTCGTTCGAGCGACATGGAGATGTAGCGCGATGTCATTCAAACGACACATATCCTTCGTTCGAGCGAGATCCTGTTTTCGTTCAAATGACTGAGGCGGCACGTTTTTCTATAAATACTCATTAAATGATTTCGTTTTCATTAAGAAGTCCCAGCGTTTTGAAAGACAGAAAATTACGAATCTGCAAAATTCTTTTTGACTTCTTCTTTTAGGGTTTAATCCTTTTTGTTTTCAATTCACAAAAATCCCATATGCTTTGGTGAATTGTTTTGGTGTTCAAGAACACACTTTGCTTTTGATCATTCTTTGTGTGGAGAACTCTACAATCGGAGAGTTGCATGCTATTGTGGAGGGATTCCTTGTGAAGACTTTAGACTGTGCGTCCTTGTGGTATAGCTGCGTGTGAACCATTGTTGATTTCTAGCCGTTACTTTGAAGGTTTGACGACGGCACCGTGTATTACTCTTGTGGGTGAAAGAAAGATGGTATGTAAGTCAATGGTCTTGTAAACTTGTCAAAGTTCTAGAAATAAAAGTTTTTGCCCTGCGGGGATTTTTCTTGAAATTTGTGTCGCATGCTTTATTTATTTATGGGTTGACACACGCACGCACGTAGTTGCATGTTTAGGGGCTGAATTGATTGTAATACCCCGTACTTTTGACTATAATTATTTTTGGGATTAATTAATTAAATTGCGTATTAATTGGAAATTAATCCGGGTTAAAAAAATACTAATGTGATGCGAGTTGGTATTTGATTATGTGCATATATGATTATATATGGACTTGGTATTATAAAATTTGTCGTGGGATTTATATACGGCATTTTAGAAATTTTGTTGAGACGCGTGGGACCGCCGCGTCACGGTATATTATTTTGTTAATAAAAGTGAATTTAAAATCTATAATCCGTATGGTCGTTTTGAGTGCGCCAACGCGTCCGGAAGGGTCGAGATAGTCAGAAAACACTAGCCGGGGGTATAGTTTGGGTCCCGGGGTATTTTTAGGCCATACCGGTAACTTAAAGGGTATTTTAGTAATTTGGTATTTTTGGGTAATTAAAAGTGACGAAAATTTGGTTAATTAAATCTGATGAGGATAAGACCCACTAAGCCCATAACCAACCTTTATTAACCAATAAGCTACGTAGGTTACCATTTAGTCTTCCAACTCTCCCAAAGGAAACCCTAGCCGCCATAGCCACCTTTGGAAGAAGAAAGCTTAGAGAGGAAGGGAAAGAGGAGGAATTCTGCAGAAAATCTGCAGAAAGAGCTTACAAATCCAACACCAGATCCAGAGACAATCAAGGCAAGTGATTTATTCCATTTAAATTTCAGAGAATGCTTCTTCCATGTTAGATTATTCAAAAATTTTGTATGTTCTTTGAAGATAATGAAAAACCCATAAGATTGGAGTTATTAGTTTAAATTTTGGGATATAGGTTGCATGTAGAATGTTACTGGAAGATTATATTAAGAGAATTATCGACTTTTGTTATACCAAAAACGGATTTAAGATGAAGTTTATGAGTGTTCTTGAGATAAAATCTGGAAACTAGGTTTTTGATGAAGATTGATCCATATGTAGCCTATAGTTGTTGAAATATTGGTTTGTGGACGTTAGTAATATTGTAGGATTGTTATATGACATTAATATAACGTTATATCTGAGAATCATACGTTAGAAATAAGTTTTGGGACGTTTTCAAATCTGCAGAACGAAGCAGTCCGTAGCCATACCTGTTCGATCGATCGATCGACATTCATCAATCGATCGATCGACTAAATCGATCGATCGAAGGTCAAGGTCGATCGATCGACCTTCCCAGAATGAGTAAAATTTTCCTTAATTTGATTTTAATGGTGGAAACCCTCGGAGAATATGTTTGGAGAACTTATGAATACCCTCACCCTTAAGGAAGACCAGTAGGTGTGATTATTATAGTGGACTTTAATTATAATGCAATTCGGGGAATTATTCTAGGTTATTGAAATTCGTTAGAGAAGTAACGTTTGGGTTAATAGTGCAAAACTGTGTAATTCGATGAAATAAGGTTTAGAGCAGAAGTAAAGACCTTAGGAATAAAGATGTTATATTTGGGAATAATCGAAACCTAATAATCTATTATAGATAGGTTTTAAGGTTAAGGGATTACGACGTGAGACGTGTTGGTAATTTAACTTTATATTAACGGGAGACTTGAATAAAATAAGTTTGGAAATGGTATAATGATGTAGAGTATTACAATTATACTACGGTGATTACTAAGATGCGTATATACTTAGTATTGATATAGTATTTGTGTGTATGACATACCTACCATACTTGCTATCACGGGAGGTTTGCGTTCGCTTAGGACCCTCTAATCCTTGTGTTGCCTACGGGGGGGATTTAGACTGGTACCTTGATGAACATAGGTCATTGAAAGACTTATTGTGATATTAATAAGTCCGCTGACCATGGGAGCGTAGGTATGTGCGTGACCCATGTGATGGTGACTGTGTTCGCCTCCACTATTTGTGATTTGTGTTATCTGAACTATTCCTGAGAGATTCGGAATATGTAATCCTTATGTACGTGATGTACCGGGACGGATAGCAGAGTATGTGTGCACTACAGCTTAGATTTCGGGGTGCTTGTATTGTATATTTATGAGATGAATAATATACATTATATTAATGGGAATCCTCATGTTAATGTTGTAAATATATTACGGTGTTGTTTCGAGTTATCTAAAGAGTTAACTAATAGTGATATATGTAGCACTTATTGAGTATCTGAGTTACATTAAACCTCTATTTAATTACGAGCATTGTTATAATAAGTGAACCGAGTAAAATGGATAGAACCTTTGGCAGTCTAGCTAGTTATGTTGTCACTTAGCTAGTAGTATGGGTAGTTATAGATGGGTATTTGCGTTAGGAGTGCACAGTTAGACGAGAGGTGAGAATATAATGTGAGTGCACGTCCTAACATGTACTTTGCATTTAATGTTTTAAATGTTTTTAAAGCACTTGCAGGTTTTTAAAATATAACACATTCGGGCTCTGACCCGTTTGCTTTTCAAATCTCTTTTTCTTGTAAAACCTTTTTAGGTGCCCAGTCACAAGGACACCAAGCATAGGATTCTCATTCAGGTGACGAGCTGTAGCTGTTTGTGGAAGCTACAGGGATTTGCATGTAAACGCTTCTCTCATTTGGATTCCAGTCTCAGCATCTATCAGTTGTAGGGCATGTTGCCCAATTCTATTAGACATTTTTACGTTTCAGTTTTCAGACTCTAGCATGTATTGCTCAGTTCAGTTTTAGTTATTTATCCAGTTTACTTATCAGTTTTGGGATTTGTATTGAGGAGTTTTTCCTCCAGAGTTTATTTACATTTTGTGATGGTTATTCGTTTCATTTCATGATGGTGAATGGTGTTATTTAGTTATTCATTACTCTTGTTGCATGTTAATCAGATTTAATAAAATTTGGCACTTACTTTTTAAATACTAGGTGGTTAGTAATAATAAAACGTTTTCGACAGTGATGCTATTAACTGAGCCAACTTGGCATTTTGAATTAATTTTATAAAGGAGTAGCTACCCGGTGTTTAATTAGTCGGGGTGTCACATTGATTTGGTTTAAAAATAGACTCTAATTAAATAAGTGTACCAAATTAGAGATTTGTGAATTTAATCAATTATCACATCGTCATATTTTTTACAAAGAGACTTTAAGAAAACATACCTGTAACATGTACTTAGCTTAAATTTATTCCCACTTGTCAATTATTTGGAACTTATTTATAATAGTATTGAGGTTACTTAGTACATGTGAAGGACCATATCTGGCAGGACATGGGAGACATCTCATGCTCTATCAAGTGACCTCATTTAGGGAATCTCACAAGGATTCGATTTGGAGGATTGAGAATAAGGAAATGTTAGGAAATGATTCCTACCTCTTTGGTACGCTTGGGCAAAACAAACAGGGAAAAGTTAATATTTCGAAGCACCTCTTTTTCGAGGGAACTCGCTCAAGAGACCTTGTCAAAAAAACTTGTTCGGGGAACCTTTTACGAAGGAACCTCATCCAATAAATGCATACAAATTAAAATCATTCGAGGAAACCTTATATCGAGGAACCTCATTTGGTTGACGCGACAAAATATCTTGTTGCCACTGTTTAATATCCTTATGACGTCATGAAATCTGAAACTTTAGGAGCTCAATAAAAATGGCACTTGAGTGGGTTAATTCCTTGAACCATTGGCCCATTCAAGGAATGTCCCGTAATCCTCCATAAAGGAAGCCTTTATGCCAACTTATCACATCACAATCAATGATAAAGATATTCTGATGGACTAAACAGTGTTCACAGTATCTCATGCATTTAATACACTATCTTTACATTAAATCCATAGTCCTCTTGGTATTTAATGAGGGACTAGAGCATTTAATGGGGAGCAAAGTTGCTCCAACGACCTTGCATTCCAATAAATACGTACTTTAATTATTCGATAAAGGAAAGGATTTTGTATATCTGATTTCCCCACACATGAGAGCTTCATGTGAGTTATTATCATCGAGTTTATCCCTTTTGTTCTTGGATCTTGGCCAATATTTATTACTAATCAGGGTACTTATCGAGTGTGAGGTTTTCTGCCTTGCCTTTATAGCACTAAAGTGCTTGTTCTTTCTCCCTTTAGCCAAGTTAGTTGTTGATATTCACTTCATTTTTTACGTTGTAAGAGTACTTATGTTCTAAAGACACATTAAACACATTCTGGGGTATGGAAATCATTCTTTACAAGTGATGGAGTTGATAAATACAATTAGTATAAATACAAAAAAAAATTATGGGTTACGCCTCACTGAATACTAATTGTATTTATCGAACCCACATCTTACATAATGTAGAGGGATGTTAAAGTTGATGGTTGATCTAATATTAATCAGGCATACCAAGGTGGATCAGAGGATAATCAAACATAAAAATCATGACCAAGGTCGATCGGAAGAAGCTCATTCATAGGGACTCACACAATAAAAAATCTTACTCGAAGGCTTTATCACAACAAGCAAGTTCGTTCGAAGTGACTTTAAGAAAACATACATGTAACATGTACTTGGCTTATATTTGTTCCCACTTGTCAATTATTTGGAACCTATTTGTAATAGTAGGGAGGTTACTTGGTACGTGCGAAGAACCATGTCTGTAAGAACATGGGAGAGCTCTCATTCTCTATTAAGTGACCTCATTTAGGGAATCTCACAGGGATTTGGCTTGGAGTATTGAGGAAAAATCCAACATTGGGAAACGGTCCCAATCTCTTTGGTACACTTGGGCAAAATATTTCTTTAACAGGGTCAAGTTAGTATTTCAAAGCACCTTTTTTCCAAGGGTACACACATCATAATTCTAGCAAAATCTATATAATGAAGCATAAACTATAATATAACAAACAAACATACAACTAGCAAAAATCTAGCATAAAATAGGGGCGCTAGTGTATGTAAATAACACTACGATAATCAACCTTTAGATTTAACAAGGGAGGAATCATGTGCAAGTAGATGAGAATCATAACTCTATCATGTAAGTCTCCAAATTGGATCTCCTAACCCACATGAGTGTAACACGATGCTCTCGGGATTTAGTGACCCTCGCGACTCTACCCTTTAACTTTCTAGGAACATTTTTAAGATAAAAAAAAATCCTAAGGTGACCCTTTCGACCACAATGTGTGCAAATGAAAACACGATGTGAAGTATTACCTAAGGATTAATCTTTTCTAGTGTTCCTAGACGATTCTCTCAAAAACATGGTTTTGGCTTTATTAGCAGAAACATTTTGAGTATCAAAGCCAATACCAAACATGTCATATTTGATTTGGACGGTTCCTAAGATTTTATCTAATTTCTTCGACCTACCCTCCAAATCAAATTTGACCCGACTTGAGTCTTTCAATTTCTTTTCAAGTTTCACTATACGAGACTCAAGTAAACTCCTACTCTCTTCAAACTCGAGAAGCTCTTTCTTCATAGCCTCCATTAAACCTCTAAGGCTATCTCTTTCACCTTTTACATACTGTAGATTCTCTCGAATAGCTCTCTCACATGCCTTAAGATCATCAATTAAAATCACTAACAGTGACACGTTTTCTCATTTTTGCTTCTAACTTCAAGTTTGCCCTTTTTAATTTCAATGACTCCGTATACAACTCTAGAAAGGCTAAGTTCACTATCCTCTACCTCTTCATCATTCTCACTCTCTTCTCCACTCTCTTTACCATCAAACTCATGGGATTCATAAATAACGGCCTCGAAAGTGTCATGTGCTAATTTATCCCCAACAGAAGACTTTTCACTACCGCTCGCATGACGAGCCATGAACGCGGTAAAGTTGCGCTTAATGGGAGAATTGGATCCCTCTTTCAGTTCACTATCACTAAGGGTGGCATTATATGAAATCAGTCTATTTCCCTCCTTCCTCAGTTTAGTGGGACATTCGAATGCCCTATGGCCATAACCCTCACAACCATAACATCTATTTGACTCATCCCTATTAAGATCTTCATTATAATTTTTAGGGAGTTTCTCGGATTTATTATGCTTAGACTTTTCAAATTTCTTGTAATCATTTTTAAGATTCTATTTATTTATCTTAAGAAATTTTCTAAACTTTCTTACAAACAAAGCCATATCTTCCAAGTCAATCTTAAACTCATCATCTGAAACTGATGTTTCTGTGACACCCCGCCTAATTAAATACCGGACGATCACTCCTTTATTAAATTAAAATCAAGGTGAACAGTTGGTTCATTCTTAGCATCACTGTCGTAAAAATACTTTTCCAATTTAAACACCCTAAAACATTAAGCTAAGTGTCAAAACCATTTAAAACCTTATTCTCATTTATTAAATCCGGTTATAAAACCTTAAACCATTAATATCTAAAGAGTCACACATTAAGAATAAAAATAGAATTGAACATACACGAATTTAATCATTAATAATAAATCCCAACATTTACAACACTAAAGGAAAACATCCTGACAGTAATAAATCCCAAAATAAAGGTACTGAAATTATAAATTTCAATCTCTGACAATACTAACTAAATAATAGAAAGAGGGCGACACATGCCCCTGCTGGATAAAACTGAACTAGGAGTAGAATCAAATGGATGAAGTCGTCTAAACAATAGGCCTGCAACTCCCACCTAAGCTACAACACGTTCCTTCCAAAGGGTTCTAAGTAAGACGCCCCTGTGGCTGGGCACCTGTAATACATACATATATATACAAGAGAGAAAAGGAAATAGAAACGGGTCAGATCCCGATAGTGTATATGATTTAAAAATTCATTTAGCAAGTATTTAAATTGATACAGGCCAATGCAACAACATATTAGTGCGACACTCTCTTGAGAAATTCTCACCTCTCTTTTAATGTGCACTCCTATCGCACTAACCTTCCCAATGGTTTATCTCATCATATATCACACTATATTTCCCCAAGGATTTCACTTATCTTAGGTTATTCGCAGGATTTACAACTGAACAACACAAGTATTTAAAACGTAAGATTTCAATTTGTAACCAAGGATCTCCTTTTAACTTTATTAATTAAGTGTCATATCATACTTTCTCAAAATAATTATTTATAATTTGAGTCATCAACCGTGTCCTACATATCAAATCACAGTTGGCAGTTCCAGATTTCAGAATTTCATATATATATTAAATACTCGTATAATATATATATATATATATATATATATATATATATATATATATATATATATATATATATATATATATATATATATATTATAACAGCACCCCAAATAAAAACTATGGTGCGGGCGTACTCTACTATCCAAAACCCCGTATCACTTGTATTAAGGGGAATACAAATTCGGAATCACTCTCGAATTGTATTAACACATACACAAACAATATTGAGGCGAAGCATAGATTCCAAGTCTCTAAGAGGATGGCACATGCCTGCGTCTCTTAGGACCGTCTGAACTATCACATCGATAGCCTGTACCAAGGATATCTATCTTCTAGGGTACAAGTCAATATCCCCCATAAAGGTCCCATTGAGATAAGACTGTCCCAGTGAGGTAACCTTAGGGATAGCAAGTAGCGTGGGCATGATTTTCACAAGTATATAATATATGCATACACAATCATATCAATATACCATTTTTATTATATCAATTTAGGTATATCCCATAACCCACATTCACAACATTTATCCTTATTTTCCCATTATTATATATCAAGTATAATGGTTCGTTTCTAACTTTAATTCGAAGGGTTTTTCCAACTTACTACGTGATTGGACATAAATATTGTATATTTATTCCCCTAATTTCAGTGCATTTGTGAACCCGAGTGATGTAACCTATATGGATTTGACGCACATTTATGCTACTAATCTTCGTTGGCAAGTATTTCGTGTTTCGTGCTTCTCTTATTGGTTTTACAGGTTCATTATGCAAGCAGCGCAAAAGAGAAAGATAGACAATGAAAGAAAAGCTAAGAAGGCAAGTTCAAGGGCATTTTGGTAAACTCTTCAGCCATATCCTGAAGGAGGAGTCAACTGGAAAGTTGAAGAGCTTGGAACAACGAGAACACTGGAAGAAACGGTACCCAAATCCGAGCTACGGTTGATGAGTTATGACCCGTTGAAGTTGAAGAAAAATCCAAGGAAGAAAGGAAAGAAAACAAGAAAAAAATTCTAAGTGTTGAATGGAAGAAAAAGCACCCCAGACCAGCAGACATTCGCGAACCCAGGGGCGAACCGATTTGGGGGGCGAACCGGTTCGAGGAACATGCGAACCGGTTCGGGGGTCCTGAAGCGCGATTTTTCTCCTTTATTCTGATTGGCTCTAAGGTTTCCTTCTTATACAACATCAAAATTTCGTGGTTTAATCCTCTACATCACAAAAGGTTTCCAGAATATGATTTAAGTCATCACTACATGCAATTTCCTATCTCAAATTGGGTTTTTCTTCCATACAATTTATCCTAATCATTCCTAAACCAATATGAAAGATGCATCAATGAAATAAGCAAGATAAACACTTGCCTGGGATTTTCAAAAATCTGGTTTGGTGTTGAATTTGGTGTGGTTGCGTTCCCCGTCTCGCGATCTACGCGTTGGTGGTGGCGGCGGTGCAAACGGATGGATTCCGGGCCTTGGATTGCTTTGGAAGCTCTCTCCTTCCCTCTCCCATGGCCGTCACTTGTCTTTGGTTGTTCTAACCCTAGAAGACAACCTTAGACATCTGATATAACCCTTGAAATTTCGTGGGTTTAATTACCCAAAAATGTAAAATGACCAAAATGCCCTCCCGGGGTACTAATTAAGCCTAAAATTGCCCCGAGACTCAAACCAAACCCCCGGGTACACTTTTCTGACTATCTCGACCCTTACGGACACGTTGGCGCACTCAAAACAACCATACGGATAACTAAAAATATTTCACTTTTATTAATCAACATTTATTCCCGACGCGACATAGGCGCGTCCCGACTTAAATTTCCATAATTGTCATTTTATTCACACGTGACAATACTATAAAAAAAATCTCATGTATTACTATACTCATCCAGTAATATTCAACAAATAACAAATTTCCAATAATTACTAACTCTCGTCACGCTAGTAAATATTTAAAACAACATTCCGGATTAAAATTAAATCAATTTATCTCAATTAAATTTTAATAAATCCTTAAATTTAAAAGCCATGAAAATACGGGGTATTACATACTTCCCCCCTAATAACGGAATTTCGTCCCGAAATTCGGAAAATAAGGCCTACCAGGTAGCACAATTCTGGATATCCTTGTCAGTATGCAAACTTTCTACATAGTACGGCGCTCAATCACTATAGCTTTTTCCTCACAGCAACATTGTTTTACATTCTCATTGGAGACACTTCACATTGCACTCCCAACTGACAACATTTGAATAGGTTACGTCTATACGTTATAAATTCCAATATCTCACTATCATTAGGAGGCCGCACCTCACTACATGACAACTACTCGGATTTATTCATACACAAAATTCCCATTCTGAGAAGATCATACGAACATTTGACCACTCTAGACTGCCTAAAATAGTCGTGGAATTCCACCATAGTTATCGGATATTTTCTCGACCGTTCCAAAAATTCTGATTATCTACTCTCCTCTAAACATACGGAAGGAGAATAGTCGAGGTTCTTCCATAACAAAACCTTAATAAGTACCTCTTACGCGACAAACAGGTACGAGTGCTTCTACAGAGCATTCTTGAAATCATCGTACCAAGATTCCAAAATCTCCTTCATGTGGCTCCCTAATCTTTAATCACCATGCGCTTATTCCCTGACTAAGGGTGATACATCCTACTCGAAACGAAATCTTATCTCCGTTGGTTCCTGAAATCCCATATCAAAGGTGGGATTCACCAATCTCATCCTGATTCAGAAATTTATACTGCGCCGAACCATGCACTGGCGCGATCCTTCCTTTCAAAGGAAGTCTGGGGCATACTAGTTAATATTGTAAGCCAGCCCAAAGGAATATCAATCACTTCCTTCTCGGCGACTTAATTCACATGTTCGGGATAAACCCTTGATCTTGTTTTGAGGATGGCAACCCATCCAAGAACTTTACCGACTTTACCAACCTCTTCCAATTTCAGGAATTTTTTATAAACACAAAATTCTTTGGTTGATTCTCCTCTTTCAACCAAACCTTACCAATGGGCGGTGCATGTAGAGACTACTCACTGCGTCTCGCTAAACATCGATTTTTCCCTTGAAATGTCTCACATTAAGTGACACGTAATACTCCCCTTCCTTCCTTGGAGTATGCCGAAAGTTCCGACCCGTGCTCTTCTCTCCACGAAGCGCACTTCTGGATCTCTTATACTATACTAACATCATTACTCTTTGTATGCGCAAGTCGCTCTCACACTTGACTAATAACAACTCCGCTCCGGGTGTGCTTCATAACAATTAAATTCTACTCTATTCAAGGAATACCAATTCTTGAATGGCTTCCCACAGCCTTCCAATCAAGTTAGGGCGTGCTATTCTAATTGTACACTTATGTATGGATTATCGCCCCCTCATGTGACGTTTAATCCACTCTATCACTTCCACTTCGTTATACTAGTCCCACAAACATATATTTCACACGTCTATTACCACGTCCCTTCGACTCGGACTATTTTAACTGTAGTTAACCAAGATGCCCACATTTTTGCAACACTCCGACCGCCCTGAGAGAGCGAACGGCGTGCTACTCATCTGTAGGACTAACTAAATTCAACGGAATAGAAGGAATAGGGCATTCAAATTCCATGGCAATAAAAGAGGAATAATAATTCTCAACCTTCCTCAGATAAGTACAACAATTTTCCCAAATAGGTACAACAACCAAAATAAATCACTAACGCTCTATTCATCAAAATAATTACAGGTCATCTCTTTTGTATAATATAAAGTTCTTTCCAGATAATCCATGCTAAAAATCATTCCAACTCTTTATTCACCTTGTGTTCTGTACGCGGTTATGACATTTGGGTACTCTCAATCACCCTAGAAATCAAAATTCTTAAATTCTCCTTATCATCGTTCCACCCCTCAACTCGTGGGGATAACTTTCAATGCTTTCCTACCACAAAAATTCGGCTCCAATGACCTTAAAACAAAATTAAACTTCCAACTTACATACATAATTACTTGATCCCATTTCGACCAGGGTACCGAACTCATGGAATCGTGACCAAACGTCTCCCTATTTCAAACCTTATGCTAAGTTTCATGTGTGGGATGTCTCGCAAAGCGAAATCCAAATAAGGAACCCCCCCCCCCCCCCCCCGATACACTACTACCTAGCATTGTCGGTTATCGAAATCCGTTAGGTCCTCCGTCCATAGCATATACCCCTTTATTCCGTCCCTTGACAGAAAAGTTACAATTTCTCCCGTAATTATGCTTAACAAAGAACGTTTCACCAATTTCACTATCGTCCTGTATTGGTTGGTGGAAATTACATTCTATAAACCTCGGATACATACGATCGAAATTCTCTAAATTTCCTTTTTCTAACATTAGGGGTATAACTCTTAACTCCCACATCTCTTAAGGATAAATATAACACTGCACTCTTCCTATCACTAAGTCCGGAGTGCTAAACATAATACTGAGTCAAATCTTTTCGCTCAACGGTAAATCCCGATACATACGGAATTATACTGACAAAATCTATACATACTCTGGCATCGAATATCTCGAGCCCACTATCTCCTCCGAAGTCTCTGGGATAGATAATATAAGTGCGAGTCCAACCTTCTTACAGGTAAAGCCTCGCCAAAACAAACATAAAACATGATGCGCTAGTGCAATCACTCCGATAGCCTTGCAATAAATGCTCATTATCGTACTAACCATTTCTTTAACGTTTTATCAAAGATAATACCATACTCGTATAACGCATCACTACGACGAGTAACCTCAATAAGATACGTAACACTGTTAATATATACTCATTCATCCCCCGCGGATAGCACCAAAGAAAAATCCCGCTATACTAAGGAAAAATATTCACATAATGGTAACATTTATAATGATATGCATTAAACTCGTCTCACATGCTAATCTAGCAATGAACAAAATATGGTGACTCGCTCGTGTCACATAAACACGCCGCATCCTCTAAGGATACAACTTATACTTCCATTTTGGCAATCGTCTTGACTGCACAAATGGTTTTCGGATGTAACACGTCTGCCCAAACCAAAACAAAATTATTTTTAATCGTCGTCCTTTACTAAGCACCGTGTTCTTGTCCCTTTTTCTCACTTTGGAACATATTATCGCGAGCAATTTCACTCCGCACCAAAATACCTCAACACATAATACACTTATCACCTATCCTACTAACCAGGTTAGGATTGTCCGTCTCTCGGACTTTAGTAGACTCGATTCCTGTTAGCCATCCCGGTTGTTCCTTTAGCTTTTTAGGCCATAAAGATCATGTTACTATCTATAATAGTACTTACTGAATTTACCATCACTTGGTAAGAATTTAACTATCTGAAGCATTTAAATGGCTTTCCTGATGTGTATCCACATCCTTTTGTGGTGCTATACCACCACCGTTGTATTCAGTCTCATTCTCGACTAAATTCTTTGATTCCTTTAACTTCCCCCACAAAGAAGCGCTATCATCTATATTGATAAAATATGACATTGTCAACCTCTGAATCGGTCGTCCATCAGAATTTCCTCCTCGAGTATTATCAACTATTATTACAAGTTGGTCTCCCACTTGGAGTCGTTTCCTCCACTAGTATCTACCTCTTTTGATACAAAATTTGCTAACGATTAGGATTCATATCCACAATTGGACTTCTGTCATGCCCTCCTGCTATGAGTTCAGAACCACGTTTGCTTCTCATCCTGAACAGTTGAGGAAGGAACATACGGTCAACACTGTACCTAAGGTTCTCCTATACGCATAGCATTCCACTTCTAAAATTGGTGGTTGACTCCAACCATTATAATTTCGTCCCGAAAGCCAAGAAAATTTTCTCTAAAGTTTCACTTTCAGTTCACCACACTCCGTCCTATATTTAAGCCTTTGGATACTTTACCTCCTTTGGTAAACACATACAATTTTCGCATTTCTAAAATTTCCCACTGACAGTCTCTACACGTTTTTGTAATACGTTGGATAAGTTTACCCTCGCACCTCATTTGACTATAACAGCATTTGAAAATCATTACTGCACCTTAGTCGCCTTTCTAGTCGTGGCTTCTCGTGCCATAATGGAGGTAACCTTAACTACGGTCATCATCCTCGGATATATTTCATAATCTCAACTGAGCCCTGCCTCCTAATGTACGCTTAAAGGTCCTCTTCTGACATCCGTCATCGCTCGGTACACACACACATCCGAACGAAATTAGAATTCACTAGTGTATACACATTATAGCAGGAGAACGAAATCTCGTCAAAGGAATCGACAATCCTAAACATAGGGCTCTATAACAAACAAAGCAACGCTGAAAGCATAATAAGCCGTACAGATCCTAAGGACACTTGAACCTGATGCTCTGATACCACCTGTGACACCCCGCCTAATTAAATACCGGGCGATCACTCCTTCATTAAATTAAAATCAAGGTGGACAGTTGGTTCATTCTTAGCATCATTGTCGTAAAAATACTTTTCCAATTTAAACACCCTAAATAATTAAGCTAAGTGTCAAAACCATTTAAAACCTTATTCTCATTTTATTAAATCCGGTTATAAAACATTAAACCATTAACATCTAAAGAGTCACACATTAAGAATAAAAATAGAATTGAACATACACGAATTTAATCATTAATAATAAATCCCAACATTTACAACACTAAAGGAAAACATCCTGACAGTAATAAATCCCGAAATAAAGGTACTGAAAGTAAAAATTTCAATCTCTGACAATACCAACTAAATAATAGAAAGAGGGCGACACATGCCCCTGCTGGATAAAACTGAACTAGGAGTAGAATCAAATGGATGAAGTAGTCTAAACAATAGGCCTGCAACTCCCACCTAAGTTGCACCACGTTCCTTCCAAAGGGTCCTAAGTAAGACGCCCTTGTGGCTGGGCACCTGTAATACATACATATATATACAAGAAAGAAAAGGAAATAGAAACGGGTCAGAGCCCGATAGTGTATATGATTTAAAAATTCGTTTAGCAAGTATTTAAATTGATACAGGCCAATGCAACAACATATTAGTGCGACACTCTCTTGAGAAATTCTCACCTCTCTTCTAATGTGCACTCCTATCGTACTAACCTTCCCAATGATTTATCTCATCATATATCACACTATCTTTCCCCAAGGATTTCACTTATCTTAGGTTATTCGCAGGATTTACAACTGAACAACACAAGTATTTAAAACGTAAGATTTCAATTTGTAACCAAGGTTCTCCTTTTAACTTTATTAATCAATAAAGTTTTCCAGTGTCATATCATACTTTCTCAAAACAATTATTTATAATTTGAGTCATCAACCATGTCCTACATATCAAATCATAATAGGCAGTTCCAGATTTCAGAATTTCATATATATATTAAATACTCGTATAATATATATATATTATAACAGCACCCCAAATAAAAACTATGGTGCACCCCGTATCACTCGTATTAAGGGGAATACAAATTCGGAATCACTCTCGAATTGTATTAACACATACACAAACAATATTGAGGCGAAGCATAGATTCCAAGTCTCTAAGAGGATGGCACATGCTTGCGTCTCTTAGGACCGTCTGAACTATCACATCGATAGCCTGTACCAAGGATATCTATCTTCTAGGGTACAAGTCAATATCCCCCATAAAGGTCCCATCGAGATAAGACTGTCCCAGTGCGGTAACCTCAGGGATAGCAAGTAGCGTGGGCATGATTTTCACAAGTATATAATATATGCATACACAATCATATAAATATACCACTTTTATTATATCAATTTAGGTTTATCCCATAACCCACATTCACAACATTTATCCTTATTTTCCCATTATTATATATCAAGTATAATGGTTCGTTTCTAACTTTAATTCGAAGGGTTTTTCCAACTTACTACGTGATTGGACATAAATATTGTATATTTATTCCCCTAATTTCAGTGCATTTGTGAACCCGAGTGACGTAACCTATATGGATTTGACGCACATTTATGCTACTAATCTTCGTTGGCAAGTATTTTATGTTTCGTGCTTCTCTTATTGGTTTTACAGGTTCATTATGCAAGCAGCGCAAAAGAGAAAGCGAGACAATGAAAGAAAAGCTAAGAAGGCAAGTTCAAGGGCATTTTGGTAAATTCTTCGGCCAGATCCTGAAGGAGGAGTCAACTGGAAAGTTGAAGAGCTCGGAACAACGAGAACACTGGAAGAAACGGCACCCAAATCCAAGCTACAGTTGATGAGTTATGACCCGTTGATGTTGAAGAAAGGAAAGAAAACAAGAAAAAAATTCTAAGTGTTGAATGGAAGAAAAAGCACCCCAGACCAGCAGACATTCGCGAACCCAGGGGCGAACCGGTTTGGGGGGCGAACCGGTTCGAGGAACATGCGAACCGGTTCGGGGGTCCTGAAGCGCAATTTTTCTCCTTTATTCTGATTGGCTCTAAGGTTTCCTTCTTATACAACATCAAAATTTCGTGGTTTAATCCTCTACATCACAAAAGGTTTCCAGAATATCATTTAAGTCATCACTACATGCAATTTCCTATCTCAAATTGGGTTTTTCTTCCATACAATTTATCCTAATCATTCCTAAACCAATATGAAAGATGCATCAACGAAATAAGCAAGATAAACACTTGCCTGGGATTTTCAGAAATCTGGTTTGGTGTTGAATTTGGTGTGGTTGCGTTCCCCGTCTCGCGATCTACGCGTTGGTGGTGGCGGCGGTGCAAACGGATGGATTCTGGGCCTTGGAATGCTTTGGAAGCTCTCTCCTTCCCTCTCCTATGGCCGTCACTTGTCTTTGCTTGTTCTAACCCTAGAAGACAACCTTAGACATCTGATATAACCCTTGAAATTTCGTGGGTTTAATTACCCAAAAATGTAAAATGACCAAAATGCCCTCCCGGGGTACTAATTAAGCCTAAAATTGCCCCGAGACTCAAACCAAACCCCCGGGTACACTTTTCTGACTATCTCGACCCTTCCGGACACGTTGGCGCACTCAAAACGACCATACGGATAACTAAAAATATTTCACTTTTATTAATCAACATTTATTCCCGACGCGACACAGGCGCGTCCCGACTTAAATTTCCATAATTGTCATTTTATTCACACGTGACAATACTATAAAAATAAATCTCATATATTACTATACTCATCCAGTAATACTCAACAAATAACAAATTTCCAATAATTACTAACTCTCGTCACGCTAGTAAATATTTAAAACAACATTCCGGATTAAAATTAAATTAATTTATCTCAATTAAATTTTAATAAATCCTTAAATTTAAAAGCCATGAAAATACGGGCTATTACAGTTTCCTCCTTTCGGGATTTCAAAGCTATGCCCTTATCTTCCTTCTTCTCATCCTTCGAGGGAAACATGTCAAGTAAATAGGTTTGTAAGTCGCCTACAAGCTCTTCAAGTTTCGTAGAGGCTAAAGTTCTTAAAGAATTTAAAACGATCACCTGTGTAATAAATCTATTCGGGTAAAGACCTCAAAATTTTCTTTGCGACACGGTTGTCGGGTATCTTTTCTCCCAAATTAAAATATGAATTCACAATATTGGATAATCTCGCATAGAACTCATCAAAAGTCTCATTTTCTAACATCTTAATTGTTTCAAATTGAGTGGTGAGGTTTTGGAGTTTAGAAGCTTTAATGACACTCGTACCTCCATGGTTGAGTTGGAGAATATCCCATGTCTCCTTAGACTTTTCACACATCATAATCCGACGAAACTCCTCCGGAATGACCTCACTAAGGATTTAAGTGCCGACCTCATATGCGCTTTCCAATACACGTAGCTGGAACCATCAAAAATAAAAAATAAAAAAAGTAAATTTTCCATATTTAACTCCAAAATTAAACAAAGGATCTTAACGCAATAATTTAGCGTTCCCGCTCTGATACCACTTGTTAGTGTGATGGTTCCCGAAATATCCCAAATTTTAATGTCTAAACAAATTTTTAATTTCTTTTAAAATTGAAGTGAAATAAAATTAAATTAAACAAATAATGACAATTTCTACTTAAGCAAAATTAATTCAATTCAAGTTCTAAATATTTCCAAATTAAATTAGTTGACTTGAATTAAACGAAAATTACCCAAATTTAAACTAGCACGAAATTACACTAAAGTTGCAATTTAAACAAATTTTTTATCTTGTTAACCTAAACAAATTAGAACCGAAGTTAAAAAAGAAAAATGTCGAAAACTGAAAAAAAACTGAAATGTCGTTCGAACGACTTTTTGATGTCGTTCGAACGACTTCGTTCTAATGAGATTACAAAGTTGCAAAAGGCATAAATCTCGTTAGATAACCTCGTTCGAACGATGTCATTCTAATGACCTTTCTAATGAAATTTTAGAAAAAATGAAACGAATCTTGTTAGAATGTTCGTTCGAACGACCTGTGAATCTCGTTCGAACGAAATCCCAGTTTTGTTTGAATGACTTTTAAAAAAATTAGAAACTTCTTTTAAAGCCCCAAAACTTTTATGATAAGTTTTAAAATGATTTTTTGATAAAAAAATATAAAGTTTGTTTGACAAAAGGTTTTATAAAAAGACACCCATAAAAATATCCAAGTATTTATATATATATATATATATATATATATATATATATATATATTAAATGCATTCATACCTTTTGAGACATTGGATAACTTGAAATGAATGACGAAAATCGGCACTGATGATATCTTCACTTTAGGCTTGGACGCTACGTCTTCAACTCAATCGTCATAGGCTTGAAAGGACAAAAAAATATTTTATCCTATGACTCAAATAGGTTTGTCCAGCATTAATCCAACAGTACACATTGACTCAATTGGAAATTTGTCCTTACAAACTCTAATCGGTTTTGGTCTTCTAAGAAATATACTGCTATATTTCCCTTCCTCGTGGATGTAGGCAAGAGATCTATCTAATAACATACATATATGTTCTTTATTTACTACATTCATACTTTGGGGTTTAATCATAATATTTATTTTATTGTGGGCTTGATATCCCTTACAATTTGGTGTTATCTGTGGAAAATTTCTAAATTCTCACAACTATGAAATCATCTTCCCTATAACAATTATGAGTACTAACCAATACCACCGTTCGCATGTAAGAAGTCGTGTCTAGTCTGAGGTACAAGTCGTCAGGAGAGAGAAAACTCTATCCAGACTCCCTTATCCTCCCAGGCAATCAAGGACAATGGGCGTTTACCCAGGAGGTTCGCCCTAGACACCATCCCCGTACTCCTACTACTTAATGGCTTGCCAGAAGAGTAGAATCCTAGCCGGCCAGTATCTATGAAGAAAGGTTGACCCAGTTGATTGAACAATCATAGGAGTATAGATTCAGTTCTCATACCGTAAAAAGTCATAGGAAGAGAAGAATCCATTCCTTGAGGAATAACAGGTCCATCCATGTTGGAAGGGCCTCTAGATTCATAAGCCCTCGCGTGGTGCACTCTAACCCGTGACGTGTTTATCGCTCGCTAGTACATAATTTAATTAACTGAAATCATTGAATAGTTCATTCAACTGAGTTCGTATAGAGCAGTAGGTCAGTTCGCCCTGAAATGCCGATGAATAGTTTAGGGAGTGATGAACTTAGAAGTTTCATCAAGAAGGAATTATAAGGAATGGTTAAATAAGATTTTTATGCAAACTCCAAAGGACCTCTCCAGGAAAGTGTTGGGGATGAATCCGCCTCACCCTTTATCTCAGAGATAGAAATCTTAGAACCACCGAAGATGTTATCGGTTCTTAAGATCATAACTTATGATGGTAAGGCGGATCCCTCCCATCATATCAGAGATTATCATCAAAAGTCCATTTGGAGCCATCATGACGCCCACACGTATCGATCCTTTCTTTCAACTTTAAGAGAGATTGGCCTACAGTGGTTCAAGAAGATCTCCCCCAGATCAAAATCCTTATTTAAGGAACTAGCTGAGCAGTTCATAGCCCGCTTCGTCACCAATAGAAAAGTGGTCAAGGCGGTGGACTCACTGATCACTCTCAAAAGGAAGAAAGGAGAGTCCCTTATGAATTACAGGCAACGGTACTGGGAGTTATTCAATGAGATAGATGACTGCAACGAATTATTGGCCATCTCATCCTTCAAGTTTGGCCTTTTTAGGTCGGATGATCTTTACAAATCCTTGACCAAGAAGCGAGCCTCAACTATGGCACTGGTAAAGGGTAACCCAAATCGCTTACCAACAAAAGATGCTTACAGGCATTGGAGACTTTATTTAAAGATCATTTCTAAAAGTTTATTACGTTGATTAGAGATAAGATGTATTTCAAGAGGCCGACCAAGATTGTAGACAAGGACGCCAACCTTAGGTGCATTGATGCTCTAAATAAAGTGTGTGATTCATATGTAAATCTTTCGCAACAAGTAGTATCCGGGAAAGTCTAAAATTATATTCCACGGGGATTAAACGCTCCCAAGATAACTAAAGTGGGTTGAAGGATATTATTTAAAAGTCACAAAATGAAAATGTAAAAGATGATTTGTTTTTTGAAGTTGTGAGATTAATTAACCGCTAAAGTAATGTGCGTTTAATTAATAGAGAACGAGTAAATAATGAAGATAATATAAAACGAACTAAGAAAAGCTTGAGTTCAAAAGATAAAAGGGATTGAGGATCATTCTCCTATCTTGTATTCACTAAGAACACGATGGGGTTTGGTTCAAATTATCTCTAATAAAATATAACTAATTAAGTCTGAATATCAACCATGTAGAGACTAACCTCATCAATGGAGGATTATGGGTTAATTAATTGTGGCGCTAGATGGGTTGGGTTGTAGTAAAGCTTCAAACACTACTCTTGCAAGACAAGAGAAGTTAAGAAACTAGGATACTCCAATGCCAACACACGAAGTTCCATTAGAGTAATTATAAATGAAACCCTAACTATGAAGCTCAAGCATCCAAGGTGGGATCACGATGCCCAACCGATAGGACTAGCCACTCGTGATAGAAACTAAGTGAAACATGAAAGAGAACATCATTAATGAAGAACCCATATATTTATGAACCAACTAACTAAAGAGAGATCAATATATACAAGTTAAAGCTACTAAACAAGCAAGGAAGATGTAGGTAAACAAAGATTGCATTAAAAATGAACTAACTTGATGTAATCAATGCTTTACATATAAGAAGAAAACATAAATCCTATTGACCTAGGAGAGAGAAGAGAGAGTTTCTAAATCTTGGGGATTGAACTTATAAATTCTCTTCTCTAAGTTCAATCCCCAACGTTCTTGTACTCCAGAAGGAACACCGCTGATCGAGGATGTTCACCGTCAGCTAAAAGTTCCCTGATTTTCCAGGACTTAATCAGTTCGGCAGCCCGAATCTTGCGAAGATCTGGTTCTGAGTTCTTTGTCTTCGCTGAAAAGAGAAAGAGAGAAAGATATGAGAAAAATCATGCATGAACAGAGAATCAATGAGCAAAATAAGAACTATGCCTACCTATGTATTCCTCCCCATAAAAGGGAATCTCAAATCTCCCAGACCTCGACCCTTCAGTATGGGGAGGGAACTGCCAATTTCTGATAATAAACCTCTCATGCCAGTAGTCCTTGTGGGAATTAGGTAGATTTACTACCAATACCCTATCAGGACTCCTAGCCTTGAGGTAAAGAAGACCATAGCTTTTTTGAGAAAAAGAGTAGCAGAAGCAGATTTCAGCAAGCCCTAGATTGGTGCCATGGAGCTGGTTAATTCTATGCACACCATTGATAATTTTCCAAACATTGGGCGAGCACTGTGCAGAAACTATATTAAAGTAACCAAAAAAGTGCAAAAATAAGTTATTGGGGGGAAAAGTAAGACCCACCTAGGATACCAAGAGGACATGAATTCAGTGACCGTCCTCAACGCCTCTAACATTACGAGGAACGGGGCCACATTCAATGTCCACCCAGTTTGGAATGTTGTAGTACTTCCTAAATTCAGTTATCGACCTATTGCCTATTTTCGTCATCGAAAAAGAAAAAACCTAGTTGCGGATATGAAGAAATTCCAACAGAAAAAGAAAAAAGAAGAAGTGAGAAGAACTTACGAAGTAGGAGTCAGCTTGGGACAAGGCAAAGTCACAAGCAGGGACGGTGAGAAGATGAGAAAGAATCTTAAATATGGAAGACGAGACCTAAGAATAAGAAAGCTACAGTGAAAGCTTGGAGAAATTTAGAGAAATCAAAGAAGTTAGAAGCAACGTTTAGATAATGGTCACTCCTAGATGATTTAAACCTTTCTAATCATAACGCACTGGTGACGAGGAGATCTGTCGCCTAAATCAATTTGAGAAGGGTGCTTCAATCCAAAAAGTTATGCATGATTCACAAAAGTGCCATTAAGGCAAATCATTTAAAATTATTGAGCCCAAACTGTGACCCAAAAATTTTAGGGGCAATTGTGGGTACCTCGATTTGTCACTCTGGCCCAGACAAGTAGCTCGATTAAACATGGCCCAAAGTTTAGAGGCCCCGCGCGTCAACTGATTCAGTTATGACTTATCCAATTCCTAAAATCTCTCATGTAGATATTCTAGGGATTATCGGTTAACATGGGGGAGTCCAACACCCCCACTCTCCGAAAAATAGTATGTATATAATAAACCTTCAGCCCGGGGGTAAAGGGCATGTATTCTTTTTTATAAACACTCCCTGACGTAAAGAAAAATAAAATACTGAGAGCACCACCGTGGACGTATGCTTTCTTGCTGAATCACGTATATCTTTGTGTTGTGTGTGATTGTCGTTCCTTTAAATTCTTTACTTATTCTGGTGATTGTCTTTGCTTGTTAATTTGTCTTGAGTTTAATTGTCACCACATACCTTTTATTATCAATCTCGTAAATAGTTTGGGCTTAAAAAATGTTTAAGTACAAATAATTGGTTACATACCAATAAATAGTCCCATAAAGTTAAAAAAAAATCATCAAACCTCCACTCTTACAATATCGACATATGCAAATAATAATAAAAATAATGATAACTTATGAAAAGAAATACCCTAACTATGAAAATAAAACAATTGGATTCAAAGACAACTTCATAACTAACTATTTTGATTGTAGAAATCCAGTCCAAATGCAGGTTTAAAGCTAGAGGACCACATTATTGATACACATAGCAACAAAGAAAAAATTTAAGTAGATTCATTATGTTAAAAGTGGAAAGAGGAAACACCAAGTAAAAGGAAGATTCCTTATGAAAAATAAAAAAGTATTATTTAGATAAAATATTAATCAATATCTTAAAATCACCAAATAAATGTAGATCACATATACAAGAACCACTAAATCTCAAATTTAGCTATAAACAAACAATTAAACAAAGACGCGGTTGCATAACTAATTTGAAGGTTTCACTACAAAGGTCGATCAAAACATGAACTAATTTGTTTAGGAGTTGAGTTCACAGATACTGAAAATGGTTCTAAAGACTGAGGTTTTTTAAATCGATCTTGACCCTTATTCTATACATTATTTCCTTTCTTATTTTCCATAATTGATATTTTTCAGGAAGACAATAAGGGTTTATGTAGTTATGGCATTAAACCTGGCATACTCTCTGTTTCACTAATTACACCCCTTGCATCCAAAACCTAAAAGTAGTAAAGTTAAAGAAACATAATTATTACAATTGTAAACATGAATGTATATGACCATAATTTCACAATAAAATAAATCAAAGCAATATTTTAGTCTTAGAAGCAAAACCCAATTTTATTAGGTTAAAACTTTATGATGGGTAGCAGTTGAATAGACTGAAATACCGAAGTGAGATGAGAGTTACCTCTAAAGGATGAAGAAAATAGTACACTTATCGAGTTTTCAGAGTCCATATGTGAAATTATATGGAACTCGATGAGAGAAATAGAATTTTTGTGAATCATCCACTTCATTAGTCATGCTGCTCACGTCTCCGATCATTGATGTCTTCTCCAGTATGTGTCACGACCCCGTCCCAAAATTAGTAGTAGGGAACAAGTGTCTTGACATGCCACCAAGGCAACATATATTCTGACTTAAATTGTTTCCTTAAATAAGTGCAACGGAAATATAATCACATGGTTATGAATCGTAAACTACTGAAAGTAAAGGAATTACGTCATCAGAGCTTTCTAAAAGGAAACTTCATTTATTTTAAAAGTGACAACGAGTTACAACTTAAGAAAAAATTTAAAACTTATTACAAGAGGGCCAAACATTCTCTAAATGATAAAACAAACATAATAACAAAAAGATCTCCAAAAGTTGAATCTTCAACACAAGCCTTTTTCGTTCCCTCCGCGAACCTACTTATTTCCTGAAATATGGTCCTTTATACAACATCAGCTAAAAGTCGAGTGAAAATTAATCTCCAGACATTCCATGGTTTTTCAGAAAATTGATACCTATTCAATTTACAACATAAGGTATATACATATATGGACAGGAATTTGTAGTAAAATATATAAAGCAAACTGACAGTATATATTTTCAGAATAAACAGTTCAGAGCAGAACAATAAAATAATTTGAGCAGTATATCAGTTATTAAATTTTCTTTTAATGGTCATGTACGCTCTAATACCCAGATAAACAGATAGTGTCACCAGATATTTCCACGTGGTAACAACACAGACAGAAAATCATGATCTCTGAAACAACGCCTTATTTAGGGCACACCAGCGATAAACTAGCTGGGAAGGTACCACCCAAATATTTCCACCCGTTAGTCAAGGCAAACATAGTAAGAGAGTTTCCATAGGCCGAATCAATAATTTCAGAATTCAAATCAGATGTATACATCAAGAGATATACATATATAACAAACGACGGAATCATCGGTATCGGATGTATTTTGAGAATAAAACATTTCACAAAATAGATATAGTTTTCATAATATCATACAATCAAAATACGCAAGGAATGTCACAAAGTACTCACCTAGAACAGAAATCCAAAGTTACAAATACAAAGTCTTGGATCGCTCGTTAATCTTAAAACGAAACTTCTTCTTAAACTTCCTCACACTTTCTCTCACTATTTATTTTTGAACTTTTGGAGTAATTTCGTATAGGAACTAATCCTAAGGCCTTATTTATAGTTTTCCAAAATTATTAGGGTGTTGACATGTGTCCCGATGACTAAGCGTTTATTTTGGCGAGTCAGCGTGTCGCGTAACGTCGCTATCTTGTAGTCTTAATTCACCAGACCGCGACATGTGTTTTAAGTTTTTCTAAATGCATGACATGTGTTTTATCTTTTCGTATAAAGGCGACACGTGTGCGGTGGAGGTGTCAAAACCAAGCACGAGGTGTAAATTTATTAAGGGTATAAGGGTCATTTTACACGTGAAGTTTATTTTAGTAATTTTACACCATACATTTTCAATATTTCTTAGAGGTACTTGAAAATATTTTATTTACAACATGTTTTTTTTTGTATTTTCATTTTAGTCCCTCAAACTTTCTTTATTTAAAAATTAGGTCCTTAAAGTTTCATAAAAAATTATTTTCTACCCCAAAACTTATCATTTAGCTTAGGATATGCTATAAGACTTTGATTTAATACATTTTGATTAATAAGGGGGTTATTTTAAAGTGTTTAAGTCGTCCTAACTAGCCTCCCTTTCCAACCAATCAAAATATAACACATAGTGTGGCAATAGGACAAAATACAACTTAAAGGATGGACAGATTTGCCCTTATTTCGTAATTTCGGCATAACTTCTTGCACAGACCTCCGTTTAACACACTGTTTATTGTGTTACAAACCTAATTCATATATATACAACTTTTTACTTTTTACCTCAAATCAATTGTTATGTTACAATGGTCAAAAGCAGTCTCTAATATGAACATTCCAATCGAAAATTTTATGTTTGTATTAATTTGACATTTCATGATTTCTGAAGGTAGGTTTAGACTAAAATAATAATTTAACGTTATCCATATCACATATGAAATAATACAACATTTAAAACTATATATGAACATATAAAAGTGGGGTCATTACATCCTACCCTCCTTATAAAAAGTTTGGTCCCCAAACTTTACTTACATAAATTTTAAAATAGGTATGGATAGCGCTCCTTTATTCCATCTTCCCATTCCCATGTTGCTTATTCAACAGTACGATTACGCCATAATACTTTGACCAGTGGAATTACATTGGTTCATAATAACTGATCTTTATGGTCCAAAATATCTACTGGATGCTCAATGTATGACAAATCTTCTCTAATTTGAAGAGGTTCGTGACTTAGGATATGCGCTGGATTTGGGACGTATTTCTTCATCATTGACACATGAAACACATTATGCACATTAGAGAGTTCAGGAGGTAAGGCTATTCTATACGCAACAGCTCCTTTCCTTTCAAGGATTTCAAACGGTCCTTTGTATCTTAGACTTAACTTCCCTTTATTCCCAAATTGGATTACTCCCTTTGCTGGTGATACTCGTAAGAATACATAATCTCCTTTTTGGAATTCCATATCTCGTCGACGATTGTCAACATAACTCTTTTGACGGCTTTGAACGATTCGAAGTCGGTCTTGTATCAATTTCACTTTCTCTGTTGTGATCTGGATCAATTCTAGTCCCAATAATTTTCTTTCTCCAACTTCTACCCAACATGTAGGGGAACGACACCTTCTACCATAGAGTGCCTCATACGGAGCCATTTGAATACTTGCTTGATATCTATTATTATATGCAAACTCCACTAACGGTAAATGATCATCCCAATTACCCTTCAGATCAAGTACACGTGCCCTAAGCATATCCTCTAAGGTTTGAATGGTTCTCTCAGATTGTCCATCCGTTTGAGGGTGAAAAGCGTGCTGAAATTCAATTTTGCTCCCATGGCTGTTTGTAGTCTTTTCTAAAAGAGAGACAAACATCTAGGGTCATGATCAGAAATAATTAAAACCGGGGTTCCATGAAGCCTAATAATTTCCCGTACATACAACTTAGCTAACTTTTCTAAAGAATGGGTAATCTTAATGGCCAGAAAATGAGCAGATTTAGTTAACCTATCAATAATTACCCAAATAGAATCATTACCATTTGAACTCCTTGGTAAACCTGTCACAAAATCCATAGTGATATGTTCCCACTTCCACTCAGGGATAGGTAGGGTTTGTAGTAATCCTGATGGTTTTTGATGTTTTGCCTTTACTTGTTGATAAACCAAACACTGAGATATAAATTCCTCTATCTCCCACTTCATGTTATTCCACCAAAAAACTTCTCGGAGATACATTTTTGTACATCCGGGATGAAATGTGAATCTTGAGTAATGACTTTCCTCCAAAATTTGCCTCTTTAGTTGGGCATCACATGACACACACACTCTATTTCCGAACCTCAATATATCATCTCGTATCCCAAATTCAATCCTCATCCCTTCAATAACTTCTTCTCTAATCTTCTTCAGTTGTGGGTCATTTACTTGTGTAATTTTGATCATTTCCATCAACATGGGTTGTACTTGTAAGTTTGCGATTATTCCTCCTTTACTATAAATACATACATCTATTTCCATACTTCTTAAATCCTTCAACAGTGCTTCCTGGCTTGTGATAAGACACGCTAAATTTGGTGTAGACTTCCTACTTAAAGCATATATTTGCTATCCCCGGATGATAATGAATATTCAAATCATAATCATTCATTAATTCTAACCACCTCCTTTGTCTCATATTCAATTATTTTTGGGTAAAAATATATTTCAAACTCTTATGATCGGTATAAATCTCACAAGTCTCACCATACAAATAATGTCTCCAAATCTTAAGAGAAAAATTACAGCTGCTAATTCTAGGTCATGGGTTGAATAATTTTGCTCATGTGGTTTTAACTGTCTCGAGGCATAAGCTACTACTTTTCCATTTTGCATTAGCACACATCCCAAACCATTTTTAGAAGCATCACTATAAATCACAAATCCCCCCGTCCCGGAAGGAATAGTCAAAATTGGGGCAGTTACTAATCGATTCTTAAGTTCTTGGAAACTATTCTCAACTTCCTCAGACCATTCATATTTCACCTTCTTTTGGGTTAACCTATATAGAGGTTTGGCAATACTAGAAAATCCTTCAACAAATCTTCGATAATATCCTGTTAATCTAAGAAACTATGAATCTCCGGCACATTAGTTGGTCTAGGCCAACCTAATATAGCCTCAATCTTTTGAGGGTCAACCGACACTCCCTCCTTGGAAATGACATGTCCTAGAAAAGAGACACTAGGCAACCAAAACTCACACTTCTTTAATTTTGCATATAATATCTCCTTCCTAAGGATTTGCAATACTATCTCTAAATGCTTTTCGTGTTCTTCAATATTCTTGGAATAAATAAGGATGTGATTAATGAAAACAACCACACATTGATCCAAATATTTCCTAAACACTCTATTCATCATATCCATAAAAGTGGTTGGTGCATTAATTAGACCAAATGGCATCACAAGAAATTCATAGTGACCATATCTTGTACGAAAAGTTGATTTCGAAATATCATCCTCCTTAATCTTTAATTGGTGATAGCATGACCTAAGGTCAATCTTAGAAAATACGTGTGCTCCTTGTAGTTGGTCAAACAAATCATCTATACGAGGTAGGGGATATTTATTCTTAATGGTCACCTTATTTAGTTCACGATAATCTATACATAACCTCATCGTCCCATCCTTCTTTTTAACAAATAACACTGGAGCACCCCAAGGGGATACACTTGGTCTAATAAAACCCTTATCTAACACGTCTTGTAATTGAACTTTTAATTCCCTTAATTCTAAAGGTGACATACGATAAGGTGGTTTTGAGATTGGTATAGTTCCAGGAATAAGGTCAATTGTAAACTTTATTTCTCTACTAGAAGGAAGATTGGGTAAGTCATCAGGAAAAACATCTGGTAAATATTTAGCTACAGGAAAATCTTCTAAACTAGGATCTTTTGTTTAAAAATCAATAACACTCACAAGGAATCCTCGACATCCCTTGTTAAGAAACCTACAAGCTTGCATTGCAGAAATAATACGAATGGGAGATAGGATCCCTATTCCTTCAAAACTGAATTCTGATTGGTTAGGTATTTGGAAAGTAACTCTCTTCTCAAAAAAATCTACCTTTGAATGATACGATGCTAACCAATCCATCCCCAAAATGACTTCAAAGTCTTTTATGTCTAAAACTACCAAATCAGCGAATAGTTTATGACTACTAACATCTATAGGGCAAGACTTATATACTAAGGTTCCCACCAATAACTCACCCGAAGGAGTAAAAACGGACATGATGTGATTCAAGGGTTCAGGCCTATTAGGAAAGCGATTAACGAAATGCACAAAAATAAATGAATGGGTAGAACCAGGATCTATTAAAACTTGAAAAGGTTGTGCACATATAGAAAGTGTACCTGATACTACTGCATTAGAAGCTTGGGTATCAGAAAGTGCAAAAACTCTACCTTATCTGCCATGGTCCTTCTTTTCACCTAAAGGTTGTATCGGAATCCTTGTTGGGGTTGGGCAGTCTTTTATCTGATGTCCTTTTTATCCACACCTAAAATAAGCTCCTGTGTCCTTATAACAAGGTCGTCCTCCATGCATCTTTCCACATTGCTGACATATCTTGTTATTATACCGTTTGTTATCACTTGCTCCCCCAACATTGGATATACTCCTAAAATTAATTCTATTATTTGGGCTCTTCCCTATTTGTTCCCCAAACTTCCTCTTACCATCTCTAATTTGATTGTACTCCTCACCATCCCTTTCGTCTATCGTAGCCCTAACCACAACGTCACTATACGATGTCAACTTTAAGATGGAAATTCTACTACGAATACTCAACCTTAACCCACGTTCAAACTTTATGGCTTTTAAAACATCAGTTATCACAATATAAGGTGCAAAACGGGATAACTCGGTAAACTTGGTCTCGTACTGACTAACCGTCATATTCCCTTGCACTAGACTCATGAACTCAGCTGCTAATTCATCCTTCACCGTTTCAGGGAAATATTTCTCATAAAAGATCACCAATAAGTCCTTCCAACCTATGCAAATATTCCTCTCCTCGTGTATTCTCTTAGTCAATCTCCACCAATGTTCGGCTTCACCTTCTAACATAAATGTTGCAAATGAAACCCTTTGTTCATCTTTACATTTAAGAATATCGAGCATCTTTTCCATCTGCATCACCCAACTTTCTGCTTCAGCGGGGTTAGGAGTACCTTTAAAAGAAGGCGGGTTCAACTTCTTGAAATGCTCAATGGTAGAGCTAGTTAGTTCTAGATTCCTTGGTGCTCCATTATTCACCTGATGCTCCACAATATTTGCTAGACTCTCAATCGCCTTGTATGCACCTTCTAGTCCTTCCATACTTGGACCACTTGTTCTCGCAGTTGATCTTGGTTTGGTCATTTTCTACAGTCATGGCCAAATATAAGACGTATTATACTAACTCAAAATTGCAAATTATAAGAACAGTTATATATAAACATTTATATGTGGACTGTAAGAGATATGGAGCGTTATCACATATGTCGGATATTTAATCCTATATCCAATGTATGGAGACTTAAAATCGATAACGTTTGAAACTTATGTTCAGTAGTCTACGGGTTCATAACCTATGCTCTGATACCATCTTTGTCACGACCCCGTCCCAAAATTAGTAGTAGGGAACGAGTGTCTTGACATACCAAATAAGTGCAATGGAAATATAATCACATGGTTATGAATTATAAACTACTGAAAGTAAAGGAATTACGTCATCAGAGCTTTCTAAAAGGAAACTTCATTTATTTTAAAAGTGACAACGAGTTACAACTTAAGATAAAATTTAAAACTTATTACAAAAGGGTCAAACATGCTCTAAATGATAAAACAAACATAATAACAAAAAGAGCTCTAAAAGTTGAATCTTCAACACAGTCCTTTTTCGTTCCCTCCGCGTACCTACTTATTTCCTGAAAAATGGTTATTTATACAACATCAGCTAAAATCCGAGTGAGAATTAATCTCCAAACATTCCATGGTTTTTCAGAAAATTGATACCTATTAAATTTACAACATAAGGCATATACATATATGGACAGAAATTTACAGTAAAATATATAAAGCAAACTAACAGTATATATTTTCAGAATAAACAGTTCAGAACAGAACAGATAAAACAATTTGAGCAGTATATCAGTTATTAAATTTTCTTTTAATGGCCATGTACGCTCTAATATCCAGATAAACAGATAGTGTCACCAGATGTTTCCACTTGGGAACAACATAGACAGAAAATCATGATCTCTGAAACAACGCCTTATTTAGGGCACACCAACGATAAACCAGCTGGGAAGGTACCACCCAAATATTTCCACCCAGTAGTCAAGGCCAACATTGTAAGAGAGTTTTCATAGGCCGAATCAATAATTTTAGAATTCAAATCAGATGTATACATCGAGAGATATACACATATAATAAACGACGGAATCATCGGTATCAAATGTATTTTGGGAATAAAACATTTCACAAAATATATATAGTTTTCATAATATCATACAATCAAAATACGTAAGGAATGTCACAGAATACTCACCTAGAACAGAAATCTGAAGTTACAGATACAGAGTCTTGGATTACTCGTTAATCTTAAAACGAAACTTCTTCTTAAACTTCCTCACACTTTCTCTCACTATTTCTTTTTGAACTTTTGGAGTAATTTCATATAGGAACTGATCCTAAGGCCTTATTTATAGTTTCCCAAAGTTATTAGGGTGTTGACATGTCTCCCAATGACTAAGCGTTTATTTTGGCGAGTCAGCGTGTCGCGTAACGGGGCTACCTTGCAGTCTTAAATCACCAGACCGCGACATGTGTTTTAACTTTTTCTAAATGCATGACATGTGTTTTATCTTTTCATATAAATGCGACACGTGTGCGGTGGAGGTGTCAAAACCAAGCACGAGGTGTAAAGTTACTAAGGGTATAAGGGTCATTTTACACGTAAAGGGTATTTTAGTAATTTTACACCATACATTTTCAATATTTCTTAGGGGTACTTGAAAATATTTTATTTACAACATGGTTCTTTTTCTATTTTAATTTTAGACCTTGAAACTTTCTTTATTTAAAAATTAAGTCCCTAAAGTTTTATAAAATTTCATTTTCTACCCCAAAACTTATCATTTAGCTTAGGATATGCTATAAGACTTTGATTTAATACATTTTGATGAAGAAGGGGGGTTATTTTAAAGTGTTTAAGTTGGCCTAACTAGCCTCCCCTTCCAACCAATCAAAATATAACACATAGTGTGGTAATAGGACAAAAATACAACTTAAAGGATGGACAAATTTGCCCTTATTTCGTAACTTCGGCATAACTTCTTGCACAGACCTTCGTTTAACACACCGCTTGTTGTGTTACAAGCTTAAGTCTTATATATACAAATTTTTATTTTTTACCTCAAATAAATTGTTATATTACAATGGTCAAAACCAGTCTCTAATATGAACATTCCAACCGAAAATTTTATGTTTGTATTAATTTGACATTTCATGATTTCTGAAGGTAGGTTTAGACTAAAATAATAATTTAACATTATCCATATCACATATGAAATAATACAATATTTAAAACTATATATGAACCTATAAAAGTGGGGTCATTATACCATGTTTGCGATCAGATATGTAATTTGCTTTCTATCAATGAATAAAGGTTAGGGTCTTGTTCAGTTAAAGGCTAATTTCAAGTGGTTTCCTTTCTTTATACACAACAATTGGAAGGGTATTTATTTTCATAAAATGAAACCATTGATAGCCTCCATCGCTCAGATAGATGGATATCCGGTCTTAGGAAAGAGAGACGGAGATCAATCTTGTGAGAGAAAGAAAGTCAGACTTCGCGGAGAGTGAGCAGGAGAATGAAATGGGATAAAAGTTAGTTGGATCTAAATAAAAAGTAGAAGGCTATTAATATTTTGTCTCTCTTACTTCACCTTTTCAAATTTGACAGAGTTTTGGCACGGTTTAAGAGCATGCCAGATTTTGGAACTATTTTAAATCATAACAGATTCTGGAACGGTTTAGAATCATGCTAGATTATCCTTATGCAAACGTGGCATATTGGTATTTTTGGTGCAGTGAGGAACCCACTGTTCCTCTGATCGGATTTCTAGGAAGGATGACCTTTTCCCTAAGAATGATAGTTCTCCTTATCCGGGTAGGAGGAATCTCTAAGCTTATTAAGTTCCTAATGGTAGATATAGATTCTTGGTACAACGTTATCCTCGATAGAGGGTGGTTTCATACCATGATGTTTGTACCATATACTTACCACAAGAAGATAAAATGTATCACTGACAAGGAAGTCATGAAGATACTGGAGAACCAAGCCTTTGTTAGAAAATGTTTTATAGTTGCCATCCGACCGAAGCAGGAGAAGAAGAAAGAAAAATCCATAGAGCCAAAGGAAGGCTCCATGCCCTTCAAAAGTTATAAAAGTATAGGTGACCTGGTATTGAGAAAACCAGAGTTTCCCCTAACAATCTTGTTATGTAACCCCTTCGAGAAATAGTGTTTGATGAAAATTATCCTGAAAAAAAGTTCTTGATCGGTAGTTAACTCATGGAAGAAGATAAGAAAGAGTTAGTTATTTTGCTCAAAATCAACCAAGACGTATTTCCTACAAACCATATGATATTCTAGGATTAGATTCGAAAATGATGTGTCAAAAACACCATGTGGATCCACTACATCCACCAATGACTCAAAACGCATGATGAACCTCACTTGAGAAAGTCAAATTTATTGAGGAAGAAGTGGGGAAACTTCTGTAAGAGCAGTTCATAAAGGAAGTTCAATTCCCTAAGTGGTTGTCAAAACCCAGTAGTCGTGAAGAAAATCAATGGGAAGTGGAGAGTCTACGTAGATTTCACTGACCTGAACCATGCATGCCCAACACATAGTTTTCCTTTGCCCAAGATAGATCAGTTGGTCAATGCCACCTATAACCATGAATATATGAGCTTCCTCAACACCTACTCAGGGTAATATCCAATCCCGTTGTTCGCCCTTACTAGGAAAATTCTTCCTCCATCACCCCATTGTAGTTATATTTCTATAGGGTGACGCTGTTTAGATTAATGAACGTCATGAAAACCTACCAGAGGCTTGTGATAAAGATGTTCAAGGAGAAATTAAGAAGGGGTATCACCTTGCAGACCAGAAGAAAAAAATTAAAGTCCTTCGTCACAATAAAATGAAACTAAACGGGACAAAGTGCTCCTTTGGGTTATAACTGAGAAATTTCCTTGGATACTAAGTCACTTAAATAAGTATCGAGGCAAATCCTGATCAGATCACCCCCCACTAAAAAAAACTATGAGCTCGACACAAAAATTGACTTGCATATTAGTCGCTCTTAACCGCTTGATATCTAGATCCTCATATAAATGCCAACCTTTCTTTCAAGCACTTAGAAAAGAAGGGAAATAAGTATGGAATGGAGGATGCACCAGGGCACTTGAAGAAATAAAGAACTATCTTAGCAAACCACCATTGTTGACCATTCCAAACGATGAGGGACCTTTGTACTTGTAGTAAGTTTAACCTTGGTTTATAAGAAGAGTAGGGGTCAGACTCCAATTTATTATGCAAGCAAAACATTACGCGATGCTGGAAAAGATACCTACCATTATAAAAGTGTGCATACGCATTGGTGATAGCTTCTAGGAAGTTAAAACATTACTTTGAGGCACATATTATCATTATCCTAACCTCTTTCCCTCTGAAAGCAATGCTCTAGAAGGCCGACCTATCTCGACGGATGTCCAAGTGGTCAATAGAACTCAAAAGGTTTGATATCCAGTTTCAACCTATAACCTCGGTCAAAGGGAAAGTCATAGAAAATTTCATTGCCGAATTTTCCAGTGACCAAGAACCAGTAGAGACTGTCAATGAAAGTAAAGAATTTGCCTAACAGACGATCGAAGAAGGTTATAGATGGGTATTGTATGTTGATGGAGGCTCAAATTCCAATGGGGCAAGAGTGGGAATAGTACTAATATCCCTAAAAAATAGTTCTTGAGCAGGAGATTTGCTTGGGATTCAAAGCCTCCAACAACGAAGTTGAGTATGCAGCCTTGTTCAGTGGGTTATGGAAAGCACTTTCCCTAGGAGGTCGTCACCTTGATGTCTTCTACTACGCAAGGCTAGTATAAAATCAGATATCAGGAGACTACAACACTAGGGATAAATGCATGGGTGCATACCTTGAATAAGCCCATCACTTGATCGCCAAACTCAGGCATGTAAAAGTATAATAATTCCCAAGAGGGAACAATAGTCACACTGACACGCTGGACACACTCGCTTCGACTATTGAGGAGGATATGAAATAAAAAATTGAAGTAAAATACCTCGACAAGCCCAGTATCAATAAAGAAAAATTTGCCAAGCAGGTTATGGTCATAAACAGGATCCCGAATTGGATGTATCCAATCATACACGACCTAAAGAAAGATTCCCTACCAGTTGATAAGAAGTAAGCAAATAAATTACGAGTGAAACCTTCTCCTTTCCATTTAGCGATAGATTAAAAGATTTATTGGATCTCTTTTTTAGAATCTTACCTCCAATGCATGCACCCAAACGACATTGAGAAGACCCTCTACGAGGTCGCTGGGGGGATATATGGGATCCATATAGGGGGAAGGTCGCTAGAATTTAGGGCAATGAAAAAATGATACTGGTAGCCATATATGTGAAAGGACATAGTTGCCAATATGCAAGAACTATCATCTTTTCTTGTCGTTGATATATCAACCAACCAGCGACCTCAATTCCCTCATAAGTCCTTGGCATTTTGCCTAGTGGGGCTTGACATCGTCGACTCATTTCCCCTTGTATTTGGCGGCTGATGTATATGTTCGTCAGCATAAACTACTTCTCTAAATGGATTATAGGGGAACCTTTGGAAAAAAGATGTCAATATGACTAAGTTTATATAGAAGAACATCATAACATGGTTTGACATCCCTTGAGATTATCATAAAATAATAACACTTAATTCGAGAGCAACCTCTTTCAAAGCATTTATAATGAGCACAATATTAGTCACTACTACATTTCAATGGCCTACCTTCAAAACAACGAGCAAGCAGAAGCCTCTAACAAGACAATCCTCGACAGAATAAAAAAAATTGGAAAAAGCAAAGGGTGCATGGGTCAACCAGCTCCCCCACATTCACTGGGCATTCTGAACCACACCCATGAGATCAATGGGGGAAACTCATTTTGGCTTGGCCTATAGGATGGAGGAGGTCATCTAACTTGATGCATGTCTGCCGACTATGAAGTCCACCTTAGTCAATCATGATTTCAACAACTAATCAATCAGATCAGAGCTTGACTTAGCTAATGAAAAAAGAGAATTGACTCTTGTAAAATTTGCCTCCTACCAACAGCAGTTAGTCAAGCAATACAATAGGGGAGTCAAAGCGAGAAGCTTTAAGGTTGGGGGCCATATACTTATAAAGATCGTGGGATGTAATAAAAATCCCTCAGACGGTAAACTTGGGACCAACTGGGAAGGACCATTTAAAGTCATTTGAGACAAGTTAATAGGAGCTTACAATCTAGAAGAAACGGAGGGCAGAGATCCTCCCCGAGCTTGGAATGTGGTCAATTTAAAGAAGTTTTAATTTAAAATTTTAAGTTGATGACTAACCTTATTTCATTTATTTCAATTTTGAAGTATTTTTAAGAAGTTCGTTTAGACTTCTCGCATATATCTCTATGCACTATTCCAAGTGGGAGGCATATAAGTATTTAATAAAGAATATCAATTAGCTGAATGAGTTCTCTTTAATATATTTTTATTACTATGATGATTATCTTCTCTCAAATGTCTTCTTTTGAGACAAACGAATTGAATGAATAAAAACCAACTCTGAATAAATATCTGCGTATGAAACTAAATGGTCGGTCTACCAACATAAAAAGTTTCGGCGAGTAACAAAACATGAACAATGACTTACATATGATGAAAGGCCTACTGGTAAACCATAGGCAACTTTGACCAACTTGGTTATAAAAATACTTACTGGGGAATGACCCCACAAATAAGTGCATTTTTTCTTTTTTGGTTCTACGCCTAAGGTTTTGATGTAACGACATCACCTAAAAGGTAAGACCAGAATACCAAACATTATATAAGGAAGAAAAATGCAAAAAATTCCATTAATACCTGAAGTTATTACAAGGAAATTGAAAACAAACAATTTATAACAAAATGGCAAATACAACAGGATCAATTGCACTATTAGGATGACTCATTCAATAAACTCCCAGCTTCAACAGGTGAAACATCCAATGCGTAAGGTGTAACGATCATAAACATATCTTTAATTCTTGACGCCCCCCAGGACTCACTATGTTGACCAAATATTGAGGTCAATAGAGTTCATAATCTCCATCAAGGTCGTAGTCACCGAGGTACTTCCTCATCAATCTAACTAGAATGGCATCTGTTGGGATCCATGAAACATCATGCTTATAAGGAGGATTTTTCGATCATGGAAACTTGGTTTGTATCAATACTATAACTCAGAATCCTGTGGGACCTTTGCCACTGTGAGGGCATTGAGCGAACCATGTTTGTAGCCAATATTTTAAGAATCGTTAAAGGCACAATCCATGCTAAGAAGAGCCTCATCATAATAGTCCATTCATATTTCACATGGTTGTTTATGAAACTAAAATATGAGGTGATCAAGCTTCTCAGAAAATTCTTGAGGGTCATGGCTTGGTCATTGAAAGACTTTTGAATCTTCTCCATCCCCTTCCTTAACTGAGCATTCGCTTATTCCAAAAAAGAAATTTTTTCCACAAATTAATGGGTGGAGATGTATTTATTAAGTCTTTCAATCTCATATCATTGTTATCCTTCCCAAGGATAGTGGTGACCTCATAGGGACCAACGAGGTCGGCATGAAGAATAAAATTCCTCCTCGAATGGGCAGACTCAATATCAACTAATCTCTTATCGAATCCACCATCTTTTTCCATCTCGATAAGCTGCTAGTCAAAATTAGACTTCAGTTTGGCTATCAACACCTTGTGATTGCCTTAGGAAATAAAAAACATATCATGAAGGGCAACGTTGTCTTCCACTAACCAATTAAAGAGGCGATGAAGGCCCAAGTAATCCTCTTTTGCTTGATCGGTCACACCAGGACCCAAGTGCTGGCCAAGGCCATCATCATCATCATCATCATCCTCATCTTATCTGACAGCATATAGTCTTCCTCTTCTTCCTTAGAAGTCATTTTGGGCAGTGACAACGCTGAGAGTCTTAAGTTAAACTGCATGAACAATTGGTCGTACATATAAGCTCGGAAAATAAAATCCATGCAAAAATAACAGACAAGAGGCAGTGGTTGAATCAAAACTGGGCATTTCATTGAAAGAATTACAAATGAGGCGAACCCATACAACGTTCAAAGAAAAAGTAAATACAAAGCTATAAGGGGCATTCTTATTGACCTTATCTTTCTTGATAGTTTGGGAAATAACCACTGTCTCCAATTGACCGACTCCGGTTATAGCAACGTGCTCTACCTATGACTGAACATACTCATTAATAGCGCATTTCCCTCTGACCTCCCCCTCAACTTCCTCCTCCTCCTTAACTTTAGTCACACTGGCCTTCGCGAGATCCTGGGCCTAACCGTTCCAGAAAAATACATTCCTTAGATATTATATCTGATCTTTAGCCTTGAAAAAATCTTCGTCCCAACCACATGTGAAGGCATCCTCCTCAACTTTAGCCTTAGCCACATCATCCCTCTTCCTAGAATTATTAGCATCAACTTGGCCTTCTCAGCTTCTCTTTGGCCCAAATTAGCTACAGCGACCCAAGTAGCCGAGTCGTCAATCTCCTTCTGAAGAAATGATGTTCTCATTCTTAAATTATTTAACCTTATTCTCCAACTTTTTTTCTCGATCGCTTACGCCGCATTAATTGACTGAGGATCCTACAAGGACTTTCTCAGACCTTCTATGGCTACCTCCACATCGACAGAATAAATTTTCAAAGTGCCATTCCTCTCGAACAACTGATCATAGTCAATTAAAAACTACAAAGACAAATGACGAATAAGAATTCGGTAATTATTTTGACAAAATGAGGATAAAAGATGAATTATATGACAAACTTATAAGGGAGAGGTTGTGGTTAGCACGCTCAAGAAGCCGACCATGGGTCAGGACAGAAGCAGTTGCCCTATCAGCGGGAAAAATTGTTGACCAAATTTGGTCTCGAGACAACCGGGTTGAGCTACCATGGATTGGGCAATATATCTACCTTTATTAGAAGTATATTTCCCCAAAACAACTAGTGGGTCAGAAGGAGCATGTTTTTTAATATCTTTGAAAGAGGTCCATGATCCTTCGAGGGTGCATTCCCTAGATTCAAAGGATTTATTAGACCCCACCCTCATTTCTTGCTCGTCGACCGAGCAAGTTCCTTGTCATTTCTCAATGGACGAGAAGGGGTCTTGTTGATATTTAAACTTGCATTTACCAATTAACTACTTTCCTCTTTAGGGCCATAATGTCAAAAGATTCTTCAAGAGGAATGATGGTTGAAATGTCCAAAGGTTCAAAAGATTAAGAGGTTCCCTCATCGCTTGAGTGCTCAAAATTGGATCCCTCATTGGTTGAAGCCTCTGAATTGTCCAACATAATGGGGATGGTCGAAGCTTGTTCCACTGGCTTCTCAACAAAAGAGGTAATAAAACTCTTATAGCCGAATAAGAAGAATGGTGGTCTGGGATGATCAATAGTTCCAAGCCCTTGCAGGATTTCCCAAACCTTCTGAAAATTGGCAAAATTGACTTATATGTCACGATGACTTTCTTATTGCTATTATCTTCCATGAAAAGAGAAAGAGCAATTACAGTCAATCAAATGTGATAAAAAGGTGCAAGAAGCAAAATAATCGTTGTAACCTAACCTATTCCTTGCCCTTTCTAGGGAAACCTCGTCCCTTAATACACCTAACCCTCAGGAAGAGGGCATGATTCCAGTCCCTCATAATAACCCCATAGTCCCAATAATATTTTTTGGAGTCATGCATATTCACAACTAGGGCTCGATTGGCTGCCCTCATCTTCAAATAATAAGTACCCTCATGAGTTGTGGCCCACATATAACAATACATGATTTTCATAATACCTAGATTGGTCCCATAGCAAGGACCACACATCAAAGTATTGAAAAATTTGAGGAATAACTGATTTATGGAAAAAATCACCCCATACCCAGCTATGAAAATGGAGGGCAGCCAATAGCCCTTAGGAAGCGCTAGGAACTCACTTGGGCCCTCAATAAGATCAACAACAACCCATGAGGGAACATGATAGTAAAGTTTAAATTTTTCAATGGTTCCCTCATTCGTGATGTACACCATGTTTGGAAAATGGCAACTTAGACAAAGAATCCAGAATGAAAATTGAGAAAACACAACAAAAATACAGAAAAGAAGACAAGTGTGCTTACAGTGAAAGACGAAGTTGAGGAAACCAATCTTCAAAGTTGCGTAGGTTTTTGAAATGGAAGAGAAAGAGAGGGAACTTGTATTTTATGGTGTAATATGGCTTTGCACTTCCCCATACACCAATCGTGATGCACGTGTGATGGGTGCCAAGTAACAACAGTGTTTCCCGTAGTTAAAAGATGCTAAAATTATCAAAGTGCCCCTAGGGCAATCAAACTCACCAACTTCTAGGGAATTTGAGACATTACCCTCCGACCATGAAAGAACCTTGTCATCCATGTAGATTAGAGACCTACCAAAACATCGACAGTCAACCTAGACATAACCCCCAGCAACCTCAAAGAAATCCTGAACTTTGGAGGAAATTATAGGGTCCAGATTTGCAGAGGCACGTGCTCATCATAGGCATTATATCCCACATGCACCTATAATTAATGAAGGGTCTAAGTCGTGGAGGACTCCCACATTTCCATCACTTAGAACGGTTTCCCTTCATTGATAAGTGCATGGGATATTGTATTATCGAGCAAGACTATAGCTCTACCGGCCAGTTCTCCGAGTTAATAAAAGAACAAACCCTAAACCCCATGGACATAGGCATGTTTTCGAACCACGTATATCTTGTGTTGTGTGTTTTTCATCCATAACCCATAATATTTCTCTTAATTTAGCTTATGCGTATTGAATACTAACATTGTAGGAAATTACCACCTACAATTTGCAATAGCCAAACGGAGATTCGATCATATCTTGTGTGATTAACTTATGTATAATCCCATTTTGGTACAGGTATGGAAAATTCCATAACCATTATTGTAATATGTTTTAGAAATAATTTGATTTGTTCTCTTACATTTGTTTTTCTTTTTACAAGGAAACAATTATAGCAAGGGGTGTTCGAACTTTTTCCGATAGCAAGTTTATGATCAAGATTAGTCAACATTTGACCATAAACTTTTGTGATAATCAGTTTTTAGCTATTTTTAAGTACATATTCATTTGAGAAGCAATTAATATTAAACTTTTAGTATTGCAGCATATAATATTTACTGTTTTTATTTCTTATATTTATAAGTTTGCCTCTCTAAATATTTATTTACATAGTTACCTATGAGTATTATTATGATGCCCCAACCTAAATATGCCCTTTATTGTACCTAGTTAATGTTGTTAAGTGATGGCTGGATTAGATGAATTCTTGAACGTGTTAAATTACTTATAATTTTTAGCGAGGTCGGTCCTGAGATTTGGAAGGCCCAGTGCAAAATAAAAAATATGGCCCCGTTGAATTTACCTACTTAAATATTAACAAAAAAAATCTAAACCATTGTAATATATCATAAAAAAATATAATTTTATACCTTAATATGTTGTGAAAACATTTATATACTCTTTAAAACAAACACAACAAAGACTCGATCAAAATCTTAAAAAATGTAGAAAAATAATATCTAATTTTTTTGTGTGTAGAAAAGTAACCTTAATGATTAATACTTTAATCAATCTTTCAAAGCTAAAGAAAAAATCCATGGTCTTACTGTTAAGGAAATGTTAAGAAATGTCTAGCAAGAATTGCTCACATTAATAAACTCAGGGAGAGAGAAAATAAACAATTAGAAATTAGAGATAAAGTGGGAGAGGGAGAGAGAAACAATTAGCAACACAAAAGAGCTAACGAGGAAAAAGGGGGAGGAAGAGATGGGGTGGGAATTAATGTCTCTTACTAGTTACGTTAATTTCGTAAATCGACTGAAACCACCATATAAAGAACATATTTATACAAATGGGTAAAAGCATAAATAACAACACCATCCTAAAATATCAAGATATCTTCCATAAAGCAACATCTAACAATTCCATTATACATACATATCTGCACAAGTGGGTCACTTATATCAAAACTTACATACCAAAAAAGAGTGATGAAATATTCTTCCCTACAATAGGAGATATAGTGTATTAATTGAATTTTCACCAATATATATGTGGGGTTAATAAGGATGGGGTTTTAATAAAGAAAATGGAGGTCCAAATAAAAGTACCCATAATGAAAACAGGATGTGGGCATCTACACCGCATCTTCAACCAACCAGCGTACCACCCATCCAGACGTCTCGGCCACATACAAGAATGGATTTTGAAGCACACAACACAAAAAGGTCTAAAAAATGCCATCGTATTCAACCTTTGTAGAGAGATGGGGGAGAAACCCTAAAGAAAAATCACAAAACAACCACTGCAACCAACTAAAACTCCAAATTTAAACCAAAACATTCAACCCCGTAAACTGGTGAGAGAGCGAGACTCTAACAACCCACAAACCAAGAAAAAATGGACAAATATTATCCTAAAACGATGAGAAAGCCATATTATATCTGAGATAAACCAGCCCAACCAACATTTACCTAAACACTGAGTCTCAAGCCAAACCGCTAAGGAGCCAAACGCCCCATCAAGCAAATACAATGACCAACAAAAGCTACTCAGCCAGAGAGAAACCCACATGTCCCAAGATGATAGTTTTCAAAAACCAGTTCAAACCCCACACCACTTGCACTTCTTATGTTGAAATAAGGTCCATTTTAAACCAAGAAATGAGAAATCCAAAGACAATTCAAATTCTTGGGTGAGAAAGCCAGAGCACCAAAAACAAAGCAGGTCAAGCGATAAGTAAACTCCCTTAATCTTTTATTTGACAATTAGAACTTATTCCTTAGATCAAACACAAAAACTACAAAAATGCATTATAGAGTCATATCAAGTAAGAGATACTACATACATCTAGATTCTCAAGACTTCATCTTAAAGGCCAAAACAACATAAGGTAAAAATCCTCTCAGAAATTCCCCACTTCATGCATATTTCCCAATTTTCACTATTCTTGGTGATGTTTCACCAGTTGAATGTAACCCCCTTTAACCATATTTTCAATTTTTATAAAGACCCTTTCAACATTTTCTTGTGCATTGTTGAAAATCCTATCATTTCTTACACTCCAAATATTGCACATCGTGATAGATAGGCTCAATTTTTTAATATTATTTCTGAAATCTTTACTTCTAGAAGCAACGAATCTTACTTCATCTTCAAAGATAATATTTACCCTATTATACCCATCATAATTCAACACTCTCCCCCAAATCTGATTAGAGAACCCACAATAAAAAGAAATGATTTCTATTTTCAACAAAATCCTTACAAAGAAAACAAATATCATCATTACTATAACCCCAACTTTTATGTTTAACTCATTTGAAATGGCTCTAGGGAAGATCCATCCATTTTCATTAATAAATTCCATAGCTTTTTGCTATCTCATAACTTACTGCACCATACATTATCCTATCCCTCTATAAATCAATAATGGAACCATTATCATTCCAATTATCTATCCAAAAGAAAGTTTATCACCCTTACCAATATGATATTTAATTAACTTCCTTGCTTGATCTCTAAGTTTCCACAATTTCCCCCATGTCCATGAAGAATCATTTGCTAGCTTAACTGTCAATAGTGAATCTTGTTTAATTATAACTGAATGGACCCATTTAACCCATAGAGATTTTTTCCTAACCAAATCCCAAAGATGTCTTAGCATACAAGCCTTATTACAAACAACCAATTTTTTATCCCCAATCCACCTTCCTCCATAGGATAGTAAACATTTTCCCATGCAACTTTAGCCCTAAACTTCTTCAACACAATCCCAGACAATATAAATCTCCTTAGAGCCTGATCAATTTCTTTGATGACTTTCTTAGGAAGAACGAAAATATTGATCCAATAGTCAATTGAACTTTCCCAGCATATGATAACCATCTATTAGTCCAGTTCTTGATTTTTCTCATCAATTTATCCACTAAAACTTTATAATTTTAAGCCTCGAGTCTTATAGAGATTAAAGGAAATCCTAAGTACTTCACTGGTAAATTTTCCACTTTTATAGCAAGCCTCATTTTTTTCCTCTTCTTCAATCCCAAAAAAAATAGTTCACACTTGGGTTTACTAGCATCCAAATCATAAAGATACTTAACGTCTTTAAAAAATTTATCAATCACCTTCAAATAATTGTCATCAGCCTTAGCCATAATGAACAAATCATCTGTTAACATCACATGGTAGAGGCTTAAATTCATTTAATTAGGATGAAAATTGCACATACCCTGATTTTGTTCATCATCAAGCAAACATGAAAATAATTCCATAACTAGTAAGAGTAAGTATAGAGACACGGGGTATCCATGCCTCATGACATTTGTGTGACAACCCACCTACTAAAATAATAGGTGGCCAGCCCAATACCCTAATAATCACAGGAATCATAGATGGTCCATTCTTAGCATCACTGTCGATTAAAATAATAGTATGAGATAACCACCAACTATTTTGGAAAACGGACTGTCAAATTTAAAAAAAAATTTAAAAGAAAAGAAAACATTTAGACAATCCCATTTGTAAAAACGGTGGGTATTAAAAATCGATGAATGAAGTATGACAATAAAATAAATAATCACCGAATAAGCTGTCGGTGCACAGACCAATACAAATAATACATCGAGTATTACAATTCAATATTTACCATATAATGAATGAGTGCAATACCTTGGGCAAACACGCCCGAATAAGAAATACTGAACTTAACTAACGTTCAATAGAAAGAAGCGTCTAATACAATTAACCTACAACATCCGCAATATGCTGTAGCTCCATGACAACTGGAATGAAAATGTAAATACGGGTGTCCATGCGGTAGAGCACCTGTAACGGCAAAGAGTATATGCAGAAACAAAGAAATAGATACGGGTCAGGACCCGGTTTGATATGATTACCATGTGACTAAAAATGCATGACAGTTAAATGCGTATATCTCTCGCATATAGCATAAGATAATCCTCACCTCTCAATCTAGCAGTAACCTAACGCAATATCGTGAGGTGATTTAGTTAACCCTAAGTACTAAGGGCTAACTTCTCCCCAGTCTCAACACTATGCCCTATTCGTGCGTGGGGTGTCTCGCAAAGCGAAATTCAAACAAGGAACCCCCCCGATACACTACTAATTAGGCAAGGTTGATCGTCGAGGTCCATTAGGCCCTAAGCACAAAAATATAAATATAATGTGTGTGCATAGGTGTGGGAGGTCACATTTACAGCTACACAAAGAAAAAAAATATAAAATAAAACCCATCCATCATCTACTGGCAAAATTCCTAGTTTCTATCTTTAGGAATATACATAAACGGTACAACATTTTATCAAATGTTTACCATGTCTAACTTATTTACCAATTTTATTTCCTTTCTTCCATTCAGGAAGAATACATAATTTAAAGCAGGTTTTATTATCATAAAAAGTGCTTTACCCATTTCTTTCATAAAATCCCACTTCCCTTCTTCCATCCAGGAAGTGTAATCAAAAGTCATTTTTATTAGCATAAAAATACTTTTGTATACCATATGCTTCCACGTCCCTTCTTCCATCCGGGAGTGTTACCGAAGCCAAACCATAACCCATTTCCCTTCTTCCATCCAGGAAATGTGATTAAAGCCAATCCATTATCATGAATTGCTTTAATAAATCTAAGACCGTCCCTCCGGGTTCCCCACTGGACGCGCCCCTAAATGGCTATCATCTTCCAGGGCCTATCATACTAGACAACCTGGGAACCTACCAAACGTCGGGAAGCGGCCATATGCCTGCGGGATAGTCAAGACCACACCCGGAATCTCCTAACCAGCGCTGTATAAATAAACGCCCATATGGCCTAGGGACTATATCCAACCTGCTCAACAGCCAGGAAGGCTTCACCACAACGCGCGCAACTTCCCTTATGATAGCGATTTAGGGAGGTGTGTATCCATAAATTAACATTTATGAAAAACTTTACTTTTCCTTTTGAAAACATCATATTTTACATTTCCAAAAACCATCCATTTAGCCATTAAGCACCAAGTTTTAGAATGTGCATTTCATTCTTATTAAGTCATATTTTATTTATGACCTAAGACCCAAAGTGCCACTAACTTCAGACTAGCCTCCAAGCGTTCATATAATTTCATAAACCCTCAAGGTGAGTCTCCATAAGGGAGTGTCTCCCAAAAGCTTAACATTAATATTTTAACTTCCAATTTATCTTTAGGTTAACCTCCTATACCAATCGGACATTAACCTATACAAACTAGCCCTCGGGTAAACCCAAATCTCCATTCTTGGCCTAGGTCATTAGTCTACCCAAATACAACCCTCTAGGACTCCCCATTACTTCCCAAAGGAAGGTTCCTAACCCTTGAACCCAAAAGAAAAGGCTAAACAAACTAAGGAGAATTAAAGGTGAAAAACAGGGGACCGGTCGACCGGTCAAGGGACCGCGGTCGACCGCCCTTACAGGTTTGGTCTGCTAACAAAAGCAGTAAGCTAGTTTTGGCATGACCGGTCGACCGGTCATAGGATCGCGGTCGACCGCGCCTATCAGATCCACGAAAAGCCTTTCTTCTGCAAAGCCAAAACCGAACCCTAAAACCCAAAATCCTCTACTCCCTTCATTCCGCTCCACCAATAACACTACCCTAACAATTATACACCAAAATAATCCCACATAACAACCCCAAACCATACAATCTACAAGATTTAAGGGTTTAACACAAAAATCAACCAAAAACCCATTTAGGGTTTAAACCTCCAAAACTAACTATACATGCAAATTTATCACATTAAATCAATATCTAGCAAGTAAGAAACTTGCCTCGAGGTTCGTAGTCTCTGATCACCTCCGGTAGTGACGGAAATCCGGCCAAAACCTTCCATATCTCTCTTTCTCTCCATTTCTCCCAACTCTCTCTTCTCTCTCTCTCCCTTGGCTTCTTTCACACAAATGAAGAAAAGAAAGGGGGTGGGGGAGTTTATACGGGTCTAAAAATATAAATCCCCACATTTAATTGCTAATACACCATTAAAATGACTCCTAACCACTATTTGAGTCATATCCCCTTAAAAATGCCCGAATCTCAAAAATTACAACTGGGCACTTATTCCGACTATCTCGACTATTCTAAAAACAACCGCACCCCCTATTTTGGCATTTGGGGAAAGTGTGAACTATTTTTACGTTCCAATTTCATTTTATTTCATTAACTTAACCCCATATTATGTATAGGTCATAACCGTCGTTTTACATATAACGACGCAATAATACACTATATAACGCTATTTACCTTCTCATGCCGGTAAATAGACAAAACATAGTAAATATTATCCCTAAGTCTCACGGGAAAAATATTTACTCCAACATCCCCTATTTTATAAAATTAGCCCATCAGGCAAAATAGTATAAAATAGTAGCTCCAAAAACCTGGGTTGTTACATACTCCCCCCCTTAAAGGGGAATTTTGTCCTCAAAATTCAGGTGCAACCCATAACCATATAAAGGGTATACTATATCAAAAACGTGCTATCATACTAGCAAACCCCTCTATAATGCAGCGCCCCCATAGGTCACAGACTAAGGTCATCACTATTTGATCTCAGTCCACATCATTATGCGATAACGTAGCGCCAAATCGTCCCTCACGACTATCGATCATACCCTTCTACTAAGGGAGGAGATACCTACACCCCTTGGGCACAAATTGCCCTACTTGACGAAACACGCTACACCCTTACTAGGGAAAACTACACTACTTACAATCGCTAACCCCAATACTACAATCCCTATTCGCCATGGCGTAGTTCTCAAAAGAATTCGGATCAATGGGCCCAATCATTAAGAAATACCCTCGGACCATCTATAATCAAAGAGATATACTATTCGATGGTTCCTTTCCAACGAAGAGACAAGACACACTGCAAACAATATTATGCCACTCACGACATCATACTTATAGGAAACGATCCAAACTATTGTATGGAAATTTGATCCATAAAACTACTGCTCCGATCCTTCCTTTGAATCAAACCCACCCATCCACTTATGGGTGGTAGGATATACCCCATATCCACGCGGTTCCCATTTCTTCCTGGAAACTTTACCAGTACCAAGACACGAATATCTCTCTCAGTTCACCACTGTTTGATAGGAACCGTATATAGGTCTAAAACTCCACCACATAGGGCTGGGCGTACTCCACGGTACTTAGTCCGCCTGTTTCCATTGAGTAAGCAGCGATTGGTCCAATGTTCCACAGTTTTCTCAACTAGGACGATGACCGTTACATTATCGGCAATTCGATAAAAATGTCCATGGATTTACCCACTCCTCATTCCTAGCTATTCTTTGCACACAAGTAGGTGATAGGGTCAATCATGGACATAAATGCTCTTACAATGGAGCCCCCCCCCCCCCCCCCCCCCTCGGTAAAACTCGTTCTACTTGGCAGTCCATGCCACGAATAAACTTTCTGACGGTTTTTACTCGGCGCCTATACTACTCCCTTTCGCATTGCCTTAGCGAAAGGGAATATCCTATTGATAGCCCTTCACGATCACAAACTTGTTGCTCGTGAAAAGACCCAAATTCCGGCCCAGGAGAGATGCCTCTAAGTCTCTAAGGCAAATACTACCGCTACTAACTCTTCATCAAGCAATGGACGACAATTCGTAAAAGTGTGAGACACGGGAACAATAAGTCCATGCTCCCGCGTTAACACTTCTCGTTCCTGGCCAAGACTAGTTCGTTAAATCCACTCTTGATCATAACAACACGAGTGCAGGAGGAAAAAGTCAGCTTATACATCAACTTCTCCATCTAGGGACCAAATCCTATTTAGAGTTAACCCACAAACCTATTGTAGTCAACTCCCAACCACCCTCTTAAAATAACGTCACATGCCCTAAGGGCCTAGCCTCCTAAGAATCCTAAAGCCGATCTATCTAACTATCCTAGTCTAGTCGTATAGATATAATACTAAATATATCCCTAGTGTCCAAGACCTTTTCCGACTTCCGACATTAGCTCGGTTTCATGCGTGGGACGTCTCGCCGAAGCGAAATCCAAACAAGGAACCCTCCCATTACACTACTACCTCGCATTGTTAGTCGTCGAAAAGTAACGGTCGAAGACACATGATCGGAATCGACAGAATCCTAACTCGAAACTCTAATAATACATATATACGCCTAAGTCCTACCATAACAATCAACTGAGGCATTTACTTTATGTAGGATGCCACAGATACTTTATCCCAAAATACAGATACACCTGGTTATAAATGGCCTTCTCGTTAAGACACAACCATAAGTCTCCATCAGACTTTCATAATCTTAGTCTTCCCCACATCGATCAGAGGAAAACTATTATTGTGCTCACATATATCGCACATCAACATAGCCCTTAATCACTCATATACGTGATTCTTGGCGAAATTTCAACCCAGCACTTAACCAACAGAAAAAGAAAAGAAAGAACAAAATAAAAGAAAAGAAAATGCACATCTCTCCACTCCCAACGTCGTTAAGGTTCATGTGTGGAGCGTCTCGCAAAGCGAAATCCAAACAAGGAACCCCTCCACACAATCCCCTTAACTAGCCGGTCGTGGAGATAAGGCATATCATACACAAGCAAAGCAATTAAAGGAAGCAAACAATCCAGGAAAAAGGATAAAGCAAGACAAACAAATAATAAACAAAATAAAAATAAAATAAAACTACTTACATACCGTAAACCACCTCTATAAAATCTCAACCTGTATCCAGGGGAGATATTATAGAGCCACTAGCTCTTTCTTCTAGAACTAGATATAGGATAGCCTCGCAATTTATTCGCTTGCTATCACCCCAACCCAACCAAGAGTATCTTTACTCGTATTTTACATATAATACAAGTAGCACGCACTAAACATATCACCACTCGCCCCATAACGAGTGAAAAGAAAAAAAATAAAGCCTCCCTATCAAGGAAGCCATATAAGTATACTTACTATAAAGGAAATACCGATACTATTCCAAGCTCTATATACACACCCGGTCCTAGGGTTAACACCCTACTACTCCATCTTACCTAAGGAATGCACCACTCACAACTTAATTAGAAAGTCCCACCAACATACTAGCCAATCTCCTTGGCCTCTTCCACTGGTTTCCAAGACACGTCATTCTAGTCTTAACCGAACCAAACTACTTCCATCAATGTCCCAACTAGGCGTCCCATCCTTTCCGGTTATCTTCAATCGACAAGATCAGAACGTGTAGTTCCCTTACTCCCCTTAAACAAGGAGAACATTGTACCCACCTCCCCGACCTTAGCTCCACTAGTCTTCCCCGGGTGGATGTCCACCAATGGGGTCTCTTGAACACTACTTCTCCGGAAGTGTTTCCAACACTTACTTGCGAGCCTAGCATTTCCACTGAAAGGCCCTCTCTATGGGAAAAACATTCTGCTCCACCATGTAGAGGCGATTACCATTCCCTCCACTTCAACCTTACTCCAACAGGTGAAAGGTTTTCCTCAAATCCTCACACCTGGGCACTCCTATACCCATCTCTAGGCCAAAACTCTCGGGCCTTACGTTCTCGCCGAACGAGGTTACACTTCCTCTATCCAACCGAACTTCAACATGTAGTCCTTGTCAAGAACCTCTCAGCTCCGAATTAACATTGCTTGGAACCCCAAGCATAGTACCATGCTCTACCGACAGCGGTACTTGGGAAAAACTATTTCCACTGTTCTTAGTAGTCACAGCAGCAATATAGAATAATGCTACAAGGGAAGAGACATTGAAAACGGCCCTTATTCCCGACCACAACCCACAGCTTATAGTAATCCCATCCTATGACGCCTTCACAACGGCCTTCCTCAACTCCCTTCATCTCACGACTTACAAGTCTCACACGAACGCGCAGAAGATCTTCGGGGTTCTCATACCATAGCAGGAGAACGAAATCTCACAAGGGAATTCAACGACCTTATTCCTAAGGCTCTACATCAAACAAAGAAAAACGCATAAGACGTAGGACATCCGCACAGATCCCTAAGGAATCTAGAACCTAATGCTCTGATACCATCTGTGACAACCCGCCTACTAAAATAATAGGTGGCCAGCCCAATACCCTAATAATCACAGGAATCATAGATGGTCCATTCTTAGCATCACTGTCGATTAAAATAATAGTATGAGATAACCACCAACTATTTTGGAAAACGGACTGTCAAATTTTAAAAAAAAAATTAAAAGAAAAGAAAACATTTAGACAATCCCATTTGTAAAAACGGTGGGTATCAAAAATCGATGAATGAAGTATGACAATAAAATAAATAATCACCGAATAAGCTGTTGGTGCACAGACCAATACAAATAATACATCGAGTATTACAATTCAATATTTACCATATAATGAATGAGTGCAATACCTTGGGCAAACACGCCCGAATAAGAAACACTGAACTTAACTAACGTTCAATAGAAAGAAGTGTCTAATACAATTAACCTACAACATCCGCAATATGCTATAGCGCCATGACAACTGGAATGGAAATGTAAATACGGGTGTCCATGCGGTAGAGCACCTGTAACGGCAAAGAGTATATGCAGAAACAAAGAAATAGATACAGGTCAGGACCCGGTTTGATATGATTACCATGTGACTAAAAATGCATGACAGTTAAATGCGTATATCTCTCGCATATAGCATAAGATAATCCTCACCTCTCAATCTAGCAGTAACCTAACGCAATATCGTGAGGTGATTTAGTTAACCCTAAGTACTAAGGGCTAACTTCTCCCCAGTCTCAACACTATGCCCTATTCGTGCGTGGGGTGTCTCGCAAAGCAAAATCCAAACAAGGAACCCCCCCGATACACTACTAATTAGGCAAGGTTGATTGTCGAGGTCCATTAGGCCCTAAGCACAAAAATATAAATATATATGTGTGTGTATAGGTGTGGGACGTCACATTTACAGCTACACAAAGAAAAAAAATATAAAATAAAACCCATCCATCATCTACTGGCAAAATTCCTAGTTTCTATCTTTAGGAATATACATAAACGGTACAACATTTTATCAAATGTTTACCATGTCAAACTTATTTACCAATTTTATTTCCTTTCTTCCATTCAGGAAGAATACATAATTTAAAGCAGGTTTTATTATCATAAAAAGTGCTTTACCCATTTCTTTCATAAAATCCCACTTCCCTTCTTCCATCCAGGAAGTGTAATCAAAAGTCATTTTTATTAGCATAAAAATACTTTTGTATACCATATGCTTCCACATCCTTTCTTCCATCCGGGAGTGTTACCGAAGCCAAACCATAACCCATTTCCCTTCTTCCATCCAGGAAATGTGATTAAAGCCAATCCATTATCATGAATTGCTTTAATAAATCTAAGACCGTCCCTCCGGGTTTCCCCACTGGACGCGCCCCTAAATGGCTATCATCTTCCAGGGCCTATCATACTAGACAACCTGGGAACCTACCAAACGTCGGGAAGCGGCCATATGCCTGCGGGATAGTCAAGACCACACCCGGAATCTCCTAACCAGCGCAGTATAAATAAACGCCCATATGGCCTAGGGACTATATCCAACCTGCTCAACAGCCAGGAAGGCTTCACCACAACGCGCGCAACTTCCCTTATGATAGCGATTTAGGGAGGTGTGTATCCATAAATTAACATTTATGAAAAACTTTACTTTTTCTTTTGAAAACATCATATTTTACATTTCCAAAAACCATCCATTTAGCCATTAAGCACCAAGTTTTAGAATGTGCATTTCATTCTTATTAAGTCATATTTTATTTATGACCTAAGACCCAAAGTGCCACTAACTTTAGACTAGCCTCCAAGCGTTCATATAATTTCATAAACCCTCAAGGTGAGTCTCCATAAGGGAGTGTCTCCCAAAAGCTTAACATTAATATTTTAACTTCCAATTTATCTTTAGGTTAACCTCCTATACCAATCGGACATTAACCTATACAAACTAGCCCTCGGGTAAACCCAAATCTCCATTCTTGGCCTAGGTCATTAGTCTACCCAAATACAACCCTCTAGGACTCCCCATTACTTCCCAAAGGAAGGTTCCTAACCCTTGAACCCAAAAGAAAAGGCTAAACAAACTAAGGAGAATTAAAGGTGAAAAACAGGGGACCGGTCGACCGGTCAAGGGACCGCGGTCGACCGCCCTTACAGGTTTGGTCTGCTAACAAAAGCAGTAAGCTAGTTTTGGCATGACCGGTCGACCGGTCATAGGATCGCGGTCGACCGCGCCTATCAGATCCACGAAAAGCCTTTCTTCTACAAAGCCAAAACCGAACCCTAAAACCCAAAATCCTCTACTCCCTTCATTCCCCTCCACCAATAACACTACCCTAACAATTATACACCAAAATAATCCCACATAACAACCCCAAACCATACAATCTACAAGATTTAAGGGTTTAACACAAAAATCAACCAAAAACCCATTTAGGGTTTAAACCTCCAAAACTAACTATACATGCAAATTTATCACATTAAATCAATATCTAGCAAGTAAGAAACTTGCCTCGAGGTTCGTAGTCTCTGATCACCTCCGGTAGTGACGGAAATCCGGCCAAAACCTTCCATATCTCTCTTTCTCTCCATTTCTCCCAACTCTCTCTTCTCTCTCTCTCCCTTGGCTTCTTTCACACAAATGAAGAAAAGAAAGGGGGTGGGGGAGTTTATACGGGTCTAAAAATATAAATCCCCACATTTAATTGCTAATACACCATTAAAATGACTCCTAACCACTATTTGAGTCATATCCCCTTAAAAATGCCCGAATCTCAAAAATTACAACTGGGCACTTATTCCGACTATCTCGACTATTCTAAAAACAACCGCACCCCCTATTTTGGCATTTGGGGAAAGTGTGAACTATTTTTACGTTCCAATTTCATTTTATTTCATTAACTTAACCCCATATTATGTATAGGTCATAACCGTCGTTTTACATATAACGACGCAATAATACACTATATAACGCTATTTACCTTCTCATGCCGGTAAATAGACAAAACACAGTAAATATTATCCCTAAGTCTCACGGGAAAAATATTTACTCCAACATCCCCTATTTTATAAAATTAGCCCATCAGGCAAAATAGTATAAAATAGTAGCTCCAAAAACCTGGGTTGTTACAATTTGTCCTTTTGAAACTACCATTAACTCTCCTATTCACACTCACAAAATCGACAACCATCACACACTCCCTAATCCACTAAATCACTCTTCTTGGGAATTCCATAACTTACAGCACATCACTAAAACACCACTTAACCGAGTCATAGGCTTTCATTAAGTCAATCTTTAATGCACATCTAGGAAGATAGGCATTCATGTGATACCCTTTCATAATTTCCTACATTAATAACACATTATCAATAATATGTCTACCTTTAACAAAAGCAGATCATCTATTATTAACCAAATCGAGAATGATTCCTCCTAGTATCTTCCCAATTAGTTTGGATATACTCTTGTATGTTGATTAGGCATAAATTCTCTAGATTTATCCCAGTAATTTAAAGGCTTTTATTATCCCGTGCGGTGTAATTTGTGTTGATTTATCTCATATCCTTGCTACTAAAATCTTCTATCTAGTGCATCAAGTTTTGGGTATTTCTCTTACATTTTGCAGGTATTTTATACAAGTGAATAAAAGAGAAAACTCAAAATCAAGAAAGAAAGAATAAAGGAAAGTCAAGGGGTAAAAGAGTAATTGTACGTCCAGAATTCGGACACGATCCCTAGAGAGAAGTCAAAGTCTTTGAGTCCACAAGCACGTAGGAAGAAATGGCATACAAATTTGAGTCCCGATTGCAACGTTATGAAGCTTCAAAGTTGAGAAAAAATAAAAGAGAAAGGAAGAAAAAAAAATCTAGAGAACCGAACCGATGGAAGTGTAGCAGAACCGGTTCCCCTTACTAGAAAAGGCAAACCGAACCGATGCAAAAATAAGGGGATCGGTTCGGTAAACTGGAAAAGCCAAACCAAACCGATGATCAAGACTCGGAATCGGTTTGGCACACTCTAATAAGAGAACAAGTTCACCCAGTAAAGAAGGAAATTTTTTAACCGGTTCGGCGTGACGAATTTTGAATTTTTACTCCTTAAAATTAGAGTTGTGCATGGTGCAAACACTTAAAAAAACGTGAGAGTTATATTTTATGGTAATACCACACATTAGAGTAGTTAGGTTTTACATGGTTTTGAGAGCTTCTTGAAGGCAAGAACCCTAGGATTAATCTTCTTCATCAATTATTCATCTTTTGGCATAGAATTCAAGGGTTTTCATCAATATTCCTTCAGTGCTTACAATTTCTCTCATCTTTTTGGTTTGTGAATCATTTATTTCATAGTTAGAAGTCTCTTTCTCATGTTTGATCACACTTTTAGCGTAAGAATGATTTCATACAACGTAAATTTCATGTTTAGTTGTATTTACACCATATCCGGTTAAGTTTTTAGCGGGTTGGGGTACATGAACCCAACCTTGGTAACACATATGGATTTAAAAGTGAATAAAAAGTAATCCCTCATTCAAATATTTGAATTTTATCAAGATAAAGATTGTAAGCCTTTTAACTCCTTTTGCCCTCGGTAACTGGAATGTTTAAGGGTGCAATTGGCGTTTTGATAACTTCTCATCCTCGTCAAATGCAATTTTTTATTTGATATTGTGCGGAATTTATTCCTCATATGTCGAGTGTTAGAGAGTATTTGATGTCTCTTTGAATAAAGAATTATATTTTTGAAGCTTTTATGTTCTATGTAAACACCGACGGTTCGGGGCAGTGTACCCTAACTCCATTTTCTCTCATACAGTTAAAGTTTAATTTAGCTCTTCTTGAATGCATAGTAAGTTATTAATTTAATTCAAATTGCATTAGTTGATAGGTACAATCACAAAATCATCATCTTTTTGTTTCATTTTTCTAGTAATTCATATGGTTAAACGTCTTTCCTATTTGTCGTCACGATTCATCATCTTAGTCCCTGTGTTCGATACCTGTTTTTGCCGGATTATTACTTGAGCGACCATCTTGCACTTGAGTCAAAATAAGCATGCACTAGAAACACTTTTTAAGTCACGTCATGTTTTTGGCGCCGTTGTCGGGGACTAGGTATACTTTTAGGTTAGGTCGATTTAATCCAAAATTTGACTCCAATTCTTAAAAAGACAAAAAAAATCATAAAAAAAATAAAAAAAAAATTCAGAAAAGTAAAAAAGCGAAAAAAATATAGCATCTCTTAAGTCCTTTCATGCAAAATTCGCAACAAACTCCTCAAGCCACTCCTACACGCATTCACGAGAATCCGATTGTAGAGTACAACCCTGATAATCCACGCCCTCTTAACGCTCCGCGATTTTGGGTTCCACCTCCCACACCACCCAACTCCATCACGAGTCACACTTCTAGGGCATCGAGTGAGGACTTCGAGTCATTTGGAGAGAGATCCATGTCAGATAATGCTAGTTTTGGTACGGGTGAGGAGGGTGAGATGTCGTGTCGTCCCATGAGAGAACTCGTCACTTCGGGATGCATTCTACTTCCATACAATGTGGGACAATTTAACTTTCACAATGGGATGATCCAGATTCTTCCCACCTTTCACAATATGTATTTGGAAAATCCTTACCTCCACATCCATGAATTTGAAGAAACGTACGACAAGTTTAGCGATCAAGCTTGCACTCATGACGTCGTTCGCCTAAAACTTTTTCTTTCTCTTTAAAGGATAAAGCTAAGACCAGGCTATGGTCTTTATCACCGTACTCAATTGGATCATGGAGAGATATGAAATCTAAGTTTCTTCTGAAATTCTTCTCCCAACATCGAACGAACTCCGTTAAAGCTCAAATTCAAGCATTTATACAACAAGAAAATGAGCTATTTGATTGATGTTGGGATCGTTTCCAAGAGTTAGTTAACACTTTCCCGCATCATGGTTTTGAGAAGTATCATCTCATATCTTTCTTCCACCAAGGGCCGAGCATAGATTTTAAACAACTTATTGAGACAATGTGCGAGGGAGAATTTTTTGGGTTAAATGAGAACGATGCAGAGGCCCACCTTAGGTATGTCGCCGAGACTACCCAAGCATGGGACACATCCGATCCTAATTCACAAACCCGAGCTCGACAAACGCCCATAAATCCTTCTGCGTTCGGACTTTATCATTTGGACAAAGAAGCCGAGATGCAACTTCAAATAAACTAACTTGATAAAAAAGTGGATGTCTTGGTCGACTTACGAGCAAGAGAGATTCCCGGATCCAATCGAGCAATGAGTGGGAGAGTGTTTGCGATTTGTGAGGTGGGACATTCACCATATGAATGCCCGAAGATACTAGCCTATAAAGTCATGATCCAAGAGCAAGTGGAAGCAGTCGGAGGATTTGAGGGAAATTTAAATGCCCCTCGTGGGAATTCTTACAACCCTTCTTGGAGGAACCATCCTGGGTTTAGTTATGGGCAATAAAACGCCGCGTTGAATCCTAATTCACACGTTGCCCCTCCTCCACCACCGCTTCCACACTTTCGATAAGCTCCACATATGCAAGCACCACCCCCCGCACCGTATATCACCCCACCGAGGCAAAAATTTTGAGGATACGATAAATCAATTCATACAAGCCCAACAAGCAACCAATGCTCAAAATGCCCGAATTTTTGCCAAGATAAATGCGAACATTTCAAAGTTTCAATCCACTTTGAGTATCCAAGAGAAGGGTAAGTTTTCTCCCCAATGTCAACCTAGTGTTAGCTCTACATACAACGACCATCAAGAGCAATGTCAAGCAGTAACCACTTTACGAAGTGGGAGAGTTGTTGATTTATCACTTGATCGCGCATGTTTTTCTATGATGATCCATATTTATTTAAATATTACGCGGACCAAATCATCCGATGATGTGTTTCAGATGACATGATTCCTGGCGTCATTGGCTTTTGTCACACGGAAGCATATGGAGGCCATTTTTCGACGAATAAGACGGTCACTAAGATCCTTTTAAGCGGCCTCTATTAGCCCATAATTTTTTGGGATGTTAATGCTTATTGTAAATCTTGTGATAAATGTCAAAGGATAGGATCCATCACTCGACGAGACATGATGCCATTGACCCCCTACTCATCATTGAGATATTTAATTGTTGGGGTATGAACTTCATGGGCCCTTTTCCCCCTTCCTTTGGCTTCTTACACATCCTAGTCGCGATAGACTATGTGTTAAAATGGGTTGAGTCCATAGCTACAAAGACTAATGACAATAAAGTGGTGATTAAGTTCTTGTGAGAACACATACTTTCTCACTTCGGGGCTCTAAAAGCAATCATTAGCGACAATGGCAAACACTTTTGTAATCGATCATTTATAAAACTTATGAGAAAGTATGGGGTCGTTCACAAGGTCAGGATGACTTATCACCCCCAATCGAATGGGCAATCTAAGTTAGTGAATCGTGAGATCAAGCATATTCTTGAAAAGACTGTCGATCCTAACCATAAAGATTGGTACCTATGGTTAAACGATTCTCTATGGGCTTATAGAACTGCATATAAGAACCCCCTCAGGATGTCCCCATTTCGCTTTGTGTATGGTAATCCACTCCATCTCCCCGTGGAGCTAGAACACAAATCCTATTGGGCAATCAAGAAGTTGAACTACGATTTGGACAAAGTCAGTGAAGCACGCAAGCTTCAATTGAATGAGTTGGAAGAAATACGCAATGATGCGTATGAGAATGTAAAAATATACAAAGAACGGATGAAACTCACACTTAATAGAATTAACCGACACAGGGAGTTTCATTCAGGTCAAAAAGTGCTTCTTTAAAACTCTTATCTACATTTGTTTCCCGGCGAATTACGTTCGCGGTGGATGGGCCCATTCATCATGAGAGAGGTGTTCCCCCACAGAGCTGTGGAGTCAGAAGATCCAAAGGGGGGAACACATTCATAGTTAACGGAGAATGTCTAAAACCATATTTAGAGGCGTGTCTTGAAGGATCCGACATAAATTGGTTGTCGGACCCTGTTTACGAGGTTGATTAAGTGATATGAGATGTCGTCGCACCCCTGACGCGTATGGGGTGAGTTTTGTGTACATTAGTTAGTAAGTAGGTTAGGGTCATTAGAGGTCTTTAGGAGGAAAGTTCGTAGAGAGATGAACGCCAAGGAACAACACGAGAGAGTGTAGAGCATTTCGAGGGGAGTTGTCGCAAATTTCGAAGATAAATTACGTGTGGGAATGTTTTGGGAATTTTTTGGAAAATCGATTTTAGAAGAAGTCCACACTTATTTGTTTAGGACAAGAAAGTAGGAGTCCTTTACAGTCTACCAAATCGGTTCACCCTTTTCTTCACTAAGGGTCTGAATTGGTTCGCTGCATAAATCTATTAAAATAAAAAAGGGGCAAATCGGTTCGCCTAAGACCCCGAACCGGTTCAGTTTCTGCAGATTTTTCATCTTCCCATTGGTTCATCCCGTTTTTCCCTACAACTCTTCTTCCTCCACATTCTTCCCTCCAATTTCGTTTTCCCTCCATTCCCCACTCTTTTTTCCCTCCATTATTCACCCCCCTTTCCTTCCATTCCATTTACGTCCAAATTCAACCCTCCCACCCCATTCTCACCTATAAATTCACATCACCTCCCCCATTTCACTTCACACCTCCAAATTCTTCTTTCAATCTTAGATTCTTTCCAAAAATTCCAATCCCTCTCCCATGGACAATAGATGGTGCGCCGTCAAATATGAACCCACCCAAATCCTTCCCAATGGGAATGGTGATTTTCGCTCTCGCCATTTTTCACTTTAGTCCGCTCTATGCATATTGAGCGACAAGTTAAGTGGGCCGAATTCCCTCCATCAGTCACAAATATTTTTCTCCAGAGGTACTGCTTCTTTGAGGAGCCACATCCGGTAGTTTGGGACGACGAAGTATGGTTTTTCTATGGCACCCTCATCCGCACATGCAGTTTCGAAGCATATGTGGATGAGACTACAACTCCCTTCTCCCTTAAAATTCTAGTCCAAAAGTTGCAAGCTATGGGGGTCCGAGCCCCAACCGGTACGATTAACCCACTAATGCCTTCCCGATCTCGAAAAGTGCGTGCATCAATCTTATTACTCCTGGTAATTCATGGGATCGAGACACTTTTCTTGTGGGGAATCTTAATGAAAGGGCCCGCATCGCCTTACATATCATCTACGCCAATATCCTCCAAACCTCCAATGACTCGACGATGAGCCCTCGTCAATCCAACCTTTTATTTCACCTCCTCGATCCGGGCACCACTATCCATCTTGACCACATTTTCTACGCCGACATTCTTCATGCTGCGATGGATCGTAAGGGTAAGGCCTCCCTCCCATATCCCCGTCTCATTACGTCCATACTACGAGACACAATTATTGAGGCCCCCTGAGCGCTTCCCTGCCTTCCAAAGCCCATTGGGTAAGAATCCCGAACAAGGAGCGAGCGACAAAGGGATGTTCTACACCCTTGGGCGGACGAGGATGTTGATATGGAGGAGGAGGAGCCCGAGTACAACGAAGATGAGGACTCTAACCACTACAACAAAACTTACATTTAGCTACGATTTTCTTACCTACAAAAAAAAATTCGTGGCTAAATATAAACATCTGCTACGAAACTAATTTCGCGGCTAAAAACATTATATTTAGCAACGAAAATTCAAATTTTGTTGACAATAGTTCCTAAAAGACTAGCGCGCAAGGTTTCCCGCGCCATAGTGTAATTGCAAATTATTTAGAAACAAAATTAGAGTTATTTGCCACAAAACAATTCGTACTAGTTAATATATTATTTTTGCAACAAAAAATATTTCGTGGCTTAATATATAAGTTATTGGCAATGACTTTTTTTGTAGTTAAAATCTAATTTTTTTAATAACCCTCAACACTCCCACACGATCTCTGTCAGTAATCACAAACCCCTCCAAAACGTTTGAGAGGACACAAACCCCGCCAAAACGTTATCGTCGGACTCTCTATGCCTCTCAATCAGGTACATCCTCTCTCTCGCTCTGTATTCATGGGAGGACACAAACTCGAAAATGTATTCATCAGAGGACACGCCGTTACAAACCCAGAAACGCATTCTATCTCAGATTTCTTTTGTAACACACTCTTTCTGTAATGCATTCATCAGAACCCGAAAAATTTCTAGAATCTCTAAGGGTTTGAAATATAGAATCATTTTTTCTGAAGTGGGTTTTGGGTTAACACATTTAATCTTGAAACAAATTTTGTTTGATATACTTGTGTGGATTTAATCTTGTTTAACCTTGAAATAAATTTTTATGGATTTAATCTTGAAATAAATTTTTGTGGATTTAATCTCGAAATAAATCTTGGAATAAATTTTTATGGATTAAATCTTATTCTTGAGTGCTGATTTTTTCTTGTTCGCATGTATAGATTTATTCTTGTTGTGTGTGCTGATGTTTTGTGATAACCCCCACCCCATTCATATTTCTATCCTGTTTTGGATCTTGATAATGTCTTGTTTAGAGTCAAAATGATTTTGATTACTTACATTTGTAGTTATATGCCTTTATAATACATGTTATTATTTTTACGAAATATTTGTAGTACATTTAATATTTTTTGCAAAACAATAATTTCCCTCATTTCCATGCCAATTGTCTAAGTTCTATTTTATAAACATTCTTAGTTTACTTAATTATATAAATTGATGTTCTAAACCATTTTTAGGACCTATTTTGTAATAATAATATGTAATTTATTTGTTCCAATGACTTGTACCCTTCAAATTGTGGATTATAATCTCAAGGTATTTACTACGACTTTGTTTAGTATATTACTTGATCCCCACTTGTTTTAACCAATTTTTTTTCTACTTCTTAACTTGATACGCATCGCATATGTAGCGCGCCTGCCAATAGGTAGTATATATATGTAGGAAAAATTTAGTAAGATTGATGAAAACCCCTATTTAATTGTTAATGTTGTGTGTAGCTTTTTCATTGATTAGAGGCCTTAGGTCTACGTAGTGGGAACCTAATTAGAAATGTTGTGTTTTGACTTGGGAACTGCCTTATATCCTCTAGTTTTATAGATATTGATTAGTGGTCATGAATAAATATATTATGTCTTATGCTCTGGAATCTTAGACAACAAAAATATTATATGAAACAATAAACTAAGATTTTAATGTGTTTGATTTTTCATGGGAACTAGATGGATAAGAGTTGGATGCAAGAGACAAATAGATTTTGCAAAAAGTATGTCTTGGGTGTTAGATCATTCATTCGATTTGCGAAAGATCATATGGGACCCGACAGTCACATTAGGTGCCCATGTTGCAATTGTCTTAACATCGATCTCAAAAATATTGATGAAGGAGAAGATCATATTTTCTTAAAAGGTATTTGTACCACCTACACACAATGGACATATCACGGGGAATGTTTTAATGATATAGTTCATGATGATGTCAATAACGACAATGATGATGTCTATGGTTGGATTGATAATGAAAATGAAGAAGGGGACGAGATGCAAGAAATGTTAGAAGACATGCAGGAAGGATTTTTCTTTGATGCTGTTCCATCTGAAACGTTTGAAACTGGTAATACTCCTAAACAAGTTGGTTTCGGGGATGAGACAAATTTTAACAAATTATTAAAAGATGCAAAGCGTGAATTATATCCTAGTTGCACAAAATTCTCTACACTGTCTTTTCTCGTGAAGTTGCTCCACTTGAAAGTGCTCAATCACTAGAGTAATAAATCACTCAAGATGTTGCTTGAACTATTGAAGGAAGCTTTCCCCGATGGTGAGATGCTTTCAAAGTCAGATTATGAGGCAAGAAGCATGTTGTGTGGCTTGGGATTAGGATACGTATCGATTCATGCATGCAAAAACGATTGTTGTTTATTTTGGAAGGAGCTTGAAAATATACATGAGTGTCCAATATGTGGAGAGTCTAGATGGACGGTTAATGATGACAGGGGTAAATGTATTCTTCACAAAATACTTCGTTACTTTCCACCAAAGCCAAGACTCTAAAGACTGTTTATGTCGAGAAAAATGACTGATGATATGAAGTGGCATAAAGAAAAACGTGTCCAAGATAATGTATTGAGACATCCAGCAAATTCTAGTGCATGGAAGGATTTTGATGCGGAGCACGAGTGGTTTTCTCAAGACCCTCGTAATGTAAGTCTTGTCCTAGCAAGTGGTTTTAACCCCTTTGGTAACATGCACAACTCATATAGCATGTAGCCAGTCATACTTATGCCATACAACTTGCCACCTTAGTTATGTATGAAATAGTCATTTTTTATGATGTCGTTACTTATACCAGGACCTCTGGCACCAGGTAAGGATATGGATGTGTATTTACGACCATTAATTGATGAATTGAATGAGTTATGGGAAGTTGGTGTAGAAACATATGACGCATCCACTGAAACGAATTTTCAGATGCATGCGACTGTTTTGTGGACTATAAATGACTTTCTGGCATATGGTAACTTATCTGATTGGAGCACTAAGGGTTATATGGCTTGTCCTATGTGTAACAAAGATACTTCTTCGAAAAGAATAAGAAGTAAGATATGTTATATGGACCATCGTCGATATCTAGATCCCAACCATATATGGAGGAATAGTAGAATATTTGATGGTAAGCAAGAGCGCCGGTTAAAGCCCATGGACTTAAATGGGGATGATTTGTTGCGACAATTGAAACATGTCAATGATTATATACCGGGGAAACATTCGGGTAATAAAAAGAGGAAACGTACACCTGAAGAGCTAAATTGGACAAGAAAAAGCATTTTTTTTTTAATTACCATATTGGAAAACATTAAAACTTTGACATAACCTTGATGTCATGCATATTGAAAAAAATATTTGTGAGAGTGTGTTATGAACTTTATTAAATACTGAAGGGAAAACAAAAGACACGTATAAGGCTAGGCAAGATTTGGAGGATATGAAGATAAGGAAAGAATTACATTTGAAGCAGAATGGGGATACATATATAATGCCACCTACATATTATACACTTAGTAAGTTAGAGAAACAAGGTTTTTATGAGTTCTTGAAACCAATAAAGTTTCCAGATGCATATGCTTTGAATATTTCACGGTGTGTGAACGTTGGTGAGGGTAAGGTATCGGGGTTGAAAAGCCACGATTGTCATATTTTATTAAAACGATTATTGCATGTTGGGACTCGTGGATATTTGCGTAAGGAAGTATCACTACACCAAAAACAGCATTTTGGCACACCCTGATATTAAAAATCTGGCACAGTTTAAAACTGTGCCAGATTTTGGCACGGTTTTATAGAGATTTGGCACACTTTAAAACAGTGCCAAAATTTGGCACTGTTTTAAAGTGTGCCAAAATTGAGTACACTTACTAAAATATATAATACCCAAAAAAAAACATTACACTTCCCTCTCTCTTGTTCCCGCTCACGATTCCCGCCTCTCTCTAGCCTATGCGCTCTCTCTAGCCTCTGCGCTCTCCTGCCTCTCCTCTCTCTCTCTCTCTCTCTCTCTCTCTCTCGGCGGTCTCTCTCTCTCGACGGCTGCTGCTGACACTGCCCTAGGTCAGCATCTCTACTGCCGACACTCTCTCTCCGGCCCATTCTCTCTTTCTCTGGTCACTGCCTTGTTCTCTCACTGCACTCATCCCAATCAAGTAATTTCTTTAAAGCATTGTATTTTTTTTAACCTAAGTTAGATTTCATATTTGATCCTAGAGTTTATGATATGCTTGATTTGATTCGTATTTGATTTTTAGGCTTTTATATATACATATTTAAATATTTATTATTGTGACACCCCGACTAATTAAATACCGGGTAGCTACTCCTTTATTAAATTAATTCAAAATGCCAAGTTGGTCCAGTTAATAGCATCAGTGTCGAAAACATTTTAATGATTACTAACCACCTAGTATTTAAAAAGTAAGTGCCAAATTTTAATTAAAGGCTGATTAACATGCAACAAGTGTAATAAGGTATAATAACACCATTCACCACAATGAAGTAAATAGAATGACCATCACATAACGTAAATAAAGTATGGAGGAAAAACTCCTCACTACAATCCCACAACTGAAATAAGTAAACCGAAAACTAAAACAGTACAAGCCAAAGTCTGAAAACTGTAATGGAAATGTAACTCTAATAGAAATGGGCAACACGCCCTACAACTGATAGATGATAAATCTGAAATCCAAGTGATAGAAGCGTCTACAAGCAAATCCCTGTAGCTTCCACAAACAGCCACAGCTCGTCACCTGAATGAGTATCCTATGCATGGTGTCCTTGTGGCTGGGCACCTAAAATGGTTTTACAAAGAAAAAATAGATTTGAAAAGCAAACTGGTCAGAGCCCGAATGTGGAGTTATATTTTAAAAACCTGCAAGTGCTTTAAAAACATTTAAAACATTAAATGCAAAGTACATGTTAGGACGTGCACTCACATGATATTCTCACATCTCGTCTAACTGTGCACTCCTAACGTAAGTACCCATCTATAACGACACACACCACTAGCTAAGTGCCATCGTATCTAGCTAGACTGTCATAGGTCCTACCCTTATTACTCGGTTATATTAACATTATAACGCTCGTAATTAAGTAGGGGTTTAACGTAAACTCAGATGCTCAATATGCAATATATATCACTATCAGTTAACTCGTTATATTTCTCGAAGCAATACCGTAATTATATTCACAACATTAACATGAAGGTTCCCATTAATTAAGTGTATATTATTCACATCATAAGTATACAATATAAGCACCCCGAGAACTAAGCTGCGGTGCACACATACTCTGCTATCCATCCCGGTACATCACGTACATAAGGATTACATATTCCGAATCTCTCAGGAATAGTTCACAGATAACAACATCACAAATAATGGAGGCGAACACAGTCACATCACATAGGTCACGCACATACCTACGCTCCTACGATCAGCGGACTTATTAATATCCCAATAAGTCTTTCTATGACCTATGTTCATCAAGGTAACCAGTCTAAATCCGGGCAACACAAGGATTAGAGGGTCCTAAGCGAACGCAAACCTCCCGTGATAGCAAGTATGGTAGGTATGTCATACACACAATTCATATACCAATACTAAGTAAACACACATCTTAGTAATCCCGTAGTTTAATCGTAGTACATATCGCATTCTCGTACTAACTTATAATTATCACAATGTATACTATTCCGGTTTATAATCATACGCGCCATAATTTATTCTCTCGTCGTAGTAGACACTCACGTCTCAACCCAAACCGTCCATTTAATATAACTCTCGTATATAATTTCCTTCTCATAAATACCCAAAAGTCCCAATTCTATCATTACATCATCATCGGAATGTTATCTATATCCTCGAACAAGTTTACGGGACTCCAAAAATCAAAACAGTCCAAAAAGGCCCAAACTGTCAACTCGTTAGAAGTCTCGTTCGAACGAGGCTGTTCGAACGAGATTCCTCTGTCAACTCGTTAGAAGTCTCGTTCGAACGAGGCTGTTCGAACGAGATCCAGTTCGTTCGAACGAACTGTCCCTTCTTAGGAGATCTCGTTCGAACGAAGCTATCGAACGAGGCTCCCTTTCGTTAAAACGACTGGTCAATTCCTTAGAAGCTCGTTCGAACGAGTTCGTTCGAACGAGTTCGTTCGAACGAGTTCGTTCGAACGAGTTCGTTCGAACGAGTTCGTTCGAACGAGTTCGTTCGAACGAGTTCGTTCGAACGAGTTCGTTCGAACGACCTGGGCAGGGGCTTCTAACGACCTACCAGATTCGTCCCAGATTTGTCTAATCTCGTTTTTTCACCATTCTTACTCCTCAAATCTCTTCTAAACTAAGTCCCAACAATCGTTTTAAGGTCTCTAAATAATCCTAAACATATTATAATCACATCCTAACACGTTTTGAAGGATTAACCCATCCTAACATCAACCAAATTTACAAATCTCTACACTTTTTCCCCAATTTTTCAAGAACATGAACCCTAACTTTTTGAATCATGAATTAACCCAATATAAATCCGTTTTAATTTCTTCCAATCACAAATATTATGGGCATACTCATCTACCTATCATTCTACATGCAATTCTCCTCAAGATTTCAAGTTCTAAGCTTCAAAATACATGGGTTTTCATTATCTTTCAAGAACAATTGATATTCTTCAATTTTCTAACATGGAAGGAACATTCTACGAATTTAAATATAATTAAAACACTTGCCTTGATTGTCTCTGAGTTTGGATGATGGTTTGATGAAGATTTCTGCAGAATTTCTTCTCTTCTCCAAGCTTCTTCTCCAATGGTGGCTTAAGGTGGCTAGGGTTTTCTTTGGGAAAGTTGTAAACCTAATGATAGCCTCCGTAGCTTAATGGGTTAATATGGGTTGGTTAGTGGGTTTAGTGGGTTAAATCCACATCAGATTAAAACTCCCAATTTTCGTCACTTTTAATTCCTCAAAATGTAAAATTACCAAAATACCCTTTATGATGCCGGTATGGCCTAAAAATACCCCGGAATCCAAACTACACCCCCGGCTAGTGTTTTCTGACTATCTCGACCCTTCCGGACGCGTTGGCACACTCAAAATGACCATACGAATTATAGATTTTAAATTCACTTTTATAATCAAAATAATATACCATGACGCGGTGGTCACACGCGTCTCAACAAAATTTCTAAAATGCCGTATATCAATCTCTCGACAAATTTTTCATAATCCAATATTCATATAAAAACATGTATGCACATAATCAAATACCAACTCGCATCTCGTTAGTATTTTTAACCCGGATTAATTTCCAATTAATACGCATTTAATTAATTAATCCCAAAAATAAATATAGCCAAAAGTACGGGGTATTACAATTATTTTTTTTAATGTGTGAGTTTTTGGTGCAAATTGAATGTTGATAATGAAAACAAAATAAATCATGGGTTTTTATGTTCTTACCCCTTTAACCAAAATGTATATTTGATCTGATTCGTAAATGTTACGTAGTTTTAAGAAAATTTAAATGCTAAATATTCAATAATAATGTAAAAATAACAAATTGAAAAGTAGACACCCCACTAATTAAATGGATAAATGAGATTATGTGTTGAAAATTTAAGAAAAAACAAAAAAAACTATTTAAATAGTAAGTAGACATTAATACTAAACATTCAATAATGATGTTACACATGTAGAAAAACCTTAGACCCGTTCAAGAGGTCTCACTATGACTGTGGTGAGAACTCTTGAATTGTCCCATTTTTGGATAGTTTGGAAATGCAAAAGTTTGTATTGTACATAATGATTATGCATGTCCTATTTTGAAAAATTCGGTGGCATATCTTTGTGACACCCCGACTAATTAAATATCGGGTAGCTACTCCTTTATTAAATTAATTCAAAATGCCAAGTTGGTCCAGTTAATAGCATCACTGTCGAAAACATTTTAATGATTACTAACCACCTAGTATTTAAAAAGTAAGTTGCCAAATTTTAATTTAAGTCTGATTAACATGCAACAAGTGTAATGAAGAATAATAACACCATTCACCATAATGAAGTAAATAGAATAACCATCACATAACGTAAATAAAGTCTGGAGGAAAACTCCTCACCACAAATCCCACAACTGATAAGTAAACCGAATACTAAAATAATACATGCCAAAGTCTGAAAACTGTAATGGAAAGATGTCTCTAATAGAAATGGGCAACATGCCCTACAACTGAAGATAATGAATCTGGAATCCAAGTGATAGAAGCGTCTACAAGCAAATCCCTGTAGCTTCCACAAACAGCTACAGCTCGTCACCAGAATGAGTATCCTATGCATGGTGTCCTTGTGGCTGGGTACCTAAAATGGTTTTACAAAGAAAAATAGATTTGAAAAGCAAACGGGTCAGAGCCCGAATGTGGTGTTATATTTTAAAAACCTGCAAGTGCTTTAAAAACATTTAAAACATTAAATGCAAAGTACATGTTAGGACGTGCACTCACATGATATTCTCACCTCTCGTCTAACTGTGCACTCCTAACGTAAGTACCCATCTATAACGACACAAACCACTAGCTAAGTGCCATCATATCTAGCTAGACTGTCATAGGTCCTACCCTTATTACTCGGTTCTATTAACATTATATCGCTCGTAATTAAGTAGGGGTTTAACGTAAACTCAGATGCTCAATATGCAATATATATCACTATCAGTTAACTCGTTATATTTCTCGAAACAATACCGTAATTATATTCACAACACTAACATGAAGGTTCCCATTAATTAAGTGTATATTATTCACATCATAAATATACAATACAAGCACCCTGAGAACTAAGCTGCGATGCACACATACTCTGCTATCCATCCCGGTACATCACGTACATAAGGATTACGTATTCCGAATCTCTCAGGAATAGTTCACAGATAACAACATCACAAATAATGGAGGCGAACACAGTCACATCACATGGGTCACGCACATACCTACGCTCCCACGATCAGCGGACTTATTAATATCCCAATAAGTCTTTCTATGACCTATGTTCATCAAGGTAACCAGTCTAAATCCGGGCAACACAAGGATTAGAGGGCCCTAAGCGAACGCAAACCTCCCGTGATAGCAAGTATGGTAGGTATGTCATACACGCAATTCATATACCAATACTAAGTAAACACACATCTTAGTAATCCCGTAGTTTAATCGTAGTACATATCGCATTCTCGTACCAACTTATATTTATAATCATACGCACCATAATTTATTCTCTCGTCGTAGTAGACACTCACGTCTCAACCCAAACCGTCCATTTAATTTAACTCTCGTATATAATTTCCTTCTCATAAATACCCAAAAGTCCCAATTCTATCATTATATCATCATCGGAATGTTATCTATATCCTCGAACAAGTTTACGGGACTCCAAAAATCAAAACAGTCCAAAAAGGCCCAGACTGCCAACTCGTTAGAAGTCTCGTTCGAACGAGACTGTTCGAACGAGATTCCACTGTCAACTCGTTAGAAGTCTCGTTCGAACGAGACTGTTCGAACGAGATTCCAGTTCGTTCGAACGAACTGTACCTTCTAACGATATCTCGTTCGAACGAGATTATCGAACGAAGTTCCCTTTCGTTAGAAGCGACTGGTCAACTCGTTAGAAGCTCGTTCGACCGAGTTGGTTCGAACGACCTGGGGAGGGGCTTCTAACGACCTGCCAGTTTCGTCCCAGATTTTTCTAAATCTCGTTTTTCACCATTTTTACTCCTCAAATCTCTTCTAAAATTTGTCCCAACAATACTTTAAGGTCTCTAATCAATCCTAAACATATCAAGGTTATAAACTAAGTAAAGAATTCGAAAATGCTCCTCCTTCTCTCTAGAAACCTTCTAGCCAAACACACCTCCCTTCCCAAATCACCATCCATCTAACCAGCCATGTCTAAACCTAACCCTAGCTTTATGACCAACCATACCGCGGTTGCCTCCACTTCGGTAGCTGGAGTGCCCTCCACTATTCAACCTGATCTAACTATCCCGGTTCCCCTCACTGTAGATGGATGTTCTAATGTTTTGATGGATATGGAAGAAGGGCAACTTGGAACTGCAGAAGGCCACTACGAAGCTAATCCCAATGATGACAAGCTGATAGAAGTGAACATGGAGAAAATGGCATATGCCAAATTCATCCAAAGTATGGGTCTAACTCATGAAGACATTATGCACGCCAGGTATTCGATGAAATCTCTGGATGAACTGACTGATAAAAGTTCTGACAAAAAGGTTTGCCCTACATTGAAGCATTCAGAGGAGGGGGCAAACAAAGGAATCACAGATGGAGCAATGAAGGAAACTAGAGAAAATAAGGAAGATCTGAAGCAACCAATCAAGTCTTGGAAGTCAGTTATCACTGACAGGAATGAACCAAAGAAGGAGCCTAAATTTAATCTCAAATACCACAAGCCCACTATTGTTGATGATAGGATTCAAGTTAACCCCCCGATTGATGTGGCTATGCTTGGTTACTCCCAGATGGAATGTGCGAGTGTGGGATTCTTTCTTGGCAAAACTCTTCCCTTCTCCCTAGTAAAGAATATTGCCCACAGATACTGGGATAAGTACGGGCTAAACAAGGTAATAGCTAATGACCAAGGCCACTACATTTTCATGTTTGACAACCAGGATGGTAGGAATGAGGTGGTGGAATATGGCCCTTGGCATTTTGTTGGTAATGCCATTATCTTGCAGAAATGGTATCCTGGCTGCAACTTTTCTAAAGAAGACATTATTAGAGTTCCTGTCTGGGTCATGTTCCATAATGTTCCCTTGCAATTCTGGACTGAAGAGGGCCTTAGTTATATTGCATCCGCAGTTGGTGTGCCTATTTATGCTGACTCTGTCACTGAAGAAATGAGGAGAATTAACTATGCCCGTATATGTGTTGAAATAAAGCCTCAAAAGAAGTACCCTACCTCCATTGATCTAAAAATGGAATCTGGGGAAATTACTCAGATCAAAATTGAATACCAAGCTATGCCTCATTCTTGTAGTCATTGCACTGTGTTTGAAAATAACATTGCAAAGTGCACTAAGATTGATAAGGGATTGAAAGGTGATAGCATTCCTAATCCACCAGTGGAACCCATCTCTAAGGAGTGGATACCAGTTGTTGGCAAGATTAAAGCTGTCCAGAAGGAACCATGCCCCAATGCTGTTACTGAACCAACAACTTTAACCAAACCTAACCTAGGTAACAACCCCAGTCCCAAGACTAAATCCCCTAGAGCCACCTCCACCAACTCATTTGATGCCTTGATGGATAGGGACATGGAGGAACACAATGATGATCTCACCCCTCTGCCTGCTGGCATTGTGCTCAAAATCAAAGCTGTGGATGAGCTCGCTAAAAAAAACATACATGAGGTCACTCCTAATTCATCTAAGGGGAAGAAGAAGAGGAAGGGGGGTAACAAAAAGCTAAACTCATGACCAAGATTGCTTCATGGAACATTAGGGGAATGAACTCCCCTCACAAGCAACAGGAAGTTAAAAGGTTGATCCATGATAATAACCTAAGCCTTGTATGTATCCTGGAATCTAAAGTTAGAAGGAGCCATATTGCCAATGTGGCCTTTACCAGTTTTAGGAACTGGAATTACTGTCACAATTGCCCAATCGATGGGGGTGTGACTAGAGTCTTCTTAGCCTGGGACCCCATCATGTTTGAAGTGGAAATCCTTCATTCCCACCACCAGGCTATTTTCTGCAAGATTAAGTTTATGGGAACTAGTAATTTCTTCTTTGCTACATTTGTTTATGGGCTCAATCTCCCTAATGATAGAGTCCCTCTTTGGAATTTTCTGAGACAAAACCACAGCTTTTCTGATAATAGTCAATGGATTATTATGGGGGATTTCAACACTGTGAGAAGCAATGAGGACAAACGTGGCAGGCTGGGGATTGATGTAAGGGCTGTTGCTGATTTCAATAACTGTCTATCTGACATTATGATGGATGACATGTTATCCAATGGCCTATGGTTCTCTTGGAGCAATAAAAGTGATGGTTTGGAGTGCACCCAAACTAGAATTGATAGAGTGATGCACAACCCTCAATGGGGGGTGACTTTCCCTGATTCCAATGCTAATTACCTGTGCCCTGGAGCTTCTGATCATTGCCCTATTGTCATTACTTTCCTCAACCAGATCAGCAAGCCTAAGCCTTTCAAGTTCTTTGACTACTGGATGAAACATTCTGAGTTTAGCCCCATTCTTGAGACCTCTTGGAGTGTGGACTGCAACATGTTTCCTATGGCCAGCCTTTCTCATAAGCTTAGAAGACTCAAGCCTCTGCTTAGATCCCTTAACCACAAATTCTTCTCCAACATTTCTGAGAGAGTGAGGATCACTAAAGGCCAGCTGGACCTCATTCAAACTAACCTGGACAGTGATGGTTCTAACAGCTTGCTTAGAACTGAGGAGCAGGATTGTGCTAAGTTGTACTGCTCTCTTCGTGCTGCTGAAGAGGCCTACTACAGACAAAAAGCCAGAATCAACTGGCTGCAGCTTGGAGACATGAATACCAATTTCTTCCATAACAAAGTCAAAGCTAACACCTCTAGAAGAAAGGTCTTATGTATCCATAATGCTACAGGTGATGTTATTGAAGGTGTTGAGGCTGTTAATGGAGAGGCCATTAACTTCTTTTCCAATCTTCTTGGAAGGAAGGGGAGGGGTGCTACTACCCCTCCTATGCTGATGAAGAGGAAGTTGGATCCCTCTCAATGCCATGCCCTGACTGCCCCTATTACTGCTGGTGAGATTAAAAATGCCATGTTTTCCATTGCTTCCAACAAAGCCCCTGGGCCTGATGGTTATAGTGCTGGTTTCTTCAAGAAGAATTGGGATGTTGTGGGTGATGATGTGATAGCTGCTGCTCTTCAATTCTTCAACCATAGCTACATGCCCAGACAGTGGAATAGTACCTCTCTTGCCTTGATCCCCAAAATTCCTAACCCAAACACTATGTCTGATTTTAGACCTATAGCCTGCTGCAACACTATCTACAAGTGCATTTCTAAGATTCTCTCCCTTAGACTTAAACCTCTAATGCCTCTCCTCATTAACAATAGTCAAGCTGCCTTTGTTCATGGGAGATCCATTACTGATAACATCCTGTTGCTGCAAGAGCTTATGAGAAATTACCATAGGGACTCAAGTCCCCCGAAGTGCACTGTCAAGATTGACATCATGAAGGCTTATGACTCAGTGGAGTGGGATTTTCTTCTTGACATTTTGGCCCAAATTAACATCCCTACCAGATTTATTTATTGGATTAAAGCTTGTATCTCTTCTGTTTGGTACTCTATCAGTATGAATGGGTCCCTGAATGGTTTCTTTGAAGGCAAAAGGGGGTTGAGACAGGGGGACCCCCTCTCTCCTTTTCTTTTCCTTATTGTTATGGAGGCTCTGTCTTGTACTCTTGACAAGCACACTAGTAGGACATCCTTTACCTTTCATCCCAAGTGCAAAGAGGCTAACATCAATCATTTGTGTTTTGCTGATGACCTGGTGGTGTTTTGCAGTGGTAATATTTCCTCTGTTGAGTGTATCAAGGATTCTCTTATTGAATTTGCTGGTTTCAGTGGGCTATCCCCCAATCTCTCCAAAAGTAACTTCTACTGTTCTGGAGTTAATACTGCTACTATCAATGCTATGTCCTCTGCCCTGGGTATCTCCCATCAACAACCCCCTTTCAGATACTTAGGTGTACCCCTCATCTCTACCAGACTCAAGCATGGGGATTGCAAGGTTCTTATTGATAATATTACCAATAAGGTCAAGAGCTGGACCACTAGATTCTTGAGCTATGCAGGTAGACTACAGCTCGCTACCTCGGTTTTGTTTAGCTCCCAAATCTATTGGTCTTCTATTTTTATTCTGCCTAAAAGTGTGGTCAGGGCAATTGAGCAATGTATTAGAGACTTCATTTGGTCTGGTCCTGAGCTCAAGCACAGTGGTGCTAAAGTGGCATGGGATGATGTGTGCATGCCTAAAAAGGAGGGAGGGTTGGGGATAAAAAGCTTGACTCATTGGAACAAGGCTGCAATTATGAAGAATTTGTGGAACCTCTTCAACAAGAAGGATAGTCTCTGGGTCAAATGGTGCCATACCTATAAAATTAAAGGTAGAAGCATATGGGCAATCCCCATTCCTCAAGACTCTTCTTGGAGTTGGAGGAAAATTCTCAAAGCTAGAGAGGATTGTAGGCTTATGTTTAAAGTTAATATTGGCAATGGTAGGAAAACCTTTATGTGGCATGATAATTGGCACCATCTTGGCCCTCTTCAACCTCTGTTTGGGGACAGAACTATTTATGATGCTGCTAGCAACTCCAAGGCTATGGTCTCTGATTTCATTAATGGGGATAATTGGAGATGGCCTGCTTCCACTACGTGGGAATTGAATGACATCAAAAACTCTCCCCTGCCTCCTATTTATCCGCTGCTCACTGATAAAGTGACATGGACTCCTAATAAGACTGGTAGCTTCTCCATTTCCTCCGCGTATGTCTCCATCTGTCCAAGGGGCAATGAGGCTCACTGGCATGGGTTGGTTTGGAACAAGGTGTGCATTCCCAAGTGTTCCTTCATTCTTTGGCTTGCTTGCCGTAAGGCTTTAGTGACTAAAGATAAGCTCATGGAGTGGGGTCTTGTTGAAAATAAGGATTGTATGCTGTGCAACTCGGGCATTGAGACTATCAAGCACATATTAATGGATTGCCCTTTTTCCAAAACTGTTTGGGATGAGATTCTTTTTCGCAACCAGTCTTATAGAGATGTGGAGAGTTGGGAGAATGAGGTTAGAAGAGCTGCTGCTGATAGTAAAGGGGGGAACCTAAATTCCAGGATTAAAACCACCACGTTCTCTGCCACTATCTACTGCCTCTGGCAGGAAAGGAATTGCAGACTTCACGATAGGGGCCACTCCACTGCAAACAAGGTGATAAGGAACATTGAGGAGTTAGTGCAAGGTAAGACTATCAGATGGAAGAAGTCTCGAAGATCCTACTCCAATTGGATGACGTGTAACCTATGGGGATTACCCTATTCTCTTATGTATGACTAAGTGTTGTGTTTTTGGTCTCTAGAAGCTTGTTTCTAGTTGACCCTTTGGCCTTTTGGCTTTGTATATTGGTTCTCTGTTTCTAATACATTTAATTACCGAAAAAAAAAAAAGGTTATAAACTAATGTAATTTACGGAGTTAATTCTTCCCAATCATCATTAAACCATCAAATCTCATCACTTTCCCCCAATATTTCAAGAACACAAACCCTAAAATTTTAAATCATGAATTTACCCAATTTAAATCCGTTTTAAATTTCATCCAATCATAAATATCATCAGTATGAACATCTACCTATCATTCTACATGCAAATCCTCCTCAAGACTTCAAGTTCTAAGTTTCAAAATACATGGGTTTTCATTATCTTTCAAGAACAATTGATATTCTTCAATTTTTTAACATGGAAGGAACATTCTACGAATTTAAATATAATTAAAACACTTGCCTTGATTGTCTCTGAGTTTGGTGTAGGTTTGATGAAGCTTTTCTGCAGAATTTCTTCTCTCTCCAAGCTTCTTCTCCAATGGTGGCTAGGGTTTGCTTTGGGAAAGTTGGAAATCTAAATGATAACCTCCGTAGCTTAATGGGTTAATATGGGTTGGTTAGTGGGTTTAGTGGGTTAAATCCACATCAGATTAAGACTCCTAATTTTCGTCATTATTAATTCTCCAAAAATACAAAATTACTAAAATGCCCTTTAAGTTGCCGGTATGGCCTAGAAATACCCCGGGACCCAAACTACACCCCCGGCTAGTGTTTTCTGACTATCTCGACCCTTCCGGACGCGTTGGCGCACTCAAAACGACCATACGATTTTATAGAATTTAAATTCTCTTTTATAATCAAAATATTATACCGTGACGCGGCGGTCACACGCGTCTCAACAAAATTTCCAAAATGCCGTATATCAATCTCACGACAAATTTTTTTCATAATTCAATAATCATATAAAACATGTATGCACATAATCAAATACCAACTCACATCTCGTTAGTATTTTTAACCCGGATTAATTTCCAATTAATACGCATTTAATTAATTAATCCCAAAAATAAATATAGCCAAAAGTACGGGGTATTACATACTCCCCCCCTAATAACTGAATTTCGTCCCGAAATTCGAAACTAGAAAGTACCTGCTAAAAACAACTCTGGATAACGTTCGCGCATCTCATCCTCGCGCTCCCATGTGGACTCCTCGACATTGTGATGTCGCCACTGAACACGCACTAACGGAACTATCTTTGACCGCAGTTTCCTCTCGCCTCGGTCCAAAATAGCAATCGGCCCCTCCTCGTAGGAGCTATCTGGCTGGAGATCGATGTCCTCCACAGCAATGTGAGAATGAGCCAAATTATCTCTAAGGTATTACCTCAGCGAGGAAATATGGAACACATCGTGAATCCGATGCAAATGCTCCGGTAACCCGAGTCTATACGCAACCGGTCCGATCCGCTCAATAATAGGAAATGGCCCCACATACCTTGGTGCCAACTTCCCCTTCTTCCCGAAACACATAATCCCCTTCATAGGAGATACCCTGAGCAAAACCTGGTCCCCTACTTGGAACTCCCTGAAAAATCTCTTCGCATCAGCATAACTCTTCTGCCTGTCTTGAGCTACCCGAATGCGACTCCGAATCAACTCAATCCTTGCCGAAGTATCCTGAATCACTTCCGGCCCAAGTAGTTTGTTGTCCCCCACCTCTAACCAACATGCTGGGGAACGACAAGGCCTACCGTACAATGCCTCAAACGGAGCCATGCCAATAGTGAACTGATAGGAGTTATTGTAAGCAAATTCCACCAGTGGAAGGTACTGCTCCCATCCACCCCCAAAGTCAATAATGCACATGCGTAGCATGTCCTCCAACATCTGGTTTGTGCGCTCGGTCTGCCCATCGGTCTGTGGATGGTAAGCCGTACTCAACCGCAATTCCGTGCCCATGGCCTCCTGGAAACTCTCCCAAAACCTCGAAACAAATATCTTGTCTCTGTCAGACACGATATTTAGGGGCACACCGTGAAGTCTCACAATATCTGAAATGAAGAGCTGGGCATACTGTCCCGTAGTGTAGTCAGTCCTTACGGGTAAAAACTGAGCGACCTTGGACAACCTGTACACAATTACCCAAACGGAGTCGTGACCCCTCTGCGACGTAGGCAACCCCGTGATAAAGTCCATGGATATGCTCTCCCACATCCACATCGGGACCTCCAACGGCTGTAGCAATCCTGCCGGTCTCTGATGATCCACTTTTACAAGCTGACAAGTGGCGCATTTTGAAACAAACTCAGCGATATCTCTCTTCATACCGCTCCACCAATACTTTCGTCTCATGTCTTGGTACATTTTTTCCCCTCCGGGATGTACCGCGAACCGTGAGCCGTGCGACTCTGCCATCACATCGTGTCGCAATTCATCCCCTTCCGGAACTACCAATCTCCCATTGAAGCGTAATCCCCCGTCTGAGCTAACGGTATAGGACTCGGCTCCCTCTGCTAGTAATCGAACTATCTGCTCCTGACAGAACGAGTCATTAGCCTGTGCCCGTACTACCTTCGTGACAATCTGCGGTGTAACGGTCATCACAGACATGAAAGATCGGGCCACTGCATCCTGGTGTCCCAATTCCTTCCACTTAGCCTTCCACACCTCTGCCACCTCATCTGCTGGCCTACGGCTCAACGCGTCTGCTACCACGTTAGCCTTTCCCGGGTGATACTGGATGTCGAACTGGTAGTCCTTCACAAACTCAAGCCACCTACGCTGCCGCATATTCAATTCCTTCTGCGTGAACAGATACTGTAGGGACTTGTGGTCCGTGAACAGTTGGAACTTCTCCCCCAAAAGATAGTTGCTCCAAATCCGTAGGGCAAATACCACTGCCGCTAACTCCAAATCATGCGTGTGGCAATTCTTCTCATGAGGCTTAAGCTTACGGGAAGCATAAGCTATAGCCTGTCTCTCCTACTGCAATACACCTCCCAGTCCTTGCAAAGACGCATCGGTGTAAACCAAATACTCAACTCCCGGTCTCGGCAATGCTAACACAGGTGCTGAGGTCAATTTGTCCTTCAATTCATCGAATGCCAACTGACAGGCATCACTCCAGATGTATGGCACACCCTTACGTGTCAGATGTGTCAAAGGACCCGCTATCTCCGAGAAACCCCGAATAAACCTCCTGTAGTATCCTGCTAGACCCAAGAAACTACGAATCTCCGTTGGTGTCGTGGGCTGTCTCCACTCCCTCACTGATGATACCTTCCCCGGATCAACAGATATTCCCTGGTCGGAAATAATGTGTCCCAAAAACTGGACCTCCTTCAGCCAAAACCCGCATTTCTCATATTTTGCATACAATTCGTTCTGACGAAGTGTCTGCAAAACCTGTCTCAAATGCTCGGCGTGCTCCTCCTCTGTCTGGGAGTAAACCAGAATATCATCAATGAAGACAATGACAAACTGGTCTAGGAAATCCTTGAACACTCTGTTCATCAAGTGCATAAACACAGCTGTAGCGTTGGTCAAACCGAAAGGCATAACCCGAAACTCGTAAGAACCATATCTCGACAAAAACGCAATCTTCGAGACATCCTCCTCCCTGATACGCAACTGATGGTATCCCAATCTCAAATCAATCTTCGAGAAGAAAGAAGCTCCTCTCAACTGGTCGAATAAGTCATCGATTCGAGGCAACGGATACTTATTCCGTATCGTGACCTTATTCAACTCTCGGTAGTCCACACACAGTCTCAGTGAACCGTCCCTCTTCTTCACAAACAAAACTGGAACTCCCCAAGGTGAGGTACTCCTACTAATAAAGCCCTGACCTAACAGCTGCTCTATCTGATCCCGTAACTCCCTCATCTCAGCTGGAGCCATACGGTACGGTGCGCGTGCTATAGGTCTCGTACCCGGTAGCAAATCTATAACAAAGTCTATCTCTCGACTGGGGGGTAAGCCTGGTATCTCCTGAAACACATCCGAATACTCCCTGACTACTGTGATAGAATCTAAAGGAATCACTACCTCCTTAGAGGTATCCTCCTCAATGTAATACAGATGAGCGATCGATCCTCCCTCTAGGCGAGGCATCGCCACTACAAACATCTCTTGCCCCGGAATGGCAAAAACAATGCTCCCGCTGAAGCAATCAATCATGGCCCTATAATCTACGAGCCAATCCATACCAATAATCACATCGTGAACATGCATGTCTAATACCAACATGTCTGCAGGTAATACAAAACCACCAATCTCTACCCCCACTCCCCGGCATATAAAGAAAATAAGTGACCCACTCCCCAATGGTGAGTCGACACATGTCACTGTGCTCTCTGCCGTAGCTAACAATCCTAAAGCTTTCGCGAAGTGCGTAGCTATAAAATAATGTGTAGCCCCCGTATCAAATAATACCCGACCCATAGTGCCATGGATAGGAAACGTACCCTCAATCGCGGGCGGTGCCTGTGGAACTGCAGCCTGGTGGACGTTGTAGACACGTCCATACTGTAGCTGCCCCTGCTGAGCTGGGACTGCTGGAATGGGTGGCAATGCTGCCATCTGTGGCGGTGCGGGGAGAGCGGCGGGAAACATAGGCCTCTGTGGCTCCTGGCGAGCACCCTGCTGCTGCTGTTGTGGGGCCCTGCCCCTATCAGGACAATCCTGTCGCTTATGGCCAGTCTTGCCACAAACAAAACACTTCCCTTGGAAGTTCCCTCCTCTCTGCCCCTGCTGTCCCCGGCCCTGGTGGCCGTTACCGTTCCTCCCTTGGCCCTGCTGGCCCTGGTGAAACTGCTGCCCATTCTGCCCCTGTTGGCCCTGATGGCCGTTTGGACCCTGATGGCCCTGACGGAAACCTCCTTGTCCCTGTCTGTAGTGCCCTGATCGGAACCTCTTCTGATCCCCCTGCTGGGTACCCTGCTCACCCTGTCTCTGCCCCTGAACAGATTGTGCCCCACCGGCACCATGTCCTCCAGTCCTGCCCTGATGGCTAGACTCTCCCGACCTCTTGCTCTCAGCCATATGAAAGCGGTGGTCCTGGCAGTGTAACAAAGCAGCGTTAACCACATCAGAATACGTGGCCAACGAAAGGTTCCCCAACAGATGCTGACGGATCCTCCATGTCAACCCGTCCGTGAACTTCTCAATCTTCTTCTTCTCTGTTGGTATCTCATCTGGAACGATATTCAACAGATTTGTGAACTCGGCCTCATACTCTACCACAGTCTTACCTTCCTGCTTCAGACTCATCAATTTCCTCCTCATTTCCGTGTGAACAGCCGACGGAAAGTACTTGCGGTCAAACCGCACCCAGAAGTCCTGAATAGTGGGAGTATCCCTCTCCTCCATGGTGGTAATAGACTCCCACCACTGCAGTGCAGATCCAACTAGCTTGAAAGTAGCTAGCACCTGCTTCTGAACATCCGTGCACTCATACATCCTTAAGTACCTCTGCATATCCTTCCTCCACTGGCTCGAGACTACCACATCTGAGCTACCTGCAAACTCTGGCGGATGCGCTTTCTGAAAAGCGTCGCGTACATGTTCCCAAGCAGACGGGAATGCATTTGCCTGTACTGGCGCGGCAACCGGCGCCTGAGGTGGTGCCTGCTGAACAACGGCAATTGCGGCATTTACCGCTTGGGCTACTATAGCTGCAACCTCAGCGGCGTTCATCTTGCCCTGAACTGGAGCGGGCTGGGGTTCGGGCGTTGCATCCCTGGGAACTCGTCGTGCATGTCGTGGAGGCATCTGAAATAAGAACAAAGTTTATAAGTTCGCTGTTTATAAACTTAAAATAGCTGAAGAACGAAGCATACACAAAAAGAGTACAACAGTCATAAAATATAGGGCTCTATATCAAAGAAACTTAGCGGAAACATAATAAGCCGTCAGATCCTAAAGGACACTAGAACCTGATGCTCTGATACCACCTGTGACACCCCGACTAATTAAATACCGGGTAGCTACTCCTTTATTAAATTAATTCAAAATGCCAAGTTGGTCCAGTTAATAGCATCACTGTCGAAAACATTTTAATGATTACTAACCACCTAGTATTTAAAAAGTAAGTTGCCAAATTTTAATTTAAGTCTGATTAACATGCAACAAGTGTAATGAAGAATAATAACACCATTCACCATAATGAAGTAAATAGAATAACCATCACATAACGTAAATAAAGTCTGGAGGAAAACTCCTCACTACAAATCCCACAACTGATAAGTAAACCGAATACTAAAACAATACATGCCAAAGTCTGAAAACTGTAATGGAAAGATGTCTCTAATAGAAATGAGCAACATGCCCTACAACTGATAGATAATGAATCTGGAATCCAAGTGATAGAAGCGTCTACAAGCAAATCCCTGTAGCTTCCACAAACAGCTACAGCTCGTCACCAGAATGAGTATCCTATGCATGGTGTCCTTGTGGCTGGGCACCTAAAATGGTTTTACAAAGAAAATAGATTTGAAAAGCAAACGGGTCAGAGCCCGAATGTGGAGTTATATTTTGAAAACCTGCAAGTGCTTTAAAAACATTTAAAACATTAAATGCAAAGTACATGTTAGGACGTGCACTCACATGATATTCTCACCTCTCGTCTAACTGTGCACTCCTAACGTAAGTACCCATCTATAACGACACAAACCACTAGCTAAGTGCCATCATATATAGCTAGACTGTCATAGGTCCTACCCTTATTACTCGGTTCTATTAACATTATATCGCTCGTAATTAAGTAGGGGTTTAACGTAAACTCAGATGCTCAATATGCAATATATATCACTATCAGTTAACTCGTTATATTTCTCGAAACAATACCGTAATTATATTCACAACACTAACATGAAGGTTCCCATTAATTAAGTGTATATTATTCACATCATAAATATATAATACAAGCACCCCGAGAACTAAGCTGCGGTGCACACATACTCTGCTATCCATCCCGGTACATCACGTACATAAGCATTACGTATTCCGAATCTCTCAGGAATAGTTCACATATAACAACATCACAAATAATGGAGGCGAACACAGTCACATCACATGGGTCACGCACATACCTACGCTCCCACGATCAGCGGACTTATTAATATCCCAATAAGTCTTTCTATGACCTATGTTCATCAAGGTAACCAGTCTAAATCCGGGCAATACAAGGATTAGAGGGCCCTAAGCGAACGCAAACCTCCCGTGATAGCAAGTATGGTAGGTATGTCATACACGCAATTCATATACCAATACTAAGTAAACACACATCTTAGTAATCCCGTAGTTTAATCGTAGTACATATCGCATTCTCGTACCAACTTATAATTATCACAATATATACTATTCCGGTTTATAATCATACGCGCCATAATTTATTCTCTCGTCGTAGTAGACACTCACGTCTCAACCCAAACCGTCCATTTAATTTAACTCTCGTATATAATTTCCTTCTCATAAATACCCAAAAGTCCCAATTCTATCATTATATCATCATCGGAATGTTATCTATATCCTCGAACAAGTTTACAGGACTCCAAAAATCAAAACAGTCCAAAAAGGCCCAGACTGCCAACTCGTTAGAAGTCTCGTTCGAACGAGACTGTTCGAACGAGATTCCACTGTCAACTCGTTAGAAGTCTCGTTCGAACGAGACTGTTCGAACGAGATTCCAGTTCGTTCGAACGAACTGTACCTTCTAACGATATCTCGTTCGAACGAGATTATCGAACGAAGTTCCCTTTCGTTAGAAGCGACTGGTCAACTCGTTAGAAGCTCGTTCGACCGAGTTCGAGAGAACGACCTGGGGAGGGGCTTCTAACGACCTGCCAGTTTCGTCCCAGATTTTTCTAAATCTCATTTTTCACCATTTTTACTCCTCAAATCTCTTCTAAAATTTGTCCCAACAATACTTTAAGGTCTCTAATCAATCCTAAACATATCAAGGTTATAAACTAATGTAATTTACGGAGTTAATTCTTCCCAATCATCATTAAACCATCAAATCTCATCACTTTCCCCCAATATTTCAAGAACACAAACCCTAAAATTTTAAATCGTGAATTTACCCAATTTAAATCCGTTTAAAATTTCATCCAATCATAAATATCATCAGTATGAACATCTACCTATCATTCTACATGCAAATCCTCCTCAAGACTTCAAGTTCTAAGTTTCAAAATACATGGGTTTTCATTATCTTTCAAGAACAATTGATATTCTTCAATTTTCTAACATGGAAGGAACATTCTACGAATTTAAATATAATTAAAACTCTTGCCTTGATTGTCTCTGAGTTTGGTGTAGGTTTGATGAAGCTTTTCTGCAGAATTTCTTCTCTCTCCAAGCTTCTTCTCCAATGGTGGCTAGGGTTTGCTTTGGGAAAGTTGGAAACCTAAATGATAACCTCCGTAGCTTAATGGGTTAATATGGGTTGGTTAGTGGGTTTAGTGGGTTAAATCCACATCAGATTAAGACTCCTAATTTTCGTCATTATTAATTCTCCAAAAATACAAAATTACTAAAATGCCCTTTAAGTTGCCGGTATGGCCTAGAAATACCCCGGGACCCAAACTACACCCCCGGCTAGTGTTTTCTGACTATCTCGACCCTTCCGGACGCGTTGGCGCACTCAAAACGACCATACGATTTATAGAATTTAAATTCCCTTTTATAATCAAAATATTATACCGTGACGCGGCGGTCACACGCGTCTCAACAAAATTTCCAAAATGCCGTATATCAATCTCACGACAAATTTTTTCATAACTCAATAATCATATAAAACATGTATGCACATAATCAAATACCAACTCGCATCTCGTTAGTATTTTTAACCCGGATTAATTTCCAATTAATACGCATTTAATTAATTAATCCCAAAAATAAATATAGCCAAAAGTACGGGGTATCACAATCTTTATGTTCTTTGGGTGCATACTAGATTGATGTAGTGTTTTGTGTTTTCTCGGTTGAAAAACTTAAGTAACACATGAACACTCCCAATTTAAGTTGTGTACTTGAAGAACTGTAGGGAGATGCTGGCGAAATTTTCTAGATTAGGACATGGCATGAGACATTATGAACAATACAAAATATGCATTTTCGAATGGGATAGGACCCTTACCCTGTAGAGGAGATGGAGGAAATATAGGAGCTCAAATATATACATATTTACACTTGAATAAACTTAAATATATTTACAGTAAGCGTTTATATTATAATGTGTGCTCTTTAAACTTATCAGGATGTCATCGGGAAACAACAAAGAATGGATAAATGAGAAAAATATCGAGACCGATACATATAGAGATGGGGTGTTACAGTTTCTTCATTATGTGCGTAGTAATAGTTCGAATGTTAAACATTCATGTCCCTGTAGACGTTGTCGAAATGGGAAAGGACATGTTGTTATAGATGACATATTCATTCATTTAATGACATATGGTATGGACATGAACTATACCTTATGGCATTTTCACGGTGAGACATTAGTTAGTTGTTGATCAAGTCCAACCACCACCGCAATCTGTGACACCGACAGAACACGCTGATGTGCACAATATTCCAATTTTGAATGATCTTGTGAATGATGCTTGTGAGATGTTTATGGGTGAAGCGGAACCTAGTGAACCTAATTGTGTAGGCAGTGATGAAACCCCCCCAACTTCTGAGGTTCCCAATGATTCGCACACACATAAATACAAAGGCAAGAAGTATGATCGTTTACATCAACTCGCACAGGAGCCATTGCACCTAGCTACCAATTCTTCACGTCATACCACAATGTATGCTCTTATAAAGTTGAATGATTTGAAAACACAATTCAATTTATTGGATGGTGCTACAGGTGGAATTCTTAGATTGTTAAATGAACTACTTCCTGAAGAGAACAACTTGACAACTAGTTATACAGAAATAAAAAACACCGTTAGAGATCTCGGTATGGATTATGTTAAGTATGACGTATGCATTAACAACTGTATGATATTTTGGAAAGAGCATGAAAAATCTACTAGATGTATAAAATGTGGTTCTTTACGCTACAAGTTTACTTGTCTAGATGAGGACGGGGTAGAAATTCAGAATACTAATGGAAAAAAAAAGTACTCTAGGGTTCCTAAGAAGGTAATGCGACATTTCCCTCTAATCCCTAGGCTAAAACGGTTGTATACCATAAAATGGATAGCAGAGAAAATGACTTGGCACGCTCGTGCAAGCTCTTGTATGGAATTCTTGCGTCATCCCCGAGATTCAGCAGAATGGGTAAATTCAAACATTATGTGGAGAGATTTTGCAAAAGATCCGCGGAATATTCGACTTGCAATAGCAACTGATGGTTTCAGCCCGAATAACATGTTTGGCCGTAAGTATAGTTGTTGGCCAGTGATAATTCAACCTCTCAACCCTCCCCCATTAATGTGTATGAAAAGTGAGTTTTCAATGTTGTCTGTATTGATTCCCGGACCAAAGTCACCATCAAGTAATATTGATGTCTTCCTCCAACCGTTGGTCGATGAGTTAAAGATCTTATGGTCTGGAGTTGAGGCTTGGGATGCGTACAAAAATGAGAAATTTCAGTTAAAAGCCATGTTGATGTGGGGTATACATGATTTTCCAGCTTATGGGATGTTAGCAGGTTGTTCAACTCAAGGTTACAATGGGTGCCCTGTTTGTTCTACAAATACACCTTCTGAATATCTTTCTAAGTCAACGAAATGTTGTTACCAACGATCTCGTATGTTCCTTCCTAAAGACCATCCTTATAGGTTTGACACATCAAAGCAAACATTTAATGGTAAAATAGAGGATGCTATGGCTCCAAGAAAGTTAACAAGTGCAGAAGTTGAGCAGATAGTGTCACTTATCGCTCGAGAAGGTGCTCAAAGAGAGGGAGAGGGAGAGGGAGACAAAAAGGGAAAGGGAAAGGGAAAGGGGAAGGGGAAGGGGAAGGAGAAGAAGGGGAAGGGGAAGGAGAAGGAGGATGTCGTAATGGAAGACGATGATTATCCAAGTGAGGGTGACGATGAGAATCTAGCAGGTACCGAGGGTTTTTCAAGGAGGTCAATTTTCTTTGACTTAGAGTATTGGAAGGATCATGATATTAGACATAATTTAGATGTTATGCATGTTGAAAAGAATGTCACAGAGACTCTTTTAGGTACAATACTCTCGGTGAAAGGTTCATCAAATAAAGATACGGTCAAAGCCCGTGAAGACTTGAAAGTTCATTTGAAGCTTAAAAGGAAATTATGGATGAAAGATGTTGAAGGCAATAAAAAAAGGCTTATGCCAAAGGCACCTTTCGCATTAGGAAAGGAAGAGAAAGAAGCCTTTTTTCGTACACTAAAAACATTAAAGGTACCGATTGTATTTTCATCAAATTTCAGCAACAATGTTAACCTCGATCCACCTGGATTTACCAATCTCAAGTCCCACGATTATCACGTCATTATGCAACGGTTGCTTCCTGCATTGCTTATGCATTCATTTCCGGATGATAAGCCTTTGTTTAAAGCTATACAGTGGATCAGCATATTCTTTAATGTGTTGTGTGCCAAAGTGATATTAGAGAACATCTTTTGAAGGCTAAAAACGCATTAGTAGAGGCACTTTTTGTGTCTTTGAAATTTATTTTCCACCTGCCTTTTTTGTGGTGATAATCCACCTCATGCACCATTTAGCCGATGAAGCTTTGACAGCTGGGCCACCAAGATATCGGGCGATGTGGTTATTTGAGAGAGAAATGGGAAGATATAAAAAGTGGTCACGAAACAAGAGGTACATTGAAGGGAGCATTGCTAATGCATATTTGTTACATGAAGCTTCTTTGTATGCCATGGAGTACATATCGAAAAGGGGTGAAGGAACTCATAAGAGGAATCTTGAGGATTTTCTTGATGATGAGTTTGATGACTCGGAATGCCAACGACCATTGGGTAAAAGTAAAGAATTGATCTTAAATAATGTACAATATGAGCAAGTGCGAAGATGGGTTTTATCTCAATGCGACGGTGTTTATGAATGGAGAAGGTACACACTTAGTTCTATGTTAATTCATATTAATTGATTGTAATGTGATATTTCTTAATTTTGAAACTAATTTCTTGTAGAAAATTTGTGGTAACTGAGACTCAATCGACGCATAGAATTGATGATTTCATCCCTTGGCTAAGGAACGAGGCAAGTCTTTATTTATACATGTACTTTTTTATCAACCGTAATTATTTTTAATGAAACTTTAAAAAATTATCAATTCCTTACAGGCCTCAAGATTTAATGATACGAGAATTTTGCCATATGCTGATGGTCCTCTCCATAGGGTTACCAGTTATGAGAAATTTCAATGCAATGGGTACACCTTTTGTACTTCTGGACATGAAGAGAATCATAACTTTCAGAGTAGTGGTGTATCCACTAAGGCCTTTAATAAGAAGGGGATTATGACAACCTTTTATGGAGTTATTAGACAAATACTCGACCTCAATTACATTGAGTTCGCACATACTGTCTTTTATTGTGATTGGGTGGATGTTGATGATAAGAATGCTTGCAAAGTTGAACACACCTCAAAATTGGTGATGGTGAATCTTAGTAAGCTCGTGAGTAAAAATACCATTCACGATGATCCGTTCATCCTTGCATCTCAAGCCAGTCAAGTATTTTATTGTCAAGATGTAAAGCTGAATGGGTGGTCAGTTGTTTTACACTCTCCCAAGAGACTGACGAAAGAAATAGATGCGATTGATATTGACCGTACGATGTATGACTCCATTCTCGAGGAAAATGATAAATTGCTGGAGCTTTTGGACACAGATTTCTAGTGCAATGATTTAGTTCTGAACTTGTTTTTGAATATGCGATATTCTATTTATTCCGTTTGTTGTTGTTGTTGTTGTTGTTGTTGTTGTTGTTGTTGTTGTTGTTGTTGTAAACATTTAATAGTTTATTGCTTTTTGAACATTTAATACATGTGAGGTTGTTTGAAATTATAATTCTATTTGAACATGCCATCTTCTTTATATTGCTATTTGAACATGTAATATTCTTGTAAATGTTTATTTTGATTATTTTGGTGTCCAATAGTCACTTTTTTCCAGATAAATGTCTCATATGGGTGATACTTCACAACCGTCAATAAATGTGGAGACACCTATATCAACCTCCCGTTCTAAGGTTGCTTCGGGTGCTTCAAGAGTAGGTGGTGACTCTTCCACTAAGAAGTTAAAATTTAATGAGCACGGCCTTCCAGTTGGTGAAGACTCATATACACTCTCAACCAGGTTGGGAGACTTAGCATGGACACATGTTTCCATATCTTATACGAGTTGGAAACAAGTGGATGTGCGATATAAGAACTCAGTTTGGTCATCATTAATGGTATATTATTCCTTTCTATTCCAAAGAATGTAAATTCAATTATGTGATGTTTTAATTTTATTTCTTCATATATTGTAGAAAGAGTTCCCAGATGTGCGCGAAAGTCAGAAGCAAATTTTTATGAAAAAAGCGAACGATGCTTGGAAAAAGTTCAAGTCCAAGCTAAGGGTTAATTTGAATGATGGTGATATTGGAAAGTGGAAGGAGAAAGTGCCACGAAATGTCAAATCTGAGGACTGGGAGGTGTTTTGCAATAATGAAGTTTTAGAGGTTCAAAAGGCTTTGCGAAGAAAGAACAAAGAGACTAAACTAAATTGTGTGAGAAAGACAACTCATAATACAGGTCGTAATGGTTATGCCCGAGCTTCGGAGAATTGGAGAAAGGAGCATGGGCGTGCACCCACTCGTGCTGAATTGTGGTTGGCACCTCATATAATCAAAGGAGGTGGTTATGCCCCTCATGATAAAATATTTGAGGTAATTTAAATTTTTTAATGTTTGTTTTGTTTAAACAAAGTATCGTATCATCAAATCTAATGTTAATATATTTTTATACAGGACCAAATTCAAATGCTTCTGGATGTATACAAAGCGAGTGGTCAGGAGGAGACCTTGGATGCCGGGCCTATTTTTGAGGTTTTCGGAAAAGATACGCGAGGACGTGTTCGTTGTGTTGGGTCCACAATTTCGAGAACCGCTATATTAGGGTCGGCATTTGCTAGAGAAATGCTTGAGGAGGTGAAAGAGGACACCGAAAATTGGAAGGATCATGTTGATCACCTTAGGAGTGACATAGAGGGGATAAAATCCTCATTAGATGAATTCATTACCGACTTCAAAACCATAAAATTTTCATGTGTTGGACACAACGTTCAGGAGTTACCTACTATAGGCACTGGAACTCCTTCGTGTTCTCGTTCCTCCCCTGCATTCGAGGTTCCAAATTTCACCTCGTTAATTGAATGCAAAATACTATCCCACACACGTGAACTTGTTGGTTATGGGAGGAAAACGCAACCAGGAGCCGTCTCGACCGTTCACTTCCGTAAGTTGAGAAAGAATGAAGTGCGAGTTTTACTCGATGACATCAAAGTGCCCGAGTATCCAGTTTGGGGTGGAAAACAAGCTCATTGCGAGAACTTGGAAGATGTTGGTAAAAATGGAATTATGTATTGGCTCGACGACCTTTGTCCTCCCATTGGTGACACCGACGAATGACTTGCTTCGAAGTACTTCCCTCTAAGGTACAAATCTGCAAAATCTCTACTTATATTCCTAATTCATGCTTCTATAATCCTGCTCCACCATCTACTGAATTGAGTTATGTTGTTTCTATAATCGTTATGCAATCAACTAGGAAAACCAGTTATTTATTTATCATTATTGAGCGGGAAGCACGGGCAAGCTATTATATATAACATGGGAAACAACAGATGAGATTGAAAAAGCATATATGCTGTTTTCGCTCAAAAATTTCTTATTAGAGAACTGTGGTCTCTAGCTATATCCCAAGCAGATGAAAAGTTGAAAGAACCTAAAGTAGATGAAGTCCAGACCAAACCATATTTATCTAAATTCTAAATCTAGCATTGAGTTACTTGGTTGATTAGATCCATATGGAGATATAAGCTCATCAGGTTCAAATCCCAATTTCAATCTTCCAACCAAAAATCTCTAACTTTAAAATTCTTTGCAATATTATAAGCATCTCTAGTAGAGCCTGACTCCAACCAATTATCCCAATATAAATCAACATCTCCTGAGCTAATTCTCAATTTCATATGTTCCTCAGCTGCATATCTGAAAATACGCATCATGTCCTAATAAGTGGAGAAAGATTTATGATTAACAGTAAGAGTATGAGATCTTCTATAATATTTTTACTTCATATGTCTTGACCAAAGAGAATCATTATATCTAAATTTCCACCATAGCTTGATGAACATTGCTTTGCTAATGTCAGGTAGCTTCCTTATGCTTAAGCCCTCTTTTTTAATGGGAGTAGAGATCTCATTCCACTTACACCAATGGTTCTTCAAAGATCCTTCAGTATATCCCCAAAAAAACCTTCCAAATACATATTCAATCTTCGAAATTACCTACTTAAGAGGATTAAAGGCAGCTAGAGTATGTACTAGAATAGAAGTAAGGACACTTTTCATGAGGACCAGCTCTCCCCCATAATGTTTATTCAAGCCTTTTCAGGTAGGAATCTAATTTATCTAACATAGTAAGCTAAGAAGGATTGACGAAAGGAAATTGAATGCTTTCAGTGAAAACACTCGGTAAAACTGTGCAATGGTCTAGCACATGTGTGTTTGTGTATCTAAACTCAGCAAGCGGAATCCATAAGTTATTCAAATCTGATAATGGATGTCCATACTCTTTCTTTTACCTGTAGAGACCCTCTACTTCTGTGTGAACCTATACGGACTAGGAGATACCTAAAAGAGCCAAAACTCTGCCAGATGCGTTAAACTTAAAATTATTTTCGTTGCCATGTGTAATCAATCGTTAAAGAGGTAAGGTGTACTAATCAACTGAATGTGTAAACTTTGTTTTGTTAATTGTTAGGAACAACAACCTCAATACAATATTCTATGAGTAAGAGATACAATATTCAATACAATACTCCAACTTTAGCACAACATTTCCTCCAAAAAATTTATTGTGAATCACAAATACCATTTCTCGAGGTAAATAATATTCAAACTAGCACAACTTTAGCACAACTTTAGCCAAATCCAAATTTAGCACAACTTTAGCTCAAAAATTTAATCCTCACCATATTCAAACTAGTTGTAGAAGATAATATGTAGTTTTTGCCAAGTTGATGTCCTGTTTGTTTTAGCACAACTTTAGCTCAAAAATCTAATCCCCCTTCCCCTGCCCCGTCCCCTGCCCCCCCCCCCTCCCCACTCACACACGCACACACAAACACACATATATGCATATGCTGCATATATATGCAGTTGCACATATATATGCAGTTGCATATGCATATATATGCAGTTGCATATGCACATATATGTGTGTGTTTGGTATTTGTGATTCACAGTTTTTTGGAAATGTTCCTATTTGTGATACTTTGTTTAAACAAAACGAACATTAAAAAATTTAAACTAATACTCCAACTTTAGCACAACATTTCCTCCAAAAAATTTATTGTGAATCACAAATACCATTTCTCGAGGTAAATAATATTCAAACTAGCACAACTTTAGCACAACTTTAGCCAAATCCAAATTTAGCACAACTTTAGCTCAAAAATCTAATCCTCACCATATTCAAACTAGTTGTAGAAGATAATATGTAGTTTTTGCCAAGTTGATGTCCTGTTTGTTTTAGCACAACTTTAGCTCAAAAATCTAATCCCCCTGCCCCGTCCCCTGCCTCCCCCCCCCCCCCTTCCCCACTCACACACAAACACACAAACACACACATATATGCATATGCTGCATATATATGCAGTTGCACATATATATGCAGTTGCATATGCATATATATGCAGTTGCATATGCACATATATGTGTGTGTTTGTGTGTGCGTTGTGAAGCTTGTGCAAATTTTGATCACGTCCTCCATTGCTATTTTGATCACGTCCTCCATATATGGTGGGACAGTTAGGGATATGCCTCTTGCTGTTTCAACCCATGAGTTCACAAACTCCATTGCTGTTATTCCATCAACCATACAATGGTTAATTGTCATTCCCAGTACAAATCCTCCACATTTGAACCTTGTGACCTGTTGTGGTAGAGACAAGCATAACCTCTAAAAAAATATCATAGTGATAGATTGGGTATAATCCCATATGGCTTAATTACTTATCTTATGGTGAGTCATGTCTTAGAAAGTACATATTTCAAATATAGTTGAGAATGAGATTGATTGAAGAACTAGAGATACCAAAATCAATCAGGGTAAGGAGAAGAGTAGAGTAGATAGTGATCTAACCTCTTGCATTATTCTAGTGACAACTTTAATTACTTATTTTGTCCCAAATAAGAATCCCCATTTAATGTTTGCAAATTTAAAGGAATTTTTTTCTTTTTCCAATTGACCGTCCAAACTTAAAAACAAGTCCTTAATGGGTGAAAACCCAAAACACCCCCCAAACGATCCCGTAGGGGGCACGAACACCTCGCACGGGTCCAATGTAACTTGTAGGAACTGACCGCGTAGTCCCGGGTCTCCCGGTTTGTGAATATGACGATAATTTGCAAAAATCAGCACTTAAACTTAAAAACAAGCCGTTAATGGGTGAAAACCCAAACCACCCCCCAAACGACCCCGTAGGAGGCACGAACACCTCGCACGGGACCAATGTAACTTGTAGGAACTGACCACGTAGTTTCGGGTCTCCCGGTTTGTGAATATGACGATAATTTGCAAAAATCAGCACTTAAACTTAAAAACAAGTCGTTAATGGGTGAAAACCCAAACCACCCCCCAAACGACCCCGTAGGGGGCACGAACACCTCGCACGGGACCAATGTAACTTGTAGGAACTGACCGCGTAGTCCCGGATCTCCCGGTTTGTGAATAGGACGATAATTGGCAAAAATCAACACTTAAACTTAAAAACATGCCGTTAAAGGTTGAAAACCCAAACCATCCCCCAAACGACCCCGTAGGAGGCACGAACACCTTGCACGGGACCAATGTAACTTGTAGGAACTGACCACGTAGTTCCGGGTCTCCCGGTTTGTGAGTATGACGTTAATATCCATTCATATATGTAATTTTTTTGTTTTGAGTATTTTTTTTTATAAACTATTGGGTTACTAATATCGTATCTTTTTTGTATTCTATTTTTTTTGCAGGATAACAGTTTATCGTTGGCTTTTATTCGCGTGGAATACACAAAGAACTCAATGGTTTACAACAAGGGGTTTATTAATGAATCCATTTTTTTGTGTCATGACCGTACGGTCTTTTGTTGTTTTATTATTGACTTTTATGGCCATGAGGGCTTTTGTAAGTTAATTGTTATATTTTGTGGCCGTGCGGGCTTTATGTTAGGCAGGTTTTGTATTAACAGGTTTTGGAATGTCCAGAAAATAGAGAAAACTCTGCCCAATTTTTTTTTGGCATGCGAGCAGTTAAAGACTTGTAATATTTTGAAGTTTGTATGTACATTAGTTTATTAATAACGCGCAATATTATTAATTTGTGAATTTTGTGCTTTCAAATATTTTTTTTTTAAATTAAAAAAAATTGGCACAGTTCAAAACCGTGGCAAAAGTGTATCATATTTTGGCACGGTTTTAAACTGTGCTAATTTTTTTTAAATTATGCTGAATCTGGCACAGTTAAAAACTGTGCCAAAAGTGTGCCAGAAATATCAAATTCTGGCACGGTTTAAAAGTGTGCCAGAAATGTTCCTATTTTGAAGAATCTGGCACAGTTAAAAACTGTGCCAAAAGTGTGCCAGAAATATCAAATTCTGGCACGGTTTAAAAGTGTGCCAAAAGTGTTCATGTTTGACTGATTCTGGCACACTTTTAAACCGTGCCAGAAAAAAATTCCCATTTTGGAACACCTGTTTCTGGCACAGTTCAAAACCGTGCCAGATTTGATCTGGCACGGTTTTGAACTGTGCCAGAATCCTGTTTTTGGTGTAGTGTATACAGTGCAATAATTGAGTTGGGGAATTTTTTCAAAGATTTATGTTGTAAAACATTGTATGTAGAAGATCTGAAGAGGTTGGAGAAAGACATTGTTGTGATTTTGTGCAAACTGAAAATGATTTATCCACCAGCTTTTTTTTTATACAATGGTCCACTTAGCTATTCATTTGTCGCAAGAGGCTATGTTTGGAGGACCGGTGCAATATAGGTGGATATATCCTATTGAGATTTATGTCAATATACTCATTGTCATAGTTTTAAGGTTATTTCGACATAGCCTCCAATTTTTAAGTCAAACATGACGTGAAGAAGTCAAAATACTTATTTTTTACGTATAGTTTATAGACTTAACGTGAGGTAATTTTTATCAATGTAAATGCTAATAGGTACTTGGGCACATTAAAGGGTTATGTGCGTAATACAGCTCGATCAGAAGGTTCTATAGCGGAAGCCTACATCGTTAATGAATGTTTGACATTTTGCTCAATGTACTTTGACGGGATTGAAACTAAACTCAACCGCCCAGAAAGAAATTACGATGGGGAGGAATAAGAGGAGGGATTGGATGTATTCTCTCAAAAGGTACACCCTTTTGGGGCACGTGCATGTGACTTTCTCACAGTGACTGAGATGGAAATGATGCGGTGGTATACGTTGAATAATTGCGAGAAAGTGGCTCCATATATAGAGTAAGTTAATAACTAGGAAGTAATCTTTATAACTATTAATTTTACAAGTACTACGAAGCTTATGGTTATATTTATTACCATTGTTAGTGAGCATATGGAGGAGTTGAAGAAAGAATGCCCTTTGAATTTAGAAGAGAGAAGTCGAAAGAATTTCCCTAGCTGGTTTGAAGAACGTGTAAGTTTAAGCAAAGTTATGATAATATAATATTGATGTATAAATATAATTATTTTTTAAGTAATATAATTGGTCTAACTTATGTCATTCAAATTTTGTCTTTAATAGATGAAAAACTTGTACGACCAGAAGTCTCTAGAATGTACCGAGCAACTATATGCATTAGCATGTGGTCCTGACATATGTGCAAACAAGTATAAAAGTTGCATAGTGAATGGAGTTAGATTTCACACTAAAGACCGTGACAACCGCAGGAGAAGTCAAAACAGTGGTTTAGTTGTTAAAGGAGATCATGATGACAAAGAGATTAACTTTTATGGTGTATTGAATAATATCATTGAGTTGGAGTATATTAAAGGAAATCGAGTCCTCCTTTTTGAGTGTGACTGGTTTGAAGCTGATAAAAAGAAAAAATCGGGAATACAAATCGATGATCACTTTACAAGCATCAATGTTAATGGTAGGTGGTACAAGAGTGATCCTTATGTTCTAGCCATTCAAGCAAAACAAGTGTTTTATCTCAATGACACAAAATTGGGAAAATTTTGGCAAGTTGTTCAGGAATTTCAGCATAGACACTTGTATGATCTTGGGGTGGAAGAAATGGACACAGATGTATCAAAAACAAATAATTTTGTATACCAAGAAAATGCTTCATCAGAGGCTTTTGAGATTATAGAAGTTGATGTTGGCCAGCTGCGGAGAAACGATGTAGAAGCGGACACTATTGATGTTAGAATTGTAGATATAGACAAAGGAGTACCATCGGAAGAAGACATTGTTTCCCTTGATGACATCGATGATGAAGACGAAACGCTTGATGAATATTGTGAAAATGCGAAAGAACTCGTAGTGGTCGAGGATGATGATAGTGATATAGATTGAATTTGTCAATGGAAACTATTTAACGTTCTCTTATGTGTGCTAGAGTTTGCATGTGTAGTGTGCGTATTCAAAAACATGTCTCTGTATTTGTGTGTTTGTTTTAGTAATACAATGTGTGTTAAGTACATTATCTGTGTATGTTGTTTCTGCTTGTGTTTGTTTTAGTAATACCATGCATGTGATTGTTCCTTTTTATATTGGATCAACTATAATGTGTGATTTGATGTTTTTTTTCAGTATGGCACCAAGAAGACGTCTTCGGTCAAATAGCATTAAGGAGGCTCCCCCGACTCCCCCGGATCTCACGGCACCCTCGGCTTCCACGACACGCACAGCTCCCACAGCACCCGTGGCACTCACGGCTCCCATAGCTCCCACAACTAAACACATAATGGATGTAGAAACTGCAAATATCTCGCCATCAACACAACAGACTAGTCCCAGAACCTCCACGAGCCATGCAGGTACAAAAACTAATTTTCAAATGTTTCTTAGTATTGTTCATTTGCTGCTAATATTATTTATTTGCTTTTAAAGTTTCAAATACAAATTCTACCGTAACGAAAAAGTCCGTGGACCTACACGTGGCAAGGGGCTTCAGAAGATAATCAAAGTTACTGGGCAAAAGATGCGTATTGATATATCGAAGGAGAAAAATAGGCCACTTGACAAAGACCAGTCCACTAAATTATCAAATGAACTCGGGATTGTCATTCGTAACCTAATTCCAGTGCCAACCAAATGGAAAGACCTCACTGAAGCTGATAAGACAAAAGCGTTCAACAGACTCAATTTAAGTAATTTTTTTATTGAAAATGGCATTGTTACTACCATAGGTTTGTAAAATTAAGTGACCATATTCTTGTAATTACAAAAACCTAAGCATTGGACACTTATGGCTTCCTAGTGAGCACATCATGTCTTAACTCTAAATTTTTCAGCTGAGGAAGAGTGTTTGCGATTCTGACCATTCTGCTGTGAAACTCCACTAATATTTTTCTGACATTTTGAATTAATTCTGCATGCTGCAGTGATTTACAGTAAGAATGATGCATTAGTTCATTTGAGATAGGCATCTATTAATATCTACCACGACTGAACACATAAGTGATTTACAGTAACTGAAGTACCATACAAATTAGAATATATAGGTTCCACGCATTAGTTCAAGTCTACTAATAGCCATCTATTAATATCTACCAAGAGTGGTCGAATTCTGCAAAGGTTCCTATTTGTCCCTAAATTTGGCATAGCCGAGCTTTGGAGAGCGTTAACTATGAGCAAATATAGATTCTATCAGAACCTTGTATTGATGATAGCCCAAAATCAATTATTACTGAAGATGTTTTTGCTTTAATTAATGGTATCAATCTTCAGAGATTCATTATCATATTGAGATTCAAAAAGGGAACTAGTTAGTGAAGTATAATAGGCATGAGGTTGGGGTCAATTTCAGTGTTTATAAATGTTGTTCAGTGTTTTGTATGAGAACTGAGGGTTAATTGCAAAATTTAGCATGACGTTGGGGTCAATTTCAGTGTCTCCCTCAATCTCTCAATTATTGCAATGTCCACTTTTGTATTTATACAAGGGGATGGAGTACTAGAATCTTTATTTGAAGTGCTAATATCGGTATCCAAGTTCAATTATAATTTCCTAATGCACTTTTTAGTTCGGGGTGAAATATTCTTCAACTAGTAAAAAGTAATATGATTAAACCAATTAAAGTAAATACCTATTTAGAGTTAGAAACTAGTCACTATTCTGTTCAAAATCTCGTAATCTTAGCCTATGCAGTCATAAAAAAATTTATACTTACAAATTTTTTAGCTTTGAATAGGTGAAAATACATTGCACCTTAGTGAAACACATCTCATCCCGAACCAAGCATAGCCTAAATAGCAATAAATATTGTAGTTGTATACCATTTTCATTTTGATACATATATTGGTAGATTTCTCTTTCATATCTGGTTAGATAGTTCAGTGACTCTTATGTTGTAGAACCAAAAAATGAATGGAAATGCAATGAAACTAAATAAACTACTAATCAGAAATAAATGGTTGGTTCCAAGTGGTTGGTTTTAAGATATGGGATTTTCAATTCGGATATTATTCATGGGGCTGTTAGGATTGCCAAATAAGAGGGTGTTTTTATTCATGGGGTTGTTCGATTTTTTTGTTCTTCTTTTCTTGGGGAGGTGTGGGGTTCTAATTTTCAACCTAGGTTCTAATTTACAATTTTTACTTGATGATCTTCCCCCTCCGGTCACAACGAGAAAAACTGTGGTGGTCAGGTGATTGATGGGAGAATTACATCGATAATTTTTATTGAGTCAAGCAGTAGGCTCAACTCCGATTTTGTGACTGATCATTGATTGAGAGTAGATGGTTCGAATTGACAAATAAGAGAGTAGAGAGAAACTGACTCATAATTGATTTATTGGCCAAGTTGTGCCGTCTCCACTGACATGGAGAGATACTTTGTTTCTGCAATTACCCGGAGTGAAAAAGAGACAGACAAGCGGACCAAGACAAAGTTTCATTAGTATCTGATTGTGTGGAGACTCAGTTTTCTCAGTGCATTTATGAATAGTCATTTAATTCTATTGGGCGTTTGTGTTACCTGATCTTGACATTGATACTGTGTTATTTGGGTGTGACCATTGTTATGTGGAAGATTTTATGTTGGCAATATTCCCATAAAAGAGATCAGAAAGACCAAAGCACTAGGTGGGGACTTCCCTTCAAAACCAATGTCTTTGTATGCAACAATATGGGATGGCTCGGGTTGGCCTACAAATGGTGGCAGGTACAAAGTCAATTACAAATATGCCCCTTACATCGTTGAGTTCTCCGACCTTGTCCTCCACGGCTGCGTAGTTGACCCCATTGAACACTCGTCCAAGTGTAGTTGATGATGCATCATACTTTTATAACAATTCTTATCAACACAATAGTGCAATTGAGTTTGTTCATTTGATCAGATCTCATATACCTATTGAGTTTGGCATACCTGATCTCATATACCTGTTGAGTTTAAATGTGTATTCGCGGACTGTTGATCAGATCTCATACACCAGTATTATGTTGGCTTTGGACTGTATTTTTAAGGAGAGGCTCCTACTTTTAAGGAGCAGTTGAAAAAGTGGGGTATGGTAGGAGAAAATGGGCATATGCTGGCAAAAGTGGACAGTGACAGATTTGGCGAACGGTGACATATTTGGTGGCAATGGGCGCAGCGTGTCTGGTGGCTCAGCGCTCCTTGGTGGAGCAAGTGTTCGGAACATACCGGGACAAGTGGGGAGTGAGAGACACGACCAAACCACACCCTGCTTATTCACTTCAGTGACAGCATGACATGTCATTGAGCTGGGAACCAAATCAAACCCTGCCTATTTTTTTATTGGGATTAATTATTTAACTAATAAACGTTGTTATTGGTATATTAGAATTGCAATTTAAGGCCATTAATATTAATGTACGTATGTTTTGTAGAAGGGTGAATTTGGACATTATGCTTAGTTATTTGGATGTACGTTGTTACACTGTTTTTACATTGTTACATTGTTTCATTTCATCATATGCAATAAGATATTTCAGTTACAGATTGAGTGTAAAATTTCAGGAGAAATTTTACATTGATTTGGATGATCATGCAAAGGAGTGTTTGGAAGACCTAATGAAAGGGAGAAGTAGGCATCAACGAATCAAGCTTCGTTAAGTGTATAAAAAATATGGATCAGTAGAGGAGGCTCGAGAAAATGCCCCTACTGGTGTGACCAAGGATAATTGGCTTAGTCTATGCGATCTTTACGGAAGTCCAAGATATCAGGTTTGGACTATTGTTTATGTTGTAACTTGTAAATATTTTTTTTATTAAAATATGCATACTTATGATGTTTGAAAAATTACTGCAGAGACAATGTATTGTAAATCAAAATCATAAGTCTAAACAAATTGTAAAGCATAATCAAGGGTTAAAAGCATTTGTGGTGGTTTGTCATGAACTAGTAATATATCTACTTGTTTTGGTGCGCCAATTGAGAATTTTATTTTGCAAGTATAATTATTAATTATTTGTTGTTTAATAGCGGAGTAAAGAGGTGGATGGTGAAGAGCCGAATAGGATAAAGTTTTATAAAGAAACACATTATAAAGATGAAAAGTGGACATCTCCCGAAGCCAAAACGCTCTATGTAAGTCTTATCAATTTTATTTTGAATTTACTCTTATTACATGTACTGGATTATTTTGTCTCTAAGTGGCTTAAAATTTGTAGACATCTTGATAGTTTGGTCAAACCTGTAATCTTTTTTCTTCTATTTTCTTTGAAGAATGAGATGAAGCGCAATGAATCTGAATCAATATCTGAGGATGGTGCCATGATTAGCTCAGACGAGATAGCAGATAAAGTTCTTGGCGCAAGATCTGGATATATTAATGGTCTTGGGTATGGTCCAAAAATAAAGGATTCTAGAATTAATATAATGCGATTGAGGAATGCTAAATTGGAAGAGTCACTTCAGCAGTCTATGAAAGTTCAAGAAGATTTAATGGCTCGTTTACAAGCTCGTGAGGTAGAGGCAATAATTCAATGAGAAGAGTCAGTGACACAAAAGGCCGATATAGAGACTCAACGTGCAACACTAGATGTTATTCTAGCTCGACAAGCGGAGTCCGATAACTTGATTCAGTCATTGATCCCATCATGTACCTCATCTTCCGGACGATGGTAATCTAGATATCCTTTACTTTTCTTACTCGTATGCTTTAAAATGTTCACATTCGTAATCGATTGTTATCTCTTTAATTATCAACTTCTGGCCATCGTTATAATTTTTTCATGATAAAAACGAATCAAATCCTACTTTATCTTAGCTAATGATATTGTATTCTTTTAATTGCAGATTTGACGTGACAAGAAGTTATTTTTGGGGCGCCATGAACTTTTAACATTTGACGTTTGTAAATGGAATCTGAGACTTCTAAGTCCTTTAACTAGTTGAAGTTATTTTTTGCACCATGAATATTTATCGTTTGTTAGGGGATGAAATGTGGGAGTTCTACGCCCTTTTACTAGTGTTTAGGTGACCTGACAATGTATGTATGCGTGACTTCATGTGGATTTTGTTTATAATAATTTAGTTATTTTGTGGATGTTAACAAATGTGTATTTTTATATGGTAATTTGTTTAAATTTGGTGGCATACATTACTTTATCAAATTCATTTTCAAAATATTAAATATATATTTTGAAACACTCACTTACAAAAAAAATGTTTTAGTAGTTAAATGTACAATTGATAAATAAAAGCGCGGTTTAAGATTCGATAGTTTATTATTGAAAAATTAATGATTAAGAATTATTTAATAATTAAATTTCGTAGTCAAGTGATCTTGAGGGAAGGTACAAATTTTGTAGCTAAAAGTTTCTAACACCAGTTTATTGATAGAATTGGCAACGAAATGAAGACATCTTTATCTTTATCTTTATCTTTATCTTTATATACTATAAAATGCTAAACAAGAATTAAATACTCCTCTTCATACAGAGTGTCCACGTGGAACTCTAATTTTATGAGAATTTCCTCTCTCCTCTCTCCTTTCTCTACTAATTTTCTAGGCAATTAATATTAAGGCACATAACCTTTCATATTTCTCTTGCCTTTACGATTGCCAACGGTACATCAACAGTCCACAAGTTACCTCATCTCTCCTCAATTATAACAAAACTCTTTATCTCTACTCCATTAAACAAGAATTAAATATTCCTCTTCATACAGAGTGTCCACGTGGAACTATAATTTTATGAGAATTTCCTCTCTCCCCTCTCTACTAATTTTCTAGGTAGTCAATATTAACGCACATAACCTTTCATATTTCCCTTGCCTTTACGGTTGCCAACGGTACATCAACAGTCCACAAGTTACCTTATCTCTCCTCAATTATAACAAAACTCGTTATCTCTACTCCATTATAAAAAATGAGACAACTCATATGCTCCCCAAACCCCCAAACCCTTCTCTCCCCAAACTCCCAAAACTCACCTAACTTTCATCCCTTCCAAGCAGTCGGAGTTTCTTCCTCACATCGGAAATTGATTTCATAAGTTCATGTTGACTTTCTTATTTGGATTATTCATGTGATGTTATTTGTATACGGATTATTCATGGTTGGTTTCTTATGTGTTGAATAATTTTTGTAATTTGGGTCTTGAAAGGAGATGTGGGTGAAATCAAAAAAGGGAGGGGAGGGTGATGTTAAACATCCGATGTAAACGAGAGTGGGAACTGCTTTATCAGCTACAGGAATTCCTCCAACAAATGCAAGGTATATTTTAAATTAGTATAAAAAAATTTGGGTTCATTGATTGGTAATGGAGTATGTCGCCAGCATGGGTCTGGTATGGCAGTATTCCAGTTGAGGAGGTATAACCGGGTATGGTTCTTGGTTGTGGGTTGAAAATGGGTACGAAGTAAGCAGGAAGGTTGCTCGTGGGTTTCGCTGGCGGGGATAGCTCAGGACGGAGTATTTTTTTTTTGTTCTTACCAGCGCCGAAGATGGGTGTGTATACGGTGGTTAGGCCAAAGCTCGTATTTAGGAGGGTGGAAATGGCAGGAAATGGGTTGGCGAGTTAAGGAGCGGGTATAGAGGTTTTCAGTTGGGTAAATGGCCATAGGAGTGCGGGTATAATGATGTGGAATGTTTGCTTTTATGGGTCTAGCATGAATGTCGTGTTTGCGGGTTAGAAATGGGGCTGGAATAGTGTCTTCCGAGTACAACAGTTGGGTTCGTGGGTATCGGAGCCACGAACAATGGCTTATTAGTTGCTTACCAAAGTACGGTACTTTTACCCTATTTACCCAAAACTAAATCTTAGTTAATTTTGCTTACCAAAGTAGTTCATTTTGTTAATAAATTTGGAATAACTTATTATTGATGTTGTTTATGTATAAATGTAAATTTGAGTTGTTTCTTTTTTAATGGATTGTTCACTTTTTATATTTTTTCAGTGCCCTATGAAATTTTCTATGCTCAAATTTTCGTATTTGTTAATTTGATTCGATTATGCTCACTTTAGCCTATCATATGTAACAGGTGTTTATTTACATGTGAGAGTTTTAATATTTTTGGGCAGGATTGAAGCTTGAATTCTAGATAATGTGTTGTAGAAATTGAATATTTTGATGAATAAAATTGTTTATGGAATGATCTTGTTGATTATCAATACCATACATGGTCATGTCATATAAAATATATATTCAAATAAATTTATAATTATGTTGTGGACATTTGGTAATACACTACAGTATTTTTTATTTCGTCACGTGTGATTATGAATCGTATAGCATTGCTATGTTTTCCTGGGATATGTAGTTATATTTGTTTTACATGTTTTGTAATCAGAAATACTCTGGAGTTTTCAATCGAGTTCCTATTTTAATTTATAATCTTTTACAAGTTTACAATTTCTAAGATTTGTTTCCTACTCTGACGTATAAACCGCGCATCGCGCGGGTTTCCACCTAGTATACTATAAAATGCTCTACAAGGAGCTTTAATGCACTTTCACCATATTATGTCACCTCGCATATTAATTCACTTTCATCATATCTATCACTTATAAGCCTTCTTGGGAGGCTTTTCTCATTCTTTCCTGCTCCTTCGGTTTCTCCACCCGTTTATTTCCTCTTCAAAACTGTTGTTTTTTATAAATTACGTTCAATATTTTTTTAAATAACTCACGTACAGTATTTTTTAAATTATGCACAGTATTTTTAACAACGTATACATAATTATTTTATTGTTTTTCTAAATTACATAAAATGTTTTTTTAAATAAAAAACAACTTTTTAATTTAAAACAAAGATTTCTCTTAATTAAAAAAAATCATTTTAAGTGTTTTATAAAAAAAAGTTATTTTTTTAACAAAAATAAAAACTTTTAACCATGAAAATTAGGGGTGAAAATTCGTGTATTTGGGTCATGTTTCGGGCCGACACGACATGACACGACAAGAATTTTTTGGACACGAACACGACCCAAATAAAAACGACATAACACGACACGGCACGAATAACCCGATTCTTTAAAATTTCACGCTAAATTAAACATAAATAGACACGATAACCCTAATAAAAACACGATTAACATGACAAGACACGATGACACGACTCATAATTTTGACACGAACACACACGACACGACTTCGTGTAAAAAAAACACGACACGAACACGACATGTGTCAATTTTGGGTCAATTTCGTTTTGTTACGTGTCGTGTTTTCGTGTCGTTTTTAAAATTGTCACCACCATATTATGCCACGTGGCATCTTAATTCACTTTCATCATATCTATCACTTATAAGCCTTCTTGGGAGGCTTTTCCCATTCTTTCCCGCTCCTTCGGTTTCTCCACCCGTTTATTTCCTCTTCAAAACTATTGTTTTTAATAAATTACGTTCAATATTTTTTTAAATAACTCACATACACTATTTTTTAAATTACGCACAGTATTTTTAACAACATATACATAATTGTTTTACTGTTTTTATAAATTACGTAAAATATTTTTTAAAATAAAAAACAACCTTTTAATTTAAAAAAAAAGATTTTTCTCAATAAAAAAAAATCATTTTAAGTGTTTTATAAAAAAAAAGTTGTTTTTAACAAAAATAAAAACTGTTAACCATGAAAATTAGATGTGAAAATTCGTGTATTTTGGTCATGTTTCGGGCCGACACGACAAGGATTTTTTGGACACGAACACGACCCAAATAAAAACGACATAACACGACATGGCACGAATAATTCGATTTTTTTAAATTTCACGCTAAATTAAACATAAATAGACATGATAACCCGAATAAAAACACGATTAACATGACAAGACACGATAACACGACTCATAATTTTGACACGACATGACTTCGTGTCAAAAAAATACGACACGAACACGACATATTGTGTCAATTTTGGATCAATTTCGTTTCGTTACGTGTCGTGTTTTCGTGTCGTTTCTAAAATTGTCACTCCTAATGAAAATAAATTGTTTTACACTGTTAAAAAATATTTTTAACTGTTTAAAAACTATTTTTTTTATAAAGAAATTATTTTTTAAAGAATTTTTTAATACATGAAAGAAATGGTTTTAATGATTTTTTAACTTTTGAACTAAAAAATGTTTTAAAATAACTATTTTACCTTTTTCTAATTGTTTTATGAAATTAAAAAACTGTTTCAAAGTTAAAGAAAAATATTTAACTGTTTAATATAAGAAGAATAAATTAATATAAAAATTATTTTATTGTTCCTTATTAATAAAATAAGTACAATATATCTTATATCAAAATAGTTTTTTTTTTGTTTTTTAAAAACTATTCTTTTTATATAAAAAAAATGTTATAACTATTTTATAAAAAAAAGTTTTTTTTTAAATAAAAAAAAACTTTGCTCTATTTTTGCAGGTTATTTTGTAGTTATATTTTTTTTTACATAACTTGTGATCACAGATACTCTGAACTTTTTAATCAATTTTCTATTTTTACTTAGCATCCCTTCATGTATTGGCAATTCCACAAATGTTTATCGTACACTCAATGTATAACTAGCGCATCGCGCGGGTTTCCAACTAGTTTAGCAATGAAATGTTGAACAATTATCTATAAAAAATTATAAATTTCGTAGCTAATAGCGTCTAACACACTAGTTATAGATAGAATTGGCAACGAAATGAAGACATTTAACAATTAACTGTTGAACAATTAACTACAAAAAATTGTAAATTTCATAGCTAAAAGCTTTTAACACACTAGTTATAGATAGAATTGGCAACGAAATGAAGACATTTATCAACAAAATGTTGAACAATTAGCTACAAAATAAATTGTAGCCGAAATATGATAATTTTCCACGAAAATAATTTCATGGCAAATAACCTCAACAATTGGCAACGAAAATTAATTTCGTGGCCATATACATTCAGCAACGGGCCTCTGGCCACGAACTCGCTACGAAGTTATTTTCGTTGCTAAAAACTATCAGCAACGAAATATGCACTTTTTGCTACGAAAACATTCGCAGTTAAATGTAAGAATTGTTGTAGTGGACTATGAACCGGTGGGAGAGGATGTCACTCGTCGCATTACGAATATAGAGGCGAGTTTCAATGAGTTTTTGACGGACTATCAGGTGGACCAAGAAGCTTATCGCCGAGACACTAACATGATGGTCCGCTTACAAGCGAAAATGTATAATCTCCAAGTTGGGTCCAATGTTGCTTTCTTGACATATTTTTATGATCCATATGACCCCAACGCTCCCGAACTTCTCACCCACCCCCGCAATAAGCTCAGTTTTAGTGTTGGTTCCTTTTTCCTTTCTTATGTAGTTCTTTGTTGTTTTGGTACTTTATGGTATATCTTGTTAACGAGGGACTATGTAATCTTTCTATGGCTTGTATTTATTTTTTTATTAATATAAATAATTTGCATTCTAGCCTTTGTTCATTTTTACGCACTCTCCTTTTGTTTGGATTTTAGTCATTTTGCATAAGGACTTTGCACAAGTCTAAGTTGGGGGGTATGCATGCGCTTTAAAAATGTCACAAATTTCAAAATGCCCGAAATTTAAAAAAAATAGAAAATCTCCCAAATTTCCAAAAAAAATTGAAAAATTCGAAAAGCAAAAAAATATTTTTCTTCAAAATAAATAAAAATTGGAATTTAAATTTTTCAAAAATGTCATTCAAATTTTGTTTAAAGTCTCAAATTGTAAAAATCAAATGCAAAAAGTCGAAATTAACCAAAGATGGAAATTGAGCGAAAATTGACGAATTTACGAATAAATGTGGAAATTAATTAACTCAGTGAGATTTTAAGCCTATCAATTTTTGTGAGTAATTAAATCATCCAAGTTAATGATTAACTGAAAGTGCAATTCAGTGTTTAAAATAAGTCGTTGAGGATCTCAATTCCCTTATTTTGATCAGTTACGGGAAACGAGGGAGATATTGTGTTTTTTTTTTTTTTTTTGGGAAAATTATGTATATTAAAACCAAGAATAAACAACGGAACAAACTAGAGGAAGAAAACCCTCAAACCTCCAGAGGGGCATACCCCAACTGGAAAACCAAGGAAATATTGCCTTAAACTAAAGGGAGATATTGTGTTGAACACGCGCTAAAAATATCTCTAAACTAAATATAATCTCGAGACGCATATGATAAAATAATGAGTAATTCGGATAAATGAAGTTAAGCCATCGTTTATTTACCCAAAAATATTAGCCATAAAAAGTTGTGAAAAATTATCCATTTGCAACCCAATTTGAGACTAATAAAAAATTTCCCTTTTCTTTTGTAACCCAAATAAACCAATTGGCCCGGAATTGTGAAAATTGAACATTCATCAATTACGTCCGAAAAATGCATAAAAAGGGGCAAGAAAAAATAAAGAAAAATGCTCAACAAAAATAGTAAGAAAATAAAATTGTGAAAAATAGAAAAAAAATGAAAAAAGAAAAAAAAATGAGCAAAAGCCCGAAAAGCACTTACGGACATCATAAGGACATTTTTTCAATTCCTAATTTTCAAGCCATTCCCATTTTACCCAATACACCTTATGACCAGAAAAAGTCCTAAAACCGAGTCCAAAAAATGAAATTAATTACCGCGTGGAGAGCTAAGACACAAAAAGATAATAAGAGAGATTAATTGATGTGGATAAGAGGTGATGTTTCCCGTTTTTCAATGACCGTAATTCGATGATGAGATCTTTTCACCTCCAATAATTCCATCTTTCAAATTTGTATACATGAATTCGTGTTTCATTATATTTACTCTTTATATCACGCATATCGAGAGAATTAGCCACATTTCGAGTGATTCGTTTATCAGAGCATCCCTGAGAAATTAAATCAAAACGAATTTTTTAAAAAGTAACGTAATGATCAATCACTGGAAATTAGCGGTTAAAGTTTCCGCTTCACACACACACACAACAAATTGAGACTTTTGAATATAAATTTATGGTAACTATTTTTTGGGAGTTTAAATTGTACAATTTTTAGGTATTTTGATTTTTTTTAATCCAAAATGAATTTTGTGGGTATATTCATTGCAAACCCTCACGAGACGCAACTCGTCCTACTAGGGTAACCTACGGTTTAAGGGCTTGTTGCATACGCTAAATGCAATCAATTGCCCAAGAAAGAGGTATTATATCCTAATAACATGTTTGCTAAGTGTTTTGACCTTGATTTGATTCTTTTATATTTCTCAGGACAATCAAAGATCTAAGTTAGGGGGTTTGATTAGGCATAAATTCTTCAGATTTATCCTCGTAATTTAGAGGCTTTTATTACCCCGTGCGACATAATTTGTGTTGATTTATCTCATATCCTTGCTACTGACATCTTCTATCTAACGCATCTAGTTTTGGGTATTTCTCTTACATTTTGTAGGTATTTTATACAAGTGAAGAAAAGAGAAAACTCAAAAATCAAGAAAGAAAGAAAAGAAGCAAAGTCAAAGGGTAAAAGAGTAATTTTGCATCTAGAATTCAGACACAGTCCCTAAAGAGAATTCAAAGACCTTGAGTCCATAAACATGTAGGAAGAAACGACATCCAAATCCAAGTCCCGACTCCAAAGTTATGAAGCTTCAAAGTTGAGAAGAAATGAAAGAGAAAGGAAGAAAAAAATCCAGAGAACCGAATTGATAGAAGTGTAGCAGACCTGGTTCCCCTCACAGGAAAAGGCAAACCGAACGGATGGAAAATAAGGGGACCAGTTCGATAAACTGGAAAAGCCAAACCGAACCGATGATCAAGACTCATAACTGGTTCGGCATATTGTAATAAGTGAATCGGTTCGCCCAGTAAAGAAGGAAATTTTCGAACCGGTTCGGCGTGACGGATTTTGAATTTTTATTCCTTAAAATTAGAGTTGGGCTTGGTGCAAACACTAAAAAAATGTGAGAGTTATATTCAATGGTAATACCAGACATTAGAGGAGTTAGGTCAAAAAAACGTGAGAGTTATATTCTATGGTAATACGATACATTAGAGGAGTTAGATTTTACATGGTTTTGACAGCTTCTTGAAGGCAAGAACCCTGGTATTAATCTTGTTCATCAACTATTCATCTTTTGGCATAGAATTCAAGGGTTTTCATCAATACAAGTATAGTTCCTTCATTACTTTCAATTTCTCTCATCTTTTTGGTTTGTGAATCATTCATTTCTTAGTTAGAAGTCTCTTTCTCATGTTTGATCACACTTTTAGTGTAAGAATGATTTCATGCAACGTAAATTTCATGTTTAGTCGTATTTACACCATGTTCGGCTAAGTTTTTAGCGGGTTGGGGTACATGAACCAAACCTAGGTAACACATATGGATTTAAAAGTGAATAAAAAGTAATCCCTCGTTCCAAGGTTTGAATTTTATCAAGATAAATATAGTATGCCTTTTAATTCCGTTTGCCCTAGGTAACCGGAATATTTAAGGGTGCAATTGGTGTTTTGATAACTTCTCATCCTCGTCAAATACAATTTTTGATTTAATATTGCGCGGCATTTAGTCCTCGTATGTCGAGTGCTTAGATAGAATTTGATGTCTCTTTGAATGAAGAATTATCTTTTTGAAGCTTTTACGTTCTATGTAAACACTAACAGTTTGGGGGAGTGTACCCTAACTCCATTTTCTCTCATATAGTTAAAATTTAATTTAGTTCTTCTTCCATGCGTAGTTAGTTATTAATTTAATTAAAATTGCATTAGTTGTTAGGTATAATCACAAAATCATCATCTTTTCTTTCCATTTTCTAGTCATTCGTAGGGTTAAACGTCTTTCCTATTCGTCGTCGCGATTCTTCGTCTTAGTCCCTGTGTTCGATAACCGTTTTTATCGAATTATTACTTGAGCGACCGACTTACATTTGAGTCGAAATAAATACACACTAGAAACACTTTTTACGACGCGTCATATGTGTTATTGCAGCATGAGATATGCCTAAAATCCTTCATAGTGGAAGGGTTAAGGACCTTTGGGATAAGACTAATAACAATATTATTCCACTCTTTTAGCATCCTTCTAGAATTAAAAAATACATATCTTCTTTTGTAATATCCTCTTCAACAATGTCTCAATGATTATGGAAAAATCTAACATTATACCTAAGGGTGCACATGAATCGAGTTGGGTTGGTTCCACTAAGGAACCAGAACCAGAACTGAAGTTGGTCAGTTTCATGGTTTTGGAACCAGAACCGAATCGATACCCTACCAAAATCGAACATATTTGGTTCGAGTCAGTTCATGGTTCTGGTTTTGGTTCACGATTTTGCATCATTTTTGTAATTAATAATAATTCAATAAATTCATGTTCTAAAAATAACTTAAAAGTTGGCAAATATTAATTATCCATAGTCATTACATCTTAAACCAAATCATCAAATATTAACCTGCTTTATTTTTCTCAATTAACCTGTTTCACTCAAATAATTTATTTTAAAAAAATCACGCACACACATAATTTAGCAAAAACTTATTATTTAATTTCATTACATCATAACTAAAATATCAAATATAAATAAAAATAGAAGCCTTTTTTCAAATAGAGATATGAATATCAAATATAATCTATAAAGTATCCAAGCAACTCTTTGGGTCGGTTCTCAGTTTGGTTCATGTATAAAATAGAGAACAGAATCAAACACTTGGGATCTTAATTATTTAGAACCAGAACAAACCCATGGAGAAAAACTCAACTAACTGAAAACACAAATGCCGATTTGGTTCGGTTATTCGAGTTGATCGATTCCAATGCACACCCCTAATTATACCCATCAGGGCCAGGTGTTTTCTTATGATCAATATTAAACAGATCAAGTTTAATCTAATCCTTAGAAATTAGGGATTCTAGATGTTCTTCTTTATCAACATTTAATCGTCTTTGTTTACATTACAACCAAAATAAGTTGACGGTCATGGTTTTGGACCATGACCAGGCCTATGAGTCATAATTTTGGACCGTGACCGTATTGAGAGTGGCAAAATTATGGGTCACGATCTAGTGGGTGACACCAGTGATGATTGGTTGGTCACGATTTGAGACCGTGACCAGGTGGTCATGGCTCAAAACGTGACCCATACTGATTTTTGGTCACGGTCCAAAACCATGACCAAATTAAAATAAATAATAAATTATGTTCTATATCCCAAAAAAACATTTATATTTTTCAAAACTGTTTACATTTTCAAAAATAAATAATTAGTCACTACTCCATCCATAAATCAAAAAATAATAATGCAACATAAATTAACTAACTATAGCCATCAAATTATTCAACATAACTAATAATACAACACATGCTTGCATGATTATGATAATAACATCACAATATCTTCATCGAAATCCAATGCAGTGATTGTTTTCATCCACGAAACAAGGCTTCAAAATGTTCTATCTCTAACTAGGCCTACAAATAAGACTTCAAAATGTTTCAAATGGTAAGTAACAAAAGACTTGAATAAAAAAATAAATTTGGGACGCCTAGGTAGTCAAAAATTGCATCGTAGTCCACGTAGTTCATAAGATGAACAAGGTTGGGGTCTTACCTGTAATCAGAATCTAGGGTGTCTCTTTTGATTTATGAAAATATATGTGAAATGTGTTTAAAGTGTAGAAAATTATGAGAACACTCTAAATTGGAAATTGTGGTATAGGCCTCCTTTTTTGGATTTTTTATTTATGAATATATATGAATGTATATATTATAATAAAAAGAGTGGGATTAGTGATGCAAGCTAAAAATGGAATAATAATAATACGAAACAAAATAGGATTAGTGATTGAACAATATAAAAAAAATGGAAGTATTACCAATAACAGACTTTGGTGCCTTGTGAACATCACATAACACAAACCACGAATCGGGGCAACCACACAAATTTTGGCCGTTTGGTATCATTGTTGCATTCAAAATCTAAGAAGATATACAAATTGGTATTTTGCAAAATGTGAGCGATGGGGGAGTAAATGCAAGAGAACTGAATATATGAGTAGAAGATACAAAAAAAAGTAAATAAATACAAGAGTTGTTCCAATACATACGATACATACTTTTGGTCTTCAAAATCGACCTTGACTCATTGAATTAGTGGTTTCAACTTCTTAGGCCTATAGAATCGACCTTGACCCTCTGAATCAGTCGTCTCAACTCTTTAGTTCAGCAGAACTGACCTCAACCCTCTAAATCGGTTATTTTAACTCTTTAGGTCCTTAAAACCAACCTTGACTATTTGAATCAGTCATCTCAACTCTTTAGGTATGTAGAATTGACCTAGGTCCACAGAATCGACCTTGACCGTTGAATTGGTTATTTTAACTGTTTAGGTCCGTAGAATTGATCTCGACCCTCTGAATCGGTCATCTCCACTTCTTACATCCATAAAATTGACCTAGATACTCTGAATCAATCATTTTAACTCTTTAGGTCTCTAGAACCAACCTTGACCCTCAAAATTGGTCATCTCGGCTCTTTAGGTCCGCAGAATTGACCTAAGTCCACAGATTCGACCTCGCCTCCTAAATCGGTCGTCTTAACACTCTAGGTTCGCAGAATTGACCTCAACCTCCTAAATCAATGGTCTTAACTCTCTAGGCCTGCAAAATTAACCTCGAGCCCTGAATCGGTCATCTTCACCTCTTGGATCCGCATAATCGACCTCAACCCTTTAATCAACCACCTTCTAACCCTCAGTAGGGCCCCCAATCCTTAAACATCTATGAGTTGTCTATCTTTCGATGACCTCTGATTATTCCAAGCTCACCCGTTAAGGGGCTCTATAGACACCCCATCCTGGTACCCTTTAAGAATACTCTTTAGGTACCTAACACTCTTCCTCCCAGTATAAGATTCTAGTTCCTAATTTCAAGACCTAACCTAAAGGCCAATGGCACTTCTGGGACCCATTTGACCTCAGTCAACTCTCTAACCTGAGCAAAGATGATTGAAACCTCATAGGTCTCTGAATCCCCTTTCCAACGGTCCATACCGTGCATGAATCAGCAACACGGTTTGCATTTACTCACCTTTTTATCTCAAACCCTGATCTAGAGACCACCGGGCATTTTTGGGACCACAATCAACTCCCCAACCTGAGCAAAGCTCATTGAAATATTATAGCGCTCTGAATCCCCTTTCCAACAGTCCACACCGCGAGTGAATCGGCCTCAAAATTCATGCGTACTTTCCTTTTTAGTCCAAAACCCCCCGTTAAGAGGCCATCGGGTGCTTTGAAGCCTCATTTGACATTGGTCAACTCTCGAACCGGGAGTGGCTTAATGTATTCTTGTAGGGATTTGAATACCCTTTCCAACGGTCCTGGCCGTGCACAATTCGGACTTATGATTTGCATTTTATGCCCATTTGTTTTAAAAAGACCGTTTCGGACTGCTTATAAGCATCCCAGACCTCCTGCTTATTGGCAGGGTGTACTTTTCTTGATAAGCAAGGCAGGGGCAATGTTGATAGGTAAGTCAGGGGCCATGACGATTGGTAATCCCCAAAACCCTAATTTTTTACATTTAAGGAGGCCATGACCTCATTCCTAAGGGTCCTATTCTGAAGTCAAGACATTTCCCTCGAAATCAGTGTGTTAAAATTCTATTTTTGCAAACATTCTCTCCATTTCCTTACATCACTCTCATCTATTTTTCACCCTGCTTTCCATTCTTATCTCACCACCACCTAACCATACTAAAATTAGCCTCCTACCACTGCGAAATAAGAATTAAAATTCTCTAGAAGGTCGACCCTTATTAATTTATAACTCACTCAATTAGTAGTAATTTTTTGCTTTTCTTTCCACTTTTGATATATCTTTATTTAATTCTCCGTATGAAAACTAATATCATTTTTACTATTTAATACACAAATCTTATTTTCATAAATGATCAAACGGACAAAAAGAGGGTTTTGTTATAATCCCTAAATTATAATTTCCTCATTTTTCACACTTTCTACACTTACGCACATTTTCCAAAAAAAAACTAAAGGAAGTTCTATATTAGGACTTATGGGTTAAACCTCACTGTTGCGTGTTTTGAACTATAAGGACTTTGATGTCATTTAGGCTACGTAGGCATCCTGAGCCAGTCTTGGGATTCGAGTCTTATTTTTACTTTTATAAATTTTACGCCTTCTTGTATTTATTAGTATTGCGAGTTCGCGTACTCCTACATATTCGTGTTCCACCGATATACAAAATCACTTCTTCATAATAATTTGTGATTTGTTGGACACTCACATTACATTTTTATGTTATTTCTTTTATACACTCCTTAGGATAATTCTGCTCCGTCTTTCCTATAACGCGAGTCAGGTGATTCTTTTCTCTTGTTATTCACACTGCATAAATGTACACAAGTTTTGGAGAAAAACAGAATATTATCATAGCCCGTGAGAGACCGAATGGGAGGGATGGGTGCTTAACACCTTTCTATTCCGTAACTTAGTCCCCGAACCCTTGATTCATTTGGTTTCATACGCATCCGTATATCTTTTGATGTTGTTCTCTTGGGAGGGCTACATTTTTTTTGCCTATTTTGAGTAAATATCCCACATCTAGTCCCAAATATCCCACATCCAAGTTGTCAACACGCGAATAATCTGTAAAAAGGGAAGCGAACAAGTAATGAGAAGAAGGAAGGTTCATATATCTCTTCGAAGAGCCTCCTCAGGAAGACCCATGAATCCATTTATCTCTGTATCAGGGCGATGAGGCATTAAGACCACCTCCACACTACGCACCTGAATATGATAAGAAGGGGTGTAAATGTGGTGGAATAGAACCTCCTTCGTCGTCGCCGTCGCGCCTCCCCTGTGCTATGGGCCGACGCTTTTGGTACGCTGGTACCCCTCCCCGATCCTGCTGTAGGTGGAGGCATATTATCCACATTATAAATGCACAACGACATCAACTAGCTGGTCGCAGAGTCTAGGCAATCTTAACCCGCCATCACATCAGTGTAGTGCATGTAGAGCTCACCCTCCATTGTCACCGCCCTAGCCTCATCAGACATCTCCTTGACCCGTATCATATACTTTCGACGTGTCGATGGTTGGACCTCTACATCACCCTTCATAACCTATCGCACCACTCTCTTTTCCATGTACTAGACGTACCCAAACTCATTCACCAACAACCTCCTCATCTTAGCGTGCATGCTCATAACTCCCGTGGCCCTTGAAGATAAGCGTCATGGGTGGAATGTCACATGTTTCCCCTGTAAGAGTACGTAATTAACGAGAGTGCAAAAAAAACTTTTGAAACCACAAAAAAGATAAGAGCATAAGCCTAACCTGATTGCTTGTCAGGTTCACCACCACCACCCACACATCCTTCAAAGACATGGATTGGTTTGAAAGCCTGTTCGAATTCCTCCACCTATACATTCGGGACAAATTCTCCCAGCCGCTCTCTTGTAGGGATATCAACCCAAAGTTGTGCCCTATCACCTAGTAAAAACACGTCTGTAGAAAGCAATGCAAAAGTCAAAAGGATGAGAACAAAAAGACAACAAGAACATAAGAGGAAACTAAATCTAACGATAACCTACAAGAGATGAGTGGGTCCCATGAAATTCTGTCGGTATCACCGACTGAAAGCATCCAAAGAAGCATATAGGGACGCCAATATAAATCTCTACCAATTATACAAATAGATCTCTGAAATTATCCACAGAAATAGAAGAAACCATAGATGGAAGACATCGCTGATCATCGCCACCATGAATCCTCCCAGCAGAAGCAGAATAAATAAACGGGGTGCCTGCCTCACCTGTCGTACCTCGGTTTCAACAATATGAATGAACAGAAAAAACTTCTTCAGCACGGAGATGCGGATAGAGTCCCCCGACACAATCCTCCCTATACCACCCAAGGTAGCTTGCACTGTTGCCTTTGAAATACGCATAGTGAGGTCCACCACTATCTGCTCACCCTCACACTGCAACCTTGTTAACTGAAGAACATCTAGGAGAATGATCGTCATCTCCCCAATGCCCAAATGGAATGTGTGGGTCATATCCCACCATCTCTTACCCAATGCACAAAGTATCACCATGGAATGTGGTGTCTCATCCAAAAACCCTGCCAAGGGGCCAAATTCGGTGCCCTTCACCATCAATACAATAGCAACAGGAAGGTGTTCACCTACTTCCTTCACTCCATTTGACCCTCGAGAACGAATGCTAGATGAAGCTATATCAATCTGCACAGTAATAAAAAAAACTTCAAACATCCCAATTATAAAAAGGAAAAAATGAAAATAAAAGGCAAACACTTACATAGCCGTTAGGGTTCTTCACCCTCTCAAAATGGTGATGTGTCGGCTCCTTTGGTAGAATCCTCTCATCCAGCACAAGCACAACAGTACGCCATTCCAAATCCTCCTAGTCATGAGAGAACGTCCAGTTGTTATTTTTGTCCGATGTACCCTCAATAAGTTCTTTTAAAGAGAATAGACTCAAAATTGATTTCTAAAGAGATAAAGCAAGTGATTCAATCGAATGAAGGTGTGAAAAAATAAGGAGGGTTGCCCCTTTTTTATAAGGGACTAAGCGGTATGCCAATCGACAGTCTTCTGGACCTGCCTATTGGCAGTGACCTTTCCCTTCCCTAAGAAATCCAGGAGTCTTTGCCCTATGCTGATAGACACCTCCCCAACTATGCCTATCGGCAGCCCCGTAAAATAATCATCACAAAAATTGTCCAAAAAATTACCAGAAAGTCCCTACAAGGTCGAGTACACCGCGACTTCGAGAAAACTCATTAAAAAGGAATTGAGCCATTTATAAAGTTCTTGTGAATCCCCAACGGAACCAAAATCCTAGCGCACCTGCACTCGTGATACCCAATCTCTCCCCAGTGGAACCAAAATTCAAGTGGGCTTACACTCGCAATGCCAACACCTTCCCTGGTGGAGACATAATTAAAAAACACTCCCTACAAATAACTCTTTAATACCTCAAAATTGACTTAGGTCCTCAAAATCGACCTCGACCCCCTAAATTGGTCATTTCAACTCTTTAAGTTCGTAGAATCGACCTCGACCCTTTGAATTGGTCGTCTCCACACTTTAGGTCTACAGAATTGACCTAAGTTTGCAGAATCGACCTCGACCCTCCAAATTGGTCATTTTAACTCTTTAGGTCAAAATCAACCTCAACACATTGAATTGGTGGTTTTAATTTCTTAGGTCTGCAGAATCGACCTTAACCCTCTGAATCAGTCATCTCTCCTCCCTATGTTCGTAAAACTGACCTCGACCCTCTGAATCGATCATTTTAACTCTTTAGGTTCTCAAAATCGACCTTGACTCTTTAAATCTGTCATCTCAGCTCTTTAGGTCCGCAGAATCGATCTCGACCCTTTGAATCGGTCGTCTCAACTTCTTAGGTCCGCAGAATCGACCTCGATCCTCTGAATTTATCATTTTAACTCTTTAGGTTTACATAACTGACCCTGACCCTTTGAATCAATCATCTTGACTCTTTAGGTCCACAAAATTGCCTAAGTCCATAAAGTCGACCTCGACCCCTGAATCGATCGTCTTTAACACTCTAGGTCCACAGAACTGACCTCGACCACCTAAATTGATCGTCTCAACTCTATAGGTCCACAAAATTAACTTTGACTCCTAAAATGATTGTCTTCATCTCTTAGATCCGCAGAATCGACCTGAACCCTTTAATCTACCTCTTTCTAACCCTCAGTAGGGCCTCCAATCTTTAAACATCAATGAGGTGTCAATCTTTCAATAACCTCAGCTTATTCCAAGCTCACCCGTTGGGGGGATCTATAGATACCCCATCATGGTACCCCTTAAGAACCTCCTTAGGTACCTAGCACTCCTCCTCCCATTATAAGATTATAGGTCTTAAATCTGAGACTAAATCCGGAGGCCACTGTGTGCTTCTAGGCCCCGTTTGACCTAAGTCAACTCCCTAACCTAAGCGAAGCTCGTTGAAAACTTATAAGGCTCTAAATCCCCTTTTCAACGGTCCATACCGTGCATGAATCGGCCACACGATTCACGTGTACTCACCTTTTTATTCTGAACCCTGATCTAAAGGCCACCGGGCATTTTTAGGCCTTGTTTGACCACAGTCGGCTCCCCAACCTGAGTAAAGCTCATTGAAACTCTGTAGGGATCTGAATTACCTTTCCAACGGTTCCTACCGTGCGCGAATAAACCTCACAGTTCGCGCATGCTTACCCTTTTAGTCCAAGAACCCCTCATCTAGAAGCCATCGGGTGCTTCCGAGTCCCATTTGACTTTGGTCAACTCTCAAACCCGGGAGTGGCTCAATAGATTCTTATAGGGATCTGAATACCATTTCTGACAGTCCTGGTTGTGCATAGTTTGGACTTATGATTTGTATTTTATGCCCATTTTTTTAGAAAAAGACCGTTCTGGACTGCTTATAAACACCCCAGACCCTCTGCTTGTTGGCAGGGTGTACTTTCCTTAATCAGGAAGGCAGTGGTTATGCTGATAGAAAAGTCAGGGGCCATGCCGATTGGCAACCCCTGAAACCCTAATTTTTTACTATTTAAGTAGGTCATGACCTCATTTCTAAGGTACCTATTCTGAAGCCAGAACATTGCCCTCGAAATCAGTGTGCCAAAATTCTATTCTTGCAAACATTCTCTCAATTTCCTTACATCACTCTCATCTATTTTTCACCATGCTTTCTATTCTTATCTCACCACCACCCAACCATACTAAAATAAGCCTCCTACCATTGCTAAATAAGAGTTAAAATTCTCTTGAAGGTCTATCCGTATTCATTTACAACTCACTCAATTAGTAGTAGTTATTTGCTTTTCTTTCCACTTTTGATATATCTTTATTTCATTTCTCCACATCAAAATTAATCTCACTTTTTACTATTTAATACACATAAATCTTATTGTCATAAAAGATAAAAAGGCCAAAAAGAGGCCAAATTATAAACCATAAATTATAATTTCCTCATTTTTCACACTTTCTACACTTACGCACATTTCCTAAAAAAATAAACTATAGGAAATTATAAATTAGGATTTATGGGATAAACCCCATCCTTGCGTGTTTTGAACTAAGAGGACTTTGATGTTTCGAACTAGGAGGACTTTGATGTCATTTGGGCTACGTGGCATCCCGAGCCAATCTTAGGATTCGAATCTTATTTTTGCTTTTATAAATTTTACGCTTTCTTATATTTATTAGTATTGCGAGTCTGTACGCCTACATATTCATGTTCCGCTCGATATACACATTCACTTCTTCATAGTGATTTGATGGACACTCACATTACATTTTTATGTTATTTCTTTTTTACACTTCATAGGATGATTCCGCTCCGTCTTTCCTATGATGCGAGTTGGATGATTCTTTTCTTTTGTTATTCAAACTACACAAATGTACACACGTTTTGGAGAAAAGGAGAATATTATCATAGCCCATGAGAGACTGAATAGGCGGGATGGGTACCTAACACCTTTCCATTCCATAATTTAGTCCCCGGACCCTTGATTTATTTGATTTCATACGCATCAGTGTGTCTTTTGATGCCGTTCTCTTGGGACGGCTACATTTTTTTGCCTATTTTGAGCAAAATAGGTTGACCACTCCTTTTTTTTCTTCGTATTTCTCCCCTTTTGATGATGACTAATTTATATCTTAAGCCGCCCACGAATCCTCGCACGTGCGGAGAGAGAGATTTCTTTAGTTTCCTCTCTCCTTTAGTTTCGGGGTCAGCCTGCGCCAGAGGAATTGGACACACCAGCCCCTACTGAGTTCATTGGTTGTCCTACGCTTTGTTACAGCCCTCCATATGTGGGTTAGTTGTAGTTTATTTTTGCTTTATGTAACACCCCGTATTTTTGTACATTTAATATTTAATTAATTCGGAAATTTTAAATTACTTGTGTGTTGTAATTTTAATTGAATTAATTATGGCCATATATATATTTAAATATTAATCGGGGAGTGAATGGTTAATGTTTAGGGAGATTTATTTACTAAGTGAATAGTAATAGTTTTATTACGTCATTTCGAGTATTAATGACAAGGTATACACTTATCCCAGCCGGGAGTCGGTATAGACTAAATTGGGTGTGAGATAAGGATTTTTATAAATTAATTCGGACGCCAATTCTGAGTGCGCGATTGAGTCCGGATGGATCGAGATAGTCAGAAAAGAGTACCCGGGGGTAGTAATTGGGTCTCGGGGTAATTTTGGGCATAGCCGGGCCCACACGGGGTGAGTTGGGCCACTTTAATTAAGCCCATTAGGCTAAAAACGGGATGTAGGGATTTTAACCTAATTGGGAGATTAAAGAATGGCAGCCAACATAACTCTAAACCTAGGGTTTGAGAGGGGATTTGGGGGAAAGCAAATCAAGAACAAATTGGAGGGTTTTGGAGCCAAATTGAGGGACAGCAACAACGGATCAGACACTATAAACACTTTGAGGCAAGTGGTTAACTATTTTGATTCTTAAAGCATGATAATCAATTCATATCATAGTGATGTGTAAACCAAAATTCGTTTTTGGGTGTAAATGGGTACAAAATGGGGTTTTTGTTTCTGAAACACTTGAATGAGATTCAAAGTAAGATTTAGATGGGTGATTGATATCTGAATATGTATACATGATTTGAACGAGAAATACAGATCATAAAAGAGTGGAAATCGAATCTGGAAGTTGGGATTTAAAACAGATATTTGAATTTTATGGATAAAGACCCATTTCGAAAATTATGAGATAAGTAGAGAAGTTGATTATCTTAATGGTCTCTATGATGAATAGGATGTGGAATAACCATGTGTAGATGATGGGATGATGTAATTAGAGGTTTAAATTATGGTTTAGAAACCTTGAAATTTCGTTAATGGGGAATTCAGCGAGGAAGGAGCGCTGGCACGAAGGGATCGATCGGGGGCATCGATCGATCGACGATGGGAAATTCTGGGCAGTTCGGCCTGGGTGAGGTATAATGGGGAATTAATTATAAATTAATTTTCCATACAATTATTAATGATAAATAATTGTGAAACAAATATTCCTAGCAATTATGGGAGAAAGTAATTGGGACTAGGATGAATTTATGTTGGACATTTAATGGATGAATTTGAGAGACTTCATTCCAAAATAGTGAGGTACGGATCAAGTGAGTGAATCCGGGTATATTGGTCATGCGACCCCAAGGTAGTGAATTAAGTTTAGAAATAAACTAAATTATTTTGAGTCGGGATATAGACTCGGGGAATATTTAATTATGGACCAAGTGGGCGAGTCCGGGCATGTTGGTAATTATAGGTAAATATAATTGGGAAAATTATGGAAATAAATGTGTGACACATTGTGGGCGAAAAATATGGGAAAGAAATTATGAGATGTAAATTGGACCAAGTGAGCGAGTCGGGGTATGTTGGTTAAGTGACATTAAGGCATTAAATTAATTATTGAGAGAAAGTAATTAGTTTAGAGTCGGAACATTGACTCGGGAAATGTTGAGGTACGGGCCGAGTGAGAGAGTCTGGGGATAATGGTTGGGTGACACCAAGTTATTAAATTAATATGTGTATTAATTAATTTAATTAGAGTCGGTTTGTAGACTCGGGTAGGATTAAATTAATAAGGGTGTTAATTAATTTAATTAGAGTCGGTTTGTAGACTCGGGTAGGATTAATTTAATAAGGGTGTTAATTAATTTAATTAAAGTCGGTTTATAGACTCGGGTATGATTAAATTGATGGGTGGGATAATTAGTTTAATCAGAATCGGATTGTAGACTCGTGAAGGGTACTTATTAATTAATGTGATAATTAATTATATTAGAGTCGGACCATAGACTCGGGAAGAGGATAAGTTATTAAGTGAGAAAATTAATTACATTGAGTCGGCCCACATACTTAGGAAATTACAGGCAGTGTATGGGATGCTGAGTACATGGTAAAGGCGGGGTTATTAATATATATATATACGGTGTAGTGTAGCATATATATATATATACGTGTATGTATTGTGTGTGACATTAAATTACAGGCAGTGCACGGGAATTACAGGTAGTGTATGGGATTTTGAGTACACAGTAAAACCGGGGTTCATAATATATATGTACGGGTAGTGATAGTATATATATATGTGTGTATATATTGTGTGTGATAGTAAATATCAGTGACTAGATATTTATTCAATTTAAATACTCTAATGCTATCAAGGGAGGTTGCGCGATGTGGGTGAATCCCCTAGCTTGAGGAGTAGGGCGAGTATATCCCCAGGTCATAGCGTCCGGTACATGGGTGAGGAGATTATCTCACTTTCAGGAAGGAATATGACCGCCTCCACTTCGTTTATATTTTGGTCCAAGTTGGTGAGCGATTCTAACTTGGGGAAACTAGGTTTTGTGAGCACACCTAGTGAGATAGCATTCTAGAGGGAATCATCCGCTGAGGGTATACTCGGAAGGATGGATACACGTATAATATATGTATGGATGTTAGTAAAGGTACGTATAATATAGTAATAAATATTATATGTAGGTGATAATACAGTGTGTGATGTATTTACCTTGTATAACTCGGGTTACAGTTATATGCAGTTAATTAATGAGACATTAATTAAGTTAATCATTGGTGGAAATAATACAGTGTGTGATGTATGTACTTTATATAACTTGTGACACGGTTATATGCTATTATTTAAGAGGAATTAATTAAGTTAATTGTGAAATAACTTATAATTCAAGAATCATTATACTCGGGTTAGAGTAGTATGGCAAGGGAAGGTTATACCAGAACTAGTTGGACGGGGTAGTACAACTAGGTGGGGTTAAGATAACCATTAGGTGTGCACAATAGTGGAGGGGTGATAATGTCCACAAGGGAGTGCGACACTAACTTAAATATGAAGCGCATTCATGCATTTTAAATTACTGCAGTTAATTCACTTGCTAAATATTTTCAAAATGTTTTGGGTTCTAACCCTTGCTATAAGACTATTTTCAAAACCTTTTAGGTGTCCAGCCACAGGGACGCCAAGATTGATATTCTATTCCAGGGACACGGAGCTGCGACATATGTGGATGCTAGCAGGAGTTTGGATTAGACGCATCATTCATTCATTCCTAGAGTAGTAATCCTGTATCAGTCTCAGTTTTATTTAGGGCTTGTAGCCCAGACTTCTCGGTACAGTTTTCAGGTATAATTCATTCAGGTGTTGAATATTTGTATTGGATTATTTATTTGGTGGCCGGTGATTTATCCGGCATGTTGTGTAATTATTATTCTAATTACTTTCATTCAGTTGTGTGAATGGTTTATATTTTAATTCCGCATGTATTGTTTTGTTTAATTAAAAAGTTAAAATTGGCACCAGTTTTTGGAATACTAGGTGGTTAGTAAGTTTTAAAAAGTTTTCGACAGTGATGCTAAGGATGATCCAACTGGGATTCCTGTTTTAATTTGGTATAGGACTGATCACCCGGTATTTTATTTGGCGGGGTGTCACACTTTAGTACTTGAACTGACTTGTGCTTTGAGTTTTAACACTTTTCATGACCTTTTGTAGTGGTAGCTGAGATCAGCAAGTAAGAATTGAACATGATCATCGAGGAACAAAAGTTATCCCCCACCCCCTTTAAGATCTTGGTGACAACCATGTGTCTTTTTGACTATGGGCTAGGTCCTGTGCTCTAGCCTCTAGCGTTTGGGAGAGTCCCTGAGGTCCATATAATTGTGATGATGGACGTTATGAGGTATTATCCTTATGTTTTGGTGACTCAAAAAAGGAAAGTCATCATTGAGGTTCCCCTCGAGGCCTCTAAGGGTGAAGATGACCTACCTAGAGGGGGCCTAAGCCCTTAAGGACTGCAGGACTCTCCAACTTAGCCAATGAGCCTATTCCACTTGAGTTTGTTATTCTACTTGTAAGTGGCTTTGCCTTTCCTTTCTTTTTTTCCTCTAACCCTCTACAAGCTAACTTCGACTTGTTGCTGATCCATTAGATAAACGGGATGAGCGAGGAACATCTCGGAGGCTTTCCCAATAGATTCCTATTAAGTTTATGACTAATTAAAAGAAGAGGACTAATAAGACCACAAAATGCCCAAAGTTCAGCACCTTAGTGAATATTTCAGTTCCTAGAGTTCGGATGGTGGAGGAGGCCATCTTAGGGTCTGGTCTCACTTAGGGCTTAGTATTGGAGCCTAAAAAAATCCTGCCTTTGCTACAAGAAGACATGGGGGAAGGTGAGGCTTCTGGGGCAACCCATAATGATCCTTCTATTCCAAGGGACTTGCAATTTTTGGATTCATATAAATAATCTTTAGAGAAGGTGGTGCCACCTCAGAAGGAGGGTTTTCTAAAAAGGGCAACTGAGATGTCTAGTACGTCAAAGGGGCCAACTATTATTGAAGGGAAATAGCCGCTGCCCCATGTGGTTGAGATATATTTAAGACCTCCTTTAACTGAGGAGGTGAACTCTTATACCTCAGCTATTAACGCCTTTTGTTCATTGACCAAAATAAATAACTCTAATACGATGGCGACACTGAGGAGTAAGGGAACCCCTACCAATGCTTATGAGTTTGTCCACTTGAAGGGCAAGGTATCCCCATGTTGTTTTGATTCGTTTCGTGGCTATTTTTGGATTTTTGTTCTCATATCCTTTTCTCTTACAGACACAATATTTGATCGAAACCTTATTAGTTGACGATTTTGACGGTAGTAGAGCGCGGAGAAGGCTATTGTGATGGCAGATAGTTAGGACCTCACTTGGATGCACTTAGATCGAATGATTAATGACTAGAGGCTGCAGGTGGAGGCCCTTACATAAAAGAGGAATGTCTTTAAGGTGTAGGTAGTTTCCTTAGAGCATGAGATGATCTTGAATAAAAAAAACTCTCATAAACAGTACCTCTTTGATGGCTACTGCACAAGAATCTTTGGCTGAGGTCGAGGAGCTACATGTCCCGAGTCAAGTTGAGCTCAAGTTGACATTGGAGGCTCTCTAAGGTCAAGAGATTGAACTCCTAAGCTTTAAAAGGAGACTTCTTTGAGTCGATGGTGAGGTGGAGGTTTTGAAGCAGTTATTCAAATACCTATATATTGAGAAGTAATAACTAACCTCATAAGGCCAATAATTGGAAAAGAGCTATGATGAGGTCTTGGTGAAATAGAAATAGCTCCAAGAGCATATCCATATTGTAATGCAATTAGGAGTGTGAGGCCTTTAAGAAGTATCTTTTCCATAATTTCAATTATGGTTTTGAGGCTTGCAAGGTCAAGGTGCCTTATTTCCTGATACGAACGTCTCTAGTCTATTTGCTGAAACCCCTCAGTTAAAAGAAGAGAGATCATATGGTGAATGCATCTCTGATGATGATATTACTGAAGCCTCTTATCCTAAGGCCTAAGTAGAAAAAGACCTGGAAGCCACCTCTTCCACTTTGCCCTTAGAAAGTGAAGCCCTTGTGGATCCTCAAAACCCCTTTATGTAATTTTTTTTAATAAATCGGTTATTGGTCGTGTGCCATTATTTATAGTTTCCATCTTCTATCTTCAACAAAAAAGTAGTTTTGGGATCATGGAACCTTGCTTTTATTCAGTCTTTACTTCGTACCTGCTTTATTTTTACTTTGCTAAGGACTTTTTACACTTTTACACTGCTTGAGGCTCATCTGAGGCCTGTCGGTAGGTAGTATACTCCTTAACCCCCCAAAAAATTCCTTATAAAGCAAAGCAACCCGAGTAGCAAATTCATATAAGTAGATCTGAGGGTCTTGAGACCTCTGTTATGCACTTGTGCAGTTGCTTGAGTTAAGACTAAAGTTCTGAGATAGGTCATTCGATCTTAAAACTATAAAATATTTGGTACTTGTAGTATTCTAATAATGAAAAGCCTAAAATTTTGAATAAACACTTATCTGCCTAAAATTTTAGGTGCAAAGGCCTAAAATCAAATATGCGAATGGTCTTAAGACCTTAGATTTAAAATTTTGATTTGAAATTATGAAGTCTCAAGTCTTTATAAGGGTCCTAAGATCTCCAGACTTGTGTAACATTGAAGTTTGGAGTTCTTATAAAGGTGCTAAGACCTACAGATTGAGAAAATTTTGAAATTTGAAGTCCTACTAAGGGTCTTTAGATTGAGAAATTTTTGAAATTTGAAGTCCTTATATGGGTCCTAAGACCTCCAAACTGAGAAATTTTTAAAATTTGAAGTCCTTGTAAGGGTCCTAAGACCTTCGGATTGAGAATTTTTTTAAATTTAAAGTCATTATCCTAAGACATCCGGACTTAGAAATTTTAAAATTTGGATTCCTGATAAAGGTCATAAGACTTTCGAACCAAGTTTTTTTTTTAATTTGAAGTCCTTATAAGGGTCCTAAGACCTTCAGACTTAGAAAATTTGAAATTTGGAGTCCTTATAAGGGTCCTAAGACCTACAGACTGAGAAAATTTTGAAATTTGAAGTCCTTATAAGGGTTTTAAGACATTCAGAGTTCCAAATTTTGAAATTTAGAGTCCTTATAATGGTCCTAAGACCTATTGACTTAGAAAATTTGAAATTTGGAGTTCTTATACGAATCCAAAGACCTCCAGAATTGATTTTTTTTTTTTAAATTTGAAGTCCTTATAAGGGTCCCCAGACCTCTGAACTTAGAAATTTGAATTTTGAATTTTGAAATTTGGGTCCTAAGACCTCAGGTCTAAGAAAATTTTAAAATTTAAAGTCCTTATAAGGGTCCTAAGACCTTCAGACTTATAAATTTTTGAAATTTAAAGTCTTTATAATGGTCTTAAGACCTCCAAACTTGTATGCCTTGCACTTTTAGTTTGTAAAACTGGAGTTTTATAGATATTTTTTTTTTGCATTTTGACACTTAGCCCCTAAATTATTTTGGAAAGAATGGAAGTTTTGCATAAGTCTCAGTTTTATTGGTAAAAATTGGTACACGATATTTGGATGTTTTTAAATGTATTTTCTTAAATGCGAAGAAGCCTTTAGGCTGACTTTTATGGGTCCTTGGACCTTAGTTAGTTTGAATAGGATCAAATGTGAAAATCTTAATGGTTCTTTTGGTCTTTTTTGGGTCCTTGAACCTTTGACTAATATTTTTAAGTCGTTTAGACGGTGAACTGTAGTATTTTTCAGGTCTGAAGACCTTTGACTGTTAGTATCAAGCCAAGGCTGGAGTCCTTGCAACTTAAAGTTTAGTTTTAGAGCCAATAATAAAATCTTTAGAACTCCTTATATTGGGTATTAAAACCTTGGTTAAAGTTTTGAGCCAAGGCTGAAGTTCTTGTAACTCGGCTTATGGTTTTTTAGACCTTAAAGTCAAGGGGTGAAATCCCTGTAACTCTTAAAGAATACTTATGCTGACTGCATCATGAGTAACGATTTTTTTTTTTATTTCTTTTAAGTGGCAAAACACATTATTTACAGCCATTATACGGGATCACATATGTCCCATGAGGCTTCTTCGGACTTCTGTCTGAAGTGAAGGAGGGAAGTGTCAGGTTTGCTCATCTTTTGTACCCCAATGAAATGAGTGATAAACGATCTTGCCAACTTAATGAAGCTTATTATGGTCCCTGATTTGAGCTTGACAAACCAATGCCTAGTTGTTACTCTCAAAGTAGGGGGAAAAGCTCTACACAAGACCTCATCTTTGGTATCCTAAAGGAGCATAAGTTACTGGCAGGTTTTTAGATAATCGATGGGGTCGTTGGACCTATCAAATGACTTAATATTAAACATCTTCCACTTTGAGGGAGGCGCATAATGCTAAATGTCATTGGAGAAAGAATACGATGTCTTTTAGAGGGCTAATGGTGTTGGGAGTAGTTTTGTACTTGTTGAGGAAATTCCCCAATCGGTCTTGCATCTTCTTCATCTTGCCATCCCAAGGCCGCCCTAAAACCTCCTTGGGATTGATCTCTAGGGAGTGATAATATACCCTTGACATGAATGCGGGTATCATTAGGGGTAAAGGAGGCTGACTGAGAATGATAACTAGTTTTTCTTTGAGCATTTTTTAGTGGGCCTCCATTTCTTTGAAAGAACGAGTCAGGGCAGCATTAGTCACCATTTATAAGGGAGTAAGTTGTGTATTTGAAAGGAATGAAACTTGTCGTGCCCACAGATGACGCTAAATTGACGAGTGTTAAAATCGCAAGTGACTTTGGACCCACAAGTGCTCCCATTTGGACCTTCGACGAGTGAGAGAAGAGGAGTGTCAAAGTGCGAGACAATGATGTAAAGTGGTTTAAACATCAGATGTGGATCCTACATCCACTGTCAAAGGTGTTATACTGGTTTATTAGATTGTAAATGAGTTATTACAGTCCAATAGACCTCTTGAGCTATGTTGGTCAGGAGAGTCTGAGGGCTTGCGTCCTTTATCAGCGACTCAAAGAACCTTAGGAAATAACTGATTGGCTTCTTTAAGGGTTCCTGACTATTGCTTTAGGGCTCAACAAGATATACAAAGTGTTTAATAATAAGAAATTATCAAAGTTATAAGTTTCGGCTATCAACAATAGGTTGAGAGTTTAAAATGGACGAAGAAAGAGAAAAAACAAAGAAATAGACGAAGAAAGAAAAAGAAACACTCCGACGAGAGTTTCGTCGGCGTCTAGTGAGATTTTTCGATGGAGTGTTTCCGGCGAGTTTCCGAGGGGGTGGGGGTTTACTAGAGAGAGAAAGAGTGTGGAATTATGTGTTTATTTTTAGAGAGAAATAAGTTGGTCTAAAATTGGTATATGTGAGGTTATATTTGTCTAAATATATATAGTTTATAATGAAAATGATTCGGTGCATTAAAAAAAATCAATGAAATTTAATGCATCTTTAACTCAATAAATAAAATTAACTTTGAATTATCCCTATTATATATTTTATTTTTGTTTTTACAGAACAACTTGAAAGTATCCGCGCATTGGGCGGAGATAAACACTAGTATATTGTAATTTAGATTATGTACTTTTAGGAGTTAAAATAATATTGATTATGAATACAGGACAACAAATATTTCGTTTATATTTTTACTCATTATTTTAAAATTAAAGGAACACGTGGCATGCTATGATCAATTGACGTTTCATAAATATGAATGCGCGTCAGCGACTTTATTAAAAAATAAAGACTAAAACTATAAATAAAATATTTATTATCCTATTTTTAAAATACATATTACAATATGTCCTAAATTTAGGAATCCAATTGGAATTTTGGTGCTCCCGTCCCAACCACAATACACTTTTTGACCAGATTTAAACGGGGTCTCTCTCGTTCCCTGTCTTAGTCCCCAGTCTCTGTCTTACATTGCTGATGAAACCCTAACCAAGTTGCTTTAGGCATTGTAGATTTCACCTCCGCTGTCCCCCTACTTTTACTGACTGAAACCGCATATCAATAATTTATGGTGAGTTTTGTTTAAGTGATTCAGATTTGTCTTTTTCACACTCTGCTTCCTTTTTTTTATGTGCCGAAAATGTCAAATTTGGTTGTTTTCAGAAATTAATTTGGGTGTTATATATATATATATATATATATATATATGAACCCATTTAACTTCTTGGAATAATTGTTTCTTTTTGAAAATTGAAGACTGGGCAATGTAGGTTTGTTTAATGAGGGCTTCAGTCTCTACTTCCTATTGACTTCATTCAGGTCATTGGATTTTTCTTTTAATCCATTTATGAACTAATGATTGTTTCCTTTGCGAAAGCTGAAGCTTGTAAATCTTATTTTTGGAGTGCTTTTTTAATCAGGGCTTCAAAATCTTATTCCTATTGACTTCATTATGCTCATTCAAGTTGTTATGTTCAATTCAGGTGATTTAACAAGTGCATTTAATGAGGGCTTAAACCTCTCATTCCTATTCACTTCGTTCAGCTCATTGAAAATTTATCACATTTATGAACTAAAGCATGGAAATTTTTTTGGTGCACAAATGTAATTGTCATTCCTTTAGTTTTATATCTTGTTCAAGTGTTGCAGTTATTTGGCATTTAGATGAGATGGAAGTTGAGAAACGGAGTTCTAAGGGAGGATTTTTACACTTGTTTGATTGGAACGTCAAATCTCGGAAAAAGCTCTTCTCAAACAAGATTGAATTACCCGGTATTTTTTATTTTCCTTGTGGATTTAGTTCTTAGGGTGATTCTGATTACAATCTTGGAAAAAGATTGAAAAATATTTCATTTTACGAAATGTTGGAAAAAGAGTTCAAGAATAAATGAGTAGCTTGGTGAAACATAGTTACGTATTTTTATTTTTCTTTCCAAGGAATCCAATTCTCACCCATCCCAAAAGAATTGGATACGATTGAAAACGATAAACCATTTGTTTTTTAACTTTATAATCAAACATTACCTTGGTCTCTTTTGTTTGATTATTAAACTGAGTTATATATATTTGTTGCATTTTGACAGTACAAGGTTCAAAGCAAGGAAGAGAAATTTTTGACAGTTTGGCTATGACCCAGCATCAGCAGGTGGAGTCTCTCCTCCATCTCCTTCTATCACGCACACGCTCGTGCTTTTATTGATATGAAATGATGTTAAAATTGTGTTTAACTAATCTATTATTGTCATATGTAGATGAGGACACATGAGAATGGGCATGGCTCAAGTGTTAGTGGGAGTGATTACAATTATGCGTCATCAATGAGAAATGATGAAGGATTTGGAACAAAAGCACCCGGAGTGGTTGCTAGACTCATGGGACTAGAATCCTTGCCAACTTCAAATGTTTCTGATCCCCATTTTACCCCCTTTTTTGACTCTCATTCTTTTAGAGATTCTCGCCCTCCAAACAGTACCACCACTGATTCCCAAATTGAGCATCACATCGTGGAATTTGTCAACATGAAGACTAAATTGGATGGGTTCTCTAGGAATCTACCGATTGAGAGGTTTCAAACTGAAATTTTGCCTCCCAAATCAGCTAGATCCATATCTATTACCCACCATAGGATGTTGTCTCCTATCAAGAGTCCCGGATTTATTTTGACAAGAAATGCAGCTTCAGTAATGGAAGCAGCTGCCAAAATAATTGACCAAAGTCCTCGATCCACGACCAATGATAACTTGCTATTTGGGTCTTCCTCAGTTCCTTTGAGAATTCGAGATTTGAAGGAGAAAATGGAGGCTTCACAGAGAACGTCTAAGCTTTCTAAAACACCTCAAAGACCCAAAGATCACAGGAGAGATGAATCACAGCCGTTCAATGCTTATGTGGATAAAAAACAGAATGGGTCTAGTAGTCTGAAGAGTAGGGGGAAATCTGTTTCACTTGCAACTCAAGCACAGGCGAATGTTGAGAGAAGAGAAGGATTGGGTTCAAGTAGTAATAGGAATTTGAGGAAAAAGGAAGATAATGAGGTTAAGGTGGGACCTGTTAATAAGAAGCAGCAAAATACGCAAAAGAGTGGGCACAAGAGAATTTCGACGGGCAGAACTTCTGACGTGCTCAGGCAGAATAACCAGAAGCAGAACCGTACATCCAATAAAGAAAGAAGATCACTGTCCACAAATGATTCATTTAAGACAAACAAGACTTTGAGTAAGGTTGTTGAAAACTCGGTAACTCGGACCAGAAGAACTAACTCAAAGACTAACTCAGTGACAGATGATACCAGAAATGAAATTTCATCATCTGATTTAAAGAATCTATCTGCAAAGAAACGGGGTGTTAATCTGGATGTGCATTTCAATCAAGGCGGGGTGGACGATATTTTGAGCAATAAAAGTGAAAGGTCTGTAAAATATAATGTTTCAACTGATGGGGATGTGCATTTTAATGAAAGTGGCATGGATGTTGTTTCGTTTACATTTACATCTCCCATTAAGAAATCAGTGCCCGGGACCAACACATCTCGTCAAGTTTATGATGATCGAACTGACTCAAAAACTTCAAAGTCATCTCCCTTGGGTTTGAACGTGATTGGTGGAGATGCTCTGGGTCTGCTGTTGGAAGAGAAACTTAAAGAATTATCATGTAAATTTGAGTCAACCCATTGTAACCTGGTTAAAACCAGGTTTTCTTCAAGCTCTAATTCCACTTCTCAAGATTTGTTACCCTCTGTCGATGTGGTAAACACCGTGTACACTGAAGATGACAAGGGGGATCAGCTGGGTCAGCATAAGAATAGATCAGTCATTCAACATGACTCTGATTGCTCTTCGATTGATAAACTATTTTTCAAAGCAAAACAGAACTTACAGGTATGCATACTTTCGTATAATCGTCGGCATATATTGTTCTTGTGTTTGTGTCAAATTTCTTTTGGAATTTCTTGTGCAAAGAAATGAGAAGCAAAACACTTTGTTTCTCAATAAGAAGATATTATGTTTTGAATGTTCAAAATCGAGATTTTTTGGATAAATTAATATGCAACATGTATAGGCCATTGTCTTGTGAGTCTTAAAGCTGATACAATTGCTATATATCTTTATGTTGTGAGGTAAGATGCCTTTGTAAAGAATTATAACTCTTTTTTTTTTTCTCTACTTTGTTCACAAGAAGCCAACTGAGTGTTTCGTTTTCAAAGTTGGCCAATTTGTATCTTCATCGCATCAGACGTCCAAGCAATATAAGCAAGAATCATACTCTCTAAACTTGTTTGCGGAAATAACAACAAATTTTACAGACACGTGTCAATAAACTGGAACAAGAAAAACGTCAGGTTTTTTTTGGTTGAAGGATAAAGGTTTTTTGGTATTGGGGTAGGAATTGAATATGGGATCATCAAATCAAAATCTCATGTTTGGCTTGTAAACCTCATGCTGGATTTGATTTTTTAACTTATACACAACCATGATTATTAATTATGAAATGGGAGGCATAGAGATCCTGTTCCAAACGATGGGGTGTTAATTTCAAATCCCCCTTTAAAAAGTGAAAATAACAGAAAAGAGGAGGGGAATAACTAGGAAGCACGGAACCTATAAAGGTATGTGTTTGTGTTGGGACAAGTGTTGAGCACAAATACTTTACGTCACGTTTCTAACTCTTTTTTTCACGTGTTCAACACTTCTCGAAAATCTGATAAAGCCTTCTTTCTTATTTTGTACTCGGTCACATGGAAGAGAGAGAGAGAGGTTTTTGGTTTTTGTCTTTTCAACCCACAATAACCTGAACTCGAGGTGTGTGAGCAGCACCTTGTCTTCTGCATTAAATGAATCTGAACAACCCAAAAACTGCCTGCTGAATTTTTGATTCTAGAAAGGTTTGATAAAGCCACATCATGTTGGCCTAACCAATGTATATATATATATATATATATATATATATATATATATAGGGAGAGGTTAAGAAGTGAACATAAAATATGAACATTTTAATGGACCTTAACAAAAAAACCTAACACCCAATCAATTTTAATTCCTATGTTGTAGGCGATAATGGACACGCGTGCGACACGCGCCAGCTGTAACGGACACGCGTGTCACACGGGTGTATTGAAAAACACGTGTATCACACGCGTGTCCGTTGCCGCTGGTGCGGACCAATTACAACATAGGAATTAAAATTGATTGATTTTTTTCTTTCAAGGTTCATTAAAATGTTCATCTTTTATGTTCGCTTTTGAACCTCTCCTTATATATATATAGAACAAGAAAAACATTAGGATTCTTCTTGATGAATGATAGAGGATTTGTGGTATTGGGGTAGATTGGATATGGGATCTTCAAATCCAAATCTCGTGTTTGGCTTGCAAACCTCATGCTAGGTTAGATTTTTGTAACCCATACCGAGCCATGAGTATTAATTATGAAATCGGAGGCATGAAGATCATGTTCCAAAGGATAAGGTGTTAATTGTAAATCCACCTTTAAAAATTCAAAATAACACAAGTGAGGAGGGGAAGAACTAGGAAGCACGGATACCTATAAGAAGGTATGCATTTGTGTTTGACAAGTATTGAGCAAAAATACTTTACGGACACGTTTTTAACACCTTTTTTCATGCATCCGTAATTTAGATGTAGAATTCTTTATTTAGACACGTATTTGACACTTCTTGTTTGCCAAACCTTAGATATTGAGATCTAAGGATCTAACTTTCATTTTGTATGTGAAGGAAATGTAATGATGGAAGAAACCAAAAGAAAGTTTACTATAACAATAACAAACTATTACAAGTGATGATTTTACTCAAGGAGAGACTGCAATAAGAGGAGTAATTATGTTGTTTAGTTGTATAATACTATATAGGGTTAATTGCAAATTCGACTATGAGGTTTGGGGTCATTTTCAATATTAGACCCATATTTGTGTAGGTTTGCAATGTTAACCTTAATGTTTTAAAATTTGACAAGTTAACCTCTGTTAAATGTCCATTTGGAGACTTGACAGAATAGTTGACTAGGCAGCCTATGTGTCATCTTATATGACACTTTGTTCAATAAATAGGTGCTTACAATCTAATAAGTGAATATAAATTTATTAAGATAAAATTTAATATAATTAGGTTCCTCCCTCTTTACCATCCACCACGCCACCACCTACTATCTCCCCGCCATCTACTATCTCCACCACCGTTGCCACAAACTCCACCGCCACCATTAAAGCATTATGCTTTATTTTTTGGGTGGGTTTGTTTTTTATTTAATATTTATTGGTTGATTTTTTTAAGGTGTCAATTTTATATGTTGGAATTTATTAGTTAATTAGTTTTATGACCAGATGTCACTCTTTTATTGACTTGACGGAGGGTTAACATTGTCGAATTTTAAAATATCGGGGTTAAAATTGCAACTTAAAAAATGGATCTAATATATAAAATGACCCAAACATTAGGGTCAAATTTGCATTTAGCCCTTTTATATATATACACTAGGTATGCCCGTGCCTCCGACACGACTAATTTATTACGACAAACTACGTACTATGTAACCATGCTTCCATTGTTCACCTCAAGTGACACCTCATTAAGTGTGTAACTTATTCCTCTGGCTTGACTTTGCCTCGCCTTTTCCATATGTCATGCGCCAATAGCACACCAATAATTGTAGTGTTATTGTGTTAAGCACCATGCCTCATGTCCAAGATATACGATGTACATGTGACACGTTGCCGTGTCTTCGACATGTCGCATGCTGTGGCTACAACACATTATGCACTTAAGGTTTGAAAATAATTACAAAAATTCTTAGTTTTTTTGTACCAAACTATAATTATACTTTTAATGTTCCCTCATAATTACAACATGATGAAAGCCTACATAATACGAGTGGTTTATGCCTATAGCATCTCTATGAATTTTTATGTCCTTCACTATGGTGCAAAGTCTCGGCCGAGTCAATACTCGAGTTGACTCGGTCTCGCAACCTAGCGATCCGATTTGATGACGCGAATCGATTATTTTGCAAGATCGAGGAGGATTGGCTAATATCACCGAGATATCGACGTTACCGTCAAATCGCTAAAATATCGTCGGTAGATGAAGAATATCAGTCGAATCTAAGAATAGCGGTCTAGTCGAGCTCTTGTATTCTGTCTGTTGCCTTATAAGCTGATTAGGGTTTTGTTTCAGGCTGAGGATGAGAAAGAAACGTTGGGAAAGAGACAAAGAGGAAGGGTTGTGTGGTTGGGTTTTTGCTTTATTAATATGGACGTGTACGAGAATTTTTCGTTCTTCTAAAAAGCGTCCATCTTGACTTTCCTAATGGAGTCCGACTGTCCCTTTTTTCAGCTTTTTTTTTTAACATTTATCTTATCCACCCTGGGTTGTTCCAGTGGTAAGGGGCAACTTTTCAGCTTTTTTTTTAAACATTTATCTTATCGGTTGTTCTAGTGGTAAGGGGAACTTGTTTAGGCCCATAGTTGTTAAAGGCACGCCTATAGCGCCTTGCCTAGCCTTAGGCAAGGCGGCTTCAAAGAGGCGCGCACCTAGGGGCTCGAGGCGCAAGGCTCACGCTTTGTTAAAGTGGCCTTATTCTAAAAGATTTTTTTTTTTTTTTAACTTTCTATTTCTCTGTTTTTTGATTTTTTTCCTTCTTTGCTTCATTGTCCTCTTTAGGTCTTTTTTTTTTAATTTTTAATTTTTATTTATTCTTCATGCTATTTTTCTTTCGCTCTTTTTCATTTCGTAATTTACAGTGCTGCTCATTTTTTTTCTTTCACCGTTTCCGTTATTTTCTTGCCTTTCTCTTTTTCCTTTTTGATGCTCTGTTTTTTGTGTTGCGAAGAAATTTGAACAAAAAAAATCAAATATTTCTTCCCTTTTCATGATTTTTAATGCCTTTTTTATGTTTAGAAAAGAGTGGGAAAAACGACGCTATATTTATTTTTGAAAATTGAGTTAAATGACTGATTTTTTACCGTCATTTGTTGATGCTTTATTTTTGTTCTTAGTCTCGTACTTGTTGGCGGTGGTTGTGTTTATATTTATTTTTAAGACTCGCACTTGTTTGATAGTCCCAAGTTTGTTATTATGTTAATATATTTTTTATATATTGAATTTAAATTTCTTTATATAATTTATTTTGACCATAAATCATCTTAATAAGTTTTATATTTAAATATATGGGCGATTTAACCCTTGGCACCGTGGTGTGCTTTGTTCTGTAGTCGTTTATATTATTTTTTCATCTTAGATTATGCATTAAATCAAAGATGTGTATCAAATATAAATTATTAGTGATGGCATGATATAATAGCATTACTATATATGTAATATGCAAGTCAATATATGTTTTTTTGTATTTTTTGTAAAAGTGCGCCTTCCTTCGATCAGACGCGCTCCTCGCCTTGCGCTTAGGCTCCAGGGACACCTTTGCGCCTTGGTGCGCCTTAAACAACTATGTTTAGGCCAAAGGTCTCGAGTTCGAACCCCCTCACGGATACCAGACTTTAAGCGGGGTGTGTGTTAGGGTGGCTCTGGCACAGCGTCCCCCCTGTTTAGCTCGCATGGGGGAGTCCAAAATCTCGTTCGTGTGGAGGTTCAGGGTTATAAAAAAAAAGACATCTATCTTTTTCTCTTTAGAAAAGCTCAACTTGGTAAAACAAAAAACTAAAGACATTTGACATTTACTTATTTTATAAAAACAGACATTTGCTTAAAAACTAAAAACAATTTATTATTTCTTTTAAAGTTTTATGAAAAAAATTATCAGTATATAAAACAATTATTAATTTTTTTTTTCTCTTGTTATAAAATATTATTTCCAATTTCTTATAAAATAATAGTAACTGGTTTCTCAGATGTTGTAAAAACTCATCAATAATTGGTCTAGATTTGTAACAAAATAATTAACAAATAAAGTTGTGCTAATTCTAAAAAAAGGGTACTATTTTTTAACAAAGTTATGAATATATTGGTACTAAATTTTTATTAAATGTATATACTATTTTCAGAATGCTTATGTCTTTCTCATTTAATGTATATACTTTATTGTTTTGTTTATAGTAGTCACGCTTCTTAGTGGCTTTTTGAAAAGTAAAAAATTATTAATAAAATTTTCAGTTGTTATAAGTTAGTTCTATTTTATTAAATAAAAACTATAAACAATTTTAGGGGACCAAAAAATTGTTGTAATATTTTTAATAAATTAGTTCTATTTCTTTAAAAATTAGTCGGCCCGTGATAAAAATAAACGTTGGTCTCATAATGCTCATTCTTAGCATCACTGTCGAAAAACTTTTTAAAGTTACTAACCACCTAGTAATTTAATTAGACCGGTGCCCAATTTTATCTTTCATTAAAAACATGTGGAAGAAAATAATAATTGAATCATCCACACAAACTGATAACTGAATCCAACACAGATGAATAATATAAATAAGGAGGACTGAATCAACAATCGGTTCAATAATGAAATACAACAGTAAACTGAAAATATAACCTGGATACAAAAGGTCACATAAAAAAGCTGAATACTAGACCTGAGGGCGACATGCCCAAATGAGTACTGAAGTAAAGTCCCTACACTAGGAATAAATGAATGAATGAATGAATGAAGCGTCTATAGCAAAGTCCTGCAATTTCTACATGAGCTGCAACCTATGAAGCACCGACACTCTTCCGGAGGTGACGAATCTCATTTGGCACGTGTCGGACACGCGACACGCGAGCCTTATAGTGTCCTTTTTTTTTGCCCGACACACTGTGACACGCTCGTCCCTGTTTTTTTGCTATTTCCTCTTCTTTTTTTTTTTCCTGTTTTTCTTTCCCTTTTCTTTGCTTTTTTTCTTTGTTGTTTATCCCTCTTTATTTTATGCAACTACAGCAAAATAAATAAGATTAGAAACAACAAAAAAATAAATAAATAAAAGAAGCAGCAAAAAAGAGTGTGTTTGAATGTTAAATGCAACTAATGTGATGGTTATTCAATTTTATTTATGATTTTTAATGTTAAAGTGTGTTTGAATATTGTTTTGTATGGTCCATTTTCTTAATTTTATTATGTTAAAAGCTCTAATAATGTATTTTATGAAAAAAATTTGTTTTATTTGTTTTATATATATTTAAATATATATTATATATTATACGTATCCTAGCGTGTCGTATCCTAGTTTTTAGGAAAATCACGTGTCGCGTGTCGTGTCGAAACACGTATTGCGTGTCGAGTCCGTGCTTCATAGGCTGCAACTGCGTATCCCTTGATAGAATCCTCATACTGGGCGTCCCTGTGGTTGGACACCTAAAAGGTTTTGAAAAAGATTTTGACACGGGTTAGAGCCCAAGTAAAACATTTTGAAAATATTAGCAAGAAGTTAATTTGCAATAATTAAATATGCATGCACACGTTTCATATTTAAGCTAGTGTCACACTCACTTGAGGTATAACTCACCCCTCATCTAATATGCACACCTAACGCTTGCCTGCTAACCTTCCGAGTTAAGCTACCTCACCTAACTAGCCGTATCACACCTCTCGCCATCACACTACTTTAACCCGAGTATTCTTACTTTGATTATTATGTTATCTACTCATTAACTTATTAATCTTTTCAACTATTTTAAATCATATAACCTTCACACTAGTTATATAAGCAATCCCCTTTTAAAACCATATAACTTTCACACTAGTTATATAAGAAATCACATTTTTAAATCATATAACTTTCATACCAGTTATATAAGAAATACATTTTTACTTATGTATTGATCCTGTATATAATTATCTACTCATATTATATACGTACTAGTATACTACAACATTCACACACATGTCGCGTATAATAACCATCCATTCCCGAGTAATAGCTCACCGGATGCTTTCTCTAAAATGTTATCATGTCGCAGGCATGCTCACTCTAACCCGACCACCTCAAGTTGGACTAGCTCACACCGAACTTGGGCAAAAATATCGCAAACGTAGTGGAGGCGGTCATATTTCCTTCACCGAAAGTGAAACAGAATCATACCCAAAGCGGTTCACCTCTGAAAATAAATCACACAATAAAATTTTGGACGATATGACCCGGGGACTATACTCTCCCTGCTCCTCAAGCCAGGGGATTCACTCACATCGCGCAACCTCCGATGATAGCACTAGAGGGGTATGCTTTCACATAAATATCATTCACACCGATATTTATAAATCATACAAATATATATATATATATATATATATATATATATATATATATATATATACTATCACACTAACCGTATACATATATTTAAATAAAGTCCGGCTAACCCGTGCCTAACACCCATAGCACTAGGCCAAATAATACCCAAGTCTATATCCCAACTTGTCATTTAATTAATTACACATTAATTAATTTTCCATTGAAGTTGTGTCACCCAACTACAATACCTCGACTTGCTCATTCGGTTCGTAACTTCATCTCTTAGAATTTATTACCCACAATTCCACTATTACGGTTAACACCTCACTGAATTTAATATTCGACCATTTATTATAAATCTCCATAATAAATTAATCCGGCTACCGCACTCAGCCCAAAAATATCGGAGTTGAATTCCCGACCCTTAACCTAATAAATTTACATTAATTAATTTAGCTACGTGGTGCCACTCAACCAAAATGCCCGGACATATTTTCCCCGACCCGTAATTTACACTTAAAATTTGTCAACCCAAATTCCGAAATTAAAATTTCCTACTTTTATTTCCCTCAAGTCCCTAAGTAGTAAAGAAATAAAAATGCACCGAAATATATCTTAAAAGTGTACCAATCTCAGGCCAAAAATTAGAAAAAAGAACGAAATACTCAGGCCAATCATAAGAAAAGAACGAAGTGTCTCAGGCCAAACATAAGAAACGAAATTCTCATGCCAACCATAAAAAAAAGAACGAAGTGTCTCAGGCCAAACATAAGAAAGAAACGAAATTCTCAGGCAGAAAAAAAAGAGCGAAGTGTCTCAGGCCAAACATAAGAAATAAATGAAATTCTCAGGCCAACCATAAAAAAAAGAGTGAAGTGTCTCGGGCCAAACATAAGAAAGAAACGAAATTCTCAGGCCAACTATAAAAAAAGAGCGAAGTGTTGGGGGATTTGCAGCGTCGTTCGAACGACTTGTTGAGTTGCTTTGCCACTTCGTCTTCCTGCTCAGGGTTTCAGCCATGGACGGGTCCTTCCAGTTCTAGATCTCCACCTAGAATTTAAACCAAACCACTTTATCATACATAATCCTTCCTACAGATTTTTATCATGAGTTAAACCATTAAAACCTCCTTAATCATCGAAAGTTTTCTACCTCCAATAATAATTTTTTTTCTTTACAGTTTGGGGTTTTCCCCAATTCCACCAATCCTCTCAATTCGATTCTACACATATAAATCAATGAATTTACTATTGGCTTTCTTTATTTCAGAAGTAAATGATTCCTCGACATCTATTCCGTGTTAAATTTACCGATCACATATAAATCCTCAAAACCCATTTTCGTGTAGTGCCCCTCCTCAAAACCGATTTTTTTTATCACACCCACTATAATATGAATCGAAATACTGTAATTAAATTGAAAGCAAGTCTAACTACTTGCCTGAATAAATTCGTAGCGTTTTATTCCGTTGATGAAGATGATGGATCTGACTCCCAAAAGTTTCCAAAGTTCTCCCTCTTTTCTCCTCTGGAATTAGGGTTTACTTATTTGAGTTGTGACTGCCACAAACTCTCTAACTTGGATTTTATTATGTGAATCCCGAAGTTAATCTTATGGGCTAAATTAAAATGGCCCAAACACCCCCGTGTGGGCTCGGTTATGCCTAAAAATGCACCGAGACCCAATTACTACCCTCGGGTACACTTTTTTGACTATCTCGACCTATCCGGAATCAACCGTGCACTCAGAATCGCCATCCGAGTTACTTAACTTAAATCTCCAATCTCAACCTCAAATTAACACACATGTAATTTAAGAATATAATTCGAATTAAATAAATCTTAATCCACTGATTTAATTAAATCCTCCAGATAAATTTAAATCCTTTATCACCAAATAAATTAAATTCTAAATCCTCAAAAATACGGGGTGTTACATATCTCTTAAATTTTTTTTGTACAAAATAAGATGACTTTATAAAAATTGGTGTACATTTTTTTTTATAAATTAGCACTGTTTCTTAAAACCTTTGTTGTACATTTTTTTTATTTATAAATTAGTACTATTTAAAAAAAAAATATAGCATACCTTAAAAAAAATACTAAAATTTATAATGGTTTCTATTTAACTTATGAAATTTTATATGCCATCAGGTTGCTTTGCTAACTTATTTATTATGGAATATTGAAGCTCACAAGCGCGTCTGTATAATCAATAAGATAATGCTATGCATATTAAGTGATGGTTTTGAACTTATCTAATTGGTTCACATTATTAATCTTATTTAATTAAAGTTTTTTATATTTTTTCCGGAATTTGTTGGGCTCTCTAAATAGTGTATCTTCGCGTATCGCCCGATACTGCGACCGAGTGTAAAATCGGGCGTCCGATACAGGTACCGAGACCGAGACCTTGAACCATGTTCTTCACAAGTAAGTTGTGGTAGTATCTAGTTCCGCACTGAAATGGAGTTTAAAAACAAAGATTTCAAATCTCATCACTAAAACTTGTGAATGACAGTATTATGATAGGGTAATCTATTATTTGTAGATACGATGTAATAAGAGTAGATGTGACTTCTATTTCAGGAGATAAAAATAATTTTAGAAGGGAATATAATTGTATAATCGTTGCGCATGGAGTTTTGAGTTCAAAATTTATATATAGCATTGAACAAAAATATCTTATGCACGAGTGTTGGATAAAGGCATTATACAACAAACCGTTACTCAATGGTGTTAAACTATAAACATTAAAAATTCAAATTTACTTATAGATATGAACAACATACTTAAAGAAGCTAACATGATACGAGGTTGAGATTCATGAACATTTTGTAACCAATTAATAGGCCAAGCTCCTTGGTTATACGTTGTACATATGATATCCTAAAGCATACTTGATACCCACATTTTTTTGTTTGTTGCCAAAAGCCATTGTTCTTGAGCCTTTTAGGATGGTTGGATTAGCAATACTGGTTTAATCCCAGCCACATACAGTGAAAAATAAAATGGAAAGTCTTTAATGAAATGAAGTAAGAAATAAAAAGAGGAGATTGAATTTGAGAACATTCATGCGTATCATCATTCAAGTAAAGAAAGAATTCTGTTAAACAGAGAACCAAGGACTGAAAAACTGATTTGTAAACCCCATTGAAAAAAAATTCTGTAAAATCCTTTAAGTGAAGCCCTTAAACCCTCATACATGAACATGCAAAAGAAAATCACACCTTGAGAGGCGATGAAAGACCTCGAGAATGGAGGGGGGGGGGAGGGGGGATCTGTGGTGCCATGGTGTTGGTGTCGAGGAGAGGCAAACTTAAATAGACACACGGAACAGACACAGTACGCAAATGGGGAGAAATAAAACTAAGAGAGAGGTGGAGTGGGTAAATAGGGTGATACATGGTTCGAAGGTTACAGGTTATATTTGGTTATTGCAGTGAGTTGTTAGGGTGGCAGACTTAATTCTACCTTTAGGTGAAGTAGCAAAGATTGAATAGGAAAGGTTGTTTGTAGAGAAAGTTTCTAAAGGACATATTAACCTTTATGGCTTATGGGTGTTGGTTATCTTCAAATGATACATACAACAAAGGGTACCCTTAACACTTACCTTTATAGTCTTTGTTTACACAGCACTTGACACATTTTATATTAAGAAGTAGATAACCTTATGCAAAATTCAAATAAACTTACCTGCCTCGGAATCCACCCTACCCGTACTATTATAAGCTTCTTGGGTTAATTTGGGTCATCAAATATAAGTTGCAACTTCTAATCTCGGCCGTCGACTGGGGAAGACCAAAAACACCATTCCCTAATATATAGATTAAATCAAGTATATCTATTTACTTGCATTCTCTTAAAAATCTTGAACTTGCACACTTATTAAATTTACTTAAAAAATCTGTTGTTTATACTTTATCATATATAGAAATATATATCTTTATTGACGTGTTTTCAATCTGTCCACATCCTACTTTTCAAAATTTTTTCCTTCTTAGCATGTACATTTTGTATCGATTCTATTTGGCGAATTTGAGTCCATGCTTCATAGGAAAAGAACTAAAAGAATGGTTTGAACTGCAATGTTTGCTGCACTATATTGTCATAATTATCACCTCTCCACTGCTTTTTACATTTATTCCCAAACACCACTACCTTTTCCACAACTTTTCATTTGGAAAATTCAATCAAACAAATTAAACATGAAATCAAATTTGAATGAACACCCATAAAGAAAAATGGATCTCAAAGGTCCATCCAAACAATGAAATTTAAAAATTTGAAACTTAAGGTTTAGGGCCCGTTTGGTCTAGTATTCAGAAAATTCGATTTAAACGCTGGTTTTAAATACAGTTTTTTGTGTTTATAATTATTAGTGTGCGTTTGGTAAACTTGTTTTTAAATACAGTTTTTTGAAAAATTGACAAACATATATATATATATATATATAATGATATTGAATGTTAATTCGCTATAAAATTATATACATACATGAATTGATAATATTTTTTAATACATATGTACTATTTGTATATTTTATATTATTCTATACATTAATAATACAAGTATAAAACTATATATAAGTATCATGTATCTATTAATAATATTATTTAACTTTATATTATTCCATATGTAATTTTGTGTACATGTACATATATATTTTTTATTTATAAGAATTACACACATATTAATGCATTATATATGTATATTATATATTAAGGTATAAATGCATTAAAATATTAAGAATGAATAATTCTGAGTTGAAAAATAAAATGTGACACCCCGCCTAATTAAATACCGGGTGATCAGTCCTTTATTAAATTTAAAACAAAATGTTCGGTGGATTCATTCTTAGCATCACTGTCGAAAAACAATTTTTCTTTATTTATCACCTAATAAATAATTGAGCCAAGTGTCAAAACATTTAATTTTCATTATACTCAAATAATCCACTAATAAATTTCCATTCTTTAAGATATAAGCCATTTACATTCCACATAAATATAATAAATACTAGACATGAATCAACTACTGAAATAAATCAAACTGGATAAAACATTCCAGTTCAAAGTCTCAAAACAACAAGCCATAAAATCCGCAAGTGCAATAGAAATAAACTACTAAAGTAAACTGAGTACAATCTCTAATTAAACGACTGAGAATGGGCGAAACATGCCCTAAGAGAAAGGTCTGAATAGAACTGAAGGAAATGATAGAGGCGTCTAATGTAAGGACCTACAACTCCCACAACCGCTGCAGCGCGCTAAATGATCCACGCGTCTAAGCCTGGTAACCCTGTGGCTGGGCACCTGATATAATACATATATATATAGCAAAAGAGAGAAGAATAGCAAGAGACGGGTCAGAGTCCGAGTTGTAAAAATATTTGTTTTAGCAAGTATTTAAAATTTGCAATAAAGCAAGTATTATGTGCATGTTAGCTTCTCAGACTCTCACATGAGATTCTCACCTCTTATCTATTTTGCACGCCTAACGTACATCTACCCCATATTAGTTATGCTACCTAGCCTAACTAGTTCGAAGTCACCATACCACCATCTAGTCACTAGTAGTATACCCCTATCGCCCATACAATACGTTATTGAAGTAGTTTATCCCACATAACTGAATATCATTATTCACCGTTCGACTGGTTAATCTTTTACCCACTAAGATTGTTTTATTTCTCATTCTCATTATTACTATATCTATTAATTTCACACAGTAGAATGTTTCCAAGTTTATTCATATATATAGTCACATCATCCCTATATACACCTGCACCCCTTGGTTAATACCACTTGGCGCAATGCAATTATTATTATTACCATATCTACTAGTTACACATAGTAGACATATTCACAAGCATATATGTATATATATATATATATATATATATATATATATATATATATATATATATATATATATACAGTCCTGCTCTTGTGCGGACCAGTCCGCATTTTAAGAATGCGGACCAGACATGTGTCACCTGGCGGTGAGCCCAGAAAAGAGAGAGCATGCCTATAATTTAGGCGATCAAGTCTAGGGGCACCGTTAGATGACATATGTCCGGTCCGCACAAAAGCATTATTATATATATATATATATATACACATATATTCACATCATCCCTATACATATATATACTAATCTTGCACCCCGTGGTTAAGACCACTTGGCGCAATGCATACTCTGCTATCATATCCCGATGCATCGCTCACTGCATAAAGAACTGTTGGTTCAATCTCTCACGAACCATAAATTCAAATCACAAATATTGGAGGCGAGTATATTCCCCAGCCAAATGGGTCACGCACATACCTACGCTCCCATTCAGGTGTCTAAACTGTCCTACATATCAGATAGCACGTAACCAAGTTAATATACTCTGGGTACAAGTCAAATATCCCCCCATTGGGTCACCCAGGATAAGACTGCCCACTGCGCGAAAACCTCCTCCCGATAGCAAGCAGCGTAGGTATGCAATACATATAATAATAAACATATAATAGGCATACATACACACATCCCATTAAAATTCAAGGTATTCACCCAACTCTTACATGTATTTTCCATACGTAGTATCCTCTCATTACTACTTATAATATAGTTATTTCCGTTATTCCCTCTCTCGAAATTTCCAAGGTTAATTCACCTTTCCAAATATTTAAGGGATTAATCTACGAATATTCTCTAGCAATTCTGCACTATGCTACAATCACCAAATGACAGGTCCCTATCTCAAATCAACTGCGTAAACCTAATTGGGAAAATTTTCAATTTTCTGAGTTTTGGACCTGTCGTTCGAACCAGGTCAGATGTCGTTTGAACAACATCTCGCGAGATCCTTTCTCGTTCGAACGAAGTTCAATACCAGACCTATTACGTTCTACACCCTTAAGAGTTTCATTTTCCACCATTTTTAAGCCTAAAACCTCTAAAATAATCAACCCAAACACCAATCATTCAATTCCAATCAATTCCCCAACATCTATATATGATTTCCAACAATATATCATCATTAATTCATCACTAATCATCAATAAATTCGAAATCCCCAAATTTAAATATCAAGAACCCTAGTTCTCAAATTTATGTGCAAAACTTTAAATTAAACCCAGATTAAATCTTAAAATTATCATAAATTCGTGGAAATAATCCTATCTACATGAGGGAATCAAACTTTATTCAAATTAGTCCTAATTTATGACTAATTCTCCCAAATTTTTCACCAAATTTAATTTTTATAACAAAGGGAATTTACCTAGTCTAACTTGAACACAATTATTGCTAAGGAAAGCAAGTAATAAACACTTGCCTCAAATTGATGTTCTGATCCGTTGATGAAATTGGTATGGCTTGCTCCTCGTCTTCCGATCTACGCAAAGATGGTTACGATGGTGGAAGATGATGGGTTTTGCACTAAGAACACTTATGGGTTTTCTCCTCCTTCCTCTGTGGTTCTCTCTCTCTCTCTCTTAGGTTTAGAAACTGACAGACTTCTTCTTACCCACGTACACTCATATTTAATTATCTAATTTTCGTCCATATTATTTCCCCAAAAATCGAAAAGACAAAAATACCCATAGGGGGTGCCGGTTAGGCCTAAAAATATTCCGGAGTCAAAATTAAATACCCCGGTAGAGTTTTCTGACTATCTCGACCCTTCCGGACTCAATGGCGCACTCGAAATGACCATATGAGTTACTTAAAAATAAGTTACTTCTTTAATCTATTAAAGTAGTCCCGACACGACTCACATGCGCGTCCCGACTTAATATACCAAATTGTCATATCTTCCACTCGACAATTTATAAAATTTCATCATTCCATATTACATATCCACACAGTGATATTCAATAATTTTCATCAATAAGTATTAACCCTTGGCACGCTAGTTAATAATTATTTTAATCCGGATTAATTAACAAATAATTTCTCACATTTTAATTTACTTAATCCAACAATAATTATTAATCCCATAATTATTTAAATCATAAAAAATGCGGGGTGTTACATAAAAAACAGAAGTTATAAAACACCCTCAACATGTTTTCTGAAAAACTTGCAAACCAAACAAGCCCTTAGAGTTTAATATTTCGTATGTTTAAAGGAACAATTCGGGACAAACCCTTCTGTGCTTTCTAAAATATTTATGTACTCGTCAAAAGTAAAAACCAAATCCGGGAACCAAATGAACCTCTAATGATTTTCTTTAGTTTCACCTCTTGATTTGCCCCCCATGAGAGACCATTCAACATTAAAACCATAAATCAACTGCATACCACATAAGTAGAAAAGCTGCTAATGTAACTGTTCTACACCCATATTTTATTCACATAGTCATGCCATGTAAGGTGATGTAATTGTAAAGTATCGGAAGCAAATTATATCAACAACTATATTGAAATTATGGAAGAAACTCTCTCTAGCTATCTTTCATACTCTACAATATGTAATAATGAAATACAATGACAAGAGCCCCTTTTATATAAAGAGGAGGATGCACACAAGTACAATAATATCCCATTAATAAAGGTAGCATAAAAGAAAGAACACGTACAATTATGCCCCTGCATCACTCCATCCTTCTTGAGAGGAAGCTAAATAATCAGACATGCTGGAATAAAAATAAAGATCAATGCGCTTTAGAGTACCCTCTGTAATCCACAAACTATAAAAAACTACTTGTCCTACCCAACTAATCGAGTATTGATTAGTCGGCGAGTAGGGCATGTAAACGTCTTTTAATCCAGAACCCCCTTAACACGGTTAACATGGGAACGAGCATGGTGAGACTTATCAGTCGACACCAAAAGGTGAAAAGTCAGCCACATTGAACGTTTCGTGTATACAGAACTCTGACGGAAGGTCAATTTCATACACGTTCGTCTGATGAGTTCGTGAAATGGGAAGAGGTCCAAACCGTCTCAACTGCATTTGCATCAGAGGAAGTTAGATCACTTTGCATGTCAAGCACTAATCTTCGCTGACTGTTAACAAACCACATGATTTGATGACGAACTCCTAACGCATGAGGTACTTATGCCAATGTCGCACTGCTTAAATGACGACATAAAACTCAACATCATATGTTGAATTATTTAGAACAGGTTGAAGAACTTCTAGCGGAAGAAAGGGCGATCGTTTTTACAGAGCATGGCGCCAATCCTATTTCTGCAAGTATTGCAAGACAACTCAATTTTTACTAAAATCAATGATGGCAAGGACCAGGGCGGTGGCCATCCGAACCTTGGCGATGCGAACCACCTCTTCGGCCTCTATACAACGAAAATTAGTATTCAACACCCCCATGAGCGTCGTAATCCAAGCCATAACAGAATTGAAACCGGAGATGAACTGTCGGGAGGAGCTAGCCAACCCGTGGAAACTATTAACGTGTGCAACAGTGGTGGGGATCGACCAACAGGCAATTGCTTGGACCTTGAATTCGACGGCCCTCCTCCCTTAGCACACACAATGAAGACCCCGAAATTGACTGACAAGACCACGAAAGCGCATTTGCGCAACTGCAGGTGAAACTGATGGGTGCGGAGTACCTCAAACCGGACGTACCTGATCCAAATGCTCCTCCTTTGATTGGCTATAGATGAGAATATCGTTAAAGTAGCACCATTAATTTGCCTAAGAAATGGCATAGTGTTTGCATCATCACCCTCATGAATGTCGACGGGGCATTGGACAAGCTAAACAACATCACCGTTCACTCATAGAGGCTGTCACTCGTTGTGAAGGTGGTCGTATACTTGTTTCCGGGATGTGTATGTGTTCCCACACTCGGTGGCGGACCCATTTTTTTTTTTTTTTTTGGGAGTGGGGTGGGCAATGTATATATAATTATTTTGAGGGGGCCAAATGTGTATATTTCTCTTTCAGTCATATATACTTCTCTTTCAGTTACAATTACATGATCGCATACTTCCTGTACATTTTAACGTAATATTGGTCCAATGCATACTTCCTGTACATTTTGACGCATAACCATATATACTTCTCTTTCAGTTACAATTACATGATCGCTTATAGACATATGTACAAACCAGGCTTGGGAGAAACGCCCCGTCATAAGCCTTTTACGCCTTATTCTTGGTAAAAGGCTTAAGCCGCACTTTTTTTTTAAACAAAAACGCTTTAGTGAAACGATATCGCCTTATAAAGACTTTTTTTAACAAACCGGACCAATATCTTGTTCAAAACAATCAAAAGACAAATGATATCCCAAACCTCTTTGCCTCTCGTTCAAAAAAAAATCTATAACATTGCCGACCAACTTCCGACCAAAAGTCTATATGTTTCATTTGAAAGTTGAAAGGTGAAAAATACATTTCTTATATTGAATTATTTTGTATTGATTATTGATTATCGATTATCGATTATTGAATGATTGTTGAAATTGAATATTGAATTATGCAAGATACATTTTGTATATTGCTTATTAAATATTGAGAAATACATTTTATATATTGATTATGGAGCATGCATATGAGAAAGATGACTACCAAACATACGGATATATTTTCAAAATTCAAGATACGTATTATTTTATTATATTACTAGCCTTAGAATAATTAAAATAATAAAAAAAGGGAAAACGCCTTTATATGCCTAGGCTCCTAAGGCTTGAGGCTCGACGTCTACCTCTCGACCATGCCTCACGCCTTTTAGACACTTGCTTTTAGATATTCACACAACTCAGTAATGATCTAGTTGTTTGGATTTGCATATTTTACATGAACAGAGTAGTGTTATTTTGATTGTTGAATTTTCCATGGTATCAGATTGAAACTTGTTCATGTGATACATGATGATCGACCCCAATTCTCTCGTTCATTTTCAGGAATCAGAAGATGTGGAAGAGCATAGTAGCAGCAACGGCGACTATGGAAAAGAACTCGATTGTCGATATTCTAGCCCAATCATAGATATGGAACCCTCATTATCAGATGGAAGTTGCATCACATCAGAGGATAAAACCAGCTTTTCCAGCAATGGTAATCTACATAATCCTGTCTATTTGCTTCATTCTGAGTATAGTAATAAAGTTAGTGTTCAACATGGTTCAAAGACACTCTTTCAACCAAAGACGCAGTGGTCTAATATTTGATCCTGTATAGGTATTGGTTTTGGGTGAAACAAAGCAATATATTATTTAGATGTTCAAGTAGTGGTTTTTTTAATAGGACTCGGTAACTCCGCTAGGCAAGTTGACTTGGAGAATTGCCAATGATTTAGCCTTTTCGATGAAAACTCTGCTAGTCATATAGATTCTTTTTGTTGCTATTAATTTATAGTTATAAGAAACAATTTTGGAATGTTGGGTACACTATCTAGTTGAGTTGGATGACTCAGGCCAGTTTCGGCCATGTCTTTGGACCAATATTACGTTAAACGCGAATCGCTTCAGTGCTAGAAAAATGTATGAGCATGTGGCATGCTACTGTGTGCGGTAAGCGGTACGCTGGGTTAGGTTTTAGTTAGGACGTTGTTTCAGTTCGCTGTTTGATTAAAACTATTTTTGAATTGTTTTATGTAACCACACATACTTTTTTTATTTTGTAAATTAGGCTTCGTACTGGGCATTGGATAACCTAGTTTTTTGTCACTCTTTTCGTCTGGCTCAAATCGGGAGAACTTTGTAACATTTATATTTCCTTTCTCGTTTTTCTTTGTTCTCTTCAAAACAAAAGCCAGACGCAAGAGTTGGAGATTAGGATTTGGGACACTAAGAGTCCGTTTGGGTAGGGCTTGTTTGGTTTGCAACTATAATTCTGTTTTCTGTGTTTAAAATACAATTCTGATAAAAATTTGCGTTTGGCACACCTGTTTTTAAAAACGGAATTATAATATTTCTGTGTTATAATCAAGTTTTTCAGAAAACAGCAAAATGGTGTTTTATAACTTCTGTTTTTTATTTTTCAACTCAGAATTATTCATTCTTAATATTTTAATGCATCTATACCTTAATATATAATATACATACATAATACATTAATATGTGTGTAATTCTTATAAATAAAAAATATATATGTACATGTATACAAAATTACGTATATTTATATTATTACATTATATAATATTACATCCATAATAAATAATATTATCAATGGATACATGATACTTATATATAGTTTTATACATGTATTATTAATGTATCGGATAATATAAAATATACATATAAGTTCATATGTTTTAAAAAATATTATCAATTCAGACATATATACATGAATTGATAATATTTTTTAAAACATATTCATTTTTTTTATTTGTTTTTTTATACCTGCGCTGTTATGCTACCTTCAAACCCGACGATAGCTGTTTTATGTTTTTATTATCTGCTATATGTTTTTTTTTTTAATTTGTTTTTGATCATTTGTTATGTGATCATCAACGATTTGTACCATTAACTGTATATAAAATCTTCTGATATGCTATATTTAATTAATGTTAGGACCGACATACTAGACCGAATCGACCTTGTAAAAAATCGAACCGAATAGGGTCGGTTAACCGACATTATCGGTCCGGTCTTGGTCCATTTTTTTAGAGGACATAGTCGGTTCGGTCAAAAAAAAACTTCAAAACCGAACCGAACCGGACCGCGAACACCCCTATATGTATGTACATTTATGTACGTACGTACGTATACATTTGTATTATATATATATAGGCCCCCCTATAAGGATTCATTATGGTGCAGATCCCGGTACATACCATTTTTTTAAAATGTAAAAAAATGAATTTTTTGTTGAAACTTCATGGATATGATCTCGACAATGAGAAGATCATATCCATGAAGTTTCATCAAAAAATTCAATCAATGAAGTGGCTGGCGCCGACTCAACATTTCAACGGTTGAAAATGAATATTTATACCATTTTTTACATATCTCCCATCACAACGTTTTTTTTATTGAATATTTTGATGAAAAAAATTGGAGATGATCTTGTCATATTTATGAAGTTTCATAAAAATTTTTATTTTTTTACTATTTTAAAAAAATGGTTTGTACCGGGGTCTGCACCACAAGTAGTTCTTAAAGAAGACTTTCTGTGTATATATATATATATATATATATATAGAGAGAGAGAGAGAGAGAGAGAGAGAGAGAGAGAGAGAGAGAGTTTCACACATACATAAAACTTCCATAAACTCTCTCTCTCTCTCTCTCTCTCTCTCTCTCTCTATCATGGTTCAAAATCTCGGTATCGGTCCCGGTATCGGACACCCGATTTTCAACTCGGTCGCGGTATCGGGCGATACGCAAATATACGCTATTTAGAGAGTGCAAAAAATTCTGGAAAAAATATAGAAAATTTTAAAAAAATAACATTAACAATGTGGACCAATGAGATACATTCAAACCCATCATTCAATATGCATTGTATTGTAAAATTGGTTATACTGAAGCGCGACAGAGTTGTCAGATTCAATATTGCATAGTAAACCAATAATAATATTGAAAAACAAAAATGTACATATTGTTTTAACAACAATGTATATTTTTTTACATTTTTAAAAAAATGTACAATTTTTTTAACAAATATGTATATATTTTTTTTATATTTTTATAAAAACGTACAAAAGAACATTTTTTACAAAAATGTACATTTTTACAAAAACGTACAAAAGGACATTTTTACAAAAATGTACATTTTTTTAACAAAAATATATATTTTTTTACAAATATGTACACTTTTTTTTACAAATATGTACACTTTTTTTTACAAATATGTACAAATATATATTTTTTTTTACAAATATGCACATTTTTTTTTAACAAAAATGTACATTTTTTTACATTTTTACAAAAACGTACAAAATAACATTTGTACAGAAATGTAAATTTTTTACAAACATAAATGTACATTATATATTTTTTTGTAAAAGATTTGAATATTTTTTGTAAAAAAATAACATTTCTTTGAAAAAAGAGTTTTAGTAGTCATTTTAAAAAAAAAGAGTACTACTTTTTAAAAGATTTATATATATTTTTTTAGTAGAGTCATTTAAAAAAAAAGTTTTATGTTTTAAAAAATTAGTGTTAATACTTTTAAAAAAGTAATACCATTCTGTAAATGTTACAATATATTTTCAACAACGAAGAAATATGGTTAAAGATAAAAGTTCTATCAAAAAATAAAACAAAATATGACAATATCTTTTGAATCGGTTGTCTCGGCCGATATCGCGCCTGTCTCGGCCGATATCGCGGCGAGGCGTCTCGGAATCGGTTGTCTCGGGCGATATCGCGGCTGTCTCGGCCGATTCAGTGTTTTTTTTGAAACGTCTCTCGGTATCGGATCGGTACCCTCCGATTCCGAGTTGACTCGGCCGATACCGACTCAACTCGGCCGATACTTTGAACCATGCTCTCTATAGAGTTTATGGAAGTTTTATGTATGTGTGAAACTCTCTCTCTCTCTCTCTCTCTCTCTCTCTCTCTCTATAGAGTTTATGGAAGTTTTATGTATGTGTGAAACTCTCTCTCTCTCTCTCTCTCTCTCTCTCTCTCTATATATATATATATATATATATATATATATATATATGTGTGTGTGTGTGTGTGTGTGTTTGCCAATTTCAAATTTTCAAAAAATTGTATTTAAAAACAAGTTTGACAGCGCGCATCAATATTTATAAACACAAAAAACTAAATTTTAAACTGTATTTAAAAACAACGCTTAAATCGAATTTTTTGAATACAGAACCAAACGGGCTCTTAGTGTGTTAAAAACTGTATTCTGTTTTTAAGAACAATTTTTGGTAAGAGATTGTGCCCACGCTCATTTTAAAACGCCAAGATATATAATTCTTCTTGTTATTAATTACATGTGTAGTACATAATATACGTACTTGTATATGATGCATTGCAAACTTATTATCAATGTTTTCTTTCTATAAAACTGTTTTCCAATCAATTTTGACTGAACACTTGAAATGTTCATAAAAGTCTTGTCGAAAACAGTTTTCAAGTTATGATTTCTGAAAATATAATCAAAAGGAAACAGTACCTCAAGGGTACCCGAGGTCTGACTCGTGGGGAGTGTATCTGGTAACCTTGCTTTGGAACCATACGAATGAAATAGAACTAAGTCAAGAAGGTAGCCATTAGGAAGTCCAGCTGGAACTTCAGGATAACATCTAGAAAGAGACGGTATAGATTTCAAGGATGGATTATATAAAAACATACCTTTCCTTTTATAGAGAATTAAGGTAAAGGCCATGTTTCTTCTTATATATGGATTTTTAGGACAATGATTTTCAAGTTTATAAATCTAGTCCCCGTGGTACAATAACATTTATTTGTGCGGTCCTTTTAGAGTTAGGAGTTCATTTTTTTGGTCCGCGCCAGCGGCACTATTTTTCATATTGTTTTTGGTACAGGGACTAAATTTATAAAATTATTTGGAGTGTCCTATTTTTATACATTTTGACAATTATGAGGACCTGTCCCCCAAACTTCCTTTCTTTTATTGAGGATTTATATAAATTATTCTCTTCCATTCGGATTATATAAATAAGTTATGGAGTTAGGGTTAAATTCAAGAAACCCCCTAATCTATCCCTTTGACTGCAAATAACCCCTGATTCATTGCTACAAATTGTCACTAAAAGCCTTCTTACTAGCGACACACAAGGAGGAAATTCCAAATGATGATATGTTCACGGATTTTTTTTGCAGATTAATAGTTTAAGGACTAGTGCGACACTTGTAAGTGTTTCATACAATTTTATCAATTATTCAGGACTTGTATGCTAGCTAATTGGGACGGGAAAACACATTACATAGTCCTCATCTCAATATGATTAACTAAAAATTTCATTTCATTTCCAGGTGGCAATCAGTGTTTATCAGCTGAGGCTCATGAGAGAGAGCTATCCGATTCTGCCTCTTCCATATCTGTTGCGGACATACTAAGAAAAGATAATGATACGAAATCCGGTTATGCAAATATTGAGAGATCATCAGAATGGGAATTACAATATGTTAGAGATGTACTTACCAATGCAGAATTGATGTTCGGAGATTTTGCTTTGGGCCGGGCCCACAAAATCATAACTCCCGCTCTCTTTGATCAATTGGAAAATTGGAAAATAGGCTCAGATGACAATATGGAAGAAATTCACTTTAAGCTACGTCGAAAGATTTTGTTCGACTGTCTGAGTGAATGTGTGGAATTTAGGTGTCAGCGGCTTATTGGTCGAGGCTGCAAAGGATGGGTTAAATGGGAAAAACTGTTACAAATGCAGGAGTTATTTGCAAATAATTTATACAAAGAGATATGTGGTTGGACAAGCATGGGAGATTTGATGGTGGATGAGCTTGTAGACAAGGACATGAGTAGTCAGCATGGGAAATGGGTTGATTTTGAAATTGAAGAATTTGAGGAGTGTGTAGAGATTGAGAAGGGGATATTAACGGCTTTGGTTGATGAACTCGTTGATGATTTATTGTTGTTCTAGAGCCCCTCCAATATGTCTTTCTGTTGATTCAAATCCAAATTCTCACAGCTCAATCACATATAGTAAATTCACCCTGTGGATCTTTCCCCCTTTCATGTTGTAAGTGAATATTTTAATCAGAATAATGGAAATATTTGGGGAAGGAATATCCTCCTTAAAGACATTCTTCTTTTTCCTTCCCTAACATTTTTATCTATTTGTTGAGTTTTGGTGTTTTAACGAATAACCTAGGGATGGAGCATAAATCCGCACATAAGAACTGAAAGAGCTCGTATGGGAAAATACCTTCTACTTCAAATAGGAAAGAAACAAAGAGAGAAGGAAGAAGCTATGAGCATACTTAATCGTTTTTTTAAGGGGTATATACCAATTAGTCCTTCGAATTTTTTTTAATACACAGTCAAAGTCTTTTTATTTTGCACCAAAAAGTCCTTCACCATGCCAAAAAGATTTTACCATACCGCTGGCGCGGACCTTTAAAGATAAGAGAATAAGAGACTTTTTGGTACAAAATAAAAGGCTTGGAGTAAATGTGTATTAAAAAATGTTTGAGGGACTTTTTGATATTTGATCCTTTTTTTAATAAGGTAAATTTGGTAAGACAAAAAATAGGTTATGTAAATGCTTAAACCAAAACTAGCCACAACGTTTTTACTATTTTTGATCTTGATGATTGAAAATTGAAAATGAGAGTTTTTGTTTGCACCCACTTATTTTGTAACTAAACCCACCAATATACAATCAATAATCTACTTTATATATTTTTAAAATACCATTCTTAAAACATTCTTCTTAGTGCATTAAACTCAAAACCCTCTAATGTAATTCTTTTGTGAATTCTATGTAATAATAAATCATTTTTTTAAAATTAAAATAAAGTAAGGAAAAAGAGAATAAAATAATAGTTTCTTGCTCTAAATAAATAAAAATGGGAAGAAAAAGAGAAAAAAATATTATTTTGTTTTTTCAAAAAATAAAAATTGGGACAAAAAGAACAAAAAAATAGTTTTTTTTTGTTCTTTAATTAATAAAAATTGGGACAAAATGAGAACAATTTTTTTAAGGGGCATATACCAAATAGTCCCCCGAACTTTTTTTAATACACGTTTAGTCCAAGTTTTTTTATTTTTGTACCAAAAAGTCATTCACCATGCCAAAAAGGCTTTATCATGCCGCTGACGCGGACCTTTAAAGATAAGGGAATAAGGGACTTTTTGGTACAAAATAAAAGTCTTGGACTAAATGTGTATTACAAAATGTTTGAGTGACTTTTTGGCATTTGATCATTTTTTTTTATTTGTATTCCTTTAATGTATAAAAACTAAGGCGGAAAAGAGAACAAAAAAACAGTTTTTTGTTTCTCACTAAATTAAAAACCGAGAAGAAAAAGAGAAAGAACACAATTTTTTTAATAAATGAAAATTGGGACGAAAAAGAGAACAAAAAAAATTTCTTATTTAAAACAAAAAATATTTTTTATTTACTAAAAGACTATTTTTATTTATTAAAAAAAATAGAAAATGGATTAACAAAGTGTTTTATTTACTTAATATATCAATTTAATAAAGTGTCTTAAGTAAATAAAGAAAATTCTACCTTAATAATTTACATGTGATTCTGTAAATTGTACCTCGATAGTTTTTTTTAATTAGGTAAATCAATTTTTTCAACTGGATGTGTGTTGGATTTTGTATGAACTTAATATCAAATTTTGAAAGTTAATGTGATTGGGGAACAATGTGTAATTTAAAATCCAACTAGTTAGATGTTTTAAATTTTGGTTGGAATGTATGAGAGATGGACAAAGTAGAAATTTTAAACGAAAGTTGGTTGGGAAGACAATTGATAGTGGGTGAGTTGAATGTATTGAATACAAATTGATGGGGTGAAGTATAGGTTTTCAAAATAAGGATGATATGACCTTTATAGGGGTATCCAAGAGCTTCCTTAAAAATAAGTCACCATAACCATCTTTACTATTAAACATGTTGGATACTTGTAACTTACGTGGTTTTATAGATATTTTATTATAAAGTAGATATTTTAATGCAATTATTAACCATGAATAGTTCCCATGTGACTTTATAAATTCAATGCAAATAATAATTGTAGATTGTTAAGTCAGCTTTGTTTCATCTGAAACTTTTTTGTACACACTTGATTGTTCTAAATTTATCTAATCACGAACCATTCGTCGAGATCTATCAAACAACAACTGATGAGGAGGATTTTCGAACGATGGCCAAACGGATTGATAAGAGAGATTCCGAATGACATTCGAACGGTATGCAATCACCAATACAACGAAAACCGAAGGACTTGACCCCCTGGAAGGGTAGATGAGTGGTCCACCTTAGTCGGTCTGCGAAATCAAAAAATACGAAGACCGAATCAATAAGCCTTCAACAGCCTAAGGGTTCTCCTGTCCTGGCCGAAGGCTCATCCATGGAACTTCATAAGCAATTAAATCCTCGAAGACTTGATCAAATTTTGTGCACTCAACGGCTAGCACGAGCCCTATTGTTATGAGTGGGTATCTTGGAGAACCCGAGCACGTGTCTTGCCCAAATTTAAATGTATCAAATTAATATGCTAAGGAATAGGACGAACGTTGTACTAGGCCGTGTATAAACAGAAACCCCTTTCCCCGTGGACGTAGGCCAAGCCCCCATTAATAAACAGAAACCCCATTAATAAACCCCATTAATAAACAGTAGAAAAAAGGCAAGTAACAGAGCCTACTTTGCAACTTTATATTGACCCCCCATTAATAAACAGAAACCCCCTTCCCCGTGGACGTAGGCCAAGCCCGACCGAACCACGTAGATGCATTGTTCTCTTCTGTCTCTCTCCTCGTTCTTTTTCATTCGATTTATGAGTTCATTATGTTGTGTGAATTATATTTTTTGCATCAACATAATTGGCGTTGTCTATGGGAACGACTGTTTCCAAAGCCATAAACAAAAACCAGGTCACACAGGCCATTAAAGGCCTTAGAGAGCAATAACAGGTTCTCCAGGATCAGCAGGCGGAGTTGTTAAATTGACTCCCCAGCCCCATCGGCTGCTAGAGCAGCAGGTGGACCCAGAACCTCATGGAGAACAAAGTCAGTAGAACCACATGCCACTATCACCACACCAACACTTTCTACCACTATACACCGGGTATTAATAGCCCGAGGTGTCGAGAGCTCTCGTCGGTTGATGAAGATATCGGAGAATCACCATTATGTCGAGAAGTTATGATCTGTCCCATGCCATCAAAGTTCAAGTTGCTCGGGATGGACTTTTTTGATGTCACCACTGACCCAAAGGACCATATTGATTACTACGGGGCACTTCTGGATTTTATGGCTAGCCTTGACCCGATAAGGTGCAGAGCTTTCACCACCACCTTGAAGGGATCGATGAGGCTGTGGTTTAATCGGCTGCCCCCCCACTCCATTACCTGTTTCAAGGAGCTCTCCGAACGCTTCGTTCGCCCCTTTATTAGGAGCAGAGCCCACCTAAAGACCACAAACCACCTATTTAACGTTCTCCAAGCAGGGAAATAAAGCCTTAGGGAATACATCAAGAGGTTTAACGATGAGCTATTTCAGATAGACCACCTTGATGAAAAGGTGGCCGTTTTGACCTTTTTGAGGGGACTGTCCAGCGACAACACCATTTACTCACCATCCAAGAACCACCCTGCTAACATGACCGAGCTCATGAGGAAGGTGGAGAAACATATCCATGCTGAAGACACCCTCAGCAGTCGGTAGTTGAGCCGTCCCTCCAGAGACGTAGGGGATTTAAGATACAAAGAAGAGTGTGGGAAGAGGAAGTGTGAAGAAGAACGCGAGAAGCGAAGGTATGAAGAAGAAGAAGGGGGAGGGGGGGCGAAGGCAACCAACGTTGAGAGGAGCCCACAGGATACATTAGACTTACACTGAGCAATTTACCCCTCTCAACACCACCATGGGGAGGGTCCTGAACATCATGGCGGACCCCAAGATGCTGAAATGTCCGAACAAGCCAAGGAACTTCCCTATAAAACCAAAGTCCAACCTGTACTGTTAGTCCCACAAGGATTATGGCCATGACATAAATGATTTTCTACATCTTAAGAGAGATATCGAGGTGCTGGTGCAATTCGTCGGAAGAGGGGTTCCCCTAGAATATGATCGGGTGAAAACAAACAAAACAAATGAAGGAGCAGGTCTAAAGAAAGAGAGTCAGGAAGAGAGGATAAGAGGGATATAGTCGCAGTTGAGGAATGAAGGCAGATTGGAATGATATCCGGAGGGTTTACAACTGAAGGGGAGTCGGCTTCGGCCAGAAAAGCCTATAAAAGTTAGAAGAGGGAACTACTAGAGGTGCAAGTCGGGAAGCCCACAAATAACTGGGAAGATATAGGTTTTACTCCTCAGGACTCTAGGGACCCCCATGGCGATTTACTCCTAATAACAGTAGAGATATACAACTGGACGGTGGAAAGGATAATGATCGATACTAGAAGCTCAGCTGACTTGATCTACCACAAAGGTTTTGAGCAAATGAAGATTGGGGAATGACTGAAGACGGTACAAGGTCCACTGTTGGGTTTCTTTGGGGAGTAGGTTTACCCGGAGGGGTTGGTGGAGTTATCGTTCACATTCGGGAGGGGCGAGTGATTTATCACCCTTTAGGTGGAGTTTTTGGTAGTCAGAGCTCCCTCAACATACAATATACTCATAAGGTGGATGACCCTTAGCCATCTTGATGCGGTTATATCAGTCAAGCCCTTAACCATTCAGTTTCCTCCGCTGAACGGGATATGAACGGTACGAGGAAGCCAGTCGCGAGCCAAAAATTCCTGTTTCGCATCCTTGAAAAAGAAACGGGAGGCCTTCAATATCGACGGGTTAGATCTAAGGGAAGAAGTCATAACTGGGTTTCCGGTAGAAGACTTGATACCTATCCCTCTGTACAAAGGACACCCAAAAAGGGTAGTATCCGTGGGTTCATTGATGGAGGAGGATAAGAGGGAAAAATTGATCTAATTTTTGAAAAAACATCATATAACATTCACACGGAGCCACGAGGACATGCCGGGCATCGATGCCTCGATAATGACCCATCAGTTAAAAGTAGATCTGACCAAGCACCCGGTCCGGTAGAAGAAGAGGACGTTGCACAAGAGAGGAACTAGGCAGCGCACATGAAGGTGGGAAAATTACCAGAAGCAAATTTTGTTCGGGACGTCAAATATCCCAAATGGATGTCCAACATGGTGATGGTTAGAAAGGAAAATGGGAAGTGGAGGCTATGCATAGATTAATCCAACTTGAACGATGCCTTCCCGAAAGATTCATACCCCCTTCTAAGGGGATTGAATCCCATATAGACGCTACGACTGGTCACAAGATGCTCTCTTTTATAAACGCATACTCCAGGTACAACCAAATCAGGATGCACCCGAGGGACGAAGAGGAGACCTCATTCATGATCGATTGGGGGACTTATTGCTACAAGGTGATACCATTTAGATTGAAAAACACTGGGGCAATCTACCAGCGGTTGGTTAATCGGATATTCTAAGACAAAATAGGCAAGACAATGGAAGTCTACGTGGACGATATGCAGTAAAAAGTCTAAGGGGTAGGAGCATGTTGCGGACTTGGAAGGAACCTTCAAGATCCTCGACAGATACAAAGTGAAGTTAAACCCTGAAAAGTGCGTGTTCGAGGTAGCGACAGGAAAATTCCTAGGGTTCATGGTCACACAAAGGGGGATTAAAGAAGACCCTGAAAAGATCTAGGCCATCCTGAACATGAGGTGCCTAAGGACATTAAATGAGGTACAACCCATGACGGGACAGGTGGATGCACTGAATCAGTTTGTAAGCAAAGACACATACAAATACATTCCCCTTTTTATAATATTAAGAAGGCTTTCATCTGGATGGAAAAATGTGAGCGCACCTTTTAAGACTTAAAAACCTACCTAACGGACGTCCCCCTGCTCTAAAAACTGAAGTCGAGGGAAATCCTTTATATTTACTTCGTCGTCTCTTTAACGGTGGCGATCTTAGTTTTAACCAGAGACGATGAAGGTATCCAACGCCCAATGTATTATGTGAGTAGGGTATTCAGGGAAAAAAAGCAATATACCCAATCTTGGAGAAGTTGGCGTTCACTTTGGTCATAACGACTCGAAAATTACGATCGTATTTCCAAATGCACGCGATAGTGGTGCTGACATATTTCCTTGTGAGGCAGGTTCTCTATAAGCCAAAAGTCTCCGGTAGGCTCATGAAATGGTCGGTAGAGTTGGGGAAATTTAATATACGGCACAATCTAAAAGTGGCAGTAAAAGGGCAGGCCTCGACCGACTTTATTACAGAATTCTCGAACGTTAAAAATGAAGGAATGCTGCAAATAATGGAGAAGGATATGACAGTTTGATCCACGTGGATAGACATTTAAATAAGGATGTGGATCAAGACTAATAATCGAAACATCGTAGGGTGCTAGAGTGGAATACGCATTATGGTTTAACTTCTCACAGTTTCCAATAATGAAGACAAATACGAAGCGCTAATTGTGGGATCTCGCCTTGCCCTTACTATCCACGCTGACCAGGTAGAATTCTTGAGCGACTCGAATGTTGTGGTCTAACAGGTGGTAGGTGATTATGAGGCGAAGGTTAAGAATATGATGGTGTATCTGAAGAAATTTCAAAAAATATCAAGTCAATTCAAGGCCTTCGATATCAAACACATTCCCATAACGAAGAATGCGAAAGCCGATCACCTCATGAAGCTAGCCTCAACCGACCATGGAAATCGGCTAGTGGAAACTCTCTATATGCCAAGTATCCAAGTTGAAGAAGAAAGCGCCATTGGCCTTGTAGGACTAGGCCCCAGTTGGATGGATAAGTACGTGTCGTTAATCAGAGAAAGGATGCTTTCAGACGATCCGATAGAGGCACGAAAGGTGAGAATTAAGGTTACAAAGTTTATAATATATGAAGGCATAATATGCCAAAGGGGATACTCTTGGCCAATCCTCCGATGTGTCTACCCCGCCGAAGTAGGAACTGTTCTAGCTAGGTGACATGAAGAAACCTGCGGGGGACACCCCAGAGGAAGAAGCCTGACACAACGATATCTCACCCAAGGCTACTATTGGCCAATAATTAAAAGGGATGTTGAAGACTACGTACGAACCTGAGACAGATGTTAGAGAACAACCAACGATTTTCACCGACCGACTGAAGAACTGACGACGATCGTCTCCCCTTAGCCATTCGCGTTATAGGGCATGGATATACTGGGACATTTCCAACCAAAAAAGGTCAGTGAAAATTCTTGCCGGTGGCAATAGACTATTTCACCAAGTGGGTGGAGGCAAAATCGTTAGCTAGAATCACCGACTAGAAGGTTCACTATTTCTTATGAAAGTTTATCATCAGTCAGCTTGGCGTGCTCGATGCAATCATTACAGACAATGGGAGATAGTTTGATTGCGTTCGCATTGAAAAATTATTCTATCAGTAAGATTAAGCATTTTTACTTAGCCCTAAGACATCCCAAGTGCAATAATCAAGTCGAAGTCACAAACCGAACACTGCTCCATGGAATTAAAACTGAGCTGAATAACTCTAAAGGCCTCGGGGTAAATAAGATGGACTCAGTCTTATGGGACTACTGAATAAGGATAAGGGGTTTAATGGGGTATACCCCATTCTCCCTTACATATGACACGGAGGCCGTCGTCCCTATAGAGATCGAAGTCCAGACACTAATGGCGCAGTGCTTCTAGAAAAATGAAAATGAGGAAAAACTGCGGATGGATCTGAACCTTTTGGAGGAGTGAAGGGAGGAAACAACGCTGAGGGTGGCAGCAGCCCAACAGAAAGCCACACGATACTACAACAAAGGGTTAAAATAGGACATTCCAAGTTGGCGACCTAGTGCTTAGAAAAACAACCGAGTCAACAAGAATCCCAAGTCATGGCAGACAAATGGGAGGGACCATATGTGGTCGCTCGACCATGAACATATGGGCTCATAGACCATGAAGGTCGGCCCCTCCCACGCCCATGGAATGTCAAAAATATGAAGCGGTACTCTTAGTAGGCGGTTGAAGAAGCCAATCATCTAGATACTCAGGCTTATCTAATATCTCTTATTTCATGTCATTTTATTTTTCTATTTTAATTTTTGTTAGATTTTATTATGTATCGCCTTCCTTTTTATTTCTATCTCCCATGTAGCGATGAATAATAATAGCATTATCAATAAAAAGTACTTATCCCGAACAACTATTTCTTCATTTGTTCATATCACCAGCACTGTAACTCCTACCTGCCTAAGCATTTGGGTCGTACCAGATTACGAACCACTAGGCGAAAGAACGCTAACACTGGACGACATTATGGTGCACCTTTCCCAGGCTCATAGTTGTAATACCCCCTAATTTTTAAGATTTTTAAAATAAGGAATTAATTAAAATTTAAATATGGGAAATTTAATTGATAATTAATTCGAATTAAAATAAATATTAACTAGCGAGATAAGGGTTAGTATTTATTGATGAGAATAACATTGAATATTATTGAAGAATAAAGTAATATATGATGGTAAATTTATGAAAATTATCACGAGTGAAAAATATGACAATTACAGTAATTAAGTCGAGACGCGCGTGTCAGTCGTGTCGGGACTAAATTAATGGAATAAAAAACAAATTATTTACAAGTCACCCAAATGGTCATTTCGAGTGCACCAATGTGTCCGTAAGGGTCAAGATAGTCAAAAAAGTCTACCCAGGAGTTTAGTTTGGGTTCCAGGACAGTTTTAGACCAAACCGGCATTCCGAGAGGGCGTATTGGTAATTTGTATTTTTGGAGTATAATTAATGAAGAAAATTAAAGGAATAAAATATCATGTATGTGGGCTAGATTAGGGTTATCAGTGGTTAGACACAGAGAGGCCAAAGGAGGAAGGATGAGAGGTTTCTAGGGCTAGAACCACCACTTGTGCACCATTTACACCAACAAGACCACCACCGCGTAGATCGGAGGATGAGGATCGCAACCATATCAACTACACCAATGGATTAGACCTTCTTTCTTGAGGCAAGTGTTTAATTATTGCAAACCTGTTGCAATAATCATGTTCATGTTAGTATAGGTGTGTAATACACATGTATTGTTAATAATCTTGATGAAATTGGAGGTTTAAGATGATTAATTACAATCTGAAATTAAAACATGTTAAACCCCCATGTAGATAATGTGGACATCCCCGATCCTCGCAGTGGGAGAGACGTAGGAGGGGGTGTCATCTCCGTGGTGAGAGGATCTCGGTCCCGCGCATCCCTCTCGGGAGCGCTTCGGCCGGCGTCGACGATGTGTGAGGTGAAAAGTGTAGAGAGATGGAGTCGCCAGTCTATTTTACTCAAAACAGACAAAAGAAAAGGGGGAGCCATCCCGCAGGACAACATCCAAAGATACACTGATACATACATTCGAAAAGGGGTTCGGAGGCTAAGTTACGAAATGAGAAGGCGTTAGGCACCCATTTCGCCCTTGCAGTCTCTCATGGATTGTTGTTATTTTCCTTTATTTCCCCGTGATATGTGTGCATGTGTATATGTAGTGGAGATAGGGATCATCGACTTGTATCATGGAAGAGATAAAGCGAGTCATCCATATGAATGTTCCTAAAAATAATATTAGAAAATAGAATTTATGCGATTATCCTAGCGTTGATCAGTATAATGGAACGATAACGCATACGGAATAATACATCACTAAGAAAAAATATAGGTATATAGATTTTAGGAGAATTAAGTTAAAGAATATAGAGAAATAGAAAATGGGAGAAAAGTAGGACTCAAGTCTCGAGTTTTACCCCGAGATGCCTACGTAGCCTATAGAGGCATCAAAGTCCACGTAGGTCGTATGCAAAATGAGGGGTGGAATTTATCCCATAAATCCAATCGGGGACTTCTCTTATGTGTGTGTGTGTGTAAAAAAGTATTTTAGTCGTGAGAAAAGTGTGAGAGAAGTACGAGAATTCCTGTTTGAAATTTATGAGCAAACCCTCTTTTTCTTGTCTTTTGGGTTTTATTTATATGAAAATAAGAGATGTGTGATAATACTAAATAAAAAGTATATTAGGATATGTGAGATGAGAGAATAAAAGTGCTAAGTAATAAAATAAGCTAATGCGAATTTAGGAGAATTTGAAGAGAGAGTTGAGATAATTGGACCTTCTTGAAGATCTTGATGTTGGAGAGCAACCCTTGCACTTGGATGATGGTGAAGAATAGTTAATTCACCAAGTTTGATGAAAAAGATGATGAAAAGTGAAGGTTGGGAAGGGATTTGGATGTGGAAATCACGCTGACTTCGAGAGGGGTTTTCTAAGTTCGCTGAGAGTGATGGATTTCAGATCTTGTGTCCATTGCAATGAGGTCAGGCCCTCCTTTTGATAGGCCCAGGGCATTTTTGATCGGCATAGTACTGGTCTTGCCAATCGGCAGGTATTTTCAGGCACACTGCCGATAGTAGGGGTTGGAACCTGCCATTTGGCAGTCTCTTTCAGGTTCTTTCGAAAAATCGGTCGTAGAGCGCAAACTGTTGATCCAAATCATGCACGGGGTGAACCATTAGATAGGTAATTCAGAGACATTCGAAAGTATTTAGGACTGCTCCCGGGTCTGGGAGTTGACTTTGGGTCAAATGTGGCTCGAAAGCGTTCGTTGGTCCTTTGGACGAGAAATTATCGAACGCAGATGGATCGTTCATTTGCATGGTAAGTCAGAATCGCGCACGGGGGTGGACTGTTGGAAAGGTTAGGAGATTTACTTCGATATTCCAAAGAGTTAGACTCGGTTTGGGAAGTTTACTTTGGTCAACAGAGGCCTGAAAGCGTTTGGTGACCTTTCAGAGTAAAACGAATCGTTCGTCCGCACCGTAAGTCAGAATTGGGTCCGTAGTGAACCGTTGGGAAGGAGTTTTAACGCCTTTTAAAGATTCATTCAGTCTCAGTCGAGCTGAAAAGTTTGACTTTTGATCAATTGGAGCCTGAGAGTGCTTGATGGCCTTTAGGTCAGTACCCGGGGTATGACTTAGGTTTGTAGTGATGAAAGGAGGTGCTAGGGTCCTAAGGAAAGGTTTAGGGGGTAATAGAATGGGGTGTTTATAGATAAATTAGAAGTCATGAATTTATGATGTATTATGATGAAAAAATTTGGATTTATTGTGTTCTTGAATGATAATGGGAAGAACTAGGGTTTAACTGATTTAAATTGGGGATTTCGGATTTAAGGGTTGTTTATTAAGGATTTAATGATTCTAGGTTATTAGAAATCACATATGAATGCTAGAGTATCGATTAGAACTGATTAATTGGTGTTTGGGACTGATCTGTAGAGGGTTTTAGGTTGAAAATGGTGAAAAATGCTACAGCTAGAGGTAGGGGACGAAGCAGTACGATCTCGTTCGAGCGAGATGGTATCTCGCGCGATGTCTTCGTTCAAACGACCTGCTATCTCGTTCAAACGAGATGCAGTTTCGTATGAGCGACGTGTTAGAATTCAAGATAATTTCTTTTGTGTTTAAAATTAGTGCTACGTAGTTAATTCGAGTGAGATTAAATAATGTACAATGAATTTCAGTGTAGTGCAGAATTATTGGAGTTTATTTGGGTATAATACTTTAAGGTAGTTAAAGCGGTGAGTAATCCTTAGAAATTACGAGAGAGAGAATATTCGTAATTTAACAAATATGTTGTAAGTAGTAATGAGAGTAATACTACGTCTGAACTATAATATTTGGGTTGTGTGTATACCTAATGATCTTGATGGGTTGTGTGAATACCTATAGCAATTTTTATTTTGTGTATGACATACCTACCATACTTGCTATCACGGGAGGTCTTACAAAGTGGACAGTCTTATCTTGAGGAGCCTTCGGGGGGATTTAGATTGGTGCCTCAGAACATAGAACCTAGGTACGGGCTATCTGTGAGAATGATAGTGATGATGGTTGTAAGAACATAATTCTTATCATATTCATTTGTTTTAATTGGCTTAATTCCGGACAAAATAAATTAAGTCTAGGCTAGTTTTCTATGGAGTTTATTTAAAGCCCACGACAAAGTTCAAGTCCAAGAATGTGTAATCAAAGCTTTCAAGAATATTACAAGTCAAGACATGTTGCATATGTTTAAGATCACACAGGTATGAATACTTGTCAATAGTTGGGTAATCTGTATATTGATTAAATACTCGGTGATTTAAATGTTTGGGAATTAAACCTTTTTATGTTTTAAAAATATTTCTGAGTTGCAAATAGTTTAAAGAAAATTCGAGGATTAAATTAAAAAGGAAAAATATTATTTTTATTGTATCTCGCTCGAACGAGATTGAGAATCGTTCAAACGACATTGACATGTCGCGCGAACGAGATCTCATCTCGCTCGAATGACCTGCCGCCTTGATTTTTGTGTTTTCGTTTTCTTGGACTCTGTGCAGCTCAGTTATAAATAAAACGTATCTGCAGGTAGAACAGTTTTGAAAACTTATTCCCATACAAGTTTTTCATCTTTCGGTGTTTATTCAAGATCGTATTACTCAATTCCAAAGTTAGGTGATCTTGAACGTGTTTACCGAAAGATAATCCATTCACTACACCGTGTTGCACTTTGTGAGGATAACTCTACAACCGAAGAGCTGCGTGCTATTGTAGAAGGAAACCCTACGAAGTATCTTGTGGAGAAGCCATTTCTCTTCTTCACTACTGCCCTCCTAGAAAGGGAAAGTTCCAGTCGAGACATCGAAATCGACACCTGCGGGTATTTCGTATGTTGCACTTATTTCATTGTAATCCGTGTAAGCCGTTCTCTTACAAATTATAGTGAAATAAAAAGGTTTTACCCTTCGGGGATTTTTCCTGAAATTGTTTCGTCTATCGTATGCTTTATTCATCAAATGAATTTAATCACTTAGATGCATGTTTAGGGTTTAAGAAGTTGTAATACCCCGTACTTTTGGCTATATTTATTTTTGGGATTAATTAATTAAATGCGTATTAATTGGAAATTAATCCGGGTTAAAAATACTAACGAGATGCGAGTTGGTATTTGATTATGTGCATACATGTTTTATATGAATATTGAATTATGAAAAATTTGTCGTGAGATTTATATACGGCAAATTGGGAATTTTGTTGAGACGCGTGTGACCGCCGCGTCATGGTATATTATGTTAATTATAAAAGTGATTTTTATTTCTATTATCCGTATGGTCGTTTTGAGTGCACCAACGCGTCCGGAAGGGTCGAGATAGTCCGAAAACACTAGCCGGGGGTATAGGTTGGATTCCGGGGTATTTTTAGGCCACACCGGCAACTTAAAGGGTATTTTGGTAATTTTGTATATTGAGGAATTAAAAGTGACGAAAATTGGTTAATTACATCTGATGTGGATTTGACCCACTAAGCCACTAACCAACCCATATTAACCTAGAGGGCTACGTAGGTTATTAGAATTAGGTTTTCTAATATCTTCCCAAAGCAAACCCTAGCCACCATAACCATTGGAGAAGAGAGCTTGGAGAGAGAAGGAATTCTGCAGAAAAAACTCCATCAAACCAACATCTAAATCAGAGATAAACCCGAGGCAAGTGACTTAATTCCATTTAATTTCAGAGAATGTTCTTTCCATGTTAGATAATTCAAATTTATGTTTATTCTTGGTGAAATATGAAAATCCATGTAGTTTAGAACATAGAACTTGAAAATCTTGAGGAGAATTGCATGTCGAATGATAGGTAGATGATTATTCTCTTGATATTTGTGATTGGAAGAAATTAAAACGGAATTATATTGGATTAATTCATGATTCATAAAGTTAGGGTTTATGTTCTTGAATAATTGGGAAAAAGTGTAGAGATTTGTAAATTTGATTGATGTTAGGATGGATTGATCCCTTAAAAACATGTTAGGATGTGACTATATATGTTTAGGATTGATTAGAGACCTTAAAACATAGTTGGGACGAAGTTTAGAGGAGATTTGAGAAGTAGAAATTGGGTGAAAAACGATTTTGGAAATTCTGGGCTCGCAGCTGGTCGCTCGTTAGAAACCAACCCAGGTCGTTCGAACGAGCTCGTTCGAACGAGCTTCTAACGAGTTGACCAGTCGCTTCTAACGAGGGGCAGTTTCATTCGATATCTCGTTCGAACGAGATATCGTTAGAAGGTACAGTTTGTTCGAACGAACTGGATCTCGTTCGAACGAGACTTCTAACGAGTTGGCAGTTTGGGCCTTTTTGGACTGTTTTGATTTTTGGAGTCCCGTAAACTTGTTCGAGGATATAGATAACATTCCGATGATGATGTAATGATAGAATTGGGACTTTTGGGTATTTATGAGAAGGAAATTATATACGAGAGTTATATTAAATGGACGGTTTGGGTTGAGACGTGAGTGTCTACTACGACGAGAGAATAAATTATGGCGCGTATGATTATAAACCGGAATAGTATAAATTGTGATAATTATAAGTTGGTACGAGAATGCGATATGTACTACGATTAAACTACGGGATTACTAAGATGTGTGTTTACTTAGTATTGGTATATGAATTGTGTGTATGACATACCTACCATACTTGCTATCACGGGAGGTTTGCGTTCGCTTAGGGCCCTCTAATCCTTGTGTTTCCCGGATTTAGACTGGTTACCTTGATGAACATAGGTCATAGAAAGACTTATTGGGATATTAATAAGTCCGCTGATCGTGGGAGCGTAGGTATGTGCGTGACCCATGTGATGTGACTGTGTTCGCCTCCATTATTTGTGATGTGGTTATCTGTAAACTATTCCTGAGAGATTCGGAATATGTAATCCTTATGTACGTGATGTACCGGGATGGATAGCAGAGTATGTGTGCACCGCAGCTTAGTCCTCGGGGTGCTTATATTGTATATTTATGATGTGAATAATATACACTTAATTAATGGGAACCTTCATGTTAATGTTGTGAATATAATTACGGTATTATTTCGAGAAATATAACGACTTAAATGATAATGATATATATTGCATATTGAGCATCTGAGTTTACGTTAAACCTTTATTTAATTACGAGCGTTAATGTTAATAGAACCGAGTAATAAGGGTAGAACCTATGACAGTCTAGCTAGATATGATGGCACTTAACTAGTGGTTTGTGTCGTTATAGATGGGTACTTACGTTAGGAGTGCACAGTTAGACGAGAGGTGAGAATATCATGTGAGTTCACGTCCTAACATGTACTTTGCATTTAATGTTTTAAATGTTTTTAAAGCACTTGCAGGTTTTTAAAATATAACTCCACATTCGGGCTCTGACCCGTTTGCTTTCAAATCTACTTTTCTTGTAAAACCATTTTAGGTGCCCAGCCACAAGGACACCATGCATAGGATACTCATTCAGGTGACGAGCTGTAGCTGTTTGTGGAAGCTACAGGGATTTGCTTGTAGACGCCTCTATCACTTGGATTCCAGATTCATTATCTATCAGTTGTAGGGCATGTTGCCCATTTCTATTAGAGTTACAATTCCATTACAGTTTTCAGACTTTGGCATGTACTGTTTTAGTTTTCGGTTTACTTATTTCAGTTGTGGGATTGTAGTGAGGAGTTTTTCCTCCAGACTTTATTTACGTTATGTGATGGTTATTTTATTTACTTCATTATGGTGAATGGTGTTATTATTCTTTATTACACTTGTTGCATGTTAATCAGACTTTAATTAAAATTTGGCACTTACTTTTTAAATACTAGGTGGTTAGTAATCATTAAAATGTTTTCGACAGTGATGCTATTAACTGGACCAACTTGGCATTTTGAATTAATTTAATAAAGGAGTAGCTACCCGGTATTTAATTAGTCGGGGTGTCACAGAAGTTAAAATTGGTTTTAACTAAAATTGAAAAAAAGTTGGTTTTTACCTAAAGTACACTAAAGGGCCGTTTAAAATTGGTATGAGAGCGTGTTGCACTATTTTATTGTGTTTGTGATTCCGTGTCTTTAGGTATGCCTTCCGGTGGTTTTGATGATTTTAGAGTTCACCTGTTTGAATCATCTAATTGGAAATCACACATGAAAACTACTTTTAAAAAATTGGTCAATAAAGGTGATTATGAAAAGTGTCTTTGTTGCGAAGGTTTTGGTCACAAGATAGATGAGTGTCCCACTAAACTTAAGGAGAATGTCAACAAACCAATAAATCGCGTTTCTACCCTTAGTGATAGTGACCCAGAAGAAGAAAACTTTTTTGCTAGTAAGCGTGATCTTTCCACCTTTGTGGTTAGTCATGAAAGTGATAAAGACTTACCTTTGCATGATTCTTCCGCATCCACTGATGTTGATACACCTGAAAGTGAGGAGGAGGTGAGTGAGGATGAGAGCGAAGACGAGAGAGATTTGCAAACTACTTTCAAAGAATTGTATGAAAAAACTTTAAAAGGAAAGAAACTAGTAGCTATGTTGAAAGAACGTGCCATAGAAATAAATAATTCCAATTCTTTAATTGAGGATCTTAAGGCACAAGAAAAGAAAATTCGAGAGAAGATAGAATATGTCGAGGGTGAGAGAGATAGTCTTCGGGGATTGATGGAGACTATGAAAAAGGAAATCCTGAAGTTTGAAAATTCTACGCGTTTACTTGAGTCAAGGATAAGTGAACTTGAAGAAAAACCGAGAGATTCGAGTAAAGTTAAGTTTGATTTGGAGGCTAGGTCTGAAAAGTTAGACAAAATCTTAGGCACCGTCGAAATCAAAGATAATCGGAGAGGTATTGGCTTTAATAATCATGTCGCACCTGCTCCCAAAGCCAAAACCATGCCAACAAGAGAGCTTCCTAGGAACTTTAGGAGAGTACCACCTAGGAACGTAAGGCATAATCGGCCTATAGGACATGCTCTTCACCGTATCTACACTTGCACTCATTGCGGTAGGAGAGGTCATCTTTGAAGATTTTGCTACGATCTTAAGAACACTCCAAGAAAGTCTAGAGCCATTCCGGTTTCAAATACCCCTACTCGTCGGTTTACACCTACTTGGGTTAGAAAGTCGGACTTAGAAGCGTTAGGTATAAAACTCGGTGATTCTCGCATCATTGCTCGTGGTTCTCCTCATCTTTCTTCTTTCGATTGAGGTTGTTCGTTGGTTTGTCATACACTAGTATTTACATCGTGCTTTATATTTGGCTAGTGTTATGGCATGTTTCTTGTTTTTGTTATTTTTTTGAATCTTTTCAAAAAATACAAAAAGGTTTTGCTTTTTATAAAAACTTTTGAAAATACAAAAAGATTTTTGATTTTTGAGTCGTGAGGTTACATGATTGATATGGGATATTAGTGTGCTTGATTCCCCCCTTCTTTCATTATTCATGTGGCTAGGACTTTTGGTCATTATTATTGATGCTTAGAATGATCTTAACCTTTGTACTATGGGGTTGTTTCGATGTTGATATGCATTTTGACTCGACTTTGCTTATATGCCATTCTTGCACACGAGCACGAGTTTATATGAATGTTTGACTTCTCTTACATATTTGAGTTTGGTGAGACGTTCTTTTCTCAATTTTATCATCTATGCGTAAGTAAACCTAAGGAGGAGGTGTGCTTGTAAGAACCATTTTTCGTGAGAATTGGTATTGAAAATATTTTGAGTGTTCACGGGAAAGGGCTGCAAGAGTGTATAATTGACTCGTCGTGAAAGTCACCGTTTAAAAGAGCCTAAAAGAAAATCAAGGCAACAAAAAGAAATAAATGCCATAATTGGGGCCAATAGTACTTTCTCTAAGTAGAGATTGATCGATATTTCTAAAGATCTTGAAAAGTTCATATATTAAGGGAGTTTGGTTGGAAATTAATTTAAACGGGTTTGCACCACGAATCCTATGTTAAAACATCGTATCATGACGCTATTGTTTGTAGAATCGTCAACAATCCGAACTTGTATGCATGTTGTTTAAGTTTAGTTCATCAAACTCACACTTATTTTGTCACACATGGCTTTGATAAAGTTTGATGATTCCTTGCTAGCAATAAGAACTCTTTGATCGATTCGATGTATTGAAATAATGGCTCAATTGTTGTAGTTCACTCCCAATCAATCCACTTTCATAATTGAGCACATTAGTACCTTGTTAACATGTAATTCCCATTTTTTTGCTTACACTGTTTTTCTGTTTTGCAGTCTGTTTTTGGGTTCCAGGTACTATTTTGGGGTAATTTTTTCACTGGGCAAATTCTGAATGTTTGAGGGATTATTTTGGAAATTTTAAATTCTCGTTCGAACGACATCTCATGTCGCGCGAACCTGTCGTTCAAGCGACTTCCAAAATCGTTCGAGCGACATCTTAAATCGTTCGAGCGACATTTTAAATCGTTTGAGCGACATCGTTAAGTCATTCGAACGACTTCTCGCGAGATTAGGTTTTATTTTAAGCCGTCGTTCTCATTTCTTTCAAGCGACAACATCTGTTCTCATTTCAAAGTTCCGCCATTTTTAGTTGTAAGAGTTGCGTTTTTCACCGCTGTCTTCTCTTTCAAACTCTTCTGAGCTTCGTTTCTCTCTCTTAAAGCTCCTAGAATCAGCCGGTGTTACTCCTATATCAGCTAAGGGGCGGTTGTTCAGGAGTGGTTCAGACAAGCTGTGTCTCTTCGGTTTTACTGTTTCTCCGACATATTGTTCCCTTTTTCTATCATTACTGCTCATTGGGTCTCCACATTCGGTTAGTTGTTTTCAAGAGGGTGTTTCGTTATGCTGAGTTTCCTGACTTAGGAATTCCTCGTTGGTTGTCTACTAGAGGTTGGGATTTTATGTTTGAGGTTCGTGGGGATGTTTATCCGGACATTGTCCGAGAGTTTTTCTTCCGTGCTCTTCCCCACACTGAGGGGATCTTTTCTACTGTACGTGGCGTTCCTGTTCTCATCACTACAGGTCTCATAGCAGCTTTTCTGCACCTTCATCGTGTCCCAGACGCTGCGTTCCATCGTTATTCCGACGATGGACCTACTTATGATGATATTTTGCGGCATTATTTCTGGGAGATTCCCCAGGCAGGTTCTACGATGTATCATCGCCAGCTTTACCCTGGCTTCCGTGTACTAAATAGATTTGTGTCATCATCCATTTATCCTCGGATAAATCATACACAGATTGGGTCAGACATCGTTTACTTTATGTACCATGTTTCTCAGGGGTGGGATATCGATCTTCCGACCGTCATGCTTCGAGTCATATCTTCTGTCACTGTCCATGGTTCCATCCCTGTCCGTCCTGCTCTTCCATATGGGATTCTCATTTTCACCATTTTCACTACTACTGGTGTCCCTATTTTAGAGGGTGATCTACGTCTCCCTACGCCTGGTATTATTGATCATAATACTTTCGCTCGTTCTGAGAGTCATTTACCACAGGCAGCGAGAGCGAGTGCTCCACCCCCAGAGGGAGTCTTCCCTGATTCGTGTCAGGCCTATGATCACACTGGTATGAGCACGACTACTATGTCTACGCCACCCACCCCACTCCTGCACCTACACGTCATATTGAGGAGGAGGTTTCTTCTTTACAGGCACAGGTAGCTGCCCAGCCCAGGATGTATGATTCTATCATGGCTAGATTTGATACTGAGGCAGAAGCTCGTGTTCGTGATGAGTCCAGGATGACAACATTTTTTGATGAGACGCGTCAGAGAGAGCAGCGGAGAGGCGCCTGTTCATCTGGACTTGGTCATATTTCTTCCACATACACTATTGATGATGATGATTCTGCCGATGCTTTGTTGTATTTGTTTTATTTTATCTGAGACATCCATATTCCTGATGTATTTTGTATTTTCTCTGATATGATGTACTCTTTCGATCAGTTGTATCTCTCGTAGTTTTTATGACATGGATGTACAGTCTATTTTTGCAGTTTTAGTGATTCTCGCATTATTATTCTTTTTCTGCTATCTTTTGCTACTCATTGTCATATTGCTATTGATTGTCTAGATATACTGATTCATCTCATATTTTATTGCTAGATATGGTGTGTTTGTCCTACCTTTTGTCTATTCCAGGCAAAAAGGGGGAGGATATGTGATGTAGGGGGAGTATTTAGTATGATTTTATATTAGTTTATTTCCTCCATACTTCACTTTGGTATTTGGTTGTGTCTCTTATGTGTAGGTATTATTTTCAAAGATTCAAATATTCATTGATACATCACATACAAAGACAGATTTAGATGATTGTCATTCAGAGACAGATTCAGATGCCTACCGTTTATTCAGTCTCGCTATGTCCTGTACTTTTATATTTATGTGTTTTGGGATAGGACATGTATTTGTTTATGGTATATAGTTCTGTTTAGTTTTGTCCCGGAATAGCCAAAGGGGGAGATTTATAAGAACATAATTCTTATCATATTCATTTGTTTTAGTTGGCTTAATTCCGGACAAAATAAATTAAGTCTAGGTTAGTTTTCTATGGAGTTTATTTAAAGCCTACGACAAAGTTCAAGTCCAAGAATGTGCAATCAAAGCTTTCAAGAAGATTACAAGCCAAGACATGTTGCATATGTTTAAGATCACTCAGGTATGAATACTTGTGAATAGTTGGGTAATCTGTATATTGATTAAATACTCGGTGATTTAAATGTTTGGGAATTAAATCTTTTTATGTTTTAAAAATATTTCTGAGTTGCAAATAGTTTAAAGAAAATTCGAGGATTAAATTAAAAAGGAAAAATATTATTTTTACTGTATCTCGCTCGAACGAGATTGAGAATCGTTCAAACGACATTGACATGTCGCGCGAACGAGATCTCATCTCGCTCGAACGACCTGCCGCCTCGATTTTTATGTTTTTGTTTTCTTGGACTCTGTGCAGTTCAGTTATAAATAAAACGTATCTGCAGGTAGAACAGTTTCGAAAAATTATTCCCATACAAGTTTTTCATCTTTCGGTGTTTATTCAAGATCGTATTACTCAATTCCAAAGTTAGGTGATCTTGAACGTGTTTACCGGAAGATAATCCATTAACTACACCGTGTTTCACTTTGTGAGGAGAACTCTACAACCGAAGAGTTGCGTGCTATTGTAGAAGGAGACCTTACGAAGTTTCTTGTGGAGAAGCCGTTTCTCTTATTCACTGCTGCCCTCCTGGAAAGGGAAAGTTCTAGCCGAGACATCGAAACCGACACCTGCAGGTATTTCGTATGTTGCACTTATTTCATTGTAATCCGTGTAAGCCGTTCTCTTACAAATTATAGTGAAATAAAAAGGTTTTGCCCTTCGGGGATTTTTCCTGAAATTGTTTCGTTTACCGCATGCTTTATTCATCAAATGAATTTAATTACTTAGATGCATGTTTAGGGTTTAAGAAGTTAAATTTGGTTTTAACTAAAATTGGAACAAAGTTGGTTTTTACCTAAAGTACACTAAAGGGCTGTTTTAACGGTCATATGGGTGCGTAACCCATAGGCCTGAAACTATGTTTGCCTCCAATACGTGTGACTTGTATTTATATGGTTCGAGAGTGATTCCGAAGTGATTGTCCTTATTCAGTACGAGAGACTTGATAGCCGAGTATGCACGCACCGTAGCTGAGTCTAGGGGTGTCGTATTAGTATTTATTTTTAATGGTATGATGGAAAACAAATACTTGTGATTTAATCTACCATGTGAATATGTAGATGCGTATGTTAATGGAATTGAATCAATTATGTGAATTCTTAACCTTATTGTGAAATTTTACTTGGGATAGTAAATGTAAAAACATTTAATAATAATTGTATATGAGGAATACATGTTATTGCTATGGGTGAGGGTTAGAAGGTTTATGGCTAAGACCTAGTTAGGTGTGATAAAAATAATTAGAACGGTTTAGAGGTACGTTAGGTGTGCACAATAGTTGGGAAGTGAGAATCTCAAGTGAATGCTCGAAAAGCTAACATGCATATAATATTGCTTTACTGCAATTTTTAAATACTTGCTAAATTATTTTAAAATATTTTACACTCGGGCTCTAAACCGTCTCTTGCAAAATCTCTTTTTCTTGTGAAATTATTTTTAGGTGTCCAGCCATAGGGGCGCCAAGCTTAGACAGTTGGATCTTTTGACGTGCTGCAACTATTGTGGGAGTTGCAGGTTCTCGTATTTAGACACCTCCACTTCTATGATTTCAGTTATTTGATTTAGGCTTCTCAGTTAGGGCATATGTCGCCAATCCTCATTTTATTTATGTTAGAGAGATATTGTACCCTTTTCATTTCAGTATTTCAGTTGTAGTTGGATTTAGTATTATTACGATTGATGGTTTGGAGTTTATTTATCTGGAACGATTATTCCAGTTTTATCATATTCAGTTAGATGTTTTATCATGCATTATTATTCTATTCATGAAAATGGTGAATGTGTTATCAGATTTTATTGTTGGATTTTAATTAATGGATTAAATTGTTTTGACATTAGCTTAATTAATTATTAGGTGATTAACAAAATAAATGTTTTCGACAGTGATGCTAAGAATGAACCCATGTGATACTTTGATTTAATTTAATAAAGGACTGATCACCCGGTATTTAATTAGGCGGGGTGTCACGATATCCTCCGAACATAACAACTTGGTTATTCTAAGTTAACTCTTGCCCCCTAGATCTGATCCAATCTGCGAAGCGAAGCTGTTCGTATAATGGGATAAACTCTGAGTCAAGAAGGGTTATCACCGATCACTAAATTAATTTAAAATTGAAAAGAATGAAGTATACTATGGGGTGAATATGGGGGAAAATAAGGCCGGAGTGTTGTTGTTTAGTGCAAATATTCATTTTGAATTTTTATTTAAAAAAACTAGTGATCGAAACATAAATGATCATTCGAACCCGACCTTCACCAATTGACTTTCAGAGTATAAACATCATGGTTCATCAACCGTGTATAAACAAAATAACATAAGATAATTTATCATTCAGGATAACATGGTTCGCCAATCGTGTACAAATAAAATTTAAAACGATACGACCATACGACCGGATCAACTCGATCTAGCAATAGAGTATAAATAAGCTCTTCGGCTTCATAAAGAATACAAGTAACACGGGCCATTCACTGTGTATAAATAAATGGCTCAACAGGCATGAAGAGAAGTATCAAAACCATGCACCCATAAGCAAGCACTATGAATAAATCAGGATAGAAATCAAATGCATACAAAGGAAGGGACGAAGCAAAAAAAAGTGATTATTAAAAGGCCGAAGCCAATGCGGACAAACTGTTAAAAGGCCTAAGCTAATACAGGTGAAGCCAATATTACACGAAGCGGGGAAAGCTGAAGGTGGGACGCTAGAAAGGATCCGACCTATTCTTATAGAATGAAGATCGGTCCTCACCCTCAGAACTTGTCGGAGGCCATAGGGCAATCAATAACTCGTGGTACTTAGCATAACCCACTTCATCCAGGCAAGCGAGGGAAGACACTGACTCCTATTCAGTCTCCATGTCGTCAGGTTTAAAGGCAAAAAGATCCCAGTCCAGCTGATCATTTTGTTGTAGCCATTGATGAAAGGCTGATATTTTATCACCCCATAGTAGTTCGATGGGAGGAAAGGCTTCAGATCCCTCTCATCCTCCTTTTCTTTGACTCGAAGATCTAAGAGCCTCCGTTGGTCAGACACTTCAGCCGCCATATGTGTCTTGAGTCTGGTTACCTCTTTTTGGTCAGTATCTTTAGTAGCCTTCTCAGCCTCACGCTCCTACGAAGCATTTTTACTTTAGTCTTGGCCTCCTTCGGACCTTTTAGTTTGGTCTTTAATCCAGGGATCGTCCTCGCCTTATCCTCCTGGATCTGCCACTTCTGGGACATGTAGAGTCCTTAGTAGCTCACATGCACATAAGTCAGCAAAACCCAAGTTAAAGTAACTGACAAAACAGGACCATGTTCGGGGAAAATCAAAATAAATTACCTTAATAGTACCCACCCAGTTGATCAAGATCTACGGGGAGATAGGCATTCTGGAGAGCTAGATAAATTTCATGAGAGTCGTCGTATGTCAGGAAAGGGTCCCTAGTGCCTTCCTCAACCTGTGGGATCCTCTTCCCTTCAGCTTCAGCGTTTTCATCAACGACGAACAATCTACGACGAGCGAAGGTGAGTGTTGCCGCCTTCCAAAGGCTTCTTCTCGCACCTTCTTCGTAAGGCCCCCTCCTTCATCACCTGAACGAAGGATGTTTCCTCCTCAATGATGTTGAGGGGGATGACTGGTTCAACAACCCTATCCCCATCAGCTGGAGGGTTAGCTTCGACTGCTCAGGGGACCGAGGGAGCAAGAGTGGATATGCAACATGTGGGTTTTGAGCCAACCTCTAAAGGGCAACTTGGTATTTCCGTCGGTCCATAGTGTCAAAAGCTGTAGAAAGACAGGAGAAAATATGTAAGTACAAGTCAGTATAACCGAACAAAAAATTAGGTTGATTGGCATAGCGAAAGTCTACCTGAAGAACGAGGGAAATACGCACGTTAGAAACGAACAAGGAGTAGGTGGTCTTCCTCAGTATCATCCTAAAGCTAAAGAGTACGCCGGTCAGGAACTTCCTCACCCCTTGATATAAGCCCAATTCTCTTAGCCTCTTTAAGTCGTAGAGTTATTTAAAGGGGCGTGCCTTGCTGAGGCTTCCTCCACCCGTTTCTTTCGATCGACAGGGATATCTAGCAGCTCATTGAAGATTCCTGTAACATGGAAAATATCAATCATTTAGGACTAAAAAAAGATTGAATAACTATTTAAATAAGGTAAATGAAGTGCTCGCTTAGATCGAGCTTGTTCCAAGTCAGGGGGATAGTAAATAGATGACCTGTGAGGTCATTCTGTTCATCATTCTCCCACCCTCCCCCTATATGTGAAGGAAATGATGTCTTCAATCGTGGTTGGATAAAGGGAGAGAGGTGAAAAAACCTTCGCCTTTGCGCCTACAGGCAAAGGTATACCAACCCCCATGGGAGGCCGTCAGTTTATAAACGGTCAGCAACTTACTAACCGTGAATGGGTGATCAAACCCAAATAAATCTTAGAAGTGAGCCATGAAGCTGATCACAATTATCCATGCATTCGATATCAGTTAGGAAGGGGTAAGGTTGACGAAGGCAAGAACTTCTCGAGCATGCCTAGGGCGAGGATGCCAATTCAGGCTTGGAAGAAGTGCTCATAGAAGAAGACTTCACTTTCATGGGCAATCGGGGCCTGATCAGTCTTTCCAACAATACGGATGGATAGAGCCCTGGGAAGAGATAGTCTCCTTACCCATTTATTTGTTGTCTCCCTAGAGAGGTAACTGACATCCTTATGAGGTCCCAATGGATTGCCCCTAATAGGAATAGCTATAGAAGGACTCGAAGGTCTTGCATTAGGGGCTCGTCAGACTGGAGGGTTACGATCCCTAGAAGGATGGTCAAGCCAAGAGAATGGGACGAAGAGGCCCCCGGACTGAGGCCCTTAATTTGTTATGTTTGGGGGTAATGGCCTCCACCATCTTCACCATGTTTACTAGGGCTCTTTGGTGTTGGAGTCTAGCTTATGAAGCTTGGCATAAGGAGTGACTGAATGGTTGAAGCCACTCTAAATAATGGAACATTGGTGACTGGGATGACACAAAGTTAGAAAGGTGAGGAATACCCTCTTGAAATTAAGAGACAAAATTGATAATCCTAGTGGAGTGGAAAACAAACCCAGGTTAAGGTAAGACTGGACGAGAGATGAACGGTGGAATAAAGTAAGTGAAATGAAACAGAAGAAGAAATGGAGAATAAAAGCATACCAGACGAATAAGTGCAGTAGGAGAAACTCTCAAGAGTAGGAAAAATGGTAGAAGTTATCAAGTTCTCAAAAGGCTCTAACTTTAGAAGTTGTCGAAAGTGCAAATGAAGGATGAGGAGCCTTTTTATACCAAAAATAAGAAAATCGTCCGAATTCAACGGTTCAGTCTTAATTGATTAAATGATCCACATGCAACGATTGAATTACATGAGCTATAATATGCATGAAATGGGAGAGTGAACCGGATTAACGCCTTGGAAACAAATGAGAAAATAAAAAGTGATGATTGGGTTTATGACGTTTTACGTGGGGGAGAGTTCACGACGATTCAACAGCCAATAAAAAATAATGTTTAGTCTGCCAGCCACACACACACACACACAGACACACACTCTCTCTCTCTCTCTCTCACACACACACAAAAAAAACTCTCTCTCTCTCACACACACACACACACACACACTCTCTCTCTCTCTCTCTCTCTCTCTCACACACACACACACACTCATACACACACACATACATACACGCACACACACAAACACATATACATACACATAAACACACACACATACACACACACACACACACACACACACACACACATACACATACACACACACACACACACATTCTCTCTCTCTCTCTCTCTCTCTCTCTCTCTCACAGGCACACACACACACACACACATACATGCATACACTTACATACACATACACATACATTCAACACACACAACCATACACTCACGCGCACACACTCAAATCAAGTAGAAGGGTATTTTAGTTAAATGATATTCATTCCTGATATGGGAAAGTAATTTTAGATGCCAAGGAAAAATAATTTCTATTTGAACCAAACAATAGAAAGGAAGTCCTTGATTTCAGGAACTTAGAATTCCTGGAATCAAGGATTTCCATTCTGTTTCCAAACCTTTAACCAAACGAGCACTAATAGTGGTGACCTTGGCAATAGGGGCATATGTGTAATTTTGAATCTAAAATAAATTACCTAGTGTAGTATTATAATTTTAATGATGATAAACCATATATCATGCTCTATATAACTACTAGTTCCATGTGTCCCCACTTGATATGGAAAATATCAGAAACAATTATGGCAATATGTTTGTGTTTTGGTCCCACATATCATATTTTGTTCCACACATATGATTTATCATTAGTTAAGGTTTCTTATGAATGATAATTTACCATGATAAGTGGTTTATAAACACGATATTAATAAGGTGATACATATAATGTTTGTGTCAGTTGTTGTATCTAATACACATTCATATCCACTAAATAATTAGGTTTGAAAAAATGAGGTCACATGGACTAAGTGGTGTTAAAGGTCTAGGGAGAATCAACTCGATACCAAACAATGTAAGAGTCTAGTATACTCATCGTGACCCATAGTTAGTGTTGCTTGGAATTCGTTGACCAAGTTACTATTTGAGTCTTGTCCTTTAGGCCTTCAAAAATCTCAATTAACATGACCAGATCATTCATGCTGTTGCCTTGAGCATACCACTTAAAACAAAGGTATATTGAACTAAAAAACAAAGATTCACCCATTAGTTAAATGTTTTCTTTAGTGGTGTGGCGCCCCAACCCAAATTTTTGGACTAGGAAACCCTATTCCTTCGTTTAAGGTCTAATGGTACCAAAAAGAAAGGCGATAAAAATCGTAAGCCTCACCAAGTTAGTCCCAATAATAAATAAAGATGTTGCACACCTTGAAGAAAACTAATTAGGTCATTTAAACTCGTTATCTCATTTAATTCTTCATTATAAAAAACACTTTACGATTTTAGAAAATTTTGGTAGAAATTCCTCTGTTTATTCATGAAATCCAACTTGTTTAATCATTAAAACAATATCGATAGTAAATTACAAACACCACCATAAATCCTATCCACTGATAATTTAGAAGTTCATAAATCAAATCTCAACAATGACTAAACATCCACCGAACTCAAGTCCAAGTCATAAATGCCTATGAATTAGATAATTGTAAAACGAGTGATACCGATTTCAAAATTAATTCGCAAGTTTCCAATCAAACCTTTATTTAATTCAGTCCCTAAACAAGCATCTAAAGTGCGTGTGACAACCCATAACTAAATATAAAGCATGCGACACAATAAATATGCTGAGGCACATATTTCAGGAAAAAACCCCTTTTGGGTAAAACCTTTTAGTTCTAGAACATTGAAAAGTTTACAAGACCATTGACTTACATACCATCTTGCTTTCGCCCACAAGAGTAACGCACGGTGTCTTCGTCAAACCTTCAAAGTAACGGCTAGAAATCTGCAGTGGTTCACGCGTAGCTATACCACAAGGATCGCAGCCCAAACCACTCCGTAGAGACTCCCTCTACAATAGCACGTAGCTCTCCGGTTGTACAGTTCTCCCCGCAAAGGTAAACAACAACAAAAGTTGTGTTCTTTAGAACCAAAATAATTCACTAAAGCATATTGGGAGTTTTGTGAATTGTAAACAAAAAAAGGGATTAAAACCCTAAAAGAAGAAGCCTAAAAGAATTCTGCTTTCGCAGTTTTTCTGTTCGTCAAAACGCTGTGACTTCTTAAGAAAAAAATTACCATTTAATGAGTATTTATAATAAAATTGCGTCGCCTCGAAATACGAGCTCGTTCGAATGAAGTAAGTATGTCGCTCGAACGAAGTACACATGTCGCTCGAACGACTTCTCACGAGATGTTATGTCATTTGAACGACAAAAGCAGTTAGTTCGAATGACCTATCAAACGAGATTCCACGCATGATTGTAGATAATTTCGATACGAACGCGTGGCCGCCAATTTCGTATTTTTCTAATTTTTTATGAATTAGTTATGATTTTTCTACAAAAAGGTGTCCGAGAACAAAATTTTTAGAAAAATATTTGATAAAAATATCCCAACACTTTAAGTGAAATGCTAAGGAATTAAAACTCAACCTTACCAAAGTAAACTTCGCGGAGTCTTTTTTAAGAAGAACTTGATATTCGGATCCGTCTTTGATGCTTGAATGCTCTTCGACGGTGTAGCGGTATAAGACATAATAAATTGATAATGGACTTATAAAAATATGTCCTTACAATAATTATTAGCCCACACAACCAAACCAAGGGTCTTAAAAATATTACAATAACATACATCATCAAGTCTTAATAGTTCTTAGAAATGAGCGAGCTACAACATTAATGCATATAGTCTACATGCCATGATAAAAATAAATACATAAATGAAATCCACAAAGGCGGAAGGACCCTAGTCAAGTACGTAGCCTTGTTAGAGTGTCTACTCAGCTATCTTCTTACCCTTATCCTTAAGCGCACCTAAGGGGTGGGTGGGGGTCGGGGAAATAATGTGAGCTAAATGCCCAACAAGAATATAAAAATTATAAATCGAAACATAATGCTTATCTCAACATTATAAAGGTAAAGGGCAAATGAGGGTAACATCATTAAGATGATCCACAAGGTCATTTAGTCCATTTAATTATAAGTGCAATGCATACAATTTAAAAAAATATTAAACAAATACGAATAAAATTGAAATAAAAATTCATATTTAACTAAAATGGTAAAACTCATAAACTTAGGAAATCATATTAAAACATTAAGCATTATAACATTTAAAACATTCTAAATAATGGAAATGGATATTGATGTAATTTAAAAATAATTAAGGTCTTTTAAGTAAAATAACTTATATTGTAAAACCATTTTATATCATAAAGAACCTATAGTTTCCTTGAACTTATCACCGGAGGTGTTATTCATCCATGAGCACAATAAGTGTGGTTCGAACCTTCTATAAGCTCCTCACCATGTGACATCTGATTATTCGTTCTTACTTTATAAACCCTCAAAAGGTTCGGAAACTCCTCACCTGGGACATCATCATCCCATATATTACCACAAAAAACTCACACCTTTTAAATCACTAGTGATGTACACACCACCAAGAAAATCTCATTTTGTAATCAATTAAAACATCGATCCCAACCCAAGGAAAAAATTCAAAACTTATTATAAAAAATGCCACAAAGAAGGGTTCATTACTAAGTCAAATTCGTAATATAATCATAGATTTAAACCAAGAAATATCTATAGTATATTTAAATCAAGAAATAATTTACTTATTAATCACAAAGCTTACTATCAATTCAATCTGAAATCTTTTTCTCTTTGTATTAAATTCTTACCCAGAAAGCTCATTGAGATAGCCACACATATTTTATCAAAAATTTAAATAATCCATTTTTAATCAATTTTTAACATTTCATTATCAAGCAAGGGTAGTGTTTGAAAACCAACACCACAAAGCATAAGAGGTTAATCTCCATAGTTTTATTAAATCCAAAATATTGTACAAGGTATGATTGTCAAGAGCCAAAAAGAATCCACAAAGAAGTTCAAAGGTCAATAGAGTTTCAAATAAGAACATGGAATTCAAGAGCTATTAATAGTTATTCAAAACATCGACTATGAAAAATCAAGGGAGAAGAGGAATAATCTCCTCCTTGCTTGGATAAAAAAAGGTAAGATGTGTTGAACCTCTGACATGCTTCAAGGAATGCTCCAAAATCTCCAAGGTCCAACTATGGTATGTAGTACCTCGTATTTTTGAAGACTTAAATAATTGTTGGATTAATTAAATTAAAATGTGAGAATTAATTATTAATTCGGATTTAAATTTGAGTGTTTACTAGCATGGTGAGAAGTTAGTAACTATTAATATGGCTACGAGAATAAGTAATATGGAATGGCGATTTTATATAACTTGTTGTGATAGAGAAATACGACAGTTTGATATATTAAGTCGGAATGCGCGTGTGAGCCGTGTCAGGACTAATTAAGTGGAATATAAAGGTAAATTATTTTTAAGTAACTCACATGTTCATTTTGAGTGCACTATTGAGTCCGAAAGGGTCGAGATAGTCAGAAAACTCTACCCGGGTATTTTATTTAGACTTCGGGACATTTTTAGGTCAAGCCGGCACCCGGTGGGGGTAGTTTTGTAATTTGGATTTTTGGAGGAATTAAATGGACGAAAATTAGAGGAATATTATATCAGCTAATAGGAGACAATTAGGGTTAGGCTAAACCAAAATCAAGAGAGAGCCACAGCGGGTGAGGGGGAGCAATTGCCAAAGGAGGAAAAGCTATTTTCACCACCTTGCACAACCACAACCACCATCGTGTAGATCGGAATGCAAGGAGCGCATCCATACCAACAACACCAACGGATCAGACCTTCGAAATTGAGGCAAGTGTTTATTTCTTGCTTTCTTTAGCGATAATTATGTTCATGTTAGTCTAGGTTAATAAACCTATGTTATGAAAGTTAATTCGGGTGAAAATTGGAGAATTAATTTATGATTATGGGCTGATTGGTTTAGTAGTTTAATTCCTTCATGTATGTTGAGGTTTTATCATGAAATTGGAAATAAAATTGATGAACAAATTAGGGTTGGTCAGGTTCTTCAATTGAAAATTTGGAAACTAGGGTTCTTATGAATTAATTTGGGGATTTCATGTAATCTTGATGATTTATGACGAATTAATGATCCTAGGATATTGTGAATAATATATAATCTTGTTATTTTTGTTTGGGATTAATGATGATAAGATGGGGATTAAACTATAGAGGTTTTTAGGTTTAAAAATGGAGGAAATCGCAGAAATCTGGTGAAGGAGACGACACAGTGCAGGTCACGCGATGTCGTGCGTAGTGGTTCGAACGAGATTGGTATCTCGCGAGAAGTGGTTCGAACGACAATGGAATGTCGCGCGAAGTTTGGTTCGAGCGAGATTGGCATCTCGCGTGATGTGGTTCAAGCGATAACCGAATCTCATTTGAACGAGATCAGGTCTGGTTTGTGCGACAATTTACATTTTTTTGGGAAATTGCAGAATGGTCCAAATTAGTGTGGCACAGTAATCTGAATGATAAAATGATATTTTGGGAAAATAAATATAGTACAAGATTGTTAAGGAGGATATGAGTGTAAATACTTTAAATATTTGGGACGGTGAGATTACTTTAAAGATTACGAGTGAGAAATAATCGTAATTGTAAATGCGTCGAGAGTATTAAGTGATAAATACTTACGATATTAGTTCTAACGATATGGAACTTTTAACAATAAGAATTAGTGGTTAATTATGGGACTGATTATGATTTTGTATTAAGTATTTACGGGTGACATATTTTCCTTAGAAATATATTACGAGAGAGGGAATATCGTAATTTAAAAATACGTTGATAGTATTTAGTGATAATAATACTACGTACGAAATATGACATTTGGTTATGTGTATACTGTTTGATTTGATGGGTTGTGTGCATACTTAAATTTGATATATTATGTGTATGACATACCTAGCTGCTTTCTATCATGGGAGGTGGTGTAGAGACAGTCTTATCCTGAGGGGATTACTGACTTGTATCTCAGAATATCGAAATGTGAAGACTTATTTGTGAGTTGATATGTCGCTGACTATGGGAGCGTAGGTGTGTTCGTGACCCATAGGTATGTGTACTACGTTCCCCTCCAATATGTGTGATTTGTTTATATGGTTCGTGGGATATTTCTGAACCGATAGCCCTTGTTTGAGTACGAGATATATCGGGACATGATAACAGAGTATGCAATGCACTATAGGTATAGCCTTGGGGTGCTGTGTTAGTATATATATAAATAGTGGTGATAATTTATATATACTTGTGTTATACTTACAATGTGATATTTGTAGGCTATTAAGATTTGGTTAATACATATATTATAGTGAAAGACATATATGTATGCATTTGGTATAACTAAAATGAGGTAATATTAGATTATTTAGATAGTGAAATCTTCAGTAACGTAAATAGTAAATACTTGACTATAGTGTGTTAACACTTATTTAAAATGATAAACGTTGAGATCATCTACGGAACACTACTATGAGGGGTAATTAGATAGATAAGCCTATCACCTAGTTAGAAGTGTGTTAGGTGGCTAGGTTGGATTAGATGTACGTTAGGCGTGCACACTAGACGAGAGGTGAGAACCTCATGTGAGAGTTCGGACTTACATGCATATAATACTTGCTTTAATGCAGTTTTAAATACTTGCTAAAATAAATATTTTACACATCGGGCTCTGACCCGCCTCTTGCATTTCTTCTCTTTTGCTATATATATATGTATTAGTACAGGTACCCAGCCATAGGGACATCGGTTCTAGATACTTGGATGATTTGCCGAGCTGCAGTTGTTGTGGAAGTTGCGGGTTATTTGAGATTAGATGCTTCTCTCATTTCAGCCAGTTCCTAGTTCAGATATCTCAGTTAAGGCATGTGTCTCCCATTCTCATTCGCAGAGTTGTGCTTAGTTTACTTTGTAGTTCTTCTCAGTTGGTTTGAGTATTTATTATGGTTTGGTTTGTAACTATGAACTGGAAGGTTTTATTCAGTCTTATCTATTCAGTATTTGATTCAGTCAGCATTTAATTCTTGTGTATGGTTTATATTTACATGTTCAGAATTTATTAAATTAATTGATTCAAGTTAATTGGAAAATGTTTTGACACTAGCTTAATTAAATGTTAGGTAATTAATTGGATTTAAGTTTTCAACAGTGATGCTAAGAATGAACCAACCGAACATTCTGTTATAAATTTTATAAAGGACTGATCACCCGATATTTAATTGGGAGGGGTGTCACAGGTGGTATCAGAGCATCAGTTTTTAGCGTCCTTTAGGATCTGTACGGCTTCTTACGTTTTAGCTTAGCGTTCTTTGATGTAAAACCTTCTTCTAGGATTGTTGTATTCCACTACGTATGCGAATTGCGCTCTCCTGCGATTTAGTTTAGTGAAGTCAATTCATTTGAGAGAGTGATAGGACTTCGTACTTTGAGCAATATGGGACGATTAACGAAGACCGTTAGTGGGACTGGAGGAGGAGGAAAACACTTGGAAGCTCTGAAGCATTCGGGGAACGGTGATCGCGGTAGAGGTCACCAACAGTAATATCTAAGTATGATGGGCCAATGGAGGAAGCTAATCCAAAGGCAATAATGTAAAGTAAAGTAAATTCATGAGAAATTTTCTCTTAGCTCAGAGGAATAACAAGGAGTAAAAATTGTCAATCAGACCGAGATATTGGGTACGAGTTGACCATTTAAATTTTCCATCTTCTGGTCAGACAGAAATATGGAAGAGATGTTGAACTTATCACCAGTAGATCGGGTAGAGATCGATCGTAAAGGATGAGTTAACTTTGTGAGCTAACTTCGTGACCGAAGTAGAAGTCACAGAAAATAAAAAGGGTCCGTAAGTTGAAATGGACACGTGGGTAGAATGCCCTAGCGTGAACGGGAGGTGTGAATAAGGTGACTAGTGTCAGCATCATCAAAGTGTATGTTTACTAGAGTATGTCAATGCCCCAGAAGAAAAGGGAGCCAATCGAGTTGTAATACCTAGCCGAAGGGCAAGGTTGAATTCAATAGTGTTAGTAGAACATCACCAGAAAGTATACCCAGTGAGGGGAAACCTATTTAAATGATATGATTAAATCTTAACATAATGGTGATGGATTCAGTCAAGACCAGCCAGTCGATCATGTGTTCCATATGCCCTATAGAGCGTAAGGAACAACGAAAATAACAACTGGGAGTTAAGACTGCCAGGTCCGAGAGAAGGACATCCCAATAAGGCCAAGAGGACCAGTGAAAGGGAAAGTACCCTGTATGTAGAGATAAGGGTTGCCCGTATGAAAGGTGATCACCTGAGAAGTGAAATTGATAAGTATCGGGAATAATAAATCGTGCCTGTAAGGCTTACCAGTTGGAAAAGTAAAATATCCAGAGTAGGAATCGGGTCAAGATAATTGGGCCCAAGAACTAATAACCTGAGAGTAGTGGGTCTAGGCAGGACAAACGTAGTCCTCAATAACTATAGCATACCATATTTCAGGGTCGACGGGGACCAGGGAAATCCAGGGAAGGCCAGTGAGGCCATATTTGAGGTCTAGAAATATGGGGCCAATGTATGGATGACAGACTAATGAATGGAATTTGAAAGGTATAACGATTGTAGATAATTATGGGTCACAAAAAGTGCGTGCGGGGACCCTACGGTCAAGCTAGACTGATGAAGATTTGTTTCGTCCTTGTGAAATGGGGGTGAGTTCCAGTGATGTGGGTGTGTCACAACATATGTGAATAGTTAGCACTAAGAATTTGAGTGTACATTCGGTTTAGTGGATATGCTGACACCAACAACCTTATTATGTAAATGACTACCATTTGGTAGTGAGATTTTCGTGCCACCTACGGGGAGGAGCGAGTGTGGACACTAAGAGAAACCTGTATATGGTATTATGTGATGATTCGTGCTCCTTTGAGCTTTATGATAGTAGTGAATATTATTATTATACTGTACGGTTACTGGTTACCGAGGGTTGAACAGTAGTAAATTGTGTGATGAGACTATTGTACTAAAATTTTTAAATTTTAAACATATGGTTTTAGCGAGGCATTACCTGAAAGACGTTGAGCCTGCACATGTGTTGTATTATATTGTAGACTTCAGTGAGTATGTTGTATTACTATGTTGGTACCGGTGAGCAGGGATGTTTTACTGATGTGATTCAGGGTATATTGAATTATTGTAGAGCGGAGAGATATGGCTCGTAAATTATATAGCGCTAATAGCTCGTGATAGTGAGAGCCTTGCATTTTATACTGTCTTTAGTAACATGAGAATGGACGAGTAGACTTCTTATGTCGCAAATGGGAATTCAGGGATATATGTTATGGATTAAAGACTTAACAAATCCCGATGACCAGCAGTGTTAGGTAGTAGTGTATCGGGGGGGTTCCTAGTTTGGATTTCGCTTTACGAGACATCCCACATATGAAACTTAGCGAACGTTGGAAGCTGGGAGAAGTTTGCCTTTAGTACCTAGATTTATTTTCGTAGTGATTGCAATATATGTGGTTATAATTGTAAGATAATGGTTATATTACAAATTAAGGCCGATGGGACCGTATAAGAATAAATGTGATAATGTTACCAATCGTTGACACCACAAGCAGACCAGTGGGACAACCTAAGATATGATTAGGTGGAAAAGGTAGGGTGACTGAGTAGGACCTTACCTTATAGTCATGCCAAGTAGGTGAGGCATAATTTATTATTTATAACACGTCTAGTACAATGATGCTGCGATGCACAAAGCATAAGGTGTACGGGAACCCTAGATATTTGGGTAATAAATTTTTCTTCCTTAAGTGTAAGATTGTGAGGCAATGCGTATTTTAGAGGTGACTGAATGTAGAAGAGTGTGACTTCAGGACTTAGCTGTTCGATGATTTAGGTCAGTTAGAATCGTTAATTCCCAGATTTGCCGCGAGGATAGTATAGGAAAAAGTTTAACTCGGGGAAGTTGAAACTTATTTGTTAGGACATGGAGAGAACATGTTTCACGAGAATCTGAAGTTTAAAGAGAAGGGAAAGGACTGGCGACATGCAGTGATGACACTGTTGCCTGAGCAATAGATATGGATGTGGTTATGAGAAAGGTAAAATGCATAATGATACAAAGCCGTAGTAGTGATGGCATAAGCAAAGCAAGACATTTCGGAGCTCCAATTGGAAGTGGACCATCAGGAAATAATAGAGTTCCTTTAGCATCATGAATTCCTTGATAGTAATGGGAGAGTAAATCCACGGACAATTAGAGAGTTAATTACTTCACAACGGGATCTCGACCCTATATGGGTGAAAGTGGTCGGGTAATTAGAATAGCTCACATTATGCTAAGTTGGGACAAATTGTAAGGTGTAACAGTAAACCCCAACCATTATTCCTGGGGTAGTAAGGCTATAGGGGGTATAAATAGAGTTTTTGTCCGAAAGAGTCAAGAGATTTATGAATCGATTATTGGGAAGAGTTTCGGGAGGCCCTGAATATCAAGATGTGAACATATTCGGCCTAACACACTCGTAGGCGGACGGTAAGTCTGAGAGTTTTAGTTGCAGATTGTGAGGTATGTTGTATCTCCAGTTGTGGGAAGGTTTAGTGTAATATCTTCCATTGGTGGAGTTAGCGTAAGATGACTCCCCTCAACTTATTTTCGATATAATTCCATTCGAGGCATTATATATATAAATCCTTGTTATCCTTGTGCTTATTGGATAGAAGGGAGGACAATAATCTACTAGGACCAGAGGAATTTTAAGGCCCGTCAACCAGAGTGGAAATGATTGGGAGCTGCATTATTGCATGTTGGAATGTGGAAATTGTTACCTAGTGATGTGGAATATTTTCCTATTATTGTTAAGTTTGAGTCGTTAGCGTACAGTCTTAGGTTTCATAGTCCTTTGCGGAGGCAGTATGGCGAAAATGTGTTAACATTTATGGTATTTATCGTGTGTAAGACAAATTTGTATATATCTAAATATCAATTAGCCTACTAGTGCGAGTAGTAGGAGGCTAGATAGTGACTATATATAAGTTAAGTGGTGAAACTTAAATGGTAAGGCTTGGAGAGTAATTAATCAGTGAGGTGTTCATTATAAAGGGTATTCGATAATGTACTGTATGGGCGGTACTGCGTAGATTACATACGATGTGAGGTTAATACCCGTAGTTTTCCTTACCAGAAATGCCTTATTTTTCGAATTTCAGGACGAAATTCTATTATTAGGGGGGGAAGTATGTAATACCCCGTATTTTTGAAGACTTAAATAATTGTGGGATTAATTAAATTTAAATGTGAGAATTAATTATTAATCCGGATTTAAATTTGAATGTTTACTAGCATGACGAAAAGTTAGTAACTATTAATATGGCTACGAGAATAAGTAATATGGAATGGCGATTTTATATAACTTGTTATGATAGAGAAATACGACAGTTTGATATATTAAGTCGGAATGCGTGTGTGAGTCGTGTTAGGACTAATTAAGTGGAATATAAAGGTAAATTATTTTTAAGTAACTCGAATGTTCATTTCGAGTGCGTCATTGAGTCCGAAAGGGTCGAGATAGTCAGAAAACTCTACCCGGGTATTTTATTTAGACCCCGAGACATTTTTAGGCCAAGCCGACACCCAGTGGGGTAGTTTTGTAATTTGGATTTTTGGAGGAATTAAATGGACGAAAATTAGAGGAATATTATTTCAGCTAATTGGAGACAATTAGGGTTAGTCTAAACCAAAATCAAGAGAGAGCCACAGTGGGTGAGGGAGAGCAATTGTCAAAGGAGGAGAATCTATTTTCACCACCTTGGACAACCACTACCAGCATCGTGTAGATCGAAACGCAAGGAGCGCATCCATACCAACAACACCAACGGATCAGACCTTTGAAATCGAGGCAAGTGTTTATTTCTTTCTTTCTTTAGCGATAATTATGTTCATGTTAGTCTAGGTTAATAAACCTTTGTTATGAAAGTTAATTCATATGAAAATTGGAGAATTAATTTATGATAATGGGCTGATTGGTTTCGTAGTTTAATTCCTTCATGTATGTTGAGGTTTTATCATGAAATTGGAAATAAAATTGATGAACGAATTAGGGTTGGTCAGGTTCTTTAATTGAAAATTTGGAAACTAGGGTTCTTATGAATTAATTTGGGGGTTTCATGTAATCTTGATGATTTATGACGAATTAATGATCCTAGGATATTGTGAATAATATATAATCTTGTTATTTTTGTTTGGGATTAATGATGATAAGATGGGGATTAAACTATAGAGGTTTTTAGGTTTAAAAATGGAGGAAATCGCAGAAATCTGGTGAAGGAGACGACACAGTGCAGGTCACGCGATGTCGTGCGTAGTGGTTCGAACGAGATTGGTATCTCGCGAGAAGTGGTTCGAACGACAATGGAATGTCGCGCGAAGTTTGGTTCGAGCGAGATTGGCATCTCGCGTGATGTGGTTCAAGCGATAACCGAATCTCATTTGAACGAGATCAGGTCTGGTTTGTGCGATAATTTACATTTTTTTGGGAAATTGCAGAATGGTCCAAATTAGTGTGGCACAGTAATCTGAATGATAAAATGATATTTTGGGAAAATAAATATAGTACAAGATTGTTAAGGAGGATATGAGTGTAAATACTTTAAATATTTGGGACGGTGAGATTACTTTAAAGATTACGAGTGAGAAATAATCGTAATTGTAAATGCGTCGAGAGTATTAAGTGATAAATACTTACGATATTAGTTCTAACGATATGGAACTTATAACAATAAGAATTAGTGGTTAATTATGGGACTGATTATGATTTTGTATTAAGGATTTACGGGTGACATATTTTCCTTAGAAATATATTACGAGAGAGGGAATATCGTAATTTAAAAATATGTTGATAGTATTTAGTGATAATAATACTACGTATGGAGTATGACATTTGGTTATGTGTATACTGTTTGATTTGATGCGTTGTGTGCATACTTATATTTTATATATTATGTGTATGACATACCTAGATGCTTTCTATCACGAGAGGTGGTGTAGAGACAGTCCTATCCTAGGGGGATTATTGACTTGTATCTCAGAATATAGGACTGTGAAGACTTATTTGTGAGTTGATATGTCACTGACTATGGGAGCGTAGGTGTGTGCGTGACCCATAGGTATGTGTACTATGTTCCCCTCCAATATGTGTGATTTGTTTATATGGTTCGTGGGAGATTTCTGAACCGATAGTCCTTGTTTGAGTACGAGATGTACCGGGACATGACAACAGAGTATGCAATGCACTACAAGTATAGCCTTGGGGTGCTGTAATAGTATATATATAAATAGTGGTGATAATTTATATATACTTGTGTTATACTTACAATGTGATATTTGTAGGCTATTAAGATTTGGTTAATACATATATTATAGTGAAAGATATATATGTATGCATTTGGTATAACTAAAATGAGGTAATATTAGATTATTTAGATAGTGAAATCTTCAGTAACGTAAATAGTAAATACTTGACTTTAGTGTGTTAACACTTATTTAAAATGATAAACGTTGAGATCATCTACGGAACACTACTATGAGGGGTAATTAGATGGATAAGCCTATCACCTTGTTAGAAGTGTGTCAGATGGCTAGGTTGGATTAGATGTACGTTAGGCATGCACACTAGACGAGAGGTGAGAACCTCATGTGAGAGTTCGAACTAACATGCATATTATACTCGATTTAATGCAGTTTTAAATACTTGCTAAAATAAATATTTTACACATCGGGCTCTGACCCATCTCTTGCATTTCTTCTCTTTTGCTATATATATATATGTATTAGTACAGGTGCCCAACCTTAGGGACACCGGTTGTAGATACTTGGATGGTTTGCCGAGCTGCAGTTGTTGTGGAAGTTGCGGGTTATTTGAGATTAGATGCTTCTCTCATTTCAGTCAGTTCCTAGTTCAGATATCTCAGTTAGGGCATGTGTCGCCCATTCTCATTAGCAGAGTTGTGCTCAGTTTACTTTGTAGTTCTTCTCAGTTAGTTTGAGTATTTATTATGGTTTGGTTTGTAACTGTGAACTGTAAAGTTTTATTCAGTCTTATCTATTCAGTATTTGATTCAGTCAGCATTTAATTCTTGTGTATGGTTTATATTTACATGTTCAGAGAATTTATTAAATTAATTGATTCAAGTTAATTGGAAAATGTTTTGACACTAGCTTAATTAAATGTTAGGTAATAAATTGGATTTAAGTTTTCGACAGTGTTGCTAAGAATGAACCAACCGAACATTCTGTTATAAATTTTATAAAGGACTGATCACCCGATATTTAATTGGGCGGGGTGTCACATGGTATTCTATTACTCTTATGGATAGTAAATATTGAGTTACATGTGGGTTTTAGTTCGGGTTTTGATCTTTAATCTTAGAGATAAAATGGTGTTTAGAAAGAGAAAGAGGTGTTTGGTTAGGAGAGAGTTTTTGGGCTTTTTATGAAATAAGACCCCATAAAATATCGACCGATTTCGTTAAAAATGAAGTTGATTGGGATTGTATCGCGACCAAAGAGGAAAAAAAATTGTTGTAGCGAGGAATGTCTCCACTGTGGCAAAGGAATGTCGCACCTATGTCCAACACTTTTGGTCAGTTGGAATTCTTGCAGCTAAAATGGCCATCGTTATAGCGACCCAGGTCCCGAGTCTGACTAAATTTTTTCTAGATAGGGGATTTCAAACCCAACTATACATGAGCTATATAATAAAGAAAGGACACAACCACATATAAGGGAAATTCATTTAAAATACGGGTCGTATAATCTCTCCCCCTAAAATAAATTTTGTCCTCCAAATTTTCTAGAATTTATCTTAAGGAAATAACTCCGGATGTTTTGCGCAGATTTATGATTCAATATCCCACGCCGCTTCTTCAACACCATGATGTAACTACACCAATTTGACTAAATGGATTATGCGATTCCATCGGATATGTTTACGGTGACCTACTATGTACAAGAATCGAGTCTTATAAGACACATCTTCATTAACTTCCATATTCTACCATTCAGTATGCTATGACAGATTGGGGATGAACTTAAGCAACATAGAGACGTGAAAGAAATTATGGAACAAAATTTATTCCTAACAATAAATCTTCACCCACTTTGTCCCAACATACAAGGGATTTACACGGTCTTCCATACAGTGCTTCAAAAAGAGCCGTGCTAATGCTTAAATGATAATGGTTGCTGTATGACAACTCTATTAATGGAAAAGGCTCGACCCAACTACATTGAAAATTCATTGCACAAATGCTAAGAAAATCTTCCAGAACTTGCATAGTGCGCTCGAATTGACCGTGTGTTTGAGGATGGAAATAAGTACTCATATCTAGTGAAGTTACCATGGCTTTATTAAGGCTCTTCCAAAAATGATAGGAAAAAAAGTATCACAATCCAAAATGATAGAATTAGGAACACCATGCAAAAAATCACTCCCTTAATATAATGTTGAATGAGACGTTTCAAGGAGTCCTCTATACGGATAGGAAGAAAATGAGTGGATTTCATGAGTTGATCAACAATAACCCAAATCGTGTCGTGTTCTGAGAAACCTCGAGGGAGATTCTTAACAACTTCCATAGTTATGTTTTCCCATTTCCACCTGAGAACAAGCAATGGATAAATAATTATGTGACACCCAGACTAATTAAATACCGGGTAACTACTCCTTTATTAAATTAATTCAAAATGCCAAGTTGGCTCAGTTAATAGCATCACTGTCGAAAACATTTTAATTTTACTAACCACCTAGTATTTAAAAAGTAAGTTGCCAAATTTTAATTAAAGTCTGATTAACATGCAACATGTGTAAAGAATAAATAAGTAACACCATTCACCATACTGAAGTAAAACGAATAACCATCACATAGTGTAAATAAAGTCTGGAGGAAAACTCCTCACTACAATCCCATACTGAAATAAATAACTGAATGCTAAAACAATACAAATCAAAGTCTGAAAACTGTAATGTAAAAGATGTCTCTAATAGAAATGGGCAACATGCCCTACAACTGATAGATAGTGACTTTGGAATCCAAAAGATAGAAGCGTCTACAAGCAAATCCCTGTAGCTTCCACAAACAGCTACAGCTCGTTACCTGAATGAGAATCCTATGCTTGGTGTCCCTGTGGCTGGGCACCTAAAATGGTTTTACAAGAAAAAGGTTTGAAAAGCAAACGGGTCAGAGCCCGAATGTGGAGTTATATTTTAAAAACCTGCAAGTGCTTTAAAAACATTTAAAACATTAAATGCAAAGTACATGTTAGGACGTGCACTCACATGATATTCTCACCTCTCGTCTAACTGTGCACTCCTAACGTAAGTACCCATCTAGAGTGATACAGACTACTAGCTACGTGACAACATATCTAGCTAGACTATCATAGGTCCTACCCTTATTACTCGGTTCTCTTAACATAATAACGCTCGTAATTAAGTAGGGGTTTAACGTAACTCAGATGTTCAATATGCAATATATATAACTATCAGTTAACTCGTTATATTTCTCGAAGCAATACCGTAATTATATTCACAACATTAACATGAAGGTTCCCATTAATTAAGTGTATATTATTCACATCATAAATATACAATATAAGCACCCCGAGAACTAAGCTGCGGTGCACACATACTCTGCTATCCATCCCGGTACATCACGTACATAAGGATCACATATTCCGAATCTCTCAGGAATAGTTCCGATAGCACAAATCACAAATAGTGGAGGCGAACACAGTCACATCACATGGGTCACGTACATACCTACGCTCCCACGATCAGCGGACTTATTAACATCCCAATAAGTCTTTCTCTGACCTATGTTCATCGAGGTAACCAGTCTAAATCCGGGCAACACAAGGATTAGAGGGCCCTAAGCGAACGCAAACCTCCCGTGATAGCAAGTATGGTAGGTATGTCATACCCACAAATCATATACCAGTACTAAGTAAACACACGTCTTAGTAATCCCGTAGTTTAATCGTAGTACATATCGCTTTCTCGTACTAACTTACAATATCTACAACTTATATTATTCCGGTTTATCATCATACGCGCCATAATCTATTCTCACGTCGTAGTAGACACTCACGTCTCAACCCAAACGGTTCATTGAATTAAATCTCTCGTATGTAAATTTACTCCTCGTAATAACCCAAAAGTCCCAAATCTATCCTTACATCATCAAGGAATGTTAACTCTACCCTCGAACCAGTTTACGGGGCTCCAAAAATCAAAACAGTCCAAAAAGGACCAAACTGTCAACTCGTTAGAAGTCTCGTTCGAACGAGACTGTTCGAACGAGATTCCTCTGTCAACTCGTTAGAAGTCTCGTTCGAACGAGGCTGTTCGAACGAGATTCCAGTTCGTTCGAACGAACTGTACCTTCTAACGATATCTCGTTCAAACGAGATATCGAACGAAATCCCTTTTCGTTAGCAGCGACTGGTCAACTCGTTAGAAGCTCGTTCGAATGAGTTCGTTCGAACGACCTGGGTAGGGGCTTCTAACGAGCTGCCAGTTTCGTCCCAGATTTTTCCCCATCTCGTTTTTATCCAATTTTATCACTCCTAATCTCTTCCAAAGTTCATCCCAACAACGTTTTAGGGTCTCTAATTCATCCTAAACATATTCAAGTCAACTCCTAACATGTTTTCAAGGATTAAATCTCTTTAACATTAATCAAAATATAAATCTCTACACTTTTTCCCCAATTATTTCAAGAACATGAACCCTAACTTTTTGAATCATGAATTAACCCAATAAAATCCATTTTAAATTTCACCCAATCATAAATATCATCAGTAGGAACATCTACCTATCATTCTACATGCAAATCCTCCTCAAGATTTCAAGTTCTAAGTTCAATTAACATGGGTTTTCATTATCTTTCAAGAACAATTGATATTCTTCAGTTTCTAACATGGAAAAGACATTCTCTGAAATTAAATGGAATAAAGTCACTTGCCTTGGTTCGATTTCTGATTTTGGTGTAGGTTTGATGGAGTTTTTTTCTGCAGAATTTCCTCTCTTCCAAGCTCCTTCTTCAATGGTGGCTTAAGGTGGCTAGGGTTTGTTTTGGGGAACTTGGAAACCTAATTGATAACCTCCGTAGCTTAAAGGGTTAAAGTGGGTTGGATAGTGGGTTTAGTGGGTCAATAATCAATCAGATTAATACTCCTAATTTTCGTCACTTTTAATTCCTCAAAATGTAAAATTACCAAAATACCCTTTAAGTTGCCGGTATGGCCTAAAAATACCCCGGAATCCAAACTACACCCCCGGGTAGTGTTTTCTGACTATCTCGACCCTTCCGGACGCGTTGGCGCATTCAAAATGACCATACGATTTATAGATTTTAAATTCACTTTTTATAATTAAAATAATATACCATGACGCGGCGGTCACACGCGTCTCAACAAAATTCTCAAATGCCGTATATCAATCTCACGACAAATTTTATAATACCAAATACATTTATCAAAACATGTATGCACATAATCAAATACCAACTCGCATCTCGTTAGTATTTATAACCCGGATTAATTTCCAATTAATACGCATTTAATTAATTAATCCCAAAAATAAATATAGCCAAAAGTACGGGTATTACATACTTCCCCCCTAATAACTGAATTTCGTCCCGAAATTCGAAACTAGAAAGTACCTGCTAAAAATAACTCTGGATAACGTTCGCGCCATTCATCTGGAGTGATGCCTGTCAGTTGGCATTCGATGAATTGAAGGACAAATTGACCTCAACACCTGTGTTAGCATTGCCGAGACCGGGGGTTGAGTATTTGGTTTACACCGATGTGTCTTTGCAAGGGCTTGGAGGTGTATTGCAGCAGGAGAGACAGACCATAGCTTATGCTTCCCGTAAGCTTACGACTCATGAGAAGAATTACCCCACGCATGATTTGGAGTTGGCGGCAGTGGTATTTGCCCTACGGATTTGGAGGCACTATTTTTGGGGGAGAAATTCCAACTGTTCACGGACCACAAGTCCCTACAGTACCTGTTCACGCAGAAGGAGTTGAATATGCGGCAGCGTAGGTGGCTTGAGTTTGTGAAAGACTACCAGTTCGATATCCAGTATCACCCAGGCAAGGCTAACGTGGTAGCAGACGCATTGAGCCGTAGACCAGCATATGAGGTGGCAGAGGTGTGGAAGGCAAAGTGGAAGGAATTGGGACACCAGGATGCAGTGGCCCGATCTTTCATGTCTGTGATGACCGTTACACCGCAGATTGTCACGAAGGTAGTACGGGCACAGGCTAATGACTCGTTCTGTCAGGAGCAGATAGTTCGATTACTAGCAGAGGGAGCCGAGTCCTATACCGTTAGCTCAGACGTGGGATTACGCTTCAATGGGAGATTGGTAGTTCTGGAAGGGGAGAAACTGCGACACGAGGTGATGGCAGAGTCGCACGGCTCACGGTTTGTGGTACATCCGGGAGGGGATAAAATGTACCAAGACATGAGACGGCAGTATTGGTGGAGCAGTATAAAGAAAGATATTGCTGAGTTTGTTTCGAAATGCGCCACTTGTCAGCTTGTAAAAGTGGATCATCAGAGACCGACAGGACTACTACAGCCGTTGGAGGTCCCGGTGTGGATGTGGGAGAGCATATCCATGGACTTTATCACGGGGTTGCCTACGTCGCAGAGGGGTCACGACTCCGTTTGGGTAATTGTGGACAGGTTGTCCAAAGTCGCTCACTTTTTACCCATAAGGACTGACTACACTACGGGACAATATGCCCAGCTCTTCATTTCAGAGGTTGTGAGACTTCACGGTGTGCCCCTAAATATCGTGTCTGACAGAGACAAGATATTTGTTTCGCGGTTTTGGGAAAGTTTCCAGGAGGCCATGGGCACAAAATTGCGGTTGAGTACGGCTTATCATCCGCAGACCGATGGGCAGTAAGAGCGCACAAATCAGATGTTGGAGGACATGCTACGCATGTGCATTATTGACTTTGGGGGTGGATGGGAGCAGTACCTTCCACTGGTGGAGTTTGCTTACAACAACTCCTATCAGTTCACTATTGGCATGGCTCCGTTTGAAGCATTGTACGGTAGGCCTTGTCGTTCCCCAGCATGTTGGTTAGAGGTGGGGGAGAACAAACTACTTGGGCCAGAAGTGATTCAGGATACTTCGGCAAGGATTGAGTTGATTCGGAGTCGCATTCGGGTAGCTCAAGACAGGCAGAAGAGTTATACTGATGCGAAGAGATTTTTCAGGGAATTCCAAGTAGGGGACCAGATCTTGCTCAGAGTATCTCCTATGAAGGGGATTATGCGTTTCGGGAAGAAGGGGAAGTTGGCACCAAGGTATGTGGGGCCGTTTCCTATTATTGAGCGGATCGGACCGGTTGCGTATAGACTTGGGTTACCGGAGCATTTGCATCGGATTCACGATGTGTTCCATATTTCCTCGCTGAGGAAATACCTTAGAGATAATTTGGCTCATTCTCACATTGCTGTGGAGGACATCGATCTCCAGCCGGATAGCTCCTACGAGGAGGGGCCGATTGCTATTTTGGACCGAAGTGAGAGGAAACTGCGGTCAAAGATAGTCCCGTTAGTGCGTGTTCAGTGGCGACATCACAATGTAGAGGAGTCCACATGGGAGCGCGAGGATGAGATGCGCGAACGTTATCCAGAGTTGTTTTTAGTAGGTACTTTCTAGTTTCAAATTTCGGGACGAAATTCAGTTATTAGGGGGGAAGTATGTAATACCCCGTATTTTTGGCTATATTTATTTTTGGAATTAATTAATTAAATGAGAATTAATTGGAAATTAATCTGGGTAAAATACTAGCGAGTTGTGAGTTGGTATTTGACTATATTGAGCATATATGATGTTATATGAATATTGAATTATGAAAAATTTGTCGTGAGATTTATATACGGCATTTTGGAAATTTTGTTGAGACGCGTGTGACCGCCGCGTCTTGGTGTATTATTTTAATTATAAAAGTGAATTTAAATTCTATAAACCGTATGGTCGTTTTGAGTGCGCCAACGCGTCCGGAAGGGTCGAGATAGTCAGAAAACACTAGCCGGGGGTGTAGTTTGGGTTCCGGGGTATTTTTAGGCCATACCGGCAATATAAAGGGTATTTTGGTAATTTCGTATTTTTAGGAATTAAAAATGACGAAAATTAGAGAAGTAAATCTGATTGGGAATAAATCCACTAAACCCACTAAACCAACCCTTAATGACCCAATAAGCTACGGAGGTTATCATTTAGGTTTCCAACTTTCCCAAAGAAAACCCTAGCCACCATAGCCACCTTTGGAGAAGAAAGCTTGGAGAGGGAGAGAAAGAGAAGGAATTCTGCAGAAATCTTTACAAAAATCAACACCAAATTCAGAGACAATCAAGGCAAGTGATTTAATTACATTTAAATTCAGAGAATGTTCTTCCCATGTTAGAAAATTGAAGAATTCCAATTGTTCTTGAAAGATGAATGAAAACCCATGTTAATTGGATTTAGAACTTGAATATTGAGGACAAATTGCATGTAGAACCATATAGAGATGATTGTTCTGGTATTAGTATACGTGGGATGTAACAAAAACGGATCTAGAATGGACTAATTGATGATTACAAATTCTAGGGTTTATGTTCTTGAATAATTGGGGAAAAAGTGTAGAGATTTGTATATTGATTGATGTTAGAGTGATTTAATCCTTTAAAACGTGTTAGGAGGTGACTATAATATGTTTAGGATTGATTAGAGACCTTAAAACAATCATTGGGACTAATTTTAGAGGAGATTTGAGGAGTAAAATTGATGAAAAATGAAGAAGGAAAAATCTGGGCTCGAACTGGTCGTTCGTTAGAAGAGCCTCCCCAGGTCGTTCGAACGAGCCTCGTTCGAACGAGCTTCTAACGAGTTGACCAGTCGCTTCTAACGAAAAGGAATTTCGTTCGATACTTCGTTCGAACGAGATCTCGTTAGAAGGTACAGTTCGTTCGAACGAACTGGATCTCGTTCGAACAGCCTCGTTCGAACGAGACTTCTAACGAGCTGGCAGTTTGGGCCTTTTTGGCCTGTTTTGATTTTGGGAGTCCCGTAAACTTGTTCGAGGGTAGAGTTAACATTCCTTTGATGATGTATTAATAGATTTGGGACTTTTGGGTTATTATGAGGAGTAAATTATATACGAGTGATTTAAATCAATGAATCGATTGGGTTGAGACGTGAGTGTCTACTACGACGTGAGAATAAATTATGGCGCGTATGATTATAAACCGGAATCGTATAAAGTGTGTAAATTATATATTGGTACTAGAATGAGAATAGTACTACGATTAAACTACGGGATTACTAAGACGTGTGTTTACTTAGTATTGGTATATAAATTGTGTGTATGACATACCTACCATACTTGCTATCACGGGAGGTTTGCGTTCGCTTAGGGCCCTCTAATCCTTGTGTTGCCCGGATTTAGACTGGTTACCTTGATGAACATAGGTCATAGAAAGACTTATTGGGATATTAATAAGTCCGCTGATCGTGGGAGCGTAGGTATGTGCGTGACCCATGTGATGTGACTGTGTTCGCCTCCATTATTTGTGATGTTGTTATTTGTGAACTATTCCTGAGAGATTCGGAATATGTAATCCTTATGTACGTGATGTACCGGGATGGATAGCAGAGTATATGTGCACCACAGCTTAGTTCTCAGGGTGCTTGTATTGTATATTTATGATGTGAATAATATACACTTAATTAATGGGAACCTTCATGTTAATGTTGTGAAAATAATTACGGTATTGTTTCGAGAAACATAACGGGTTAGTTGATAGTGAAATATATTGCATATTGAGCATCTGAGTTTACGTTAAACCCCTATTTAATTACGAGCGTTATTATGTTAATAGAACCGAGTAATAAGGGTAGGACCTATGACAGTCTAGCTAGATATGTTGTCACTTAGCTAGTGGTTTGTGTCGTTGTAGTTGGGTACTTACGTTAGGAGTGCACAGTTAGACGAGAGGTGAGAATATCATGTGAGTGCACGTCCTAACTTGTACTTTGCATTTAATGTTTTAAATGTTTTTAAAGCACTTGCAGGTTTTTAAAATATCTCCACATTCGGGCTCTGACCCGTTTGCTTTCAAATCTATTTTTCTTGTAAAACCATTTTAGGTGCCCAGCCACAAGGACACCATGCATAGGATACTCATTCAGATGACGAGCTGTAGCTGTTTGTGGAAGCTACAGGGATTTGCTTTTAGACGCTTCCATCATTTGGATTCCTGAGTCTGTATTTATCAGTTGTAGGGCATGTTGCCCATTTCTTTTAGAGACCTCTTTCCATTTCAGTTTTCAGACTTTGTCATGTATTGATTTAGTATTCAGTATTTTCATTGCTTATTTCAGTTGTGGGATTTGTAGTGAGGAGTTTTCCTCCAGACTTTATTTACATTATGTGATGGTTATTCTATTTACTTCGTTATGGTGAATGGTGTTATTATTCTTCATTACACTTGTTGCATGTTAATCAGACTTAAATTAAAATTTGGCAACTTACTTTTTTAAATACTAGGTGGTTAGTAATAATAAAATGTTTTCGACAGTGATGATATTAACTGAACCAACTTGGCATTTTGAATTAATTTAATAAAGGAGTAGCTACCCGGTATTTAATTAGTCGGGGTGTCACACATAGGTATTCACACAACCTATGTATATACATATTATGCAGTAGGTATACACACAATCCATCATATATGTCCGTACGTAGTATATATCTCTTGCAAACTCAACGCACAAGAAACTACAATTATAACCTTTGCTTTATTTATCTCCAAGTATCACTCACTACTCTAAGGGTCCTAGTTACCCCTTAAAAATTTTAGTAGCTACTATACTCCTACACTACTGGTTAGAATCATATGTTCACTCCTACTCTCTGTGAATTCCGTTCAAATCTCGCACATTCATTGACTATACATATATGCCGATTATCCTAAGCCTTAACTCATCTCAATTCATGTAAACCTAATCCCCACCATAGGCCTACTGATATTCAATATAGCCCTCTTTATCATTTAGAGATGTCCTAAAAGTTCCCCCTGTTAATTATCCATAAATTCAGGGTTAAAAAGGAAAATCAAACAAATCTGGGCAAACCGAATCGATTCGCCTTGCCGAATCAATTTGCCCATGGGCCGAATCGATTTGAAAAGTATCAAGTCAACTTCTCCAACATGCTGTTACGTTTTTTCACCATTTTTCTTTAACACAACTTTCATGGTTCATGTTAAAACTCTCATATAATTCAACCCAACATCTAATATGAGTATAGGAATAGATTCTAATGAATTTTCATCATCAAAACATCATAAAATTCCATGATTCACAAGATTAAATTCTCAAAGTAATTTATGCAAATCTTAGTTTCATATTTCAACTAAGTTCTTCATAAACCCAAATTTCATTCTCTTATATTATCCCACCAAATAAGATTTTGAAATCCTAATTCCAGAATCAAAACCTCTAACATGTTTTCTCACCAATAACATAAATATGGTCCAATATTTCATCGAAAAATCGTGAAATCATGTTTGATATCTCAGCTCCTAACATGGGTGTTATAACAAATTAAAAATCAGCAAGATAAACACTTGCCTTAAATGGGAGTGATCTGATTTCATTTTTCTGATGATAATATGTATGTCTTCTCCTCCAATACACACTCCAAGGATGGTGGCGATGCAAGAACAAGATGAAAAGGTCTAAGAATTCTCGCCTAAGCTCCAAGAATCCTCTCCTTTTCTTCTCTAATGGCCTTTAAGGGTTTTCTATGCTTCTAACCCTAGCCTCTCTCAACTACAAGCTGATATAATCCTTAGAAATTCGTAGCTCCCTCAACCCAAGGCAACCAAATGACTAAAATGCCCTCTAATGGTGTCGATTAGGTCTAAAAATGTCCTAGGACCCAAACATCACACCCATGTATACTATATTGACTATTTCAACCCTTTCGGAGTCAACCGTGACTTCAAAATCATCATCTGAATTACTCTAAAATAATTTCCTAACTCAATCCCATATAATCCACACACGACACCTGGTTGAGATATACCACGTTTATGTCACTGTCACTCACTATGATGTAAAATACCAAATTACTATTCACTTGGTAATTTTATTCGATAGACATTGATCATATCTCTTCGATTAATAATTTAATCAACCCATAATATTTTATTTCATTAAATTACGTCATGCATGTAATTTAAGAATTTATTGAATTAATTCAATTTTTATAACTACTCAAAAATACAGGTTGTTACATACTTCCCCCTTACAAAGGAATTTCGCCCTCGAAATTAGGACGTACCTACAGTGAATAACTTTAGATACTACTCATGCATGTCATCCTCCCGCTCCCACGTCGACTCATCAATATTGTGGTGCCCCACTGAACTCTAACTAGGGGTACCACCTTAGACCGTAGGTTACGCTCATTACGATCAAGTATCTCCATTGGTCTCTCCTCGTATAATATGTTTGGGTGCAAGTTGATCTCCTCTAATGGTAAATGCCAGAAAGCCCGCTCTCTCCTTTGGTACTTCTTCAACGATGACATATGAAACACATCGTGGATCCGCTGTAGGTGCTCCGGTAGTCCCAACCTATATGGTACTGCCCCCCCTCAATAATCGAAAACGGTCCCACATATCTCGAAGTTAACTTCCCCTTCTTGTTGAATTTCATAACCCACTTCATAAGAGATACCCGCACCAGCACCTGGTCACCAAACTCAAGCTTTACCTATCTCCTGTTTGCATCGACGTAACATTTCTGCCTGTCTTGAGCTATACGGATGTTCCCTCAGATTAACTCAATCTTAGCTGTGGTGTCTTGAATTCTCTCTGGCCCCATCAACTTATTTTCCCTCACTTCTAACCAGCAAGGGGGGAACGACAAGGCCGACTGTACAGTTCCTCGAATGGTGCCATGCCGATGGTGAACTGGTAGGAGTTATTATACGCAAACTCCATCAAGTAAAGTTACTTCTCCCATCCTCCTCCAAAGTCAAGTATGCAAATACATAACATATCCTCAAGCATTTGATTAATCCTCTCTGCCTGCCCATCTGTCTGTGGATTATATGTTGTACTCAACCGTAAATCCCTACTCGTCGCCTCCTAGAAGCTCTTCCAGAAATGGAACACAAAGATCTTATCCCGATCAGACACAATATTAATCGGCACCCCATGTAACCGTACTATCTCCCAAGTAAATAACTGTGCATACTGCCTCATCTCAAAATCTGTGCGAACTAGAAGAAAATGGGCCATTTTAGTCAACCGATCCACTATCACCCATATGGAGTCGTGACCCCGCTGTGATAACCCAGTAATAAAATCCATAGAGATACTCTCCCAGTTCCACATGGGAATATCGAGTGGTTGAAATATCCCCGTTGGTCACTGGTGGTCTACCTTTACTAGTTGGAAGGTAACACACTTTGAGCAAACTTCGTTATGTCCCGCTTCATCTCCGACCACTAGTACTACCTGCGCTTGTCCTGGTACATCTTATGCCCACCGGGATGTACCACAAATCTGGACTCGTGAGACTCTGATATCACTGCATGCTGAAACTCCTCATCCTCTAAAACCATGAGTCTCCCATTAAAACACAAACCACCCTCTGAACTGATCAAGTACAACTCTACCCCATTAGCTAACATTTGGCAAATCCTGTCCTGGCAATACTAATTACCTACATGTTCTCTCACCGCCCTCATCACAATCCTAGGAGTGACTGCTAGTATGGGCATGCCTGGCAACCTCATCATTATGTGGAAGCTCTCTCCACTTCGCCTGCCACACCTCAACTACCTCCCCTATGGTTCGTCGTCTCAATGCGCCTACCACCACATTAGCCTTACCAGGATGACACTGAATATCAAACTCATAATCCTTCACGAACTCTAACCACTTCCACTGCCTCATGTTCAGATCTTTCTGCGTGAAAAAAAACTAAAGGGATTTATGATCCATGAACAAAGTAAGCTGCTCAAAGTAAACTGCTCCCCCAACAGATAGTGCCTCCAAATCCTCAAGGCAAAGACAACTGTGTCCAACTCCAAGTCATGTGTGGGGTAATTCAACTCATGGGGATTAAGCTTGCAGGATGCAAAAGCTATGGCCCTCTCTCCTCCTGCTATAATACACCCCCAAGTCCCTGGAAGGATACATCAGTGTAGACACGATACTTCACTCCTCCCCTAGGCAGTGCAAGTACAGGTGCTGAAGTCAATTTATCCTTTAGCTCGTCAAAAGCTAACTTACAATGGTCGTTCGAGACAAACGCTCCCTTGTGAGTCAGATTCATCAGCGGACCTGCAATCTTCGAGAAACCCCGAATAAATCATCAATAGTAACCAGCCAACCCTAAAAAGATGCGAACCTCGGTCGGTGTTGTGGGTAGTCCCCGCTCCCTCATCGCCAATACCTTACTCGGATCGATTGCTATACCCCTGTCAGACACAATGTGGCCCAAAAACTACACCTCCCCAAGCCAAAACCCACTCTTCTCAAATTTAGCATACAACTGGTGCTCCCGCAGTGTCTGTAAAACCATCCGTAAATGCTTCGCATGCTCATCCTCAGAGAGAGTGGACTAGAATGTCATCGATAAACACAATCACAAACTGGTCAAGGAACTCCCTAAAGACCCGGTTCACCAAATCCATAAACACTGTTGGCACATTGATGATCTTAAATGGCATCACCCTAAACTCGTACGAACCACGTCGTGTCAGAAAAGCAGTCTTAGGAATGTCCTCCTCTCTGACGTGTAACTGATGATAAGCATACCTCAGAGCAATCTTGGAGAAGTAAGCTGCTCCCCTCAGCTGGTCGAACAGGTTATCAATTCGAGGAAATGGTTATTTATTTCGGATCGTGACCTTATTTAACTCTCTGTAATCAATACATAATCGAAGAGATCCATCCCTCTTCTTGATGAACAATACCGATCCCCCCACGATGAAGGACTCTGTCTGATAAAATCCTGCCCCAAGAACTGCTGAATTTGCTCCCTCAACTCTCTCATCTCAGATGGGGCCATATAATAAGGCGCTCAGGCTATGGGCCTCGTACCCGACGCTAGATCAATCACGATCTCTATTTTTTGGCTAGATGGCAGCCTGGGTATCTCCTGGAATACATCCTCAAACTCCCTCACTAATGGAATCGAATTTAACAAAATAACCACTTTATGTGAGGTATCCTCCTTAATGTAGTAGATATGTGTGCTCGACCCTCCCTCCGGAAGAGTCATGGCCACTAAAAACATCTCCTGTCTTAGAATTGAGAATACAATAGTCCTCCCAATACAATCCACCATTGCCTGGTATCCATCCAACCAATCTATCCCCAAAGTAATATCATACCCATCCATGTCTAGCACCATAAGATCGGCGGCTAAACATAATCAACCAACATCTATGTACACACCCCTACAAATCGAGTGTATAAGTGACCCACTACCCATCGGTGACTCCACACACATAAGGAGACTACCAGCTATCTCTAATAGGCCGACAACTCGTGCAAATCTAGTCGCTATAAAGGAATGTGATGCCCCACTATCAAATAGAATCCTACCCTCATGACCATGTATAGGAAATATACCCTTTACTGTCGGTGGTGCCTCTTGTGCGAAAGCATCTCGGACGTTATACATGCGTTCATGCTGTAATTGTCCTTGCTGCGGTGGGGTGGGTGGGGATGGTCCTGCAGCTGGACTTTGTGCTTGTTTCTCTTGTGGGGCACCCTGCTGCTGTTGTGATCTACCCTACTATGGGTAATCCCTCCTCTTGTGGCTTGCTGACCACAAGTAAAGCATTGGCCTAGAAACTCTTTATGTCTTTGGCCCTGATGGCCTTGACCCTGCTATTAGCCCTGATGGCCTCGGCCTTGATAGCCTCCCCATTGTTCCCTTGGCCCTGACGACCCTGATGCTACTGAGGACCCTACTGGCCCTGCCATTGGGTCGATAGCCCCCGTAACTGAACCTCTTGGCCTGATCCCCCTGTCGGGAATCCTGCACCTGCTGTTTTCCTAATGTTGTTGTGGTGCTTCACTAGCACCGCTACCTCCTACCTTGCCCTGCTGGCTAAGCTCACCTCTCTTCTTGCTCCCCTTCACATGGAAGCGATGGTCCTGGCAGAGTAACAATGCTATATTAACGACATCTGTATGAGTCACTCATGTAGGGTTGCCAATCAAATGTTGCCTGATCCTCCAGGCTAAACCATCCATAGACTTCACCTTCTTCCTTTCTTCATTGTTCACCTCGTCTGGAACAAAATTAGCTAAATGAGTGAGCTCCTCCTGGTACTTGGCCACTGATCTGTTTCCCTAGGTCACCTCACTGAATTTCCTCCGCATCTCTGTCTCAACTACTGGCGAAAAGTATTTGTTGTTGAATCGCACCCAAAACTCTACAATAGACATCATGTCTCTCTCCTCAACGGTGGTAATCAGCTCCCACCACTGTAGTGTAACCCCAACCAACCTAAAAGTGGCTAGCATTTGCTTCTTCACCTCGTTGCAGTTGACTATGCACATGTGGCGTTGTAATCAATATTCCACTGACATGATGCAATCACATCTGAGCTCCCGTGAAACTCTAGTGGGTGGCCCCTTTGAAAAACCTACCTAACTTTCTGCTACTCTGACGGCCCTGGGGGCCCTTGATAACTGGCGCCACTGGTTATGGTGGCTACTAGTCTTGTGGAAAATGGAGCTACATGGCAGTCATCGTCGCATTAACTGTCTGCGCCACATCTCTACCACCTCTGCTACTGATAATGTTCCCTATGGTGGATGTGGTTGTGGTGCCTGTGTCTCCTGTTGATCCTCCCTCACATTATCCCTGGCCATTACGCCCTTCTCTCTCTCTTTCTCTCTCCTAGGTGGCATAAAAAAAAGGATCTAATTGTATGAGTTCACGATCAATACAAATACAATAGCAGAAGAACAAAATCTCAAATCCGTAATCATGAATGCAACAGTCCTAAAAATAGGGCTCTAAATCAAGGAACGCTATGTTGAGTTCATAGTAAGCCATACAGATCCTATGGACACTAGAACCTAATGCTCTGATACCATCTATGACACCCCGCCTATCCTAAATACGGGTGATCAGTCCTTCATTAAAATAAATAGGAATCTCATCTGGTTCATTCTTAGCATCACCAACAACCTAGGTTAGCCAAATTTTGTCTTTCAATTAAAAAACAATATGCGGAATTTAAAATAAATAAACCAAATCATCCACAAAAATATAATCTAAACAGTCACACGACAGATATATAAATGAATAATATCGAATAAACCATCAGTTCCCAAGATAAATAATCCAACACAAACTGAAGTAAATAAAATCGAATCTAAATACAGTCTAATAACTAAACTAGAGAAATAATGAGTCTGAAGGGAAACACGCCCAAAAGAAATACTGAAAGTAATCCTATCTAGATGTGAATGAGCTGAAGCGTTCAAAGCAATCTCCCGCAAGCCTCCATAATAGCTACAGCTTCACATCCCTGGGTTGGACACATAAAAGGTTTTGAAAATATTTTGACATAGGTCAGAGCCCAAGAAAACTGTTTTAAAAGTATTTTGCAAGTGCTTAAATCACAGTATAAATCAGTTGTTAGATACATGTGTTAGATCAATGCACACTCCCTTGAGTTTCTCACCTCTCAACTAATGTGCACGCCTAATGCATCCTACCTAGCTATGATACCCTACCCAACTAGATGAAGTATCTAACTAACCTCATCAGGTTTGACACATACAACTGGTTACCACGGTATTAATAATTAATATTTCTCATGTAATTATTATTATTATTGAATAAATTATTTAAGTTTCTCTACTTAAATTCTTATAAATACACAATCTATCAGTTCTACTACCACACATAAGTAGATATATTCCACAGTATATTTTTTTCGTAAATTAAAATGTATATTGAAAAGGAAATAGTTACAAGACCAAAGAAGGCATACCCTCACATGCTAGAGCACAGGCGCTGCTAGCCAACAACTAAACCAAGAAACAAGAAACAAGTCCAAAGACCTAGGAAGCAATGAGACACAAAGGCCAACATAATACAACAAAAGAAATAAAACCCACGAAAATCATGGCCCAATAAAGTGGCCAAAGCTAACACAAGGAAAGTCAGAGAAGACTCCAACAACATGGTCCGAAATCAAGTCAACAACAGGAGACCCGAATGGACTGACCACCCAAAATATCAACCCGAACAACAAGGAGCATCTCAGACCCAAACGGAGAACAACCGTTGTCCGAGAAAATTGGACCACCTGACTGGCCATTAAAAGACAGTCAACGAAGAAGAACGGAACAACGCCAGCCCAACACAGACGAACCAAATCGCCGCATCACCTAGAGATTAAATGTCGTTACCGACACAACCCAACAAACAGTAAACAAGGATAAATCGGACACCAAAAATCCAAAAACACTGGCAACCAGTGTAGCCACAAGTCAAGGTGCTCGCTGAAACAACCAGAGGACCCAAACTCATTGTTCCACAGACCAAAAGATCCACAACCGTTGGGCACAAAACCCGAGAACCAGCAATCGCAACCCGAACCACAGTGCAACGCTCCAAACCAAGTCCCAAACATCGCCAAACCCTTTAGCATTTGTCGGAACCGGCCCCGGTGATGAGCAACACACAGATCAGCCATACCCCCAAAATGGTAATCCAAAGTCAAACACCACACGGACAAGAATAAGGGTGATGGAGGTATGGGGAGACCTTCTCCGAACAAAACCACCAGGGGATGGAAATCAACCCCGCTCTCACCGGTGTAAAGCCCTAGCCTCAACGTCAGTCACCAGAAGATCAAGCTGATAACATGATGTGAGGGAACGTGAGAGGAGCCACCATATGAGTCCATTTCCTAACCCACATCTGACATGAAGCATAGAAAAAATATGGCGACATGGAAGGGGAAAAGCCAAATATTGTGGGAGGTGTTAAGGGACAGAGAAGGTAGAAGGAGTAGTAGCGACTGTGTTTAGGGTTACGAAATTTGGTTCCTAGAGAGAGAAGCTCTCAACCATCAGAAAAAGGACCCATTTTCCCACAGTATATATTTATCACATATACAATATATACAACTATGGCATCCCCGAAATGGCCCCTCATGATGCTAGCTGGCATGATCTGCTATCAAGTCCATGTACCTCTCGTACTAAATCAAGGACAAATGGTTCGGCATATCTCCTCGAACCCAAAATACTTCAGCACATATTGGAGGCGACCATGGTTCTAAGCCTTTAGGATATGCACATACCTAACGTACCCAAACGACATGACGGTCCCAATAATACACATCACATGGTGAGCAACCCTAAGTTCCATGCTCTGGGGAATAAATCTAGACCTCAAAGGAATCGTCAAGGTGGGATCGCCCTCTGCGCGAAAACCTCTGAATAGTAGGCAACGTAGGTATGTTCACGCACATAATCAAATCATAGTCATAGGTATTCACACAACCTATATATACACATATTATTCATTAGGTATACACACAACCCATCATATAAGTCCGTATGTAGTATATATGTCTCGCATACTCAATGCACAAGCAACTACAATTATAGCCGTCCTTTGCTTTATTTATCTCCGAGTGTCACTCACTACTCTAAGGGTCCTAGTTACCCCTTTAAATTTTAGTAGCTACTACACTCCTACAATATTGGTTAGAATCATAGGTTCATTCCTACTTTCCGTGAATTCGATTCAAATCTCGCACATTCATTGACTATATAGATATATGCCAATTATCCCGAACCTTAACTCATCTCAATTCATGTAAAACTAATCCCCACCGTAGGCCTACTAATATTCAATATAACCCTCTTTATCATTTAGATATGTCCCCAAAAGTTCCCCCCATTAATTATCCACAAATTCAGGGTTAATAAGGAAAATCTCACAAATCTGGGTAAACCGAACTGATTCGCCCTAAGACCGAATCGATTCGAAAAGTATCAGGTCATTTTCTCCAACACGCTGTTACCTTTTTTCACGATTTTTTCCAACACAACTTTCATGGTTCATGTTAAAACCCTCATTTAATTTAAGCCAACATCTAATATGAGTATAGGTCTAAATTCTAATGAATTTTCATCATCAAAACGTCATAAAATTCCATGATTCACAAGATTAAATTCTCAAATTAATTCACACAAATCCTAGTTTCACATTTCAGCCAAGTTCTTCATAAACCTAGATTTCATTCTCTTATATGATCCCACCAAATAAGATTTCGAAATCCTAATTCCAGAATCAAAACCTCTAATATGTTTTCTCATCATTAACATGAATATGGTCCAATATTTCTTCTAAAAATCATGAAACATGCTAGATATGTCAACTCCTAAGATGGGTATTATAAAAATTACAAATCATCAAGCTAAACAGTTGATCTGATTTCATTTTTTTGATGATGATATGTTTATCTTCTCCTGGTGATGCAAGAAGAAGATGAAAAGCTCGAAGAATCTTCTCCTAAGCTCCAAGAATCCTCGCCTTTTCTTCTCTAATGGACTCTAACGATTTTCTATGCTTCTAAACATAGCCTCTCCCAATTACAAGCTGATATAATCCTTAGAAATTCGTATCTCCCTTAATCCTGGACTACCAAATGACAAAAATTCCCTCTAATTGTGCTGGTTAGGTCTAAAAATGCCCCGGGACCCAAACATCACATCCAGACATACTATTTTGACTATTTTTCCCCTTTCGAAATCAACCATGACCTCAAAATCATCATACGAATTGCCTTAAAATAATTTTCTATCTCGACCCCATATAATCAACACACACCACCCGGTTGAGATATACCACGTTCACGTCACTATCATTCACTATGACGCAAAATACCAAATCACTATTCACTTAGTAATTTTATTCGATAAACATTAATCATATCTCTCTGATTAATAATTTAATCAACCCATAATATTTTATTCCGTTAAATTACGTCACGAATGTAATTTAAGAATTTATCGAATTAATTCAATTTTTATAACTACTCAAAATTGCGGGGTGTTACACCGGGCCTGACATGCGCATACCCTATGCATCATCCATAAATTATACAGATCCTCCGATGTAACACCCGATCGCCATATAACAATAAACCGTCGCTATCACTCATACACGACATAAAATAAATCACAAAACTATTTACTTATCATACACAAGTAAATAATAATTATAATAAATATTAACCCTTTATCTTGCTAATTAATATTTATTAAAATCTAATTTCATTTTTCCTAATTAAATTAGTTAAATAAAGCACACAAAAATTAATTAATAATAAAAGTACGGGTTATAACATCTTTGCCCTTAATTTCATGGATGCTGAGAAAGTCGATGACGTGATAGCGGGTAATATTACTATTGATGATAGAAATGCTTATATACCTTTTGATTTCAGGGCCACACACTCCTTTGTATCCACCACTTTTACACGAAAAATTAAGATGAGGTCACATACCTTAAATCTACCATTAGTAATTGATACCCCAGTAAGAATTCATCATAGGCTGCAGTCATATATGGGGGGTTGTGTTACGGAGGTAGGAGGTCAGAATTTCAGAGTTAGTCTAATTCCCTTATAAATGGAAGGCTTCAACGTAATCTTAGGCATGGATTAGTTATCCACACACTTTGGTAGGATAGACTATCCTAGTAAGGAGATTACACTATGTAGACTTGGAGGCGTTGAGGTGAGTTTTAGGAGAACTAGACCTACTAGAAAACATTTTCTAATATCAGCTCTAAGGTCTAGAAAGATATTAAAGGGACGTTGCCACTGATACCTAGCCTATGTGAGAGATTTTGAGAAGGTCGCATGAAAGTTAGAAGATGTTCGTATTGTCAAAGAATTTAGTGATATTTTTCCAAAGTAATGACCAAGATTACCCCGAAATAGATAAATTAAGTTTACCATTGATCTTGTGCCTTAAGTCGTGCCCAATTCAAAGTCACCTTATAAGATGGATCACATAGAGTTAAAGAAGTTGAAAGAACAGATGTAGGACTTATTATGTAGTGACTTTGTAAGGCTTAACACTTACTTTTGGGGTGCCCTAGTGCTTTTTGTCAAGAAAAATGATGCGTCAATGAGGATGTGCATAGGCTATAGGGAATTGAATAAGATGACAGTAAAAAATAAGTATCATTTGCGTAGGATTGATGATTTCTTTGACCAAATGAAAGATGATAGAAATTTCTAAAAAATTGATTTGAGGTCTAGTTATCACCAACTTAAGATAAATGACGAGGACATTCACAAGATAACCTTTAGAATGTTATGTTTTGGCTCTAAAAAAATGCTCTCCCTTCTCTCTAAAACTCCCCTTCCCCTACCCATAACCGTATACACCCTCCACCTTACCACCCTACTCTACCCTTCTAACACCATCTAACCACCACCATGGTCACAACGCAACTCTCTCCAGCCTCATCTAGACTTCTGTCTAATAAAAAATAATAATCTCTGGGGATGGTATGCATACCATTGTTAATGTCTCCTCTATGGTTAGATCTCTTGAAGCTGAGGGTGGCCAGATTCTGGATGTCCCGGTAGCCGGTGGATCTTCACCTATTTCATCTAGTGGGGGAACGACTGGAGGTCATCCCATTCTAGACGTAAAACTGGTTCCATTACAATGAAGGTCTCTCCTCATGATGTTTTTTCGTCAGTAACCTACGAATGCACCCCAACAATTGCTGATTCTCTCAATGTTGAGGTAGGACTGATTAGTGAAACTCTCCCATCTAGGGTTTTGACAGTTAGTAAAACCTGTGATGAGCTCGTCTCTGTCACAAGCATGTAGACTGTACTGTGCAAGGTAAATAATATATTAATGCTGTTGTTGCACCAGAAAGGGAAACAAACCACCACCAGTCCAAGATGGTGGAAAAACACACGACGATTATTGGAAACTGTGCGATGCATGGGGAAGACGTTGTTGCCACAAAACTGAGAGCGATAACCAAGGGTAACAGTACTCTTAATACCTTTAGTCTCCTCGCACATAAATGTGACGGGACTTCAGCCATCCCCTCTTCGTTTAAAGGGGATAGAGGAATAAACCCTAAACCTCAAAATACTGGTACTTTCAAATCATGGAGTACGGTTGCTGCTCCTAAACGTACACCTAACCTCAAACTCACTTTTCACCAACCGAAAGTGGTAAATGGTATCCCCAGGGTTAAACCACCTATGGAGATTGAAGAAATGGGTAAAACCTTGTGGTGCAATAGTGTAGTGGGCTACTTCCTTGGCAGAAGGTTGCCATTCTCAATCGTCAACAATCTTGCCCACAAGCTCTAGGACAAACATGGCCTCATGCAGGTTATCCCACATGACAATGGCTTCTTCCTATTTAAATTTAAACACGTTGAGGAGAGAGATCCTATCATTTCTAATGGCCCATGGCACTTTGCTGGAAACCCCATTATTCGAAAGCAATGGAAAACCAACTTCCAGGCAGGGGCAGATCCAGCCCCGGTCGAAGCGGGGTGGCCGCCCCATTTCAACTTTTATAAAAAAAAATATGTTTATTTATAATATTGTTTATATGTTTATTTATATGAATTTGTTCATAGAGATAGAGATATGTTTATATGTGTTCGTTTAGAAAAATAAAATATGTGTTTTTGTTTAGATGTGTTTAAATTTATAATAAATATTAAAATTAAAATCCCTAGAATCTATTAGTATGAAATTTAGTTTATAATGCAAAAGTAGTCTGAAATGAAATTAAATTTAGTGTGAATATATTAGTCTGAAATTAAATTAAAGTTGTTGTAAATATAAGAAGTCAATGGAGAAATTTTTAAACGAAAAAGAGGAAAAATTACACTAACCGTATTCGAAGCTGAGGTTCAACCACATCGAAAACGGAAAAATTTAGGAATCCAAATTTAGTTAATTAATACCTCAACATTTTTAGGATTAAAAATTTCAAAAATATAAGTAAAAAAAAAACAGAAAAAAATTGCCTCAGGGCCTCCCGCCCACGTACCCCCGGACTTCGTCAAATTTTTTTGCCCCACTTCACTTCAAATCCTGAATCCGCCACTGCTTCCAGGAACATAAAGATCTAACTAAATCTATCCCTATATGGGTTAGATTCTACAACGTTCCATCCAATACTGGATAGAAGATGGCCTTAGCTACATTGCTAGCGCCATTAGGAGGACTTTATATGCTGACACTACCACTCAAAAGATGAATAGACTTAGCTATGCAATAATTTGTACTGATGATGAAGCCACGAATATATACCCCAAGACTATAGACCTGCAACATGCACTACACCAAATCTGCCGAATTGTCAAGGTCATTGACCTTGACAAATCCAACTTGTCAAGGTCAATGACCGTGACATTTCGAGGCGAGACAACTTTTTTTGTCACGGTCGTGTCACGGTCATTGACCTTGACACAAAACTCGCGTTTTGTGTCACGGTCGTGTCGTGGTCAATGACCGTGACACGTTTATCACGGTTTATAACCGTGACAAAGCCGTGATCCTTTTTTAAAAAATTATCACGGTCAATGACCGTGACAATTCTGGGCAGAATTTAAAACAAATCTGCTGGGCAGTATGGCCACTGCCACTGCCCAGCAGTATATTTGTACCTGTTATAGCAACGTTGTACCTATTCCAAACATCATATATCCAAACAAACTAAAGATAATGCAAATATATATTCAAAATAGAAACTATTTAAGAAGAAACAACATCACCATCAATTATCTCAAATCTACAAACTATTTGCATGGAAAAGAGATTTTGTACCGCGACGCTCGGGAACACCTCCTTATCCTTCCCTTCTCGTCCGAATAGCCACATAAGTATAGAGCATATGTGGCCTACCCTTAGGGCCACTCCCTGTCCCCTGAATTGAAATAAAGTAAAATTAGTATCCGCCCCTCAAATATAGATAAATATAAATCGTAATTGAAATCGAAATCGAAAGTGACATATAAATATAAATACATTGCCTGTAGTGTCACTCAAACAGCTAACTTGAGCTCATATAGCACCTCCTTCCAACTAATGTACCCCGGGCAATCGTGTCAAATATAATTCTCTTCATATCTAAACACTAAGAAATACCATAATCCTATGGAGTTATGCATTGCAAATTCCTTCCAACCATTGTGTAGCAAAAAAATCAGCAGTTGAAGTTGTCAATTCCACCTTTCAATGGTCTCCCATGTTTTGCTAGAAGTTCCAAGTGGTGGGGTATGGAAAGTGGAATTGACAACTTCAACTGGTGATGTTTGACTACATAACGGTTGGGAGGAATTTGCAGAGCATCGCTCCATAGGATTATGGCATTTCTTAGTGTTCGGATAGACGAAGAGATTCAGTCTCCTCTCCACAAATAGGACACCCCAAATAACTATGTACTAATCACCTATTAAAGGTAAAAAGCGTATATTCATGGATTAGTATAAACAAAACTTAGATGTAGTTGGAATATTTATGTATTAATCTCCTCTCCACACGCACACTACACAAGAGTGAAAATGATAAAGTGCAGATCAATTAAAAGCATTAAAAATGGATGTTTCGGTACAAATTGAAATATTTATTACAAATTGAAAAATTGTTTCAAATTCGGGTTATCATAAAAAATGGATTGATATTCGGTAGGATCAGCCAAGTCATCCACACTACTATTTAGACGCCTTGGTGCGTGTTGGACAATTGACCACGGCTCATTGTTGATATACTTCGAGTAAAACACTTGCTTAACCTTTTGAAATGCACAAACAAACGTCTCATCGCTCACGTGGTCGTTGCTCTTCAACTTGGACAAGTCAACCATGATCAAATTGGTGACAGGATCAACTTTACAAGCATTTTTATCCTCAACTCTTACCCATTCACAGTAAAATACAACCTCTTTGAAGCTTATATAATCCAATTCAAATATATTTTGGATTACACCATAGTAAGTCATTTCAGCTTCAACGAGGTTTTTATCTTTTGCGCTCGCTCGAAAGAAAGTAAGAGCCTTGTATGAAATTCCCGAGTTCTGTACATTTGTACTTTCCTCGTACACTTTAGCGCCGAAAATGTAACCGTTCAATCGATACTTTTTGTACTCTTGTGCCACGAACAAGGGTCCAGTGTCTAGACGAGCAAGCCTTGATGTCGCATCACCCATCTTTAGGAGCTGAGAATATAGATAAATTAATTATATCAGTGGTAAAATTTGAGTGTAATGTAACGTTATATAACGATTGTTTTCATTATAATTACCTCTTGTGTCAACCATAGCCTAAATTCGCTGTCTGATTGTACCATTATTTTTCGTCTTTTATTGTTCTCACAGGCTTCATATTTACTGCATATTACAAAATTAATCATGTATAAAATAATCTAAAATAATGTTAAACATTATAATATTCGAAACTTACTTTTTCCATTCTTCGACATCTTCATGTGTGTCAGTTAGATAACGAGCTACTTGTTCATGTTGCAAACTCGTTAATTTCACTCGTTTTCCCATCACATTACCACCATCATCGAGGAATTCATCAGTGTCATCAACGCTGGTCGAGTCAGGCACTTGGTGCCTTTGGCCCAGGTATTAATAAAGCCATCATCGAAAATTCAGGTCTCATACACTATGAAGGAGGGAGGTTGAGTGGGGCTAGGATCACTGACCATACACTCTGATTGGTGCTTAGATTTCCAAATGGATTGAAACCATCTGTTGATATAGCCAAACGAATGTTGCGTTGTTCTCGAGCAAAATCGAGATACTCAAAATTCATCCTCCGCCAGGCAGTAGAATCAATAGGATGACGCATAATATTACCCCCTACTTTTGCCTAGCATGCCAAGTCATTGCCTCTGCAATCCATGGTACTGTGAAAAATCGTTTTAATCTAGGCCCAACGGGAAAATATTTCAATACTTTTTGAGGCACTTTTGAGCTTGTGCCTTCCTTACTAGTAGATTGGACATATCTAGGTTCATCGCACACCGGACAACGATCGAGATTTTCATACTCCTTTCGGTATAGTATGCAGTCATACACACAAGCATGAATCGATTTATACTTCATTCCCAAACCTTTCAAACTATTCTTCATAAAAATATAGCTATTTGGAAGTGTATTCACCTTGGGTAATAAGCCCTTCACCCATTTCAGAATTCCCGTCATGCTATTGCCAGACAAACCGTACTGCGTCTTCAAACTGTGCAAACCAACCATGGCATGTAAAGTTGTTTGATCTTTCTCACAGCCAGAGTATAACGGTTGGGTCCCCTTAAATTTTAAACTTTGGTAGTCATCGTCAATTTTTATCGTGTTATCTTCACGAGCACTTGAATCTTCTACATCATCAGTAACCTCATTCTCCTCAGCTTCATAAACTCCGTACGCATCATCAACTAAATCCTCTAACATATTATGATCTACGTCGTCCCCTTCTACATCTATTCTACTTGTTGAAGGTTGTTGTGAAGGTTGGTTGGGGACAAAAGGAACTTTCAATTCACCGTGAAAACTCCAAAATCGATAACTATCTTGCATACCCGATCTTAACAAATGTAGTTCAACTGTTTTCCACTCAAAACCATTCTTACACATAGCACAAGGACACGGAAACTCTTCATCATTACGACATCTCTTTGCATATTTCACAAATTCGTTAGCACCTCTGCGAAACACATCCCCCATTCTATTAGTCTCACCCATCCACTCTTTGTATTTCGGATATCCCATCACAGCTACCACAACTAAACATCTATTAAAGGTAAACAAAACTTAGATTTATAGTATGTTTAATTTAATTATCCCATCATTTAATTATCCTATTAAAGGGTAAGTGGTCTTATCCCATTCAAGACTGCATTTTTCTGTAATATACTTAACATCTCATGCACATTGTTACAACTTTAAGCCAATAAGAATATTATACAGAAATTATACAGTCTCAAACTGTCCAAAGGGGACAATTCGAGAGATCTCATTACAGGGGTAATGACTCTCGAACGGGTCTAAGGGCTATTGAATGCGTACGCATAAGAACTAGAAGGCTAGTATCTATGCGCACTATATTTAATTTCAAGTATGTTTCATATAATGGGTTAATTCAAATACAAAAATAAATTCATGGGTTAATTCAAATACAAAAATAAATTCATGGGTTAATTCAAATACAAAAATACAAATTCATGGGTTAATTCAAATATACACACACACACACACACACACACACACACACACACACACACACACACACACACACACACACACACCTCCCTCCACACCCCCCACTCACCACATACACACACACCCCCATCTCCCTCCACACCCCCCACCTCCCTCCACACCCCCCACTCACCACATACACACACACCACCACCCCCACTCACCACACACACACACACACACACACACACAGTAGTGACTGTCTATTTAAAATAATCTCAATGTTAATTTCATGTATTGAATTTCTACTATTGTTTTGTGCTTTTTATAAATCATATTCAATGTTAGATATGTGTTTTGTTAAGATATCTAAGCTGTTCAATAGAATTATTTTTTGTATCTTGAAGTTTAAGTTCTAAAATAATCAACCTAAAGTTGTGGTTCATAAAGTATTATCATAAATATAAACTAAGACTGATAAAATAACTTTGAGGCATATAAATTAATTGTGACAAAGTAAGATTATGCACCAGAACCTAAAATTTAAAAAAAGTGTTTTCATTTAAACCCCACTTTTCTTTCTATAACTCTTATTTTATTAAACTTTAAATATAATTAAGGGTGTATAGAAAGAAAAGTTAAATAGGAATAAAAATAACATTTTTAAAATATGAAGGGCTCACCAATTTGATCAAATTTTTCAACAACATAGACTAAATTATATTTTATTTTTCATACTTTTAGCAATTTCGGATGCCATTTTAACCCTTATTGTAGTTTTTTTTTTGTTGTAATGTCATTTAAAAAAAATCATTTAGGTATGTAAATATATTGTAATAGATCTTGCCTTCCACAAAATGATATTTTATGGTAAAATTTTATTTGATGGATATAAAGTCATGTGATACCTATATGTGTTATTTTGCATCTAATAAAAACAAAAAATGCCATATATGGTTTTTTTCTCCATTAGTATAAGTATATAGCGATTATTTCACACTTAAATCACATATTAAGCCGGTCTTCATTTTTTTATGAAATTTGTAGAAAATTACTTATTTATTTTGAATGAAAATAAATTGTTATCCAATATTTTTGGATATTATTTATAATTATGAAACTCATACACAAATTAATGTTGTATCAAAATAATATTACATTTTTAACCCCTACCCCTACTCTGCCCCCACCCTACCCCCACCCTGCCCCACCCCCTACCCCCGCACACACACATGCACATATATACACACATACACACATATATATACACACAAACATATATATAAATGGAAGAGAGAGAGAGAGAGAGAGAGAGAGAGCAGCGTCGAGAGAGAGAGAGAGGGAGGGAACGGCGGAAGGGAAAAAAGAAGGGGGAAAGGGTTTTTGCTGCAAACATTATCACGGTCATGTCAAGGTCATTGACCGTGACAATTATTTAAGGAATTGTCACGGTCATTGACCGTGACAATTATTTAAAGAATTGTCACGGTCATTGACCGTGACAATTCTTTGTCACGGCCATGTCAAGGTCAATGACCGTGACACAAAACGCGTGTTTTTTGTCACGGTCAATGACCTTGACAAGGGTGACCGGCTGAAAGGTGACAATTTTGTCATTTTGGTGTAGTGATGGTGATGGCCAAACAACTAAGATTCTTGTTGAATATCAAGGTATGCCATACCCTTGTTCTCACTGCCTAGTATTTGAACACAAGATCACTAATTGTTCCCATGTGAGTAGAGTATGGATGGCTAAAAAAACCAAGAATGAGGTTGAAACCAATGAAACTCAAAGCGCTGAATGGAAAATAGTGGGAGATAAAAATCAGAAAGTAGGCAATAATACGGACCCTGTAAAAGATACCCACGCATAAACTATTGCTGGAACGGATGCAATCCTGTTACAAACCAACAGATTTGAAACACTTCTTGACTTAGAAGAGGTTATTGACCCAGATGTAATCTCAGCTCCTTCTGGAATACCAATAGACAATATGACGGTATCTGAAAAGGAAACCTACATGGGCTCCAAAGTTGGGACGACTGTGACTCAGACTTAAGCAACATCTCCTGTCTTATCCAACAGTTTTGAGAATCTCCTAGGTAATGAAGATGCAAGTGAGACTGAAGTAACACCAGCTCCTTTTAGAATATCATTAAAAATCAAGGATATTGATGGTAATGGAGGTAATCTTGCTACTAACCTCTCTAAGAAACAGAGAAAGAATCTTCGAAAAAAGACTTGTGGTAGGCTGAATACCAATGCTAACACACCCCCAACCCCAATCCCACTCAATGATTAAGCTGGCTACATGGAGCATTAGGGGCCTAAATAACCCGGTTAAGCAACAAGAGGTACGTAAACTCATCAACAACCATAATCTCTCCTTTATTTGTCTAGTGGAAACTAAAGTGAGAAGGAATAACATCCTGAATCAGAGGTAGCTTTCCTCAATGGGAAGCCACTCACAATTGTCCCATTAATGGAGGGGTTACTAGAATTATCATTGGTTGGAACCCCAAAATGTTTAAGGTTAACACCCTCTCTTCGAATAACCGAGCCATTACTTGCCTCATTACCTCTCTCAGCCTTGATAAATCTTTATATGCAACCTTTGTCTATGCTCTCAACCTAGCTGCTCAACACACATACCTATGGTCTTAACTTGAAGAAACTCATCTATATACTCACAATAATAACTGGATCCTATTGGGGGACTTCAATGTTTTCAGAGCTCACAATGAAAAGAGGGGCATTTTGGATATTGATGTCAATGCTGTAAATGATTTCAACCAGTGTCTATATAACATTCAAGTGGATGATATGGTCTCTAGGGGGCTTTGGTACACCTGTACCAGGAGCCATAATGAGGGATCTTTAATTCAAACAAAAATTGATCGTGTGCTCATAAATGAGGAATGGACATCTTCACTGAATCGCAGGATGATGTTATTAGCCAAGGCCTTTCGGACCACTGCCCTATTGTCACAACCATCCTACACCAACCTCCCTCCAGGGCCAAACCATTCAAGTTTTTCAACTACTGGATGACACATAGGGACTTTAATATTATTATTGACGCAGCTTTGGGGACTTAGGTGCATGGCACCCCTATGTATATTATCTTCCAAACTCTCCTTCGTCAAGCATGCTCCCAAAGGTTTCAACCTCAAGTTCTTTAATAATCTTAGCAGAAAAACTAGCGATGCCAAGATTGCTCTTAATGAAATTCAAATTCAGCTCAATAGGGATGGTGGTAATACCTTACTCCAGGTAGAGGAAAAGAATTCCAGGACTGTTTATGTAGCATACAGTGGGGCTGAAGAGAGTTTCCTCAAGCAAAAGGCTAGGACTAGATGGCTCAAAGAGGGATACATGAACACCAGCTTCTTTCACTCCAGAATAAGAGGCAACAGGAAATGAAACAAAATTCTATGTATTCTGGACCATCATGGGAACAAGGTGGATGAACCTACTCAGGTTGATGAGGAAGCCATCAAATATTTCTCAAACCTTATTGGTCAATCTAGTAACTATTCCTATCCTCATATCCTCAATTATGCCTTAACAAAAAAACTCTCCTCTGATCAAGGAAATTCCCTCATTGCTCCCATTACCAATAATGAAATCAAGATTGCTCTATTTAGTCTTGGCAATGATAAATCTCGTGGACCTGATGGTTTCAACACGGAGTTCTTCACCAAGAATTGGAATGTGGTGGGGGAAGAGATTATTGCTGCTGTTGCATCCTTCTTTTAAACCAGCACGATGCTCAAACAGTGGAATTGTACCAACCTGGTTCTTATTCCCAAAACCAACTCTCCTACCTCCATGAAAGACTTTCGACCTATCACTTGTTGTAACACTATCTACAAATTCATCTCCAAAGTTATGGTTAACAGGATGAAAGCTTTCATCCCCTGGCTAGTTAATGATAGGCAATCTACCTTTGTTCAGGGAAGATCCAGTGGGGATAACATCCTTATCATGCAAGAGCTCATGCGAAATTATCAAAGAAATCTTTCTCCCCCAAATGTGCTTTAAAGATCGACATTCTCAAATCTTATGACACTGTCAGCTGGAGTTTCCTCTTTCATGTCCTCAACCAGATGGGTTTCCATCCAACCTTCATTAGATGGATCAAGGAATGCATTACTATGACCATGCTATCTACTACCTTGAATGGATATATACTCATGGTTTTTTAAACCTATGCGAGGACTAAGGCAAGGGGACCCGAACTCACCCTTCCTCTTTCTTTTTATAATGTAAGCATTCGCTGGCTTGCTCGATCTTCACACCAGATCCCCAAATTTTACCTTCCACCCTAAATGCAAAGAACTTAATATAAACCACCTTTGTTTTGCTGATGATTTTTTCATCTTAGCAGGTGAGGATATGAACTCCATTGGCATCATCCATACTGCCATTAGTGAATTCAGTGCCATATTTGGTCTACATCCAAACCCTTTGAAATTCTCTTTCCACGCTGCTGGAATTTCCACTGATGATAAAATGAGTATCTCCAACCTTCTGGGTTTCCAGTTGGGATCTTTCCCCGTTAAATACCTTGGTGTTCCCCTCATATCTACTAAACTGAAGCATGAGGACTGTCTTCCACTGATTGACAAGATCACTAACAGGATAATGAGTTGGACCAATAGGTTTTTAAGCTACATGGGTAGACTAAATTTGGTCACTTTATGTCCTCTTTAGCATGCATACTTATTGGACGTCTCTATTCATCCTGCCCAAGAGAACGCTTAAGGAAATTGATAACAAGCTGCGTAGGTTCTTATGGTCTGGCCCGGACATATAAAGGACTGGTTCTAAGGTCAACTGGAGTGATGTTTTCTTGCCTAAACTAGAAGGTGGACTTGGGATCAAGAACTCTTATGATTGGAATGTTGCTGCAATGTTCAAGCACTTATGGAATATCTGAAGTAAGAAAGACAACCTTTGGGTCAAATGGTGTCACACCTACAAGTTGAAAGGAGGAAGATTATGGCATATCCATATCCCAACTGATGTGTCTCGGACTTGGAAGAAATTAATGAAACTTAGGTGCAAATTTAGACCTCTGCTCAAATCTATTGTTGGGAATGGGAATAGCACCTTCATCTGGCATGATATCTAGCACCCTAGAGGATGTGTTTGGATGAAGTATGGGGAGAGGACCATATATGATGAGGCTAGAAACCATAAAGCTAAAGTGTCTAATTTCATTTTGCATGGGAATTGGGTTTGGCCCTCTACAATCACGTGGGAACTCAATGAGATAAAGTATGATGTCTTACCTCCCATAAACCCTTTGTGGATGACAAGGTCTTTTGGTTACCTATGGAAAATGGTCTCTTATCCATCAATTTTTCTTGGAATGCCATTAGGTACCAGCCAAACCCTCCTACCTGGGCTCCTATTGTATGGAACAACAACAATATTCCGAAGTGCGCTTTCATTTTATGGCTAGTTTGCAAGGATGATCTCAATACCAAGGACAAGACCATGGCTTGGGGTATCTCCCAGGACAACATTTGTGTGTTATGTGGGAATGCACCAGAGACTCTTGATCATCTCTTCTTTAATTATAGCTTCTCTAATGAAGTCTGGGAGGATCTCAAATATAACAATGGTTACAACCTTGAGGGAACCACCTGGGAGGAGATAATTGTTGATGTCACCTATAAGTTCATGGGGAAAAACCTCACTCAAAAAGTCAAAAGGACATCTTTTGATGTTGTAATCTACTGCATATGGATGGAGAGGAACAATCGTATTTTCAGGAACACTACGGCCAACCAGGCGAGCGTCATAAATGACATCTCTTTCTTTATCAATTCTAAAGATCATACCTGGAAGATGTCTAGAAGAAACTTCAACAAATGGCTGATATGCATGAACTGGGGTCTTGATGATGATGCTTTACATTCTGATTTGTAGTTGTAATAGTTTGTTGTGTTTAGGATTTTTGTTTTCCTTCATACAAAGGTTCTGTTGTATTTTTGGGGTGAGTTTATTTGTTTGATCCTCCCCCCTAGGAGGATATTCCCTCGTTTTCTTTTATATTCTTTTGTTCTATTATATTCTTACTTTACCAAAAAAAAAGAAATAGGTACGGTCATTATGAGTTTTTTGTGATGCCGTTTGGGTTAACAAATGCCCCGACTGCTTTTATGGATTTGATGAATGAGGTGTTTAGGCCCTTTCTAGAAAAAAATGTGATTGTCTTCATTGATGACATACTGATCTACTCTAAGACCACGAAATAACATGACTAACACCTTTGGAGAGTATTTGAGGTTATTAGGAAAGAAAAGTTATAGGCTAAAAGTTCTAAGTGTGAATTCTAGCTTAAAGAGATAGCTTTCCTCGAATATATTGTAAATAAAGATGGTTTGGTCGTAGACCTAGGGAAGGTCATGACCATTGTTGCTTAGAAGAGACTGGCCACCATGACCAAGGTTAAGTTACTATATTTTATTCTTAAATTTTGAGGACGTAATTTCCTAAGTTGGAGAGGTTGTAACGACCCTAAAATTGATATGCGGCCGCAACCATGTTTTAGGCCACAAAAATAATTAAGGATATATTAAAGAAAGGTCATGCTCTTAGAAAGGAAAGCCCGCATAGGTATGTAGAAAGCCCAACCTAAGGGATAGGGCCGCGGGCTATTGTGGCCCGGACTTGATAAGAATAGTCACATAGTGTGACGATGTGGCCTCACTAGTTTATTACGTGAGAAACAAGTTTTGGGAGGTTCTGGAGGCCTTTCTGAAGGAATATTTGGGGAAAAGTGACGTCCTAAGAAGAAACCCTAGGTTCCCTAGTAATTCCTATAAATATTACCCCTTGGAACACTTCCTAAAGGTATTAAATACCTTATTCCCAACTTTAGAGAGAGAAAGTGAGATCTTACGAGTAAAGGGAGGTACTGCTGGAGAGGAAGCTGCGAACAACCATTTTTCACCAAAGATTGAGGAGGTCTAGAGGTGGTGAAAGGTTACTATTCACGAGACTTAGATCTAAAAGGTAAGGGATATGTCCTCTTCCTCTTCTTCCTTGATTAAAACCTTAATTTTCATATTTTTCATTGAATGAGACGAGCCCTCGTATGATTTGTGGGTTTAGGCATTAGAGTTTTACTGTTCATTTGGGACTTAGAGACTTGGGAATTTTGAGGATTCATCTTAATTAATGGATTTTAGTTATTTTCTCTTAGGTTTCTAAAATTAGAGACTTTGACTTTGAGGATAGGAGTTCTTGAGATGTTTGTACTGATCTTATGAGGTTTTATTCAGGGTTTTACTTAGACCTTTGAGGAATTGAGTTATGAGATAATTAGGATTATAAACCAATGCATTAGTAAAATACCCTTGTTGTTTACTGGCTAGGGGTTCTAACTCCTTCTTTGAGGCTATGGAGTTTAAGTAGTATTATATTGTGCCTGGTTAAAAATGGTGATGGGATTCGACGCTAAGGTCGCGGCACATATTGTCCAAGACGAGGTGTCATTATTTATGAGAGATCCTCTTGCCTAGTGCTTGAGGTCAAGGCGGTTATTCCTGGGGAAATTGAGACAATGACTAACTATGGGACTCACACCGCGGTAGATCTTGACCAAGGTGTGGAGTCAGCAGCAGACCGCGGATCCAACATCCTGGAATTGGGTAGGAGGGGAGGTAGCAATCGTTGGAAGGACTAGGTCAAATATACCTAGAATAAGGTCGTGGAGTTTGAGGTGTACATGATTGTAAAGTAAAAGGATGCAGAGTTTGAGGGTGAACCATTAGAGATTGAGCATTGGGAGCATCCGCGGGGTGGTGAACTAAGGGAGATTGCTCCTTAGGTCATCGGGGTGTTCTAAGAGCTTAGGTTTCAATGCTAACATTAATAGGTGGCTGCTGAGGACTTTGATTTAACCTTTTGGGGGATATTTGAGCTCATCCCTTCAATATTCCTTATTTCCTCATAATAGAAGTTGCGTACATTGTTAGTGTCTGAATAGAATTTCAAAGGTCAGGGAGGATTTAGAGGTTGTAGAGGCTAATCTGATATAGAGTTATATTTAGAAGTTTTAATTAGATTTCACTCTAAGATGTAATTATATCAGATAAGTAGTTTTATGTCAAAGTTGTATGAGGAAAGACACTAATAGTGCTAGTATTCTAGACCCTTTTTATCTGATCTAACGAAAATCAATGTATGTTCAATAAGTCGGTTATTTTATGCTTTAGCAATATTGTGATGTGAAGGACATAAATTTTCAATTGAGTCCCGTATTATTTTGACTTAATTCCGTGAACAAAACGTGTTTGTAATATATCATAGGGTGTTTTTATTTTATCATGATCCTACTTGGTCTATGACGTATTGAAGAAATTTAAGGCGTTGCGACAATGCTTCAAAGAATTAATCATGACGAAGTTTAATTGGTGCAAGTTTAATCGTCTTCAAAGTTAATTTCATTCCGAGATCACTCAGGTATGAATGCGTATAATTAATGGTGCTCGGAATAATTTTATAAAAGATAAGGATGTATTATAAAGAAAAATGTTTTTAAATGTTTTATAAGTGTTTTAAAGGTTTACACTACGTTTTATGATGATAAGCTCATAAAAGAGTTTGACATTTTTGGATCTCTCATTGGAAGAGACGTTTTAAACAAAAAGTCAAAAAGTCAAAACTTTCACTCTGTCATTCAAACGACATCCAATCTCGTTCGAGCGAGATGGGATGTCGCTCGAACGAGTTTCTCATTTAGTTCGAATGACACGTTTTTTGAGGCGGCATTTAAATCCTATTTAAACAGTGTTTTCATCATAGTTTCGAAAGTGTGCTTTCTGAAAAACAGTTTTACGAACCAGAACCTTGTTTGCACATATTTTCTAGGGTTTAAAAGTCTTAAACAAATCCTTAGAGTTTGCAAAGATCCGAGTTATCATTCTTATATGCTTACGTGATCTTGCTGCACCAAAGTTGTGTGTTCTACACATTGAATAGAACAGGGTTTTGCAGTGAAGAAGCGATGGACATCGTGTTCGACATCGTAGACGAATCAAAGCCATATCGGTGGACACCGAGACATACGTGGATGCGTGTGTTGTGGACAGGTATCGTGGAAGACGAAATTTCTGCGTGGACACTATTGAAGAATTGTTGAAGATCAGAAGGAGCGTCAAGACCCGTGGGGATCGAGTCTTAGTGTAAGGCTAATCTGTCTTTGTAAAACCATTGTTCATAGTGATTTTCTTGCTTGGGCCGTTCGAGGTTGTTTTCCCGTTTTGGATTTTTTCTCGTACATCCGGCGTTGTGAGCATTCTTTCCTTTACTTTACTTGCTTTAATTACTATATGCATGTTTATGATTAATCAAGATAACACTGGTTTAAAGTAAGAATTTATTTCTCACAACTTAATTTGGTGCATAATTAAAAGTTGGATCTTTTTTAGAGAAAAATTTGTTTTGTTTAAAACACACATATTGGGCCCTCATCAAATTGGTATCAGAGCTAGAAAACATTATTTATTTATTTTGTGATCCCGTGTGTTTGTTTATCTCTCCTGTGACTGTTTTCTCTCGATGGATTCTCTAAGCTTTGACGATTTACATCGTTTGAATTTAAAGTTTGCAAAACGTATTGAAGTTTTGGAAAAAGAAAATTTCGGTTCTAAAAATAAGATTGAATATTTGCAAACGTTTCAAATTCAAAGAGATATTTGTCGTAAGAGTTTTAGTTCCTTGTTTAAAGATTTTAATATGATAAAATTGGGAAAAAATAAGATTGATGATAGAGTCCTCATTTTCGAAAAAGAGTTAGAGAATTTAAAAAATTCTAGAGTTTGTGGTGTTGAGGAAAATAATTCGATTAATGATTTTGTGGCACGAGAAAAGGCTCTTAGGGATAAATTTGCTCACATTGAGGGGGAGAGAGATAACCTTCTAGGGGTAATTGAAAATTTAAAGAAGGAGTCCCGAAAGTTTGAGGTGTCTAATCGTTTGCTTGAGTCGAAAGTTTTGAAGTTAAAAAATAATTTAAATGACTCGAGTAGTGATGGTAGCGGCTTATCTTGTTCTAGTAGTTCGATTGCAAAAGACAAAACCATAGTTTGTTTTAGAGCGTTAACCACATCCGAGGGTATTAGAAAAGGTCAACCTAAAGGTCCCGTTCCTCGTCATGTTTTCACATGTTCGCATTGTGGTAGGAAAGGTCACCTTAGGAGTTTTTGTTTTGATCTTAGGAAAGACCCTCGGAAGATTAAACGAAGTGTCCCATTGGTTCCCAAAACCCGTTTTTTTAGGTATACACCTGTTTGGGTTAGGAAATCCGTTTTGGAGATGCTAAATGCTTCGTTGGTTGATTCTCACATGCATGCACATGATTCATCGCTTGCTATTTCTTATGGATAGTAGCTTGCATGTTTTGTCATACGCTAGCCCTTGCATCATGGTTTATTATTTGCTAGTGATATGACATGTTTATCTCTTTGTATTTTATTTTTCATTTGTTTGAGTCTTATTTGAAAAATAAAAAAAGATTTTGTTTTTGAGAAAACTTTTGAAAATCCAAAAAGATTTTTCTTTTCTTTGAGTCAAAATATGTTTGAAAAGCCAAAAAGATTTTCGGTTTTAATTTTTGAGTTTACATGTTTGATGTGGCATATCCCCCATCGTTTCATTGTCCATGTAGCTAGGACATTTGGTCATTATTATCGATGCTTAGAATGATCTTAACCATTGTTTATATGGGATTGTTTCGATGTTGATATGCATTTTGATTCGACTTTGTATATATGCCAACATTGCACACATGCACGAGTTTATATGGATGTTTGAATTCTCTTACATATTTGAATTTGGTGAGGCGTTCTTATCTCAATCTTGTCATCTATGCGTAAGAAGACTTAAGGAGAAGTGTGCATGTAATAGCCGTTTATTTAGAGGATTTAAACTTTAAAAAATGATGAGTGATTCACGGGAAAGGGCTACGAGAGTTCAAAATTAACTCGTCGTGAAAGCCACCGTTTAAAAGAGCCTAAAAGAAAATGCAATATTCTAAGAAAAGGGCCAAATTTGTTTAGTTCATTCCAAAGAAAATATGATATTATTGAGGGAGTTTGGATGGATTAAAAATTTAAACGGGTTTGCACAACTAATCCTAATATTGAAACATTGCGATTTGACGCTATTATTTGTAAAATCGTCAAAATTCTAGATTTGTGTGCATGTAGTATGTTTAGTTCATTAAGATCACACTTTAATTGTCTTATGGCTATGATAAAATTTGATGATTTATAGGTATCAATTAGAGCTTCTTGATCATTTCGATGTGTTGGAATTGTGACTCATTTGTTGTAGTTTCACGTCCATTCATTTCATATCCATGTTTGAGCACATCGGTATAGAAAGATAGATAGATAGATAGATAGATAGATAGATAGATAGATAGATAGTTTTTATGAGTTTTTGCGTTTTGTGTTAAAAGCCTACTGTTTTGCATTTGTCAGGCCCTTCTTGGAATTTTTTTGTGGAAATTTTTTCACTGGGCAATATCTTATAATAATTTTGGGAAAGTGGAAAATTTCGGTAGGTCGCGCGAAGTCGTTCAAACGATAACTCATCTCGTGCAAACGACTTCTGTACTTTGTTCGAGCGACATCCTCATCTCGTTTGAGCGATGTCCCTGGCTCGTTCGAATGACAGTCTAAAAAAAATGTATTCTGATTGGTTTGCAGTCCACTGATTTGATATATTTTTGGTACTGTTGGAAGCATTTTTGGACTGATTGGTTTATATGCAGGTTCTTTTATGTTCCAGATTGGTATTTTGCATATAAGTCCGTTTATCACACTTGATTTGATTGATATACTCTTTGTGTGATTCCTTGGTTTACTAGCTACTGCTTTGTCATTTTTTTTTTTGGGAAAATTATGTATATTAAAACCAAGAATAAACAACGGAACAAACTAGAGGAAGAAAACCCTCAAACCTCCAGAGGGGCATACCCCAACTGGAAAACCAAGGAAACAAATGATAAAGGACCAAACAAACCCAAAATCGATCCTACTCCAGAGAACTCTCTGGAATACCCCAGTTCATGCAAGCCATCCAATTGACGTAGCTTCTTCTCCCCTTCCCCCAAGTCATGACCCCAGCTACTGCTTTGTCATTAAATGATCTTATTTAGCTAGTTGTTTCATGTTTATCTAGCATTTTTTCATTTTTTTAAAATTGGTCTCAACTTGATTCAAATTGGTTCCATTTTCTCATGCTAGATGTTTCATATTGGTTTATCTTTTCACCGGATTGTCTATTCGAGACAAAAAGGGAGAGAGATGTATGTGATGTAGGGGGAGATTTGTTGAGCGTTTATATTGATATATGGATTTACAAATTGATTGAGTGTATTTCTTTCAAATTGGTATCAAATAATTGCTCACATGTTTCAAATGATTTGTTCTTATTAGAAATATAAATTGGTATCATTTGTTCCTCCATACTTCACTGGGTATTTGTTTGTCTGTTTCATGTGTGTAGGTATGTTTTCAGCTATTCGTGATTTCAAGTCTACATCACATTCAGACAAACAATGCTTACCGGTGCTACATATACTAGTCCGTGTTCTGTATTTTTTATTTTGGGTTTATGGGATGGGATTTAGGCATCATACGGCTTGACGGCCCGGTTAGGCATTTCACGGGTTTAGTTTTGTCCCGGAATAGTCAAAGGGGGAGATCTATAAGGACATATATTTCCAATTGAGTCCCTGTATTGTTTTGACTTAATTCCGTGAACAAAACGTGTTTGTAATATGTCATAGGGTCTTTTTATTTTATCACGATCCCACTTGGTCTATGATGTATTGAAGAAATTTAAGGCGTTGCGGCAAAGCTTCAAAGAATTAATCATGCTGAAGTTTAATTGGTGCAAGTTTAATCGTCTTCAAAATTAATTTCATTCCGAGATCACTCAGGTATGAATGCGTATAATTAATGGTGCTCGGAATTATTTTATAAAAGATAAGGATGTAATTTTTATAAAGAAAAATGTTTTTAAATGTTTTAAAAGTGTTTTAAAGGTTTACACTACGTTTTATGATGATAAGCTCATAAAAGAGTTTGACATTTTTGAATCTCTCATTGGAAGAGACGTTTTAAACAAAAAGTCAAAAAGTCAAAACTTTCGCGCTGTCGTTCAAACGACATCCAATCTCATTCGAACGAGATGGGATGTCGCTCGAACGAGTTCCTCAAGTCGTTCGAACGACACATTTTTCGAGGTGACATTTAAATCCTATTTAAACAGTGTTTTCATCATAGTTTTGGAAGTGTGCTTTCTGGAAAACAGTTTTACGAACCAAAACCTTGTTTGCACATGTTTTCTAAGGTTTAAAAGTATTAAACACATCCTTAGAGTTTGCAAAGATCCGAGTTATCATTCTTATATGCTTACGTGATATTTTTTCACCAAAGGTGTGTGTTCTACACATTGAACAAAAAAGGGTTTTGCGGTGAAGAAGCGACGGACATCGTGTTCGACATCGTAGACGAATCAAAGCCATATCGGTGGACACCGAGACATACATGGACGCGTGTGTTGTGGACAGGTATCGTGGAAGACAGAATTTCTGCGTTGGCACTATATAAGAACGGTTGAAGATCAGAAGGAGCATCAAGACCCGTGGGAACCGTGTCTTAGTGTAAGGCTAATCTGTCTTTGTAAAACCATTGTTCATAGTGATTGTCTGGCTTGGGCCGTCCGAGGTTGTTTTCACATTTTGGGTTTTTTTCTCGTACATTCGGCGTTGTGAGTATTCTTTACTTTACTTTACTTGCTTTAATCACTAGATGCATGTTTAGGATTAATTAAGATAAAACTGGTTTAAAGTATGAATTGGTTTTTCACAACTATGGTTTGGTGCATATTTAAAGTTGGATCTTTTTCAGAGAAAAATTGGTTTTATTTAAAACACACATATTGGGCACTCTTCATGATGAGTTATAAATCTGTCAATTCTGATGGTGAGGCCGTGCCCTACATATAGGTTGTGGCATAGTAATTGTTCCCTAATAAGAAAGTTTTAAAGTTTTCCATGTGAGAGTAAGTGACTTAACGGCCACGATCTAACAGGGCCTGCTGTAGGGCATTACATTCACGCACTATTTCAACCATAACCAGAGTGTGAGTGTGGGTATGATTCCCCAACACTATGCGAGTATGGGAATCAACTACTATGTGGTATGTGAATCCAATACCTCATAACACTACTCCAATGGTAGCATTGTCTTAGGGGCATTCCTGATGGTCAATGTTACCATGAGAGTTGTCCCTTCCCTAATAGATCCCACTTTTAAAACAATTGATTTCCCCTAAATATTTGACAATTTTACCCTTCCTTTTTAAAGTGAATTATTCCAACACATTTTATCTTCTCTCAATTTTTGCAAAAACTGATTGTCACTCCTATTTCTCCTTGATCTCGTTGTCCCTCCTATTCAAAGAAACCTCCTTGCCGATCATCACTCTCCCCATCGATCATCAATATCCCTCCCAAAAAAATCGTTTGAAGCCATTAATATAACATCTTGTCCTCAACCTCTCTTCGGTATTTTTACCTCTACTCTATCTTTTATTCTCTTCATATCTTCGCTTTTGTAGTTGTGGTGGTTGGTTTTTCAGGTTTGTAGTGCTGGAGATTTTTGTTGTGGTCGTGGTCATGTTTGCCAGTGTCGGTAAAGGTAGAACCCTAAAACCACAACGATCAAAATTTTATTTGTTTCTTTGTTTGTTCCCTCTCTCTCTCTCTCTAAATGTATGTTTCATTCATCAATATCATTTCTTATCTCTGTGAACTGAAATTTTCATGCATGTGTTAATTGGTAGAAAATGAATCATTATTTATATGAGTAATTGGATTGTTAGGTTTTTCTTGGAGCATATGTTGGAGTGTATATTTTAGACTTAGAACATAACGTGATTCCTTTTTTCAAGGTAAAGAGTTTTTTCTAGAGTTGATACTTTTTCTAAGATTGGAACTATGCTTTGTTTTTTCTTTTAATTTGTTTATGGTATTGGAAATTGTAATTTGTTATCTTGAATGTACGCTCCATTCATTGGTTGATTTATATTTTGAAGTTGAGTTATAGGTTTATTGTGCTAAGTAATACTAAATAGAACCACTTTAGTAATTAAGGAGGGTGAACATATAACTATGATCTTGTTTTTAAATTAAGGAATGTTTTGGTTTCTCTTTCGATATTCCATAAACCTAGGGTTTCTTGGAGTATGAACTTTTAGAGTTGTAATATAATAAGTGATTGCACTAATATATCATTTGTTAGTGGCATACTACCTACTTGAAAAAAATTACAATGTGAGTATGATACCCCGCGTATTTAAACACTTGGGCTAATCAAGTCTAATTATAAAATCACTTAGGATAATAAATAATATAATACCATCCTCAGCATAGATAGAACAAACAAAACATAAGACAAATAATATAGAAGCAATACAAAAGTCCATAATTCATGAGGGAAGTACAATATTGTCCCAAAAATAAAACCTCGATACAATCCCAATGTAAAATAAAGTGGTACATGTCAAATATGAACTCCAATAATACAAACCAAACGAAAGGTCTGAAAGTATCTAGACTAAAATGTAAAAATGAAAAACTAAAAGAGATAGAGACCCACAGTGTCTTTGAGGCAGATACTCTAGATGAGAGACATGAATAATGAATGCTAGTTGAAACTAGGAATCTAAGTGGGAGGTTAAACCCTAGAACTTGAAGACACCACATAAAATAGATGGGTCAAAACCCTAACAAGTCGCTTAGCTATGTAAATCAAAGTAGTTATATATGTAGATGGTAAAATCATAGTTTATATAATTTATACGACTGGCCCATCACATAAAATGTAACCTCACAATGTATTAGAATTATATCAATTCATTTCATTATTTCATTATTTTTATTAATTAATCAACATGTTACCGACATGTCCCCTTCCTCTTGGCCATCCCAAGAACATGCGATACGCAAGCTCAAACCATCACATAATCCTCGATCGCCGGTAAACTCGTACGCATAATAACATATTGTAATAAATCGTGCTCTTCAAATATCTCAACATAGGGGTGTTCCTCCTCGGAACTCACCCATTCATCCACGTTTCACATGTTCATTTATCATTGACATTCACAATTTAACATAATTTTGTTACTCCCTGCAAAAACCTTAATACCCAATTATCCCACCCTCGATTGTTACCATTCAGATCCAATAATATGTTTTAACCCATTTCATAAGGAGCTAAAGGGATAATAATCCTATAAGTGACTTAACATAAAATCAAATATTGAAATAAAGGTGTAGGCACCACATTCTAGGACCCCCCTAAGTCTCTCCTTAGGTCCTTAGCACCTCCCCATTTCACTACAAACTCTAGGTCATACTACGAGTATCGATCTAGAGGCCATCGGGAGCTCCAAGGCCCGTTTGACTCCTGTCAACTCTATCGTCAGAGCGAAAGCTCATTGAATCTTCGAAGGGATCTGAATTCCCTTTCCAAAGGTCCACCCCTTCCGTGAATTTGCATATTGGATTGGACGAACGGTCCATTTTACTATCGAAAATAGAACTGGAGGGCACTGGGCACTCTCAGGTCCCAATTTGCCCCCAATCAACTTCATCATCAAAGCGAAATCTCTTTGGAACTTCGAAGGTCACAAAACCCATTTTCAACGGTGGACCTCATGCGCGAAATGACATGACCGTTCTGACGAACGATTCGTTTTCTCGTAAAAATTGATCATGAGGCCAACAGGAGCTCCCAGACCTCGTGAATTTTTGAAGGTCAATAAATATCCTTTCCAACGGTCTGTCCCGTGCGCGAATCATCCTTACGTACGGACGAAAGACTCGTTTTACTCTGAAAGCTCACAGGGCGCTTTTAGGCTCCGTTTGACCAAAGTTAGCTCTCCGAACAGAGTAAAACTCTTTAAAATATTGAAGTAACTCGCATAGAATTTACAACGGTCCACCTCGTGCACGATTCTGACTTATGGTTTGGACAAATGATCCATTACCGTTCGACGACGCTTTTGAGCCCAATTTGACCCAAACTCAACTCCCAGATCAGAGAGAGGCCCAAAGGACTCTTAAAGGTCTCTGAATTACCTTTCTAATAGTATACCCCATGCATTATTTGGATCAACGGATTACATTCTACGACAATTTTTTCGAAAATCTGCACGACACTACCGATTGGCAGGTCCATTTCCCTGCCCATCGGCAATGTCTAGGGTTACCTGCCGATTGACAGTGCTAGGGGTATGACGATCGTCATCCCTACTGTGACACCCCGACTAATTAAATACCGGGTAGCTACTCCTTTATTAAATTAATTCAAAATGCCAAGTTGGCTCAGTTAATAGCATCACTGTCGATAACATTTTATTATTACTAACCACCTAGTATTTAAAAAGTAAGTTGCCAAATTTTAATATAAGTCTGATTAACATGCAACAAGTGTAATGAAGAAATAAGTAACACCATTCACCATACTGAAGTAAAACGAATAACCATCACATAGTGTAAATAAAGTCTGGAGGAAAACTCCTCACTACAATCCCATACTGAAATAAATAACCGAATGCTAAAACAATACAAATCAAAGTCTGAAAACTGTAATGTAAAAGATGTCTCTGATAGAAAGGGGCAACATGCCCTACAACTGATAGATAGTGACTGTGGAATCCAAAATATAGAAGCGTCTACAAGCAAATCCCTGTAGCTTCCACAAACAGCTACAGCTCGTCACCTGAATGAGAATCCTATGCTTGGTGTCCCTGTGGCTGGGCACCTAAAATGGTTTTACAAGAAAAAGATTTGAAAAGCAAACGGGTCAGAGCCCGAATGTGGAGTTATATTTTAAAAACCTGCAAGTGCTTTAAAAACATTTAAAACATTAAATGCGAAGTACATGTTAGGACGTGCACTCACATGATATTCTCACCTCTCGTCTAACTGTGCACTCCTAACGTAAGTACCCATCTAGAGTGATATAAACTACTAGCTAAGTGACAACATATCTAGCTAGACTATCATAGGTCTTACCCTTATTACTCGGTTCTATTAACATAATAACGCTCGTAATTAAGTAGGGGTTTAACGCAAACTCAGATGCTCAATATGCAATATATATATCTCTATCAGTTAACTTGCTATATTTCTCGAAGCAATACCTTAATTATATTCACATCATTAACATGAAGGTTCTCATTAATTAAGTGTATATTATTCACATCATAAATATACAATATAAGCACCCCGAGAACTAAGCTGTGGTGCACACATACTCTGCTATCCATCCCGGTACATCACGTACATAAGGATCACATATTCCGAATCTCTCAGGAATAGTCCAGATAACACAAATCACAAAGAGTGGAGGCGAACACAGTCACATCACATGGGTCACGTACATACCTACGCTCCCACGATCAGCGGACTTATTAATATCCCAATAAGTCGTTCTATGACCTATGTTCATCGAGGTAACCAGTCTAAATCCGGGCAACACAAGGATTAGAGGGCCCTAAGCGAACGCAAACCTCCCGTGATAGCAAGTATGGTAGGTATGTCATACACACAATTCATATACCAATACTAAGTAGACACACGTCTTAGTAATACCGTAGTTTAATCGTAGTACATATCGCTTTCTCGTACTAACTTATAATATCTACACTTATATTATTCCGGTTTATCATAATACGCGCCATAATCGATTCTCACAGCGTAGTAGACACTCACGTCTCAACCCAAACGGTTCATTTAATATAACCCGCGTATATAGTTTACTCCTCTCAATAACCCAAAAGTCCCAAATCTATCCTCACATCATCAAAGGAAGGTCATCTATATCCTCGAACAAGTTTACGGGACTCCAAAAATCAAAACAGTCCAAAAAGGACCAAACTGTCAACTCGTTAGAAGTCTCGTTCGAACGAGACTGTTCGAACGAGATTCCTCTGCCAACTCGTTAGAAGTCTCGTTCGAACGAGGCTGTTCGAACGAGGTTCCAGTTCGTTCGAACGAACTGTACCTTCTAACGATATCTCGTTCGAACGAGATATCGAACGAAATCCCTTTTCATTAGCAGCGACTGGTCAACTCGTTAGAAGCTCGTTCGAACGAGTTCGTTCGAACGACCTGGGTAGGGGCTTCTAACGAGCTACCAGATTCGTCCCAGATTTTCTAAGTTACGTTTCTCACCATTTTTAACACCTCAAGTCTTCTCCAAAGTTCGTTCTAACAATGATTTAAGTCCTCTAATCATACTCAAACATGCTTAGGTAAAAAACTAACATCTTTTAATACATTAATGCATCCTAAACATCATTAATTCACAAGATTTTATACTTTTCCCCAATTTTATCAAGAACATGAACCCTAGATTTATAACATCATCAAATCCCAGAATTTAATCCGTTTTAATTTCTTCTAATCACAATTAACATGAGAGAAATCATCTACCTATCATTCTACATGCAATTCTCTTCAAAATTTTCAAGTTCTAAACTCCAAACTACATGGGTTTTCATTCATCTTTCAAGAACAATTAAAATTCCTCAATTTCTAACATGGAAGAGACATTCTCTGAAATTAAATGGAATAAAGTCACTTGCCTTGATTGTCTCTGAGTTTGGTGTAGGTTTGGTAGAACTTTTCTGCAGAATCTCTTCTCTCCAAGCTTCCTCTCCAATGGTGGCTTAAGGTGGCTAGGGTTTTGATTTGGGAATTTAGAAAACTTTTCTAATAACCTACGTAGCCTTCTAGGTTAATATGGTTTGGTTAATGGGCTTAGTGGGTTTAATCCACATCAGATTTACATCTCTAATTTTCGTCACTTTTAATTCCTAAAAATGTAAAATTACCAAAATACCCTTTAAGTTGCCGGTATGGCCTAAAAATACCCCAGGACCCAAACTACACCCCCGGGTAGTGTTTTCTGACTATCTCGACCCTTCCGGATGCGTTGGCGCACTCAAAACGACCATACGGTTTATAGATTTTAAATTCACTTTTATTATCAAAATATTACACCGTGACGCGGCGGTCCCACGCGTCTCAACAAAATTTCTAAAATGTCGTATATAAATCTCACGACAAATTTTATAATACCAAATACATATATCAAAACATGTATGCACATATTCAAATACCAACTCGCATCTCGTTAGTATTTATAACCCGGATTAATTTCCAATTAATACGCATTTAATTAATTAATCCCAAAAATAAATATAGTCAAAAGTACGGGGTATTACACCTACCCTATAAATAGAGTGACTGACCTCACTCCCAAGGCAGACCTCAGATCCATCAATATCATTGATCTCAAAAACATTCTATTGCAATCAGTGAAGTTTCTTTGTGTGAAATTCATTTCCATCTTTCATATCCATAATTTTCATACCCAATTTAGCAAAATATCATTCTCTCTCATCCAACATTCATCTCAACATTCAAGGAAGCTCATCAAAGGGCAAGATTAAGCCTCAATTCTCCAAAGAAGGTCCAAAAATCCTTCACTCTGTTTGAAATCTTTATTTTTGCATTAGTTACGTAAATTCTTAATTTATCTTTTACTTTAGTTCATACACATTGATATCTCATCCTTTATTAATTATATTACACATACTTTATTTTCTATTAAAAAACCAAAGCAAAGAAAAAGAGGGTTACACCTATAAATTCCAACGGCGTTATCCACCACAATTTCCCAAAACTAAAACTATATTTTCTACACACACATAATAAATTCCCATTCGAATTTACGGGATAAACCCTACCCTTGTGCCATATGTGAAATACATGGACTTTGAGGCATTTATAGGCTACGTATGCATTTAGGGCTAAAACCAAAGACTCTAGTCCAATTTTTTCATTTTCATATTTTCATCTTTTTTCTATACATTATTCATATATATTATATTTGTGATCCTTATTAGCATTTTATCCAACATATGTTATCGTTTTTTTTTTTGGGGGGGGGGGGGGGGGGGGATTATGTATATTAGAACCAAGAAACAATAATTACAACAAGCAATCGAATAAAAACCTCAATCCGATGGGGCATACCCCAAAGGACATAAACAACCAAACACTAAACAAAAGCTCAACTAAGACAACACAAATTCTGGGATGTCCCAATTCTTGCACGCAATCCAGTTAACATAGAATCTCCTAATATTCTTCCACTTTGAAGCCCTAGCACTGACCATAGCAACAATATCTCTAGCAATCATATCAATACTCTTGGCCCTACCATTGAAAAATTTCGCATTCCTCTCAATCCACAGGTAGTAGATAGAAGTGGAAAAGGATAGACACCTAAGTCTATTATAGAAGCTCTTTCCCAAATATTCAGAATTAGCATAATCCACCTCTCCCTACCAACTAAGAGCCTCTATGTCCTCCTGATTCTTGTATCTAACCTCACACCAAACCTCTTTAGTGATATTACACTCAACACACAAGTGCTCCCGATTTTCCTCTTCCTCATTACAAGTGCAACACAAGTTGTTATTGGAAATACTCCAGCTAAATAATTTATACCTCGTATGAAGAGCATCCATACATATGATACATAAACTAAAAGTACACTTAGGTATGTTATTGACATTCCAAATCAACTTGTGCCAATTGAAAAGAGGACGAGTGGTAGTAAGCATAGTAAAAGCCGACCCAATGGAGAAGCCACACTGGTGAGAGTTCCTCCTGGATTTATTCCATTTTTGAGCTTTACACTTGACAAGAAAGATAATATCCCTAAGGATGTCATCATAAGAGGATGCTTTGTTTTGTAAGATTCTGTTGTTTCGTTCACTCCAAATGTAATTGATGGCTGCAGCAAAGGATGCTCTTCTAATCATATCTGTGATAGTATTCACTTTGAACTGATTGGACACCTCCATTATCATCGTTTCCTAGGAGTTAGTAGAACAGATGAAAGAATTATAATATTTTATCTCCATCCATATAGCTTTAGATAGCCTACATTTGAAAAAAAAAAATGGTCGCGGGTTTAAACATTATTTGCATAGAGAACACATCAGTTATCGTTTGATATACCACAAGTGAGGGTCTTATTGATAATACGCAATTATTGCGTATTTCATCCTCGAACCTACGCATTTTAGCTCCCTCGGGTGCCTTAATCTCTATATTTAAGCCCGTTAACCAGACAACCTAGGTTTATGTAGTTAACATGCTATATGAGGTATAATTGGGCTTTTGTAGGTATTTAGGTACTAAGTATGAAGTTCGAACGCATTCCGCTCAAATTCCGTACGCAATCGCACGTTCAAGGGCAATTCGGTCAATTCACAGCTTGGGTACCTGGCCCAATATCTACACGGAAGTTGTATCCCTCCTCGCAAGCTTTGGGTGGCCAAGAACGGTGCGCGATTACGATTCAGAATGAAGAAGTTACGGCGATTTTAGCGGAGGGAAAAACCAAACACACCAAAGCAGGGGGAAGAGTTGCAGAGCTGTAGCCATCAATTGATCGATCAAAAGGATCGATCCTTCAGTTTTTCCCTCGAGCTGAGACAGTGGGCTGTTATTTTTACCACCGATCGATCGATCAAAGGGATCGATCGATCGATGCCCTGTTTTCAGCTGATATTTTGGCTTTTATTTTCCTTTTCCTTTTCTTTTCCTTTTCCTTTTCTTTTCTAATTTAATTACTTTTACTATATAAAGGATTTTTGTTGTAAATAACATGGATAATCGATTTTATATAGTTTAGGTTAGGGTTTTGGAGGTTTGAGAGCTCATTTCTTCATTTCTTCTTGGATTGACACCCATTTGGGTTTGTAATTTGTGCTTTCATCTTCCATCTCCATTAATATAAGTTGTATTTCCTTATTTCTTGCTTTCTAATTTAGTTTGCATGCTTTATTTACATGCTTTGATTTAGTTGCTTTCTAGTGTAAGTTTATCGCGTTTATTTACCGCTCTCCTTTACCGCGTTTTTACCATGCTTTCTAGATAAATTAGTCTAGATTGTGTTTGAATGGAACTCACTCGGGTTGATGAGTTGCTTCACTTTGGTGATGGAGTTTAGGGTTCTATTTCGGGTGCATTATCCTAGTTATTTTGCCTAGGGGATTTGACGGGGCATATCATGTATGTTCCGTTCTTACGACCTTGCGTGTGTAATTTATGGGGTATTTGTTGACGCCAAAATCGTATTAGGCTTTTATGCGGATTTAGGGGCGTTACAACCCTTAGTTCAATTAACTGTCGAAACGAGATGCGTTTGTAATAACTCGTCGGCCCATGTGACCATTTTATACTAATTAACTCGGGTGAGGGATATTCGACGCAACCTATAGTTTTTACTCGCTTTATTAGTGTATCTTTATTTTCCCTCGCCTAGATTAAATATTTCCCTTTTTGCATCGTTTCCTTTTTGTTCATATTTATCTTTTACTCTTTTATTTTAGGAGTATTAAATCCTATAAATTCTAGCAACTCGTCTCTCTGGATTTTCAATACCCGGACTTGGCCTCTATAGTCACCCGTTAAGTGTAGTCATAAGTTTAGGTTTTTGTATAGTCCAGGTCAGCCTAATTCAAAATGACCAGCGCGTAGGTGACTCTCGCGTCGCGGCAAAACCCTGCCTATCAAATGGCCTCGTTGCCGGGGACGAGTTTGTTTTAGAATTTATTTGATTTTGTATTTCGTAGTATTTTCTTTCTATGTATTTTTTGGCTAACCCTTTTGCAGGACTTCTACATTTGAGCGCCAAGAAATGCTTGAATTTTTTCCACGTGCATGTACTTTGTGGAATTTACGACTTCGGGGTAAGCATGTCTTATTCCAATTCTTTCGCTAATCATTATGATAATTTTCAAAATTCTCGCAAACCTTTGACTTTTGCTCAATATTTAGAATCCCAAAAAATTGCAACATCTAAAATGACTTTGGGCAAGTATTACAAAAGTCAAGCTTTGGAGTGCGTGTATTTTGATGATGATGATGATAATGATTTTGGGCCTTTATCTCCTTATAACAGGAATTTTGAAATGAATTGCAATAGTTTTCAAAATTTCTATAATAATGAGTTTAAGTTTAAGTCCGATGATAATTTTCAAAGTTCCCATTTTCAAGTATCTGCACCTCGGCCTATGACTTTTGGCGAGGGCTTACGTATGCTTAAAAATGAGAAAATTGAAAATCGTTATCGGAAAGAAAATCGTTTGTGAGAACATGAATTGGATTTATTATTTGAATCCGACGACGATATTTCTTCCGAGACTTTCAAAGTCAATGAATGTTTTGAACCAAATGAGGACTTTGTGCCTACTTTGGAACAAATCATTATCGACTTTGCCCATTGCGTAATAGATATTGAAAGTAAGGATGAAAATGACGTAATATCTATTTGCAATGAAATGATTTATTCTTTGGCCCCCAAAGAAGAACATTTCATTGAAAATGATATTATTTCCTTAGAAACTCAATCTTCATGCGATGATGATTTATCTCGTGAGTTTGAATTTCTTTCCTCCACATTTTCATTTTCTGTTATCACACCGTCATAAGTACCCGATGATTCAGTTGAAACTTTAATGTTTTAGACCTTTTCGCCGATGAGGATTACTTGCTCGAGTCGCCTTCCACAATCGCATCTTTGCCTTTGTGTGCGCCGCCTCCCATTCCAATTTCAGAATCCTAGGGAGGATATTCAGCTTTTCTCGGTCCCCACATTTTTTTGTCACCCGTTCAATCCAAATCCCCCATCGTCCCTCCAAAAATTTTAATTGATGATGGTTCCTTTCTTACGCCTTACCCATGCCTTCCGTTGTTCAAACGGAATTCATATTTTTCGGAGGGCATGCTTGTATGTCAGGGTACACCGGTTATCCACCAAAGTCAAATCGTTTTTGCGATGGACCCTCAATTATTTAGACTTCTAGTGTACAGTTAGTGTGAAGCCTAAATAGTAGGTTGTATATAGTTAGCTTTTTATTATTTCTTTTTATTATTTCTTTCCTTTTTAATTTAGTCTAGTGTAATTAGTTAACTCTTTATTATTTGTTTTTGATATGCTCGGTACTAACTTGGTTTGTAGATTCTTTGGACTTGTTCTTATGGGGATCGCTCCAATTTTGGGTAATATCGTTCCTTTCCTCTCTTTAACTTGGTTCTTAATTAACATTGAGGACAATGTCAAGTTTTAAGTTAGGGGGTGTGGGATATTCTATCATTTTCTTTGTTTAGTCCATGTTTTTGCTCACATATTAGTTACTTAGTATGCTTTTCTTAGAAAATTCAAAAATTTCAAAAAGATTTTCGTTCTTTTTTCTCCTTTATTGGGCCTTTTTCCTTTGTTTCCGATGATAAATTTCAATAAGTGCCTGATCCAATAGACAACTCAATGATGCATGTTCTCGATTTTAGAAGTTCTTAGACTTTTTTGGGGAGGGAAATTTTATGTATATAGAACAAAGTAAAACTTTACAAGCGCGAGGGAGGATTACAGCAAAGTAAAACTAGAGGACATTCCCCACCAGAAGAAAACCTAACAAGTGAAATCCACGAGCAAACAATACTATCACCCAAACAAAGGAGTATACCTAGTTTAAACAGTTATCAGGAATGTTCCAATTCAAACACACCATCCAGTTTTTATAGGTTCTCCTCCCATTCTTCCATCTTATAGCCCTGGTTCTAACCATACTCTCAATTTCCTTGATAATAACCTCCGCAGACTTGATAAAGCCATTGAAATGCCTCCCATTTCTTTCCATCCATAAACAAAAAATGGTAGAAGAAAAGGAGATACACCTGAGTCTATCCATTGTGCTAGATACCACATAAGAGTTAGTGGCATTCTGGATCTCCCTATCCCAGTTTAGTCTACCCTATACTCATGGTTCCTCCATCTAATGTCTTCCCACATTGAGTCAGCAAAGCTGCATTCATTAAATAAGTGCCCTATGGTTTCAATCTCTTGATTGCAGCAGCAGAGGTTATTGTTTGAAATTCCCCACTCAAAGTGCTTGTCCTTCATGTGTAAGGCCTTCTTGCAAGTGAGCTAAAGAATGAAAGCACATTTCAAAATGTTAGACTTGTTCCACACCATTTTATGCCAGTTAATGTCACTGCCATTAGGACTAATTTCCCTAAAAGCAGACCCTATAGAGAACCCCTAGTCTGATGGGACCCATAACACTTCATCACTGTGACCCAATCTTATTCTAGGCAACTGAACATTTTTTTATTTCCATTAACTCCCAAGAGTTTGAGGGCCACACCCAATTAGATTCATATATGTGGTCTGCAAGCACAGCTTTGTGGTTGTTGCCATCATCATACATGACTCTATCCCTATACCTATCCATCAAAGGGCCATTGGGATGCCAATTATCATACCAAAGAAAGGTCCCCCTGCCATCACCAATCCTATGCTTGATCAGAGGTCTACCCAGATGCCTAACTTGCAATATCTTCCTTTATCCCCAAGAAGAATCATTTGGAATAGCCACTGCCCATATGCTTCTTTTTTTAACTTGTATATGTGACACCATCTCACCCAAAGGCAATCTTTCTTAGTCCTCATATCATTGGTATTGTGAATAACTTCATGAATTAAAATTTAATCCCATGAGCACATGCGTTTTTCTTATTTTATTGATTTGGTTTAAGATTTTTATAACTCGGTAATCTTTTGTTGCATTGTATATACTTACACCGAGTAAGCTTTGTACCTTTCGTCATTTGTGCGTGTATACACTATTCTTTCCTCTTTAAAAATGTTGAATTCGTTGGTAATCTCTCTATTCTTTCATTTGATCTTTCATTAATTGAGTTCATATATGAAATGCATCACTTGAGCATGATTTTCATATATTGTTTTGGCTCGAGAATTGCGTAAACTTTGTGAGATGATCATAGGCATTCCTTGTTATGTCACCCATATTCACCTTGACTTCACCTTATACGTTTACCCTCGTCAACCCCTTTGACCCTAAATATTAGCCTTTCGTTTCATTACCCAAATCCCATGCCGACTCCACGTTGGAGTTTTAAACCATATATATTACCTTCCATACCTTTGTTTGGAATGTTACTTGGGATTGAATGTTGTTGTTGTGTTGTGGTTTCAATTTAGGCATATGAGAGTGTGAAAAGTAAAGAAAAGAGATGTGAAAAAAGTGAAGAAAAAGAGAAAGCAAAAAGCAAAAGAAAAGAAAAGAAAACATGAGAAAAAGAAGAAAAGAAAAGAAAGAGAAAGTTATCAATATTGTGTATATAGTTCAATAAGCTGTGATTACTCTCCCCGATGATATATCTAATGCTTGTTTGGATGTAATCTTTCCAATTTTAATATTGCCCGCATTCTTCCATTATCCCGAGTTTTCATTCCGAACACTTTGAATCCGTACATACATTCCATCGTTTTGTACCCTAGCCAAACCTACATTACAACCCTATTAAAGTCTTATGTGATCGCAAGTAGATGTAATTCAAAGGTTCAAATAATTTTGATAATCTATGAAAATGCATTTCTCCTCTTTTTTATGAGCGGTATCTTTCATTGAGATTATAATTTTTAATTTCATATATAGCGTTCTTCATTTGTGACATGTGTGAGGCCTAGTTTCCATTTCCATTTACTATTTATGCTCGCATGTCCCGTGTGTTAACTCCCTGTTTCGGGTGAATTCACTTGATGAGTGTAATGCCCGTGAGCATTGAATGTATGCTTGCTTTTATGTTTATCCGGTTTATATAAGTTTTTCGCCAAATCACACTTTGCATGTGCTTGCTCCCCTCCCACATTTTAAGGTTTCAATTCTATGAGGTGCATTCTATAATGTTAATAATTCAGACTTTTGTTTGAATCCGTTCACTGTGCTAATAATGCGTATGAAATCTTGTTCGCTTTTGTTAGGCTTATTTCGAGGAAACCATGTGATGTTTGTGGGTATCATCCCTGAAAATCCTCACGAGACGACACTAGTCCACTAGGGTAACCTAGGGGTTTAACGGCTTATTGCATACGCTAAATGCAATTGAATCGCCCGTGAAAGTGGCCTTATGCTTTTTTACCATACTTTTGTACTATCTCCTACTTTTGGTTTGCTTGTTGTTCTTGTTGCATCCTATTTCATTGCTAGGGACTAGCAATGTGTAAGTTAGGGGGTGTGATAATACACAAATATTGCATATTACGCATTTTAGCCCTCTTGGGTGCCTTAATCCCTATATTTAATCCCGTTAACCAGATAACCTCGGCTTATATTATTAACATGCTATATGAGGTATAATTGGGCTTTTGTAGGTATTTAGGTACTAAGTATGAAGTTCAGATGCATTCCGCTCAAATTCCGTACACGATCGCACGTTCAAGGGCAATTTAGTCAATTCCCAACTTGGTCACCTGGCCCAACATCTACAGGTAAGTTGTATCCCTCCTCACAAGCTTCGCGTGGCCGCGAACGGTGCGCGATTCCGATTCAGAATGAAGAAGTTGCAGCAATTTTAGTAGAGGGAAAAACCAAACACACCAAAGTAGGGGGAAGAGTTGCAGACCTGTAGCCATCGATCGATCAATCAAAAGGATCGATCCTTCAGTTTTTGCCTTCGAGCTGAGATGTGGGCTAATATTTTTACCATCGATTGATCGATCGATCGATTCCCTGTTTTCAGCTGATATTTTGGCTTTTATTTTCTTTTTCCTTTTCTTTTCTAATTTAATTCCTTTTACTATATAAAGGATTTTTTTTTTGGGAAAGATTGAATATATAAAGAAAATTAAGAATTTACAGAGGAAAAAACCTCAACTGAAGAAAAGGAATCCCGGGGCATATATAAAGAATTTATAGAGGAAAGATTGAATATATAAAGGATTTTTGTTGTAAATAACATGGATAATCAATTTTAGATAGTTTAGGTTAGGGTTTTGGAGGTTTGAGAGCTCATTTCTTCATTTCTTCTTGGATTGACACCCATTTGGGTTTGTAATTTGTGCTTTCATCTTCCATCTCCATTAATATAAGTTGTATTTCCTTATTTCTTGCTTTCTAATTTAGTTTGCATGCTTTATTTACATGCTTTGATTTAGTTGCTTTCTAGTGTAAGTTTATCGCGTTTATTTACCGTTCTCCTTTACCGCATTTTTACCATGCTTTCTAGATAAATTAGTCTAGATTGTGTTTGAATGGAACTCACTCGGGTTGATGAGTTGCTTCACTTTGGTGATGGAGTTTAGGGTTCTATTTCGGGTGCATTATTATTTTGCCTAGGGGATTTGACGGGCCTATCATGTATGTTTCGTTCTTACGACCTTGCTTGCGTAATTTCTGGGGTATTTGTTGACGCCAAAATCGTATTAGGCTTTTATGCGGATTTAGGGGCGTGACAACCCTTAGTTTAATTAACTGTCGAAACGAGATGCATTTGTAATAACTCGTCAGCCCATGTGACCATTTTATACTAATTAACTCGGGTGAGGGATATTCAACGCAACCTATAGTTTTTACTCGCTTTATTAGTGTAGCTTTATTTTCCCTCGCTTAGATGAAATATTTCGCCTTTTGCATCGTTTCCTCTTTGTTCATATTCATCTTTTACACTTTTATTTTAGGAGTATTAAATCCTATAAATTCTAGCAATCTGTGGATTTTTTATACCCGGACTTGGCCGCTATACTCACCCGTTGAGTGTAGTCATAAGTTTAAGTTTTTGTATAGTCCAGGTGAGCCTAATTCAAAATGACCGGCGCATAGGTGACTCTCGCATCGTTGAAAAACCCTGCCTATCACTTATCTTTGGTATTAATAGCGTTCTTACAGACCATTCAAGCAATGAAGGCGTATTTGGGAATCACACTGCTGTTCCATATTAGCTTAGACCATACTGGAGGCGGTGGTTTACTTCGGAAAGTGTTCCAAGCTGACTTGATGGTGAATTTACTGTTTGTCATGGGGGTCCAAAAAGTGTAGTCTTCATTTTGGAAATATCTGATAGTAGGAGCACCATCCTCTATCTTATTTAGTTCCCAGGTAATGGTAGAAGGCCATGCCCAGTTTCCATTCATAATGAAGTCAGCGACTTTTTAGGTAGTATAAAAATACTATCCCAATACACCTGCATGCTGAAAAGAATCGAGGGAACAAGGTTAAGTCTTCTAGCATAGCTCAGGAATCTGTTGTTCCAGCTCTTTATTCTGTTCGTGATCTTGTCAATGAGAGGAAGGCAGTCCTCATTCTTCATCATGGTGGAGACCAAGGGAACCCCTGGATACTTAATAGGGAATTGACCCTTTTGGAAACCTTGGAGGTTGGCCATGGCAGTTTTGTCACTGTCAGAAATCCCTGTCGCAAGAAAAAAGCACTTAGACTGGTTTGGCTGCAGACCAGATAAAACACTAAACTTATTTATGGTTGTGTTTTTAATGGCAAGAGAGTTCAAATCATCCCCTGCTAAGATAAACAGATCATCAGCAAAGCAAAGGTGGTTGATATGGAGATCCTTGCATTTTGGGTGGAAGGTAAAGAGAGGTGAAATGGTATGTAAGTCAAGAAGTCCAACAAAAGCTTCCATAATACATCGGAATAAAAAGGGGGAGAGGGGGTCTCCTTGTCTCAGACCACACTTGGCAGGGAAGAAACCATGAGAAGCACCATTAATAATGATGGAGAACATAGGTGTAGTAACACATTCTTTGATCCATCCAATAAACATATGAGGGAAACCCATGTGGTGAAGGACATGGAAAAGGAAGTCCCAGTTGACAGAGTCGTGCGCTTTAAGTATATCAATTTTTAGGGCACATCTCGGAGGGATATGGTTTCTATGGTAATTTCACATTAACTCTTGCATGATAAGGATATTATCCCCAATGGATCTACCTTGAACGAAGGCAGATTGCCTTTCATTAATAAGCGAGGGAATTTTTAGTTTCATTCTATTGACAATGACTTTTGAGATGCATTTGTAAATAGAATTGGAGCAGGCTATAGGTCTAAAGTCTTTCATGGATGTAGGGGACTTAGATTTAGGAATAAGCACAAGGTTAGTGAAATTCCATTACTTCAGAATTTTCCCATAATTAAAGAATGAGGCCACAGCAACAGTGACGTCCTCTCCCACAATGTCCCAGTTCTGCATGAAGAACTCCATGTTGAAACCTCCAGGGCCTTGGGCTTTGTCTTTCCCAAGTGATTGAAAAGCCCTTCTAATTTCATCAGTGGTGATGGGGGCAGTGATTAGGCTAGCTTGCACATCGGAGAGCTTTTTGGTGATTGCATGTTGGAGGATGTGAGGGTAGGGTGGGTAGTTGTGTTGACCCAATAACAACCTCTTTGCCACTAGATCATTCCCCTCCACCTTTTGGCCCTGCTGGTTTTGAATGCTGAGGATCTTGTTCCTATTGAAGTTACCTCTAACTTTGGAATGGAAAAAAGAAGTATTGAGGTCCCCCTCTTACAGCCACCTTGTTCTGGCCTTCTGTTTAAAATGAGCTTCTTTAGCTATGCAACATTTAACATATTTAGCCCTAGCAATTTTCTCCTCCTCTTGTAAAATGCAGTTGTTGCCCCCCAATGTTTAATTGTCTTTGAATGTTCATAAAGATGTCTTTTTCCTCAGTTGTTCTATGGGATATATTGTTGTAGAACTTGCGATTGAAACCTTTAAGATCCAGTTTGATCCTCGTGAGATTTTTATACACTTGACATATAGGGCTGCCATGGACGCCTCCCATGACTACTTAATGATTAGCTTGAACTCATTATGAAGCATCCAATGTTAAAGAACTTAGACGGTTTAAGCACATGTAAGGGCTTAGGGATGATGGTGATGATAATGGGGGCAATGGTCAGACATACCTTTGCAGATATTCTCAGCTTGGGATTTTGGGAAATCGTTCTTCCATCTATCATTTATGATCACTCTACCAATCTTAGATTGGATGATGGTTCTCTCGTCATGGTTTTTAGTCCAGGTGAAATAAAGGACCCTGGTGATCATATAATCCATCTGGATATTGAATAGGCACTGATTGAAGTCATTAATTGCATTGACATCAATGTCCAGGACACCTCTTTTCTCATTACGAGCCCTGACCACATTAAAGTCCCCCATGCAAATCCAATTATGTTCCTGGAAAGTCTGAGAGCAATCAACAATGTAGGACCATAAAGGGGTTCTTTGGGAGGGAAGGTTAAGAGCATAAACAAAAGTGGTAATGAAAGATTTGTCAAGGCTTAAGGAAGTAACATGACAGGTGATAGCTTGGGGGTTTGAAGTGAGGGTGGTAGTCTTAAAGTGGTTTGGATCCCAACCCACCATAATTCTAGTCACCCTTCCCTCCACAAGGCAGTTATGGGTAGTCTCCGATTCAGGAAAGCAGCCTCTAGTGACATTTGGGATATTATTTCTTCTAACTTGTGTTTTAACTAAACAAATAAGGGATAAGTTATGGGTTTTAATAAGCTTACGAACCTCTTACTGTTTTGGGGGGTTGTTAAGTCCCCTTATGTTCTAACTAGCGATTTTAATCATTACGATTTAATGGTGTATGGGAGAGAGAGATTTGGTATTATCCTTACATTGATTTTCCATTCTGATTTTTTTCCTTTGCTTTTGAGATAGGTTTTGGTTATGTATACCACCTTTCCCATCGATGTCAAGGATCATCAGGGCAATTCCAGTAGGAGCTGAGGTCAGGTCTATTCCACATTCCTCCTCTAAGGTTTGGAGAGCATCGAACCTATTGTTTGTGGTTGGTGTATGCTGGTTCACTAGTGGTATTTGCTCAGTTGGATTAATGGTTTGGTGATCCACCTTCTGACCATTATCCTCCACCATCTTTACATTCTGGATAACGTGCCCAACATGGTGATCCACCTTCTGACCATCATCCTCCACCTTCTTTAGATTCTGGATAACGTGCCCAACATGGGTCCATTCATCAACATGGATGTCTAGGGTAACTTCCTTGGTTTTAGTTTCTTTGGGCATCCATACTCTAGTCATATGGGGGCATTTAGTTATTTTATGGCCAAAAACTAGACAGTTAGAAAGGAGTACGGCATGCCTTGATATTCCACGTTAATCTCGGTTATGTTCCCATCATCGTGCTGAAGGTCTATGGTTTTGGGATAATTGGCCTTAGCTTCCACTTCTATGCATATTATGGCGTAGCTTAATCTGTTCATTTTCTCCATGGTAGCATCAACATAGAGGGGTCTTCCAATGGCACTGGCAATGCATCTAAGGCCTTCTGCTGACCAGCATTGGATGGGCACATTATGGAAGCGCACCCAAATGAGGTCTTTGTTGGTTTTGAAGTTCGGTTGCCATTTCTTTACGATAATGGGATTACATACAAAATGCCAAGGGCCATTAGATAAAATGACTTCTCTCTCTTCATCAGTAGGGAATTTGAATAAGAAGAAACCGTTGTCATGGGGAATAACATGCATGAGACCATGATTGCCCCAAAGTTTGTGGGCAATGGTATTAACGAGAGACAAAGGGAGTCTTCTGCCCAAAAAATAACCAACCACACTATTGCTCCATTTAGCTTTGCTAGCGTTTGCCCCTTCAACCGGTGGTTTTACAAGAATTTTTTCGATTTACCATTACAGGTTGGTTATAAGATAGATGGAGCGTGTGTGTACATTTGAGGGAAACGACCTTACTCCACGATTTGGTCATACTGTTACCTTGCGTAGATGGTACCTGTCTAGCCACCACTATTGTGGGATGAGAAGCCTCTTGTGTCCTATCACATTTATGTGGGAGCGTACATATGTTGTTTGGTTGAACAGTTACCTTGGTCTTCTCACCTTGATTAAAGGAAACTTCTGCCAAACTTTGCAGAGCACAGTTCCCACCAATCTCCATATGGGTCATTTCCTTCTCCATCTGGTGGTGGTTTCCGGTATTACCCATAGCTTCCTCTATCGTGAAACCTTTGCTAAGGAGGAGGTTAAGGTAGATATTCTTTTCTACATTTAATGCTTGCATGGTCTTCATATCATCATTCTCAATGGGATGGCCGATGTTCATATCCAGAATTTGTCCCTCTTCAAGATCCACGGACTTTTCAACAGTATGGTTGACAATAGGGTTTCTAACATGACCTGCTAGAGAGAATGGAGTTGGAGACCAGTCTTCTACACCATCATTCTCACTGGATGTGACCATATCTCCCAAGGGTGGAGTGTGGAGGGAAACGGCCATACCACGTAGAGTAGCAGGAGGGCTAGCCATATAGTTTGAGGGTTGGGTGGACCCTTTCACCATGATGGCTAGACGGCGGGTGGCTATAGGATAGTTAGAGGGTGTTGTGGGGATTGGGTGTTTTGGTGGTAGCTGTAGGTGGTGAGGGTAGGTTTTTTCTAGAGAGAAGGGAGAGCATGTTCGGTTTTCGAATTAACTTCCCTCCTTAAACCCTATCTTGTTAATAAGATATTACATCCTAGAGTATGCATTGTTGTTTGTAGTCGTTCTGGAGGGAAAAATATGGAATTGCTAGTAGTAATGAACCAACTTCTAAAGTTAGGGCTGAAATTTCCCTTAGAGATGACCATTGGCTGCCAGAGATTCAGTACACTGTTCTTGGAAGCTCGAAAATGGGCTCGAGAGTCAGATAATTGGGTGGTACCTACCAATGAAGCCAGCTTAGATGATGTTATCCAGATGATAGCATACTTATTTTAACAGACCGGTAAAATTTGCAGTATGTTTGAGCTACTCGATGCTTTGAAACTACAAGGGCGCTTGGTCCCTTCGCTTCTACATCTCACCGTTGAGTGGGAGGATCTATGCGAAGAGGTCATTGAAGTTATAGAATATATTGACTTCACATAAAAGGATGATGTCGCTGCCACCGGATGGGGGGATGAATTAGATAGTTCAAATAAGGAGCAAAACCCAAAAAAGACTAGCTTAATAGTGAGTATATGTGGAATGATATCATTTGAGGAGCTGTTAGGAGAAATCAACTAAGTGGCCGAACAACCCGAGATAGATGAAGAAATAGAGTTTTTATTTTTTCCCTCTTCTGTGAACCATAAGACTAGATCAGGGAGGCATTACCAGGTTCCAAACCCGCAACCAACAACGATCAATAAAGGAAAGGGTGTTGAAAAACTCCCTATGCGGGAAATGACCCTCGAGGAGAGCAAGATCCTTGATCAGTTGAAGAAAACTTAGGGTAACATCACTCTATGGGGACTCTTTATGCCTTCTCAGCTGCATCGAAATGCCTTGATTAAACTACTTATCGGGCCCACAGTACCTCCTTCAACCATGCCAAAAGAAGCAGTGAATCTGGTCAGATCTTTAACCTCTACTAGAATGCTCTCCTTCTCAAAGAAATCCCTAAGTTTGTACCAAATCACAACTACGATCTTAATATCTCTGTTGAAGTCATGGGAAAGGCCATCCCACTTTCGCTTATCAATAATGGATCACCTCTTAATGTTTTCCCGAGACCGTCCCACTTTCGTTTGTCGACAATGGATCAACTCGTAATGTTTGCCCATTATGAACTCTTAATTTCTTGGGATTGAAAGTGAGCGCCGTTGCTCCAACCTCTGTCGCGGTGAGTGCTTACGATAATACTCGTCAGGAAATAATGGGATCCATAAAGCTTATAATAGGGGATGGCCCTATAAATCTCGTTACTGAATTCTAAGTCATCGATATCCTGGCTTATTTCAACCTATTGCTCGGATGACCATGGATCCATTGTATTAAGGGTTTGTTTTCTTCTCTCCATGAGAAACTGAAGTTCTTGGCCAATGGGAAAGTCATCACCATCTTGGGCGATGATGATAATACTGAGAATACAAGCACCAATAATGCGACACTAGAGATACAACATGGGGAGAATGATACGTTTCATCAGGTTTTTGAGTCGAACCACTTCCACTCCCAGCAGAAGATAACTTCAAAGATAGAGTTTGTCCAGAACACAACCCTTACGGAAACTTCAATGTGATATAGATATTTAAAAACATGCACTGCATGCCCAGACTGGGACTGGGATGATAACAACAAGGAGTACTATAGAACCATAGTGTTGAAGAAAGCCTTTCCTCCTTGTGGCTTGGGTTATCAACTATCATCGTAAGAACACAAAATGCTCTGCCAACCTCAATTGAAGAGAAGGCTATAAGTGCCAAAACTGTCTCAAGAGATTCCTTGAACGGAAGATTCATGAAAGAGGGTGAAGATTTCCCCTTTTGGGGCTTTCTCGAATCGTGGTATGATCATATGGACAAAGATGAAACCAGGAATGAAGATATTTTTCCAAGAGGTATTCATGGACCGAAAGTTCCCAGCATCATGTGCAACCACTCATGGAAAGACTATAACTGCTATTGAAGATTTCAAAGGAAGTGACTCTGAGGATTCATTCAACTTATAGACACTGGGGCTGGCACTCTGCATGATCCATTCAAGTGCTACATCATCGGATACATCCCAGCTGATCAAAGTTACTAATGCACCTCTCCTCAACATGAATGATATACCGGTTCCACCCACTGAAATACAACCCACCTCTGATGTTTATCCAATTTCCTCTTCTTTTGTTGTTCCTCCCTATTCTGATCATAATGTAATCGAGACCTCCTTTGATGAGGTTCTCAACTTTGTTTTTCCCAACAATAAAATAAATGAAGATTTTGAGTATCTTGTTGTGCCTTACATTAATTATCTCGATTCTAATCAAAGTCTTGATGATGATGATTTTTCAAGTGAACAATTCTTAACTAATCTTAATAAGGTTAATAACAAACAACATAATCGTGATCAAGTTAATGAAGATGAAACTGTTGTTATTAATCTCGGTTCTAGTAGCCAACTATGCGATATTAGGATAGGGTCCACCCTTGACGATTAAGAGTGCACGCAACTCGAGGAATTACTAAAGGAATTTGTGGATGTCTTTGCATGGTCCTACAATGACATGCCCGACATTGATCCCGAGATAGCTCGGCATGAGATTCCAATGCTCCCAGAATGCAAACCGATCAAACAAAAATTACAAAATCTCCACACTGAATGGTCGCTTAAGGTTAAGGAAGAAGTGGTCAAATAGTTGAACGTAGGCTTCATCCCCGTGATTGAATATTCCACATGGCTAGCCCGTACGTATGCCAAAGCCAGGAGGAAAGGTTTGCATGTACGTTGACTACCGAGATTTGAATAAGGCCTCTAAAGGATGATTACTCGCTACCCAATATCGACATGATTGTAGACAGTACAAACAGTCACGCTCTTAAGTCATTTGTTAATGGTTTTGCCGGATACAACAAAATCAAGGTGCGCCCAGATCATCAAGAGAAAATCGCATTCATCACTCCTTGGGGAACATTCTGTTACACCGTTATGCCATTTTGTCTAAAAAGTATAGGGGCTACCTACCAGAGAGGATCCACACCCATCTTGCATGATTTGATACACAAAGAAGTCGAGGTCTACGTAGATGATATGAATATTAAGTCTAAAACTCGAGAAGGTCATGTTTCCGCTCTTTGGAAGTTCTTCGAGCGAATACGGCTGATGAAATTCAAGGAGCTAAATATGCTGAAGATGAACGCGGGCCTGATCATACACATGGGAGTGGAGATAAATTTGCACAAGATACTTTGTCACTTTCTAGTGGTCCACTTACAAGACTTAGAGCCAAACATTTTAAGGAAGCACTTATTGGGTTGATCCAAGAGAAGTGGGTTGATTCTGAATAGATGGAGACCAAGATGGGCCCAAATTATAATCAAGGCTTAGTCCATGTCATTAAAGCAATTTGGGGAAATAATTATCATGAAAAAATGTGACCATCATGTTCACACCATAAATGGGCATGAATTTATCTATTTTCAAGGTTAATAAATGGGGGATGAATTTAGTCTTGGTTGGTTATTTTTAAATACATTGAACTTAGTCATTTAGTCATATTTTGTTGTTTTCCAAGTCCAACTGGCCTAAAAAATGTGGGAACTTGTTTACTTTGACAATTGTGTTGTTTTAATGCTATATTTATTTCATTTCCTATTCTTGGAGGGTTGTTCCAAGTATAAATGAGGGGAGCTACGAATTTTTCAAGCACTTTTTGACATAAACTAATATTATTGTGAGGTATTTTTATTCTTCTTAGTTCTTAAGAAAACTTTCTGAACTTATCAAGTTAATCTTGTGGCGTTCAAACAGCCAAACTTATCACCTTGATTCGTGAGAGATTTTTGGGTTTCTTGGTGTGGAGTTTTAATCCTTTGTAGTCTTCGTCCATATCTTACTAGGTAACGGGTCAAGGCTCAACAAACTTTGTTTATACGATCTTGGGTTCTTTAACCATCATTGTTATTGGGTTTCATCACAATTGTTGGTGGGGTTCATATCAACGGCGATACCAAATGCAACTTAACCCACAAAAATGTGTTTTTGGCATTACCAAAGGAAAACTCTTGGGATTCATGGTTAGTGAGAAAGGGATAGAAGTTGATCCTGCCAAACTGAAAGACATACTCGAAATGCCACCACACTAAACAGAGAAAGAAGTTATGGATTCCTTAAAAAATTGCAGTATATCAGCCGGTTCATCAGCCAGTTAACTAGGCCTTTGACCAAATCAAGTAATATCTAGCCCGACCTCCAGTATCCATGCCATCATAACCTGGTCTACCCTTACTCATGTACCTGACCGTAATGCCTTATTATCCCAATACCTTGAACAGTCTTACAAAGAGAGATCCATCTATTACGCTAGTCGTAAGTTGGTCGGGTACGAAGTTAACTACACTGTCTTGGAGAAAGCATGTGTCGCCCTTATCTGGGTAACCTAAAAATTACAGCATTATATGCTCACTTTTACCATCAAATTTGTGTTCGGAATGGATCCTATCAAATACCTGCTCAAGAAACCTGCCCTGTCTAGCCGAATGGCCTAATGGTTGATGCTGCTAGCCGAATTTGATATTGTGTATGTCACGCAAAAGTCATGAAAGGAAGAGTCATCTCTAACTACCTCGCTGACTACCCTATGGAAGAAACCAATGTTTGGATTTTCAAGTTCCCGAATGAAAATATCCTTCGTACCTCCCAAGAAGACCTATGGTGGCATATGTTCTTTGACAGTTCTGCCAATAAGAAAGGGTATGTCATTGGGATACTCCTAATTTACCCTAATGACTCTCACACTCCCATTGCCATCAAGCTGGATTTTCCTTGCACTAATAACATGACCTAATACGAGGCATGCATGGTAGGCCTTAAAGTCTCTCTCAAGAAAGGAATTCGATACCTAGATGTCTACGGGGATTCAACCCTCATCATCGATTAAGTACTCAGAAGATGGAAAGTGAAGAATGAGAAACTCTTACTTACCCTTCCATTCTCACCTAGAAGAGTTGGCCTCCCAATTCTAAGATATCACCTTCCACTACGTGCCATGAGCAACCAAAAACTTAGATGATGCCCTTGCTACCTTAGCCTCCATGATTGACATGCCCGAAGGAATAACGATGCCCCCCTTCCCAGTCCAAAAGCAAGCTAAACCTACCATCTGCTACCACATTGAGCTCGTCACGAAAGAAGATCCCGATATAGAAAATTACTGGTATTATGATATTTGGCGCCTCCTTAAGCATGGTAGGTAACCCCAATATTCGAACAAGAAAGGCCGAGCTACACTCCGTAAACTGTCTGCCCAGTACATTGTGTGCGATAAAGCACTGTTCAAGAGAAACTTCGATGGAACCCATTTACAGTACATCGCAAGGGCTGATATTGAAGAGATGATAAAGAAAATCCTCAGTGGGGAGTGCGGAACCCACATGAATGGACATATCGCCAAGAAAATCATCTAAAAGGATATTATTGAACTACCATGGTCCAAGATTGCACCGCCTATGTTCGGAGATGCCTTAAGTGCTAATAATTTTCTAATCTCAAATAAGTCCTCCGCGATAATTGTACAATATGACTTCTCCCTGATCGTTCTCCACATGGGGCATCGATATCATAAGGAAAGTTAAACCTAAGACCTCCAATGGGCATGAATTCATCCTGGTTTTCATTGATCACTTCTCCAAATGGTCGAAGCCGAGTCATATGCAGTGCTGAATGCTAAAAAGGTGGCTAAGTTCATCAGGAAAAATATCATCTGTCGATATGGAGTCCCGCATGAGCTAATATCACACAACAGCTTACATTTTTGAGGCAGAAGTCACATAATTGGTAGACGAGTATGGGATTGAGAGACATAAATCTTCTCCCAACAGACCTCAAACCAATGGTGCAGTCGAAGTCACCAATGAGAACCTCAAAGAAATCATTAGCAAAATGATCGAGAGTTACCGAGATTGGGCCAATCAGATTCCTTACGCCCTTTGGGGATATCGCACTTCAGTTCGAGCATCTACTCGGGCTACCCCATACTCTCTGGTATACGACATGGAAGCAGTCCTACCCATTGACCTAGAAATTCCCTCATTACACATCATGCTTGAGAGCAAAGTCAGCGAGGAAGACTGGTATCAGAGACGTCTTGACGACTTGTCACTCTTGGACGAAAGGAGACTGAAAGATCTATATCTTATACAAGGGTACCATCGCCGAATAGAATGATCATTCAACAAGAGAGTTAAGGGCGGTGGTGTTCGTGAAGAAAATTTAGCCCTTAAAGAAATTATAGAGCCCGTCTGGGACCCCAAAGAGAAATTCATGCCCAATTGGAGCGACCCCTACTTTATAAAGAAGATCTTATATAGTGGCGCCACTATGCTCACCGACCTCGATGGGGAAGAGATGGCCCGTCCAGTCAACTTGGATTGTCTCAAGAAATTCTACCCTTAGTTCAAAATCTCGGCGTGCTACGACTCTTCTCATCTCCCTTATATTCTAAAAAAATTTATTTATTTCCTTCTTCTCAGAACTACGTGCATCCTGATCCTCTAAAAAATCTTTCAAAAATAAATTTTTCAAAAACCCCGAGGTACGTAGGCAGTTCATACGCTTCACATGAGCATGACCTCCTATTTTTTCACAAAATGCTATTATTTTCTTATCTCCGAGATGGACAGTTCATTTTATCATTTACATGAACAAAAGGATGATGTATTCCTTTGCAATTGGTATAGATAATTCAAATGCAAAAACTCATCAAGAGGCACAATAATATAATTAAACCTTCTTTATTCAATTAATAAGAAACCCGGTACGATTACAAATATCAGTGTAGGGAGTCAAAATAACTCCGCCCTTGCCTTAGTGTCCGAAAAACAAACAGAAGCCAAACTACTCCTAAAAAACCTTCCTAAAGTTATTCCTACCAGAAAATAACCAGATCCATAACCAAACACCATAAAAAAGCTTCACCAATAAAACTCCCCAGAGATCCTACTCGCGGCTGCCAGATGAACAAGCCCCATCGTCATATACATCTTGGGGTTCGCAAACTTCCCCTTCTTGGATGGAATACCGAAGGTGCTCCATAGAACAGTAAGCCCGGACTAACCTGGGGAAAACCACAACACCTCCCTCCATGGTGTCAAACATGGAAAGCCACCTCAATCCGGTCTCTTTGGCCAACATCTTAGACACTACCCTCATCCACAACCACTTCATGTAGTCCCCAAAAACATGCCAAACTCTACTAATAGATTGGGAAGGATAGGTAGATGGTCGACGACGCTCCCACAAGGAGCTCAGCCGGATACACAGGACTTCCATCAAATTTTCCACTAGAAAGAAGTCCAAAACACGGGAAGGCACGAGCTTTTCCCATCCAAATTAGCGTAGGAGCCGCCAGCGAAAGTAGATGAGGTCTACTGGAGACCAACCAACCGAACATATTGGAATTCTCCCAGTTCTAGAATGGGCTACAACTCCCCCCACCAGGGTACTGACCACCACAGACATTAAGTCCCGTTCTCTACAAACTTGTTCTCCTAGTTCTCGACATTCGGGCTAAAACTGAAGAAATAGCGAGTAAAGAAGTTTAGCACAACTGCCAAGGGATATTTAGGAGGGACCTCCAAACGAAATCTCTCCGACGGTCACATAAACAACATAACGGGGTTGCCCCTCAAAAAGACAGAATGGCCTTCCCGCCAAGTGTCTAAAAAATTTTGAGTCTCTGTCAGTATCACCGCTGTAGGATTACGACGGTACGGTATCCACGCAGTGATAGCAGCCAGTTGAAGGTCCACTAATAGATCCCCGTTCACCAACGATAGTTTTGAAGTTAAGTCAAGGATAGTGGCTTCGGCATAGCCCGCATCACCAACGTCCTGTAGAGGCACGTAATATAGCATAGCCAGGAGGGAGATCATTCCTCTCATGACCAATGACCAAGCTGCCGAGGGTGAAATATGGAGAAGTCCTGCTAACAGCTCCCGAGGAAACCGAGAGAATTCTGGCATGGCCATTGCAACACTGAGGTTTGCCCCCAACATAGCAGAGAACTTTTCGTAAGTTGGACAGACTTCGTCAGCATCAAAGCAAAACACATAATCCTTGGGTTACCAGAATTGTGGCTCCACCATCATCATGTTCCAGTCAATAGGTCGGTTGCGCCACAATGAAACTCGACGCATGTTGAAGGCATCGTAGTCTACATTATATGAGCACAAAGCCTCTAAATTTTCAAAATAAGAGGCGAATTCAACGCTTCCTGGAAGAGCCATGCCAGAAATGATAAGACAAGAAACAAGAAATAACAAAAAGAAAGGAAATGTGGATGGGTGAAGAAAACACTCCACCATTACCCCTTTTTATAATTGAAAAAACTTAGCTAGAGATAAGGGTCTCGCAAAATCTGGATGAAAACCTACCCCATCAAGGACCAAGTAGTTTAAGAAAGTGAAATCAAGCCTTGGGATGATTGGACTGGACTGACCTGCCGATAGGCATCCCCCCATTTTTAGCAAATTCTCTTTTTCCTTCTTTGTCAAAATACGAAATTCAAAATTTATTTTTATTTTTGAAGTCGGGCCAATTCCTCAGTTATACTTTCTCAAAATAAATTTATTTCCTTTTAAGTTATTATAATTCTTTTTACGGTCGTAACAACAAAGTAAAAAGTGCATTAAGTCATTAAAGAAAAGATAAATTAATAAAACCCTATTGCATATATATTGCTTCATTACATTTGTCTTGCAGGAAAAGAAAACATAAAAATAGTGGGACTCAGCCCCACCCCCCCCCAAAAGACATTTTTTCTCTCTCAACTTCTCACATTTCTCTCTCTCTAAAAGACGCCCCATCCCTGTGGCATATGAGTTTTCCCCAGTGACGAGCTGAAGAGCCTACTTTACCCAATCTAGACCCTTCCCTAGACGAAGAAAATGGCACCAAACAGGAGGGAACCGGGATCAAATCCCGAATATGATTTGCCACGAAAGCCACCCAATCTCGTATGTCTTTGAACCAAGTAGTCGACACCGGGATATACTATTGAAAAAATAGAAAAGATAAAATCATTTTGTCTAAGACAGAAGAAGAAATTATAAGGACAAAAGTCAAATAAATTAAAGGTATACCTCCGACTGAAGGACATCCTTTGTCAGCCCCAGCACATCCGAGTCCATCGCATTGGGGAGATGCAGCATATGCATCGATCCTCTATCATGTCGTCTATGGTTATAGGAAGGAGGAGCCAACTGCAGAAACAAAACCTCTGACGTCGTCACCGCTGTAGTTGTCGATGCACCACTAGTACTATGGGCGGATCCCACAGGCCGACTCCTTTCCCCTACCATAAACTGCAGGGGGAAGATGAATACCATCATATATGTTGGGAGGCATCAGCCAACTCGACACAAAATTTAGATAATCATAAGTCACCGTCGTGTCGGTATATGATGAATAAGCCTCGCCGGCGATCGCCACCACCCTCGCCTCCTACGGCATCTCCCGCTCCCACCTTATGTACCTCAGGGGACTTACAGGTGGCACTATCACCTCGTCCTCCACCACCTTTCGGATTACTCTCTACCCCAGATACCAGGAGTAGCCAAACTTTTGCACCAACAGACGATGCAACTGCTCGTTCCCTCCGGTCACCTCCCGCGTGTTGGATGGACGTCTCCCAAGGATATAAGGTCACTCACAAGATCTCCATCGAAAAATTAATATTTGAAAAAGGTCATCAAAGAAAAATGGTCTCAAGAGGAAAGAATAATTTACTCGATCACTCGTCAAGCCATTCAAGACCTGACGCACCACTGCCAAAGAGAGAGACTGCCTCGACTGCCGGTTGGACTTCCGCCAAGGTACATAGGAAGAAGTCCCGCACCGACTCATCCTGCAAACCTATCAAATGGGCGTTAAGCCCAATCACCTCATAAAACCACGTCTGCAAAGGACAAGGATCATCAATCTGAAAAAAGCAATCAAGGAATAAAAAAAGAAATAAAATACATAAAGGAAAATGCAAAAAGGAAAGAATACCTCCAAAAGATACGTGGTGCCAGTAAAGGTCTGCGAGTGGTACCAGTAAAGGTCTAAATGCATCCCAAGACGAATAAAGGGTCGCCAAGTCAGGCTCCCCCATTCAAAGAGAGGGATATTCGAAAATAGCCTCAAATAAGGTAAAAATCACAAATGGATGAGGTCGCCGCTTGACGCCCCCAAAAACCTTCCTAACATTAAAAGGATAAATAAACGGGCCATCTGTCGCACCTGTAGCCCATCAGTCTCATTAATCCGCCGACTCAACAAAACCTCATTTGAAAGAGAGAGACAGATGGAGTCCCCTGAGACTATCTGCCTAACATCACCCAACTCAACCTCCACCATCGTTGGCGTCACCCGTAAAGTCTGGTCCACCTCTATCTGGTCCCCTCATAGTCTATGCCCTAGAAGCATTGTGTGGGTGGTATCCCATCACCTCTCTCCCAAAGCGTATAGGACAACCATCGAACGGTCTCATCCAATGTAGATGCCAAACTGTCAAAGCTAGATGATGAAACCACCCAACGCACCATAGGAGGAAGGTGCTCCCAGACGTCCTTGAACCCTGTCGTCCCCCGAGAACGCAGGTTCGACATAGATATATCAGTCTGTCAAAGAAAAAAGGAAAACCCCTTGTCGAATTTCAGAAAAAATAAGGAAATACATCAAGGAAAATGGAAATACCAAAGGTCATTAACACTTACATAACAACAAGGGTTCACCACCCTAGACGATCGATGGTGTGCAGGCTCACGCAGAAAAGTCCTCTCATCCTGAACCGGCTCAAATGATTCAAAGACATTCTCATTACCCAGCACTAAGGGAACCCTGGCCCTCCACTCCAAATGTGCCCAGTCGTCAACACTCAAACCATGGCATGTGGACTACACTGCTCGAAAAATCCACCATTTCTTAGTATTGGAAGAGAGGAGAACGCTATAACAGTTAGCAGAAAAGGAAGGTAGAAGATAAAAGATCTAAAAGCAGTGAAAAATGAAGAAATCTTGCCCCTTTTCATTGGAGGCTAAAGGGCACACCGATCGATAGTCCCCGGCCACATATCGATCAAAACTATCCCTTCACCTGCCCGAGGTAGCCCAAAAGACCGTGCCACTATCGTTTGGTACCACTACACCCTGCCAGTCGGCACCTCCCTGAAGTTTTGTACTAAAATTCCCAAAAAATGCAGGAAAATGCTGAAAATTCCCCAAAAAATTCCTAAAATTGCCAAATGAATTTTAGAACTTTTTTCACTAAGAATAAACATTTTTTCAAGACTTTCAAATCCCCAACTAAATTAACACCACATTTTCTCCAAGAATTATTTCCCTAGAAGAATTCCCAAATCCAATTGGATATCTCCCCAACAACGTCTTCAAGGGACACAGTAAAAATCAAAGACAATTCCACAACATGGCTATATCCAATCCTTAGATTAGTATCTTTTTCATAGGGAAATCTCCAAATTTTCCTAGAATAATTATATTCTACTTAAAGCCCTCAGAATTGGCTTCGACTCTCAGAATTGGTCTCTTCTACATAAGGTCCTCAGAATTGGTATCGGCCCTCAGAATTGGCCACTTCTACTTAAGGTTCTCAGAATTGGCCTCAATCCTCAGATTTCGTTGCTTGTACCTAAGGTCCTCAGAATTCGCTTCGACCCTCAAAATTTATCGCTTTTACTTAAGGTCCTCAGAATTGGCCTCAGCCACCCTCAGAATTGGTCGCCCCTTCTTAAGGTCCTCAGAATTGGCCTCGGCCCTCAGAATTGGCCTCTTCTACTTAAGGTCCTTAGAATTGACCTCGAAGATTGTGGCATATAGCAACTCCAACTGATGCCTCTTGGACTTGGTCCAAAATCATGAAGCGGAGAGGTACTGTCAGACCTATTGCCATGTCTTCCATTGGCAATGTCCGTGATACTTTCTTTTGGCATGACAACTAGCACCCTAAGGGGCCCCTATGGCCTCTTTATGGTGATAGAGGCATTTATGTTGCTGTTAGGAATCACAAAGCTAACCTAGTTGATTTCATTTCCAATGATGGATGGTCTTGGCCTGCAACTATTACTTGGGAGCTAAATGAGATAAAACATGTTGTTCTTCCCCAAATATATCCTCTTATAAAGGATAAAATTATATGGAAGGCAAATTCTAATGGACTTTTTACTACTTCTTCTGCCTGGAACTCCACTCGCATGCATGACCCTCAATATATTTGGGCTATGTTGGTTTGGAACAATAGTAATATTCCTAAATGCTCCTTTATCTTTTGGTTGGCCTTTCTTGATTCTATCAACACTAAGGACAAGACTTACAACTGGGGTATTTCTGATAACAATCTTTGTGGGCTTTGCAACAGTGATATTGAGAATAGAGATCACCTGTTCTTTAATTTCCCCATCTCCCAAGACATTTGGAAGGAGGTCAAGTACATAAACTCCTACTCTAATAATGCTTCCTGCTGGTCCAACATCCTTCTTAATGCCTCGAATTTTTTTGAAGGGAAGAGCCTTATTGCTAAGGTTAGGAGGTCTACCTTATCCAGCACCATATGTTGCATTTGGATGGAGAGAAACAAAAGAATTTTTACCAACCATCCTAGATCTGTATCCAGCGTCTTAAAGGATATTTCCTTCTTCACTAATTGCAAATCCAAACAGTGGATGGAGCTAGAAGGAATTTCAACAATTGGTTGACTTGTCTGAATTGGGGTCTGGATGAAGATCAATTGCTTTTTTTTTATTAATGTTTGGTTTATTCTTTCATAGATGATCCTTTTAGGATCTCTTTGCTTTGTATATGCTTCCCCCTTTGTGGTGTGGGTCTATTTCTAGTTTTAGGTCTGTTTATGCTGTTTCAGGCCCTTCCTTTTGCCTTGTTCCTTAGGAGATGTTTTATCTATCTCTCTCTTGTACAATTCCCTTTGTTTTAATATATTTCAAATTTACTAAAAAAATAGCTTTTACTTGGCCTTGTCATATATGTGAACTTGTTTTAAGCTTAATTGAATTGTGTATTTTATCTTGCTAGTGGTGAAACGAGGGGGAAGTCATCTTTTCCCACTAAGGTTAATCTGACCTAAGTGGATATTGCTTCTTTCTCCTTGGAGGGTTTTCCTACTTTGAGTGAGCCAATGGTTTTGGCTATTGGTGGTGCCTCATTACTGATGTTCAAGCTTCAAATGAGGAAGCAACCATATCTCTGCCTTCAGCTAGCATTCCTAGTCAAGTTGAAATTTAAATACAACCACGTATGGATGAGGTAAAATTTCCCTTGTCGTCATGTGTATGCTAGTTCATTTAATCCCATTAGTCTTTTTGTTGTGATAAGCGATATATCCTTCTTGGATATACCTTAGAAACAAACCTCACATGCTTGATGGTTTTCAGTTACTCATATTAGAAAAATTCTTAAGTTTCTTTATCACCTGCTTGGCAGCATACTCAAACTTAGAAATTTTTCTCTAAACATACCTGCTTGGTGATATATCCTGCCTGGGTATATTTTTTCCGAATAAACACCTACTTAGGAAAGATTTTCAAATCGACACCTACTTGGTGATTTGTTTATTTGATTGAGTAAAACTCAGATTTCAAGTTTTGTTACCTTCTGGGTGATGTACCCTGCTTGGGTATCTAACTCTTGAAAGAAAATTCACTTTCTTGGTGAATTAGCTTTTTGCTAATTCCCTTGGGGCCAGTGCACCCCTTGTTTGGGGATAGAGTTATCTACAACGCTTCTAGCAACCACAAGGCTCGGGTGGTTGACTACATTGTGGAGAATACGTGGAGATGGCCTGCTGCGGTTACTTGGGACCTTCTGAATATTAGGAATGCTAACCTGCCCTAGATCAGTCAGGGCTCCCTTGATGAGGTGGTCTGGATTCCCAACTACTCTGGGTTCTCTATTGGATCAGCTTATGATGAGATTACTCCTAGCCAGCATTTTGTTTTTTTGGCATAATATCATGTGGAACAAGGTTAATACCTAAGTGTGCTTTTATTTTATGGATGATATGTAGGGATGCCATTCACACCAAGGACAAGCTCTACAGCTGGGGCATTTCTGAGGACAATTTGTGATGTAGCTGCGCTAATGGGATCGAGACCATTTCCCATGTCTTCAATGAGTGTCTTGTTGCTATGGAGGTGTGGAAGGAGGTTAGGACTAGGAACTAGGAGTACAGAGATGCTATGGACTGGGATGGTGAGATGCTTCATGCCATTTCAAATTATAGTGGTCCCAGCCTCTATAACTGTATTAGGAGTATTTATTTCTCTACTACTATTTACTGCTTGTGGATGGAGAGAAATACTAGACATTTCAAGAGGGTGTCTAAGAGCAGTCATGTCATTATCAAAGAGATCGAGGTTATGATTAAAGCACAGGTTGTGAATTGGAGGAAAGGGACTAGGAGATTCGAGAACTGGATGGCTTGCATGAATTGGGGAATCCCTGAGAGTGCACTCGTTTAGGGCTTTTGGAGGGGGGGGGGGGGCTTTCTGCCCTTTAGTCTATTGTCTTTTTCTCTCTTTTGGGGTATGACCCTAAGGGTGTTTCTGGGTTTTCACCCATCTTGCTCTTGTAGTAGTTCCGTTTGTTAATATATACATAATTTTGCCAAAATAAAAATACTTTTTGCTAAGATTTTCTCATTTTACCTGCTTGGTATAGAAGAAATTCCACAAAATTTGGCTGACTCTTTTTATGTTTCCTCTTATGCAGCTGAAGCCTATGATTTAGAACATTCCTCCGTTGTCACTTCAAATTTCACATCGTGAAGTTGATGTTCCTACTTAAGCAATGGTGATTGATCATGTTGTGGTAGTTCCTTCATGAGTAGATTATTCTCATGAGAGTGATCATGATTTTACAGCCAATATGAATAAGGAAGAAAATTAACGTGGTTGTGATTTTCCCATGCCCAACGTTGCACCTTTTGAGTTCTATTGGTAGGTGCTTACTGTGCTAGAATGCATGATTGATTCTTATCCAGAGATTTTCACTACGGATTGTAAGCCCTAATAATATGGTTATTAGCTATGGACTTTGAGGCATGGCAGATAACTTGTCTGATATTATGAACATCCTAATTTTAGCCTTAGATTGATAACCCTTGAATCAACAACTGAGTAACCTCAAAGATCAGAAGAATCATGGATTTCATTTCTCGTGTCTTGTTAAAATCTTAATGTACCTTAAAATCCCAACATGTCAACCTATCTTTCTCAATATCTCAAGAATATCTAGGATCTAAGAGTCAAAGAAGAAAAATTAAAAGAGCGTGACACTCAAATTAAAGAGCATAACCACAAAGTGAAAGAAGACCAAGAAGTTTTGGTAATGACCATGAGAGAATGTGAAATCAAGATAAAGCTAAAGAATGAAGGTGAATCACGTATCTTTGCTTCAAATGAGTATCAACATGATGTTTCCAAAGACGTATCTTTTTTGCTTCATGATGGCTATTTCACTTCTCCTAATCTATGGTTTATCTTAGGATAGATTTTTCCTTTGTTGTATATCTAGGCGATAGTCCCAATTTTATGTTGTAACTAACTTCAAGTCAAATACAAAGGTATTTCTATTCTTCAACTCATGTGTTCCTTACTCATTTAGCTTTCTTCAACACTTGTTTCGTTATATCAAATTGTAAACGATATTTTACACGTGTTCCATTGCAATCTCTAAGTGCTAAGAGTAAGGAGTAAAAAAAATAAATGCAAGTGTTTTATACACATGATAAACCTTTAACCATTTTTTGTTGACTTTGTAAGGTCTAATATATGGTCTCTACCAATTGGCTGCAAACTTTGGCAATGAGAGTCCTCTAATGTGGTTGATATCATCTTTCAAAACTAAGTCCCCTTATACATTTTTTCTTAGTTTCACCAAGTTCTCATAATCTTCAGAAAGTTACTTTGTGTAGATCCAGTTGCTTTCTCGCGTTATCTCGATTTTCATCTAGTGCCTCTAGTTGAACGTGCCTGCTCTGGGGGAGCATGTTGTTTTGCAAGGTGTATCTAGTAGAAGGTACTTCTAACTCTATCAAAAAAATTACTTCAGAGATAAACTAAGGAAAGAGGTGTATAACATGTTCATTTCCTCTTGGTATTTCGATAAGCCCAAAGAACCATAGGGAGCTTGTCATCCCACTCGCTCAAAAAATCTTCCATCATCTTGGAAGAAATATTAATCAAGGTCTTGTTTCTGGCCTCTTCTTGGCCATTACCTTTGGGATAAGCAACTATTGAGGTGTGGTGGATGATTGAATATTTTTTTGTTAGCATTGCCACATATTAGTTTATAAATGGAGATCCATTATCTGACAAAATAACCATAGGAATGCCAAATCGAGAAATGATGTATTCTTTTATAAATTGCACCACCACACCCGTCATTGCTCTTTTCAAGGGTACTGCTTCTACCCATTTCGTAAAATTCTCAATTGCCGCAAGGATCTATATATTTCCTCTAGATGGTGGTTTAATTTCCCTCACCGGGTCCAACTCCGAAGTATGGAATGGATAGGGAGTTGCTAGCGAATGGAGTTCTACCGATGGAGGTTTCCACGAAGTTAGCATGCCTTTCACTTCCAACCAAACTCAGTTGAATCTTTCTCCATAGTTGGAAAATAATAGCCAAGTGTCATGAGTTGATTGCACAACTTGGCTCCTCCAATGTGAGTTGGATCGTGATATTGCTTGAGGACTTCCTCTCTTATGATGCATCGTAATAAACAGTTGAAATATACTCTTCTAATAGGTAAAACCTTGGGCATTTTCTTCTCATTTAAATGACATCAGATTTCTCACCTGAAACAATTCCATCCTTGCTAAAATATATGTACGGTTGCCTCGAGTTCGTTTGGGCTTGCAAAAATTTGCACTCAACTAGTTGGAATAAATCTTAACACTTAGAACATTTTCTTTGTACTGTTGTTATGTCTTTCTTCATCGAAGGCCACAAAAACCTCTCTTTAAATTCTTCTATGTAGAGAAATTTTTGTGGTCTCACAGTGCTCCTCATGAGTTATCTTCAACTGTCTTTGAGCTTCCTTTGGACCAGTGCACCTAGCCAACTATCCCCCAAGATTCTTATAGTAAAAATTTAGTTGAAGAAGGAAGAATTATGCTAACTCATTAAGCATCATTGTTCCATCTCTTGTCTACACGTATTTACTTATTTTTACTCTCCAATCTAAGGCATCATCAATTGGAAAGAGGAGGAGCACAAACAATGGAGTTGTCCTTCGATGGATCACCACGGTTGTAGATTCACCTTCCATATCCACCTTGGCATAGGTGTTAGCATTCCATCTCATTATTCTTGGATGCCTTTCCACTTTAACCATATAAAACCGGTCGATCAACCTATGCATGAGCGTTTGATAATGTACTAGACTTATGTGTTTCAATGAATATTCCCCATTTACTTCTTTGACCACCAAGTTTGAATCTCCTTTGATGCAGAGCAAACGGATGCCTCTTCACAACGCTTCAAGCAACCCTAAAGTTAATGCTTCATACCTACCTCTTTATTTGAGCAAGGAAAGTCCAACTTGAAGGACAAAGTAACCTCTTCCTTTTCTCTGGAAAAAATCACCCCAGCTCCTCTTTTACCTTGAGCCGATGAAACATCAAACTCCATTAACCCTTCCTCCAAATCTTCCTCACAAATATTGTCTTACAGATTATCACCTAAAATATTTCGTGAGGTGGCTCGAACAAACCTAAGGGAAAAATGGACAAAATATATGCGTAGGCGTGGCTCTTAATCGCATGAGGGACCACACACTTTAGCTCACTAACAAAAGAATGAGGAACCACCTTGATTCTCTCCCGATCAAAATTGTTTGTTCTAATAAAAAATTAATTGGATCACATTTTGTCACTATGTGAATAGTGAAAGATAGCATATAATGTCGAAGTTTTGGGAAAATAAACACTAAATATAAGCAATGTCTCTCTATGCTCGTATATATTATCTCGGAATTATAGATAATTCTACTCGAAGAGTAGAAAATTCTCTCTTAACCATCAACCTCTTATGACAACGAAATGCACCGATGGACCTCATAGTAGAGGTAAGATAAAGCAGTAAAGATAGTCCAGCTTTAGGTGGAATCACCATTTGGGGAAAGGTGAGAAATCTCTTATGCTTGTCAAATGCTTCCTGGTGTTGTTCCTCCAATTTGAACTTTGTGGTCTTTTGCGACAACTCCAATAATGGATGAGTGATCTCAGATAGAACTGGGATTAATCTTCTCAAGTAGGAAATCTTTTTTAGGAAACTCTTCATCTCCTTTTGCATCTTTGGAAATGGTAATTCAAGGATGTACTTTCTCTTGTCTTGATCCATCTAAACTCCTTGTCAATCAGCCAAAAAGCCAAGAATTTCCTGTTTATTACATCAAAGGCACACTTTAGTGGGTTCATCTTGAGATTGTACTTTATGTGCCTATTGAAGGCACTTCTCAAATCAGCCAAGTGTGAATTTAATCACCAAATCATCCATGCAAAACTCCAAAATGTCATGAAATAGGTCATGGAAAATGGCCATCATAGTTCTTTAATAAGTTTCCCCCGCATTTTTATACCAAAAGGCATATTAGTATACATTGAATTTCCCGAAGGAGTTCAAAATGTCATCTTCTCTGCATCAGTAAGATCCATCTTTATCTCGTTATAACCCACACAACCAACTATGAAGTTATACATGTCATAACCAACTGTTTAATTGATTAGGTTTTCAATTAAAGGTAGAGGGTACTCGTCTTTAGTGCAAGGTCTGTTGAGATGTCTAAATTCAACACAAATGTGAACTTGTATTTTATTTTTATTTTCCACTAGCACAATGACGAAAATCCAAATTGGATTGAATTAGATTGATAAATCTAGCTACCAGTAACTGTTAAACCTCGGCCTTTATTCTGAGATTAACTCAGGTTTGTACGTTCTTGTGGCCCACTTGACTAAAATAGCTCAGGGCATGACATTGATCTTGTGATAACTCACTTCTTGATCCAAACCCGACATCTCAATATACGTCCATACAAAGACATATTTGTAGTCTTGTATAAGCTTGATTAGTTCCATCTTCTTCACAGCCTTTAGATCTTTCGATATAAAGATTGACCTTGCCTCCTCTCCATCCTCAACCAGATCAATCTGCTCCAACTCTTCGACTTGGGGATTTGGGTGGTCCTGCATGCACTCAAGTTTATCTTCAATATTCTCAATAGATTCTTGAATGTTGGAATGATCAGTGACAAGACATTGCCCTTGATTATCCACCAGAAAATATTCATATACCAGGTTATCTTCCTCAACTTCATCGTCTTCCCCTCACACCTTTATAGGTGATACAACCAACATGTTCGGAGAGTGAAGCATGATGTTGTTGGATGACAAACTCTCCAATGTACTTGGGAATAGTTTGGGTCAGCTTGAATGTCTTATCACATGGCATATTGTGGTGAATTCTTAGGAGGATAAACCAAACCTCCTGCCACCATTGTATTTTAAAAACTCACTACTTCTTCTATGGTGCAAGGTAAAGCAGATCGAACTTCCTCTTATTGTCCTTCATTGTTTTCTCACCACCTTCAGTTGCTTTGGCTCCATTTGTGTAATTAATTCGAGAAGCCTAGCCTCCTATTCCAACTTGAGTCGTTTGTTGTTTAAGCACAAAATTTGTTAGGATAGGGTTTGGATGAACCATTAGCACAATGTTTCTAGTTGCTTTCGTGAAGGCTACAAATATGCCCTCACAAGTCTCATTAATCAGGTGACAAATATATTATGTCAATAATCCCTTCGCACATATTTGAAGAAGCTTGTCCTCCATTGCATCTTATTTTACATCAAGAGAGTTTTCCCTAAATCTTATAAAGTACGCCACCAACTCTTCACCCTTCTTTTGTTTCTCTCGAGCAAGTCGTGTCAGTGAAAACAAAAAAAAATGCTCCCGCTTCTCTCTAAAAAACCTTCAACCAAACACAACCCTAAAACGACCACCGCCTTACCCTACCAATCTACCTCCGGCCACCTTGACCTATAGGCTACCATGAACAAACTACCTCCGGCCATTCGTGGTGGGTGGGCTCGTAACCCTACCCCTTCCCAAACGTCCTCGCACACGGATGGGAACTCCCAGAGGCGTTCCCCCCTATGGAAGTTGCTAGATTTGTTCCATTTGATGCAGTGAGATTTCCCTCCAATCAAGACAGCGGCCTGGGAATGGAGTCTGGTCCGATTGAAATACAAGATTCAATTGACAAGGATGAAAATGAAGAGGGACAAATTGTTGCCTTAGAAGACACGATTCAGGACTCTAAGATTGTAGAGATGTACAAGGAATTCATGAAGCATAAAGGGTTCTCGTATGAGGATGTTCTGCAACATGGTAGAGCCATTAACGAAAGCAAGGATTCCCCCAATAATGGGGATGGAGATATGAGAGGGGTAAGGCAAGAAGCAGGGGATTGTAATGGTAGTGGACCTATTCCTTGCTCCACCAAGAACGCAGCTGTGGAGAAATCTTGGAAGGATGTTGTTGCCATTAAAAGATGCCCCAAGCTTCGACTCACATATCATCCCCCCTCTATTTCTGATAACAGGATCATAGTGGCCCCTCCAGTGGAGATAGCAGCAAATGGTTATGCTAAATGGGAGAATAGCATGGTGGGATGCTTTCTGGGAAGGAAATTACCTTACACCTTAGTTTGCAATATAGCACATAAGTTATGGAACAAGTTTGGCCTCAAACAGGTTGTGGGTCACAACAATGGTTTCTATTTCTTTATGTTTGATAATGCTAATATGAGGGATGAGGTTATTGACAATGGCCCTTGGCATTTTGTGGGGAACCCTATTATCATCCAAAAATGGGCTCCAAACTTCTCTTTCAGCAAAGACACCACTTCTGTGATTCCTGTTTGGGTCAAATTTCATGACATTCCTGTCCAGTTATGGACAGAGGATGGGCTGAGCTATGTGGCTAGCTCAGTTGGAATTCCAATGTATGCTGATACTATAACTGAAGGAATGCAGAAAATCAGTTTTGCTAGGATATGTGTTGAGTTAAAAGTCATGGGAGAATACCCAAGGACCATTGATATTAAAATGGAGGATGGGTCCATTGCTGTGGTTGCAGTTGAGTACCAAGAAAAACCTCCTTCGTGTATCAAATGTGGCATTTTTGGTCATGACCTCCTCAATTGTCAGAAGGCCAAGAAGGCATGGGTGGCAACTAACAACAAAGAGATGATGTTTCCTTTCAAAAGTCAGACTGAGATTCAGAAGGCCTTAGAAGAGGAATGGACCCAAGTGCAATACACTACCAAGAAGAATCATAATGACAAGAGGGAAACAAAACCATTAGAAGTTCTTGCCGAGGTAGGGATCAATCTAGTGCCTACTGCCAGGAATGATCCTGTAGCAGGGCAGCCTGAGGTAGTTACTATGCCAGTGTTAGAAGAAGGGGATAAGAGCATAAATTCCCCTAATCCATTTGTTATTTTGGAGACTGAGAATGAAGATCCTCTAATGTCCACTCCTGCACCAGCTGGCTTGGTTCTTAAGATTAAGGCAGTTGATGAACTTGACAAGGGGCTGGAAAGGGGAGGTGACAAAGGTGGAGGCAATGAGTTACCTGGGAGTAACAAGAAAGGGAAGAAGAAATCGGGCAACAAAGTTAAGAAGTTTCGATGACCAGAATGGGTACATGGAATATAAGGGGCCTTAATGCTCCCCACAAGCAGGTGGAAGTGGTTAAACTAATCAAGGATAATAGATTAGACCTTATCAGTCTTGTGGAAACTAAGATTAGAAGGAACAATATGGAGACTATTAAAAGTTCTTGCTTCTATCATTGGGAGTATGTCCATAATTGCCCCACGGATGGGGGTGTGGCCAGAGTGATTGTGGGCTGGAACCCAAATATTCTGAAGATTGAGGTGATCTACACTCATAGACAGGCCCTGTTCTGCCTTGTAAATATCATTGGTACCAGCTACTCCTTCCATGCTACCTTCATATATGGGGAAAACCTTCCCGAGCAGAGGAGATGCCTTTGGACTTTCCTTAGAGAGAATAAGTTGGTGGTTAATGATGGACCTTGGATTCTAATGGGGGATTTTAATGTGGTCAGATGCCAGGAGGAAAAAGGGGGAGTTTTGGGTATTGACAGAGCTGCTGCTGAGGAGTTTAATGATTGTTTGAATGAGCTAAATGCGGATGATATGGTCAATAGTGGGTTATGGTTCACCTGGAATAGGAATCAGAGGGGTGAAAATAATGTTCAATCGAGGATTGATAGAGTCATACACAATGATAGGTGGGCTGCTCTCTTCCCTAATTCTCAAGCTATTACCCTTCCTTGTGGAATTTCGGACCACAGTCCCATAATCACCAATTTGGATAACACTACTAATTGGAGTCCAAAGCCTTTCAAGTTCTTCAACTTCTGGATGAATCACGATGAGTTTATGCCTACTATCATTGAAGCTTGGGATATTGAAGTGGATGGGAACCCAATGCAGAAGCTCTTCAAGAAGCTGAATAGAGTCAAGGCCTCTTTGAAGCACTTTAATAGGAAGTTCTTTAACAAGATTTCAGCAATGGTTGCTGATTCCAAGTCTAAGCTTGATGCTATCCAAAGTGATCTGGACAGAGATGGTGCTAATAGGGAGAAGCAGGATGCTGCTAAGGCGATGAGAACCAAATATGCTAAGCTTAGGAATGAGGAGGAGTCATTCCTTAGACAGAAGGCTAGAGTTAAGTGGCTGCAGCTGGGAGACCAAAATAATACATTCTTTCATAAGAAGGTAAATCAAAATGTGGCTAGAAGGAAAATTTTGAGCATTGAGGATGATCATGGTGTGAGAATTGAAGGGAAAGAGCAGGTGGCTGGAGAAGCTGTGAAATTTTTTGGGAACCTGTTAGGGAATAGGTCGCGATGTATTGATGCTAACACTATTTTGGGGGAGGTGATTAAGAATAAACTTACCTCTACTCAAGCTGAGTTATTGGAGAAAGAGGTCACTCATGATGAAATCAAAGAGGCAATGTTTGGAATTGGGTCTGACAAGGCCCCTGGTCCGGATGGCTTTAACAGTTATTTCTTTAAAATGAATTGGCAGCTTGTTGGGGAAGAGGTGTGTGAGGCTATTAAATTCTTCTTCGATAATGGTAGTTTCTTCAACCAGTGGAACTGTACCAGCCTGGCTTTGATTCCTAAGGTTGCTGCCCCTAGAAGTATGAGGGATTTCAGACCCATAGCGTGCTGCAACACCTTGTACAAGTGCATCTCCAAAGTTATCACTCGCAGGCTTAAGAAGATGATGCCAGACCTCATTAGTAATAATCAGGCTGCCTTTGTTCAAGGCAGATCCATTGCTGATAACATCCTGCTTTTACAAGAGTTAATGAGAAATTATCATAGGGACTCTAACCCTCCTAGATGTGCAATTAAGATAGATATTCTTAAAGCCTATGATACTGTGAGCTGGGACTTCCTGATGCAGCTATTGACTCATGTTGGCTTCCCCCCCAAAGTCATTGGGTGGATCTCCAAGTGTGTGACAACTACCAGGTTCTCCATTAGTTTGAATGGGGAGCTGAATGGGTTTTTTCATGGGAAAAGAGGGCTCAGGCAGGGAGACCCTCTCTCTCCATATCTTTTCCTGCTGGTGATGGAGGCTTTCTCAGGGATTATTTCTAAAGCTGCTGAATCTGACCTGTTCAGTTATCACCCTAGGTGCAAGGAGATGGCCCTTACCCACCTTAGTTTTGCTGATGATCTCATAGTTTTTGCTGGTGGGGACAGGGTGTCTTGCAGCATTGTGAAGGAGGCCATATCTAATTTTAGCTCTTTAACTGGGCTTATGGTCAACATGGAGAAAAGCAGCCTCTTCACTGCAGGGGTTAATGGGGATGGGATTCAGGAGATCTCCTCTATTCTGGGAATACAGCACAGCTCCCCTCCTTTCAAATATCTGGGGGTTCCTCTCATCACAACTAGGTTGAAGAAGGAGGATTGCTCTCAATTGGTGGAAAGGATAACTATGAGAACCAGATGTTGGACTAATAAATTCCTGAGTTTTGCTGGTAGGCTCCTCCTTGTGAAGACTGTGATTTTCAGCATCCAAGTGTATTGGGCAAGCATTTTTATCCTTCCCAAGAGCATCATTAAAAAAATTGAGCAGATTATGAGGAATTACTTATGGAAAGGGGATGAGGCTAATAGCAAAGGGGCAAAAGTTGCTTGGAAGGATATTTGTGTATCTCTGGATGAGGGGGGGCTAAATATCAAGTGTCTAGAGACATGGAACAGAGCAGCTATGGCTAAGCACTTGTGGAATCTTTGCAGTAAGAAGGACAGCCTATGGATCAAATGGTGCAACATTTATAAGATCAAAGGAAGGAGCATCTGGGCTCTGAGTATCCCTAATGATTCATCATGGAGCTGGAGGAAAATCCTCAAGAGCAGAGAGAAGTTTAGAAGCAAAATTAAGACCATCATTGGGAATGGTAATCTTGCTTTTATGTGGTTTGATAATTGGCACCCTAATGGCCCGCTGCACCCCTTATATGGGGGAAACATTGTGTATGACTCTGCTAGTAATCTTAAAGCAAAAGTTTCTGATTTTATCCACCACTTGGAGTGGAGATGGCCTTCAACTGTGACTTGGGAGCTGAATGAAGTTAAGAATGCTATTCTTCCTACTATTCAGGATGCTAATGATATTGTTGTGTGGCTGCCCTCTAGTAATGGGAAGTTCACCATAGCTTCTGCTTGGGATCTTTTAAAGGCACATAAGCCTATGGTTAAATGGAGCAAGTTTGTGTGGAGTAAGGTATGCATCCCCAAATGCTCTTTCATTACCTGGTTGGTGGTTAGGAGGGCCATCAACACTAAAGTTAAGCTACATGAGTGGGGGGTTTCTGTGGATGACCTGTGTGAGTTATGTGGGAATGAGAGGGAGACTTATGACCACCTGTTCACTCAGTGCAGCCTTAGTAAAAGTATATGGCATGAGGTGTGGCTAAGAAACCAATGCTATAGGGATTCCATGGATTTAAATAGTGAGTTGGATAAGGCTACTATTAACCACTCTACTAAGACTCTATGCGATAAGATAAGATCCTTATCCTTTACTACTACTATTTACTGTATTTGGATGGAAAGGAATGCTAGATGCTTCAAGCATGTCTCCAATTCCCTTGACTCCATTGTGAAGGGTATTGAAAACATGGTTCGAGCAAAAGTGCTTACTTGGAAAAAGGACAGAAGGAACTATGCAAACTGGATGGCTTGTATGTACTGGAACATTCCTGAAGATAGTCTTCTGTACTATGGAGTAGGCTAGTTTTGGCTCTTCTTGTTCTTTTGTTTGCCTTTGGGGTATGCCCTGGGGTTCTTTTTCTTTTGTTAAGGTTTTTTCCTCTGTAAATTCTTAGTTTTTTTTTATATATTCTCAATCTTTCCCAAAAAAAAAAAGTCGTGTCAGTGCAAACTCATCTCCAGCCAAAAACAATTTTGAACAAACGGTACATGCATGTCATCCCTAGTTGCCAAAATTCTTGGGTCCATGTGATATTACCAAATGTAAGCTTTATTAGTGAAGGATTTGGAGAACTCCCTCAAACACAACTCTTTAATGTTGCAATTAGTACCCAAGTGATCAACAAATCATCTAATGTTCTCCTTCAATCACTTTCTATTGAACTTCTCAAAAATTCGGGGAGTATACTTCTCTGGGTAAGATTTTTCATTGTACTCTTATGGATAAAGAGTAATGAGGTCATCATTAATGGAGGCAACTATGACACCCCGACTAATTAAATACCGGGTTGCTACTCCTTTATTAAATCAATACAAAATGCCAAGTTGGTCCAGTAACTAGCATCACTGTCGAAAACATTTTTTTTATGATTACTAACCACCTAGTATTTAAAAAGTGAGTTGTCAAATTTTAAATTAAATCTGATTAACATGCAATAAATGAAATATAGAAATGTAACACAACCATTCACGATAAAGTCCAACTATAATGAATCAACAATTAAAGATGAGTCTAGAGGAAATACTCCTCACAACAATCCCAATATGAAAGGAAATAAAACAAGTGTGCATCCTGAATTAATTACAAACCAAAGTCTGAATAACTGAAATATAAAAGGAAATGTCTCGAAAAGAAATGGGCGACATGTCCTACATCTGATGAAATCTGAATATAGAGTCAAGGCAAATGAAGCGTCTAATAGATAGGCCCTGTAACTTCCACAACAGCTACAGCTCGTCACCTGACTGGAAATACTATGCATGGTGTCCTTGTGGCTGGGCACCTAAAAATGGTTTTTACAAAAAGATAGATTTGAAAGCAAACGGGTCAGAGCCCGAATGTGGAGAGTATTTTAAAAACAGCAAGTGCTTTAATAATAATTAAAACAATGAATGCAAGATACATGTTAGGACGTGCTCTCACATGAAATACTCACCTCTCGTCTAACTGTGCACTCCTAACGTTCCTGTACTCAGTCATGTGTTATTTTTTTTTTCTAACTAAACCATCATAAGTTCTAACCCAACTACTCGATTCACAATATGAATTCCCAATGTTATTACTTAAATAGATAGCTTTACTTGAACTCGGATTCTCAATTGTTAGCATTACCGTTTACTGGAGGTTATCCCCTTATTTATCTTCTCAAGGAGTTACTATAAATGATTCTCATAAATAAATATCACAATTCCTTTTCATTCAACCGTATATTATTCACATCATAAATATACAATATAAGCACCCCGAGCCTAAGTTGCGGTGCACACATACTCTGCTATCCATCCCGGTACATCACGTACATAAGGATTACAAATTCCGAATCTCTCAGGAATTGTTAGAATAAGCACAACACACAAAAATGGAGGCGAACATAATTCAACATATCCATGGGTCACGTACATACCTACGCTCCATAGTCAGCTGACTTAATAACTCACAATTAAGTCATTCCCTTGAACTATGTCCTCTAGGTACCAAACTAAATCTGGGCACACAAGGATTAGAAGGCCCTAAGCGAACGTAAACCTCCCGTGATAGCAAGTATGATAGGTATGTCATACACATAAGATTATATACTAAGCATGCACACATCTTAGATATCTCAATATTAATAAAGGTATTTTCTACATCCTTATACCATTATTCCAATTGTATACATTTTTAGTTTTCCGATAATATATAATGTAGACTGTCGACACATCTCACGTCATAGATTCTTATACTTAAAACCTATCTCAAAGGGGTTATTAAGTTTCCTATTATTCCCACATATTACATCATTATTCTTAAGGTCCTTACTTCTGCCCCAAACCTCAATTCATCAATTTATTCAAAATTACTCTTTTAACCCTAATATTATCTCACTCATCGAGCTTCATTAGCTTTTAGAATAATTCCTCTATTTAAATTCTAATTAAGGTCCAAACTTTATAACCATACCTACTGGTCTTCCTTAAGTCTAAGGATATTCATAAGGTCTCCAATAATATTTTCCAAGGGTTAACATCATTAAAATTTAACTAGGGGAAATTTTACTCTTTCTGGGAAGGTCGATCGATCGACCTTGACCTTCGATCGATCGATGGTGGTCGATCGATCGACTGATGAATGTCGATCGATCGAACGCACCAGGTAGGTTGCGGACTGCTTCGATTTGCAGTTTTCAAATCATCTCAAAACACCATTAACAAGCATGAAACTTAAGATAACGTTATAATATCATCATACAACCATCCTACAACAGTGTTAACGTTCTAAAACCAATAATTCATCATTCAAGGGCTTTGTTTGGATCAAATCTTCATCAAGAATTCCAGTTTTCTATTTCTTTCAAGAACATTAATAAACTTCTTCTAAAATCCATTTTTAGATCATTAATGGTTATGTTTTGAATGCATAATTCGTCCAGAATGTTTCTACATGCAATTCCTAACATAGTTCATAGTTTTAATCCTCAAATTCATGGGTCTAATCAATCTTCCAAGATAAATTTGATGATTATCCTAAACATGGAAAAGCATAGCATTGAATCAATTATAATTAAACCACTTGCCTCTAATCTTTCTCTGAATTTGATGTTGAATCTTGAAGGCTGAGTTGTTCTCTCTCTTTCTCTCTGCAGAATTCTCTTCTCTCTCTCTCTCTCTACAAGTTCTTCTCTAAGGATGATGACAATGGAGGTGGGGGTTGGTTTTTGGCAAGTTAGAACTATTTCTTAACTTCTCCCGTAGCCCATTAAGTCCCTTAGTGTAGTTAGTGGGTTTAGTGGATAGAGAATAAGTCAGATTTTTATTTCTAGTTTTCGTGGGTTTTAATTCCCAAATTTCCGAAATTACCAAAATGCCCTTTTAAGTTACCGGTATGGCCCAATAATGCCCCGGGATCCAAACTTAACCCCCGGCTAGTGTTTTCTGACTATTTCGACCCTTCCGGACACGTTGGCGCACTCAAAATGACCATACGGTTAATAGAAATAAAATTCACTTTTTAATTAAATAATTACTTTCCTGACGCGACTGTCACACGCGTCTCAACAAAATTTCCCAAATTGCCGTATTTTAATCTCGCGACAATTTCAATAGTTACAATATTCGTATATTGCCATATATACACATTATAATCAAATACTAACTCACATCTCGTTAATATTTTATCCGGATTAATTCTCAATTAATTCACATTTAATTCAATTAATCCCATAAATAAATATCGATAAAAATGCGGGGTATTGCATACTTCCCCCCTAATAACTGGATTTCGTCCCGAAATTCGGAACTAAAAAGTACCTGGTAAAAACAACTCTGGATAACGTTCGCGCATCTCATCCTCGCGCTCCCATGTGGACTCCTCGACATTATGATGTCGCCACTGAACACGCACTAACGGGACTATCTTTGACCGCAGTTTTCGCTCACTTCGGTCCAAAATAGCAATCGGCCCCTCCTCGTAGGAGCTATCGGGCTGGAGATCGATGTCCTCCAAAGCAATGTGAGAATGAGCCAAATCATCTCTAAGATATTTCCTTAGCGAGGAAATATGAAACACATCATGAATCCGATGCAAATGCTCCGGTAACCCAAGTCTATACGCAACAGACCCAATCCATTCGATGATAGGAAATGGTCCCACATATCTCGGTGCCACCTTTCCCTTCTTCCCAAATCGCATAATCCCCTTCATAGGAGATACTCTGAGTAAAACCTGGTCCCCCACTTGGAACTCCCTGAAGAACCTCTTCGCATCAGCATAGCTCTTCTGCCGATCCTGAGCTACCCGAATGCGACTCCGTATCAATTCTATCCTCGCCGAAGTATCCTGAATCACTTCCAGCCCAAGTAGTTTGTTGTCCCCACCTCCAACCAACATGCTGGGGAACGACAAGGTCTACCGTACAACACCTCAAATGGAGCCATACCAATGGTGAACTGGTAGGAGTTGTTGTAAGCAAACTCCACCAGTGGAAGATACTGCTCCCATCCACCCCCGAAGTCAATGATGCACATCCACAACATGTCTTCCAACATCTGATTTGTACGCTCGGTTTGCCCATCGGTCTGCGGATGATAAGCCGTACTCAACCGCAATTCCGTGCCCATGGCCTCTTGAAAACTTTCCCAAAACCGTGAAACAAATATCTTGTCTCGGTCAGACACGATATTTAGGGGCACACCGTGAAGTCTCACTATCTCTGCAATAAAGAGTTGGGCATACTGTCCCGTAGTCTCTGTGAGGTAGGCAACCCCGTGATAAAGTCCATGGAGATGCTCTCCCACATCCACATCGGGACCTCTAATGGCTGTAGAAGTCCTGCCGGTCTCTGATGGTCCACTTTTACCAGCTGACAAGTGGCGCATTTAGAAACAAACACGGCAATATCTCTCTTCATCCCGCTCCACCAATACTGACGTCTCATGTCCTGGTACATTTTGTCCCCACCAGGATGTACCGTGAGCCGTACGACTCTGCCATCACCTCGTGTCGCAATTCATCCCCTTCCGGAACTACCAGTCTCCCATTTAAGCGTAATCCCCCGTCTGAGCTAACGGTATAGGACTCGGCTCCCTTTGTTAATAATCGAACTATCTGCTCCTGACAGAACGAGTCATCTGCTTGTGCCTTTACTTCTTTCGTGACAATCTGCGGTGTAACAGTCATCACTGACATGAATGATCGGGCCACTGCATCCTGGTGTCCCAACTCCTTCCACTTTGCCTTCCACACCCCCTGCCACCTCATCTACTGGCCTACGGCTCAACGCGTCTGATACCACGTTAGCCTTCCCCGGGTGATATTGGATATCAAACTGATAGTCCTTCACAAACTCAAGCCACCTTCGCTGCCTCATATTCAGCTCCTTCTGCGTGAATAGGTACTGTAGGGACTTGTGGTCTGTGAACAATCGAAACTTCTCCCCCAAAAGATAATGTCTCCAAATACGAAGGGCAAATACCACTGCCGCTAACTCCAAGTCATGGGTAGGGTAATTCTTCTCGTGAGGCTTAAGCTTACGGGAAGCATAAGCTATGGCCTGACTCTCCTGCTGCAGTACACCTCCAAGTCCTTGTAAGGATACATCGGTGTAAACAAGATACTCAACTCCCGATCTCGGCAATGCTAACACAGGTGCTGAGGTTAACTTGTCCTTCAACTCATCGAATGCCAACTGACAGGCATCACTCCAAATGAACGGCACACCTTTACGAGTCAGATGTGTCATGGGACCTGCTATCTTGGAGAAACCCCGAATAAACCTCCTGTAGTATCCTGGTGAGCCCAAGAAACTACGGATCTCAGTCGGTGTCGTGGGCTATCCCCACTCCCTCACCGCGGATACCTTCCCCGGATCAACAGATATCCCCCGGTCGGAAATAATATGCCCCAAAAACTGAACCTCTTTCACCCAAAACCTGCACTTCTCATACTTTGCATACAGCTCGTTCTGACGTAGCGTCTGCAAAACCTGACTCAAATGCTCGGCGTGCTCCTCCTCTGTCTAGGAGTAAACCAGAATATCATCAATGAATACAATGACGAACTGATCTAGGAACTCTCTAAACACCTTATTCATCAAGTCCATAAACACGGCTGGAGCGTTGGTCAAACCAAAAGGCATAACCCGAAACTCGTAGGAACCATATCTCGTTAAGAAAGCAGTCTGCGAGACGTACTCCTCCCTGATACGCAACTGATGGTAACCAGATCGCAAAGCAATCTTCGAGAAGAAAGAAGCTCCTCTCAACTGGTCGAATAAGTCATCGATTCGGGGCAACGGATACTTATTCCGTATCGTGACCTTATTCAACTCCCGGTAATCCACACACAACCTCAACGATCCATCCCTCGTCTTAACGAACAACTGCTCAATCTGATCCAACAACTGCTCAATCTGATCCCGTAACTCTCTCATCTCAGCTGGAGCCATACGGTAAGGTGCGCGGGCAATAGGCCGAGTGCCCGGCGTCAAATCAATCACGAAATCTATCTCTCTACTCGGAGGTAATCCAGGTATATCCTGAAATACATCGGCAAACTCTCGAACAACCGGAATCGAATCAAGTGGTATCACCACTTCCTTAGAGGTCTCCTCCTCTATGTAGTACAAATGAGTGGACGATCCTCCCTCAGGGCGAGGCATCGCCACTAAAAACATCTCCTGCCCGGGAATGGCAAAGATAATACTCCTACTAAAACAGTCAATCATGGCTCGGTACGCTACTAGCCAATCCATACCAATAATGGCATCATATACCCACACCTCTACACATAAGCGAAATCATGGAACCCCGACTCAACGGTGAGTCTACATAAGTAGTGGTGCTCTCTGCGGTGTCTAACAATCCAATGGTGCGTGCAAATCTCATAGCAATAAAATAGTGTGTAGCCCCCGTGTCAAATAAAATGCGCCCCAGAGTCCCCTGAATAGAGAACATACCCTCAATAGCTGGCGGATTCTGTGGGGCTGCGGCCTGCTGAAGCTGATACACTCTCCCATACTGAAGTTGTCCCTGCTGAACTGGGACCGCTGGATTGGGTGGTAATGCTACCATCTGCGGTGGTGCTGGGAGGGTGGCGGGAAACATAGGCCTCTGTGGCTCGTGTCGAGCACCCTGCTGCTGCTGCTGTGGGGCCCTGCCCTTATCAGGACAATCCTGACGTTTGTGACCAATCTTACCACAAATGAAACACTTCCCCTGGAAGTTTCCCCCTCGCTGTCCCTGTTGCCCTCGGCCTTGGTGGCCGTTACCATTTCTGCCCTGGCCTTGCTGGCCCTGGTGAAACTGCTGTTGTTGACCATTTTGACCCTGCTGGCCCTGATGGTCGTTATGACCCTACTGGCCATTCCGGAATCCTCCCTGACCGTTCCTGAAACCCCCTGATCGGAATCTCTTATGATCCCCCTGCTGGGAACCCTGATCACTCTACCTATACTGACCCTGAGCTGATTGTGCCCCGCTGGCACCATTTCCCCCTATCCTGCCCTGATGGCTGGACTCTCCTGATCGCTACCCCTCTGTCAAGTGAAAGCGGTGGTCCTGGAAATGGAGCAATGCAGCGTTAACCACGTCAGAATTAGTGGCCAACGAGAGGTTCCCCAATAAATGCTGATGGATCCTCCAAGTCAATCCATCTATGAATTTCTGAATCTTCTTCTCTTCCGTCGGTATCTCATCCGGTACAATGTTCAGCAAATTTGTGAATTCGGCCTCATACTCGACCGCAGTCTTACCCTCCTGTCTAAGGCTCATCAACTTCCTCCTCATTTCCGTGTGAACAACTGACGGAAAATATTTGCGGTCGAACCGCACCCAAAACTCCTGTATAGTGAGAGTATCTCTCTCCTCTGCGGTGGTAATAGACTCCCACCACTGCAATACAACTCCCACTAGCTTGAAAGTAGTTAGTATCTGCCTCTGAACATCGGTGCACTCATACATCCTCAAGTGCCTCTGAATATTCTTCCTCCACTGACTAGATACCACAACATCGGAGCTACCTGTGAACTCCGGAGGGTGTGCTTTATGAAAAGCATCTCAAACTCGTTCCCAAGCAGACGGGAATGCATATGCCTGAACTGGAGCGGCTACCGGCGCCTGGGGTGGTGCCTGCTGTACAATGGCGAGAGCGGCATTTACCGCTTGGGCTACAATGGCTGCAACCTCGGCGGCATTCATGGTGCCCTGTACTGGAGCTGGCTGTGTCTCGGGCTGTGCATCCCTAGGAACTCGCTGCGCACGTCGTGGAGGCATCTGAAATGAGAATAAAGTTTATAAGTTCGCAGTTATAAACTTAAAATAGCTGAAGAGAGAAGCATACATAAAAGAATACAACAGTCCTAAAATATAGGGCTCTATATCAAAGAAAGCTCAGCGGAAACATAATAAGCCGTACAGATCCTAAAGGACACTAGAACCTGATGCTCTGATACCACCTGTGACACCCCGACAAAATGCCAAGTTGGTCCAGTAAATAGCATCACTGTCGAAAACATTTTTTTTTTATGATTACTAACCACCTAGTATTTAAAAAGTGAGTTGTCAAATTTTAATTTAAATCTGATTAACATGCAATAAATGAAATATAGAAATGTAACACAACCATTCACGATAAAGTCCAAATATAATGAATCAACAATTAAAGATGAGTCTAGAGGAAATACTCCTCACAACAATCCCAATATGAAAGGAAATAAAACAAGTCTGCATCCTGAATTAATTACAAACCAAAGTCTGAATAACTGAAATATAAAATGAAATGTCTATAAAAGAAATGGGCGACATGTCCTACAACTGATGAAATCTGAATATAGAGTCAAGGCAAATGAAGCGTCTAAAAGCAAGGCCCTGTAACTTCCACAATAGCTACAGCTCGTCACCTGACTGGAAATACTATGCATGGTGTCCTTGTGGCTGGGCACCTAAAAATGGTTTTTACAAAAAGATAGATTTGAAAGAAAACGGGTCAGAGCCCGAATGTAGAGAGTATTTTAAAAACAACAAGTGCTTTAATAATAATTAAAACAATGAATGCAAGATACATGTTAGGACGTGCTCTCACATGAAATACTCACCTCTCGTCTAACTGTGCACTCCTAACGTTCCTGTACCCAGTCATGTGTTATTTTTTTTCTTCTAACTAAACCATCATAAGTTCTAACCCAACTACTCGATTCACAATATGAATTCCCAATGTTATTACTTAAATAGATAGCTTTACTTGAACTCGGATTCTCAATTGTTAGCATTACCGTTTACTGGAGGTTATCCCCTTATTTATCTTCTCAAGGAGTTACTATAAATGATTCTCATAAATAAATATCACAATTCCTTTTCATTCAACCGTATATTATTCACATCATAAATATACAATATAAGCACCCAGAGGCTAAGCTGCGGTGCACACATACTCTGCTATCCATCCCGGTACATCACGTACATAAGGATTACAAATTCCGAATCTCTCAGGAATTGTTAGAATAAGCACAACACACAAAAATGGAGGCGAACATAATTCAACATATCCATGGGTCACGTACATACATACGCTCCATAGTCAGCTGACTTAATAACTCACAATTAAGTCATTCCCTTGAACTATGTCCTCTAGGTACCAAACTAAATCCGGGCACACAAGGATTAGAAGGCCCTAAGCGAACGTAAACCTCCCGTGATAGCAAGTATGGTAGGTATGTCATACACATAAGATTATATACTAAGCATGCACACATCTTAGATATCTCAATATTAGTAAAGGTATTTTCTACATCCTTATACCATTATTCCAATTGTATACATTTTTAGTCTTCCGATAATATATAATGTAGACTGTCGACACATCTCACGTCATAGATTCTTATACTTAAAACCTATCTCAAAGGGGTTATTAAGTTTCCTATTATTCCCACATATTACATCATTATTCTTAAGGTCCTTACTTCTGCCCCAAACCTCAATTCATCAATTTATTCAAAATTACTCTTTTAACCCTAAGATTATCTCACTCATCGAGCTTCATTAGCTTTTAGAATAATTCCTCTATTTAAATTCTAATTAAGGTCCAAACTTTATAACCATACCTACTGGTCTTCCTTAAGTCTAAGGATATTCATAAGGTCTCCAATAATATTTTCCAAGGGTTAACATCATTAAATTTAACTAGGGGAAATTTTACTCTTTCTGGGAAGGTCGATCGATCGACCTTGACCTTCGATCGATCGATGGTGGTCGATCGATCGACTGATGAATGTCGATCGATCGAACGCACCAGGTAGGCTGCGGACTGCTTCGATTTGCAGTTTTCAAATCATCTCAAAACACCATTAACAAGCATGAAACTCTAAGATAACGTTATAATATCATCATACAACCATCCTACAACCGTGTTAACGTTCTAAAACCAATAATTCATCATTCAAGGGCTTTGTTTGGATCAAATCTTCATCAAGAATTCCAGTTTTCTATTTCTTTCAAGAACATTAATAAACTTCTTCTAAAATCCGTTTTTAGATCATTAATGGTTATGTTTTGAATGCATAATTCGTCCAGAATGTTTCTACATGCAATTCCTAACATAGTTCATAGTTTTAATCCTCAAATTCATGGGTCTAATCAATCTTCCAAGATAAATTTGATGATTATCCTAAACATGGAAAAGCATAGCATTGAATCAATTATAATTAAACCACTTGCCTCTAATCTTTCTCTGAATTTGATGTTGAATCTTGAAGACTGAGTTGTTCTCTCTCTCTCTCTCTGCAGAATTCTCTTCTCTCTCTCTCTCTACAAGTTCTTCTCTAAGGATGATGACAATGGAGGTGGGGGTTGGTTTTTGGCAAGTTAGAACTATTTCTTAACTTCTCCCGTAGCCCATTAAGTACCTTAGTGTAGTTAGTGGGTTTAGTGGATAGAGAATAAGTCAGATTTTTATTTCTAATTTTCTTGGGTTTTAATTCCCAAATTTCCGAAATTACCAAAATGCCCTTTTAAGTTACCGGTATGGCCCAATAATGCCCCGAGACCCAAACTTAACCCCCGACTAGTGTTTTCTGACTATTTCGACCCTTTCGGACACGTTGGCGCACTCAAAATGACCATACGGTTAATAGAAATAAAATTCACTTTTTAACGCGACTGTCACACGCGTCTCAATAAAATTTACCAAATTGCCGTATTTTAATCTCGCGACAATTTCAATAGTTACAATATTCGTATATTGCCATATATACACATTATAATCAAATACTAACTCACATCTCGTTAATTTTATCCGGATTAATTCTTAATTAATTCACATTTAATTCAATTAATCCCATAAATAAATATCGATAAAAATGCGGGGTATTACATACTTCCCCCCTAATAACTGGATTTCGTCCCGAAATTCGGAACTAAAAAGTACTTGGTAAAAACAGCTTGGGATAACGTTCGCGCATCTCATCCTCGCGCTCCCATGTGGACTCCTCGACATTATGATGTCGCCACTGAACACGCACTAACGGGACTATCTTTGACCGCAGTTTCCGCTCACTTCGGTCCAAAATAGCAATCGGCCCCTCCTCGTAGGAGCTATCGGGTTGGAGATCGATGTCCTCCAAAGCAATGTGAGAATGAGCCAAATCATCTCTAAGATATTTCCTTAGCGAGGAAATATGAAACACATCATGAATCTGATGCAAATGCTCCGGTAACCCAAGTTTATACGCAACAGACCCAATCCGCTCGATGATAGCAAATGGTCCCACATATCTCGGTGCCAGCTTTCCCTTCTTCCCAAATCGCATAATCCCCTTCATAGGATATACTCTGAGTAAAACCTGGTCCCCCACTTGGAACTCCCTGAAGAACCTCTTCGCATCAGCATAGCTCTTCTGCCGATCCTGAGCTACCCGAATGCCACTCCGTATCAATTCTATCCTCGCCGAAGTATCCTGAATCACTTCCGGCCCAAGTAGTTTGTTGTCCCCCACCTCCAACCCACATGCTGGGGAACGACAAGGTCTACCGTACAACACCTCAAATGGAGCCATACCAATGGTGAACTGGTAGGAGTTGTTGTAAGCAAACTCCGCCAGTGGAAGATACTGCTCCCATCCACCCCTGAAGTCAATGATGCACATCCGCAACATGTCTTCCAACATCTGATTTGTATGCTCAGTTTGCCCATCGGTCTGCGGATGATAAGCCGTACTCAACCGCAATTTCGTGCCCATGGCCTCCTGAAAACTTTCCCAAAATCGTGAAACAAATATCTTGTCTCGGTCAGACACAATATTTAGGGGCACACCGTGAAGTCTCACTATCTCTGCAATAAAGAGTTGGGCATACTGTCCCATAGTCTCTGTGACGTAGGCAACCCCGTGATAAAGTCCATGGAGATGCTCTCACACATCCACATCGGGACCTCTAATGGCTGTAGAAGTCCTGCCGGTCTCTGATGGTCCACTTTTACCAGCTGACAAGTGGCGCATTTAGAAACAAACACGGCAATATCTCTCTTCATCCCGCTCCACCAATACTGACGTCTCATGTCCTGGTACATTTTGTCCCCACCGAGATGTACCGCGAACCATGAGCCGTGCGACTCTGCCATCACCTCGTGTCGCAATTCCTCCCCTTTCGGAACTACCACTCTCCCATTTAAGCGTAATCCCCCATCTGAGCTAACGGTATAGGACTCGGCTCCCTCTGTTAATAATCGAACTATCTGCTCCTGACAGAACGAGTCATCTGCTTGTGCCTTTACTACTTTCGTGACAATCTGCGGTGTAACAGTCATCACTGACATGAATGATCGGGCCACTGCATCCTGGTGTCCCAACTCCTTCCACTTTGCCTTCCACACCCCTGCCACCTCATCTACTGGCCTATGGCTCAACGCGTCTGCTACCACGTTAGCCTTCCCCGGGTGATATTGGATATCAAACTGATAGTCCTTCACAAACTCAAGCCACCTTCGCTGCCTCATATTCAGCTCCTTCTGCGTGAATAGGTACTGTAGGGACTTGTGGTCTGTGAACAATCAAAACTTCTCCCCCAAAAGATAATGTCTCCAAATCCGAAGGGCAAATACCACTGCCGCGAACTCCAAGTCATGGGTAGGGTAATTCTTCTCGTGAGGCTTAAGCTTACGGGAAGCATAAGCTATGGCCTGACTCTCCTGCAGCAGTTCGATTTACTCTTGAGTCACCCCCAACATTCGATTGATCGGAACTCTACTCCAAATTGCTCATAATAATTTATTCGCCTTCTCAAGAGATACCCTTTTATTAAATGGCTTTCTACTGCCTTTCCTCCAAATTTGAACGTGCTACACTGACTACACATGATATTCATTTACACCTTTTCTTATGACGTTTAATCTCATAAGTAATAATCTCACCCGTCTATGTTCCCTCTTCCTTTGGTTTACACTTTAGCAAATTAAGATGTCTACGCCCCCTTATAACCCAACCATACGGTTTTTAAACATTACATACGCTTCATACAAATCCCAAACTCTTTATTGTCACTATAAGTACAACGGTGCTATACCACTCGGGCGTTCTCAATCGCTTCTGAATTAGGATTCCTAAATCCTCCTTATCCTCAATGCGTCCTTCAACACGCCGTGATGAAACCAACATTATTAGTACTTATATCGTAATTTACTAACAACTGGCTCTAATGGCCGTACATCATAATTTACTCCTTGTAACTTCCCATTATAACTACGTACTCCCATAACGATAGAGGTATCCAAATCATGAACGAAGGGCCACACATTTCCTTACTACCAACCTTACGCTAAGTTTCATGCGTGGGGTGTCTCGCAAAGTGAAATCCAAACAAGGAACCCCCCCGATACACTACTACCTAACATTGTCGGTCATCAGAATCCGTTAAGCCCTGTCCATAATATGTACCCCTACACTCTCGCCTTTTAACAACAAAGTTTCATCTCAGTTCGCAATTATACATAAACAAGGAACTCCTTCTGAAAGACACTTTTCTCTTTACAGTGATGGAAATCACATTTCATATACAACATGCGAGATATTTGAGACCCTCAAATTCTCGTCCCCAGACACACAACTATGAGTATAAACTTCCAAATCTCTAACGGGTGATAAAACAATGCGCTCTTTTTGTTACGACCTCTCTATCATTAATTATAAAAATCAACTAACTCTTTGTTGACTAGTAAATCAATTACATACGACTCATAATAATGAAATCCCTACGCATACTGGGATTAAATATCCGACACCATTTAACTTTGAAATCACAACATATATATATATATATATATACATATATGCACGAAAGTACAATTGCGAGGCCGGCCCTCTAACAGATGGGCACTTGCCAGAACAAAACATGCTACCCCGATGTAGTAATCCCAATAAACTTGCAATACCAGCACACTATCGGTATAATCATATATATAAAACAATAATTAAGATCATATCATACTCGTATAACACAACACTAAAATGAGTAATTTCGATAAAGCATAAACCGCTATTAATATACCCATTCATCCTTCGCGGATGACAATAAAAGTAACCCCCACACTATCAGGGAAAATGTTCTTATATATAATAAACTTACTGATATACTCACTAAACTCGACTCTCAAGTGAAAATACAATTGTAACAAATGTAGTAACTCATTCATGCCACAAATAACATGCATCCTCATCTGAGTATGTAACTCATACTTCTATCCTAATAATCGTCCCGACTGCTCAAATGGTTCCTGGACTTACCACACATGTCTGTCCCAAACCGGATATTTCAATAACTGTTGCCCTCGCCAGGCACAATACCTTAATCCCTACTCTCGTATCGGGAAAATTATATAACGCACGGGTTTCACTCCCCACAGAAATACCTCTACACATACTCCACTTATCTTTTGTCTCACAAATCATGTTAAGGTGGTCCATCTCTCGGACGTTGGTAGTCTTGACTCAGACGACTATCTCCATTGTTCCCTTAGTTTTGACGGCCCTAAGGAACACGCTACTAATTTCTACATCTCTCACTATTATCACCTTTGACCGGTAGTAATTCAGCTATTCGAATCATTTTAACTGGTTCTCCATTGGGTCTTCCCATTGTGGTGCTTCACCAACACTGTTTTCCCCCGTCTTACTTTATATTAAGCCTTCGATTCTTGTATCTCCCCACCCAGGGATGTTTACCTCCAAATTAACACTATACGACAATACCATTTGCTTTAACCGTCCAAGCAGAATTCTGCCAGAAGGACTAGCAATTCTTCTATGTAAATTCTCCCTTTAATATCCCCTTCTCCATTTTACCTACTTCAGCCGGTGTAGGGTTCACTAAATAATTATATTTCTTCTCACAAAGTGACCTCTGTCCGGACCTCTCGTGTGAGTTCAGAACGACATTCGTTTTCATCCTAAATATCTGATCAAGGAACTTATGGTCAAACCATTCGTGTACGCCTTCTCTCGATGTCACATTCCACTTATAAGTGTGGTGATTGTTCTCCCTATTGAAACTCCGCTCTCACGAGACCAGAAAAAAAAATTTCCTCAAATTTTCACTCTCGATTGGCCATACTCCGACATATGTCCAAGCCTTTGGATACATTGCGTTCGTTTGGCTAGCACATGCCGTCCTCGCCTTTCGAGTATTGCTACTGATGGTTCTCTTCAATGTTCTACCTAACTTTTTCTCTCCCATTCCAACCTTGTTGGATGTGTCTAATTTGACCCCATTCCTACTATAGCTGTACCCGAAAGTCTCAAGTCGCGCCTTAGCCTTCTATATTATCCAGGACTTACGTGCCATAATATCAGTGACTTCAACTACGGTCATCCTTCTTTAAATAAATCAATTAACCTCAATATATATTTGCCTCCTGCTATCTACCCAACTGTCTTTGCCTGACGTATTACATTGTTCGGCACACGAATACACCCGATTGCAATACGATTCGCTATCATATACATCATAGCAGGAGAACGAAATTTTAATAAAGGAATCAACAATCCTAAACATAGGGCTCTATATCAAAGAAAGCTCAGCGGAAACGTAATAAGCCGTACAGATCCTAAAGGACACTAGAACCTGATGCTCTGATACCACCTGTGACACCCCGACTAATTAAATACCGGGTAGCTACTCCTTTATTAAAATTAATACAAAATGCCAAGTTGGTTCAGTTAATAGCATCACTGTCGAAAACATTTTAATGATTACTAACCACCTAGTATTTAAAAAGCGAGTTGCCAATTTTAAATTAAATCTGAATAACATGAAATAAGTGAAGAATAAAAGAATAACATAACCATACACAATAAAGTCCCAATAGTGTAATCAACAAGTAATAAAGAGTCTGGAGGAAATACTCCTCACAACAATCCCACAACTGAAATAATAAAACAAGTCTGAATCCTGAATTAATTACAATCCATAATCTGAATAACTGAAATATAAAATGTCTCTAAAAGAAATGGGCGACATGCCCTACAAATGATGAAACTGAATATGGAGTCAAGACTAGAAAAGGAGACGTCTACTATCAAGGCCCTGTAACTTCCACAACAGCTACAGCTCGTCACCTGAATGGAAATACTATGCATGGTGTCCTTGTGGCTGGGCACCTAAAAGGTTTTTACAAAAATAGATTTGAAAGCAAACGGGTCAGAGCCCGAAAGTGGAGAGTATTTTAAAAACAGCAAGTGATTTAAATTACAATTGAACATCACATATTATAAACACGTTAATTGCGTACTCTCACATGAGTTCCTTGCCTCTCCACTACTGTGCACGTCTAACGTATGCCTTTAACCCATCCTAGTTATGCCACTATCTAACTAGTTTATACCACTCTTGCCTTCGCATTCAAACATAGAGTATCTACACATAACCCCCAATTAAGCCATATTTATAACCCATGTTCACATTCGTTAATTTACTTATCTCAAGTGTTAGTTAAATTCTCATTTTTAACCCATTCCAATATCTTAGTCAATCACATCTACTAAGCAACAATGAACCCATCACAAATACATAAGTACATCACTCTCAGTACATAAATATACAATACAAGCACCCCGAGACTAAGCTGCGGTGCACACATACTCTGCAATCCATCCCGGTACATCACGTACATAAGGATCATGCATTCCGAATCTCTCAGGAATCGTTCTCAGATAACAACAATCACAATCAATGGAGGCGAACACAGTCACATCACATGGGTCACGCACATACCTACGCTCCCACGATCAGTAGTCTTATTAACTTCCCAATAAGTCCTTCTCTGACCTATGTTCTTGAGGTACCAATCTATACCCTCCCGTAGGCACACAAAGATTAGATGGACCTAAGCGAACACAAACCTCCCGTGATAGCAAGTATGGTAGGTATGTTATACACATAAGAAATCCATACACTAGGCATTCACACAACCTAAGTAATCATATATCAATATAGATGTTCGCACATATCATCTAGTTAATCTCGTACGTGGCAAATTTACTCCGAGTATTACATATAATATATATTCCGTTTGATAACTCTCTCGTCGTATCAATTTGGGTACTTAAACCTAACTCAAAAGGTTACTAGATTTCTTATTAATTTCAAATGTTATCTCAGTACTTAAAGTCCCTCCGTTATTGCCCTTATCTTACATCATCCTCAATTCTCAATGTAGTTCCAATTCGAACGTTTTCTAACCGTACCTCACTCGGTAGACCCTCGTACGTAATATCAATCAATCCCATAAGTTATAGCGTTCTTCGATAACAACTAAGGCCCTACTGACTTTAATTAAGTCCCACACTATCATATTAATCTTCCTAATAACCAACATCGGCTTTGGAATAATCGTTAAACCTTAAAGAGAAACAATTGCCAAAATACAGATCGATCGATAAAAAGGGGTCGATCGATCGAACCTTCGATCGATCGACATTCTTGAGTCGATCAATCGATCAAGCAGGCATCAACCCAGAAATCCTTAACAGTTACGGGTTTGCATCTTTTTACTCTTCTTAATCATCATTCTAACGTCCAAAACTCTCAAATGAATACACTAATCATCCTACTAACATGTTTACTTCTTTCCCCACGTTTTAGATTCATTAAATTAACATATAACATCACGTTCATGGATCAAATTACCCAAAATTCATATAAAACCTAGTTTTTCCTATTTCTTCAAGAACATCCCATAATTCCTTCAAATTTCGAAATTCTCTACTCATTAATCATAAATTCATAGTTGTTATCATCTCAAACATAAACCTACATGAAAGTCCTACCCAAATTATGATTTAAACCATTCAAATCCATTTAATTTTCATTATTTATGAGAAATCTCCAATTCTATAAAAACATGTAAAATATATGCTTTGAATCTTTGCAAGAAAACCACTTGCCTGTAAATTTGATGTTCTGATCCGTTGTTGTTGTTTAAGGGTTGGTCCTCTCTCCATTCTGGTCACAATTCCGTCCAAATTGGTGGTGGTGGGTGGTGGTTTTGGTTTGGGGACTCTTTGTAACCTCTCCTCTAACTCACGTAACTCCCCTCTATGTTTTTGGCTGATCATGGCCCTAATGGCCTAACCAAAAGTAAATAAATCAACACTAAAAATCGTTGGTCTTAATTCCTTAATTTTTAAAATTACCAAAATACCCTTCCGGGTTGCCGGTTTGTCCTAAAAATGCCCCGGGACCCAAACTAAACTCCCGGCTAATGTTTTCTGACTATCTCGACCCTTCCGGACACGTTGGCGCACTCAAAATGACCATACGGTTGATAAAAATAAAATTCGCTTTTTAATTTAAATAATTATCCTCCTAACGCGACTGTCACGCGCGTCCCAACAAAATTTTCCAAATTGCCGTATTTCAGTCTCGCGATAATTTTAATATTTTCAATATTCATATACTGCCATATATCCACATTATAATCAAATACCAACTCACATCTCGTTAGTATTTTATCCCGATTAATTCTCAATTAATTCACATTTAATTTAATTAATCCTATAAATAAATATCCATAAAAGTACGGGGTATTACACTTAGTTCTAACCGAGAGTTGGTCCCCCAACCCCCTTATGCCCCACCACCTCAATCATCCACCTCCTCTATTGAGAATCTTCTCACTCAATTCATCATGACTCAACAACAAACCATGCAAGTATAGACTCAACCCATCCAACGGCTTGAACAACGTCTTAATCAGTTTGAGTATGAGCGAGAGAAAGGTCGTTTTTCGAGTCACCCATTCCTAACCCTAAGGGGAATGGAAAGGAGTTGGCTTATGAGGTTGGATCCCCTTCCACTCCACCCACATACCAAGCGGACATGAAAACGGCGAGTACTCTACGATCCGTAAACAGGTTGACAATGGTGTTGATGCTCCCTGTGATGATCCCACCCTAATACCCACCCAAAATTGCCCATTAGAACTACTCCCTAAGGTCCCACCATCCCATAAAGCCACCGACAAGAATGCTTCTAAACCTACTGAGGCCACCATTACTTTTGTCCCTAGAGTCCCCTTCCCTCATAGGTTGGCCCCAACAAAGAAAGCTCAACAATTTGATGAAATCAAGCAAGTTTTTCAGAATGTTCACATAAACATTCCATTCCTCACCGCAATCCAACAAGTTCCTTCTTATGCAAAATTCTTGAAGGACTTGTGCACTGTCAAGCGACGAACGAATGTTCCTCATGATGACTTTGTCACTGAACAAGCCACGTCCCTCATCCATGAGAATGGTATTGTGAAATATAAAGACCCTGGTCGTCCCACTGTCTCTTGCTTGTTAGGAGATCAATTCTCTACTCGGGCTTTGCTTGATCTTGGAGCTAGTGTTAATTTGCTACCTTACTCTCTCTACCTCGAGTTAGGTTTACAAAACATGAAACCTACACGGGTTACTCTTCAACTTGCAGACCGTTCTGTGAAAGTGCCTAAGGGAATCGTTGAAGATGTTTTGGTGAAAGTGTCTGACTTTTACTACCCTGTGGAATTCATCATCCTCGACATTCCTGCTCCCGACCCCACCAATATTCCTATCATTTTGGGTCGCCCCTTTTTGTCAACTGCCAACGCCATCATCAATTGTCGAGATGGGTCAATGAATCTTTCTTTCGACAACATGACCGTCGAAGTCAATATTTTCCACCTCATGCAATAACCGACCGATGTAGATTCCATTGATGAGGTTTGCATGATTGACTCCTTAGTCCAAGAGATGTTGGATACCACATACCCAGAACATCCTATCCACCAATGTTTGGCTCACTTTGGGTCCGATTGTTCCATCTCCGAGGTCAATGCCTTGTTAGATTCTACACCACTGCTGGACACTTCCACTTGGGTTCCTCCATTTGAGCCTCTCCTTGTCGATACTCTTCTTTCTATGGATAACCCAGTCAACCCGTGTTTCGATATTCTCCCGGACTCTATTTCCGCATCTGAGTCCGATGCCTCTCCTGAGCCACCACCTAGTTTGGAGCTTAAGCCATTACCTGCTGAGTTTAAGTATACCTTCTTAGGCCCAAACCAACATCACCCCGTCATTATTGCTTCTGACTTGACACCGGATCAAGAAGAGCAATTGGTCCACACTCTCAGTCAACATAGCACTGCTTTAGGGTGGACCATTTCTGACATTCAAGGTGTCAGCACCAATGTCTGTAGCCATCGCATTCATTTAGAGGAGAATGCCAAGACTTCTCGTGAGCCACAACGCTGACTCAATCCGACAATGAAAGAGGTCGTTCGAGCTGAAATTTTAAAATTGCTTGATGCTGGTATTATCTACCCCAGCCAATGGGTCAGTCCCATTCATGTGGTGCCTAAAAATTCTGGCATCACCGTTGTCAAAAATAGTAACGATGAGCTTGTGCCTACCCGCATACAAACCGGCTGGCGTGTTTGTATTGATTATAGAAAGCTCAATGCTGTCACTCGCAAAGACCACTTCCCTCTCCCATACATTGACCAGATGCTTGAATGCTTGGCGGGCCATGCTTACTACTGCTTCCTTGATGGATATTCAGGGCACAACCAAATACCCGTTTCCCCTGAAGACTAAGAAAAAAGTACCTCTACCTGTCCATTTGGCACATTTACGTACTCTCGTATGCCCTTTGGCCTTTGCAATGCACCTGCAACTTTTCAAAGGTGTATGACTAGTATTTTCAGTGACATGGTAGAGCATTTTCTCGAAGTCTTTATGGACGATTTTTCTGTGTTTGGTTCATCCTTTGAACAATGCCTATCCCATCTCACTATGGTCCTTCAGCGTTGTCAAGAAAAGAAGTTGGTCCTCAATTGGGAGAAATTCCATTTCATGGTAAAAAAAGGGTATTGTTTTAGGTCATGTTATCTCCAGCTCCGGTATTGAGGTCGATAAAGAAAAAGTCGACTTGATTTCCTCACTCCCCGTTCCTAAGCCTGTTAAGGACATTCGCTCCTTCTTAGGACATGCGGGCTTCTACCGGCGCTTCATTAAGGACTTTTCTAAAATCGCGTGACCTTTGATAACCCTTTTATCCAAGGATATCCCTTTTGTCTTTGATGAAGCATGTGTTGCCTCTTTTGAGCGGCTGAAAGCTGACCTCACTTCCGCTCCTATCATGCAACCTCCCAATTGGTCTCTCCCCTTTGAGCTCATGTGTGATGCTTCTGATTTTTCACTTGGTTCCGTGCTTGGCCAGAAAGTTGACAAGTGCCCACATGTCATCTCTTATGCTAGAAAAACTCTGCATGATGTTCAACTTCATTACACAACCACCGAAAAGGAGTTGTTAGCGGTTGTGTTTGCTCTTGATAAATTTTCCTCATATTTCATAGGTTCCCCTATCATCGTGTATACTGACCATGCTGCTCTTAAGCACCTTCATCATAAGAAGGATTCCAAACCATGATTGATACGGTGGATTCTCTTACTCTAAGAGTTTAACCTTGGAATTCGCGACAAGAAGGGTTGTGAAAATGTTGTTGCTGACCACCTCTCTCGCATTAATGTCACGTCTGACTGTGATCATATCCCCATTTCAGAGTCATTTCCCGATGAACAACTATTTTCCATCTCCACTTCGCCTTGGTATGCTGATATTGTCAATTTTCTTGTTACCGATCAACTTTCTAGTCATTGGTCGAAACAAGATCGATCCAAATTCATGATGAATGTGAAGTTTTACTCTTGGGATGACCCATTTCTCTACAAGTATTGCCCCGATCAAGTCAGTCGTCATTGTGTTCCCAAGTGTGAACAACTCAGTATTCTGTCCTTCTGCCACAATAGTGCTTGTGGAGGCCACTTTGGTTCCAAGAAAACTACTGCCAAAATTTTGCAAAGTGGTTTCTATTGGCCTACTCTTTTTCGAGATGCCAATCAATATTTCCAGGCTTGTTCGAATTGCCAACACGCTGGGCATCTCTCTCGTCGTCATATGATGCCTCTCACACCCATCCTCATTGTTGAAATTTTTGATGTGTGGGGTATCGATTTCATGGGACCATTTCCCTCCTCTCATGGTTTTCAATATATTCTAGTTGTTGTCGATTATGTTTCTAAATGGGTCGAAGCAATTGCCTGCCGCACGCGTTTTGGAACCCCCAAAGCTATCATTAGTGATGGGGGTAAACATTTTTGTAATCGAGTCTTTGAACACTTCGTTAAAAAGTATGGTGTTACCCACAAGGTTGGTCTCTCTTACCACCCACAGACGAATGGTCAAGTTGAGGTCTCCAACCGCGAGATCAAGCAAATTCTTGAAAAAACCGTCAATCCTAATAGGAAAGATTGGTCCTTACGCTTGAATGACGCATTGTGGGCATACCGTACTGCTTACAAGACTCCAATTGGCATGTGTCCTTATCGTTTGGTCTTCGGCAAGCCTTGCCACCTTCATGTCGTGCTTGAACATCATGCTTATTGGGCCGTGAAAGCCCTTAATTTCGATCTTGATGAGGCAGGTGTCCATAGGAAGCTGCAACTTAATGAATTAGAGGAAATGCGAAATGATGCCTATGATTTGTCCAAAAAGTATAAGGACAAGATGAAGTGGATCCATGACCAAAGTATCATGTGCAAAGAATTCCACCCTGGTCAAAAAGTTTTGTTGTATAATTCTCGGTTGCATCTCTTTCCAGGGAAATTGAAAACCAGGTGGTCTGGACCCTTCATTGTTGAGTCAGTTACCCCTTATGGTGCCATCACCGTGCAAAATCCCAAGGATGGTAGCCTCTTTCAGGTCAATGGTCAACGCTTGACTCCCTTCTTGGAGCTAGGCTCCACTCACATAGAACAGATTGACCTTGTTGACCCCATTTATGAAGACTGACCGTTCAGTCTTGTTTGGGGGTGATTATCCCCCTAATTTTTCTGCCCCCGTTCTCTCCTCGTTTATCATCTCTTTTTGGGAGAGTTTCCATCGGTCTGGATGAAGACATTAAAGTTAGCGCTACCGGGAGGCAGCCCGCGTTTCTTGTACTAGTCTCATCCTGTTTAGGGGTGGTGTTTCACATCACCCAATGCTTTATCATGCTTTATAGACTTGTACACCTTTTTTTTTTCTTTCTTTCTTATCACTCACTCAGGTTTATTCTTGGCTACATCTTTCCACTTCATTAGCGGTTCATTCTAGTAATCTCTTTCCTACCTTATGCTCTCATTTTCAAAATCATTTTATCTAACATCGAGGACGATGTTCCTTTTTGTATGGGGGTGGGGAATTTTATCAAAATCGTACCTCTTGAAAAATATTGATTTTTAAACCTGATTTTTAAAATTTCGTGCAGTTTCTTTCATCTCACTCATTGATGTGAATTTTCAATCATCCATATTTTAAAGTCTAGGAATCAAGCTAGAGAATATTTTTTCTAAATAGCTTATGTAATACGTAACAAGGCATGTTGCACCATGAATTTCTAGGCTCAACAAAATTTACGCACTTATCACGTCACTATGGTTAGAGTTGAGGAGTACTACAATTCTAAAAAGAACCTTAAGGATCACTAGTAGAGACTTTAGCTTGTGAGAGTTGTGCCTTTCACCCTTTTAGAGTGTTTTACGCAATCTCCGAGTCACAAGTTGATTCAAGTTCTTTTGGGTCCGCACTTTAAATTTTTGTATGATCTCATTATTCTTCATTTTTGGCTTGATCACTGAGAACGACATCACTTTCGAGTTGTAAGAAACGCGTGTCTTGAAATTTGTCCCGATCATTAGAATTTTCATCCATACACTTACCATTTACCATTCACTCACCCATTACATTACCACATTCTACCCTTTTCCCCACATCATACATTCCCCACTCCATTCATATATCTTCCATCATTTTCAAATAAAAGAGTGTGATTTCAAATGTTAAATGTCTTCATTGTTGGTTTGAAAAGTGAGAGAAAAAGAAAAAGAAAAAACAAAAAATAGTAAAAATAGAAAATATAGAACAAAAAAAAATAGAAAGGAAAAGAAAAAAAAAAGAAAGAAAAGAAAAGAAAAAAAAGAGAGAGTTTGTAGTTAGTTTTTGTTGTAATAAAGACATTTGTGCCTAAAGTGTATACACTCTTCTCACACATCCATCATACATTCATCCATCATCCTTCATCCTTCATATCACTGTCACCATCCCATCATATCCACCATCCATCCATCCTATCATATCCCATGTATCCCATTTCATTTTCCCTCTCACCCATAATCATCCATATATTCCCCCTAGGTGTTCGGGCAAATGAAAGTCAACGTGGTGACTAACTCGACGTTCTCACTACAGTGATTAACATTCTTTCATGAGGTCAATTTTCTTTCTAATTCTTCGTTCTTTCTTATACGTGTGTGAGATGTTTGAACTTACTTACATTTACTCACCTCCTCACACACAAGAGCGATACACTAACCCAAATCTCGAGAGTTCGTTTGAGAGAGATATATCAGTGAGATTTTGAAGTTGAAGCGTTGATTCCGACGAGGCAATCTAGGAATTACTCTTGTCATACTCGACCCGTTTTGACTGATTCGCACTACACACGTTGAGTTATAGGAAGGATGTGCCTTGAGTATTTACTGAGCTAAACTTTTTACACATTCTAGCTTGTATTTCTGAAGTCATTTTTCTTGTGATGGATTGTGCGATTATTCTACATCTAATAAAAGATTGACTGCCTTTCAATAAATTTTTGCAAATAAGAATTTTGTGGGTATATTCCCTTCAAACGCTCATGAGACACAACTCGTCCTATAGGGCAACCTATAGGTTTAAAGGCTTGTTGCACATGCTAAGTGCAATCGCAAGTGCCCGCGAAAGTGGTACACTTTTTGGTTACTTATCTGTCTCTTTCTCTCTATCTTATTGCTCGAGGACTAGCAACGCTCTATTTGGGGTGGTGTGATAAGCACCCAAAACTGTACAAATTATACCTCGAATAGATGTACTTTAGTAGCTAATTCTCGACAATATGGGTCTTATGTGCTAAATTGTTCAATATGCAGGCTTAATTGCAGTTGCGGTGTCAAAAGTTATATTTCAAGGCAATTTGCAATAATATGGAACTAATTACCAAATTTTCCGAGCCTAAACCTACCGTAAACCGTGTGTGTGTTGAGTTTGTGCCCTTTTATCATTTTTTAGATTTTTAGTTTGAGTCATTTTTATTTTTAGGATTTATTTAGTATTTTTAGGTTTTATTTTCTATTTTATCTTTATTAGTATAATTTTATTTTATATTGAATTTTATTAGTTTTTAGTCTTAGTTTTTATTTTATTTTATCTTATTTTATTAGGATTAGAAATTTTTAGGATTTCATTTATATCTTCGTTTTATTAGATTTTTTTTTTTAGGATTTTAATTTTTAGTTTAATAGAATTCTAGTTTTATTTTTATTTATTTATTTATTTATTTTTATTTTTATTTTTTATTGAATCTTTTTTTTAAGATTAGGAATTTATTTATTTTTATATATTTAGTTTTTTTTAGTTTTAATAATTTTAATTAGTTAGTGTCATTTTTAGGGTCCAATTAAACACACACAAAAACACACCCCTTATCCTACACACATCTTCACCCTCATCCACACCATAACTCTCTTACACCCTCACACACTCAACCATCATCCAACCCATCTTCAACCTCTCAAAATCTTCTCTCTCTCCTAAACCTCCATTACCACCATTAAAACACACTCTCTTCCATCTCCATCTCCCTCTCACTAACCCATGACCTGATACCCCTCAACCCGGATTCAATCCGCGATCTAAACCCGGGTACCCAAAACCCCAACAACCGACCTTCCATTCTGGCGACCCAACCTTCGCACCAGCCTTGAACCCGTTTCACCAGCTAACCTGCAAACCCAAACCCCTTACCCGTTGCGTCACCCCCCTGTAAACCTCACCCCAGCCTCCTCCAGTCGGACTTCAAAACCCGATGACCTGATTTCCATAACCCATGAACCTTGCTCAATACCCATTCGAACTCCAACCCTGAAAACCTTCGACCCATCATTGAACCCAACCCTTTCCCGATCCAACCGCCCCGACCCCATCTCCGGCGGTCTGTCACCTCGACCCATCCCCTAACCAAACCGAGACCCATCGTCGACCCGAGAACCTCCATAACAACCCGACTTCCCATATCCCAAAACCCATTTGAAAACCCATTCCCCATTTCCACGACTTCCACCTGCCAAATGCAAACCAAATGAAACTAAATCCCCATGTGCCAATAAACCACTTATACCCTCTTTTTACCCAAATACCCCTAACTAACCTTTATCCTCTTTTTTCCCAAACTACCCCCATGTGCACACAAATCAGATTTTTTCCTCCATTTATCCTCACACCTCACCTTTCCACATGACCTCACCATAACCACATGCACTCTTTTCTAATGCCTAAATTACCCTCACCCTTATTCCAAAAACCTCTCCCCATTTTATCCTACACCATGAACCTTCCAAAACTACCCCTCGTTCCATGCATAGTATAAAATGAAGATGAAGACCCCATTTCAAAGGAAGCTTTTGGGAGAGAAGAATAGTGTGACACCCCGACTAATTAAATACCGGGTAGCTACTCCTTTATTAAATTAATTCAAAATGCCAAGTTGGCTCAGTTAATAGCATCACTGTCGAAAACCTTTTAAAGATTACTAACCACCTAGTATTTAAAAAGTAAGTTGCCAAATTTTAAATTAAGTCTGATTAACATGCAACAAGAGTAATGAAGAAATAAATAACACCATTCACCATACTGAAGTAAAACGAATAATCATCACATAGTGTAAATAAAGTCTGGAGGAAAACTCCTCACTACAATCCCATAACTGAAATGAATAACCGAATACTGAAATAATACATGCTAAAGTCTGAGAACTGAAATGTAAAAGATGTCTCTAAATAGGAATGGGCAACATGCCCTACAACTGATGGATAGTGACTCTGGAATCCAAAAGATAGAAGCGTCTACATGCAAATCCCTGTAGCTTCCACAAACAGCTACAGCTCGTCACCTGAATGAGTATCCTATGCTTGGTGTCCCTGTGGCTGGGCACCTAAAATGGTTTTACAAGAAAAAGATTTGAAAAGCAAACGGGTCAGAGCCCGAATGTGGAGTTATATTTTAAAAACCTGCAAGTGCTTTAAAAACATTTAAAACATTAAATGCAAAGTACATGTTAGGACGTACACTCACATGATATTCTCACCTCTCGTCTAACTGTGCACTCCTAACGTAAGTACCCATCTACAAAGATATAAACCACTAGCTAAGTGACATCATAACCAGCTAGACTGTAATAGTTCCTACCCTTATTACCCGGTCCTATTAACATATAATGCTCGTAATTAGATAGGGATTTAATGTAAACTCAGATGCTCAATATGCAATATATTTCTCTATAAGCTAACTCATTATGTTTCTCGAAACAATACCGTAATTATATTCACATCATTAACATGAAGGTTCTCATTAATTAAGTGTATATTATTCACATCAAAATATACAATACAAGCACCCCGAGAACTAAGCTGCGGTGCACACATACTCTGCTATCCATCCCGGTACATCACGTACATAAGGATCACATATTCCGAATCTCTCAGGAATAGTTCAGATAACACAAATCACAAATAGTGGAGGCGAACACAGTCACATCACATGGGTCACGTACATACCTACGCTCCCACGATCAGCGGACTTATTAATATCCCAATAAGTCTTTCTATGACCTATGTTCATCGAGGTACCAGTCTATATCCCCCCCGTAGGCACACAAGGATTAGAGGTTCCTAAGCGAACGCAACCTCCCGTGATAGCAAGTATGGTAGGTATGTCATACACATAATCCATATACCAATACTAAGTAAATACACGTCTTAGTAATACCGTATTTTAATCGTAGTACATATTGCACTCTCGTACTAACTATAATTATTACAATTTGTACTATAACGGATTGTAATCATACTCGCCATAATTTCTCACGTCGTAGTAGACACTCACGTCTCAACCCAAACCGTCCATGTAATACAACTCTCGTGTGTACATTCCTTCTCATAATACGTAAATGTCCCAATTCTATCATTACTACACCTACGGAATGATATCTATATCATCGAATAAGTTTACGGAACTCCAAAAATCAAAACAGTCCAAAATGGCCCAAACTGCCAGCTCGTTAGAAGTCTCGTTCGAACGAGACTGTTCGAACGAGTTTGGACTGTCAGCTCGTTAGAAGTCTCGTTCGAACGAGGCTGTTCGAACGAACTGCCCCTTCTAACGATATCTCGTTCGAACGAGATATCGAACGAAATCCCTACTCGTTAGCAACGACTGGTCAACTCGTTAGAAGCTCGTTCGAATGAGTTCGTTCGAACGACCTGGGGACTGCTTCTAACGACTGACCAGTTTCGGCCCAGATTTTTCCCTAATTCGTTTTTCATCCATTTTAACACCTCAAATCTTCTAAACTAAGTCCCAATCAATCGTTTAAATGTCTATGATCAATACTAAACATATATAGTCACATCCTAACATGTTTTTAAGGGATCAATCCATCCTAACATCAATTAAATTTACAAATTTCTACACTTTTTCCCAATATCTCAAGAACATGAACCCTAACTTTATATCATCATGAAATCCCAGAATTTAATTCGTTTTAATTTCTCCTAATCACAGTTATAATGAGAGAAATTATCTACCTATCATACTACATGCAATTCTCTTCAAAATTTTCAAGTTCTAAACTCCAACTACATGGGTTTTCATTTAATCTTTCAAGAACAATCAAAATTCTTCAATTTCTAACATGGAAAAGACATTCTCCGAATTTAAATGGAATAAAGTCACTTGCCTTGGTTTGATTTCTGATTTTGGGTGTAGGTTTGATGAAGTTTTCTGCAGAGTTTCTTCTCTCCAAGCTCCTTCTCCAATGGTGGCTTAAGGTGGCTAGGGTTTTGATTTGGGGAACTTAGAAAACCTAAAATGATAACCTACGTAGCCTTCTAGGCTAATATGGGTTGGTTATGGGCTTAGTGGGTCAAATCCACATCAGATTTAATTAACCAATTTTCGTCACTTTTAATTCCTCAAAATGTAAAATTACCAAAATACCCTTTAAGTTGCCGGTATGGCCTAAAAATACCCCGGGACCCAAACTACACCCCCGGCTATTGTTTTCTGACTATCTCGACCCTTCCGGACGCGTTGGCACACTCAAAACGACCATACGGTTTATAGATTTTAAATTCACTTTTATTATCAAAATATTACACCGTGACGCGGCGGTCCCACGCGTCTCAACAAAATTTCTAAAATGCTGTCTATCAATCTCACAACAAATTTTATAATACCAAATACATATATCAAAACATGTATGCACATAATCAAATACCAACTCGCATCTCGTTAGTATTTATAACCCGGATTAATTTCCAATTAATACGCATTTAATTAATTAATCCCAAAAATGAATATAGTCAAAAGTACGGGGTATTACATACTTCCACCCTAATAACTGAATTTCGTCTCGAAATTCGAAACTAGAAAGTACCTGCTAAAAATAGCTCTGGATAACGTTCGCGCATCTCATCCTCGCGCTCCCATGTGGACTCCTCGACATTGTGATGTCGCCACTGAACACGCACTAACGGAACTATCTTTGACCGCAGTTTCCTCTCACTTCGGTCCAAAATAGCAATCGGCCCCTCCTCGTAGGAGCTATCCGGCTGGAGATCGATGTCCTCCACAGCAATGTGAGAATGAGCCAAATTATCTCTAAGGTATTTCCTCAGCGAGGAAATATGAAACACATCGTGAATCCGATGCAAATGCTCTGGTAGTCCAAGTCTATACGCAACCGGTCCGATCCGCTCAATAATAGGAAACGGCCCCACATACCTTGGTGCCAACTTCCCCTTCTTCCCGAATCGCATAATCCCCTTCATTGGAGATACCCTGAGCAAAACCTGGTCCCCCATTTGGAACTCCCTGAAAAATCTCTTCGCATCAGCATAACTCTTCTGCCTGTCTTGAGCTACCCGAATGCGACTCCGAATCAACTCGATCCTTGCCGAAGTATCCTGAATTACTTCCAGCCCAAGAAGTTTGTTGTCCCCCACTTCTAACCAACATGCTGGGGAACGACAAGGCCTACCGTACAATGCCTCAAACGGAGCCATGCCAATCGTGAACTGATAGGAGTTGTTGTAAGCAAACTCCACCAGTGGAAGGTACTGTTCCCATCCACCCCCGAAGTCAATAATGCACATGCGTAGCATGTCCTCCAACATCTGGTTGGTGTGCTCTGTCTGCCCATCGGTCTGCGGATGATAAGCCGTACTCAATCGCAATTCCGTGCCCATTGCCTCCTGGAAACTCTCCCAAAATCTCGAAACAAATATCTTGTCTCTGTCAGACACGATATTTAGGGGCACACCGTGAAGTCTCACAATCTCTGAAATGAAGAGCTGGGCATATTGTCCCGTAGTATAGTCAGTCCTTACGGGTAAGAAGTGAGCGACCTTGGACAACCTGTCCACAATTACCCAAACGGAGTCGTGACCCCTCTGCGACGTAGGCAACCCAGTGATAAAGTCCATGGATATGCTCTCCCACATCCACACCGGGACCTCCAATGGCTGTAGCAATCCTGCCGGTTTCTGATGATCCACTTTTACAAGCTGACAAGTGGCGCATTTCGAAACAAACTTAGCGATATCTCTCTTCATACCGCTCCACCAGTACTGCCGTCTCATGTCTTGGTACATTTTGTCCCCTCCGGGATGTACCGCGAACCGTGAGCCGTGCGACTCTGCCATCACCTCGTGTCGCAATTCCTCCCCTTCCGGAACTACCAATCTCCCATTGAAGCGTAATCCCCCGTCTGAGCTAACGGTATAGGACTCGGCTCCCTCTGCTAGTAACCGAACTATCTGCTCCTGACAGAACGAGTCATTAGCCTGTGCCCGTACTACTTTCGTGACAATCTACGGTGTAACGGTCATCACAGACATGAAAGATCGGGCCACTGCATCCTGGTGTCCCAATTCCTTCCACTTAGCCTTCCACACCTCTGCCACCTCGTCTGCGGGCCTACGGCTCAACGCGTCTGCTACCACGTTAGCCTTACCTGGGTGATACTGGATGTCGAACTGGTAGTCCTTCACAAACTCAAGCCACCTACGCTGCCGCATATTCAACTCTTTCTGCGTGAACAGGTACTGTAGGGACTTGTGGTCCGTGAACAGTTGGAACTTCTCCCCCAAAAGATAGTGCCTCCAAATCCGTAGGGCAAATACCACTGCCGCCAACTCCAAATCATGCGTGGGGTAATTCTTCTCATGAGGCTTAAGCTTACGGGAAGCATAAGCTATGGCCTGTCTCTCCTGCTGTAATACACCTCCCAGTCCTTGCAAAGAGGCATCGGTGTAAACCAAATACTCAACTCCCGGTCTCGGCAATGCTAACACAGGTGCTGAGGTCAACTTGTCCTTCAATTCATCGAATGCCAACTGACAGGCATCACTCCAGATGTAGGGCACACCCTTACGAGTCAGATGTGTCAAAGGACCTGCTATCTCTGAGAAACCCCGAATAAACCTCCTGTAGTATCCTGCTAGACCCAAGAAACTACAAATCTCAGTTGGTGTCGTGGGCTGTCCCCACTCCCTCACCGCTGACACCTTCCCCGGATCAACAGATATTCCCTGATCGGAAATGATATGCCCCAAAAACTGGACTTCCTTCAGCCAAAACCCGCACTTCTCATATTTTGCATACAACTCGTTCTGACGAAGTGTCTGCAAAACCTGCCTCAAATGCTCGGCGTGCTCCTCCTCTGTCTGGGAGTAAACCAGAATATCATCAATGAAGACAATGACAAACTGGTCTAGGAAATCCCTGAACACTCTGTTCATCAAGTCCATAAACACTGCTGGGGAGTTGGTCAAACCAAAAGGCATAACCCGAAACTCGTAAGAACCATATCTCGACAAGAACGCAGTCTTCGAGACATCCTCCTCCCGGATACGTAACTGATGGTATCCCGATCTCAAATCAATCTTCGAGAAGAAAGAAGCTCCTCTCAACTGGTCGAATAAGTCATCGATTCGAGGCAACGGATACTTATTCCGTATCGTGACCTTATTCAACTCTCGGTAGTCCACACACAATCTCAGTGAACCGTCCCTCTTCTTCACAAACAAAACTGGAGCGCCCCAAGGTGAGGTACTCCTGCGAATAAAGCCCTGACCTAACAGCTGCTCTATTTGATCCCGTAGCTCTCTCATCTCAGCTAGAGCCATACGGTACGGTGCGCGTGCTATAGGTCTCGTACCCGGTAGCAAATATATGACGAAGTCTATCTCTCGACTGGGTGGTAAGCCTGGTATGTCCTGAAACACATCCGAATACTCCCTGACAACCGGGATCGAATCTAAAGGAATCACAACCTCCTTAGAGGTATCCTCCTCTATGTAATACAGATGAGCGGTCGATCCTCCCTCTGGACGAGGCATCGCCACTACAAACATCTCTTGCCCCGGAATGGCAAAAACAATGCTCCCGCTGAAGCAATCAATCATGGCTCTATATGCTACGAGCCAATCCATACCGATGATCACATCGTGAACATGCATGTCTAACACTAACATGTCTGCAGGCAATACCAAACCACCAATCTCTACCCCCACTCCCCGGCATATAAAGAAAATGAGTGACCCACTCCCCAATGGTGAGTCGACACACGTCACTGTGCTCTCTGCCGTAGCTAACAATCCTAAAGCTTTCGCGAAGTGTGTAGCAATAAAACAGTGTGTAGCACCCGTATCAAATAACACCTGACCCATAGTGCCATGGATAGGAAACGTACCCTCGATCGTGGGCGGTGCCTGTGGAACTGCAGCCTGGTGGATGTTGTAGACACGTCCATACTGTAGCTGCCCCTGCTGAGCTGGGACTACTGGAATGGGTGGCAATGCTGCCATCTGTGGCGGTGCGGGAAGAGCGGCGGGAAACATAGGCCGCTGTGGCTCCTGGCGAGCACCCTGCTGCTGCTGCTGTGGGGCCCTGCCCCTATCAGGACAATCCTGTCGCTTATGGCCAGTCTTGCCACAAACGAAGCACTTCCCTGGGAAGTTCCCTCCCCTCTGTCCCTGCTATCCCCGACCCTGGTGGCCGTTACCGTTCCTCCCTTGGCCCTGCTGGCCCTGATGAAACTGCTGCCCATTCTGCCCCTGATGGCCCTGATGGCCGTTTGGACCCTGATGGCCCTGACGGAAACCTCCCTGTCCCTGCTTGTAGTTCCCTGACCGGAACCTCTTATTATCCCCCTACTGGGAGCCCTGCTCATTCTGTTTCTGCCCCTGACCAGATTGTGCCCCGCTGGCACCATGTCCTCCAGTCCTGCCCTGATGGCTAGACTCCCCCGGCCGCTTGCCCTCGGCCATATGAAAACGGTGGTCCTGGCAGTGCAACAATGCAGCGTTAACCACATCAGAATAAGTGGCCAACGATAGGTTCCCTAGCAGATGCTGACGGATCCTCCAATTCAACCCGTCGGTGAACTTCTCAATCTTCTTCTTCTCTGTTGGTATCTCGTCTGGAACGATGTTCAACAGATTAGTGAACTCGGCCTCATACTCGGCCACTGTCTTGCCTTCCTGCCTCACACTCATCAGCTTCCTCCTCATCTCCGTGTGAACAGCCGACGGAAAGTACTTGCGGTAGGGAGGAGGTTGGACTATAAATAAAAGTCATTTTGGGCAGTGGTAAGGACACCTTCATGTGGCATGACAATTGGCACTACCTTGGCCCTCTTCAACCTCTATTCGGGGATGAGACTATTCATAATGCAGCTAGCAACTCTGGGGCTAAAGTTGTTGATCTTATACAGGGATCTGTCGGGGCTTGGCCTACCTCTGTTACTTGGGAGCTCAATGACATTAAAAAATCTCCACTTCCTCCTATTCAGCTGAACTAAGATGACAGAGTGATCTGGACTCTTGCTCTGTAGTGGACCATTATGGGTGACTTTAATATTGTTAGAAATAATGAAGAGAAGAGAGGGAGATGTGGCACTAATTTGGGGCCCACTGAGGACTTCAACAAGTAATTAGATGATATTATGATGGAGGATATGGCCACTTCTGGGCTATAGTACTCGTGGTCCAACGAGAATGATGGAGCTTCTAACAATCAAACTAGAATTGATAGAGTGATGCATAACTCTTGATTAGAACTTCCTATTTTCTATTCTGGAGAAGATCAACCTCCCCCCCCCCCCCCCCCCCAAGCTTATAGCTTGGATTAAAGCTCGTGTAACAAGTGTTTGGTATTCAATTAACCTCAATGTGGGGATTAATTGTTTTTTTTGCTGGAAAAAGAGGTTTGAGACAAAGGGATCCCCTTTCCCCCTTCCTATTCCTATTAGTCATGGAGGCTTTCTCTTGCCTATTAGACAGACAAACACACTCCCCCTCGTTCACTTTCCACCCTAAATTCAAGGAAAACAATATTACTCACCTTAGCTTTGCTGATGACGTAGTCATTTTTTGTAGTGGAGATGTGGATTCAGTTATTTGTCTGAAGAATGCCTTGGATGAATTTTCAAATTTGAGTAGTCTTTGCCCCAACCTTGCCAAAAGCAACTTCTACAGTTCTGGGGTGGATCTATTTAACATTGGTGCCTTGTCCTGTTTTCTTGGGTTTGACCATAAAACTCCCCCTTCATGTACCTTAGGGTCCCTCTTATCTCTATTAGAATCAAAGGCTCTGATTGTAAGGATCTTATTGACAAGATAACGTCCAAAGTTAAGAGTTGGGCCACCAGGTTTCTGAGTTATGATGGGAGGCTGCAACTTGCCACTTCTTTCCTCTTCAACACTTGGGTTTATTGGGCTTCCTTATTTATCCTGTCAAAAAGTGTTATTAAGGCCATTGATCAATGGATTAGGGATTTGTTATGGAATGGGACTGAGCTCAAGCACAGAGGGGCCAAAGAGGATTGGGAAAAGGTGTGTAAGACCAAGAAGTAAGGGGGTATTGGCATTAAAGATTTGGAAACTTGGAGTAGGGTTGCAATAACTAAAAACATTTGGAACCACTTCTCCAAAAAGGACAGACTTTGGGTTAGATGGTGCCATACCTACAAGATAAAGGGCAGAAATCTCTGGGCTATTAAGTTCCCTCAAGATTCTTCTTGGAGTTGGAGGAAAATTCTTAAAGGTAGGGATGAGGTTAGACCATACAAAAAAGTCATTTTGGGCAATGGGAAGGACACCTTCATGTGGCATAACAATTGGCACTACCTTGGGCCTCTTCAACCTCTATTCGGGGATAGGACTATTTATGATGTAGTTAGCAACTCTGGGGCCAAAGTTGTTGATTTTTTGGAGGGATCTGTCGAGGCTTGGCCTACCTCATTACTTCGGGGCTCAATGACATTAGAAACTCTCCTCTTCCTCCTATTCAGCTGAACTCAGATGACAGAGTGATCTGGAATCTCGCTCAGCAGTGGACCATTATGGGTGACTTCAATACTATTAAAAACACCGAAGAGAAGAGAGGGAGACGTGGCACTGAATTGAGGGCTACTGAGGACTTCAACAACTGTTTAGATGATATTATGATGGAGGATATGGCCACTTCTGGGCTGTGGTACTCGTGGTCCAACAAGAATGATGGAGCACCTAACACTCAGAGTAGAATTGATAGAGTTATGCATAACTCTAAATGGAGTGTTTCCATCCCATCTTCCTAATCTAATTATCTCTGTCCTGGTACTTCGAATCACAGCCCTATTGTTGTCTTTATGCTTGATCTTAGAAGCAACTTACCTAAGCCTTTCAAATTTTATGATATCTGGATGCTTCATGATGATTTCCCCCCCCCCCCCCGAGAACTTTTGGTTTGAAGATTGTTCCCTTTCTGCTATGGCCAAGTTGTCCTCCAAGCTCAAAAGACTTAAGCAAGAACTGAAGATCATGAACTTCAAGTATTACTCCAACATTTCCATAAGAGTTAAGACTGCCAAACAAAAGTTAGATTCTCTCCAAGCATACCTCGATAGAGATGGCTCCAATGTGTTTCTCAGACAGGAGGAGTAGTGATGTGCCACATATAGTATTCTTAGAGCTGCTGCAGAAACCTTTTTCATGCAAAAGTCTAGAATTAAATGGATCCAAGAAGGTGATATCAACATTATGTTTTTTCATAATAAAATCAAAGTTAACAATGCTAGGAGGAAAGTTCTTAGTATTCAGGATCCGAATGGGGTCACTATTGAAGGCTTCGATGCTGTAGCCAAGGAAGCTGTTGATATTTTTAGTAACCTGGTAGGGAAGGTGAGGAATAGGGAGGGAAATGACACCCCTGTAAACCTTATAGTCAATAAGATGGATGCTCACACTGCAATGGGCTTACTGATCATGTCACTGAGGTTGAAATTAAAGAGGCTTATTTTGCTATTGGCTCTAACAAAGCTCCTGGGTCTGATGATTTTAGTGCTGGCTTTTTTCAGAAGAATTGGGGTGTGGTGGGAGAGGATGTGATCTTTGGGGTTAAGAACTTATTTTCCTTTGGCTATGAGCCTAGGCAGTGGAATTTCACAATATTAGCTCTCATTCCCAAAATACCTAACCCTCCATGAGGGAATTTAGGCCTATAGCTTGCTGCAACTCAGTGTACAAATGTATTTCCAAAATTGTTACTAATAGGTTTAAAACCCTTATGCCCACCCATATCAGTAATAGAGAAGGTGCCTTTATTCAGGGCAGGTCTATCAATGATAACATTCTCCTTCTCCAAGAGCTTATGAGGAACTACCATTGGGACTCTCATACTCCTAAATGCACTCTGAAGGAGGACATCATGAAAGCTTATGATACTGTTGATTAGAACTTCTTGTTTTCTATTCTGGAGTAGATCAACCTCCCCCCAAGCTTATAACTTGGATTAAAGCTTGTGTAACAAGTGTTTGGTATTCAATTAACCTCAATATGGGGCATAATTATTTTTTGCTGGAAAAAGGGGTTTGAGCCAGGGAATCCCCTTTCCCCCTTCCTATTCCTATTAGTCATGGAGGCTTTCTCTTGCCTGTTGGAGAGACATACTAACTCGCCCTCTTTCACTTTCCACCCTAAATGAAAGGAAAACAAAATTACTCACCTAAGATTTGCCGATGACTTAGTCATTTTTGGCAATGGATATGTGGATTCAGTTATTTCTCTAAAGAATGTCTTGGATGAATTTGCCAATTTGAGTGGCATTTGCCCCAACCTTGTTAAAAGCAACTTCTACAGTTCTAGGTGGATCTATTCAACATCGATGCCTTGTCCTCCCTTCTTGGGTTTGAGCATAAAACTACCATTTTTACCTTGGGGTCCCTCTTATCTCTATTAGACTCAAAGGCTCTGATTGTAAGGATCTTATTTACAAGATAACTTCCAAAGTTAAGAGTTGCACCACCAGGTTTCTTAGTTGTGTTCGGAGGCTGTAACTTTCCACTTTATTTCTATTTAGCACTCAGGTTTATTGGGCTTCCTTATTTACCCTTCAAAAAAGTGTTATTAAGTCCATTGATCAATGGATTATGGATTTCTTATGGAATGGGACTCAGCTCCAGCACAGTGGGGCCAAAGTGGCTTGGGAAAAGGTGTTTAAGCCCAAGAAGGAAGGGCGTCTTGTCATTAAAGATTTGGAAACTTCAAAATAGGGTTGATATCACTAAAAACCTTTGGAACCTCATCTCCAAAAATGATAGCCCATGGGTTCTGGTGCCATACCTACAAGATAAATCGTAGATGTCTCGGGGCTATTAAGTGCCCTCAATATTCTTCTTGGAGTTGGAGGAAAATTCTTAAATGTAGGGAAGAGGTTAGACCATACATAAAATTCATTTTGAGCAATGGGAAGGACACCTTCATGTCGCACGACCATTGGCACTACCTTGGCCCTCTTCAACCTCTATTCGGGGATAGGACTATTTTTGATGCACCTAGCAACTCTGGGGCTGATGTTGCCGATTTTATGGAGGGATCTGCAGGGCTTGGCCTACCTCTGTTACTAGGGAGCTCAATGACATTAGAAACTCTCCTCTTCCTCCTATTCAGCTGAACTCAGATAATAGAGTGATCTGGACTCCTGCTCAGCAGTGGACCATTATGGGTGACTTCAATATTGTTAGAAATAATAAAGAGAAGAGAGAGAGATGTGACACTAATTTGAGGGCTACTGAGGACTTCAACAACTATTTAGATGATATTATGACGGAGGATATGGCCACTTCTCGGTTGTGGTACTCGTGGTCCAATAAGAATGATGGATCTTCTAACACTCAAAGTAGAATTGATAGAGTGATGCATAACCCTCAATGGAGTGTTTCCATCCCATCTTCCTAATCTAATTATCTCTGTCCTGGTACTTCGGATCACATCCCTATTGTTGTCTTTATGCTTGATCTTAGAAGCAACATACCTAAGCCTTTCAAATTTTACGATTTCTGGATGCTTCATGATGATTTCCTCCCCACCCTTGAGAACTTTTGGTTTGAAGATTGTTCCCGTTCCGCTATGGCCAAGTTGTCCTCCAAGCTCAAAAGACGTAAGCAAGAACTGAAGCTCATGAACTTCAAGTATTACTCCAACATTTCCATGAGAGTTAAGACTGCCAAGCAAAAGTTAGATTCTCTCCAAGCATCCCTGGATAGAGATGGCTCTAATGTGTTTCTCAGACAGGAGGAGTAGTCATGTGTCAAGTATAGTATTCTCAGAGCTGCTGCAGAAACCTTTTTCATGAAAAAGTCTAGAATTAAATTTCTCCAAGAAGGTGATGTCAACACTGCCTTCTTTCATAATAAAATCAAATCTAAAATTGCTAGGAGGAAAGTCCTTAGTATTCAGGATCAGAATGGGGTCATTGTTCAAGGCTTCATGGTTGTTGCCAAGGAAGCTGTTGATATTTTCAGTAACTTGGTAGGGAAGCTAAGGAGTGGGGAGGGAAATGACACCCCTGTAAGCTTTATGTTCAACAAGTTGGATTCTCACAGTGCAATGGGCTTACTGATCCTGTCAAATCAAAGAGGATTATTTTGCTATTGGATTTTATAAAGCTCCTGGGCCTAATGGTTTTAATGCTTGATTTTTTAAGAAGAATTGGGGTGTGGTGTGAGAGGATGTGATCTATGGGGTTAAGCACTTCTTCTCCTTTGGCTATGTGCCTTGGCAGTGGAATTGTACAATCTTAGCTCTTACTCCCCAAATCCCTAACCCCAACTCCAAGAGGGATTTAGGCTTATAGCTTGCTGCAACTCAGTGTACAAATGTATCTCCAAAATTATTACTAATAGGCTTAAACCCCTCATGCCTTCCCTTATCAGTAATTGACAAGGTGCCTTTGTTCAGGGCAGGTCCATCAATGGTAACATTCTCCTTCTCCAAGAGCTTATGAGGAAGTACCATAGGGACTCTGATACTCTTAAATGCACTCTGAAGGTGGATATCAGGAAAGCTTATGATACTGTTGATTAGAACTTCTTATTTCCATTCTGGAGCAGATCACCCCCCCGCCCGCCAAGCTCATAGCTTGGATTAAATCTTGTGTAACAAGTGTTTGGTATTCAATTAACCTCAATAGGGGGCATAATTATTTTTTTGCTAGAAAAAGAGGTTTGATACGAGGGAATCCCTTTTCCCCATCCTATTCCTATTAGTCATTGAGGCTTTCTCTTGCCCATTGGACTGACATACTAATTCCCCCTCTTTCACTTTCCACCCTAAATGGAAGGAAAATAATATTACTAACCTTAGCTTTGCTGATGACCTAGTCATTTTTTGCAGCTGAGACGTGGATTCAGCTATTTATCTGAAGAATGCCTTGGATGAATTTGCTAATTTGAGTTGTCTTTTCCCCAACCTTCCTAAATGCAACTTCTACTGTTCTGGGATTGATCTGTTTAACATCGATGCCTTATCCTCTCTTCTTGGGTTTGAGCATAAAACTCCCCCTTTCAATTACCTTGGGGTCCCTCTTATCTCTATAGACTTAAAGGATCTGATTGTAAGGATATTATTGACAAGGTAACTTCCTAAGTTAAGAGTTGGACCACCAAGTTTCTTAGTTATGCTGGGAGGCTGCAGCTTGCCACTTATGTCCTGTTCACCACTCAGGTTTATTGGGCTTCCTTATATTTCCTGCCTAAAAGTGTTATTAAGTCCATTTATTAATGAATTATGGATTTCTTATGGAATGGGATTGAGCTCAAGCACAGTGGGGCCAAAGTGGCTTGGGAAAAGGTGTGTATGCCCAAGAAGCAAGGGGGTATAGGCATTAAAGATTTGGAAACTTCGAATAGGGATGCTATTACTAAAAACCTTTGGAACCGCTTCTCTAAAAAGGATAGCCTATGGGTTAGATACTTCCATACCTACAAGATAAATGGGAGAAGTCTCTGGGCTATTAAGTGCCCTCAAGATTCTTCTTGGAGTTGGAGGAAAATTCTTAAAGGTGGGGAGGAGGTTAGACCACACATAAAAGTCATTTTGGGCAATGTTAAGGACACCTTCATGTGGCACAAAAATTGGTACTACCTTGGCCCTCTTCTAACTCTATTCGGGGATAGGACTATTTATGAGGCAACTAACAACTCTGGGGCCAAAGTTGCTGATTTTATGCAGGGTTTCGCCGGGGCTTTGCCTACCTCTGTTACTTGGGAGATCAATAACATTAGAAACTCTCCTCTACCTCCTATTCAGCTGAACTCAGATGACAGAGTGATCTAGACTCCTGCTCAGCTGTGGACCATTATGGGTGACTTCAATATTGTTAGAAACAATGAAGAGAAGATCGATAGATGTGGCACTGATTTGAGGGCTATTGAGGAGTTCACCAACTATTTAGATGATATTATGATGGAGGATATGGCCACTTCTGGGCTGTGGTACTCGTGGTCCAACAAGAATGATGGAGCTTCTAACACTCAGAGTAGAATTGATAGAGTGATGCATAACTCTCAATGGAGTGTTTCCTTCCCCGCTTCCCAATCTAATTATCTGTGACCAGGTATTTCAGATCACAACCCTATTGTTGTCTTTATGCTTGATCTTAGAAGCAACATCCCTAAGCCTTTCAAATTTTATGATTTTTGGATGCTTCATGATGATTTCCTCACCCACCCTTGAGAACTCTTGGTTTGAAGATTGTTCCCTTTCCCCTATGGCCAAGTTATCCTCCAAGCTCAAAAGACTTAAGCAAGAACTGTAGCTCATGAACTTCAAGTATTAATCCAACAATTCCATGAGAGTTAAGTTTCCAAACAAAAAGTTAGATTATCTCCAAGCATCCCTCAATAGAGATGACTCCAATGTGCTTCTCAGACAGGAGGAGCAGTCATGTGCCAAGTATAGTATTCTTAGAGCTGCTGCAAAAACCTTTTTCATGCAAAAATCTAGAATTGAATGGATTTAAGAAGGTGATCTCAACACTATTTTTTTTCATAATAAAATCAAAGCTAACATTGCTAGGAGGAAAGTTCTTAATATACAGGATCAGAATGGGGTCACTGTTAAAGGCTTCGAGGCAGTTGCCAAGGAAACGGTTGATATTTTCAGTGTATAAATGTATCTCCAAAATTATTACTAATAGTCTTAAAGCCCTCATGCCCTCCCTTATCAGTAATAGACAAAGTGCCTTTGTTTAGGGCAGGTCCATCAATGATAACATTCTTCTTCTCCAAGAGCTTATAAGGAACTACCATAGGGACTCTGATTCTCCTAAATGCACTCTGAAGGTGGACATCATGAAAGCTTATGATGTTGTTGATTAGAACTTCTTATTTTCTATTCTAGAGCAGATCAACTTCCCCCCAAGCTTATAGCTTGGATTAATACTTGTGTAACAAGTGTTTGGAATTCAATTAACCTCAATGGGTGGCTTAATTATTTTTTTGCTGGAAAAAGAGGTTTGAGACAAGGGGAACCCCTTTCCCCCTTCCTATTCCTATTAGTCATGGAGGCTTTCTCTTGCTTGTTGGACATACATACCAACTCCCCCTCTTTCACTTTCCACCCTAAATGCAAAGAAAACAACATTACTCACCTTAGCTTTCCTGATGACCTATTCATTTTTTTGCATTGAAGACGTGGATTCGGTTATTTGTCTGAAGAATGCCTTGGATGGATTTCTCAATTTGAGTGGTCTTTGCCCTAACCTTGCCAAAAGCAACTTCTACAGTTCTGGGGTGGATCTATTTAACATCGATGTCTGGTACTCTCTTCTTGGGTTTGAGCATAAAACTGCCCCTTTCATGTACCTTGGGATCCCTCTTATCTCTATTAGACTCGAAGGCTCTGATTGTAAGGATCTTATTGACAAGATAACTTCCAAAGTTAAGAGTTCGACCACCAGGTTTCTTAGTTATGCTGGGAGGCTGTGACTTGCCACTTCTATCCTGTTCAGCACTCAGGTTTATTGGGCTTCCATATTTATCCTACCAAAAAGTGTTATTTAGTCCCTTGATCAATGGATTAGGGATTTTTTATGGAATGGGACTGACCTCAAGCACAGTGGGGCCAAAGTGGCTTGGGAAAAGGTGTGTTAGCCCAAGAAGGAAGGGGGTCTTCGCATTAAAGATTTTGAAACTTGGAATAGGGCTTCTATCACTAAAAACCTATGGAAACTCTTTTCCAAAAAGTACAGACTATGGGTTAGATGGTACCATACCTACAAAATAAATGGGAGAAGTCTCTGGGCTATTAAGTGCCCTCAAGATTCTTCTTGGAGTTGGAGGAAAATTCTAAATATAGGGAGGAAGTTACACCATACATAAAAGTCATTTTGGGCTATGGTAAGGACTCCTTCATGTGGCATGACAATTGGCACTACCTTGGACCTCTTCAACCTCTATTCGAGGATAGGACTATTTATGATGCAGCTAGCGACTCTGGGGCCAAAGTTGCTGATTTTATGCAGGTATCTTTTGGGGCTTGGCCTACCTATGTTACTTGGGAGCTCCATTGCATTAGAAACTCTCCTCTTCCACCTATTCAGCTGAACTCAGATGACATAGTGATCTAGAGTCATGCTCAGCAGTGGACCATTATGGGTGACTTCAATATTGTTAGAAACAATGAAGAGAAGAGAGGGAGATATGGAACTGATTTGAGGTCTACTGAGGACTTCAACAACTGTTTAGATGATATTATGATGGAGGATATGGCCACTTATGGGCTGTGGTACTCGTGGTCCAACAAGAATGACGGAGCTTCTAACACTCAGACTAGAATTGATAGAGTTATGCATAACTCTAAATGGAGTGTTTCCATCCCATCTTCGTAATCTAATTATCTCTGTCCTGGTACTTCGGATCACAACCCTATTGTTGTCTTTATGCTTGATCTTAGAAGCAACATATCTAAGCCTTTCAAATTTTATGATTTCTGGATGCTTCATGATGATTTCCTCCCCCCCCCTGAGAACTTTTGGTTTGAAGATTGTTCCCTTTCTGCTATGGCCAAGTTGTCCTCCAAGCTCAAAAGACTTAAGCAAGAACTGAAGATCATGAACTTCAAGTATTACTCCAACATTTCCATGAGATTTAAGACTGCCAAACAAAAGTTAGATTCTCTCCAAGCATACCTCAATAGAGATGGCTCCAATGTGTTTCTCAGAAAGGAGGACTAGTCATGTGCCAGGTATAGTATTCTTAGAGTTGCTGCATAAACCTTTTTCATGCAAAACTCTAGAATTAAATGGCTCCAAGAAGGTGATCTCAACACTGCCTTTTTTCATAATAAAATCAAAGCTAACAATTCTAGGAGGAAAGTTCTTAGTATTCAGGATCAGAATGGGGTCACTGTTGAAGGCTTCGAGGTTGTTGCCAAGGAAGCTACTGATATTTTCAGTAACCTGGTAGGGAAGGTCAGGAATGGGTAGGGAAATGACACCTCTATAAACCATATGGTCAACAACCTGGATGCTCACAGTGCATTGGGCTTATTGATCGTGTCACTGAGGTTGAAATCAAAGAGGCTTATTTTGCTATTTGCTCTAACAAAGCTCCTGGGCCTGATGGTTTTAATGCTGGATTTTTTAAGAAGAGTTGGGGTGTGGTGGGAGAGGATGTGATCTATGGGGTTAAGAACTTCTTCTCTATTGGCTATGTGCCTAAGCAGTGGAATTGTACAATCTTATCTCTCATTACCAAAATCCCTAACCCCAACTCCATAAGGGATTTTAGGCCTATATTTTTCCGCAACTCAGTGTACAAATGTATCTCCAAAATTATTACTAATAGTCTTAAACCCCTCATGTCGTCCCTTATCAGTAATAGAAAAGGTGCTTTTGTTCCGGGCAGGTCCATCAATGATAACATTCACCTTCTCCAAGAGATTATGAGGAACTACCATAGGGACTCTGATACTCCTAAATGCACTCTGAAGGTGGACATCATGAAAGCTTATGATGTTGTTGATTAGAACTTCTTGTTTTCTTTTCTGGAGCAGATCAACCTCCCCCCATGCTTATAGCTTGGATTAAATCTTGTGTAACAAGTGTTTGGAATTCAATTAACCTCAGTGGGTGGCTTAATTGTTTTTTTTCTGGAAAAAGAGGTTTGAGACAAGGGCATCCCCTTTACCCCTTCCTATTTCTATTAGTCATGGAGGCTTTCTCTTGCCTTTTTAATAGACATACCAACTCCCCCTCTTTCACTTTCCACCCTAAATGCGAGGAAAATAATATTACTCACCATAGCTTTGTTGATGACCTAGTCATTTATTTGCAGTGGAGACGTGGATTCAGTTATTTTTCTAAAGAATGCCTTGGACGGATTTGTCAATTTGAGTTGTCTTTGCCCCAACCTTGCCAAAAGCAACTTCTACATTTCTGGGGTTGATTTATTTAACATCGATGCCTTGTACTCTCTTCTTGGGTTTGAGAATAAAACTTCCCCTTTCATGTACCTTAGGGTCCCTCTTATCTCTATTATACTCAAAGGCTCTAATTGTGAGGATCTTATTGACAAGACAACATCCAAAGTTAAGAGTTGGACCACCGGGTTTCTTAGTTTTGCTGGGAGGCAATATTGCAGGAATCTTTATCCCCCCAGCAAAGACAATTAAATCATCAGCAAAACTTAGGTGAGTCAAAGATATCTCCTTGCATCTAGGGTGATAACTGAACAGGTCTGATTCAGTTGCTTTAGTAATTATCCCAAAGAAAACCTCCATCACAAGCAAGAAAAGGTAGGGAGAGAGGGGATCTCCCTGCCTGAGCCCTCTTTTCCCATGAAAGAAACCCTTTAGTTCCCCATTCAGGTTAATGGAGAATCTGGTAGTAGTCACACATTTGGTGATCCACCCAATGACTTTGGATGGGAAACCAACATGGGCCAACAGCTTTAACAAAAAGTCCCAGCTCACAGTATCATATGCTTTCAGAATATCAATCTTGATTGCACATCTCGGAGGCCAAGAGTCCCTATGATAATTCCTCATTAACTCTTGTAATAACAAGATATTATCAGCAATGGATCTACCAGCAACAAAGGCAGCTTGATTAATACTAATAAGGCCAGGAATCATCTTCTTTAGTCTGTAAGTGATCACTTTGGAAATACACTTGTACAAGGTGTTACAGCAAGAGATGGGTCTGAACTCCCTCATACTTTTAGGGGCTGCTACCTTTGGGATTAAAGCTAGAGCAGTACAATTTCACTGCTTGAAGAAAGTCCCCGTGTCAAAGAAGAACTTAATTGCCTCACACACCTCTCTCCCAATGAGTTCCCAATTCTTTTTAAAGAAGTAGCTGTTAAACCCATCAGGGCCCGGGGCCTTGTCAGACCCAATGCTAAACATAGCTTTTTTGATCTCTTCATGAGTGACCTCTTCCTCCAGGAGATAAGCCTGCTCAGGGGTAAGCTTATTCTTGATCACCTCCCCCAGGACATCATTTGCATTCTCACACTGCACCCTATTCCCTAACAAGTTCTGAAAAAAACTCACTCCTTCTGTAGACACCTGCTCAATGCCTTCAATTCTCAAACCTAGATCATTCTCAATGCTCACAATTTTCCTTCTGGCCCTATTTTGGTTTACTTTCTTATGAAAGAAAGTATTGTTTTGGTCACCCAGCTGCAACCATTTGGTTCTAGCCTTCTGTCTAAGGAAAGACTCCTCATCATCATATTTGATTCTCAAGTCATTAGCAGCCGCCTGCAGGACCATATTATCACCATCTCTGTCCAGCTCGCTTTGAATAGCATCAAGACTTATCTTGGTCTCAGCAACCTGAGTAGAAATCTTATTAAAGAATTTCTTATTAAAGTGTTTTAAAGAGGCTTTAACTCTATTAAGCTTGCTATAGAGCCTCTGCATTGGATTCCCATCCACCTCAACATCCCAAGCATCAATGATTGTAGGAGAAAAATCCACATGATTCATCCAGAAGTTGAAAAACTTGAAAGGTAATGGGCCCCTGTTGATATTGTTATCCACTATGGTGAGAATTGGACTATGGTCAGATATACCACAAGGCAGGGTAATAGCTTGTGAGTTGGGGAAAAAAGTAGTCCACATATCATTGTGTAGGACCCTGTCAATTCTAGTCCGAACATTATTGACTCCAAGATGACTCTTATTGACTCCAAGATGACTCCAAGATGACCCTGTCAATTCTAGTTTGTTTCTTGGAGAGGTTTGTAATAAGATTGCTTCCATTACCATCGATGTCTTTGATTTTTAATGCTATTACGGAAGGAGTTGGTGTTACTTCAGTCTCACTTGCATCTTCATTACCTAGGAGAGTCTCAAATATGTTGGTTATGACAGGAGATGCTGCTTGAGTCTGTGTTACAATCGTCCCAGCAATGGAGTCCATATATGTTTACTTTTCAGGTACCATTATATTGTCAATTGGTGTTCCAGAAGGATATGGAATCAGAGTCACTAACCTCTTCTATGTTAAGAAGTGCTTCAAATCTATTGGCTATAACTGGCGAGGCAACATTATTCTGAGATCAGCCGTCCTAACAATAGTATATGCGTGGGTCTCCTTTACAGGATCCATATTATTGCCGACTTTGTAATTTTTATCTCCCACTATTTTTTTGGTAATTAAGAATAATATAAAGCAAAGGAAATATATATACATAGAGAAACACAGGAGGGGCATACCCCCAGGTCAAATTTCGCAAATGAAATTTACCTAAGGCAGACAACTTAACTCAAACACAACAACATATCCCAATCTGAGACTAACATATTTTCATCAATACTCTGTCTAGGTTTCCATTTAGTGCTTTGAGTTGCATTGGTTTCAATCTCATTCTTGGTTTGTTTAGGCATCCATACTCTAGTCACATGGGAACATATCTTGTGCCCAAATACTAGGCAGTGTGAACATGAGTATGGTATACCTTGATATTCTACAAGAATATCAGTTGTTTAAACATCACCGTGTTGCAGGTCTATAGTCTTAGGTTATTTATATTTGGCTTCAACATCAATACAAATTCTTGCATAGCTAAGTATATTCATATTTTTAGTGGCAGCGTCAGCATATAAAGGCTTCCCAGTGGCGCTAGCAATGTAGCTAAGGCCAACTTATGTCTAGTATTGGATGGGAACGCTGTGGAATCTAACCCATATAGGGACAGATTTAGTTAGATCTTTGTGTGCCTGGAAGTTGGTTTGCCACTTCACAATAATGGGGTTGCAAGAAAAGTGCCACGGGCCATTAGAAATGACTGAATCTCTCTCCTCAATGTGTTTGAATTTGAATAGGAAAAAACCATTGTCATGGGGGATAACCTGTATGAGGCCATGCTTGTCCCAGAGCTTGTGGGTAAGATTATTGACGATTGTGTATGGGCAGCCTTCTGCCAAGGAAGTAACCCACTGCACTATTGCACCACATGTCTTTTCGTGCTTCTGCAACCTCCATAGGTGGTTTAACCCTAGGTATACCATTTACCACTTTCGGTTGGTGAAAAGTGAGTTTGAGGTTAGATGTACATTTAGGAGCAGCAACCATACTCCACGATTTGAAAGTACCAGTATTTTGAGGTTTAGGGTCTATACCTCTATCCTCATTAGAAGAAGAGGGGATGGTTGATGTCCCATCACATTTATGTGCGAGAAGACTAATGGTATCAAGAGTACTGTTAACCTTGGTTATCTCTCCTGGATTTGAGGATTTAGCATCTTTCCCATGCATCGAACAGTTCTCAATAATCGTTTGTTTTTCCACCGCCTTGAACTGGTTGTGGTTTGGTGCCACAACGTTCCTTTCTGGTGCAATTACATCATTAATATCTTATTTACCTATCACAGTACTGTCTTCATGCGTGTGACCTTTTGCCCCAATCACATAGACGAGATTATCACAGGTTTTACTAACTGTCAAAACCCTAGATGGGATAGTTTCACTAACCAGTCCTTCCTCAACATTGAGAGAATCATCATTTGTTGGGGTGCATTCGTAATCTACTAAAGAAATAACATCATGAGGAGTGACCTTCACTTTAATGGAGTTACCAGTATATACATCCAGAATGGGTTGACCTCCAACCATTCCCCCACTAGATGAAATAGATGATGATCCACCGGCCACCAAGACATCCAGAAACTGTCCATCCTCAACATCGGAAGAGGCAACCATACAGGAGACATTGACAATGGGATGAGTACCAGCCCAGAGGTTTTAGAGTTTGTCAAAAGCCTAGATGAGGCTGGAGAGGGTTTCGTTGTGTCCATGGAGGTGGTTAGATGGTGTCATAAGGGTCAAAGAGGGTGGTTGGGTGGAGGTGTATACAGTTATGGGTAGGGGAGTTTTAGAGAGAAAGGAGAACTACTTAATCATTCTTCAGAACAACATCATAGGAAAAAATCTAATTAGTTTTTTTTTCCAAAAAGAAAGAACTAATTAGATTTTTTCATATGATGTTGTTCTGAAGAAGGATTAAGTAGTGTCTGTATCAAGTCTTGAAGATGTCAAGTCAAATAAGTAAGTATGTATGACACTATTGTATAAATCCTAGATCATAGTGAATTTGCGAAGGCTAGGTCATCCGAGGTGTTTCCTACTGTGGGTTTTCCTCATACATTGTGGCGCTGTGGTTAATCTTTATTCTATTCTTGCTACTCACCTAACTGCATGTTTTAGGCAAGATAAAATTTGTTTAGTTTGCACAGCGTATATTTAAATGGTGAATGGATTAAAATTAAACTAATTTCTCACTCAATTAAATAATTGAATTTAAAATTTGATATTTGATATCCAATCCCTATTAGCACGTACTAGCACTCTCAAATTGGTATTTGAGCCCATTGCACTAAGTTAGTGATGATCCTAATTTAGTGCAATCTTATGGTTCTACATGGATTTTAACCACGAGGGTAGTTCCATAAACCAGTCTCCCATGTTTGATGGTTCAAACTATCCCTATTAGAAGACCCGGTAGCATTTTTTCTGAAATCTATCAATGAGAATGTTTGGAACTTCATGGAGTAAGGGTAGTCTTCTACTATTGAGAATAGTTTGGTTAAAGCGTATTCCCTTTTATCAAAGGCTGAAAAAGAACCCCCCGCTTTCAATTCAAAGGGTGTAAACATTATTTTTTGCATTGTCACTATGGAAGAATTTAGAAGGATTATGATTTGTGAGAGAGCCAAAGATTCTTGGAAAATTATGAAATCCACACACGAAGGTAATGATGGCCAGGGTTTCAATGTTACAAAATTTGATAATGAAATTTGAAACGATTAAAATGGGAGAGAATGGGTCTTTTGATGAGTTTTATGCCAAATTGTCGGATATTGTTAACTCCTCGTTTCACTTAGGTGAGCTTATCCTTCAATCAAGAGTAGTGATAAAAATCTTAAGGTCGTTGCCTGAAAGATTTAATGCCAAAGTCATGGTCCTATATTCTCTTGGCAGTCTTGATACTATGAGAGTCCAAGAACTTATGGGAGATCTCCAATCCTATGAGATGAACATTTATCTTTCTAAGAGAAAGGAAAAGAAAGAGATGAATGTTTCTTTGAAAATTCATAAGGAGGATGTGTTAGACTCGTATAATGAGGGTGATTTAAATACCAAAGAGATTTCTAGGTTTGCTTCGTTCACAAAATTTCTTAAGCTTAGAGAATATGAGAATTTTAATGAGAAATCTAAGAACTTTAACAATGACAATGATAGGAATAAGAGGAATAAACCTAAGAAGTTAAATGACCAGGAAAAGTGTTATGAGTGCCAAGGGTTTGGGCATCATGCTCGTGATTGTCCTACTAAACTATGGAAAGAACATAAGAGACCCAAAGCTTATATTGTAACCCTTAATAATAGTAAGTAAGAAGAAGAAATTAATTCTCTCATAAAACGTAACTACAATGCTTTCATGTCTAGTTACATGATCCTAAATGAAAAAATTTCCATTGATGAAAATGATCACGCAGATGACAGTTTTGATGTCTGGTCTTGTGATTTCGAAGTATGAGAAGAAGAGGATATGGGTGAGGAAGAGGAAAGCGAGCTTCAAGTTATTTTCCGTGAGTTATTTATAGAATCATTGAAATTGAAAAAGGCTAACTTAAAAGTAGATGCTAAGTTGAAAAAATGGGCCATAGGTAATAATGATAAATTGATTGAGGTTTAAGGGCACGTGAAAAGACTCTTAGGGAGAAACTAAAATATGTTGAGGGGTAAAAGAGAGAACCTTCATGGCTTATTTGTAAATTTAAAGAAGGAGTCCCTAAAATTTGATGAGTATAAACTTTTTCTTGAGTCTAGGATTTTGTACATAAAAGAAAAATTAAGAGACTAAATTCATGTCAAATTTGATTTGGAATCTAGGTTAGAGAAGTTCGATAAAATTTTAAGCACCGTCTAAATATAAAATGACAAGATAGGTTTAGACTTGCATGATCCCAATGCTTCCACTACTAAAGCCAAGACCAAAATTTGGAAAGACTCAATCGTTGCCAAGGAGATTCGCAAAGTTCAACCCAAGGGTAACATTCCCCATGTCTACACATGCACACATTGTGATAGGAAAGGTCACCTTAGGAGCTTTTATTTTGATCTCAAAAAGGTTCCTAGTAAATCTAGAACTTGTGTCACCAAGGTTACCAAAACCCAAGGCATTTTATCATCATCTATTTGGGTTAGGAAATCTGATTCAACGACACTTAATATTAGACTTATTGATTCTCGTATGCTTTCACATGATTCATCACATGTGATATCTTATGAGTGATTTATGTTTGCATGTTTTTCATACACTAGTTTTGTGCTCCATGATTTATATCTATTGTTAGTGCTATAATTTTTGTGTCTTTTGTATATCGATTCTTTAATTTCTTGGTTCTATTTGGAAAAGCCAAAAAGATTTTTTTTAGTCATTTTTCTTAATGAAAAATTTATAAAAACTCAAAAATATTTTTAGTTTATTGTCGGTAATAGTTTTACACATTTTGTGTAGTATATTGGTGTGCTTGAATCTCGTTCATTCCCGGTTTTCCATGTGGCTAGATCATTAAGGTATGGTTTACAATACTTTGGATTATTTTTTAATCATGCCTTGCATGAAGTTGTTCGAATTTTGTTTTACTTAAAGAATCCATCTAACTATATGCATCCGCACTCACTTCACGAACTCTTTTCAATTTTAACTACTTATGTTGTATGATTTAAGTGAGGTATTCTCCTAGCAATCTTGTCATGTACACATCTTTATATCCGGGTGATTTGTGCATCTAAGATCCATTAGGAGAGAATGTTCTTTGGAATGAAAAAATATAAGTGTGAAATGGAAAGGAATATGAAAATCTCCTTCGCATGAAAGTCTATTGGCAAGAGCCTTTTGAAAAAGAGAAAGTTTTCCAAGGCCAAAATTAAAAAATTGATCAAAAGTCATAAAAAATTGAATATTTATATTTTGAGGGTGTTAAAGTTGAAGATCAATGTGTGTTTTCACAATACGTCATAGTTCGTCATTAATGTTTGACGATTTGGGCTTAAGAATCATCAATATTTTATAGGCTTCTGTGCATTTTGTCCGTTTGTCCATCTTGAGTTCAAATTTATTTGTCACATGAGGCTAAATCTAAGTTTGAGAAATTAATGTGATCAAATAGAACTTCTTGGACTATATTAAGTGTTTGGGACATATTTGTTTTATTTTCTAGTTCACGCCCCTTCAGTTCATACCACATTAATTTAAACACATTTATGCCATACGAGTGTAAAAAAATTTGGGGGTCATTTGTGGTCATACCTATATATATCCGTGAATGTTGCATTTTATATATGTCTTTTTAAATATATGTGGTATTTTTTCAGTCTTTGCATGCAATTAATCCATGTTCACCTTATACAAATAAATTGGTATCATTTGTTTCATCGTTTGGATAATTTGTACTTATGATGTCATGTGTTCATTGTGGTTATTTCCTTCACATTGCATGATATGCTTGTTTTCTTTAAGATCATATGTGTCTTAAGGGGAAAAGTTGTTTCATATTATGCACCTTTGCCTTTATCAATTCCTGAACAAAAGGGGGGAGAAGTTTAGATTAAGGGAGAGGGTTTTTCATATGCGGTTATATATTTTATATTCTTTTTTAATTTGAAAGGTGTGTTGAGTGTGCAGGTTTAAGAAACGTTACGAAAAAGTTTCACCAGAGCGAAGCTACTCAAGAAATAGAGTCATTTAAGTGTTGTTTGTGTCTTTTTCCTTTTGGGGTTTCTAGATAGGGCATTAGACCTTGATGGCCTAGTTTTTATTTTTCGATTTTTTCCCGAAATATCCCAAGGGGGAGATTTGTAAGGGGAAATTTTTTCATCGGTCAAGTAGCTAATGTTCATAATGAAAATTTTGTAATATTGAATTTATGTTGTTTAGACAAAACCGTTCGAGTCATGGATTAGTATTGTGTTCAGTTTGTTCTTCATGCGTATGCATTTTAAAGACACGAATTGACCTGAGTTAAAACAACATCAACTTTTTTGTTGAGTTTTATCTTTCACCTTGGGATCTCGAAAAAGGTATGAATGTTATATCACGTTGATCCCTGAGTTATTATGTGTAGGGTGTTTAAAGTTTATTGAGGCATTTTTTGCAAAAAAAAATTTAAGAAAAAATAATTTTGTTTTTCCTTCTCGTTAAAACGAACAGACATTCTTGTTCAAACAAGGTGCGTGTTTTCATTCAAATAAGGATCGATCGAGCTTTGAGAAAAAAAAATTGCTTGTCAAAAAGTTCTGGCACAAAGGTCATTTAAAGCTCATTCAAACGAGACTTGGGGTCCCGTTCGAATGAACTTGAGTTTGAAAGAGGTAGCCAACATCATTGGGACGACTTTGATTTTCTTCAAATGACTTTGAGTTTTATTCGAATGAGATGCCTCAAGCCCGTGCTATCGTTTTTCATGTTTTTCAATAGACATAGGGAATAATAAGTTTATTTTAAGAATAATGGTTTCAAAAATAATTTTATAAAGAGAAAACCTAAGCCTCAAAAAACCTTCTTTACGCCCTAGTTTTGAGATCCAAGAATCAAGATAATATGCTAGTTTGAGATCTTAAGTTTCTTGCACCAATATCATTTACTTTACATCATTAAGATATTTTGTTTGGCACGACGAATTTTGTGTGACCGTGGTGATGGTTTGTGTAATACCCTAGCAATATAGGGTTTTATTCCAACTCACATCCACGAACTGGTGCCAATGACATTTAAACCCACATGTGGTGTATAAACCATATGCCTTACCAGTGGAGCTGAAAAAGGCCTTGGTGTTAGAAGAGTGAAAATTTACATATACGAACCATTACTTTCCCTCGCCCGGGCTATATGGGATGTAATTCTTTAGCTACCAAATCAACTATGGCACCAATCTGTTACAATAAACCCCCTTAGGTATCCAAAAATCCTCATTGGGATGAAATCAATTATCACCCAACATGTTTGCACACTTATTCCAGATGGATAATAGCTCTGTTACCATTCTGTAATACCCAACTCTAACACCATAGATATTGGCTTTATTCCAATTCACATCGACAAACTCATGTCAATGGCATTCGAACCCCAAACATGTGGTGTCATAAACCACATGCCTTACTAGTGGAGCTGAAAAGGCCTCGATGTAAGGAGAGTGAAAATGTACATATATGAACCATTACTTTCCCTCACCCCAGGCAATGTGGGATGTAACTCTCTAGCTACTAAAACTACCATGGAAAGAGTTTTTTTATAGTTTGCTAGCCAAAGATCGGTGGACATCGAGACGTGTGAGGCACATGTGCTATGAAGATCATGGGTGGATTCCTACGGTGTTGTTGTGAAGAATATTCGAGTAGTGAATACTACAACAAGGCTTGAAAGGATCGAGTCAAGTGCAGTAAGTATATTTTTCACTATTGTATAAATTTTATATCATCATGAATTTTTGTAGGCTAGGTCATCTGAGGTTTTTCCCATTGTGGGTTTTACTCGTAGATCATGGCGTTGCGATTGATCTTTATCGTATTCTTGCTGCTCACATAAATTCATGCTTTAGTCAAGATTAAATTATTTAGTTTACACAACATATGTTTGAACGGTGCTTGAATTGAAATTTGACTAATTGATCACTCGATTAATTTAATTGAAATTAAATTTTGATATTTGTCATTCCATCCCTATTAACAAACACTAGCACTCTCAAAATTCTTTCCGACAACTCATTATATTTTGAAAACATCTCGACAATTTGGTGGTAAGCAATGTAAGTTCTTTCTACTTAATTAGGCTTTGCCGTTTCTTTGTAAGTACCCATGGGATTCTTTATTGTTATTTTGTATGTTTGTTTGTAGATGATTTGGGATCCTTTTAAAGATGAGAGGGATGCATACTCATTTCAATCGTCAGTCCGGTGCATGAAAAACTTCATTGGTAAGAATAGTTATACACCAACATTATATAATACATCAATTGTGGAGATTTCTCATACGTAAATTTTATTCAATAGGCGGATGACGTGAACAGAGAGATGGAGTTGGTTGGGAAGAACATTAAAAAAGACGATGCAACATATGCCACTACATTACTTACACGGGATAATAATGCATGCAAAATGTTTGTGGGAAGAACTGGGGAGGATCGTCAATTTAACACTGATAAGGACAAGGGTAAGAAGAAGAAGAAGAAGAAGAAGAAGAAGAAGAAGAAGAAGAAGAAGAAGAAGAATGCAAGAGAAGGTGAGGGGCCAAAAAGACAAGCAAGGAAAAGAAAGAGAAGATGAATTTGGAAGATTGGGTGTTTTCATACATTGTCATTATATTTTGGATATGAACATCGGTGATTCATATTTTTAAATTTGGATATGGAACATTTCCATGTTAGTTTTTGGGTTTGTTAACTTGTGAAGTTTTGAAGTTGTGAAATTATTAGGTTGTGAAGTTGGGAACTTTGAAGTTGTGAAATTGTTATCTTGTGAAATTGTTGAAATTCTGAAATTGTGAAAAATGTGAAACTATTTTGGTTGAATTGTGAAGTAGTTAAATTATGAAGTTGTGAAATGATGGACTTTGTTGAGTATGTTTTGGTTGAACTTTTGATAAATTTGGGAATATTTGAAATGTGACAACTTTGTGGCAAAAATACACATTTGTTCGGGATAAATTACCCGAATAATAGACAACCACTTGGCGTAAACCCAATGAACAAGAGTTAATTTTTTAGGAAATTACTTTTGTCGATCTTTTTGTCTCTTCCTGCACCAATCCTCCTCTTCCCCTATATTTTTTTCTATATTGGTGACTTTGTTTCTCACTATCCTTTCACTTCTTCATCTCTATCTTATGGGCTTCCATGTATTTACCTATTCTTCAATTGATTTTTATTAGTTCTATTAGAATACCCTCTATTGACACCATTTTACTAACACCATCATGTGTATTTAATGAACTTATTGATTTTTGAGTTACTCATAATTAATGCAGTTTGACTTGCCAATACATTGAAGAAACATCAAGATGTTAGTAGAAGGTTGTGAAAAGGGGTGTCCTTGTAGAATTATTCTTTCTTTTTTATTTATCCTTTCTCTTTTTTATCTTCCCCTGACTACTAAAGAATACTATAAAATGAAAGAATATACAAGAAAAAAAGGGGGCATACCCCTTTAGGATCCGATTTCGTAGATGAAATTAACCCAAGGATAGTAAAAACATTAAGGAATTACAAGCCCAAAATAGATAAGTACAGGATACCAGCACAAATAAACCTATAAGCAAATGAGACGCATCGAGTCCCCAGCTCATACAATGAGCCAATTATTAAAGTTCCTTCTAGACTTTGACCATTTATATGACTTTCTCTTGATAAGGAAGGAAATTTCATCCATGATATCAACATGATTGGAACTCTTCTTGTTTTTGAAAATTCTGTTATTCCTTTCAATCCATTTGCAATTGGTGTTCGTAGCAAAGGAAGCTCTTTTAATGTTTGCATTGATATTTTTTCCTTTGAAGTTGTTGGCATCATCTAGAATAACTTCCTACCAAGTGGTAGTAACTCTGTTGTATGAATTGTAGTACTTGATGTCCTCCCATATTGCATTATGGAACCTGTAGTTGAATAAAAGATGGTCCCGATTCTCAATGGCATTATCACAAAGAACAAACATGTTGTCATTGGACATTCCCCAGTTAAGAGTTATGTCCTTGGCATTGATAACATCTCTACAACCCAGCCTTATAATGAATGCGCATTTGGGAATGTTACTGCTATTCCAAACAATAGTGGCCCAATCAGAAGAAGGTGGATGATGTCTAATGGAGTACCAAGCAGAATTGATGGTAAACAAACCATTTGCCGTTGGCGTCCACTTAACCATATCATCAGTATTGACGTCGATGCTTGGGAGGGCTACATTTTTTTTTATCTCATTTAGCTCCCACGTGACAGTGGCATTTATGGCCCAATTTGCATTCAAAATGTAGTCAACAACTTTGGCCTTGTTGTTACTTGTTGCGTCATATACGGTTCGCTCACCATATAACGTCCAAAGCGGGCCCTTTGGGTGCATGATCATGCTAGAAGATGGTGTTTAGTCCATTTCCAATAATTGATTTGGTTAGAGGACCAAATTTACTTTTGAGTTTCATGAGTTTCTTCCATGTCCAGGACGCATCAGCCGGTGTATGTATATGCCATAGACTTCTGCCTTTCAATTTGTAGATATTGCACCATTTGACCCATAGCATGTCTTTCTTGGTACATAGATTCCACAGGTTCTTAAACATAATTACTTTGTTCCACACATGTGTATCTTTTATACCAAGGCCACCTTTAATTTTTGGGCAACAAATATCACTCCACTTCACTTTTGCACCAGTTTGCTTCATGTCTGGACCAGTCCACAGGAATATTCTTAACTTGTATATATATGAAGAGAGAGAGAGAGAGAGAGAGAGAGAGAGAGAGAGAGAGTACAATGTTTTTTTATCTCATCATTTTATATATAGATCAAATAAGTATATCCTAAAGATGTTAATATTATTGCAAGTAAGTGGATCATCCATCTCTTCCTTATTTACCATTTTTTCTATTTATTACTGAATTCTCTTGCATTATTTTAGGGTTTTACTCAATGTTGTTATAGGGTTGTGATTCAAGTTATGTTGAATGAGCTTGGAACATTTCTAAGGTGATGTCAAATGTTGCGCTAAAGGTTGTTCTTGTTGCAGATATTGATGTATTTATATGTATCTATTTTTAATAAATATTTTATAAATAGGGGTTTTCCTAAGTTTGGAAAATATCTACAAGGTAACACATCCCCAAAATATTGGGTTATGATTTAACTCATTATGATTTTCTCAGGTTGCAAACAAATCCATGAAGATTTAGGTTGTTTTGATTTCATTCATTTTTACCTTCATTGTCTTAATTGTACTTTTAGTGATTTCTCAGTGAACTTCATTTGATTAACTAATCTAAAGACTAATATTTATTAGGCCAATATATAATTAAAATGGATTCGAATAATGTGGTACCTATATTCTGATTTTGACTGGATCTTATTTTTGTTTATTTTACTGGAACATAATATGTATGTATTTCAATGACATAAAGTTGTAGAAAAGATTTTTATTTTGAGAATTACGTCGTGTTGCAGATACTGTAAAATTAAGTTTTATTTTGGATATATTTCCAACATAACTATTACTCTCCAATTTACAAACATTTCTCAATCCTCTTTCTTTTTTATACTACCAATCATGTGACGAAGAAATGGCGAAACAAAGGAAAAAATATTATTTGAGGAAGTATGTGTATCTAGAATAACAATATACACATATACCAATTAAAATTACTAAAATATAAATATTTGAGGCTGTACATTTCTATAAAAGAGTGTGTATATGTGTGAAAACAGTGTTGGTGCATGTGTTTATGTTGTGTACGTGTGTGTAACATTATGTATCGGTATAAATGTGAATATGTCCATATTTAAATGAATCGGTGTTTGTATTCTTATATATCCATGAATATGTAAATCTCTCTCTCTCTCTCTCTTTCTATATATATTCACATGGTTACTATTATGATTTTGTAAGTTATTGTAAAAATGCCCATGTTGGACATGATGTAATATGCCATATTTTTATGGATTTTATTTAAATTATTAAATGGGTTATTGAATAGTGATGAGTTGTTATTTTATATTACATGCGGTATGTCATTTGACATTTGAGAGATTGGACTTGCATTGTGTCATTTAGATTTAGTATATTGAGACGTGACTTTGAGATGTTTCATATGTTGTACTACGTAATTGAGTTACATGCTGGTTGGACTATTATTCCTATAGATGCGGGTGAACTCATAATAATTCATTAAGCTAATTATTTAGGTGACTTTATATTATCGGTGGCTATGGAATGGTCAGGGGTTAGGTGTGGGGGGTTTCCTTATTTGGAATATTCCCCCGGTAATGGGTCCCACTGATCGTTAAGTAGGTTCTTATAATATCGAGTCACGATATAATTAATTAGTAATTAGTATATAAACTTAATCTATGCATATCAACTAATTAATTAATTTAATGAGATAATTAATTATGTTAATAACATAATTGACTGATAGAATATGTTATCTTATGGGTTGATTACGGGGATTTTTAAAAAGTCCAACTTTAGGTATTAATAGTATAATTTTACTCCGTTCACTTGGTATATGGGTTAGGCCAAGTTTTAAACCATTTGGAGCTTATTTCAAGCCTTTTTTAGCTGACGTTGTTTTGGGGCCAAAGCCTAATTTTGGGTTTAATGATTATAATACAACCTATCTGCTTAACCTAATTTTTATAACACATATTATGAGGGCCCTAGATGCTAAGGAAGAGGTGGTGGAGATTTGGAGAGGAAGAACCAAGGCTTTGAATAATTGGGGGGATTTTAGGGATTGATTCTACAATCAATCTAAGGCAAGATAAAGTTTGCTAACGAAACCTTATAATATAATTTATATTAACTTATAACCTAATTTCATTATTAATAATCATTTTATAAACCCTAATTTATGTATTGAATAATTATTGTGGTTTTGATAATAAAACAATTAATTAACCCACGTATTCATATAATCTAAACTTAAAAACATTAGATTTGAATCTTATTAGTTGTATTCTATAAAAGACCTCATTTTACATTGATTATTGAATGGAACTTGTGGTTAATTTGATCAATTTTGTGAAGAACATGAACTTAGGGTTAATTTCTTAAATTATGTAATTTGATCTTTAAATGTATTTTAAATCATCTAAAAATTATTTAAACTTGTTGCTGGACCTTATATGTGAATTAGATTAGCAGGAGGAGGACCAATTTTATGAAATAGAGGTTGTATGATTGAAGAAACTTTGGCTATGGCTGCCCTGGACAAAGTAAGTAGGAGACCCACCCCAATAGTCCCATTGGATAGATCCGACCCTAGTCCGAATTCATCTGACCCTAGGGCTAGGCTAAGTGTGGGTTAGTGTGGGTGTTTACGTTGGGTTTCAAAGCTAGTTGAGTTTAGGGGGCTTTTGATAACCAAATACACTATGTAACTATATAATTGGAGTTTATTTCCTGTGTTTAAAACCCCTAAGTGTTAGGGTTAAAACTTGCATAAGGTATGGGTTGTAAATTATAGTCTTGATTAAGGTTTAACAATTGTGAATATCATATAGTAGACAAGAGCGTATTTGTAATCCATTGAGTATGTAGTTGAGATTTAGGATGATTATTATAAACAATAGGTGTGGGATGAGTAACAACCCCTTATTTTCCACGTACTGGTTGACCATTCTAATATGCCAATGGTAGGGCTCGTTAAACAATCTATATCATTCCAATCATCGACATACAAAATAAAAATTAACCTAAAGTGAATTTAAATCCATCCACAACATGCGATAATAAAACAATAAATAAAGACTTGGATAAATACTTAATCATCCAAACAATAATACTAAAATAGTATCAACCAAATAAACTAACCGAATAAAAATATAACTAATACTCAAGGTCCATACAATCTTTGAAATAAATAACTGACTAAAGTACTCAAAGAAATAACAACTAATCAACATAACGACTGGATGTAAGTGAAGCTGCAAGTCTGAATCTCCTCAGCCTTGCGGATCCTATCTATGAATGCCTGGAAAATAATTTTATATGATTTGGGCTAGCGCCCTAAAGTTGCAAGATATATCTTCAATATTAAAAGAAATAACAACGCGTATCATTTCCAATAAATATGCCATCCCGTCGACAATACGTTAACCCAAGGCATAAGTGACCCTAAAAATCTCTATCACTATACTAATAAATGATAGCAAACTAATAAGACACAACCGGGATGTAACTAACTAAGTGTGTAAAGAAAACAACCCTAAATATCACTCTGTAATGCCACCCATAAAGAAAGATGTGCTCGGTCTCATAATAACAACAATTAAATGTGACATAGGGTTCATTATAATTAAATATCATTCGCTGGACTAAAATATCTCCTTTAATAATATTATTAACATCACATAAGGATCTTGTCGTGCTACTATTGGTAATCTGTAGGAGTCCCTCACATAACAAACTTAAACCACCATACTGATATAATAAAGGGAAGATCACTACATAGTAACACCATCATCCGATTCCATAGCTAAACCTACTCCATGGATCAAGTCTATCCACATTCTCTCGTCATGAAGCGGTGACCATCATGAACGTATGACTAAACATAATAACCTCTATGGATGTTGGAAACCATGTCTGATGGTCACCTTTCGGTAAAGGTGTGTCAATTCATTTTTAAATAAGAAACATGGTTACGAGAATGCCTTATATTTTATTTAAATATGTTATAGAATATCGGTTAATAGATCTCAATAGGAATTCCGATGGGTCGGCTTTGGGTTGATCACTAGGAGATTGGGATTTTGATTCTACTAATATTGAAACATTCACAACCTAGAGGATGACTTAAAATCATATCGGAAGGGTTGCATGTAATACCCCGTATTTTCTGTGATATTTATTTTTGGGGATTAATTGAATTAAATGTTTATTAATTGGAAATTAATCCGGATTAAAATATTAACGAGATGTGAGTTAGTATTTTATTATAATGTGCATACTTGGCATTATATGAATATTGGTAATATTGAAATTGTCGTGAGATTTAAATACGGCAATTTGGGAATTTTGTTTGACGCGTGTGACCGTCACGTTATGGTATTTTATTTTAAATTAAAAAGTGAATTTTAGTTCCATTAACCGTATGGTCGTTTTGAGTGCGCCAACGCGTCCGGAAGGGCCGAGATAGTCAGAAAACACTAGCCGGAAGTTTAGTTTGGGTCCCGGGGTATTTTTAGGCCATACCGACATCATAAAAGGTATTTTGGTAATTTGTATTTTTGGGAATTAAAAAGTGACGAAAATTGTAATTACAATCTGACTATTTCTTTAACCCACTTAACCCACTAACTACACTAAGAGACAATATGGGCTACGGGAGAAGTTGATATACAATCCCAACTTACCAAAAACCAAACACACCTCCACAACTCCATTGTCTTCAACCTTGGGAAGAGCTTGAGAGAGATGTGACACCCCGACTAATTAAATACCGGTTAGCTACTCCTTTATTAAATTAATTCCAAATGCCAAGTTGGCTCAGTTAATAGCATCACTGTCGAAAACATTTTTATCATTACTAACCACCTAGTATTTAAAAAGAAAGTGCCAAATTTTATTTAAAGTCTGATTAACATGCAACAAGTGTAATAAAGAATAATAACACCATTCACCATACTGAAGTAAATAGAATAACCATCACATAACGTAAATAAAGTCTGGAGGAAAACTCCTCACTACAAATCCCACAACTGATAAGTAAACTGAATACTAAAACAATACATGACAAAGTCTGAAACGGTAATGGAAATGTAACTCTAATAGAAATGGGCAACATGCCCTACAACTGATAGATAATGAATCTGGAATCCAAGTGATAGAAGCGTCTACAAGCAAATCCCTGTAGCTTCCACAAACAGCTACAGCTCGTCACCTGAATGAGTATCCTATGCATGGTGTCCTTGTGGCTGGGCACCTAAAATGGTTTTACAAAAAAAAAATAGATTTGAAAGCAAACGGGTCAGAGCCCGAATGTGGAGTTATATTTTAAAAACCTGCAAGTGCTTTAAAAACATTTAAAACATTAAATGCAAAGTACATGTTAGGACGTGCACTCACATGATATTCTCACCTCTCGTCTAACTGTGCACTCCTAACATAACTACCCATCTATAACGACACAAACCACTAGCTAAGTGCCATCATATCTAGCTAGACTGTCATAGGTCCTACCCTTATTACTCGGTTCCATTAACATTATAACGCTCGTAATTAAGTAGAGGTTTAACGTAAATTCAGATGCTTAATATACAATATATTTCACTATCAATTAACTCGTTATATTTCTCGAAACAATACCGCAATTATATTCATAGCATTAACATGAAGATTCCCATTAATTAAGTGTATATTAATCACAACATAAATATACAATACAAGCACCCCGAGAACTAAGCTGCGGTGCACACATACTCTGCTATCCATCCTGGTACCTCACGTACATAAGGATTACGTATTCCGAATCTCTCACGAATAGTTCACAGATAACAACATCACAAATAATGGAGGCGAACACAGTCACATCACATAGGTCACGCACATACCTACGCTCCTACGATCAGCGGACTTATTAATATCCCAATAAGTCTTTCTATGACCTATGTTCATCAAGGTAACCAGTCTAAATCCGGGCAACACAAGGATTAGAGGGCCCTAAGCGAACGCAAACCTCCCGTTAAATGATCAGAGATATAGCAAAATCAGAGGCTCAACTTGTTGGAAAAATAGCGTAACTTACGAAGCTTTGTTAGGGGACTCCCACCAAGTCCAGTCTCAGAGAGGTAATAGGGGGTCATCAAATGCTCGTACTTAACCAGCAGACCATGCTCCCCTGATCTTAAAGGTCTTTGACCTTTTGAAAGTTATTCTAGCTGAATCCAGGGTCGATTCTGGTAGCCATTAACACCTTTCCCCACCTCAGTGGTATCATCAGCTGTAAATATGAAGAGGGGGCACAAGCACCAAATTCCCATTCCCCTAAGGTGAAGAAGTATCGTGGTTTCCAGTTATGGTTAGAAGTCTGGGTAACCAGCAACATCTTCTTAGTAAACTTCCGAGCTAGAAGGTGGTAATAACTCTGATGATTCCCAGCAGAGTAGGGCACGTAGAACCCTGTGAAGACCTGGAAGGGAAGGTCTGAATGATGGACTGTCCTCCATAAGACGATAGCCCCAATCATCACCCTCCAGGCATTGGGGGAGAGTTGGGAAGGAGCCAAGTTAATATAGGACAATATGGCCCTAGTTATAGGATGAATGGGAAGACAAAATCCTAACTTAAACATCTGCTCATATAGGCAGATCTCACCATCTCGGCCTCCAAAATCCCTCTCATCCCTTAGAGGCCTCCTAACTTTTATTGAGGGACCTATAGAATAATGCCTGAAAGCTAGGAGGTCGAGCTCGCTGACAGTGCTCTCTATCTCGTCTGCCTCTGAGGTGTCAACATAAATTTCTCTACCATCATCCTAATACCAGGAAACATCGGCTTGGGCAGGGCTGGGAGCACAATCAGGGAACCTCTGAGCGAACTCAATCCCTGTGGCAGCTGATAAGGGAAGAGCATCAAATATTGGGGGAATAGCCACACTAGGTACTATAATTTCGACATCGGACGAAGAGTGCGAAGTGCTAAAACTCTTTTTAGATGAGGCACGGCTGGAAACCTTGACTTGGTCAGGGGCTTGATCCATCCTGATGGAATGTCATACACACAATTCATATACCAATACTAAGTAAACACACATCTTAGTAATCCCGTAGTTTAATCGTAGTACATATCGCATTCTCGTACTAACTTATAATTATCACAATTTATACTATTCCGGTTTATCATCATACGCGCCATAAATTTATTCTCTCGTCGTAGTAGACACTCACGTCTCAACCCAAACCGTCCATTTAATTTAACTCTCGTGTATAATTTTCTTCTCATAAATACCCAAAAGTCCCAATTCTATCATTACATCATCATCGGAATGTTATCTATACTCTCGAACAAGTTTACGGGACTCCAAAAATCAAAACAGTCCAAAAAGGCCCAAACTGTCAACTCGTTAGAAGTCTCGTTCGACCGAGACTGTTCAAACGAGATTCCACGGTCAACTCGTTAGAAGTCTCGTTCGAACGAGACTGTTCGAACGAGATTCTAGTTCGTTCGAACGAACTGTACCTTCTAACGATATCTCGTTCGAACGAGATATCGAACGAAACTGCCCCTCGTTAGAAGCGACTGGTCAACTCGTTAGAAGCTCATTCGAACGAGCTCGTTCGAACGAGCTGGGTTGGTTTCTAACGAGCGACCAGCTGCGAGCCCAGAATTCCCAAAATCGTTTTTCACCCAATTTCTACTTCTCACATCTCCTCTAAACTTCATCCCAACTGTGTTTTAAGGTTTCTAATCAATCCTAAACATATATAGTCACATCCTAACATGTTTTTAAGGGATCAATCCATCCTAACATCAATCAAATTTACAATTCTCAACACTTTTCCCCAATTATTCAAGAACATAAACCCTAACTTTTTGAATCATGAAGTAATCCAATATAAATCCGTTTTAATATCTTCCAATCACAAATATCATGAGAATAATCATCTACCTATCATTCTACATGCAATTCTCCTCGAGATTTTCAAGTTCTATGTTCTAAACTACATGGGTTTTCATTTTTCACCAAGAACTAACATAAATTTGAATTATCTAACATGGAAAGAACATTCTCTGAAATTAAATGGAATTAAGTCACTTGCCTCGGGTTTATCTCTGATTTAGATGTTGGTTTGATGGAGTTTTTCTGCAGAATTCCTTCTCTCTCCAAGCTCTCTTCTCCAATGGTTATGGTGGCTAGGGTTTGCTTTGGGAAGATATTAGAAAACCTAATTCTAATAACCTACGTAACCCTCTAGGTTAATATGGGTTGGTTAGTGGCTTAGTGGGTCAAATCCACATCAGATGTAATTAACCAATTTTCGTCACTTTTAATTTCCCAAAATACAAAATTACCAAAATACCCTTTATGATGCCGGTATGGCCTAAAAATACCCCGGAATCCAAACTACACCCCCGGCTAGTGTTTTCTGACTATCTCGACCCTTCCGGACGCGTTGGCACACTCAAAACGACCATACGGATAATAGAAATAAAAATCACTTTTATAATTAACATAATATACCATGACGCGGCGGTCACACGCGTCTCAACAAAATTCCCAATTTGCCATATATTAATCTCACAACAATTTTCACAATTCCAAATTCATATAAAACATGTATGCACATAATCAAATACCAACTCGCATCTTGTTAGTATTTTTAACCCGGATTAATTTCCAATTAATACGCATTTAATTAATTAATCCCAAAAATAAATATAGCCAAAAGTACGGGGTATTACATACTTCCCCCCTAATAACTGAATTTCGTCCCAAAATTCAAAACTAGAAAGTACCTGCTAAAAACAACTCTGGATAACGTTCGCGCATCTCATCCTCGCGCTCCCATGTGGACTCCTCGACATTGTGATGTCGCCACTGAACACGTACTAACAGTACTATCTTTGACCGCAGTTTCCTCTCGCTTCGGTCCAAAATAGCAATCGGCCCCTCCTCGTAGGAGCTATCCGGCTGGAGATCTATGTCCTCCACAGCAATGTGAGAGTGAGCCAAATTATCTCTAAGGTATTTCCTTAGCGAGGAAATATGGAACACATCGTGAATCCGATGCAAATGCTCCGGTAACCCAAGTCTATACGCAACCGGTAGTGGGTCGACTCACCATTGGGAAGTGGGTCACATATATTCTTTATATGTCGGGGAGTGGGGGTAGAGATTGGTGGTTTGGTATTACCTGCGGACATGTTGGTATTAGATATGCATGTTCACGATGTTATTATCGGTATGGATTGGCTCGCTGATTATAGAGCCATGATTGATTGCTTCGGTGGGAGCATTATTTTTGCCATTCTGGGGCAAGAGATGTTTGTAGTGGCGATGCCTCGCCCAGAGGGAGGCTCGACCGCTCATTTATATTACATTGAGGAGAATACCTCTAAGGAGGTTGTGATTCCTTTAGATTCGATTCCAGTCGTCAGGGAGTATTCTGATGTGTTTCAGGAGATACCAGGCCTACCCCCCAGTCGAGAGATAGACTTCGTTATAGACTTGTTACCAGATACGAGACCTATAGCACGAGCACCGTACCGTATGGCTCCAGCTGAGATGAGGGAGTTACGGGATCAGATTGAACAGTCGTTGGGTCAGGGGTTTATTCGAAGGAGTACTTCACCATGGGGTGCCCCTGTGTTGTTCGTGAAGAAGAGAGATGGTTCACTGAGATTGTGTGTGGACTACCGGGAGTTAAACAAGGTCACGATACGGAATAAGTATCCGTTGCCTCGAATCGATGACCTATTCGACCAGTTGAGAGGAGCTTCTTGCTTCTCAAAGATTGATTTGCGATCTGGTTACCATCAGTTGCGTATCAGGGAGGAGGACGTCTCGAAGACTGCATTCTTATCGAGATATGGCTCTTACGAGTTTCGAGTTATGCCATTTGGTTTGACCAACGCTCCAGCAGCATTTATGGACTTGATGAATAGGGTGTTCAGGGATTTCCTAGACCAGTTTGTCATTGTCTTCATCGATGATATTTTGGTTTACTCCCAGACTGAGGAGGAGCACGCCGAGCACTTGAGGCTAGTTTTGCAGACACTGCGCCAGAATGAGTTGTATGCAAAATATGAGAAGTGCGGGTTTTGGCTGAAGGAGGTTCAGTTTTTGGGGCATATTATTTCCGACCGGGGAATATCGGTTGATCCAGGGAAGGTATCCGCGGTGAGGGAGTGGGGACAGTCCACGACACCGACGGAGATCCGTAGTTTCTTGGGCCTAGCAGGATACTACAGGAGGTTTATTTGGGGTTTCTCCACGATAGCGGGTCCCATGACACACCTAACCCGTAAAGGTGTGCCGTTCATTTGGAGTGATGCCTGTCAGTTGGCATTTGATGAGTTGAAGGACAAGTTAACCTCAGCACCTATGTTAGCATTGCCGAGACCGGGAGTTGTGTATCTTGTTTACACCGATGCGTCCTTACAAGGACTTGGAGGTGTACTGCAGCAGGAGAGTCAGGCCATAGCTTATGCTTCCCGTAAGCTTAAGCCTCATGAGAAGAATTACCCTACCCATGACTTGGAGTTAGCGGCAGTGGTATTTGCCCTTCGTATTTGGAGACATTACCTTTTGGGGGAGAAGTTTCGATTGTTCACGGATCACAAGTCCCTACAGTACCTATTCACGCAGAAGGAGTTGAATATGCGGCAACGGAGGTGGCTTGAATTCGTGAAAGATTATCAGTTCGATATCCAGTATCACCCGGGGAAGGCTAACGTGGTGGCAGACACGTTGAGTCGTAGACCGGTAGATGAGGTGGCAGATGTGTGGAAGGCAAAGTGGAAAGAATTGGGACACTAGGATACAGCGGCCCGATCATTCATGTCTGTGATGACTGTTACACCGCAGATTGTCACGAAAGTAGTGAGGGCACAGACAAACGACTCGTTCTGTCAGGAGCAGATAGTTCGATTATTGGCAGAGGGAGCCGGATCCTATACCGTTAGCTCAGACGGGGGATTACGCTTCAATGGGAGATTGGTGGTTCCGGAAGGGGAGGAATTGCGGCATGAGGTGATGGCAGAGTCGCATGGCTCACGGTTCGCGGTACATCCCGGAGGGGACAAAATGTACCAAGACATGAGACGTCAGTATTGGTGGAGCGGGATGAAGAGAGATATTGCCGAGTTTGTTTTAAAATGCGCCACTTGTCAGCTCGTAAAAGTGGATCATCAGAGACCGGCAGGACTACTACAGCCGTTAGAGGTCCCGATGTGGATGTGGGAGAGCATCTCTATGGACTTTATCACGGGGTTGCCTACGTCGCAGAGGGGTCACGACTCCATTTGGGTGATTGTGGACAGGTTGACAAAAGTCGCTCATTTTCTACCCGTAAGGACAGACTACACTGCGGGACAGTATGCCCAGCTCTTTATTGCAGAGATAGTGAGACTTCACGGGGTGCCCTTAAATATCGTGTCTGACCGAGACAAGATATTTGTTTCACGGTTTTGGGAGAGTTTTCAGCAGGCCATAGGCACGGAGTTGCGGTTGAGTACGGCGTACCACCCGCAGATCGATGGGCAGACCGAGCGCACAAATCAGATGTTGGAGGACATGCTACGTATGTGCACCATTGACTTTGAGGGTGGATGGGAATAGTATCTTCCACTGGTGGAGTTTGCTTACAACAACTCCTACCAGTTCACCATTGGCATGGCTCCATTTGAGGCGTTGTACGGTAGACCTTGTCGTTCCCCAGCATGTTGGTTGGAGATGGGGGACAACAAACTACTTGGGCCGGAAGTGATTCAGGATACTTCGGCAAGGATAGAATTGATTCGGAGTCGCATTCGGGTAGCTCAGGACAGGCAGAAGAGCTATGCTGATGCGAAGAGATTCTTCAGAGAGTTCCAAGTGGGGGACCAGGTTTTGCTCAGAGTATCTCCTGTGCGGGGATTATGTGTTTCAGGAAGAAAGGGAAGTTGGCACCGAGATATGTGGGACCATTTCCTATTATTGAGCGGATCAGACCGGTTGCGTATAGACTTGGGTTACCGGAGCATTTGCATCGGATTCACGATGTGTTTCATATTTCCTCGCTTAGGAAATACCTTAGAGATAATTTGGCTCATTCTCTCATTGCTGTGGAGGACATTGATCTCCAGCCAGATAGCACCTACGAGGAGGGACCGATTGCTATTCTGGACCGAAGTGAGCGGAAACTGAGGTCAAAGATAGTTCCGTTAGTGCGTGTTCAGTGGCGACATCATAATGTCGAGGAGTCCACATGGGAGCGCGAGGATGAGATGCGCGAACGTTATCCAGAGTTATTCTTACCAGATACTTTCTAGTTCCGAATTTCGGGACGAAATTCAGTTATTAGGGGGGAAGTATGTAATACCCCGTATTTTCTGTGATATTTATTTTTGGGGATTAATTGAATTAAATGTTTATTAATTGGAAATTAATCCGGATTAAAATATTAACGAGATGTGAGTTAGTATTTTATTATAATGTGCATACTTGGCATTATATGAATATTGGTAATATTGAAATTGTCGTGAGATTTAAATACGGCAATTTGGGAATTTTGTTTGACGCGTGTGACCGCCACATTATGGTATTTTATTTTAAATTAAAAAGTGAATTTTAGTTCCATTAACCGTATGGTCGTTTTGAGTGCGTCAACGCGTCCGGAAGAGTCGAGATAGTCAGAAAACACTATCCGGAAGTTTAGTTTGGGTCCCGGGGTATTTTTAGGCCATACCGGCATCATAAAGGGTATTTTGGTAATTTGTATTTTTGGGAATTAAAAAGTGACGAAAATTGTAATTACAATCTGACTATTTCTTTAACCCACTTAACCCACTAACTACACTAAGAGACAATATGGGCTACGGGAGAAGTTGATATACAATCCCAACTTACCAAAAACCAAACACACCTCCACAACTCCATTGTCTTCAACCTTGGGAAGAGCTTGAGAGAGAGAGAGAAGGAAAGAATTCTGCAGAAAGAAAGAGAGAGGACAGACTTAACTTCAAGATTCAACACCAAATTCAGAGATAAATTAAGGCAAGTGGTTTAAACTCATTTGATTCAAGCTATGTTTTCCATGTTTAGGAATTTTCGAAATTGATTTTTGAAGATAATTTAGACCCATTAATTGGAAGTTAAAAGCCATGATTTATGTAGGAATTGCATGTAGTGATATTCTGGACGAATTATATGTTCTAAACAAAACCTTTGATGATTTAAAAATGGAGTTAGAAGAAGTTTAATGATGTTCTTGAATGGAAGAATTCTGGAAATTATTTTGATGTAGTTTTGATCTAAACTAAGCTTTTAAAGGATGAATTATGGGACTTAGAATAATACTGTTGTAGGATGATAGTATAATATTATAGTAACCTTGTCTCGGAGTTTCATGCTTAAAAATGGAGTTTTGGGACGAAATTTTAATTGCAAAACGAAGCAGTCCGTAACAGACCTGGTGCGATCGATCGATCGATGTTCTTCAGTCGATCGATCGACCACCATCGATCGATCGACGGTAAAGGTCGATCGATCGACCTTCCCAGAATGAGTAAAGTTTCTCCTTAATTGAATTTTAATGGTGTTAACCCTTGAATAATATTATTGGAGACATTGTGAATACCCTTAACCTTAAGGAAGACCAGTAGACATGATTATGAGATTGGACTTTAATTGGAATTTAATTTGAGGAATTATTCTAAATTGATGAAATTCGTTATGTGAGATAATATTTGGGTTAATAGTGCAAATTTGAATAATTTGATGGAATAAGATTTGGGGCAGAAGTAAAGACCTTAGGTATAAAGATGTTATATGTGTGAATAATGGGAACTTAATAGTCCATTTGAGATAGGTTTTAAGTTTAAGAAATTACGACGTGAGACGTGTCGACTATTTAATTTATATATTATCGGGATACTTGAAATATTTGAATTTGGAATAATGGTATAAAGATGTAGAGAATACCTTTATTAATATCGAGATATCTAAGATGTGTGAATGCTTAGTATATAACTTTATGTGTATGACATACCTACCATACTTGCTATCACGGGAGGTTTACGTTCGCTTAGGGACTTCTTATCCTTGTGTTGCCCGGATTTAGATTGGTTACCTCGATGAACATAGGTCATAGAAAGACTTATTGTGATATTAATAAGTCTGCTGATCGTGGGAGCGTAGGTATGTGCGTGACCCATGTGATGGTGACTGTGTTGGCCTCCACTATTTGTGATGTTATTATCTGAACAATTCCTGAGAGATTCGGAATGTGTGATCCTTATGTACGTGATGTACCGGGATGGATAGCAGAGTATGTGTGCACCGCAGCTTTCGATCGATCGAAGGTAAAGGTCGATCGATCGACCTTCCCAGAATGAGTAAAGTTTCTCGTTAATTGAATTTTAATGGTGTTAACCCTTGAATAATATTATTGGAGACATTGTGTGACACCCCGCCTAATTAAATACCGGGCGATCACTCCTTTATTAAATTAAATCAAGGTAAACAGTTGGTTCATTCTCAGCATCACTGTCGATAAAAATAATTTTTCCAATTTAACACCCTAAATAATTAAGCTAAGTGTGAAAAACATTTTTCATACGAACTTCCAAATTTTAATTAAAGAAAAGATTTTTATTAATTCACAACATAATTTTCTACAATAGAGAATCACACCACGAAATTTAAATAAAACCATACATTCACCAAACGAATGTCAATAATATAAAACTAAAACCATAAACCATCCTGAAACAAATCCCATAAACAATACCGGAATAATTGAAGTATAAAAATCCCCAACAATAAATGAAATGATGAAAAGGGCGACACGTGCCCCATAAATGAGAGTAATAAGAGTGGAGTCAATGTCGGAAGCCGTCTACTTAAGGGACCTGCAACTCCCACCTAAGCTGCAGCTCGTTCTTCTCAAAGAATCCTAAGCAAGACGCCCCTGTGGCTGGGCACCTGAAAATATACATATATATACACAGAAGAGAGAGAGAAAAGGAAACGGGTCAGGGCCCGAAAGTGTGTTTGATTTTAAAATACGTTAAGCAAGTATTTAAATTGATACAGGCCAATGCAACATCATATTAGCTCGTCTCTCTTTTGAGAAATACTCACCTCTCTTCTAATGTGCACTCCTATCGTACTAACCTTCCCAATGGTTTGTTTATCTTAACTTACACATATGTTTTCAAAACTGAACGATGACAATGTTATAAAAAGGTTACTTTCAATTTGTAGTATTCCTCTCGTTTTAGCTTCATTAAATTATAAGATTTCCCCGTGCCTTTTCATATTTTCACAAAACAAGTATTTAATAATTTGAGTCAACAACCATGTTCTACTTATCAAATCACAGTAGGCAGTTCAAAGTTTATAACCTCATATATATATTAACTACTCGAATAAAATATATATATATAATGGCACCCCAACTAAACTATGGTGCGGGCATACTCTGCTATCCAATCCCCGTATCGCTCACATAAAGGGAAATACAAGTTCGGAATCACTCTCGAACTGTATTAACATATACAAAACAACGTTGAGGCGAAGCATAGATTCCAAGTCCAAGAGGTCAGTACATACCCACACGTCTCTTAGGACCGTCCGACTATCAATTTAATAGCCCGTACCTAGGATCTCTATCTTCTAGGGTACGATTCAATATCCCCATAAAGCAACACAGGATACGATCGTCCCAGCGCGGTAACCTCAGGGATAGCAAGTAGCGCGGGTACGTTTTTCACATGTATATAATATATGTACACACATTCATATAAATATACCAATTTCATCATATTAATATAGGTCACTCTCATTACCCATAATTACAACCTTTGTCCTAAATTTCACCTTATTAGTATAACGTATAAGGTTTCGCCTCTAACCTTAATTCGAAGGGGTTTTCTCACTAGTTATGGGACACTCGTGGGTTCTATCCATCCAAGTAATACATTCAGTAGGTAGACGTCTATTCACTAACGTAGGTATTCGTTGAATTCTCTCATTTGAAATACGTAGTTCGTCGTTCCTTAATTAACTATTCCTTAAACCCAATTATCATTTCATAATAAAGTTCTCAACACTTAATCATATGTCCTACTGGTCTCTCTTATATCCCAAAACATTTTATTTGAAATACCCAAGAATTCTTTCATGATAAATTAATTCAACTAATTAAACAAGGGAAATAATAGGCTGCCAGGAAGGGTCGATCGATCGACTACTGGGGTTCGATCGATCGAACCTTCGATCGATCGATGCTATAGGGTCGATCGATCGATCAAACAGGTATTTCGATTTCTGCAGAAGTGCAGTTACGGGTTTAACTAATATTCTTCATTCAAATCCATAATTTCCAACACTAATCGTCCCAAAACTTATACTACAATCATGGTAATATATTTCCAGATGTTTCTAACGTTAAGCATGCATATAACCATCATTAAACATGATTAAACAACCTAAATTCTCATCTAATCATCAAGAACCCTAAGTTTTATTAATCTTTTGTTCTAATCAGTTTTCTCCAGAATTTTCTTCTACAATATCATCAAAAATTCGTGGGTTTATCATCTACATTACATAAGACTTCCAGGATATAATTTTAATCTTGTCTACATGCAAATTCCTATCACAAAGTGGGGTTTTCTTCCATAAATTATACTCCTAATCATTCCTATACTAACATGATTATTGCACCAACGAAAATACGCAAGTTAAACACTTGCCTGGAATTTCAGAGGTCTGGTTTCCTGCTGATATTGGTGTGGTTGCGTTCTCCTCCTCGCGATCTACGCGTTGATGGTGACGGTGGTGCAAAAGGTGGTGTTTTTGGCCTTGAATCACCTAGCAAGGTCTCTCCTCTCTTCTCCACTAGCCGTCTTAGGGTTCTGAATGATCTAACCCTAAAAGGCTGACTTAAATGTCTGCTAAGGATGGCTGAAATTCGTGGGTTTAATTACCCTAGTTTGTAAAATGACCAAAACGCCCTCCCGGGTCACTAATTAAGCCTAAAAACATCCCGAGATCCAAACTAAACCCCCGGGTACACTTTTCTGACTATCTCGATCCTTCCGGACGCGTTGGCGCACTCAAAATGACCATACGAACGACTCATAAAATATTTACTTTTATATCTAAATAATTAGTCCCGACGCGACACGGGCGCGTCCCGACTAAAATTACCAAAATTGTCATTTTCATTCACTCGTGACATTTACCATATATTACTATGCTCCTAAGTAATATTCAACAATTTCATATTATTACTAACTCACGTCACGTTAATAATTATAACATAATTAATTTCCGGATTTTTATTAAATAAATCCCCAAATTAATTATAGCATAAAAATACGGGGTATTACACATTGTGAATACCCTTAACCTTAAGGAAGACCAGTAGACATGATTATGAGATTGGACTTTAATTGGAATTTAATTTGAGGAATTATTCTAAATTGATGAAATTCGTTATGTGAGATAATATTTGGGTTAATAGTGCAAATTTTAATTATTTGATGGAATAAGATTTGGGGCAGAAGTAAAGACCTTAGGTATAAAGATGTTATATGTGTGAATAATGGGAACTTAATAGTCCATTTGAGATAGGTTTTAAGTTTAAGAAATTACGACGTGAGACGTGTCGACTATTTAATTTATATATTATCGGGATACTTGAAATATTTGAATTTGGAATAATGGTATAAAGATGTAGAGAATACCTTTATTAATATCGAGATATCTAAGATGTGTGAATGCTTAGTATATAACTTTATGTGTATGACATACCTACCATACTTGCTATCACGGGAGGTTTACGTTCGCTTAGGGCCTTCTTATCCTTGTGTTGCCCGGATTTAGATTGGTTACCTCGATGAACATAGGTCATAGAAAGACTTATTGTGATATTAATAAGTTTGCTGATCGTGGGAGCGTAGGTATGTGCGTGACCCATGTGATGGTGACTGTGTTTGCCTCCACTATTTGTGATGTTGTTATCTGAACAATTCCTGAGAGATTCGAAATGTGTGATCCTTATGTACGTGATGTACCAGGATGGATAGCAGAGTATGTGTGCACCGCAGCTTAGCCTTTGGGTGCTTATATTGTATATTTATGTTGTGAAAATATACGGTTAAATGAGAAGGAATTTACTATGTTAAATTGTGAGTATAGTTATGGTAATGTTTTGAAAAGATAAAAAGAGAGAACTTTTATCAATAAATGGTTTTGTTAGTAATTGGGAATCCGGGAATTTAAGTAGAAATCTCTATTTAATTATTAAGGTTGGAAATTAAACGTGAACCGAGTAGTAATGTTAGAAACTCTTTGGATAGTTACGAGATAACACATGAATGGGTACAGGAACGTTAGGAGTGCACAGTTAGACGAGAGGTGAGTATATCATGTGAGAGCACGTCCTAACATGTACTTTGCATATACTGTTTTAAATGTTTTTTTTAAAGCACTTGCAGGTTTTTAAATATCTCCACATTCGGGCTCTGACCCGTTTGCTTTCAAATCTACTTTTTGTAAAACCATTTTAGGTGCCCAGCCACAAGGACACCATGCATAGGATTCTTACTCAGATGACGAGCTGTAGCTGTTTGTGGGAGCTACAGGGATTTGCTTTTAGACGCTTATATCATTTGGATTCCTTACTCAGTATTCCTCAGTTGTAGGGCATGTTGCCCAAATTCTATTAGATACATTTCCATTTCAGTTTTTCAGACTTTGGCATGTATTCATTCAGTATTCAGTATTTCGTTATTTACTTCAATTGTGGGATTACGTTGTGAGGAGTTTTCCTCCAGATTTACTTATATCATGTGACGGTTATTCTATTTACTTCATTATGGTGAATGGTGTTATTATTCTTCATTACACTTGTTGCATGTTAATCAGACTTTATTTAAAATTTGGCAACTTACTTTTTAAATACTAGGTGGTTAGTAATTATAAAATGTTTTCGACAGTGATGCTATTAACTGAGCCAACTTGGCGCTTTGATTTAATTTAATAAAGGAGTAGCTAGCCGGTATTTAATTAGTCTGGGTGTCACATTGCAATGCGATCCTAGGAGTAAATCTCATACTGTGGGGAACAAGTGTGATGGTTCAACAACTTGTGCAATAGTTCACAGAGGATTGTTATCGGTACATCCTAAGAATGTATTGAATGGGACAACGCGTGAGATTTGAGTTTAAGGGTTGTCTTGATTAGAGTTAGAAAATCTCACACCATTTGCAAAGGGTGCATAGATTCTTAATCCCGAGAATTATGAGGATTAGAATACTTATGTAGTTGTGGCTTTGATTTCCATCGGTGCGATTAAATTTTAGATTGAATCAAATGATCCATGCATATTAGGTGATAGTGTCGGAGATCACAATTCACAGGAATCCATGTCCAGGGGATACCGTGGAATGTTGTTCCCCCTTAATAGACTTACATGTTTTTTCCACCAATTAAAACCCAATTGGTGGATTATTTTATAATTTTGGTAGAGTAGCAAATAAGTTAAGTCTGAGAATCAAGGAAATTGATTAGATGTTGGTCAAAATCCCTTACCAACAAATTGATTTGACCAAGCAGGTATCAGACTTTTAACGTGGGGAATCATATTATGTACTATCAACTTTGCAAAAAAGACCTCATTGTATCTGAGTAATTTATGAGATATTTGAATTAGAGTGTAGTCATAATTATTTTGTGGAATTAATTATGATTAAATAAATAAAGGTAACGAATTACGATAATGATAATTGGGTTTCCAAGTATTTATTTGAAGTCAAATTAATTATTTGTCTTGCGTCTTTAGTATAGTCAAATACCCAAGTAGTTAGATCCAAACTCTCAAGAAACCCAGTTTGTCCCAAGACCACCTTTTGTACTTGTATTGTTGGTCATTAGGGTTTGAAAGAGGTGAGAGAAAATACTATTCACTTTTTTATGAAGAGTCCTAGAGAGATACCACCATATCTCACTCATAAGGAAGGGTTTTCATCTCAAAATATGCCCACACACTTACCCAGATTTGGGGAGGATCATACACAGAAGATCCAATCTTTATAAAAGGTTAAGAAAGGTTTTTGGAGACCTTGGATTGGCAGCAACATCATCTTCATCCTCAAACAATTTCCCCTTATACGAATAATAATAAAATTCGCAAAGGTACAGTGTTCTTGAAACCCTAGGTTTAATCTTTAAACCTAGTTCTTGTTTTCTTTTCAATGCATGATTAATCAAAGATCTTTAAGGCTGAAATTTTTCGCATTTAAATGTCAGTACCAAGATGTTTTTCCCAACAATGCTAACAACCAGGTGTGTTACCTGGTAATAACCATTAAATCAACCACGACTGATAGATTTTAAATGAGTAACGGTATGTTCACACAAGCAATCAATATACGTGCATCTTAAAGTCCCTTATTTCTTCAGTTTAAGTATCATTTTAATTTGTATTATAAGTGCATAACGATTAATTAAGAATTGATAATGCGACCTAAAACCATCCTCTATTTCCCCAAAGGTTTATGACATCAATCTCGTTCGAATGAGATTTTGAAATCATTCAAATGATATACCCTTTCTCCTTCGAACGAGATAGGCGCATAAGACTTCTTCTTCCCCCAAAGCAAAATGGTCATAACTTCAAATCATTAAATTGTCCATTCTCTAATGAACCTAAGTTATGTAAATGTAATACCAATATGTATTAATCAACTCTAATCAGAACTAAAGGTCCAATTTATCAATTCCTCAAATCAAACCTAATTTATCTATCACCATTAATGGATCCAAATTCAAATGAGATTCCAGATCCAAATATCATATTAACATGGGTACTCATCTTACATCCGTAAATTAAACCTAAACATGAGTTCTAATTACATATCATAATCTAAAATGATTCAATTTAAGGTTTCTCTTCAAAAAGTTTAAGTCTTTCAATTCATAATTTAAAATTGTAATTTGTAATATATTAGTTGGCTAAATTCTCGTGACAAAAGATTTGAGTTGTGTCCATCATGTCAAATCAACTTGATTCATTAAGAGTGAGGTGCGTCATAGTTTTAGGTTGATTACTTGTGATTATAACATACGTCCTCATAATTTATTCAATATTAACACCAATCAATTCAGTAACAGAACATGATTAAGATTTTTTTTGGTATGTAAGAATTACATAAACAAAACACAAATGTACAAGATAAGGAGGGCATACCCTCCTAGGATCATTTTTCACAATAAAAAAGGATCCAAATGAAGCCAGAAAAGCTACAAAAAAACATCAAAAGGTAAGGGACACCAGGCCATTTAACAGAAAAGCAATTGATTCTCATCTAGACCCCAATTTCTGTAGATAAGCCATGACTTAAAGCTTCTCTTCGATTTACTCCACTTGAGGGACTTGCATCTAACAAGGAAAACATTGTCACTAATGATGTCAACATAGTTGGCGGACTTGTTCTTGAAAATTCTATTGTTCCTCTCAATCCAAATGCAGTAGATGGTGGCAGCAAAGGATGACTTTTTGAGCTTGGCAATAATATTGGTACCTTCAAAGTGAGTAGCAACCTCATCAATGATTCCCTCCCAATTAGTAGCACTATTGATGTAGGAGTTGTTGTACTTAACCTCCTCCTAAATAGGTTTAGAGAATATGGAATTGAAGAAGAGGTGGTCACGGTTTTCTATAGCATTGTTACAAAACACTCAGTTACTATCATTAGAGGTCTTATCGTTACAGATTCTGCCATGGAAGCTTTTGAGTGACTGAGCACAAAGACGAGAAAGCAGTTGAAATTCTTGGCTCACTGGAGCTTGATAGGATCATCCAGGATTTCGGTTCCACGAACAAATACAGAGATATCAATCGTTCATTGTTACAGAGATTTGAGTGAGACCCAGTTGACCACAATTAGAGATCTCCTCAGATTCATGCTTGCTTTCAAGTCCCGAGATTGAATGATTTTTCCCATCGGTCACTGCTTTTGTCACTTCACTACGAAAGAAGAGTGTTGATTACATTCTTACAAACTAACAACAGAATAAAGGCACATTTTGGGATGACACTATAATTCCAAAAAGTGGTGGGCCATCTAGTGGAGGGCTCGTGGTTGCGTTCCAGGAAGAGTTGATGGTGAAGGTACCATTAGGCTTTAGGGGCCCACCAGACGCATTCATCCATATTGGGATAGATAAGGGGAAGCATATCATGTTTGATCTCAATTAATTCCTAGGTAGTGGAGGCTGGCCAAGCCCAGTTTCCATTTGAAATGAAGTCAGCAACCTTAGCTTTGTGGTTGCTAGCAGCATTATCGATTGTTCTCTCGCTGTATAGCAGCCATAGAGGGCCTCTAGGGTATTAAATCAAAATCCTAAATATGCATCTAAATCTCACATTTAACTACATAACATGAATTATAAACAAGTTATAGATTCTTCGTTATAGATCAATAGATTTCTTGCCCGAATGTCTTAATAGTGAATCACTACGGGTTGATCCTAGTCCCTCTTCTCCCAAATCTTCATTAAGCTCTCCCAAATGATTAAGACTGCTAGGGTTTATTTTTCTGGTTTAAAGCAGTTGAATAATGAGTTTTCACTCTCCTACGTAATCCATAAATCCACAGGTCAATATTAGGCATGTTTTTGGGCCTCTAAATGAGACCAAAATACTACTTAAAAGAATAGTTTAAAACTTATCCTAAGGGTATACTACCCCTTGTGCCCAACTTAGAACGACGATCTCTATCAAGATAGGGGAGAATCACTTTGAGAAAGATCTCGGATACTTAGGAGCAACCGTGAACCTTCTTCCATTCACCGTGTACGAGAAACTAGGTTTTGGGCGAGTTAAAGTCCACTAAGATGACCTTATCCTTAGCCAACCGATCCATTAAGGTGCCTAGAGGTGTTGTAGAGGATGTATTGATTGAAGTTGATGAGTTTGTCTTTCTTGTAGACTCTATGGTCATAGACACAAAACGCGTACTAAACTCAACCACACAAATTCCGATCATCCTCGGTCGACCCTTTTTGGATACTTCTGGCACTGTCATTCGATGTCACAGTGGGAAGGTGAACCTCAAGATTGGGAACATAACCATGAGTTTGAACGTGTTCAATTTAGAGAAGTCTTCATCTGATGAGGGAGAAAATGAATTCAAATATGTCCAAGTGCTTGATGTCACTACCCTACCGGTTAGTAACCTCATAGATTTGAATGCTTGGCCACTTGATTTGTCTCTAGATATGAGCCTTAAAGATTTTGAGGAAGAATTTGGCCCGGTTAATGAGGATCACACTGTTGAAATCCAATCATTACTGGAGTTATTTCATTACATAGAGGAGATCGAATGGTACGAAAGAATAAATCAATTCCTTCTCTATGAAGGCGAACCCGAGCCTTTTGAAAGTATGCTGACATGTGAGGTTTAATATATTAGTAACGAGATGGTTGAGAAAATCATTTGAGAATTTTGTACGGTGATGCGTGTTCTATCACGTCGCATTTTCCTTTTCCTTCACATCCATCATCTTGGTCATTCGAGTGTTTTGATGAGACCGAAGACATGATTAGAGTATCGTTTGATTTAGAGCCTGATTATTCATTCTCAATTTTGCGGGGAACCTAGGCTTAATGTGTCATTTGAGATTTTACTATGATAGTCTCTTCGGGTGTGAGCATTTATGATATATCGTAACTGTGCATCAACATAATTTCACTCACTTCATCCATTGTGTGCCTTCATGTGTATATTGTCTATTGGGTTGATGCCCAATTGTTCAAGATTTTAATTTATGGGCAAGTGAGATTGGCCAGAAGTAGGTAACCCAAGTGGAAGTTCATGGTAATATCTTCCTTTTACTTTTGTACTTCATTTACTTTTTCATATTTTTAATTTGAGCATACATTGAGGATAATGTAAAATTTAGGCTTAGGGGTAAGGATGGTATTTTGAAAAAAAAATCAAAAAAATTTCCAAAAATCCCAAAATATTTTTAATATAATTAAGTTTTGAAACGATTTCTTAATATAAAATTAATTCATTGATCCATCAACTTATGAAATGTTTACACATCAACCAAATAATATGATCGAAAAATGGATATTGAGGCAAAAATTAATATGCTTAACGAATAAATGTGAAGATTTTAACTCGATGAGATTTTTGTGCCATTTATCATTTTTGAAGGATTTAAATTCATCCGAGTTAAAATAACATAAACTTTCCTTCAGTAATAAATTTGTTGATGATCTCAACTTCTTTGTTTTATTCAACTGCTGAAAACAAAAAGTCAAAATGTGAATCTTAAGCACTAGAAGTTAGTAAGTTATCTTGAGATATATACTAACTTAATGAAACTTGAGAAATGAGATTAGACCATTATTTGAAATCTAAAATTGACCCTAAATTTCGATAATTTTACATTATTTCGTTGCAAGTCCATTTGGCCAAAAAAGAAAAAAATAAACCTTTTTGTTGAAAAAACCATTACCCTACCCAATTCAACCGAGGAGTTTAAAAGCCCATGAAAAGAAGACATACCATTTTTCTGAGAATACTAGGGTGAAATTATGGTAGGAAAAAGGTAAAAAGAAAAAAAAAGTTTGCAAGAATGATATGTGAAAAGAAAAGAATGAAAAAAGGAGAGAAAGAAAGAAACAATGAGAAAATAAAATCAAAATTAAAAAACCTGTGAGTTTGGAAAAAAGGGAAAGAGAAATAAAAATAAAAATAAAAATAGAGGTTGAAAAGAGTGCCGAAAAGTCAAAATACCCAAAAAAATCTCTATATTTAAAAAAATTAAACTCCAAAAACCGTTCTTTCTAACCAAAATTCGAGCCTACAATACAACCGAAGAAAGTCCTAGTCGATCTTAAGTAATGTTAGTTGAAGTATGGAGAGACGATAAATAGGATCTATAATGCGATTCAATGTTTTAAAAAAGTAATCGATTATTCATTCATGATATTATATTTATCCATTATAAAAAGTCCGTTCTTGATTATATATATGCGAAATTTGTTCATTTAAATTTACTCATTTATTCACATAGACCGAGAGAAATTAATCAATTTCTAAGTGATCAATTGTGAGTGCATTTCGTGAGATTTTGTAATCAAAATGAACTTTCGAATAAGACACTGTGACATCCCGCCTAATTAAATACCGGATGATCAGTCCTTTATTAAATTAATTCAGAATATCCAGTTGGTTCAGAATATGCATCATTGTCGAAAACTTTATTATTAACACTAACCACCTAATATTTAAAAAGGTTGATGTCAAAATTTTATCTTTTAATTAACATAAAATCAAATTAACCAATTACTAATCATACACCATTCAAACGAATATCATATGAAATAAAATGACTAAGGTAATAAATGTGACTGGAGTAAACACTTCCAGCCTAAATCCAAATACAATAATTCGACAAAGTAAACCAAAAACTGAAAGAAGTAATAAATGAATTCGCAATCTCTAACTATCTAAATAAGTAAAGGGGGCCAACATGCCCTAACTGAAATAGATAAATCAAGATGCAGGAATGAGAATCATGGAGGTGTCTACTACCAAGTCCTGTAATTTTCATAGTAGCTACAACTCGTCAAATGAATAGAACTCCTATACTTGGTGTCCATGTGGCTGGGCACCTAAAATAATTTGACAAAAGAAAAGATATTTGCAACAAACGGGTCAGAGCCCAAGTTGAAAACAGTTTAAAAAACCCAGCAAGTGCTTAAATAAAAAAACATAGCACATATAGTGTACATGTTAGATTCGTGTACTCTCACTGGAGATACTACCCCACCTAACTAGTCCAAAGATGACTATTATCACACCAATAATTTCATGCGTTTACCCATATCACCCGTATCACTCATTACCATATGTTTAAACAACTACACAACCGTTATTCTCATAGTTATTCTCTTTCTCACTAAGAATATTGTTTTAAAATATCAATTATTTCCATACCTACGAAACACACACAGTAGAATAAGTAACAAGTATACATATATTTATCTCTCTGTATATATATACTAATTCTGCACCCCTAGGTTAGGGCCCCCTTGGTGCAATGCATACTCTGCTATCATGTCCTAGTGCATCGCTCATTGCATGAAGGACTATAGGTTCAATCTCTCATGAACCATAAAAATGAACACACATATTAGAGGCGAACATAGTTCCAAGCCCATGGGATACGCACATACCTATGTGCCCATATGGGTGTCAAAACTATCGTTCTCACTGATAGTCCGTACCAAGGTCTTATGTTCTAGTGATACGACCCAAAATCCCCCCGAAGGCTCCTCAAGATATGATCGTCCATAACGCGCAACCTCCCCCCGATAGCAAACAGCGTAGGTATGTTATACACACAATAATTCAATCAATAGGTACGTATACACAACATATCATAATCATTAGGTATTCACGCAACCTAACTCCCCGAATTTATACATAGTATTATTATCTGTAATATTCACGTTATTCTATCCGTATGATTAATCTCTCTATCGTATATATTCCATAAGGCGTTATTCCAACCTATTTCCCTTTCTAGATACACAATCATCTCACAACTAGTCTATGTGATGTAGTCACTCATGAAGCGTAGGTTATTTTCTCCCAATTGAATTAATCTCGTAAGATTTTAACTTGTCCGGGCAAAAATTAAAATTTATGAAGTGCGGAGAATCTCGTTCGAACAAAACTTTGAATGAATTAAGGGCTGAATTCTCTTTGGAATTCTCGTTCAAACCAGGTTGTTTGAACGAAACTTCGAACGAATTGTACTCTGAATTCTCGTTAGATGGATCGTTGGAATTCTCATTTGAACGAGGCCGTTTGAACGACTTAGGTCATTTGAATGATAAAATCATAGTGCGTCCCAGTCAGTTCTAATCCTGCATTTTTCCATCTTTTTCACTATCCAAATCATCCAAAATTCATCCTAACTCAAATCCAAGGATTTTAAACTATACTCCTTAGTAATAGAGTGCTTTCCAACATGTTTAAACATCAAATCCTTTAAAATTATAATATGAATTCATATTAATTCATCAAATAATCAAAAAGCCCTAATTTCACATAATCACCATTAATCACAACTAAACCCAATAAGAGGAGACTACCCCTGCTCCTTGTGGCATAGTACTCAAGGTGAAAGCCATAGACGGAATGGCTAAAAACCTCTCTAATAGCGATCTAAAAAGAAAGTCAGATAGCAAGAAGAAGAAACAGAAAAAGAAAGGCGGTGCTAGTGTGGAGGATGCACACAAAGATGCTAAGGGAGGAGGAGAAAATTATAATCAAGATGATCAGGCTAGCTTCTTGGAATATTAGGGGTCTAATCTCCCCTGTCAAGCAGGATGAAGTTAGGAAGACCATTTGAGATAATGATTATACTCTCATTGGTATGTTGTGCCTTGATGAAAATATTTTACTCTCTTATTAGTTCATGTTGTTGTGTTTTTTCTTTAAGCTGTTTGCTTTAAGTAAATTTCATTTGGAAAATTTGACCTAGGGGGGTATGCCCCTCCTTTGTTTCTCTTGTATATGTTTCCTTTCTTTTATGTTATTCTTACTTACAAAAAAAAAACATTTAAATTTATGATTTCAACGTATAAAATTCAGATTTCTAATCCCCAATATTTTATTATTCATCTCATGTAAAACCTGTACCATAATCGTGGATTTAAAGCCCAATTTCAGTCCCAATTCCATAATAGCATGAATAAACCACCAACTAAATTAACATGGACAATATATGCTCTAAAATTTATCAAGATAAACACTTGATTTTTCACGAAGGTCGATTGGTCTCTTGAAATTGTTATAGATGCGTTCTCCTATTCTCGATCTAAAGGTTTGTGATGTTTTTGGTGAAAGGTGACTGGGTTTTGCCTTGGAACTCCTAGAAACATCTTCTCCTTCTTCCTCTTGGGCTCTCTTTATTTTTACAGAACATAACCCTAACTACTACTACGTAAGGGATGATATATTAATCTAATTTTCGTCCATTAAATAATCCCAATTTTTTCAAAAGACCAAAATACCCCTCCAGGGTGTCGAGTTGGCCTAAAGTTGCCCCAAACTCCAAACTAAACACCCGAGTAGGCTTTTCTGACTATCTCGGCCCTTTCGGATACATTGGCGCACTCAAAACAGCTATTCAAATAACTAAAAATAAAATTATATTATTATTCCTCATTTAAGTCCCGACACGCCTCACATGCGCGTCCCAACTAAGTTTACTATAACTGCCGCATTTTTCACTCACGACAATTTTAATATTTTCATAATCATATATTGATTTACTCACTAAGTAATATTCGACATAATTCTTACCAATAAATACTAACTCTCATCACGATAGTAAATATTTACTTAAATCCAAATTAATTACAAATAATTTCCCAGTTAAATCAATTAATCCCATAATTAAAATAAAATCTTTCAAAAATACGGGGTATTACGTACTTTCCCCTAATAACAAAATTTCATCCCGAAATTTAAAAAAGCGCAAAATAACGGTATACCTAATAGGAACAACTATGGATACTGGTCGTGCATCTCATCCTTGCGCTCCCAGGTAGACTCCTTGATATTATGATACTGCCACTGAACACACACTAATGGCACTACCTTTTACCTCAATTTCCTCTCGCTACAGTCTAGGATAGAAACTGGCCCCTCCTCGTATGAACTATTGGGTTGTAGGTCAATCTCCTCTAAAGCAATATGAGTGTGGTCCATGTCATCCCGAAGAATCTCCTCAGCTAAGAAATATGGAACACGTCAGGAATCCTATGCAAGTGCTCCTGTAACCCGTGTAAGCTACTGGCCTAATCCGCTCAATAATAGGGAATGGCCCTACGTATCTCGGTGCCAACTTCCCTTTCTTCCCAAACTGCATTATCCCATTCATAGGAGATGCTCGTAACAACACTTGGTCCCCCACACTGAACTCCCTTAAGAACCTCTTGGCATCGGCATAGCTCTTATGTCTATCCTGAGTAACGCGAATACGGCTCCGAATCTCAATCCTAGCCGACCTATCCTGAATCACCTCTGGCCCAAGTAGCTTGTTATCCCCCACCTCTAGCCAACACGCTGGAGAACGACAAGGCCTATCATATAACGCCTCGAATGGAGCCATGCCAATAACAAACTGGTAGGAGTTATTATAAGAAAACTCCTCCAGTGGAAGGTGCTTAGGGCAGTAAATGGATATTCGAAAATCCGCATCTGTCCGATATCCGAATCCGAATTTGTGGATATTTATCCGAAAAAACGGAAACGGATGCGAATATAGATAATCTATAAAAATATCCGAGAAAACGGATACGAATACGGATAGTAGTAGTATCCGACACGGATAATCCGTATCCGATACGGAGTATCCATTTTACCGGATATCCATTTTACCGGATATCTGAATCCATCTAACATACATGTAAAATATTAATCATATAATATTTTAGATATAAACTAAAACTTAAAATAAAAATTTGGCAAAAATGTAATTATGAAAACTTTAAAAATGTAACCTATCCTACCCTAATAAGCAAAACAAAACACGGGATTGCTAAAAATCTAACCTATCCTTCCCCTTAGGCTCTGCGCCGCTGCCTTCCCCTTAGGCTCCGCTGCCGCTGTCGTCCGTTGTTGTCATCGTCCGCTATCATCGTCGGTGTCCCAATCAGTTGGTCCGATGTTCGGTCACTCCCCCACTGTCTGACGCATCTTCGAGCTCACTTGGTTCGGTCCAATAACAGGTGTGTAAACAATTTCATACACAATTTTTTGAGGGATATCTTGTGTTGTTCCATTCGGCTTGTTATCACTTTATGATCCATTTATTTACGCTGATATTCTAACCACCAAAATTTTCACTTCCTGGCCTTTAACCCCCCAAAATGGTCGTTTGGAATACTTGATCAATCTTTTATTTTTTATTTTTTTGGGTCCCAAAAATCCATTCCAAGGTCAAAGCCTAGGTTAGCAGAAATGAATGACGGTCGACGTTAAGATAACCCTAAATATCTGAGCAGTTGCAAAGAAAATATAAGCAGAGCAATTCATATTGGTACAAACAATAACTAAAGTGCAAAAAAATGAACAAAATAATCTTTGTAAGAAACTCCCCTAAACTATTTTTAATGCAAAATACCCCATGAACTAGGCATTCTATTGTGTAGAGAAAATTCCACCAGATGATGTAGCTAATGTTGTCAACAGCACAAGTAGGAAGTACAAAAATTTGGCGGGGAAAAAAAATCCCTTTTGGGCCTTAGCAATTTCGCCCCGAAACATTAGTAATATTTCTCCTTATCTCCTTTCTCCTAACAATATTTAGGGTCATATTTAAAACCCTTTTACTATCTCATCATGGACAAATTTAAAACCGTTTTATATCTCAGTACAATTTTATATTATTCAGTGTTTTTTTTTTGGGAAAATTATGTGTATATAGAACGTAACCGAAAACTTTACAAGTACGCGAGGAAAAAACCTCAACAAAAAAACATAGAAGCCAAGGGGCATACCCCAAAGGCAAATAAGAAAATTCAACATGGTGGGGCATACCCCACCCAAGCATAAACAACACAAACAAACACAACAAACAAAACAAGGCCAAACAAGGGGCAAACAAACACGCAACCCAACAAGCACAAGGGGTCACACCCACAGTGGTGGACCCAGCCCAAGTCAAACGTAGCCCTGAACCAAACAGCCAACGGGTATACACCCGAACCACGATAGTAATAACCATCAACAGCATCGTCGGAAAAACCAACCGCAAGAGTCCACCACCGGCCAAACATAGCTACAACTGGCCAAGCAACGGACAGGCCGTCGCGAGGCTAACTCCGCAGCAGAAAAACACCACCACATCGCAACCCCAACAGAGCCACCATCGAGCAAGTTACCAACAGACAACTACAACATTGGACACCCAACAATCCCAAAGGCCACCACGGACCACACCAAAACGGCGCAACCAGACTGCCTCAAAGAAGAAACCCAGTTAAAATTCCAAAGCCAAAACCCACTGCGCGTCGAGCAAGACGAACAAGCAGGTCCACACCAAGGACGATGCACAACCAAAATGGCAACACCCAAAGACGGCACCACCGCCCAACCCCATCCCTCACCAGAATCAACCATCGCCGCATCCGCCCATACATCGGGGCTAGCACCACCATAGACTAACGTGAAGTACACCTGGGGAAAATATCGGTCTCAAGCAGGAAACCCCCAACAAGGAAAGTGTAATACCCCGTACTTTTGGCTATATTTATTTTTGGGATTTATTAATTAAATTGCGTATTTATTGGAAATTAATCCGGGTTAATAATAATACTAATGTGATGCGAATTGGTATTTGATTATGTGCATATATGATTATATATGTATTGGTTATTATAAAATTTGTCGTGAGATTTATATACGGCATTTTAGAAATTTTGTTGAGACGCGTGGGACCGCCGCGTCACGGTATAATATTTTGATATTAAAAGTGAATTTAAAATCTATAGTCCGTATGGTCGTTTTGAGTGCGCCATTGCATCCGGAAGGGTCGAGATAGTCAGAAAACACTAGCCGGGGGTATAGTTTGGGTCCCGGGGTATTTTTAGGCCATACCGGTAACTTAAAGGGTATTTTGGTAATTTTACATTTTGAGGAATTAAGAGTGACGAAAATTAGAGATTAAATCTGATGTGGATATTAACCCATTAAGCCCATTAGCCAACCCATATTAACCTAGAAGGCTACGTAGGTTGTCATTTAGGTTTTCTAAGTTTCCCCAAATCAAAACCCTAGCCACCTTGAGCCACCATTGGAGATAGAGCTTGGGAGAGAAGAAACTCTGCAGAATCTTCACCAAACCTACACCAAACCAGAAATCAAACCAAGGCAAGTGTTTTAATCTTATTTAAATTCGTAGAATGTTTCCTCCATGTTAGAAATTGATAAATTTCAACTGTTCTTGGAAGATAATGAAAACCCATGTAGTTTGAGGTTTAGAACTTAAAAATTGTGAAGAGAATTGCATGTAGTATGATAGGTAAATGATTTCCCTTATTATAATTGTGATTAGAAGGAAAGAAAACGAATTAAATTCTGGGATTTGATGATGATATGTAGTTAGGGTTCATGTTCTTGAGATAATTGGAAAAAGTGTAAGAAGGTGTAAATTAAATTAATATTTGGATGGATTGATCCTTTAGAAACATGTTAGGATGTGACTATATAGGTTTAGTATTGATTACAGACCCTAAAACGTTGTTAGGATGGACTTTGGGAGAGATTAGAAATGTTATAAATGGTGAAAAACGATTTTTGGGAAGTTCTGGGCAGAAACTGGCATCTCGTTAGAAGCAACCCCCAGGTCGTTCGAACGAGCTCGTTCGAACGAGCTTCTAACGAGTTGACCAGTCGTTATTAACGAGTGGGGCTTTCGTTCGATATCTCGTTCGAACGAGATAATCGTTAGAAGGGTCAGTTCGTTCGAACGAACTGGGATCTCGTTCGAACAGCCTCGTTCGAACGAGACTTCTAACGACCTGACAGTCCAAACTCGTTCGAAGTCTCGTTCGAACGAGACTTCTAACGAGTTGACAGTTTGACCCTTTTGGACTGTTTTGACTTTTGGAGTTCCGGGAGATGGTTCAAGGGTAGAGTTAGCATCCCTTTGATGATATAGTGATGGATTTGGGACTTTTGGGTTGTTGGGATGAGTAAATCATATACGAGAGTTATATTCAATGAATCTTTTGGGTTGAGACGTGAGGGACTACTACGACGTGAGGATGAATTATAGCGTGTATAATTATGAACCGGAATAAAATAAGTTGTGATAATTATAATTAGTACGAGAGTGCTATATGTACTACGAATAAAATACGGTATTACTAAGAAGTGTGTTTACTTAGTATTGATATATGGATTGTATGTATGACATACCTACCATACTTGCTATCACGGGAGGTTTCGTTCGCTTAGGACCCTCTAATCCTTGTGTGCCTACGGGGGGGATATAGACTGGTACCTTGATGAACATAGGTCATTGAAAGACTTATTATGATATTAATAAGTCCGCTGACCATGGGAGCGTAGGTATGTGCGTGACCCATGTGATGGTGACTGTGTTCGCCTCCATTATTTGTGATGTTGTTATCGGTAAACTATTCCTGAGAGATTCGGAATATGTAATCCTTATGTACGTGATGTACCGGGATGGATAGCAGAGTATGTGTGCACTACAGCTTAGATTGCGGGGTGCTTGTATCGTATATTTATGTGATGAATAATATACATTTATTTAATGGAAATCCTCATGTTAATGTTGTAAAATATTCCGATATTGTTTCGAGATATATAATGAGTTAGCTGTTAGTTATATCAATGGCATACTTAATAACGGAGATTACGAGAGACCTCTATTAAATTACGAGCGTTGTTATGTTAAATTAACCGAGTAAAATGAGTAGAACCTTTGGTTGTCTAGCTAGTTTACGTTGTCACTTAGCTAGTGGAGAAGGTAGTTATAGATGGGTACTTACGTTAGGAGTGCACAGTTAGTCGAGAGGTGAGAATTTAATGTGAGTGCACGTCCTAACATGTACTTTGCATTTAATGTTTTAAATGTTTTTAAAGCACTTGCAGGTTTCTAAAATGTTTTCCACTTTCGGGCTCTGACCCATTTGCTTTCAAATATATTTTCTTGTAAAACCATTTTAGGTGCCCAGCCACAAGGTCACCAAGCATAGGATTCTCATTCAGGTGACGAGCTGTAGCTGTTTGTGGAAGCTACAGGGATTTGCATGTAGACGCTTCTCTCGTTTGGATTCCAGTCTCAGCATTTATCAGTTGTAGGGCATGTTGCCCAATTCTATTAGACATTTTTACATTTCAGTTTTCAGACTCTAGCATGTATTGCTCAGTTTTCAGTTTAGTTATTTATTTCAGTTTACTTATCAGTTGTGGGATTTGTATTGAGGAGTTTTTCCTCCAGGTTTTATTTACATATTGTGATGGTTATTCATTCTATTTCAGTATGGTGAATGGTGTTATTTAGTTATTCATTACTCTTGTTGCATGTTAATCAGATATAATAAAATTTGGCACTTACTTTTTAAATACTAGGTGGTTAGTAATCTTTAAAAGGTTTTCGACAGTGATGCTATTAACTGAGCCAACTTGGCATTTTGAATTAATTTTATAAAGGAGTAGCTACCCGGTGTTTAATTAGTCGGGGTGTCACAGGTGGTATCAGAGCATCAGGTTCTAGTGTCCTTTAGGATCTGTACGGCTATTATGTTTCCGCTACGTTTTCTTTGATATAGAGCCCTATATTTTAGGACTGTTGTACTCTTTTGTGTATGTTTCGTTCTTCAGCTATATTAAGTTTATAAACTGCGAACTTATAAACTTTGTTCTTATTTCAGATGCCTCCACGACGTGCACGACGAGTTCCCAGGAATGCTACGCCCGAACCACAGCCCGCTCCAGTTCAGGGCATGTTAAACGCCACTGAGGTTGCTGCTATAGTAGCCCAAGCGGTAAATGCCGCGATTGCCGTGATTCAGCAGGCACCACCGCAGGCGCCGGTTGCTGCGCCAGTCCAGGTTAATGCATTTCCGTCTGCTTGGGAACGGGTACGTGACGCTTTTCAGAAAGCGCATCCACCAGAGTTTGCTGGAAGCTCAGATGTGGTTATCTCGAGCCAATGGAGGAAGGATATGCAGAGGCACTTGAGGATGCATGAGTGCTCTGATGTTCAGAAACAGGTGCTAGCTACTTTTAAGCTAGTTGGATCTGCGTTACAGTGGTGGGAGTCTATTACCACCGCAGAGGAGAGGGATACCCTCACGATTCAGGAGTTCTGGGTGCGGTTCGACCGCAAGTACTTTCCGTCTGCAGTTCATACAGAGATGAGGAGGAAGCTGATGAGTCTGAGGCAGGAAGGCAAGACAGTGGCCGAGTATGAGGCCGAGTTCACTAACCTGTTGAATATCGTTCCAGACGAGATTCCAACAGAGAAGAAAAAGATAGAGAAGTTCACTGATGGGTTGAATTGGAGAATTCGTCAGCATCTGCTAGGGAATCTATCGTTGGCCACGTATTCTGATGTGGTTAACGCTGCATTACTACACTGCCAGGACCACCGTTTTCATATGGCCGAGGGCAAGCGGGCAGGGGAGTCTAGCCATCAGGGCAGGACTGGATGGCATGGTGCCAGCGGGGCACAGACCGGTCAGGGGCAGAGACAGACTGAATAGGGTACCCAGCAGGGGGACAATAAGAGGTTCCGGTCAGGGAACTACAGGCAGGGACAGGGAGGTTTCCGCCAGGGCCATCAGGGTCCAAACGGCCATCAGGGCCAGCAGGGACAGAATGGGCAGCAATTTCATCAGGGCCAGCAGGGCCAAGGGAGGAATGGTAACGGCCACCAGGGCCGGGGACAGCAGGGGCAGAGGGGAGGGAACTTCCCAGGGAAGTGCTTTACTTGTGGCAAGACTGGCCATAAGAAGCAGGATTGTCCCGATAGGGGCAGGGCCCCACAGCAGCAGCAGCAGGGTGCTCGCCAGGAGCCACAGAGACCTATGTTTCCCGCCGCTCTTCCTGCACCGCCACAGATGGCAGCATTGCCACCCATTCCAGCAGTCCCAGCTCAGCAGGGGCAGCTACAGTATGGACGTGTCTACAACGTTCACCAGGCTGCAGTTCCACAGGCACCGCCCGCGATCGAGGGTACGTTTCCTATCCATGGCACTATGGGTCGGGTGTTATTTGATACGGGTGCTACACACTGTTTTATTGCTACACACTTCGCGAAAGCTTTAGGATTGTTAGCTACGGCAGAGAGCACAGTGACGTGTGTCGACTCACCATTGGGGAGTGGGCCACTTATTTTCTTTATATGCCGGGGAGTCGGGGTAGAGGTTGGTGGTTTGGTATTGCCTGCGGACATGTTAGTGTTAGACATGCATGTTCACGATGTGATCATCGGTATGGATTGGCTCGTATTATATAGGGCCATGATTGATTGCTTCAGCGGGAGCATTGTTTTTGCCATTCCGGGGCAGGAGATGTTTATAGTGGCGATGCCTCGCCCAGAGGGAGGATCGACCGCTCATCTGTATTACATAGAGGAGGATACCTCTAAGGAGGTTGTTATTCCTTTAAATTCGATCCCGGTTGTCAGGGAGTACTCGGATGTGTTTCAGGAGATACCAGGCTTACCGCCCAGTCGAGAGATAGACTTCGTTATTGATTTACTACCGGGTACGAGACCTATAGCACGTGCACCGTACCGTATGGCTCCAGCTGAAATGCGAGAGTTAAGGGATCAGATAGAGCAGCTGTTAGGGCAGGGCTTTATTCGTAGGAGTACCTCACCTTGGGGCGCTCCAGTTTTGTTTGTGAAGAAGAGGGACGGTTCACTGAGGTTGTGTGTGGACTACCGAGAGTTGAATAAGGTCACGATACGGAATAAGTATCCGTTGCCTCGAATCGATGACTTATTCGACCAGTTGAGAGGAGCTTCTTTCTTCTCGAAAATTGACTTGAGGTCGGGATATCATCAGTTGCGTATCAGGGAGGAGGATGTCTCGAAGACTGCGTTCTTGTCGAGATATGGTTCTTATGAGTTTCGGGTTATGCCTTTCGGCTTAACCAACGCTCCAGCAGTGTTTATGGACTTGATGAACAGGGTGTTCAGAGATTTCCTAGATCAGTTTGTCATTGTCTTCATTGATGATATTCTGGTTTACTCTCAGACAGAGGAGGAGCACGCCGAGCATTTGAGGCTGGTTTTGCAGACACTTCGTCAGAACGAGCTGTATGCAAAATATGAGAAGTGCGGGTTTTGGCTGAAGGAAGTCCAGTTCTTGGGTCATATTATTTCCGATCGGGGAATATCTGTCGATCCGGGGAAGGTGTCAGCGGTGAGGGAGTGGGGACAGCCCACGACACCAACGAAAATTCGTAGTTTCTTGGGTTTAGCAGGATACTACAGGAGGTTTATTCGGGGTTTCTCAGAGATAGCAGGTCCTTTGACACATCTTACTCGCAAGGGTGTGCCATATATCTGGAGTGATGCCTGTCAGTTGGCATTCGATGAGTTAAAGGACAAATTGACCTCAGCACCTGTGTTAGCGTTGCCGAGACCGGGAGTTGAGTATTTGGTTTACACCGATGCGTCTTTGCAAGGACTGGGAGGTGTGTTGCAGCAGGAGAGACAGGCCATAGCTTATGCTTCCCGTAAGCTTAAGCCTCATGAGAAGAATTACCCCACGCATGATTTGGAGTTGGCGGCAGTGGTATTTGCCTTACGGATTTGGAGGCACTATCTTTTGGGGGAGAAGTTTCAGCTGTTCACGGACCACAAGTCACTACAGTATCTGTTCAGGCAGAAGGAATTAAATATGCGGCAGCGTAGGTGGCTTGAATTTGTGAAAGACTACCAGTTCGACATTCAGTACCACCCGGGTAAGGCTAACGTGGTAGCAGACGCGTTGAGCCGCAGGCCAGCAGAGGAGGTGGCAGAGGTGTGGAAAGCGAAGTGGAAGGAATTGGGACACCAGGATCCAGTGGCCCGATCTTTCATGTCTGTGATGACCGTTACACCGCAGATTGTCACGAAGGTTGTACGGGCACAGGCAAATGATTCGTTCTGTCAGGAGCAGATAGTTCGATTACTCGCTGAGGGAGCTGAATCCTATACCGTTAGCTCAGACGGGGGATTACGCTTCAATGGGAGATTGGTAGTTCCGGAAGGAGAGGAACTGCGACACGATGTGATGGCAGAGTCGCACGGCTCACGGTTCGCGGTACATCCCGGAGGGGACAAAATGTACCAAGACATGAGACGGCAGTATTGGTGGAGCGGTATGAAGAGAGAGATCGCTGAGTTTGTCTCGAAATGCGCCACTTGTCAGCTTGTAAAAGTGGATCACCAGAGACCGGCAGGATTGCTACAGCCGTTGGAGGTTCCGGTGTGGATGTGGGAGAGCATATCCATGGATTTTGTCACAGGGTTGCCTACGTCGCAGAGGGGTCACGATTCCGTTTGGGTAATTGTGGACAGGCTGTCCAAGGTCGCTCACTTCTTACCCGTAAGGACTGACTACACTACGGGACAGTACGCCCAGCTCTTCATTTCAGAGATTGTGAGACTTCACGGTGTGCCCCTGAATATCGTGTCTGACAGAGACAAGATATTTGTTTCGAGGTTTTGGGAGAGTTTCCAGGAGGCCATGGGCACGGAATTGCGGTTGAGTACGGCTTATCATCCGCAGACTGATGGGCAGACAGAGCGCACCAATCAGATGTTGGAAGACATGCTACGCATGTGTATTATTGACTTCGGGGGTGGATGGGAGCAGTACCTTCCACTGGTGGAGTTTGCTTACAACAACTCCTATCAGTTCACGATTGGCATGGCTCCGTTTGAGGCATTGTACGGTAGGCCTTGTCGTTCCCCAGCATGTTGGTTAGAAGTGGGGGACAACAAACTACTTGGGCCGGAAGTAATTCAGGATACTTCGGCAAGGATTGAGTTGATTCGGAGTCGCATTCGGGTAGCTCAAGACAGGCAGAAGAGTTATGCTGATGCGAAGAGGTTTTTCAGGGAGTTCCAAGTGGGGGACCAGGTTTTGCTCAGGGTTTCTCCGATGAAGGGGATTATGCGATTCGGGAAGAAGGGGAAGTTGGCACCGAGGTATGTGGGGCCGTTCCCTATTATTGAGCGGATCGGACCGGTTGCGTATAGACTCGGGTTACCGGAGCATTTGCATCGGATTCACGACGTGTTCCATATTTCCTCGCTGAGGAAATACCTTAGGGATGATTTGGCTCATTCTCACATTGCTGTGGAGGACATCGATCTCCAGCCGGATAGCTCTTATGAGGAAGGGCCAATTGCTATTTTGGACCGAAGCGAGAGGAAACTGCGGTCAAAGATAGTCCCGTTAGTGCGTGTTCAGTGGCGACATCACAATGTCGAGGAGTCCACATGGGAGCGCGAGGATGAGATGCGCGAACGTTATCCAGAGCTGTTTTTAGCAGGTACTTTCTAGTTTCGAATTTCGGGACGAAATTCCGTTATTAGGGGGGAAGTATGTAATACCCCGTACTTTTGGCTATATTTATTTTTGGGATTTATTAATTAAATTGCGTATTTATTGGAAATTAATCCGGGTTAATAATAATACTAATGTGATGCGAATTGGTATTTGATTATGTGCATATATGATTATATATGTATTGGTTATTATAAAATTTGTCGTGAGATTTATATACGGCATTTTAGAAATTTTGTTGAGACGCGTGGGACCGCCGCGTCACGGTATAATATTTTGATATTAAAAGTGAATTTAAAATCTATAGTCCGTATGGTCGTTTTGAGTGCGCCATCGCATCCGGAAGGGTCGAGATAGTCAGAAAACACTAGCCGGGGGTATAGTTTGGGTCCCGGGGTATTTTTAGGCCATACCGGTAACTTAAAGGGTATTTTGGTAATTTTACATTTTGAGGAATTAAGAGTGACGAAAATTAGAGATTAAATCTGATGTGGATATTAACCCATTAAGCCCATTAGCCAACCCATATTAACCTAGAAGGCTACGTAGGTTGTCATTTAGGTTTTCTAAGTTTCCCCAAATCAAAACCCTAGCCACCTTGAGCCACCATTGGAGATAGAGCTTGGGAGAGAAGAAACTCTGCAGAATCTTCACCAAACCTACACCAAACCAGAAATCAAACCAAGGCAAGTGTTTTAATCTTATTTAAATTCGTAGAATGTTTCCTCCATGTTAGAAATTGATAAATTTCAACTGTTCTTGGAAGATAATGAAAACCCATGTAGTTTGAGGTTTAGAACTTAAAAATTGTGAAGAGAATTGCATGTAGTATGATAGGTAAATGATTTCCCTTATTATAATTGTGATTAGAAGGAAAGAAAACGAATTAAATTCTGGGATTTGATGATGATATGTAGTTAGGGTTCATGTTCTTGAGATAATTGGAAAAAGTGTAAGAAGGTGTAAATTAAATTAATATTTGGATGGATTGATCCTTTAGAAACATGTTAGGATGTGACTATATAGGTTTAGTATTGATTACAGACCCTAAAACGTTGTTAGGATGGACTTTGGGAGAGATTAGAAATGTTATAAATGGTGAAAAACGATTTTTGGGAAGTTCTGGGCAGAAACTGGCATCTCGTTAGAAGCAACCCCCAGGTCGTTCGAACGAGCTCGTTCGAACGAGCTTCTAACGAGTTGACCAGTCGTTATTAACGAGTGGGGCTTTCGTTCGATATCTCGTTCGAACGAGATAATCGTTAGAAGGGTCAGTTCGTTCGAACGAACTGGGATCTCGTTCGAACAGCCTCGTTCGAACGAGACTTCTAACGACCTGACAGTCCAAACTCGTTCGAAGTCTCGTTCGAACGAGACTTCTAACGAGTTGACAGTTTGACCCTTTTGGACTGTTTTGACTTTTGGAGTTCCGGGAGATGGTTCAAGGGCAGAGTTAGCATCCCTTTGATGATATAGTGATGGATTTGGGACTTTTGGGTTGTTGGGATGAGTAAATCATATACGAGAGTTATATTCAATGAATCTTTTGGGTTGAGACGTGAGGGACTACTACGACGTGAGGATGAATTATAGCGTGTATAATTATGAACCGGAATAAAATAAGTTGTGATAATTATAATTAGTACGAGAGTGCTATATGTACTACGAATAAAATACGGTATTACTAAGAAGTGTGTTTACTTAGTATTGATATATGGATTGTATGTATGACATACCTACCATACTTGCTATCACGGGAGGTTTCGTTCGCTTAGGACCCTCTAATCCTTGTGTGCCTACGGGGGGGATATAGACTGGTACCTTGATGAACATAGGTCATTGAAAGACTTATTATGATATTAATAAGTCCGCTGACCATGGGAGCGTAGGTATGTGCGTGACCCATGTGATGGTGACTGTGTTCGCCTCCATTATTTGTGATGTTGTTATCGGTAAACTATTCCTGAGAGATTCGGAATATGTAATCCTTATGTACGTGATGTACCGGGATGGATAGCAGAGTATGTGTGCACTACAGCTTAGATTGCGGGGTGCTTGTATCGTATATTTATGTGATGAATAATATACATTTATTTAATGGAAATCCTCATGTTAATGTTGTAAAATATTCCGGTATTGTTTCGAGATATATAATGAGTTAGCTGTTAGTTATATCAATGGCATACTTAATAACGGAGATTACGAGAGACCTCTATTAAATTACGAGCGTTGTTATGTTAAATTAACCGAGTAAAATGAGTAGAACCTTTGGTTGTCTAGCTAGTTTACGTTGTCACTTAGCTAGTGGAGAAGGTAGTTATAGATGGGTACTTACGTTAGGAGTGCACAGTTAGTCGAGAGGTGAGAATTTAATGTGAGTGCACGTCCTAACATGTACTTTGCATTTAATGTTTTAAATGTTTTTAAAGCACTTGCAGGTTTCTAAAATGTTTTCCACTTTCGGGCTCTGACCCATTTGCTTTCAAATATATTTTCTTGTAAAACCATTTTAGGTGCCCAGCCACAAGGTCACCAAGCATAGGATTCTCATTCAGGTGACGAGCTGTAGCTGTTTGTGGAAGCTACAGGGATTTGCATGTAGACGCTTCTCTCGTTTGGATTCCAGTCTCAGCATTTATCAGTTGTAGGGCATGTTGCCCAATTCTATTAGACATTTTTACATTTCAGTTTTCAGACTCTAGCATGTATTGCTCAGTTTTCAGTTTAGTTATTTATTTCAGTTTACTTATCAGTTGTGGGATTTGTATTGAGGAGTTTTTCCTCCAGGTTTTATTTACATATTGTGATGGTTATTCATTCTATTTCAGTATGGTGAATGGTGTTATTTAGTTATTCATTACTCTTGTTGCATGTTAATCAGATATAATAAAATTTGGCACTTACTTTTTAAATACTAGGTGGTTAGTAATCTTTAAAAGGTTTTCGACAGTGATGCTATTAACTGAGCCAACTTGGCATTTTGAATTAATTTTATAAAGGAGTAGCTACCCGGTGTTTAATTAGTCGGGGTGTCACAGAAAGAACGGCAGAAAGAATCTTCAAGCTCTCTCACTTGTGTTAACCCCGGGATCAGAACCAAAGTCCGACCAACGTTCTAGATCCGACCCATACAAAGCATATTATTCAGTTTTGTTTTTACTAATTACTTTTTGTAATCAACACGATGCAGTTTAATATGTCTACATAAGCTAATCAAATCAATCCTACCACGCATGAATCTTCCCCTGTTCCAGTGGAGAGTATTTCGTCGGATCGCGCAAGTGTTAAAATCGGATCGCGCAAATCAATCCTTCGACAAGGATACAAAGGAAAGGAGATGAGAATGACACACTTCAGGAAATTAAGGGGTAAAAAATAACATCCCTTCTTTATTGTAATATATTCTATGTTTTCTCCATTAATATTTTAATTGAGTTATACTTTTTAGGTAAGATGACGCTTCACTTCAGTTTTGTTCAAACATTAGAGAAACTGAAGAGGATACAAATTTCAATGGCTCACAATTGAATAAGAAAATGCACATTAAAGGTTAGTACTTTTGCTCGAACCTTCTTATATAGTTTAATTTGATGCTTTACACATTCTCTATATCTTACATGGAATGAAAAATTATATATTTAATTGATTGATTAAATTAGTGTTTAATATGTTATGTGTATCTTAATGTATCTTAAACAATAAAAATGGATAAGGATATTATCCGAATCCAGGAAATTCGTGAGGATACGGATATGGATAGCTGAAATTATTATCCGGACGGATACGGATACGGATAGTGTGGAGACTTAGCGGATACGGATGTGGATACTATGGTATCCGCTCCGTATCCGTCCGTTTTACACCCCTAAAGGTGTTGATCCCAACCCCCGCCAAAATCAAGGATACAAATCCGCAACATATCCCTTAACATCTGATTTATCCGCTTTGTCTCCCCATCTATCTGCGGGTGATAGGCCGAACTCAAACGTAACTTTGTACCCGTGGCCTCTTGGAAGCTCTCCCAAAATTCGGACAAAAAGATCTTGTCTCGATCGAACATAATATCGAGAGGCACCCCATGTAGTCTCACTACCTCTGCAATGAATATCTGAGCATACTGCCCCGTAGTATAATTGGTCCGAACTGGCAAAAAATGAGCTACCTTAGTCAATCGATCCACAATCACACATAGAGAATCGTGACCCCTCTGTGATGTAGGCGTCCCTGTGATGAAATCCATGGAAATGCTCTCACATATCCACGTAAGGATCTCCAATGACTGTAGGAGCCTTGGCAGTCTCTGGTGGTCGACTTTTACCAGTTGACAAGTGGCGCATTTTGAAACAAACTCTACAATGTTCTTCTTCATTCCACTCCACCAGTACTGTCGCCTCATATCCTGGTACATCTTATCCTCTCCGGGATATATCACAAATCATGATCCATGCGAACCCACCATCACTGCTTGTCGTAAATCCTCCCCCTCTGGAACTACTAGTCTGCCATTAAAGCGTACGCCCTCATCTGAGCTCATAGAATACGACTCTGTCCCCTCGGCTAGAAGTTGTACAATCCAATCCTGACAGAACGAGTTGGTTGCCTGACCCTATATCACCCTATTATCAATCTTAGGTGTAACTATCATCACTAACATAAATGAGCGGGCGACCGCTTCCTGATGTCCTAGTTCCTTCCATTTCGCCTTCCACACCTCGGCCACCTCAATAGCTGGCCTATGGCTCAACGCGTCTGCTACCATGTTAGCCTTACCCGATTGGTAATGGATGTCGAATTGATAGTCCTTCACAAATTCAAGCCACCTCCTTTGACGCATATTCAGTTCCCGCTGCTTGAATAGGTACTGCAATGACTTGTGATCTGTGAATAGGCAAAATTTCTCCCCCGAGAGATAATGTCTCCATACCCGAAGTGCAAACACGACTGCTACTAACTCCAAGTCATGGGTGAGGTATATCATTTTGTGAGGCTTAAGATTACGGGAAAAATAAGCTATATTCTTATCCCCCTACTGAAGCACACCCCCAAGTCCTATTAAGGACGCATCAGTATAAACCAGGTATTCCACCCCCGGCCTAGGCAGTGCTAGAAATGGTGCTGAAGTCATCTTGTCCTTCAGCTCATCAAAAGCCAACTGCATCATCCCATATAAATGTCACCCCTTTGGGAGTCAAATTTGTCATCGGACTCGCTATCTCAAGAATCCCCAAATAAATCGCCTGTAGTATCCGACCCACCCTAAGAAACTATGTATCTCTATCAGCATTGTGGGTTATCCCCACTCCCTCACCACTAACACCTTCCCCGGATCTACAGATATCCCCTCTTAAGAAGTAATGTTCCCAAAGAACTAAACTTCTCTCAGCCAGAACCCACACTTCTCATATTTTGCATACAACTCGTGCTCTAGGAGTGTCTGCAAAACCAACCTTAACTACTCGGCATGCTCCTCCTCACTCTAGGAATAAATCAAGAAGTCATCAATGAAGACAATGACAAACTGATCTAGGAACTCTCTGACCTTATTCATCAAGTCCATGAATACAGCCGGTGCGTTGGTTAGCCCAAATTGCATAAGCCTGAACTTGTAGGATCCATATCGTGTCAAGAAGGTAGTCTTAGATGTGTCCTCCTCTCTGATAAGTAATTTATGGTATCCCGACCTCAAGTCTATCTTCGAGAAGTAGGTAGAACCCCTCAATTGGTCGAATAGGTCATCGATTCGGGACAACGGATACTTATTCCGTATAGTGACCATATTCAACTTTTAGTAGTCAACATATAACAATAGTGACCCATCTCTCTTCTTCACAAATAGTACGGGAGTGCCCCAATGAGAGGTACTCCTACGGATGAAGCCCTGTCCCAATAACTACTCGATCTGATCCCGTAACTCCCTCATCTCTATCGGAGCCATATGGTATGGTGCACGAGCTATCGGCCGAGTGCCCGGGCTCAAGTCTATCACAAAAACTCTCTCTCTACTAGGCGGTAGCCTTGGTATATCATGAAATACATCGGAAAACTCACAAATAATCGGAATTGAATCAAGTGGAATCACCACCTCCATAGAGGTCTCCTATTTTATATAATATAAATGGGTGGATGAACCTCCCCCAGGACGAGGCATCGCCACCAAAAACATCCCCTGACCCGATATGGAAAACACAATACCACGATTATAGTAGTTAATAATCATCCTATGCATAACTAACCAATGCATCCCGATAATAGAATCATACTCGTGCATATCTAAGATAATCATGTCGGCCGGTAAGATTAATCTCCCAATCTCTATGCCCACTCCCCGACATATAAAGAATATCAAACACCCATAGTCCAATGGTGAGTCTACACTAGTAATTGTGCTCTTTATGGTGTCTAATAACCCCGTGGCGCGTGCAAAACTAGTGGCAATGAAACTATGTGAAGCCCTTTTGTCAAATAATATCGGCCCTAAAGTTCCCTGAATAGAAATATACCCTAACCGTGGGTGGAGCGTGGGGAACTACGACCTGGTGGACATTGTAGACACACCCATACTGTAGCTATCCCTGCTAGATCGGAGCTGCTGGAACGGCTAGCGAAGCTGGGATATGCAGTGGTGCTGGGAAGGAAGTTGGAAATATCGGTCGTTGGGGCTCCTGACGAGTGTCGTGCTGCTGCTACTGCTGCGGGGCTTTACCCTTCTGAGGACAGTCATGACGTTTGTGGCCAGTGTTGACACAAGAGAAACATCTCCCTGGAAAGTGTCCTCCCCTCTGCCCCTGCTTCCCTCGGACCTAATGGTTGTTACCACCCATCCCTTGCTCCTGCTGGCCCTACCAAAAGCACTGCTGCCCCTTCTGTCCCGGCTGGCCCTGCCTAAAACCTCCATGTCCCTGCCTGTGGTCACCTGATCTAAACCTCTTAGCACGGTCCCCCTTTTAGGAACTCTTCTCGCCCTGTCTCTATGGACCCTGAGCTGGTTGTGGCCCACTGGCACAATTACTTCCTGTCCTGTCCTGCTGGCTAGACTCCCCCACTCGTTTGCTTCCCTTCATATGGAAGCGATGATCCCGGTAGTGTAGTAGGCCAGCGTTAAGTACATCAGTATATGTTCCCAATGAAAGATTTCCCAAAAGGTGCTGACGAATCCTCCAAGTCAAGCCATTCATAAACATCTGAATTTTCTTCCCCTCAGTAGGCACCTTATCTGGCACCAGATTAATCAATATCGTAAACTCTTCCTCGTACTCCGCAAATGTCTTCCCCTCCTGGGTCAGATCCAATAATTTTTGCCTCACCTCAATCTGAACGGAGGAAGGGAAATATTTTCAATCGAACCGCACCCAGAAGTCCTGGATAGTCATGTTGTCTCTCTCCTCGGTAGTGGTAATAGATTCTCATCACTGCAGTGCCGATCCCACTAGCTTTAAAGTCGTTAGTATCTGCCTCTGAACCTCAGTGCACTCATACGTCCTTAAGTGTCATTGAATGTCCTTTTTCCACTGGCTCCCTACCACAACATCTGAACTCCCTGTGAACTTCAGAGGATGTGCCTTCTGGAAGGTATCTCTGACTCGCTCCCAAGCAGAAGGGAAAGCGTGAGCTGGTGCTGGGGCCACCACCGATGCCTGGGGTAGGGCCTGCTGTACTATGGCCAAAGTTGCATTTACCGCCTGCACTACGCTAGCGTCACCCTCTGTCGTATTCATCATGCCTTGGGCCAAAGCTGGCTGGGGCTCAGGCTAGGCATCCCTAGGAGCTCGCTGTGCACATCTGGGAGGCATCTGAAATGGGAGAGAAGCTTTATAAGTCCATACTAGATATCTCAAATAGCTGAAGACGTAAAATTCGCAAATAATGAATACAACAGTCCTAAATATAGGGGGCATGTAGCGCTCGAGTCCTATGTATAATTCATTCTTTTATTTTTCTCAATATCCGTAAGTTCTCAAGTATTCCTCGAAGTGTATCATTCTGATAATTATGAAATCAGTAGGTCTACACTCTCTAACCTAATGGTCTAACCTACACACGATCTTCACTCCATTTTATACCCTCACGACCCCCAGCTAAATCTCATATAAGAATCGTACTACCCGAGCCTTACCTACCACCCTATTGGTCCTTCCAAAGTCCCATCATGGTATTTAAGTTATGTCAAAGGTCCTTCTACATTGGGGTTGGATTAACATTAAAAAGGGAAGAAGATTCAAATTCCAGGAGGAGGAGGAGGAGATCAATGGAAATGGTCTATCGATTGATCTAGTCGATCGATCGATCGAACAGATATTGGCCCAGTTTCTGGAATTCTTTGGCTACGGCTTTCATCAATTTTAATCATCAAAACCTCCATTAAAATGTCCCAAACTCCCAACCAAACATCACAAACATTATATAAATAGGTATGGATGATTTCTAATGTAAAATATACATTCCTTCTCCAAGAATCATCTTCAAATGGGTTTAAATTCATGATTTGGTCTCTAACCCTAGTTTACCATATTAATTCTAGAACCCACATGATATTTCCATATTTCCTCCTCTAATCATCATTAAAATTCGTGATAATGGTTCTACATGTGATAAGGCCTAACATGATTTCCATTCAAACATATGAATTCTAGTCTTCCAATTACATCAAATCTCCATAAAAACTTATAATTACATTTCCTACCTTAACATGGATGAAATATCAACTCAAGAACAGCAAGATAGATATTTGCCTAGAAATTGAAGGTCTGAGTTGTAGAAGATGATGGGTATATTTACGCTCCTCGTTCTCGGATCTACGCGTTGGTGGTGGAATTGGTGGGAACGGTGTAGGATTGATGGTTCTCCCCCTTGGAAACCTCATCTCTTTTCTCTTCCTTAACCTCTCTACAACTCAAGTGTTTCTAACCCTCGAAGACTCCAACTTCCATCCGATATAACCCTTTAATTTTCGTCATTAATTAAGGCCCAAAATTAGAAATTACTAAAATGCCCTCCCGGGTTGTCGATTAGGCCTAAAATCGTCCCGAGTCCCAAACTAAATCCCAGGGTACACTTTTCTGACTATTTCGACCCTTCCAGACACATTGGCCCACTCGAAATGACCATATGGATGACTTAGAGTTAATTTAATTTTTATTTCCTTAAATTAATCCCGACACGACTGACACACGCGTCCCGACTTAATTTCTATCACTGTCGTAATATTCACTCGCGACAATTTTAATACATTCAATCTCATATATTACTTTACCCCCTAAGTAATATTCAACATAATTCTTACCAATAATTACTAACCCTCGTCACGCTATTAAATATTTATTTTAAAATTCGAATTAATATTAAATTAATTTATCCCAATTTAATTTAATTAATCCCATAATTAAAGGCCATAAAATATGGGGTATTACAAAAATATTTAAGGTTGTTAACCCTCGCTAATTAAACACTTCACACCCAATATAATAACCCTAGCATCCTAAGACTGGGAAATCTTACGGAGAACTTTGGAGAGGAACAACAAGGAATCAAAGAGAAGAATCACTCGCTCTTTTTGTTTAGGTAAGAAATCTCTTTCTTTATCATCATGTAATCTGTAATGTGTTTATGATTTCATTGTCATTATCTCTGATTTGTGATTTTAAGCATGTTTAGGGTGTAAATATGCTATTTTATCATATGGGTATTGGTTTTATATGGTTTATGATATAATCTATTTTAAAAACAAAAATTTGATCTCGTGGAAGTTTTTGTGATAAACTATTGTTGGATTCGTATTTATGATGATTCAATGTTAGGATTAATCTTTCATTGCTTTTGAAATCTTGCATGAAAGAGATTAATTAATGGTTAAATTAATTATGAAATTGAACCCGTATCTTATTGTTCTGTTAATGCTGAGATTTTTGGGACACCATGATTTGGATCTTCATGTGAGAAACTTAACTTGAGTTCCATTTGCGAAGTCAAAATTTAATTTGGACTTAAAATGAAGGAGATATTAGTCATTAACGACGATTTTAATTTTGGGTTTAAATAAAGGAAAGCGGGGAAGAAGAAAAGGACCCCGCCATAGAGGGTGGAGGTTGTTATATATATATAATGAAAATTAATAAAAATAAAGGTAGGTTTCAATTAGGGTTTGAGATTAATTGACCTTTAATTAAATTGGACAATTCGACAATGGGGATTGGGATGATTCAGGTACGCTTGATAATATATATATATATATATATATATATATATATATATATATATATATATATATATATATATATATATATATATATATATATATATATATATATATATATATATATATAAATGATTTAAATGTGAACATACCATATAATGACTTGTGGGGAATCTATTATTGGGGTTTGATTTAAATAAGTGGTGATCGGGTACCTCACTTGTGGCTATTGACATAGGACTTTATGGAGGTCGATATGTTTTGATCATTCGTTCAATTGGTCACTCCCTCACAACATGAGATGCAAATGACTTGATCTATCGAGGGATTTTTCTTATAGGACTAGCCGTCGGTGTGACTATGTAGTGACCCCCATTCTTTTGTGTGTGTGTGTGTGTGTATGCTTTTATATTTGTTAGGTGAAGGACTCTTATGAGTTTGATGATAGAGATAGGAGAATCTCCACAAAGGTATATTCATTCATATGGTTATTTTGAGATTTATGGAATGTATGATATAGTCCAGTGATGGATGTTTAAGTTAAAAGTCACTATGTCACGTTAATACGACTTTATGAGATCTTTTGTATCTTATTTATCGGCTGACATGAGTAGGGATTTGTATTGGGTTGTATTCTTTACATGTGTTTTTAGTTTCTTCCTAGTATGGTATTTTAATATGCGATGTTCACTTATTAGTCCAATGATAAACACCTATTAGTATTGTTTATGCCTTGTGCTGGGATACTCTTATAATATTTTTCTTAATATGAGGTATCAGTTGAATGTGAGTGTCAATGGGTTGATATGTTTATAGTAAATGAGTCATGTGATTATTACTGCATCTTTAGGGAGCTTACCCAAATTATATTAGTGAGTATGCTCCCTTTTTCGCATGGTTGGTAGGGAGCTTCTATATCTAAGCTTTTTGGTGGTCTTTGGTTTATCCTGTAATACCCCTTCCCCAACCTCCATATCCTTTATTTCTCGTTCACCAATGCGATTCCCCAACCCATAAGAGTGAACCCCTTTCCCTCTTTTTTGTCTCCATCTCCCCATGTGTGCTTCATATTAGATAAATATTTGGGGAGAGATTTTTACCCTTTTCTCACCTGGGCATTCATGTGATAGCTAGATCCAGGAATTTGGCTCAGTCACCACCCTTTAATAATGATTCTCATTAGACCAAGTCATTCTGTTTTCTCCGGAGATGCCCATCCAACCTTCTCCATGGCTTGAGATCTCTAACTCCTCCGACCTCGCTCTCTCTTCCTTGGGTGTGGCCCCACTGGCCACCCGCTCCTTCCCCGTGGGTGTTCTTATTCCCTATGACTCAGTGGTTGTTCCCAATAATTTTTTGAATGATGGTCAAGGTTTTGATGATGGAATGAAGTCTGGTCCTGAAGTTTTTTATGCTTCTATTTTACAAATGAAAATTTGGAACTTTAAGAAGGCCAAATCATGGCTTCAAATGCCATCATTGTCAGGGCCACGATCCACATGGCCAGACTTAAAGAATTGAATAATGAGAAAGAGGTGTATTGGGAATTTCTGATTCGAAAGGGATTCACTTAGGAGGAAATTATGCATTTTAGAAGCTCTAAGCGCATAAATGAAGGAGTCAACTCAGCTGTGGATGGAAGCAAGAGAGATCAAGTGAAAGTGGTAAAATCGTTAGTGACAAGTGATGTTAATGGGCTTTTACCAGGGTCCCCCCAGATCAAGGAGGTGGTAAGTCTTGGAAGACGGTTGTTGCTGACAAGGGATGTCCCAAGCTTAGACTCTCATACCACAAACCCTCAATAGCAGATAAGAAGATCACAGTTCCCCTCCCCCCCTTTGTAGGTGGTAGCTTGTGGATATTCAAAATGGGAAAAAAGTTTGGTAGGGTGTTTTCTGGGGAGCAGTCTGCCTTACATGTTAGTCTGCAATACAAGTCTTTGGGATAAGTTTGGTCTCAACCAAATTGTGGGTCACAACAGTGGCTTTTATTTCTTCATGTTTGATAACGCGTTTATGAGTAATGAGGTCATTGACAATGGGACTTGTCACTTTGTGTGAAACCCTATAATCATTCAAAAGTGAACTCCTAACTTTTCCTTGTACAAAGATTCAACCTCTAAGATCCCTGTATAGGTGAAATTACATAATATTCCTATCCAGTTGTGGACAGAAGAGGGGCTTAGCTATGTGGAAAGTTCAATGGGAATACCTATGTATGCAAATGTTGTTACTAAAGAAATGTAGAGAATTAACTTTGTGAGGATATGTGTGGAGCTAAAAGTTATGGAAGAATTTCCCAATACCATTGATGTTAGAATGGAAGATGGGTCCATTGTTGTGGTTGGAGTGGAGTACCAGGAAAAACCTCCTTCTTGTGTCCATTGTGGCATTTTTGGTCATGCTCTTTTCACTTGTCCTAAGGTTAAGAAGGCATGGGTGGCAAAAAACAACAAAGAAGAGGTGTTCCCCATTAAAAGCCATGCTGAGATCTAGAAGGCCTTAGAAGAAGGTTGGACCCAAGTGCAGTATAAAGCTTATAAGACCCCTATAGTTAATGGCCCAGAAAAAAGTGAGGTGGAATTAAAATAAAAGCCAAGTGGGGTGGGTGGTTCTATAGAGAATGCAGTGGGGGATAATAGGCCCATTGAGGTTACTACCTCTAATCCTTTCAATATCCTTAAACTGATAGCGGGGAATCTCCTTTAGGCCCTGCCCCATCCGGTGTAGCACTAAAGATAAAGGAAGTTGATGAACTTGATAAGGGGAAGATAGTGGGAGGTAGTAAAGGTGGTGGCAATGAGTTTTTCAGAGGCTACATGAAGGAGAAGAAGAGATCTGGTAACAAATCCAAAAAGTCTCAATGACCAAGATGGGAACTTGGAATATTAGGGGGCTTAACTCTCCTCATAAACAACAAGAGGTGGGTAAGCTTATTAAGGATAATAATTTAGACCTTATTAATCTAGTGGAGACTAAGATCAAAAGGAATAACTTGGATAATGTTAGGAATATGTGCTTCTACCATTGGGAGTATGTCCATAATTGCCCTGTTGATAGGGTTGTGGCTAGAGTAATTATGGGATGGAACTCCAATATTTTGAGGCTTGAGGTGCTTGATACTAATAGACAATCTTTGTTGTGCCTTGTAAATATCATATGTACCAATTACTCCTTCTATGCAACCTTCATTTATGGGGACTACCTGCCTGAGCATAGGATAAGCTTATAGGGCTTCCTTAATGAGAATAAAGTGGTGGTTAATGATAGGCCTTGGATTCTCATGGGTGATTTTAATGTGGTTAGATGCCAAGAGGAAAAGAGAGGGCTTATTGATATTGACAGTGCTGCTACTGCAGAGTTCAATTGGTGTATGCTAGACCTAAATGCTGATGACATGGCAAACAGTGGCCTATGGTTCACTTGGAACAAGAATTAGCTTGGCTCCAATAATGTCCAATCGATAATTGATAGGGTGATTCACAATGATACCTGGACTGTTTCATTTCCTAACTCTCAGGCTACCACTCTTCCTTGTGGCATATCTAACCATAGCCCTATTATTACTCTATTGGATACTACCATCAATAGGAGACCCAAGCCCTTGAAAATTTTCAACTTTTGGATGAACCATGATGAGCTCCTACTTATCCTCATTGAGGTCTGGGACGTTGTGGTTATTGGGAATCCGATGCTTAAGCTATTTAGGAAGCTTAATAGAGTTAAAGTCTCTTTGAAGAACTTCAATATGAAGTTCTTTAATAAAATATCTACTAAGTTTGGTGATACAAAGTATATATTGGATGCCATTCAGAGTGACTTCGATAGAGATGGAACGAATATGGAGCTACAAGTTAAAGCTAAAGAAATTATGATCATGTACACTGAGTTAAGGAATGATGAGGAGTCTTTTCTAAGGCAGAAGGCTAGGACAAAATGGCTTCAGTTAGGTGACCAAAATAATGCCTTCTTTCACAAGAAAGCAAATCAAAACTTGGCTAAAAGGAAAATTATGAGCATTGAGAATGAGAAGGGAGTGAGAGTTGAAGGCTGCGAGCAGGTGGCTAGTGAAGCTATTGTTTTTTCCAGAACATCTTAGGGAGTAGGGTGCAGTGTGAGGATGCTGCTGGTGTTCTTAGGGGATGTTATTAATAAAAAGCTCACCTCAACCCAAGCTAAATTACTGGAGAGAGAAGTCACCCATGAGTAGATCAAAGTGGCTATGTTTGCTATTGGCTCAGATAAGTCTCCTGGCCTTGATGGGTTTAATAGCTTCTTCTTTAAAGAGAACTGGTAGCTGGTTGGGGAAGATGTGTGTGAGGCCATTAAGTTCTTCTTTGACACTGGTATGTTCTTTGATCAATGGAACTGTACGGCCCTAGCTTTGATTACCAAGGTTGCTACCCCTATTTGTATGAGGGAATTTAGGCCTATCTCCTATTGCAACACCATTTCATTTGCAAATGTATTTCTAAAGTGATCACTTTTAGACTTAAGAAGATGATGCCTAGCCTTATTAGCAACAATCAAGATGCATTTGTGGAAGGAAGATCTATTGTTGACAACATTCTATCATTACAAGAGTTAATGAGGAACTATCATAGGGATTCTTACCCCCCAGATGCTCAATCAAGATTGATATCCTCAAAGATTATGATACTATTAGTTGGGATTTGTTGTTTAGCCTTTTGGCCCATGTTGGTTTTCCCACAAAAGTCATTGGATGGATTACTAAGTGTGTGACCACTACTAGGTTCTATGTTAACCTGAATGGGGATATTAATGGGTTCTCTCATGGGAAAAGAGGTCTTAGGCAGGGAGATCCTCTTTCTCCCTAACTCTTCTTGCTTGTGATGGAAGTATTCATTGGGATAATCACTAAAGCTACTAAGTCAGCCCTTTTCACATACCATCCTAGATGCAAGGAGATGTCTTTGCTGATGACTTGATTGTGTTTGTTGGTGGGGACAAGGAGTTGTGCAACATTTTTAAGAAAGCTATTTCTAAGTTTTTGGAGAAAAGTAGCTTGTTTACTACTGGGATTAATTTGGAAGGGATTCAAGAGATATCTGCTATTCTTGGCATCCAGCATGGGTCCCCCCTTTAAATACCTTAGGGTACCTCTCATTTACCACAAGGCTAAAGAAGGAGGACTGCTCTTCTCTGGTTGAGAGGATTACCATGAGAATCAAGTGCCAGCGGACTAATAAATTCTTGAGTTTTGCAGGTAGGCTGCTCCTTGTGAAGTCTGTGATTTTCAGTATTCAAGTCTATTGGGCATGCATTTTTATGCTGCCTAAGAGCATCATAAAGAATATTGAGCAAATTATGAAGAATTATTTGCGGAAGGGGATGAGACTAACAGTAAAGGAGCTAAAGTAGCCTGGGTGGATCTCTGTGTTTCTTTGGAGGAAGGAGGGCTGAACACCAAGAGTTTAGAGACTTGGAACATTGTAGCTTTGGCCAAGCATTTGTGGAACCTATGCAGCCAGAAGGATAGCTTGTGGATCAAATGGTGTAACACCTACAAGATTAAAGGAGTCTTATTCCCAATAATGTAAAAAGAAAGTGCAGCTAAATCACCATATCGCTTACCGTTCACCGCTTTCTGCTATTCAAAGAAAACCGGCACAGATGGATATTCATTCCCCATTCGCCTTCCCCTTCTTGATATTGATTAGGTCTAGATGACAGAAAGGAGCTGCGAAATCAACAGGAAAGAGAGGACGAGCCTATTCTATTATACGATACCAGCATTTAGGCATTGAGTATTCCAAATGATGCTTCATGGAGCTGGAGGAAGATCCTGAAGATTTTGGAGAAGTTTAGAATTCAAATTAAAACCTTCATTGAGAATGGAACTCAAGCCTTTATGTGGTTTGATTTTTGGCATCCCAATGGCCCCCTCCCCCCCCCCCCTCTTTATGGGGATAACATTGTCTATGATTCAGCTGGCAGCCTCAAAGCAAAAGTTTCTGATTTTATCCATAATAAAGAGTGGAGATGGCCATCAACTGTGACCTGGGAGATTAATGAAATGAAGAATGCCACTTTACCTGCCATTCATGAGGACAATGACACTGTTGTTTGGCTTGTAACTAACAAGGGGAGTTCACTATTGCTTTAGCATGGGAGTTGTTGAGTATCCACAAGCCTACTGTCTCTTGGAGCAAGTTTGATTGGAGTAAGGTATGAATTCCTAAGTGTTCTTTCATTGCTTGGTTGGTATTTAGGAGGGCTATCAACACTAAGGTAAAGTTACTATCTTAGGGAAAAACTGATAATGACTTTTGTGGGATGTGTGGGGATGAGAAGGAGACTTATAACCATCTTTTCACTAAATGCATTCTTAGTAAAAGTATTTGGGAGGAGGTGATGCTTAGGAACCAATGTTATAGAGATATGTGGAGTTTGGATAGAGAGATGCTTATGGCCAGTGCTAGCCATACAACTAAGACATTAAGTGATAAGATAAGATCAATTTATTTTATTGCTACTATCTATTGCATTTGGATGGAGAGGAATGCTAGGTGCTTTAAGCATGTCTTCAAATATCTGGACACCATTGTGAAGGGTATTGAAAACATGGTTCGAGCCAAAGTCCTTACGTGGAAGAAAGATAGAAGGATCTATGCTAATTGGATGGCTTGTATGTACTGGAATATTCCTGAAGATAGGCTTCTAAGTTAGTGGCCGTTTTTTTTTAGACTTGGTTTTATGCTTGCCTAAGGGGTATGCCCCTTGGTTTTGGTTTTTTTGAGGTTTTCCTCTGTTGTATTCTTTGTTTCTTTTATACACATTTAAATTTACCCCCCCAAAAAAATCTCCCTAACATGTTATAACATAAAGTATACCTAAGAAAATAAAATTTCTCTCCTTCTATCTAATAACTAGCTTTCTTTTGTCATAAATTGATTATTCCCTTAATCAAGTATTCTCTCCCCGTAGGAAACTTTTCACTATTTTACGAAAGATGATGAGATTATGAACTCGAATCAATAAGAATATATGTAATAAGTTATAAAACAAAATTAGATATAATAAACTTATAGTGTTCACACATGCTATGTATCACAATATGCACAAGGAAATGATAGAAATATGAGATATGAATCCATTTATATCTCATATAAAGGTACAAATGATAAATAATGATATAATAAGCGAAATTATCATCAAAATTTCAGCAAAAATACTCAAAGTGTACTAAACACAAAGTTTAGCACGATGCGCAAAGAGTTTACGATATACAAGATATGAATTTATGCGATCAATCCTAAAAATCAAAACAAAAACACAATTCTAGATACCAAATGGTAATCTCATGACAAGATAAGTATCTAAGGAATATGTCTAATAAATATTCGAAGGTGAAGCATGGGTTAAACAATGATGAGAAACCATCATGGAAATAGAATACACTAAAATAAGATATAACAATTTATCCTTGCATCCTATCAAATATGATCAAAATAAAGAATTATCAAAACAACATTTGAATGTAGCATATTTATCCCAAATATATATGATGATTTTGTATCAATATCAATATCAATGGTAATATAACATACTCTAAGAACATGAATAAAGTAACATCAATTCTAAAGCCAATTGAGACTATAAAAGAGCAAGTATATACCAAAATGTATTACCTAACAAAGAGAAATATCCCATAACATGCTTTTTCAAATAAATCTTTTTAAGAACTTTGCAAGATATATTACATGGGAATACGAGAATAAGATGCAAAGAAAATGAAACAAATTGAGCTTCAAAGAACTTATCTCAAACAAATTTTTGATAAGAAAAAAATAGTCAATATTATCACACTTACCAAAATTCGAGTACTATGTCCAATGTTCATAAGCAAGAAAACACTATCCATAAAAGGCTAGTAATATGATGAGGGCTTTAACCAAGAATATAGGATCATATATCGATTGTGCAAAACAAAAACGAAGAACGCCATTGAAGTAATAAAAACATGCTTGAGTTCAATTAAGTATAATAATTCAAGAATAAATGTTACTCAAAGCTTCAATAGTAGTGAAAATTTTCAACACCTTTTTAGATATTTTCAACTAACACTTTTATCTTCCTCAATGAGCCATTTGGTTGAAATCTTTAGTTTCAGATCATTGATGTTACTCAATTTTGGATGGATACATATCTTTGAAACATCACTTTATTCAAAATAATTTTTGCATGTGGCGTCTTTCACTCATTCATTACTTCGACGGGATACTATTTCCAATTTTCAAAGATAGCATTATCTAATCAATGTTGTAGCCTTAACCACGTCATCTCTCGTGACTTTTTATATAACATCTAACATTTTAACTCCTTCAAATCATGAATAAATATCACACATACACATTTGAGGATAATGGACTATCTCTCACAAATATTCAAAGCTTTAAATCGTCTCTAAAAGATTATACAACTTTATCACTTCTCATAAAGTGGAATTTAAACAATGTGTAGTGTAGTGTAAAGTCCAATAAGATATGATAATATATTCTTATGGTTAAATTTTCCACACCTTTTTCTTCTATAAGAGATTATGAGGAACTACCACAAAGACATAGATGGGTCCTTTCTCAGACGGTTTTGAGAGTCTCTCTTTCTAGGGTTACTTGTGACCCCATTTTCTTAGCCGCCACACCCCTCCCTCGTCCTCATCTGATCATCTCCCCCATTCCCCTTATGGATGATCCCAATACCCCTTCCAAATCACTATTTTATTCCCGGGTTACTTCATGTCAGATTTGGTTTGTGTGGAATGTTTCCCCCTCATGGTGGTGTCCCCTCAATATCCTGGGCTTACCTTCTCTTGAGCCGGTCATTTATCTCGATCGCTATCTTTTAAGCTAATGTTTTTTTTCTTTGCTTGCTTCATGTCAGATCGAGCGTGCTGAGCTCCGTCATGGTGGTCTTCCCAGAGCTTGGTTGAGGTGGGTTTTCCTAACCCCTTTGGTGTATATGTTCGGAAGTGGTTTCCACTAGTCGACTCCAACCTCCCCGTCTCCTGATCTACCTCTACTTAGGACCGCCTCTCTGGGAAGCCTTGTCTGGCCCTCAGTAGGGTTTTTTTGGTGTATCACGGGAGTGATTTTTGAGGTGTGATGTTGGTTTGGTTTTATGTGCAGTTTTGGGGATGGGGTCTCGCATCTGGGTCGTCTTTTTTGAGTATGTGAAGTTGAGGACACTGTTTGTTCTGCTGTTGTGTCTTAACTTATGATGATACATTCTCTCCAGCGTCTAGACTGTGGTCTGAGTTTTCTCAGATGCTTGTTTTTCACTGCCATTTGCCGACACTTATGCTTCGCACTAGGTTTAGCTTGTTCACCACTATTGGTGGGTGATTATTTGCTTTGTTTGAACTATGTTGTTGGGGCCCTTTGCTGGTAACACCCATGTTTATGCAGGTTATCCTGCTGTTGGTTTCCTTTTCTCAGATGGGTACTATATTACCGCTGTTGCATTTTGCGCCGGTAATGACTGTGGATATTGTGTTGGTTTTGTTCTTTTCCGGTTTGGTGTGTGGGCCTTTTGGGCCACCTTTGCTAAGGGGCTTTCCCTTCTTGGTTGCGTATTTTTGGGCCCCTTTCTTAGGTCGATGTGTTGTCCCTCTTTGTTCGGGCTTTTTTGTTGTTGTTTTTTCCCTTTTTTTTTTGGGGGGGGGGGGTACTTTTGTTTTGGGCTTATTTTTCCTGTTGACGTCTGTTTTGGCGCTTTGTATTGTCTATTTTTTTCTCGTGTTTTTTAGTTAGGTTGGGGTTTTCATACCCCATGTATCGGGTTACTGGTTATTGTAATACCCCGTATTTTTGTGATATTTATTTTATGGGATTAATCAACATTTATAAGATCAAGGGAAGGAGCATCTGGGCTCTGAGTATCCCAAATGATTCTTCTTGGAGCTGGAGGAAAATCCTCAAGAGCAGAGAGAAGTTTAGAAGCAAAATAAAGACCATCATTGGGAATGGAAATCATGCTTTTATGTGGTTTGATAATTGGCACCCTAATGGCCCGCTGCACCCCTTATATGGGGGAAACATTGTGTATGACTCTGCTAGTAATCTAAAAGCAAAAGTTTCTGATTTTATCCACCACTTGGAGTGGAGATGGCCTTCAACTGTGACTTGGGAGCTGAATGAAGTTAAGAATGCTATTCTTCCTACTATTCAGGATGCAAATGATAGTGTTGTGTGGCTGCCCTCTAATAATGGGAAGTTCACCATAGCTTCTGCTTGGGATCTTTTAAAGGCTCATAAGCCTATGGTTAACTGGAGCAAGTTTGTGTGGAGTAAGGTTTGCATCCCTAAATGCTCTTTCATTACCTGGTTGGTGGTTAGGAGGGCCATCAACACTAAAGTTAATCTACATGAATGGGGGGTTTCTATGGATGACCTGTGTGAGCTATGTGGGAATGAGAGGGAGACATATAACCACTTGTTCACTCAGTGCAGCCTTAGTAAAAGTATATGGCAAGAGGTGTGGCTAAGAAACCAATGCTATAGGGATACCCTGGATTTAAATAGTGAGTTGGATATGGCTACTATTAACCACTCTACGAAGACTCTATGCGATAAGATAAGATCCTTATCCTTTACTACTACTATCTACTGCATTTGGATGGAAAGGAATGCTAGATGCTTCAAGCATGTCTCCAATTCCCTTGACTCCATTGTGAAGGGCATTGAAAACATGGTTCGAGCAAAAGTGCTTACTTGGAAGAAGGACAGAAGGAACTATGCAAATTGGATGGCTTGTATGTACTGGAACATTCCTGAAGATAGTCTTCTGTACTAAGGATTAGTCTAGTTTTGGCTATTCTTGTTGTTTTGTTTGCCTTTGGGGTATGCCCTGGTGTCCTTTTCATTTGTTAAGGTTTTTTCCTCTGTAAATTCTTAGTTTTTTTTTTATATATTCTCAATCTTTCCCAAAAAAAAAAAAAAAAAAAATGTGTATTAATTAGAAATTAATCCGGGTTAAAATACTAGCGAGATGCGAGTTGGTATTTGATTATATGTGCATATATGATTATATATGAATATTGAAATATGGAATTTGTCGTGAGATTTAAATACGGCAATTTGGGAATTTTGTTGAGACGCGGGTGACAGTCGCGTCATGGTATATAATTATGATAATTCAAAAGTGAATTTTATTTCTATTACCCGTATGGTCATTTTGAGTGCGCCAACGCGTCCGGAAGGGTCGAAATAGTCAGAAAACACTAGCCGGGGGTTTGGTTTGGGTCCCGGGGCATTTTTAGGCCATACCGGCAACGTATAAGGGTAGTTTGGTAATTTTGAATTTTGAGGAATTAAAAGTTACGAAAATTGGGAATTAATATCTGATTACGCATTAACCCACTAAGCCCACTAATACCTAAATAGGCTACGGAGGTTATTGAAAGAGTTCCTAAACCACAAAGCCCTAGCCACCATTGTTACTTGGAAAAGAAAGCTTGTTGAGAGAGATAGAAGGATTCTGCAGAGGAGAGAGCGAACACTTCAGAGATTCGTCATCAAATTCAGAGATTCATAGAAGGCAAGTGATTTGATTTCATTTTCTTGCAAAGAATGCTTCTTCCATGCGTAGGAATTTATAAAATTTTATTGTTGTTGGGAGATTTATGAAAACCCATTAAATTGGAATTTGAAACTAGTATTTTGATGAAGAATTGCATGTAGAAACGTGGGTAGGTGATTTATCTGATGATATTACATATTTGGATGAAACAAAAACTGATTAATCATGCCCATTAATTAACATAGAAATTTCTAGGGTTCATGTTCTTGAGATTGGGGAAAAGTGTAGAGAATTGATGATTGGATCAATTTAGGCTGAATTAAACCCACAAAACGTGTTAATATATGATCTAGTATGTTTAAGAACGATTAGGAACCTTAAACAATCGTTGGAGTAATGTTTGGATGAGATTTGAGGTGTAGAGAAATTGGGAAAAATAAGTAGAAAATTCTGGGCTTGAATCTGGCCACTCGTTAGAAGACCTACCCAGGTCGTTCGAACGAGATCGTTCGAACGAGCTTCTAACGAGTTGACCATTGACTTCTAACGAGGGGGAAGTTCGTTCGATAAGATCGTTCGAACGAGATCTCGTTAGAAAGCCCACTTCGTTCGAACGAGATCTCATTAGAAGACTCAGTTCGTTCGAACGAAGTCTCGTTCGAATAGCCTCGTTCGAACGAGACTTCGAACGAGTTGACAGTTTAGGCTTTTTAGCCTGTTTTGATCCCGAGTGCCCCGTAACCTTGTGTATAGGTAGAGATAGCCTTCCCTTGATGAGTAGTTGGTATATTTGGGATGTTTGGGATATAATGAGGAGTCAAACCTAGAAGTGTAGTTTGAACCTAAGGGTAAATATGAAGTAGGACGTGAGTGTCTATTACGTTGCGAGAACTATTGACGGCCTAATTTGTTATAGTAACTGAGAACATATAAGTTGTGTAGTATTATATGTCGGTACGAGAATGAGAAGAGATATGTACCAATATATTATGGTGATTACTAAGACGTGTGCATACTTAGTATATATGTAATTGATTTTATGTGTATGACATACCTACCATACTTGCTATCACGGGAGGTTCGCGTTCGCTTAGGGCCCTCTAATCCTTGTGTTGCCCGGATTTAGACTGGTTACCTCGATGAGCATAGGTTAGAGAAGGACTTATTGGGATGATAATAAGTCTGCTGATCGTGGGAGCGCAGGTATGTGCGTGACCCATATGATGTGACTGCGTTCGCCTCCATTATTTGTGATGTTGTTATCTGTGAACTATTCCTGAGAGATTCGGAATATGTGATCCTTATGTACGTGATGTACCGGGATGGATAGCAGAGTATGTGTGCACCGCAGCTAGTCTCGGGGTGCTTGTATTGTATATTTATGATGTGAATAAAATACACTTAATTAATGGGAACTTCATGTTAATATTGTGAATAAAATTATGGTATTGTTTTGAGAAAACATAACGGGTTAACCAATAGTGAAATGTATTACATATTGAGAATCCGAGTTCAAGTAAAGCCCTCTATTCTTTGGTAACGTTAGAATGTAATATGGGAATCGAGTAGTAAGATGTAGAACTTATTACGTTTTGGTTAGATATATGTGTCATTTAGATGGGTAATGTACGTTAGGAGTGCACATGTAGTCGAGAGGTGAGAATTTCATGTGAGTGCACGTCCTAACATGTATTTTGCATTTAATGTTTTAATGTTATTAAAACACTTGCTGTTTTCAAAATGTTTCCACTTTCGGGCTCTGACCCATTTGCTTTCAAATCTATTTTTGTAAAAACCATTTTAGGTGCCCAGCCACAAGGACACCATGCATAGGATTCTCATTCAGGTGACGAGCTGTAGCTGTTTGTGGAAGTTACAGGACTTTGCTTGTAGACGCTTCATCGATCTTGACTCGATATTTATCAGTTATCAGTTGTAGGGCATGTCGCCCATTTCTTTTAGAGACTTTGCATTTATTTCAGTTATTCAGACTTTTGGCATGTAATTATTCAGGATTCAGACTTGTAGAATCATTTCCATTTGTTGGGATTGTTGTGAGGAGTTTTCCTCCGGATTATTATTATCATTGTTGGTTATTTCATTACTTCGTATGGTGAATGGATTATGTTGGTTATTTCATTACTGCATGTTAATCAGACTTAACTTAAAATTTGGCACTTACTTTTTAAATACTAGGTGGTTAGTAATTATTAAAATGTTTTCGACAGTGATGCTATTAACTGAACCAACTTGGCATTTTGAATTAATTTAATAAAGGAGTAGCTACCCGGTGTTTAATTAGTCGGGGTGTCACAGGTGGTATCAGAGCATCAGGTTCTAGTGTCCTTTAGGATCTGAACGGCTTATTATGTTTTCGCTGAGCTTCCTTTGATGTAGAGCCCTATACTTTAGGACTGTTGTATTCTTTTGTTTATGCTACGTTCTTCAGCTATTTTAAGTTTATAACTGCGAACTTATAAACTTCATTCTTATTTCAAATGCCTCCACGACATGCACGAAGGGTTCCCAGGGATGCGACGCCAGAACCACAGCCCGCACCAGCTCAGGGCACGATGAATGCCGTCGAGGTTGCAGCCATTGTGGCTCAGGCGGTAAATGCCGCACTAGCTGTAGTTCAGCAGGCACCACCTCAGGCGCTGATAGCCGTGCCAGTTCAGGCTCATGCATTCCCGTCTGCTTGGGAAAGTATACGTGATGCTTTTCAGAAAGCACACCCTCCAGAGTTCGCGGGTAGCTCCGATGTGGTAGTTTCGAGTCAGTGGAGGAAGGATATACAGCGGCACTTGAGGATGTATGAGTGCACAGATGTCCAAAAGCAGATACTAGCTACTTTTAAGCTAGTGGGGTCAGCACTGCAGTGGTGGGAGTCTATTACCACCGTAGAGGAGAGGGATACTCTCACTATTCAGGAATTCTGGGTGCGGTTTGACCGCAAGTACTTTCCGTCGGCTGTTCACACGGAAATGAGAAGAAAGTTGATGAGCCTCAAGCAAGAGGGTAAGACTGTGGCCGAGTATGAGGCCGAATTTACTGATCTTCTGAACATTGTTCCGGATGAGATACCGACGGAGGAGAAGAAGATACAGAAATTCACGGACAGGTTGACATGGAGGATTCGTCAGCACTTATTAGGGAACCTCTCGTTAGCCACTTATTCTGATGTGGTTAACGCTGCATTACTCCATTGCCAGGATCACCGCTTTCACATGGCTGAGGGCAAACGATCGGGAGAGTCGAGCCATCAGGGCAGGACTGGAGGAAATGGTGCCAGTGGGGCACAATCTGTTCAGGGGCAGAGGCAGGGTGATCAGGGTACTCAGCAGGGGGATCACAAGAGGTTCAGGTCAGGAAACTTCAAGCACGGACAAGGAGGTTTCAGGCAGGGCCATCAGGGTCCGAACGGCCATCAGATCAGCAGGGTCAGAATGGTCAGCATCAGTTTCAGCAGGGCCAGTGGAGGAATGGTAACGGCCACCAGGGCCGGGGGCAGCAGGGACCTAGAGGGGGAAACTTTCCGGGGAAGTGTTTTGTTTGTGGCAAGACTGGCCATAAACGCCAGGACTGTCCTGATAGGGGCAGGGCCCCGCAGCAGCAGCAGGGTGCTCGACATGAGCCACAAAGACCACTTTTTCCACCAGCCCTCCCAGCTCCAGCCCAGGTGCCAGCTCTTCCAGCCATTCCAGCAGTTCCTGTGCAGCAGGGACAGTACAGTATGGACGTGTCTATAACGTCCACCAGGCAGCAGCTCCGCAGGCACCACCCGCGATTGAGGGTATGTTTCCTATCCATGGTACTATGGGTCGGGTTTTGTTTGATACGGGGGCAACACATTGCTTTATAGCTACACATTTTGCGAAAGCCTTAGGGTTGTTAGCAACGGCAGAGAGCACAGTAACGTGTGTAGATTCACCATTGGGGAGTGGGTCACTTATTTTCTTTATATGCCAGGGAGTGGGGGTAGAGATTGGTAGTCTGGTATTACCTGCAGATATGTTGGTATTAGATATGCATGTTCACGATGTGATTATCGGTATGGATTGGCTCACTGATTATAGAGCCATGATTGACTGCTTCGGTGGGAGCATTGTTTTTGCCATTCCGGGGCAAGAGATGTTTGTAGTGGCGATGCCTCGCCCAGAGGGAGGCTCGACCGCTCATTTGTATTACCTAGAGGAGGATACCTCTAAGGAGGTTGTGATTCCTTTATATTCGATCCCAGTTGTCAGGGAGTATTCTGATGTGTTTCAGGAGATACCAGGCCTACCCCCAGTCGAGAGATAGACTTTGTTATAGACTTATTGCCAGGTACGAGACCTATAGCACTCGCACCGTACCGTATGGCTCCAGCTGAGATGAGGGAGTTACGGGATCAGATTGAACAGTTGTTGGGTCTGGGGTTTATTCGGAGGAGTACTTCACCGTGGGGTGCCCCTGTGTTGTTCGTGAAGAAGAGAGATGGTTCACTGAGATTGTGTGTGGACTACCGAGAGTTGAATAAGGTCACGATACGGAATAAGTATCCATTGCCTCGAATCGATGACTTATTCGACCAGTTGAGAGGAGCTTCTTTCTTCTCGAAGATTGATTTGAGATCGGGATACCATCAGTTGCGTATCAGGGAGGAGGATGTCTCGAAGACTGCGTTCTTGTCGAGATATGGTTGTTATGAGTTTCGGGTTATGCCTTTTGGTTTGACCAACGCTCCAGCAGTGTTTATGGACTTGATGAACAGAGTGTTCAGGGATTTCCTAGATCAGTTTGTCATTGTCTTCATCGATGATATTCTGGTTTACTCCTAGACAGAGGAGGAGCACGCCGAACATTTGAGGCAAGTTTTGCAGACACTACATCAGAACGAGTTGTATGCAAAATATGAGAAATGCGAGTTTTGGCTGAAGGAGGTCCAGTTTTTGGGACATATTATTTTCGACCGGGGGATATCTGTTGATCCGGGGAAGGTATCCGCGGTGAGGGAGTGGGGACAGCCCACGACACCAACAGAGATTCGTAGTTTCTTGGGTCTAGCAGGATACTACAGGAGGTTTATTCGGGGTTTCTCGAAGATAGCATGTCCTTTGACACATCTGACTCGTAAGGGTGTGCCATTCATCTGGAGTGATGCCTGTCAGTTGGCATTCGATGAATTGAAGGATAAGTTGACCTCAGCACCTGTGTTAGCATTGCCGAGATCGGGAGTTGAGTATTTGGTTTACACCGATGCGTCCTTACAAGGACTTGGAGGTGTATTGCAGCAGGAAAGTCAGGCCATAGCTTATGCTTCCCGTAAGCTAAAGCCTCATGAGAAGAATTAGCCCACTCATGACTTGGAGTTGGCGGCAGTTGTTTTCGCCCTTCGTATTTGGAGACATTACCTTTTGGGGGAAAAGTTTCAATTGTTCACAGACCACAAGTCCCTACAGTACCTATTCACGCAGAAGGAGTTTAATATGCGGCAGCGAAGGTGGCTTGAGTTTGTGAAGGACTATCAGTTTGATATCCAGTATCACCCGGGAAAGGCTAACGTGGTGGCAGACGCGTTGAGCCGTAGACCAGCAGATGAAGTGGCAGAGGTGTGGAAGGCCAAGTGGAAAGAATTGGGACACCAGGATGCAGCGGCCCGATCATTCATGTCGGTAATGACTGTTACGCCGCAGATTGTCACGAAAGTGGTAAAGGCACAAGCAGATGACTCGTTCTGTCAGGAGCTGATAGTTCGATTACTAGCAGAGGGAGCCGAATCCTATACCGTTAGCTCAGACGGGGGATTGCGCTTCAATGGGAGATTGGTAGTCCCGGAAGGGGAGGAATTGCGGCACGAGGTGATGGCAGAGTCGCACGGCTCACGATTCGCGGTACACCCCGGTGGGGACAAAATGTACCAAGACATGAGACGACAGTATTGGTGGAGCGGGATGAAGAGAGATATTGCCAAGTTTGTTTCCAAATGCGTCACTTCTCAGCTAGTAAAAGTGGATCATCAGAGACCGGCAGGACTGCTACAACCGTTGGAGGTCCCGATGTGGATGTGGGAGAGCATATCCATGGACTTTATCACGGGGTTGCCTACGTCACAGAGAGGTCACGACTTCATTTGGGTAATTGTGGACAGGTTGACCAAGGTCGCTCATTTCCTACCCGTAAGGACAGACTACACTGCGGGACAGTATGCCCAACTCTTTATTGCAGAGATAGTGAGACTTCACGGTGTGCCCTTAAATATCGTGTCTGACCGAGACAAGATATTTGTTTCACAGTTTTGGGAGAGTTTTCAGGAGGCCATGGGCACGGAATTGCGGTTGAGTACGGCATATCACCCGCAGACTGATGGGCAAACGGAGCGTACAAACCAGATGTTGGAGGACATGCTACGTATGAGTATCATTGATTTTGGGGGTGGATGGGATCAGTATCTTCCACTAGTGGAGTTTGCTTACAACAACTCCTATCAGTTCACCATTGGCATGGCTCCATTTGAGGCGTTGTACGGTAGACCTTGTCGTTCCCCAGCATGTTGGTTGGAGGTGGGGGACAACAAACTACTTGGGCCGGAAGTGATTCAGGATACTTCGGCAAGGATAGAATTGATTCGGAGTCGCATTCGGATAGCTGAGGATCGGCAGAAGAGCTATGCTGATACGAAGAGGTTCTTCAGAGAGTTTCAAGTGGGGCACCAGGTTTTGCTCAGAGTATCTCCTATGAAGGGGATTATGCGTTTCGGGAAGAAAGGGAAGTTGGCACCGAGATATGTGGGACCATTTCCTATTATTGAGCGGATTGGACCGGTTGCGTATAGGTTTGGATTACCGGAGCATTTACATCGGATTCACGATGTGTTTCATATTTCCTCGCTAAGGAAATATCTTAGAGACGATTTGGCTCATTCTCACATCGCTTTGGAAGACATCGATCTCCAGCCAGATAGCTCCTACGAGGAGGAGCCGATTGCGATTTTGGATCGAAGTGAGAGGAAACTGCGGTCAAAGATAGTTCCGTTAGTGCGTGTTCAGTGGCAACATCATAATGTCGAGGAGTCCACATGGGAGCGCTAGGATGAGATGCGCGAACGTTATCCAGAGTTGTTCTTATCAGGTACTTTCTAGTTCCGAATTTCGGGACGAAATTCAGTTATTAGGGGGGAAGTATGTAATACCCCGTATTTTTGTGATATTTATTTTATGGGATTAATTAAATTAAATGCGTATTAATTAGAAATTAATCCGGGTTAAAATACTAGCGAGATGCGAGTTGGTATTTGATAATATGTGCATATATGATTATATATGAATATTGAAATATGGAATTTGTCGTGAGATTTAAATACGACAATTTGGAAATTTTGTTGAGACGCGGGTGACAGTCGCGTCATGGTATATAATTATGATAATTAAAAAGTGAATTTTATTTCTATTATCCGTATGGTCGTTTTGAGTGCGCCAACGCGTCCGGAAGGGTCGAAATAGTCAGAAAACACTAGCCGGGGGTTTGGTTTGGATCCCGGGGCATTTTTAGGCCATATCGGCAACGTATAAGGGTAGTTTGGTAATTTTGAATTTTGAGGAATTAAATGCTACGAAAATTGGGAATTAATATCTGATTAGGCATTAACCCACTAAGCCCACTAATACCCAAATAGGCTACGGAGGTTATTGAAAGAGTTCCTAAACCACAAAGCCCTAGCCACCATTGTTACTTGGAGAAGAAAGCTTGTTGAGAGAGATAGAAGGATTCTGCAGAGGAGAGACAGAACACTTCAGAGATTCGTCATCAAATTCAGAGATTCATCGAAGGCAAGTGATTTGATTTCGTTTTCTTGCAAAGAATGCTTCTTCCATGCGTAGGAATTTATAAAATTTTATTGTTGTTGGGAGATTTATGAAAACCCATTAAATTGGAATTTGAAACTAGTATTTTGATGAAGAATTGCATGTAGAAACGTGGGTAGGTGATTTATCTGATGATATTACATATTTGGATGAAACAAAAACGGATTAATCATGCCCATTAATTAACATAGAAATTTCTAGGGTTCATGTTCTTGAGATTGGGGAAAAGTGTAGAGAATTGATGATTGGATGATATTTAGGCTGAATTAAACCCACAAAACGTGTTAATATATGATCTAGTATGTTTAAGAACGATTAGGAACCTTAAACAATCGTTGGAGTAATGTTTGGATGAGATTTGAGGTGTAGAGAAATTGGGAAAAACGAGTAGAAAATTCTGGGCTTGAATCTGGCCACTCGTTAGAAGACCTACCAAGGTCGTTCGAACGAGCTCGTTCGAACGAGCTTCTAACGAGTTGACCATTGACTTCTAACGAGGGGGAAGTTCGTTCGATAAGATCGTTCGAACGAGATCTCGTTAGAAAGCCCACTTCGTTCGAACGAGATCTCGTTAGAAGACTCAGTTCGTTCGAACGAAGTCTCGTTCGAACAGCCTCGTTCGAACGAGACTTCGAACGAGTTGACAGTTTAGGCTTTTTAGACTGTTTTGATCCCGAGTGCCCCGTAACCTTGTGTATAGGTAGAGATAGCCTTCCCTTGATGAGTAGTTGGTATATTTGGGATGTTTGGGATATAATGAGGAGTCAAACCTAGAAGTGTAGTTTGAACCTAAGGGTAAATATGAAGTAGGACGTGAGTGTCTATTACGTTGCGAGAACTATTGACGGCCTAATTTGTTATAGTAACTGGGAACATATAAGTTGTGTAGTATTATATGTCGGTACGAGAATGAGAAGAGATATGTACCAATATATTATGGTGATTACTAAGACGTGTGCATACTTAGTATATATGTAATTGATTTTATGTGTATGACATACCTACCATACTTGCTATCACGGGAGGTTCGCATTCGCTTAGGGCCCTCTAATCCTTGTGTTGCCCGGATTTAGACTGGTTACCTCGATGAGCATAGGTCAGAGAAGGACCTATTGGGATGTTAATAAGTCTGCTGATCGTGGGAGCACAGGTATGTGCGTGACCCATGTGATGTGACTGTGTTTGCCTCCATTATTTGTGATGTTGTTATCTGTGAACTATTCCTGAGAGATTCGGAATATGTGATCCTTATGTACGTGATGTACCGGGATGGATAGCAGAGTATGTGTGCACCGCAGCTAGTCTCGGGTGCTTGTATTGTATATTTATGATGTGAATAAAATACACTTAATTAATGGGAACTTCATGTTAATATTGTGAATAAAATTATGGTATTGTTTGGAGAAAACATAACGGGTTAACCAATAGTGAAATGTATTACATATTGAGAATCCGAGTTCAAGTAAAGCCCTCTATTCTTTGGTAACGTTAGAATGTAATATGGGAATCGAGTAGTAAGATGTAGAACTTATTACGTTTTGGTTAGATATATGTGTCATTTAGATGGGTAATGTACGTTAGGAGTGCACATGTAGTCGAGAGGTGAAAATTTCATGTGAGTGCACGTCCTAACATGTATTTTGCATTTAATGTTTTAATGTTATTAAAACACTTGCTGTTTTCAAAATGTTTTCCACTTTCGGGCTCTGACCCATTTGCTTTCAAATCTATTTTTGTAAAAACCATTTTAGGTGCCCAGCCACAAGGACACCATGCATAGGATTCTCATTCAGGTGACGAGCTGTAGCTGTTTGTGGAAGTTACAGGACTTTACTTGTAGACGCTTCATCGATCTTGACTCGATATTTATCAGTTATCAGTTGTAGGGCATGTCGCCCATTTCTTTTAGAGACTTTGCATTTATTTCAGTTATTCAGACTTTTGGCATGTAATTATTCAGGATTCAGACTTGTAGAATCATTTCCATTTGTTGGGATTGTTGTGAGGAGTTTTCATCCGGATTATTATTATCATTGTTGGTTATTTCATTACTTCGTATGGTGAATGGATTATGTTGGTTATTTCATTACTGCATGTTAATCAGACTTAACTTAAAATTTGGCACTTACTTTTTAAATACTAGGTGGTTTGTAATTATTAAAATGTTTTCGACAGTGATGCTATTAACTGAACCAACTTGGCATTTTGAATTAATTTAATAAAGGAGTAGCTACCCAGTATTTAATTAGTCGGGTTGTCACAGTTATGAGCTTTATGTCCTTTGGCTCGTGTTTTTCTTGTTGGCTAGTTTCAGTATTTGCACTAGTCTTGGGAGGGTATGCCCTCTCTATTGTTGTAAGTATTTTTATTTATTTGTAATTTTCTTACTTACCAAAAAAAACCACTCAGACCTGTCTCCCAGATGCACCCTCAAAATTGATATTCAAAAGGCCGTTGACACTGTGAGATGGGATTTCCTATTTGATATTCTCAATAAGTTGGGCTTCCCCCAGATTTTCATCAACTGGATCTTTGAATGTTGACCACTCCTAAATTATCCATCAACCTCAATGGTGAATTTCATGGCTTCTTTATTAGTACTAAGGGCCTCAGGGAGGGCTGCCCTCTCTCCCCTTGTTCCTATTTGTCATGGAGGCCTTTGCTAGTATTTTGGACAAGCAGTGCTCTCCCAACCACTCTACACCTTCCACCCAAATGTCAACAATTATATATTAACAATCTCTTTTTCGAAATTGATTTAATCATCTTCTATAATTTTGATCTTCAATCCATGGAGTGTATCAAAAAATCCCTGGATGAGTTCAGCTCCACCTCTTCCCTTAGGCCCAACCTCTCCAAAAGCATCCTCTATAGCTCTGGTATTAGTGAACCTGAGCTGACCCATATGACCTCCAGCATTAGGCTAAGGAAGGAGAACCCTCCTTTAAAGTATCTTGGGGTCCCCCTCATCTCTACTAGAATGAAGTTTAAGGATTGCAGAATGCTCATTGATAGAATCACTCAAAAAGTCAAATGTTGGACCTCTAAGATTCTTAGCTATGCTAGGAGACTTTAGCTTGTGAAAGTTGTCCTTTTCAGTACCCAGGTGTACTGCAGTAGCCTCTTTATCCTGCCAAAAAAAGTGCTAAACTCCATTAATCAAATCCTTAGAGATTTTTTATGGACTGGTAATGAACTTAAGCATTCTGGGGCCAAGGTTTCTTGGAAGGAGGTTTGTGTGCCTAAGAATGAATGAGGCCTTGGCATTTACAACCTCTAGTGGTGGAACAAAGCTATAATGCTCATACATCTATGGAACCTTAGCAATAAGAAGGACAACCTATGGGTTAAATGGTTCCACACCTACAAGATAAAGAATAGAAGTATTTGGGCCATAAACATCCCATCTGACTCCTCTTGGACCTCGATGAAAGTCCTAAAGCTAAGAGACATAGTCAGACCCCTAATCAGATCCAAAATTGGGAATGGTAAGACCATATTTATGTGGTATGAGAATTGGCACCCTAAGGGGCCTCTCCAACCTATATATGGGGATAAAAATATCTATGATGCTACTAGCAATGCCAAAGCTAAGGACTCTGAGTTCTTGAATGAGAATGACTGGAGATGGCCAAGCTCTACTGCTTTTGAACTCAACGAAATCAAGAATTACAACCTTCCTTCTATCAACTTGCAGCTGGAGGACACTTTAAACTGGGCACCTGATACCAAAGGTTCATATAACACCTTCTCTATTATGAGAACCATCAGTGATCACTTGACCTTGAAGAATTGGCATAAGCTGATGTGGAAAAAATGCAACATACCTAAATGCTCCTTCATTCTCTGGTTGACTTGCAGGAAAGCTCTTAGTACTAAGGATCTATGGGGTGGTACTAAAAACAATATTTGTGAGTTCTGCACTGATGGGGTTGAAACTCTTAACCACTTATTAGTTGACTGACCTTATGCTAAGGAGGTTTGGAGTGAGATTCTTTTTAGAAACCAAATGTATAGATCTATGGGGAGAAGGAAGTTAATGAGGCAACCATTAGCTCAACGGGCAACTCTTTCATGTCCAAGTTAAGAGCCCTTTTCTTTTCCACCACTGTGTACTGTATTTGGAATGATAGATACAAAAGAATGCATAACAGAGGAAGAAAGAATCCGTTTACTTCAGGAGATTATGAGGAACTATCATAGGGAGCTTTGGCCCCCTAGATGCACTATGAAGATTGATGTCCTTAAGGATTATGACACCGTTAATTGGGAATTCCTTAACAAGCTTATGGTGCATCTAGGTCTTCCCACTATCTTTGTTGGTTGGTTGAAGGAGTGTTTCATTAATACCAGGTTTTCTATAAGCCTGAAAGGGCAATTATATGGTTTTTTTAGGGAAATAGAGGCCTGAGACAGGGTGAACCGCTCTCTCTGTATCTTTTCCTTTTGGTGATGGATACGTTTTCCTTCCTCGTGGATAGATCTTGATCATATCCATTATTCACTTTTCACCCCAAATGCATGCAGGCTGGGCTGAATCACTTATGTTTCGCGAATGACGTGATCATCCTTTGCCAGGGGGGGGGGATGTGTCTTCATGCTACATTGCCAAGAGGGTTTTGGATGAATTCTGTAGCTTTTCTGGTCTTCGTCCAAATATCAGCAAGAGCATCTTCTACTGTTCTGGCATCGATGAGGATGGGATTAACCAAATTAAGGACCTTCTTGGCTTTTCTCCTAGTAACCCTCCCTTTATTTACATGGGTGTGCCTCTCATCACCATGAGGCTTAAGGGTCATGACTGCCAAAGGCTGATCGATAAGATTACTGGTAGAATCAAGTGCTGGACTAACAAGTTTCTCAATTACCCGGGGAGACTTCAACTCATCAAGGCCGTTTGGTTTGGTATCCAGGTGTATTAGTCTGGTATCTTCATCATGCCTAAAGGGGTCATCATGAGAATAAAGCAATTGATAAAGGATTTTTTATGGACAGTGTCTGACAAAAAGTATACGGGGACGAAGGTTGGATGGAAGGGCTTGTGCAGTAGCTACATTAAAGGGGGGTTGGGTGTCAAAAGCATGGAGAGGTGGAATGTCGCTGCCATTATGAAAATGCTATGGAACCTGTGCAGTAAGAAAGATTCCATGTGGGTTAAATGGTGTAACATCTTTAATCTAAAAAGAAGGAGTATTTGGGCCTTAGCAATTCCAATCGATCGCTCATGGAGTTGGAGGAAGATGATGCAGCTCAGAGACCATATTAGATCGTTCATCAAGTGCAGGGTGGGCAATGGTAAGGATACGTTTGTTTGGTACGATAACTGGTACCCCATTGGGCCTTTGCATCCCCGCTATGAGGACAGAGTAATCTACGATGTTGCCAGCAACCACAAGGACCTAGTCGTAGATTTTATCTACGAGAATAGGTGGAGATGGTCAGCTACTACCACATGGGAGTTATTGGAGATCAGAAATGCGAACTTCCCAATCATTAGGCAGGATATGAATGATGAGGTGACGTGGGTCCCCAACCAGTTTGGATTCACTATCAGTTCTGCGTATAATGAAATTTCCCCTACTCATCCTCATGTGGCGTGGCACAACTTGGTGTGGCATAAGGTCAACATCCCCAAGTGTGCCTTTATTCTTTGGATGATATTTAGGGATTCTATCCACACTAAGGATAAGCTCTTTAACTGGGGCATTATGGAGGACAAATTATGCTGCAGTTGCAACAATGGGGTCGAGACCATAGACTACGTGTTCAATGAGTGCCATGTTGCTAAGGAGGTATGGAAGGAGGTGAGGTTCAGAAATCAGGAGGACAGGGATGCCTTGGCACATAATGGAGAGGTGCATTACGCAACAACTAATTATGGGGGCACACATTTTTATAATCATATTAGGAAAATAATGTTCTTCACTATTGTCTATTGCCTTTGGATGGAAAGAAACGAAAGACATTTCAGGAACTCTTCCAGAAGCACTAATGTCTTGGTCAAGGAGATTGAGGTTATGATCAAAGCTAGGGTCATGACATGGAAGAAAGGGAGAAGAAGTTTTAACAATTAGATGGCTTGTATGAATTGGGTAATCCCGGAGAGTGCAATTCTGTAGTTTTAAGCTTAAGGCTTTGACCTTTAGGCCCTCTATTTTTGTTTGCTTCCCTCATGGGGTATGCCCATAAGGATTTGAGGAGATCCCCTCCTCTTGCTTGTAATTAGTCTTTTGTTTCTAATATACATAACTTTTCCCCCAGAAAAAAACTCTGCATGGAACTCCATTAGATAGAATCACAACTAACTTGTTTGGACCCCCTTGGTGTGGAATAGTTGTAGGCCTGACAATATGGGAGGATTGCTAGAAACCTACCCAACTTCAACCCAAAATAAGTTTCTTAGGTCCTATTTCTTTGTTGCACGGGTTGAAAATGGGTCATGAGACTCAATCTACTGGGTTAATTGCGGATCACATACGGGTCAGATGCGGGTTATAACATCTAAACGAGGGTTTTCTTTCAAATTGCTTTGGTTTTGCTTTTGATTTTTGTAACTTTGGAATGGTAGTGTTTTTCTTCTTTAATAACAGTTAGAGAATAGGTTTTGATTAATCAAGGGGGAGTAGGTTTAAATTTTTGGTACACATTTATGGAGATGGTTTTGTGGTTTACATATATATGGAGAAGAAGGAGAGAAACGGGTTAACCCAACCCGATCCGGCACTAGCCCAATCCAAACCCACCCACTTCCTTGTATCAACCCGCCACTGACCCTCCCAGTTCTGACCCGACCCGTTGCTAACCCGCCCAGATCCATCCATAACCGTCCAATCACTGGGCTTAAATAGTAGTAATATCACAAAATGCGCTTTTATATTATGGATGGTCTGTAAGGATGCTATCAATACAAAGGATAAAAAACTTGCATGGGGCATCTCCCAAGACAAGATATGTGTGCTTTGTGACAATGCAACTGAGACTCGTGACCACCTATTCTTTAACTGTAGCTTCTCTAATGAGATCTGGGAACAGATAAAATATAGCAACTCATTCAACAATGATTCCACCATTTAGGAGGACATCATTTTCGGATGCTGCCACTCATTTTAAAAGGAAAGCTTTGGCTGACAAGCTCAAGCGTACCTCCTTTGTCGCGGCTATCTACTGTATTTGGATGGAAAGAAACAAAATAATCTTCAAGAACACTAAATCCAACCATGATGGTGTCATGGATGAAATTACCTTCTTCATCAAATGCAAGTCTTATAACTGGAAAAAGTTAAGAAGGAATTTCAACAACTGGCTATGTTGCATGAACTTGGGCCTGGATGAAATCCTATTACTTTTCGATATTTGATTCTGTGTTTGTTTCTCTTGGTCCTAGGGTAAATTTCATCTACAAAATTTGACCCAAGGGGGGTATGCCCCTTCTTTTCTCCCGATGTATATATTCCCTTTGTTTAATGTTATCTTACTTACCAAAAAAATAAAAAAGAGGATCTACACGTTTTACTATGCAATCTTTTATGTAGATTTGCTTTTTGCACCAGATCTAGTGTTGTTGCTATAGTGTCACTACAGCAAGAAATTGCGTCGCCAGAGCGAACCTACAGCAAAAAAGGTTGCGCAAAGTTCCTGAGAAATTTAGAGTTTATAAAGCATTTGTCTCTGCAGCGAGAAAAATTGTAGTTGTAGAGAAAATATTCCTTGGTGTAACAATGCTGAGAGCAAAGCCAAAAACAAAGAAAATTTGTGAACCAAATAAAAATTTCTTATTTTTGCATGGATGCAAAATATAAAAAGTTATTTTTATTTTAAAAAGTCTTCTAAATACACATAATGCCCATTATAAAATATGTTTATTTAAGAAAAATATATAGCATATGTATAGAGCAAATTTAAAAAATCCTCAAAAGCACACACAGACACACTAAATTTAACACATTTTCACTTTAAGAAAATCTAATTTGAGTAGTGTTAAAAAAATGGGTTTACTATGTCATCTAAGTCCATTACCTTATTTCAAAGTGGCATTCTCATGGATGTGGTAGTGAATGATGCCGGGATGAAATTGATGAAATCCGATGAAAATGTCTTGACTTAAAGCTTTTCAAAATGATCTTTTGGAATAGAGACACAAATTGTGTTTTGGTCAACAGGATAAGACAGCCTAATCCTATGGGGCACTTTGAGTAAAACAAAAGGGACTTACAAAACTGAAACCATAGCTTTCTATATAAAAAATACATAATGTTTATAAATAACATTTTTCACATATTCCGATTTAAAATTGATTATGGAGTAATCAAACAATTAAGTTGGTAATATTTCTTTATATATTATTCATGAATAATTATGATGAAATATTTTGTGCTATTTTGGATTTTATTATACAAATACTTTTATGTTATACATTAATAACTTTTTAAAAATTCAGACTTAACCTGTTAAGTTTGAGTTTAGTAATCGTTAATCTCCTATATTAAATTGTGCATTAAGTATTCTTATATTCTTAATTTTTTTAATCACATATAAAGCTTCTTTTATAGGTTTAAATGTGTAAATACAAGAGGAATATTAATGGGTGAAAATGAATGTCCAGAATTTAAAGCACTGGGGATGCAACCTCTAATGATTTAAAGACAAAAATGCTCGGAGAATAAGTCATGCTTAATTTTACTTGTTTTGGTAGAAATTTGAAGAACAAATAATATAAGTGACACAACAAGTTCAATACATAATATTCCCTTTGGTGATATGGATACACAAATTTATTTATGGTTCATTAAGTCTTTATTACCTACGTCCATGAGAGAAAGAGAGGGAGAGTGATTTTTATTAATATATGATCTTCGTGCTAGATGAGAGCCAAGTAGCGTTGTGTATCAGTTTGTGTAAGGATGTATTTCCAAAATTTAGTCAGTTTGTAAGTATTGGCTTTATTCCATGTTTGGACAAAACTTATTTGAATCATAGGTTATGACTTGAGTTGTGTCCTTCAAGTCCGTGATGTGTGATTGAAGACCATGCACCAAAGCATCATCGAGGATACATTGTGTTATGTGTCGAGTTTTATCTTCATCGTCTAAGGGATCCTAGTGAGGGTATGAATACATTTTTATGTTTGATCCCTGGATTTAGTTTCAGTGCATTTTTTAAAAGTTGCTTGAGGCTTTTTTGTAAAATTGATTTTAAAAGAAAATAATTTTCTATGTTAATTTTATTCAAACGAATTTCATCTATCGTTCAAATGCGATTTATGTTTCGTTCGTACGAGGTTATTACTTCGTTCAAATGAGTTTTGGAATCTCGTTCAAACAAGGTTCAAACGTACTTCAAATAACTTTTTACTATTTACAGAAAAATATCGTTCAAGTCTTGTTTGATCATCGTTCAAATGAGAATAGCATTCCGTTCGAATACACCTGTTTTTAGTTCAAACAATGATATCTTTCATTCACATGAACCTTGATTCTCGCTCAAAAGGACTGCCTCAAAAAATGTACCACCTCAAAATTCATGTTTTTTTAATAATTACTCAGGTTCGGCATCAATTTTCTAAGAGTATTTTTGAGAAAATGATTTTTCAAGTTATATCCTTTGCCTCCCAAATCATTGTTTACTCCCAAGTTTGAGATCCAAGAATCCTACATCTATATGTCAGTTTGAGATCTCTTTTGTATTGAACTATACTAGTTTTATCTTCATACTGTGAGCATTTCTAACAGTAGAGACCATGTTTATGTTGAGTGGCAGCTGGACTGGTCACGAGACAAGTAAGATCGGTTGGATACCGAGATGTGGGGACGTGCTTGCATTGTGTGGCTATTGTTAGAATGAGTTTAACAATGTCTATGAAGAAGGTAATAAGGAACGAGGAAGCGCATAAAGGCTTGAAGGCGTCGAGTCGATATAGTAATGGACTTGTGTTGCTGGGCCGCCAGAGGTTTTTGTCGTTGTGGGATTTTCTCGTACATCGTCGTGTTATGGTTTGCAGTTTATTTTATTCTTGCTTATACACACCTAGATGCATGCTTAGGTTTCACACAAGACTTTAGTTTTTGTTTTGGTTCAAAGTTTATTAAAACTATGAAAATTAAAAACATGGTGGTGTCTCTGATCAGACCCTAGGTTCACTAGCTTTATCAAATTTCTATTAGAGCGGTTTACACTAGCTTGCTATGTTAGACCCCGTTTTGTGGTTGTTTAAGGTTTTGGCACATGTGCTTCTACTGCCCAGAAGGTTGTAAAAGAACCCCGCTACCGTATTAGCCACCCCCTGAGTGCCCTCAACCCGAACCCCATTCTCATCCTCAATGCTAATAATCTTCCTCCTGGCAGTAGCAAGGTTAGCCTTCTTATGGAAGAAAGAGTTGTTCCCATCATCCAACTCAAACCATTTAACTCTGGAATGCTACTTATAGTATGACTCTTCCTCACTCATTAGTTGAGGTAAACCATTAACTTATCTCTCTCTTCCATTTGAAGGCTCAGATTACCTCCCTCACTATCCAGTCTAGTCTGCAGATCATGAAGGGCCCTCTTCACCTCCTCAACTCTCCTGGATAGCTAGTTATAGAACTTCTTATTAAAATCTTTGAGGTTAATCTTCAGTCTTACCATTTTCTTACTCAATCTCACCATAGGGTTACCCACATCATCCCCATTCCAAAACTCGACCAGAACCTCCTGGAAATCAGCATGTCCCATCCAGAAGTTATAGAATTTGAATGGCTTAGGCCTATTAGGCTCCAAGGGAGATAACAAGATAATGATAGGACTATGATTCGAAACACCCTGAGGAAGAACTATAGCTTGAGACTCCGAAAAAATAGTGCTCCATGTATCATTATGGAGAACCCTATCTACTCTCTACTGGACATTGTCACTACCCTCCTGACGTTTATTCCACGTAAACCAAAGACCATTTTTCGTCATGTCATTGGCCTGGATATCATTAATACACTGGTTGAAGGCCTCCGTAGCACCCACGTCAATACCATGCATCCCTCTCTTCTCCTCATGGGATCTCTCAACATTGAAGTTCCCCATAAGAATCCACGGCTGGCCCTTAGTACTACCTCTATTGAGCCTTAAAACCCCCCATAATGTCTCTCTTCTATGAGGTAAGTTATCCCCATAGATGAAAGTCGTAAAAAATCCGCTACTTCTGCCACATACCTCCACCTTACACAACATTGCTTGAAGGTGGGACTGAACCAATGTAACATTCACACAATTAGGATTCCAACCCCCAATCACCCTAGCCCCCCCCCCCCCCCCCCCCCCCAATAGGGCAATTATCAGTAAAATCCCAATAGAAGAAACAGTTATTCTTAACGTTACATAAATTGTTTCTCCTAACTTTGGTCTCAACCGAACAAACCATATCAAGGTGATCGTCACTAATTAACTTGCTAACTTCTTTCTGTTTATGAGGGGAATTGAGACTCCTTATGTTCCAAGACCCGATCTTAAACATCAATTTTTACTCCCCTTTCCCTTTTTCTTGTTCTTGCCACCGGAATGGCTCGTCTTGTTCATCACCCACTTTTTCTTATAGGCAACCTCATCCACGACCATGACTTTTCTAGCAAGAGCAGTAGGTTCCAGAGTGATCTCATACTCACTAACGTTATCCACTGGGCTAAACAGGTTAGATAAACAAATAGTGGGCGATACCACATCATGAGTTATCTCACCAATCTTCTCTATAGTCCTCACCTCCTCTTGAGCCTTTTCTACCACTCCAGATGGTTCACCCTTCTCTGTGATAGTGGGGGTTGTGGAAATATGTTTCTTCGTAACCTGGGTCCATTCTTCACCTACATGGGGCTTTGTCTTCATACATTCAGGGTCCCTGTTCTGATTAAGTCACTAACCTTTCGTGCATCTAATGACATTGTGTCCGAACACGAGGCACTGAGGGAACGAAGGTGGTTTGGCTTGGAATTGAACTATCACCGGAGCAATAGTACCATCCTCCATAATGACATTGATGCTACTGGGATATTTCTCTTTGGCTTCCGCCTCTATACAAACACGAGCATAGGAGATTCTATTCATCTCCTCCGTAACTGCATCAGCATACAAAGGAAGACCCACTGAGCTTGCAACGTAACTGAGCCCCTCCTCTGTCCAAAGTTGGATCGAAATATCGTGAAATTTCACCCAGATGGGTATCTTCCTCAAGGTTTCCTTATTAAAATTAAAGTTGGCTTGCCATTTCTTCAGAATTATGGACATCCTAGCAAAATGCCAAGGGCCGTTATCAATAACTTCATCACGCTGCGTAGGGTTGTCAAAAAGAAAGGAAAAAAACCCATTATCGTGTGATATAACCTTTGTCATCCCATACTTACTCCACATTCTAGTTGCAACGTTGTTCACATAGGAGAAAGGGATCTTTTTCCCCAAAAAATACCCAAGCATGCTGTTCTCCCACCTCTTATGGCCACCGCTAGCACCACAACAAGAGGCATGACCGTAATGATAGAATCCACCACGGTGGGTTGGTGATATGTGAGTGTAATTCTAGGTTGTTTCTTTTCTTCCGCCACTGAGCACCATGTCCTATCTTTGTGGCTCAACGTGTGGTGGGTTGGTGGAAAGTTATGTGGCACAGAGTCGCTCACCTGATTTGCTGACACCTTTTCCTGGTTACCCAAAGTCTTACTAATCATCGTACCATTGAGCCCAGTGCCAGGCACAACCCTGCTGGCTGAGCTACGCACCTTAAGCACCTCCTAGATGTAAAATTCTAACATGGAAGAAAGCTATGAGATGCTATAACAATTGGATGAACTGCAACTATTGGGGTCTCCCAGAAGCCTCCTTTAAAGACTAAGCTGGCCTTGTGTAATCCTTATTAGATTTGTTGGTTTGCTTAGATGTTATGGTATGGACACCATTTATGTCTTTAGCATGGATGGCTTCCTAGGGGTATGCCACTTGTTTATTGTTCCTTATTTGTTTTATATATACATTTTACTTACCAAAAAATAAAAAATATCTAACAAGATGTTGCAAATTTTCACTGCTATTGAAGCTTTGAGTCATTTGTTCTTGCTTAATTGAACTTGAGCGTGGTTTTATTCTTTCAATAGTGTTCTTTGTTTTTATTTTGTGTAATCGAGTATTATCTTATGTTCTTAATTAAATCTCTCATCATGTCATTAGCATTTTGGTACGTTCAATTTTGCCTATTTTTTTCTTATCAAAATTTGATTGGGATTGGTTTCTAGAAGATCAATTTGTATCATTTTCTGTACATCTTATTCTCATTTTATCCATGTAATATTACAAAGTTCTTAAAAATATTTATTTGAAAATGTATATTTGGAGATATTGTTCTTTGTTGAGTAATAAATTTTGGTATATACTTGCTCTTGTGTAGTCTTAATTGGCTTCAGACTTGATGTTGCTAATTCATATTCTTATAGTATGTTGTATTACCATTGGCTTTGATATTGATACAAAATTATCATATATGTTCATATCATATTTTTTACATTGGGGATAAATATGCTACACCTAAATGTTGTTTTGATCATATTTGCTAGGACGCTAGGGTAAATTATTATATTTTTTTGGCATATTCTATTTCCATGGTGGTTGTTAATCATTATTTGACTCAGGTTTCACCTTTGGATATTTCTTAGATACTTGTTTTGTCATGAGACGTTTGGTATCTAGAATTATATTTTGTCATGAGATTATCGTTATCGTTTGAGGATTGATCACATAAAAAATTATATCTTATATATCCTATACTCTTTGCTCGTTGTGCTCAACGTTGTGTTTAGTACACTTCGAGTATTTTTGCTAAAATCTTGAGTCATATTATATCATTATTGATCATTTACACCTTTATATGTGATATCGTGTGGTTCATATCCCATATTTCTATCATCCCCTTATTTTTATTGTGATATATAGCATGTTTTTCACACTCTAAGTTTATTTTCTCTAATTTTGTTTTATAACTGCGTTCCTTGTGTTCTTATTGATACGGTTTCTTAATCTCTTCATCTTTCCTCAAATAGGGAGAAGTTTTTTATGGGGAGAGAAGACTTGATTAAGGGGAGAATAAATTTGTGATGAAAGAAACTAGCTATAGGATAAAGGACACAATCTTTTTTCATAGGTTATATTTTTTCAACCCATATAAAAAAACTTTGTAGTATGAGCCCTCTCTTCAAGAACCCTCCAAGAAACTAAGGAGAATTCTCTTTCTCCTCTTTCGTAACAATGGCCTGCTAATGACCAAACGATTCCTCCTAAGCCACCTGATTCTGTATGGACCAAATCTTTCGCGAGTATCCTCATGAACCAACAACCAAAAGATCTGGCATTGAAGAGTTCAACCATGTTTAAGGGAGAGCCTGCTGTTATGTTCTCTCAAGAAGACATTGAAGCCCTAGCTGAACCATTTAGACATTTGATTGTGGGGAAATTCTCTCATGGAAGACCTCCAATTGATTATATTCGGAAAATATTCAAAACATTTTCCCTGAAATCTGCTTTCTCGATTGGGCTTCTTGACTCAAAGCATATCCTGATAAGATTAAATAGTGAGGAAGATTATGTTAGACTTTGGCTAAGAGACATCTGGTACATTGGGAAGTACCCTATGCGTACTTTTAAGTGGACAACTAAATTCAAACCAGATGAAGAAAGCCCTATAGTTCCAGTGTGGATTAATCTCCCTAATCTTCCATTACATTTCTATGCGAAATCAGCCTTATACTCTATTGCCCAACTTGTGGGAAAACCTCTTAAGTTAGATGCATCTACAGCCTCTATATCCAGACCTAGTTTGGCTAGAATTTGTGTGGAAATAAACATTTTGAGAGAAAGAATTAACAGAATTTGGATAGGTAGTGGCAGTTCTGGTTTCTGGCAAAATATAGTATATGAAAACTTTCCTTCTTTCTGCGATTTCTGTAAAAAACAAGGGCACTCTGAAATCAAATGTATGATCAAATTCCCTCAATTAAAGCCTAAGAAAGATGTGGCCAAAAATCAATCCAAGAGAGAGGGAGTTCAAGAAGTGCCCAAAGAAACTATAACAAAGATACCTGCTGAAAAAGAGCATCAAATGAATACTACAGCAAATCAAATAGAGGTCTATATTCCGGGAATAGCAGACAAGGTGGATCCTAATTTTTTTGATTCGAGAATTGAAGGTACTCAACTTGCAAGGTTAACTGATAGGTTTGATGTCTTACAAGATGACAATATTTCGAACCCAGAAGAGGAGAACCAAGAGTATCAAAACATCTACTCAAGAGAAGGGGAAAAGAGAGCTCAGGAGGTGCTGCTGTATTCTCAAAATCTGAATTCTGAAGAGACATACATTGTTAACCAAATAAACCTTTCACCAAAAGCTTCTAAATTACCTCCAGCAGTGAAATATCCAGCGTGTATGAAAGATAATGTATCAGACACTGAAGTCTCTTTAAAAAAGTCTCCTAAGGTTGAGGAGTTACTTAGATTTGCTAGATGGTTTGATGACAAATGGAAGGGTATTCAGAAAGATAAAGAAGAAAAGGAAAAAACAAAGAAAGGTCCAGATATATCCAAAGCCCATTCCAAGATATCAAAACAAGGTAATTCTACTAAACAAGCTCCTTTTGATCCTCTATTCAGAAGAATCACTAGAGCATCAGGTAAGTCCTCTTCCTCAAACTTTAACTCTTCTGTCTAAATGCTGAATTTCTTTTGTTGGAATATTCGGGGAGTTGCCAATAAAGCAACTAATAGAAGATTGAAAAATCTAATCAGGAAATACAAACTACCTGCTATTGCCCTATTAGGACCTAAAGTAGGTATTGATAAAATAACTAAATATAAACTTAAGTGGAAATTCCCTTATAGTGCATCTAATATATCAAATAAAATTTGGTTCTTTTGGCAAAATGACTTAAAAGTCAGCATAACCTATAACACTGATCAACTTCTCTATCTTAAAGTAAACTTTGATTACTTGAACTCCTCTATATTTTTGGTCTTAATATATGCCAAATGCACTGCGCTGGAAAGGAAAAGCTTATGGTTTGATATTTGTCAGTTAACTTCTCAAAATTCTGATATGCTTCCCCTCAAAGAACCCATGTAGATGCCCATTGAAACTAACAGAGAACCTGGAATTGGTAAAGCACTCCTTAATCCAACCAACATAATAAGTGGGAAAGCCAAGGTGCACCAGCAGTTTGAAAAGAAACTCCCAACTATCATATGCCTTAAACAAGTCAATCTTCAAAGTGCATCTAGGGGGATGAGCCCCCTATGGTAATTCCTCATAATCTCTTGGAGTTAGATGATGTTATCAGAAATTGACCACCCTTTCACAAACACAACTTGACTCGGGTTGATAATATGGGGGAGGATAGGCTTCATCCTATTAGAAAGAATCTTCGAAACGCACTTGTAGATGGTGTTATAATAAGAAATAAACCCAAAATATGCAAACCTGTAGGAGTAGAGACCTTAGGAATCCATTGTCTGGGCAGGTAGCTGCACCTGAAGAAGAATTTAATAACTTCAATCACATTGCTACCAACCACCTCCCTATTCTTCTTCAACAATGTGCATTAAATCCATCAGGTCCGAGGGCTTTATTTGACTCAATATAGAACATGGCCACCTTAATCTCTTCATTATTTATGGGAATACTCAAAGTAGCAACATCATCATCACTAATTCTCTTACAAACAATCACATTAAGGATAAATCCTGGATCCTCACATGTGCTTCTTATGCCCAGTAGGTTACAGAAATACCCCACTGCAGTGTTGGCCACATTTTGTGTTCCCCCTATCCTTATGCGATTCTCATCCTCAATGCTTATAATCTTTCTTCTAGAAGTTTCTTGGCTTGCCTTCTTATGGAAGAAATAATTGTTCCCATCTCTTAACTGAAGGCACTTGACTCTGAACATTTGCTTGTAATACGACTCTTCAGTATTTCTTAACTGCATGTCTTTTGACAGCTTTTTCCTCTTATCAATTTGTATTATAATATTGCCACCATCATTGTCTAGCCTTGTTTGAACCTCATCCAACAAAGCCTTGGACTCCTAAACTCTTTTGGAAAGATGGTTATAGAATTTTTTATCATAACCTGTTAGATTATCCTTAAGCCTTTTCATCTTCTTACTTAATCTAACCATAGGGTTTCCCCAATCATTTCCATATCAAGACTCAGCAAGACCCCTTAAAAATCAGCATGACCTATCCAAAAATTATAGAACTTAAATGGCTTAGGTCTTCTAGTCTCCTGGGGGGATAACAAAATAATGATAGGGCAATGGTCCGAAACACCATGAGGTAACACAATAGCTTGAGACTCAGGAAACTTAGAGGTCCAAGTATCATTGTGTAGAACTCTATCCAACCTAGATTGGACATTATCACTGGCCTCATGTCTCTTGTTTTAAGTAAACCATAACCCATTATTTGTCATATCATTAGCATGGATGTCATTATTGCATTGATTGAAAACATCACATGCATCCAAATCAATACCATGCATGCCTCACTTCTCCTCATGGGATCTCACCACGTTAAAATCCCCCATAAGAAACCAAGGTTGGCTATTAACACTCCCACTATTGAGTCTCAGGAAGTCCCACAAAAGAAGTCTTCTGCTCGGCAAGTTTTCCCCATATATGAATGAAGAAAAAACTGATGATTCTCCCATATATGTCCACTTTACACAACATGGCTTGGGGGTGTGACTGAACCAAAGTCATAGTAACATTGTTAGGATTTCACCACACCATAACCCTTGCCACTCCCCCAACACTTGGGAAGTTATTAAGGCAATCCCATAAAAAGAAACAATTGTTCTTTATATTACTTAAGTTATTCCTTATAACTGTGGTTTCAAGCAAACATACCAGGTCAAGTTGTTGGTCTCTTATTAATTTACTTACTTCTCTTTGTTTAAGAAAAAAACATAATGGGATTCAAACTATTGATGATGAGACTGTTGCTATTAATCTTAGTTCTAGTAGCCACTCGCGCAAGATTAGGATAGGGTCCAACCTCGACAAGCATGAGCGGTCACAGTTTGAAGAGCTTCTGAAAGAGTACATAGACGTATTTTCATGGTCCTATGACGACATGCCTAGCATTGATCCAGAGATAGCACAACAAGAGATCCCTACCTTCCAAGAAAGCAAGCATGTCAAGCAGAATTTGAGAAAACTCCGGATAGAGTGGTACCTCAAAGTTAAAGATAAGGTGGTGAAATAGCTAAACATAAGCTTCATTCGTGTGGTCGAATATCCTACGTATCCTGCAAACATCGTCCTCATGCCGAAATCGGGAGGGAAAGTCTGCATGTGCATTGACTATCAAGATCTGAATAAGGCATCCCATAAGGACGATTATCCTCTACCTAATATTCGGATGATCATAGATAACACTACAAGTCACGCTCTCAAATCATTTGACGGTGATTTTTCCAGGTGTAATCAGATTAAGATGCATCGTGACCATTAGGAAAATATTGCCTTCATCACTCTATGGGGAACCTTTTACTATACGGTCATGCTATTTGGTCTCAATAATGTCGGGGCTACCTACCAGAAGGCCACTACTAACCATCATGCACAAACTTATCGATAAGGAATTCGAGGTCTATGTCGATGACATGATCACCAAGTTAAAGACTCGAAAAGGTCACATTCCTGCCCTTAGGAAACTTTTTGAGTGACTACGATAGTACCAGATGTGACTCAACCTGCAGAAATGCATCTTGGGTGTCACCAAGGTCCAACTCCTTGGATTCATGGTCAGTAAAAAAATGGATTAAAGCAGAACCCCTAAACTAAAAGCCATACTCAAGATGCCACCACCCTGAACGGAGAAAGAAGTCATGGATTTTGGGTAATCTCCAATACATTAGTCGGTTCATCAGCCAATTGACCTCATTCTGTGAGGCCATCTTCAAACTTCTCTAGAAGGACTTAACTAAAGTTTGGAATGAGGGGTGTCAAGAAGCCTTTGATTAGATCAAATAATACTTCACCCAACTTTGATACTCATGCTTCTGCAACAAGGTCTCTGCCTCCTCCTATACTTGACTGTCACCGACACTACAACAGGGGCTATACTGGCCCAATACATTGAGGAATTATGTAAGAAGATATACTATGCTAGTATAAATCTAGTCGGGTACGCTGTAAACTACACTTCATTAGAGAAGGCATATGTCGCCTTAGTCTGGGTCATATAGAAGCTCCGAAACTACATGCTTGCATTTTCTATCAAGCTGGTGTCCCTAATGGATCCAATGAAATACCTATTGGAAAATCTCATCTTATTTAGTCGTATGGCTCGCTGGCTGATGTTACGGGATGAAATTAATATCACTTATGTCACACAAAAGGCTATAAAAGGGAAAGCCATCTCCAATTACCTAGTAAAAAATCCCATTGAAAGAACTGAGCTTTGGATTTCTGAATTCCCAGATAAAGACATCCTCTTCACCTCTCATAAGGATCTCATATGGAAAATGTTCTTCAATGGAGCTGTAAACAAGAAAGGGTGTGGTTTGGGATACTTCTGATCTCCCCCGATGATTCTCACACCCCCATTTCCATTCATTTGGATTTCCCTTGCACCACCAACATGACAGAAAATGAGGCATGTACCGTAGGGCTCAAGATCGCCCTCGAGAAAGGAATTAAACGCTTAAATGTCTATGAAGACTCAACCGTCATCATGGGTAAGATCCTTAGTAAATGGACAGTCAAAGACAAAAAGCTCCTACCTTTCCACGCTCACCTAACGAGCTCACCTCTCAATTCAAAGATGTCACCTTCCATTACCTTCCTCGCTTGAGGACTAGCCTAGCTGATGCACTAGTGACCTTAGCCTCTACGATCGACATGCCTGAGGAAATAATAATGGCCCCCTTTCTTGTCTAGAAACTAGTTGCAACCCACTCACTGCTACCGCATTGAGCTCGTTATAGAAGAAGATCCGGACATGGCAGGATTGTGGTATTAGCAAGATGATTATAAGTCGCAGAGACTGGGTCGACCGAATCCTATATGTCCTCTGGGGCTATGGAAACTCCCTATTCTGTAGTATACTAAATGGAGGCGCACTACACCAAAATAGTCAAATTGGCACCCTTCAACCAGCCAGCCTTGTCACGATCATTGACCGTGACAAAAAACACGCATTTTTTTATCACGGTCAATGACCGTGACAAGGCCATGACAAGGTCTTGTCACAGTCATTGATCATGATAAGTCCATGATAAGTACAGTTATCACGGACTTGCCACGGTCAATTACCATGACAATCATATAAAGTTGTCACGGTCAATGATCGTGACATGTCCGTGACCATTCTGTCAGTAAAAAAAACTTCCCTCATCTTTTTTCCCACCATTTCTCATTCCCTCCATTTCTCTCTCTCTATAGCGGCTGCACACTCTCTCTCTCTACAACTTTGGTATGTTTTCTCTCTCTATTTCTCCTCCATTTATGTATATGTGTGTGTGTGTGTATATATGTGTGTAAATGTGCATGTGTGTGTGTGGTGTATATGAGTGTGGGGGGGGGGGGGGGGGGAGAGGGAGCAAGGCTGGGGGGAGGGGGTGTTTGTGCGTGTGTATATATATGTGTGTATGTTTGTGTGTGTATATATGCGTGTGTGTGTGTGTATATGTGCGTGTGTGTGTGTGCGTGTGGTGGGCATCGGCAGTGGGGGGGAGGGGGCGGGGGGCTGTGTGTGTATATGTGCGTGTGTGTTTTTTTAATTAAATTTTTATTGGTTTATTAGATATCGCCCCTCTTATTGTAGTCCCCCTTGTAAAAGAATTGATTGATTTAATATTGTTTGGTTGTTAATTTTTTTTGTAAATTAATAATTAGTTCCCCTTTCATATGCAAGTAGGATTGCCCCTCATTGTAAATTAGTAAATTAATAATTGTATACTTTAATTGTTAGTTTAATTGATGAAAAGAATTAATTAAGTAGATGAATTAGAAGGAGTACGGGATACACATTTATTATTGCCATTGCGGTTGGATTATAGTGGATTGATGTTGGGTTGGTTAATTTTAAAAGTGGCATGACCACTGGATTATTATCCATATGGGGGTGGGATTTTTCAACCTTTTTTTTAAAATTACTTTGTATAACGAACAATATATATATAGTATGATAATTAAATGAAAGATACTTGAAATTACATATAGTGCGCATATATACTAGCCTTCTAGTTCTTATGCGTACGCATTCAATAGCCCTTAAACCCGTTCGAGAGTCATTACCCATGTAATGAGATCTCTCGAACTGTCTCGTTTGGATAGTTTGGGACTGCATAATTTCTGTATAATAATATTCTTAGTGGCTTAAAATTGTTACTTTTGGAGGAAGTTCTGCAGTCGTATCCTAATGTCCTCTGGGTATATACTAGACTGACAAGTGTGACTGTTATTTCAATTGATCATATGAAATAACACTCACACTTGCCAATCTACGTCGTGTACTTGGAGAACTACGGGTATATGCTGCGTAATTTTTCTCAAATCGTAACAGTGTGCATGAGCTGTTAAGTATATTACAGAAATATGCGGTCTTGAATGGGATAGGACCACTCACCCTTTAGAGGAGATGGAGGAAATAGGAATTTCTATTATAAATTTAAATTGAATTTGAAATTTAAAATTCGAATATAAATAAGACATAATTAAATGAAACATGCTATAAATCTAGGTTTTTTTTATACTAATCCATGAATATACGCTTCTTACCTTTAATAGGTGATTAGTTGTGATAGGAGTGATGGGATATCCAAACTACAAAGAGTGGATGGGTGAGACAAATAGAATGGGGAATGTGTTTCGCAGAGGTGCTAATGAATTTGTGAAATAATCAAAATATGCCATAATGATGAAGAGTTTCCGTGTCCGTGTGCTAGGTGTAAGAATGGTAAGGTGTTTGAGTGGAAAACAGTTGAACTACATTTGTTAAGATTAGGTATGCAAGTTAGTTATCGATTTTGGAGTTTTCATGGTGAATTGAAAGTTCCTTTTGTCCCCGAACAACCTTCACACTAACCTTCAACAACTAGAATAGATGTAGAAGGGGACGATGTAGATCATAATATGTTAGAGGATTTAGTTGATGATGCGTACAGAGTTTATGAAGAAGAGATGAATGAGGCTACTGATGATGTACAAGGTTCAAGTGCTCATGAAGATATCACGATAAACCTTGACGATGACTACCAAAGTTTAAAATTTAAGGGGACCCAACCGTTATACTCAGGCTGTGAGAAAGATCAAACAACATTACATGCCATGGTTGGTTTGCACAGTTTGAAGACGCAGTACGGTTTGTATGGCAATCGCGTGCTAGGAATTTTGAAATGGGTGAAAGGCTTACTACCCAAGGAGAATACGCATCCAAATAGCTATCCTGTTATGAAGAAGAGTTTAAAAGGTTTGGGAATGAAGTATAAATTGATTCATGCTTGTGTGTATGACTGCATACTATACCGAAAGGAGTATAAAAATCTCGATCGTCGTCCGGTATGCGATGAACCTAGATATGTCTAATCTAATGGTAAAGAAGGCACAAGCTCAAAAGTGCCTCAAAAAGAGTTAAAATATTTTCCCGTTGGGTCTATAATAAAGAGATTTTTCAGAGTACCATGGATAGCGGAGGCAATGACTTGGCATGCTAGGGCATAAGTAGGGGGTAATCTCATGTGTCATCTTATTGATTCTACAGCTTGGAGGAGGATGAATTATGAGTATCCCAATTTTTCTGGAGAACAACGCAACATTCGTTTGGTATATCAACAGATGGTTTCAATCCATTTGGAAATCTAAGCACCTATCAGAGTGTATGGCCGGTGATCCAACCCCACTAAACCTCCCTCCTTCACAGTGTATGAGACCTAAATTTTCGATGATGTCTTTGTTGATACCTGGGCCAAAGGCACCAAGTGATGACGCCGACGTCTACCTGGCTCCTTTGGTAGAAGAATTAAATGAGTTGTGGGAAGAGGGTGTGCAATCATTTGACTCTTTTAGAAAAGAAGAGTTTACGATGGAATCTATGTTGATGTGGGTAATTCATGATTTTTCAGCTTATGGGACATTATTCGGTTGTGGAGTACATGGTTATTTGGGGTGTCCTATTTGTGGAGAGGAGATTGAATCTCTTCGTCTATCCGTTTGGAGGCGACGGTCCAAGATATCTTCTCATTCATGAAGCGTTCGTTGGGCAAAAATCGTAAGAGGAAAGGGAAGGAGAAGGTGTTGGAGGAGGAGGAGGTGCAGGATGACGAGGATGTGGACCTCACTACTTCATCGCTGACATGTGCGGACTTTAATGATCCACTCCACTATTTGGCTCCCTTAGACCGACTGATGTCGACACTTGGTTGGTCGAGCATGTTACTGGACATATTTGATGGCTAGAGGATAGGGCGGGGGTTGAGCGACCCGAATACCATCCAGGGTATGCCAGTTAATGTACATTCGCTTCAAGACATCGAGTCCAAGGTGCTCGTCACGCACGTGATACCCGGGAAGTAGAACTCCCCCTTGTGGTTGCACGAACAATGTGGCACGATGTATATTTTTGGGGTGTGTTAATTCGTATATCGTGTGGCCTACTCACCTCCTCAGAGGCAACCTTACCCCAGACATGTAGTGACATTATTTGAATTGAATTTTTTTAAGTTGTTACATTTGAATTATATTTGGATTGTATCGTGATGCATATTGTTTTGAATGTATATTTGCATTATCTCTATTTATTTTGATATATGATGTTTGAACAGGTACAACGTCGCTATAACAGGTACAAATATACAGGGCAATGGCAGTGGCCATACTGCCCAGCAAATTTTTTTTCAATTCTGCCAAAATTGTCACGGTCATTGACCGTAACAAGCCCGTGACAAATAAAACTTGTCACGGACTTGTCACGGTATGGGATTGTCATGGTCCTTAACCGTGATAAAAATTGTCAAGGTCAAGGACCGTGACAATTCTAATGAACTTGTCATGGTTAATAACCGTGACACGTCCATGATAACAAAAGTTGTTACCCCCAGAATTGTCACGGTCATTGACTTTGACAAGTCCAACTTGTCAAGGTCAATGACCATGACAATTCGGCAGATTTGGTGTAGTGGCGGTCCTCCCTGTCGAACTTGAAATAGCTTCTCTGCGAGTTATGCTAGAAAGTTAAATCAGTGAAGAAGATTGGCCTCAAAACCGTTACAACGAAATCATGCTCTTAGATAAAAGGAGGTTAAAAGACCTATATCACATACAAGGGTACCATCGCCATATTTTACGATCATTCAATAAGAAGGTCAAGGACCACAGTGTCCAAGAAGGGGATCTCAAAGAAATCATAGTTACTGTATGGGGTATGAGAGGAAAATTTAAGCCCAATTGGAGTGGTCCCTACATAGTAGGGAAAATCCTACTGGTGGTGCCACTATGCTCGCAGACCTAGACAGGGAAGAAGTGGCGCATCCAGTCAACTTGGACCATCTCATTAAGTTTTACCCTTAGTCCGGAATCCATCGCGCTACGACTCTTCTCACCCCCTATTCTAAAAAAATCTATTCCTTCCTCCCCACTCAGCACTACATAGGACATGATCCTCTCAAAAATTCCTTTAAAAAGAAAAAGAGAAATCCACAAAACTTTCAAACTTCTCAGAAATATGTAGGTAGCATATAAGACACACATGTGCGCGATCCTTTCTCTTTCACAAAATATTATTCTTTTCTCCCTCTGAGAATGATGGTCTCCCTTGTTATTTAAATGAACAAAAGGATTATGTATGTCTTAGTGACCAAATATATATAGTTCACACAAAATTCATCAAGGACACAACAAAATACATTGAAATCATTGTTCTTTTATTAAAAAACAAGGAATACAACCTTTACATGATATATCAGCGATGGGAATGAAAAATAGCCCACTCCCTTACAAACCCCATAAAACATAAAACCCACATAATTAACAGCTTCACAAAAAAATAAAACACCTACCAAACCAAACACCTCTTAATTTTCACTACCCCCTCTCTTACCCAAGAACTTGTCCTTAACTACCTTACAGACCCACTTCATCGTCATTGCTTATCCCTAGAGGACCCCAAGAATCCCACTCTTGGTTGCATCTCCAAATTCTCTTCATACGATAATGGCCCTTTATAAGCTTGGAGGAAACCATGACACCCTTACAAGCCATCTTTGGCCAGTCCCCTCCGATAGAATATTCTCAACCACTCGCTTCCATAAGAACTTCAGGTAATCCCTCGATATAAACCCAACCTACCCAAATTATTTAGATGGATAGGCAGACGATCAACGGTGCTTCCATAAGGGCCCAAATATCATTCTCGATGACTCAGTCAAGTCCTTCACAGGAAAGAAGTTGGCTAAGCATGGAGGAATGATTTTCTCCCACCTCGCTTAGCACAGAAGCCATCATAGAAAGAAGAAAGTGGTCTGGTAAAGGTCCACCAACCGCATGTATCGGTAATCATTCAGTTGTAAGACATAGTATAGACCAACAAAGGCTCTAGGCCCCATGCTCTATAAGCCAGTTCACCCCATTCTCTATTATCAGGATAAAGCCGAAGAAAGGCTTAGAAAAATATTGGGAATGCTCCCACACAGGAAATCAACTCGACCCTCCTTCCAGGCATCCAGTCCATTTAGGGTCTCCACCAATATTATCGCAGTTGGATTACAATGGTAAGATATCCACAACACTATCATGTATACCTAACGGCCAGCCTTCGTATCATATATCACCAAGAGGATCCTGGTAGTTAAGCCTAGCGCTACGACACCGAAAAAATTATTATCAATGAAATCCCTCTGGTATACGGAGTTCATTACTTTCGGGAGGACATATTCCCTCCATGCACTAACGGTTGAGCAATTGAAGGAGAAACATGGAGTAACTCTTCTAGTGACACCCGAGGGAAACAGGACAAATCCGACAAAGTTGTCGCCACACTTAGGTTGGCACCCACCATAACAGAAAACTCTTTGTAGGTAGGACACACCTCATTTAGGCCAAATCAACAAATGAGGTCTTCGGGTATTAAAATTGTACCATCGCTTCTAGAAGATTCCAGTCTACATGGCAGTTACACCATAAGGAGACATGACACAAGTTGAAAGCTTCATAGTTAACGTTATAGAGGGACATGGCCTCTAAGCCTTCAAGTTAGGCCAAGAAATTTTTGAACAACGAAAGTGCCTTCGCATAAGGAGAAAAAAGATTGAAAAGGAAAGAAGTTGAGTTGTGGTGATTAAAACCACCATCAAAGTCCCCTTTTTATACTACAAACATCCATAAAAGACAAACAATTTGAGATGCTACCAGACCTGCTAATCCCAAGTACCCAGAAGTACAAAGGAAGTGCAATAAAAAGGAAGAAAGTGATTTTGACTTGACCCTTATGTTGATAGGCAGACTAAGGGAGTTGTTGATCGCCCCCGGATATCCTTTACTTTCCTCTTTTGTATATAACTTCCAAAATAAAGTTTCTTTTTATTTTCAACCTTTGATTTTTTCTTTTATTTATTCCATTTTATCTTTATCTTTGCAATAAAAACCTTTAGAGAAAATTAAAGTGCAAATAGGGTAAGTCACTAAACCAAGATACCCAAACGAAAATTGCATCTTATATTAACTTGTCAAAAATAATTATATTATTTTTACGGGACCAGAAAAGCAAAAAGAAAAAAATGGAAAAAATAATTCGGGACATGCAGTAAACCCCCTACTCCCGAAACCGGAGCTCTTCTCGGATGTAGCCGGAGGCACCAGGCAGGAACTGGCTAAATTTATCATTTAATCAGACATTGACACCATCCAGTCCCAAATATCCCACATCCAGGTCATCGACACGCGAATAGTCTGCAAAAAGGTAAGTGAATTAGTAATGAGAAGATAAAAAGGGTTATACATCTCTCCGAAGATCCACCTCAGGAAGACTCGTGAATCCATCTATCTTAACATGATGGCAATGAGGCACCGAGGCCACCTCCGCACTGTGCACCCGAATATGATAAGAATGGGTGAAAATATGGTGGAATGGAACCTCCTTCGTTGTCGCCGTCACGCCTCCCCTGTGCTATGGGCCGAGGCTACCAGTACACTGACACCCCACCCCAATCCTACTATAGATGGAGTCTTATTCTCCACATCATATGTTCACGATGACATCAACTAGCTGGTCATAAAGTCTAGGTAATGTTAGCCCACCATCATATCAGTGTAGTGCATGTAGAGCTCACCCTCCATTATTGTCGCCCTAGCCTCATCAGATATATCCTTAACCCGTATCATATACTTGGGGGCATCGATGGTGGGACCTCCACCTCACCCTTCATAACCTATCGCATCACTCTCTCTTCCAGGTACCAGATGTACCCAAACTCATGCGCGCCAACATGCGCCAACTACCATAGGGACTCATACCCTCCCAGATGTGTAATTAAGATTGATATTCTCAAAGCCTATGATACTGTTAGCTGGGATTTTTTTATCAACCTACTAGCCCATGTTGGGTTTCCCACTAAAGTTATTGGATGGATTACAAAATGTGTTAACACTACTAGGTTCTCTATTAATTTGAATGGGGAGTTAAATGGGTTCTTTCATGGTAGAAGAGGGCTAAGGCAAGGAGACCCACTCACGCCCTACATGTTCCTGCTTGTGATGGAAGTGTTCACTAGGATTATCACCAAAGCTACTGAGTCTATCCTATTCAACTACCATCCTAGATACAAGGAGGTGTCTCTTACCCATCTCAGTTTTACTGATGACTTGATTGTTTTTGCTGGTGGGGATAAGGAGTCTTGCAGCATTATTAAGAATATCATATTTGAATTTAGATCTTACACTGGGCTAATGGTTAATTTAGAGAAGAGCATCCTTTACACTACTGGGATTAACTTGGATGGGATTCATGAAATATCCTCTATTCTTGGCATACAACATGGGACCCCCCCTTTCAAATATCTTGGGGTTCCTCTCATAACTACAAGGTCGAAGAAGGAGGACTGCCTCTACTTGGTGAAAAGGATTACCAAGAGAATCAAATGTTGGACTAATAAGTTTTTGAGTTTTTTGCAGGTAGGCTGCTCCTTGTGAAGACTGTGATCTTCAGTATTCAAATTTATTGGGCTTGTATCTTTATGCTGCCTTAAAGCATTATTAATAAGTTTGAGCAAATTATGAGAAACTACTTGTGTAAAGGGGATGAGAATAATAGTAAAGGTGCTAAAGTATCTTGGGAGGATCTTTGTGTTTCCTTAGAGGAAGGAGGGCTAAATATAAAGAGGCTAGAGAGCTGGAATATTACAGCTATAGACAAACACTTGTGGAACTTGTGCAGCAAGAAGGATAGATTATGGATCAAATGGTGTAATACATACAAGATCAAAGGGAGGTGAATTTGGGCCTTGAGTATCCCAAATGATGCTTCATGGAGTTGGAGGAAAATCCTAAAGATTATAGATAAGTTTAGAAGGAAAATCAAGACCAACATTGGGAATGGAGCCTAGACATTTATGTGGTTTGATTTTTGGCATCCAAATAGTCCACTATATATCCTATATGGTAATAACAATGTGTATGACTCAGCTAGTAGCCTCAAAGCTAAAGTTTTTGAGTTTATCTACCAATTGGAGTGGAGATGGCCCTCAACTGTGACTTGGGAACTAAATGAGGTCAAGAATGCAAATTTACCTACAATGACTGGGGATAATGACACTGTTGTTTGGCTTCCTTCCAATAAAGGGAATTTCACCATTGCTTCAGGTTGGGAGCTGCTGAGTACCCACAAGCCTCCTGTCACATGGAGCAAGCTTATCTGGAGTAAGGTTTGCATCCCAAAGTGTTCTTTCATTGCTTGGTTAGTTTTTAGGAAGGCCATTAACTGTAAGGTTAAGTTGCTAGATTGGGGAATTTATGATGATGACCTGTGTAGGATGTGTGGATCAGAAAGGGAAACATATAATCATCTTTTCTCTCAATGTATCCTTAGTAAAAGTATATGGGAAGAGGCGATGCTTAGGAACCAATATTACAAGGAGGTTCAGAGCTTGAATAGAGAGATGTCTATAGCCACTGTTACCCACTCAACCAAGACCTTAAGGGATAAGATTAGATTCCTTTCTTTTACTACTACTATCTACTGTATTTGGATGGAGAGAAATGCTAGGTGCTTTAAGCATGTCTTCAATTCCCTAGACACCATTGTGAAGGGTATTAAAAACATGGTCAGAGCCAAAGTTCTCACATGGAAGAAAGACAGAATGAATTATGCTAACTGGATGGCTTGTATGTATTGGAACATTCCTGAAGATAGGCTTCTAAGTTAGTAGGGCTTAGGCTTTTGTTGCTTGGAGGTTTTTTTTTTTTTTTTTTGGGAAAGTTGAGTATATTAAAAAAACTAAGAATTTACAGAGGAAAAAACCTTAACAGAAGAAAAGGAACCCCAGGGCATACCCCAAAGGCAAACAAAACAACAAGAAGAGCCAAAATCTAGCCTAATCCATAGTACAGAAGACTATCTTCAGGAATGTTCCAGTACATACAAGCCATCCAGTTTGCATAGTTCCTTCTGTCCTTTTTCCAAGTAAGCACTTTTGCTCGAACCATGTTTTCAATACCCTTCACAATGGAGTCAAGGGAATTGGAGACATGCTTGAAGCATCTAGCATTCCTTTCCATCCAAATACAGTAGATAGTAGTAGTAAAGGATAAGGATCTTATCTTATCGCATAGAGTCTTAGTAGAGTGGTTAATAGTAGCCTTATCCAACTCACTATTTAAATCCATGGAATCCCTATAGCATTGGTTTCTTAGCCACACCTCATTCCATATACTTTTACTAAGGCTGCACTGAGTGAACAGGTGGTTATATGTCTCCCTCTCATTCCCACATAACTCACACAGGTCATCCATAGAAACCCCCCACTCATGTAGCTTAACTTTAGTGTTGATGGCCCTCCTAACCACCAACCAAGTAATGAAAGAGCATTTGGGGATGCATACCTTACTCCACACAAACTTGCTCCAGTTAACCATAGGCTTATGTGCCTTTAAAAGATCCCAAGCAGAAGCTATGGTGAACTTCCCATTATTAGAGGGCAGCCACACAACAATATCATTTGCATCCTGAATAGTAGGAAGAATAGCATTCTTAACTTCATTCAGCTCCCAAGTCACAGTTGAAGGCCATCTCCACTCCAAGTGGTGGATAAAATCAGAAACTTTTGCTTTTAGATTACTAGCAGAGTCATACACAATGTTTCCCCCATATAAGGGGTGCAGCGGGCCATTAGGGTGCCAATTATCAAACCACATAAAAGCAAGATTTCCATTCCCAATGATGGTCTTTATTTTGCTTCTAAACTTCTCTCTGCTCTTGAGGATTTTCCTCCAGCTCCATGATGAATCATTTGGGATACTCAGAGCCCAGATGCTCCTTCCTTTGATCTTATAAATGTTGCACCATTTGATCCATAGGCTGTCCTTCTTACTGCAAATATTCCACAAGTGCTTAGCCATAGCAGCTCTGTTCCAAGTCTCAAGACACTTGATATTTAGCCCCCCCTCATCCAGAGATACACAAATATCCTTCCAAGCAACTTTTGCCCCTTTGCTATTAGCCTCATCCCCTTTCCATAAGTAATTCCTCATAATCTGCTCAATTTTTTTAATGATGCTCTTGGGAAGGATAAAAATGCTTGCCCAATACACTTGGATGCTGAAAATCACAGTCTTCACAAGGAGGAGCCTACCTGCAAAACTCAGGAATTTATTAGTCCAACATCTAGTTCTCATAGTTATCCTATCCACCAAGTGAGAACAATCCTCCTTCTTCAACCTAGTTGTGATGAGAGGAACCCCCAGATATTTGAAAGGAGGGGAGCTGTGCTGTATTCCCAGAATAGAGGAGATCTCCTGAATCCCATCCCCATTAACCCCTGCAGTGAAGAGGCTGCTTTTCTCCATGTTGACCATAAGCCCAGTTAAAGAGCTAAAATTAGATATGGCCTCCTTCACAATGCTGCAAGACACCCTGTCCCCACCAGCAAAAACTATCAGATCATCAGCAAAACTAAGGTGGGTAAGGGCCATCTCCTTGCACCTAGGGTGATAACTGAACAGGTCTGATTCAGCAGCTTTAGAAATAATCCCTGAGAAAGCCTCCATCACCAGCAGGAAAAGATATGGAGAGAGAGGGTCTCCCTGCCTGAGCCCTCTTTTCCCATGAAAAAACCCATTCAGTTCCCCATTCAGATTAATGGAGAACCTGGTAGTAGTCACACACTTGGAGATCCACCCAATGACTTTGGGGGGGAAGCCAACATGAGTCAAAAGCTGCAGCAGGAAGTCCCAGCTCACTGTATCATAGGCTTTAAGAATATCTATCTTAATTGCACATCTAGGAGGGTTAGAGTCCCTATGATAATTTCTCATTAACTCTTGTAAAAGCAGGATGTTATCAGCAATGGATCTGCCTTCAACAAAGGCAGCCTGATTATTACTATTGAGGTCTGGCATCATCTTATTAAGCCTGCAAGTGATAACTTTGGAGATGCACTTGTACAAGGTGTTTCAGTACGATATAGGTCTGAAATCCCTCATACTTCTAGGGGCTGCAACCTTAGGAATCAAAGCCAGGCTGGTACAGTTCCACTGGTTGAAGAAACTCCCATTATCGAAAAAGAATTTAATAGCCTCGCACACCTCTTCCCCAACAAGCTGCCAATTCATTTTAAAGAAATAACTGTTAAAGCCATCCGGACCAGGGGCCTTGTCAGACCCAATTCCAAACATTGCCTCTTTGATTTCATCATGAGTGACCTCTTTCTCCAATAACTCAGCTTGAGTAGAGGTAAGTTTATTCTTAATCACCTCCCCCAAAACAGTGTTAGCATCAATACATCGCGACCTATTCCCTAACAAGTTCCCAAAAAATTTCACAGCTTCTCCAGCCACCTGCTCTTTCCCTTCAATTCTCACACCATGATCATCCTCAATGCTCAAAATTTTCCTTCTAGCCACATTTTGATTTACTTTCTTATGAAAGAAAGTATTATTTTGGTCTCCCAGCTGCAGCCACTTAACTCTAGCCTTCTGTCTAAGGAATGACTCCTCCTCATTCCTAAGCTTAGCATATTTGGTTCTCATCGCCTTAGCAGCATCCTGCTTCTCCCTATTAGCACCATCTCTGTCCAGATCACTTTGGATAGCATCAAGCTTAGACTTGGAATCAGCAACCATTGCTGAAATTTTGTTAAAGAACTTCCTATTAAAGTGCTTCAAAGAGGCCTTGACTCTATTCAGCTTCTTGAAGAGCTTCTGCATTGGGTTCCCATCCACTTCAACATCCCAAGCTTCAATGATAGTAGGCATAAACTCATCGTGATTCATCCAGAAGTTGAAGAACTTGAAAGGCTTTGGTCTCCAAATAATAGTGTTATCCATATTGGTGATAATGGGACTGTGGTCCGAAATTCCACAAGGAAGGGTAATAGCTTGAGAATTAGGGAAGAGAGCAGCCCACCTATCATTGTGTATGACTCTATCAATCCTCGATTGAACATTATTTTCACCCCTCTGATTCCTATTCCAGGTGAACCATAATCCACTATTGGCCATATCATCCGCATTTAGCTCATTCAAACAATCATTAAACTCCTCAGCAGCAGCTCTGTCAATACCCAATACTCCCACTTTTTCCTCCTGGCATCTGACCACATTAAAATCCCCCATTAGAATCCAAGGTCCATCATTAACCACCAAATTATTTTCTCTAAGGAAAGTCCAAAGGCATCTCCTCTGCTCAGGAAGGTTTTCCCCATATATGAAGGTAGCATGGAAGGAGCAGCTGGTTCCAATGATATTTACAAGGCAGAACAGGGCCTGTCTATGAGTGTAGATCACCTCAATCTTCAGAATATTTGGGTTCCAGCCCACAATCACTCTGGCCACACCCCCATCCGTGGGGCAATTATGGACATACTCCCAATGATAGAAGCAAGAACTTTTAATAGTCTCCATATTGTTCCTTCTAATCTTAGTTTCCACAAGACTGATAAGGTCTAATCTATTATCCTTGATTAGTTTAACCACTTCCACCTGCTTGTGGGGAGCATTAAGGCCCCTTATATTCCATGTACCCATTCTGGTCATCTAAACTTCTTAACTTTGTTGCCTGATTTCTTCTTCCCTTTCTTGTTACTCCCAGGTAACTCATTGCCTCCACCTTTGTCACCTCCCCTTTCCAGTCCCTTATCAAGTTCATCAACTGCCTTAATCTTAAGAACCAAGCCAGCTGGTGCAGGAGTGGACATTAGAGGATCTTCATTCTCAGTCTCCAAAATAACAAATGGATTAGGTGAATTTATGCTCTTATCCCCTTCTTCTAACACTGGCTTAGTAACTACCTCAGGCTGCCCTGCTACAGGATCATTCCTGGCATTAGGAACTAGATTGATCCCTACCTCGACCTGAACTTCTTTTGGTTTTGTTGCCCTCTTATCATTATGATTCTTATTGGTTGTGTATTGCACTTGGGTCCATTCCTCTTCTAAGGCCTTCTGAATCTCAGTCTGACTTTTGAAAGGAAACATCATCTCTTTGTTGTTAGTTGCCACCCATGCCTTCTTGGCCTTCTGACAATTGAGGAGATCATGACCAAAAATGCCACATTTGATACACGATGGAGGTTTTTCTTGGTACTCAACTGCAACCACAGCAATGGACCCATCCTCCATTTTAATATCAATGGTCCTTGGGTATTCTCCCATGACTTTTAACTCAACACATATCCTAGCAAAACTGATTTTCTGCATTCCTTCAGTTATAGTATCAGCATACATTGGAATTCCAACTGAGCTAGCCACATAGCTCAGCCCCTCCTCTGTCCATAACTGGACAGGAATGTCATGAAATTTGACCCAAACAGGAATCACAGAAGTGGTGTCTTTGCTGAAAGAGAAGTTTGGAGCCCATTTTTGGATGATAATAGGGTTCCCCACAAAATGCCATGGGCCATTGTCAATTACCTCATCCCTCATATTAGCATTATCAAACATAAAGAAATAGAAACCATTGTTGTGACCCACAACCTGTTTGAGGCCAAACTTGTTCCATAACTTATGTGCTATATTGCAAACTAAGGTGTAAGGTAATTTCCTTCCCAGAAAGCATCCCACCATGCTATTCTCCCATTTAGCATAACCATTTGCTGCTATCTCCACTGGAGGGGCCACTATGATCCTGTTATCAGAAATAGAGGGGGGATGATATGTGAGTCGAAGCTTGGGGCATCTTTTATTGGCAACAACATCCTTCCAAGATTTCTCCACAGCTACGTTCTTGGTGGAGCAAGGAATAGGTCCACTACCATTACAATCCCCTGCTTCTTGCCTTACCCCTCTCTTATCTCCATCCCCATTATTGGGGGATTCCTTGCTTTCGTAAATGGCTCTTCCATGTTGCAGAACATCCTCATACGAGAACCCTTTATGCTTCATGAATTCCTTGTACATCTCTACAATCTTAGAGTCCTGAATCGTATCTTCTAAGGCAACAATTTGTCCCTCTTCAATTTCATCCTTGTCAATTGAAACTTGAATATCAATCGGACCAGACTCCATTCCCAGGCCGCTATCTTGATTGGAGGGAAATCTCACTGCATCAAAAGGAACAAATCTAGCAACTTCCAAAGGGGGGGAACGCCTCTGGGAGTTCCCATCCGTGTGCGAGGACGTTTGGGAAGGGGTAGGGTTACGAGCCCACCCACCACGAATGGCCGGAGGTAGTTTGTTCATGGTAGCCTATAGGTTAAGGTGGCCGGAGGTAGATTGGTAGGGTAAGGCGGTGGTCGTTTTAGGGTTGTGTTTGGTTGAAGGTTTTTTAGAGAGAAGTGGGAGCATTTTCAAAAAAGGTGATTCGTATTAGTTATGCGATAGTGTGTGCTTGGAGGTTATTTGCCTTTGGGGTATGCCCCGGGGTTTTGTGATTCTGAGATTTTCCTATGATGTATTATTTTTTTCCTTTCTTTATACAATTACATTTCCCCCCAAAAAAAAACCTCCTCATCTGGGCGTGCATGCCCGTAACTCCCGTGACCCTCGAAGATAAGCGTTAGGGGTAAAATGTCACCTCTTTTCCTTAGCAAGAATTAGTAATCAACCAGAGTGCAAAGAAAAGTTTTAAAACCATAAAAAAGATAAGAGTGAAAGCCAAACCTGATTGCTATCAGTGCGTTTAGCACCGCCCGCACATCCTTCAAAGACAGGGATTGGTTTGAATGCCTATTCGACTTCCTCCAACTATACATCCGGGAGAAATTCGCCCAATCTCTCTACTTTAAGGATATCAACCCGAAGTTATGCCATATCACCTTGTAAAACCACATTTGCAGAAAACTATACAAAAGTTAAACGGATGAGAATAAAAAGATAGAAAGAATATAAGAGGAAACTAAATCTAAAGATTACCTCCAAGAGATGAGTGGGTCCCGTGAAAGTCTATCGGTAGCACCAACAGATAGCATCCAAAGAAGCATAGAGGTACGAAACGTAAAGCTCTGTTAATTATACAAATGGATTTATGAAATTATCTTTAGAAACAGAAGAAACAACTGATGGATGACATCGCCGCTTGTCGCCACCACGAACCCAGGTGCTGATTGGCTTATCATACTTTCGCATAATGAATTACCCGATCATCCTTTTTTGTTTAGGGTCTGCTTTCTGGCTTGCAACCCCTTCTTTTATTTCTACTCCGGCCTCTCAAAGAGATCTGAAGTGAGTATTGACCTCCCATTGATACTCGAATATGGCGTAAGAATTTCTTCTCCTGTATGCTTACCTGTTCTTATTCTGACGGTTTGTTAGCCACGGTTTCTTTTTCTAACAGTTTGTTAGTCATGGTGTGCGATCGCAAATGATTTTTGGGTTTAAATTGAGGGAAAGAGGAATATTTTTTGTATTTATGTTTTTCTTTTTGAAAAGGGAAAAGATATTTTTGGTATATTTTGAAAAGGGAGAGAAAGGAAAAATCCTCAACATGGTTATTATTATTAGGTTCCGCTTGTATTATGTTTGCCTATCATGGCATGGGGAAAAATATTTTGGGCTCGGGAGTCAGAGCCCAGTGTCACTGCATTTCCTGGACTTCTACCTTGAGGTTATCAATCTTAGCACTGAGCTAGGAAAGGATGGTCATCAGGTCTGTCTGAGCATTCACGATCTCGTCAATATTCTCCATGAATAACTTTAGAAGGCTCGAACTCAGTGGAAGAAGAGGAGGAAACAGTCGGGGTGGTTTGACGAAAGACCAGAGCTAATAGGGAGCCATGCTAAAATTAGGGTACACGATCGCACCTAAGAAGAAAAATAATTTTTATCTTTATTTTGAGGGAAATAGGTATTTATATTTTTCTTTTTGAAAAGGGTGAGAAAGGAAAAATCCTCAGCGTGGTTGTTATTATTAGGTTCTACTTGTATTATGATTTCCAATGATGCATAAAAATGATCGAACAGGACCCAAGTCTGGGGAAAATATAAAGTACATGATGCCAGACACAGTTTGACTTGTTTCCAGACTCACAAACAAGGTCCTGTTTTAAAAATGCGCGAAGTAGAACAAAAATTTGGGTCGTAAGGCGATCCGAAATTTTGGCAGAGTTTTGTTTTATAATCGGGAAACTAGGTATGAGTGTCCTAGGGTACATGCCGATATAAGGTTGATGTAATTGGTGGGTTAGGGGAAAGGTTCCCCCATTTGGCATGACTTCCACGATATACCTCTTACCTATAAGGGAAATCATTCATCGGTACATGTGGATAAGACATTTAATATACCTGAGTATATGTTAATTGCCTCACAATAAAGATCTCGTGGAGATGGTACGAGTGAGAGCAAATTCGATATACTCGACATACGTGAACGAGTTCCTTGTTATATACCTCCCGCCGTGAGTTCGGTCAAGAAGTATGATGCGGGGGAACCATTCGATATACGCCGAAGGTATTAGGCCAATGGAATGTGGGAATCATATCGCATAGGCTGCGCCCTGTAGGACCGACACCCATCACGAAGTGACCTCCCAGTACGGGACAACATTTTGGTCAATATTGAAATCATAAGTGATGTAGTGTGCAAGAATGCATGAGTCTTAATTAATATCTTATGAAGAGTTTTATGTATGCTATATAAGAGAAGTACTACCACTATGAGGAAGAGCATAAAATATACAAATAACATGGGATAAGGGGATAAACATGAAGAGTAAAACAAGCAAGTATGTACATGGAACATGGAGACTATACAAGGTATGGTGATAAATACAAGGTGAGTGAGAAATATGTGCAAAGTGGGAGAGTGACATGTGAATATGTGTGAGTGAAGAAAGTATGTAGATATATACAGAGATAGAAATGTGGAAGTGTGTTCTAGTGAAACTCAGCATGAATATGTACAAGTGATGTGTAAAACATGTGAGTATGCATTAACTATATAAAAGTAAGGAGAATGTGAGAGCGTGTGCTAGTGTGACTAAACATGTCTACAAGTGGTGTGTGAAACATGTGAGTAAGAGTGAAACTATATACGAGTTAGAAGAATGTAAGAGTGTTTACTAGGGTACAAGTGAGTATTAAGTGAAACATGGTGAACAAATAGAAGTGAGTGAAAGGTTTGATATGTGATAAGAAGACAATATATACATGTGATGAGAAAAGATTATGGTAGAGAGAAAGATATATGATATGAACAAGGTACATATACAAGATGTAAGTATGAGAGTAAGGAGAACATATAATTGGAGCCATATGTACACATGTAGAAAAGTAGGAGAGCAAAACAAACATCACCCATGTGAGAATAGAGTCTAGTCCTCTAAAAATAGTCCTCGGCAGAGTCACCACTGTCGCCATCCGAGTCGGATTCCTTCGACGTGGGCCGAACCCAAAATTTGAGAGGAGAGAAAATTAGAGAAATCTCTCTCTCCACTTGTGCGGGGATTCGAGGATATAGGAGTCCTCTTTTCACCACTCTCGGTGATCTTTACGGGCAGCCTCAGATATCAATCGGCCATTATCAAAAGGGGAGAAACACAAAGAATTTGAGTCACCAGCCTATTTTGCTCAAAATAGGCAAAAGAAATGTATCTGTATCGAGATAACGACATCAAAAGACATACTGATGAGTACAAAACCAAATGAATCAAGGGTCTGGGAACTAAGTCACATAAGGGAAAGGTTTTAAGCACCTAATCTGCCCTTTCGGTCTCTAATGGGCTATGATAATATCCTCATTTTCTCCAAAACGTGTGTACATATGTGTTGTGTGAAGAACAAGACAAAAGAATCGTCGGACTCGCATCATGCAAAAGACGAAGTGAAACAAGAATATGTAGGAGTGTAATGTGAGTGTCCAGCAAATCACAAATCACTATGAAAAGGTCAATGTGTATATCGAGTGGAACATGAATATGTTGGAGTATACGAACTCGTAATACTAATAACATAAAATGAATAAAAGCAAAAATAGGACTCGAGTTCCAAAATTAGCTCTAGACACCTACGCAACCCAAAGGACATCAAAGTCCATATATTTCAATAGCACACAAGGATGGGGTTTAACCCATAAATTCTAATTTCTAACTTTCTTTAGTTTTTTTTTAGAAAATGTTCTCAAGGGTAGAAAGTGTGAAAAATGAGTAGAATATAATTTAGGGTTTATAAGAAAACCTTCTTTTGGGCTTTATTATCTTTTATTGAAATAATATTTATGTGTATTAAATAGTAAAAAGTGAGATCAGTTTTGATGTGGAGAAATGAAATGAAGATATATCAAGTGGAAAAAAAAGCAAACAACTACTACTCATTGAGTGAGTTGTAAATGAATAAGACCAGCACAGGAAAGAGACAAGTCGACCCACAGCAAGCGGAGTGAACTGACTTAACTCCCGGACTGAAGGGAAGGGAGAGAATCCCTAATCACGAACCATAAATACCCTAAGGGCGAGGGCTTAGCTTAGTAAAGCCCGCAGCCGAGGCTTAGAATAATAAAGCTGAGGGCGACCTAGATACTCTGAGTAGACAGGCGATGAGGCGTAGCCGAACCCCCTTACTTGTGGGAAGTGATCAGGGATTATGTCCCGTACCGTAAGGGAGGGAGGGAAGTCAGTGAGCGAAGAGATATATATATCTCAAAAACTTATAAGAAAGAAGCTTCTCATAAGAGGGAACTAAAATGCGATACCTAATTTATATAGGTATAGGTATGCAGCGGATTAGTATGGCGTGCATGATAAAGTTAGGTCAACACGAGGGTCAAACTACCTTGAGCATTGGGATCAGAGTATCCTCAATCATTGCCTTCTTATCCTCGAGAGCTAACATGGAACTTTTATGCCCCATTCCAGGGCGCTTGGTCTCACGGTATTATTATAAGGCCGTGCCTTGGGGGTTACCATCCGGGCATCTGGAATCATCCAAAAAGCTCATTCTAGGTCTTGTCGACCATCGAGGCATATAGTTTTCCATGGTCAGATCGAGGGTTAAGTGATTATAGACCTTCAAGAGAATTTTAATTATGATTTTGCAATGGTAGGAGTCTGATTTTAGTATGGTTGGGCGGTGGTGAGGTGACAATGGAAAGTGGGTGAAAATGGATTAGAGTGATTTTAGGAAATAGAGAGAATGTTTGCAAAAATAGAATTTTGGCCCACTGATTTTGAAGGGAATGTTCTGACTTCAGAAAAGGACCCTTGGGAATGAGGTTATGGCCTCTTTAAATTGTAAAAAATTAGGGTTTTAGGGGGTGTTGATCGGCATGGACCTTACTAGCCAAGAAAAGTACACTTTACCGATAGGTAGGGGTCTGGGGTGCCTAGGCAGTTCGGAATGGGCTTTTCAAGAGAATGGGCATAAAAAGCAAATTGTAAGTTCGAAACGCGCACAGTCAGGACCATTGAAAAGGATATTCAGAGCCACACAAGAACTCATTGAGTCACTTTTGGGTTCAAGAGCTTACCAAAGTCAAGTAGGGCTTGAAAGCACCTGATGGCCTCTAGACGGGGGTTTTTGGAGTAAAAAGGCAAGTACACGCGAATGGTGAGGCTGATTCGCACACAGTATGGATCGTTGGAAAGGTGATTCAGATCCTTACGTGTTTCTGATAACTTCACTCAGGTTGGGGAGTTGATTGAGGTCAAATGCGGCCCAAAATTACCTATGGCCTCTAAATCAGGTTCAGAATAAAAAGCTGAGTACACGCAAATTGTGAGGCCGATTCGCCCACGGTATGGATCATTAGAATGGGTATTAAAAGCCCTATGAGGTTTTAATAAGATTTGCTCAGGTTAGGGAGTTAGCTGAGGTCAAACGGGGCTCGAAAGCGCCCGGTGGTCTCTAATTTAAGTCTCGAATTTAGGACCTAGAATCTTATAATGGGAGGAGGAGTGCTAGGGACCTCAGGAGGTACTTACGGGGTACTAGGATGGTGTGTCTACATATCTAAACAAATAAGAATGTTTCCTTCCAGTTATTTAGGGCATTATGTGTGCCTTTGGCAATGAACACAATGTTTGGCTTAGGGGCTAAGTACTTCAGCCCCTTGTCATTGACTTTAGTTTGATCTTGAACCCTGTATAATTTAAAGAATTGGGTCGAGGAAATGTCACACTTGCCTTTGTTGGATTCCCAAAATTCTAAGATAGTGTCCAACAGAGGCCTCCACGAATTGGCCACTAATTGAGAAGGGGATATTCTGATAGCCTTAAGAATACTCACCACTGATAGAGGCAGGGAAAATCTAGCCCCACATGAGTGGAAACACTCACTAAAGCTCATTTGATGGGACACCATGGAACATGCCCTCTCCTCAGGCCTTATGTCCCTCAGAGTAACATTTTCCAAAATTTAATTAATTTTTTCGGATCTCTACCAGATCATGCTTCGTAATCCGTGAAGTAGAATGAGCCCTACCAGCAAACTCAGGGTTAACCCCCCCCCCCCCCCCCCCCATATCTCATCACTTTTGTGCTAGGGAGAACTGAACCCATATGGAAAGAGGCACATAGCTCTGTTTTTGGCTTTATAAAGGATAAGGGAGGAGCTTCTTCCCCTTCCAGGATTTTTTCTTTTTAAAAGAGGGAAATCCCCTAGATTTTACTTATAATTAGAGAGAATATCCCTCTCTAGGTTGTAACACCCCGTATTTTTAACGATTTTTAAATATTGGATTAATTAAATTAAATATGGGAAATTAATGGATAACTAATCCGGATTAAAATAAATATTAACTAGTGAGAATTATATGGAAATTAACGGGTGAATAAAGTAATATATGATTGTGAATTTATGAGAATTATCGCGAGTGAGAAATATGATAATTGACAATTACGGTAATTAAGTTAGGACGTGCATGTTAGTCGTGTCAGGACTAAATTAATAGAATAAAAAGTAAATTATTTGTACGTAATCCAAATGGTCATTTCAAGTGCGCCAATGTGTCCATAAGGGTCAAGATAGTCTGAAAAGTCTACTCATAGGTTTAGTTTGGGTCTCGGGGCAATTTTAGGCCAAACCGATATCCTGGGAGGGCATTTTGTTAATTTTTATTTTTGGGCTTTAATTACCTACGAAATTAGGATAGGGAATATATCTGATACGAAAGGGAAGTTAGGGTTTTCATTCACACAATGCAAGGGAGAGTCACAGAGGAAGAAGGAGGGCCAATTCTAGGAGTCTAAGGCCAAGAACCACAATCTTGCACCACTGAGACCACCACCGCGTAGATCGGAGAACGAGGAACGCAACCATGCCAACTACACTAGCGGATCAGACCTTCCTTCGAGAGGCAAGTGTTTAAACTTGCAAACTTTGAGCAATAACATCACCCATGTTTGTGTAGGTTGAAATTGAACATGTATTATATATGATTTGGTTGAAATTGAAGGATTTGGATCATACTCTGGAATTGAAACTAATATGGGTTTGATTCCCCATGAAGCTGTTATTTATGACCATAGCCCTATTATGGTTTTTATGCTTGATCTTAGAAGCAATCTTCCTAAGCCCTTCAAATTTGATAATTTCTGGATGTCTCATGCTGATTTCTCCCCTACACTTGAGAACTCTTGGTTCGAATCCTATGGCGAAGCTATCTTGCAAGCTCCGAAGACTTAAGATTGATTTAAAACGCATGAATTTCAAGTATTACTCCAATATTTATTTGAGGGTGAAGAATTCTAAACTTAAGTTAGACTCTATCCAAACTTCCCTTGATAGTGATGGCTCCAACCTCCTTCTTAGACAGGAGGAAACCTCTTATGCTACGGAGTACACTTCTCTTAGAGCTACTGAAGAAACCTTGTTAAAAAAAATCTAGAATTAAGTGGCTACAAGAGGGTGATCTCAACATGGCCTTCTTCCATAACAAAGTTAAATCCAATAATGCTAGGAGGAAAATTCTTAGCATTTAGGACATGAATGGGGTTATTGTTGAAGGCTTTGAACCTATTGCAAAGGAAGCTGAGTGTTTTTTCAGCAACCTTGTTGGAAAGGCTAGAGCTGTGTAGGGTACAAGTCTACTTGAGAAACTTATGGTAAATAATTTGAATACTGAGCAGTGTTATGGTCTTAATGAGCCAGTAACTGAGGGTGAAATTAAGATAGCCTTCTTTGATATTAGCTCTAACAAAGCCCCTGGGCCTGATGGGTTCAATGCTGGATTTTTCAAGAAGAACTAGAGAGTGGTTGGAGAGGATGTTCTAACTGGGGTTAAGAACTTCTTCTCCCATGGATATATGCCTAGGCAATGGAACAACACTATTCTGGCCCTTATCCCCAAAACTCCTTACCCTATCTTTATGAAAGATTTTAGACCCATTGCTTGCTATAATACTGTATACAAATATATTTCCAAGATCATCACTAATAGGCTTAAACCCCTCATGCCTTTCCTCATTAGTAATAGGCAAAGTTCTTTTGTCCAGGGAAGGTCTATCAATGATAACATTCTCCTCCTACAGGAGCTGATGAGAAAATATCATATAGATTCTCCCCCCTTCTAAATGCATTTTGAAGGTGGATATTTTGAAGGCTTATGATACTATTGATTGGAATTTCCTGTTTGCTATTTTGGAGCAGATCAATCCCCCCCCCCCCCCCCCCCACCTCCTTTGTTTGTCTCTTGGATAAAAGCCTGCGTTAAAAGTGTGTGGTATTCTATTAGCCTCAATTTGGGTCTTTATGGTTTTTTCAAGGGAAGAGAGGATTGAGACAAGGGGACCCTCTTTCCCCATTCCTCTTTCTTCTTATCATGGAGGCCTTTTCATGCCTATTGGACAGATACACCACTTCTCTCTCCTTCACTTTCCACCTAAAGTGCAAGCTCAATAACATCACTCACCTTAGCTTTGCTGATGATCTGGTTATCTTCTGCCGTGGGGATATCCCTTCAGTTATGTTTGTCAAGAATGCTTTGGATTACTTTGCAAACATTAGTGGGCTTTGCTCTAGCTTGGAGAAAAGTAACTTCTATAGTTCTGGAGTGGACCAGGTTACCATCAATACTATTTCCACAACTCTTGGTTTTGAGCACCCCTAAGTATCTTGGGGTTCCTCTCATCTCCACTAGACTCACAGCTACTGATTGTAAGGACCTTATTGACAAAATTACTACCAAAGTGAAGAGCTGGACCATTAGATTCCTCAGTTATGCGGGGAGAATGCAACTTGCTATATAAGTTCTTTTCAGCACTCAGGTTTATTGGGATTCCTTGTTCCTTCTGCTAAAAGGGGTTATTAAGAACATTGATCAATGCATCAGAGATTTCTTATGGAATGGTACTGAGATTAAGCACAGTTGGGCCAAAGTGGCTTGGGACAAAGTTTGCAAGCCTAAGAAGGAAGGGGGTCTTAGTTTAAAAGACTTAGAGACTTGGAATAGGGCTGCGATCATGAAAAATTTATGGAACCTCTTCTCTAAAAAAGACAGTCTTTGGGTTAGATGGTGTCACACCTATAAGATTAAAGGTAAAAGTTTTTGGGCTATCAAGTGTCAGCATGATTCCACTTGGAGCTGGAGGAAAATTCTAAAAAGTAGGGAGGAGTGCAGACCCTTTATCAAAGTTTACATTGACAATGGGAAAGATACCTTCATGTGGCATGACAGCTGGCACTTCCTTAGCCCTCTCTAACCCTTTTTTGGAGATAGAACTATTTATGATGCTGCGAGCAACACTGGGGCTAGAGTGACTGATTTTATGAATGGTGTTGTTTGGGCTTGGCCTGCCACTGTCACCTGGGAGCTCAATGACATTAGGAATTATCCCCTCCCCCTATTCAGCAGGGAGTGGACGATAGAGTGGCCTGGACAATCAATAACAATGGAGCTTTCTCTATTGCATCTGCCTATGAAAAGATGAGAGCTAATCATGGTGAGGTCCAATGGTATAACCTTGTGTCGCACAAGATCTGCGTTCCTAAGTGTTCTTTTATCCTTTGGATGGTTTGCCATCATGCTCTTGCTACTAAGGATAAGCTCATGGAGTGGGGTATTGTGGATAATTCCAACTGTCTTCTTTGCAATAATGGCATTGAGTCCATTATGCATATCATGAATGAAATCCCTTACTCCACCCTTGTTTGGGAGGAGGTGCTATATAGAAACCAAATGTACAGGAGCCTTGGGAACTGGAATGAGGAGATCGACAATGCTACCATTGATGCCAAGGGGAAGAATATGGTCTTTTAAATTAGGACCTCCTCTTTTTCGGCTACTGTATACTGTATTTAGCAAGAAAGGAACAATAGATTTCACAACAAGGAAGGTAGGAACTTTGGAGGAGTGATCAAAGCTATTGAGGAGATGATCCAGGCCAAAGTGTGAAGATGGAAAAAGTCTAGAAGATCTTATGAAAATTAGACGGCCTGCATTTTATGGGGGCTGCACCTTTCCATTTTGTTTGATTAGTTGGCCCTTGGATTTACTTGTGTGGTCTTATTATGATTTCAATTGTTTTGTTGTTTGCTGGCTCTAAAAGTTTGTTTCTAGTTGCTTTGTTTTTGTTATCTTGTATAATTTTTTCCTGTTAATATAGTTTAATTACCAAAAAAATATATATAGATGATAACCCATGAAATTGGAAAATTATTGAAGAATAATTCTGGGCTTTTATGGTAGTTGTTGAAAAAGATGACAAACTAGGGTTCTTAATGCTTATACTTGAAATAAACCCAATTAATTGATGCCCTTAGATGAAATTGTAGTTCTTGAACATTAGAACTTGTTTAATTGTGTTGCTATAACATTTAGTATGTTTGAATTGGCATTTGGGATGATTAAAATAAGGATTTGGGGTTGAAAATCGGAGAAACTCCTAAGAACACATATGCAGAATTTTCCATATCTGTATGAGCGAATTGATTTGGCCTAGCCAATTCGATTAGGCTGCCTAGTTTTGGCGAGTTTTCTCCTTTTGTTTATTATGGTTATAAAATCATTTGGAATTATTCTTAAGATTTGTTTTAATATACTTGGGACTTGTATTAGAAGACCAGTAGGCCTAGGTGGGTATTAGGCTTGATCTCACAATGGCGTATTTAGGGATAAATGTAATTAGGTTAACGTGAGAGGATTACCTGATTTGGAAATTAATTCGAGTTACTAGAATTTGAGGACAACGATGATTTAGACCAGTAGGATATAGTGAGTCACCTACTGATTTTATGGGAAGAATAAAGGGTACACTTTGAGTGGTGAGTAATACTCGAGAGCATACGATAAAAAGTGAAACTGTCATTCAATTAAACATAGGATATTCGGGATAATGATATACTACGTATGAGATTTATGATATGGGACGTGATGAGTATATATAAGTGTGACGAATACCTATTATATGATTGATTTGTTATGTGTATGACAAACCTACGCTGCTTGTTATCACGGGACGTTTGAAAGTGGACAGTCTCATCCTGATGAGCCCACTAGGGGGATTTTAGATTGGTGCCTCAAGACATAGAACCTAGGAATGACTTATCGGTAAGTTGATAAGTCAGCGGCCATATGGGTGCATAGGTATGTGCGTATCCCATAGTCTTGGAACTATGTTCGCCTCCAATACGTGTGATTTGTATTATACGATTCGTGAGTGATTCCGAATCGGTAGTCCTTATTTAGTATGAGATGTACCGGGACTAGATAATAGAGTACGCATGCACCGCAGCTGAGTCTAGGGGTGCAATATCAGTATATATAATATATAGTGATGAATATGTGTATATACTTATGATATTACATATTGTGTGAAATTTGTAGATAAGGAAGGTGAAAATTATGTGAACATTAATCATTAGGCTTAGAAATATTAATTATTGCACTATCAAGTTTAAAGGTGTTTGCAAATGCCTGTGCTATAGAGGAAGGAGCTTCCTTTGTGAATAGATGAACTGGTAAACTAGGAAAACTTATCAAAACTAAATCTAAGGGGCTTTCTCGATCATGTCTGAAATTAGGAGACCATTTGAAGGTTCTCATAGGCCTTTTTCCTATATATAATTGATCACACATTCAAAGACTAATGAAATCCTCTTCACAGTGCACTTTAATGAGGATATGCTTCCGATCAACCAATCTTATTTCAGCTAGAGATTTTAAGCCAAAAGTTTAAAAGTTTTTGCGAATGAATTCCATAGTAGGTTTCCAATTAGAGAACATACCCATAATTGCATATTTGAAGGGGCTTGACAAAATATTAATTTGATTTTTATTGAAAGAGATAGCAGGTTATGCATGATGCTTATGTAAGGGTTATATTTCTATTACGTGAGATGTGCAAGGGACTTTAAGAACATCAGTAAAAGACTTATGCCAAGGATTAGGGGGATCGGGTGGTTTATAAGGTGAAGGTTGATGGGAAAAGGTGACGGTTGTAGTCATGCAACCCGTATAAAGGGATTCTAAGATGGTAGGAAGGAGAGAGAGAGTTTTTATAACTATTCACAACTTTTGAGAATAACATATATATCATCCCCTTCAAGAGCTAGACGCTACCATCCCATCAATAAACTTTCAATATCTAACACTTATTTATAACCATGTGTGGGTTCCTTACCAAAGCACTCTAATCATCGCGAAAATCTCAGTGGTTAGTTATGACTATACCCCCAACTTGTGTGATTATGAAGTGTTTCCCCTGCAACCTTTATAAGAAGCAACAAGGGATTACTGATGATACCATATTTTACACTTGGTATTTAAAAGACTCGAAGCCCCCTCGACTACCCATAATCAAGTCCAAAGGTCTCGAAGCTGGCCTTAGACCTCAACCTGGTCATGGTTTAGCCCCAAGACCTCCTCTGTACTCAGGAGAAGGCCATGGAACTACATATAATATTCCTTACTGACATGGTAGGTCATTTTATCATATTAACCAAACTATTCTCAGAGACCTCAGCACTAGGTTTCCTCCATATTGGACGCCCATAATAGACCTTAGTCAAAATAGAACTGATCTCCCAGGGTCATCTAACCTTAAACACAGGGTTGTATCATTGGATAATACCTCGAGCACAACATACAACAGTCCAAGGGAAACTTCAGAGATCCTAGGACTCCGGTATTGCCCCTGCAACCAATCTGGAAGAGTACGCAAAAGTCATAACACTATTCCACTTATCGCCACTACCCATCTTCACTTGCATTGAATGTTACCATATGTAATTAATGTTATCAATGACCATCTTACACAACCTGCAAAACCTTTGACCAACACTCTACCACCTTACTCACATCATCAAACCTCAAAGACACTACATGTTGTGATAGCCCACTTATTCTCCCACTTATTCTCTCTCCTAGAGTTTACATATAATAGGAAGGTTGGTGAACGATTCAATGGAAATTAACCTCGAGTATTCTAAGAGATTAATATGCGCAGAATATCAAACAACCAGAGAACTCGGAGTTATAGCATCCATTAACATGCATTCCTTCTTCCATATTCTCTCAACTCATTGTAATGAGGAGGAGGAAAATTGGGATCATTTGTTTGTTGAGTGTAATGTTGCTAAAAATTTCTGGTGTGAGGTTAGATTCAAGAATCAGGAGGATATAGAGGCACTCTGTTAGGAGGGAGAATTTGATTATGCTAATTCAGAATATATGGGAAAGAGTTTCTATAATAGACTTAGGTGTCTATCCTTTTCCACTGCTATCTATTGCATGTGGATTGAGAGGAATGTGAGATTTTTCAATGGTAGGGCCAAGAGTACTGATATTATTATTAGGGATATTGCTGCTAGCGCTAGGACTTCGAAGTGGAAGAATAGTATAAGAAGCTATGTTAATTGGATGGTGTGCATGAATTGGGACATTCAAGAATTTGTGTTGTCTTAATGTGGCTTTAGGATCATGTTTGGTTGTTTGTGTCCTTTAGGGTATGCCCCATTGGAATGTGGTTTTTTTCTTTGTTTGCTTGTTGATGTTTTTATTTCTTGGTTCTAATATACATAATTTCCCCCCAAAAAAACTCACTGTTGAGAGCCTAAACTTGTAACTCGAATCATTTTCGATTATCAAACACTTTGTATATCTTGTAGAGCTTTAAAGCAGTACTAAAGAGCCCTTAAAGAAGTCAACAGTTACTTTCTAAGGTCCTTTGAATCGCTAATAAAGGACATAAGACCTCAGATTCTCCGACCAAAGCTCAGGAAGTATCTTAGAGTGTAATAACTCCTTTATAATCTAATAAACCAATACATTACCTTTAACAGTGTGTCTAAAGTCACTTATGATCTTAACACTCATCACTTATAAATATTCTATGGTTGTTTTGTTTGCTTCTTTTTATAACTGAGATGTATTATAAACAAAGAGAGAGATATACAACAAGAGGGCATACATTTAGAAATAAATACAACCATGCCTAACTTAACTCCAACGACTCGGAGAAAGAAATACAAAAAAAAGAAAATAAGAATCCAAACTAGCTAAAGTACATGAGGTTTTCGAAAAGACCCCAATTCATAAATAACATCCAGTTATCAAAGCTTCTGAGAGTGCGTGTGGTCGAAAGCAATATGGACGAAGAACACCCAATTAAAATTTCTATAAAAAAGAGACAAGGTTTTACTTTAATTTCTTGTAATAGGTAAAAATTCAAAGGTATATGTGGGAAATTATTTACCAAATAAATTACACAAAACTGTATGTTCAATATTAGTTGATTTAATATAAGTGCGGAATAGATAAACAATATAGTGTATCCTCGAAAGTGCTCTTGACTAGGGTTTTGTGGGGTTTGGGGCTTGTTGCCCATTGATCGGTTGTTTTTGTTTTTTACCCCTTGGGGTGTTAATGGGTTTAGTTCCCATCGTGCACATGTAATAGTTTTCGATTGTTGATATATACATAATTTTTCCCAAAGAAAAGATAAACAATATAGCACAACACCAAGGCATATGAGGGAAAACCCACAATGGAAAAAACCTTTTGCCACCAAAACATCATTTGTATTATGGTTGAGTTTTACAACCAGAAGGCAGAGACTTGCACCCTAATGATGCAATGATCAACTAGACACTCTTTCCCACTATATCTTCTATATAGAGTGCCAACAGCTGGAGAATGCTACACAACCGCGATCAGTTTGGGTCTGCAACCAATGTTATCAAGTTCTTTGCCACCAAATTCTTCTTTTAGAGTTTGAAGAAAACTTTTTATTGTTCCAATGGAATAAGTGTGAAGCTACCGATGAATATCTACTTCCTACAATGTCAGAGTCATAAAGGTTAAGGGAAATGTATAGAAGTGTTTAACAACTTAAAATAAACTCACAAAGTATCTTTTAGATATAAAAAATACTTAAAGTTTCTCAAGCACAAATCTTACAAAAAAAAGTTTTTGTTCGAGTCTTGAGTGAAGTAACCAGACTTCAAATAACTTTAAACTAGAATGATAACAATGGATATTTCAAAAATAAAAAGAAGGTTTTTCTCTTAAGAATATATTATGATATAAGCTTGAGGTAAAAATCATTATAAAAATCCTATCTTGTTTATGGTAATAAGAATAGTTAAATAGCCAGTGAAAAACTAAATCCAAAATGCTATCCCCTCTCTCTAAAAATTCTGACCAAACACTAACCAAACACCACCCTTCTACCACCACCACCACCCCCTCATCCCTTTGCTTCCCCTAGTTACTCTTTCCACTCTCGTTCATGCTTAACCATGCCATGCTACCTGTCTTTGATGTCGTTGTTGTGCCCATCAAACCCTCCAACCTTGTTGTAACAGCCATGACAGCCTCTATAGGGGAGGATGAACTTGAAGAAGGCCAAGTCACTGCGTCAGATGCTAGTATTATCAAAGCTAACTACCATGTGTCCAGGTTACAAGAGTTGAATAATGAAAAGAATGTCTTTAAGGAATTTCTCAAGAGCAAAGGTTATTCCTATGATGATACCAACAGAGTTTTTTCCATGAAAACCACCTCTGAAGGCAGAACGCAACCCTCAACCAATGCTGGGGTCCCCTGTTTGTTGGTTTCTGAGACTAGCCATGCAAACCACAAGGATTTTGGCACAACTGAGGTTATGGGTGTGACTAATGGGGGGAAGTTGCAAGAAGATATTGGGAATGATTCTAACCCTAGCTTACCTAAGACCATCCTTGTACTCAACTGTATGTGGAGCAGTGTTGTGGCCCCCAAGAGAGTTCCTAAGATGCAACTTATCTACCAGAAACCATCCTTGGTTAACGACAAAATAACTGTTTCCCCCTCCCCTTGGATCATACAAACTAGGGGTACGCCAAATGGGAAACTAGCCTGGTTGGTTATTTCTTGGGAAGTAAGCTCCCTTATTCCTATGTTTGCAACGTTGCACATAAGCTCTGGGATTCCTCTGGACTCAAAGATATTCTAGCCCATGACAATGGCTTCTTATTCTTCATGTTTGACAACACGACCATGTGTGATGAGGTGCTGGACTTTGGACCTTGGTTCTTTTCAAGTAACCCTATCATTCTTCAGCTTTGGATGCCTAACTTCAAATACTGTAAGGAAACCATGAAAAAGATATCGTCTGGATTAGAGTCCACAATATCCCTACGCAACTATGGACCCAAGAAGGCTTAAGTTACATATCAAGTTCCTCGGGTATACCATTATATGCTGACAATGTAACCGAAGAAATGAGAAGTATTAGTTATGCTATAATATGTGTTGAACTGTCGGTTAGAGATTAATACCCTAAAACCATTGATGTGGTGATGGAAGATGGCCAGGTAGTTGAGATTAGATGGAGCAAACCACCCTCTTGTAAAAAGTGTGGCATCATTGGTCACGCTATCCTCAACTGCACCGAAACCAAACAAATGTGGGTTCAAAAAGAAAACAAGGAAGAGGCATATCCAGTTCCTAAACGTGGTGAGGTCTAGAAGGCTTTGAAGGATGGTTGGACTACTATTAATAGGAAAAACAATACCCCACCCTCTACCTCATAGATTGGTTCTCCTAATGATTAGGAACCCTCTATGTAGGTTGGAATCACTCATGAAAGCAATGACATATCCCTAATTGTAGCTGAACCTTATGCTAAGGCTCCCATTTCCCATTCTATCAAAATGTCCAACTCTTTTGAGGTGTTTATTAGATATGGGGACACTGCGAAAGAGTATGATGCCACTCCTGAACCACCATCTGGTTTAGCCCTCAAGGTTACAATAGTGGATGACTTAGTTGATAAGAAGAACCTCAAACCTCTCAACACCAGCAACAATGGGAATGGGAAAAGCAAAGGGAAAAAGAAGTCAGGCATCAAGAAAAAAATCCTTATGACCAAGATAGACTCTTGGAATATTAGGGGACTTTACTCTCCCCATAAACAAGTCGAAATAAAGAGATTCATAGATGAGAATAAGTTATCCCTCATATGTATTCTTGAACCCAAAGTTAGAAGTATTCACTTTGGTAACATCTCCAAGAAATATTTTTGGAATTGGGATGCCATTCATAACTGCCCCACATTTGGTGGGGTAGTCCGTGTTATTGTTGGTTGGGGCCTTTCCCACCTCAAACTTGATGTTGTTCATAAGCACCGACAAGCCATTTTCTGTAAGGTTGAGATGGTTGGAACTAACAAGTTCTTCTATGCCACCTTTGTCTATGGCAACAACTCTCAAGTGGATCGAAGATCTCTTTGGACTTTTATCCTGAGAAATTCTTCCACTGCTGATGAGATGCAATGGATCTTTATGGGAGATTTCAATATTGTGCGAAACAATTATGAGAATAAAGGCATCCACAACATTGATTTCAATGTTGTGCATGAGTTCAACAATTGTATTCATGATGCCCAGTTGAATGATATGAATTCTAATGGCTTGTGGTTTACCTAGAACAAAAACTCCTCTCTTGCTTACAATTTTCAATCTAGAATTGATAGGGTCCTGCACAATAACCAGTGGAGCTCTACTTTCCCTAACTCTCAAGCTGAGGTACTATGACCCTGTGTATCTGATCACAACCCTATCATTACCCATATGCTGCCTCATGAGGTAAGAAGACACAAACCCTCCAAATTCTACAACTTTTGGATGAAACATGTTGATTTTAAGAACATCCTCATTGACTTATGGAGTGAAGATTGTCCTGGTAACCCCACGTACAAGTTGTCCTTTAAACTCAAGAGGCTTAAACCCAAGCTTAGAAGCCTTAATGAGAAGTTCTACAACCGCATTTCCTTACGTGTAAACGAAGTGAAAGACCAAATGAACGCCATCTAGAGACGCAGAGATAGATATGAATCCAACCCCTCCCTCATTAAAGATGAGAAGTGTATTGTTAGAGAGTATGCTAATCTTAGAGCTAGTGAAGAAGCATTTTACAAGAAGAAATCCAAAATCAAATGGCTGAAGGAGGGAGACTTGAACACTTCCTTCTTTCATAAAAGTGTGAATAAGAACACAGCTAGAAGATAGATCATCACCATTAAGAACAATGAGGGTTGCACTATTGAAGGGTTTGCTAATGTGGATCAGGAGGCCATTTCCTTCTTCAACTCCCTTTTTAAGGCCCCTATGGCTAGTAGATATCAGAATTCCAATTTAATCTTGCCTAGAACTCTCAACCAGATGCAATATAAGACTTTTTCAACCCCATCACACATGATGAAATAAAAAAATGCCATATTCTCTACGAGCTCCGACAAAGCCCCTCGGCCTAATGGCTTCAATTCTCACTTCTTTAAAGTTAACTAGGAGGTGGTTGGGGAAATTTGATCAATGTTGTCTCCTTTGCTAATGGCCGCATGCTTAGATAGTGGAATTGTAACATTCTTGCTTTTATCTTGAAGGTTGAGAACCCAAATGAAATGAAGGACTTCAGACCCATAGCCTACTGCAACACCATTTACAAATGTATTTCCAAAGTGCTTGCCAACATAATTAAACCTATTCTGCCTTTACTCATCAATGAAAGACAGGCAGCCTTTGTGGGAGGTAGAGAAATTGCTAACAACATTCTTCTCCTTCAAGAGATCATGAGGAATTACCACAGAGATCTTACTCCAAGATGCACCCTTAAAAATTGACATCCTCAAAGCCTATAACACTATGAGATGGGACTCCCTCTTTAATATTATGCACAGGTTGGGCTTCCCCCTAATCTTTATTGGTTGGGTTGCTGAATGTGTCACCATCCCTATGTTTTCTGTCATCCTCAATGGTGAACTTCATGGCTTCTTTAACAGCTCAAGAGGTCTTAGGCAGGGATGTCCCCTCTCCCCTACCTTTTTCTTCTTATTATGGAGGCATTTTCTTGCATCATGGACAAACACTGTTCCCAACTGTAATACCCTGTAATTTTATTGATTTTTATTTAAGGGATTAATTGAATTATATGAGAATTAATGGGGAATTAATTCGGATATAAATACTAGCGAGATGTGAGTTGGTATTTGATTACGATATTAAAATTGAATATTTCTGAGTACATATGGTAATATATGAGTATTGAAAATATTAAAGTTGTCGCGAGGCTGAAATACGATAATTTGGAAAATTAAGTTGGGACGCACATGTCAGTCGCGTAAAGAATGAATTTATATAAATTAAAAAGTGAATTATATTTTAATCAACCGAATGGTCACTTTGAGTGCGCCAACGTGTCCAGAAGGGTCGAAAAAGTCAGAAAACACTAGTCGGGGGTTTAGTTTGGGTCCCGGGGCATTTTTAGGCCAAACCGGCAGCCTAGAAGGGTATATTGGTAATTTTAAAAATAAGGAGATTAAAACCCACGAATTTTTGAAGTAAATTAAAGATTATTAAAAGAGTCACTAAGGCCATTATCAGCCAAAAGTGAGAAAGTGGGCTACGGAGGTTTTGAGAGAAGTTAGAAGAGAGGCTAGAGGGTCTATTACCAAACCATCTCCCCATCACCAGAAATTGGAAAGGGTTTGTGACCGAAAAGAGGAGAGAATCAACCTCGAATCATTGACAACAATCTGAAGAACGAATCTAAGGCAAGTGATTTGATATTTTTAAGTGCATTGAATATTTCTTCCATGTTTAGTGTAGGAACTGTTTTGTCTTGAAAGTTTTGAGGAAAACATAATGAAATTGTTGTAGAAACTCTAAAGTTGGGTTAGGAATTGCATGTAGAATGGTTATGGACGAATTTGGTATTCGAAGACTTAACTTTGATGATTTAAAAATGGATTTATAATGAGTAATTAGGCATAATAAAATTCTGGGTTCATGTTCATAGGGTTTGGGTAATATTTGGGGATTAATGATAATTACATGTTGATTAGGAGGATTTGACCCCAAAAATATGCTAAGAAACGACCTAAGAGGATTTAGTGAAGTTTAAGAACATAAAAATGCAATTGGGCTGATCTGAGGATGAATTTAGAGAAGAGAAAAATTGAGAAAAACGAATTGGGAATTTTCTGGGCGTATTCTGCCATCTCGTTAGAAGACCTGCCCAGGTCGTCCGAACGACCTCGTTCGAACGAGACTTCTAACGAGATGACAGTACCCCTTCTAACGAGTTGGTAGTTCGTTCGAAGCCATTCGTTCGAACGACACTCGTTCGAACGAGATTTCTAACGAGTTGACAGAATGGCCTTTTAGGCCTGATTTTATTCAAACCTCCAGAAGACTTATATAATTGAGTGTAATCCTTCCCTCATTGATTTGTGGATATAGTTGTGAGATTTGAAGTACGTCGAGGATTAAAACTTAGAGTTTTGTAGTAAACAGGATGATGTTTATGGATTAGGATATAAGTATCTAAAACTTCGACGTGAGGAGAGTTGATAACTTTAATGTATATAAATCGGGGACTTGTAAACGTGTGACATGAAATGACGGTATTGAAATATGAAATATACCTCTATTAATGTTATGGGATACCTAAGATGTACGAATGCTTGGTATATGTAGTTATCTGTGTATAACATACCTACCATACTTGCTATCACGGGAGGTCGGCGTTCGATTGGGGCCATCTAATCTTTGTGTGCCTACGGGGGGGATTTAGATTGGTACCTCGAGGACATAGGTCAGAGAAGGACTTATTGAGAAGTTAATAAGTCTGTTGATCATGGGGGCGTAGGTATGTGCGTTACCCATGTGATGTGAACTATGTTCGCCTCCATTATGTGTGATTGTTGTTTATTGAAAGCGATTCTTGAGAGATTCGGAATACGTGGTCCTTATGTATGTGATGTACCAGGATTGGATAGCAGAGTATGTGTGCACCGCAGCTTAGTCTCGGGGTGCCAATATTGTATATTTATGATGAGAATAATATACTGCTAATTGAAATGAACTGTCATGAATAAATGTAAGTGTGAATAATAGCAATATTTTAGTAGAGTTAAAAATGGAAAATCTCTAGTGATTAGCATGACTAATATGGGAACTAAGAAGGAAAGTAAAACTCTCTGTTTAAATTAAGATGTCGGGACTTAAATCATAATTCGTATAGAAATGTTAGATTGTGTATTGGACTAGTTAGATATGGGAATAACTAGAACGGGTACGGGTACGATAGGAGTGCACAATTAGTTGAGAGGTGAGGAACTCATGTGAGTGCACGCACTATCATGTACTTTATATTCACTGTTTAATTATGTTAAACACTTACTGTATTTTAAACTGTTTTTCACAATCGGGCTCTGACCCGTTTCCTTTCAAATCTATTTTTGTAAAAACCTTTTTAGGTGCCCAGCCACAAGGACACCAAGCATAGGAGTTCCATTCCAGTGACGTGTTGTAGTTGCTGTGGAAGTTACAGGACCTCGATAGTAGACGCCTACACTTTCTATCTTGACTCCACTTCATACTTATTCATCTGTAGGGCATGTCGCCCCTTTCCTTTCAGAGACATCTTACTTACTTATTTTTTATTTCATATTTTGGGTTGTAATTAAATTAATGATTCAAGCTTTGTAAATGTTCATTTCAGTATTCGGATTTTTGTGAGGTGTATTCCTCCAGATTTAGTTTACTACATCGTTATTTATTTGCGACTGTGATGTGGTTATGGTATCAGTATTTCATAAATTATTTTTGGTGAATGTAAATCAAATTCAATTAAAATTGACAACTCACTTTTTAAATATTAGGTGGCTAGTAATGGTTAAAACATTTTCGACAGTGATGCTATGAACTGAACCAACTTGACATTTTGAATTAATTTGAATAAAGGAGTAGCTACCCGATATTTAATTAGTCGAGGTGTCACAGGTGGTATCAGAGCATCAGGTTCTAGTGTCCTTAGGATCTATACAACTTGTTATGTTTCCGCTGAGCTTTCTTTGATGTAGAGCCCAATATTTTAGGATTGTTGTATTCTTTTGTGCATGTTTCGCTCTTCAGCTATTTTGAGATAATAACTGCAAACTTATAAGACTTTACTCTCATTTCAGATGCCTCCACGACGTGCACAGCGAGTTCCTAGGGATGCTCAGCCCGAGCCACGGCCTGCACCAGTTCAGGGCTCCTTAAATGCGGCAGAGGTTGCAGCTATTGTAGCCCAAGCGGTAAATGTCGCCCTAGTAGTTATGCAGCAGGCACCACCTCAGGCGCCGGTAGTAGTGCCAGTTCAGGCCCATGCATTCCCGTCTACTTGGGAACATGTTCGTGATGCTTTTCAAAAAGCACACCCTCCAGAGTTTGCAGGTATATCCGACGTTGTTGTGTCCAGTCAGTGGAAGAAGACATTCAAAGGCACTTAAGGATGTAGTGTGCACGGATGTTCAGAAGAAGATACTGGCTACTTTTAATCTAGTAGGATCAGCGTTGCAGTGGTGGGAGTCCATTACCACCACGGAGGAGAGAGACGTTCTTTCTATTCAGGAGTTTTGGGCGCGGTTCGACAGCAAGTATTTTCCATTAGCCATTCACACCGAAATGAGGAGGAAGTTAATGAACCTCAAGCAGGAGGGGAAGACCGTGGCCGACTATGAGGCCAAATTCACAAATCTCTTGAACATCGTTCCTGATGAAATTCCAATCGAGGAGAAAAAGATTCAGAAGTTCATGGATGGGTTGACTTGGAGAATCCGTCAGCACTTGTTGGGTAATCTCTCGTTGGCCACTTATTCTGATGTGGTTAACGCAACACTGCTTCACTTCCAGGACCGCCGCTTTTACATGTCAGAGAGTAAGCGGTCAGGAGAGTCCAGTCATCAGGGCAGGACAGGGGGAAATGGTGCCAGCGGGGCACAATCTGCTCAGGGTCAGCATAGGTAGGGAGATCAGGGATCCCTGCAAGGGGATTTTAAGAGGTTCAGATCTGGGGATTTTTGAAATGGTTAGGGAGGTTTTCGTCAGGGTCAGAACGACCAACAGGGACAGCACGGCCAACATGGCCAACCGCAGTAGTTTCATCAGGGCCAGCACAGCCAGGGGAGGAATGGAAACGACCACCAAGGTCGTGGGCAGCAGGGTCAGAGAGGGGGGAATTTTCTGGGGAAATGTTTCATTTTGTGGCAAGATTGGCCACAAGCGCCAGGAGTGTCCTGATAGGGGCATGGCCCCATAACAGCAGCAACAGGGTGCTCGACATGAGCCCCAGAGACCTATGTTTCTCGTCGCCCTCCCAGCACCACCACAGATGCCAGCTTTGCCACCCATCCCAGCAGTCCCAGTCCAGTAGGGACAGCTTCAGTATGGGCAAGTTTATCAACTCCAGCATGCCACAGTCCCACAGGATCCACCTTCTATTGAGGGTTTGTTCTCTATTCAGGGGACTATGGGGCGTATTTTATTTGATACGGGGGCCACACACTCTTTCATTGCCATGAGATTTGCACGCACTTTGGGGTTGTTAGACACTGCAGAGAGCACGGTTACTTGCGTAGATTCACCGTTGAGTAGGGGTTTAGTATTTCCCTTATTTGTAGAGGTGTGGGTATAGAGATCGGGAGATTTACTTTACCCGCTGATATGTTAGTACTAGAAATGACTGAGTACGATGCGATTGTTGGTATGGATTGGATAGTTGTGTACCGAACCATGATTGATTGTTTCAGGAGTATTATTTTTTCCATTCCCGGGTAGGAGATATTTTTAGTGGCGATGCCTCGCCCCGAGGGAGGATCGTCCACTCACTTGTACTATATAGAGGAGGAGACCTCTAAGGAAGTGGGTACCACTTGATTTTATTCCCGTTGTTAGTGAGTTCGCTGATGTATTTCAGGATATACATGGATTACCTCCTAGTAGAGAGATAGATTTTGTTATCGATTTGACGTCGGGCACTCGGCCAATTGCCCGCGCACCGTACCATATGGCTTCAGCGAAGATGAGAGAGCTAAGGGATCAGATAGAGCAGTTGTTGGGTCAGGGGTTTATCCGAAGGAGTACTTCTCCGTGGGGTGACCCTGTGTTGTTCGTAAAGAAGAGGGATGGATCGTTGAGGTTGTGTGTAGATTACCGGGAGTTGAATAAAGTCACGATACGGAATAAGTATCCGTTGCCCCGAATCGATGACTTATTCGACCAGTTGAGAGGAGCTTCCTTCTTCTCAAAGATTGACTTGAGATCGGGATACCATCAGTTGCGTATCTGGGAACATGATGTCTCGAAGGTTGTGTTCTTTTAGAGGTAAGGTTCCTACGAATTTCGGGTTATGACTTTTAGCTCGACCAACGCTCCAGCCGTGTTTATGGACTTGATGAATAGGGTGTTCAGAGAGTTCCTAAACCCGTTTGTCATCGTCTTTATTAGTGACATTCTGGTTTACTCCCAGACAAAAGAGGAGCACGCCGAGCATTTGAGGCAGGTTTTGCAGACGCTGGGTCAGAACAAGCTATATGCAAAGTACGAAAAATGTGGATTTTGGCTGAAGGAGGTTCAGTTTTTGGGGCATATCATCTCAGACCGGGGAATATCTGTTGATCCGGGGAAGGTATCCGCAGTGAGGGAGTGGGGACAGACCACGACACCGACTGAGATCCGTAGTTTCTTGGGCCTAGCAGGATACTACAGGAGGTTTCTTCGGGGTTTCTCAAAGATAGCAGGTCCTTTGACGAAAAAATACCATAATGCTCCGACTTCTCTCTAGAACTACCTTTTCCAAAACCGCATCCCGTTCCCTTCTAAACACCCTGTTCTACCCTACTCACACCACCTAATCCTCCATGGAAACCACGGTGAAACTTTCAGGTGACCGACTTGCCAAGCCTACGCAGGTGGTGGCCGTGGTCGAAGTGTTAGAAGACGGCCAATGTTCTGTTGATCGCATTGACAACCCAGGGGGGTTAGAAGTGGTGAAGTCCCTCCCTCTGCCTCCCACATCATCGCCCGACCTTGGTCCGGCCTGGACTTCCACCGCCACCACAGGGGGGCAGGGCCAAGCCATTTTGACTGAAGATTCGGGGAACGGTTACATTAGGAAAGGTAACGTGGCCAAAGAAATTATCCACCGCCAGTCTGACGGTCGGAACGATGGTGAGGTGCTGGCGTTGAGTGTTGTTGAAGGAACTATGGAGCGTAGATCCGAGGTAGGGGTTGGTACGGGCTCTGGGCTCAATGGTACAGAGTTTCAAAATATTTTAGCTGTCATGGGAAAGCTGTCAGGTAAACTGACGAGCGCCCCTATTTCCCAGACGAAAATGCCTTCCCAACAACTGCCGAGACAAAATGCTAGGACCTGGAGCTCTGTTGCGGCTAATAAGAATCATCCTAGGATCCGTCTCACCTACCACCAACCCTCTGTTGTGGATTACATCGTCACGGTAATGCCTCCCGCTGCTGCCGCTACCGGTGGCCATAAAAGGTGGGAGAATAGCTTGGTGGGTTATTTTTTGGGGAATAAACTTCCTTTCTCCTACGTGAATAACGCTGCCATCAGAATGTGGAGCAAGTTTGGGATGACCAAAGTTGTAGCGCACGATAATGGTTTCTTCTTCTTTCTGTTTGATAACCCCTCACAACGGGACGAAGTTCTAGACAATGTCCCGTGGCACTTTGCGGGGATGTCCATTATTCTGAAGAAATGGGAGGCTAGCTTTAGCTTTCACAAGGATACTGTGAAGAAGATACCCATATGGGTGAAGTTCCACGACATTCCCGTCCAGCTATGGACTGAGGAGGCACTCAGTTACATTGCGAGTTCGGTTTGCCGACACTGTCACGGAGGAGATGAATAGGATCTCTTACGCTCGAGTTTGCATTGAGGTGGAAGCAAAAGAGACATATACCAGTAGCATCAACGTTGTTATGGAGGACGGTGCAATCGCACCGGTGCGTGTTGAATTCCAAGCCAAACCACCCTCGTTCCCTAATTGCCTAGTTTTTTCCCACAATATCAGTAAATGCACGCTAAGCACTGTTTCGAAAACTAATGCGAAAGCTGGTACTATGAAGACAAAATCTCATGCAGGTTCTGAATGGATTGAGGTAACGAAGAAGCCTATCCCAGTTACTACCTCTTCCCAGGAGATAGGAGAACCGTCGGGAGTGATGATTAAGGATCAGGAGGAGGTTAGGAGTACTGAGAAGGACGGGGGGACTGCCCCTAGTGTGGTCTCCCCCATGATACGGTTATCCAACCAGTTTATCGCCGTGGACAATGACAACGAGTTTGAGGCAACTCCGGAACCTTCGGCGCTTGCTAGGAGAGTAATGGTCGTGGATGAGCTTGCTTTTAAGCATAAGGGAGAGACGACTAAGGCAAACCAGTCCGGTGGTAAGAATAGGAGAAAGGGGAAGGGGAGCAAAACTTGATGTTAAAGATTGGGTCATGGAACATTAGGGGTCTCAATTCCCCTCATAAACAAAAGGAAGTTAGTAAGTTAATTTTTGACCAGCATCTTGATATCGTTTGCTTGGTGGAAACAAAAGTTAGGAAGGAAAATTTAGGTAATGTTAAAAATAATTTTTTTTTACATTGGGATCTCATTGATAACTGCCCTGTAGGGGGGGTGTTGCCAGGGTGATTGTCGGTTGGAATCCTAGTTGTGTGGCGGTTACGCTGGTCCAGTCTCACCCTCAAGCCATGTTGTGTAGGGTAGACGTTTGTGGCAGTAATAGAGAGTTTTTTGCAACCTTCATCTATGGGGAAAATCTAGCTCACAGGAGAGAACCTCTTTGGGAGTTTCTCGAGCTTAATAGGGGTAGTACTGAGGGGCAGCCTTGGATTCTTATGGGGGATGTCAACGTTGTGAGAGCCAGTGAGGATAAGAGCGGGATGCATGGCATTGACGTGGGTGCTACGGAGGCTTTCAACCTGAATCCTTAGAGACATCAGGGCTAATATCCGCCACAGTAATAACCACCCGTAGCGCCACAGGGGCAGGAACTAGTTATTTATCATCTAATTTAGACTCTAGTATAGCCCAGGCCATTGCAGTGATGATGACTACCCTCCAGCAGCAGCAACTACCACCACCTGTAATAACCTATACATTTTTTTTTTGGGAAAAATTATGTATATATATGAACAACGGAAACTACAACAAGTACACATAGAGATGAAACCCATCACCTCCCCTAGGGGTATGCCCCACAGGGGAGAAAACCAAAAACAAGTGAAACAAGTGCAAGAAGCCACACACCCCTCGATCCTCTACTCAAGAACACTTTCCGGGATACCCCAATTCATGCAAGCCATCCAGTTCTCAAATCTCCTCGTCCCCTTGCTCCAGATTGCGACTCTCGCTCTGATCATAACTTCGATATCTCTGACAATGACATCCTTGCTCTTGGTCACCCGCTTAAAATGTCTGGCGTTACGCTCCATCCAAAGGCAGTACACCGTAGAGGAGAAAGAAATATTCCTAATACGGTTATAAAAACTCGTCCCACTGTAACATGAAATAGCATGAGCCAACTCACCGTCCCAATCCAAAGCCTCTCTGTACTCCTGATTCCTGGTTCTAACCTCCTCCCAAACCTCCTTCGCAACTGGACACTCATTGAAGACGTGCGGTATGGACTCTACCCCATTAGAGCAGCTACAACACACGTTATCCTCCGAGATGCCCCAGTTATAGAGCTTGTCCTTAGTTTGAATCGCATCCTTACAAATCATCCAAAGAACAAAATCACATTTGGGGATATTACCCTTATTCCACACAATTTTGTGCCAGGGAGCTGGAGGGAGGGTGGGGGTAATCTCCTCGTAGGCTGATCTGATAGAAAAATCCTTCTGGTTGGGGATCCAAACCACCTCATCTACAGAATCATGGCTAATGCCGGGCAAAACCGCATTCCTAATATCCAAGAGCTCCCAAGTAACCACCGTTGGCCATCTCCACCTCCCCTCGACAATGTAATCAGCAACCAAAGCCTTATGGTTACTAGCAGCGTCATAGATAACACGGTCCCCAAACAAAGGATGAAGTGGCCCCAGAGGATGCCAGTTATCGTGCCAGAAAAAGGTATCCCTACCGTTACCAATACTCCATCTGATGAGAGGTCTGACCCGATGTCTCAACTGCATCATCTTCCTCCAGCTCCAAGACGAGTCGCTGGCTATATTAATAGCCCACAAACTTCTTCTCTTCAACTTATACACATTGCACCACTTAACCCAAAGGCAGTCCTTCTTGCTACAGAGGTTCCAAAGCATCTTCATGATGGCCGACACATTCCACCTCTCAATGCTTTTGATTCCCAGTCCGCCGCTCTCATAGTTATTACAAAGATCATTCCAAGCCACCTTGGCCCCCGAATGTTTAAGATCGGAACCAGTCCACAGGAAATCCCTCATCAGCTGCTCAATCTTGAGAATAACCCCCTTAGGCAAGATGAACAGACTAGACCAATAGACCTGGATCCCGAACAAGACTGTCTTAATAAGCTGTAATCTACCGGCGTAGCTGAGAAGCTTGTTGGTCCAACACCTGATCCTCCCAGTTATCCTGTCGATTAGTCTACTGCAATCCTCCTTCTTGAGTCTGGTGGTGATGAGAGGAACCTCGAGATAAAGGAACGGGGGGTTGCTATGACCAAAACCAAGAATATCCCCGATCTGCGCGATCCGATCCTCCTCCAATCTCGAGCAATAGAAGCTACTCTTACACAAATTGGGAGTGAGGCCCGCAATGCTACAGAACTCATCAACCGCCTTCTTCACAATGGTGCAGGAGGGAATGTCCCCCCCACATAGAATTATCACATCATCGGCGAAACATAAGTGGTTAAGCCCCACTTCCTTACACTTGGGGTGAAAGGTAAACAATGGGTTGGTGCAAGCTTTGTCCAAGATACACGAGAGAGAATCCATCACCAGAAGGAAAAGATAGGGAGATAGGGGGTCTCCTTGCCTCAACCCTCTCCTTCCCTCAAAGAAGCCATACAGGTGGCCATTCAGACTGATAGAGAACCTGGTGTTAGTCATACATTCTCTAATCCACCCAACGAAAATGGCAGGGAACCCCAGATGAGTCAGCAAGGTGAAAAGAAATCCCCAATCCACCGTGTCATACGCTTTCAGCAAATCAATCTTCAAGGTACATCTAGGCAGGCTAAGCTCACTATGGTAATTCCTCATGACCTCCTGGAGAAGAAGGATGTTATCAGAAATAGATCTCCCTTTAACAAAAGCGGCCTGACTCGGATTGATCACATGGGGGAGGATAGGCTTAATCCTGTTGGCAAGAATCTTCGATATGCACTTATAAATAGTATTGCAACAAGATATGGGTTTGAAATCATGCATACCGTTCGGAATGGTAACCTTTGGGATAAGGGTGAGGGCAATACAATTCCATTGCCTAGGCAGGTAGCTACACCTGAAGAAGAACTTAACCGCCTCAGTGACGTCATTCCCCACAACCTCCCAATTCTGCTTGAAAAAGAAGGCATTGAATCCATCGGGACCCGGGGCTTTATCCGACCCAATGGCGAACATAGCCCCCTTAATTTCGTCATCATCAATGGGCGCAGTCATAGTCGCGGTGGCCACATCACTGACTCTTTTCACCACATTCGCATCCAGAATGGGAGCAGGGTCCGCACAAGTGCTGCTATAGCCCAGAAGGTTGCGGAAGAAACCCACTGCCTTATTAGCCACCCCCTGAGAGCCTTCAACCTGCACCCCATTCTCATCCTCAATGCTGATAATCGTCCTCCTAGCGGTAGCTTGATTAGCCCTCTTATGGAAAAAGGAGTTATTCCCATCCCCCAACTGTAGCCACTTGACTCTAGACCGCTGCTTATAATAAGACTCTTCGGCGCTTCTGAGCTCCAGGTAAGCCGTCAACTTCTCTCTCTCTTCCAGTTGAAAGTTAAGGTTGCTCCCGTCACTGTCAAGTCTAGTCTGCACATCATCAAGCAACCTCTTAGCCTCCTCCACCCTCCTAGAAAGCTGGCTATAGAACTTCTTATTAAAGTCTTTGAGGTTAATCTTCAATCTACGCATCTTCTTACTCAATCTCACCATAGGATTACCCACATCATCCTCGTACCAAGACTCAGTCAGAACATCTTGGAAATCAACATGGCCCATCCAAAAGTTATAGAACTTAAACGGTTTGGGCCTATTCGGTTCCCCGGGAGCAAGCAAGATAATGATCGGGCAGTGATTCGAAACACCCTGAGGAAGAATAGTTGCCTGAGACTTGGGAAAGTAGGTACTCCACGTGTCGTTATGAAGAACCCTATCTAATCTCGATTGGACGTTGTCCCTACCCCCCTGGCGATTATTCCACGTAAACCAAAGCCCATTCGTCGTCATATCATCAACCTGGATATCATTAATACACTAGTTGAACGCCTCCGTTGCACCCACGTCAATGCCATGCATCCCGCTTTTCTCTTCATTGGTTCTCACAATGTTGAAGTCCCCCATAAGTATCCAAGGCTTCCAATCAGTGCAATCCCTATTGAGCTTGAGAAACTCCCAAAGAGGCTCTCTTCCGTGAGGTAAGTTCTCCCCATAAATGAAGGTCGCAAAAAACTCGCAATTACTACCACAGGCCTTCACCCTACACAGCATGGCTTGAGGGTGAGACTGGACCATTGTTACCGCCAAACAACTAGGATTCCATCCTACAATCACCCTGGCAACACCCCCCCCCTAAAGGGCAGTTATCAATGAGATCCCAATGTAAAAAACAATTATTTTTAACATTACATAAATTATCCTTCCTAACTTTTGTTTCCACCAAGCAAACAACGTCAAGCTGCTAGTCAATTATTAACTTACTAACTTCCTTCTGTTTATGCGGGGAATTAAGACCCCTAATATTCCAAGACCCTATCTTAATCATCAAGTTTTGCTCCCCTTCCCCTTTCTCCTGTTCTTTCCACCGGAGTGGTTCGCCTTAGTCATCTCTCCCTTATGCTTGTAGGCGAGCTCATCCACTACCGTTGCTCTCCTAGCCAGTGCCGAAGGTTCCGGAGTTACCTCAAACTCGCTGTCATTGTCCATGGCGCTAAACTGGTTGGATAACCGTATCGTGGGTGAGACCACGCTAGGGGCAATCTGACAGACCTCCACAGTGCCCCTAACCTCCTCCTGAGCCTTATTCATCACACCCAACGGCTCTCCTATCTCCCGGACAGTAATTGGGATAGGCTTCCTCGTCACCTGCTTCCATTCAGAACCTGCATGGGATTTGTACATTTTTGCACCAGCTTCCACAATAGTTTTCGGTACCATGTTTAACGTGCATGTAGTGATATTGTGGCAAAAAACGAGGCATTTAGGGCACGAAGGTGGTTTGGCTTGGAATTCAACTCGCACCGGTGCACTAACACCGTCCTCCATAACAACGTTGATGCTATTGGGATATGTCTCCTTAGCTTCGACCTCGATGCAAACTCGAGCGTAAGAGATTCTATTCATCTCCTCCGTGACAGTGTCGGCAAATAAAGGGACTCCTACCGAACTCGCAATGTAACTGAGTCCTTCCTCCGTCCACAGTTGGACGGGAATGTCGTGGAACTTCACCCATATGGGTATCTTCTTCACTGTATCCTTGTGGAAGCTAAAGCTAGCATGCCATTTTTTCAGAATAATGGACATCCCCGCAAAATGCCACGGGCCATTGTCAAGAACCTCATCCCGTTGAGAGGGGTTGTCAAAAAGAAAGAAGAAAAAACCATTGTCGTGTGCTATCACTTTGGTCATCCCAAACTTGCTCCACAGTCTGGTGGCAGCGTTATTAACGTAGGAGAAAGGAAGTTTTTTCCCCAAAAAATAACCCACCAAACTATTCTCCCACCTTTTATGGCCACCGGCAGCAACTGCAGCAGGAGGCGTTACCGTGATGATAGAATCCACAACAGAGGGCTGGTGGTAGGTGAGACGGATCCTAGGTTGTTTCTTTTCTGCCGCTACAGTGCTCCACGTCCTATCATTGTGTCTCGGCAGTTGTTGGGAAGTCAGTTCCGTCTGGAGAGTTGGGGCGCTCGTCAGTTTAACTGACAGCTTTTCCGTGTCAACAGAAAACTTACCCATCCCCGTACCATTGAGGCCAGAGCTCGTACCAACCCCTCTATCTGATCTACGTTCCTTAGTTCCATCAGCAACACTCAAAGCCTCCCACCCTCGTTCCGCCCATCAGACTGGCGGTTGGCGTTAACGTCAACGGCCGGGGAACCATTCCCATTGTTCTCGTCGCCCGTAACTTTGGTCAAAATGGCCTGGCCATGAACCCCGGTACCGGCGATGGGAGTCAATACAGGACCAGAGGTGGGCGGTGAAGTGGGAGGTCCCATCACAGCTCCTAACCCCCCTGGGTTGTCAATGAGGTCTACGGTAAACTGGCCGTCTTCTAACTCTTCGAAACCATCCACCACCTGTGTAGGCCTGGCAAGTCTGTCACCTGAAGGTATGACCGTGGTTACCATGGAGGATTAGATAGTGTGACTAAGGTAGGAAAAGGTGTATAGAAAGTGACGGGAGGCGTTTTGGAGCAGGTGGTTGTGACACCCCGACTAATTAAATACCGGGTAGCTACTCCTTTATAAAATTAATTCAAAATGCCAAGTTGGCTCAGTTAATCGCATCACTGTCGAAAACATTTTATTATTTCTAACCACCTAGTATTTAAAAACCAAGTTGCCAAATTTTAATTTAAGTCTGATTAACATGCAACAAATGTAAAGAAGAAATAAATAACACCATTCACCATACTGAAGTAAAACGAATATCCATCACAATAGAGTAAATAAAGTCTGGAGGAAAACTCCTCACTACAATCCCATAACTGAAATGAATAACCGAAACTGAAATAAAACATGCTAAAGTCTGAAAACTGAAATATAAAAGATGTCTCTAAAGAAATGGGCAACATGCCCTACAACTGATAGATGGTGACTCTGGAATCCAAAAGATAGAAGCGTCTACATGCAAATCCCTGTAGCTTCCACAAGCAGCTACAGCTCGTCACCTGAATGAGTATCCTATGCTTTGTGTCCTTGTGGCTGGGCACCTAAAATGGTTTTACAAAGAAAAAGAGATTTGAAAAGCAAACGGGTCAGAGCCCGAATGTGGAGTTATATTTTAAAAACCTGCAAGTGCTTTAAAAACATTTAAAACATTAAATGCAAAGTACATGTTAGGACGTACACTCGCATGATATTCTCACCTCTCGTCTAACTGTGCACTCCTAACGTAAGCACCCATCTATAACGACCCATACTACTAGCTAACTGACAACATAACTAGCTAGACTGCCAAAGGTTCTACCCATATTACTCGGTTCCATTTAACATAACAACGCTCGTAATTAAATAGAGGTTTAACGTAAACTCAGTTACTAAATATGCCATTGATATAACTATCAGTTAACTCATTATATATCTCGAAACAATACCGTAATATTTTTACAACATTAACATGAGGATTCCCATTAATATAATGTATATTATTCATATCATAAATATACAATACAAGCACCCCGCGAACTAAGCTGTAGTGCACACATACTCTGCTATCCATCCCGGTACATCACGTACATAAGGATTACGTATTCCGAATCTCTCAGGAATAGTTTACCGATAACAACATCACAAATAATGGAGGCGAACACAGTCACCATCACATGGGTCTCGCACATACCTACGCTCCCATGATCAGCGGACTTATTAATATCACAATAAGTCTTTCTATGACCTATGTTCATCGAGGTACCAGTCTATATCCCCCCCGTAGGCACACAAGGATTAGAGGGTCCTAAGCGAACGCAACCTCCCGTGATAGCAAGTATGGTAGGTATGTCATACACACAATCCATATACTAATACTAAGTAAACACACATCTTAGTAATACCGTATTTTAATCGTAGTACGTATCGCATTCTCGTATTAACTATAATTATAAAAATTTATACTAATCCGATTTGTGATTATACGCGCTATAATTTCTCACGTCGTAATAGACACTCACGTCTCATCCCAAACCGTCCATGTAATACAACTCTCGTATATAATTTACTTCTCATAATTGCCCAAAAGTCCCAATTCTATCACTATATCATCAAAGGAATGCTAACTCTACCCTTGAACCAGTTTCCGGGACTCCAAAAGTCAAAACAGTTCTAAAAGGACCAAACTGTCAACTCGTTAGAAGTTTCGTTCGAACGAGGATGTTCGAACGAGATCCTTCTGTCAACTCGTTAGAAGTCTCGTTCGAACGAGGATGTTCGAACGAGATCCCAGTTCGTTCGAACGAACTGTTCCTTCTAACGATATCTCGTTCGAACGAGATATCGAACGAGATCCCTTCTCGTTAGTAACGACTGGTCAACTCGTTAGAAGCTCGTTCAAACGAGTTCGTTCGAACGACCTGGGGGCTGCTTCTAACGAGCTACCAGTTTCGGCCCAGATTTTTCCCATCTCGTTTTTTCACCATTTTTATCACTTCAATCCTTCTCCAAAGTTCGTTCTAACAATGATTTAAGTCCTCTAATCATACTAAAACATGCTTAGGTCATAAACTAACGTCTTCTAAGGCAATAAGGCATCCTAAACATCATTAAATCCCAAGATTTTATACTTTTCCCCAATATCATCAAGAACATGAACCCTAGATATATATCAACATCAATTTCTAGAATTTAATTCGTTTTTCTTTCACCCAATCATGTATTAACATCAGATTAATTGTCTCCAAACTATTCTACATGCAATTCTCTTCACAATTTCTCAAGTTCTATGATCTAAACTACATGGGTTTTCATATTTAATCAAGAACAAACCATAAATCCGAATTTTCTAACATGGAAAAGACATTCTCAGAAATTAAATGGAATAAAGTCACTTGCCTTGGTTGTCTCTGAGTTTGGTGTAGATTAGATGAAGTTTCTGCAGAGTTTCCTCTCTCTCCAAGCTCTTCTCCAATGGTGGCTTAAGGTGGCTAGGGTTTTGATTTGGGGAAACTTAGAAAACCTAAATGACAACCTACGTAGCCTTCTAGGTTAATATGGGTTGGTTAATGGGCTTAAAGGGTTTAATCCACATCAGATTTACATCTCTAATTTTCGTCACTTTTAATTCCTCAAAATGTAAAATTACCAAAATACTCCTTTAAGTTACCGGTATGGCCTAAAAATACCCCGGGACCCAAACTATACCCCCGGCTAGTGTTTTCTGACTATCTCGACCCTTCCGGACGCGTTGGCGCACTCAAAACGACCATACGGATTATAGATTTTAAATTCACTTTTTATTATCAAAATATTATACCGTGACGCGGCGGTCCCACGCGTCTCAACAAAATTTCTAAAATGCCGTATATAAATCTCACGACAAATATTCATAGTACCAAATACATATATAATCATATATGCACATAATCAAATACCAATTCGCATCTCATTAGTATTTATAACCCGAATTAATTTCCAATTAATACGCATTTAATTAATTAATCCCAAAAATAAATATAGACAAAAGTACGGGGTATTACAGTGGTTCTAGAGAGAAGTTGGAGCATTTCTTTGTTTCCCCGTGCGAGGTCCCCGTGTGTCCGATGCTTTCTCTCTGAATTTGGTGTTGGATTGATGAAGGTTGCTCTCTCCTTTTTTTTCCAAGGTTGAAGGTTGAAGATGGAGGTTAAGGTTTTCTCTTTTGGGAACCTCTCCTAACTTCTCATGAAACCCCCATAACCTATACATGTTCCTCAAGATAATTCTTAGGACCATGCTAGGACTGCCTTTGGGAAGGGGCACCCTCCAGAGTTTGTAGGATCCTCTGATCCCACAGTGGCGCTTCCATGGAAGCATGGCATTGAGTGACATTTGAGGTTGTTTGAGTGAACGGAAGTCCAGCAATAGATGTTGGAAAGCTTCAGTTTGGTGGGAGATGACCTAGATTATTAGGAGATTATTACCACATACCTCTAGATGGTAGTTGTCATTTTATTACATTTGGATGATCTTGATGAGTTTTTGATAAAGAGAAAGGGGTCCCAAGAGGGAGAGATCAGGATCCGGCCAAGGGTGGAAGGCATCAGAGGGCGGGGAGTCTTCCTGGGAACATGGAGGCTCTATCTAGGTACGTAGATTACTAGAATAGGTGGGCATCCCCTAAGAGATTCAGAGGTGATGACCATCGCCGACTTGGAGGATAGGGTCACGACCACCTGGTCTAGGGTCAGTTTGGGCATCTGGGTTAGCAACACCAGGTCCATTTGAGCCAGAGAGGACAGGGCTAGCAGGGCACGCACAACATTAGTTTGGTAAGTTCCAAGGGCAGCAGGATCGTCAGTAGGGTCACCTTTTTGTTGGGGCATGTTATTCCTGTGGGGAGTTGCGCCACTCATGTAGGAAATGCTTTGTGGGGCTTCAGGTCGGCCAAATAAGCTTCAGCGGGGGAGGCAACCAACACTTCCATCCCCACCTCAGTTTTAAGCCCTCCCACCCACACCTCAGTACCCAGCATTACCTCCTCCAAGAGATCGATCACATGGATGCCCTCAGTTGCATCATGCACATGTGTTCAATATCTACCAGCAGGAGTTGCCAGTTAGGTTATGTTTTATGTTTATAGTAGTTATGACCTACTGCTTTTTGATACGAGAGTTCCACACTCCTTTGCTAGTTCTGGATTCGTTGTTACATCGAGCATGACAGATATAACTTCTGAGGTTGTTATATATATACATTTGAGTAAGTGGGGAAGCTACATTATTCTAAATTTATAAAGGCATTGTTGTAGAGATCGAAAGGCTATTTTTGTCGCCGACTTGTTATTGTTAGATATGGGTACTTATGGAATTATTTTGGGAATGAACTGGTTGGAAACTATGAGAAAGGATAACTATGAGAACCAGATGTTGGACTAATAAATTCCCGAGTTTTGCTGGTAGGCTCCTCCTTGTGAAGACTGTGATTTTCAGCATCCAAGTGTATTGGGCAAGCATTTTTATCCTTCCCAAGAGCATCATTAAAAAAATTGAGCAGATTATGAGGAATTACTTATGGAAAGGGGATGAGGCTAATAGCAAAGGGGCAAAAGTTGCTTGGAAGGATATTTGTGTATCTCTGGATGAGGGGGGGCTAAATATCAAGTGTCTAAAGACATGGAACAGAGCAGCTATGGCTAAGCACTTGTGGAATCTTTGCAGTAAGAAGGACAGCCTATGGATCAAATGGTGCAACATTTATAAGATCAAAGGAAGGAGCATCTGGGCTCTGAGTATCCCAAATGATTCATCATGGAGCTGGAGGAAAATCCTCAAGAGCAGAGAGAAGTTTAGAAGCAAAATTAAGACCATCATTGGGAATGGTAATCTTGCTTTTATGTGGTTTGATAATTGGCACCCTAATGGCCCGCTGCACCCCTTATATGGGGGAAACATTGTGTATGACTCTGCTAGTAATCTAAAAGCAAAAGTTTCTGATTTTATCCACCACTTGGAGTGGAGATGGCCTTCAACTGTGACTTGGGAGCTGAATGAAGTTAAGAATGCTATTCTTCCTACTATTCAGGATGCAAATGATATTGTTGTGTGGCTGCCCTCTAGTAATGGGAAGTTCACCATAGCTTCTGCTTGGGATCCTTTAAAGGCACATAAGCCTATGGTTAACTGGAGCAAGTTTGTGTGGAGTAAGGTTTGCATCCCCAAATGCTCTTTCATTACCTGGTTGGTGGTTAGGAGGGCCATCAACACTAAAGTTAAGCTACATGAGTGGGGGGTTTCTGTGGATGACCTGTGTGAGTTATGTGGGAATGAGAGGGAGACTTATGACCACCTGTTCACTCAGTGCAGCCTTAGTAAAAGTATATGGCATGAGGTGTGGCTAAGAAACCAATGCTATAGGGATTCCATGGATTTAAATAGTGAGTTGGATAAGGCTACTATTAACCACTCTACTAAGACTCTATGCGATAAGATAAGATCCTTATCCTTTACTACTACTATTTACTGTATTTGGATGGAAAGGAATGCTAGATGCTTCAAGCATGTCTCCAATTCCCTTGACTCCATTGTGAAGGGTATTGAAAACATGGTTCGAGCAAAAGTGCTTACTTGGAAAAAGGACAGAAGGAACTTTGCAAACTGGATGGCTTGTATGTACTGGAACATTCCTGAAGATAGTCTTCTGTACTATGGAGTAGGCTAGTTTTTGGCTCTTCTTGTTCTTTTGTTTGCCTTTGGGGTATGCCCTGGGGTTCTTTTTCTTTTGTTAAGGTTTTTTCCTCTGTAAATTCTTAGTTTTTTTTTTTATATACTCAATCTTCCCCAAAAAAAAGAACTGGTTGGAAACTTACCTTGCCCAGATTGATTGTAGAGGAATGGAAATTACGTTCACCATTCTAGGGAAAGGAGATATTTCTCATTTTCGTGCCTAGACTTGAGGGGGATCCCAACCCCCATTTATGCTATATTTATTTGACTATGCTTGAGAAGGTTGGGATACCTCTAAATTATATCCTAAAGGTCTAGTTATTTTCAAGCAGGTTTAAGGAGGTACCGGGATTAACATCGATAAGAGAGATAGATTTTTTATTGACCTAGCCTTGGGAACCTAACCTATTGCACGAGCACTTTATCGTATGGACCTCATGGAAATATGAGAGTTACGGGAGCAAATATAATAACTTTTAATTCAGGGGTTCATTCGGGAGAGCACGTCTTCAGGGGAGCTCCAGTATTGTTCTTAAAGAAGAAGGATGGATCACTTCAGTTGTGTGATGATTACCTGGAGTTGAATAAAGTCGAGATACAGAATAAGTATTCATTTTCCCACATCGATGACTTATTTGACCAATTGAGGGGTGCATCGTTCTTTTAAAATATCGATTTGCGCACAGGATATCATAAGTTGAGGATTAGGGAGGAGGATGTTCCAAAGCCAACTTTTCTCACTCGTTATCAGTCTTACACTGGGTCATGCAATTTGGACTGACCAACGCTCCTTCCATCTTTATGGATCTTGTGAATTATGTATTTCGTCAATATCTGCATCAGTTCGTCATTGTATTTATTGATAACATTTTGATATACTGGTACTCGGAGGAGGAATATATTCATCATTTCATATTGGTGCTATAAACGATGATGGAGAACAAATTCTATGATAAGTTCTCCAAGTGCGGTTTCTGGTCTAAGAAAGTGCAGTTCCTTGGTCATATCATGTCAAAGGCCAAGATTTTCATCGATCCTAGCAAGGTATTCGCAGTGATAGAGTAGAGACAAACCTTAACACTGACTAAGGTTAGGAGATTTTTAGGTTTGGCGAGCTATTATCACCAATTTATTCAGGGCTTTTTGAGATTTACGGGGCCATTGACCAACCTAACCCAAAAAGGGGATATCATTTTTTTAGGATGCCAATTGTTAGCGAGCATTTGAGGAGCTCAATGAGAGACTCACAATGGATCTGGTTCTTACGTTGTCTAGGGGAGTCACTAAGTATATGGTGTTTACGGTTGTGTCACTTCAAGGTTTGGGTGGACTTTTTATGCAAGAAGAGAGGCCTATAGCTTACGCTCCTCGAAAAAAAATTGGGGGGAAATGTGTGTATATATTGAACTAAAACTAATTATAGAGAAATTAAATAAAATCACCCAGGGGCATACCCCAAAGGCAATGCATCACCAAGATATAGCAGAAAAAAAGAAAACACAAACTTGAAGTACAAGACCAAAAGCCATACAAAATAAAGTACAAAAACAAAGTATCCTCAATGTAGCTATCAGGCAGACCCCAGTTCATACATGTCATCCAATTAGTATAGCTTCTCTTAGCTCTCCCCTATTGGCCAACTTTGGCCTTAATCATATCTTTGATTATAGAGACAAAATATCTTGACACTCTTCTCAGGCTTCTTCCATTCCTCTCCATCTAAATGCAGCAGGTAGTGATAAAAAAAGAAAGGCATCTAATTCTCTTGATGAAAGTCTTACCATTGTAGTTATGAATGGCATGCTCTAACTCAGCCTCCCAATTAAAAACATCTCTATACTGAAGGTTCCTGAAGATAACTTCATTCCATATTTCTTTAGCCCAAATGCAGTCAGAAAAAAGGTGGTTTATAGTCTCTTCATGTAAGCTACACATCCCACGAGCTTTACTATCAGCAATACCCCATATGAACAACTTCTCCCTAGTATACAAGGCCTTACTACAAACCATCCACAAAATGAATGAGCATTTAGGAATACAACTTTTACTCCAAACCAATTTACTCCAACTAACATGAGGTAAGGAGGGGAAAAGGAGACGATAATCAGAACATATAGTAAACCTATTAGAGTTATCAGCAACCCATTCCAAGTTGCCCACACAATCAGGGAAAATGGTAGGGAGAGAGTCATTCCTAATGTCAAGCAACTCCCATGTAATAGTGGCAAGACATCTCCATCTCCATCTCACACCCTGAATAACATGAGCCACCTTTTCCTTGTGATTGCTAGCAGCAGCATAAGTGACCCTATCCCTATATAGAGGTTGAAAATGACCTTTCGGGTGCCAGTTATCATACCACAAGAAAGCCTTATTTCCATTCCCAATCTTAGTTTTGATGAAGGCTCTAGCATGATGTCTTAACTTGAGAATTTTCCTCCAACTCCAAGAGAAATCAGATGGTATTTTGACTACCTAAATGCAGCCATCCTATACACATTGCACCATTTAATCCATAGGTTGTCTTTTTTACTGCATAAGTTCCAAAGATGCTTCATCATTGCAGCTTTATTATAAGCCTCAAGGCTTTTAATGTTAAGAACCCCTTCATCGTTGTTGCAACACAGGTCATGCCAAGCCACCTTAGCCCTAGTATGGTTGAGGTCAGTGCCAGTAGTCTTTCATCATATGCTCCACTTCAATAATCACACTTTTAAGCAAGATGAAGATACTTGACCAGCACACATGAATGCTAAAAATAACTGAATTGATCAATTATAGCCTCCCAACATAACTTAAAATTTTGTTAGTCCAGTACATGAATTTGCCGGTCACTCTGACAATTAACCTCTTACAGTCATCCTTCTTAAGCCTAGTAGTGATAAGAGGAACCCCCAAGTAAATGAAAGGTGTATCACAGTGGGGAATTCCCAATATGCTGACCAAATGTTCAATCTCCTCAATCCTAATTCCAGAAGTATAAAGGCTACTCTTAGTCATATTTGGCTTGAGTCCAGAAATCTCACCAAACTTCTTTAGAGTATCATTAACAATATTGCAAGAAGTATCCCCCCCCCCCTAACCCAATGAGGTCATCAGCAAAACACAGGTGGTTTAGTTGGATCTCCTTACATCTAGGGTGGTAATTGATGTTTGGGTTAAGACAAGCATTGTCAAGCATGAGGGAGAAGCTTTCCATCACAATGAGGAAAATATATGGAGACAAAGGGTCCCCCAGTCTAAGCCCTCTTTTACACTCAAAGAAACCATGTAACTCACAATTTAGACAAACACAAAACCTAGTGGTGGTGACACATTTAAATATCCACCCAATTAATTTGTGAGGAAAACCATACATTTGGAGCAATGTTGACAAGAAATCTGAGTTGACTGTATCATAAGCTTTGAGGATATCAATTTTAAAGTTGGATCTAGGAGAAGATAAGTCCCAATGGTAATTCCTCATGATTTCTTGTAGGAGGAGAATGTTATCAGTAATGGATCTGCCTTCCACAAAGGTTGCATGCTTCTTACTGATAAGATGTGGGAGAGTGGCCTTCGATCTAGCTGCAATGACCTTTGCAATACACTTATAGATAGTATTACAACAAGAGATTAGTCTGAATTCTTTCAAAGAATTGGGATTTTGAACTTTAGGAATTAGAGCAAGGGCAGTGCAGTTCCATCTCCATAAAATTCGTCCTCATTAAAGAAAAATAACACATCCTCGACCCCATCATGGCCAATGAGATCCCAATTCTTCTTAAAGAAAAAATCATTGAACCCATCAGGTCGAGGAGATTTATCTGAGCTAATAAAGAACATTTCTCCTCTAATTTCCTCTTCAGTAATGGGACTGGTGAGACTAGAAGCAGTAGCAATAGCCACCTGCTTGGTTATAACATTTTGTAGTATATTTATGGGGTTCTCACACACCTGGTCATTGTTGTCCACAGTTAAATGAGCCACCTCGGCCTTCCCGTCAACTCTATTCCCATTGGCATCTTCAATACTAAGAATTTTCCCTCTATTTCTTTATTGATTGGCTTTTTTTGTGAAAAAAGGCACTATTTAAGTCTCCCAGTTGCGGCCATTTTGTTCTAGATTTTTGCTTGAAATAAGATTCTTCTACATTTCTTAAAAGAAGGTCGTTAGACACAGCCTCTTTCTCCTCCATCGGAACATTAGCCTTGTGCCCATCACTATCCAGCCTCTTTTGGACGTCATCCAGCTTCAACTTTGCCTCCACAACTCTTTTAGACACTTTAGAAAAGAACTTTGTATCAAAGCCTTTGAGATTTTCTTTTAGCCTACTAAGCTTCTTATTAAGCCTAACCATAGGATTTCCCTGACCAAAATAGCACCAAGAATCAATTAACACCTCATTGAAATCACCATGATCCATCCAAAAGTCAAAAAACTTTAAAGGTTTTGGTTTTCTAGGGCCATCATGAAATATTTTGATCAAAATTGGACAGTGGTCAAAGATACCATGAGGCAAAACAACAACATTGGCCTCGGTGAAGAAATCATCCCAATCCCCATTGTGCAACACCCCGTCAATTCTGGTTTGGACATTATTAACCCCTTCATTCATCTTATTCCATGCGAACTAAAAGACCACTTGACACCAAATCATCTAGTCCAAACTCATTCAAACAGTTGTTAAACTCATCAACAACCACTCTATCAATCCCATGAATCCCTCTTTTCTCCTCTTCATTCCTAACATAATTAAAATCACCCATAAGGATCCAAGGAGTACTTGTAGTTGCCACAAAATTCCTCCTTAAACAATTCCACAATTGGATTCTATCACTAGGTAAATTCTCACCATACACAAAAGATGCAAAGAAATAGCAATGGTGCTTTAGCAACTCCACTTTGCAAAAGAATATTTTTCTATGAGAGGAAATAAGATCAATGGCTAGGACATTGGGGGTCCCACCCCACAATTATCCTAGCAACACCCCAATCCCCACCACTAGGACAATTATTCAAAGAATCCCAATGAAAGAAACAAGAATTCTTAACATTCTCCAGATTATTCCTCCTAACCTTAGTCTCTAGCAAACAAACTAAATTCAACTTTTGATCTTTAATAAATTTTAATACCTCTTTCTATATAAGAGGGGAGTTCAAACCCCTAATTTTCCAAGGAGCCATTATGATCATCTTTTAGATTTGGATTTTTTCGTGGCCTTACCACTACTACCTTAGCCAGGTGGAGTATGCTTGATGTTCTTCCCCTTCTTGGCTTTCACACATTCATCAATAGCAATAATTTTCAAAGCAAGCCCTCGTGGTTCAGGTTTAGCCTCCCCTTCACTTTCAAACTGTTCAAAAGAACCAAAGGAGTTGTAAATGGAAATAACTATTGAAGATTCCTTGATCTCAATGGAGTCAGCCATAGGAATAGGACTACTAGTACTAACTCCATATTTACTGAAAATAATGGACCATTCGTGAGTAGCAGGTGTATTAACATCCCCTATGGGTGTGGTTTTCATTCTTATTACCTCCTTCATCTTGGATTCATCATTAATCTTTACCACCTTGGGTTCTTTATTATTTTTTACCATCCACACACATGTGACTTTACTACATTTGGAAATATTATGGCCAAGAGCCAGGCAGTGGCTGCATGAGAGGGTCATGACCTAGTATTCCACATTAATAAAGCTAGTGCTTCCATCTTCCATAATTATCTCCACCTCCTTAGGATACTCAGCTTGGGGCTTAATTTCTACATATATACGAGCATAGGTGATCTTTTCATCTCCTCTGTGAACGAGTCAGCATATATTGGCACATCCACAACACTTGTTAACTAGCTCAACCCTTCAGTTGTCCAGTACTGCATAGGTATGTTGTGGAATAGTACCCATACAGGTACTTTTCATTAGATTCTTTGTTGTAGTTTAAATTAGGTTCCCATTTCTTCAACATCACTGCATTACCCATAAAGTGCCAAGGGCCATTCTCCACTACGTCATCTCTATTATTGATATTATCAAACTTAAAGATAAAATACCCTTTATCATGTGAGATCACTTGAGTTAGGCCATATTTGTCCCATAATATATGAGTTATAGAGTTTACAAGTGTAAAAGGGAGTTTTGTACCAAGAAAATAGCCTATACATGCATACTCCCATTGACCATAGCCCAGTTTCTCTATCTCAACTGGTGGAGTAACTTGCACCCTATCCTTCACAACCATTGGTTTATGGTACGTGAGTTTGAGTTTAGGTTCCCTCTTGGTTGTAACCACAGCTTTCCCAAATCTGTTAGCCGTCTGATTTTGTTAAGAAGATTGTGTGCTAGTAATGGACCCCGTAGAAGCAGGGGCAGTACCTATAGACGTGACAAAGTTATTGGTCACATGTATGGGTGTAGCAGCTTCCACTGTAGACTTTTCACCAGCTTCCAAACCATTTTTGGGAATTCTTTTCCCTATAGTGGTATTACCTAGGACCCGAGTAGTTTTAAGGTTTACTTCTTGGACTACAATGGCTTCCTCTCTGACTGGGATACCATCCACAACAGTTCTCTTCTTCTTGCTTAATCTACCCTCCTTATTACGCACAAAGTTATTGATATCTTCATAGGAAAAACCCTTGCTCTTCAGGAAATAAATGTATAGCTACTTTTCTTCATTCAACTCATTGATTTTTGAAACGTTAAGGTTGGATCTATGGATACTAACATCCGAAACAACAACTTGTCCCTCTTCAATCTGATCAAGTTCTTCTTCTTTAATGCACTGAAAGTATATCGCAACCAAGGATTGGATACCTCCATCCGAGGTAGCATCCACCTCTCCATCTTTCTTTAATAGAGGTGACATAGAACAATCCTTTTTAATGGGACCAGCGGGAGTGTTGTCCACTACATCATAAGGAGTAAAAAGTCTAGAACAACTGCTTGAGTTTGGCTTAGAACCACTTCAACTCGGATTAACGTGAAGCAAGGGGAAGACATCAAGGATCAGAGGGTGGTTGATGGGTTAGGGTAGGTGTTTAGGAGGTGGTTAATAGGGGTTGAAGGTTTAGGAAAAGTAGAGAGAAATCTAGAGAGAAGGGAGAGCATTGTTAGCTATCCCAACGAACCAGATGGAGGTGGTTAAGCTAATAAGAGATAATAAATTAGACCTTATTAGTCTTGTGGAGACTAAGATTAGAAGGAACAACATGGATACTGTCAAGAATATGTGCTTCTATCATTGGGAGTATATTCATAACTGCCCTATGGATGGGAGAGTGGCAAGAGTGATAGTGGGTTGGAACCTCAATATTTTGAAGATTGATGTGATTGATTCTCATAGACAAGCTCTATTCTGCCTTGTAAATATTGTTGGTACTAGTAACTCTTTCTATGCGACTTTCATATATGGTGAAAACCTGCCTGAGCAGAGGAGGTGTTTATGGACATTCCTAAATGCAAATAAGATGGTGATCAATAATAGGCCTTGGTTACTCATGGGGGATTTTAATGTGGTCAGATGCCAAGAGGAAAAAAAAGGGATTTTGGATATTGACAGAGCTGCAACTGATGAGTTTAATGAGTGTCTAAATGAGTTGAATGCTAATGATATGGTTAATAGTGGGCTGTGGTTCACCTGGAATAAGAGTCATCTTGGAGTCAATAATGTTCAGACCAGAATTGACAGGGTCCTACACAATGATATGTGGAATGCTTTTTTCCCCAACTCACAAGCTATTACCCTGCCTTGTGGTATTTCCGACCATAGTACTATTATCACCATAGTGGATAACACTATCAATAGGGGCCCATTACCTTTCAAGTTCTTCAACTTCTGGATGAATCATGTAGATTTTTCTCCTACAATCATTGATGCTTGGGATGTTGAGGTGGATGGGAATCCAATGCAGAGGCTTTACATCAAGCTTAATAGAGTTAAAGCCTCTTTAAAGCACTTTAATAAGAAATTCTTTAATAAGATTTCTACTCAGGTTGCTGAGACCAAGATAAATCTTGATGCTATTCAAAGCGAGCTGGACAGAGATGGTGATAATATGGTCCTGCAGGCGGGTAATGACTTGAGAATCAAATATGCAGAATTAAGGAATGATGAGGAGTCTTTCCTTAGACAGAAGGCTAGAACCAAATGGTTGCAGCTGGGCGACCAAAACAATACTTTCTTTCATAAGAAAGTAAACCAAATAGGGCTAGAAGGAAAATTGTGAGCATTGAGAATGATCTAGGTGTGAGAATTGAAGGCATTGAGCAGGTGTCTACAGAAGCAGTGAGTTTTTTTCAGAACTTGTTAGGGAATAGGGTGCAGTGTGAGAATGCAAATGTTGTCCTGGGGGAGGTGATCAAGAATAAGCTAACCCCTGAGCAGGCTTATCTCCTGGAGGAAGAGGTCACTCATGAAGAGATCAAAAAAGCTATGTTTAGCATTGGGTCTGACAAGGCCCCGGGCCCTGATGGGTTTAACAACTACTTCTTTAAAAAGAATTGGGAGATCATTGGGAGAGAGGTGTGTGAGGCAATTAAGTTCTTCTTTGACACGGGGACTTTCTTCAAGCAGTGGACTTGTACTGCTCTGGCTTTAATCCCAACGGTAGCAGCCCCTAAAAGTATGAGGGAGTTCAGACTCATCTCTTACTGTAACACCTTGTACAAGTGTATTTCCAAAGTGATCACTTGCAGGCTAAAGAAGATGATGCCTGGCCTTTTTATTAATCAAGCTGCCTTTGTTGAAGGTAGATCCATTGCTGATAATATCTTGTTATTACAAGAGTTAATGAGAAATTATCATAGGGACTCTTGGCCTCCGAGATGTGCAATCAAGATTGATATTCTGAAAGCATAAGATAATGTGAGCTGGGACTTTTTGTTGAAGCTGTTGGCCCATGTTGGTTTCCCATCCAAAGTCATTGGGTGGATCACCAAATGCGTGACTACTACCAGATTCTCCATTAATCTGAATGGGGAACTAAAGGGTTTCTTTCATGGGAAAAGAGGGCTCAGGCAGGGGGACCCTCTCTCTCCCTAACTTTTCTTGCTTGTGATGGAGGTTTTCTCTGGGATAATTACTAAAGCAACTGAATCAGACCTGTTCAGTTATCACCCTAGATGCAAGGAAATATCTTTGACTCACCTAAGTTTTGCTGATGATTTAATTGTCTTTGCTGGGGGGGATAAAAATTCCTGCAGTATTGTGAAGGAGGCAATATCACAATTTAGCTCCTTATCTGGGCTGATGATCAATTTAGAGAAGAGAAACCTTTTCACTGCAGGGATTAATGTGGATGGGATTCAAGACATTTCAACTATTCTTGGCATTCAGCATGGGACCCCTCCATTTCGATATCTTGGGGTTCCTCTCATCACAACTAGGTCGAAGAAGGAGGACTGCTCTCACTTGGTGGAAAGAATAACAATGAGAACCAGATGTTGGACTAATAAGTTCTTGAGTTTTGCAGGTAGGCTCCTTCTAGTGAAGACTGTGATTTTCAGCATTCAAGTGTATTGGTCTAGCATTTTTATTCTGCCCAAGAGTATTATAAAGAAGATTGAGCAAATAATGAGAAATTACTTATGGAAAGGGGATGAGGCTAATAGCAAAGGGGCTAAAGGTGCTTGGGTGGATCTTTGTGTTTCTCTAGATGAAGGAGGGCTAAATATAAAGTGTTTAGAGACTTGGAACACAGCTGCTATGGCTAAGCATTTGTGGAATCTTTGTAGTAAGAAGGACAGCGTATGGATCAAATGGTGTAATACTTACAAGATCAAAGGAAGGAGCATATGGGCTTTGAGTATCCCAAATGATTCTTCATGGAGTTGGAGGAAAATCCTCAAGAACAGAGAGAAGTTTAGAAGTGAAATCAAGACCTGCATTGGGAATGGTGCGCAAGCATTTATGTGGTTCAATTATTGGCACCCAAATGGCCCTTTACATGCCCTATATGGGGATAACATTGTCTATGACTCTGCTAGCAGTCTAAAAGCTAAAGTGTCAGATTTTATACACCATTTGGAGTGGATATGGCCTTCAAGAGTGACATGGGAGCTGAATGAAGTGAAGAATGCAAATCTTCCTACAATTCACGGGGGAATTGATACTATTGTATGGCTGCCCTCAAATCATGGAATGTTCACCATTGCGTCTGCTTAGGAACTTTTAAAGGCCCATAAGCCTATGGTCAATTGGAGCAAGTTTGTGTGGAGTAAGGTTTGTATCCCTAAATGCTCTTTCATAACTTGGTTGGTGTTTAGGAAGGCCATCAACACTAAGGTTAAATTACATGATTGGGGAGTTTTTGTGGATGACCTGTGTGAGTTATGTGGGACAGAAAGGGAAGCATATAACCATTTGTTCTCTCAGTGCAGCCTTAGTAAAAGTATATGGGAGGAGGTGATGCTAAGGAACCAGTGCTACAGGGATGCCCAGGGTCTGAATAGTGAGTTGGATTTGGCTACTGTTAACCACTCTACGAAGACCCTTTGTGACAAGATTAGATCCCTATCCTTTACTGCCACTATCTATTGCATTTGGATGGAGAGGAATGCTATATGCTTTAAGCATGTCTCCAATTCCCTTGATTCCATTATCAAGGGTATTGAAAACATGGTTAGAGCAAAAGCTCTCACGTGGAAAAAGGACAGAAGGAGTTTTACTAACTGGATGGCTTGTATGTACTGGAACATCCCTGAAGATAGGCTTCTAATTTAGGCTTTGATTAGTTTCTGCCTTGTTGGCCTGTTTGCCTGTGGGGTATGCCGCTGGGTTCTTTTGTTTTGTGGAGGTTTCCTCCTTTGTATATCCTTTAGTTTTTTATATACAATTAAATTCCCCCAAAAAAAAAAACTTGATGAACGGGGCCAACTTAGCTTAATTTGATCACTCAATAAATATAACTTCAAAAGAATTGAGAATAATAAAGAAAATATAATTTTTTATCTTTTGAGGGTGTTTAGTTGAAGATCAACAGGGTTGCACAATGAATCCTAGCTATACGCCTCTCGAAAGTTGAAGACATGTGAGGGTAATTACCCAATGCATGATTTAAAGTTAGCATCGATTGCTTTGACCTTCGAATTCAGAGGCCTTACTTGTTGGGAGAACGATTTTGTTGTTCTCTGGTCAAAAAAGTCTCCAATACTTATTCACGTGGAGGGATTTGAATATAAGGCAGAGGAGATGGTAGAAGTTCGTAAAAACTATCATTTTTCGATCCAATACCACCTGGGGAAGGCAAATGTGGTTGCAGATGTGCTGAATTTTAGCCCGATAGCTACGTTGGTCGCTTTATGGAGGGAACATAGAGAGGACTTGTCAAATTTTTGGGTCGAGAGTGGAGTAGGATAAGGGAGATAGATTTAACGAATGTTTTTATGGTCGTGGTGACGGTTACCCTGACCATTATTTCACGGGTAGTTCAGGCCCAGTTAGTGGATCCTTTTTGCCAAGAAAAAGTAAAGGAGCTACAAACGAGTTACTTCCATCTTGATTGGATCAGGTGGAGGTTTATGGTTCCAAGGGCGGTTAGTAGTTCCTGAGGATCCAGAAGTGCGAAGAGTGATGTTAGCCGAGGCTTATGGATCACGGTACATAGTGCATTCTGGAGGGGATAAGATGTATCAAAATATGGGGCGATCATATTAGTAGGATGGAATGAAGAAGGACATTGATGAATATATGTCCAGGTATGCTATTTGTCAATTAGTAAAGGTGGAGCACCAATGACCAGCAGCAGAGTTACAACCTTTAGAAATCCGTCAATTGAAATGGGAAAACATATCGATGGATTTTATTATTGGGTTATCGTGGTCGCAGCGCAATCATGTTTCGATTTGGGTTATTGTGGATAGATTGAAAAAGGTGCCCCATTTCCTACCCGTTCAGATTGATTACTCCACAGAGAAGAGCACGAAGTTATTTATATTCGAGATAATGAGACTACACGGGGTTCCACTAGACATCGTGTCAGATAGGGGTATCACTTTTATCTCCCATTTTTGGAAGGCATTCCAGTGTGCAATGGGAGTTCAGTTTAGTTTGGGCATGGATTGTCACCCACAATCGAATGGCTAGAAAAAAGGGTGAATCGGGTGTTGGAGGATATTCTCAAGGCTTGTGTGTTAGACATAAAGAGCAACTAGGATATACATTTACCGATTGTTGAGTTCACCTAAAACAATAGCCATCAAACCCGACTGAGATGGCAACGTACGAGACATTATACGGACGACCATGTCGTTCTCCTAGTAGTTAGGTAGAATCAGAGGAACATCAGATGTTTGCACCAGATATTATCAAGGACACTTCTGAGAAAGTGGTGCTTATTTGGGCGAGAATGAAGATAGCCCAAGATCATCAGAAGAGTTGTGAGAATAAGAGGAGGAGTAAATTGGAGTTCCTAATGGGGGATTAAGTATTATTGATAATATCCCCAATGAAAGGGGTGGTTAAATTTGGAATGAAGGGGAAGTTAGATCCCCGATACATAAGCCCTTCATGATTATTGAGAGAGTGGAACTGATGGCATATCGTCTAGCATTGCCCGATAACATTTTGAGGGTACATGAAGTTTTTCACGTATTCATGCTGAGGAAATTCTTGAGGCGTGATGATGAGTATCATCACATAGATCTTGATGGGCTAGAATTGTAATAGGACACTAGTTACGAAGGGAGACCCCAACATGTCCTTGACCATAAAGAGAAAATCCTATTGTCGAAAGTCATTCCGCTAGTGAGAGTCTAGTGGGGACATCGTAGTGAGAAAGAGTCCACCAATGAGCCAGAGAAGGAATGCGGGTGAGGTTTTCCAAAGTTATTCTAACAAGGTATATTCCAAATTTTGAGGACAAAACTCCTTGAATAAGGGGGAAGTAATGTAATACCCCGTATTTTCACCTATATATAAATAGAATATTACATGTGCTTGAGTGACATGTAATGTCACAACTTACTTATACGTATATAAATATTTTTTTGAAATAAGGAGACGGTAAAACGTTAATAAGTATTTTGATTATGATTCAAGTAAACTATGACTAATTTGCCTATAATTAGTTTATTTGTTATTTAATATGATTGGTTATGAGGATGATGGATTATGAGTATTTAAAATGATGATTTATTTTACTTATAACATGATTGGTAGACTTTTAGACTAGTTAAGAGACATTTGGGGTTAGTTACTTAAGACCCCAAATTAGTCTCAAGCCCAATTATGTTTTGAAGAGTTGATATTAAACCATTAGGATCATCATTTAGAACAAAACACAAATTAGGGATCTAAGATCTTGAAAAGGATAAGGCTAACAAGAAAGAGAGAAGATTTTTGACGATTTGAGCCCTAGTTCTACACTAATTTGAAGGCAAATTTAATTTGAATTCTCGCCTAATTGAATTTGTTATAAATTATACCTATTCAATTGAATCAAAACTCTAACTAAGTGATAAAAATCTGATTTAGATGATTTTTTTTGGTAAGTAAGAAATGTATAAATAAATAAAAATAGGTGCAACAAAAGATAGGGCATACCCTCCCGAGACTAGTGCAAATACTGCAACTAGCCAACAAGAAAAGCATGAGCAAAAGGACGTAAAGCTCACAACAGTAACCCGATACACGGGGAATCAAAAACCCAACCTAACAAAAAAATAGGAAAAAATAGACAATACAAAGCGCCAAGACAGAAGTCGAGAGGAAAAACAAGCCCAAAACAAAAGTCCCCCCCCCCCCCCCCCCCAAAAAAAAAAAAGGGGGGGGGGGGGGGGGATAACAAAAAAAGCCCAAACAAAGAGGGATAACACATCGACCCAAGAAAGATTCCCAAAACTGCGCAACCAAGAAGGGAAAGCCCCTCAGCAAAGCCGACCCAAAAGGCCCACACGCCCAACGGGAAAGGAACGAAACTAACCCGATATCCACGGTCATTACCGGTGCAAAACGCTATAGCGGCAACACAATACCCATTGGAGTGAAGGAAACCAACAGCAGGATAACCTGTATAAACATGGGTGATACTAGCAAAGAGCCCCAACAACATAGCTCAAACAAAGCAACGAAGCACCCACTAATAGTGGTGAACAAGCCAGACCTAGTGCGAAGCATCAGCGTAGGCGAACGGTAGCGAAAATCAAGCGTCTGAGAAAACTCAGACCACATTCTAGATGTAATAGAGTATGTACCATCGCAAGTCAAGACACAACAACAGAGAGAACCAACAGTGACCTCAACTTCACATCCTAAAAAAAAATGATCCAGATGCGAGACCCCATCCCCCAAACCGCACACAAAACCAAACCAAACCACAACACACCTCCAAAAGGAACACCGAAAAAACCCTATTGAGGGCCAGACATGAAGAACGCTACCCAGAGTGGCAGTCCTAGTTAAAGGTAAATCAGGCAACGGGGGGGTTGGAGTCGACTAGTGGAAACCACTCCCGAACATATACACCAAAGGAGTTAGGAAACCCACCTCAACCAAGCGTCGGGCAGGCCACCACGCCGGAGCTCAGCACCCTTGATCTTAAATGAAGCAAGAAATTAAAAAAACATTAGCTTAAAAAATAGCGATCAAGACCTACGGTCAGCTCAAGAGAAGGTAAGCCCAGGATATTGAGGGGACACCACCAAGAGGGGGAAATGTTCCACACGAACAAAATCTGAAATGAAGGAACCTGGGAAAAAGATAAAGATTTGAAAAGGGAACATGGATCATCCATATGGGGAATGGGGGAGATGGTCGGATGAGGAGGAGGGAGGGGTGTGGCGGTTAAGGAAATGGGGTCACAAGTAACCCTAGAGAGAGGCTCTCAAAACTGTCTGAGAAAGGACCCATTCGTTATCTTAATTGAACTTAAGCTTGTAATTTTCTCTCAATGGTGTGATTTAGATGATTTAAATAAACTAATATCATAATTCACCCAATTAGGAATTAATTGTGATTTATTTAGCATCATTTTGATTCAATCTTCCCACAAATTGATGTGTTTTGATTAGATATAGAATATGTTCTGATTTGTGAAGATAATCCATTCAAAATCATAAAATCCTATGCATATTATGTAGAGAATTGAAATCAAATTTTTGAGAATTGGAATGATAGGGTTCTTGTTAGAGAAAATGGGTTTATTTGGATTCTTGCACTATAATTAGAATTTTGATTTTATAATTGTATTCCAATCATGTTTTGTATGTGGTTACATTGATTATAAGTTATGTGAATCATATGTGAAAGTTTTCTACTCTTTAATAGAGGTTTGAATTAAATTTTATTGAGTTGGAGAAGACAACCCCCGCCTGGGGAATTTTTAAAACACTAAAACACGCAGTCAACCGGCACTGTTCCCGTGGTAGACCGCTGTAATTTTTTTTATTTGAGAAGTTGGTATTTATGGGGTTGTTTTGGGATTACCACTAACCTAAAATTGATATATATGACCTTGTTTATAGTATGAATTGGATGATGTTAATTTAATGTAATGGATGAAGTTCTTAATTACTTTTAAATGAAATTCCACGGATAAATTTAGTCAAGATGCGATTTCGTGGTTATGATGGATGTAGACACCCCATCCTAGGACCCCCTAATCACCTCCTTAGGTCCCTAGCACTCACTCATTCACCATAAACCCTAGGTCATACTCCAGGTACGAATCAAGAGGCCACCGGGCGCTCTCGAGCCCCGTTCGACAGTGAAAGCTCAATGAATCCTCAAAGGTATTTAAATACCCTTTCCAATGATCTTCCCCATGCACGAATCGGCCTTACGATTTGGATGAATAATTTGTTTTACTATCAAAAACTGATCTCAAGGCAACCACGCACTCCCAGGCCCCGTTTGACTCTGGTCAACTTTCTTACCTGAGCAAAAGCTCACTGAATCTTTGAAGGGCTCTAAATCTCTTTTCCAACGGTCGTCTCCATGAACGAATCGCCCTTACAGTATGGACAAACGGTCCATTTTATCCCGAAAATTGATCTGGAGGCCATCGGGCTCCCCTGGGCCCCATTTGACCCCGTAAACTTTTTATCTTGAAAGAAGATGAATAAATATTTGAAGGTTTCTAAATACATTTTTCAACAATCAACATTGTGCACAAATCAGTCTTACGGTACGAACGAATAATCCATTTTACTCCAAAGGGTCATCAGGCACTTCCAGGCCTTGTTTGACATTGGTCAACTCTCTGAACAGAACGAAGTTGAATGAAATCTTTAAGGTCTTTGAATACCCTTTCCAACGGTCCATCCCTACATGAATCAGCCTTACAGTTCGGACAAACAATCCGTTTTCCTCTAAAAACTTCATGTCTAGTGACCAATGGGCGGTTTCGAGCATCGTTTGACCTTGGTCAACTTTTGAAACCGGGAGTTGATCAATGGATTCTTAAAGGGCTACGAATACCTTTTTTAATGGTCCACCCTGTGAGTGATTCTGACTTATAGTTATCATTTTATGATCATTTTTCGAAAAAATTATCTTACACTGTCGAATGGAACCCCAAGACCCTACCCATTGGCAGTGTGTCTGGGGTTCTATGCCAATAGGTAGGTCAAGGACCCTGTCGGTCGGCACCCCTCGTCCCTATAAATAGAATTAATGACCTCACTTTGAAAAACATCCCTCTCAGCAATTTAGAGGCCATTCTCTCGAATTCAGAGTTATTCCCCTCTTGAAAAGCCCATTTCCCACATTTTTTCCATCCTTTTCGTATTCCTTTTAGTAAATTCTCACCTATCTCCTCATACCATCATCACCTCATTGCAATATCAGTACATCTACAATTAAGATCCACTTCATGTCTTCATAAGAGGGTCCAATTCTCCACCCTTATGTTTAAGTCCTCTTATTTTAGCATTAGTTGCTTTATTTTCACTTGAGTGATTTATTTTATTAAATCACATACATTAATCTCAACCTATTATTAGTAGTATTTGCACCTGGTCTATTTTCATAAAAAGACCAAAAACAAGAAAACGAGGGTATACCTATAAATTCCAGAAGAGGGATTCTCACTACACATCTCCGCACGTGAAGCATGTTTATCTCTACACACGCATATAAGAAATCCCCCGTTTGAATTTATGGGTTCAACCCCACCCAATGTTATCTTCAAACTACGTGGACTTTTATGCCCCTTGGGCTACTTAGGCGTCTTGGGTAAATCCCCAGACTCGAGTCCTCCCTTATACATTAATTCTCCTATAACGACTTGTGAATTGGCAAACACTTACATTATACTTTGAATTATTATTTTGGGAACACTCCTAAGGATGAACTCACACCATCCTTTTCCATGATGTAAGCCGAGCAATTCCATTCTCCATTTATATTATGCACATAAGCACACACTTCACAGAGTTTAACTAGATAAGATTAATACATGCCCACGAGAGATTGAAAGGGAGAGATGGGTGCCTAACACCTTCCCATTCTATAACTTAGTCCTCGAACCCTTGAACTACTTGGTTTCACAAGCATCAACATTGTCCTTTATGTCGTTCTCTCGAGGATGCAACATTTCTTTTGCCTGTTTTATTCAAAATAGGTTGGCGACTCTATGTCTACATATTACCCCACATTAACGATGGTCGAGCGCCCCGAGAAAGGGCAGGGCCAAAAGGGAAGGAAAGATAGGGAAGGCCCTCCTCGGAGACCCCGACCCCCCTCGGGATGGCCACAGTGAAGACTCCGTTGGGGATTTTTTAAGAGGATTAAACTCTATTTTTTCCTGGGTATTATACTTTTCTGCATGTGTGCGTATGCACCTACCTGTACGTTCCCTTTCCTACTCTATTTACTTTTTGTGTATATTTACCTCATCTATATATCACTTTTCACTCACTTATACTTTACACCCTTGTATATACTCTCTATGTACACTTCACACACTTAAACTTAGCTTCACTTCCTACTTACATGCTTCACACACCACTTAGAATATCCATGCTTGGGCTTCATTCGCACACACCCACGCTTCACACACTTGTATATATCTCCATGATCACTTACACATATAACACAACACTTCTAGTTGATTCATGTATAGGCTCACTACCATACACACTCACTTATATATATTCCCATATCACTAACTCACTCACTCACATATATCCATGCATAGTATAGTTTCCATGCTATATTTACTTTTCAAAGTACTTGTATGCGCTCCCTCATAAATGTAGTACTCCCTTTACTCATAATGCCAATAAAAATGATAAAAAAAAATCTCTCTCGATAATATGTTAATTAAGTCTCGTGCATTTTTGCACACTACATCACCAAGAACATGGAAATATTGACCAAAATTTTGTCCCGTACTGGAGAGTCACTTTATGATGGGTGTTCGTCCTACGAGTCGCAGTTAGCCTAAGCAATATGACTCTCATCTTCCATTAGCCTCGTACTTTCGACGAATATCGAACGGTTCCCCCCGCATCGTATCGCTTGACCGAACTCACGACGGGAGGAATATAACAAGGAACTCATTCACGTATGTCGAGTATATCAAATTAGCTCTCATGCATACTATCCCCACGAGGTATATAGTGAAGAAATTCACGTATATTCAAGTATATCAAATGGATTGTCCACACGTACCGATAAATGATTGCCCTTATAGGCAAGAGGTATATCGTGAAAGTCATGCCAAGGGGGGAACCCTTCCACTAATCCAACAATTGCATAAACCTCATATAGGTGTCAAACCTAGGGCGCTCATATTTAGTTTACCACTTACCATGCGAAACTCTATCAAAATTTCGGGTCGACATACCGCATGAATTTTGGTACTATATCCCTTTTTTTCAAAACAGGTGCTGTTCGTGAGCCTGGAAACAACTCAAACCTCTTATATATTTTCAAACCCTAATTTCCTAGGCTCAGATCTTGTTCGACATTTTTTTTGCATTTATGCAAACCTAATACAAGTGGGAACATAATAATAACATTAATAATAATCATGCTAAGATTCCTCTCCTTTTTCCCTTCTTTTTTAAAAACCAAAAATACCAAAAACAATTTTTTCTCCTCCTTTTGAAATTCCAAAATTTTTCACCCTCCTTCTTTCAAAAATAAATTCAAACCATTTTTCCTCTCAGTTCGATCGCATATTCGATTTTGGCTTGGCTCCCTATTGGCTTTGATCTTTCATCAAACCGCCCCGAAGCTTCGTCGGTTCTTCTGCTACTTCATCCGAGTTTGGGAATTACCTTCACGAGCTCTTCATGGAGAACACTGACCAAGCACCAAATGTCTGGCCCGATCTGATGACCGTCTCACACAAACTTACTACGAAGATTGACAACCTTCACTACACCAAATATGTCGAATTGTCACGATCATCGACCGTGATAAGTCCAACTTGTTAAGGTTAATGACCGTGACAATTATAGGGGTGACAACTTTTGTTGTCATGGACTTGTCATGGTCATTGGCCATGACAAGTTCATTAGACTTGTCACGGTCCTGTCACAGTCTTTGGCCTTGACAAGATTTGTCACGGTCATGGACCGTGACAAACCCGTGATAACCTTTAAAAAATTATCACGATCAATGATCGTGACAAGTTCGTGACAAGTTTTCTTTGTCACGATCATTGACCGTGACAAATCTGGGCAGAATTTAAAAAAAATTGATGGGCAATCTGGCCACTGCCACTGCCCAGCAGTATATTTGTACCTGTTATAGCAAAATTGTACTTGTTCAAATTGCATATATCCACATAAAATAGAAAGAATGCACCAAATCATTGAATATATAATTCCATATCCAAACCAAAATGTAACAAATCAAAACCATACAAATATAATTGTCCAAATAAAATAGATACAAAAAATGTCATGTGGTAGGTTTGAGGAGGAAGTAAGGCCAGACGATATACGCATTGAGACACCCCTGAATATGCATCACGACGCATTGTTTGTGCAACCGCAATGGGAAGTTCTCCTTCCCGAATATCACATGCATGATGAGCACCTTGGCCTCGATGTCTTGAAGCACACGTCCATGAACCAACATACCATGGACACTATTCGGGTCCCTCAACCTCCCTCCCTATCTGCATGCGATCAATTACGTCGAGTATAAACACACTCGGCCAACCAATTTTTGTCATAGGCTGCTCAACGGGAGTCAAGTAGGGGACTGGATCATCAATCGGTGAGTCCGCACAAGTCGGCGATGAAGCAGAGACGTCCACGTCCTCGTCCTCCTCCACCACCTTATCTTTCCCCTTCCCCTTCCCCTTGCCCATTTCTCCCAATGAACGCTTCACAGATGAGAACATATCTTAGACCGTCGCCTCCAACCTTGATAGCTTCGCGTCATACGAATCCACCTGACGAGCCAACCCAGTGTTGCTCGTCTCCAATCCGATGATCCTAGATTTGTCCATCCACGAGATCACCCCTTGTCCTCCCCTTGCAATCAGCGCCAAGCACTTGGCTGAGTACGTCCATGGAAAAATATGCCTTATCGGCATCAGACTGCGACTCATGCACTTCCTTAAGCTTTACCTAAAATGACAAAAAGCACACGATTAGTTAAATAAGTAAATAAATAAATTATAACATAATTGATAAAAAGTAAACTGTCGAATTACTTACAATCGTGGTCGCGACGCTCGGGGACACCTCCTTATCCTTCCCCTTCTTCGTTCGAATTGCCACATAGGCATCGAGCCTATGTGGCCTACTCCCAGGGCCACTCCCCATCCCCTGAAATAAAATAATGCAAAATTAGTACCGGGCCCGCAAAGTAAAATAATGCAGAACAACATATTTCTGTAATTATAGAAAAATAAAAACTTACCATCACCCTATGCTCCACCTCGGCATAAGATGATCGGCCGGAATAGTGCACGTCCATCTTTTTCCCCTGATTTTCCCTCCCCGATTGGCGAGATGCCAATTGTAACTCCTCGATCTCATTGTCAACAAACTTTTTCTATTGTTCCAATGAGATCGGCTCCTTCGGCAGGACGGACTCATGCATTCTGATAATGGAGTCTCGGGTCTTCCCAAAGTACCGGTCCCGTAAATTTTTCTTCCATGTCTTGTGTTGCTCCCTCAACTGCTCTAAGACAGAATCACAGAGTTCTGAGGCCAGGCTGAATTGTTCATGTCAAACAAATTCAATGTTAGTTGTGAATAAATATAAATATAAATATAAATATAAATATAAATATAAATATAAATATAAATATAAATATAAATATAAATATAAATATAAATATAAATATAAATATAAATATAAATATAAATATAAATATAAATATAAATATAAATATAAATATAAATATAAATATAAATAGTGCCGCCCAAATAGCTAACTTGAGCTCATTTCACACCTCCCTCCAACTAGTGTGCCCCAGGCCGATAATCGTCTTTACCAGCTCGAGTGATCCAGCTAATATCCTCGCCTTGTCCTCGATGGCCATTCCTAATTTGCCCCATTTGGGGAGCCTAGGGGCCGAGGAGCCCTCGTCGCCTCCGCTACCGCCGAGCCCATTTGCGTATTTCACAAATTCATTAGCACCTCTACGAAACACATCCCCCAATCTATTTTTCTCCCCCATCCACTCTTTGTATTTAGGATATCCCATCACAACTACTACAAACAATCACCTATTAAAGGTAAGAAGCGTATATTCGTGGATTAGTATAAACAAAACTTAGATTTATTGTATGTTTCAATTAATTATGTCTTATTTATATTCGATTTTAAAATTTTAATTTATAATAGTAATTCTTATTTCCTCCATCTCCTCTAAAGGGTGAGTGGTTTTATCCCATTCAAGGCTGCATATTTCTGTAATATACTTAACAGCTCATGCACATTGTTACGATTTGAGAAAAATTCGACAGCATATCCCCATAGTTCTCCAAGTACACGACGTAGATTGCCAATTGTGAGTGTTATTTCAATTGATCAATTGAAATAACACTCACACTTGCCAATCTAGTATGTACTCAGAGAACATTAGGATACGATTGCAGAACTTCCTCCAAAAGTAACAACTTTAAAACACTAAGAATATTATTATACAGAAATTATGCAGTCCCAAACTGTCCAAATGGGACAATTCGAAAGATCTCATTACATGGGTAATGATTCTCGAATGGGTCTAAGGGCTATTGAATGTGTACGCATAAGAACTAGAAGGTTAGTATCTATGATCACTATGTGTAATTGTAGGAATGTTTCATTTAATTATGATAAGTTCATGGTTGTGCCACTCTCGAACGGATCGTGACACAAAGTAATTTTAGAAAAAGTCGAAAACTCCCCCTCCCCCCATTTTGACAATAATCCAGTGGTCGTGCCACTTCCAAAATTAACCAACTCAACAAATTAAGACAATATAATTATTTACGGATTTATTAGTGTGAATTAAATTAAGTATTTTAAAAAAATTTAATAACCAACTTCCATATCCAATCACATCCGTCCAATATAATCCAACAACAACAACAAGCCAACAAATGTGTATGCCGTACTCCATCTAATTCATCTACTCAATTAATTCAAAAATAACAATTTCAAACCTAAATAAAAATAAAGAAACAATATTTATAATGTCCAATTAACATTAACAATTAATTTCAAGTCCTAAACTAAACATTAATTTCAAATCCTAAACCAACATTAACAATTAATTTTAAGTCCTAAACTAAACACCAATTAATTTCAACACACCATACACACACGCATACACACCCCACACACCCTACCCCACCACCCCATCCCCACAACCACCACCACCCTGCCCCACCACACACACACACACACCTGCACACACACAAACCCACCCACCCACACACACACAAATGCCCCATCCCCTTCCCCCCACCCCTGCCCCACCACCCCCTGTCCACTACACATACACACACACACAAAAGCCCACCCCTACACACACCCATGCACACACACACATATACACACACACACGAACACATATACACACATATACAATGAAAGGGAAAGAGAGAAGAAAAAATACCTTAAATTGTAGAGAGAGAGAGAGAGAGAGAGCATTCGCTTAGAGAGAGAGAGAGAGAGAATGGGGGGAATAGAAAACGGTGGGAAAAAAGAAGAGAGAAGGGTATTTTTACTTATAAACTTACCACAGACCTATCACGGTCCTTGACCGTGACAATTTTATAAGGTTGTCACGGTCATTGACCGTGACAAGCCCGTGATAACCGTTCTTGTCACGGTCATTGACCGTGACAAGGATGGTCAGCTCAAAAGTGATAATTTGGTCTTTTTGGGGTAGTGCTTCAAATCGAGGTCCATGAAATGCAGCGTCACCGAGTCCATATTCCTAAAGATATAAGGTTATCTTTCCTCATGCAATGGGTCCCCTCACTACTGAGCCTTATTGGGTCCTAGAGGATTATCAGCATTCTCCACGTGCCCCACCGACTAATGGGCCTCCACCAGCTCAACCACCGATTTTAAACCTTGCCCAATCATGGGTCAACCTGCCAATACCCATGGATCCTAAGAAGGATGAACTGAACAAGGTCAAGGAAGACCTTAAACTGTTGTCAAAAAAGTTCAACCAAGTCAAGGTATCCTAAAACTACATGGACTACATCTATATATCTTCTTAACCCAAAGCTAGGTTGTCGGAGAAGTTCAACATGGCACACATCGAGAAGTTCAAGGGAAGCGGCCCTCAATTGTTCGCCTTTGAAGCTATCATCGAGTTAGAACCCTCCTTGGTTCATACGAAGAGATAATGGCCCAAATATTTCGGGAGACTTTGAAAGAAAGTGCCCTCTGGTGGTTTTTGTCCCTTGAAGAATCCAGAATCCGTAGTTGGGAGGATGTCGCTCGAGAATTCATATCTCAGTACAAGTATAATGAGGATCTAGAGGCTACGCGTCGAAATCTAGAGCTTCTTAAGCAAAATCCTAGGGATATTCATGGGGAGGTGGAGAGAGAAAGTTACTGCCATGACCAACAGACCCTCCAAGGAGGAATAAGTCAGTATTATGAAGAAGAACTTCTTAACTCATATTTGAGTGTCCATGGGAGGAGACTATTACCCTCACTTTTGAGCCATTCGAGTGACTGGTGTAGAAATTGAGGAAGGCATTACCAAATTGGAATCCGAGCCAAAGAAAGTGACCGGAAAATTCACTCCTCAAAAGTATAAGAAGCCTTCTAATGCTACAGTCTCAACCATCAACAACATTTCCCAACTTGCTACATCTTGGCCACCAAAAAGTCACCCTAATCCTGCTAAGAAAGACTACACCGAGCTCCATGATCCCCTGTCCAATGTCTACCCGACCCTGTTAAGTCGAAATCTCAATAAACCCTTAGACCCACGTTCATTACCAAATCCACTCCCTAAAAACTTCAAACCCGATGCTTATTGTGATTTCCACCAATTCGCTGCTCATACCACTGAGCGCTGTCATCTTATAAATGTGATCCAAGGCCTAATTGACCGGGGTATCATCATTCCACCAGCTAATCCTAAACCCAATACCACTCATAACCCACTTTCAACACATACAAATGCCACCAATCTCGAAAGTGACCCTCAATTTGATCCATCTATACAAATCATGCCCAGCAAAGCACCCATTATCCAAATCGCTCAAGGTTTACTCATATTTTCTCCTACACTCTTCATCGATCAAGCTTTTTCACTCCTTACGAGGGTCTGCATCACCATTCGCACTCGATCTGAGGGGAAATACATGGAGTTACTAGCTGTGTTAAACTGACTCTTAGAGTATGGGCTGAAGTTTCTTACCGAGATGACCATTAATTTTTATAAATCCAGTGGCTTGTTCATGGAACCCCGAAAATGGGCTCGGAAATTAGATGAATGGATGGTACCTGTTGAATTAGTTAGTTTAGATGATGTGGTAAAGACCACGCCCGACATATTTTGATAGACAAGCAAAATCTATAGGATTTTTTAATCACTCACCGCTTCAAAGCTCCAGGGACGGTTAGTCCCTTCACTCCTACACTTCCCCGCTGAATGGGAGGATTTGTACGATGAAGCCATTGAGGTCATTGAATGTATTGATTTATTTTAGAAAAAGGACATAGTCTCCACCGGATGAGGGGATAATTTTGACAGTTCAGATGAAGAACCCAATCAAGAAAAAGTCAGTCCAGTAGTCAGCCTGTGTGGAATGATATCCTTCAAAGATTTATTGGAAAAAATCAACACGATGGCCATTTAGCCCGAGGTAGATGAAGACACGGGGTTCTTGTTTTCCCCGCCTCAGTAAATTATATGACCAAGTCTGGGTGACATTACAAATATTTGATTCCTCATGCAATCAAAACATATAAAGAAAACGGAGTTACCGAAGAACTTCCATACCAAAAATGACCATTGAAGAGAGCAAAGTCCTTAAACATCTCAAGACCCATGCTAATATCACCATATGGGAGCTTTTCATGTCCTCCCAATTACACAGGAATGCTTTGATAAAACTCTTCATCGGGCCCACAGTCCCTCCTTTTACTACTCCCTAAGAAGTCGTAAATATGGTTGGGTCCTTGACCTCTTTCGAACGCCTCTCCTTTTCTGAAAAGGAGACACTTAAGTTTGTACCTGATCACAATTATTCCCTCAACATCTCTGTTGAAGTCTTGGGAAAGACAGTCCCACTTTCACTTGTTGACAATAGATTTTCTCTCAATATTTTTCCTCTCAAAACCTTTAATTATTTGGGTTTAAAAGTCAGTGATCTCACTCCCACTTTCATCGTCGTGCGTGCTTATGATAATACTTGTTGAGAAGTAATGGGGTCCATAAAACTTACAATAGGGGCTGGACCTATATATACTATCACCAAGTTCTAAGTCATTGACATACCTGTATGTTTCAATCTACTCCTTGGTCATTCATGACTCCACAACATTCGAGGGGTATCTTCTTCTCTTCATTAGAAACTGAAGTAATTTCCCAGAGGTCGGGTTATCACTATTTTAGGGGATGACAACATTACAGACAATGCCATCACTAGCAATTTGGTACTGAAAATCCAGCACGGGATGAAAACATGCTCTTCTCTGGCTTTAGAGTTGATCCACTTTCCTTTCCAACAGTAGATAATTTCAAAGACTAGGTTTGTTCGAAACACAACCCTCGTGGCAACATCAATATGATTTAGATATTCAAGAACATGCACTTCATGCCCAGAATGGGTCTAGGGTGACGCCAGTAAGGGATCCTTGAACCCATAGTCCTGAAGGGGTCCTTTCCCCCATGTGGCCTGGGTTACCAGCCTTCACTAAAGGAACTCAAAGCACTCTAATGACCAAGATCAAAAAGAGGCGTAGAAGATAAATAGACTATTTTTGAGAGACTCTTTGAATGGAAGATTTATCAAGGAAGGTGAAGACTTCCTTTTTATGGATTTTATGGGTCGTGGTATGGCCATGTCAACAAGAAGATGAAATTGGGGCTGGAAATCTTCTTTCAAGACAATAACTCTCGGGCCAAAGACTACAAACATAAAGTGCAACCTCTCACCGAGAAGTTCGTAACAATTACTAAGGATTCTGAGGGAATTGATTATGAGGACTCATTCAACCTACATACACTATGGTCGACTCTCTTCATGATCCATTCAGATGTCGTGCCGTCAGACCAGTCTACTCAAATCAAAGTTGTTGACATGCCTCTCCTCAACTCAAATGTTGTGCCTGTCCAACCTTCTCGGATTCAACCTAAACCTGCTTTTTACCCTATCCAAGTCTCTTCACCTAATATTATTGTTCCTTTTTCTAATATCAATGTAACTGAGACCTCTTTTAACGAGGTTCTAAATAATATTTTTCCCAAAAATAAAATAAATGAGGATTTTGAGTATATTTTTGTGCCTTACATTAATTTTCTTGATTCTAATCAAACCTTTGATGATGATGATTTTGTAAATGAACAATTCTTAACTGATCTTAATAAGGAGAATAATAAACAACATAACCACGTTCAAATTAATGATGATGAGACTGTTGTTATTAATCTCGTAACTAGTAGCCATCAGCACAAGATCAGGATAGGGTCCACCCATAACTAGCATAAGCATGCGTAATTTGAAGAACTACTAAAAGAATTTGTGGACGTGTTCACATGGTCCTATGAGGATATGCCTGGTATTGACCCAGAAATAACTCAGCACGAGATCCCAACATTCCCAGAATGCAAGTCGGTCAAACAGAAATTAACGAATCTCCACACCAAATGGTCGCTTAAGGACAAAGAGAAAGTGGTCAAACAGTTGAACGTGGGTTTCATTCGTATAGTCGAATATCCTACATGGCTCACCAATAGCGTCCCCATATCAAAATCGGGAGGAAACGTTCGCTTATGCATCCTATAGGGATTTGAACAAACTATCCCAAAGGACAATTACCCATTACCCAACGTCGACATGATCATGGAAAACACGGCCATCCACGCCCTTAAGTCATTTATCGATGGATTCGCCGGATATAACTAGATCAAGATGCACCCTGACCATCAGGAGAAAATCACCTTCATTACCCCATGTCGGAACCGTTTGCTATACTGTTATGCCATTCGAACTCAAGAATGCTGGGGCTATTTACCAAAGGGTTGACACGACCATCCAGCATGACCTTATTCACAAGGAGGTCGAAGTCTTTGTGGATGACATGATCATTAAGTCTAAGACTCGAAAAGGTCACATTTCTGCCCTCCAAAAGTTCTTCGAACGACTGCGGTAATAACAGATGCGGCTAAATCAACATAAATATATTTTTGGCATCTTAAAAGAAAAAATCTTGGGATTCATGGTCAGTAAGAAGGTAATAGAAGTAGACCCTCCTGAGCTAAAAGTCATACTTAAGATGCCATCACCACGGATGGAGAAAGAAGTCCAAGTATTCCTGGGTAAACTACAATACATATTGCCAATTGACTTCTATCTGTAAACCCATTTTCAAACTTCTCTGAAAGGATTCAACTAAAATCTGGAATGAAGCCTGCTAAGAAGCCTTTGAATGAATCAAGAGACACCTCACCCAGCCTCTGGTGCTTATGCCTCGGTAGCTAGGTTTCCCTCTCCTTTTATACTTGACCGTCACATAAACCACAACAGGGACTCTGCTATCCCAATACATTGAAGAATCCCATAAGCAAAGAGCCATTTATTATGTGAGTCAAAAATGGATGGGGTATGATGTCAACTACATTGCTTAGGAAAAACTGTGTGTCGACCTGGTCTGGGTAATATAAAAGTTACGGCATTACATGCTAGCGTTCCCCATCAGACTAGTATGCCGTATGGATTCCATCAAATACCTTCTAAAAAATCCCACTCTGTCCAGTCGAATGGCCCTTTGGATGATGTTGCTAGCTGAGTTCGATGTTGTGTACGTCACACAGAAAGATATGAAAAGGAGAAGCATATTCGATTACCTTGTTGATCACCCCATGAAAGGAACCAATGTTTGGGTCTCAGAATTCTCGGACATCTCTTAAGAGGACCTTAGATGGAAAATGTTCTTTAATGGAGCTACCAATAAGAAATAATATGGCATTAGTATACTCTTGATCGCCCCTGATGACTATCACACCCCCATTACCATCAAACTAGATTCCCGTGTACCAATACATGACTGCGTATGAGGCATGTACTGTAGGCCTTAAGAATGGAATCCAACACCTAGACGCCTATGGATACTCTGCCCTCATCTTTCGTCAAATCCTCAAAAAATGGAAAGTCAAATACAATAAGCTCCTACCCTTCCTTGCCCACCTAAAAGAGTTGGCCTCCTAGTTCAAAGATGTCACCTTCCACAACCTGCCTCGTGCAAATAAGAGCCTAGCTGAAATAAAGTTTGTATCAATAAAATATTAGTGTTCCTGTAATTCCGCTCTACTGTGCGCCACTTTGGTATCAGAGCCTGGTTAATTCAGATATGTGATTATAATTATGTTGATTGATTTTAGTTTATGTTTTGTTATTAAAATTAATATATGTGGTTATAATCTTTGTATAATAATTAGGCTAAAACTATGTTTGTAAAAATTTAACTTGGTTATCCATAACTAAATAACGTAATTAATCGTTTAAAATTATTATTCACCCGTTTATAATTTACAAAACCCATACATGTTGCAAAGCCCATACGTCCGTTATAGCCGTCGCCGAAACAGTGGATTTTAAGGTTGCAACACCCTGATAGGAGGTCTTAGGTACTAGTAAATTATATAATGTAAGAACAAGGTATTTTAAACGATTCTTTATAATTTTTGGCACCCTGGATAGATAAACAAGAAACTATGTATAATAATGAATTACATATTGATAAAAAATCCCAAAATGATATAACTAAAATTAGTAGTACTTTGAATAGTTTAACTGATATGGTGCTTGGCTGGGTAAAACGCACAGACATACACAATATAATTAACCAAAATTATATTGAATGTAAATTAGATGGTACTGAGTTTAATTTAGACAAAATTCAACTCAAACTAGACACGCTTGAACAAGTCTCAAACATAGATTTAAAAGAGGAAACTAAAAATAAAATTGATGCACTATTAACAAAAATAAATGCATATACTGCACACACTAGATAAACAATTGGAATGAGTGACCCCGGTGATACAACCACATCACAGTTGTATTATGGTACACCAGAAGAGATAAAAACATCTCAACTGGTTGATTTTAATTTTAATGAATTTGTTAATGTTAAAGAAATTTTAGATTATTGGAGACATTTATATAAAGACCCTAATCTAAATATTTATGAACGTAATAGGCTAATTAACCAAATACAAAACACATATTTGGAACATGAATCCTTGTTAACCCACTTCAACTATGAGTTAGAAGACACTAATTCATCAGATGAATAAGATTACCCTCACATAGTAAACTGTAGTGATGGTAAATGGAAAGCGAAATAACCCCTTCCAGAATTCTGTGATTGGGAAGATTTTGAGCAAAAACTTACAACTTCCGATAAAATAAAAGAGGAATTTGTTAATACTGGTAACATGTCACAAGCATCTACTAGTGGTGTTAAACCGGAAGAACCAAACTCGCTCTTCCTTAGACACAATGATTTTAATAAATATAATGTTTCCCAATATGGTATTTATTTAAATCTTAGGAATGTTCCTTTTAAAAATAAAAAACATACCAGTGATGAATGGGCACAATCCATGTCCATTCTCATCACTAATTATAAAAATACATGGTCTAAAGAAAAAAATTTAGACTATTTGGCCGCTACCCTACAAGGAGACGTCCTACAATGGCTCCAACAGTGGAAAAAAATGAACTTAGGTAAAAAACAAAAATCTTATTTACTCCAAAACTTTAAATCTTTTGATGAAATCTTAAATGGATTTGTCATCTTAATAAAAGAAAATCTAAGCAGATATACTGGAGAACCCAAAATCCAAGAAGATGCATGTTACATATTATCTAAACTGGAGCTATGTAACATTTGTCAATTCGAAGAATTTGTGGATACATATAAAAATTACTATTTTAAAATAAATCCACCTGACCATAAACACTGGTTAGAATAATTCTTCCACAAACTCCCAAGCCCATGGGATGAAATTGCAATTAAAACTTATCCTGAATGGCTAATTAAGCTTAATAAGGAGGATAATTTGGGTTACCAGATTAGTTGGCTCATAAGATACATAACAGAAAAATGTGCAGACGTAAAAGCTAAGAAACAGGTGAAAAGACAAATTACCCGTCCCGCAACAGGTTCTAAATGTTGCGATAAAATACTTAAAGAAAACTGGAAAATAAGTTGTACACCTCCACATTCCCCATATAAAAAATATAGGAAACGTAGGTTTAAATGGAAGCCTTGGAAAAAACCAAGAACCTCCATTTCCAAGCGTAAAAAATATGTTAGGAAACCCAAAATACCTAAAAAGGGTATTAAAAAAATGTAAATGTTACATTTGTAATGAGGAAGGCCACTATACATCTGATTTCCCGCGTAAAGGCAAGAGTGCAAAAAAGATGATCAAGTTTCTTGAAGACCAAGAACTTGAAGTATCTTTTGGTGATGATATTTTAGACATCTCTGATGATGAAATCTTGTATGAGTTGGACTCAGAGTTAAATACTTCTGATGATGAGATAATTTTCATTTTCAACACCATGGAAATCCAACCTCCTCATGAAAATGAGTTACAATCCATGACTCTAAAAGATGTTGTTGGAGAAGAAATAACTTTCACTAACGACCGACTAGAGGACATTCATAACCAAAAACAATTGGTTAAAAAAGAGGAAATTTATAAATTGTCTAAATTTAATTTTCTCTTAACACGAATTTTTGAAAATTTTGTTGGGAATACTACTGCTGGTTCCATAGACAATGAAACAGCGGAGATTGCCCTTTTTTATCTAAAATATATTAAAAGATGGAAGAAAAAAATCCTAATATTAAATATATCCATGTAGGTCTAATCCAAATCTGCATCACTGCCTTATTTAGACAAGGTATGGATACCCCTATTGTCGTTCTTGTTTTAGATAAGCGATTTACTAATCCAATGAACACCATTATAGGAGGAATCCAATCCAACTTGGTAAATGGAATAATTTGGTTTAACATCAAACCAAATTTTTTCATCTCTATTGATGACCCTAACATTGAAGAAACTATTAGAATTAAAATTCAAACGAAGGGTATAGGGATGAAAGACACTTATAAAAATTTGGCAATTAATTGGAAAACAATCCATGAATTGACCAATTTACCTGAAACTAATATACAAATTTTTGATAAAAACATTATCGAAATTTTTGAACCTAGGTCATTTGAAACAGCAATACAGCCTAGGCTAAGTAATTGGCGTGATTTGGAAATACCAAAACAATGGATATTACCCCAAATTATGGATGATCCACATAAAAACATCCAACCTAATGTGGAGCTTCAGGTATCAGGAAATACGGTTTACTTTAAGAATCAAAATTCTGACTGGCAAACCAATTTCCTTGATAATGACTGGAATAAATTAAAAGGAAAAAACATTTTAAAAGAAGAACCTAGTGATAGAAAAAAAAACTATTGCTATGAAAAATATCCAAGTTCCAATTTTACCTGGAACTTCTTATTCTAAACATGATGGAGCTTCACCTAGGTAGGGAGGAAATTATCTTTTCTCGTAGCCATGGGAAGAAGAGATATACTTGTGTCTTAGGATATTTTAATTTTGCAGGTTATAAACAATATAGCTTGTGTACATTAGTTGATACAGGAGCAACAATATGTTCTTTTAGACCTAATGCACTTCCACCTGAAAAGTGGATTAAAATGAAGCGTCCTATTGCTATAACCAGCATCAGTGGGACTCAAAGTTTTATTGAATTAAAAGCTAAAAAAGTAGAGATTTGGTTTAATGATAAAAAATTCATTATCCATAAAATCTTATGTTTCCCTGAAATGCATGGAGATTTTATTCTAAGTAATAATTTTATCTCAGAATATTTACCCCTCTCCATAAATGAAGGAACCATAAGCCTAACCCTTAAGAAGGAAGTAGTAGAAATCCCTCTACTACAACAACATAAATATAAGTGCAATAAAAACTTTGCACCAATAAAAAAGGAAAATAACTTAAAGCCTTATATGAAACACATTGGCTTTATACAATTCTTCACGATAATTTTAGTGAAAACCCACTAAAATTATGGGATTAAAGTCCACAGTTTTGTAATTTAAAGTTGAGGGATCCTAATATCATTATTAGAGTCAAACCTATGGTTTATACTCGAAATGATATGGTTGAATTTGACATTCAACTCAAGGAACTCTTGAAGAGTTAAAACTTATTGAAGACACAATAAGTTCGCACTCTGGTCGAGCTTTCATGTTGAAAAAACACAATGAAATTGTTAGAGGTAAGCCTAAAATGGTATCAACTATAAAAGGCGTAATGAACATCTTGAGTTTGATGGATATTTTATCCCTCGAAAAGATGTGTTAATTAACCAAACTAAAGGTAAAAAGTTCTTTAGTAAATTTGATTGTAAATATGGTTTTTGGCAACTAAAGATTACTAAAGATTCGAAACCACAGACTACTTTCAATACTCCTCAAGGACATTACCAATGGAATGTAATGCCTTTTGGATTAAATACTGCACCTCAAATCTTTCAGAGATGGATGGATAAAATTTTCCATGATCTTAAAGATTTATGCGTAGTATATATAGATGATATTCTTATTTTCTCAAAAATCATTGAAGAACATAAGAAACATCTAAAAATATTTTTTGAAAAAGATACAAAAACATGATATCATTCTCTCCCCTAAGAAAATTGATGTGGAAAAAACTGAAATCAATTTTCTTGGCATAATCCTTAGCCAGGATGGATTACAATTACAGGATCACATTATCTCTAAAATAAGAGATTTTGATGAAAATATTCTTGATAAAAAGCAATTACAAAGCTTTTGGGGAATTTTAAATTATGGTAGATATTTTATTCTTCACCTCTCCCAAAAATAATTGCCTTTGCTTGAAAAACTGAATAAACAAAATGAATTTTTATGGACTAAAAAAGATTCCATGAATGTGAGTAACATTAAACAATATGTTGCATCACATTGCCCCAAAGTTTATTTTCCCCAAAATGGAGATAAACTTATTTTGGAAATGGATTCTTCAGATTCATGTTGGGGATGTGTGTTAAAAGCCATACCAACAAGAATTTGGAATGAACCTCAATATGTTTTTTCTGGCATTAGAAGTAGAAAAACTTCTATTCCAAAATCTATTCAAGAATATGAATTGATTTGTGGTTAGAACTCTGGAAAATTCATACCAAATGAATTAAATTATATCATTTTTGAGAAGGAGTTACTAGCCATTAAATTAGCCATCAAAAAATTCCATATTTTCTTGGCTGCTAAAGGTTATCATGTTGTTCGTGATTTTTTGGTCAACAAAAAGAACATTTTGGAAGGCCGCGGATTAAAATGGTTTAATCAAATTGTTGTTTACACCTTTGAGGTAGAACACTTGAAAGGTGAAAATAATTTCCTTGCTGATTTTCTAAGTAGGGAAATCTAAAACCCACTAAACCAATGGAGAATTTTCATGTGATATTCATATATTCACTAAAAAGTGTGAATATGCGTTAAGTTTTCATTAAACAAGTGGAGACTTTCTTATCCTTGCAGACATGAGTAAAAAGGTTCAGGGTGAATGGGTCACCATTGCTAAAAAGGTAAAGACCCAGGATACTTGTTCAGCTAAACCAGTTGCTCCTTCAACACCGAGTAAACAACAAGGTGTTACTTCATCTTCTACACCGTTGAAACCACGGCCTATGTATGTTATTTTTTGTTGATGCAAACCTGGCATTTACTCCAATTGGTTCCAATGCCAATTGCAAGTAAATGCTTTCCCTGGCGCATGTTTTCAAAAATACAATTCTAAGCTAGAGGCAATTAAGGCCTGGGAGGAATTTATTAAACGAATTGCCCCTCCAAATTTAATTTATCAATTTTCAAAACTTCAAACTAAGGAGCATACCCCTGATTCCATAGTTGATGATTTTTACAACCCCGGTAGTTTATATGATATTTATAAACCTCTACTTGATTCTTGGAAAAATCATGTGGAAAATAAAAATAAAGACTTTAGAAGACACTTTAGTCTTTTGGCTAATAGCATTGTAGAACAAACTGCAACGCTTGATTCTCTTAAATCCCTTACTCTTCAAATGATAAAAAAAATCGATTATGAAAATGAAGAGTTTTCCATGGATAAAATTAAGCTCTTTTTATCCATCTCCGATATTTTGCAAAATGAATTTTCTGACAAAATTTTTAATAAAATTCGGAGAATCAATCTTTTCGAGAAGGCAAAACACCTTCTCCCTGCACATATTTTTGTTCAAGAAATTTCTTCACATGTTCAGGACCATGATTTAAAAATTAAAAATATTTTAATTAAACATGGTGAATTCCTCAATTTTAATGATCTTATTCCAAAATTACATTTGTTCGCTGAAGATGATTGGGACAATGAAGCCTTTGAATGGGGACTAGTAAACAAATTAGTCTTCAAAAACCAAATCCCAAGTTGTTTTGCGTAATTCCCCATGATGATCAAAACCATGATTCAACATTTCGTGGAGGAAAAGTATCGTTACACCCGGTACTTTACCATTGATATTTCCAGCACTACTGGATGGTGGGCTAGAGAAAACTTTTATGCTCCTTATCAAATTTGGAACCTCCGTGCTACAGAAGGGTATAATTGGGATCAATTGGACAAACAAGACCAATATGACATTACAGCTATTCCCTACCTTAACACGGAATTGAATTGGAGTAAGGTGTGCATCCCTAAGTGTGCTTTCATTGCTTGATTAGTGTTTAGGAAGGCCATTAACACTCGAGTTAAGCTGCTAGAGTGGGGAATTCTCTGACAATGACTAGTGTGGGCTGTGTGGTGCTCAGAGGGAAACATATAACCACCTTTTCTCTCAATGTATCCTTAGTAAAGGTATTTAGGAGGAAGTAATGCTTAGGAACCAGTGCTACAGGTAGTTTCAAAGTTTGGATAGAAAGATGGCTAAGGCCACTGCTAACCACTCTACCAAGACTTTATGTGACAAGATAAGATCCCTTTCTTTCACTACTACTATTTACTGCATTTGGATGGAGAGAAACTCTAGGTGCTTTGAGCATGTCTTCAATTCCCTAGACACCATTGTGAAGGGTATTGAAAACATGGTTAGAGCCAAAGTTCTCACTTGGAAGAAGGATAGAAGGAACTATGCTAACTGGATGGCTTGTATGTATTGGAACATTCCTGAAGACAGGCTGTTGAGCTAGTTTTGGTAGTCTCCTACCTTGGTGTTTTGTTTCCTTTGGGGTATGCCCCAGGGAGGTTAGTTTTGTGGGGACTCCTTTTTGCTGGTTTCCTTTGCTTTGTTGTTGTTGCCTTTGGGGTATGCCCCTGGGCTTATGTTTTCTGAGGTCTTTCCTCTTCTCTTGTAAAGTTCCTTTTCTGGTTTATACACATAATTTTCCCAAAAAAAAAAAAAGTCTTTACACAGAATGAGAGCAAAAATTTATGGTCACAGATGGTAAATGACTATTTGTCACCAACCAATCCATTAATTATGTGGTCACGGCTACCCAAAAAAGGGAAGTTGAAATGTTCTTGGATATTTTACACAAGAAAATTAACTTATTTGTTCCGTTTGAATTACTGACCAATGCTGAGGAGTATGAGGAAGCCCAACATCATGCTCAAAGCCCAATAAACTCTATGTCCTTTGGCTCCATTGCAGAAGCCAACATTGTCAATGCATTGGAAGGATGACACTTGGACGGCCTGGAAGAACCCACTTGGACGACTTCAAATTATCCATCACACACAGTGGGACCCATGTGTAATCAGTAGACAGCTGACGCACGCAATGACACACGCCTACCGAAGATAAAACATACTCATCATGGCACTGTTCATCTTTTGACGATTAAAACAAATCGGATGAAAGAGTTACTATGCGGAATTACTGTGCAGGTCATCATCAACACTATGCAGCACTGTGCAGAACTATTCACTTTTGAAAAAAAGAAAAGTGAATTGTCGTTTGTAATTATTAATTTTCCTTTTAATCTTTTATTCAAATTTAGTTCATAATTTTTTAATTTCGTTGGATATAAAGCAGAGTCCTCGGACATTTATTAGGTAGATTTTCCTAAGATTAGAAATTAGAAGATGTATGATACTCTCTCTCTCCTGTAATAAATTTCTCTTAGATTGTATAATTTGATTGGTTTTCCCGTATTGTAAAATAAAGTTTGTATCAATAAAATATCAGTGTTCCTATAATTCCTCTCTACTGTGCGTCACTTTGGTTGGCTTCCATAGTCGACATACATGAAGAATAAAAATTGCCCCTTTCATGTTTCAGAAACAAGCTATGCCCACCCACTGCTACCACATTGAGCACGTCATTGAGGAAGATTCCGATATGGTCAGGTTATGGTACTATGACATTTGGTGCCTCCTTAAACATGGTAGGTATCCCCAAGATGCGGATAAAAAAGACCATGCGACCCTTCACAAATTGGTTTCCTAGTATATCATATGCGACAAAGCGTTGTTTAAGAGAAACTTTGATGGAACCCATTTACACTGGATAACAGGGGCTGATGTTGAAGAAATAATGCAGAAAATCCATAGTGGGGAATACGAGACCCACATGAACGACGGTCATATGCTCGCTAAGAAGATCATCTGTCAAGGGTACTATTGGACCACATGGTTCAAGATTGCACTGCCTATGTTCGAAGATGCCTCAAATGCCAATAGTTTGCCAATATCCAACACTTACCTCCTCGAGAGTTGTACAATATGACCTTTCCCTGGCCTTTCTCCACTTGGAGCATTGACATCGTAGGAAGGTTACTCGCAAAGTTTCAAACGGTCACGAATTCATCTTGGTTACCATTGATTACTTCACCAAATGGGTCAAAGCTCAATCATACGCAGTACTGAATGCTAAGAAAGTGGCCAAGTTTGTCAAAAAGAACATCATCTGCAGATACAGAATTCCCCAAGAGCTCGTATCAGATAATGGGATCTACTTCGAAGTTGAGGTCATAAAACTAGTTGATGAATAAGGATTCAGAGACACAAATCTTCTCCTTACTGACCCCAAACCAATGGTGTTGTCGAAGTTGCTAATAAAATCCTCAAAACCATAATTAGCCAGATGACACAAAGTTATTGAGATTGGGCCGACCGAATCCCTTATGCCTTCTGGGGCTACCGCACTTCAATCAGAACGCCTAGTGGGGCTACCCTTTATTCTATAGTGTACAGTATGGAAGCGGTCATACCCGTTGAGATATAAATACCTTCCCTCCAAGTCATGCTCGAGAGCAAAGTTAGCAAAGAAGACTAGCATCAAAGCCGCTTTGATCAACTGTCGCTCTTGGATAAAAGCACTATATCATATACAGGGGTATCATTGCTGGATAGGGCGATCATTCAACCGCAAAGCCAAGGATCATGGTATCCAGGAAGGAGACCTTGCCCTCAAGGAGATCATAGAACCCGTCTAGGACCCCAAAGGGAAATTCAAATCAAATTGGAACGGCCCCTACATTGTGAAGAAAATTATCTCAAGAGGTGTCGCTATGCTCACAGACCTCGATGGAGAAGAAATGGCGTGTCCAGTCAACTTGAAACGTCTCAAGAAATTTTACACTTAGTCTAAAATCTCGACGCGCTATGACTCTTCTCATCCCACTTCTAAAAAAATTCTTGATTTCCCCTACCCAAAACTACGTAGGACCCTCCTAAAAACATTTTCTTTTCAAATTGGAACTCATAAAAAATTTCAAAATCCCCAGAGGTACGTTGGCAACCTATACGCCATACATGGGCCCGATCCCCTTTTTTTTTACAAAATTCTATTATTTCCTAATCTCCGAGAATAGCAGTCCATCTTATCATTTACCTGAACAAAAGGATTATGTATGCATTAGCGATTGATATAGATAAGTCAAATGCAAAACACATCAAAAGTCACAACAAAATATGATCAAAATCATTTTTATTTCTTATTAAGAAATACATCATTGTTACATGAAGTGTCAATGAAAAGAGTTAAACAATCACCCCTTCCACTACTAAACCATCCTTAAATAAACCTAATACACAAAAGTTATTCCACTTTCCCAAAAATACAAAACACCAAAATTACCCTAGCTTAACTGAAAAATCACCCAAGCTTCAAAAGACATTGCCTTTAACTGTCCGACGGCCCCGCTTCGTCATCATTTTTGGCCTCCGAAGGTCCCCAAGTATCCCACTCCTGGTTAACACTCTGTATGTGCTCCGTAGAGCGATATGCCCTAACAAGCCTGAATAATACCATAACACCTACCTCCATGGTGTCGAAGGCAATAAACCACCTTTGACCGGTCTCTTTCGCCATGATTTTCTCTATTATCGCTTCCACAATCACTTCAAGTAGTCCCCAGACACATGCCAGGCTCCTCCCATAGATTGTGACAAATGGGTAGACAGCCGACGGCACTACCACAAGGAGCCCAGCATCATCCGCGGTGATTCAGTCAAATCCTCCACCGGGAAGAAGTTCGTTATGAGAGGGGGCACAATTTATTCCGACCTAACTTAGCACAGAATCCGCCAGGGAAAATAGAAGAAAGTCTAGCGAAGGCCAACCAATTGCACATACGGATACTCTCGAAGCTGCAAGTTTTCCCACCATGGCACTAACCAACGAAGACACCGGGCTTCGTGCTCCACCGAGAAGTTGACCTAGTTCTATTCCGATGGGCCAAAACTGAAAAAGGTTGGACAAAGAAATTAGGCACACCCGCCAAGGGGTACTCAGGAGGGCCCGCCAAATGAAACCTCTCTATAAGCCACATGAACAGCAATACCCGGCTCCCCCTCTGAAAGTCGTAACGACCCTCCTTCTAAGCATCAAGGGCGCTCAAGGTCTCAGTGTAACACCTCGTATTTTTAATAATTTTTAAATATTGGATTAATTAAATAAAATATGGGAAATTAATTTATAATTAATCCGGATTAAAATAAATATTAACTAACGATACGAGGGTTAGTATTTATTGATGTGAATTATATTGATTATTACTTGGGGAATCAATTAATGTGTGACTATGAATTTAGTGAAATTATCGCGAGTGAAAAATACGACATTTACAGTAATTAAGTCGGGGTGCGCATGTAATTTAATAAGAAATAATTTATTTTTAAGTCATCCTTATGGTCATTTTGAGTGCGCCAAAGTATCTGGAAGGGTCAAGATATTCATAATCTACCCGGGGGTTTAGTTTGGGTCCCGGGGCAGTTTTAGGCCAAACCGACACCCCGGGAAGGCATTTTGGACATTTGCATTTTTGGAGAAATAACACCTACGAATTTCTAAGTGCAATATATCTGATTAAAAGGAGGGTTAGGGCTAATTACATGAGAAACAAAGAGAAGCCACAGAGAGGCCATAGGATGAAGAGGAGAGGAGTTCCAAGTCTAGAGCCACCACCACCACCATCGCCGGATTGTAGATCGAGGAGAGGAGAACACCTATATACCCATCATCTTCAATGAATGAGACCTACCAAAATAGGCAAGTGTTTAATCTTGAAAACTTATAGCATATATAATATCCATGTTAGTGTAGGTTGAATTAACTAAGAAATTCATGTGATTTGAATGAACTTTTGAAGACATATATCATTATCTTTGGTGATTTTGAAATAGAATAGGATCCTCCAAGTAGGTAGTATGAAACCAACGAAATTATATTGAATCTTGATGAAGAAATCAGGTTTTTGATGGGTATGATTGAATTGTAGAACAATTTCTTGAATTTGAAGAAGTCTAGGAAATTGCGTAAATTAAGTCGTCGTTTTAGAAACTATTTTGAGTCGTTTTGGTTTAATAAATGGATATTATGTTCGCGAAGCCTCGTAGAAAATTTTGTTTTCTGCATTTTGTTCTCTGATACGTTTTTTTTCCAAAATGACTCCAAAATGCCTCAAAAATGCATTTTAAAAATTTTGGCAAATTCGTGGGGGAAATTTTAAGAAGTGTTATTTTTAGTTATTATTCCGTTGGAGGTTGCCTAGATTGATTGATTGTGATTGTTGTTCTATAATAAGGACATTAGGCATGAAGTGGAGATTAGGTTTACATAAAGTGAGACGAATAAATATTGGGATAATTGAGAAAATTGTTCTGATTGAGTTAAAACCTAGCGACGTAGTTAATTCGAGGGAAATGGAATAACCCACAATGATTATTAGGGTAAATTAATAGTGGGAGAATTGGGTTAATTATGTTAAAAGGTTCTTGGGTAGTGAATCATCCTTGGGAAAATACGATGGGGAGAATATTCATAAGTTGATAAATATATCGGTAGTATTAGTAAAAAAAATTCTACGTATGAATTATAATATTCGGGTTGTGTGTATACCTACTAATTTATAAAGGTGGTGTGAATACCTATTGCTTGATTTATTATGTATATTGACATACCTACGCTTCTTTCTATCGCGTTATGTTGTGAAGGATACAGTCTTATCTTGAGGAGCCTTCGAGGGGATATTTTTCTTGTACCTCAGGACATAGGACTTAGGTTAAATTGACATTTGTGTGAACAATGGTATTGAACGGTTATTTGGGTGCGTTGGTATGTGTGTGACCCAAAGGCTTAGGACTATGTTAGCCTCCTGATGCAATTCAAGGAGCTGAATATGCTGGAGATGAACGCGGGGCTGATCATACACATGGGAGTGGAGATAAATTTACACGAGACCCTTTGTCACTTTCTAGTAGTCCAATTACAAGACTTAGAGCCAAACATTTTAAATAATAACTTATTGGGCTGATCCAAGAGAAGTGGGATGATTTTGAAAAGATGGAGACCAAGATGGACCCAAATGATAATCAAGGCTTAGTCCATGTCATTAAAGAAATTTGGGGAGATAATTATCATGCAAAAATGTGACCATCATGTTCACACCATAAATGGGCATGAATTTATCTATTTTTAAGATTAATAAATGGGGGGTGAATCTAGTCTTGGATGGTTATCTTTAAATACAATGAACTTAGTCATTTAGTCATATTTTGTTGTTTTTCAAGTCCAAGTGGCCTAAAAAACGTGGGAGCTTGTTTACTTTGACAATTGTGTTGTTTTAATGTTGTATTTATTTCATTTCCTATTCTTGGAGGGTTGTTCCAAGTATAAATGAGGGGAGCTACGAATTTCGTAAGCACTTTTTGACATAAACTAATATTATTGTGAGGTATTTTTGTTCCTCTTGGTTCTTAAGAAAACTTTCTGAACTTATCAAAATAATCTTGTGGCATTCAAACAACCAAACTTATCACCTTGATTCATGAGAGATTCTTGGGTTTCTTGGTGTGACATTTTAATCCTTTGTAGTCTTGGTTCATATCTTACTGGGTAACGGGTCAAGGCTCAACAAATATTGTTTATATGATCTTGGGTTCTTTAACCATCATTGTTATTGGGTTTCATCACAATTATTGGTGGGGTTGATATCGTTTGGTATCAGAGCCTATTTCTAAGGCAAGTTTGACTATTCTTTAATTTTTTATTTTTTATTATTTCCTCCTTTAGAAAAAAAATAAAAAAATAAAACAAAAGGGGAAAAAAGGGGTTTAGGAGGTGAGAAACAAGATTGAACACAAAAATTATATGCGTTCTTTATTTTTCGTATTGCTGAAACCTTAAAAAATGTGTGATTCATTCATTTTTTTTCTCACGCAATCAAATTCCTTACCTTGTGATGAGTTTTGATTTGTTCCTCAATCTGAATTGTTGGTGGTTAATTTGAATTTTTTTATTGAGTTCGATTAAGAACTAAAGAGGACACAAAAGAGTGGAAAAGGGCAAGAGAGTGTGAGATCATAAGAGGGTAAAAGCCATTTTGAGTGAAAACACGGGTGTGAGTGAAACACACGAGGGAGTGCTTGTGAGGTTTCTAAACTTTTTTTAGATTATAAACATGTCCAATATTCAAAAAGAATACACGACCGAAGAAGTTCAACAACCATTTGTTCCGAACCTTCAAATGCAAGCATTGATAGGGGAGATGAGGCGCATGTTGAGGGCTAAATTAGAACCTATTCAATAGAGGTTGGATAGGGTAGAAGCGAGAACACCTAGGGGGAAGCAACAAGACATTCCCAATAATAGGCAATAAGGCGGGCGTATTCCATGGGGAAATGTTGAGGAAGAAGTAGAGTTTGAGGAGTTTGATTTGTCAAATGTGAATCGGGGTAGGTTTGGGCATGGTTATGAGAATAGAGATGTTAGGATGTCTAGAACTAAGAAGGATAATGACTTAGGCAATATAAAGATTAAAATCCCGTCTTTCCCAAGTAAAAATGATCCTGAAGCTTATTTGGAGTGGGAAACTAAAATCGAGATGGTGTTGATTGGAACAACTATTCAGGGATGAAGAAGGTTAAATTGGCTGTAATTGAATTCACCGATTAGGCCATTATTTGGTGGGATCAATTACTTATTAATAGGAGGAGGAATAAAGAGCCACCCGTTGAAACTTGGGATGAGATGAAAATGCTTATGAGGAGGTGATTTGTACCCAACCACTACTATAGGAATTTGTTTCAAAAATTACAGAGATTAACTCAAGGTTCCAAGTGTGTGGATGAGTATTACAAGGAGATGGGGGTAGCTATGATCCGAGCTAATGTGGAAGAGGAACGGGAAGCCAACATGGCTAGGTTTTTGCACGACTTAAACCGTGAGATTCCTAATATAGTCGAGTTGCAGCACTATGTTGAGTTGTCGGATATAGTCCATGAAGACATAAAGGTGGATGAACAACTAAAGCGAAAGGTGTCAATAAGGAAGGGACAATTTGTGTATACCAACAACACATGGAAGACAACCCCTAAAAGGGAAGAGAATGTACAAAATAAGCAAAAATTTGAACCCTTTAAGAATGCCAAGTCAGTAACAACCACAACTTCAGGTAACACCGATACTTATACTTCTAAAACAAATGATATTAAGTGTTTTAAATGTCAGGGACGTGATCACATAACCATCCAAAGTGTAAACAAAAGGGTGACAGTGATCAATGCACAAGGAGAGCTTGAGTCGGAGAATGAAGAAGAATTAGATGATGACATGCCACCTTTGGAAGACATTGATGATGAGCAAAATGTTGTTATTGGAGATTTATTAATAGCGAAGCGAGTTCTCAATGTGCAGTTTAAGGAAGAAGAATGTAACCAAAGGGAGAACTTGTTTCATACTAGGTGTTTTATAAATAACAAAGTTTGCAACATTATTATTAATGGGGGGAGTTTCACAAATGTGGCCAGCACTGATTTGGTGGAGAAATTGTCATTAACAACGTTGAAACAACCCCGCTCCTACAGACTTTAGTGGTTGAATGAATGTGGTGAAATTAAGGTGACGAGGCAAGTGTTGGTGGCATTATCCATTGGCAAATATGAGGATTAGCTACTTTGTGATATGGCCCCTATGTATGCATGCCATTTATTGTTAGGGAGGCCATGGCAGTTTGATCGAAAGGTAACGCATAATGGATTCACAAATAAGTATTCTTTTACTCTTAAAAATCAACCTATCACTCTTGTGCCATTAACACCAAAAGAGGTTATGGAGGACCAACTAAAGCTGCAAAGGTCAAATGAAAAGAAGAGAGAAAAAGAAAGGAAGGCCGAAGTTAAGAAAAAAGAAAATGAGAAAAAGAAGTTGAGAAAAAAGAAATTGAGAGAAAAAAGTTGAGAAAAAAGAAATTGAGAGAAAAGAAGTTAAGAAAAAAAATATGAAAATAAAGAAAGAGGGAAGAAGTTCAATTACGTTGCAAAACAAAATTGAGATCAAGAGAGCATTATTTTCACATCAACCTCTTATCATACTCATGTACAAGGAGGCTCTTTTATGTACTAATGATTTGGCGGGTTCATTACCGAGCAATATTGTTTCTCTTTTACAGGAGTTTGAAAATGTCTTTCCCGAAAAGGTACCTCATGGCTTGCCTCCAATTAGAGGAATTGAACATCAAATTGATTTCATACCTGGTGCATCACTTCCAAACCGACCTGCCTATAGGACCAATCCATAAGAAATAAGAGAGCTTCAAAGGCAAGTAAGTGAATTAATGGAGAAAGTGTAAGTGCGAAAAATCACGAGTCCTTGTGTGGTTCCGGTGCTGCTAGTTCCTAAGAAGGATCGGACATGGAGGATGTGTGTTGATTATCGAGCCATCAACAACATAATGGTAAAGTATCGTCATCCAATTCCTAGATTAGATGATATACTGGATGAATTGCATGGTTATTGTATTTTTACAAAAATTGATCTTAAGAGTGGATATCATCAGATTAGGATGAAAGAAGGTGATGAATGGAAAACTGCCATTAAAACTAAATATAGCTTGTATGAGTGGTTAGTAATGCCTTTTGGTTTAACTAATGCGCCCAGCACTTTTATGCGTTTGATGAACCATGTTTTGCGTGCATTTATTGGAAAATTTCTAGTTGTATACTTTGATGATATCCTAATTTATAGCAAAAGCTTGGAAGAACATGTAGTACATTTGAAATCTATTTTAGATGTGCTAGGTGAAAAAAAAGTTCTTAGCTAACCTCAAAAAGTGAAACTTTTGCATGGATAAGCTTGTGTTTCTTGGCTTTGTTGTTAGTTCTAAAGGAATTGAAGTGGATGAGGAAAAGGTGAAAATAATCCAAGAGTGGACAACGCCTACAAAAATCAACCAAGTGAGGAGTTTCCACGCCCTATCTAGCTTTTATAGATGGTTTGTGCATGATTTTAGTAGCTTGGTCGCCCCTCTCACTGAAGTCATCAAGAAAAATGTGTCGTTTAAGTGGGGAAAAAAACAAGAAAGGCATTTAATCTGATCAAAGAAAAGTTAACTAGTGCACCTTTGCTTGTTTTACCTAACTTTACTAAAACATTTGAAATCAAGTGTGATGCTTTAGGAATAGGTATTGGAGTTGTTTTGATACAAGAAGGTCGTCCAGTTGCCTATTTTAGTGAAAAGTTGAGTGGCACAACCCTAACCTATTCCACTTATGATAAGGAGATGTATGCTCTGGTGAGGGCTTTGAAAATTAGCAGCACTATCTATGGACAAAGGAATTTGTGATTCACACAAATCATGAATCCTTAAAACATTTGAAGGGACAACAAAAGTTGAACAAACGTCATGTCAAGAAGGTGGAATTCATTGAAATATTTCCTTATGTGATCAAATACAACCAAGGTAAGGAAAATGTGGTAGCTGATGCATTATCCAGAAGGTATGCTTTACTTTCCATCTTAGACACAAAATTGCTTGGTTTTAAATACATTAAGGATTTGTATAAGCAAGATTTTGATTTTAGTGATGTGTTCAATGCATGTGAAAAAGTGGCAATTAAAAAGTTTTATAGGCATGATGGATTTTTGTTTCGAGAAAATAAATTGTGTGTGCTTATGTATTCTTTGCATGAATTGCTTATGAGAGAAACTCATGGTGATGGTTTAATGGCTCATTTTGGTGTAGCTAAGACTTTAGGAATTTTACATGATCTTTTTTTTTGCCTCATATGAAACGTGATGTGGAAAGAATTTGTGAGATATGTATCACTCGTAAATAGGCCAAGTCAAAGTTGAAACCCATGATTTGTACACCCCTTTGCCTAATGACCCTTGGATTGATATGGATTTTGTTTTAGGTTTACCTAGGACTAAGAGGCGAAGAGATTCAGTTTTCTGGTGGTAGATAGGTTCTGTAAGATGGCACACTTCATTTCATGTCATAAAACTAATGATGCATCGCATATAGTTGATTCGTTTTTCAAAGAAATTGTTAAGTTACATGGCATGCCTAGGACCATTGTTTCTAATAGGGATGCAAAGTTTTTGAGTTACTTTTGGAAGACTTTATGGGGAAAGTTGGGAACCAAGATATTATTTTCTACTACTTGTCATCCACAAACTGATGGCCAAACTGAAGTAGTGAATGGAACTTTATCTTCTTTGTTGCATGTTATCGTTAAGAAAAATTTAAAAGTATGGGAGGATTGTTTGCCACATGTTGAATATGCTTACAATAAAAGTATACATTCTGCAACATAGTTTTCACCATTTGAAATTGTGTATGGGTTTAATCCATTATCACCTTTGGATTTAATTCCTTTACCTTTGAGTGAACATGTAAATTTAGATGGCAAAAAGAAGGCCGAATTTGTAAAGAAGCTTCATGAAAAGGCTCGGATGAACATTAAAAGGAGGACTGAACAATATGTCCATCAATCCAATAGGTTGGACTTGAGGAAGGAACGTTTTCCAAGTAAACGACGTTCAAAACTCCTACCTCGAGGTGATGGACCTTTTCCAATTTTGGAACGCATCAATGACAATGCATATAAGCTTTAGTTACCAGGTGAGTACGGTGTTAGTACAAGATTTAATGTTGCTGATTTATCTCCTTTTGATGCAGTTGATGATTTGAGGATAAATCCTTCTCAAGAGGGGGAGAATGATGCAATTCAAGGAGTTGAATATGCTGAAGATGAACGTTGGGCTGATCATACACATGGAAGTGGAGATAAATTTACACAAGACCGTTTGTCACTTTCTAGTGGTCCAACTACAGTACTTAGAGCCAAACATTTTAAGGTTGCACTTATTGGGATGATCCAAGAGAAGTGGGGTGATTTTGAAAAGATGGAGACCAAGATGTGCCCAAATGATAATCAAGGCTTAGTCCATGTCATTAAAGAAATTTGGAGAGCTAGTTATCATGCAAAAATGTGGCCATCATGTTCACACAATAAATGGACATGAATTTATCTATTTTCAAAATTAATAAATGGGGGATGAATCTAGTCTTGGCTGGTTATCTTTAAATACATTGAACTGAGTCATTTAGTCATATTTTGTTATTTTACAAGTACAAGTGGCCAAAAAAACATGGGAACTTGTTTACTTTGACAACTGTGTTATTTTAATGCTGTATTTATTTCATTTCCTATTCTTGGAGGGTTGTTCCCAGTATAAATGAGGGGAGATACGAATTTTGTAAGCACTTTTTAGCCATAAACTAATATTATTGTGAGGTATTTTTATTCCCCTTGGTTCTTAAGAAACTTTCTGAACTTCTCAAGTTAATTTAGTGGCGTTCAAACAACCAAAATTATCACCTTGATTCATGAGAGATTCTTGGGTTTCTTGGTGTGGCGTTTTAATCCCTTGTAGTCTTGGTTCTTATCTTACTAGGTAACGGGTCAAGGCTCAACAAACTTTGTTTATACGATCTTGGGTTCTTTAACCATCATTGTTATTGGGTTTTATCACAATTTTTGGTGGGGTTCATATCACCTCCAATATGTGTGATTGTTATATATGGTTCGAGAGAGATAAATAACCAGTGCTCCTTGTTTGGTACGTGACGTACCGGGCCTTGATAGCAGAGCATGCATGCACCGCAGCTTAGCCTTTGGGTGCCGTATTAGTGTGTGTGTGTGTGTATATATACTTGTGAAATGTTCTACTGTGTGAAATAAGTTGATAAAATGGATAGTGAAATCTAATATAACTTAAGTGCGCGAATACTTAATGTTGAATGTGACGACTCTCTCTCTCTCACTCGAGATAAAAGATGTGAAAATATTTATTAATGTATTACAGGGGGAATATTGGTAGCTATTATGGAATAAAAGAATTGAAGGTTAATGAGTTTGAACTAGTTAGACGTGACAGTAGTGACTAGAATAGTTAGCGGTATGTTAGGCGTGCACATTAGTTGAGAGGTGATAATTTTCAAGCGAGAGCCGCGTAACTAACATGAATAAAATATTTGCTCGTAAGCATTTTAAATAATTGCTAAACTGTTTTTAAAATATTTTCACTCGGTCTTTGACCCATTCTTGCAAATCTATTTTTCTTTGTACCACTATTTTAGGTGTCCAACCACTGGGACGCCAGACATAGGATTTCGTGAATTTGACGTGCTGCAGCTATTGTGGGAGTTACAGATCCTCGATATTAGATGCCTCCACATATATCTTTTCAGCATCTGATGTAGTAGTTTTCAGTTAGGGCATGTTGCCCATTCTTAGTTATTATTCATTTATGAGGCATTATACTCTTTTATTTCAGTTGATGGGATTTGGATTTATTATGTGATTATTTGTTTTGAGACATTTAAACAGGTCATTTATTCTAGTATTATTTATTCATCAGATGTTTTCTCATTTACTATTATTGTATTCATTAGTATGGTGAATGTGATTAATGGTTAAACTGTTGGATAAAAAAATTAATTGTTTAAAAGTTTTTTACACTAGGTTAATTAAGTATTAGGTGATTAATAAATAAATGTTTTTCTACAGTGATGCTAAGAATGAACCAACTGGATATTCTGATTTAATTTAATAAAGGACTTATCACCCGATATTTAATTAGGCGGGGTATCACACTCAGTCAGCGCCATCACCGTAGGATTATGTTGGTAAGACATCCATGCTGTTATCGCGTCCACTTAGGGATTCATCGTCAAGTCCCCTGTCACCAACAAAAGCCTCGCAGTAAGGCCCAAAGCAATAGCTCCAGCAAAGACAACATCCTCAAAACCTCTCAAGAGCATTGAATACATAACCTCCTAAAGAGAAGTAATCCCTCTAGTAACCAATGGTCGAGCCGTCGAAGGAGAAATATTGAACAACTCTGCCAAAAATACCCGGGAAGAATGAAAAAAGTCGGGCATAGTCATCGTCACGCTGAGGCTGACCCCCAACATGGCCGAGAATTCTTCATAAGTGGGACATACCTCATCTAGGCTAAAACGGAAGACATGGTCCTCATGGTAATAAAATTGTACCGTCGCTGCTAGAAAGTTCTAGTCTATGGCTTGATTACCCCACTGAGAAACTTAGCGCAGGTTGAAAGAATCATACTCCACATTATATAGGCACATGGCCTCCAGACCATCAAGGTAAGAGGAGAATTCTTCATAAATGGTAAGAACCATTTGGGAATAAGAAATGAGAAACAAGAAGAGAAATGTGGGTAGTGGTGGAGAAATCACATCACATACCCCTCATTTTATACTCAAAATCCTTGGCAAAAAAATAAGAACTTTGGAAACCCGATTAATTCTCAGCCCTACAAGGACTACACTGATGTGAAGGGAAATGCAATCAAAGCCTAGGGACTCCCCAATACTCAGGCCGAAGGGTCTCATCCATAAGCCCCGTTAACCTAGACATCGACGCATGAGGATGGTGCGGTATGCTCAGTGACTCCCCGCTACTCTGTCAAAAATTGTAGGAAGGGAGAGTAACCTGAATAATCGGAGCCTCCTCTATCGCTATCGACGTGCCACCACCTGTGCTGTGGGCTGATCCCACCGGTGCACTAGTACACCTACTCAAATCCGTGGTGAGTAGAGTCATGTTCTCCGCGTCATGGATACAGGAGAGCATCAACCAGTTCGTCATAAAATCCAGATAATCATAGCTCACCACTGAATTTGTATAGTGCGTATAGGGCTCACCGATCATTGTTGCTGCCCTAGCATCATCTGACATATCTCTCACCCACCTCATGTACATAGGGGAGACGATAGTGGTACCACCACCTCCTCCTCCACAATCTGCCTGACCACCCTCTCCCCTAAGTACCAGACGTACCCAAACTCATGTGCTATCAACCGCCACATTTGCGTATGTAGACCAATCACCCCAGTATCCCGCGGAAGTCATCCCCTGGGGTAGAAGGTCACCTGCAATACTCAATACATAATCAGTATCTAATAAAGAAATGAAGATGCCAAAAAAGAACTCATAAAAGAATGAAAGATAACATGGCCTCTCATCAGGGCATTTAGAGCCTGCAATACATCCGCCAAAGATAAAGACTAATTCAATCGTCAGTTGGACTTCTGCCACCAAAACATCCGACAGAAGTCACTCAAGTCCTCGTCCTTTATGGATATCCACCCTACATTGTGCACAATAACCTCAAAGAACCACGTCTACAAAAGACAGGAATCAATAAAAAGGAACAAAATAAGAATGCAAGGAAATGCATAAAAAGAAAGTAAATATAAAGTTACCTCTAGAAGATACGTGGCTCCCATAAAAGTCTATCGGTGGTACCAGCTAAACGAATCCAAAGAAGAATAAAGGGATGCCAAGGTTAGGTTCCCTAGTTATATAGTTGTACGTCTAAAATCATCCTCAAATACGACAAGAACCAATGATGGATGACGTCGCCACTCGCTGCCACCAAAAAGACACAAAGTAAAAGTAAAATAAATAGACGAGCCTTATGTCTCACCTCCCGACCATTGGTCACGTACACCCTCCTCATCAGGAATGTCTCCTTTAAAGTAAAAATGTGAATAGAATCCCCAGACACGATCCTTCCCACGTCCCCCAATACCGCCTGCACCGCCTCCGGTGTCATCCTCAATGTACGATCCATCACTATTTGGAACCCCTCACAATCAACCCCTGTCATCTACTGAATGTCTATGGGAGTGACAATCATCTCCCTTAAGTCAAGAAGAAAAGAGTGGGTAGTTTCCTACCACATCTCCCCCAAAGCACACAACGCCACATAGAACACGACATCTCATTAAAAGCTTGCGTCGAACGGCCAAAACCAGCATAGAAAACCATTCAGCGCACCAAAACAAGGAGATTCTCCCAAACCTCCTTCAGCCTCATCGTTCCCCAAGACCGAATGCCCGAAGGAGATATGTTTGTCTGTAAAAGAAGAAGAAGAAGAAGAAGAAGAAGAAGAAGAAGAAGAAGAAGAAGAAGAAGAAGAAGAAGAAAACCTTCATTAGCACAAAGAATAAAGAGAAAAATAAATTGGAATACCAAAAGTCACCATACTTATGTAGTCATTCGGGTTCTTCACCCTAGACGAATGGTGATATGAAGGCTCACGTAGTAGGATACGCTCATCAGCTACAGGCTCGAACAAATCAAACACATTTTTATTACCCAATGCAAGGGGCACCCTAGACTGCCACTCTAGGCCAGTTTAGTCATCAACGGCCATCCACTTAGTGTTGTATCCCTCATTTAAAGAACCAGCCATTTAAAGTCTTGAAGCAAAAAGGTCTTAGAAAAGATTTTTATAGAGATAAAGTAGAAGATTCAAACACTTAAAGGTGTGAAAAATGGGGAGGGGTCACCCGCTTTTTATAGCAGGCTAAGGAGCCTATCGATCGGCAATCCCCTGACCATGCCGATCGGTAGCCATGTTTTCTTCTTCCCAAGGAAGCGCATGAGTCCATACCATTGTCGATTAGCACCCCCCAAGCCTGCCTATCATAACCCCGTTCAAATTTTGTACAAAAAATGCCAAAAAATTCCATAAATTGCCCAGAAATTTCCCAAAAATCCCTGAAAATATGGAATCTTATTTTCCTTAAGAAAATTATTTTTATAGGACTAAGTCCCTTACAAACTTCAAATTAATCTTACACTTTTAACCTCAACATACTACACAATAGAACTAACGATGCGCTTGCATCTAAGTCTACTAAATTCCCTAGCCGAAATCCCCAAAACTAACATCCCTCAGTGGATTTTCAAAACACCACAATCCCCAATGGAACCACACCCTCAAGATAATTCAAATTTTCCCAAGAGAGATATTCCCCATAATATAACTTTAGGTCCTCAAAATTTACCTCGGCCCTCAGAATCGATCATCATAACTTTAGGTCCTCATAATTGACCTCGTCCCTCAGAATTGGTCGTCACAACTTTAGGTCCTCATAATTGACCTCGGCCCTTAGAATTGGTCGTCACAACTCAGGTCCTTAGAATTAACCTCGACCCTTAGAATCGGTCGTCGCAACTTTAGTCCTCCTCAGAATTTACCTGGGCCCTCAGAAATGGTCATCATAACTTAAGGTCCTCATAATTTACCTCGGTACTCAGAATTGGTCACTACAACTTTAGGTCCTCATAATTGACCTCGGCACTCAGAATCGGTCTTCATAACTAAAATTCCTCATAATTGACCTCCGCCCTCAAAATCGATCGTTATAACTTAAGGTCCTCAGAATTGATCTCGGCCCTCAGAATCGATCGCTACAACTTAAGGTCCTCTGAATTGACCTTGGCCCTCAGAATCGATCTTCATAACTTAAGGTCCCCAAAACTGAACTCGTCCCTCAGAATTAGCCATCACAACCTTAGGTCCTCCGAACCTCAACTCTCAAAATTGGTCATTACAACTCTAGCCCCTCCAAATCGACCTCAAACCTCAAAATCGATCATCCACAGTGTCACTTTAGGTCCATAAAATTGACCTCAACCCATTAAATTGGTCTCCCTAGTACCTTAAAACCAATATCAATACACCTTTGACCCGAAATTGGTTATCATTATCTTCTTAAGTCACCAGGACTGACCTTGAACCGCTGAATCGGTTATTCTCATCTCCTTAGGTCCTCAAAATTAATCTCGACCCGCTGAATCGGTCGTCCTCATCTCCTTAGGTGCTTAGAATGGACCTTGACCCGCTGAATCGATCAATCTTATCCTCTAGGTCCACAGAATTGACATAAAATCCTCCCTCCCAATGATGATGTGGTGTTTATCATTCGATGGCCTTCACTTATTCCAAGCTCGTCCATTGAGGGTCTCTCTCTATAAACTCCCTCCTAGGACCCCTTAAGCACCTCCTTAGGTCCCTAGCACTCACTCGTTCACCATAAACCCTAGGTTATACTCTAGGTACCGATTTAGAGACCAACGGGAACTCCTGGGCCCCATCCAACTCTACTCAACTTTCTCCTATGAGAAAAATCTCAATGAATCCTCAAAAGTCTCTAAAGACCCTTTTTAATAATATGCATCGTATGTAAATTGACCTTACAGTTCGGGCAAACAGTTTGTTTTACTATCAAATACTAATTTAGAGGCCATCGGGAATTCTCGAGCCCTGTTTAATTCTGATCAACTTTCTTACCTGAGCAAAAGCTAAATAAATCCTTTAAGGGATATGAATCCCCTTTCCAATGATCTACTCCGTGCATGAATCGGCCTTACAGTACAGACGAACGATCCGTTTTACCCTAAAAACTGATTCAGAGGCCACCAGACGCTCCCAGCCCTTGTTTGACCCTGGCCAACTCTTCAACTTGAACGAATATGAATAAATCTTCAAAGGGATCTGAATACCCTTTCCAATGGTTTTCCCCATGTACGAATCAACCTTTATAATATGGATGAACGACCCATTTTAGTTCGAATCGTCAGCAGACACTTTCGAGCCGCATTTAACCTTACCCAAATCTATGAACCAAATGAAGTTGAACGAAATCTCAAAGGTCTCTAAATACCCTTTCTAACAGTCTGTCCCATGCGTGAATCAGCCTTACGATTCAGACGAACGATCCGTTTTCCTCTATAAATTTCCTGTCCAATGACCAATGGATAATTTTTGGGCCCCATTTGACCTCGATCAATACTGAACCCAAGAGTGGCTCAGTGGATTCTTAAAGTTATCTGAATACCCTTTCCAACGGTCCATCCTAAGCACAATTTTTACTTACGATTTACGTTTTACGATCATTTTTTCAAAAAATCTGTCTCAGACTGCTGAATGGCACCCCTAAGACCCAACCTATCGGTAGTGTGTCTGGGGTTCTATGTTGATAGGCAGGTCTAGGACCCTACCGATAGGCAACACCTTATCCTTATAAATAGATGCCATGACCTCACTTTGAAAATCACCCCTAAACATCCCTCTTAACAATTTAGAGAACATTCTCTCGAATTTAGAGTTGTTCCCCGCGTGAAAAGCCCATTTCCCACATTCCTTTCATCCTTTTCATACTCCTTTTAGTAAATTCTCACCCATATCCTCATGCCATGATCACCTCATTGCAATATCAGCGCATCTACAATCAATATCCCCTTAAAGTCTTCATAAGGAGGTCTAATTCTCCACCGTTGTGTTTAAGTTCTCTTATTTTAGCATTAGTCACTTTATTTTCACTTTAGTGCTTTACTTTATTACATCACATACATTAATCTCAACCTTTTATTAATAGTATTTGGACCTACTCTACTTTCATAAAAGGACCAAAAACAAGAAAAAGAGGGTTTACCTATGAATTCCAAAAGAGGGATTCTCACTACACATCTCCACACTTGAAGCACGTTTATCTCTGCACACACATATAAGAGAAATCCCCCATTTGGATTTACGGGTTAAACCCCACCTTGTGTCTTTGAACTATGTGGACTTTGATGCCCCTTGGGCTACGTACGTGTCTTGGGTAAATCCCTAGACTCGAGTCCTCCCCTATGTACGTTTGTTTCCTTTTTTATTATATATTCTTAATACATCTTATATGCTTGCTTGCTTGTGTCTTATCTGATGTATGCATTCGTTCTTCTATAAAGACTTGTGAATTGGCAAAAACTTACATTATACTTTGAATTATTATTTTGAGAACGCTCTTAAGGATGAGCTCACTCTGTCCTTTTCCATGACACGAGTCGAGCGATTCCATTCTCCATTCATATTATGCACATAAGCACACACTTCATGGATTTTAACAGGAGAAGATTAACACATGCTCATGAGAGACCGAAAGGGCGGGATAGTTGCCTAACACCTTCCCATTTCGTAACTTAGTCCCCAAACCCTTGAACTACTTGGTTTCGTAGGCATTTATATTGTCCTTCATGCCGTTCTTTCGAGGCGAAAACATTTTTTTTGCCTGTTTTGTGCAAAATAGGCTGGCAACTCTATCTCTATATATTACCCCTCATCGATGATGGTCGAGCACCTCGAGAAAGGGCGTAATCTCATGCGCACACCAAAAGAGAAGGAAAGATAGGGAAGGCCCTCCTCGAAGACCCCGACCCCACCTCGGGATGGCCACAATGGATATTAGTCGTTGTGTTCTTTGTGTAATGCATAACATTTGTGAGTAGTCGTGGTGAACGTACTAAGGGGGATTCCATTTAAAGGTGCACGTACATCTTGGACCGCTATGGAACCACGGTGAGTAGACAAGATACCTTATTCAATTTTTATCTTTGGGTCACACGTCTAGGTACATGTGTCCGAGATGAGCTACGGTCATATTTCCTTTATATAGACTTGGGTATGGTAGGATATATGATTGATGGGTAGACGTGGTGATTTATCCCTTGTCTTGATGAGGTCTTAGGTTCGGGATGACCTATGCCTATACTTCGTACGCACAAGTGATCCCTGAAGGCGTTAGAGATAGGCCTTTGTTGCTTGACATATGTGATCCTTAAACAATAAGACTAACTTAATTGCTTTATAACACGTGAATTTGATTAGTGTAATATTATTCTAAATTTCAATTATTATTTTTATATTTTAGAATAATACTTAAACATGGGGGCACTTGTTATTTGGGGTCTTAGATACACATGATATTAAAATTTCAAGGTGGGGTAAATTTAAACGATGTTAAAAAGGTTATGACTTATTCCAACTTCCATTACACTTTTATTCTCTTTAAATTTGTTGTTAATGTTGTGGATTTAACGTTTTAGGACCGAGACCACTCGTCCTGCAACCTTGATCGATAGTGTTGTTGTCATTCATTCTTCAGTTGCAGCTCTATTTTAGGATGTAGGTGTCACTGGCCTGTGTGCCAATTCTATTAGCTCATTTGTTTTCCTTTATAGTAGAGAGGGACTCATATTTGTATTCACAGTTTATATAGCCTATATTTAGTTATTTTTGGCATGTTAGATTTGCCTCATGTGGATGGTATCAAAGTTTTGGAATATCTTTTATTATGGATATTCAGTTTTGATTTTAGTTTATTTATTTTCTTGCATGCATAGAATGTTGATCAATTGTTTAGACTCTTATACTATTTGGTTTAGAACTGATCAATCTATTTTTAAATATTTTTGTATAATTCAAGATTGTAATTAAAGAGTGTTCATCAATCTACAAACTCTCTCTTAATTTTCTTAAATTAAAAAACAAGTTATCATTCTTCTCTTCTCCTTATATATATATATATATATATATATATATATATATACAGTTAGGCTCTCCAACATACCTCTTAGCAACATACATATGATCATACCCATTTTAAAAAAATAGTAAAAAAAATGTATTTTTCAACCAAATTTAGTATGCATGATCTACATATTAAGGAGATCATCTAGAAAAAAAATCATCAAAAAATTCAACTCGGAAGTGGGTGAAATGAAAAGTGGGTATATATGTGCATTTCCGACCGTTCAAATTTTTTCCATCATCTCACCCACTTCCAAGTTGAATTTTTTGATGATTTTTTTTGAAGATGATCTTTTTACTATGTAGATAATGTATACCAAATTTGGTTGAGAAATAATTTTTTTTGCTATTTTTTTCAAATGGGTATGTTAAGTGAGGTATGTTGGAGAGTTTGATTATATATATATATATATATATGCTACATTCACCTAAACTAATGTAATATAATTAAAATTGAGTATAAACACTTTGGGTTTTTATGTCACCTCATATATTTCCCGTATATGTTGAAATTGAGATATGACTTACATGTCAAATCCCAATTAGTGTTTGATTGATAAAATTGATAATTGTATGAGATTAATTCATAGTAATTCATATATTAAGGGTTTTATATATGGAAATTAGCTTGGTAATGGAATAGTCTTGTAAATTCTTATAAATCCCCATGCTAGAATTAGGAAATTTGTTGGAAGTTTATCAAATGCTATGTACATCTAGCACTATATGTGGTACTTTTTAATAAAAATACTTAGTTGATAAATGCATAATGATTAGCAATTAATCCTTATTTTCCACATGTAACCATATAAATGATGATTACCCCATGCTTTGTAGATAGTATTCAAACTGTAACCTTCTTGCGTGATAATTAATTATGAATTGGGATTGGAACTTAGAAATACCCTTGGCAATGTTATTAGAAATTCAATTGGATATAGTTCGATTAATATCTTCTTCGTTCCTCAAAATTTGTTAAAATTGCTTTAATTATGAAGTAATTAGACTAGATAGTTGTTGGGAATGTAGAAATGGTGCACACATGGGTTAATTATTATTGGATCATAATTTAAAATCAATAATGGTTCAATTCTAAATATTACACCACAAATTATACGCATTTAATTTAGAGTCTCGATGACTACCTAATTTATGAGACATCCCATCCCATGTATGGAGTCTAAAAGACGGTTAGGAGGTAGGACATTAGGAAGCTTACAAAATAACATTTTTCCCTTATTACGAGATTTAATTGTTAATGACCCTCATAATAGTTGGCTCTCCTTATGAAATTGATATAGTTTCCCTCACAAGATAAAGACGAGGAAAAATTTGTAATTAGTTTTATATTGTCCGATTGGGTGGGGAAAATGAATCAATTGGGATCATTAACTTATGTAATAAGTAATTATGAAACGTAATGATATATTGGTAGTCGTGATAATCCTAAATTGATAATAATGGTTTGGGATGTTGATGATATTGGTGTGTACCGAGAGAGGACACTTTATTTGTTGTGTACCCATGATGGTAACCTGATTAGACATGATGGAGCACAATTTTATGTGTTGTGCCCTAGGTGACACTGCACCACAAACTGGAAATGGTCATGATTTTGGATAGTGACCAACCCTTATGGGTCACAGTTTTGGACCGTGGCCATATTGAGGGTGAAAAAACCACGGGTCATGGTCTAGTGACCCATAGGATTGGTCACTGTCCAACGTGGGTCACGGTCTAAAATCATGATCACTGTATCGTTGTGAGTCACAGTATAGAACCGTGCTCACTAATGTGACCAATTAAAAATGTGACACTTGTGGGCACGGTCCATACCGTGACCCCTAATGTGACATTTTTAAGTGGTCACATTAGAGGTCACGTGATTAGGCATAAATTCTTCACATTTATCCCCTTAATTTCGGTATTTTTACGATCCCTACAGTGTAAATAGCTTGGATTTGTCTCATAATTACGCTACTAACCCTTTTGGCAAGTATTTCATATTTTGTATATCTCTTATGTGTTTTACAAGTATTTCATGCAAGAAAGTGCGAGAGAGAACTCAAAATACTAAAAGAAACCAAGAAACAAGGAGTTGAAGGGCATTTTAAAAAAAAATCAGCCTTAGTCCGGAGGTGGGGCCTACTGGAAAGTTGAAGAGATTTCAATTACAAGAACACTAGGGAAAACGACACCTCAATCCGAGCTACGGTGAAAAAGTTATGGTCATTTGAAGTTGAGAAAGAAATCCAAGGAAAAACTGTTAAGGCCGAACCGTACCGATGGACAAAAAATGAACTGGTCCGGCCATTAGTCACACTCCCGATCCGTTACAAAATTAGTCACACTTTTAAAGTGTGACAAATTTTCAGATACGGGATTTTTATTTTATCCTTATCTTTTAGCCAAAAGAGTTTTATGTTTTGGGACTCTTCTAAACATCCTCTACCTTATATATTTAGTCATTAAGACTCTTTTTATTTAGAATTCATTCATGTAAAAGCTCCTAATCAAGGAGGAACATCTAGGAGAAGAATTTACATATTTTTCACCTTTAATTCAAGAGCTTTTCCGAATTTTCTTCAATCTTTGATTTCTTCTTGCATGGTTGTGTTCTTCAATCTTGGTAACATTAAATTCCAGCACTTTTATCATTATTTCCTTATTTCACATGCTTGTTAATGGATTCTTATGTAGGTAATCATAGTTACAACACGCTACGCTAGATTTTTAGAGGTTGGGGTGCATGAACCCAACCCGATGTGGTTTTCATGGGTGTAATATTAGTTCCCTAAATTAAATAAATGATCGAATCTTGTTGTGTGGTGATCACAATCATCGTAGGACTTTTGATCTCGTTTGCCCTAGGTAAGCGGGATACTAAAGAGTGCAACGCGAGTGTAGCTATAACGACACCGCTTTCTTCTTACTTTTAATTATGTATGGGGCGGGCTAGTCCCCTCATATATATAATACTTGATATTAATAAAGATTGGATTTAATCAATTATCTAATTCATAACTAGTTTTATCTCCGGTAAATGTACTAAGGTTCGGGGGATTGTATTCCAACCTTATCTCTCATTTATATTAATCAATTTGTATTTTGTTAGTTTTAATTAGGTTTAGTTAACTTCTTTAGTTTTTCACTTTTTCCTTTCTCACCCCATCATCATGTTCTACACTTTATTTTTGAAGTAATAAATCAATTAAAATCTATCAAACATTTTGCGTTAATTCGATACCCAAACTAGCTGCTATACTCCATAAGAGTGTAGTTACAGTTTAGTTTTTTTTTGGTATTGTGATCGGAAGCTTATAACAACGATTAGTGTATTTACACGGACGCTCAGTTTTTCCACTCGATCATCACGGTCCATAACCATGACTAAAAGGGTGAGAATTTTAAAAATAAAATATTTGGTCACGGTCCAAAACGATGACCAAATATATTTTCTTTTTAATGGTCACACTATTGGTCGCGATTTTGGACCATGATCACTAATATGATTAAATTAAAAGTATATATATTTTGTTACGATTCTGGATCGTGACCAAATTAAAAAAAAATAGAAAAAATAAAATTATTTTTTTGCATCCCAAAATAACCTGTAAATTTTTCAAACCTGTTTACATTTACAAAAATAAATATTTAGCCAATACGCAATCAATAGATCAAAATATTATAATACAACACAAGTTAACTAACGCATGCTTGCAAGAATATGTAATAATATACAACGCATGTTTGCATGAATATATATAACACAAATAAAACACACAACACATGCTTGCGTGAATATGGTCCAAATGGTCCATATGGTCCAAATGTTCCTTCTTCAAATAGGCCTGTAAACAAAACTTCAAAATATTCCAAATGGTAAGTAACAAAGGACTTGAATCCCAAAAATAATTTTGGAATGCCTACATAGCCAAAAATGGCATCAAAGTCCATGTAGTTTGTAAGATGAATAAGGTTGGGGTCAAACCCATAATACGAATCTAGCGTGTCTTTTTATTTATGAAAATATATGTGAAATGTGTTCAAAATGTAGAAAATTATAAGAGCACTCTAAATTGAGAATTGTGGTATAGGCCCCCTTTTTTGAAATTTATATTGATGAAAATAAATGTGAAAGCATATATGTTTAAAAAAGAGCGTGGATTAGTGTTGTGGTTAGTTACTACGAGTTACATTGGTCCCTTGTGAGGTGTTCGTGCCTCTTGCAGGTCTGTTTGGTGGTTATTTTGCATTTTTGCCTTTTAACGGTATATTTTTAAGCCCAAGTCTAACTATATAAAAATTTTGGTCATATTCTCAAACTAGGAGTCCCGTAACTGCATGATTAGTTGTTATGTCTCATATTGCTCCTGTACGAGGTGCCTGTGCCACTTGAGGGGCCATTTGGTGATTGATTTGTATTTCGCGCTTTAACGAATTTTTTTTTAGCCTACGTATAACAATTTGTAAAATTTACTTCTATTCTCAAAAAGGGTGTCCCGTGACTATGCGGTTTGTTCCTAAGAGTTATATTGTGTGACACCCCGTCTAATTAAATACCGGGTAGCTACTCCTTTATTAAATTAATACAGAATAGCAAGTTGGTTCAGTCTTAGCATCACTGTCGAAAAACATTTAATTAGTTACTAGCCAACTAATATTTAAAAAGTGAGATGCCAAATTTTATTAATTAAATTAAATTACACCTAAGTAATGAATAACCAACCATTCAACATTCACATAAACAATCTAATAGGAATAATTAATATAAAGAAATAACGGAGTCTGGAGTAACACTCCAAATATAGTTTCAATGCCAAATAATTCCAATACAAGAGTCTGAATAAATAAATCCAGCATATGAAATAAATGAAAGTCTGAAACTGGTATCTGTGAATAAGAATGGGAAACATGCCCTAACTGATATGAATGACTCTGAAGGAAGCAAAGATAGATGTGGAGGCGTCTAATACCGAGATCATGTAACTTCCACGTCAGCTACAGCACATCAACATAATGGAACTCCTATGCTTGGCATCCCTGTGGCTGGGCACCTAAAATATTTTTACAAAACAAAATTGATTTGGAAGAAAATGGGTCAAAGGCTGATGTGAAAATATTTTAAAAACAGCAAGTGTTTAATTGCATTAAAAAGTAAATATTATATACATGTTAGTCACGTGCTCGCGCTTGAGATTCTCACCCCTCAACTATTGTGTACGCCCAATGCATTCTATTAACCAATTATAATTATTCCACTACCTAACCAGTCTATTCCAAATTTTTCTATACGGAACTTCTTTACGATGCCTCCCCGTATTACCCGATTAAGACATAATTACATTCCAAATACTCATTAATTGAATCAATTATCTCATGTATTATATAAGTTCCCATATCTTTAAGTCATTTAAATATCTTAGCCATTCTCATTTACTAAGCAACAGTGAATAATCACAAGTATATATTTATATCACTCTCAGTACATATATATACACATATATGGCACTCCTAGGCTAAGTTGTGGTGCATGCATACTCTTCTATCGAATCCCAATACATCACGTACATAAGGATAACGAGTTCCGAATCACTCAGGAACCGTATCGATACAAATCACACATATTAGAGGCAAACATAGTTCACATAACCATGGGTCACGCACATACCTATGATCCCTTGGTTAGCTGACTTATCAACTCATAAATCAGTCTTCACAGTCATATGTTCTTGAGGTACCAAATCTAAAATCCCCGAAGGCACGCAAGACAAGATTGTCCTCTTTCTTCAACCTCACGTAATAGCAAGTATAGTAGGTATGTAATACATAAAATAATCCATATATTAGGTAATCACACAACCTAAATAATAATCATTTCAGTATAGGTATACCCTAGTCCTATATTACAAGTCTCATATGTAGTATAGTTTCATCCCGATTATTCTACGTAATAATGTTTAGCGCGAGAACTCTCGTCGTATAAATCCGAGTACTTAAACCTATCCCCAAAGTTTACTAAGTCTCCCACTTGTCTCTAAGGCTATTTCAGTAAATTAAAGTCCCCCTACTATTGTCTCTAACCATAAGTTATTATTTATCCGAATTAAATTCAAGTCTCCATAATTCCCAATCATGACACACTCGTCGGACACTAGTAAGTTTATCATTTAATACCAAACCAAACTAATATTTTTTCGAGCCTCAAATACACCCCTACAGACCTTCCCTAAGTCCCAATATGTTCAAATAGTCCACACGAAAAATTCTTAAAATTTGGGATTGGATTAAACCTTTGAAGGAAATTTTATCTCAAATACAAGGGAGTCGATCGATCGAAGGAAAGGGTCTATCAATCGATCGACATTATTGAGTCGATCGATCGATCCATCAGATATTGGCCTATGAATTTTGTATATTTTTTCCTACAGATTTCATCAATTTTAACCCTCAAATAAACTCAGAAATAGCTTTCTTGACAATGCTACACGACTCCTTGTCCCCACCAGCAAACATAATCAAGTCATCAACAAAACTGAGATGGCTTAAGACATCTCCTTGAATCTAGGATGGTATGTGAAAAAAGCTGACTCAATAGCTTTAGTGATTATCCCAGTGAATACTTCCATCACAAGAAAGACGAGGTAGGGATAAAGAGGATCTCCATGCCTAAGCCCTCTTTTCCCATGAAAGAACCCATTAAGCTCCCCATTCAGGTTAACAGAGAACCTCGTAGTGGTCACACACTTAGTAATCCAGCTAATGACTTTTGTGGGAAAACCAACATGGGCCAAAAGGATAAACAAGAAGTCCCAACTAATAGCATCATAAGCTTTGAGGATATCAATCTTGATTGAGCATCTGGGGGGGTAAGAATCCCTATGATAGTTCCTCATTAACTCTTGGAATTATAAAATGTTATCAACAATAGATCTTCCTTCCACAAATGTATCTTAATTGTTGCTAATGAGGCTAGGCATCATCTTCTTAAGTCTAAAAGTGATCACTTTAGAAATACATTTGTAAATGGTGTTTCAACAAGAGATAGGCCTAAATTCCCTCATACAAATAGGGGTAGCAACATTGGGAATCAAAGCTAGGGCCATGCAGTTCCACTGATCAAAGAACATACAAGTGTCAAAGAAGAACTTAATGACCTCACACACATCTTCCCTAACCAGTTGCCAGTTCTCTTTTAAGAAGAAGCTATTAAACCCATCAGGGCCAGGAGACTTATCTGAGCCAATAGAAAACATAGCCACTTTGATGTCCTCATGAGTGACTTCTCTCTCCAGTAATTCAACTTGGGTTGAGGTGAGATTTTTATTAATAACATCCCCAAGAACACCAGCGGCATCCTCACACTGCACCACCCTAAGAGGTTCTGAAAAAAATCAACAGCTTCACTAGCCACCTGCTCACAGCCTTCAACTCTCACTCCCATCTCGTTCTCAATGCTCATAATTTTCCTTTTAGCTAAATTTTGATTTTCTTTCTTGTGAAAGAAAGCATTATTCTGATCACCTAACTAAAGCCATTTTTCCTAGCCTTCTGCCTTAGAAAAGCCTCCTCATCACTCCTTAACTCAGTGTACATGATCATAATTTCTTTATCTTTAACTTGTAACTCCACATTTGTGACATCTCTGTCCAAGTCACTCTGAATGGCATCCAATATATACTTTGTATCAGCAACCTTAGTAGATATTTTATTAAAGAACTTCATATTGAAGTGCTTCAAATAGACTTTAACTCTATTAAGCTTCCTAAACAGCTTAAGCATCGGATTCCCAACAACCACAACATCCCAGGCCAAAATGAGGATAGGCAGGAACTAATCATTGTTCATCCAAAAGTTGAAAATTTTAATGGGTTTGGGTCTCCTATTGATGGTAGTATCCAATAGAGTAATAATAGGGTTGTGGTCAGATATGCTTGAAGGAAGAGTGGTAACCTGAGAGTTAGGAAAAGAAACCATCGAGGTATCATTGTGAATCACCCTATCAATCCTCGATTGGACATTAATGGAGCCAAGCTGATTCTTGTTCCAAGTGAACCACATGCCACTGTTTGCCATGTCATCAGCATTCAGGTCTAGTAAACACCTATCGAACTCTTCAATAGCAGCACTGTCAATATTAATAAGCCCTCTCTTCTCCTCTTGGCATCTTACCACATTAAAATCACCCATGAGAATCCAAGACCTATCATTAACCACCACTTTATTCTCATTAAGGAAGGCCCATAAGCTTCTCCTATGCTCAGGCAGGTTGTCCCCATAAATGAAGGTTGCATAAAAGGAGTAATTGGTACCTATGATATTTACAAGGAACAGCAAAGCTTATCTATGAGTATCAAGCACCTCAAGCCTCAAAATATTGGGGTTCCATCCCACAATTACTCTAGCCACATCCCCATCAATAGGGCAATTATGGACATACTCCCAATGGTAGAAGCACATATTCTTGACATTATCCAAGTTATTCCTTCGGATCTTAGTCTCCACTAGATTAATAAGGTATAAATTATTATCCTTAATAAGTTTCCCCACCTCTTGTTGTTAATGAGGAGAATTAAGCCCCGTAATAATCCAAGTTCCCATCTTGGTCATTGAGACTTTTTGGATTTGTTACCTGATCTCTTCTTCTCCTTCCTATTGCCTCTGAACAGCTCATTGCCACTACCTTTATTACCTCCCACTATCTTCCCCTTATCAATTTCATCCACTTCCTTTATCTTAAGTGCTAGACCAGATGGTTCGGGGGTAGTATCTAAAGGAGATTCCCCACTATCAGTCTTAAGGATATCGAAAGGATTAGAGGTACTCAATGGAGCTATTATCCCCTGTTGCATTCTCTGTAGAACCACCCACCCCACTTGGCATTCCTTTTAATTCCACCTCACTTTTGTCTGGGCCAGTAACTATAGGGGTATTAGAAGCTTTATATTGCACTTGGGTCCAACCTTCTTCTAAGGTCTTCTGGATCTCAGCATGGCTTTTAATGGGGAACACCTCTTCTTTGTTGTTTTTTGCCACCCATGCCTTCTTAACCTTAGGACAAGTGAAATTAGCATGACCAAAAATGCCACAATGGACACAAAAAGGAGGTTTTTCCTGGTACTCCACTCCAACCACAACAATGGAACCATCTTCCATTCTAACATCAATGGTATTGGGAAATTCTTCCATAACTTTCAGCTCCACACATATCCTCGCAAAGCTAATTCTCTGCATTTCTTCAGTAACAACATCTGCATACAAAGGTATTCCCACTGAACTTGCCATATAGCTAAGCCCCACTTTTGTCCACAACTGGACATGAATATTATGAATTTCACCCATACAGGGATCTTAGAGGTTGAATCTTTGCAGAAGGGAAAGTTAGGAGTCCACTTTTGAATGATTATAGGGTTCCCTGCCAAGTGCCAAGGCCCATTGTCAATGACCTCATCCCTTATAAACGCGTTATCAAACATGAAGAAATAGAAGCCATTGTTGTGACCCACAATTTAGTTGAGACCAAACTTATCCCATAGCCTATGAGTTGTATTTCAGACCAACATGTAAGGCAGACTCCTCCCCAAAAAACACCCTACCAAACTGTTTTCCCATTTTGAATATCCACTAACTGCCACCTCCAAAGGGGGAGAAACTGTGATCTTCTTATCTGCTATTGAGGGTTTGTGGTATGAGGGTCTAAGCTTAGGACATCTCTTATCAGCAACAATCGCCTTCCAAGACTTATCCACCTCCTTGCTCTGGGGGGACCCTGGTAAAAGCCCATTAACATCACTTGTCACTAACGGTTTTACCCCTTTCAATTGATCTCTCTTACTTCCATCCCCGGCTGAGTTGAGTCCTTAATTTATATGCTTAGAGCTTCTAAAATGCAAAATGTCCTCCTGAGTGAATCCTTTTAAGTCTAGCCACGTGGATCGTAGCCCTGGCAATGCTGGCATCCGAAGCCATGATCTGGCCTTCTTTAAGTTCCAAATTTTCATTTGTAATAGAAGCATAGAAAACTTCAGGACCAGACTTCATTCCATCATCAAAACCTTGACCATTATTTAAAAAAGTGTTGGGAACAACCACTGAGTCATAGGGAATAAGAACACCCACAGGGAAGGAGCGGGTGGCCGGTGGGGCCACACCCGAGGAAGAGACAGCGAGGTCAGAGGAGTTAGAGAGAGAGCTTCCACACTCGACCGGAGGCATGATGGTACTTAGGACAGGCTAACCGGAGGTGGTACAGGTGGTTAAGTAGAAGAAAGCTGAAAAGCGAGAAGTTTGAAATCTAGTGAGAAGGGAGAGCATTTTTTACCAGTGTTCTTTTGATGTCTATTATTGTTTATATAATGTTCCTTGTAGTTGGTTGGGAGTTTGGGACTCGTTAATGGCGTTTTGGGTAAGGTTTATGGAGGAAACCCGTAGGTTAGAATTGCATAATCTGGGAAAGAACTTCTTGATCAATCGATCCACTCAAGAATGTTGATCGTTCGACTGTTCGATCGATCGACCCCTTTTCATCGATCGATCGACCCCTCGTGGAAATTATAATTTTTTTTCCTTTTTCTGTTAATTCGATTAAAATGCATAGGAGCCCTTGGATATAAATTAAAGATCATAATGGGTCATGGGGAGGACTAGTAGGGTATAAGTAAGTTCCAGTAAATGTAATTTTCTACGAGATGTAACCATGGGATAACTGGGGCATAAAATTGGATAGAAATCGTGCGTACTTTAAGTGAGGTATTGGGAGACTCTAGAAAGACTTAGACTAGTATGTTAGTGAGGGTACACCTACTGAATTTACATCTAGCATAAGAAAACACTTCGAGGGACGAGAAGTACTTATGAAAAGGCGACAATTGAGAATAAAAAGAAATGGGTTAATTATACGTAGGACTTGGGTGATTTGTGCCACGTATGGTTGAAATATTATTATGGGTCGTGGGCGAACCTAATTGAGATGTGTGAATATATACATCGAATGATTGCGTATTATGTATATATATGTGTATAATCATACCCACGATACTTGCTATCACGGAGGTTGTCGCGCTGGGACTGTCTTATCTCAATGGGACCTTTATGGGGGATATTGACTCATACCCTAGAACATAGGATTCCTTAGTACAAGCTATCTGATAATGATAGTCAGACGGTCCTAAGAAATGCGAGCGTATGTGCTGACCTCTTAATGACTTGGAACTATGCTTTTTTTGTAACTAAAAGCCATGACATAAAAACAAAGGAATATATACAAGTAAAGGTGGGCATACCCACCTAGGATCAAGTTTCACAACTGAAATTCATCCAAGAGTTAGGAGCATAACAAAACCTATGTGTTAAGTAACTTGGAGTCATCTAGACCCCAGTTCATACAAATGAGCCAGTTATCAAAGTTCCTTCTGGACTTGGGCCAATTGTAGGACTTGCATCTAACAAGAAATTCAATCTCCTTCATTATATCACCATGGTTAGCCTTAATGTTCCTTAAAATCCTATTGTTTCTCTCCATCCATAAGCAATATATGTCAACAAAAAAGGAAGTTCTCCTGATCTTATCGAGGAGGTTTTTCCCTTTGAAGTTGTTGGAAGCATCAGCTATCACCTCATCCCACGTGTTGGCATTGTTGCTATAGGAGTTGTTGTATTTAGTGTCATCCCAGATTTCCTTAGAGAGGTTTCATTTGAAGAACAGGTGGTCTCGATCTTTAATTTCATTCTCACACAGCACACATAGGTTATCTTGGTTGCTGCCCCAGCTGAGGGTCTTGTCCTTAGTGTTGATGGAAATCCTGCACACCAACTAGAGGAAAAAGGCACACTTGGGGATGTTACTGTTATTCCAAACTAAGTTCACCCAATCTGGATGGGGGTGGTGCATTCTGATGGTGTATTATTGTGTTACTTGGAACTATGCTTCATCTCCATTATGTGTGTATTGTGTTAATACAGTTCGAGAGTGATTCCGAACTAGTATTTTCCTTTGTATGAGAGATACGGGGACTTGATAGCAGAGTATGCAAGCACCATAGATTTTATGTGGGGTGCTAATTAGTATATATATTGTATGAGTGACTAGTATATATATACATATACCTAGAATCCTTCTAGTGTGCGTATATGTAAATAAATATTGAATAGATGCTCCTAATTATGGTAATTGCTTGGAACTTCAGAGTAGAATTGAGAAATACAATATTGACTTAAATAATCCTTAAGAAGATAGTATCTTAAATAAATCATAGATATACGATCTCGCGAATTAGAATTATAATTTATGGGAGGAGAATTGGGTTAGACTTATGAGTCATTTTAGTAGTACGATAGCCGTGCACACTAGATGAGAGGTAAGAATTCTCAACAGAGTGTCGCGTACAAACATGTTTGTCATATCAACTAGTAAGCATTTTAAATACTTGCTAAACCATTTTTAAAGTTGTTTTAGACTCTGGCTCTGACCCGTTTCCTGTCATCTTCTTTCTTCTCTTGTGTGTGTGTATATATATATATATATATATATATATATATATATATATATATATATATATATATTACACGTGTCCAGTCACAGGGGCGTCAGGCGTAACTCATTGGACAGTGACGTGCTGCATCATATGTGGGAGTTGCAGGCCCTTGCAGTAGACGATTTGTTCTTTGACTCCTCAGCTTCTAATTTAGTTCTTTTTAGATAGGGCATGTGTCACCCATCTCCAGATTCCTCTTTAGATTTGATAGAGATTTTGTACTCATTTATGGCTTCAGTATTCAGTTTTTATTTGGGTTTGTTTTATCTATTATGTTGACAGTAGTTGTGGGTGTTTATTTAGATTGAGTAACCTAGTTGGCATATTTTATTTTAATGGTTTATTTTATTCATCATTAGTATTACTCACAAACTGGTTTATACATATAAGATTTTAACAATGGAGTTTAATAAATAAAATTAATTGGAATGATGAACGCAACTGAGGTTGCCGTTATAGTTGCTCAGTCGGTGATGCAGCGTTAGCAGTGGTGCAGCAGGCCCCACCCCGGGTTTAGGATGTAGTGCCATCACAGCTTCCCACGGCATGGGAAAAGGTTAGGGATGCCTTTCAGAAGGCACATCCCCCAGAGTTCTCAGGTAGTTCCGATATTATCATCGCCAGCCAATGGAAAAAAGACATCCAAAGGCATCTCCACATGTATGAGTGAACGGACGTGCAGAGACAGTTGTCGTATTCCTTCAAGCTTGGGGGGCGCTTTGAAGTGGTGGGAATCCACCACCACCTTGGAGGAGAGGAACAGTATGCCGATTGAGACTTTTTTGGTGCGATTTGACCGCAAATATTTCCCATCCGCCGTGCAGACTGAGATGAGGCGTAAATTACTGAATCTTAAGCAGGAGAGTATGGCGGTTGCAGAGTATGAGGAGGAGTTCATGAGACTTCTCACTATAGTCCCTGATGAGGCACCCACCGAAAAGAAAAAAATCTTGTTGTTCTTGGATGGATTTACCTAGAGGATTCGTTAGCACCTCATAGGTAATCTGTCATTGGGTACTTATACTGATGTACTCAAAGCTGCTTTGTTGCATTGCCAGGATCACTGCTTCCATCAGCAGGGAAGCATGCGTGTAGGAGAGTCCAGCCAGCAGGGCCCGACAGGAGGTATTAGTGTCGGTGGGGCACCACCAGTTTAGGGACAGGCCCGTCACAGTGAGCACAGTTCCCATCAGGGGGACCTGCCAAGTGATTCCGATCCGGTGATTCCATTCAGGGATATGGGGGTTTTAAACAGGGTCAGTTGATATTGAGCCAATGAGATTGACACATGACATAATTTATTAATTGGTGGTCAGTAATTAATTGGTTTCGACAGTGATGTTAAGATTGAGACAATGAGATTCCTGTTTTACTTTAGTAAAGGGCTGACCACCCATTATTTTAACAAGAGGGGTGTCACAATGACCTTAGGTATTATTGTACCATCTAATTATTCTAGGTGATATGAACCTCCCCCTTTATGAGGCCATTTTGTAGGGCCCTATTCAGGTCGAAGCCAATTTATCATCAGAAGGCTTATTGGCAGCAGGGAGTAGCCTCTTGAGAACTATATCACCGACCTGAAATACTTTGATTTTGACCTTATTATCATTTTCTCGGATAAGATCTTATTGATACACTTTCACTATTCGGCCATATCAAGTTCATGAGCCAATCTATCACCGTTATTGCCAAAAGGGATGGAATTTGATGGTTCTGAAATTCAAATTTTAATTTCTCCAAATTAATTTTCTCTTATACAAAAATTAATTCACATTCAAATTTACACAAACCAAATTTAAACGAACTTAATTCAAAATTGAATTAAAGTAAACTAAATTACCCAAGTTACTTAAGCACAAATTATACCATTTTTGAGGTTAAACCAATTTTATCTTTTTAGCCTAAGCATGCATCTTGGTCGATTACAAGATAAAATAAACAACCACTAAGCTCGATGTACGAGGAAAATCCAAATGGAAAAACCTCGGACGGCCCAACCACAAAATCCACTAAGTATGGAATTACAAAAAGGACATGACAAAAGACTTATATCCTCACAAGTCTCGATGCTCTTCGTTCCTTCAACCTCTATTTAGTAACAATGCAGGAGTCCACCAACACCTCAGAGTCCACCAATGGGGCACATCAACTGTCAAGTATATGGAGTCCACCGTATGTAAACCAACGAGCATGAAATCCTCCGTAAGAAATAATTCTCAATAGTGTAGATAATAAACACGGTGCCAAAACTCGATCTTAAAACTTGGTTGTTGTTTTGAAAATTAAACCATGAATCAAGAACAAAAACTCTCTTGGACGTTTTTTAAAAATATCTCACTATCAGAAGATGAAAAATTCTCTTAAAAACTGCAATCCCGTACTCCTTAAATGGGTTGAAAGGAGTAGTGGGGAGTTAAAGAAATAATTGCCAAGAAAAAACTGTTATTTTTTAAAACGAGCTCGATCATTCGAACGAGGTACATGATTGTTCAAACGACATACTAAATTTCATTTGAATGAGAAGAAATGAGACTTCTAATGAGAAGTCAATGCAGACAAAACTGAACATCATTAGAAGTAATTTGAATGAGGTTCCAAATCTCATTCGAATGACCTTATAAAGTCCTTCAGAAGATAGCCAAAAATATATATTTTCTAAAAAAAAGTAAAGTGATTTTAAAACCAGTTTAAAAAACTTAATACACAATAATGAAATATCCAAGGTTCTACATAAAATATGCTTTCATACCCGAGAGATCCTTAGAACGTTAATGAACAAACGCGGCATGAAACACAGAATAGGAATGTGATCTCTTTGACTTGGCCGATATGTCTTCAACAAATATGTCATAGGCTTGAAAGGTCACTAATTCAAGTATTAACCTATGACTCAAAGAGTTTTGTCCGAAATTAAGCCAATACATACAAATTGACTTAACTAGAAATTTATCCTTACAAATCTCCCCCTTTGGCTATTACGGGACAAAACCAAAAACAAAAACACCTATGGGCCGTCAATCTCATCTAAAATAGTCAATCCCAACCTAAAAGGAATAAATACTGACGCTTGACCGACACATACTCTGAGTATATTTGTTTGCATTAAAACTTTACCGCATGGTTGTAAACCTGCACACTTAAACACACCATAAAACACGTTGTGAATATAACAATATAAATTACATAATAAAATCCTCCCCGTTTGTCTGAGAGTATCTACATAAGAAAGGATGTCGCCCCTTAATTAATAGATCTCTCCCAAATAAAAAGATTTAGATACCATTTCTCCCCCTTTTTGTTCAGGAATAGACAAAGATTAAGGTGCATAAAACAACTAATTTATCCCCAGTTAAACAAATTCTCCCCCAAAATGAAACAAGGGATAAGCATAAAGGAAAAAAAAGTATATCATACAATGGTGCAGAGTGATACAAGAAACAACAAAGCAACTTGGTAACACAAGAACAACCAATCCACATAAGGAACAATAGATACCAAGTATTATGCGATAACAAAATCATATCAACTAAATGTATAAAGATAAGCATGGGATATTAGTGAAAAGTTGCAACAAGATAGATACCGATACGAACAAATAGCATACAAGGATTAAATTTAACAGCGAAGACTCAAAACCAAAGATACCATATATATAAACATGAAAAATGATATAAATATATATATATATAAACAACACGCAAGACACTAAACACGATAAGCTTTCCACACTCAGGTAGCATAAATGAGTCTAAATAAATATGCGGTAAATGGAGCGAAGGGGTGTGAACTAAATCTAAAATAATTATGACCCAATCACTTAAACATGTTTAAAGAGCTCTATTTTATTGCAAAACTTTATCAAACTTAGATTTAGCCTCACGTGATAAGATAAAGTGAACTCAAAGAACAAACAAGTACAATGTACACAAGCATAGCATTTTGATGATTCTACAAATCAATAGCGTGTTGACAAACAAAGAATAACTACGATTCATTGTGCAAACTCGTTGATCTTCAACTAAACACCCTCAAAAAATAAACATATTTCATATTTTCTTTTTCTTTCTTTTGAAGTTATTTCTTTTGAAAGATCAAACAAACTAAACTACGTTGGCCTTTGGCATTTTTTCTTTTTTTATTGCCTTTAATATTTTCATTAGGCTCTTGCCAATGGTGGCTTTCCCACAAAGGATATTTGCTCCTTTCGTAGCCCTTCCTCGTGCACCTTCATCTATTTTCAATACAATTTAATTAAATCTCATGAGCAACGGTTCTAACTCGCACAAATCCTTTATTGTCAGAAGACATGTATATGACAAAATTAATGGGTGAACATCTCACTTAGCTTAAATATAACATGTGAAGTTAAAGTTCAAAAGAGCTCGTGCATGTGTGTGAGGAGGCATATACAAAGAGAATCCATTAAGAAAATCAAAGTCAAACTACTCCACGCAAGCATAATAAGGAACAATTTAAGCATTGAAATTCATAACCAAAAGTTCTAGCCACATGGATACGGGGAATGATATAGAATTAAAACACAAGGATATCTTTTTGAATATTTAAAATTATTAACAATCATTTGAAAACATGGAAAACTAAAAAGACAAGTAAACCATTTTGTATTTTTAATAAGACCCAATAAATGAAAAACAAAATACAAGAGACTCAAAACACGTACAACTAGCAAACAGATATATCATGAAGTACAAAAGGTAGTGTATGTAAATATGCAAACACACTCAACCACTAGATTTAGCATGGAATGTATCATGTGAATGCATTAGAGAATCAAGAATTCTATCATTTAATGCCCCCAAATTGGATCTCCTAACCCACATAGGTGTAACGTGACGCTCTCGGGTTTTGGTGACCTTGGTGACTCTAGGTTTAGACTTCCTAAAATCATTTTTAAGATCAAAACATAAACGCTTAAGGTTATCATTCCTATGATAATGTGTGCAAGACAAGACACGTGGAATGTTGCCTAAGGGTTGACCTCTTTTAGCATTCTTACCAACGGTTGACTCTCTCAAAATCATGGTTTTGGCTTTATTAGCGAAAGCATTTTGAGTATCGAAGCCAATATAACACTTGTCTTTTTTTTTATTTGAATGGTGCCAAACATCTTATCCAATTTTTCGGACCTAGACTCCAAATAAAACTTGACACGACTCGAGTCTCTCAATTTACTTACAAGCTCCACTATCCTAGACTTAAGTAAACTTCTAGTCTCTTCAAACTTATGAAGCTCTTTCTTCATAGTCTCCATTAAACCTTGAAGGATATCTCTCTCACTTTCAACATACTCTATCTTCTCTCGAAGAGTCCTCTCAAGTGCCCTAAGATCTCCAATTAAAACACCCACATCATTTCCTACGGCACATTCTTTCATGCTAACTTCCAACTTCAAGTTTGCCTTTTTCAATTTCAACGATTCTGCATACAACTCACGAACGGAAACTTGGAGTTCCTCACTCCCTCCTCTTCTTCTTCATTCTCACTCTCTTCTCCACTCTCTCTACCATCAAACAGTTGGGAATCACAAACAGTGGCCTTGGAAGTGTCATGCAAGGAACTATCTTCATTGGAATATTTCTCATCAAAACTAGCATGACTAGGCACGAACGCAGTGAAGTTGCGCTCAATGGGGGAATTGGGTCCCTCAAGATCACTATCACTATGGGTTGCATTGTAAGTAATAAGTTTCTTGCCCTCTTTACTTAGTTTAGTGGGACACTCAACTGCCCAATGTCCATACCCTTTGCACCCCAAACATCTATTTGACTCGCCCATCTTAAGATTATCATTACAATTGTTATACTTAGACTTCTCAAATTTCTTATAATCATTTTTAAGTTTTTTTTTATTAAACTTAAGAAATTTTCTGAACTTCTTAGCAAACATAGCCATATCATCGGACTCGATGTTGGACTCGTCATCTGAGCCTTGTGTTTCCTCCTTTTAGGCTTTCAAAGAAATGCCCTTATCTTTCATATGCTTTTTGGAGGTAAACATGTCAAGTTCATAGGTTTGCAAGTCACGTACAAGCTCTTCAAGTTTCGTAGAGTTTAAAGTGCCTAAATAATTCAAACAGTCACTTTTGGATTAAACCTTTCGGGTAATGACTTCAAAATTTTATTTATGACATGGTTATCGGGCATCTTCTCTCCCAAGTTAAAAGACGAATTCACAGTATCAGACAATCTAGCATAAAACTCATCAAAGGATTCACTCTTCACCATTTTAATGGTTTCAAATTGAGTGGTTATGTTTTGGAGTTTGGAAGCCTTAACAGCACTTGTACCATCATGGGTGAGTTGTAGTGTGTCCTAAGCCTCTTTAGAAGTTTCATATGTCATAATACGACGAAACTCCTTCGGTGTGACCGCACTAAAAGATCATTTAAACCACGTGAATTGTAATTTGCTAACTTATGCTCATCCTCACTCCATCTTTCTAAGGGTTTAGGAACACGAACTTCTCCTAATAAACGTGTTGATGGGGACCACCCTCTAATAACTACTTGCCAAACTCGCTCATCTAACGAATTAAGTGCTGACCACAAACGCGCTTTTCAGTACGCCTAGAACCATCAAAAATAGGAAATCTAAAAAATGATAAATTTTCCATATTCAAGCCTAAAAAGATATAATACGATAATTTTGTGTACCCGCACTGATACCACTTAACAGGGATAGAATCTGATGGTTCTGAAATTCAAATTTTAATTTCTTCAAATTAATTTTCTCTTAGACAAGAATTAATTCACATTCAAATTTACACAACCCAAATTTAAACGAACTTAATTCAAAATTGAATTAAAGTAAACTAAATTACCCAAATTAATTAAGCACCAATTATACCGTTTTTTTAGGTTAAACCAATTTTATCCTTTTAACCTAAGCATGCAATTAGGTGGATTACAAGATAAAATAAACAACCACTAAGCTTGATGTACAAGGAAAACCCAAATGGGAAAAACCTCGGAAGGCCCAGCCACAAAGTCCACTAAGTACGAAATTACAAAAAGGACATGACGAAAGACTTACACAACAACTCGACACCCTCACAAGCCTTGATGTTCTTAATTAGAAGTCATTCCAATGAAGCTCCAAATCTTGTTTGAATGACCTTATAAAGTCGTTCTAACGATAGCCAAAAAAACATATTTTTCTAAAAAATGTAAAGTGATTTCAAAACCAATTTAAAAAACTTAACACCCAATAATTAAATATCTAAGGTTCTACATAAAATATGCATTCATACCTAAGAGATCCTTGGAACGTTGCGTGGCATGAAACAAAGCAAAGGAATGTGATCACTTGACTTGGCTGCTACATCTTTAACAAGCATGTCGTAGGCTTTAAAGGTCAATAACTCAACTACTAACCTATGACTCAAAGAGTTTTGTCCATAATTAAGCCAATACATACAAATTAACTCAATTGGAAATTTGTCCTTATAGTGGTTGTACTCGAAGATTTCATTTCTAAGAGTTGGCAAGCTAATGTCCAAATGAATGACTGCCATTCCACATGTCAGGCCATAGGAAGTCTCCCCTTTTGTCTCCTTAGAGTCATCCGATAGGCTCAAATGATGAAATTCCATCAACCTATCTTCCATTTGCGTTCTATAGTCGTCGTTTGATCCTGATGAGCAGAGTATAATTGGTAATCTCTACTGGTCATTTCAGTATGGGAAAACCCCTGAGGCATAGTGATTTAGAATCCCATATTTTGCACAAAAGGCTCTATATGTATCATAGTCGAATTGGGTTCCATTGTCCGATACAAAACCATAGGAATGCCAAATCTTGTGATGATGTTTCTCGACACAAATCATCTTATGTTAGCCTCCCAGATGTGAGTTAATGGCTCAGACTTTACCAATTTTGTGAAGTAATCTGTGGTGACGATTAAGAACTTCCTATTCTCACGCATCATAGGCACATGTACCATGATATTCATGCCCTAAATAGCAAAAGTCCATGGACTTGTAAGAGGGTTAAGGTCGCTGACCAACTAATTAATAATGGGCACTATAGGCAGAGGTTCCGCGATATCATTTCTTAGTTGTTTATTCGATCTTTAACCTTAGCTAAGATCCATATGATAGACTGACTTCAGAGATGACGTTGACCCTTCAAGGCTGATGGGCTTAGGGTCAATGTCTCCCCTACGAAACACCTCTTTTGTCCTTCCAAAGCTTACTCAGAGACCTCCTGCACCAAGTCCCGACCCTGTACACTATGCCAACCTACCTGAACAGTGGATCACAGATTTCTTTGACCACCTCCTCATGAATGAAGGAAACACTTCCCCGAGTCCCAAAAATGAGTTCACCCTCAACCCTTAGTTCTGGGAAATGATCATAGTGGGACTACTCCCCTAGAAAAGGATGAGGGTTTTATAAGAAAGGTCCCACGTCCTTCAAAGCCCCTAACCTCCGAGACTTCAGATTCGAAATCGATTATAAAGCTACACCAGAAGAGATTGAACTGTTAGAACAACATGAACACTAGACCTGCCACATGAAAAAGCGAGGCCACTCAGCAAATAGCGATCACCTCTTCAGTTTTTTGATAGCCAGGGAAGGCTCCAATATCTTGGCATTAACATATATAAGAGCATTTGAGCCACTGGGTGGAACAATATACCAGTAGAACAGAGCATTAATATATAAGAGCATCCCAGCATTAACGTATATCAGAGCATCCGACCCACTCGAAAAAGATCCCGGCAATCCCCAAGATGAACTAGATCTCCTGATATCACAGTTAGCCTTTGACTTCTTTATCCTCGAGATATCACCATGGTCCCACCATCACATACACACGGGGCACAGTTATGGGAACTCGTACCTAGACGTAACCCATATCGATGGTATCATCGAATTGTAAGACGAGATGACCCATTGAGGATGTCCCCTGCTAGAAGGTCCTCCCTCACGAAGATACTTGTATGCGACCAAAATGAAACTTCTCCACGCTGCTCCTCATGGCCATGCTCAAGGGAAATTGAAAAATCTATAATACATAGTATCTGCATTGACTCTTTCTTGATTTTTCTATGATATCTCACCCTGAGGGCTCGAATATGCCGAATACCGATACTACTATGGAGACATGTTTTGCAAAGCCACTAGCATCATAAAAGGGATGGATACGAGATATCCACCCCCCCCCCCCCCCCCCGCCGTTAATGATTTAGGGCAATAAGAAACTGTCTTGGATAATGACATCTGGTCGGGATCCTCCATGTCCACCGAACCTTTACTCAGGACTCTTGACTAGATAGATTGCCAGGTTCATACCATGGTAGCAGAAATTCCCACTGCCACTCCCATCTCAAATGTAGTTGTATAGTGGATAGATAAATCCATCTCCTAGATCCCTTAAAGTCCTATAGTGGGTCTCTCAAGAACTCGATACAGAATCCCATTCTAGATAAGACCGAGGTGAAGCCCCTAAAGCCAACACCGTCTGCCTTCGGCCTCACATCCTTAACTGATCTACTGAGACATCTTGATAAAGATGAATGGAATGTTCAACCAAAACTCATACCCACTCCAGATAAGGAAGTCGACTTCCTTACCAGGTTAGGTCGACACTCCACTCCACTTAACCCTGTCGAAAGGGGAAAGGTTCCCCAAAGTGATCATCGTACCTCCCCATGAAAATAATAAAATCTAGGAGCAACTCCGGAGAACCTCAACTAACATCACCATCTAGGAGTTGCAAGATACATCCCGTGAGCACCAAGTTGCTCTCGTTTACCTATTATCTTAAGCCTCTGTTCCTATGAATCTAACTTTGACTAAAATGTCAGCCACTATCGACTCCTTCACCGTGCAACAAAACATCAGCTTCTCTAATGAGGACCTCCTCGTGAAAGGTCGCAACCATCGATTCATATTGAACTTCATTATTGATACCCGCAGATAGATGGGGCCTTTAGTATCAGCAAAAAATGATCCCATCATCAATGTATGACCTCTCCATACTACTACCGATTTGGGATACACTGCCTCGAAATTCACACTATTTTCTAAGGCCATAAAGGCTTATGACCAAATCCACTGAAAGATCCTGGGGTCCATCATCCTTACTTACATAATATGGCTATTAAGTGCGATGTAAATTTTCAAGTACTCGACATCCTATCCAGCTTCAACCTCCTACTCGAAAAATCCTGGATACATCCCATGGGGGCATTACCCTCATCACTCCACCGAAAGTAAGGCTCCCATTTGTCACCGACGTCATCACCATACGAGGAGATGATGGTTGGGCCGCTGTGTCGAGTAAAAACACTACCCTCTCCTAAACACTCACCATGACAATAGCGACATCTGCCTTGGCAGATTTTGAGTTGTCCCGATCATTCACATGATAGAAGAGGAACCTGTCATTCACAATATAGCCTCTTGGATCATCCAAAAGATGGGATACATTCCCAGGTTTGGTCTTAGAAGAAATCAATAAGGAACCATCAAAGTTGTCACCGCTACAAAAACAAAGTTAGTCTTGCGTACACCTCTGATTGAAAATCCATTACCAAAAGCCTCGAAGTCCTCTATTAAGGGTGAAATGGCCACTTCTGTCTCTAGGGATAAGACTTTCCCTATCACGGGATCCCCGAGTTATAGTGGGATAAAACAAATAAATCCTTACATCCAGGAATAGAAATGATCTGTGAATAGGAACTATACGTAAATTATGGGAAAATCCACATAGTCCACCGGGGAGAATTAAATAAATTATGGGTCACCGTCGAGGACAAAGAGACCTCCAAGCGAGAGACCGAATGGTATTTACTTGCACTAATCCATTATGAGACTGCTCTAGTAGCGCTAGATTAGGAACCACCGACCTAACCCCCGTTGAATGCTTCCACGATTAGTACCCCGCCTTGGTCGATCAAGACAACACTGGAGAGAAAGGACGATTGGTTAGCAACCTCTACCTCCATGTACTAAACCCCACCATTCCCCCACCTAAAACACAACCATCAGTAGAACCTCAAGACACAACTAGTGAACCTTCGTGGGACTATCAGTAGAAAAAGGAAAATCACCATCACTTGTTGAAAACCCTCTTGAAGAATCTCCTCGCACTAACCCAGCTACGAACTCCGCTAAGGGACCTAAATCCATCGTCAAAGGAAAAAGGGCCCAACCCAAGATGATTTCCCCCACCCATATTAGACTGTTAGTAGATAGCACAACCAACAACGCGCTGAAGTCCTTTGTGGATGGATTGAAAGAAACAACAGAATTTTCAAAAGCAAAGCATCCTCCTATGATGATATCTTCAGGGATATTTTCTTCTTGGTCAAATGTAAATCTTAAAAGTGGGATAAGTCCAGGAGGAACTTCAAAAATTGGATTACTTACATGAGCTGGGGCTTAGATGAAAATCAGATGTTATCTAGTTAGGTAGTGTCTTGTTATTGGTTCTCATTCCCGTTGTGGATGTTTCCTTTTTGCATATATCTTGCTCTTTGTGGAGCTTTCTTTTTTCCTCTCTTGATGTCTGATTCTGGGAGGGTATGCCCTCCGTTTTCTTGTACATGGTTTTGTTTTTAATATACTTCTTAGTTACTAAAAAAATGCACCACCCTGACCATCAAGGGAAAATCGGATTCATCACCCCCGGGGGATGTATTGTTATACAATTATGACTCTCGATCTCAAAAATGTTGGTGCATCTTACCAAAGAGCATCCACAACAATCTTACATGACCTTATATACAAGGAAGTGGACGTCTATGTGGATGACAGGATCATCAAATCCAGAGATCGCAAAGGACACGTCCCAACACTCTAGAAATTCTTCCAAAGTTGTGCCTCTTCAAAATGAGGTTAAACTCTCAGAAATTCATTTTCGAAGTCAGTTAGGGAAAAGTACTTGAATTTATAGTCAACAAATATTAAAACGAGGTAGACCCAGCCAAAGTCATAGCCATACGAAAAATGCTACCACCCATAATAGAAAAGAAAGTCAGAGGGTTCCTGTGCCAAGTACAGTTCATAAGTCCGTTCATCAACCAGCTCACTACCATTTGTGAACCCATTTTCTAAATACTCAAGAAGGACTCACCCAAAGAATGGAAATCTTAATGCCTTATGCATTAGAGAAAATAAAATAGTACCCCACACATCCACCAGAGCTAGTTCCTCCTCATCCAGGATAACCTGACCTACTCTATATGACCATAATTGACACGGCTGCTAGACCCATGTTAGCACAGTGCCTCAAAAGCTCTTGAAAAGAATCTGCCATCCACTATATCTTGTAAAAAACTAGTATCTTATGAGCTCAAATACAATGAATTTGAAAAGGATTGTGTATCCCTCTTATGGATCAATTGTAAATTTTGGCACTACAAGATGTCATTCAGCATGAGGCTCTTCTCGATATTGGATCCCCTAAAATACCTATTCGAGAAACCCATTCTCTTTAGCAAAATGTTTAAATAGCTTCTCATCCTATCAGAGTTTGAGATTACATATGTCACGCAGAAAGTTATTAAAGGTCGATCCATCTCCGACCTCCTTGCAGGACAACCCTTGTTAGACGAGGAAGACCAAAATGAGGCAAAATTCCTCGATGAGAATCTCTTAGCCCTAAATGATAGAAAAACTTGGTAACTCTACTTTGATGGGGCATCTAACAAAAAGGGACTCGACATTGGAATTTTGGTTATATCCCCGAACTCGAGACAACTTCACACCACTATTAAGATTATATATGAATCCATCAGTAATATAGCCGAGTACAAGGCTTGTATTACGGGTCTCGAAATCGCCTTAGAAATAAGAATCACCGACCTGAAAGTTTATGTAGATTCCATCCTAATTATCAATCAAATACTGGGTAAGTGGAAAATTCGAGAGACAAGTTGCAGTCATACCAAGCGTATTTGGAGGAGGTAGCTTCGCGATTCAAACATCATGAACTCGACTTCATCTCGAGAGATTATAACAATTTTATAGATGAACTTGCCACCCTATCCTCTATGATTGACATGCCAAAGGGCATTACGGAGGTTACGTTAATCATAACTAGACGGGACACCTTGCTTTGAGATCGACACTATTGAAGAAACAACCATAGGACTAGCAGTCTGGTACTGTGACATATGGAACTTGCTTAACTAAAATCACTACCCATCAGATGCCTCTTCCAATGACCGACTTGCCTTATAATGATTGGTACCCAATTCATCATCTGTGGGGGCCAACTCCACAAAATAAAATTCGATGGTATACACTTATGATGTGTCACAGGGGATAAGACCCTCAAAATTATGGATAAAATCTATAGAAAAGAATGTGTCCCGTAGATGAGTGGATGCACTCTCTCTAGAAAAATTCTTCGACAATCATACTACTTGACCACCATGAAATCGGGCTGCATTGAGTATGCCAAGAGGTGCTTCAAATGTCAACTATATTCCCCCCAACAACATCTACCTCCTCGAGAGCAATATTGCATGACCTCACCCTGTTTATTTTCCACCTGAGGGATCGATATCATAGGTAAGGTAACTCCCAAAGCCTCCATATGGCATGAGTTCATATTAGTTGCCATCGATTACTTCACTAAATGGGTCGAGGTTGAATCATACTAAGGTTTAAATGCTAAGAAAGTGGCCAAATTCATACGACAAAACGTCATCTGCCACTTCGGCATACCTCATAATTTCGTATTAGATAATGGATCTCACTTCAAAAAGGAGGTCTCCAACCGATTACACGAGTATAGGATCACTCGACATAAATCATCTCCCTATCGACCACAAACCAATGGAGCAGTCGAAGATGCTAATAATAATGTCAAAACCATTATTCGCAAGATGACCAAAACCTACAATGACTGGTCAGACGAACGCCCATACGCCTCTTGGGGTTACTGTAGTACAAAGCAAACCTCCATTGAGGTCGTCCTTTACTCACTAGTTTATGGCATGGAGTTAGTCCTACCTATTGAACTTGAGGTACCCTTACTACGGGTCATGCTCAAAAGCCAAGTGGGAGAAATCGACTGGGCCTAAGCCCACTATGATGAACTAGATCTCTTTGATAAAATGAGGCTAAAGTACCTTTAGCACAACCAAGGCTACCAACAACGAATCACCCGGGCACATTCAATAAATGAGTCAAGAACCAAAACATCCAAGAAGGAGACCTAGTCCTAAAAGAAAATCTCAGACAGTCCTAAAATCTAAGTGGTAAATTTTCACCCAACTGGGACGGACCCTATCTAGTCACTAATATAAACTCTGGCGGAGCGGATACCTTAGCTGATCTCGATGGAGTCACGTTCTCCCAACTCTTCAATCTTCACCGATTAGAGAAATTCTTCCCTTGAGCCTGCTTAGGGTGAAAAGGAAAAAGACCAAACAATCGTTCGTTAAGGAAAGGAAGACTATGCATTCCTATACACATTCTCAACACTACATCAAAAAGCCCACTTAAACCACCAACCTTTCGCTTGAAGCGGCTAAAACACTTTAAGCCCCAAACTTTTTATTCATTTTTAGAGGTAAGTACGAGGACCTGATTCTTGATATATTTTCATCGTAAACATTGAAATAGACACCCAATTGTCTTTAAATTGGAGATACATTGGCAAGCAAAGATATAACTTCGGTCTTGATCCATATAAACATGAAAAAAAAACTATTTTAAGGGAAACCCTGCCTATGGTCATCATGCCCTTGCTCTTAAAAAGACTGGCGCGATCCAAGTAGATTGAATATCAAGTAAAATAAAATAAGTCTCTAAAACATTTTAAAGACTTCGCAGGGTTATATTTATTAAACTATACACAAAGGCCAATACTATGAAAAATAAAAAGAAGTCTAAAAAGAGAAAACATGTTACCCCTTTATACTTCTTCCCCAAAAGAGAAACACTTATCTCCCTCAAAAACACCCCGCAACCCGAGACAAATGTCGAGGCAGACAGACTCACCAAGGGCTCCCCCTAAACGATACCTTTTTTTTAAAAGGATGGTGATCCTAACTCCAAAGATACTTTCATGGGCTCTCACCCTTATCCTTCAAAACATCTTGCAACCCTGAACACATATCGATGGAAACAAATTCACCAAGGGCTCCCCGCTACATGACACCCTGTTAATTATAAAAGGAAGGCGCTCCTATCTCCAAAGCTACCCCAAAAGGCCCTTACCTTATAACAATAAAAAATGAGGGTGGGTCTCCCTCTATTACTCCCATGCCCATTCAAAAAAATTGGCTTGTCATCAAGACGCATGAAGTTGTCTCTCCTTGAAAAGAAGTAAAAAATACGGGGCACCTTTATTGTTAAATCTTTCCCTCCTTGTGTCATTTTTCCTCTATTTTATTTTTAGTTTAGTTTCACTATTAATTTCATTTTAATTGGATACCTTTATAAAAATGTATATCAACATGTGTCTCTACCATTTTAATAAAAAATAACACAAGCTCTCTTTGTTTCATATGCATACTCAGCATTCATTTCCTTCAAATAAGGGGGAATTTCACACACAATATTAGGGTATTTACAAAAGAAAAATACAATGGCAGGATGTGGAGACAAGCCCCCCAGCTAGCCCAAAAAATCCCATAATTTCAATCATGATGGGCGTATATTCACGATCCGCGAGACACATAGGGTTCAGCCTACAGGAGAAAGAATAAGCCCAGGAGGGTGCACTGACCTTAAGCATAATCCATAACCTTCTGAAAATGAGAGGGAACTCAAAAGTGAGTCCTAGTGCAGGAACTGGGCATCGCTCGACTACCCACCAAATATAAGGATGACCACTGGGTCATTATGTCATGTAGACTAGCTGCAGGTACCAACATCGCCTTAAAATTATCAAAATCAACAAATTGATCAATATGAAGAAAACAAAAAGATAAAGAAAAGGATAATTGAAAGGTGAAGGAAAGAAAATAGGCGTACCCCCTCGACTCCTAGGATATCCCGGAATCCTGGATGCAAGGTTTCCAAGTGATGAGTCAATGTCTGGATCGGGGACCTGATCACATAACCATCATCCATATACTCCGCCTCAAGAAGAAGCACGAGAAGAGCCACCCTCCTAGCAAGCACTCCTCCCAAAATAAGAACCTCCCTCCGTCGGGCCTCCTCCTCTAACTCCCACACCCTAGCCTTCAGGGTATAAATACGAACAGTAGTTATCCCATCCATCTTAGCCCTCCTATGGGCGATGTTCCCTCCTCCATATTTCGGGCCCTCTCCTCTGTAGCCAGCGATAGATCCTAGGCACCTAAGTTTCCTTGATTATCTAAAGAGAAAAGGTTCGCATAGGAAGGAGTATCCTTGCTCTCCTGATCCTGCCCTGAAGGACCCGAGTTTTATATTCCTAGCCATAGGTCCATCCCTATCCCTTAAAATTGCTCTAGAAAGTCCCTCGAGATCGGTAGGTAAGCCCTTCTCGAAGGCCAAGGATTCTCCTTATCTCCATGACCCACTATCAGGGCCTTCCCCTAGTCCTCGAACCCGGTACCTCCCTGTGTACATATACCATCGGCATTTTCTCCTGATCCCTCGAACCCCTAGATGGTACCTCCCTCTGTGCATCCCAACCACTTCGAGCACTGTCTCCCAAGCCCAATCCTTAAGCGCAGCCCCCTCACCCCCTGCTAATCTCCACCGGCCCTTTCCAGCTCCTTATCTGGGGATACCTACTCCCCTCCTCCTCCTCCTCCTCCTCCTCCTCCTCCTCCTATGGGAATCTCCTACATTAATACCACCCGACTCATGCTAGTAAAGCCTCCCTAGTCACAGGAAGTGGCATTGATATCACCCTCCTCTCCACGAAGCCATAGTAGTCCAAGTTATCCCTCAAAAGGTCGTTTGTCGGTAACCCCTCTACAAGAACCTATCGGTCCACATCAGTCAACTCCTATACATGCCTCATATGGTAAGGACGAGGAAAGTTACTCTCACCAGCACATCCCACATGTACTGGTGAATCACCCTCTCTTAGATAAAATATAGCCCCACACGGCTCCTCCATCAAAAGTCTCCTTCCAGACATCCCCTCAATCACCACCCAAGTTCCTGATATGTGGTGGGTCAGGCCCCAAGGCACATAAAATGAGAAAAATATCAAAAGAAAATAGAACATTAGTATAAACATGTAAATGTTGAATCATAAAAAGAGAACGAGTATGTGTAAGAAAACTCAAAAAATGCATACAATGTCAATGGTTATCCCGTTGATGAGCACTCTCGCTACATCCATGGTCATAGGTGACCTCGCCCTTAGATTCCCCCAAGCATCATGAGTAAAAAGAGGAAAATACCTGCCATTGACACCCCGGCCCAATACTGGTCAATATATGCAACCATGTAAGCAAAAAAAACATAACTTTGATAAAACACATAAACAAAAAGAAAACAATAATAGATATGCACAAAAATGTATATTTTAATAAACAAATTGAACTAACGAAAAATAAAGGTGGTAAGCATGTACCTCCCACAAGTAAGAAAAAAACATGAAATTATTCGTGCGATACCTTGAGTATAAGGACATGGATTGGTACATCTCCACCAATCCCAATCATACCAGGAATATCTAGGAATTCGCAAAAATTCCATAAAAAAGGGCAACATCCAGAAGTTAATCCCACCCAAGGTCCATGGCCCTAGCATCTAAAAAAAGCAAATACCTAGCATATCGGCATAGCCACCACATCCAAACTTGGTTCCTCTACCACCCCCTCCAAATAATATGCCAAGTTTCTAGCCTCTACATACTCTCCTCGGGAGGGAGGAAACATCATCCCAAGAGAGCCAGTCAAACCCTCTATTCTAATACCCTGTTCCAACAATTCAATTAAATTATATATGAGTTATTCTAAAGAGGAACTAAAGATGATTATGAGAGGATTTTTGGGTCAAATTGAATAAATAAATGATATTATGGAGTAGGGGTCATTTGAACGACTGTAATGGGTCATTCTAATGACATCCCTGTGTTGTTATGAGATGGATGTTACGAGAAGCATGGATTCAAACGGCATGCCATTGCGTTATAGTGGCAGGTCGCGCAAAGGATCACATGAACCAAACATCAAACGAGATGGAGAAGTCATTCAAACAACTTAGGCTTGTCATTTGAATTATGTAAATCAAAATTATTTAGTCCAGTTTGCCCTTGTGCGCTGTCACGATTTTGGCCATTGGATCTTTGAGTTGTCGAGCTCAAATCAGCCCAGAAGGGGCAAAAAGGGATTCTTGGCCTTTGGAAGGGTTTTATAAATGATTTTTTTTGGGGGGAAATTATGTATATATAGAAAACACGAATTTATAAGAGCAAGAAGAAACTTGCAGCATCCTATGGGGCATACCCCAAAAGGAAAACAAATAAACAAAGGCCAAAACAAAAGGAACAAAACATCCTAAGGGGCATACCCCAAAAGGAAAACATGCAACAACCTAAAAAGCCAAACCCAAGAGGGAGAGACAACGATCGCAAAGGGCCAATGCCCCAACAACCCTACTCAATAATACTCTCCTGGATACCCCAATTCATGCATGCCATCCAGTTAATGAAATTTCTTCTCCCTTTCTTCCACGTTTTGGCCTTGGTAATAATCATCCTCTCAATCTCCTTAACTAAGGTGGCGACACTTTTAGCAGAATTCTTGAAGTGTCTCGCAATCCTCTCCATCCATAAATAATAGATAGTCGAAGAAAATGAGATTCTTCTAACACGATTATAGAGGTTGGAACCACCATAATTAGTACAAGCATGCTGCACCTCATCATCCCAGTCCATAGCCTCACGATATTCCTAATTTCTGAATCTAACCTCATCCCAAACTTCCCTGAAAACTGGCAGTCATTAAATAGGTGGGAAATAGACTCAACATTAGCATTGCAAGTGCAACACATGTTGTCCTCACTGACGCCCAAACTGAGCAATTTATCCTTCGTGTGGATTGCCTCCCTCATAATCAACCACAAGATGAAAGAACACTTGGTAATATTATCCTTATTCCACACCAAGTTATGCCAGAACATGATAGGCAAACTAGGTGTAAGCACCTCATAGGCAGAACCAATAGTGAACCCACACTGGTTGGGAACCCAAACAACCTCATCCCTTTTGTCCTGTCTAATGCAAGGCAAGATCCCATTCCTAATTTCAAGGAGCTCCTAAGTGATACTACTAGGCCAATTGCATCTAATCTAATTGATGCAATCCGCCACCTTAGCCGTTTGGTTGCTAGCAGCATCGTAGATGACTCTATCCCCGAAACGGGGTCTTAGTGGCCCAAGGGGATGCTAGTTATCATGCCATAGGAACGTATCCCTACCATTACCGATGTTGCACTTGATAAACGACCTGATCAGAACTCAAAGATGCATCATCTTCCTCCATCTCCATGATGTGTCACTTGTAATATTAATGGCCCAGAGACTCCTTCTTTTAATTGTATACACATGACACCACTTGACCCACAAACAATCTTTCTTACTATTGAGGTTCCAAAGCATCTTCAAAATAGCAGCCACATTCCACCTATCAATGCTTTTAATACCTAGGCCCCTATTGATGTAGCTACCACATAGGTCCACCCAGGCAACCTTAGCACCCGTGTGCTTTTGATCTGAGCCAGACCGAAGAAAGTCCTTCATTGGCTGCTCAATTCTCTTGACGACTCCCTTGGGCAAGATAAAAAGAGCAGACCAATACAGTTGGATCCCAAATAGCACAAACTTAATAAGCTGTAGTCTACCCATATAGCTAAGAAACTTGTTGGTCCAACATTTGATTCTAGTAATAATCTTGTCAATCATCCGATCATAATCCTCCTTTTTAAGCCTCGAAGTGACAAGAGGCACACCCAGGTACAATAAAAAGGGGGTATTGTGCTTGAAACCCAAAATGTTGTTGATATGAATGATTCCCTCCTCACCGATGCCAGAACTATAGAAGCAACTCTTATTAAGGTTAGGCTTGAGGCTCGAAATACTGCAGAAGTCATCCATAGCCTTTCTCGCAATCTTGCACGACGTAATGTCCCCGCCACATAAAATAATCACATCATTCGAAAAGCATAAATGGTTAAGCCCTACCTCCTTACAACGAGGATGGAAAGTAAACTCTGGTTCAGCTCTGGCTCTATCCATGATGCATGCGAATGTACCCATAACAAGGAGTAAGAGGTAAGATGAGATAGGATCACCCTGTCTCAATCCTCTTCTTCCCTTAAAAAACCCGTGAAGGTCGCCATTTAAACTAATAGAGAACCTCATATTACTAATGCACTCCTTAATCCATCCAACAAAAATAATGGGAAACCCTAAGTGAACCAACATCTTAATAAGGAACTCCCAACACACAGTATCGTAGGCCTTCAATAGGTCAATCTTAAGAGTGCATCTAGGGGGCAGAGTACCCTATAGTAGTTCCTCATAATCTCTTGGAGTAAAAGAAAATTATCCGAGATAGATCTTCCCTACACAAAAGTAGCCTGGCTCGGGTTGATTAAATGAGGAAGGAGCATCTTCATTCTAATGGCAAGGACCTTCGAAATGCACTTGCAAGTGGTTTTACAACAAGAAATAGGCCTAAAGTCCTGGATACCAGAAGGAGAAGAGACCTTAGGAACGAGGGCCAATGTTAGTCTAGGAAGGTAGCTACATCTGAAGAAGAACTGAATTGCCTCACACACATCCCTGCCCAACATCTCCCAATTCATCTTGAAGAAAAACGCATTAAACCCGTTTGGCCCCGGGGATTCATTCGATCCAATAGAAAACATAGCCTCCTTAATCTCAAGGTCAGTGATGGGTTTGCAAAGCGCAGCAGCATCAAGCTTACTAAGCATCTTATGAAAATTCCCATTAAGGATGGGATCAGGGTTAACACAGCTACCACCCGTACCCAGAAGATCACTCTGCCTTGTTGGGTACGTTTTGGGAGGCCTCAATTCTCCTACTATTCTCATCCTCAATATAGATAATTTTCCTTCTAGCTGTTGCATGGTGATCCTTCTTATTGAAGAAAGCATTATTCCCATCACCCAACTAAATCCACTTGGCCCTGGACTTCTGCATGTAAAAACTCTCTTCAGCACTGCGCAACTCTAGGTACTTAGTTAGCAAGATCTTCTCATCTCTTTGAAAATAGGGGTTACCCCCGTCACTGTCCAACCAAGTTTGGGCCTCATCCAGCAAAGCCTTCGCCTCATCAACTCTGGTGGATATTTTGCCATAGAACTTCTTATCAAAACCCTTAAGGTTGTCCTTGAGCCTTTTCATCTTCTTGCTTAACCTGATCATCGAATTACCACTGTCATTCTCCTGCCAAGAATCAGTAAGGACCACTTGAAAATCTGCATGTGCCATCAAAAAATTGAAGAATTTGAATGGTTTAGGTCTTCTAGGCTCCGGGGGATAACAAGGTGATAACCGGGAAGTGGTCAGACACCCCCTGTGGAAGAACCGTAGCTTGGGACTCAGGAAACTCTGCGAACCAAATGTCACTGTACATGACTTTATCCAGCCTAGATTGGACATTGTCGCTACCCTCATGTTTCTTATTCCACGTGAACCACAACCCATTGGTAGTCATAACCTCAGCGTGGATATCATTAATGCATTGGTTAAACACAACAGATGCTTCCACCTCAATCCCATGCAAGCCTTTCTTCTCCTCCTGGGTTCTCACGACATTAAAATCCCCCATTAAAACCCAAGGATGAACAAGAGTACACCTCCTGGGTTTTATAAGGGATTGTTTGGTTTATTTGCGTTTATTGGTAGGGAAATTAAAGATAAGAGAGAGAGAGAGAGAGAGAGAGAGAGAGAGAGAGAGAGAGAGAGAGAGGTGGGTGGGTGGTCTTCCACCTCCTCCCACCATAAACCACTATCTCTCCACCATTCCACCACCATTTTATGTAGTATTCCACCATGTTCAAGCTTACAATACCCATTCCCACCATTGTAGAAGAAGAGCTAGAACCTTGGACAACTATTGAGGGATTTTTGGAGAAGATGAAATGGGTTTTAAGTTGATCTTGCTTGGAAGCTTGGATGGAGCACATTTTGGAGCATTTTTGGAGGGTGAATTTGGTAACCACTTGAGGCCATCTTTTGAGGTGGGGGTTGCTCCTCCTACACCAACATTTCTACCACCATTGGATCTATTAGAGGTGGAAAAATCTATTGAGACTCTATTTTGCATTATTTGTAGTCTTGTAGTTAGATTACATGGGCAGTATACATATGATTAGATGATGAAATTATGTCTAGTAAATAAGAAACATTTTTATGAGAATGAATAAATATTTCAAAGTTTTGAAGTATAAAAGTTGGTATTTTATGAAAATGGTGTATTTTCTAGAAAAAAATGATGTTAAACATTTTATGAAATAAATTTTTTGAAATAATGATTTATTTTGAAAAACATTGGTAAAATAATGTTTCTTGCAAAAATAAAAATTTTATGAAATATATACATTTGTTGAGTTTGAAGAAATTAAATGTCTTTTATGCCTTGAAAATGTATTTTTGCAAGTACGATGAATTTCTAGAATAAAAAATATGTTTAAACCATTTAGTGGGATTTTAAGTTTAAAACTTATCTTCTCATGCATATAAACTTGTAGTAATTTGACCCTAAATGTATAAACAAATTTAAAGAAGAATTAGTTGGGTTTAAACATGGAATGATAAAGAGTGAAAATTCTAGTCTTTAAGTGTGAAACAAGGGTTAAAAAATGTGATAAGGATAAATTTGTAAGACTACATGTAAAATAAAAGAAATGGTATTTTCTTAAAAAAGTAGTCTTAAGTGTAAATGGATTTATTAAATGAAGAAAATAAAGAAATGTGTGGTTTGGAGAAATTGTAATAAAGGTATTGAATAAGTGTTAATGGGTAAATATGGGAAAGTTAGTATGTATAATTTAGTAATGTTATAAAAGATTAACACTTATGAAATTAAAAAAAAAGGATTAAAGACGTAAATGTGTTTCCAATTAAGAAGAATATTACTCAAAGGTTAAAAGGGGTGTTATGGTGATAAAACACTTAAGAATTTAGGGTGGTTAACTTAATAGTGTTTTGTAGGAAATCGGCACTAGTGGAAATGGAGTAAGAGGTGATTTTGGAAACAAAATGGTGAAAATGGTAATCATACTTGAGTGGAACATTTTTATGATATAAAAATATTGGTAAAGGTGTTACACAAAGTGGTCCTAAATGAATATGATTTTTGGGATAAAATCAAGATTAAAGTGTAAAGGACATTAAATGGTAAAATTTCAAATTGTAACACAATTTGAGTGTAACCCCGGGTTTTGGCTTCGTGCGGGTAAAAAGGAAAAGTGGGGTAATGCTTTTTTTTAGTAATTAAGAATAATATTAAACAAAGGGAAGTATATACATAGGGAGCAAAGAGGGGGGGGGCATACCCCCCCCCCCCCACCCCACCCCACCCCAAGGTCAAATTTCGAAGATGAAATTTACCCTATAAAGACAACTAAAAACAAACCACATTAATTAGAAAGTAAAAGGTTTTCATCAAGGCCCGAGTTCATGCAACTGAGCCAGTAATTGAAGTTCCTTCTAGACTTTTTCCAGCTATATGACTTGCATTTGACATAGAAGGTAATTTCATCCATGATGCCAACATGATTGGAGCTAGTGTTCTTGAAGATTCTTTTGTTTCTTTCCATCCAGATACAATATATGGCAGCAGCAAAGGAGGTACGTTTGAGCTTTTCAGTCATTGCTTTCTCTTTAAAATGTGCAGCAACATCCGAAATGATATCATCCAAAGTGGTAGAGGCATTGATGTATGAGTTGTTGTATTTTATCTCCTCCCAGATCCCATTAGAGAAGCTACAGTTAAAGAAAAAGTGGTCACGAGTCTTAGTTGCATTGTCACAAAGCACACATATGTTGTATTGAGAAATTCCATAAGCAAGGGTTTTTGTCCTTTGCATTATAGCATCCTTACAGATCATCCATAATATAAATGCACATTTAGGAATAATACAACTATCTAACATCAAAGGGTCCCAATCAGGTTGATTGTGATGCTGCCTAATGGAATTCCACGCAAAGTTTATGGTGAAAAGGCCACTTGCCATGGGAAGCCATATGATACTATCCTCTCTACAGGTGTTGATGGGAGGTAAAGCTGCATATTTTATCTCATTGAGCTCCCAAGTAACAGTTGAGCTCCATGCCCAAACACCATTTCTAATAAAATCAACCACTTTGGCTTTGTGGATGCTTATTGCATCATAGATCGTTCTCTCCCCATATTTCATCCATAGAGGGTCCAGAGGGTGCCATTGGTCATGTCATATGGATGTGTTGTGCCCATTCCCAATGATAGCTTTGATGAAATGTCTAATTTTGTCTCTCAATTTCATAAGTTTATCCAAGTCCAAGATGCATCAGTTGGGTTATGAATATGCCACACACTTCTTCCTTTCAACTTGTATATGTTGAACCATTTAACCCATAGAATGTACTCCTTGCGGCATAAGTTCCATAAGTGCTTGAACATAACTCCACTTAACCTTAGATCATGTTTTCTTCATATTAGGACCAGACCAAAGGAATATACGTAACTTGGTATCAATTTCCTTAGTTGTTCTCTTGGGTAAGATGAAACTACTGGCCTAGTCGATTTGCATGTGGAATAGAATAGAAATAACAATATTGAGCCAGCCCCCATAGCTCAAGAATCTATTAGTCCAGCTCATAATTCTACTAGTGATCTTATCAATTAGGGGAAGGCAATCCTCATGCTTCATCTTGGTAGAAATGAGGGGAACACCGAGATACTTGATGGGTAAATGGTCCATTTGATATCCCAGTAGATTGGAGATAGCAATTTTCTCATTATTGGATATACCAGCAACAAGGAAGGAACATTTCAGGGGGTTTGGATGCAGACCAAACATCTCACTGAACTCTTGAATAAATGTGTTAATGATGGATAAGGAGTTTATGTCAGCACCTGCTAAGATGAACAAATTTTCAGTAAAACACAGGTGGTTTATATTCAGCTTTTTGCATTTGGGATGGTAAGTGAAGTGAGGAGATCTGGTGCGGAGGTCAAGGATTCTAGCAAAAGGCTTCCATTAAAAAAAGGAATAAAAAAGGGGGGAGGAGGTCTCCTTGTCTCAATCCTCTCTTAGCTGGGAAGAAGCCATGTGTGGCTCCATTTATAAGAAGGGAGAACTTCGCAGTAGTCACACATTCCTTAATCCAATCAATAAAATAGGGTGGAAGCCCATGTGGTTGAGAACATGAAACAGGAAATCCCGATTAACAGTATCATAGGCCTTGAGAATGTCAACTTTTAAAGCACATTTGGGAGGCCCCATGTTTCTATGATAATTTCGCATCAGCTCTTGCATAATATGAATGTTATCCCCAATGGATCTACCCTTCACAAAGGTAGACTGTCTTTCATATACCAGCATAGGGATAAGAGGTTTCATTTTATTGACAAGGATTTTTTAAATACATTTGTAAATTTTATTACAACATGCAATAGGTCAAAAGTCCTTCATGGAAACTGGGGAGTTTTTTTTGGTATAAGCACCAGATTGGTGCAATTCAATTGCTTTAGCAAGGAGTTTATCTGAAAGAAAGAGGCAACTGCTAGAGTGATCTCTTCTCCCACCATGTCCTAATTACAAATAAAGAACTCTGTATTAAAACCATCTGGTCCAGGGGACTTATCTCTTCCAAGATAAAAGAATGCACTCTTTATTTCCTCATTTGCAATAGGGGCTAGGAGGTTGTTCGCTTGCTCGGGAGATAACTTAGTAGTGATGGCATAGTTTAGGATATGATGATATGGACTAGAGGTTGACTGGCCCAGAAGGTTAGAGAAAAAATTTACAGCCTCCTCATCGACCTGAACATGCTCCTACACTTTATGACCAAGTTGGTTCTGAATGCATGGGATTTTATTTCTATTTGTGTTACCTCTGATTCTAACCATCTTGTTCTAGATGTTTGCTTTAGAAAATTTTCTTCAGCTATGCAACACTCAGCATACTCAGCTTTAGCATTCTACTCGACCATCTTGAGAGTGGTGGTACTTCCTCCCTGGTTGAGCTGGCTTTGGATGTTGGTAAGTAAGTTCATAGCATCAGTGGTTATCTGTCTTATGTTGTTGTAGAATTTCTTATTCAAACCTTTAAGAGCATGCTTGACCATCTTGAGCTTCATGGAGACTTGATACATAGTGCTTCCATGCACCAGATTCATCCAAGCCTCAATAATGGTATCTTTAAAGTCCCAATGGGAACTCCAGTAATTGAAAAACTTGAAAGATTTGGCTATGTTTGGGGGGAGGGGTATGATGGTGGTTATGATTGGGTAGTGGTCAGAAAGACCTTGACTAATAACCTCAGCCTGAGAATCAGTGAAAATAATCTTCTGTTCCTCATTAATGAGGACTCTATCTATTTTGGTTTGAATTAAAGGTCCATTAATATGGTTTCTAGTCCAGGTGTACCAGAGAACCCTCATGACTATGTCATCCACTTGAATGTTGTAAAGGCATTGGTTGAACTCATTAATAGTATTAACATCAATATCCAAAATACCTTTCTTTTCATTACGAGCTCTGACAACATTGAAATCCCCCATGGGTATCTAATTATGGTTGTGGGGATTGTGATATATTTCCTCAAGATAAATCCAAAGGTTTAATCTCTGGGTAGGAAGGTTTAGGGCATAGACAAAGATAGCATAGAAAAATTTGTCAAGGCTCAAAGAATTTATATGGCAATTTATGGCTTGATTGTTAGTAGATATGGTGGTAACGCTAAAAAGGTTAGGATTCCAGCCAATAATGATTCTAGCCACTGGCCCATCACTGGGGCAGTTGTGTATGGCATCCCACCGAGGTAGACTGCAACTAGTTGCATTAAGCATGTTGTTTCTTCTCACCTTTGCTTCCATAAGATAGATAAGGGATAGGTTATGGTCCCTAATGAGTTTTCGTACCTCTTGTTGCTTTAGGGGATTGTTTAGACCCCTAATGTTCCATGTAGCAAGCTTAATCATTGAGATTGATTGGGATTAGGGGGGTGTTCCCATTTGTACATGGCGTACCTTGAGTTCTCTTTCTGAGTTTATTCTTATGGTTCTTGGTTAAGGTTGTATCAAGCTTTCTCCCATCCCATCTATATCAATAATTTTTAAGGCAATGCCAGAAGGAGCGGGTGTTGTTTCTGCTTCACATTCCTCTTCTAAACCTTGGAGAGCATCAAAACTATTTGTTATTACCGATATTTCCACTACAGTCTGCTTCTGAGGTATCAAGGGTATAGGGTCTATTGGCATATCAGTAGAATTTTGCTCAACCTGATCTTTGAGACCATAATTTTCCCTAGCCTGGCCTTTTTGCCCAACTTCAGTCCACTCATCACTTTATGGTTCAACTTCTTCCTCGGAGGTTTTAGTAACTTTGGGTCTCCAGACCCTAGTCACATTAGGACATTTCGAGATTTTGTGACCAAAAACAAGGTAGTGGGAACAAGAGAATGGCATACCTTGGTACTCCACATAAATTTCAGTAATTTCTCCATCATCATGCTGTGGGTCTATGGTTTTGAGATAGTTTTCTTTGGCTTCAACATCAATACAAATTCTTGCATAGCTGAGTCTGTTCATCTTCTCTGTCGCCGCATCAGCATAGAGAAGTTTGCTTATGGCACTAGTAATGTATCTTAGACCATCTTCCATCCAGAATTGAATTGCAACATTATGGAATCTCACCCATATAGGAACGGACTTGGTAAGGTTTTATTAGCCTTAAAGTTTGGTTGCCATTTTTTCTTTATGATTAGTTTACTATAAAAATACCATAGCCCATTTGATATGACCAATTCTCTCTCCTCGGCACTCTTGAATTTGAATAAGTAGAAACCATTTTCATGGGGAAGAACTTGCATGAGGCCAAGTTTCTCCCATAGTCTATGGGAAATGGTGTTGACGAGGGAGTAAGGTATCCTTTTGCCCAGGAAGTGTCCCATTGTACTGTTATTCCACATGGTGTTTCCCGTTGTTGCTATCTCATTAGGTGGTTTTATCGTTGGTTTACCATTTATGGTATGAGAGTTTTAGGGTAGGTGTACGTTTGGGGGCTACTATCGTACTCCAAGATTTGATAGTATTACTATTATGAGTTTTAGGGTTTGTACTACTGTCCACCTTTCTGATCAGAATAGCCTTAGGAGTCCTATCATATTTATGAGGGAGAAGGTGTGAGTATGTTGGAGGGACGATATTCTTGGGAAACTCACCTGGAATTAAGGAAATCTTTTTGCGCCCATGCATTACACTATTCCCATATCCTCCGTGTGGGGGCTCTCCTCATTGTTGTGATGGTGGTTTGCATTTCCTTCATTTTTTTAGGGTCCTTCTGCATCTGAACCAAGTTATTTTTTACCTATGTCATTTATGTCCTCCTTCGTGTAACCTTTTGCTAAGTATGAAACTTAGATATTTTTTTTCATCATTTTTTTTGGTAAGTAAGAAATGTATAAATAAATAAAAATAGGTACAACAATAGAGAGGTCATACCCTCACGAGACTAGTGCAAATATTGCAACTAGCCAACAAGAAAAACACGAGCCAAAGGACATAAAGCTCACAACAGTAACTCGACACTCGGGGTATGAAAACCCCTACCTAACCAAAAAACACGAAAAAATAAACAATACAAAACGACAAAATAGACGTCAACGCACATCGACCCAAGAAAGAGGCCCAAAACTGCGCAACCAAGAAGGGAAAGCACCTCGACAATAGCCGGCCCAAAAAGCCCACACTCTTAATGTGAAAGGAACGAAACCAACCCGATAACCACAGTCAATACCGATGCAAAACACCTCAGCGCAAACACAATACCCATTGGAGCGAAGGAAACCAACAGCGGGATAACCTACATAATACGGGTGCAACCAGCAAAGGGCCCCAAAGCCATAGCTCAAACAAAGCAACGAGGCACCCACCAATAGTGGTGAATAAGCCAGACCTGGTACGAAGCATCGACTTCGGCGAATGGCAGAAAAAAATAAGCATCTGAGCAAACCGAGACCACAGTCTAGATGCTGAAGAGAACATAACATCGTAAATCAAGCAAAAGCGGCGCAAGTCAAGAAGACATGACCATAAATAATATTGAATCTACATCGAAATCGGCGCAAAATCGTTGGCTAATCCCAGCCTCTAAGAAAAAGCTCAAACAACCAGTTTCTCAGCATCGCCCAAACCAACCAAAACGTCGAAAGGAAACCACCTATGACCTAACATGAAGCGCACTAGTAGGATGCGGACACAAGTAGTCAAACCACGATAAGGAGAGAGGGGCGATACGATGCTTATGGGTCTCATATAGAGTGGAAACCCCGGGGGCAGAATCAAAGTCCGACTAGCAAAGCTACCCCAACTCCAGTAGGAGCAAAGAAAAAGGAGAGATGGATCCATACATCTTAGTCTAACGTGAAGCCCAGAATCGAGATGGCGACCAAGTTGAGAAGGGTAGATCCAACTTCAAGAAACAAAGCCAAGAGGGGCCAAACCCAACCTCGAAGATTACTACCAAGACAGATCCAATCTGACATGAAGAGAACTCGAGGGAATAGTGATTAAAAATGGTTGGATTCGTCACTAAGGAATGGGGCGGGGAAATCACAGAGAAGAGGGAGGAACAAGAAGGGGGTGGCTGTTTTCATCATTTAAGACTTACATTCTCTTCGCATCAGCATAGTTAATGGAGTTTTCGGTGACTTTATCAAATACTTGCCCATCCTCTATTGCCTCATGCCCAGATGTCTCCTGATCTATCTCTGTAGTTGAGAGCTCCATCCCAGAACTGGGGCTTCCATCTTTACTTCTTATTCCAAAGGCAGGTTGCTTAAGAGATAAAAGTGGGGATAGGGTAACAGTCTTACCAACGAGCTCACTTGGTAGCTTTCATATGGTAGGAGGTTGTGTGGTGGACATGGAGGGTTTTAGGCGGTGGTGCTATGATTGGGGATGTTTGGGTGGTGCTATTTGACGTGGTTAGAGAGAGGTAGGTTGTAGAGAGAAGGGAGAGCATTTTTCTAAAAAAACTTCAAAATAAGTGGGGTAATGTGGACATTTGTAAAATGTTAAAACACATTAAAAGGAACTCGAATGACACCGGGATAATTAAGGAGGGCCCTGAGCCCTAGGGTGAACCTAAAGCAACTGGCCAGAGCATATGCTGCGCATTGCAGGCGGTGTGGAGCCCGTTGAAGTATGTGATATTTTGAGGATTCCGAGAAAAGATAAAGGAGTAAGGAAGATGTCAAGAAATGGGTTGTGTGGTAAAACGTGTTAAGACAACCTAACATGAATGAATTAATAAATGTTCTAATAAAGGTTAAAATTGACAAGTAAATGTGTAATCTATTAATGTTCATAAGGTAAGGAAAAAAGTAAAGTAAGTGGATAAATGGGTGATTAAGCAACCTAAACGGTTAAACCCATAATTGACACAAGAATGTGTTGTAAAAGGTTCTCAAAGATTGAATGAGTATTTTCTAACACAGGATTCGTGTGCGTTGAAAGGGTGTGATACGCCCTATATGTGCCCAACAGCTCAGAGACATCAACCTCTGCCAAGGAGATGGACGACGTGAGAAGGGCCTTAGAATGACAACCAGAGGCCTCGTCCCCAGCAAGGTCGGCCATGGCCGACGTTACTAGTTGCTTCATAGTCATGCAACAGTTGAGGCCCTCATGATCCATGATGGCAGTTATTCATCAGGCCATCCAAGGTTGACAGCCTCGGCTGGGTTCAAGCCGAGGTTACAAGAGCTTCACCCTCATCATAACCAACCTCGGTAGAGAATCAGCCGATGGTCCTAATCTGCACCTGCTTAACCTCAGCCCAGGCCGGCCTTATGACTTCACTCGCCTTACCTCGGCTTCACATGAGCCGAGGGCATCATGAATGGTCTCGAAATTAGACAGTAACCAGACTTCACCAACCTCGTACTCTTTCAGGCCGACATTGATATCAAGGGAAGACAGCCGAGCCTTTACTCCAATATGTATAACTGGAAACACGTGTACACAATTAGTTATAACAAATCAATCCCGTCATGTGGGGGAATATTTCATCATCATTCTCTACATTTGATAGTGACACTTCATCAGATTGGCTAGATCAACACACACATGCCTATTGCATGCATAGGGGGGGCATTACACCCCCCACACACTATATATACATGCCTTCTCCTACTTGGATAAGGATACGAAATTAGCAACCCTAGTTGAAACTCTGTCCAAATATACAGTAGAGAGAGAAAGCTTGAGAGATTGTATCTATGGCCATTAGAGCCCTCATACAGTGATATTAATCACACATTTGCACAGTGGACGTAGGCCTGATTGGCTGAACCACTTACATGACTGTGTTCATCCTCTTCTCCTCACCTCCATCTTTTGTATATCCTTACTCATGTACTGCCATTGTTAACACTGAATTGAGCTTACGAACACCTTGAAGGGTGGTATTGTTTCCAGCATCATCATTTTGGCGCCGTTTGTGGGAACAGGAAGCTATATCTTCCTCATTTTGTGCTTAACCTCACCAGAGACTCTGGTGGTGAACCAGGCCTCCCCCCTTGTGTGGAGTTGTTTCGCCATTGAAAGAGGTCCATTAAGGTACAAAGCTCCATTACTTTACAAGATCTTTAGTGTTAACACATGACACTGGAATTACCGCCACCTCTTCCGCCGCCTGGTGCTGGAGGGCCTAGTTCCAGCCAGGCACCACCTCAGTCCGAAATGGCGGAAGTGGTAGCAGCCTTGAAGTCTTTGGCTGCCACGCAACAAGCAATGAAGGAGCAATTTGCCCAGCTCAGTCAAAATATGATGAGGCAACCTGGAGTCTCACCGGAGATGATTACTCCGCCGAATGTCCATGCGCATCCTGAAGCCAGAGGACCACCCCAGGCACCACGCAAGGACCACCCTACGCCCCAGTGGAGGAGGGACGTTGCTGACCCTAGGCATTTACGCTTGGGGAGGCATGGACACCCTTGCCCTCAGGATAGGTATAATGATCTAGAGGCGGAAGATGTCCCGGAAGATTGTTGGGAGCCATATGAGGTTTCGAATAACACAGTTTATCCTGCCCAGCGGAGCCACGGTTGTGGAGGCAGAAGAGGTGGAGAAGCCCAACAACGAGGATCAGCTTTTGATCGATTGAGCAGAGGGTCGACCTTTGAAAGGCTCGGCCCTGTAAATGACCTAAGATAGAGGTTGTCAAGGTCGAGAAGTGCATTCGGCTCACAAATGGAAGAGAGGCAACGTCGGCCTCATCAGGGACGTGGAAGAGGCAAAAAAGAGGTCAACAGGCGACGTTGTGTTGCGGCTGGGGAACCCTCAGTCCACCCTTTGGAGGTGGTTGGGGACAACCTCGGCCAGGACGATGTTGCAAGGCCATGGAACGACTCTATCCAACGTCTTAAAGAAAATATAGGAGACCTCATCAAAAGTCGAGACCCATTGCAAAGAGGTTTCTCAGAGGGCTCCCCATTCGTGGCCAGGATAGTGAGTTTTCCAACCCGTGCTAAGTTTAAACCGCCCACGGTGTCTCCCAGGTATGACGATAGAACCAACCCTGTACATCACATTAAGATGTACCAGTCAGCGGCGGATATTTATTCAATACCAGATAAGATGAAGTGACGGGCCTTATCAAGGACTTTGACGGGAGTAGCACACATCTGGTTTACTTCTCTTCCGAAGAATTCAATTGAGAACTTTAAGGGCTTGGCTGAACGATTCATTCATAATTTATATTTTGGGGTAAGACCTCAAAAGAAGACCACCCATCTGTTGTATGTCAAGCAAGGCAAGCACGAGAGCCTAAGAGACTACATCTCCAGGTTCAACAAAGAAAAACCTGAGGTTGAAGATTACAAATAGAATATAGCCATGACCGCCCTCATAGGGGGTCTTCAGAAAGGGAAGTTGTCGTGGAAACTTACGGAAGACCCTCCCAAGTCCATGGCAGAGTTATTGGCTACTGCGGGGAAGGTCATGAACGCTGAAGAGGCCATGGCTTCCAAGTATGAGGATGAGAACGGCGGTAGTAGTGAGAAGTTCCAAATAAAGAAGGACGGAAAGAAGAGGTCAGCTGACGATAAGTTCGCACACTATACCCCTCTAATGGTGAGCTGCGAATATATCCTCAATAAGATCAAGAATGACAGGTCTCTAAGATGGCCAGAAAAACTGAAAGCTCCTCCGCTTAAGAGGAACAAAAACTTGTGGTGCTAGTTCCACCAAGACCATGGCCATGTTACAGAAAAGTGCTTCGCCTTGAAGGATGAGATCGAGAAGATGCTGAAGTCTAGAAAGTTGGGGAAATATGTTGATGGAAAGGCTCCCAAAAGGGGAAGAGATGACCCAAAAAAGAAGAGAAACGACAGGTGTCATGACGATACCCCAGCAAGAAGAGATAATGACTCGGATGGCGATGATGAAGACGATTCGGACCTTCCACCAAAAGATGACAACACCCCAGTAAAGAGGGTTGGTATGATCTCCTTTGGTGTTAACACCATTTGCGGAGGACTTACAGAGGAGGTTCTGAAGTGGCCGACCGAAAAGCTCATGTGGTAGAAGCCAAGACAGTGGCTAAGCCAGAAGTGGTAAACTTGACGTCTTCCGAGGCCAAGCAGAAGAGAAAGAAGGTGGACATGGATAATATTATAGTTAGGTTCTCCCGACTCGACTTCAAAGGCATCCAAGCTCACATGATGACCCTTTAGTAATCACAACAAGGGTGCATGGGTGCGAGGTACAGATAATCCTCGTAGATGGAGGAAGTTCAGCGAATGTGATGTTCTGGCCCTGCTTCAAGAGCCTTGGCCTCAGCAGAGCAAGGTTGGTACCCTATCATCATCCATTAATGGGCTTCAGCGGTGAAAAAGTCCATCCGTTGGGTATGTATGAGATTGACGTGCGAATGGGCGATGAGTGGCCTAAAAGGTTAACCCGGAAGATCAATTTTTTTTGTTATGGATAAAAATGTCTTTTCGACTTATAACCTCATCATAGGAAGAGTAGCCCTTAAGGAGTTTGAGGCCGTGCCGTCGATGGTCCACCAGATGCTAAAATTCTCGACCCCCTATGGGGTAGGGGAAGTACAGGGTGACCAGACCATAGCGCAAAAATGCTACTTCAACTCAGCCGAAGAGAGAGAGGCCCATAAGAGAGCAACTACCACATATAACATTGATACACTTGACCCTAGAGTTGAAATGAAGTTGAAGAAAGGAGAGGCCACAGAAGAGGTAGAATCCATCGTCCTCAATGAGGATGAACCGAAAAAAACCATCCACGTCGGCAAAGCCTTAAAAGCGAAGACCAAGGAAGAGCTAATAAGTTTCTTGAGGAAGAGGCAAAGTGTCTTCGCTTGGAGCCATGCGGACATGTCTGGCATCGACCCTGAGGTAATGTGCCATAAACTTAACGTAACTAAGGATGCTAAGCCCATCAAACAGAGACGAAGAGTTTACTCCCGGGAGAAGTACGACGTCATCCGGGAAGAGGTCAGAAAGTTGGAAGATGCTGAGTTTATAAGGGAAGTCATATATCCAGAGTGGCTATCGAATGCAGTCATTATGCCCAAAGCCAACGGAAAATGGAGAATGTGCATAGATTTTACTGACCTGAACAAGTCTTTCCCAAAAGACAGTTATCCCTTCTCTCAGATTGACCAAATGGTAGATGCCACCGCAGAGTATGAGCTCATGAGCTTCATAGACGCGTATTCAGGCTACAATCAGATCTTCATGGATGTCAAAGACTCAGAGAAGACAACCTTCATCACTGACAAAGGGAAATATTGTTACAAGGTTATGCCCTTCAGATTGAAAAATACGGGGGCGACATACCAATGTCTTGTGAATAAGATATTTGAGGACCAAATAAGCAAGACTATGGAGGTGTATGTAGACGATATGCTAACGAAGTGCTTAAAGGCCTGCACTCATGTGGAAGACCTGGAAAAGACATTTGATACCATGGACTTGTACATAATGAAACTCAACCCTGCGAAGTGTGTCTTTGGGGTAGGAGGTGGGAAATTTCTTGGATTCATTGTCAATCAGAGGGGAATAGAGGCGAACCCTGAGAAAATCAAGGCTTTGCTCGACATGAAGACACCAAGGAGTATCAAGGACGTTCAGAGGCTCACTAAAAGAGTAGCTGCACTCAACAGATTTGTTTCCAGAGCGACGGACAAGTGTCTTCCATTCTTTAAGGTGCTCAGAAAGGCCTTCGAATGGGATGAAGAGTGTGACGAGGCTTTTAATCAACTCAAGTCCTACCTCGGATCTCCCTTACTCTTCCCATAGTAGGAGAGAAGTTGTATATTTATCTAGAAGTCTCCGAATTAGCTATAAGTGCAGCCATAGTACGTGAAGACGTTGGGGTCCAAAGGCCTATATACTTCAACAGTAAGGCCCTTCAAGGGTCAGAACAAAACTATCCTCGGATGGAAAAATTGACCTACACTTTGATACATGCTTCTAGGAAGATGAAGCCCTACTTTTAGGCCCATTCCATGGTCATACTCACCGACTCCCCACTAAGACAGGTCCTCCACAAACCTGAGAAGTTGGGTAGATTGATGACATGGGCCATTGAGTTGGGAGAATATGACCTTACTTATCAGCCCAGGGTGGCCATCAAAGGGCAAGCACTTGCGGATTTTGTCGCCGAATTCACATGGGAATAGGCTGAGGTTGAGAATAACCTAGAGACTATAGAGAGGTCAAACAACAACGTCTTTCGAGATACTGAAGAGGTTATATCCAAGAGAATCAGAAATAGGATAGTCGAGAACGAGGAAGATCGGTACCTCTTCAGTAATGGAGTCATGACAGAAGGGAGCTTCTCATCAGATAAAGACATCTGGAACCTCTTTGTTGACGGGTCTTCTTACGAAAGCGGAAGAGGTGCAGGGCTAATACTTTCATCTCCGGATGGTGCTAACGTTGAATATGCCCTAAGGTTTAACTTCAAGGCATCAAATAATGAGTCAGAATATAAGGCCATGATAGCAAGCCTCTCATTGGCAAAGACCCTTAGGGTAAGACGACTCCTGCTTCATAGTGACTCAAGGTTGGTTGTTAATCAAGTATTAGGGGTCTATGAGGCCAAGGATGAAAGGATGGCCAAATACCTGAAGAGGGTGAGAACGATACACAAATATTTTGAAGAGGTAAAGATGAAGAGAATACCTCGGCAAAACAACAGCCATGCAGATGCATTAGCAAGGTTAGCTTCGGCGATAAGGACAGACATCAGAAGGACAGTCCCGATTGAGATCTTGCCCAGGCGACCATTGAAGAAGAAGAGGTCAGTAACCCTTGCCTCAATTTGAACGTAGGGGACTCATGGATAAATCCCCTTATCAGATATATCAGAGAGGGAGAGCTACCGGAATCAAAGTTAGAGAGGAGGAAACTGAGGTACAGAGCTGTAAAGTTCTCAATAGTAGGAGATGTCCTATATAAGAAGGGATTCCTATTACCTGTCCTCAGATGTGTTCATCCCACAGAAGTTCTCCGCATCCTACAGGAGGTACATGAGGGTTCTTACTCCAGTCATATAGGAGGAAGACCTTTGGCTAAGAGGATTATTACGCAAGGATACTGGTGGCCGACTTTAACCAAGGATGCTGCATCCTACATAAAGAGGTGAGACAAATGTCACAGATTCTCCACTATCCTCATCAACCTCATCAGCCTATGACATCAATCAGTTCCTCTTGGCCATTCGCAGGATGGGGAATTGACTTAGTGGGTCTCCTGCCAAGGGCTGCAAATAACTACCGATTTCTGATAGTCGCTATTGATTACTTCTCCAAATGGGTAGAGGCTGAGCCGATGATCACGATTACAGAGCAGAATACCTTCCAATTTATCTAGAAGAACATCATATGCAGACATGGCCTCCCAAACACCCTCATCTCGGACAACGGAACCCAGTTCAAGAATTCTTCCTTGGAGAAATATTGCGAAAGAGTTGGGATAAAGCAATTTTTCTCTTCTCCTGGCTGACCTCAAGCAAATGGTCAGACCGAAGTCACAAACAGAATGATCCTTGACGGGATCAAGAAGAGGTTAGAAGAAGCTAAGGGTAGATGGACTGAAGAGGTTTATGTTGTGCTATGGGCCTACAGAACAACGGCTAGGACACCAACGGGGGAGACCCCATTTATTTTAGCACATGGCTCGAGGCCATCCCTTACAAAGTGGTTGAGGAGGTTGTTCCCGGGACCTACAGGCTAGAAAACCTCGAAGGGGAACCTTTTTCCAATCCTTGGAATGCTGATCATCTAAAAAAGTATTACATATGATGTTGCAAGAGCTTTCATGTAAATGTATCATCTTATGAAGATATTATTAATGAGAAGATCAATTCATATGTCAATTCTTGGTTCATTATGCTCGAGTGGTAGAATTTGATGAGGATAACATCTTAGTTAATGACCTCAGACCTTAAACATCATAATTTGGTGATAAGGTCAGAGGTGAGACATCATACTTGGATGACCTCGGACCTTAAACATCATTAATTTAGTGAAAAATTATTTATGGGGATAACATCTTAGTTGATGACCTCAGACCTTATTACATCATAATTTAGTGACAAGGTCTGAGGTGAGACATCATATTTGGATGACCTCAGACCTTAAACATCATTAATTTGGTAAAAAATTATTTATGGGGATAACATCTTAGTTGATGACCTCAGACCTTACAACATCACAATTTGGTGACAAGGTCTGAGGTGAGACATCATACTTGGATGACCTCAGACCTTAGACATCACTAATATGGTGAAAATTATTTATGGGGATAACATCTTAGTTGATGACCTCAGACCTTATAACATCATAATTTGGTGACAAGGTCTGAGGTGAGACATCATACTTCAATGACCTCAGACCTTAAACATCATTAATTTGGTGAAAAATTATTTATGGGGATAACATCTTAGTTGATGACCTCAGACCTTACAACATCATAATTTGGTGACAAGGTCTGAGGTGAGACATCATGCTTGGACAACCTCAGACCTTAGACCATTAATTTGGTGAAAAATTATATTGAGACTTCAGAACTGAACACACATTGCATGGTAAAGAAAATCATTCAAAGAACATTCTGCAAATAAAGAAATAAAGCCCCCCTCAGAGGTGGATATAGATTAAAGTTAAAGAGTTACAAGCTACAAGCCAGTTGAGTTTGCAATCAGAGGTTACAGTTTGAAATGCAAAATAAAAAATTACGAAAAGCTTCACAAAAATGTCCTAAGGGTTTGCAGCTACAGTGTTGGCATCCTCGACCTTATTTCCCTGGCCGATGTTGGTCACCTCGGCCCCATCATCTTAGAGGTTGGAACCTTCAGTCTCTATAACATCTAAGGGCGCAGTCTCTCCAGGAGAAACATCTTCCTCCTCAACCTCTTGAAGAGACTGGGCAAATTGAGGGTTGGCGAAGCCCAGACCAATGAAGTTAGAGGTTGTCAAGCTCCCTAACTCCTTCTCTTTGGCAGCCGCCCATTTGCCAGTTGCCTTACTACCTCTTTCGAGGTATTCAAAGCCAAAGTTAATGAATTCTTTAGAGACTTTGTAATCAGCCAGGATCCCCTCAGAAGCATCCTCAAGGGCAGCTTTCACTACAGCATCAACCTTCTGTTGAAGAACGTCATCCTTCTCCTTCAGGGCAGAGGCGTGTTCCTTCTTAAGCTTGGAGATCTCTTTCTCCAACTACTTGACCTTCTTGTCAGACCCTTCAAAGGCAGACTTTAGATGATCCACCTCTGCATTCAGAGAGCTTTGCACCTTCTCGGCCTCTTTGCCTTTCTGGATGAGGGGCAACCTCTTCAGAGTCCAGTTGTCCAAATGATACATAGCAACGATGCCCTGCAAATCAAGGATCAGATGGATAAGTTCAAATTCAAAGCAGAGGTTACACTTCGGAATCAAATTGGAATTCAAATTTTACCTGGATAGACCTATGAAGACCAAACTCAGCCAGTAGGGGAGTATCCATGAAGTGACAAAAGCGATTGTTAGCATCGGTCATAATAGAGCCGATGGCATCTAACGCCTGCACATTGTGACCTATCAGACTGTCATTGATTTTCAGTTGCTCCAGACGAGCAGCCAATGCATCATCTGAGGATATGGGGATGGATTTCTGGGCTTTACTTTTCCTCTGATCCTCAGGGGAAGTGGTTGTAGTTTTCCTCTTCTTTGTGGCGTCGGCCTTGGACGGGCTGACACCCTACTTCGATGGGGGAGGAGGAGGTGAATTCAGGCCTGCCTTCTTTACCAACTTCGTGAGACTTGGAGCAGACATCTCCCAAATTTCGTCAAATGTCTGAGTTAGAAACTCAGAGACTTAAAGAACTCAGAGGTTTAACTTGATGAAATAATAAAATAAGCACTTACGAAGCTTAGTTAGAGGACTCCCCCCAAGGCCAGTCTCAGAAAGATAGTAGTGGGTCATCAGATGTTCAAACTTGACCAACATACCATGCTCCCCCTGATCTTGAAGGTCTTTCAATTTTTGAAGATTATTTTGGCTTAGCCCATGGTCGGCCTCGGCAGCCATTGACACCTTGCCCCATCTCAGGGGTATCCTCGGCTCTAAGTTCGAAGAGGGGACACAGGGGCCAAATTCCCATGCCCCTGAGGCAAAGAAATATCGCGGTTTCCAATTATGATTTGAAGTTTGGGTAACCTGCAACATCTTCTTAGTTAATTTTTGAGCTATAAAGTGGTAATAGCTCGGATGATTCCTAGTAGAGGAAGGGATGTAGCATCCGATGAAGACCTAGACAGGAAGGTCTGAATGGTGGACTGCTTTCCATACAACTATAGCTCCAATTATCACCCTCGAGGCATTGGGGGATAACTGGGAAGGAGCTAAGTTAATGTAGGAAAGTATGGCCCTAATGATGGGATGAATGGGCAGTTGAAATCCTAACTTGAACATTTGCTCGTACAAGCAGATCTCACCATCTCGACCGCTGAAAACCCTCTCTTCCCTCAGAGGTCTCCTAATTTTTATGGAGGGACTTATTGAATACAGATGTTTGAAGGCAAGAAGGTCGAGCTCGCTGACAGTGCTTTCTATCTCGGCTGCCTCCGAGGTGTCAACATCGCTCTCATCCTCATCTCGATCAACGTCGGCTGGAACGGACGAGGGATTACCTTCAGGAAACCTCTGAGCAAACTCAGCCCCTGGGGCTGCTGACATGGGGATTGCATCAATAGGAGGAGGAAATGCTACATTGGGTTCGACAACTTCAACATCTAAAGAAGTTTGGGATGTGCTAGACTCGTTATGAGATGAGACGCAGCTCGAAACCTCGGCTTGATCAGGGACCTGATCTTGTCGAATGGAAAGTCCATGGCCTCTTGAAAAGAGTCCACAGGCCTAAGGTGGACGACTCGGACTCAGACATGGGAGTAGGTTCAACTGGGACCTCTACTTGGGTAACTGGTTCGATTGGCTCAAGGTATATGACCTTCAGAGGGGGTGGAAAGATAGGTCTGAGGGGGAAGGCCTCAGCCCTACAAGCTTCCTCTTGGGCTCTCTCTATTTGCCTAATCAATTCCAAAGTCTTCTCTCTAAGAGAGGGGAATTCTTCTAAAAGTTAATACAGAGGTCTGAGCATAAAGGGAAGACCTTACACTTGTGGATTCAAGATAAAAGCAAACAACTTAACTAGAATTGCCTAAGGATCAAACTGGGTTTTTAAAAAAGAACGATGAAGAATAGTTCACCAGAAAATGCATAAACTCGCTGGAAAACTAATGAGCTAACCGAAAATTCTTAAAACTCGCCGAAAAATGCAAAAAGCTGGAACAAGGCAGGAAAAAATGGAGAAGAAGAGATGGTAGACGATACCTGATGGAAGGCGATGAGAAGAAAGGAAAGGTTTGCAAGAAAAATCCACCAAATGCACCTTAACCAAGCTCTTGTAGAGAGAGAGAGAGAAAGAAGAGAAAATTCAGATGAGATAATGAAGAAGTGAGGAAGAAAGAGAAAGGAAAGAGGTAAAACCATTAAAACCTATTGTGCACATCCCAAGGCCCATCATTGCCTTGGGAGCCCAAAGGACAACTGACATCATTGAGCTTGCTAGGCACGCCACCCACTTCAGTCATTGACAAGTGTCAAAGGAATATTAGCACAAAGTAAAAAAAACTCGGAGTTGTACACCCCATAGTCACCTGTTCCCACATGTAAGTAAGGGCTAGGGGGTGATTGATACGCCCTATATGTGCCCAGACATCAACCTCAGCCAAGGAGATGGACTATGTGAGAAGGGCCTTATAATGACAACCAGAGGCCTCGTCCCTAGCAAGGTCGGCCATGGCCGACGTTACTAGTTGCTTCACAGCCATGCAACAGTTGAGGCCCTCATGATCCATGATGGCAGTTATTCATCAGGCCATCCAAAGTTGACAGCCTCGGCTGGATTTAAGTCGAGGTTACAAGAGCTTCACCATCATCATAACCAACCTCAGTAGAGAATCAACCAATGGTCCTAATCTGACCTGCTTAACCTCGGCCCAGGCCGACCTTATGACTTCACTCACCTTACCTTGGCTTCACATGAGCCGAGGCCATCATGAATGGTCTCGACATTGGACAGTAACCAGACTTCACCAACCTCGTACTCTTCCAGGCCGAGGTTGATATCAAGGGAAGACAGTCGAGCCTTTACTCCCATATGTGACTGGAAACATGTGTACACAATCAGTTATAACAAATCAATCCCCTCACGTGGGGGAATATTTCATCATCATTCTCAACATGTGACAGTGGCAGGTGTCTTCATCAGATTGGCTAGATCAACACACACATGCTCATTGCATGCATAGGGGGAGAATTACACCCCCCACACACTATATATACATGTCTTCTCCTACTTGGATAAGGATCCAAAATTAGCAACCCTAGCTAAAATTCTATCCAAATATACAGTAGAAAGAGAAAGCTTGAGAGATTGTATCTATGGACATTAGAGCCCTCATACAGTGATATTAATCACACACTTGCACAATGGACGTAGGCCTGATTGGCTGAACCACTTACATGACTGTGTTCATCCTCTTCTCCTCACCTCCATCTTTTGTATATCCTTACCCATGTACTGCCATTGTTAACACTGAATTGAGCTTACGAACACCTTGAAGGGTGGTGCTGTTTCCAGCATCATCAGGGTGGGTTTCAACAAAAAACTAATATGTGTTGGATAAAGAAATGGTTCCGATTATATCAACTTTAGTGGTTTCAAGTATTGAACCGTGTGTGTTAGATAAAGAGAGAAATGCAAAGATGAGTAAAAGAAAATCTTTTATGAGATTAAGGTAAATCAATCTGGATAAATAAGCTTTTCGGAAGTAAAAATGTTTCATGCATTAATTATAGGTATACATATGTATACAAGCCAGTTGCTAATTCACGTAGGCAGAACATGTTAGAGTCTCCTTCTACCATTCGATTCTATATTACATTTGCTCACACCCTCGTTTTGTTATGGAAAGTTAGAAGTGGTTTCTTATTTTGAGAGCTTTATATAGGTAAGTACTTTCTTTATTTTACGTTAGTAGCTCTATATGCTTGGACTTCGGGGTACTCCCCATGGGTCCTCACATAGATTATATTAAAATTGGAATCGCATGCTAAATAAGTGAAATGTTAATTAAAGTAAAACTGGTCTAGCAACATTTTGTAGGTTGTTTTATTGCACTTTACACCTAACGCTCAGGTCGGATCAGGTTGACTACGAGTGACCCATAACTCCGGGTCGAGGCTTTATAAATGGTATAAAAGCTCTATGTTCAAGGTTCCTTTCGGGAGTGACGTGATGAGGTTGGTATCAGATCTTCAACGTTAGTTTAAGGACGCTAGTTTGATGATAGTTTAGTTTGTGTCCTCAACGATAAAGTTAAAGAGGTTAGCACGGCAAGTAAATTAGTGACAAGTGGCACGCGATTAGGTTGATAGTTATAAATTGCTTCAGTTCTTCTGATTAGAATTATTGTAATTTATGGGTGACCTTGCTAGACAATATTTGTCACACTGTGGTTGTTAGTGTGAGGTGTTTGTGTTAAATTCTTTGTGACGTAGAATCATTTGAGGTATTGATATAGTGAAATGATGCCCATTAGGCAAGTGGAACGAGTTGTATATAGTCAATGGTAGAGGGTAATGGTTACGGTGCCTCGACTAGGCATTGATGAGTGGTGATTAAAGGGTATATATCTATTAGGTTCGGTGCTTATGGGTAGTTGACGTCGGTGGTGTAATTAGGCAAATTCGATCCTTGGGGTGGTATCGCAAGCGATGATAGTCCAATGAACATATGAAATTATGTAGACAAATAGTGCCAATGTCGTGATCATTTATGTGAGATGTGTTGTGTGATGACTTTGGTGATGAGATGAGACTTGTTAGTGGCAACATTGAGTAGTATTCATTGTGACCTAACAACAAAGGGTGTATATTTCATGTATGGGGGTTAAATGGCATAGTGACGTTCGCAAGTATTAATACTGTGGTCAGAACGTATTGGGTCCCTTAGTTGAGGGCTTAGGTTTAGCTTATCTTGATTGTGGGGTGGTATTGAGGAATAGGATCCCGTATGGCATCTGTGGCATGGGCCTTGGTATTTATAGCCAATACCCGATGTCCGTATCCTACCTAGATCTATATGGTCGGGTCAACTTGTAGATTAGCACATGGTGTGATGTTTACATGGTGATGCAATTTAGTTATCACGGTTGAACATTCATTATAGGTTGCAGGGTATATAAGATCAAGAATAGAAGTATCTGGGCCATTAATATACCAAATGATTCTTCTTGGAGTTGGAGAAAGTTACTGCAACTGAGGGATGTGGCCAAGTCACTATTCAAGTCCATCTTTGGCAATGGGGAAGATACTTTTGTGTGGTACGACAATTGGCATCCATTAGGTCCGCTGATCGATCGCTATGGGGATATACTTATATATGATGCGGCTAGCAATCACAAATCTAGAGTGGCCGACTTTTTTTTTTGGGGAAGATTGAGTATATAAAAAAAACTAAGAATTTACAGAGGAAAAAACCTTAACAAAAGAAAAAGAACCCCAGGGCATACCCCAAAGGCAAACAAAAGAACAAGAAGAGCCAAAAACTAGCCTACTCCATAGTACAGAAGACTATCTTCAGGAATGTTCCAGTACATACAAGCCATCCAGTTTGCATAGTTCCTTCTGTCCTTTTTCCAAGTAAGCACTTTTGCTCGAACCATGTTTTCAATACCCTTCACAATGGAGTCAAGGGAATTGGAGACATGCTTGAAGCATCTAGCATTCCTTTCCATCCAAATACAGTAAATAGTAGTAGTAAAGGATAAGGATCTTATCTTATCGCATAGAGTCTTAGTAGAGTGGTTAATAGTAGCCTTATCCAACTCACTATTTAAATCCATGGAATCCCTATAGCATTGGTTTCTTAGCCACACCTCATGCCATATACTTTTACTAAGGCTGCACTGAGTGAACAGGTGGTCATAAGTCTCCCTCTCATTCCCACATAACTCACACAGGTCATCCACAGAAACCCCCCACTCATGTAGCTTAACTTTAGTGTTTATGGCCCTCCTAACCACCAACCAGGTAATGAAAGAGCATTTGGGGATGCATACCTTACTCCACACAAACTTGCTCCAGTTAACCATAGGCTTATGTGCCTTTAAAAGATCCCAAGCAGAAGCTATGGTGAACTTCCCATTACTAGAGGGCAGCCACACAACAATATCATTAGCATCCTGAATAGTAGGAAGAATAGCATTCTTAACTTCATTCAGCTCCCAAGTCACAGTTGAAGGCCATCTCCACTCCAAGTGGTGGATAAAATCAGAAACTTTTGCTTTAAGATTACTAGCAGAGTCATACACAATGTTTCCCCCATATAAGGGGTGCAGCGGGCCATTAGGGTGCCAATTATCAAACCACATAAAAGCAAGATTACCATTCCCAATGATGGTCTTAATTTTGCTTCTAAACTTCTCTCTGCTCTTGAGGATTTTCCTCCAGCTCCATGATGAATCATTAGGGATACTCAGAGCCCAGATGCTCCTTCCTTTGATCTTATAAATGTTGCACCATTTGATCCATAGGCTGTCCTTCTTACTGCAAAGATTCCACAAGTGCTTAGCCATAGCTGCTCTGTTCCATGTCTCTAGACACTTGATATTTAGCCCCCCCTCATCCAGAGATACACAAATATCCTTCCAAGCAACTTTTGCCCCTTTGCTATTAGCCTCATCCCCTTTCCATAAGTAATTCCTCATAATCTGCTCAATTTTTTTAATGATGCTCTTGGGAAGGATAAAAATGCTTGCCCAATACACTTGGATGCTGAAAATCACAGTCTTCACAAGGAGGAGCCTACCAGCAAAACTCAGGAATTTATTAGTCCAACATCTGGTTCTCATAGTTATCCTTTCCACCAAGTGAGAGCAATCCTCCTTCTTCAACCTAGTTGTGATGAGAGGAACCCCCAGATATTTGAAAGGAGGGGAGTTGTGCTGTATTCCCAGAATAGAGGAGATCTCCTGAATCCCATCCCCATTAACCCCTGCAGTGAAGAGGCTGCTTTTCTCCATGTTGACCATAAGCCCAGTTAAAGAGCTAAAATTAGATATGGCCTCCTTCACAATGCTGCAAGACACCCTGTCCCCACCAGCAAAAACTATGAGATCATCAGCAAAACTAAGGTGGGTAAGGGCCATCTCCTTGCACCTAGGGTGATAACTGAACAGGTCAGATTCAGCAGCTTTAGAAATAATCCCTGAGAAAGCCTCCATCACCAGCAGGAAAAGATATGGAGAGAGAGGGTCTCCCTGCCTGAGCCCTCTTTTCCCATGAAAAAACCCATTCAGCTCCCCATTCAGACTAATGGAGAACCTGGTAGTAGTCACACACTTGGAGATCCACCCAATGACTTTGGGGGGGAAGCCAACATGAGTCAATAGCTGCATCAGGAAGTCCCAGCTCACAGTATCATAGGCTTTAAGAATATCTATCTTAATTGCACATCTAGGAGGGTTAGAGTCCCTATGATAATTTCTCATTAACTCTTGTAAAAGCAGGATGTTATCAGCAATGGATCTGCCTTCAACAAAGGCAGCCTGATTATTACTAATGAGGTCTGGCATCATCTTCTTAAGCCTGCGAGTGATAACTTTGGAGATGCACTTGTACAAGGTGTTGCAGCACGCTATGGGTCTGAAATCCCTCATACTTCTAGGGGCAGCAACCTTAGGAATCAAAGCCAGGCTGGTACAGTTCCACTGGTTGAAGAAACTACCATTATCGAAGAAGAATTTAATAGCCTCACACACCTCTTCCCCAACAAGCTGCCAATTCATTTTAAAGAAATAACTGTTAAAGCCATCCGGACCAGGGGCCTTGTCAGACCCAATTCCAAACATTGCCTCTTTGATTTCATCATGAGTGACCTCTTTCTCCAATAACTCAGCTTGAGTAGAGGTAAGTTTATTCTTAATCACCTCCCCCAAAACAGTGTTAGCATCAATACATCGCGACCTATTCCCTAACAGGTTCCCAAAAAATTTCACAGCTTCTCCAGCCACCTGCTCTTTCCCTTCAATTCTCACACCATGATCATCCTCAATGCTCAAAATTTTCCTTCTAGCCACATTTTGATTTACCTTCTTATGAAAGAATGTATTATTTTGGTCTCCCAGCTGCAGCCACTTAACTCTAGCCTTCTGTCTAAGGAATGACTCCTCCTCATTCCTAAGCTTAGCATATTTGGTTCTCATCGCCTTAGCAGCATCCTGCTTCTCCCTATTAGCACCATCTCTGTCCAGATCACTTTGGATAGCATCAAGCTTAGACTTGGAATCAGCAACCATTGCTGAAATCTTGTTAAAGAACTTCCTATTAAAGTGCTTCAAAGAGGCCTTGACTCTATTCAGCTTCTTGAAGAGCTTCTGCATTGGGTTCCCATCCACTTCAATATCCCAAGCTTCAATGATAGTAGGCATAAACTCATCGTGATTCATCCAGAAGTTGAAGAACTTGAAAGGCTTTGGACTCCAAATAGTAGTGTTATCCAAATTGGTGATTATGGGACTGTGGTCCGAAATTCCACAAGGAAGGGTAATAGCTTGAGAATTAGGGAAGAGAGCAGCCCACCTATCATTGTGTATGACTCTATCAATCCTCGATTGAACATTATTTTCACCCCTCTGATTCCTATTCCAGGTGAACCATAACCCACTATTGACCATATCATCCGCATTTAGCTCATTCAAACAATCATTAAACTCCTCAGCAGCAGCTCTGTCAATACCCAAAACTCCCACTTTTTCCTCCTGGCATCTGACCACATTAAAATCCCCCATTAGAATCCAAGGTCCATCATTAACCACCAACTTATTCTCTCTAAGGAAAGTCCAAAGGCATCTCCTCTGCTCGGGAAGGTTTTCCCCATATATGAAGGTAGCATGGAAGGAGTAGCTGGTACCAATGATATTTACAAGGCAGAACAGGGCCTGTCTATGAGTGTAGATCACCTCAATCTTCAGAATATTTGGGTTCCAGCCCACAATCACTCTGGCCACACCCCCATCCGTGGGGCAATTATGGACATACTCCCAATGATAGAAGCAAGAACTTTTAATAGTCTCCATATTGTTCCTTCTAATCTTAGTTTCCACAAGACTGATAAGGTCTAATCTATTATCCTTGATTAGTTTAACCACTTCCACCTGCTTGTGGGGAGCATTAAGGCCCCTTATATTCCATGTACCCATTCTGGTCATCGAAACTTCTTAACTTTGTTGCCTGATTTCTTCTTCCCTTTCTTGTTACTCCCAGGTAACTCATTGCCTCCACCTTTGTCACCTCCCCTTTCCAGCCCCTTGTCAAGTTCATCAACTGCCTTAATCTTAAGAACCAAGCCAGCTGGTGCAGGAGTGGACATTAGAGGATCTTCATTCTCAGTCTCCAAAATAACAAATGGATTAGGGGAATTTATGCTCTTATCCCCTTCTTCTAGCACTGGCATAGTAACTACCTCAGGCTGCCCTGCTACAGGATCATTCCTGGCAGTAGGCACTAGATTGATCCCTACCTCGGCCTGAACTTCTAATGGTTTTGTTTCCCTCTTGTCATTATGATTCTTCTTGGTAGTGTATTGCACTTGGGTCCATTCCTCTTCTAAGGCCTTCTAAATCTCAGTCTGACTTTTGAAAGGAAACATCATCTCTTTGTTGTTAGTTGCCACCCATGCCTTCTTGGCCTTCTGACAATTGAGGAGATCATGACCAAAAATGCCACATTTGATACACGATGGAGGTTTTTCTTGGTACTCAACTGCAACCACAGCAATGGACCCATCCTCCATTTTAATATCAATGGTCCTTGGGTATTCTCCCATGACTTTTAACTCAACACATATCCTAGCAAAACTGATTTTCTGCATTCCTTCAGTTATAGTATCAGCATACATTGGAATTCCAACTGAGCTAGCCACATAGCTCAGCCCCTCCTCTGTCCATAACTGGACAGGAATGTCATGAAATTTGACCCAAACAGGAATCACAGAAGTGGTGTCTTTGCTGAAAGAGAAGTTTGGAGCCCATTTTTGGATGATAATAGGGTTCCCCACAAAATGCCAAGGGCCATTGTCAATAACCTCATCCCTCATATTAGCATTATCAAACATAAAGAAATAGAAACCATTGTTGTGACCCACAACCTGTTTGAGGCCAAACTTGTTCCATAACTTATGTGCTATATTGCAAACTAAGGTGTAAGGTAATTTCCTTCCCAGAAAGCATCCCACCATGCTATTCTCCCATTTAGCATAACCATTTGCTGCTATCTCCACTGGAGGGGCCACTATGATCCTGTTATCAGAAATAGAGGGGGGATGATATGTGAGTCAAAGCTTGGGGCATCTTTTAATGGCAACAACATCCTTCCAAGATTTCTCCACAGCTGCGTTCTTGGTGGAGCAAGGAATAGGTCCACTACCATTACAATCCCCTGCTTCTTGCCTTACCCCTCTCATATCTCCATCCCCATTATTGGGGGAATCCTTGCTTTCGTTAATGGCTCTACCATGTTGCAGAACATCCTCATACGAGAACCCTTTATGCTTCATGAATTCCTTGTACATCTCTACAATCTTAGAGTCCTGAATCGTATCTTCTAAGGCAACAATTTGTCCCTCTTCATTTTCATCCTTGTCAATTGAATCTTGAATTTCAATCGGACCAGACTCCATTCCCAGGCCGCTGTCTTGATTGGAGGGAAATCTCACTGCATCAAATGGAACAAATCTAGCAACTTCCATAGGGGGGGAACGCCTCTGGGAGTTCCCATCCGTGTGCGAGGACGTTTGGGAAGGGGTAGGGTTACGAGCCCACCCACCACGAATGGCCGGAGGTAGTTTGTTCATGGTAGCCTATAGGTCAAGGTGGCCGGAGGTAGATTGGTAGGGTAAGGCGGTGGTCGTTTTAGGGTTGTGTTTGGTTGAAGGTTTTTTAGAGAGAAGCGGGAGCATTTTTTTTTCATATATTTCTAAATTCTTAGAGTGGCCGACTTTATCGATGGTGATAGGTGGAGGTGGACTTCTTCTATTCTTTGGGAGCTAATGGAGATTAGGAATGATGAGTTACCTTTTATTCGTCAGGGGGTTAGTGATGACGTGGTGTGGAATTCCAACCAGGGTGGCTTCTCCATTGGGTAGAATTTTATTGCATTTACTACCTCTCATCCTCTATACATTAGACACAAGTTGATTTGGAATGTTAATAATATACCGAAGTGTGATTTTAGTTTATGGATCATATGTAGGGATGCCCTTCATACGAGGGATAAACTGTTTAGCTGGGGTATTTCCAATACTAACTTATGTTGCTCTTGTGGTGAGGAGGTGAGTACTTGTTTATTGAGTGTAATATTGCTAAAGAGGTACATCGTGAGGTTAGATTCAAGAATCAGAAGGACAGAGAGGCTCTTAGCTGGGAGGGTGAATTGGATTTTGCTAATTCTCAATATATGGGAAAGAGCTTCTATAATAAACTTAGGTGTCTATCATTTTCCACTACTATCTACTGTATGTGGATTGAGAGGAATGCGAGATTTTTCAAAGGCAGGGCCAAGAGTATTGATATGATTGTCAGAGATATTATTTCTATGGTCTGTGCCAGGGCTTCGAAGTGGACGAACAATAGAAGGAGCTACATCAACTGGATGGCATGCATGAACTGGGACATCCCATAATCGGTGTTATCTTAGTTGGTTTTGTTTAGTGCTTGGGTGTTTGTGTCCTTTGGGTTATGCCCCATCGGATTGTGGTTTTTCTTTGCTGGATGGTTGCAATTATCTTTTCTTGGTTCTAATATACATATTTTTCCCCCAAAAAAAAAATTATAGGTTGTAGGTGACGTCCTGTACCCTGCCATGATCTGTAGTAGCATTGGTTGTGGTTTGTACGTGGCTTATAGTCATGGTCGCTTGGAAGGATGATAAGATTATTATCTAGGTGTAGAGACTCATTTTAGCCTCCGAGGTAATGTTTAGGTGCGAGATAATCCTAGTGTGGGATTAGTTAATAGGCACTTGAGGTGCCCATAGGACAAATTGTGTGTGGCGTCATTGAGGATAAAGATCGAATGTTGTGGTGCTTTGAGATGTTTTATAGTCAAGGTGTACCATAGGTAGAAGCTCGTAGACTACTATCTTTACAAGCACCGAGTAAATTGTTATGTGGGTATTGGCAGGTTCGTAGAGCTCACCTATAATGATAAAGGTATGGACGATGAAATCTTGTCAGGTTTCGGGACTTTTACATGAAATGTGTTTGGTGTTCTTAGGAGACCAATTAGGTCTGGTAAAAATAGGCAGTATAATTCTAGTAACAATTGTGTGAGGGTCAAGTGATGATCCCAGATTGTTGGTCATATAGTGTACGTGTTGGGTCTGGCATCCCAAATCGGCATAGATGGGTGGTATGATCCCTAAGGTAGAATGATAGTTGTGTCATTATAGGAGTGATACTCGGTTTCGGGATGTAGGAAATATAGACTAGACCTAGAGTGAAACGTCATATGGAGGATTGAAAATGGAAACCAAGGTGGGGTAACATCAAAACATGATTATTATGTCGACGTGTCGATGGTGTATGCTAGGGTAGCCTTAACAATATAAGGATTAGTTCTTGGCACGTCTTGATAAGATGGTATAGGTTAGAAGATGTAACCCAGTGTGGTATTTACTACCCTTAGAATGCCAACGGCGGCGGGTGTGGTCGTCACGAAAAGACACGGCAATCTCATGTGGCCAAAATACACGGCAAGGTGAGTGCCTCGCTTGAACTAAGTAATGACTATGGAAGTTTGGGATTTCGATCATGATATGATGAGGCAGGTAATAGCCTAGGTATAGTAGGTTGGTGACGTCGTCACTAGCGATTAGATAAGGTCGATGTAGACTAGAGCCTGAGGTGTTCTCCAATCGGGGTGGTTCATGTACGCCAAGGATGTGAAAGGTAGGGCCTTGCTCCCAAGGATGGAAGTCGGGCGTTGACTTCCTAAAGGACCACCAATTCGTAATGTTGCGAGAATTAATGGTTGTGATTTGATTTGCCACTGCTAGGTACAGAAGTCGGGGTATGTGACTAGGATTCGTGCTCGGTGAGAACCCTAAGAATGAGTGGCTTGACTTTAAGTGTACAGAATATGTTCGCTTCCATAATTCAGAATCCGACTCTTATGGGTGGAATTCCTCGAGAGAGTTGCTTGTTCCTTCTGACTCTAGTGTATTCCTTTTGGTTTCGGTAATTGGGGATTGGTATTCTCACCTATGAGGTGACTCGGATTGGTGCCATGTCATGGTACGATGCGATTTGGCCCGAGAGAGAACGATGTATAGGGTTTGGTCAATGCATATCAGTAACTGGCTGCGGGTGCACCCATCTGAGGTATTCTCGCTATTGTATAAAGTTTTGCATATGGGTGGTTGCGTTATCGTCCACACGGTTTACTCATAGTATCGATCTTTCTTAGGACTAGGGAACTTTCGACTGGACGGCTCGACAATCAGTGGTTCAAGTTGCAAAGAGCGGGATGATGACTTAAGGATACGATATAGTGTTAGAAATCGAGGAAACTTTGCATATGATGTTGCTTTACCACGGTGAGTAGACTAAAGTGAGACTCTAGCGAGTACTCAAGGATAAGACTCTTAGGGTAGTATTAGGTTCATCAGAGTGAGGCAGCGTAAGGTGTGAACCGGGCGTACGGATATGACTTGAGGGGAATATTCCTCCTTGGAGTGAGAGAATAGCATAGGATGGTTATCGATAAGCTCGTGAGAATTGTGTAGTTAGGATGACCTGAGAATTTATGGAACACAGGATGTACGGTCCTAAGTTAGAATTGATTTTATGATGAATGCGATGGTTGGTTACATTATAATTCACATTAAGTGAGCGTTAGAGCATGTCTCATATTGAGTATTTGGTGATCTTAGTGTGGAGGACTTCGATGGTAGTCTTGGAGGATTTCTAGGACTTAGAATAGAAACTGGTGGACCCCATAAGCTTGAGGAATAATGGAACAGGAATTTTAGGGACGAAATTCCCTAAGGAGGGAATTTTGTAATATCCTGTTCCAATAATTTAATTGAATTATATATGAGTTATTCTAAAAAGGAGTTAAAGATGATTATGACAGAATTTTTTGGTCAAATTGAATAAATAAAAAATATTACGGAGCAAGGATCGTTTGAATGACTGTAGGGGTTGCTCCAATGATATCCCCGTGTTGTCAGTAGTGAGATGGATGTTGCGAGAAGCAGTTCTTTGAATGACATGCCACTACTTTTTACTGACAGGTCACGCGAAGGGTCGCGCGAACCAAAAATCGAACTAGATAGAGATGTCATTCAAATGAATTGGGCTTGTTGTTCGAACGACATAAATTAAAATTGTTTAGTCCAGTTTGCCCTTGTGCGTTGTCACGATTTTAGCCATTTGATCTTTGATTTTTCGAGCTCAAATCAGCCCAGAAGGGGCAAAACAAGATTTTTGGCTTTTAAAAGGGTTTTATAAGGGACTACTTAGTTTATTTGGGATTATTAGTAGGTAAATGTAAGAAGAGAGAGAGAGAGAGAGAGAGAGAGAGAGAGAGAGAGAGAGAGAGAGAGAGAGAGGTGGGTGGTCTTCCACCTCCTCCCACCACAAACCACCATCCCTCCACCTTTCCACCACCATTTTATGTAATATTCCACCATGTTCAAGACTACCATACCCATTTTCAAGAGCTCCGAATTTTGAAGAAGTATTGGGGGATTTTTGGAACAGATGAAGATGGGTTTTCAAGTAGTTTGCAGTGGGTCTTGCTTGGAAGCTTAGATGGAACATATTTTGGAGCATTTTTGGAGGGTGCATTTGATAACCCGTTGAGGCCACTTTTGGAGGTGGAGGTTGCTCCTCCTAAACTAATATTTCTACCACCATTGGAGCTATTAGAGGTGGGAAAATCTATCTTTAGTATTAAGACTTTTTTTGCATTATTTGTAGTCTTGTAATTAGATTACATGGTTAGTATACATATGATTAGATCATGAAATTATCTAGTAAATAAGAAACATTTTTATGAAATAAAAATGTTGGAAAATTTATATTTTGTTGAAAATAGAGAATGAATAAATATTTTGAAGTTTTGAAGTGTCAAAGTTGGTATTTTAAGAAAATTGTGTATTTTCTACAAAGATTGATGTTAAACATTTTGTGAAATAAAATGTTTGAAAATAATGATTTATTTTGGTAAACATTGGTGAAATAATGTTTCTTACAAAAATGAAGATTCTATGAAAAATAGACATTTGTTGAGTTTGAAGAAATTAAATGTATTTTTACAAGTGTGATGAATATCTAGAATGAAAAATATGTTGAAACCATTTAGTGAGATTTTAAGGTTTAAAATACATCTTCTCATGCATATAAACTTGTAGTAATTTGGCACTAAATGTATAAACAAGTTCAAGGAAGAATTAGTTGAGTTTAAACATGGAATGATAAAGAGTGGAAACTCTTGTCTTCAAGTTAAACAGGGGTTTAAATATGTGATAAGGACAAAGTTGTAAGACTACATGTAATATAAAAGAAATAGTATTTTCTTATAAAAGTAGTCTTAAGTGTAAATGGATTTCTTGAATGAAGAAAGTAAATAAATATGTGGTTCTGGAAAATTGTAATAAAGGTATTGAATAAGTGTTAATGGGTAAATATGGACAAGTTAATGTGTATAATTAAGTAATGTTATAAAAGATTAACACTTATGAAATTGAAAAAAAAAATTAAATAGGTAAAGGTGTTTCTAATTAAGAAGAATATTACTCCAAGGTTACAATGGGTGTTAAGGTTTTAAAACACTTAAGAAGTTAGGGTGGGTAACTTAATTGTGTTTTGTAGGAAATTAGCACTTATGGAAATAAATCTAGAGGTGATTTTGGAAATAAATGGGTAAAATGGTAATCTTACTTCGAGTGGAACATTTTTATGAAATAAAAATATTGGAAAAGGTGTTACACAAAGTGGTCCTAAATTAATACAATTATTGGAATAAAATCAATATTAAAGTGTAAAGGACATGAAATGGTAAATTTTCAAAGTGTAACACAAGTTGAGTGTAATCCCGAGTTTTGGCTTTGGCCAAATAAAAAGGAAAATTTAGGAAATTGATACGATGCAAATATTGCGTATTTCAACCCTCGAACCTACGCACTTTTTTAGCCCCCTCGGGTATCTTATTCCCTGTATTTATGATGGTTAACTAGACAACATCGGATTTCAATGTTAACATGTTTTACAGGGGTTAATTGAGCTTTTATAGGTATTTGGATCCTAAGTGTGAAGTTCGGACGCATTTCGCTCGATTTTCGTACGCGATCGCACGTTCAAGGTCAATTTAGTCAATTGATAGCTTGGGCACCTGGCCCAACATCACGAAAGTTGTAGCCCTCCTCGCAAGCTTCGTGTGGCCATGAACGACGCACGATTCCGATTCAGAACGAAGAAGAAATGGCGATTTCAGCAAACAAGAAATGCAAACATCCCAAAACAGCAAGGTAGGAGCTTCATACCTGCATGATCGATCGATCGATCAAAGGGATCGATCGATCGGTCCTTCATATTTTCCCAAATCGTGGGAGACAGTGGGCTTCAATTTTCACCATCGATCGATCGATCATTTGGGATCGATCGATCGATCCCCTGTTTTCTGCAGATATTTTGGCCTTTTCTTTTCTTTTCTCTTTTCTTTTCTAGTTTAATTCCACTTACTACATAAAGCATTTTTTGTTGTAAATATCATATATTAAGAGTTAGAATAGATTTTAGGTTAATTGAGCTTAGGGTTTGGGGTATTTGAAGAGTTCGTCTTTGATTCTTCTTGATTTGACACCCAATTGGGTTGTAAGTTGCACTATTCATCTTCCTCTCCATTAATATAGTTGTTTTCCATTAATTTATATGCTTTGATAATTAGGTTTACATGTTTTCTTTACTTGTTTTCTAGTATAACTTTATCGCGTTTATTTACCGCTTTCATTTATTGCGTTTTTATCATGCTTTCTAGCTAATTTAAATATGGTTATATTTGAATGGAACTCACTTGGGTTGACGCGTTGCTTTGCTTTGGTGATGGTTTTTACGGGTCTATTTCGGGTGCGTTGTCCTAGTTATTATGCCTAGGAGATTTGACGGGGCATATCATGTATGTCCCGTACTTACGACCTTTCGTGCATAATTTTCGGGGTATTTGTTGACGCCAAAATCTTAGTAGGCTTTTATGCAGGTTTAGGGGCGTGACAACCCTTAATTCAATTAATTGTCGAAACGAGACGCATTCATAATAACTCGTCGACCCATGTATCAATTTTATACAAATTAACTCGGGTGAGGGATATTCGACGCTACCTACAATTTTACCACTTTGTTAATCTAGTTTAATTTACACTCACCTAGATTAATATTTCCCTTTTATGCATCTTTTCCTTTTTAGTTTGTAATCATCTTTTACCCTTTTATTTCTGGAGTACTAAATCCTATAAATTCTAGCAACTCGTCTCAGTGGATCTTTCGATACCCGACTTACCGTTGTGCTTGCCTCGCAAATGTAGTCGTAATTTAGGTTTTTGTATTATTGCGGTAAAACAAAAACAACGATCGTGCCCTTGCGCGAGCACGCATTACACGCGACAATCAGTAATGTGGACAGTTGCTAAATGTTAAAACACTTTAAAAAGGAACTTGGATGACAGCAGGATAATTAAGGAGGTCTTGGAGCATATGGTGCGCATTGCCGGCGATGTGGAGCCCGTTAAAGTATGCAGTAGTTAGAAGATTCCGAGAAAAGATGAAGGAATAAAGAACATGTCAAGACATGGGTTGTTTACTAAAATGTGTTAATACAACCTCACTTGAATGAATTAATAAATGTTTCGATAAAGGTTTTTTTTGGTAAGTAAAACGTATATATAAAACAAACAAGGAACAAAAACTAGGGGCAAACCCCTAGGAAGCCATCCAGGCAAAATACATCACTGATGGGTATACCCAATCAGTCAAAGCCAAAATAAAACTGTAAAGGAATACACAAAGCCAAATTAGTCTTCAAGGGAGGCTTCAGGGAGTCCCCAATAGTTGCAGGCGATCCAATTGTTGTAGCATCTCCTAGCTTTCTTCCACGTCATAACTTTACATCTAACCATGAACTCGATATCCTTGATTATCTTAATGGGATTCTTTCTCCCTCTGCTATGTATTCTATTGTTTCTCTCAATCCAAATGTAATACACGGTGGTGGCAAAGGATAGGGCTCTTAACTTGGTCATGAAAGAGTTGCCCATTGAGATAATGGTTGCCTCATTTACTTCCTTATGCCAGGTCCCCATAGATCTATACACCTGGTTTCTAAAAAGAATCTCATCCCAGACCTCCTTAGCATAAAGGCAGCAGCTAAGAAGTGGTTAAGAGTTTCAACCCCATCAGTGCAGAAATCACAATTGTTCTTATCAGTACCTCCCCATAGCATAAGCTTATCCTTAGTACTAAGAGCTTTCCTACGGGTCAGCCAGAGAATGAAGGATCATTTAGGTATGTTACCTTTAAGCCACACTAGCTTATGCCAGTTCTTTAGGGTCATGTGATCACTGATGGTTCGCATAGTAGAGAAGGTGTTGTATGAACCTCTGGTATCAGGTGTCTAGTGTAGAGTATCCTCTAGCTATGGGTTGATAGTAGGAAGGTTGTCATTCTTGATTTCATTGAGTTCCCAAGTAGTAGAGCTTGGCCATGTCCAATCATTCTCATTCAAGAACTTAGAGACCTTAGCTTTGGCATTGCTAGCAGCATCATAGATAGTTTTATCCCCATGTATAGGTTGGAGAGGCCCCCTAGGGTGCCAATTGTCATACCACATAGATGTGCACTTTACATTCCCAATTTTGGATCTAATCTGTCTTCCAATGTTTCTTAGCGTTAGGACTTTCTTCCAACTCCAAGAGGAATCAGATGGAATGTTAATGGCCCAGATACTTCTATTCTTTCTCTTGTAGGTGTGGCACCATTTAACCCATAGGTTTTCCTTATTCCAAAGGTTCCATAGATGCCTGATCATTATAGCTTTGTTCTACCACTGAAGGTTGTAAATGCCAAGGCATCCTTCATTCTTAGGCACACAAACCTCCTTCCAAGCAACCTTGGCCCATAGTGCTTAAGGTCATTACCAGTCCATAAAAAGTCTTTAAGGATTTGATCAATGGAGGTGAGCACTTTTTTCGGCAGGATAAAGAGGCTACTCCAGTACACTCAAATATCTTCACACACTCAAAGATCCAACAGGAATTTGAGGATATCAAACAGGAGGTCTTCACACACTCAGATCTTCACACACTCAAAGATCTTTGAGGATATCAAACAGGATATTCCTTCTCACGGTTTCGGTAAAGGTTAAAATGGACAAGTAAATGTAGAATTGATTTTTTTTTTTTGATAAAGTAAGAATATCATAAAACACAACAGAATATACAAGAGAAGGAGGGCATACCTTCACTGGAGTAGTTCAAAGAGGAAACATGCCCCAAAGCAAAACATACAACAACTTTGCAAAAGGAAAAACAAATAAGCTAAAAACACAACATGCTAATACAGATCCGTAAGTAGAGCAATATCATCAAGGCCCCAGTTCATGCATATCAGCCAGTTGTTGTAATTTCTTCTGGACTTCTTCCAAGTACGAGATTTGTAATTGATGAAGAAAGAGATCTCATTCATGATGTTCTCATGGCTGGCCATAGAGTTCCTGAAAATACGGTTATTTCTTTCCATCCATATGCAGTAGATGGTTGCAGCAAAAGAAGTCCTTTTGATCTTGTGAGTGAGATTTTTCCCCGCAAAATTGTGGGTAACATAAATAATGATCTCCTCCCAGGTGGTAGCCTCGAGGTTGCAAGAGTTGTTGAATTTTAAATCCTCTCAGACTGCAGCAGAGAGGTTACTGTAGACACCCCATTTTGTTACCCCCCCCCCAACTCTCCTTAGGTCCCTAGTACCTCCCTTCATCACTACAAACCCAGGTCATGTCCCGAGTACTGACTTAGAAGCCATCGGGCACTCCCAGGCTCCGTTTGACCAAAATTCAAACTCTTCAGCTCGACCAAGGCTGAATGAATCTTCGAAGGTCACTGAAATCCCTTTCCAATGGTCCGCTCCTTGCGCGATTTCGACTTACCATGCGGACGAACGATCCGTTTGCGTCCGAAACTTGATCTAGAGGCCACCGGGAGCTCCCGGGCTCTGTTTGACCTAAGTCAACTCTTCAGCTCGACCGAGGCTGAATGAATCTTTGAAGGGCACTGAAACCCTTTCCAATGGTCCACTCCGTGCACAATTCTGACTTACAATGCGGACGAACGATCCGTTTGACTCCAAGAGGTCACCGAATGCTTCCAGGGCCCGGTTGACCAAAGTCAACTCCCCAAACCAAGTCAAACTCTTTGGAATGTCTAATTACATCTCCTAACCTTTCCAACGGTCCACCCCGTGCGCGATTCGGACTTACCATGCGGACGAACGATCCGTTTGCGTCCGAACGATTCCCCGTCTAATGGATCGGCAAACGCTTCCGAGCCATATTTGACCCAAAGTCAACTCCCAAATTTGGGAGAGGTCTAAGTACTTTTAAAGGTATCTGAATTACCTTTCCAACGGTCTGCCCCATGCACGATTCTGACCAACGATTTGCCCTCGGCAACCAATTTTCCGAAAAGGCCTGAAACACACTGCCAAATGGCAGGTTCCAAACCCAGCCTATCGGCACCTGCCGATAGGCAGGACCAGGTCTATGTCGATCAGCAGTGACCTGGGCCTATAAAAGGAGGCCTTCACCTCATTTGCAAGGGGAGATCTGATAAAAATCGCTCTCAGCGAATCCCAAAAACCTCTCTCGAAGGCAGTGTGATTTCAACATCCAAATCCCTTTCTAACTTCCACTTTTCATCATCCTTTTGCATCAAACTTGGTAAATGATCCACTCTCCATCATCATCCAAGTGCAATGGCTGCTCTCCAACATTTAAGATCAAGCTCAAGATCTTCAAGAAGGTCCAACTTTCTCAACTTTCTCTAAAATTCTCTTAAATTCGAAATAACTTGTTTTATTACTTAGCACCTTTTATTATCTCTCTCACACATCCTAATATACTTTTTATTTAAGTATTATTGCACAACTATTTTCATATAAATAAAACCTCAAAAAATAAGAAAAAGGGGGTTTGTTCATAAATTCCAAATAGGGATTCTCATACTTTTCTCTACACACACACACACTCACAAATAAGAGATCCCCCATTTAGATTTATGGGATAAACCCCACCCCTAATTTTGTATGCGAACTACGTGGACTTTGATGCCTTTATAGGCTACGTAGGCATCTCGGGGTAAAAGCCAATATTCGAGTCATATTCTCACTTTCTCCCTCATTTTCTATCTTCTCTAAATCCAATTTTCTTATATTCTATATACTTGCTCTTAGTGACGTATTACCCCATATGCGTTATCATTCCGTTATAACGATCAACATAAGGGTAATTGCGTAAATCTTATTTTCTAATATTATTGTTATACCTTCTTACGGATGACTCACTTTATCTCTTCCATGATACAAGTCGAGGATTCCTATATCCACTATATATATACACATGCACACATATCACGGGGAAAATAAAAAGGGAAAATAGCAAACATCCATGAGAGACCGAAAGGGCGGAATGGGTGCCTAACACCTTCCCATTTAGTAACTCAGCCTCTGAACCCTTCTCGAATCATTTTGGTTTTGTATGCACCAGTATGTCTTTGGATGTCGTCCTTCGGGATGGCTTCCCCTTTTTCTTTTGTCTGTTTTGAGTAAAATAGACTCGTGACTCTAAATCTCTCTAATTTTTACACCTCATCTCAAACGTCGGCCGACTCTAATTACTTGTGGTGTGAAGTGTATCCCATGCTTATGCTTTTGTTCACACACTTGTAGAAAATTCTCCATGTACACTTCACACCACGTGAACCTAGGACCACATATATCCACATGTTGCATGCATCACCCATCCATACTTGGTGTACCTTTGGTACTTGTACTTTTCTCCCTGTTTGGCATAATCAAGAAAAGCATTCTCATCATAAGATACTAATAAGAGAATCATGCATGATTCACATGACATCACTAAAGAGCATTGTTATTGACCAAATTTTATCCAGTAACTAGAGGGTCATTTCGTGATGGGTGCTGGTCCGGCAGGTCGCAGTTAGCCTAAGCGATATGACTCTCACCTTCCACTGGCCAAGTACCTTCTACGTATATCGAACGGTTCCCCCGCATTGTACCGCTTGACTGAAGTCATGACGGGAGGTATATCACAGGGAATTCGTTCACGTACACCGAGTATATCAAATTCGCTCTCACACGTATCGTCTCCACGAGGTATATAGTGAGGTAATTTACGTACACTCAGGTATATCAAATGGCTTATCCACACGTACTGATTTCCCGCAAGAGCAAGACGTATATCGTGGAAGTCACGCCAAAGGGGGGAACCTATTCCAATTCACCCAACCAATTGCATACCCGCATATAGGTGTCAAACCTAGGACACGCACTTTAGATTGTCGGTTTCAACCCGAAACTCTGCTAATATTTTGGGTCAGCCTGCCGCCCAAATTTTTGCGCATTTTTAAAACGGATCCCTCTCCGTGATCCTGGTTACAAGTCCATCCATAGCTTCGTATATATTAAAAACCCCACTTTTCCAGGCTCGGGTCCCGTCCGGCATTGCATTTAAGAGAATTAAATACAAGTGAGAACATAATAATCGTAATAATCATGCTGAGTTCCATCTCCAAAAACATTTCTCGCTTCTTTATTAAAAATACAAAAATAGTTTCTTCTCTTTTTCTCAAAAATAAATCCCATTCTACGCCTTCTTAGGTCGATCGTAAGCCCTTGGCCTGGCTCCCTATTGGCTTCGATCTTCAGTCAAATCACCCCGGAGTTTCGTCCGTTCCTCTACTACTTCTTTCGAGTTCAGAATTCATCCACTTTCCATGGAGAATACAGTTCAAGTACCAGTCATACATCCGGATCTGACGGCAGTCCTAGCTCAGGTCGTGTCCAAGATTGACAACCTCCAAACTGAGGTTCGAGAGATGCAACGAAACCAGGTTCCTATTCCTCAAGAGCCCGAGGCCCTATTCCCTCGTGCTATGGGTCCGCCCGAAGAATATCAGTACGCTCCACATGCCCCTCCTGTCAATGGGTCGTCGCCAGCCTAGCTTCTGATGCCAAACATTGCCCAACCTGTGGTTAACCTGCCTATGGTCGCTGATCTAAAAGACGAGGAGTTGAATAAAGTCAAAGAGGATCTAAAGATACTCACCAAGAAGTTCGACCAAGTCCGAATCTCTCGGAGTTACATGGACTACACCCATATGTCTCCTTATCCTAAAGCGAGGTTACCCGAGAAGTTCAAGATGCCAAATATCGAGAAGTTCGGAGGGAGTGGACCCTTGATTGTTCATCTTCGCAGTTATCATCGCTCCATGACTCTACTAGGGGCTTCTGAAGAAGTGATGGACCAATTGTTTCAACAAAATTTGAAGGATAGTGCCCTCCGATGGTTTTTATCTCTCGAGGAATCCAGAATTCGTAGATGGGAGGATGTAGCCCGAGAATTCATGTCGCAGTACAAATACAACGAAGAGATTGAGGTCACCCATCGTGATTTAAAGCTGCTAAAACAGAACCCTGGGGAATCAGTCAGTAACTTCATAACCCGATGGAGGGAACAAGCAGCTACCATGACCAATCAGCCATCTGAGGAAGAACAAGTCAACATAGTGAAGAAGAACTTCTTTTCCCATGTCCGAGCGACGATGGGAGGACAATACTATCCCCACTTCCGAGCTCTCAGAGAAGCAGGAGTAAAAATCGAGAAAGCCTTGTTAAAACAGAGGTTGAACCGAAAAAGGTGTCCGGACAGTTCACCCCTAGAAAGTATGACAAGCCTTCAAGTGCTATAGTCTCAACCATCAACAACATCTCTCAACTAACCACATTATGGGCACCAGAAAGCTGCCCTGCCCCCATTCGAAGGGAATACACTGAGCTCCATGCTCCCCTCTCCAAAGTTTACCAATCCCTGTTAAGCCGAAACCTCATCAAATCGTTGGATCCCCGTACATTGCCAAATCCACTCCCAAGAAACTTCAAGGTCGATGCTCATTGCGCCTTTTACCGAACTGCTGGCCATACCACCGACCAATGCTTTCACCTCCGAAACATAATCCAAGATCTCATTGACCGGGGTACCATCGCCCCACCAGCCAATCCTAAGCCAAACGTTACTCACAATCCACTCCCAAATCATACCAATGCCATCTTCTTAGAAGAAAACTCAGATTTCGATCCCTCAACTCAAATCACACCCATATACTCTCCTAAACCTCTTCAAATTTGCCCATATTTCCTCCTACACCCTACTAGCCTTGCTGATCAGGCACTGTCACTCCTTACCAGAGTATGCATCGTTGTCTGTACCCGTTCTAAAAATGGAAATATGGAATTGTCAGAGGTGTTAAACTAACTCCTAGAGTTCGGGCTAAAATTGCCCTCACAGATGGTCATCTATTGCCAAAGGTTCAGTACACTGTTCTTGGAAGCACGAAAATGTGCCCGAGATTCAGACAAGTGGGTGGTACCAACCGATGAAGTCAGCCTAGATGATGTTGTCCAGATTAAAGCAGAATTATTCGAGAAAACCAACAGCATTTGTAGTATCATCGGGTTACTTGACATTTTGAAGCTACAAGGGCGCTTGGTTCCTTCAACCATACATATCCCCACAGAATGAGAAGACTTGTATGAAGAAGCCGTTGAAGTTGTGGAATGCATTGACTTTACATGGAAAGACAGAATTGTTGCCACCGGGTGGGGGGAAGAATTTGAAGATTCGAGTGAAGAACAAGCTTCAGGAAGACCTGGCCCAGTAGCCGACATATGTGGGATGATATCATTTGAAGAACTCCTTGGAGAAATAAATAGGGTGACAGAATAACCCTAGATTAACGAGGAAATGGGATTCATGTTCTTCCCTTCTTCAGTAAATCACATGACCAGATCAGGGAGACATTACCAGGTTCCAAGCTCACTACCAGCATAACAAGGGGAAAGGCGTTGAAAACCTTCCTATGCCAGAGATGACCATCGAGGAGAGCAAGATCCTCGATCAACTTAAGAAAACTCAAGCTAACATCACTCTATGGGGGCTTTTCATGTCTTCCCAGCTGCACAGAAATGCTTTAATCAAGCTGCTCACTGGATCCACAGTTCCTCCCTCTACCACACCAGAAGAAGCGGTAAATTTGGTCGGATCCTTGACCTCTACCCGAATGATGTCATTTTCTGAAGAAGAAATCCCCAGAATTGGACCAAATCACAATCATGCACTCAACATCTCCGTCGAAGTTATGGGGAAGGTCGTGCCACTCTCTCTTATCGATAATAGATCCGCCTTGAATGTCTGCCCACTAAGAACCTTCAAGTGTTTAGGCCTGAAAGAAAGCGACCTCGCTCCAACCTCCGCCGTTGTACTTGCCTACGATAATACCCGTCGGGAGGTGATGGGATCCATAAAACTTGTAATAGAGGTTGGCCCTATAAACCCTGCCGTTGAATTCCAAGTCATAGACATCCCATCTTGTTTCAACCTGTTGCTCGGACGACCCTGGCTCCACAGTATTATGTGACACCCCGACTAATTAAATACCGGGTAGCTACTCCTTTATTAAATCAATACAAAATGCCAAGTTGGTCCAGTTAATAGCATCACTGTCGAAAATCTTTTTAATGATTACTAACCACCTAGTATTTAAAAGTGAGTTGTCAAATTTTAAATTAAATCTGATTAACATGCAATAAATGAAATATAGAAATGTAACACAACCACTCACGATAAAGTCCAACTATAGTGAATCAACAAATAAAGATGAGTCTAGAGGAAATACTCCTCACAACAATCCCAATATGAAAAGAAATAAAACAAGTCTGCATCCTGAATTAATTACAAGCCAAAAGTCTGAATAACTGAAAGAAATGAAATGTCTCTAAAAGAAATGGGCGACATGCCCTACAACTGATGAAATCTGAATATAGAGTCAAGGCAAATGAAGCGTCTACTAGCAAGGCCCTGTAACTTCCACAACAGCTACAGCTCGTCACCTGACTGGAAATACTATGCATGGTGTCCTTGTGGCTGGGCACCTAAAAGGTTTTTACAAGAAAAATAGTTTTGAAAGCAAACGGGTCAGAGCCCGAAAGTGGAGAGTATTTTAAAAACAGCAAGTGCTTTAATAACATTTAAAACAATGAATGCAAGATACATGTTAGGGCGTGCTCTCACATGAAATACTCACCTCTCGTCTAACTGTGCACTCCTAACGTTCCTGTACCCATTCATGTGTTATTTATATCTAACTAAACCGTCATAAGTTCTAACCCAACTACTCGATTCACAATATGAATTCCCAATGTTATTACTTAAATAGATAGCTTTACTTAAACTCGGATTCTCAATTGTTAACATTACAATTCTCGGCATGTTATCCCTTTTTAACTTCTCAAACAGCCACTATAAATTATTCTCGCAATTTAAACATAACAAATTCCTTTTCATTGAACCGTATATTATTCACATCATAAATATACAATATAAGCACCCTGAGGCTAAGCTGCGGTGCACACATACTCTGCTATCCATCCCGGTACATCACGTACATAAGGATTACAAATTCCGAATTTCTCAGGAATTGTTAGAATAAGCACAATACACAAAAATGGAGGCAAACATAATTCAACATATCCATGGGTCACGTACATACCTACGCTCCATAGTCAGCTGACTTAATAACTCACAATTAAGTCATTCCCTTGAACTATGTCCTCTAGGTACCAAACTATATCCGGGCACACAAGGATTAGATGGCCCTAAGCGAACGTAAACCTCCCGTGATAGCAAGTATGGTAGGTATGTCATACACAAAAATCATATACTAAGCATTCACACATCTTAGATGTCTCATTATTAATAAAGGTACATTCTACATCCTTATACCATTATTCCAATTTTTATACATTTTAAGTCTTCCGATAATATAAAATGTAGACTGTCGACACATCTCACGTCATAGTTTCTTGTACTTAAAACCTATGTCAAAGGGGCTATTAAGTTTCCTATTATTCCCACATATAACATCATTATGCTTAAGGTCCTTACTTCTGCCCCAAACCTCATTTCACCAAATTATTCAAATTTACTATTTTAACTCTAACATTATCTCACTCATCGGATTTCATTAGATTTTAGAATAATTCCTCAATTTGAATTCTAATTAAGGTCCAAATTTTATAACCATACCTACTGATCTTCCTTAAGTCAAAGGATATCCATAAAGTCTCCAATAATAATTTCTAAGGTTTAACACCATTAAAATTTAACTAGGAAAATTTTACTTTTTCTGGGAAGGTCGATCGATCGACCTTGACCTTCGATCGATCGATGGTGGTCGATCGATCGACTAATGAATGTCGATCGATCGATCGCACCAGGTAGGCTATGGACTGCTTCGTTTTGCAGTCCTCAAAAAGTTCCAAAACTCCATTATAAATCATGAAACTCTAAGATAACATTATAATATCATCATACAACCATCCTACAACAGTGTTAACGTTCTAAAACCAATAATTCAACAACTAAGGGCTTTATTTGGATCAAAATTTCATCAAGAACTCTAGTTTTCTATTTCTTTCAAGAACATTAATAAACCTCTTCTTAAATCCGTTTTTAGATCATCAAGGGTCATATTTTGAATTCATAATTCGTCCAGAATGTTTCTACATGCAATACCTAACATAGTTCATAGTTTTAATCTTCAAATTCATGGGTCTATATCAATCTTCCAAGATAAATTCGATAATTTCTCTAAACATGGAAAAGCATAACATTGAATCAATTGTAATTAAATCACTTGCCTCTAATCTTTCTCTGAATTTGATGTTGAATCTTGAAGGTTGAATTGTTCTCTCTCTCTCTGCAGAATTCTCTTTTCTCTCTCTCTCTACAAGTTCTTCTCTAAAGATGATGACAATGGAGGTTTTTAGAGGTTGCCTTAGGAACTTCTTTTCTATTTCTTCCAATAACTCACGTAGCCCATTAAGTCATTTAGTGTAGTTAGTGGGTTTAGTGGATAAAGAATAAGTCAGATTTTATTTCTAATTTTCGTGGGTTTTAATTCCCAAATTTTCGAAATTACCAAAATGCCCTTTTAAGTTACCGGTATGGCCCAATAATGCCCCGGGACCCAAACTTAACCCTCGGGTAGTGTTTTCTGACTATTTAGACCCTTCCGGACACGTTGGCGCACTCAAAATGACCATACGGTTAATAGAAATAAAATTCACTTTTTAATTAAATAATTACTGTCCTGACGCGACTGTTACACGTGTCTCAACAAAATTTCCCAAATTGCCGTATATCAATCTCACGACAAATTTAATAATTTCAATATTCATATATTGCCATATATACACATTATAATCAAATACCAACTCACATCTCATTAGTATTTTATCCGTATTAATTCTCAATTAATTCACATTTAATTTAATTAATCCCATAAATAAATATCGATAAAAATGCGGGGTATTACATACTTCCCCCCTAATAACAGAATTTCGTCCCGAAATTCGAAACTAAAAAGTACCGGGTAAAAATAACTCTGGATAACGTTCGCACATCTCATCCTCGCGCTCCCATGTGGACTCCTCGACATTATGATGTCGCCACTGAACACGCACTAACGGAACTATCTTTGACTGCAGTTTCCGCTCGCTTCGGTCCAAAATAGCAATCGGCCCCTCCTCGTAGGAGCTATCGGGCTGGAGATCGATGTCCTCCAAAGCAATGTGAGAATGAGCCAAATCATCTCTAGGATATTTCCTTAGCGAGGAAATATGGAACACATCATAAATCCTGTGCAAATGCTCCGGTAACCCAAGTCTATACGCAACAGACCCAATCCGCTCGATGATAGGAAATGGTCCCACATATCTCGGTGCCAGCTTCCCCTTCTTCCCAAATCGCATAATCCCCTTCATAGGAGATACTCTGAGTAAAACCTGGTCCCCCACTTGGAACTCCCTGAAGAACCTCTTCGCATCAGCATAGCTCTTCTGCCGATCCTGAGCTACCCGAATGCGACTCCGTATCAATTTTATCCTTGTCGAAGTATCCTGAATCACTTCCGGCCAAAGTAGTTTGCTGTCCCCCACCTCCAACCAACATGCTGGGGAATGACAAGGTCTACCGTACAACGCCTCAAATGGAGCCATACCAATGGTGAACTGGTAGGAGTTGTTGTAAGCAAACTCCACCGGTGGAAGATACTGCTCCCATCCACCCCTGAAGTCAATGATGCACATCCGCACGATGTCTTCCAACATCTGACTTGTACGCTCGGTTTGCCCATCGGTCTGCGGATGATAAGCCGTACTCAACCACAATTCCGTGCCCATGGCCTCCTGAAAACTCTCCCAAAACCGTGAAACAAATATCTTGTCTCTGTCGGACACGATATTTAGGGGCACACCGTGAAGTCTCACTATTTCTGCAATAAAGAGCTGGGCATACTGTCCCGTAGTGTAGTCGGTCCTTACGGGTAGAAAATGAGCGACTTTGGTCAACCTGTCCACAATTACCCAAATGGAGTCGTGACCTCTCTGTGACGTAGGCAACCCTGTGATAAATTCCATGGAGATTCTCTCCCACATCCACATCGGGACCTCTGATGGCTGTAGAAGTCCTGCCGGTCTCTGATGATCCACTTTTACTAGCTGACAAGTGGCGCATTTAGAAACAAACACGGCAATATCTCTCTTCATCCCGCTCCACCAATACTGACGTCTCATATCTTGGTACATTTTGTCCCCACTGGGATGTACCGCGAACCGTGAGCCGTGCGACTCTGCCATCACCTCGTGTCGAGTTCCTCCCCTTCCGGAACTACCAGTCTGCCATTGAAACGTAATCTCCCGTCTGAGCTAACGGTATAGGACGCGGCTCCCTCTGCTAGTAATCGAACTATCTGCTCCTGACAGAACGAGTCATTTACCTATGCTTTCACCACTCTCGTGACAATCTGCGGTGTAATAGTCATCACAGACATGAATGATCGGGCCACTGCATCCTGGTGTCCCAACTCTTTCCACTTTGCCTTCCACACCCCTGCCACCTCATCTACTGGCCTACGGCTCAACGCGTCTGCTACCACGTTAGCCTTCCCCGGGTGATATTGGATATCAAATTGATAGTCCTTCACAAACTCAAGCCACCTCCGTTGTCGCATATTCAACTCCTTCTGCGTGAATAGGTACTGTAGGGACTTGTGGTCTGTGAACAATCGAAACTTCTCCCCCAAAAGGTAATGTCTCCAAATCCGAAGGGAAAATACCACTGCCGCTAACTCCAAATCATGAGTGGGGTAATTCTTCTCGTGAGGCTTAAGCTTACGGGGAGCATAAGCTATGGCCTGACTCTCCTGCTGCAATACACCTCCAAGTCCTTGTAAGGACGCATCGGTGTAAACTAGATACTCAACTCCCGGTCTCGGCAATGCTAACACAGGTGCTGAGGTCAACTTGTCCTTCAACTCATCAAATGCCAACTGACAGGCATCTCTCCAAATGAATGGCACACCCTTGCGAGTCAGATGTGTCAAAGGACCCGCTATCTTTGAGAAACCCCGAATAAACCTCCTGTAGTATCCTGCTAGGCCCAAGAAACTACGGATCTCAGTCGGTGTCGTGGGCTGTCCCCACTCCCTCACCGCGGATACCTTTCCCGGATCAACAGATATCCCCCGGTCGGAAGTAATATGCCCCAAAAACTGAACCTCCTTCAGCCAAAACCAGCACTTCTCATACTTTGCATACAGCTCGTTCTGACGTAGCGTCTGCAAAACCTGCCTCAAATGCTCGGCGTGCTCCTCCTCTGTCTGGGAGTAAACCAGAATGTCATCAATGAAAACAATGACGAACTGGTCCAGGAACTCTCTGAACACCCTATTCATCAAGTCCATAAACACTACTGGAGCGTTGGTCAAACCGAAAGGCATAACCCGAAACTCATAGGAACCATATCTCGTTAAAAAAGCAGTCTTCGAGACGTCCTCTTCCCTGATACGCAACTGATGGTATCCCGATCGCAAATCAATCTTTGAGAAGAAAGAAGCTCCTCTCAACTGGTCGAATAAGTCATCGATTCGGGGCAACGGATACTTATTCCGTATCGTGACCTTATTCAACTCTCGGTAATCCACACACAACCTCAACGATCCATCCCTCTTCTTTACGAACAACACAGGGGCACCCCACGGCGAAGTACTCCTCCGGATAAACCCCTGACCCAACAACTGCTCAATCTGATCTCGTAACTCTCTCATCTCAGCTGGAGCCATACGGTAAGGTGCGCGGGCAAAAGGCCGAGTGCGCGGCGTCAAATCGATCACGAAATCTATCTCTCTACTCGGAGGTAATCCAGGTATATCCTGAAATACATCGGCAAACTCTCGAACTACCGGAATCGAATTAAGTGGTATCACCACTTCCTTAGAGGTCTCCTCCTCTATATAGTACAAATGAGTGGACGATCCTCCATCAGGACGAGGCATCGCCACCAAAAACATCTCCTGCCCGGGAACGGCAAAGATAACACTCCTACTAAAACAGTCAATCATGGCTCGGTACGCAACTAGCCAATCCATACCAATAATGGCATCATACTCGGTCATCTCTAACACTAACATATCAGTGGGTAAAGTAAACCTCCTGATCTCTATACCCACACCTCTACACATAAGCGAAATCATGGAACCCCTACTCAACGGTGAGTCTACATAAGTAGCGGTGCTCTCTGCGGTGTCTAATAACCCAATGGTGCGTGCAAATCTCATAGCAATAAAACAGTGTGTAGCCCCCGTGTCAAATAAAATGCGCCCCAGAGTCCCCTGAATAGAGAACATACCCTCAATAGCTGGCGGATTCTGTGGGGCTGCGGCCTACTGAAGCTGATACACTGTCCCATACTGAAGCTGTCCCTGCTGAACTGGGACTGCTGGAATGGGTGGTAATGCTGCCATCTGTGGTGCTGGGAGGGCGGCGAGAAACATAGGCCTCTGTGGCTCGTGTCGAGCACCCTGCTGCTGCTGCTGCTGTGGGGCCCTGCCCTTATCAGGACAATCCTAACGTTTGTGGCCAATCTTACCACAAATGAAACACTTCCCCTGGAAGTTTCCCCCTCGCTGCCCCTGTTGACCACGGCCCTGGTGACCGTTACCATTTTTGCCCTGGCCTTGCTGGCCCTGGTGAAACTGCTGCTGTTGACCAATTTGGCCCTGATGGCCCTGATGGCCATTCGGACCCTGATGGCCCTGCCTAAAACCTCCCTGACCGTTCCTGAAACCCCCTGATCGGAATCTCTTAGAATCCCCCTGCTGGGAACCATGATCACCCTGCCTATACTGACCCTGACCTGATTGTGCCCCGCTGGCACCATTTCCCCCTGTCCTGCCCTGATGGCTGGACTCTCCTAATCGCTTCCCCTCTGTCAAGTGAAAGCGGTGGTCCTGGCAATGGAGCAGTGCAGCATTAACCACATCAGAATAAGTGGCCAATGATAGATTCCCCAACAAGTGCTGACGGATCCTCCAAGTCAACCCATCTGTAAACTTCTGAATCTTTTTCTCTTCTGTTGGTATCTCATCCGGAACAATGTTCAGTAAGTTAGTGAATTCGGCCTCATACTCGGCCACAGTCTTTCCCTCCTGCTTGAGGTTCATCAACTTCCTTCTCATCTCCGTGTGAACAGCTGACGGAAAATATTTGCGGTCGAACCGCACCGAAAACTCCTGAATAGTGAGAGTGTCCCTCTCCCCTGCGGTGGTAATGGACTCCCACCACTGCAATGCAGAACCTACTAGCTTGAAAGTAGCTAGTATCTGCTTCTGAACATCGGTGCACTCATACATCCTCAGGTGACTCTGAATATCCTCCCTCCACTGACTAGATACCACAACATCGGAGCTACCTGCGAACTCCGGTGGGTGTGCTTTCTGAAAAGCATCTCAAACACTTTCCCAAGAAGACGGGAATGCATGTGCCTGAACTGGTGCGGCTACTGGCGCCTGGGGTGGTGCCTGCTGTACAACGGCAAGAGCGGCATTTACCGCTTGGGCAACAATGGCTGCAACCTCGGCGGCATTCATGGTGCCCTGTACTAGAGCTGGCTGTGGCTCGGGCTGTGCATCCCTAGGAACTCGCTGCGCACGTCGTGGAGGCATCTGAAATGAGAATAAAGTTTATAAGTTCGCAGTTATAAACTTAAAATAGCTGAAGAGCGAAGCATACATAAAAGAATACAACAGTCCTAAAATATAGGGCTCTACATCAAAGAAAGCTCAGCGGAAACATAATAAGCCGTACAGATCCTAAAGGACACTAGAACCTGATGCTCTGATACCACCTTTGACACCCCGACTAATTAAATATCGGGTAGCTACTCCTTTATTAAATCAATACAAAATTCCAAGTTGGTCCAGTTAATAGCATCACTGTCGAAAACATTTTTAATGATTACTAACCACCAAGTATTTAAAGGTAGAAGCATATGGGCAATCCCCATTCCTCAAGACTCTTCGTGGAGTTGGAGGAAAATTCTCAAAGCTAGAGAGGATTGTAGGCTTATGTTTAAAGTTAATATTGGCAATGGTAGGAAAACCTTTATGTGGCATGATAATTGGCACCATCTTGGCCCTCTTCAACCTCTGTTTGGGGACAGAACTATTTATGATGCTGCTAGCAACTCCAAGGCTATGGTCTCTGATTTCATTAATGGGGATAATTGGAGATGGCCTGCTTCCACTACGTGGGAATTGAATGACATCAAAAACTCTCCCCTGCCTCCTATTTATCCGCTGCTCACTGATAAAGTGACATGGACTCCTAATAAGACTGGTAGCTTCTCCATTTCCTCCGCGTATGTCTCCATCTGTCCAAGGGGCAATGAGGCTCACTGGCATGGGTTGGTTTGGAACAAGGTGTGCATTCCCAAGTGTTCCTTCATTCTTTGGCTTGCTTGCCGTAAGGCTTTAGTGACTAAAGATAAGCTCATGGAGTGGGGTCTTGTTGAAAATAAGGATTGTATGCTGTGCAACTCGGGCATTGAGACTATCAAGCACATATTAATGGATTGCCCTTTTTCCAAAACTGTTTGGGATGAGATTCTTTTTCGCAACCAGTCTTATAGAGATGTGGAGAGTTGGGAGAATGAGGTTAGAAGAGCTGCTGCTGATAGTAAAGGGGGGAACCTAAATTCCAGGATTAAAACCACCACGTTCTCTGCCACTATCTACTGCCTCTGGCAGGAAAGGAATTGCAGACTTCACGATAGGGGCCACTCCACTGCAAACAAGGTGATAAGGAACATTGAGGAGTTGGTGCAAGGTAAGACTATCAGATGGAAGAAGTCTCGAAGATCCTACTCCAATTGGATGACGTGTAACCTATGGGGATTACCCTATTCTCTTATGTATGACTAAGTGTTGTGTTTTTGGTCTCTAGAAGCTTGTTTCTAGTTGACCCTTTGGCCTTTTGGCTTTGTATATTGGTTCTCTGTTTCTAATACATTTAATTACCGAAAAAAAAAGTATTTAAAAGTGAGTTGTCAAATTTTAAATTAAATCTGATTAACATGCAATAAATGAAATATAGAAATGTAACACAACCATTAACGATAAAGTCCAACTATAGTGAATCAACAAATAAAGATGAGTCTAGAGGAAATACTCCTCACAACAATCCCAATATGAAAAGAAATAAAACAAGTCTGCATCCTGAATTAATTACAAGCCAAAAGTCTGAATAACTGAAAGAAATGAAATGTCTCTAAAAGAAATGGGCGACATGCCCTACAACTGATGAAATCTGAATATAGAGTCAAGGCAAATGAAGCGTCTACTAGCAAGGCCCTGTAACTTCCACAACAGCTACAGCTCGTCACCTGACTGGAAATACTATGCATGGTGTCCTTGTGGCTGGGCACCTAAAAGGTTTTTACAAGAAAAATAGTTTTGAAAGCAAACGGGTCAAAGCCCGAAAGTGGAGATTTAAAACAATGAATGCAAGATACATGTTAGGGCGTGCTCTCACATGAAATACTCACCGCTCGTCTAACTGTGCACTCCTAACGTTCCTGTACCCATTCATGTGTTATTTATATCTAACTAAACCGTCATAAGTTCTAACCCAACTACTCGATTCACAGTATGAATTCCCAATGTTATTACTTAAATAGATAGCTTTACTTAAACTCGGATTCTCAATTGTTAACATTACAATTCTCGGCATGTTATCCCTTTTTAACTTCTCAAACAGCCACTATAAATTATTCTCGCAATTTAAACATAACAAATTCCTTTTCATTGAACCGTATATTATTCACATCATAAATATACAATATAAGCACCCCGAGGTTAAGCTGCGGTGCACACATACTCTGCTATCCATCCCGGTACATCACGTACATAAGGATTACAAATTCCGAATTTCTCAGGAATTGTTAGAATAAGCACAATACACAAAAATGGAGGCAAACATAATTCAACATATCCATGGGTCACGTACATACCTACGCTCCATAGTCAGCTGACTTAATAACTCACAATTAAGTCATTCCCTTGAACTATGTCCTCTAGGTACCAAACTATATCCGGGCACACAAGGATTAGATGGCCCTAAGTGAACGTAAACCTCCCGTGATAGCAAGTATGGTAGGTATGTCATACACAAAAATCATATACTAAGCATTCACACATCTTAGATGTCTCATTATTAATAAAGGTACATTCTACATCCTTATACCATTATTCCAATTTTTATACATTTTAAGTCTTCCGATAATATAAAATGTAGACTGTCGACACATCTCACGTCATAGTTTCTTGTATTTAAAACCTATCTCAAAGGGGCTATTAAGTTTCCTATTATTCCCACATATAACATCATTATGCTTAAGGTCCTTACTTCTGCCCCAAACCTCATTTCACCAAATTATTCAAATTTACTATTTTAACTCTAACATTATCTCACTCATCGGATTTCATTAGATTTTAGAATAATTCCTCAATTTGAATTCTAATTAAGGTCCAAATTTTATAACCATACCTACTGGTCTTCCTTAAGTCTAAGGATATGCATAAAGTCTCCAATAATAATTTCTCAGGTTTAACACCATTAAAATTTAACTAGGAAAATTTTACTCTTTCTGGGAAGGTCGATCGATCGACCTTGACCTTCGATCGATCGATGGTGGTCGATCGATCGACTGATGAATGTCGATCGATCGATCGCACCAGGTAGGCTACGGACTGCTTCGTTTTGCAGTCCTCAAAACGTCCCAAAACTCCATTATAAAGCATGAAACTCTAAGATAACATTATAATATCATCATACAACCATCCTACAACATTGTTAACGTTCTAAAACCAATAATTCAACAACTAAGGGCTTTATTTGGATCAAAATTTCATCAAGAACTCTAGTTTTCTATTTCTTTCAAGAACATTAATAAACCTCTTCTTAAATCCGTTTTTAGATCATCAAGGGTCATATTTTGAATTCATAATTCGTCCAGAATGTTTCTACATGCAATACCTAACATAGTTCATAGTTTTAATCTTCAAATTCATGGGTCTATATCAATCTTCCAAGATAAATTCGATAATTTCCCTAAACATGGAAAAGCATAACATTGAATCAATTGTAATTAAATCACTTGCCTCTAATCTTTCTCTGAATTTGATGTTGAATCTTGAAGGTTGAATTGTTCTCTCTCTCTCTGCAGAATTCTCTTTTCTCTCTTTCTCTACAAGTTCTTCTCTAAAGATGATGACAACGGAGGTTTTTAGAGGTTGCCTTAGGAACTTCTTTTCTATTTCTTCCAATAACTCCCGTAGCCCATTAAGTCATTTAGTGTAGTTAGTGGGTTTAGTGGATAAAGAATAAGTCAGATTTTATTTCTAATTTTCGTGGGTTTTAATTCCCAAATTTTCGAAATTACCAAAATGCCCTTTTAAGTTACCGGTATGGCCCAATAATGCCCCGGGACCCAAACTTAACCCTCGGGTAGTGTTTTCTGACTATTTAGACCCTTCCGGACACGTTGGCGCACTCAAAATGACCATACGGTTAATAGAAATAAAATTCACTTTTTAATTAAATAATTACTGTCCTGACGCGACTGTTACACGCGTCTCAACAAAATTTCCCAAATTGTCGTATATCAATCTCACGACAAATTTAATAATTGCAATATTCATATGTTGCCATATATACACATTATAATCAAATACCAACTCACATCTCGTTAGTATTTTATCCGGATTAATTCTCAATTAATTGACATTTAATTTAATTAATCCCATAAATAAATATCGATAAAAATGCGGGGTATTACATATTAAGGGTGTGTCTTCCTCACTCCATCAGAAATTAAAGTTCTTCGCCGACGGGCGAGTCATCACCATTTTAGGCGATGATGAAAATGTTGAGGGTGCAAGCACCAGCAGTCCAGACCTTGAGATACAGCACGGGTCAAATGATATGCTCCTATTAGGATTCCGAGTTGAACCACTCCTACTCCCGGTAGGGGAAGGTTTTAAAGAAAGGGTTTGTCTAGAATATGACCCTCATGGCAATGTCAATGTGATCCAGATGTTCAGAAACATGCACTTCATATCCGGACTGGGGCTAGGGCAAAGGCGGCAAGGGATACTTGAGCCCATCGAACTGAAGAAAGCTTTCCATCCTTGTGGCTTGGGGTATCAACCATCAGAACAAGAACTCATAATGATCCACCAGTCTCGACCAAAGAGAAGGTTAGACTACATCCCAACTATCCCAGGAGACTCCTTGAATGGACGATTCATCAAAGAAGGCGAAGACATCCCCTTTTGCGGTTTTCCAGAACCATGGTATGACCACACAGACAATAAGATAAAGCCTGGGATGGAGATCTTTTTCCAAGATGGCTACCCATGGGCCGAAAGTTTTCAACACCAAGCACAACCGCTCATCAAAGATATCGAAGAGACTGAGGAAAGTGATTTCGAAGATTCCTTCAACTTAAAGACACTGGGACTGGCACTCTACATGGTTCATTCAGGCACTACATCAATGGATCCATCCCATCTGATTAAAGTTGCTGATACACCCCTCCTCAACTGGCATGCTGTGCCAGTTCTACCTCTTAAAATCTCCCCTAACCCCAATGTTTATCCTATTTCCTCTTCTGTTGTCTATCCTTGTTCAAATGTAATCGAGACCTCTTTTGATAAGGTTCTCAATGTAGTTTTTCCTATTAATGAAATAAACGAAGATTTTGAGTATCTTGTTGTGCCTTACATTAATTGTTTGGATTCTAATCGAACTTTTGATGATGATGATTTTGCAAATGAATAATTTTTAACTGATCTAAATAAGGTTAATAATAAACAACATAACTGCATTCAAGTTAATGAAGAGGAGACTATTGTTATTAATCTCGATTCTAGTAGCCAACTGCACGAGATTAGGATAGGGGCCACCCTTGACGAGCATGAGCGCGCACAACTCGAATAATTGCTAAGGGAATTCGTGGATGTCTTCGCATGGTCCTATGATGATATGCCCGGCATTGATCTTGAAATAGCTCAGCACGAGATCCCCACTCTCCCAGATTACAAGCCGGTTAAACAAAAATTGAGAAAGCTCTGCACTGAATGGTCGCTCAAGGTCAAAGAGGAGGTGGTCAAACAGTTGAACGTGGGCTTCATTCGTGTGATCGAATATCCCACATGGCTAGCCAATATAGTACCTGGGCCGAAATCAGGAGGGAAGGTTCGAATATATGTAGACTACCGAGATTTAAACAAAGCTTCTCCAAAGGATGATTATTCGCTACCCAATATCGACATGATCGTGGACAACACAGCCAGCCATTCTCTCAAGTCATTCATCAACGGCTTTGCCAGATACAACCAAATCAAGATGCACCCAGACCACCAAGAAAAAATCGCATTCATCACCCCATGGGGAACCTTTTACTACACCGTCATGCCATTTGGTCTTAAGAATGTTGGGGCTACCTAACAAAGGGCTGCCACAACCATCCTGCACGATCTGATTCATAAAGAGGTCGAGGTTTATGTGGATGATATGATTATCAAGTCCAAAACTAGAGAAAGCCATGTTCCCACTCTCTGAAAGTTCTTCGAACGACTGCGACGATATCAGATGAGACTCAATCCACATAAGTGTGTCTTCGGCGTCACAAAAGGAAAACTCTTGGGATTCGTGGTCAGTGAGAAGGGGATAGAGGCAGATCCCGCAAAGCTGAAGGCCATATTTGAGATGCCACCACCCCGAACAGATAAAGAAGTTCGAGGTTTTCCTGGGAAATTACAATATACCAGTCGGTTCATCAGTCAGCCAACCTCCATCTGTGAACCAATCTTCAAGCTCCTCCGAAAAGATTCAACCAAGGCTTGGAACGAGGCCTGCCAATAATCTTTTGACCGAATCAAACAATATCTGACCCAACCTCTAGTGCTCATGCCACCACAGCCTGGTCTCCTTTTGCACCTATACTTAACTATAACCGACACTGCAACTGGGGCTTTGCTAGCCCAATACCTTTAGGACTCCCACAAAGAAAGAGCCATCTATTACGCCAGTCGCAAATTGGTCGGGTACGAGGTCAACTACACTGCTTTGGAAAAGGCGTGTGTCACACTTGTCCGGGTCACCCAAAAGTTACGACACTACATGCTCGCCTTCCCCATCAAATTTGTATACCGAATGGATCCCATTAAATACCTGCTTGAGAAACCCGCCTTATCCAGTCGAATGGCCCAATGGTTGATGCTCCTAATCGAGTTCGATATCGTGTACGTCACTGATATTTAGATCTATGAATATCGTGTACGTCACCATTAAAGGAAGAGCCATCTCTGACTACCTCGCTGATTACCCCGTAGAAGAAGCAGATGTTTAGATCTCTGAATTCCCAGATGAAAATATCCTCTGCATCGCTCAAGACCACCTGCGATGGCAAATGTTCTTTGATGGCACTGCCAACAAAAAGGGATATGGCATTGGGATACTTCTGATCGCCCCAGATGACTCCCACACTCCCATCACCATCAAATTGGATTTAACTTGCACCAACAATATGACGGAATACGAGGCATGCACAGTAGGCCTCAAAGTTGCCCTCAAGAAAGGTATTCAATACCTTGATGTCTACGGGAATTCTTCCCTCATCATCATTCAAGTGCTCAGAAAGTGGAAAGTCAAGGACGAAATGCTCCAACCTTTCCATTCCCACTTAGAAGAGTTAGCCTCCCGATTCCGAGATATCACTTTCCATTACCTACCCTGAGCAAAGAATAACCTAGCCGATGCTCTCGCTACCTTGGCCTCCATGGTCTACATGGCCGAAGGAATAATAATGACCCCCTTTCTAGTTCAAAAGCAAGATAAACCAACCCACTGCTACCATATTGAGCTTGTCTCTATCGAAGATCCCGAACTAGCCGATTACTGGTAATATGATATCTGGTGCCTCCTCAAACATGGTAGGTATCCCAAGGGTTCCAATAAGAAAGACCGAACGACCCTACGAAGACTGGTCACCCAGTACATCATCTGTCATAAAGCTCTATTCAAGAGGAACTTCGATGGAACTCATCTACACTGTATCGTAGGGGCTGAGATTGAGAAGATAATGCAGAAGATCCACAGCGGGGAATGCAGGCCCCACATGAACGGTCACATGCTTGCTAAGAAGATCATCCTATAGGCTTACTACTGGACCACCAATGCCCAAGATTGAATCGCCTATGTCCGAAGATGCCTCAAATGCCAATAGTTCTCCAATCTTCAACACCTGCCTCCGCGAGGATTATAAAACATGACCTTTCCCTCACTGTTCTCCACCTGGGGTGTCGACATCATAGGGAAGGTTACACCAAAGGCTTCAAACGGACATGAGTTCATCCTAGTTTCCATTGATTACTTCACCAAATGGGTCGAAGCTGAATCATACGCAGTATTGAATGCCAAGAAAGTGGCTAAATTCCTCAAGAAAAATATCATCTGTCGATATGGGGTCCCGCATGAGTTAGTGTCAGATAACGGGTTGCACTTTGAAGCAAAAGTCATAGAAGTAGTCCACGAGTACAGGATTTAGAGACACAAATTTTTTCCCTACCGACCTGAGACCAATGGTGCAGTTGAAGCCGCCAACAAGAACCTCAGAGCCATCATCAGCAAGATGACCGGAAGCTGTAGGGATTAGGCCGACCGGATCCCGTACGCCCTCTGAGGCTATCGAACCTCAATTCGAACCTCTACTGGGGATACCCCTTACTCTCTGGTCTACGGCATAGAAGCAGTCCTACCTGTGGAGTACCCTCGCTACACGTCATGCTCAAAAACAAAGTTAATGAAGAAGACTGGTGCTAAAGTCATCTCGACGAGCTGACCCTCCTAGATGAAAGGAGATTGAAAGATCTTTACCACATACAGGGGTACCATCGTCGAATAGCGCGATCATTCAATAAGAGAGTCAAGGACCGCGGTGTCCGGGAAGGGGATTTAGCCCTCAAAGAGATAATAGAACCCATTTGGGACCCTAGAGGGAAATTCAAGCCCAATTGGAGCGGCCCCTACATTATGAAGAAAATCTTATCCGGCGGTGCCGCCATGCTCACTGACCTAGATGGGGAGGAGATGGCTCGCCCAGTCAACCTGGACCGTCTCAAGAAATTCTACCCCTAGTCCTAAATCTCAGCGCGCTACAACTCTTCTCATCTCCCTTCTATTCTAAAAAAAATCTCTCTTCATTTCCCTCTAACCAAAACTACATGGACCTGATCCTTTGTAAAAAAACCATTTTTCAAGAAAAACAAAAATAAAATAAGAATTTTTATGTAGGCAGATCATACATCTTACAGGAGCACGACCCTTTCTTTTTCACAATATACTCTTCTTTTCTTATCTCCGAGAACGGCAGTTCATTCTAACAAATACTTGAACAAAAGGATTATGTATGCCTTAGCGATCGGTATAGATAATTCAAAATTACAAAATTCATCGAAAGGCACAGCTGGATGATCAGAAACTTGCTTATTTCATTAATAAGAAATTACAGCACAGATGTTACATAAGAAAAGGAACGGATAACTCCCTTCCCCCTACTGCCATGAAAAGCCAAATAAAATCTCCATGTCTATTCCCTATTACAACAAATAAACTTTCTAAGAGTCCTACCCACAGCTACCAGAGGAGCCTGCACCCTCATTATCTACATCCTGGGGCCCCCAAATTTTCCCTACCTGAATAGAGTGTCGTAAACACTCTATGAACCGATAAGCCTGAACCAGCTTCAAAAAAACCACAACACCCCCTTCCATGGTGTTAAATAAAACAAACCACCTTTGTACAGTCTCCACTGCCAACATCTTGCTGACTACTCTCCTCCACAACCACTTTATACAATCTCTAGGGGCGTGCCAAACTCTCCCGACAGACTGAGAGGGAAGGGTCGACGGATGCCGATTCTCCCACAGAGATCCAAGCAACAGACGCAGGCGCTCGGTCAAAACGTCTACCGGAAAGAAATTTAGTGTCCGAGGTGGCACGACCTATGCCCAGCCAAATTAGCGTAGAAATATCCACGGGAAATAAAAAGAGGTCTGTCTGAGACCAACCAGCCGCACATATGAGTACTCTCCTAGCTCCAGAACAGACAGCAACTGCCCCCACCAAGGCACTGACCAATACAAATTCCGAGCCCTATTCTCTACAAACCAGTTCTCCCAGCTCTCAATATCCAAGCCAACACTGAAGAAGCGATGCGAAAAGAAATTGGGTACATCCGGTAAGGGATACTCTTAAGGGGCCACCAAGCGGAGTCTTTCAGACAACCACATGAACAGCATCACGGGGCTACCCCTCAGGAAATCAGAACGACCTTCTCTTCAGGCATCCGGGCCATTCAGCGTCTCCGCCAGTATCATCGCCACATGATTGCGACGGTATGTATTCCACGAAGTAATGGCTGTAAGTTGCGGGTCCACCAGCAGTTTCCCAGTCACCAGTAGCAATTTTGAAACCAGGCCCAGAGCAACGGCTCCAGCATAGCCAGCATCACCTACTTTCTGCAAATGCACGGACTGCAGCACCGCCGGGAGGGAGATCATTCCTCCAGCAACCAATGATCTGGCCGCCGAAGATGAAATATGAAGAAGCCCAACCAATAAATCCCTGGGAGAAGGGGAAAATTCGGGCAAAGCCGCAACAACACTGGAATTTACACCCAGTATGGAAGAAAATTCCTCGTAGGTAGGACACACATCATCCAACCCAAAGAGGAATACATGGCCTTCGGGGTACCAGAATTGTACCGCCGCCATCAGCATGTTCCACTCAATAGGTCGATTGCGCCATAAGGAGACTCGACGCATGTTGAAAGCATCATAGTCGACATTATAAGAGCACATTGCTTCTAAGGCTTCGAGGTAGTTAGCAAACTCAATGCTACCAGGGAGAGCCATCTTGCAAGGCTTAGTGGGCAAGTAAGTAAGAATGCGAAGGTGTGATAAAAACACTCCACCCTACCCATTTTTATACTTGAGAACCCTCACAAGAGACATAATCCCTGCAGAAATCGAAGGGAATCCTACCCCACAAAATACAAAAGGCTGAAGAGGGTACCATTCAAAGATTTGAATTGATGGGACTGGACTGAACTGCCGATAGGCAGGACAGGGTGCTTGTCGATCGGCAACCCCCCATTTTTAGAAATTTCCCTTTTTCCTCTTTTGTCAAATCAGAAAACTCAATAAAAATAAATTGATATTCTCAACAAAATTTCAAAATCCCTTTTCCTCATCTTTTAATTAAAAACTTTCCTTCAAAAATTCTAAAAATACTCTTTTTTGCGGTCTCAGCAGCAAAGTAAAAAAGCGCATGTGCATGCATTCATTCATCATTAATAAAAGATAATAAAAAACTCCATTGCATTGCATCTATTTGCTTTTTGTGTTACATCAATTTTGCAGGAAATAAAAAGAAAAAGCAAAAACAACGGGACTCAGCCCGAACCCGCATTCTCTCTCTCTCTCACCCACCTTTCTCTCTAAGAGCTTCCACCCCGACGACGTGCTCTCTTTCCCATACGGCGAAACGATGCGCATCACTACCCGAGCCAGAGTCCTCTTCCGACGAAGCAGATGGCACCAAGCAAGAAGGAACAGGAACTGCATCCCGAATATGGGCAGTCGACGAAGATATCCAGTCTCTGATAGCCAAGTGGTCGACACTCGGATTTGCTGCAAGAAAAAGGCAAAATCAGTATCAAAGCAGAGATGACCAAAACAGCAGTCGCTCCCGCCTCATAGACGTAGGAGGCTGCGCAGGTGGCACCACCACCTCTTCCTCAGTAATCTGGCGAACCACCCTCTCCCCGAGATACCAGGATTGATCGAACTCATGCTACGCAAACGCCTCATCTGCGCATTCACCCCGGTCGTCCCCACATCCTGAATGGCTGTCCCCCAGAGATAAAAGGTCACCTGAAAATCTCCAAGTCGGTATAAATCAATACAAGATCAGAAGGCTTAAAAACCAAGACTGAAAATGGAAAGAGTCTTACCCTACCACTGGTCAGGTCATTCAAGACCTGACGCACCGCCTCTAGAGAGAGAGATCCCTTCGACTGTCGATTGGCCTTATGCCATTGATACAATCGGCAGGAGTCCCCAACAGTTTCGTCCTTCAGAGTGATCAGCGAGGTATTGCACCCAATCACCTCATAAAACCATGCGTGTCAAAGATAAGAATTCACAAAGACAAAGAAACGCATAAGGAAAATGCGAATGTATGAAAAAAAGGTGCAAACTGAAGAATACCATAAGAAGGTACGTGGCTCCAGTAAAGGTCTGCCGGTAGCACCGACTAAATGCATCCAGAGAAGAGTAAAGGGTTGCCAAAGTCAAACTCCCCCAATCATAGAAAGGGATGTTCAAAAACATCCTCAGGTACGGCAAGAACCACAAATGGACGACGTTGCCGCTCGATGCCACCATGAAACCTCCCAACACCAGCAAAATAAATAACCGGGCCATCTGCCTCACTTGTAGCCCATCCTCCACATCAATCACCCTGCCCAACAGGACATCATTCAACAGGGGCAGCCAGATAGAATCCCCAGAAACTATCCTCCCTAAATCACCAAGTGCCGCACGCACTGCTTCCGGTCTCACCCGCAAAGAGCGATCCACCTCTATCTGCTCTCCATCACAATCCAGGCCCAACAGTTGATGCACGTCTATGGGAGTCACAGTTATCTCCCTGAAGCCAAAATGGAAGGTGTGAGTAGTATCCCACCACCTCTCCCCCAAAGCGCACAGGACCGCTGTCGAACGAGGCGTCTCATCTAGTGCAGATGCTAACCTCCTAAAACCCGCTGATGATACCACCCAACGCACCACAGGTGGGAGATGCTCCCAGACATCCCTGAGCCCCGTCGTCCCACGAGCGCGCATGTTCTTCAAATAAATATCAGACTGGCAAAAAGAAAAAAATATCATCAGAAGTCAAGAGAGAAAGAAAAATCACTAAAAAGAAAGGAATGCCAAAGGTCGGGTTACTTACATAACAACTAGGATTCACTCTCGAAGAGCGATGACGCGATGGCTCCCGCAGCAAAGTTCGCTCATCCGCAACAGGCTCAAACGCATCAAAGGAGTTCTCACTCCCCAAAGCAAGAGGCGCCCTGGCCCTCCACTCCACATTCGCCCAATCATCAATGGTCAACCACTCCCTGTGGACTGCGGTGCTCACAAAAGCAGCCATTTCTTGAAGATCAGAATGCTAGAACGATTTGTAGAGGAATCGCAGAAAGAGAGAAAGCAAAGAAGCTGTGAAAAAAATGAACGGATTCGCCCCCTTTTTATAGGATGCCAAACGCCATGCCGATCGGCACTGACCCCAACCATACCGATCGGAACTGACTTTTTACCTTCCCGAGGCAGTCCAAAAGTCTGTGCCACTACCGAATGGCACCCCTCATACCATGCCGACTAGCACCCCCCTTAAATTTCATACCGAAATTCCAAGAAAATACCAGAAATCCCCAAAAAATTCCTAAAAATCCCAGGAAGGATTCAGAACATTTTCTCCAGGAAAATTTCGCATTCCTTCAAGCGGAACCCCTCTTTCCCAACAAAATCCTCAAAAACCAAGTGAATCTCCTCCAGGCAAAGCCTCGGAGGATCTCTAAGGATTTCCTGATCACTTCCCCAAGGGAGTTTTTATAGCACCAAAATTGGTTGTTCCCTCCCTGCGAGACCTCCTAAAGAAACAAAAGCTTCCCCAGCTTTTAGCTCCCCAGCTCAGATCAAAATCACAAGGCACTTTCTCTAGCAGAATCAAAATCCAATCTTTATCCATTCTTAGGTCAGAATTGACCTCAGTCTTAGATCGGCACCTGAGTTAGGTCAGAATTGACCTCGGTCCTCGATCGTCACCACTTTTAGGTCAGAATTGACCTCGATCTTGGATCGTCACCTGAGTTAGGTCAGAATTGACCTCGGTCCTCGGTCGTCACCACTCTTAGGTCAGAATTGACCACGATCTTAGATCGTCACCTGAGTTAGGTCAGAATTCACCTCGGTCCTCGGTCGTCACCACTCTTAGGTCAGAATTGACCTCGGTCTTGGATCGCCACCTGAGTTAGGTCAGAATTGACCTCGGTCCCGGATCGTCACCACTCTTAGGTCAGAATTGACCTCGATCTTGGATCGTCACCTGAGTTAGGTCAGAATTGACCTCGATCCTCGTTCGTCACCACTCATAGGTCAGAATTGACCTCGGTCCTCGATCGTCACCACTCTTAGGTCAGAATTGACCTCGATCCTCGTTCGTCACCACTCATAGGTCAGAATTGACCTCGGTCCTCGATCGTCCCCACTCTTAGGTCAGAATTGACCTCGGTCTTGGATCGTCACCTGAGTTAGGTCAGAATTGACCTCGGTCATCGTTCGTCACCACTCTTAGGTCAGAATTGAACTCGGTCCTCAATCATCACCAATGTTAGGTCAGAATTGACCTCGGTCTTAGTTCGTCACCTAAGTTAGGTCAGAAATGACATCGATCCTCGGTTGTCACCACTCTTAGGTCAGAATTGACCTCGGTCTTGGATCATCACCTGAGTTAGGTCAGAATTGACCTCGATCCTCGGTCGTCACCACTCTTAGGGCAGAATTGACCTCGGTCTTGGATTGTCACCTGAGTTAGGTCAGAAATGACCTCGGTCCTCGGTCGTCACCACTCTTAGGTCAGAATTTACCTCGATCTTGGATCGTCACCTTAGTTAGGTCAGAAATGACCTCAGTCCTCGGTCATCACCACTCTTAGGTCAGAATTGACCTCGGTTATTAGATCTTCACCCTAAGCCTGCAGAATTGGCTTTGACCCACATAATCGGTCACCCTCATCACTTAAGCCCACAGATTTGGCTTTGACCCACAAAATTTGTCATCCCCAGCACACCCCTTAAGCCCTCAGAGTCGGCCTCGACCCTCTGAATCGGTCATACTCCCTCAAAAGCATTATGCGGGGTCTATTCGACGATTATCATTTGTTCCAAACACACCCATCGAGGGGCTTTGTAGACACCCCATTTTATTACCCCCACCCCACACACTCTCTTTAGGTCCCTAGTACCTCCCTTCATCACTACAAACCCAGGTCATGTCCCGAGTACTGACCTAGAAGCCATCGGGCACTCCCAGGCTCTATCTGACCAAAAGTCAAACTCTTCAGCTCGATCAAGGCTGATTGAATCTTTGAAGGGAACTGAAACCCCTTTCCAATGGTCTGCTCTATGCACGATTTCGACTTACCATGCGGACGAACGATTCGTTTGCGTTCGATCCAGAGGCCACCGGGCGCTTCCGGGCTCTATTTGACCTAAATCAACTCTTCAGCTCGACCGAGGTTAAATGAATCTTTGAAGGGTACTGAAACCCCTTTCCAATGGTCCGCTCTGTGAGCAATTCTGACTTACCATGCGGACGAACGATCCATTTGACTCCAAGAGGTCACCGAATGCTTCTAGGGCCCGGTTGACCAAAGTCAACTCCCCAAACCGGGATAAACTCTTTGGAATGTCTAAGTGCATCTCCTAACCTTTCCAACGGTCTTCCCTGTGCACGATTTGGACTTACCACGCGGACGAACGATCCGTTTGCGTCCGAATGATTCCCCGTCGAATGGACCGACAAACTCTTTCGAGCCATATTTGACCCAAAGTCAACTCCCGAACCCGGGAGAGGTCCCAATTACTTTCAATGGTCTCTGAATTACCTTTCCAACGGTCTACCCCGTGCGCGATTCTGACCAACGGTTTGCCCTCGGCAGCTAATTTTTCGAAAAGGCCTGAAATACACTGCCAAATGGCAGGTTCCAGACCCTACCTATCGGCACCTGCCGATATGGAGGACCATATCTATGTCGATCGGAAATGACCTGGGCCTATAAAAGGAGGCCTTCACCTCATTTTCAAGGGAAACCCAGATCTGATAAAAATTGCTCTCAGCGAATCCCAAAAACCTTTCTCGAAGGCAGCGCGATTTCAACATCCAAATCCCTTTCTAACTTCCACTTTTCATCATCCTTTTCATCAAACTTGGTGAATTATCCACTCTCCATCATCATCCAAGTGCAATGGCTTCTCTCCAACATTCAAGATCAAGCTCAAGATCTTCAAGAAGGTCCATCTTTCTCAACTTTCTCTAAAATTCTCTTAAATTCGCAATAACTTGTTTTATTACTTAGCACCTTTTATTATCTCATCTCACACATCTTAATATACTTTTTATTTAAGTATTATTGCACAACTCTTATTTTCATATAAATAAAACCCCAAAAAATAAGAAAAACAGGGTTTGCTCATAAATTCCAAATAGGGATTCTCATACTTTTCTCACACTTTTCTCACAACTAAAACACTTTTTTCTACACACACACACACTCACAAATAAGAGATCCCCCATTTGGATTTATGGGATAAACCCCACCCCTCGTTTTGTATGCGAACTACGCGGACTTTGATGCCTTTATAGGCTACGTAGGCGTCTCGGGGTAAAACCCAAGATTCGAGTCCTATTATCACTTTCTCCCCCATTTTCTATGTTCTCTAAATCCAATTTTCTTATATTCTATATACTTGCTCTTAGTGACGTATTACCCCATATGCATTAGTAAGGGTAATTGCGTAAATCTTATTTTCTAATATTATTGTTATACCTTCCTACGGATGACTCGCTTTATCTCTTCCATGATACAAGTCGAGGATTCCTATCTGCACTATATATATACACATGCACACATATCACGGGGAAAATAAAAAGGGAAAATAGCAAACATTCATGAGAGACCAAAAGGGCGGAATGGGTGCCCAACACCTTCCTATTTCGTAACTTAGCCTCCGAACCCTTCTCAAATCATTTTGGTTTGGTATGCACCAGTTGTCTTTGGATGCCGTCCTTCGCGATGGCTTCCCCTTTTTCTTTTGTCTATTTTGAGTAAAATAGACTGGCAAATCTAAATCTCTCTACATTTTTACACCTCATCTACGACGTCGGTCGAAGCGATCCCGAGATAGATGCACGGGACCCGAGGATCCTCCCTTCACGCGCCCGCCCGCGGCGAGGATCGGGGATGGCCACAGTTACAATTGAAAAATATGTGGTCACGAGTCTCTATTGCATTTCCACATAGCACACATGTGTTGTAATGAGAGATACCCCAGGCCATTGTCTTGTCCTTAGTGTTGAGAGTGTCCTTACAAACCAGCCAGAAAATGAAGTGCCATTTCAAAATATAGATGTTGTTCCACATAATAGGTGACCATAAAGGAGGGTTAGAATGATGTCTAATGGCATTCCATGCATTGTTGATGGAGAAGAGGCCATTTGTCGTGGGTAACCAAACAACATTGTCCTCCACATTAGAGTTTATGGGAGGTAATGCGTCATTTTTTTATCTCATTGAGTTCCCAAGTTATAGTAGCGGGCCAAGCCCAATTCTCATGCAAAATGAAGTCACACACTTTTGCATTGTGATTGCTGGTCGCATCATATATGGTCCTATCCCTATACTTCATCCAAAGAGGTCCTCTAGGGTGCCAATTATCATGCCAAAAGAAAGTGTTGCTCCTATTCCCAACGATCGATTTGAGAAACGATCTGAACTTGTATCTAAGTTTCATTAGTTTCTTCCAAGTCCATGAAACATTATCTGGTACATGAATATGCTAAAAGCTTCTTCATTTTAGCTTGTAGGTGTGGCACCATTAACCCAGAGGTTGTCTTTCTTACTATGTTACAAAGGTGTTTGAACATAGCTGCGATATTCAAATCATGAGAGTTCTTGATACCATGTCCCCCTTCCAATATAAGAACCTATGCAATTTGTTATCAATTTCCTTTAGCGATCTTTTAGGAAGGATGAAAAGGGAGGTCCAATAAGTATGCATACTAAAGAGAACAGATGTGACCAGATTCAATCTTCGCGTATAACTTAAAAATCTATTAGTCCAGCTCATGATTCTATAAGTGATCTGATCAATAAGACGGAGGCAATCCTCGTGCTTTAGTTTTGAAGAGATGAGGGGGAAACCAAGGTATTTAATGGGAAAAGACCCTAATTGGTATCCCGAAAGGTTGGATATCACCATTTTTTCCTCGGTAGAGATGACAGCAGCATGGAAAGAGCACTTCAAAGGGTTTGGATGAAGCCCAAACATATCACTGAACTCAAGGATGGAAGTATTGATGATTGCCATGGAGTTCAAATTCGCACCTGCTAAGATGAAAAGATCATCAGCAAAACAAAGATAGTTTATATTAAGTTCTTTAGATTTAGGGTGGAAGGTCAAATTTGGGGGCCTAATGTGAAGATCAAGCAAGCCAGTAAAGGCTTCCATTATGAAAAGGAAAAGGAAAGGGGAAATAGGATCCCCTTACCTTAATCCTTTTTAGGTTTGAAAAAACCATGAGTAGAACCATTGAAGGAAATAGAGAACATGGTCGTATTAACACATTCTTTGATCTAGGCAATAAAAGTTGGGGGGAATCCCATATGATGTAGGACATAAAAAAGGAAACTCCAACTGACTGAGTCATAAGCTTTGAGAATGTCAATCTTTAAAGAACATCTGGGAGGTCCAATATTCCTATGGTAATTTCGCATGAGCTCTTGCATGATGAGAATATTGTCCCCAATAGATCTACCTTGACCAAAAGCCGATTGCCTATTATTTACCAGAAGGGGAATGAAAGCCTTCATCCTATTAACCATGACTTTGGAAATGCATTTTTAAAGAGTATTAAAGCAAGCCATGGACGAAAGTTTTTCTGGAGGTAGGAGAATTGGTTTTGGGTATAAGCACCAGTTTTGTACAATTCCATTGTTTGATCATGGTTCTAGACAAAAGGTGCTAGACCATAGGTGAGCGCACTGGACAGCAAGGTTTAGAGCATAGACAAAAGTTATGCAGAAAGATTTATCAAGGCTGAGGGAGGTAATGAGGCAAGTAATGGCTTGGTTATTAGAAGAGAGGGTGATAACCTTAAACATCTTAGGATTCCAACCGATGATAATTCTAGTCACACCCCCAACATTGGGGCAATTGTAGGTTGCCTCCCATTGAGGAAAGTTGTTTGTAGTAGCATTAAGGATGTTGTTTCTTCACACCTTAGTTTCCGCAAGGCAAATTAGGGAAAGATTATGATTGTTTATGAGTTTACGTACCTCTTGTTGCTTAACCGGGTTGTTTAGGCCCCTAATATTCCATGAAGCTAGCTTAATCATTGGGATGTGGTTAGGGGGAATGGGAACTGACATTGGAATATGGCACCCTTATGTATTTTTACGAAGATTCTTTTTCTACTTCTTGGAGAGGTTTGTAAAAAGATTTCCTCCATTGCCATCAATGTCTCTAACTTTTAGTGCTAATCCAGAAGGAGCTGCTGTAATTTCATTCTCACTTGCCTCTTCAGCGACTAGAAGAGCAACAAATCTATTGGTAGTGGCAGGGGTAGAAGCATGAGTTTGGGTCATAGTTGTCCTGATAATAGCCTCCATATGGGTCTCTTTTTCAAGTTATGGCCTCAATTGCCACATCTATGTCAAGAGGGGCATCCAAACTGTTAGAAATAACAGGAGAAGTAGCTGTAGCCTGGGTTAAAGTCATAACAGCAATGGAGTCGGGATAAGATTCTTTAGCAAGATTCATTGCATTATTTTTCAACTTCTTCTTTCCACCTACAGTTATCCACTCAGTACTTTGAGTATCCTTAGTTTCAATCTCTTTCTTGGTTTGCTTCGGCATCCAAACTCTGGTCACATGTGGGCATATAGATATCTTATGTCCAAATACAAGGCAATGGGAGCAAGAGTAGCGTATACCTTGACACTCAACAAGTATCTCAGTTGTTTGCCCATCACCGTGTAGTAAGTCTATATAGTCTTGGGATATTTGTCTTTGGCTTCATGATGATACGCAAATATTGCGTATTTCATCCTCTGAACCTACGCATTTTACCCCCCCCCCCCCCGGGTATCTTATTCCCTATATTTATGCTTGTTAACCAGACAACCTCAAATTTCTACGTTAACATGTTTTGCAGGGGTTAATTGAGCTTTTATAAGTAATTGGATGCTAAGTGTGAAGTTCGGACGCATTCCGCTCAATTTCCATACATGATCGCACATTCAAGGGCATTTTAGTCTTTTCATAGCTTGGGCACCTGGCCCAACATCTACACGGAAGTTGTATCCCTCCTCGCAAGCTTTGCGTGGCCGTAAACGGTGCACGATTCCGATTCAGAATGAAGAAGTTACGGGAGTTTTAGCGGAAGGAAAAATAATAAAACCAAAAGAGGAGGAGAAGAGGAAGAAAGGGATTGCAGGCTTCTGCCTTGATTCTTCCCTGCTTGATCCATCGATCGATCAAAAGGATCGATTGATCGATCCTTAAGTTTTTTTGCCACGACTTCAACTATCGATCGATCGACCTCGATCGATCCCCTATTTTCTGCAGATATTTTGGCTTTTCATTTACCGCTTTATTTATCGCGTTTTTAATATGCTTTCTAGCTAACTTAAATTAGGTTGTGTTTGAATGGAACTCACTAAAGTTAACGCGTTGCTTGGCTTTGGTGATAGTGTTTACGGGTCTATTTTGGGTGCGTTGTCCTAGTTATTATGCCTAGGAGATTTGACGGGGCATATCATGTATGTCCCGTGCTTACGACCTTTCGTGCATAATTTCTAGGATATTTATTGACGCCAAAATCTTATTAGGCTTTTATGAGAATTTAGGGGCGTGGCAACCCTTTATTTAATTAACTGTCGAAACGAGAGGCATTTGAAATAACTCGTAGACTCATGTAACCATTTTATACAAATTAACTCGGGTGAGGGATATTCGATGCAACCTATAGTTTTTACCGCTTTGTTAATCTAGATTCATTTTCCCTCGCCTAGATAAACATTTCCCTTTTATGCACCTTTTTACTTTTTAGTTTGTAACTCACCTTTTACACTTTTATTTAGAAGAACTAAATCATATAAATTCTAGCAACTCGTCTCAGTGGACTTTCGATACCCGACTTACCGCTGTGCTTGCCTCGCAAGTGTAGTAGTAATTTAGGTTTTTGCATTACCGCAGTGAAACGAAAACAACGACCGTGCCCTTACACGAGCACGCACTTCACGCGCGTAGTCACTTCAACATCTATACAAATTCTTGCATAGCTAAGTCTATTCATCTTTTCAGTGGTTGTATCAGCATATAAGGGTTTCCCAATGGCGCTAGCAATGTAGCTAAGACCAGCTTCAGTCTAGTATTGGATTGGGATGTTGTGGAATCTAACCCATATAGGAACAGATTTGGTAAGGTCTTTGTTGGTCTGGAAATCAATTTGCCATTATTTCAAAATAATGGGGTTACCAGCAAAGTGCCATGGGCCATTAGCGATGACAGAATCCCTCTCTTCAAGGTGGTTGAATTTGAAATGGAAAAAACCATTATCATGTGGGATAACTTGCATGAGGCCATATTTGTCCCAGAGCTTATGGGCAAGGTTGTTGACGAGCGAGAATGGTAGTCTTCTACCAAGGAAGTATCCCACGGCACTGTTACACCACATAGTTGTTCCCATTTCTACAACTGCTATAGGTGGTTTTACCTAGGAATACCATTTACCATTTTTGGTTGGTGAAAAGTGACTTTGAGGTTTGGAGTACGTTTAGGAGCAACAACCGTACTCCACAATTTGATATTACCAGTACTTTGAGATTTAGGGTATGTACTTCTGATCATTGTAGTGGTAAAGCAAGTGGTTGATGTCCCATCGCATTTATGTGCTAAGAGACTAGTGGTATTATGAGAATGGTTTTCCACGGGTATCACTCCTGGTTTTAAGGATGCAGCGACTTTCCCATGTGTGGCACATTCCCCAATGATCATCGAGCTTATTTCCACCGCCTTGGACTGTAGGTGGTTTGGATCTATCTCATTCCTCTCAGGTGTAACTTCAACATTAGTAACTTGATTTTTTCCTTTCCCATTGATTTCCTCATGCGTGTAACCTTTGCTGATGAGTACACTGAGATAGCGATTTCTTTCTGCATTAAGCTCCTTTATTCTTTCCATGTATGGAAAGTTAGTTAGGTTTTCTTTTGTTGTAGTCTGAGAAAGGAGACCATCATACCCTTCATCGCATGGTGTTATGGCTGTCAAAACCCTAGATGAGGGTGACTCAGTTACCAAACCTACCGCAACATAGGGAACGTCTTCTTGTGTTGCAGCGTTTGCGACACAACATGACAGGGCAGACCCATTAGATGGGTTGGATAGAGGTAACAAAGGCCATGGAGGGGAGGTGGATGGTTTGTCGGAGCTCATTAAAAGGCCGGTGGGGGGTTCAGGGGTGGGGTAGAGATATTGAGTGACGGTTGTATGTGGAGGGGGAGAGAGGGATTCTAAAGAGAAGGGGGGAGCATTTTCATTATTATAATTGATTAATATCCATAAGGTAAGGAAAAAGGTAAAGTAAGTGGGTAAATGGGTGATTAAGAAACCTAAGTAGTTAAACCCATAATTGACACAAGAATGTGTTGTAAAAGGTTCTCAAAGATTAAATGAGTATTTTCTAACACGGTGTTCACATGTATTGAAATGGTGGGTTTCAACGAAAATACTAATATGTGTTGGATAAAATAAAAAAAGGTGATTCTGGTAAAGAAATGGTTCCGGTTAAATAAAATGTAGTGGTTTAAAGTATTGAACTGTGTGTGTTAGATAAAGTGAGAAATGTAAAGATGAGTAAAAGGAAGTCTTTTATAAGATTAAGGTAAATTAATCTGGATAAATAAGGTTTTCGAAAGTAAAAAAACTTCATGCATTAAGTATGGGTATATGTATGTATATGTATGTATACAAGCCAGTTGCTAATTCGTGTAGGCATAATGTGTTAGAGTCTCCTTCTTTCGTTCAATTCTATACTGCATTTGTATATTTCCCACTAAGCACTGGCTCACAACCTCTCTTTGTTACGGAAGGTTGGGGCGATTTCGTATTTTGAGAGCGTTATACCGGTAAGTACTTTCTTTATTTTACATTAGTAACTCTGTATGCTTGGACTTTAGGGTGTTCTCCATGAGTCCCTCACGTAGTTTATTTTGAAACTGGAATCGCATGCTAAACAAGTGAAATGTTAATTGAAGTAAAACTAAACTAGCAACATTATATAGGTTATTTCATTACACTTCACACTTAACGCTCGGATCGGATCGAGTTGACTACGGATAATCCATAACTCTATGTCGGGGCTTTACATATGTAGTAATAGTCATTGTTCGGTCCAAGAACAACCTCACTCCATGAAACGGAAGCCCTATAAAAGGAAAAAATCCAAAGGTATCATAGTCAGCTCCCCCATTGAAAATGGAATGTGCTCGTAGTATCCTACCAATGCTCGCCCAGAGCCGCAACAATCATCAGTCTACTCCTCCTAAAATACCCAACGAATAGGCAATCAAACAGTGAGCCAAAAACCATAGCATATAGAAGAAGGGCATAAACGAAGGGATGAGCCCTCGCCCGGGCCCTAGCATAATGGCCCATTGATCCCCTAAGGTTCCCCCAGGCTGAAAAGGGGAGGAAACACAAAAACCAAAACATATAAGTTATATGGAAAAGGTAATGTCTATATCTGATATTTTGGGTTCACACCATACGTTCACACTTAATCGCCTAAGCCTCAGTTCCCACTAACCGGAAGGATAACTAGTCGTGAGCTGGTCCTAAATACCAAAAGACATCATCAAAACCCCACGTTTCTATGTATGGTCCCTTTTGTGGCCTTAAATAGAAAGTGGTTGGAATATTTTAAATCTTTGCTAAAACAAAAGTCTAAAATCAGGATACCCTATATCCCTACGGAGATCTTTCCCTCTCAGTGTTTGAATCACTATACGTTCACACTTAATCACCTAAATCTCGGTTACCGCTAACCAGGATGGATAACCAGTCATGATGTGGTTCTGAATCCCAAAAGACGCCATCGAAACCCCACGTTTCTACGTCTGGTCCCCTTTGCGAGCTTAAATAGAAAGAGGTTGTAATATTTTGAATCTTTTCTAAAATCGAAGTCTAAAATTAGGATACCCTATACGCCTATAGATCTCTCTCCCTCTCATTTTTTGAATCGCCGTATATTCACACATAATCGCCTAAACCTCAGTTCTCGCTAACTAGGAAGGAAAACTGATTATGAGGTGATCTCGAATCTCAAAAGACGCCATCAAAACCTCGCGTTTCTACATCTGGTTCAATTTGCGAGCATAAATAGAAAGAGGTTGCAATATTTTGAATCTTTGATAAAACCAAAGTCTAAAATTAGGATACCCTATACCCCTATGAAGCTCTTTCCCTCTGGGTGTTTGAATCACCATACGTTCACACTTAATCACTTAAACCTCGGTTCACGCTAACTAAGAAGGATAACCAGCCGTGAGGTGGTCCGGAATCTCGAAAGACGCCATCGAAACCCCGATTTCTAACTCTGGTCCCCTTTGCATCCTTAAATAAAATGAGGTTGGAATAGTTTGAGTATTTGTTAAAACCAAAGTCTAAAATTAGGATACCTTATACCCTTACGTAGCTCTTTCCCTCTCAGTGTTGAATCACCATACGTTCACACTTAATTTCCTAAACCTCGATTCCCACTAACAAGTAAGGATAACCAATCATGAGGCGATCCCAAATCCCAAAAGACGCCATCAAAATCCCACGTGTTTATGTCTGCTCCTATTTGCAACCTTAAATAAAGATAAATTAAAATATTTTGAATCATTGCTAAAACCAAAGTCTAAAGTAAGGATGTCATATACCCCTACGGAGCTCTCTCCCTCTCGGTGCCTGAATCACCATAAATTCACACTTAATCACCTAAACCTCAGTTCTCGCTAACCAGGAAGGCTAACTAGTGGTGAGGTGGTCTGGAATCCCAAAAGATGCCATCGAAACCTCGCATTTCTATGCATGGTCCCCTTTGCAACCTTTTTTTGGGAAGAATTATGTATATATCAACAAACGGAACTAAAACAAGTGTAAGATGGGACAAAACACCAAAACACCCTTAGGCGCATACCCCAAAAGAGAGAAAATAATAAACCAAAAGGCAGAAAGCCCCTAGCCCCACAAAACCCTAGTCAAGTGCACTCTCAGGATTCCCCAGTTCATGCACAGTTCTCAAATCTCCTAGTCCCTTTCTTTCCATTCACGTCCCTCGCTCTGATCATCACCTTGACCTCCTTGGCAATGACATCACTGCTCTTAGACACCCGCTTAAAATGTATAGAATTTCACTCCAACTACAAGCAGTAAATAGTAGTAGAGAACGAAATACATCTAATACGGTTATAGAGGCCCCAGTATAATTTGAAATGGCATGAAGCATCTCGCCATCCCAGTCCAAAGTGTCTTTATACTCCTGGTTCCTAGCCCTAACCTCCTTCCACACCTCCGTAGCAACATGGCACTCATTGAAGACGTGCGCAGTGGTCTCAATCCCATTAGCGCAACTGCAGCACAAATTATCCTCAGAAAAGCCCCAGATGTGGAGCTTATCCTTAGTGTGAATGGCATCCCTACATATCATCCATAACATAAACACACATTTAGGAATGTTAACCTTATTCCATACGATATTATGCTAAAAAATAGAAGGTTGGCTAGGAGAAATCTCATCGTAAGCCTATCCAATAGAGAACCCAGACTGGTTGGAAATCCAGACCACCTTATCTCGAGAATTCTGTCTAATGTGGGGCAAGATCGCATTCCTAATATCCAGAATTTCCCAGGTAACCGCAGCAGGCCATCTCCAACTGTTCTCTATGATATAGTCAGCCAGCAGAGCCTTATGGTTGCTAGCAGCATCGTAGATAACTTTATCCCCAAACAACGGATCCAGTGGCCCCAGGGGGTGCCAATTATCATACCATGAAAAAGTATCCTCGCCGTTGTTAATTTTCCACTTGATTAGAGGTCTGATCAGATGTCTCATTTGCATAATATTCCTCCAGCTCCAAGATGTGTCACTCGCAATAGGGATAACCCACATACTCCTTTTCTTTATCTTATACACATTGCACCACTTAACCCATAAGCATTCCTTATTTCTACTGAGATTCCATAACATCTTCAAGATCGCAGCCACATTCCACCTGTCGATGCTTATAATACCAAGACCCTCTTCCTCATAGCTGCAGCAAAGGTCCTTCCACGCTACCTTGGCCCCCAAGTGTTTGAGATCAGAGCCCGTCCAAAGGAAGTCCTTCATCAACTGCTCAATTCTATTGATAACTCCTTTAGGCAAAATGAAAAGGCTATACCAATAAACTTGGATCCCAAAAAGAATAGACTTGACAAGCTGAAGTCTTCCAGCATAACTGAGAAGTTTATTAGTCCAATAATTAATCTTCGCAATAATCCTATCAATTAGCCTATGACAGTCCTCACTCTTGAGTCTAAAAGTGATGAGAGGCACCCCTAGGTACAGAAGGGAGGATTGCGATGAGTGAAGCCAAGAATATCCCCAATTTGCTCGATTCTCTCCTCCCCAATACCCGTGCAGTAAAAGTTGCTCTTGCTGAGGTTGGGCTTAAGGCCCGCAATGCTACATAAATCATCCACCACCATCTTCGTAATGGTGCAAGAGTAAATGTCCCCCACACAGAATAATCACATCATCTACAAAACAAAGGTGGTTAAGACCCACCTCTTCGCATCTAGGATGATAAGTAAACATAGAATCAATGCAAGCCTTGTCTAGGATGGAAGAGAAAGTATCCATAACGAGAAGGAAAAGCTAGGGTGGGAGGGGGTCACCCTGTCTCAAACCTCTCTTCCCCTTAAATAACCTATAAAGTTTCCCATTCAAGCTGATGGAGAACCTAGTATTAGTTAAAAACTCTTTAATCTAGCCAACAAAATGAGTCGAAAAGCCAAGATGAGACAACAACGTGAAAAGAAACTCCCAATCCACAGTATCATATGCCTTCATCAAATCAATCTTCAAAGTGCATCTAGGTGGGCTGAGCTCTCTATGGTAATTCCTCGTAACCTACTGAAGGAGCAAGAGACCTCCCTTTAATAAACACAACTTGACACAGATTGATAACATGGGGGATGATAGGCTTCATCCTATTAGCAAGAATCTTATAAATGCATTTGCAGATGGTATTGCAACAGAAAATAGGCCTGAAATCATGCATACAAAGGAGTGGTAACCTTAGGAATGAGGTCCAAGGCTGTGCAATTCCACAATCTAGGAAAGTAGCTACAGATGAAGAAGAACTTAACGGCCTCAACAACATCACACCCCACCACCTCCCAGTTCTTTTTAAAAAAAATACGCATTAAACCCATCGGGACCCGGGGTTTTATCAGATCCAATAGCGAACATGGCCACCTTTATCTCATCATCATCAATGGATTTACCCAACGCCGCAACTGCATCATCGCTAATCCACTTGGTGATAGTCGCCTCAAGAATTGGAACAAGGTCCGCACATGTGCTGCTGTTGCCCAGAAGGTTGCAAAAGAACCCCACTACCGTGTTAGCCACCCCCTAGATTCCCTCAACCCGCAACCCATTCTCGTCCTCTATGCTTATAATTTTCCTCCTGATAGTTGCCTAGTTGGCCTTCTTAGGGAAGAAGGCATTATTCCCGTTGCCCAACTGGAGCCATTTAACTCTGGAGCATTGCTTGTATAACGACTCCTCAGCATTTCTAAGTTCCAGATAATGCGTCAACTTGACTTTCTCCTTCAATTAAAAGCACTGGTTGCCTCCATCATTATCCAGTCTAACTTGATCATCGTCCAGCAACTACTTCGTGTCCTCCACTCTCCTGGATAACTAGCTATATAACTTTTTGTTAAAACCTTTGAGATTACTTTGTAGCCTACTCATCTTCTTACTTAATCTCACCATCGGGCTGCCCTCCTCATTCTAGTGCCAAGAGTTGGAAAGAACATTCTGGAAATCAGAATGCCCCATCCAAAACTTATAGAATTTGAATGGATTTGGTCTACTGGGCTCCATGGGAGCTAACAAGATAGTGATAGGGCAATGATCCGAAACACCCTGCGAAAGAACGATAGCCTGAGACTCAGGAAAAACAAAATATTAAGTGTCATTATGAAGAACTCTATCCAATCTAAATTGGACATTCTCACAGCCCTCCTGACGTTTGTTCCACGAAACCATAACCCATTCATCCTCATGTCATCCGCATGGATGTCTTTGATACACTGGTTAAAGGCCTCTGTAGCAGCCACGTTAATACCATGCATCCCATTCTTCTCCTCGTGATATCTCACCACGTTGAAATCCCCCATAAGAACCCACGTATGGCCCTCAGTGCTGCCACTATTAAGTCTTAAAAAATCCCACAATAGGTCTCTTCTGTTAGGTAAGTTATCCCCATAAATGTACGTTGCAAAAAACCAGAGTTTCTCCCACAAACGTTCACTTTACACAGTATGGCTTGGGGGTGAGATTGGACCAGCGTTACAGTCACACTATTAGGATTCCAACCCACAATCACCCTAGCCACCCCCCCCCCCCTAGTAGGGCAGTTATCAATGCAATCCCAATGGAAAAACCAATTATTCTTGACATTGCATAAATTATTTCTTCTAACTTTGGTTTCGAGTAAACATACCAGATCAAGCTGCTGATCTCTAATAAACTTTCTAACTTCATTTTGTTTATGGGGTGAATTGAGACCCCTAATGTTCCAATACCCGGTATTAATAATTAACTTAATCCCCTTTCCCTTTTCCCATTCTTGCCACCGGAGTAGCCCGCCTTAATCATCTCCCCCTTGTGCTTGTTTGCCAACTCGTCCACTACCGTAACTCTTCTAGCTAAGGCTGTTGGTTCTGGAGTATTCTCAAACTCATTATCATTATCCACCGCGCTAAATGAATTTGATAAATAGATAGTGGATGAGACCACCTGTTGAACTGGATTAACATTCTTCTCTACAATCTTTGCCTCCTCTTAAAACTTTTCCATAACTCCAGATAGTTCTCTTCTCGCTGACAGTGGGAGTTGTGGAGATATGCTTCTTCATGACTTGAGACTATTCAGATCCAGTATGGGACTTTGTCTTTATGGCTTCAGCGTCCACCTGTGAACTAAATTCCTTGCCTTTAGAGCATCTACTAACATTATGACCAAATACGAGACAGTTAGGGCATGACAGAGGCTTAGCTTGGAACTCAACTCTCACCGGTGCAATTGCACCATCCTCCAAAATGACGTTGATGCTGCTAGGATAGGTCTCTTTTTCTTTCACCTCAATACAAACACGGGCATAAGAAATTATATTCATCTCCTCCGTTACTGCATCAGTATACAACAATAGTCCCACCGAGCTCGCAACGTAGCCGAGCCCTTCCTCCATCCAAAGCTGAATGGGAATATCATGAAATTTCACCCATATGGGTATCTCCTTCAAGATTTTTTTTATTAAAATTGAAGTTAGATTGTCATTCCTTTTATAATAATGGACATGCCTGCAAAGTGTCAGGGGTCGTTATCAATAACCTCATCACATTGCGTAGGGTTATCAAAAAGAAAGAAGAAGAAACCATTGCCATGTGCAATGACCTTGGTCATCCCAAACTTACTCCACATTCTATTGGCCACGTTATTCACGTAGGAGAACGGGAGTTTTTTCCACAAAAAATAACCCACCATACTATTCTCCCACCTCTTATGTCCCCCATTAGCCACATATGCAGGTGGCGTGACCGTGATGACAGTATCCACCATAGAGGGTTGGTGGTAGGTAAGTCTAATCTTAGGTTTTTTCTTAGTTGCCGCCACAGAGCTCAACATCCTATCTTTGTGGCTCAAAAGGTGATGGGAGGGGGTACGGTCTGATAAACAACATCACTGAACTGATATGCTGACACATTTTCCTTATCTACCAAAGTCTTATACGATATCGTACCATTGAGCCTAGTGCCTGAATCATCCCCGCAAGCTGAGCTAAACCCAATAGAAGGCTCCCCTGCTACCGTAGGTCGGGCACCACCATTTCACCGGCCAATATAATGATAATGGTTATTTAGGTATTCCTCAAAAAACCCTTTACTTCTTAAGAAGTCCCACATAATAGCATCAGTCACTTTGACTTGCCCCTCTTCTCTAAGAACGTTATTGAAGCCCTGTGTCTTTGCATGGTCGGGTAGTGGAGAAGGAGGCAAGGTGGAGCACTCCTCAGTAGCGAGCTCCTCGGAGTTGCCACTAGCGACTGCCAAAACTTGACCTTCCTCAATATCCTTGAACTCAACCACCCCCAGAGGGTTTTGCTTAAGTGTGTCGTGACTGATAGAGGATTCCACTTTTCCTTCCAGAACAAAAGAATGCCTGGACTTTGGAGGAGGACTTTGCGTGTGAGCCATGAAGAGTTCGAGGGTGTAGATAGGGTTGGATAGGGTGTTTGGATGGTGGTTGTATACGGTTTGGGCTAGGGTGGTTCTAGAGAGAAGGAAGAGGATTTTTTTACATAAGTTTATCGTGATCCCCTTTGCAACCTTAAATATAAAGAGTTTGGAATATTTTAAATCTTTTCTAAAAAATAAAGTCTAAAATCATAATACACTATACTAAAGACATTTCAAGTATCAAAGCCATAATTGTTCAAGATAACATACTATCCCTTCTCTCTAAAAAAAACCCTACCCTCTACCGCCTTCAAACTCTCGGACAGCCCTCCTAACCTCCTCGTAGCTCTCTATGACCTTCTTTGGTCTCCCCTCTGTTGTTGATGGAAACTCTTTGCCACTTTCCTCCTCTTCTCGTCTTACTGCAGTTCGTGGTAAGCCAGTTTCCCTCCCCCCTTATGCTTTGGTCTCTGAAACCATGTTACCTTGCATTGAGAAAACCTTGAAAAACATGTCTTTAGTTCCCTACGATGCTATTAAAGTGCCTATTACTAATGTTCTTACAATGGATGGTGCTTTTGAGGGTTCTTCCAGTGAAAATGAATATGAAGAGGGCCAAGTTGTTGCTTTTAACACAAGCATCTCCAGGGCTAACAAGAATGTGAGGAGAATCCAAGAACGTAATGATGAAAAGAACACCTACTGGGACTTCCTTTTGAGAAAATGTTTCTCTCATGAAGATTTTATGAATTTTAGAATCTCTAGTGACCTAAAATAGGGTGGTGCTCAACCACCACAAGTAGCGGATCTGACTGATGGGTCTAACTCAGCCAGAGGGGATGTCAGTAGCTCTGGGCTCAATAGTACCTAAGAGTGTGGTAGAGCAGGGAAAGCTATTAGGTGATCTCAACACATCCCTTACCTTGTCATCAAATATGACTGGACCAGCTCATGCGGGGAAGTATGACAGTGCAAAAGAGGGGTTAAAAACTCCCATCCATTAAAACATCAGTATGGCTCACAAGGAGAGAACTTGGAGCTCATTGTCTGCAGAGATGAAGCAACCTAAACTCAGACTCACATTTCACCAACCTGAGGTGGTGGATTCCATCATTACTGTCAAACCCCCTATTGAGGTGGCTAGTGGTGGTCATGGGCAATGGGAGAACAACATGGTTTGGTATTTCTTAAGGGAAAAAACTCCATTTTTTCCCTTGTAAACAGTGCAGCAACCAGATTGTGGGGTAAGTGTGGGATGACCAAGGTCATAGCTCATGATAATGGTTTCTTTTTCTTCCTCTTTGATAACCCTACCCAATATGATGAAGTTCTAGATAATGGCCCATGGCACTTTGCTGGCATGACAATCATTCTAAAGAAAACCAAACTTTAATTTAAACAAATAAACTATGAAGAAAATACCCACCTGCGTGAAGTTTCATGACATTCCTATCCAGTTGTGGACTAAGGAAGGGCTCAGCTACATAGCCAACTCGGTTGGTCTTCCTTTATATGCTGATGCTTTCATTGAAGAAATGAATAGGATCACCTATGCACATGATGTTATAATGGAAGATGGCATTGTTGCTCCGGTCAAAATTGAATTTCAAGCCAAGCCTCCTTCATGTCCAAACTGTCTTGTGTTTGGACATAGTCTCAGTAGATGCCCCAAAGTTAAAGGAGTAGTTCAACCACATGCCATAACCACTGCAGCCAATAAGAGTAAGAGTACAGATGGGGAAGAATGGACACAGGTCCCCAAGAAAAGAACTCCATAGCTATATATGTGACATGGGGGAATCACTAGAAACCAAGGAGAAGGGATCGAGGGAGGAGAATAAGGAATTGCAGCAAGAGAATCCAGACCCTCAAGAAATCACTCCCTCCATTATCTGGTCTAACTCTTTTAGTGCAATGGATAATGATAGTGAAGCTAATTTTACCCCTGAACCTAATGCCCTGGCTAAAAGGGTTAAGGTTGTTGATGAACTCGCTAATAAATATGAGGGGGAAGTTAAAAATGTGGGTACCAATAGTGGGAAGAGTAGGAAGAAGGGGAATAAATTTAGATGATCAAGTTAGGCTCATGGAATATCAGGGGTCTCAATTCCCTTTATAAGCAAAGGGAAGTTAATAAGTTAATAAGGGACCACCAGCTTGATTTGGTGTGTTTTATAGAAACTAAGGTTAGGAGGAACAAATTAAATAATGCTAACAATTGTTTCCTTCATTGGGAGTGCTTGGATAATTACCCAAGTGAGGGGGAGTAACTTTAATTATTGTGGGATGGAACCCCAACTGTGTGGTTGTGAGTTTAGTTCTGTCTCATTCCTGAGCGATGCTGTTTAAAGTGGATATATGTGGGACCAATTTTTGTTTTTTTGCTTCCTTCATATATGGGGAAAATATTACAAATTTAAGGCTTCACTTGTGAGAGTTTTTTAGAGTTAACTATGGGAGTGTTAATAAGAAACCTTGGGTGATGATGGGGGACTTTAATGTGGTTAGATCTCATGAAGAAAACGGAGGTATTCGTGGCATTGATAGGGCTACAACTGTTGAGTTCAACCAAGTGTGTCAATGATCTTCAGGTTGATGACATGGTGACTAATGGGTTATGGGTTATGTGGAACAAAAGGGAGTTGGGTAGTGATAATGTGCAATCAAGGTTAGATAGAGTGATGCATAATGATGTGTGGGCCTTTAAGTTTCCTGAATCTCAAGAAGTTGTTCTTCCTCATAAGGTATCAGACCATTTCACAATAATCATCTTATTATCCCCCCAGGAACTAAGAAGACCAAAGCCATTTAAATTCTATAACTTCTGGATGGCACATGCTGACTTTCTGGAAGTTCTTTTAGAGTTCTGGTTTGAGGATGATGTGGGGAATCCTATGGTGAGACTGAGCAAAAAGATGAGAAAACTAAAGGCTAACTTGAAAGATTTTGATAAAAAAAATTATACAACCACTTATCTAATACAGTGTAGGAGGCCAAAGCTTTGTTGAATGAGGTTCAAATTAGGTTGGATAGTGAAGGGGGCAATAGTGTTATTCAAATTGAGGAGAGACACAAGCTGACCAAGTACCTTGATCTGAGAAATGCGGAGGAGTCCTAATATAAGCAGCACTCAAGAATCAAGTGGCACTTGGGGGTGGAAATAACACTTTCTTCCACAATAAGGCTAATCAGGTCACTACTAGAAGGAAAATCATTTATATTGATGATGAAGATGGGGTTAGAATTGAAGGAAGTCAAAATGTGGCCAATACTGCAGTGGATTTTTTTAATAACCTGCTTGGTACTGGCAGTCCATGTGAGGACCCCTTTCCTATTCTTAATGAGGTGGTTTGCAAGAGATTAACTGATGATCAGGTTTTTACTTTGGATAGTCCCATCACTAGTTAGGCGATTAAGGATGTTATGTCTCTATTGGGTCTAATAAGGCCCCTGGTCCTGATGGATTTAATGCATTTTTCTTCAAGAAGGATTGGGATGTGATTGGGTGTGATGTGATTGAATCCATTTCCTTCTTCTTCCCATACATCTATTTGCCTAGATAATGGAACTGCACCGCCTTGGCACTCATACCTAAGGTTCCTTCTCCCATTGGTATGTAGGACTTTAGGCCTATCTCCTGTTGTAAGTACATTTACAAGTGCATCTCTAAGTTTATTGCTAATAGGATGAAGCCCATCCTCCCTTCTTTCATTAACCAGAGTCAGGTTGCCTTTGTGAAAGGTAGGACTATTTCTGATAATATTTTGTTGCTTCAAAAACTTATGAGAAATTGCCATAGAGAGCTCGGTCCTCGTAGATGTACCTTAAAAATTGATCTTTTAAAGGCCTATGACACTGTGAATTAGTAGTTTTTACTCAATCTTCTTATGCACACTAGTTTCCCCCTAACTTTGTTAGTTGGATTAAAGAGTGTATTACCACTTCCAGGTTCTCAATTCTTTTGAATGGGCAATTTCATGGACTTTTTAAGAGTAAGAAAGGATTGAGATAAGGGGACCCTATCTCCCCTCTCTTATTCCTATTTGTTATGGACACCTTCTCTTGTATCATGGATAGGACTAGCACTAATCCTAACTTCACTTTCTATCCAAAATGCAAGGAAGTGAGGCTAAATCATCTGTGCTTCACAGATAATTTGATCATTTTTTTGTGGTGGGGACTCTTCATCTTGTACCATTGCTAAGAGAGCTGTGGAAGACTTTTCAAAGATCTCTTGCCTTATGCCCAATATCATTAAGACAAGCTTCTACAGTCCTGGCACTGATGAGGATGGCACGAGTCTTTTGAGGGAGATATTAGGCTTCTCTCACAGCAGCCCTCCTTTCTTGTACCTGGGAGTTCCTCTTATTACTTCTAGGCTTAATACTGAGGATTGTGATAGGTTGATTGATAAGATTACGGCTAGTATTGGGTGCTGGGCTAATAGATTCCTAAGATATACGGGTGGGCTTCAGCTGGTAAAGTCAGTCCTATTTAGTATCCAAGTGTACTGATCCAGTCTTTTCATTTTGCCCAAAGGGGTTATTAGAGAATTGAGTAGTTGATGAAGGATTTTTTGTGGATTGGTTCTGACATTAGGTACACTAGGGCAAAGGTGGCTTGGGAAGACCTGAGTAGCAGTTTTGAGGAGGGGGTTTAGGTATCAAAAGTGTGGAGAGGTGGAATAATTCTGCCATATTGAAGTTATTGTGGAACCTATGTAGTAAAAAGGATTGTTTGTGGGTCAAGTGGTGTATTGTGTACAAGCTGAAGAATAGGAGTAATTGGGTCATCCCAATTCCAAATGATACCATGTGGAGTTAGAGAAAGATGATGCAGATCAGGCACCTGGGCATACCACTTATCAAGACTTAGCAAAGGGGAGGATACCTTTGGGTGGTGCAACAATTGGCACCCTTTGGGTCCATTGCAGGCTCTTTATGGGGATAGGGTCTTATACGATGCAGCTAGCAACTATAAAGCCTTGGTGGCTAATTATATTGATGTCAATAGATAGAGATGGCCATCCACAGTTACTTGGGAGTTGTTGGAAATTAGAAATGTTGTCCTACCTTATATTATACAAGGAACAAGTGATGAGGTGGTTTGGTCTCCCAATCATCTGGTCTTCTCTATTGGTTCTTCATTTGAGGATTATCCCCCTCTCGTCCTCATCCTAATTGGAACAAGTTGGTGTGGAATAAGAATAGCATCCCCAAATGTGTATTTAGTTTATGGATCTTATGTAGGGATGCTCATACAAGAGATAAAATATTTAACTGGGGCATATCAGAGAATAATAGGTGTTGCAGAGGCAGTATAGAGGTGGAGACTAGTGCATACTTGTTTAATCAATATATTGTTGATGTTGACGTATGGAAAGAGATAAGATTCAAAAATCAGGAGTACCGATGATCTTTAAATTGGGATGATGAGCTGATTAATGTTATTTCTAGTTGTGGTGGGAATAATCTTTATGATAGAATCTGATGCATGTCCTTTTCCACCACTATCAATTGCATATGGTTGGAAAGAAATACGAGACTCTTCAATGGTAAGGCCAAAATCACTGAGATGATTGTAAAAGATATCAAGTCTATAGTTAGAGCTAAAGCCTTGACTTGGAATAATGGGAGGAGAAGATATGTGAATTGGATGGCATGTATGAACTGGGGTATCCCAGATAGTGTGTTAGTTTAGAATTGTTGTTTTGAGTTTGGCCTTAGGCCTGTGATGTTTGGTTGTCTTCCTGGTGTGTATGCCTCCCAGGATTGTGGTTGAGTTTTTTCCTTTGATCTTGTTTTGTTCCTTTGTTCTAATATACATAATTTTTCCCCCCAAAAAAATACACTATACCCTTATGAAGATCTATAACTCGTGGAGTTTGAATCACTATACGTTCACACTTAATTATCTAACCCTTGGTTCTCACCAAATAGGAAGGATAACCAGCCTTGAGGTGACAAAAAAAATCGAAGATTTTTCCCTCCCAGTGCTTACACCCTATATGTTAAAGGGAATGCGCCTGTGATATACGGACCCAACTTATCTTCATAATATACCCCGAATAATTTATTCTCGTGTAAACTACACCCACATCCTATCCTTATGGACCTCTAAAGGTATGGGTTCCCGTCCTTATAGACTAACACACATCCATTACCCCAGTCATTTTTCTTTCAAACCCTTATTGATCCTTAATAATAATACCGTAATAATTAAATAATATTGTCATTATTATCATCATTACTATTATTATCACTACTATCATTATAATTATTATTATCATCATTATTATTATTACTATTATCACTACTATCATTATCATTATTTTTATATCACATTATCGCATTACCCTCATTATTATTACCACCAGCCTAATATTAACATCCATCATTTTTATCATTTCATCATTACATTTTCACAAACTATATACACATATATCCTTATGCTCGGCCATATGTAAGCAATGTATATTCCATCATTTGTTTTAGGGTTGCACCCTATTCTTACATGAAAACGAATCCTATCATCACCACGGTTTAGGTTGTGATTTTCCACTATACATAATAGACACACACATACGCGCGCGCGTGTGTGTGTGTGTGTGTATACACACCATTCCATACTAGCATGAAAACATACGATAGACCTCCAAAAATGTGTAAAAAATGTAAAGCTTACCCGTGAAGCATCGTCAAGATGCACCCTCAACACTCGGTAGTCTTACATTCCCACAAGAGCACCTCGGTGTCTACAACATCCATAGGAAGAGCATCCTCATATGACAACACATACACCCCCAGAAACACCGTCCTCTCCCCTTGAATCTATACCCACTCAATCATCCGCATGTCGTGCCAGCCCCTAATGTCCCTTCGGTCCCAGAACAAAAATATTTTGCCACTCTCTGACATCCACCCACTGCCACTATCTCAACCTCCATAACAGTGGGATGGTGTGGGTCCATAGTCAATAAAAAATGACAAATAAACACCCATAAAGTAGTCCAACATTTGGAGAGAAAACATAAAGAAGAGAGAGAGAAGATAGGAAGGTGAGAAAGAGAGCACTACAGGCCGAATTTAGAGGTTTGGTAAACTTGAATGGTTAGCCGATTGGCTATCCATTTCCAACAGTTGGTCGAGCAACTAACCTATTCCCCTTATCCCATAAGCCGAACGGCTAACCCCTAGAATTTTCCAAATAAAACATTTTCCTCCCCTGAACTTTCAAGCCATCACCCACAGTCCCCATAACACTTCCAAAATAGGCAAAACTATTTTTTTGAACTCTCATTTCGATGAAGAGTATTTGCATGTGCACACTCTTAGTTGACCACCTCTATGAACACCTCGATTTGTAATCAAGGTTTCGGTATGCTTCATCCTATTTTAAATAAACCCCGGTCATGTACCCCGGGAGAAATCCCAAGAAAACTCAACTTTTAGAACCTACACTAAAGTTTTGAGTCTCAAAAACATAAGAAACCTGAGTATATGAGGCCAAAGTATAAATAACCAAAAAAACCAAAAACCTACTTAATCCATTAAAATAACCAATAACTAGCCCCTTTAGGGCCTTTACCTGATCATCTAAAGGCATCCATAGCAATGGTCGATCGGCTAAAATCTTTAGGTGATCGGCCAAATCCCTCTAACACCAAATCTTATCCAGATCTTTTCTTGCCCGTTAATTAAAAATCAACAACCCTAAACATTTAGAAGATCGCCTAAAGAAATTAGCTGATCAAAAATCAACAGTGCTAAACCAAGGTTTAGTCAATTAAACCTCCCAGGTTTTTGGTAATAGCGTGTTTATTTCAGGGCCATGCTTTAAGGAAGGTGTTGGGAGCTCTAGGGTAGGTTTTGGTGAGTAGGATTTAAGCATATACAAGATAAAAAAATGTTACTTTACTTTTGTAAAATGGTTCCTAAAGTACAATAAGATAAAGTAATATTCATTAGGGATTTTGAGCATTCCTTGACTTGCTTTGAATCATCAATTATGGTCTTATGATGTGATTCTTGCATGAGTTTGATCACCATAGGTTGTGGCATGTGGTAGAACTTTCTTGTTTGATTAGTTGATGTCTGAAAAACACTTGAGGCTGGAGAGCTAAGGTTTCATCCAAGCTTTAAGTCAACCTTGAACAGCTTGTTATCTTCATTGTCTTTGGTTATGACCTTCATTGTCTTAATTGAGAGCTTCATTGTATTGCACGGTTAAATGGATGTTGTGTTCCCTATGACATATCTCATAATGTATTGAATGCTTGTTTTAATCTCAAGTACATTAGAGAAAAGATAGTGAAGCTTGATCTTATATCAATTGTGTTGTCATCATATAAAATTCTTTTGGTACGAATATTTTTGGATTCACAACTAGTTTAAAATCCTTATAAATGGGTGCTGGAGAGATACCACTAGATTTGAATCTTGCATTATTGGTCGTTTGATTCATTTTGATTGAACTAGAGCTTGATTTTCATCTCTGAGTGGTGTTAATTTTTGTTTCACAAACAAGATATGATCTTATGTTATTGGTTTATTGTCACATAATGTTATTAGACCTTTTGGATAATTATTTTTATATTGTGAAAATTCATCTTAACTTGAATATTTGGTAAGTGAGATTAATTTTATATATTTTCCTTATCAAAAAGATCTATATTGGTTCTCTTATTGCATAATATGCTTCAATATACTTGTAAAATCATTTGTTTAGAGATAAGTTGTGTGAGATTTTTGTTATCTCATTTGCTAATACCTCTATTTTTTTATTATATTCCATTAACTTCTTCACTTCAAGACTAAAAGTATCATGCCTTGCTTGTTTTGACTTTTATTTCCCTCGCATCTTGGTTCTTTCTTGACAAAAAGAGGAAAAGTTTTAAGATATGGTAGTAATATTTATGAGGTTATTACATGACTAAAGGGTAGTAGTTTTTTTGTAATTGAATTACATGTTGGTTATACTTGGGATATGGTCCTACTTTTACGCCTATAAATTATTGTATTTATATTACAATTCATTTATGTTTGTAAATGAATTCCCATGTGATTTTGTTTTCTTCCATGGATAAAAACCATGCTACAAGATCTCCATGTAAGTTAGTTGGTGTACTTTATCATTTTTGAATTTCTTGAAAATGTAATTTATATACTTTATGCCTTTTGCAGGAGGGTCATGCCATAGGTGGTGGGTTTCCATCATTTTTTAGTAATTTTGTTTTATTGTGTGCTTTATCATGGAACAAGAAAAAGGGGTGATTACAAGAGTATGGTATACTCAAGTGCCTTCGACAGTTTAGGTTACCTTGAATTTATTATCCAAAATCACACTTGAGGTACATGGTGTTTTGTTGCTTCAGAAAGCTACATCAAAGTTCAACCCAACTTTATATTATCAAGTCACATTTGTCACTTTTAGGATGAAGGTATAATACTTGGCTGCCATATTACTCACCTTTTTTAGGTTTATTAAAAAAACTTCAAAATCTTTCTCAAAACTGAGGGTGCATGTGTTTAAGATTTGTTACAATCGTATGATATATTACATTTAAGTATGGAATGTAATCTCAAAAAACTTAAGCATATTTCGTATTTTAACCAAAAATAGGCCCTTGTCATAATTGGGTGTGAGATTGTTTGTTTATTCATTGACAAAACTCTTCGGATAGATTCACAATCTTAGTCATTTTCTTTGATATCCTTGCACGTCATTAGTTTTCGACCACCCTTTTCGTTGTATAAACGTAATCCCTCAGCCTCCTTCGCTCTAGTTAAGTGCTTTCTTTATTGTCGCAATCATGTCCATTATTTTGGGCAAATTCTATATCTATCTTTGCATCTTAGCTCCGCTGAAGCTTTGTTGCAATAAAGAGCTTCTTCGCCCCAGTGGACATCTTGTGCTCGCTCTAATTAACATGTCTGGTGCGAATCTTTATGGACAGAAACAAAAGATTTCATTTATTTTTATATCAAATCCTCTTTTAAGAGGTGAAAAATTTGGTGATTGGATGTCATAACCTCTACCCACCTTCTAACACCTTAATAACAAGTGAGGAGTGACATCCTAGCCTCTCTTGTGATTTGGATTTCCATCAATTTGATTTTTCTTTATACAACTCATCAATGCTTTCTTTCAAAGGAAAATATTTGCGAGAATTCTCTCGCTATCATCAAATAAGACAGATCAAAGTTATTTGTATTGAAACTTGAAGCTTTTAAACAATTTAGAGAAAAAGAATAATCTAAAGTATTATCTTATTCTTCTTTCTCTTTTTTCTTTTCTTCCTTACATTTGATTATCTCTTATCTTAGAGGTTGATAAATACCAAAAACGAATAAGAAAACATTTTGATCCTAAACCTTTTTATCAAATAGCCTCCCAAATATGTTAGGGTTTATATTCATAGGAGAGTTCTTGTCATCTTTATGGCTCATTTTGAGATTCAACATCATTAGGATTTTAATAATACTTTGTTAAAGTGGTTTAAGGTCAACACTTTTGATCATGAAGACATTGAGATGTTGACTTCTCATTGACATTGTAAAGGTCTCAGGTTTGATAAAGATTGGTGGATAAAGTTGGTTGTGGAGGTAGCATGAAAGCTAGTGTAAATTGTTAAGCCCTTTAATAAGTCTTTACCAAGATTTTGGTCAGATTGTTGCGTTGACCCGATGTTTTCATGTTAATGCTCTTTTTTCATCTACATCCGGTGTTATATGTTGGTTTATTTTTTTCACATAATTTATTATTCACATGCTTAATAAGATTAAAATTTGGAATGTATGATGCATCATTGGTAAATATTGTTACCTAAACTTTTAAGTTGCGCTTCATATTTTATCATGATCAAAATTTAAAAATAGTTTTATTGGTTTTGTTGAATCATTACACAAAGTGAACTCTCATAAAGATACAACACAAATAAATGAAGCTCCGCCTCTTCATTTTGATTGGAAAAGTTAGTCTTTAGAGGAATTAAATTAGTTGAAACATGCAATCTTTGTTATAAATATGAAATAATGTGAATTATAAAAGCATCATGAGTTTAGAAGGGTAAGGTATGATACCACATGTGAAAATACATATTGGGTGGAGAATAAAAACCATAGATATATTATAAACTTTAGAATTTTGAACTTCATAATTTTCACATATATTTGTAATTGAAAGAAAAAGAAATATACATCGGTCCATAGTTTTGAATTTTGAAGAGATCAAACTATTATCTCGAAGTCATGCTTCTCCATCTTGAACAGGAAAATTGGGTTATTTTTTCACACTACACCAAGGTCAAAATTGTCACACTTCTCCGACCAACGTTTGTCATGGTCCTTAATCGTGACAAAAAAATATGTGCGACTTGTCACAGTCAAGGACCGTGATAAGGCCAAGATAATTTCCATGGTCCTTGTCACGATGACCGTGACAATTTTGACGGATTCTAACCCATTTAAAACCCATTTTTGGCCAACATTTTTTATTTTCACTCCTCTCTCTCATCAACCCGACTCTCTCTCTCTCTCCTAGGTTAAAATCCCCTATTTTCATCCACTCAAAAGATATGATTTATATATATATATATATATATATATATATATATATATATATATATATATATATATATATAGAGAGAGAGAGAGAGAGAGAGAGGGAGGGAGAGAGATTAATTTTGAGTATATATACACATTCATACCATTATTTTTAGGTTTGGTTATATATGCACGCTACTTTTAAACATGTGCGATGCGCGGGCTATTCAAATTATTTGATATAACTATTATTTGACACAATAATTAAATGGTGACATTTTACTTGTTAAATTGTTAAATATTATACGAGCATGGTAATATAACACAATTACCCTAATTACCCTAACTTGAAATTGAACACCAAAGAATCTATACTCAATTTTGAATGATATAGAAAATTTACCATACATTTAAACCTACATAAATATATATTTAAGCAAACCCCTTTAGTTATAAAGAAGATGAAGAGCACGAAATAAATTACAAACATTTCCTTAGAAGAATATGAATACATAAAAAATATAGAAAAATAAAAATTAAAAGACTTATATGTTATAAAAAAGAGAAAATCTATTTACACGGAGTGATGTACCGAGAATTTTGGTACATAGTGATGTGGCTTACTTTTTCTCCATTTATATCTCCAAACAAAGGCTCCACTTATATCAATAAACCTAAATAAACCTACTTAAACACACTAAAGTTAAAAAAGGCAAACTTAAAAAAAAATCCATACACACCGTAAAAATATTATTTTTCTCAAAAAACATTAAATATTTTTATTTTTGAAAAATAAGCACGCAAAATGTTATTAATTGAGAAAACAATTAATTTTTTGGCACAAAATCATAAGAAAATATTATTTTTAGCCAAAAAAATACTAAATTTTTTATTTTTGGCAAATAAACAAGAAAAATATTATTTTTAGCAAAAAAAATACTTAATATTTTTCTTTTTGACAAACGAACACTAAAAATATTAGTTTTGATAAAAAAAATACTGATTTTTTTTTCCGACACACAAATACTGGAAATATTATTTTTAGAAAAAACAACAACTTCGTAACTTTTTAAAAAACTGAGGAATATAAAAAGTAAAATGTTTATAATTGTTTCAATAAAGATTAAAAATCTGTATTTTTAATAAAAGTATGTTTTTCAAAAACAAAACTATTATAATAAGAATTTATTTTTAGAAAAATTATTTTTACGGCATTTAGTCCCTCAAACACCCATTTACCGAATATTCTTTTATTTTTAAAGGTTCGCGCCAGCAGCACACCTTATTTTTAAACTCATTTTTTAAAATATTTGTATTTAACCCATACAAAGCGTGAAAAATATTATTTTTGCCAAAAAAATTTATGATTTTTATTTTTGACAAATAAGCACTTAAATTGTGGATCCGCGCCAACGAAATTAACCAATCTCGATACGCCACGTTGTCAAACGATTTCAAAGCGATCCTCAAATGCGGTTCACGTAAAATGACTCATATTTTTTTTTAAATCAATGTTTATATAAAAAACATGGAAAAATAGATTTTAAAAAGAAAAGGCTTTTTAACAATTACATTTTAAAAAAAAATTATTTCCCTAAAAAATTTAAGGTTTTCTATTACAATTTATAGTTTTAAAAAAAATATTTATAAAAACAGTGTTTTACCTTTTTTATTTAAAATAACGTCTTTAAAAAATTATGTAGAAAATATTTTTGAAAAATTTACTGTAAATAAAAGGGTTAAAACACTGTTTTTTTTATCAATAAAACATTTTTTTAAATAAACTGTTTTAAAAAATATTAAAACTTTTTTAGATAAATAAACTTTTTTTTATATATATGTTAAAAAAACTATTTTTTTATGTTTTTTTATATAAACATTGTTTTTTTTATAAAAAAAAAACATACTGTTATAAAACTATTTTATATAAACATTGTTTTTTTTATATAAACATTGTTTTTATATTATAATGTATTTAAACGACACTTAGCTAACACAAGCTTTAAAAAAAGAGCATTTCTATTTGCACAGAGAAACTTTGTACAAAATGTGTACATAGTTACGTGGACAACCTCCTTGACTTTGGAAAGGAAAAAGGTAATTTATAAAGACCTGTAGCATTTGACAAAAATCAACACAAGCACCACACATAATTACAAAAAAAAAAAATTCACATCGTATATCTGTAGCTTTCCACATCTCATCCTTAACATTTTTCTTCAACTAAAACTACTTTTTCTTCAACTAAACCTACTGTCCAATGATACAAAATAACAATTCACTCAAACAATTATAATAAATCTAAAAAATATATAATATCTTAATGCACTTGGTACCATTCTCATTTGTAAAGTCAAAAAGTAACAATGTCTTGGTACCATTCTTAAACCCAAAAATAATAGTTTTTAAACCCAAAAATAACTTTTAGCCTATTCCAAAAATAACAGTGTCTCAGTTAGCCTATTCCAAAAATAACAGTTAGTCTATTCCATTTGTAAAGTCCTTGAATAATTGAAGTGGGTCGCTTGCATTTGTAAACTCCTTGAACAATTGTAGGGGATCTCTGTCCACGTCATTATTCATCTCATTGACGCCATTGTGAAATGGATGATGATAATCCTGAAATAGTATATAATCCATTATTATAGTTTTACAAAATACACAAACAATTAATGAATTTATACACAGCATACCCATTGAGATGCATTTATGTAACAATCTTGTGGAATGTGAGAAACACTTTCTTTATCCTACGAGTGATAAACAACATTAGTGAAAAATAAATAGCACATGAAAAAATAAATAGCACATGAAAAAATAATTGAACTTATAATATTTAACTCACCTTTCTATTTTTTTCTTCTTTTGAACAAATTTCTCTGTCATTCCTTGTTGCCTTTTACAACGGGGTCGGCCTTTTCTATTCACGGCTATTGGAGAACGAATAATAGCATTTTCTTTGACATTAGCATCTTTCCCGACCGATGGTGTAGGTTGACTACTTGCACAAGTTGCTCTACCAATATCTAACTCATTTGATAACATGTTAATCCAATTCATCACCAATTTGGTTTGATCTTCACTTTCGCTAGCCAACTCCGACAACTTATAAAACGCATTGCACATTTTATCATTACATCCATTCTCAGGATTCATTGCCCAATCCGGATAAATGATTTTAATATTTGTGTGGCATCTCTTGACATCTTTCCTCCACCGACGAAGGATGTATTTTTCGGGTACAAAATCATATTTTTTTTTAATTAAAACTCTAAGACAATGTCTACAAAGGATACCTCGAGACTCAAATAAGCGACAACTACACCACACATCACAATTATCCTGGTTAAATGTAACTGTAAAAGTGACATCTCGCTCTTTCATTCCAACCAAATCCTCATGTACATCGTACAACTCAATACCACCATCATTTCTACTAGTAGACAAATTACAATACAACTTCCCTTTCATCTCCCCTTGAACCTCCATAAATTTTGCATTAGTGTAACAATCTTGATATTGTTTCTCAATCTTATATCTAGTAACACATGGAATTGATGCTTTGAAGGTATCAAAGTCGCTTTGGCTCTCCTTCTCAACTTTACTCCGTAATGCATTCTCGTATTGTTCAACAAATTGTTTGAGGGTAGTCTTTGCATTTACATACCCATCAAAAAATGCATTCATACTCTCACTTCTTTGAGTGGTAGACATCCCCGCCCAAAATGACTCTTTCACACAAGAAGGAACCCATCGACGCCTCTCCCTATATAGCCCACTCAACCACTCATTCTATTCAAGGTTAAAATTTTCAATTAATTTGTTCCAACTTGCCTCAAATTCATTGACAGTTAAAGTATCATAAACGACACATTTTATAGAGTTCTTCATTGGCTCATATTGGTCATATCCCTTTAATTTTTCAGGCAATTTCTTCATAATGTGCCACAAACACCACCGATGTCGCGAATTTGGAAAGACAACTTCAATGGCATTTTTCATGTCTTTATCCTAATTAGTTATTATTGCCATTGGAGCATGATCATTCATGCAAGAAAGCCACGATTTAAAAAACCATATAAATGTATTTGTATCCTCACTAGATATCAACCCACATCCCAACAATATTGATTGACCATGATGATTCACCCCAACAAAAGGTGCAAATGGCATGTCGTACTTGTTGGTCAAGTACGTTGTATCAAATGTGATGACATCTCCAAACTCCTCGTAGGCTTCCCTACTCCTTGCATCCGCCCAAAACAAATTCTTCAACCTCCCCTCACAATCCCAATCCATGATATAGAAAAAATTAGAATTATTAGCTTGCATTTTAAGAAAATAGTTTTGAACGGCTATCGCATCTCCCTCCCCAAGTCTCAGTCGTCTAACCATTTCAATATAGTTATAACAATCTTTTATCAAAAATGGCACATTCTCATTTCCACCGGCTTCCACTACACAAGAATTGAAATTTTTATTAGGTCTTATATCGGCCCTATCATTTATTTCAAGTTTTCTTTTAACCACTGCACTTATCACTCGATTTGCTTTGAAATATCTTGATTTTCCTAGGCTCACATGATGGTTATGGTCAAGGGATACAACTGTGATTTTCCATTTCCCATCAGCGCATAAAGCGGCATTAATCTTAGCGCCACAATTAGTTCCCGAAGTTGGTGGCAATTTAAAGGAATTTTTACTTGTACTTTCTCTTTTACCCTCTCGTGAGCACGTAAGAGTAACCCATCTTACCACACCATCATCCCCTCTCTTTGATGTCCTCTTCTTCACAGGAAAACCTTGAGCATTACCATAATTTTTGTAATATTCCAACATCTCATCAACACTTTCAAATAACATTCCTACTTCGGGTTCGAGTATATTTTGTTTTGGAGCATCCTCAATACACTCATTTTCCTCAACACACTCTACTTCGTCAACCTCATTTTCCTCAAATTCTTCATGATAATTATTCAAGTCAATACTACGATTATCTTGAATAAATTCTTTATCCATTCCTATGCAATTAAAATGAAACAAATCATAACATAATTAGGAAAAAAAATAATAGTTAGGGAGTAATTTCGGGACCAAAAAAAAAAGAAAGGAAAATACAAGTAAACAATTAATATTATTTTTTACCTAATTAAAAAAGGTAAAATGTTATATAAAAACTATTTTTAAGTTAAAAATGCCTTAAATCAATACTAAAACACCTTAAATATTAATATTAAAAAAAATATATTTACCTGAATGCTCTTGCAAGTAATGAAAAAATGGAAGAATGGCGGGAAAATCTGTGCAAGGACGTCAAGTGGAAAGGTGGAGGGTTTGAAGCTAGGAAAGAAACTAAATATGACACAGGATGAGTGTTGGATTTTTAGAAAAGTGAGAAAAGCTCTTGCATTTGTTTATAGAAAAAGGTACCCATGTACAAAAATTCTCTCCACTAGGCTATGTACAAATAGATTTTCTCTTTAAAAAAAATAAGAGGCTTACACATCATTAGGGGTGGCTGTGGGCCGGGCCTGGGCAGGCCCGGTCGGGCTCGGGCCGGGTTTGAAAAATTAAGTGTTATCCCAAGCCCGCTCGGGCCTAGATCGGGCCTTATTATGTAATCCCAAGCCCGCCCAAATTTGAAAGCTCTTTACCCAGACCCGCCCGATCGGGCCCTATTATGTTAATTAAAAGATTTTTTTTAAATTAAAATACCTATTTTTTTATTTAAAGACCAATTTTTTTAATTAAAAATATGTTTTAAACTCCATATATTACAAAGTCCATATATAAAGTTTCTCACTTTACATGAAAAGACTTGGTATACGTTTTTATATTTATAGAAGTCTCCCCCCCCACATATATATATATATATATATATATATATATATATATATATATATATATATATATATATATATATATATATATATATTCGGGCCTCGGGCCGGGCGGGCCTCATCGGGCTTAAGAACTCATGCCCAAGCCCGCCCGAAAAAAAATCGGGCCTATAAAATTTTGCCAAGCCCGCTTTGCTGGCCTATTTACCTTACCCAAGCCCTATTTTTTTATTGGACGGGCTTGGCGGCCCTAAAAAAAATATGCTCTCCCTTCTCTATAAAACTTCCCTCCAGCTTACAACCTTCAACCACCACCCAAACATCTCCTTCCCCCCTCTCCCATCGTCTAGAGTCTCTCGGGCCACTCTAGTGGGCGGCAAACCCTTCCTCGTCTTTTTTACCTTCTGCCCTACGTGGGAAGGTTATTTCCCAACCCCCTCCTTCTCTGTTGGATCAAACAATGCTTTTACCTTCTCCTTAACCCTGATCATACACCTGTGTGTGTGGATGAGTGTTTGTCCAATGAGGACGAAATCGAAGAAGGCCAAGTATTTGCTTCCGATGCCAACTCCCATGTTTGGAGTTAAACGAGGAAAAAAATACCTATTGGGAATTCCTCAAGAGCAAAGGCTGCTTACTCATTTGATGATGTCAACAAGTTTTTCTCCTCAAAAAAACAAGTTGGTCTTGGTGCGAAACCAGCCATCGGATTGAAGCCGAGAAGTCTCCGGAGGCTATGCCAGCTAAAGAATCTGACTGTTTATCTAGCCAGAATGGTACCAACAAAGGGAGTGGTGTGACTGAACGGAGAAAGGTGTCAGAAGATCTAGGTAAAGGTAAAACATCCCATACCCTACCTACTGATGTGACAGGGCCAGCTCGCTCTTGGTGGCAACCAAATGTGTATCCAAACTCAACCTCACCTACCACAAGCTTGCCATTGTGGATATAAAGGTAACTATCTCCCCTCCCTTGGATGTGGTATCCAGAGGTTACTCGAAATGGGAAAATAGCCTTGTTGGGTGTTTCTTGGGCAGGAAACTACCCTACTCTCATGTTTGTTCCATTGCCCGTAGATTATTGGACAATTATGGCCTTTGTGAAATTCAAGCCCATAATAATGGTTTCTTCTTCTTCATTTTTGACAACCCCTCCATGAGAGATGAGGTCTTGGCATCATCTTACAAAGATAGAGGCCAAACTTTAACTTTAACAAAGAAACCACCAAGAAGATTCCTGTTTGGATTAAATTCCACAACATACCAGTCCAACTTTGGACGGAAGAAGGCCAGTTACATTAAAAGCTCCGTGGGCATACCACTTTATGCTGATAATGTCATGAAAGAAATGAAGAGAATCAACTATGCCAGAATTTGTGTGGAGATTGAGGTTTAAGAAGATTATCCCAGGACCATGGATGTGGTGATAGAGGATGGATTAATAGAAGATATTAGGGTGGAATATCGAGAGAAACCATCCTCTTGCAAAACATGTGGTATTTTTGGGCATTATCTGCTTAGCTGCTCAAAAACTAAACTCATGTGGGTACATAAAGACAACAAGGAGGAGTCTCATCCTGTCCCAAATAAAAGAGAGGTTTTGAAGACACTAAAAGATGGCTGGACACAAATTAACAAGAAGAACACCCTAGTTGGGGCTGCTAAAATGACCTCAACCCCAGTAATAGGCGAGGTTCGCATTGTTAAGAGTGGTGGGAATGCTGAGATAGGGGATATGGCCACTAAATATGAGGATACATCCAAGGTTACTCTTTCTGGAACTGATAATATTAGGTAAGCCACCACAATTTCTATTGATAGAGCAAAGGTACCTCTATCCCCAGCTATCAAAACATCTAATACCTTTAAGGTGTTTATTGGAGATGAAGATGATATTGAAGCAACTCTTGAACCCTTTCGGTTGGCCCTCAAGGTTACAGCTGTGGATGAACTAGCTGATAAGAAGAAGTCATATATAAATCACAATCTTAATAGTAGTAACAGTGGAAAGGGAAAAAGTAGGAAGAGGTTTGGAGGCAAACCCAAAAAATCCTCATGACCAGATTAGCTTCTTGGAACATTAGGGGACTTAACTTTCCCTATAAACAAGTAGAAATAAAGAGGTTCATAGCTGAGCATAATCTATACCTCATATGTATCCTTGAATCCAAAGTTAAAAGACATCACTTTAAAGAGACCTCCAAGAACTGCTTCTGGAATTGGGAGGCTATTCACAACTACGCAGCTAATGGTGGTGTGGCTCATGTGAGTGTGGGATGGGACCCTCTTTCTCTAAAATTAGAGGTTATAAATGAGCACCCCCAAGCCATCTTCTGTAAGATTGAGATGGTGGGCCTTAACAAGTTCTTCTATGCAACCTTTGCATGTGGGAACAACCACCATATGGAGCACAGAGCTCTATGGAACTTCATTTTAAGTAACTCTAGGACCTCTGATGAGGCTTAGTGGATCCTGATGGGAGACTTTAATATTGTGAGAAACAATGAAGAGAATAGAGGCATCAATAACATCGATTTCAATACAGTCCAGGAATTCAACACTTGTATTCATGACGCTCAGCTTGAGGATATGAATACCATTAGTCTGTGGTTTACTTGGAATAAGAATTGTTCTATAACCAATAATGTGTAATCTAGAATTGATAGAGTGATGCACAACAACTATTGGAGCTCCATCTTCTCAGATTCATAAGCTGAGGTGTTATGCCCTAGAGTTTCTGACCATACTCCCCTCCTCATTCATATTTTGCCTTATGAGGAGAGAAAAAACAAGCCTTTCAAGTTTTTCAATTTATGGATGAAGCATGATGACTTTAAGGATATCCTCAGTTGCTCTTAGAGTGAGGATTGTATAGGAAATCCTATGTACAAGTTATCCCATAAACTGAAGAGACATAAACCCTTGCTAAGAAACCTTAACCTAAAGTTCTTTAGTAGTATCTCCCAGAGAGTCAGTGAGGTGAAAGAACAAATGCACTCCATTCAGAGAATTAGAGATAGAGATGGAACAAACTCCACCCTTATTGCAGAGGAAAAGAGTAAGGTCAGAGAATATGCAAACCTAAGAGCTAGTGAAGAAGCCTTTTATAAGAAAAAATCCAGAATCAACTGGTTGAAGGAGGGAGATTTGAATACCACTTTTTTCAAAAATGTGTAAACAAGAACACTACCAGGAGGAAAATCATTACCATCAAGAATCGTGAGGGCTACACCATTGAAGGAACCAAAGATATCGCAAGTGAGGCTATCTCTTTCTTCAGTTCCCTCTGAAGGCTCCTGATGACAACCTGAGCATGACCTCTAATTTTACAATACCAAGAACCCTCAACCTGCTGCAGCAAGAGACTCTGGCTAGACCTGTCACCCAGGAGGGAATCAAAATTTCCCTTTTCTCTATTGGATCTGATAAAGCTCTGGGGCTTAATGGCTTCAATGAAAAAAATTTCAAAGATAACTAGGAGGTGGTTGGTGAGGACATGATCAATGCATATGAGTCCGTTCTCGGACGGTTTGAGAGCCTCTCTCTAGGGTTACTTGAGACCCCACTTCCTTAGCCACCACACCCCTCTAAACTCCTCCTCCGGTCATCTCCCCCATTACCCATATGGTTGATCCCAGTACCCTCTCCAAATCGCTATTTTATACCCAATTTTGCTTCAAGTCAGATTTGGTTTGTGGAAGAGTTTCCCCCTTGTGGTGGTGTCCCCTCAATTTTCCTGGTCTTACCATCTCTTGAGCTAGTCGAAGGTCTCGATTGCTACTCTTTAAGCAATAGTGGCTTTGCTTGCTTCATGTCAGATCGAGCGTGCCAACCTTCGACGTGGTGGTTTGATCGGTGCTTGGTTGAGGTGGGTTTTCCTAACCCCTTTGGTGGTTATGATCGGGAGTGGTTTCCACTATGCGACTCTAACCTCCCCATTGCTTGATATACCTCGGCTTAGGATCGCCACTCTGGGATGTGTTCTTCATGTCAAGTCCTCAGTAGAGTTTTTCTAGATTACCATGGGAGTTCTTTTGGAGGTGTGTTGTGGTCTGGATTGGTTTTGTGTGCGGTTTGGGGATGGGGTCTCGCATCTGGATTATTTTTTTTGCATTTCGTTGCTTAAATTTGTGTTCTTGCTACGTGTGGTGAGTATCGTGCTTGTTTCTGCCATTTTTGGTGGAGACTCATTTGCCTGCTGATCTTGTCTTCTTTGAGGTCACAATTTTGAGGCCACTAGTGGTTTCTTTCACCTTTACGTTTGACGGTTCCTCTCTGCTGATGAGATTGACTTGCGATGGGACGTCCTAGTTTTTGAGTTGGTGGTTACCATTATCTCCGACATTTAGTTTTTGGTCTGGGTTTCCTCAATCGCTTGGTGTGGTGTCGTTCGCTGCTGATGCTTCGCACCAGGTCTGGCTTGTTTACAACTATTGGTTTGGGCTTCATTGCTCTGATTGAGCTATGGTGTCGGGGACCTCTTGCTGGCAACACCCGTGTTGATGCGGGATATCCTGCTGAATTTTCCTTAGCTCCGATGGGTACAGTGTTGCCCCCATGGAGTTTTTTTGCACCGGTAGCGGCTACTGTTTTTCAGGTTGGTCAATTGATCTTTTCCCGTTGGGCTTGTGGGCCTATTTGGGCTAAATTTGCTGAGTGTCTCTTTCTTTTCTTTGATGCTATATATTTTGGGTCCGGTTTTATGGGTCGGTGTGTTTCCCTCTTTGGTTGGGCTTGATAGTTGTATATTTCCGGGCCGCCTTTGGTTTTGGGCTTGTTTCTTTTGGATGATTGTTTTGTCCCTTGTATTGTTTTATTTATTTCCGTGCTAGTTTGGCTTGGTTGGGGTTTTTACACCCCAGTTTTTTTTTCGAGTTTCTGCTGTGAGTTATATGTTATTTTGGCTCGTGTTTCTTGTTTGGCTACTTGCATTATGTGCATTAGTCTCGGGAGGGTATGCCCTCTCTTTTGTTGTACCTACTTTTATTTTTTTAATACTTTTTCTTGCTTATCAAAAAAAAGGACACGATCAATGTTGTCTCACACTTCTTCTGTAATGGGTATGCCATCTCTTTTGTTGTACCTACTTTTATTTTTTTATACTTTTTCTTGCTTACAAAAAAAAGGACATGATCAATGTTGTCTCACACTTCTTCTGTAATGGGCACCTGCTAAGGCAGTGGAACTGTACTGCCCTTTCTCTTATTCCTAAGGTCAAAACTTCAAATGAAATAAAGGAGTTTAGACCCATTACCTGCTGCAACACAATTTACAAATGCATCTCCAAAGTGTTTGCCAACAGAATTAAACCTCTTTTGCCCATCCATATCAATGATAGATAAGCTACCTTTGTTGGAGGAAGATCTATTGCAGACAACATTCTACTACTCCAGGAGCTCATGAGGAACTACTATTGACATCTCACTCCCAGATATACCCTTAAAATTGACATCCTCAAGGCTTATGACACTGCTAGTTGAGATTTTCTCATTGAGATTATGCACAAGTTGGGCATCCCTTAAGTCTATGTTAACTAGATAACTGAATATGTGACCACTCCTAAGTTCTCCATCAGCCTCAATGGGGAACTACATGGATTTTTTAGTAGCTCTAGGGGTATGAGGCAAGGATGCCCCCTTTACCCCTATTTGGTCCTCTCTATCATAGAGGGATTTGATTGCATACTGGACAAGCATTGCAATGAACCCCTCTATACCTTCCACCCCAAGTATCAGCAGTTGGGCATCAACCACCTATGCTTTGTTGATGACATAATTATCTTCAGCAATGGAGACATTCATTTGATTGACTGCTATGAAGCACGGACTCGACACGTAATACGGGATACGACTCGATTCGGGATACGGGATACGTGATTTTTCCAAAATGTAGGATACGGATACGCTAGGATACGTTAAATATTTATTATTTATTTTATATATATTAATGATAAACTTGATAAAATGAAACTAAAGCATTAAACACCATTATATTAAAGTGCTCAAATATGATGATTGTTGTCACCAAACAAACACGATTACAATAAAACATCATTAACATAAAAGGTTGTTCCAACAAAAACATAAGGCAAAAATAAAGATAATATCCTTAGCATAAAATAAGATAGAGAGAAGCCTCCCGAGAGCATCCCGGCTTCGTAGTATCTCAATCACTAAGTAGACTCAATATCAACGACATCATCATCTCCGTTAACCACATCATCAAGTACCATAAAAAAGGATTCAAACAGTCAGATGTAAAGTAAAGGTTAAAAATAACACAACTAAGAGTGAAAACAGTTAAAGAAAACAATACAGTTAAAAACAACATAGATAAAAAAAAGAATGAAAAGATTAAAAAGTTAAGAAAAAAATCAGAAAACAATACAACACAAGCAAAGAATGAAAACAAACAACACAGTTAAAAAAAAACATAGTAAAAGAAGAAAAATAATTAAAGAATGAAAAAAACACAGTTAAAAAAATAAAAATAAAAACACAGTTAAAAAAATAAAAAACGTATCCTAAAAACGTATCCTAAAAACGTATCCAAAACGTATCCTAACGTATCACCAGCGTATCCTAGCGTATCCTGGCCATTTAACAAATAAATAAAAATTAGGATACTCTAGGATTCGCGTATCCTAGCGTATCCTAACGTATGCCGTATCCTATACGTGTCCAACAAAAATTCGCGACCTCCCGAGAGTATCAGTGCTTCATAGATTGAGTGCATCAAGAAAGCCTTGGATGAGTTTTCCTCTTTATCTGGCCTCAGCCCCAACTTCTCCAAAAGTAGCCTCTACAACTTTAGGATCAGTGAACCTGACTTGACTCTTTTGACTTCTATTATTGGGCCTAGGGTGGAAAAACCTCCCTTCAAATACCAGGGGTTCCCCTTATCTCCACTAGGCTCAATTTTGAGGATTGTAGAATGCTCATTGAGATAGTTACTCAAAAAGATAAATGTTGGGCTTCCAAACTCCTCAGCCATGCAGGCAAACTTCAGCTCGTGAAAGCTGTCCTATTTAGCACCCAAGTCTACTGGAGCAGCCTGTTCATCCTGCCAAAAAAAGTTCTCAATTCAATTGACCAAATCCTTAAGAGACTTTTTATGGACAGGTACTGATCTAAAACATTCTAGGGCTAAGGTTGTGCTAAAGAAGGAACGTGGTTTGGACATTGCCTACAACTTTGGAACAAAGCTTCAATGCTCAGGCATTTATGGAATTTAAGTAAAAATAAGGACAATCTATGGGTTAAAAATGGTGCCATACTTACAAAATTAAGAACGGAAGCATCTGGTTCATTAGTATACCTACTGATACATCGTGGAGTTGGAGGAAAGTTCTAATACTCGGGGAGATTGGAAAACGTCTTATACCAACATTGGAAATGGGGTGAACACATTTATCTGGTTTGATAATTGGCACCCTAGGGGACCTCTTCAACCTCTCTATGGTGACAGAACTATTTATGATACAACGAGCAATGCAAAAGCCAAAGTTGCTGAGTTTTTGAATGGTAGTATGTGGAGATGGGCCAAGCTCTACCACATGGGAACTCAATGAAATAAAAAATGATAATCTTCCTAGTATCAACCCCTCTATCGAGGACACTCTTCACTGGTTACCTGATGCTAGAGGAGTGTATAGCACTTCCTCTACCATGAGAGCCATAACTGATCACCTTCCTATGAAGAACTGGCACAACCTGGTTTGGCACAAAGGTAACATACCTAAATGCTCTTTCATTCTTTGGTTGACTTATAGGAAAGCTCTGGTTACTAACGACAAACTCATGCTATGGAGGGTGAGTGATAACAACAGTTGTGAATTCTACAACAGTGGGGTTTAAACTCTCAATCACCTCATGGTTGATTGCCCATACCCTAAGGAGGTCTGGAATGAAATCCTATACATAAACCAAGTGTATAGAGCTATCGGGACATGGCAGGCTGAAGTCAATAAAGCAATTTTAACAACTCAAGGCAAGTCTTTCATGACAGAGATAAAAGCTTTGTCCTTCTCCACCACTGCGTATTGCATCTCGTTTGAAAGAAATAATAGATTGCATAGAAGAGGCTCCAAGAATAGTAATGATCTGATCAAGGATATTTAACTCATGATAAGATGTAAAATTTTGACCTGGAAGAAAGCTAGGAGAAACTACAACAACTAGATGGCTTGTAACTACTGGAACCTCCCTGAGTCCTCCACTGATGACTAATATGGCTTTTTCAATTCTTTATAGTTCATAGTGTTGTTTTTGCTTTAATGTTTGGGTGCCCTTCATACTTGTTTTTTGCCCTATTGGGCTTCTAGGGGTATGCCCTTAGCCTCTTGTATTATTGTCTTTTTATATACACATTTTACTTAACAGAAAAAATTTAAAAGACTTCCTTAAGAATATAGGTTAATTTAAAACCTCAAAATTTTTAAAATTCTATTATAATGAAGAAATAGAGGTGATGGGTAGAAAATTTCTAAAATAAATCCCAACACATAATAGCTTAACTTAAAACCTCAAAACTAACACAATTTCTAAAATAAATCCCAACACAAGATAGGTAAACTTAAAACCTCAAAACTAACACTTTTACAAAAGCTTTCCACATAGAAAGTATGAACCGAGAGAACTTAAAGCACCTAAAGAATTAAAAGAATAAGATGGTCCATTTACAACTAACTAATCAAATAAGAAACATAAATAAAATAAAAAAGTAAATCAGCCACAACTCTAAAATGGAGCTAAAATATAGTCCATAACTAAAACAAAAATATTTGAAGCCTACTCATCTAACTCAGTATAAACAAATCCATTTATAGTTTGTAAATTGGCCTTATCTTTCACACTTACATAGATGAAGCACAGAAGAACATAAAGAAGCACAATTTTGTATATCTCCTTTATCCCAATCTATTAAGCACCTATCGTAAGTAATAGCAACCAAATATTAATGACAACAAAAATGATGTGGAAACACCAAATAAATAGATATGTGATCTTTTCAGCTTCAACAGATAGAGGAGGTATGAATCGAGAGGCACCAAAAAGATTGGAAAAACAAAGAGAGAAAGAGAGAGAAAAGATTAGCAAAACAATGATATCCAAAAGAGATATGGATAAATTTTTAAGGGTGTGCTGCATGGATAGAGGGATGAATGGGTAGAATTGATTGTAAGCTTTCGTTTTATAATAGTTTGTAGACATGAAATGGTGTGTGTATTCCACTGGCGCAAACCATTTTTTAAAATATTAAAAAAATTAATTTTGCGATGATTTTTTTATGGGTCCCATATGTTTAAATGTCATATAAAAAAATTAAGCCGAAATATAATTTTTTTACTATTTCAAAAAAATGGAAATGTACACTTAGTATGTACTGGAGTCTGTCTGTATATAGAAATCAGTGTTCTAAAAAACGCGCCTAGGCGGCGCCAAGGCGCGCCTAGGAGCGAGGCGTTTTAGATACGCCAAGTTTTGGCCCTAGGCGTGGTCAACGATGGTCAACGTTTTTTGGGGCAAGACGTGAAAAAACGCGCGTTTTTTGGGGGTAAGGCGTGAAAAAACGCGAGTTTTTTAGAAGTAAGGCGTGAAAATAGGCAATTTTTTTGTTTTTTTTTGTATTTTAAAAAATAGTATTTTAATTTATAAATATTTAGACATATTTTTAAGGTATGTACCAATTTAGTATTTTAAATAGCCTTGTCATAGTCAAAAAATATTAAAATATATTAAAAAATGCCTAAACGCTTTTTCACGCCTTTTTACGCCAAGGCCCGCCTAGGCTTCTAAGGCTTAAGGCTTGGCCTCCACGCCTTGGTCACGCCTCGCGTTTTTTAGAACCTTGATAGAAATGTATGTGTAGTTCTTGAATATATGTGTTGTAAGTTAGTTGTATATACACGTATTGTCTTCTTAATATTTAAAATCATATTGTGCAAAAACTGAATTTAAACATTCAAACCATTGCTCATTAGAATGTTAATATTTGACTTTATATATACATTTGGACTTCATTATAATGTCTTTTCTTGTTGCAAACTAGTTGTATATACATGTATAGTTTTAATATTGTTGGAAAATTTTTATGCAAAAACTAGGTTTTAACATTCAAACCATTCTTCTTTACAATGTGAATATTTGAATTTGATATTTGATTAGTCTTCATTATAATGTTGTAAATGTAATCATTTTGGCTTAAAAAATATATAATTTTTAGGTTTATTTAAAAATCTGAAGAACTTTGGGATTTTGGGTGAAAATGGTAAAGGATATAACGAACGTTCTTCGATAATTTTTAATGTCCTTCAAATGTACATAGGTTTTGAAATTTGGATTCAATTAAGTTATAAAGTATAATTAAACCCAATTCGATATGTAAACGCAACTTAGGATTTCAACATGAGAGTGTCATGGACCTCACGAAACACATTTTAATTAGCCCAAACTATCTAGAACTTAATTAGCCCATACATGTTAGGACTTAGTTAACTCATATTAATTAACATAATTTAATAAAATTTCATTAATTTAGTTATTAGTTAGGTAGTTAAGTAGGTTGCGCTTGTGTCTGAGTTTTTTTTTTGTAAGTAAGAATCAATAAAACAGGCACAAATGTACAAGATAAGGAGGGCATACCCTCCTTGGATCAATTTTCACAGAAGAAAATATTCCAAACATAGCATGTAAAGCTGCTGGAAAACATCAAAAGAAAAAGGACATAAGACAACTAACTAAGTAACAGAAAAGTAGTTGATTCTCATCAAGACCCCAATTTCTGCATATAAGCCAAGACTTGAAGTTTCTCCCCGATTTAGTACACTTGAGGGATTTGCATCTAACAAGGAAAGCTATATCACTCATGATATCAACATAGTTGGAAGACTTGTTCTTGAAGATTCTATTGTTCCTTTCAATCCATATGCAGTAGATAGTGGCAGCAAAGGAAGACTTTCTGAGCTTAGCAATAATGTTTTTACCATCAAAGTACGTAGCAGCCTCGTCAATGATCCCCACCCAATTAGTAGCAGAACTGCTATAGGAGTTGTTGTACTTGACCTCCTCCCAAATAGGTTTGGAGAAAATGTAGTTGAAGAAGAGGTGGTCGTGGTTCTCTATAGTACCGTTACAAAGCACACAACTATTGTCATTAGAGATACCCCAGCTGTGGGTATTATCTTTGGTGTTGATTGCATTCTTATAAACCAACCAAAGAATGAAGACACTTTTTGGAATGACACTACTATTCCAAACAGTGGGAGCCCATCTAGGGGAGGGGTTATGGTTTTTGATAGAGTTCCGGGCAGAATTAATGGTGAAAATGCCGTTAAACTTTGGGGCCCAGCTAATGCAATCATCCCTATTGGGATAGATAAGGGAAGAGCGTCATATTTGATCTCATTTAGTTTCCAAGTAGTAGTAGCTGGCCAAGTCCAATTTCCATTCGAAATGAAATCAGCAACCTTAGCTTTGTGGTTGCTAGCAGCATCATAGATTGTTCTCTCACCATATAGCAGCCATAGAGAGCCTCTAGGGTGCCACTGATTGTGCCAAAAAAGTGTTATTACCATTCCCAATGGTTAACTTCACGAGCGATCTAATTTTGTCCCTAAGTCGCATGAATTTGGTCCAAGTCCATGAGGCATCAGATGGAACTAGAATATGCCATAAGTTTTTGCCTTTCAACTTGTAGATGTGGCACCATTTAACCCAAAAATTATCTTTTTTGTTGCATAGGTTCCAAAGGTGTTTGAACATGCCTTATTCCACTCCCTCGTGTTTTTTATACCTAGACCACCCTCAATTTTTGGGCAGCAAACATCACTCCAATTCACTTTAGCCCCAGAAGGTTTCAAGTCAGGACCAGACCACAGGAATCTTCGAAGTTTTGTGTCAATCTCAACGGTTGTTCATTTAGTCAAAATGAAGATACTTGACCAATAAATTTGCATGCTAAAGAGGACAAAAGATACCAAGTTCAGCCTACCTGCATAGCTCAAGAATCTATTAGTCCAGCTCATGCTTCTTTTAGTAATTTTATCTATAAGGGGGAGGCAATCCTCATGCTTGAGTTTGGTGGAAATCAAAGGAACACCAAGGTATTTGACTGGGAATTGACCAAGTTGAAAGCCCAGCAGGTTGGCCATGGAAGTTTTATCACTGATAGAGAGCCCAACAGCAAAGAAAGAACACTTCGAAGGGTTAGGATGTATACCACAGATGGAACTGAGCTGATTAATGGTAGTGTTAATGATGGCAATAGAATTAAGGTCAGCACATGATAAGATAAAAAGATCATCAGCAAAACAAAGATGGTTTAAATGCATCTCTTTACATTTTGGGTGGAATGTGAAAATAGGGGAGTTTGTGTGGAGATCAAGGAGGCCAGCAAAGGCTTACGTTATGAAGAGGAAAAGGTAGGGGGAGAGAGGGTCTCCCTGTCTGATCCCTCTCTTAGCTTGAAAAAAACCATGTGAGGCTCCATTTATGAGAATGGAAAACATTGGAGTGGTAATACACTCTTTGATCCAGCGAATAAATACGGGAGGGAAGCCCATGTGGAAGAGGAAATGGATAAGAAAGTCCGAATTGACACTGTCAAAAGATTTTTGGATATCAATCTTCAAAGCACATATTGGGGGTCCTTGAATCCTATGGTAATTTCTCACCAACTCTTGCATGACAAGGATGTTGTCTCCAATGGCCCTACCACACACAAAGGCAAATTGCCTATCATTGATAAGAAATGGAATGTGAGGCTTCATCCTGTTAACAATGACCTTAGAGATGTACTTGTAAATGGTGTTACAACATGGCCTAAAGTCCATCATAGTGGTTGGGGTTTTGGATTTTGGGATAAGCACAAGACTAGTGCAGTTCCATTGCTTGAGAAGAGTGTTATTTATAAAGAAACACTCCACTGCAGCAATGACATTATTACTAACCACATCCCAATTGTGAATAAAGAATTCTGCGCTAAAACCATCAGGCCCAAGAGCCTTATCTTTGCCAAGCTCAAGGAAAGCAGCTTTAATCTCCTCATGAGTTATGGGGTTGGTGATTTGGCAGGCCTGATCAGTTAAGTTAACTAGGTCATTAATTGGGTTGCACTTGTGTCTAATTTAACTAATGATTTACCTACCCCATTCGTTTACAAATGGTAGGTAACTATTCCTATAAGTTATTATGGGGTATCCTTTATACAAATAGTGGATGGATGAGACAAATAAACTCGGGGATGTATATTGTAGAGGTGCTAACAAATTGGTAAAATTTGCAAAGAGATATCTCAATGATGAAGAGTTCTCCTATCCTTGTGCATATTATAGAAATGGTAAAGTGTTTGAGTGGAAAATAATTGAATTACATTTGCTTAAATGGGGTATTCAAGACGATTGCCAGAATGGTTTTTTTTATGAGGAAATACATTACTGCTTTGCCCCCAAACAACCTCATGTACATTCATCAAGTAAGACGTGGGGGAAGGATATGAGGATATCGCAGAGTATAATTTTTAGATGATCTAATAGAAGATGCTTACAGAGTTCCTGTGGTGAAAGATAATGAGGATTATGATATAGAAGATAGTGAATCTTATGGTGGAGGTTCCAGTGCTCATGACGGTATTGAAATGAACCTTATCCGTGACTACTAAAGTTTGAAAGTCATATCGACCCAACCGTTGTACCCTAATTGCAGTAAAGATAAAATAACATCACATGCCATGTTTGGTTTGCATAGTTTAAAGAGTCGTTTTGATTTGTCTGGAAATAATGTGACTGGAATTATGAATTGGTTGAAGGGTATACTCCCTAAACATAATGTACTTTTAAATAACTATCTGATTATGAAGAACAATTTGAAATATTTCGTAATAAAGTACAAATCAATTCATGCTTGTAAGAATGATTGCATACCATATCTTGAGTACAAAAATCATGATCATTGTCCAGTATGCAGGAACCTAGATATGTGCCAGAGCATGGTTCGAATAGTAAAAGAGGTTCACTTTCCAAGGTGACTCAAAAAGTATTGAAATATTTCCCCGTTGGTCCCAGGTTAAAGATATTTTTAATAATACCATGGATAGCATAGGCAATGCATTGGCACGCTAGAGCAGAAGTAGGGGATAATCTCATGTATCAGCCTATTGACTTGACTATTTGGAAATGAATAAATTTTATTTACCCAGAATTTGCAAATGAATGGTGTAATATTCATTTGACAATATCAACAGATGGTTTCAATCAATTCGGTAATCTAATCACCAATCAAAGTGTATGGTCGATGATCTTAGTTCCCTCAATCTAAATTCTTCGTCGTACATAAGATCAGAATTTTTGATGTTGTCTTTGTTGATATTTGGGCCAAAGGCACCAAGTGACTACATTAATGTTTACTTGGCACTGTTGGTAGAAGAATTGAATGAGTTGTGGTTACTGGGAACGAAAGCATTTAACTCTAGCAAATACGAAACATTCATGTTGAAAGCTATGTTGATCTGGGTAATTCATGATTTCCCATCTTATGGGACTTTATCGAGCTGTAATGTTCACGGTTACTTTGGGTTTCCCATTTGTGGAGAGAAAACGGGATATCTCTAGGATAGTGGAAAAAGTATATGGCATTCTCATATAAGATTCTTGCCTACCGATCACATGTTTAGATTTGATAAAAGTTCTAATTTTTTATCGGGTGGAGTCGAACATAGGTTACCTTAAAGAAAGATTAATGGTTTAAAAATTAAAAATAGGGTTTACAAATTTGGATTTAATATTCCGAGAAGAATTTTAAATTCAATAATGTCAAGCATAAAAAGACCCCTATTGATAATGAAGTCGAAAAAAGGAAGGCATGGTCTACAAGGTCAATATCTTTGACGTATCGTATTAGAAGGGTAACCACGTGTGCCATGTATTAGATATCATGAATTCTAAGAAGAACATCATGAACATCTTGTGAGCACATGCCTAAGTAGAAGTCATTTGAAAGATAGAAAAAAGGCATGATGTGATCTTAAAGTGTTGAAAATGAATCCGCAGTTATGGTTGAAAGAACACAGTAATGGGAGGAATATAATTCCCTCTGGGGAATATACTTTGACGAGTGAAGAAAGAAATGTGTTCTTAGGACACTGTATATAATGAAAGTTCCCTCTAATTTGTCATCAAACTGGCAAAGAATTGTTAGTTATGCCATACATGACCTACAAAAGTGGAAGTCTCACGATTGGCATGTGATCATATAACTGGTCCCTTTATTGTTTAAGCACTGATTCTCTAAGCATAAGGGTTGTTATGCAGATTAGCCTTTGCTTCAAATGATTGTGCACAAAAGTAGTCAATCGAAAGCACAACATGGCTACAAAAGCAACTCTAGCTGAAATAATTTGTGTATTGGAAAAGTAATTCCCCCGAAATTCTTTGACATTCGTATTCACTTGAGAAACTGCTAATAGGGCCCAAAGGGTTCTACTATTGAAAAGGGTGGAAAAAAAATAAATTAACTTATTAAAATTTTCAATTTTAAAGTTCAATCAAACTAGTTATCCAAATCAAACTTATCACTAGTTTTAAACAAGTTATGATCAACATATTAACTAATTTTATCTTAACCTAAATGTAATACCCCGTAATTCTATCGAATTTATTTAATGGGATTAAATAAATTAAATGGGATAGACGTGAGTTGGTATTTGATTATGATGATAATGTTGAATATTACTTAGTGAATATAGTAATATATGATTATTAATTCTATCAAAATTGTCGCGAGTCATAAATACGACAACTCAGAAATTAAGTTGGGACGCGCGTGTCAGTCGCGTCAAGAATCAATTTAAATGGATTTAAGTGAATTATATTTGTATCATCCGTATAGTCATTTCGAGTGTGCCAGCGTGTTCGGAAGGGTCGAGATAGTCAGAAAACACTAGTCGGGGGTTTAGTTTAGGTTCCGGGCATTTTTAGGCCAAACCGACAACCCGGGAGGGTATTTTAGTCATTTTGATTTTTAGGGATTTTTGACCCACGAAATTTAGGCTTTATTTGTCAGCCAATATTAGGGCCATTATCTGTCAAAATCAAGTAGTGGGCAACGTGAGTAGAGAGGAGAAGTTCCAAGGAAGCTTTCAAAGCCATAACCACCACACACCACCACTATCGTCGGATTTGTGACCAGAGAGAGGAAGAGAACAAATTCCTATCATCATCAAAGAATCGAAACATCAAATTTCCAGGCAAGTGATTTGATTCATTAAGATTCGGTGAATAATCTATCTATGATAGTTTAGGATTTGATGATATCCAAGATAATATTGAAAAGTCATTAAACTTTGGAGATGAAACCTTAATTCTGGTTAGGATTTGTATATATTTTGATTCTGGAAGTATTCTATTAACGAAACCATAACCCGTGCTTAGTTAAAAATGAATTTATAAAGAGATGTATGATGATTCTTGAAGAAAATAGAAAAATAGGGGTTTTCATGAAAATAAGATGATTTGATCCAAGAAAAGTTTAATTGATGATGCTTTAAGAATTTTGGAACGTTAAGAATCATGTAATTAGGTTGCATGGTTACCTAATATGTTTACTTTAGGATTTAACATCTTGTAATGGAGAATTGGAACAAAAATGGGACTGAAAACGAAGAAACTCGAAACCTGCACATTCTTGATCGATCGATCGACATTCACAGGTCGATCGATCGACATTCATAGGTCAATCGATCGACCTCCGTGAAAACGTGACCCTTTTTTTCCCTTTGTGGATTTAAGATATTCCGATCATTTAAACTTGTAGTTGGGGATTATGTGAATGCATTAGGACTTTAGGGAGACCAGTAGGGATGTAACTAAATCCCGGAACATATTAGAATTGATTTGGAACGTAGTGTTGAACTTACGAGTGTCCGACGAGTAATTTATCATTTTAAAATACGAGAGCATCACTTAAGTTCGTATGAGAAATGAGTTAGGGTTTGAGATAGAAATATGGACTTAGGAGTACTGAATTGACATGTGGGATACATAGGAGACTTAGTAACCTTTTCGGGATAGGTTTAAATACTCAAAACGATACGACGTGAGGTTTATTGGCAAATCATATTATACATAATTTGGAATAATAGTGGCGTACGAGTATGATCGATGGTATAGGGCTGAAAATATACCTTTGATAATGTAATAATTACCTAAGTTTTGTGAATGCTTTAGTATATGGATTATTGTGTGTATGACATACCTACCATACTTGTTATCATGGGAGGTCGGCTTTCGAAATAGGACCATCTGATCTTTGTGTGCCTGCGGGGGGATTTAGATTGGTACCTTAAGAACATAGGGTTGTGAATGGATTATTTGTGAGTTGATAAGTCAGCTGACCATGGGAGCGTAGGTATGTACGTGACCCAATGGTATGTGAACTATGTTAGCCTCCAATATGTGTGATTTTGCATATTGTAACGGTTCCTGAGCGATTCGGAACATATAGTCCTCATGTACGTGATGTACTGGGATTCGATAGCAGAGTATGCGTGCACCGCAGCTTATCCTAGGGATGCCCTATTTGTGTATTTATGCTGAGCATAATATACTTGTAATTATAACGGACTCTTTGTCAAAGTGTGAATACAAATAATTGAGACATTTTAAATGGGATTAAAGATGAGTTTTTCATATAATAATTGTTATAAATTAATCTGATTAATGAAAAGGTGAGTTACATGCAGGATATATTATAATGATATGAATAGACCCCTATATTACATTGTGACGACAGAAAGTGGTACAGACTAGTTAGTTAACGGCATAACTAGGACGGATTAAGGATATAAGTTAGGCGTGCACATTAGTTAGGGTTGAGGAGCTTATGTGAGAGCACGTAACTAACATGTATATAATATTTACTGTTTAATGCAATTAAACACTTGCTATACTTTTAAACTGTTTTCACCTCGGGCTCTGACCCATTTGCTTTCAAATCTATTTTTCTTGTAAAACCTTTTAGGTGCCCAGCCACAGGGACGCCAAGCATAGGAGTTCCATTACATTGGCATGCTGTAGTTTTTGTGGAAGTTACAGGAGCTCGGTGTTAGACGTCTCCACATTTTGCATTTGATTCTATTCAGGGTCATTCATCATTTAGGGCATGTCGCCCATTTCCATTTAGACATAGCATTCTCGGACTTTCAGTTTCATTTCCGTTTTGGATTTACTTATTTATTCAGACTTTTGTATTGGGATTTATTTAGTATTTGGATTATTCAGGGGAGTGTTACTCCAGACTCATTTTATTTATTCCATTATTATTCTATTGTGATTGTGATGTGGATGTGTTATATTTAGCTTATAATTTAATTGGTTGCATGTTAATTTAATTTAATAAAATTTGGCAACTCACTTTTTAAATATTAGGTGGCTAGTAATTGTTTAAAATGCTTTCGACAGTGATGTTATGAACTGAACCAACTTGGCATTTTGTATTAATTTGAATAAAGGAGTAGCTACCCGGTATTTAATTAGTCGGGGTGTCACACTAAACATGCATCTAGATGAGGTTAAAATAACATAAGTAAATCAATCACAATGCCTGATGTACGAGGAAAACTCAAATGTAAAAAATCTCGAACGAGCCAGCCATGTAAATTCACTATGATATGGAATTACAAAAGTTGACAGATCACTTACGTAATGACTCGACGCCCTTGTAAGCCTTAATGCGTCTTCGATCTTCAATTGATTAGGTATAAATTCTTCCCAATTTATCCCTTTAATTTAGTTACTTTTAGCACGTTGATCATTGTAATTGATTTGACTTTATCTCATCATCTTGCTACTGACTTATCCTAACGAGTACACCGAGTTTCTTATATTTCGTATTGATTTTAAAGATATTTGATGTCAATTAAAGGAAGAAAGAAACCGAAAGAATCGAGAAAGAAAAGAAGGAAAGTCAAAAGGGAAAAAGTGTAATTTCTACCCGGAATTCGGATGAGGCACCTAAAGAGAAGTTGAAGATATCAAGTTCATGAGCACATAGGAAGAAACGGCACCTCAATCGGAGTCTTCGGTGAACAGTCAAAGTTGGAGAAAAGAAAGTCAAAGGCAGACCAATCCGCAGGAAGACCGGACCAGTCCGCAGGGCCACATTCCAGAGAACCCCGGACCGAAGGCAAACCGAAGGTGGAAGAAAAATAAAAGAACCGGTGCTCAATAAATCGATCCGCCCTACAAATAAAAGAATCGGTCCGGATTCCAGGCAGACCGATCCGCAGGAGTCCCGGACCGGTCCGGATGTCGAGTTTTAATTTTGTTGTGGAGAGTCCTAGTACAACTAAAACTCCTGAAACTTTGTAGGGTATATAAACCCGAATTATTATCGTTTTTAAGGGGGAGAATTAATATAATTTTCCATTCTTTTCAGAAAACCCTAGTTTAGAGATAGTTTATTCTTTTAATTTCAAGATTGAAGATTATTAAGATTTCTGTGATTACAAGTGTTCTTAATTGCTGCTTTTAATGCTTTGGTAAGATTAGTGAGTTATTTCCTCTGTTTAATTCCTTTCTACATCATTCCACAAATTTTTCTTAGGTTAATCATGGTTTTCTGCAATTCAAAAATCGTTTTCATTATTTTCATCATGGTAGGCTAGACCTTTCAAGGTCAGGATACATGAACCTAACCTGATGTGATAGTTGCATGTGTATAACATTAATCCTCTAAATTTAGTGTATTACGATCGTATTGCGTAGGAACACGACAATTGTAGATCTTTGGATCTCGTTTTCTTCTGGGTAACCGGGATGCTTTAGAATGCAATTCGAGTGTAACTATCGAAATACCGATTTACTCGTCCTCTGATTAAGTATGATGTGGGCTTGAACCTCGTATACGTAATGCTTGGGAGTACTAAATTCTGGGTCTAATTAATCATTTAAATTTACGATTAGTATTTTATCTGCAATACACTAGGGTTGGGGGATTGTATTCCCGTCCTGTTTTTCTCATCACATAGTTTAAAGTTTTAAATCAGTATTCATCAGTATTTTAGGTAATTTAGTATAATTCCATCTTTTCATAATTTCATAATTGCACCTAATATAGTCATTCCACAAACCAAATCAATTTTCTTTTTCCTTTAGAGTCAGAGTTAGGATTTCCTTGTCTATCCAACGTCGTCACAATTCCATTGTCCTATTTTTCTGAGGATACGTTCCCGATTTACTGGGTTTATTACTAACAAGACAGGTTTGCACTTGAGCCTAGAGTGAACGCACATTAGAGACACTTTCTGAGTCGCGTCAAGTTTTTGGCGCCGTTGTCGGGGATTTAGGTAGACTTAGGATTAGATCGAGTCAATCTAAAACTTTGACCAAAAATTTTCAAAAATCCAAAAAAAAAATTCAAAAAAAGCACAAAAAGATTCATTATCATCTCTCACAAGCACACCCCATAATACTCCAACCCGTATTCACGAAAATCCAATAGTTGAGTACGACCCCGATAGCCCCACACTCCTAAGGCCCCACAGTTCTGGATTCCACCTCCCACACCGTCACACTCAATCTCAAATAACACTCTGTTTTCCTTCTTAGGACACAATTCAGAGCACACTCTGAGTACACCAAGTGAGGACACCGAGTCGTTAAGAGAGAGAGAGATGTCGCAACACGATAGTGCAGCCATCGGTGAGGAAGAGGTCCCATACCGCCCGCTGAGAGAAATCATATATCCCGAGCGCACTGTTACTCCGGGATGCATTATACTCCCGTATAATGCCGGGAAATTTCGTTTTAAAAATGGGATGATCCAGATGTTACCCCATTACCATGGTATGGATTCTGAAAAGCCATATCTCCATATCAGGGAATTTGAGGATATGTGTGATACTCTCAATGATCAAACTTGCACACAAGAGGTGATCCGCCTCAAACTCTTACCATTCTCGCTAAAAGATAAAGCTAAGATCTGGCTATGGTCTTTACCTCCAAGCTCGATCCCATCTTGTAACGAGTTGCAATCTAGATTTCTCAAGAAATTCTTCCCACCACATCGAACAATCTCCATAAAGGCTCAAATTCAAGCGTTCAGACAATCAGAAAATGAGCCATTTCATCGATGTTATGAGTGTTTCAATGAGTTAGTTACTTCGTGCCCCCATCATGGATTTGATACAGCGCAAATCATTTATTTTCTCTATAATGGGTTGAACCTTAATTCCAAGCAACTCGTTGAAACCATGGGTAGTGGTCCGTTTGTCGAACTAGATGCCCACGATGCTGAGCTGCACCTGAGGTATGTCGCCGAGACTACCCAATCTTGAGATACATCTGACCCTAACGCTCAGAATCGAAATCGTCAAGTGACCACCACTCCATCGGCGTCCGGCCTATTTCATGTAGAAAAGAATTATATAGAGAACAGTCGACTCGATATGCTTGAGAAGGACTGCGAGACGTACGTGAGGTATTGGGAAGAGGACCAACTGGATCCATCCCTAACCCTGTTGAGAAGGTGTGTGCAATTTATGAGGCGGGTCATTCAACTGAGGAATGCCCGACTATACCCGCCTACAAATTGATGCTTCAAGAGCAAGTCAGTGGCATAGGAGGATTCAAGGGTGATTTTGGTGCACCCCACGGGAATTCTTACAACCCTTCGTGGAAAAATCATCCTGGTTTTAGCCATGGGAAACAACATGCTGCGATGAATCCTAATTCACATGTTGCCCCTCCTCCACCACAACACTTTCAACAAGCTCCACACATGCAAGGACATGTGCAAGCACCACCACCTCAAGGATCATATATCCCTCCACCGCGAAGAAGTCTTGAGGATACGATAAATCAATTTATCAACAACCCTGCAACTAATGCTAGGCATGAGCGCATGATCCACGACATGAATGCGAACATTTCACAGTTGCAATCATCATTGAGTATCCAAGAGAAGGGCAAGTTTCCTGCCCAGGGACAAAGGCTTCTCCAAAGTCAAACTAGTGTAAGCTCCACACCCCATGACCATCCGGAGCAATGTAGCGCAATTAGAACTCTACGTAGTGGGAGAGTAGTTGACTTGTCCCCTCCCCCACACGATGCAACTAAAGACAAGGAGACTTCGCCCGGCACGAAAGAGGCCGAAGATGTCCCCTTGAATGAGAGTGATAAAGAAGGCACTAGTGAGCTCGAGGTAGTAGTGAAATCCCCCACCACTGCCCCATACCCTCAACGGTTGGTCTCGCACTCCAAAAGGACTTCTTGGGACGACGTTTTGGATGTCCTTAAACAAGTAAAGATTAATTTACCTTTTCTCGAGACCATACAGAAAATTCCCACATACGCTAAGTTCATTAAGAACTTATTCACGGTGAAACGCAAGCTAAAGGTAAATAAGAATGTCTTTTTGGCCCAGAATGTCAGTTCAATTTTATCGAGTGACCTTCCGTTAAAGTAAAAAGATTCGGGTGCACCCACCATTTCGTGCATCATGGGGAAGAACCGAATCGAAAGAGCACTAATAGATTTAAGAGCGAGTGTTAACATTCTACCCTATTCCATCTATAAGAAACTCGATTTGGGACCCTCAAGCCCATAACTATGACTCTCCAGCTCGCGGATCATTCTGTGAAGATGCCTCGGGGAATCATTGAGGATGTGATCGTCCAAATATACACTTTCTACTTCCCAGTGGACTTTGTCATTTGGGACGAGGAGCCCTCCATTCTCCCGAGCAATCATGTTCCCATTATCCTTGGTCGCCCATTCTTAGCTACGGCTAATGCACTCATCAATACTCGGAGTGGGAGGATGCAATTAACATTTGGGAACATGACCCTCGATACAAATATTTTTAACAATATCAAGAACAAGGGTGACGAAGGAGAACCGCGATAGACGGATATTTTAAGAGCAGCACACGAGTATGGGAAGACCCACACGCGAGAGCCGATAGGAAGTATGCCTTGTTACATCAAGTGAGAGAGACAATTTAGAGGGCGTGGGGAGAAGTTCTTATGAGTGCTTAGAGGAGGGCGAATGGCAAGACATGATATATATTTTTCTCCTCGAGTACTACCCACCCACACCACCTAATAAATTTCAGATTGAGCGAGGAAGAAAGAATGTGGAAACAAAGCAAGAGAGAGAGCTAGAGGAGTTGATCCTAACGGGGGTTGAAAGAGAATTCGGGCAGGTGGATGAGAGCCTTCACAACAAAGTCCAACCTCTATTGGACTCATGTAGTCATTTAGGAGAGGGCGAGTGGAAAGATAAAACTGATGAGTTTCTTCGCAATGACCATCCACCCATACCATTTGATGGCCCGAAGGCAATAGAGGAGAAAAGTTGTTGTAACACCCCATATTTTAGAGGATATATAAATTAATTAAATTAGTGAGTTGGATTTATTTAATTTGGAGAAATTCATTTAATTTGGTGATTTAAATTTAATTTATTTAAATTGGAGAAATTATTGAATTTGGAGATGTAGAATTTATTATTTAAATTTGGGGATTTAGAAATTCAAATTAATTCGGGTTATTGAAAATTTTCACATGTGTCGCATTTTGAGGTTGAAATTGGAAAATTTTATAAAGTATCTCGGATGACAATTCTGAGTGCACGGTTGAGTTTGGAAGGGTCGAGATAGTCGGAAAAGAGTATCCGTGGGTAGTAAATGGGTCTCGGGGCATTTTTAGACATGATCGAGCCCATACGAGGGCATTTAAGTCATTTTTAATTGGCCAATAGGCTTAATTACGGGATTGAGGAATTTTAACCTAGGTTTAAGTGTGTTGGGCAGCCATGAGTCATTCCAAAACACAAAGGGTCGAGAGAGGAGAGAAAGGAGAAAGAAGAAGAAGGAAAGAAGGATGACAAGAGCAATCCGGGCAAGAATTTCGACATGGGATCGTCGAATTTAATCCCCCAAGGCAAGTGTTTTCTTGCTTTAATTTGAGTTGCAGTTAATGATGTAAATAGTTGTAATTATGTCAATTAATTCTGGAAATTTGGAAGTAGGAATTTGAATTGAAATTTGTGGGTTTATGGTGAAGAAGATGAAGAATAACCATTAATAGGGGATATTTAACTTTGTGAGAAATTGGGTTAATAGTGAGATTATAACTTAATTTGAGAAGTGAATAACATGATTAGATCTTGGTTTTTGAATCTCCATTAGTGGTATTGTTGGAAGAAATTGTTAATGATGAAGTTTGGGTGGATTTAGGATGAATCTTGGGAGGTTTTGGGGGTAAAAGATCTCGGTATAATCGAAGGTTTTGGAGTTTTAATGGCGATTCTGTCCGCGATGCCCTGTAGAAAATCGCGTTTTTTACATTTTGTTGTCTCACGCGCTTCCTCCAAAACTTCTCCAAAATGCCTCAAAACATCAATTTATTAATCTGGGCAGAATGTGGAAAAACTTTTTAAGAAAGGTTTTTTTTTTAAAATCTTCTTTCAGGTGAATCTTTATAATGCCCTAACTTTTGGCATACGGACTCGGATTAGTGTGACGTTCACCGCCACACATAGATAGCGAAGAGTATTACGCTGTCCTGGGAATATTTTTAATTAGACACAAAAATTGAAAGGTCTAAAATACCTTTGAAGACGGAACGAGTTATTTGATTTTTAGCACAACTTTAAATGAGCATAACTTTGTCATACGAATTTGGATTTACGTGCCGTTTGTGGCCACGCATAGCAAATGGAGAGTAGTACGCAGCACTAGGAGTCTAAAAGTAAAAAGGGGAAACATGACCTGAATGAATCTACAACTGAGATAAGAATCCTACTCTAGGAATAAAGAAATGATACGTCTAAATCAAATCCTGCAACCATCCACAATGTTGCAGCTGCGTAACCCTGGAATAGATAAGTCAACTATGGCATCCCTGTGGCTGGACACCTGTTAATATACATATACATAGACAAGAGAGAAGAAGTACAAGAAACGGGTCAGAACCCGATTTATAAAAATGTTTAGCAAGCATTTTATTACAATAAATGAAATGCATAGTATATAATGTTCATAATTGCTTTTACGGTCCCACTCTCTTGAGGACAATCTCACCTCTCTTCTATAGTGCACACCTATCGCATTCATTTATTCCGCCTAGCCATCTGACACACTTCTAACTAGAAAAAATGCTTATCCTTCTAGTTACCCCTCGTAGTAGTATATCATATTTGATCTCAACAATTATCATTTTTAAATAAGTGTTATCACACTAAAGTCAAGTATTTACTATTTTCGTTTATATAAGATTTCACTATCTTAATAGTCTGTAATTATCTCATTGTAGATATACCATAAGCATACATATATATCCCTCACTATTATATATATGTATTAACACAATCTTAATAGCCTACAATTATCACATTGTAATTATATCACAAGTATACATATATATCCACCACCATTATATATATATACTAACACAGCACCCTAAGGATACACCTATAGTGCATTGCATACTCTGCTATCATGTCCCGGTACGTCTCGTACTCAAACAAGGACTATCGGTTCGGAAATGTCCCACGAACCATATAAACAAATCACACATATTGGCGGCGAACATAGTTCACATACCTATGGGTCACGCACATACCTACGCTCCCATAGTCAGCGGACTTATCAACTCACAAATAAGTCTTTCACAGTCCTATGTTCTGAGATACAAGTCAAATATCCCTCCGAAGGTCACTCGGGATAAGACCGTCTCTACACAACCCCCCGCGATAGCAAGCAGCTAGGTATGTCATACACATAATAAAACAATCAAATATGCATTCACGCACCCTATTAAAATATTAGGTATTCACACAACCTTTCATTGTTTTACGTATTCACACAACCTATCATTGTTTTAGGTATTCCCGTAACCTATTATCATTTTTCTATTGGATTATGTATTCCCATATTTATATATATAATTCACACATTCATATATATATATACATATATTCCAATTATTACTACTTCGCTCGTATTAAATACGATCCAATACCAAAATAGCTACATCCCACTATTTAATATAATTTATATAATTATATATCTCACCTCATATATACTTGATTAAGTTCATATTAGTCTCACAAAGTTCCCAACAATTTTTAGTTTCAATTCGGGAAAGTTTCATCACTAATTAAAACTCCAAGGGTATTTTAGACATTTCACAATATATGCCTCAGTAATGAAATTCCTAGTACTGCGTACTACTCTCCATTTGCTATGCGTGGCCACAAACGACACGTAAATCCAAATTCGTATGACAAAGTTATGCTCATTTAAAGTTGTGCTAAAAATCAAATAACTCGTTTCGTCTTCAAGGGTATTTTAGACCTTTTAATTTTTGTGTCTAATTAAAAATATTCCCAGGACAGCGTAATACTCTTCGCTATCTATGTGTGGCCGTGAACGGCACACTAATCCGAGTCCGTATGCCAAAAGTTAGGGCATTATAAAGATTCACCTGAAAGAAGATAAAAAAAAACCTTTCTTAAACACATTCTGCCCAGATTAATAAATTGATGTTTTGAGGCATTTTGGAGCAGTTTTGGAGGAAGCGCGTGAGACAACAAAATGTAGAAAATGCGATTTTCTACAGGGCTACGTGGACATAATCGCCATTAAAGCTCCAAAACCTTCGATTATACCCAGATCTTTTACCCCAAAAACCTCTCAAGATTCATCCTAAATCCACCCAAACTTCATCATTAACAATTTCTTCCAACAATACCACAAATGGAGATTCAAAAACCAAGATCTAATCATGTTATTCACTTCTCAAATTAAGTTATAATCTCACTATTAACCCAATTTCTCACAAAGTTAAATATCCCCTATTTTTTTTTGGGGGGAAGATTGAGTATATAAAAAAACTAAGAATTTACAGAGGAAAAAACCTTAACAAAAGAAAAAGAACCCCAGGGCATACCCCAAAGGCAAACAAAAGAACAAGAAGAGCCAAAAACTAGCCTACTCCATAGTACAGAAGACTATCTTCAGGAATGTTCCAGTACATACAAGCCATCCAGTTTGCATAGTTCCTTCTGTCCTTTTTCCAAGTAAGCACTTTTGCTCGAACCATGTTTTCAATACCCTTCACAATGGAGTCAAGGGAATTGGAGACATGCTTGAAGCATCTAGCATTCCTTTCCATCCAAATACAGTAAATAGTAGTAGTAAAGGATAAGGATCTTATCTTATCGCATAGAGTCTTAGTAGAGTGGTTAATAGTAGCCTTATCCAACTCACTATTTAAATCCATGGAATCCCTATAGCATTGGTTTCTTAGCCACACCTCATGCCATATACTTCTACTAAGGCTGCACTGAGTGAACAGGTGGTCATAAGTCTCCCTCTCATTCCCACATAACTCACACAGGTCATCCACAGAAACCCCCCACTCATGTAGCTTAACTTTAGTGTTGATGGCCCTCCTAACCACCAACCAAGTAATGAAAGAGCATTTGGGGATGCATACCTTACTCCACACAAACTTGCTCCAGTTAACCATAGGCTTATGTGCCTTTAAAAGATCCCAAGCAGAAGCTATGGTGAACTTCCCATTACTAGAGGGCAGCCACACAACAATATCATTAGCATCCTGAATAGTAGGAAGAATAGCATTCTTAACTTCATTCAGCTCCCAAGTCACAGTTGAAGGCCATCTCCACTCCAAGTGGTGGATAAAATCAGAAACTTTTGCTTTTAGATTACTAGCAGAGTCATACACAATGTTTCCCCCATATAAGGGGTGCAGCGGGCCATTAGGGTGCCAATTATCAAACCACATAAAAGCAAGATTACCATTCCCAATGATGGTCTTAATTTTGCTTCTAAACTTCTCTCTGCTCTTGAGGATTTTCCTCCAGCTCCATGATGAATCATTAGGGATACTCAGAGCCCAGATGCTCCTTCCTTTGATCTTATAAATGTTGCACCATTTGATCCATAGGCTGTCCTTCTTACTGCAAAGATTCCACAAGTGCTTAGCCATAGCTGCTCTGTTCCATGTCTCTAGACACTTGATATTTAGCCCCCCCTCATCCAGAGATACACAAATATCCTTCCAAGCAACTTTTGCCCCTTTGCTATTAGCCTCATCCCCTTTCCATAAGTAATTCCTCATAATCTGCTCAATTTTTTTAATGATGCTCTTGGGAAGGATAAAAATGCTTGCCCAATACACTTGGATGCTAAAAATCACAGTCTTCACAAGGAGGAGCCTACCAGCAAAACTCAGGAATTTATTAGTCCAACATCTGGTTCTCATAGTTATCCTTTCCACCAAGTGAGAGCAATCCTCCTTCTTCAACCTAGTTGTGATGAGAGGAACCCCCAGATATTTGAAAGGAGGGGAGCTGTGCTGTATTCCCAGAATAGAGGAGATCTCCTGAATCCCATCCCCATTAACCCCTGCTGTGAAGAGGCTGCTTTTCTCCATGTTGACCATAAGCCCAGTTAAAGAGCTAAAATTAGAAATGGCCTCCTTCACAATGCTGCAAGACACCCTGTCCCCACCAGCAAAAACTATGAGATCATCAGCAAAACTAAGGTGGGTAAGGGCCATCTCCTTGCACCTAGGGTGATAACTGAACAGGTCAGATTCAGCAGCTTTAGAAATAATCCCTGAGAAAGCCTCCATCACCAGCAGGAAAAGATATGGAGAGAGAGGGTCTCCCTGCCTGAGCCCTCTTTTCCCATGAAAAAACCCATTCAGCTCCCCATTCAGACTAATGGAGAACCTGGTAGTAGTCACACACTTGGAGATCCACCCAATGACTTTGGGGGGGAAGCCAACATGAGTCAATAGCTGCATCAGGAAGTCCCAGCTCACAGTATCATAGGCTTTAAGAATATCTATCTTAATTGCACATCTAGGAGGGTTAGAGTCCCTATGATAATTTCTCATTAACTCTTGTAAAAGCAGGATGTTATCAGCAATGGATCTGCCTTCAACAAAGGCAGCCTGATTATTACTAATGAGGTCTGGCATCATCTTCTTAAGCCTGCGAGTGATAACTTTGGAGATGCACTTGTACAAGGTGTTGCAGCACGCTATGGGTCTGAAATCCCTCATACTTCTAGGGGCAGCAACCTTAGGAATCAAAGCCAGGCTGGTACAGTTCCACTGGTTGAAGAAACTACCATTATCGAAGAAGAATTTAATAGCCTCACACACCTCTTCCCCAACAAGCTGCCAATTCATTTTAAAGAAATAACTGTTAAAGCCATCCGGACCAGGGGCCTTGTCAGACCCAATTCCAAACATTGCCTCTTTGATTTCATCATGAGTGACCTCTTTCTCCAAAAACTCAGCTTGAGTAGAGGTAAGTTTATTCTTAATCACCTCCCCCAAAACAGTGTTAGCATCAATACATCGCGACCTATTCCCTAACAGGTTCCCAAAAAATTTCACAGCTTCTCCAGCCACCTGCTCTTTCCCTTCAATTCTCACACCATGATCATCCTCAATGCTCAAAATTTTCCTTCTAGCCACATTTTGATTTACCTTCTTATGAAAGAAAGTATTATTTTGGTCTCCCAGCTGCAGCCACTTAACTCTAGCCTTCTGTCTAAGGAATGACTCCTCCTCATTCCTAAGCTTAGCATATTTGGTTCTCATTGCCTTAGCAGCATCCTGCTTCTCCCTATTAGCACAATCTCTGTCCAGATCACTTTGGATAGCATCAAGCTTAGACTTGGAATCAGCAACCATTGCTGAAATCTTGTTAAAGAACTTCCTATTAAAGTGCTTCAAAGAGGCCTTGACTCTATTCAGCTTCTTGAAGAGCTTCTGCATTGGGTTCCCATCCACTTCAATATCCCAAGCTTCAATGATAGTAGGCATAAACTCATCGTGATTCATCCAGAAGTTGAAGAACTTGAAAGGCTTTGGACTCCAAATAGTAGTGTTATCCAAATTGGTGATTATGGGACTGTGGTCCGAAATTCCACAAGGAAGGGTAATAGCTTGAGAATTAGGGAAGAGAGCAGCCCACCTATCATTGTGTATGACTCTATCAATCCTCGATTGAACATTATTTTCACCCCTCTGATTCCTATTCCAGGTGAACCATAACCCACTATTGACCATATCATCCGCATTTAGCTCATTCAAACAATCATTAAACTCCTCAGCAGCAGCTCTGTCAATACCCAAAACTCCCACTTTTTCCTCCTGGCATCTGACCACATTAAAATCCCCCATTAGAATCCAAGGTCCATCATTAACCACCAACTTATTCTCTCTAAGGAAAGTCCAAAGGCATCTCCTCTGCTCGGGAAGGTTTTCCCCATATATGAAGGTAGCATGGAAGGAGTAGCTGGTACCAATGATATTTACAAGGCAGAACAGGGCCTGTCTATGAGTGTAGATCACCTCAATCTTCAGAATATTTGGGTTCCAGCCCACAATCACTCTGGCCACACCCCCATCCGTGGGGCAATTATGGACATACTCCCAATGATAGAAGCAAGAACTTTTAATAGTCTCCATATTGTTCCTTCTAATCTTAGTTTCCACAAGACTGATAAGGTCTAATCTATTATCCTTGATTAGTTTAACCACTTCCACCTGCTTGTGGGGAGCATTAAGGCCCCTTATATTCCATGTACCCATTCTGGTCATCGAAACTTCTTAACTTTGTTGCCTGATTTCTTCTTCCCTTTCTTGTTACTCCCAGGTAACTCATTGCCTCCACCTTTGTCACCTCCCCTTTCCAGCCCCTTGTCAAGTTCATCAACTGCCTTAATCTTAAGAACCAAGCCAGCTGGAGCAGGAGTGGACATTAGAGGATCTTCATTCTCAGTCTCCAAAATAACAAATGGATTAGGGGAATTTATGCTCTTATCCCCTTCTTCTAGCACTGGCATAGTAACTACCTCAGGGTGCCCTGCTACAGGATCATTCTTGGCAGTAGGCACTAGATTGATCCCTACCTCGGCCTGAACTTCTAATGGTTTTGTTTCCCTCTTGTCATTATGATTCTTCTTGGTAGTGTATTGCACTTGGGTCCATTCCTCTTCTAAGGCCTTCTGAATCTCAGTCTGACTTTTGAAAGGAAACATCATCTCTTTGTTGTTAGTTGCCACCCATGCCTTCTTGGCCTTCTGACAATTGAGGAGATCATGACCAAAAATGCCACATTTGATACACGATGGAGGTTTTTCTTGGTACTCAACTGCAACCACAGCAATGGACCCATCCTCCATTTTAATATCAATGGTCCTTGGGTATTCTCCCATGACTTTTAACTCAACACATATCCTAGCAAAACTGATTTTCTGCATTCCTTCAGTTATAGTATCAGCATACATTGGAATTCCAACTGAGCTGGCCACATAGCTCAGCCCCTCCTCTGTCCATAACTGGACAGGAATGTCATGAAATTTGACCCAAACAGGAATCACAGAAGTGGTGTCTTTGCTGAAAGAGAAGTTTGGAGCCCATTTTTGGATGATAATAGGGTTCCCCACAAAATGCCAAGGGCCATTGTCAATAACCTCATCCCTCATATTAGCATTATCAAACATAAAGAAGTAGAAACCATTGTTGTGACCCACAACCTGTTTGAGGCCAAACTTGTTCCATAACTTATGTGCTATATTGCAAACTAAGGTGTAAGGTAATTTCCTTCCCAGAAAGCATCCCACCATGCTATTCTCCCATTTAGCATAACCATTTGCTGCTATCTCCACTGGAGGGGCCACTATGATCCTGTTATCAGAAATAGAGGGGGGATGATATGTGAGTCGAAGCTTGGGGCATCTTTTAATGGAAACAACATCCTTCCAAGATTTCTCCACAGCTGCGTTCTTGGTGGAGCAAGGAATAGGTCCACTACCAATACAATCCCCTGCTTCTTGCCTTACCCCTCTCATATCTCCATCCCCATTATTGGGGGAATCCTTGCTTTCGTTAATGGCTCTACCATGTTGCAGAACATCCTCATACGAGAACCCTTTATGCTTCATGAATTCCTTGTACATCTCTACAATCTTAGAGTCCTGAATCGTATCTTCTAAGGCAACAATTTGTCCCTCTTCATTTTCATCCTTGTCAATTGAATCTTGAATTTCAATCGGACCAGACTCCATTCCCAGGCCGCTGTCTTGATTGGAGGGAAATCTCACTGCATCAAATGGAACAAATCTAGCAACTTCCATAGGGGGGGAACGCCTCTGGGAGTTCCCATCCGTGTGCGAGGACGTTTGGGAAGGGGTAGGGTTACGAGCCCACCCACCACGAATGGCCGGAGGTAGTTTGTTCATGGTAGCCTATAGGTTAAGGTGGCCGGAGGTAGATTGGTAGGGTAAGGCGGTGGTCGTTTTAGGGTTGTGTTTGGTTGAAGGTTTTTTAGAGAGAAGCGGGAGCATTTTTAAGAAATTATTATAGTTAAATATCCCCTATTAATGGTTATTCTTCATCTTCTTCACCATAAACCCACAAATTTCAATTCAAATTCCTACTTCCAAATTTCCAGAATTAATTAACATAATTACAACTATTTACATCATTAACTACAACTAGAATTAAAGCAAGAAAACACTTGCCTTGGGGGATTAAATCCGACGATCCCATGTCGAAATTCTTGTCCGGATTGCTCTTGTCATCCTTCTTTCCTTCTTCTTCTTTCTCTTTTCTCTCCTCTCTCAACCCTTTGTGTTTTGGAATGACTCATGGCTGCCCAACACACTTAAACCTAGGTTAAAATTCCTCAATCCCGTAATTAAGCCTATTGGCCAATTAAAAATGACTTAAATGCCCCCGTATGGGCTCGATCATGTCTAAAAATGCCCCGAGACCCATTTACTACCCCCGGGTACTCTTTTCCGACTATCTCGACCCTTCCGGACTCAACCGTGCACTCAGAATTGTCATCCGAGATACTTTATAAAATTTTCCAATTTCAACCTCAAAATGCGACACATGTGAAAATTTTCAATAACCCGAATTAATTTGAATTTCTAAATCCCCAAATTTAAATAATAAATTCTACATCTCCAAATTCAATAATTTCTCCAATTTAAATAAATTAAATTTAAATCACCAAATTAAATTAATTTCTCCAAATTTCGTCCTCGAAATTCGGATAAGACTAGTACTCAAAGCTTCAGATATAATCTCGTACACCTTCATCATTTCCCACACAATCTAAATCGTTATGATGTTCTCATTACACTTCTCCTAGAGATACCCCTTAGTTAAACAGTCCCTGCACTACCGTTCAATCCTGTGGACAATTCGCTTTAGTCATCTTATATTAAAATGTTCCATCATATAATGTATCATCTCACATTGGTGCCTACACAACACTTTGAAGCTTCCAACTTCTGACACTACTATGAGCCTAACCACTAACGGCTATAATACTTCCTTTACTGGGGAATACTCCAACATCCCCCTGCGATAACTCCCTTATTTGTTTACTCTTTTGGCACATGAATTTCTACATCTATCGACCGCGGATAATATATAAAAATTTAACTATCTAGGGTGCCCATACACCCTATATGCTGCACATAACTGCCCAATTCAACTTAACGTAATAAACTTGCTATAATTAAGCTTTTCATATTTGTGCTGATTATACAGTGAGGTTATACTAAACTACCCTACCAATTGCAACTTAATTATCATTTAGGTTATCCCACCGATCTACTCGTGGTGAAAGTGTTCCACAAAGTTTTCTCACATCAACACTATACGGCTCTATCGGCCTTAAGTCGTAGTATAATTATCAACTCATCGTTATAAATATATATGTATAATAACCACGGTACCAAACCTATGTCCTATGGCCAAACAACTCCCCACTTCCAACGTTGCGCTAAGTTTCATGCGTGGGATGTCTCGCAAAGCGAAATCCAAACAAGGAACCCTCCCGATGCACTACTACCTAACATTGTTGGTCGTTGAGATCCGTTAGGCCCTCAGTCCATAGCACATACCCCCCAAATCCCCGTCTCTTAACATAAAAGTATATTCGTTCACTCCCATGTTACACAAGACAATATATAATACGGTTCTTTTACTATCACCAGTTTCTTAGCGCGAATAAATCACGAGCTATATCTCTCCGCTCAATAATAAGTTAGTATACCCTGAATCACATCAGTAAATGTCCCTACTCATCGGGATTACATATAACAATGCCAACATATTCTCATATGTCTATTATGAAACACAGTATCAAATATATACACGTATATGCACACTATAATATATATATTCATCCACTGGACCTATATTTTTTTTTTTTTTTGGAGAAGATTGAGTATATAAAAAAACTAAGAATTTACAGAGGAAAAAACCTTAACAAAAGAAAAAGAACCCCAGGGCATACCCCAAAGGCAAACAAAAGAACAAGAAGAGCCAAAAACTAGCCTACTCCATAGTACAGAAGACTATCTTCAGGAATGTTCCAGTACATACAAGCCATCCAGTTTGCATAGTTCCTTCTGTCCTTTTTCCAAGTAAGCACTTTTGCTCGAACCATGTTTTCAATACCCTTCACAATGGAGTCAAGGGAATTGGAGACATGCTTGAAGCATCTAGCATTCCTTTCCATCCAAATACAGTAAATAGTAGTAGTAAAGGATAAGGATCTTATCTTATCGCATAGAGTCTTAGTAGAGTGGTTAATAGTAGCCTTATCCAACTCACTATTTAAATCCATGGAATCCCTATAGCATTGGTTTCTTAGCCACACCTCATGCCATATACTTCTACTAAGGCTGCACTGAGTGAACAGGTGGTCATAAGTCTCCCTCTCATTCCCACATAACTCACACAGGTCATCCACAGAAACCCCCCACTCATGTAGCTTAACTTTAGTGTTGATGGCCCTCCTAACCACCAACCAGGTAATGAAAGAGCATTTGGGGATGCATACCTTACTCCACACAAACTTGCTCCAGTTAACCATAGGCTTATGTGCCTTTAAAAGATCCCAAGCAGAAGCTATGGTGAACTTCCCATTACTAGAGGGCAGCCACACAACAATATCATTAGCATCCTGAATAGTAGGAAGAATAGCATTCTTAACTTCATTCAGCTCCCAAGTCACAGTTGAAGGCCATCTCCACTCCAAGTGGTGGATAAAATCAGAAACTTTTGCTTTTAGATTACTAGCAGAGTCATACACAATGTTTCCCCCATATAAGGGGTGCAGCGGGCCATTAGGGTGCCAATTATCAAACCACATAAAAGCAAGATTACCATTCCCAATGATGGTCTTAATTTTGCTTCTAAACTTCTCTCTGCTCTTGAGGATTTTCCTCCAGCTCCATGATGAATCATTAGGGATACTCAGAGCCCAGATGCTCCTTCCTTTGATCTTATAAATGTTGCACCATTTGATCCATAGGCTGTCCTTCTTACTGCAAAGATTCCACAAGTGCTTAGCCATAGCTGCTCTGTTCCATGTCTCTAGACACTTGATATTTAGCCCCCCCTCATCCAGAGATACACAAATATCCTTCCAAGCAACTTTTGCCCCTTTGCTATTAGCCTCATCCCCTTTCCATAAGTAATTCCTCATAATCTGCTCAATTTTTTTAATGATGCTCTTGGGAAGGATAAAAATGCTTGCCCAATACACTTGGATGCTGAAAATCACAGTCTTCACAAGGAGGAGCCTACCAGCAAAACTCAGGAATTTATTAGTCCAACATCTGGTTCTCATAGTTATCCTTTCCACCAAGTGAGAGCAATCCTCCTTCTTCAACCTAGTTGTGATGAGAGGAACCCCCAGATATTTGAAAGGAGGGGAGCTGTGCTGTATTCCCAGAATAGAGGAGATCTCCTGAATCCCATCCCCATTAACCCCTGCTGTGAAGAGGCTGCTTTTCTCCATGTTGACCATAAGCCCAGTTAAAGAGCTAAAATTAGAAATGGCCTCCTTCACAATGCTGCAAGACACCCTGTCCCCACCAGCAAAAACTATGAGATCATCAGCAAAACTAAGGTGGGTAAGGGCCATCTCCTTGCACCTAGGGTGATAACTGAACAGGTCAGATTCAGCAGCTTTAGAAATAATCCCTGAGAAAGCCTCCATCACCAGCAGGAAAAGATATGGATAGAGAGGGTCTCCCTGCCTGAGCCCTCTTTTCCCATGAAAAAACCCATTCAGCTCCCCATTCAGACTAATGGAGAACCTGGTAGTAGTCACACACTTGGAGATCCACCCAATGACTTTGGGGGGGAAGCCAACATGAGTCAATAGCTGCATCAGGAAGTCCCAGCTCACAGTATCATAGGCTTTAAGAATATCTATCTTAATTGCACATCTAGGAGGGTTAGAGTCCCTATGATAATTTCTCATTAACTCTTGTAAAAGCAGGATGTTATCAGCAATGGATCTGCCTTCAACAAAGGCAGCCTGATTATTACTAATGAGGTCTGGCATCATCTTCTTAAGCCTGCGAGTGATAACTTTGGAGATGCACTTGTACAAGGTGTTGCAGCACGCTATGGGTCTGAAATCCCTCATACTTCTAGGGGCAGCAACCTTAGGAATCAAAGCCAGGCTGGTACAGTTCCACTGGTTGAAGAAACTACCATTATCGAAGAAGAATTTAATAGCCTCACACACCTCTTCCCCAACAAGCTGCCAATTCATTTTAAAGAAATAACTGTTAAAGCCATCCGGACCAGGGGCCTTGTCAGACCCAATTCCAAACATTGCCTCTTTGATTTCATCATGAGTGACCTCTTTCTCCAAAAACTCAGCTTGAGTAGAGGTAAGTTTATTCTTAATCACCTCCCCCAAAACAGTGTTAGCATCAATACATCGCGACCTATTCCCTAACAGGTTCCCAAAAAATTTCACAGCTTCTCCAGCCACCTGCTCTTTCCCTTCAATTCTCACACCATGATCATCCTCAATGCTCAAAATTTTCCTTCTAGCCACATTTTGATTTACCTTCTTATGAAAGAAAGTATTATTTTGGTCTCCCAGCTGCAGCCACTTAACTCTAGCCTTCTGTCTAAGGAATGACTCCTCCTCATTCCTAAGCTTAGCATATTTGGTTCTCATCGCCTTAGCAGCATCCTGCTTCTCCCTATTAGCACAATCTCTGTCCAGATCACTTTGGATAGCATCAAGCTTAGACTTGGAATCAGCAACCATTGCTGAAATCTTGTTAAAGAACTTCCTATTAAAGTGCTTCAAAGAGGCCTTGACTCTATTCAGCTTCTTGAAGAGCTTCTGCATTGGGTTCCCATCCACTTCAATATCCCAAGCTTCAATGATAGTAGGCATAAACTCATCGTGATTCATCCAGAAGTTGAAGAACTTGAAAGGCTTTGGACTCCAAATAGTAGTGTTATCCAAATTGGTGATTATGGGACTGTGGTCCGAAATTCCACAAGGAAGGGTAATAGCTTGAGAATTAGGGAAGAGAGCAGCCCACCTATCATTGTGTATGACTCTATCAATCCTCGATTGAACATTATTTTCACCCCTCTGATTCCTATTCCAGGTGAACCATAACCCACTATTGACCATATCATCCGCATTTAGCTCATTCAAACAATCATTAAACTCCTCAGCAGCAGCTCTGTCAATACCCAAAACTCCCACTTTTTCCTCCTGGCATCTGACCACATTAAAATCCCCCATTAGAATCCAAGGTCCATCATTAACCACCAACTTATTCTCTCTAAGGAAAGTCCAAAGGCATCTCCTCTGCTCGGGAAGGTTTTCCCCATATATGAAGGTAGCATGGAAGGAGTAGCTGGTACCAATGATATTTACAAGGCAGAACAGGGCCTGTCTATGAGTGTAGATCACCTCAATCTTCAGAATATTTGGGTTCCAGCCCACAATCACTCTGGCCACACCCCCATCCGTGGGGCAATTATGGACATACTCCCAATGATAGAAGCAAGAACTTTTAATAGTCTCCATATTGTTCCTTCTAATCTTAGTTTCCACAAGACTGATAAGGTCTAATCTATTATCCTTGATTAGTTTAACCACTTCCACCTGCTTGTGGGGAGCATTAAGGCCCCTTATATTCCATGTACCCATTCTGGTCATCGAAACTTCTTAACTTTGTTGCCTGATTTCTTCTTCCCTTTCTTGTTACTCCCAGGTAACTCATTGCCTCCACCTTTGTCACCTCCCCTTTCCAGCCCCTTGTCAAGTTCATCAACTGCCTTAATCTTAAGAACCAAGCCAGCTGGAGCAGGAGTGGACATTAGAGGATCTTCATTCTCAGTCTCCAAAATAACAAATGGATTAGGGGAATTTATGCTCTTATCCCCTTCTTCTAGCACTGGCATAGTAACTACCTCAGGGTGCCCTGCTACAGGATCATTCTTGGCAGTAGGCACTAGATTGATCCCTACCTCGGCCTGAACTTCTAATGGTTTTGTTTCCCTCTTGTCATTATGATTCTTCTTGGTAGTGTATTGCACTTGGGTCCATTCCTCTTCTAAGGCCTTCTGAATCTCAGTCTGACTTTTGAAAGGAAACATCATCTCTTTGTTGTTAGTTGCCACCCATGCCTTCTTGGCCTTCTGACAATTGAGGAGATCATGACCAAAAATGCCACATTTGATACACGATGGAGGTTTTTCTTGGTACTCAACTGCAACCACAGCAATGGACCCATCCTCCATTTTAATATCAATGGTCCTTGGGTATTCTCCCATGACTTTTAACTCAACACATATCCTAGCAAAACTGATTTTCTGCATTCCTTCAGTTATAGTATCAGCATACATTGGAATTCCAACTGAGCTGGCCACATAGCTCAGCCCCTCCTCTGTCCATAACTGGACAGGAATGTCATGAAATTTGACCCAAACAGGAATCACAGAAGTGGTGTCTTTGCTGAAAGAGAAGTTTGGAGCCCATTTTTGGATGATAATAGGGTTCCCCACAAAATGCCAAGGGCCATTGTCAATAACCTCATCCCTCATATTAGCATTATCAAACATAAAGAAGTAGAAACCATTGTTGTGACCCACAACCTGTTTGAGGCCAAACTTGTTCCATAACTTATGTGCTATATTGCAAACTAAGGTGTAAGGTAATTTCCTTCCCAGAAAGCATCCCACCATGCTATTCTCCCATTTAGCATAACCATTTGCTGCTATCTCCACTGGAGGGGCCACTATGATCCTGTTATCAGAAATAGAGGGGGGATGATATGTGAGTCGAAGCTTGGGGCATCTTTTAATGGAAACAACATCCTTCCAAGATTTCTCCACAGCTGCGTTCTTGGTGGAGCAAGGAATAGGTCCACTACCAATACAATCCCCTGCTTCTTGCCTTACCCCTCTCATATCTCCATCCCCATTATTGGGGGAATCCTTGCTTTCGTTAATGGCTCTACCATGTTGCAGAACATCCTCATACGAGAACCCTTTATGCTTCATGAATTCCTTGTACATCTCTACAATCTTAGAGTCCTGAATCGTATCTTCTAAGGCAACAATTTGTCCCTCTTCATTTTCATCCTTGTCAATTGAATCTTGAATTTCAATCGGACCAGACTCCATTCCCAGGCCGCTGTCTTGATTGGAGGGAAATCTCACTGCATCAAATGGAACAAATCTAGCAACTTCCATAGGGGGGGAACGCCTCTGGGAGTTCCCATCCGTGTGCGAGGACGTTTGGGAAGGGGTAGGGTTACGAGCCCACCCACCACGAATGGCCGGAGGTAGTTTGTTCATGGTAGCCTATAGGTTAAGGTGGCCGGAGGTAGATTGGTAGGGTAAGGCGGTGGTCGTTTTAGGGTTGTGTTTGGTTGAAGGTTTTTTAGAGAGAAGCGGGAGCATTTTTAAGAAATTATAAGTTTTCTTTGGACCTATATTTTTAATAGCTCTCAACTTAAGGTGTTTTCCCTACACGTTCAGTAACTAAAATTTTAAAACCGATGCATTAGCATCCAACTACGTCTCGTCACCGCGGACATAAATTAAGGTCCCTACGTGTAACATCCTGCAACTAAGTTCAAAGAAATTTCTCAATGCACTATTCTTTAGCATTTTCAACAAAATTCGTAGGTCCAAAGCACATAACTTAGATATCACGAATCCTGTCTCTCGACACATTATTTAATTTGCCTATGCCCACGTCTCTCAAGGCATCACACAATACGGTGTTCTAGCTATCACTTAATTCTCAGCACGTAAACAATAATGATCTAAATCTTTAAGCTCAACGGTTGCCTGATATACCTTGAATTACACCGGTAAAAGTCCCCACTCACTAGGATTTAAACATAACGAGACAACTATACTCATCGAAGTCTATGGTATAATACAATATATATATATATATATATATATATATATATATATATATATATATATATATATATATATATATTGACTCGACCTCCTTCGGGTGATGATTCATGAAGTAGAATGTCTTACCCTAGCACAACGAGCACCATAGACTTCCCATACAGTCTACTATTGCTCCAACCCTCGGTATATAGTCACTGCGCAAGATAAAAATATGCTCCCTTTCATATCCCTCAAAAGGAAAAAAAAATCTATCACATAATATACGACACCCTCCTAGTGTCCTCACCTGCTCCCCTGCAGATGGAACTAACGAGAGCCCTGTTACGCGACGACAAAGATATGTACACTATTTTAATATTCACGGCATCTCTACTAAACCCGTTTCACATGTGAATTTAGTATTAACAAACTACTGTCACACAGAACATATCTCAATCACCTCGAGTGGCGGTTCAAATGGTTCTGGGACATAACGCCCTCGTCCTAACCGAACCAAAACTTCTTATAACTATTGCCCCTACTGGGCATCCCATTTCTATCCCCGATTCGCGATAAACACGGTATACACATGTGTTCTTACTCTTTACACATAGGACATCTCTCCATGTTATCTTCCTTGCCTGATCATCGGGTCCCCGATTGCTACCCCCGTTGTCCATTTGGCTTCGCTGGCCCTCTTGGACTTGTTGTTGTCCTCAATGGCCTTGACTGAATCCACCATTACTTGGTAGAAATTCAATTTAATCGAAACATTTAACTGGGTCCCTACTGGGTATGCCATCATGTGGTGCCTCACTAACACCGTTAAATTCAGTCTTTCTTTTCAGCTCAATTTTCAATTCTCAAGATTCACTTCCCATGGAAGCGTTAATATAAACTTGTAACGCACAACCTTGATGATGTCGACACTAGTCATCTTATTCGGATTTTACACTCACGCTTTTGTATTCAACTCACGGGCCCATTAATAACTTATGTACCCTTCATATACTTCGTATCCCTTTCGTCGGGTACAAAGTTCACTAACCAAGTTAACTTCTCTCTCGCGATCAGTTTCTATCTTGCTCACTTGTGATAAGTTTCGAAACTTCATTCGCACCCCTGTCCGAACAACAGATCGAAAATCTAACGATTAAATTGTACTCAAATTTTTCATTTAATCCCATATTCTTCTTATATATAGTGACTGGCTCTTGTCACTTTACGTTGCTCCTATGAGCTTAAAATTTTATTGCCCAAAATTTACTACTGAGTATCGTTGTACTCTACCCTACATAGTTGTCGTTGGATTTCTCCTTCCATTGGTTTATCACACTTCCTCTTTTTTCTGGATTCTTATCTATGGCTCCTCGAAAGAGTCCTTTCGACTTTACCCACCCCTTGCCGACTACGCTGGGTGAGTGTAAGATTTTCACCATTGTCATCCTTGATTGTGCTACGGGAAACTACTGTCCCCGAGATTTTCCTATCATCACTTTTCTAAACAACAATTGTGGTGGCTTCTATCGCCATTACTATTTTCAGATTACTCTATTGCTTCTGCCGCCTTCCTCCTGCATTCCTTCTAACGGTCCCCGTTGATTGCCCTATAATGTTCGGTGTCCGAAACCTAACCGCACTCGTACATAAATCACATCAACTATACTTGATAGCAGGAGAACGAAATCACATACGTAGATGAATTCGACAATCCTATCATAAGGCTCTACATCAAAGAACGCTAAACTGAAACGTGAAAAGCCATACAGATCCTAAGGACACTAGAACCTGATGCTCTGATACCACCTGTGACACCCCGCCCAAATAAATACCGGGTGATCAGTCCTATATCAAATTTAAAACATGAATCTCAGGGGTTCATTCTTAGCATCACTGTCGAAAACTTTTTAAAACTTTACTCACCACCTAGTATTCAAAAAGACTGATGTCAAATTTTATCTTTTTATTAAACAATTAAATATCCATGCTGAATAATAAATAAACAATACATCCAAACCATGAGTCTAAAACAGTACTAATGACCAAATGACATGCCGAATAAGCAATCAGCTCAAAATCCCAATAATAATAATTCAATAAATGAATACATAAACCAAATACTGAGTCTAAAAGTAAAAAGGGGAAACATGATCTGAATGAATCTACAACTGAGATAAGAATCCTACTCTAGGAATAAAGAAATGATACGTCTAAATCAAATCCTGCAACCATCCACAATGTTGCAGCTGCGTAACCCTGGAATAGATAAGTCAACTATGGCATCCCTGTGGCTGGACACCTGTTAATATACATATACGTAGACAAGAGAGAAGAAGTACAAGAAACGGGTCAGAACCCGATTTATAAAAATGTTTAGCAAGTATTTTATTGCAATAAATGAAATGCGTAGTATATAATGTTCATAATTGCTTTTACGGTCCCACTCTTTTGAGGACAATCTCACCTCTCTTCTATAGTGCACACCTATCGCATTCATTTATTCCGCCTAGCCATCTGACACACTTCTAACTTGAAAAAATGCTTATCCTTCTAGTTACCCCTCGTAGTAGTATATCATATTTGATCTCAACAATTATCATTTTTAAATAAGTGTTATCACACTAAAGTCAAGTATTTACTATTTACGTTTATATAAGATTTCACTATCTTAATAGTCTGTAATTATCTCATTGTAGATATACCATAAGCATACATATATATCCCTCACTATTATATATATGTATTAACACAATCTTAATAGCCTACAATTATCACATTGTAATTATATCACAAGTATACATATATATCCACCACCATTATATATATATACTAACACAACACCCTAAGGATACACCTATAGTGCATTGCATACTCTGCTATCATGTCCCGGTACGTCTCGTACTCAAACAAGGACTATCGGTTCGGAAATGTCCCACGAACCATATAAACAAATCACACATATTGGCGGCGAACATAGTTCACATACCTATGGGTCACGCACATACCTACGCTCCCATAGTCAGCGGACTTATCAACTCACAAATAAGTCTTTCACAGTCCTATGTTCTGAGATACAAGTCAAATATCCCCCCGAAGGTCACTCAGGATAAGACCGTCTCTACACAACCCCCCGCAATAGCAAGCAGCTAGGTATGTCATACACATAATAAAACAATCAAATATGCATTCACGCACCATATTAAAATATTAGGTATTCACACAACCTATCATTGTTTTAGGTATTCCCGTAACCTATTATCATTTTTCTATTGGATTATGTATTCCCATATTTATATATATAATTCACACATTCATATATATATACATATATTCCAATTATTACTAGTTCGCTCGTATTAAATACGACCCAATACCAAAATAGCTACATCCCACTATTTAATATAATTTATATAATTATATATCTCACCTCATATATACTTGATTAAGTTCATATTAGTCTCACAAAGTTCCCAACAATTTTTAGTTTCAATTCGGGAAAGTTTCATCACTAATTAAAACTCCAAGGGTATTTTAGACATTTCACAATATATGCCTCAGTAATGAAATTCCTAGTACTGCGTACTACTCTCCATTTGCTATGCGTGGCCACAAACGGCACGTAAATCCAAATTCGTATGACAAAGTTATGCTCATTTAAAGTTGTGCTAAAAATCAAATAACTCGTTCCGTCTTCAAGGGTATTTTAGACCTTTCAATTTTTGTGTCTAATTAAAAATATTCCCAGGACAGCGTAATACACTTCACTATCTATGTGTGGCCGTGAACGGCACACTAATCCGAGTCCGTATGCCAAAAGTTAGGGCATTATAAAGATTCACCTCAAAGAAGATTTAAAAAAAAAAAACTTTCTTAAAAAGTTTTTCCACATTCTGCCCAGATTAATAAATTGATGTTTTGAGGCATTTTGGAGCAGTTTTGGAGGAAGCGCGTGAGACAACAAAATGTAGAAAACGCGATTTTCTACAGGGCATTGCGGACAGAATCGCCATTAAAGCTCCGAAACCTTCGATTATACCCAGATCTTTTACCCCAAAAACCTCCCAAGATTCATCCTAAATCCACCCAAACTTCATCATTAACAATTTCTTCCAACAATACCACTAATGGAGATTCAAAAACCAAGATCTAATCATGTTATTCACTTCTCAAATTAAGTTATAATCTCACTATTAACCGTAAAAGCAATTATGAACATTATATACTACGCATTCATTTATTGCAATAAAATGCTTGCTAAACATTTTTATAAATCGGGTTCTGACCCGTTTCTTGTACTTCTTCTCTCTTGTCTATGTATATGTATATTAACAGGTGTCCAGCCACAGGGATGCCATAGTTGACTTATCTATTCCAGGGTTACGCAGCTGCAACATTGTGGATGGTTGCAGGATTTGATTTAGACGTATCATTTCTTTATTCCTAGAGTAGGATTCTTATCTCAGTTGTAGATTCATTCAGGTCATGTTTCCCCTTTTTACTTTTAGACTCAGTATTTGGTTTATGTATTCATTTATTGAATTATTAATATTGGGATTTTGAGCTGATTGTTTATTCGGCATGTCATTTAGTCATTTAGTACTGTTTTAGACTCATGGTTTGGATGTATGGTTTATTTGTTATTCAGCATGGATATTTAATTGTTTAATAAAAAGATAAAATTTGACATCAGTCTTTTTGAATACTAGGTGGTTAGTAAAGTTTTAAAAAGTTTTCGACAGTGATGCTAAGAATGAACCCCTGAGATTCCTGTTTTAAATTAGATATAGGACTGATCACCCGGTATTTATTTGGGCGGGGTGTCACAGTTGTGTCTCGTCCGACTTAGATATAGACCCATGCATTCTAAAAATTGAAAGAAAATTAGGTGTTCCCTCTGAGTCGGTGCACGCAAGCTATGCTTTGAGTAAGCATCACAGGGATCCCTTTTCGAGTAGTCACGATGAGTCTCCCGATCTTTCCTTTATTTATGGGCTAGGTCCCAACTTATTCCGGTTGTTGGTATATGACAGGAAGACGGGAGTGACAAGGAGAGCATCGAACCCCGTGAGTGGGGTCGGGTGAGTTTGTGGAGAGATGAGAGGTCGTCGCACCCCCGACGCGTATGGGGTGATTGTTATTGTATTTTTGAGTCATGCATGAGTGTCATATAGTGTCTTGTTGCATTTTAATAATTTGTTTGTTTTATTTTCTCGCACTTTTTATTCGCTTTGAGTTAGATTTTAGTCCTTTTTGCTCGAGGACAATGCAAAAGTCTAAGTTAGGGGGTGACAAGTGCGTATTTCTAAAACTTCACAAATTTTCAAAAATGCCTTGAAATTTCAAAAAAAAAATCATAAAATCTTGAAAAACCCAAAAATATTTTTGTTCATATTAAATGAAAATTGGAATTCAATTTTTTCGAAAATATCATTAAAAGTCGGTGTAAAGTCTCAAGTTGTAAAATTCAAATACACAATGCCGAAATTGACCAAAGATGGAAATTGTGCGAAAATTGACGACTTAACGAATAAGTGTGGATATTAACAAACCCGGTGAGATTCGAGCCTTTCATCTTTGTGAAAACTATAAATCAATCCGAGTTAATTATTAACTCAAAGTTCTTTTCAGTGTCAAAAAAGTCATCGAGGATCTTAATCCTTTCATTTTGATCGGTTTTGATAAATGTGTGTGATATTGCCGTACAAAGCGCGCTACAAATCTCTAAATTAAATTAATCTCAAGACGCATATGGTAATGCAATTAGTATTTTGGACAATGAAGTAGGCCATCGTTTGTTACCCAAAAATATTATCCATAAAAAGATGTGAAAAATTATCCCTTTGATAACCCAAATTGAGCCGAATAACAGTTATCCTTTTCGCTTGACAACCCGAAAAACCCAAATAGCTCGGAATTGCGAAAAATGAAAAAATTCAGAATTTATGTCCGAAAAGTTCATATAAAGGGGCAAGAAAAAAAATAGATATGCTAAAAAAAATAGCAAGAAAAGAAAAGAAGTGAAAAACAGAAAAAAAAAATAGAGAAAAAGAAGAAAAAAATGAGCAATAGCCCGGAAAAAACACAAATGGACATCTTAAATGACTTTTCCAATTCCAACCTTCCCTACCTCTTTCATTTCACCCAATATACCTTAAAACCTGAAAAAGCCCTAACCGAGTCTAAATTGCGAAATTGGTTACCGCGTCGAGAGCTAATACACCAAAAGATAATAAAAGAGATTGAATGCACGAAAAAGACGCAATGTTCTCGTTTTTAAAACCTTAATCCGTTGATGAGATCCTATCACTATAAAATTTTCGTATTTCTACTTGTATGCGTGACTTTGCGTCCATTATATTTACTCTTTATATCACGTATACCGAGAGAATAGCCACATTCCGAGTGATTCGTTTGAGAGATCATTCCATGAGAATTTGAAATCAAAACGAATTTTCGAATAAGTAATGTAATGGTCAATCGGTGGAAATCCGCTGTTAAATTTCTGGCTTCACACACACACACTACGGTTTGAGACTTGTAAATATGATTTGATGATGACTATTTTCTGGGAAAGTTTGAATTAGACAATTTTTACGTATTTTGAATCTTCTTTGAGTCGAATTTTGTGGGTACATTCTCTGTAAACCCTCACGAGACACAACTCGTCCTACTAGGGTGGCCTTGGGGTTTAAAGGCTTGTTATATACGCTAAATACAATCGCTTGCTCGCGAAAAAGGTATTCTATCCCAATAAAATATTTTTCAAGAGTTAAGCCTTGCTAGGATTCTTTTACATTACTCGGGATGCGCAAAGTTCTAAGTTAGGACGGTTTGATTAGGCATAAATTCTTCCCAATTTATCCCTTTAATTTAGTTACTTTTAGCACCTCGATCAACGTAATCGATTTGACTTTATCTCATCATCTTGCTACTGACTTATCCTAACGAGTACACAGAGTTTCTGGTATTTCGTATTGATTTTACAGGTATTTGATGTCAATTAAAGGAAGAAAGAAACCGAAAGAATTGAGAAAGAAAAGAAGGAAAGTCAAAAGGGAAAAAGTGTAATTTCTACCAGAAATTCGGATTAGGCACTTAAAGAGAAGTTGAAGATATCAAGTTCATGAGCACATAGGAAGAAACAACACCTCAATCGGAGTCCCCGGTGAGAAAGATATGAACAGTCAAAGTTGGAGAAAATAAAGTCAAAGGCAGACCAATCCGTAGGAAGACCGGACCGGTCCGCAGGGCCACATTCCAGAGAACCCCGGACCGAAGGCAAACCGAAGGTGGAAGAAAAATAAAAGAACCGGTCCGCACTAAATCGATCCGCCCTACAAATAAAAGAATTGGTCCGGATTCCAGGCAGACCGATCCGCAGGAGTCCCGGACCGGTCCGGATGTCGAGTTTTAATTTTGTTATGGAGAGTCCTAGTGCAGCTAAAATCCTGAAACTTTGTAGGGTATATAAACCCGAATTATTATCGTTTTTAAGGGGGAGAATTAATATAATTTTCCATTCTTTTCATAAAACCCTAGTTTAGAGATAGTTTATTCTTTTAATTTCAAGATTGAAGATTATTAAGATTTCTGTGATTACAAGTGTTCTTAATTGCTGCTTTTAATGCTTTGGTAAGATTAGTGAGTTATTTCCTCTGTTTAATTCCTTTCTACATCATTCCACAAATTTTTCGTAGTTTAATCATGGTTTTCTGCAATTCAAAAATCGTTTTCATTACTTTCATCATGGTAGGCTAGACCTTTCAAGGTCGGGATACATGAACCTAACTTGATGTGATAGTTGCATGTGTATAACAGTAATCCTCTGAATTTAGTGATTTATTACGATCGTATTGCGTAGGAACACGACAATTTTAGATGTTTGGATCTCGTTTTCTTCTGGGTAACCGGGATGCTTTAGAATGCAATTCGAGTGTAACTATCGAAATACCGATTTACTCGTCCTCTGATTAAGTATGATGTGGGCTTGAACCTCGTATACGTAATGCTTGATAGTACTAAATTCTGGGTCTAATTAATCATTTAAATTTACGATTAGTATTTTATCTGCAATACACTAGGGTTGGGGGATTGTATTCCCGTCCTGTTTTTCTCATCACATAGTTTAAAGTTTTAAATCAGTATTCATCAGTATTTTAGGTAATTTTGTACAATTGCATCTTTTCATAATTTCATAATTGCACCTAGTATAGTCATTCCACAAACCAAATCAATTTTCTTTTTCCTTTAGAGTCAGAGTTAGGATTTCCTTATTTATCCAATGTCATCTCAATTCCATTGTCCTATTTCCCTGAGGATACGATCCCGACTTACCGGGTTTATTACTAATGCGACAGGCTTGCACTTGAGCCTAGAGTGTACGCACATTAGAGACACTTTCTGAGTCGCGTCAACCTCTCCTCCACAGTGAAAACATAGGAAATCACACAAGCAACTGTCATAAGTTGTGAGTCCACACACACCTCGGTATCCACCTAACAATTTAGGAACCACATAATACGGAGTCTACCGTATATAAACAGATCAGGCATGGTATCTACCGCAAGAAATAATTCCCACAAAGATAATAAACCTTACTGCCCACAAACTAGATCTCAAAGCATAATATAATGAATCTTGGATCTAAAGTTGTTTAGGTGTAAACATAGGGTTTGGATAAAATCGAAGAGTTTTTTTTTATAGAGTTTGGGAACTCAAAACATAAGAATTTCTCTCTCCATAAAATATTGCTCTGCACTCCTATTTATAGGAGGTTTTCCAAAATCGACATAATGATGAAAAGCAGTTTGGAAAATTTCGAATTGATAAAAAATTTGCATGCTTGTTCAAATGACTTTTTACCTCGTTCGAACGAAGTATAGCATCTTGTTCAAACACGTATCCAATAAGATATCTAACGAAATCCCAACGAGGACTAAAGTTGGTTCGTTCGAAGTTCAATGAAATTTATTCTAATGAGGTACCATATCTCGTTCAAATGACATACCATAACTCGTTCTAATGAAGTTGCGAGAAAAATACGAAAAGGGATAAAATCATTTTAAAAACAAATTATAAAATCCTAAAACCCAAATATAAAATATCCAAGTATTAAAATATGTATGCATCCATATCTGAGAGATCCTCAAAACATGAAGACGAAACATGGCACTAAACATGACATGGTGATGTGTTGTTTTAAGTTTTCTGCTATGTCTTTAAGAAACCAGGGGCTTGAAAGGTCAACAACTCAAGTCCTAACCTATGACTCAAAAAGTTTTGTCCAAACACGGAATAAAGACAAAATACATAAAAATGGACTCCATCCAAAATTATTCCTTATAAAGATCCCCCTTAGGCTATTCCGGGATAAGATTAAAAATAAAACTTATGTGGGCCATCAAGATCATCTAAGAATTAATCCTCAGCATCAAAAGAAAAAAGTACAACTCGGTCGACACTTAAACACGCCTTAAAATTAAAAGAGAATATAATAATATATATAATCTTTATAATAATAAACTCTCCCTATATCTAACGATCCCAACCTAGGTAAGACATCTACCCCTAAGATAAAGATCTCCTCCTAAAACTAAAGTGAAAGATACCATTTCTCCCCTTTTTATTTAGGAATCGACAAAGAAATAATGCATAGTAAACTCTTTCTCCCCCATTAACCATATGTTGCCCAAAATGTGAGAATATGTGATGTGAATTGGAAATATATAAGAAAGAATAACATTATGCAATGTTGTAACGTGCAACAAACACAACATGGCAACATAAGCACAAATAATCCAAACAGTGATTAATTAATACCTATATTTATACAAAAATGATATCAACTTGAATACACAATGAAGCATGAGATACCAATATAAACAAGCAACAAGAGATACCAATATGATCATATAGCTTGACAATTTAATTTAACGATAAAGCACAAGGCAAACAAGGATTAAATACAAACATAAAGACTCAAAAATAAACGATACCATATATAAAAACATGCAAAATATACCAACGACACATAGGCGTATATATATATATAGTGAGAGGTTCAGAAGTGAACATAAAAGATGAACATTTTAATGAACCTTAACAAAAAACACCTAACATTCAATCAATTTTAATTCATATGATGTATTTGGTCTTCGCCAGCTCAATGAAAACTCATGTGACACACGTGTTTTTCAATACACCCGTGTTGCACGCGTGTCATGCGCATGTCCATTGCCACTGGCACGGACCAATTATATATATATATATATATATATATATATATATATATATAGAGAGAGAGAGAGAGAGAGAGAGAGAGAGGGAGGTATAAACAACCACGAAATGACATAAAACACATAAGCATTACATATTGGCATAGTATTGATGTGCCTAAACATGTAGGATGGAGTAAAAGGGCGTTAACTAGAAGCAAATAAAAAATGACCCAATCACTCGAAATATCTAAGGAGTTATGACTGCATTAACTTTATCAAATAGAGATTTAGCCTCGTAGTAAAAGATAAAGTGAACTCATAATGGACAAACAAACTCAATGCACACTAGCCTAGAAAATATTAATGATTCTCAAATCAATAACATCAAAGTCTAGAAGGAACTTTATTAATTGGCTCATTTGTATGAACTGGGGACTCGATGAGTCTAATTTGCTTATAGACTAATTTGTGCGGGTATCCATTTCTTATCTATTTTTGGGTTGTAAGTCCTTCATGTTTTTACTATCCTTAGGTTAATTTCGTCTACGAAATTGGATCCTAAAGGGGTATGGCCCCTTTTTTTCTTGTATATTCTTTAATTTTATAGTATTCTTCATTACCAAAAAAAAAAATAACGTCAAACATGAAATAACTAGGACTCATTGTTCAAACACACTGATCTTCAACTTACAACACCCTTAAAATTATTGATATATCATTTTCACTCTCATTTTGAAGATACCAATTTAATAAAAGAATCAGTGAAATAAAATTTAGTCTTGGCAATATTTTCGTTTCTTTGCCTCTTAATTTTTCAGGCTCTTGCCAACAGTGGCCTTTCACGTAAGGAAGATTTCTCCCTTCGTAGCCCTTTTCGTACACACTCATATTTTTTAATAAAAATAGTAAACTCACGGGCAATAGTTCTTACATGCACAAGCCCCCCAATCAAATATATATGTATATAACAAGATTGTTAGGAGAATATCTCACTTAGCTCATGTAACATATGAAGTTAAAATCTAAAAGAGCTTGTTCATGTATGTGAAGAGGCATATGCAAAGTGAATCCATTAAGAAAGTCATTTTCAAATTACTCCATGTAAGCATGATTAATAACAATATAAGCATTGAAAATCATAATCAAATGTCCCAATCATATGGAAACATGGAATGAAATAGATTCAAACATGTTAATATGCCGCAAAAAATGTGTAAAACTAAACTACACATAAAAAAAAATCTTTTTGAGTTTCTAAACATTTTTCAAAATGATACCAATTTAACACACATAACTCAAAAGACAAGTAAAATCTTTTTTTGTTTTTCTCAATAAGACCCAATAAAGAAAAAATCAAAATTCGAGGAGTGTATTACCACGGCTAGATTCTCTATCAGCTTGGATGGGCGTTTACATGGTTTCTTTGAGGGGAAGAGGGGGCTGAGACAAGGTGATCCTATCTCTCCTTTCTTATTCCTGCTTGTTATGGATACTTTCTCGTGTATTATGGACAAGGCTTGCCTCAATCCGGAGTTCAGTTTTCATCCTAGATGCAAGGAGGTGGGCCTTAATCATCTTTGCTTTGCGGACGATTTGATCATTCTGTGTGGTGGCGACCCTGCTTCGTGTAGCATTGTGAAGAGGGCTATTGTGGCCTTCTCTTCGATCTCTGGCCTTCACCCCAATATTAACAAATCTAGTTTCTATTGCTCTGGGGTCGATGTCGATGGGGTGAACAGGTTGGGGGAGATTTTTGGCTTCTCCCATTGTTCCCCTCCCTTCATGTATCTTGGGGTTCCTCTTATCACTACTAGGCTTAAAGCTGTGGATTGTAAGAAGTTGATTGATAAAATTACGGGGAGGATTAAGTGTTGGACTAACAGGTTCCTCAGTTTTGCTGGGAGACTGCAGCTCATCAATTCGGTCTTGTTTGGTATTCAGGTCTACTGGTCTTGCCTGTTCATTCTGCCGAAAGGGGTTATTAGAAGAATCGACCAACTTTTGAAGGACTTCTTGTGGACGGGTTCTGATTCCAAACATACGGGGGCGAAGGTGTCGTGGGATGATCTGACGTGCAGTCATGAGGAAGGGGGGTTGGGCATAAAGAATGTGGAATTATGGAACAGAGCTGCTATTCTTAAGCTTCTGTGGAACCTCTGTAGTAAGAAGGATTGCCTATGGGTCAAATGGTGTAATGTGTATAAGATCAAGAATAGAAGTATTTGGGCCATTAGTATTCCAAGTGATTCTTCTTGGTGTTGGAGGAAAATGATGCAGTTGAGGGAGGTGGCCAAGCCTCTTATCAGGTCCAATATTGGCAATGGCGAAGATACCTTTGTGTGGCACGACAACTGGCATCCGTTAGGTCCTCTTTTTGATCGTTATGGGGGAAGACTTATTTACGATGCGGCTAGCAATCACAAAGCTAGAGTGGCGGACTTTATTCATGGGGAGAGATGGAGGTGGCCTTCTTCTGTTACTTGGGAGCTTTTGGAGATTAGGAATGCTGAGCTGCCGAGTATTCGCCAAGGGGTTAGTGATGAGGTGGTGTGGAATTCCAATCGGGATGGTTTCTCCATTGGGGCAGCGTTTGCGGCTCTTACTATTGCTCGTCCTGTGTTCAATTGTCATAAGTTGATTTGGAATAAGAATAATATACCAAAATGTGCTTTTAGTTTATGGATCATATGTAGGGGTGCTCTACACACGAGAGATAAACTGTTTAGCTGGGGTATTTCCAACAGTAACTTGTGTTGTACTTGTGGCGAGGAGGTGGAGAACCGGGAACACTTGTTTGTAGAGTGTAAAATTGCCAAAGAGGTTTGGCGCGAGGTCAGATTTAAGAACCAGGAGGACAGAGAGGCACTTAACTGGGAGGACGAGCTGGGGTTTGCTAATTCCGAATATGTGGGCAAGAGCTTCTATAATAGACTTAGGTGTATTTCCTTTTCCACCACTATCTATTGTCTTTGGTTGGAGAGGAATGCGAGATTTTTCCAAGGAAGGGCCAAGGATTGTGAGATGATTGTCAGAGATATTGTTGCTATGGTTTGTGCGAGGGCCTCTAAGTGGAAGAACAATAGGAGAAGCTTCACCAACTGGATGGCATGTATGAACTGGGACATCCCCGAATCGGTGTTATCTTAGTTGATTTGTTTTGTGTTTGGTAGTTTGTGTCCTTTGGGGTATGCCCCTAGGACTGTGGTTCCCCCTTGTTTATTGTTTGTAAATTGCTTTCCTGAGGTCTAATATACATAATTTTTCCCAAAAAAAAAAGAAAAAATCAAAATACAAAAGATAAACAACATACAACTAGTAAGCAGATATAACATGAAGTACAAAAGCTAGTGTATGAAAAACATGCAAGCAATCACCCATAAGATATAGCATGTAAAGATATATGTGTGAGCATGTGAGAATCAACCTGTGTAACATTTAGTGCCACCAAAATGGATTTTCTAACCCAAATAACTCATCGAGTTTTTGGAACCATGGGTACACTTGACTTCAACTTCCTAGGGTATTTTCTAAGATCATAACAAAACTCAATAAGGTGACCTTTCCTACCACAAAGAGAACATGTGTAAACACGAGAAATGTTACCTATGGGTTCACCTTTTATAATGTCTTGGATTTTGGTTGACACTCTTAAACAAACGTTGGTTTGGCTTTAGCAGTGGAACCATTCAACTTATTGAAGACAGTACAAACACTACTTGAGTCTCTTAAATCATCTTTTAACTTGAAAACTCTAGACTCAAGCAAAGATTTAGACTCTTCAAATGTTATGGACTCTTTCTTCAAATTATTAATAATTCCTAAAAGGTTATCTTACTACCCCTCAATGTAAGCAAACTTATCCCTAAGAATCTTTCCCCGTGTTAGTTTTTATTTTAAAAGGGGGTGGAGTTATTGGATTGGTTGTTTTAGTCTGTGCCAGCTTGAAAATGGAGTACAATTTCATTATTGACCTCAGTAGTTAATTGAGGTCTAGATGCAGTTGATTTAGCTCGTGTCAAATAAAAAAATGATGGACATACATTCTAGAGACCCCATAATTAGTTAGGGTCTTGTCACGGGTTATTTGGTGAACTATTAACCCTATAAATAGTTGGGGGTCAGTCTCGATTTTTATATTTTTGTGTATTAGTGACCATGTAGTTAGTTGGAGGCTACTTACGAATTTTTTTATGATGATGTTATTATGGGCCTTGGGTATACTAGTGGTATCTTAACTAATGAGGAACTAGCAGGTTTCTAAAAGATGTCATAAAAGCTTATAATGAAAATAACACCAGTAATGTTGTGGCAAGGTATTGTACATTTAACTTAAAACTGTCGATTTATTTTTTATATACATGATTGTCAAATTCATTACTTAGGTTATATATTTTTTTATCTTGTAGTGGTATTATCTCGTCATGTTGTTTCTAGGTGATCTTGCAGCACATCAGACTTAGCATCCTTTCTCACAAGCACTGAGTCATCATTCATGTCACCACCAGTTAAAGATGTAGGTGTTGGAGTTTGTCTTTATTTTGCTTCTTATGATTAATGCGGGATTGATCTTTTACCTCATGAGATATTGTACTCAATTTATTTATATTTTGGTTTTGGATACATCATTTTAATATGTATTGCTTTTTTATTATTAAGTCATACCTTATCATTTATATTTTATAGTTAGTGGTGGTGATTGACGCCCAATCTATGTTTATTTACATTGAGGATTTTCCAATCGCAATCTACTTTTTATATTTATTCATTGTTTCCTTTTCATGCTGTTGATGGTGTTTAATTATTTTAACAACCTGTAGAATTCAATAGTTATACTTGATCAATATAAATAATAAAATATATGGGGTGTCACAATTGGTATCACAGCGTGGTCCTATGCAATGTAGGTTTCATAGGTCCATTCTAGTCGTCCACATAGAGTTACTTAATACGTTGGTTTTCTTTGTATTCTTATCATACAATTTGTAGTACTAATAAGTGAAATTACAATGGTTCCTATTGAGTCGATAAATTAAATTAATTTAAAATTTTAATTATTTTAAATTCTAATCCCAGTTAATTATTTATCTTAAGTTGATTTATTAATTCAAATTTAAATTAATTAAAACATTGTAAATATGGTGCAAATTAAATAACTTATTCATGTCCATGAGCTTCTCACAAAGAATATCTCTTTTAGTTTGAACAGTTCACAATAATTCAATTTCATCTTTAAAACACAATTTTTTTCACGAATTTTAACTCTTTTTGCAAACTTCAAAGTCAAATGAGTTAATTTTTCAGCACGGTTATGAAGCTCGTTAAGCTCATTCGAATATGAAATTGTCATCATCGTTAAATGCATTGGATAATTTATTACTATAATGACCCATCAAGAGAAACAAACAAAACTTTGAGAGAGAGAGAGAGAGAGAGAGAGAGAGAGAGAGAGAGAGAAATAAACCAAACAACCCTAAAAATAGCACGCAACAAGGATCTATATGATAACTTAATGTCCCCTCTCTGATACCAATTTGAAAACGATGTTATAGGCCCGAAGGGTTCTAATACGAAAAAGGGTGCAAAATAAATAAACCATCTATTTTTCACATTTTCAATTTTAAAGTTCAATTAAACGAGTTATGCAAATCAAACTTATCCCAAGTTTTAAACAAGTTGATTAATAGATTAACCAATTTTATCTTAACCTAAGCATGGATCTAGGTGGGCACGGGATAAAATAAGTAATCCATCATGACGCCCAGTATACGAGGAGAATACAAATGGAAAAAACCTCAAACGACCGAGCCAAACAAATTCACTATGAAAAGGAATTACAAACGTCGACAGATGACTTACACAACGACTTGACGCCCTCACAAGCCTCGACGCATCTTCGATCTTTAACCTCTCCTCCACAATGACAATGTAGGAATCCACCCACGTAACTGCCACAATGCGTGAGTCCACAAATGCCTTAGTATCAATCTAACAACTCAGCAATTGTCACACAATATGGAGTCCACCGTCTGTAAACAGATCAGGCATGGAATCCACCGCATGAAACAACTTTCATAAAGAGGTGAAGAATAAACCTTGGTTCCCACAAACTAGATCTCATAGCTTAATATTATGAATCTTAGATAAAAAAACTGCTTGGGTGTAAATAAAGGGTTTGGGCAAAAATGAAGAACTTTTTGATAGAGTTTGGGAACTCAAAACATAAGAATTTCTCTCTCCATAAAATGTTGCTCGGCACTCCTATTTATAGAAGGTTTTCCAAAATCGAGATAAGGATGAAAAGGAGTTTGGAAAATCTTGAATTTATAAAAAAAATCGTAGGCTCGTTCAAAGGACTTTGTACCTCATTCAAATGAAGTATAGCATCTCGTTCGAACATGTATCTAACGAGATATCAACGAGGGCTAAAGTTCATTAATTCGAAGTTCATTGGAACCTGTTCTAACGAGGTACCATATCTCGTTCGAATGACTTACCATAAGTTGTTCTAATAAAGTCGAGAGAAAAATATTTTTCTATCAAAAAATATTAAAAGGGATATAATCATTTTAATAAAATCCTAACATCCAAATACAAAATATCCAAGGATCAAAATATTTATACATCTATATCTGAGAGAACCTTGGAACGTGAAGACAAAACGTGGTATTAAACATTGCATGATGATGTAAATCTTTTAACTTAGCCGCTACACCTTCAAAAAATCATGTCATAGGCTTGAAAGGTCAACAACTCAAGTCCTAACCTATGACTCAAAAAGTTTTGTCCAAACACGGAATAAATCCAAAATAAATTCAAATTGACTTTATCAAAAAATTATCCTTACATCACTTGTTGGTGCACTTATGCAATGAAGTGCTTCTTTGCGTCCCAGTAAGATATCGATGGATATACTCATTTGAAACGTATACTTGCCAATATAAGTTGATAATAGTTAATTTACTATAATTAATTTAATATATGGGTTGTTGAATTTTAATAACTTTAATATATAGGTTGATGAAAGTTTTCAAGGAGTATGTTATGAATAGGAGGTACATTGATGGATCTATCGCGGAGGAATACATTACTATGAAGGCACTAGGGAATATATGATTGACCCTAAAATTGTATATGATGAAGATAAGTTCGCCAATAAGGGTAGTAAAGTCATGGGAAAATGAGATAAACTCACAAGTTTATAATATGAGCAAGTGGCTCATTATATGCTTGAAACCCACGAAGGTGTCAATGAATGGAGATTGTAAGTTCGTGTTGTAGTTTTACTTCGTGTTGTTATCTAATATACATGATCACCTTCTTGATGAATTTTCCAATTCAATGTAGAAAATACAATGCATCCGGACACAACAAAAAACGAAGGACGGTTTCACATTTAGACAGTGAATTTAGACTTTGGGTTTCCCATGAGGTAATTATTACGTCAAACGTACCTTATTAAATGATAAATAATTGCAAGCTTTAAAAATAATCTAGTTAACTTATGTAATCCATAATTTTAATTTTTGAAGTAGGCTGACACCACATCAAGGCTTGATTTTCTCGCTAATGGACCCAATTTCATGACAAGAAGTATCGGCAGTGGAATGGTTACTTCGTTACAAAATAGTGGCATTTCATATAAGGCTCTTACATATTTCAGGGAGAGTGACAAAGACAAAAACCTCGTTGAAGCAAAAATGACTTACTATGGTGCAATTTAAAACATTTTTGAATTAGAATCTATATATATCAAAGAGGTTGTGTTTTTCTGTCATAGGGGAAAAGTTAAGGACAAAAATGCTTGTAAAGTCGATTCGTCCACCAATCTACTAATGATAGACTTGTCAGAGATGGAGATCAAGGAGCATATGAATAATGAGTCGTTTGTTTGTGAATTTGAAAAGCCCAAGCAAGTGTTTTACTCGGAGTATATCAACAATGAACCACGGTCAGTCGTCTTACACGGACAAAGAGTCTCACCATTAGTGTGGATAACCTAGAAACTCCTTATCAATCCATTTTGGATGCATCTCGAAATTGAAAAAAAATCTAAATATTTTACATTAGTAATTTATTGGGTTTGTAAAATGTAATCTCGAGTTAGTTTGGTAATTTTAGTTGGACGGATGATGAGGAATTCAAATTATAATTTGCAATAAAATGTTATCTTGAATATATTGTTTGTTAAGTCTAATGTGGGTTATTATATTAAAATTTTAAAAATCCAAGGCTCAATCTACAATTTGGTAAAATGTAGTCTCTAATTTATTGTTTGCTAAGTCTAATGTATGTTGTGTATACCTTTAGGAAAAAAACTGATTTTAAATGTGATTTTATTTGAAGTCTCTTCTATTTGGCTTCAAACTGTTCGCACGGTCCCATTTGGACCCATGCTCATGACCAATGTTCGCCCGATCAAGATTTGACTTGTGCCCATAACCAGGGGCAGAGGCAAAAGTTTTGGTTATGGTGGGCAAAGCATATTAATAAGATTTATTAAAAAATTAAGGTGGGAAAATGTTATACTCTTCACATTTTGTCCTATTTCTAGTGAACTTTTCATATTTGTATACTCTTAATCTTAGAAAAGCTCAAAACATAAGGAGGAAAAATGCCCACCATAACCTCTAGATTGATCCACTTTCGCACACGGTCACGCACCATTTTATCCATGATTGCATACTGCTTAAAACCGTGTGCACGGAGATGTAGAATTTAAAAGAAACATAAATAGGTATTTTCCCACTCTTTTTAAAAAATCTAAAGTCCTCATTACTCTTTCACTTGCATCACACGCTACACTTAGATCTCACATAGATCTTGTTAAATACATAAAATTTGAATTAGAATTTTTTCATCTAGTGAATTGACTTAGATTTCCTAACTATAACTTCATTTTGATTGATCCACATGCCTAATATGACTTCACCTAGTTGATACATGTGCTAGGTTACTTAAAATTGAAATTGAAATTGAAATTGAAAAGAGGTACAAATAGTTTTGTATTATTTAAATTATTATATCCCGATTTAGTATTTCTATTTGATTTGTGTTATATATTATGATACTGAAGCGTTTTTTTTTTGTAGATATGTCTACATCATGCCATTTGACCCCGGGATGAAGCGGGGGGGATGAAGGATCGTCGAACTGAAACCCCATTAAGTTTTTTTTTTTGGGGAATTTAATTGTATATAAAAAGACCAAAAGATTTACAGAGGAAGAATCCCCTCACAGAACAAGAAAACCTTAGGGCATACCCCACAGGCAAACAGGCCAAACAGGCCGGAACCAAACAAAACCTAAACTAGAAGTTTATCTTCAGGGATGTTCCAGTACATACAAGCCATCCAGTTAGTAAAACTCCTTCTGTCCTTCTTCCACGTTAGAGCTTTTGCTCTAACCATGTTTTCAATACCCTTGATAATAGAATCAAGGGAATTGGAGACATGCTTAAAGCATCTAGAGTTCCTCTCCAACCAAATGCAGTAGATAGTGGTGGTAAAGGAGAGGGATCTAATCTTGTCACAAAGGGTCTTCGTAGAATGGTTAACAGTAGCCAAACCCAACTCACTATACAGACCCTGGCCATCCCTATAATATTGATTCCTAAGCATCACCTCCTCCCAAATACATTTACTAAGGCTGCACTGAGAGAAACCCCATTAAGTTCGATGAGCATGGGAGCATAATTGAAAATAAGAGGTCACTAATTATAATATTAGGCAAACTAATTAAATCAATAATTGGTCCCGGGTACGATAATTGGAGGAATATGACTGAAGAGCTGAAGATGGCCATTTAGGGGGCTTTAGAGGTATTAAAATCTAAATAAAAAAAAGATCCAACCTAGTGCGGTATTAAAATCTCAATATTTATATTAAATATTTGACTTTCATATCAAATTTTATTATATGTTTTTTTAATGTTTTTTTTTTTTTTTGGGGGGGGGGGGGGGGGGGGGATGTGTGTATATAGAACCAAAACTAATTACAGAGAAATCAAGCAAATCACCCAGGGGCATACCCCAAAGGCAAGACAACACCAACACTTGGTAACAAACAAGCAAAAACTTGACATAAAAGGAAGAACGCCATACAGCCTAGGAACTAAGTATCCTCAATGTAGCAATCAGGCAGGCCCCAATTCATACATGTCATCTAATTAGTGTAGCTCTCTACCTCTCCCCCATTGACCAACTTTGGATTTGATCATCTACTCAATATCCTTCAAAATAGAAGCTAAATATCTAGCCATTCTTCTCATGGTCCTCCCGTTCCTCTCCATCTAGATGCAATAGGTGGCAACCGAAAAGGAAAGGTATCTAATTCTCTTAATGAAAGAATTACCATTGTAGTTATGAGTAGCATGCTCCAATCCATTCTCCCAAATAAGAACATCTCTATATTTCAGGTTCCTAAAAATAACTTCATTCCAGATTTGTTTAGCCCATATGCAATCAGAGAAAAGGTGATTAATGGTCTCATCATGTAAGTTACACATCCCACAAGTTTTACTCTCAACAATTCCCTAAGTGAATAACTTATCCCTAGTATACAAGGCCTTCCTACAGACCAACCACAAGATGAAAGAACATTTAGGAATGCAGCATTTGCTCCACACCAACTTACTCCATCTAACATGAGGTATAAAGGGAATAAGTAGCCTATATGCAGAACCAATAGTAAATCTCATAGAGTTATCAGCAAACCAAACAACATTGTCCTCCCTATCAGGGTAGATGATCGAAAGAAGGTCATTCATAATTTCAAGCAACTCCCACGTAACAGTAGCAGGCCAACCCCATTGAAATCCCTGGATAACATTAGTTACCTTAGCTTTGTGATTACTAGTTGCATCATAAATAACCCTATCCCCATACAAAGGTTGAAGAGGACCCTTAGGATGCCAATTATCATACCATAAAAAATTATCAAATCCATTCCCAATCTTAGTCTTGATGAAGTTTCTGGCAAGGGGTCTTAGCCTCAGGATTTTCCTCCAGCTCCAAGAACAATCAGTTGGAATGTTAACTACCCATATGCTTCTACCTTTGATTATGTACACATTGCAGCACTTTATCCAAAGGCTGTCTTTTTTACTGCACAAGTTCCACAGTTGTTTCATCATTGCAGCTTTATTCTAAGCCTCGAGGTTTTTGATGTTAAGGCCCCCCTCATCCTTGCTGCAACACGGGTTATGCCAAGCTACCTTAGCCCCAGTATGTTTTAGATCACTGCCAGTCCAAAGAAAGTCTCTCATCATCTGCTCCACTTTGGTGGTCACACTTTTAGGCAGTATAAAGATACTCGACCAGTAAACCTGAATGCTAAAAATAATAGAATTGATCAATTGCAACCTCCCAGCATAACTTAGGAGTTTGGTAGTCCAGCACTTGAGTTTGCTGGTCACTCTATCAATTAACCTCCTGCAATTATCCTTCTTGAGTCTAGTAGAAATGAGAGGAACTACCAAATAGATGAAAGGTGGATTATAGTGGGCAATGCCCAAATTGGTTAACAAAATCTCAATCTCCTCATTCGAAATTCCAGAAGTAAAAAGGTTGCTCTTGTTCAAATTTGGCTTGAGCCCAGAAATCTCCCCAAACTTCTTCAAAGTGTCATTCACAGTATTATAAGAAGTAGTATCCCCCCACCACTACAAAACACCGCGAGATCATCAGCAAAACACATATGGTTTAGATGAATCTCCTTACCTCTAGGGTGGTAGTTGAAGTTTGGATTAAGGCAAGCCTTATCAAGCATACAGGAAAAGATTTCCATGACAACGAGGAAAAGGTATGGAGATAAAGGGTCTCCCTGTCTAAGCCCTCTTTTTCCCTCAAAGAACCCATTTAACTCCCCATTTGATACAAACAGAGAACCTAGTGGCCGTGACACATTCAAAGATCCAGCCAATGAATTTGTGAGGAAAACCAAACATTTGAAGCAATGTGAACAAGAACTCCCAGTTGACATGTCATAAGCTTTAAGGATGTCGATTTTAAAGGTGGATCTATGGGAAGGTAAGTCCCTATGGTAGTTTCTCATGATTTCTTGTAGGAGGAGTACGTTATCAGCAATTGACCTGCCTTCCACAAAGGCAACCTACTTCTTGCTGATAAGATGAGGACAGGTGGTCTTCAATCTATTTGCAATGATCTTTGTAATACACTTATAGATAGTATTGCAGCAGGAGATAGGTCTGCAGTCATTCATAGAGTTGGGATTTTGTACTTTGGGGATTAGAGAAAGAGCTGAGCAGTTCCATCTCCATAAAGACTGGTCCTCATTAAAGAAAAATAAAACAGCCTCAACCACATCATGGCTAATGATATCCCAAATTATTCTTAAAGAAACAAGCATTGAACCCATCTAGTCCAGGGGATTTATCAAAACCAATAGAGAACATAGCTTCTCTAATCTCATCATCAGTAATGGGGCTAATAAGGCTAGAAGTAGTAACTGAATCCCCCTGCTTAGTAATCGCATTATGTAGAAAATTCAAGGGGTTCTCATACACCTGGTCCTTACCAATCAGGTTGGTTAAGTAATCCACAACAAGCTGGGCTACCTCCACCTTTCCCTCAACTCTGATCCCATTAGCATCAATAATACTAAGAATTTTCCTTCGACTTCTTTACTGATTTGCTTTTTTGTGGAATAAGGCATTGTTCATGTCCCCTAACTACAGCCACTTCGTTCTTGACTTCTGCCTAAAAAAAAGACTCTTCAGCATTTCTTACCTGTAGGTGGTTAATCACTGCCTCTTTCTCCTCCATTTGGACATTAACATTGTGCCCATCAGTATCCAGCCTCTTTTGGATGTCATCAAGATTCAACTTTGCCTCCACAACTCTTTTTAACACATGGAGAAAAAAATTATCATAGCCTTTAAGATTTGCTTTAAGCCTACTAAGCTTCTTACTAAGCCTAACCATAGGGCTCCCATGATCAACACAGCACCATGAGTTAATTAACATCTCTTTAGAATCACTATGATCCATCCAGAAGTTGAAAAACTTAAAGGGTTTTGGTTTTATAGGACCATCATGAAACAAACTGGTCACAATGGGGCAATGGTCAGAGATACCATGAGGTAACACAACAGCATTGGCCTCAGAGAAGAAGTCAGCCCAATCCCCATTATGCAGCACCCTATCAATTCTGGTTAGGACATTATTAGCCCCATCATGCTTCTTATTCCAGGTAAACCAAAGACCACTAGATATCAAATCATCCAAGCCTAACTCATTCAGATAGTTATTAAACTCATCAACAGCCACACTGTCAATCCCAAGAACCCCTTTTTTCTCATCATCACTTCTGACACAATTAAAATCACCCATGAGAATCCTAGACGTATTCGTTGTAAACTCACTATCCCTCCTCACACAGTTCCGCGGATGAATTCTATTACTGGGCAAATTCTCCCCATACATAAAGGATGCATAAAATTGGCAATGGTACTCAATCAACTTTACTTCACAAAAAAGTCTTTGATTATTAGAGGAAATCAGGTCAATGGCAAGGACATTAGGATCCCACCCCACCAAATACCTAGCAACTCCCCTTTCCCCAACACTAGGGCAGTTATTCAAGGAATCCCAATGAAAAAACATGAGTTCTTAACATTCTCCAGATTATTCCTTCGAATATAAGTCTCCAATAAGCACACAAAGTCCAAACTTTCATCTCTAATAAATTTCACCACCTCCTGCTGCTTGTGAGGGGGATTTAATCCCCTAATGTTCCAGGAAGCCATTTAAATCATCTTTTAGATTTGGATTTTTTCTTGGTCTTCCCACTGGCCTTGGCCAGTAGGAGTATTCTTGGAGCTCTTCCCTATATTAGTCTTCACACATTCATCTATAGCAATAATTTTCAACGCAAGCCCCCGGGGGTTTTGAGTTGCCTCCTCATCACTTTTAATCTCATCTAGGGTAGTCTCATTTTTACCTTCGGGCTCTTTCAAAGCTCCAAAGGAGTTGTCCGTGGCAACAACTGCTGGATGTTCAATGGTTTCAGCCATAATAGTGGGTTTACCATTATTATCACCATGCTTGCTAATAACAGTGGTCCACTCTTGCGTAATAGATGGAAGAACTTCCCTTAAGGGAGTGTTTGCCTTACTTAATGCCTTCTACTGCCTGGGTTCGTATACGTCCTTATCCACTTTGGGTTCTACATTATTTTTAACCATCCACACATGTGTGCCTTTGCTGCATTTAGAAATGTTATGGACAAAATGGCTGCATAAAAAAGGCATGGTCTGGTATTCGACATTAATGAGGTTAGTGCTTCCATCTTCCTTAACTATTTCCACCACCTTGGGGTATTCAGCTTGGGGATTCCTTTCCACACATATGCGAGCATAAGAAATCCTCTTCATCTCCTCTGTGGTCGAATCAGCATAAATTGGTACACCCACTGCACTGTCTATATAACTCAGCCCTTCACCAGTCTAGTACTGCATAGGTATATTGTGGAAAAGTACCCATACTAGGAATCTAACATTTGCTTCATTATTGTAGTTGAAGTTAGGTTGCCATTTCTTCAACATTACTGCATTACCCATAAAATGACATGGACTATTTTCCACTACCTCATCTCTATTTTGGATGTTATCAAACTTACCCTTTATCGTGTGAGATCACCTGATTTAGACCATATTTGTCCCATAGTTTATGAGCTATAGAATTTACAAGCGTAAAAGGAAGTTTCTTATCGAGAAAATAGCCTATACAGGCACTTTCCCAGTGAGCATAGCCCAGTTTAGCAATTTCAACCGGTGGCGTAACTTTTACCTTATCCTTGTGACACCCCGACTAATTAAATACCGGGTAGCTACTCCTTTATTAAATTAATACAAAATGCCAAGTTGGTTCAGTTAATAGCATCACTGTCGAAACATTTTAATGATTTCTAACCACCTAGTATTTAAAAAGTAAGTTGTCAAATTTTAAATTAAATCTGATTAACATGCGATAAATGAAATGTAAAAGAATGACATCACCAAACACCATAAGGTGTCAATAAAGTAACCAACAAATAATAATAAGTCTGGAGGAAATACTCCTCACAACAATCTCAATATGGAAATAGATTAAACAAGTCTGCATCCTGAATTAATTACAAACCAAAGTCTGAATAACTGAAATATAAAAAGTCTCTAATAGAAATGGGCGACATGCCCTACAAATGATGAAACTGAATATGGAGTCAAGACTGGAAAATGAGGCGTCTAATATCAAAGCCCTGTAACTTCCACAACAGCTACAGCTCGTCACCTGAATAGAGATCCTATGCATGGTGTCCTTGTGGCTGGGCACCTAAAAAGGTTTTTACAAAAATAGATTTGAAAGCAAACGGGTCAGAGCCCGAAAGTGGAGAGTATTTTAAAAACAGCAAATGCTTTAATAACATTAAAAACAATGAATGCAAAATACATGTTAGGACATGCTCTCACATGAAATACTCACCTCTCGTCTAACTGTGCACTCCTAACGTTCCTGTACCCATTCATGTGTTAGTTATATCTAACTAAACCGTCATAAGTTCTAACCCAACTACTCGTTTCACAATATGAATTCCCAAAGTTATCACTTAAATAAATAGCTTTACTTAAACTCGGATTCTCAATTATTAGCATTTCCGTTTACTGGAGGTTATCCCCTTATATATCTTCTCAAGGAGTTACTATAAATTATTCTCATAATTAAACATAACGATTCCTTTTCATTTAACCGTATATTATTCACATCATAAATATACAATATAAGCACCCCGAGGCTAAGCTGTGGTGCACACATACTCTGCTATCCATCCCGGTACATCACGTACATAAGGATTACAAATTCCGAATCTCTCAGGAATTGTTAGAATAAACACCACACACAAAAATGGAGGCGAACATAATTCAACATATCCATGGTCACGTACATACCTACGCTCCATAGTCAGCTGGCTTAATAACTCACAATTAAGTCATTCCCTTGAACTATGTCCTCTAGGTACCAAACTAAATCCGGGCACACAAGGATTAGATGGCCCTAAGCGAACGTAAACCTCCCGTGATAGCAAGTATGGTAGGTAAGTCATACACAAAAATCATATACTAAGCATTCACACATCTTAGATGTCTCAATATTAATAAAGGTACATTCTACATCCTTATACCATTATTCCAATTTTATACATTTTAAGTCTTTCGATAATATAAAATGTAGACTGTCGACACATCTCACGTCATAGTTTCTTGTACTTAAAACCTATCTCAAAGGGACTATTAAGTTTCCTATTATTCCCACATATAACATCATTTTTCTTAAGGTCCTTACTTCTGCCCCAAACCTCATTTCATCAATTTATTCAAATTTACTCTTTTAACCCTAATATTATCTCACTCATCGAGTTTCATTAGCTTTTAGAATAATTCCTCAAATTGAATTCTAATTAAGGTCCAAATTTTATAACCATACCTACTGGTCTTCCTTAAGTCTAAGGATATTCATAAAGTCTCCAATAATATTTTCTAAGGGTTAACATCATTAAAATTTAACTAGGGGAAATTTTACTTATTCTGGGAAGGTCGATCGATCGACCTTGAACCTCGATCGATCGATGGTGGTCGATCGATCGACTGATGAATGTCGATCGATCGATCGCACCAGGTAGGCTACGGACTGCTTCGTTTTACAGTCCTCAAATTGTCCCAAAGCTCCATTATAATGCATGAAACTCTAATATAACGTTATAATATCATCATACAACCATCCTACAACATTGTTAATGTTCTAAAACCAATAATTCATCAACCAAGGGCTTTATTTGGATCAAAACTTCATCAAGAACCCTAGTTTTCTATTTCTTTCAAGAACATTAATAAATCTCTTCTTAAATCCGTTTTTAGATCATCAAGGGTTATATTTTGAATTCATAATTCGTCCAGAATATGTCTACATGCAATTCCTAACATGGTTCATAGTTTTAATCCTCAAATTCATGGGTCTATAACAATCTTCCAAGACAAAATTCGATAATTACCTAAACATGGAAGAACACATTCATGGAATTAATTGTAACTAAATCACTTGCCTTATGTTCCAGATTTGTTGTTGGTTGAAGATGGTTGAATTCCTCTCTCTCTCTCTCTGCAGAATTCTCCTCTCTCTCTCTCTCTACAAGCTCTTCTCACAAGATGACAATGGAGGTGGGGGTTGGTTTTTGGCAAGTTAGAAATAGTTTCTTAACTTCTCCCGTAGCCCACTACTTAGATTGGGGTTGGAAATGGGTTAGTGGGTTTAATGATAAGTTGTAATTAAGGTCTGATTTTCGTGGGTTTTAATTTCCAAATTTCCAAAATTACCAAACTACCCTTTTGTGTTGCCAGTTTGGCCTAAAAATGCCCCGGGACCCAAACTAAACCCCCGGCTAGTGTTTTCTGACTATTTCGACCCTTCCGGACTCGTTGGCACACTCAAAATGACCATACAGTTGATAAAAATAAAATTCACTTTTTAATTCAAATAATTACATTCCTGACGCGATTGTCACGCGCGTCCCAACAAAATTTCCAAATTACCGTATTTCTATCTCGCGACAATTTTAATATTATCAATATCAATATATTGCCATATATACACATTATAATCAAATACCAACTCACATCTCGTTAGTATTTTATCCGGATTAATTCTCAATTAATTCACATTTAATTTAATTAATCCCATAAATAAATATCGATAAAAATGCGGGGTATTACAATCCTCTATAACCATAGGTTTATGGTACGAGAGTTTAAATTTTGGTTCCCTCTTGGTAGAGACCACGGCTTTCTAAATTTCGTAGCCGTCAGATATAGCTCAGTAGATTGTGTGCTAACAGTGGGATCCATACCTTTAGAAGTAACAAAGTTGTTGGGCTTAAGTATGGGTATAGCAGCTACAGCTGTAGACTTCCCACCAACCTCCAAACCGCTAGTGGTATTGCTTTTCCCAATAGTAGTATTACCTAAAATCGTAGTGGTTTTAAGGTTACCTTCATAGGATGCAATGGCTTCCTCTCTTACTGAGCTATCAACATCAACAAAACTCTTCTTTAAGTTAATATCTCCCTCCTTCATACGAATAAAGTTCTTAATATCTTCATATGAGAAATCCTTGATTTTCAAGAACTCTATGTAAAGTTGTTTTTCTTCATTCAACTCATTGATTCTAGAGACGTTAAAGTTGGTTTCAAGGGTGCTATCTTCCAACGCCACCACTTGACCTTCTTCAAACTATTCAGCCTCCTCAACATCACTTCACTTGGGGTCTGCCTTAGTTAAGTTTTGGAAACCTTCAACTGAGGCAGCAACCCTCACTTCTTCAAGCTCCAGCAACTGGGACTTCAGACAGTCCTTACCAGAGCTACTAGATGAGTTAGACTTAGATCCACTACCACTCGCATCAACGTGAAGTACACAGGAAGACATCAAGGTTCAGAGGGTGGCGGATGGGTTGGGGTAGGTGTTTGGGAGGTGGTTGGTAAAGGCTAGATGTTTGGGAATAGTAGAGAGAAGGGAGAGCATTTTTTACAGTATTAGTTTTCGGCTAAGACTTTAAAAAATTATTTTTTTAATGTTAATTCACTAACTTTATTACATGTTTTTGGACAAAAATAGTTCAATTTGCCCCTGTAATCACGGTACAACGAAAGACATGGAAGAAGAGCATGCGCGTCTGCTATTTCGAAAATGATCGAGAGTTTGTGTTATGATGGGACACCCTACCGGAGAAAGAGTTGATCATATTGGCCAGCTGTAAGGCTTTGAGCACTAAGGACAAGCTCATGCTTTGAGGAGTGAGTGATAACACTAGTTGCGAGCTTTGTGATACTGGGACAGAAACCATCAACCATCTCATGCATGACTGCTCTTACTCTAAGGTGGTGTGGAACGAAACCCTCTACAGAAACCAGCAGTATAGAGCAATAGGGACGTGGCAGGATGAGATCAATGATCCTGTAAAGAATACCCAAGGCAAGTCTTTCATGACTAAAATCAAAGCATTGGTGTGTACTGCATTTGGACTGAAAGAAACAACAAGATCCATAGAAGAGGCTTTAAGATTCCAAATGAGCTGATTAAGGACATCGAATTCATGATTAGAATCAAAATTCTGACTTGGGATAAAGCTAGGAGAAATTACTACAACTGAATGGCTTCCAAATACTGGAACCTACATGAATCCTCCTTGGTAGACTAGCTTAGTTGGTTGTGGACAATCTTTTGATATGCTTTTGTTTTGATGTTTGGGTATGCCCTCATCTTTTTGTTTTGCCCTCTTGGGCTTTAAGGGTCTGATTACCCCTTTCTCTTGTATTTATGTCTCTTGTTTATATACACACATTTTACTTACCAAAAAAAAATGTTAGCGAGCTGGTAGAGGTTCATGGATTTTGAGGTATCTGAAAGACGGTTGTCCACCAGTGGCTCAACGAGGACTAACCGGTCAAATAAGGTGGATGTGCACTACCCCGAGCAGACATCTTACATGGAGGTGGAGCATAGGTTGGTATCTAAATTTCTTTAATTAAAATTTTTTTAATGTTTCGAATAAATTATTATTATTATTATTATTATTATTATTATTATTATTATTATTATCATTATTATTATCATTATTATTATCAAAGTTAATGATGTGTTTTTATATTGTTTCTGGATAGGAGAAGGGTAGTGCACAATAGCTAAAATGATGCCAACAAGGCATCTCTGAGAACAGACGCACTGAGATAAGTGTCAGGCCAAGATAGAATAGGCCATACTCGGTGTGACAGCTCTAATATAGGAAAGTCAAAGTTGTTGGGCCTTACTTATAGTAATAGTGGGTTGTCCTATAAGTTGACCATACAAAGCGGACAGGGACTCAAAGTTGGAAAATCTCCAACATTTTATAAACCACATGTTGGAATGAGTCAAATGAGCAGTCATGGATATAAGGAAGGTGAAGACAAAATATAAATGATAGGGTAAGGAGGACGTTGGTAAGGGGAGCATTACTCCATTCCCCTCACTAACGGCGGACAACTCAGCATCCCCTTATTATATATACTCTACCCCTAACCCCACTATCCCGACTCCATGTGAGCCAGTTTGGGAGAGAGTTCTATGATACGCATGGAGGTGATCGAATTGCTAAGGAAACGAAGGATCCGAGCACCACTGCAGGTACCATAGTGCACAACCGCCCACTGTAGCCTTATGAGTCCCAAGTCTGAGTGGATGAGGTGTTTTCAAGGAAAGAGGACGATTTGTTGTGGTTGTACGATCAAGGCGGTGTACACCATATTGAAGGCACAACGGGGTCGTTTATCATTTGACTGACTTTTTTCGTCAACCATGATTGAGATTTTGTATTTTTATACTTATGATTAAACTTGCGTATTTGGTTTTAATGTAATTAACTTGAATTTGATTTGAATTATGTAATTGCATATTTGGTCTTGATTTATTTTTGTTGCATATTATATTGTGTTGCTAATTGGTTTGAATAAAAAAAAGGTCATTTTTGGACGTTTGAAGCAGGTTTTTTGGTGGGTAATAGCCACTGTCCAATAAATAATTTTTTTTCTTTCTGGGTTACAGTTTTGTCACGGCCCTTGACCGTGACAAGACCATAATAAGGATTGTGCTGTCATGGTCCTTGATCGTGATAAAAAAAGTGTTGTCATGGTCCTTAATCATGACATCAATTGGTCACCCCCTTAGTTTGACCAATTTCCAAGGGAAAAACAATCGTGACAATAGGGGGTTGTCATGATCCTTGAATGTGACACAAATACTTGTTGCACTCAAAATTGTCATGGTTCTTTACTGTGATAACTCCCTTTATGTTATGGTCCTTTACCGTGACAAGCCAATTGTTTTGGTGTAATGTCATGACCTTGATTGCACACTACTTGTTAGTCTTAATGTACATAATTGATGGAGGTTATGAACTGTTAGAGGCAAGCAGATGATTTGTATCATAATTAAACCAACCATAATAATATACATACTTCTCATTAAACCATGATATTAATATTTAATCCTAATAAAGTTAGGATTGCAATACTCCATTAACTTCGGATTCTTATTTGTACTTGTCGATAGCCCAAAATTTCCTCACTTTCCACCACCGAGTTTTAGGCTCACAACACAACACCACATAATAAAAGGATAAACAAAAAGAAATGTCATAATTTAAAATTATAATATTCTAAAGTAATAAATATTTCTGACAATAGTACATGTGCATTTGACTTATCAAAGACACCATTGTAAAAATACATAAAGGGGTGCTCTTATTGATAGCCAATAAATAACTCCATAATACCATACAAAAAACTAAAATGACTTTTGTTATATACCACCACACCATATATAATATTTTTCAAACAAACTAAGGGACCCACTTTCATTTTTGCACAAACCCTTCAGCTCCCTATTGTGAATGTCCTTACTCGGTGAAAAAGCACACCAAACAAACACAAATCAAACTTGAAAAAAACATAAGTTTGTCATTCATATCGGTTTATACATTGGTAGTAGACCATTTTATCATCATTTTGATACATTTTTTAAGCATATCAACTCATATAAGCCATGGAAAGTGATCAATATATCAACACAAATGTTGGTGGTTTTGGGGCTTCAACATCTCATCAAAACAGTCCCAAAGTATAAGAAGAGGTATATTACAAGTTTTTATACTTATTATGTTGTTTGGTTAATGTATAACTAGCTAAAATGGTAGTGTAATAAGTATAGTTGCATTCGGTATCGAGGTACCGACAAAGACGGAATTTTTGGCATCTCGATACCGAATCAACTTTATTATTTCTTAAATAGTAAGTTCCTATTCGACACCTTTGCCTCGAATGGTTGTCTTTTGAATTCGTTTTCTACATGCCGAAACTATTCCATATAACTCGATACTTACATGCCAAGTTATAATAATTCGAGGCAAAACATAATCTTGGCACATTGTTGAAAACAATTTGGGGCATATTTGGGCTCAAAATTAGGGGAGATCGGTACAAACAGTTGTTGTAACTACCAACTCATAGGCCTCATCGACTTCACAAAAGGGTCATTTTCACTTGGATTATTAGAGGGAAGGAGTTTATAGGGATTACAAGAAGCCAGATGTTGATGGGAGGAAACAAAATATAGATTCTTCCACAAAAAAACTCAATTATTCAATTTTGTTGAAGGGTGTTCCCTTGGACGATGGTCAGTGGATACTTCAAGTTTGTAATGGTGTCTAAAACTACTCCCTCCCCCAAACTCTTCTAGGCCATCCATATGTCATCCGTTTAACTGTATAATAGAGGAAAATTATAAAGGATATATCTCTCAGTGGTGTGAAACCTGTCGTAATTTTAACTACACTGAAATGATGCCATTAATCTAATGTCTGAACTATGAAGACGATTTATAATGTTAAAGCAAAGTTGAAGACAAACGAGCGGGAGGGCAGGGCTGCAATGCAGTATCTCATGAAATTATTAATTGATAAATAATATGTATATAGGCATAAAAGAGTACTAAGCAAGTTGAAAACTTATTTGGGCCCATCCCAAGTCCATTCAGCTAGCCAAATGTTTTCCTTTCTGTAAGTCGTCCTTTTGCTATTGCATTTGACTTCATAGTCCAAGATGAAGTTGAAAACTATAGGTGGGTATTGGGACATATAAAGATGTCGTTTGATCCGACTGCCGTCATAAAGGTATCCGTGACCGATCGTGAGTTTGCATGTATGAATGCATTACGAAATGTATTCTCACAGAGAAAATACATGTTATGAGAATTTTACATTGTGAGGAATGTGGCAAAGAGAGAGATGGTGGATGAGGATTTGTACCAAAATTTCATTCGAGATTGGGTCCATCTTGTTGAATCGTTTCCCGAGCAAGATTTTTTCGAACCTTGGATGTTGATGAATTTGGATTGAGCTTATTATCCTAGTACCATCAAGTATATAATTCAAACATGGATTACATTGAAGGAGTGTTTCATCAATGCTTGGAGTAATATAATTAAACACCGAGGTAATAGAGCCACCAACTGTTGTGAAGGTGCGCAGGGAAAGTTAAAGAAACACTTGGAGCAATCGCAGCTAGCCCTTAACTCGGTATGGCTAGGATTGATAATCTATTGCGTTCACTCAAGAAGGGTGTAAGATCAAATTTGATGGAAGAGGTGATAAAATATAAACCCTTCGATGAATATGTGTTCGGGCATAGTTTCATGAAACCTTTCACTGTTAAACAACTTTAGTAGCTTGTGCCATCAGATGCATTGATTACTTATACTCGAGTGTGGTTATCTCATTGCACAGATTTATAATAATGTCTGTTTTTTATATTCCCGATACAGTGTTTGACATTTTTACCTTTGAGAAACAAGATAGAAAAATTCCCCATGTCTGTTGAAATAGCACTTTTTATAACAATTATTGGCATAACAAAGCCTTACCCGAATCGCGAGCATGAATTAATAAATACACAGAACGGATTACAGAGTTTGAGAAGCTTTTTTCATCTAACATAAATACCCGTGATGCTCTAATTGATCTTATCTAATGAAAGTATCGTGTTATCATCTAAAATTGGTTTCAAGATATGTCTTAGCAAATGAGATCCAGTCAGAGATAACAACAATAAATAAGCAGTAAAATTTAAATATAGAAAGATGGTTATTAGAATAAAAGGAATCACACCAAAAGTTACATAGTTCAGCCCTCAATGAGTAGCCTACGTCCATATAATAGCTTCTCCCTCAATCTCAATTCTCTTTGTGATTTGATAGTTTAGTAGTCTGAATATCCCTATGCTGATTGAAATCCAAATAGGGAGTCTCTCCCTTTATAGTGAATGAATATGAGAGAATATATGTTAGGAAAGGAGGATGTACTTTACACGTGTCCTACCCTTATAGGTAGAGCATGAACATATTTTTAATGTATTATAGCCAATATGTAGAGAGGCTTAAAGATTTACCCATGAAGGAATGTCTCTTCACATATTTTTTAAGGATGGTGCTGTAATACCCCGTACTTTTATGGATATTTATTTATGGGATTAATTAAATTAAATGTGAATTAATTGAGAATTAATCCGGATAAAATATTAACGAGATGTGAGTTGGTATTTGATTATAACGTGTATATATGGTAGTATATTAATATTGAAAATATTAAAATTGTCGCGAGACTGGAATACGGCAATTTGGGAAATTTTGTTGGGACGCGCGTGACAGTCGCGTCAGGAAGGTAATTATTTAAATTAAAAAGTGAATTTTATTTTTATCAACCGTATGGTCATTTTGAGTGCGCCAACGCGTCCGGAAGGGTCGAAATAGTCAGAAAACACTAGCCGGGGGTTTAGTTTGGGTCCCGAGGTATTTTTGGGCCACACCGGCAACTTAAAAGGGTATTTTGGTAATTTTGGAATTTGGGGAATTTTGACCAACGAATTTTGGGAATTAAAAATAGGGAATTTAATGACCCACTAACCCATTACCAGCAATTAACTGATTAGAGGTCTACGGGGGGTTCATGAGAAGTTAGGAGAAGTTCCCAAAGAGAGAACCCTAACCCCATCTTCAACCTTCAACCTTGGGAGAAAAGGAGAGAGCAACCTTCATCAATTCAATGCCAAATTCAGAGAAAGATCAGAGGCAAGTGGTTTAATTACGTTAATTTCAAGCGAATGCTTCTTCCATGCTTAGAAATTGATATAATTGCATTGTATTGGGAGACTTATAAAAACCCATGTAATTGGAGTTATAAATTCATGTTTTGATAAAGAGTTTGCATGTAGAATTATGTTTGGACGATTATATTGTTAGAAATACATCTTGTATATTACAAAAACGGATTTAATTGTGGATATTGATGACTTTAATTTTCTAGGGTTCATATTCATAAGGGTTGGCGGAATATTGGGAGATTTGATAATTGGGTGTTGTTTAGGGAGACTTGACCCCATAAATATGTTAAAATACGACCTAAGTATGTTTAGGAATGATTAGGAACCTTAAAACACTGTTGGGATAATGTTTGGATGAGTTTTGAGAAGAGAAAGTTGGAGGAAAAACGAATTTAGGAATTCTGGGCTCGAAACTGTCACCTCGTTAGAAGACCTGCCCAGGTCGTTCGAACGAGCTCGTTCGAACGAGCTTCTAACGAGTTGACAGTTTGACTTCTAACGAGTGGGATGTTCGTTCGATGCCTTTCGTTCGAACGAGATCTCGTTAGATGGCCACTTCGTTCGAATGAACTCTCGTTCGAACGAGACTTCTAACGAGTTGACAGATTGGCCTTTTTGGTCTGATTTGATTTCTAATGTCCCGTAACCTGGTTTAATTGTAGAGATAACATTCCCTTGATGACTACTTAATATAGTTGGAATATTTGGGATATATTGAGGAGTAAAACATAGAAGTGTGATTGGAACCAAATGAAAATTGTGGATTAGGACGTGAGTGACTAATTACGATGTGAGAATAATTGACGATTTAAATGTTAGTATTAACAGGGGATATGTGAATTGCGTACATTATAAGTTGGTATAAGAATGAGAAGTATACCACAAATAAATTATGGTAATTACTAAGATGTGTGCATGCTTAGTATATGTATATGGTTTTATGTGTATGACATACCTACCATACTTGCTATCACGGGAGGTTTGCGTTCGCTTAGGGCCATCTACTCTTTGCGTGCCTACGAGGGGATTTAGATTAGTACCTCGAGAACATAGGTCAGAGAAGGACTTATTGGGAAGTTAATAAGACTGCTGATCGTGGGAGCGTAAGTATGTGCGTGACCCATGTGATGTGACTGTGTTTGCCTCCATTGTTTGTGATTGTTGTTATCTGAGAACGATTCCTGAGAGATTCGAAATGCGTAATCCTTATGTACGTGATGTACCCCGACAACAGAGTATGTGTGCACCGCAGCTTAGTCTCGGGTGCTTGTATTGTGTATTCATGACATGAATAATATACGCTTAAATAATGAGAACTTTCATGTTGGTATTGTGAGTATAATTATGGTAACGCTTTGAGAAAATAAAAAGGGATAACCTGTAGTGAATTGTATTGCTAATAATTAAGAATTCGAGTTTAAGTAAAACCTCTATTTAATTGATAACGTTAGAATGTATAATGGGAATCGAGTAGAAAGGGGTAGAACTTATGACGGTTTAGTTAGATATGAATGTCACTTAGATGGGTACGGTACGTTAGGAATGCACAATTAGTCTAGAGGTGAGTATTTCATGTGAGTGCACGTCCTAACATGTATTTTGCATTCATTGTTTTAATGTCATTAAAACACTTGCTATTTTTAAAATACTCTCCACTTTCGGGCTCTGACCCGTTTGCTTTCAAATCTATTTTTTGTAAAAACCTTTTAGGTGCCCAGCCACAAGGACACCATGCATAGGATTTCCATTCAGGTGACGAGCTGTAGCTGTTTGTGGAAGTTACAAGGCCTTGCTAGTAGACGCGTCTTTTGTCTTGACTCCATATTCAGTTTCATCATTTGTAGGGCATGTCGCCCATTTCTATTAGAGATATTTCTTATTTTAGTTATTCAGATCTTTGGCATGTAATTAATTCAGGATACACTGTTTTATTTATTTCCGTGTGGGATTGTTGTGAGTAGTTTTCCTCCGGACTTACTATTATTTGTTGGTTACCTTATTGAGACATTATGGTGTATGGTTATGATATTCTTTCATAATTTTTTTATTGTATGTTAATCAGACTTAATTTAATATTTGACATCTTACTTTTTAAATACTAGGTGGTTAGTAATGATTAAAATGTTTTCGACAGTGATGTTGTTAACTGGACCAACTTGACATTTTGTATTAATTTAATAAAGGAGTAGCTACCCGGTATTTAATTAGTCGGGGTGTCACAGGTGCTAGTCACATGGTACTTGTCAACTTTAATAGTGTCATCAAAGTTGTATTCTGGCAGGCAACCTTATTGCCAATGATCATGTTTGTTCAGATGGAATAAAAGCCGACCACATTGCTATGGTCAATATTCTATGCTGAGCCGAGGTTATCCCTCAAGATATCTCCTCAGTTGAGGATGAGCTCTTACTCGTGTTGTTAAATGGCTTTACTCAGTTCTTTTTTAAGTCATGAGATGTTCAATAAATATGGTATAACCAAAGTCTCCAAGACTTTGCTCACGATTGTATATGCCTCAAGGTCTTCTATAGATCTTAATCTTTAGAAGAAGCGTGGAGTAAAGAAGTGAGTGAAGTTTTTACTAGTGGTTCTTTATTGGCATCTCTTTGTTCAGAGGTCATGCGTTATTCTAGTCGGCTGATCGAGCAGAATGACTTGTGAGTTCCTTGGGAAATTTTTTGTTAAATGTGTTAACTATACCACGTGTCAGAAATCTGGTGGATCTTTAGTAGGCACATTTCTCATGTGCGATTTTTCCCTTTAAAATCCTTGCGAGTCCATTTCAGGATTTTTTAAATTCTTTATGTCCAAGCTTTTTAGAGAGGGATACAATCATGAGACCTCAATTGCCAAATCGTTTGGAGCTTCTATCATTCAACTTTTGGTTCATTTCTTTCATCAGGTATCCCTTGTGCTTGCCTTATTTTTTTTGCTTTGGTTATTTACTGTCTTCTCATTTGCATTCGTGTTTGTGTTGAGTTGGGTGATCTCCTCTAGGGTTTTTCATTTCTAGGGTTTTGTGAGAGTTACTTTGGGTGTGAGTGTGCCTTGTATGAGCGAGGCTTCGAGAATCTGGAACCACATTGATGATTTGAACAAGATTTTCCCCATAAGCTTTCACCGATAGGTTTCCCACTCCATTGTAGGTCCTTAGACTTAAGTCCAATTAACCCAAAACTCACCCCCTAAACTGGTTCCTCTTATGCACCAATCTCCAAGTATAGTGCATAGCACATCGGAACATCACATCTCGGAGAGTTTTGATAGTATAAATCATAGAGTTATGGGGAGAAATTATGCTAACACTAGCAATACAACTTCGTCCAATCATTTAAAATCTAAAGAGGGGCTTTGATGGACAATCCTTCACCAACCACTTCGCCTACTGATGTTCCCTTAACTGCTGAGGAGGTGGACATTTGAGAGGTCCCTACGACCTCTTAAGACCTTTCTACCTCTAATGTCATATGGTACAAAAGTGATATAGGAGCAGATGATTTGGTTGACTTTAAGATTTTATATTTTGTACTGACGATGTGATCCTTAGGATACCTGACCCAGAGGAGAGGGCTTACGATAGGAAAAATGCCAGAGATATTTGCTTTCTCTTTTGGTCATTCCAAGTTAGAGTTCGTTTTCCCCTCCACCCCTCAATAAGATACATCTTAAAGGGGTATTGAGTGGCCCTTACACAACTCCCTCCGAAAGCATATAGGTCTATAGTTGGGTCCATGATTTACTAGAAGAAATATGGGGGGGGGGGGGGGTGACATTAGTGGGGATATATTCATGTTTGTCTATGGTTTGTAGAATAATGTTAAATCGTTAGGTACTATTCTTGGAGGTTGTATACTCCCCCAAGAAGTTTAGGGCTATGACGAGCTACTTAAGTACAAACACTATTAATCTTGAGACTTATAGGCACCAAGGGCGGCTGATTTTGATGAGTAAAGTTCTGAGGATGGGGAGTAAGAAAAGATGGAGGTCGGTTAGGATGAAGGGAATTATGAAGAGGTCGATCAGGTGAGAAATTTTTAAAAGTCTCATGTCGTACTTCTTTTTTTTGCCTCTGTACTTCAGATCAACTTGCTTACTAATTGGCCTTATACATATTTTTCTTGCAGCTCCAACTCCTAGTTTAAGCTCCTTTATCATGGCTCTAACCAGCGTTTCTCAAGAGAAATTCAAGGAAATTCAAGCTAAATAGCTTGAAAAACTGGCCCAGTAGGCAGCTGCCAAGAAAGCCAAGGTGGAAGCCCATACCAAACAAAAAAAATGATGAAAGATCTCGGCTCACAAATGCTGAGGAAGTAAAGTTGGTTGATAAAAAGGCCCAGGAGAAGAAAATTGTTGACAAGGGTAAATGCAAAGTGACTGAGGAGAGGCAAGCTAGTAAGAAAAGGCCTCTAGATGACTCGTTTTCTAAGGATCCCAAACTATCCCGATTTAATCCCAAAAAGAAAATTGTCATCGATGGTCGACATACCCATAGATTTTATCAGGGGGTAAATTTTTCATCTCCCTATGGTCATGTTGAGCCCTATGAGCTCAATCCTCTAATAACCTAGGAAAAACTCCATCCTTCTAAATTTTTCCAATATATCTTAAGTCTTTGAATATGTGGTCTATGCTCCTGACTTTCAATTCATAAGGACTTTGATGTGGATAATCTCTGGAATTTTGCATGTCATAAGACGTTTGTGGTGAGTTGAGCTTGTTAATTTCCACTGTTCTCCTCTAAGCCGTTATGTTCTCCTTTAGCTAACTTCATCCATCTCTTTTTATGCAGGGTAATATGGCCATAACTATGCTGAGAGGGAAAGCTTTATCTGCTATGAACTCTTTTAATGAGTTGAAAACCGCTAATGGGGGGTTTAAAGATAAAATCATACTTCTTGAGGCTGGCCTATCTAAGGCTCATTAGTCTAAGGATCATGCAAGCCTTAAGTGTAATACCCCGTACTTTTGACTATGTTTATTTTTGGGATTAATTAATTAAATGCGTATTAATGGGAAATTAATCCGGGTTAAAAATACTAGCGAGATGCGAGTTGGTATTTGATTATGTGCATATATGATTATATATGAAATTGGAATTATGAAATTTGTCGTGAGATGTATATACGGCAATTTGAAAATTTTGTTGAGACGCGTGTGACCGCCGCGTCATGGTATATTATTTTAATTATAAAATGTGATTTTTATTTCTATTACCCGTATGGTCGTTTTGAGTGCGCCAGCGTGTCCGGAAGGGTCGAGATAGTCAGAAAACACTAGCCGGGGGTGTAGTTTGGGTCCCGGGGTATTTTTAGGCCATACCGGCAACTTAAAGGGTATTTTGGTAATTTTACATTTTGAGGAATTAAAAGTGACGAAAATTGGGAGTTTTAATCTGATGTGGATTTAACCCACTAAACCCACTAACCAACCCATATTAACCCATTAAGCTACGGAGGCTATCATTAGGTTTACAAACTCTCCCAAAGAAAACCCTAGCCACCTTAAGCCACCATTGGAGGAGAAGCTTGGAGAGAGGGAATTCTGCAGAAATCTTCACCAAACCAACACTAAAATCATAAATCCAATCAAGGCAAGTGTTTTAATCATATTTAAATTCGTAGAATGTTTCTTCCACGTTAGAAAATTGATGAATTACAACTGTTCTTGAAAGATAATGAAAACCCATGTAGTTTGGAGCTTAGAACTTGAAAATATTGAGGAGAATTGCATGTAGAACGATAGGTAGATAATTATTCTCATGATATCTGTGATAGGAAGGAATTAAAACGGATTTATAGTGAGTTAATTCATGATTCAAAAGTTAGGGTTCATGTTCTTGAAATAATTGGGGAAAAAGTGTAGAGATTTATATTTTGATTGATGTTAAAGAGATTTAATCCTTGAAAACATGTTAGGAGTTGACTTGAATATGTTTAGGATGAATTAGAGACCCTAAAACGTTGTTGGGATGAACTTTGGAAGAGATTAGGAGTGATAAAATGGATAAAAACGAGATGGGGAAAATTCTGGGCCGAAACTGGTCCCTCGTTAGAAGACCTACCCAGGTCGTTCTAACGAACTCGTTCGAACGAACTCGTTCGAACGAGCTGACCAGTCGCTGCTAACGAAAAGGGATTTCGTTCGATATCTCGTTCGAACGAAATATCGTTAGAAGGTACAGTTCGTTCGAACGAACTGGAATCTCGTTCGAACAGCCTCGTTCGAACGAGACTTCTAACGAGTTGACAGTGGAATCTCGTTCGAACAGTCTCGTTCGAACGAGACTTTTAACGAGTTGACAGTTTGGTCCTTTTTGGACTGTTTTGATTTTTGGAGTCCCGTAAACTTGTTCGAGGGTAGAGTTAACATTCCTTGATGATGTATTGATGGATTTGGGACTTTTGGGTTATTATGAGGAGTAAATTATATACGAGAGTTATATTAAATGGATGGTTTGGGTTGAGACGTGAGTGTCTACAACGACGTGAGGATGAATTATGGCGCGTATAATTACAAACCGGAATAGTATAAATTGTGATAATTATAAGTTGGTACGAGAATACGATATGTACTACAATTAAACTACGGTATTACTAAGACGGGTGTTTACTTAGTATTGGTATATGAATTGTGTGTATGACATACCTACCATACTTGCTATCACGGGAGGTTTGCGTTCGCTTAGGGCCCTCTAATCCTTGTGTTGCCCGGATTTAGACTGGTTACCTCGATGAACACAGGTCAGAGAAAGACTTATTGGGATGTTAATAAGTCCGTTGATCGTGGGAGCGTAGGTATGTACGTGACCCATGTGATGTGACTGTGTTCGCCTCCACTATTTGTGATTTGTGTTATCTGGACTATTCCTGAGAGATTCGGAATATGTGATCCTTATGTACGTGATGTACCGGGATGGATAGCAGAGTATGTGTGCACCACAGCTTAGTTCTCGGGGTGCTTGTATTGTATATTTATGATGTGAATAATATACACTTAAATAATAAGAACCTTCATGTTAATGTTGTGAATATAATTACGGTATTAATTCGGGAAAATATAGCGAGTTAACTGATAGTGATATATATATTGCTTATTGAGCATCTGAGTTCACGTTGAACCCCTACTTAATTACGAGTGTTATAATGTTAATAGAACCGAGTAATAAGGGTAGGACCTATGATACTCTAGCTAGATATGTTGTCACGTAGCTAGTAGTCTGTATCACTCTAGATGGGTACTTGCGTTAGGAGTGCACAGTTAGACGAGAGGTGAGAATATCATGTGAGTGCACGTCCTAACATGTACTTTGCATTTAATGTTTTAAATGTTTTTAAAGCACTTGCAGGTTTTTAAAATATAACTCCACATTCGGGCTCTGACCCGTTTGCTTTTCAAATCTTTTTTCTTTGCAAAACCATTTTAGGTGCCCAGCCACAAGGACACCAAGCAGAGGATTCTCATTCTGATGACGAGCTGTAGCTGTTTGTGGGAGCTACAGGGATTTGCTTGTAGACGCTTCTATCACTTGGATTCCAGATTTATTATCTATCAGTTGTAGGGCATGTTGCCCATTTCCATTAGAGACATCTTTTACATTTCAGTTTTCATACTTTAGCATGTATTGTTTCAGTATTCGGTTTACTTATTTCAGTTGTGGGATTGTTGTGAGGAGTTTTCCTCCAGACTTTATTTACGTTATGTGATGTTTATTCTATTTATTTCATTATGGTGAATGGTGTTGTTATTCTTTATTACACTTGTTTCATGTTAATCAGACTTTAATTAAAATTTGGCACTTACTTTTTAAATACTAGGTGGTTAGTAATCATTAAAATGTTTTTGACAGTGATGCTATTAACTGGACCAACTTGGCATTTTGAATTAATTTAATAAAGGAGTAGCTACCCGGTATTTAATTATTCGGGGTGTCACATTAAGAGGTTAAAGATCAGATAATGATCAAGGTTGAGAATAACAGTAAGGCTGAAGAAGATATCAAGCAAATGCAACAGCACCTGAAGACTACAAAAAAGAGCTCAATAACATAAAGGTTCAACTTGATACTTCCTTGGTCAATGATTTCATGATTGGATAAGAGGTTGTCAAGGACTTCAAAACCTCTGAAGAATACATTATTGACACTACCATAGCTTTCTTCAAGGTTTGTGACGAACTCAAAAGGAGGGTAGTTAAGCACTACTTTGATATCGTTGAGGTTGTCATGTCTTAAAAAGGAGATGATGACAAGGCAAGGCCATGGAATAAGATGAACAGGCCACATGGAAAACAAAGGTAGGGTCATCATTTGAGGATGATCTCCAAGTTGATGAGGAGAATCAGGTCGTAGCTCAAGATGACCATCTTGAACTTGAGAAGCTCCTATCACTGGAACCACTAGGTTGGCCCCTAAGGACGGCGCTACTTATCTTATCTGTCATTTATCTTTTTACTTAAATATTTGTAATTCTTTTTCATTACTTCAAACACTGTCCTTGTTACCACGTATGGACTATCTATGAAAAAAGTTTATACTTTTTGAATTTTCTTTCTTTGTGAAAACTCATGAGTTGGCATCAATATAAATATGTTATATTGTTCATTATATACTTTCTATATTTTATTTTCTAAGTGTTTTTGCTCATGGATTTTCATGGTTGGACCTAGTCAACTTTGTCATTTAATCCATATTTTGTTTGGATCTTACCAGTATTTCTAAGCCTTTTGTCTACGTTGTCAGATATTTTCATCACTACTTAGGCTTAATAACTCCTTATGATGAAATGCCTAGTTGTCTAGTAGGAAAGGTATGTTTGAAAGTTCTCGAAAATCCTGAACACCCTCTTCTAAATTTTTTGCAGTAAAATACATGCTTTGGTCAATTGGGTTCACCTAAACCCCCCTGACCTTGAAAGATTTTTGTGCAATCAAATACGTGCTTTGGTCAATTAATTGGCCTAAGCCGACCTAACTTTGAAATATTTTTATGCAGTCAAAAATGTGATTTGGTCAATTGGGTCGGCCTAAGCCAACCTGACCTTGAAAGATTTTTGTGCAGTTAAAGACGTGCTTTGGTTAATTGGGTCGGCCTAAACTAACCTGATCTTGTGTTGTCTTCTAAACCATATGTGTTGAGTTTATAACGCACTGAGTTATGAACTCAAGATGTCTTCCACTGAATCCCCTTGACCATCTCTTGAACTGAACTTTAAATAAAGCCAAAAGGAATTTGATAACCATGAAACTGAAATTACAGTAATATGGATTCTTATTAATGACTTCTCTTCAAACAAAATGTTTAAATTCCTATTACATTCATCTATCTTGCCAATTAAAAGACTCCTTCAGTGGTAATACTTCTTGATGTGCTTAGAGTTCCAAGGGTTCTTGAATGTTTCTCTTTCCAAATTTTTAATCCGATAAGTAGATAGTCGTACGACTTTGGCCACATAGTAGGGATCGTGTAATTTAGCCTCTAACTAGTTGGATTTATGTGTGACCTTCTTCAAGACATAGTCACCTTCTTTGAGCGTACTTGGCTTAACTCTTTTGTTGTAAAATTTTATTGTGCTCTGCTAATAAGTTGTTACCCCTAGCGCTGCTGCCTCCCAGACCTCATCTACCAGGTCTAAATCTAACCTTCTCACAAAATCACTCTTGGGGGAATCAAAGTTAAGGGCCCTGTGGGTTGAAAGACCTATTTCAACTGGAACTATGGCCTCACCGCCAAAAGCGAACATATAGGGTGTTTATCCTATTATTATTTGTGATGTTGTCATCTAGGTTCACAACACGCTTTGCAATTTGTTTACTTGATTCCCTTTTATTGAATTTAACTTTTTCTTCATTCCTTCTAGCAATGTTCGATTCATGACCTATGTCTGCCCATTTTATTGTGGATGAGTTGGTAACGAGTGAAGCTTTCTGATTTTGGCCTTATCTTAAAAGCTTTGAAATTCCTCATTGTTAAACTAGGTGTTGTGGTTGGTATGGTAGTGAAGGCACAGGGGAGCCCATATATGCATATCAAATTTTTCCATATAAAATGGAAGACATTTACATAGGTCATCACTATGAGTGGTTGTGGCTCGGCCTCCACCCGATTTGTAAAATAATCTACCACTACCACCAGATACCTAAATCTTCCTTTTGTTTTCGACAGTGGGCTAACTAGATCATACCACAAATGGAAAAATGCTAAGGTGATGTGATCGACACCAGCTCGACTCCCAGTCTCTTGTGCACCTCCGAATACCTAACACTTGTCACACTTCTATGTGTATTCTTTATAGTCCTTCTTCATTATAGGTCAGTAATATCCTTAGATGTCTATTCTTTTTACTAGGGTTTGACCTACAACGTGGCCACCTCATAACCCTTCATATATTTCTTTGACCAAGTTTGGTACCTCCATGGTGTGAATACACCTCATCATATCGCAACAAAGCCTCTTTTGTATAGCACTTCATTTTCCATGTCGAATATGGCCTCCTTATAACGAAATATTCTTGTTTCCTTCTGATCATCTAGCAGAGTAGCTTTCTCCAATTATCTTCTAACAGGGTCCATCCGCGGATGGTCCCATGGTCAGTTCCAGCAAATTGACTTCCTCTACGTCAATGATCCTCTGCAACAATATCTTTATGGGCATAGTTCTCCTTAAATTGGCTCTGGTGGCTGATGGAAGACAAGCTAATGCGTTTGATCTAGTATTCTCAATTATGGATATTCTGATAATTTGGAGCTCTTTTAGCTTTCACAGTAGCAATTCCACCCTTGTTAGACACTTTAACACGTTCTTCTCTCTTGCTTCACATTCTCCCATAACCTGGTTCACCACTAACTGTGAATCACTATGGACTAGTATCTACTTGGCTCCAAGTGATACAAGCAACTCCAATAGAGCAATCAAAGCCTCGTATTCTGCTTCATTATTAGATGCTTTAATTTGAATCGGAGAGCATATTTTATATTAGCTCAATAAGGCACGTTGACTATTAGTCCAACTTCGCTACCATTTGAACATGACGATCTATCCATGAATAACTTACACACATACAACTCTTTTTTAAAGCTTCCTTGTACTAGGGAACTATTTTTAAACAGTTTTGTTAAAAACTCAACCCCAATTCTATCTTTTTTTTTCCTGGATGAGGACTCTGTTGGTCCTTGGGCGAAGTCGGCTGGAACTTCAGTAGCTTGCTCGACTGGTCCTTTCTCCTCATAAGTGAATTTTGTAATAAAATCTTCTATGGATTGGACTTCGATTGCAATCCTTAGCTCATATATGATATCATATTCACCCAGCTCTATTGCCCATGCCATCAACCTTCCAAACATCTCAGGTTTATAGATGGTTTGATGAAGTGGGAGATCAGTGTAGACCACTATAAAGTGAGCTGAAAAATACTATTTCATCTTTCTAGATGCTAATATTAGAGCTTGAGCCAATTTCTCAATTATGGAGTATCTTACTTCTGCATCGGTATAAGCTTTGCTCGTGTAGTACATTGGTTTTTGCACTCCTCCATCAATTCTAACTAGAGTCGAGCTAACTGTTGACTCTGACACAACCAAATACAAATATAGTTTTTTAAATATAATTGGTCTGGATAGTAAGGAGGCTAATCCTAGGTACTTTCTTAGCTCAAGGAGGGTAGCTTTACACTCCTCAATCCATTATAAAGTGTATTTAATCACCATGGAGAAAGGCAAGCACTTATCGATTGCCCCGGATACGAATTTGTTTACGATTGCCACCCGACCTGTTAAGCTTTGTATTTTCTTCTTGCTCTTGGGAGGCTGTATATTGATCAATGCCCTGATCTTGTTAGGGTTGGCCTCTACTCCCCTTTAATTAACAATAAAAATAAAACAAAGTTCTAGCCTTGACTCCAAAAGCACACTTAGTTGGATTTAACTTCATCATTTCTTTAACTTGATGAAGATATGGTCGAGGTCTTGGATGTGGTCATCCGCCTTCACATTTTTTTAGCATGTCGTATACATGAACTTCCATATTCTTCTCTATTTATTTCTCAAACACCTTGTTCACTTGCCTGTGACGTCCCATGTATTCTTCAGCCCGAAGGGCATAGCATTGTAACAAAATGTACCTCAACGGGTGATGAAGGAGGTCTTCTATCTATCCCCCGACTTCATTTTAATATGGTTTATAACCGGAATAAGAAATCATAAAGCTCAATGATTGTGTCTAGCTATTGCATTCACAAGTTGATCAATTTGAGGCAATGAATAAAAATCTTTAGGATATGCCTTATTCAATTATAAGAAGTCCACACACATCCACCACTTTTGATACTATCATCACATTTGATCAAAAATCTTTGGTACTATCATCACATTTGATAACTAATCGGGATACTTTACATCTTCAATAAAATTGGCCTTCTTCATCTTAACCACTTCTTCTTGAATATCCATGTTCTTCTCCTGCGATGGTTAGATGAATTTCTAAGCAAAAATGTTCTTCCCAGTTCGTAAAAAGTCAACTAGTTGCTTTTTAAGGACGGGATCTAGGGACGAGTCGATCTAATCTTTCATTTCAGGATGCTCATCATCCAAAATATTAGCTTTATATGCTCAATAGCTTCTCCTGTTACCAACTTATCTCCGTCCTAAGGATCTAGTGTCTCAATCTTATACGTTTTAGTTAACTTCTTTTTTTCTCTTTATCAGTCGAGGTGTAGTAGCATTCACGTACTTCCACCTGGTTTCCCTTCACCACTCCCACACCGAAATTGGTGGGGAACTTTAGACATTGATGAACAATTAAGGCAATAGCCTCAAAATCCTTCAGAGCCGCACTTTTAGAAATAATGATGTAGGTTGATGAAGCATTCTTGTCAAGGATGAAGAATCTCATCGTCTTTATTTTACAGGTCGGCCATGTTCCAGTAACAACCTTCACAGCTCGATTGTGCCTACTTAGTATACCTTCTTTCTTGATAATTTAAGCAGTGGAAGGTGATAGGCTTACAATTTTCTTTCGGACAACTTTAGCTTTGTAAAACAGTCATAGAATCGTACATCCGTCAAACTCCTATTGTCTACTAGAATTCTCTTCACACTACTTTTATGGACCATCATGGTTATCACCAGCTGGGTCATTATGAGGATATAACAAACTCGAGAGGTCGTCTTTGGAAAAACCTATCACCAGTCAATCCTTATCCACTTTATGAGGTTAGATGTCCACTACAGTTGCCATGCTAGTGGCGCAAGCCTTTGCTTCGTTGAGTGTAAGGACAAAATTAAAATTGAGTCAATTTGTATGTAATTGGCTTAATTTTGGACAAAACATTTAAGCCACAGGTTAGACTTTGTATTGTTGATTCCAAGCCCATAACGTGTTCTGAAGAAGACGTAGCATCCAAGCTTCCAAGTTGGATAAATCGTGCCAAGTTTATCTTCATGTTTATCAAGGCTCTTGCAAGTATGAATGTATATTAATATGGTTCCTTGGATATTTTTAAGGGTGTTTCTTTTTTAACTCAAAATTGCTAGGAACTATTTTCAAATGTTTTTAAAGAAAAATGTTTTTTCATTTTAATCTCGTTAGAATGAAATTTAGGTCTCGTTGAAATGAGAATAGTATTTTCATTATAACGACCTTTTTCATGTTAGAATGACATTAAGATCTCTTTAAAATGAGCTTTGAATGCCATCAAATAAGAATCCTTTATCAAATAAGGACCAAATCCTTGGAAGGTCGTTAGAAGCGTGTTCGAACGAGAAAGGGTTGTTGTTCGAATGAGAGTTGAAGTCGTTGGAACGAAACTTGTGTTTTCATTCGAATTGGGTTTTGTCTGAACGAGTTCACCGCCTCGAAATTTGTGATTTACTATTTAAGGCGTGTTGGACTCAGATTTTTGAAGAACTTTTAGCGAAAAATATTTTCCTATTTGTTTATCAAAGTTCCAAAAGATTTATTTCACCCTTCGCGTTTAAAGATCCAACATTTGTAGTTCATATGCGTTCAGATCTTTCTGTTTGGGCACCAAGGTTTGATTCTATACATCTGAAGAAAACTTATTTCATGCGGTGGATTCCGTACTTGTTATTTACACGTGATGGACTCCGTGTTTATGGTGTTGCGATGAAGAAGTGATGTATTTTGTGTTCCAATCCATAGACATTTGTTGAGCCTCATTATAAAATACTGAGATCTGCGTTGACTCGTGCGTTGACTCATGTGTTGCACTGTGGAGGAGCGATCGAATATTGAAGAGTGTCAAGGCTTATGAGGATCGAGTCGTTGAGTAAGTCTACTGTCAACTTTTGTAATTCCGTATCATTGTGATCTGTTTGGCTGGGTCGTCAGATGTTTTTCCCTTTGTGGTTTTCCTCGTACATTAGCAACTTGTAGATAATTTATTTATTTTATCCATTTATCAACTAGATGCATGTTTTAGGTTAAAAAGATAAAATTGGGTAAATCGGTTTTCCATAACAAAGTTTTAAAATTGCGTTCCCAAACTGGTATCGAAGCGGGTTGTACTAAATTATTGTGTTTTGATCCCGTGTTTTTTAGGCATGATATTTAGTGGATTTGATGCTATTAGACCCCCAATGTTTGATGGGTCAAACTACGCATACTGAGAAATGCTTATGAAATCAGCACTTAAGGCTATAGATGAGCGGGTTTAGTTAGTTGTTGTTAAAGATTGGTCTACGGTTGTCACTAGAGAAGGTGAAGCAATTCATTTAAAACCCATAGAGTCATGGAGTGAGGGTGAGCATAGGTTAGCAAATTTTAATTCTCGAGGTTTAAATGCTCTGTTTTATTTTGTCACCCTGGAGGGGTTCCGTCGTATTATGACTTTTGAGACATATAAAGAGGCTTGGGACATACTCCAACTCACCCATGAAGGAACTAGTGATGTTAAGGCTTCCAAACTCCAAAACCTCACCACTTAGTTTGAAACCATTAGGATGTTAGAGAGTGAGTGGTGAGTTCTACGCTAGATTGTCCGACATCATGAACTCGTCTTTTAACTTGGGAGAGAAGATACTCGAAAATCGATTAATCAAGAAACTTTTAAGATCGTTACCCAAAAGATTTAATCCTAAAGTGATCGTTTTATATTCTTTGGGTACTATAGATTCTACCAAACTTAAAGAGCTTATAGGTGACTAACATTCTTATGAACTTGGCATGTTTACCTCCAAGAATGTGATGAAGAAGAAAATGACATTGCTTTGAAAGCCTAGAAGGAGGAAACACCAATGTTTGATGATGAGTCTGACATCGAGTTAGATGTTTTGGCCATGTTTGCAAAGAAATTCAAGAAATTTCCCAAATTTAAAAAGCAATTGAAAGATGCAAAAAATTTGAGAAAAATATGCACAACAAGACTGATCACTTCCCTAAGAATTGAAATGAGAATTTTAAGAGGGATGAGTTGGAAAGATGTTATGGTTGTGAGGGTTATGGCCATAGGGTAGCTGAGTGACCCACTAAACTAAGGAAGGAAGGGACAAAAAATTGATAGCATTTAACTCCACCCTTAGTGATAGTGATCCAGAAGAGGGACCTAATTCCCCCATTGATACCGCGTTTATGGCTAGTTATGTGAGATTTGATGAGTAATCTTCCCATTAAGATATTTCTTTACATAACTCTTTCGAGGCCATAGTTTGTGGATCCCGGGTGAGTGATCGTCGAGAGAGTGGTAATGAGAGTGAGGATGAAGAAGAGTAGGATCAGAGTGAACTCCAAGTTACCTTCCATGAGTTGTATGCAAAAACTTTGAAGGTGAAGAAGGCTAAATTGAAATTGGAAGCTAAGTTGAAGAGTGTGCCATATGAAATGATTTTAATGATTTCATTGATGATCTTAGGGCATGTGAAAGGACTCTTTGAGAGAATCTAGAGTACGTTGAGGATGATAGAGATAGTCTTCCTGGTTTGATGGAAGTTATGAATAAAGATCATCTATAGTTTGAGGAGTATAGGTGTTTACTCGAGTCAATAATAGTTGAGCTAAAGGAGATATTGAGAGATTCAAGTCGTGTCAAATTTGATTTGGAGTCTAGGTTGGAAAAGTTAGATAAAATTTTAAGGACCATCCAAATCAAAGATGACTAAGTGTGGAATTGGCTTCAATGATAAAAATATTTCCTCTACCCAAGTCAATACCATGGGCTCAAGAAAGTCGACTAAGAAGATTAGGAAAGGTCAACCCTTTGGTAACACCTCTCTCTATATTTACACTTGCACTCATTGCGGTAGGAAAATTCACCTTAGGCTTTTATATTTTGATCTTAGAAATGGTCTTAGGAAATCTAAGTCTAGAGTCACCAAGGTTATCAAAACCCAAGAGTATCACGTTACACCTATGTGGGTTAGGAAATTTGATTTGGAGGCTTTGCATAATGGACTTATTGATTCTCATTTACTTGCACATGATACTTCCCATGCTATATCTAATGGTTGATTATCTTAACTTATTTGCTATACTCTAGTTTGTGCTTTATGATACATGGTAGCTAGTGTTATGACATGTGTATATTTTGTATTTTGATTTTTTCTTTTATTGAGTCATATTGAAAAATACAAAAAGATTGTGTTTATTTTTTGAGTTGGAGTTTGTTTTAAAAAATTGGTATTTTCTTTTGAATTTTTTTTTTTTGGAAAAACTCAAAAACAAAATGGCTTTTGTGTATTTTAGTTTTGCCCATTTGTTGTGGAATATTGGTGCATTTGAATTCAATTTATTCTGAGCTATCCATATGACTAGGACATTTGGTTATGATTGTTAATACTTAGATTATTCTTAATTTTTTTTTTTGGGAAAAATTATGTATATATATCAACAACTGCAACTACAACAAGTACACATAGGGATGAAACCCAGCGCCTCCCCTAGGGGCATACCCCAAAGGAGAGAAAAACAAAACAACTGAAAAAAAAGTACGAGAAGCCCCTCACCCCGTAGTCCCCTAATCAAGAGCACTCTCCGGGATACCCCAGTTCATGCAAGCCATCCAGTTCTCATATCTCCTCATCCCCCTTCTCCACTTAGCGACTCTCGCTCTAATCATAACCTCGATATCTTTGACAATGACATCCGTGCTTTTGGCCACACGCTTAAAATGTCTAGCGTTACGCTCCATCCATAGGCAGTACACAGTAGAAGAGAAAGAAATATTCCTAATACGAATATAAAAACTATCCCCACTGTAGCAAGAAATAGCATGAGTCATCTCACCATCCCAATCCAAAGCCTCTCTGTATTCCTGATTCCTGGTTCTCACCTCCTCCCAAACCTCCTTAGCAACTGGACACTCATTGAACACGTGAGGTATGGACTCAACCCCATTGGAGCAGCTGCAGCACACGTTATCCTCAGAGATGCCCCAATTATGGAGCTTGTCCTTAGTGTGAATAGCGTCCCTACAAATCATCCAAAGAACAAAAGCACATTTAGGAATATTAGTCTTATTCCACACAATATTATGCCAGGGAGCAGGTGGGAGGGTGGGGGACATCTCATCATAGGCTGATCTGATAGAAAAGTCCTTCTGGTTGGGAATCCAGACCACCTCATCAGCAGTTTCATGCCTAATGCCGGGCAATGCCGCATTCCTAATCTCCAGGAGCTCCCAGGTAATCCCCGTTGGCCATCTCCACCTGTCCTCAACAATGTAATCAGCAACCAAAGCCTTATGGTTACTAGCAGCGTCATAGATAACACGGTCTCCAAACAAAGGATGAAGGGGCCCCAGAGGATGCCAGTTATCGTGCCAGAAAAAGGTATCCCTGCCATTACCGATACTCCATTTGATCAGAGGTCTGATCCGATGTCTCAACTGCATCATCTTCCTCCAGCTCCAAGACGAATCGCTGGCTAAGTTAATAGCCCACAAACTTCTTCTCTTCAACTTATACACGTTGCACCACTTGACCCAAAGGCAGTCCTTCTTGCTACAGAGATTCCATAGCAACTTCATGATGGCCGCCTCATTCCACCTCCCGATGCTTTTGATACCCAGGCCACTGCTCTCAAAGCTAACACAAAGATCATTCCAAGCCACCTTGGCCCCCGAATGTTTGAGATCGGAACCCGTCCATAGGAAATCCCTCATCAGCTGCTCAATCTTCAGAATGACCCCCTTAGGTAAAATGAATAGACTGGACCAATATACCTGGATCCCGAACAAGATGGACTTAATAAGCTGCAATCTACCGGCGTAGCTAAGGAGCTTGTTAGTCCAACACTTAATCCTTCCCTTGACCCTGTCGATAAGCCTACAACAATCCTCCTTCTTGAGTCTTGTGGTGATGAGAGGAACCCCGAGGTACAAGAAGGGGGGGTTGCTATGGCCAAAACCAAGAATATCCCCGATCTGCGCAATCCGATCCTCCTCCAAACCGGTGGTGTAAAAACTACTCTTACCCAGATTGGGCGTGAGCCCCGCAATGCTGCAGAAATCATCAACCGCCTTCTTCACAATGGTGCAGGAAGTAATGTCCCCCCCACATAGAATTATCACATCGTCGGCGAAACATAAGTGGTTAAGCCCCACTTCCTTGCACTTAGGGTGATAGGTAAACATAGGGTTAGTGCAAGCTTTGTCCAAGATGCACGAGAGAGAGTCCATCACCAGGAGGAAAAGATAGGGAGAAAGGGGGTCACCTTGCCTCAACCCTCTCCTTCCCTCAAAGAAGCCATGCAGGTGCCCATTCAGACTGATAGAGAAACGAGTGGTAGTCATGCATTCAGTAATCCACCCAACGAAAATGGCCGGGAACCCCAGATGAGTCAGCAAGGTGAAAAGAAAACCCCAGTCCACCGTGTCATACGCTTTCATCAAATCAATCTTCAAAGTACATCTAGGCGGGCTAAGCACACGATGGTAGTTCCTCATAACCTCCTGGAGAAGAAGGATGTTATCAGAAATAGATCTCCCTTTGACAAAAGCAGCCTGACACGGATTGATCATATGTGGGAGGATAGGCTTAATCCTGTTGGCAAGAATCTTCGAGATGCACTTGTAAATGGTATTACAACAAGATATGGGTCTAAAATCATGCATACCGCTAGGGGTGGCAACCTTCGGAATAAGAGCCAGGGCAGTACAATTCCATTGCCTAGGCAAATAGCTACACCTGAAGAAGAACTTTACAGCCTCGGTGACGTCGTTCCCCACCACCTCCCAGTTCTGCTTAAAAAAGAATGCATTGAAGCCGTCAGGTCCTGGGGCTTTATCCGAACCAATGGCGAACATAGCCCCCTTTATCTCCTCATCATCAATGGGCGCACACATCTTCGCTGCATCCACATCACTGACTCTTTTCTCAACATTCGCATCCAGAATGGGAGCAGGGTCCGCACAAGTGCTACGATAGCCCAGAAGGTTGCGAAAGAACCCCACAGCCGTATTAGCCACCCCCTGAGAGCCCTCGACCCTCACCCCATTCTCATCCTCAATGCTAATAATCTTCCTCCTAGCAGTAGCAAGATTGGCCCTTTTATGGAAAAAGGAGTTATTCCCATCCCCCAACTGTAGCCACTTTACTCTAGACCGCTGCTTATAGTAGGACTCCTCGGCGCTTCTGAGATCCAAGTAAACCGTCAACTTCTCTCTCTCCTCCAACTGAAAGCTCAAGTTGCTCCCATCGTTGTCAAGTCTAGTCTGCACGTCATCAAGCAACCTCTTAGCCTCCTCCACCCTCCTAGAAATCTGACTGTAGAACTTCTTATTAAAGTCTTTGAGGTTCAACTTCAGTCTACGCATTTTCTTACTCAATCTCACCATGGGGTTACCCACATCGTCCCCGTGCCAAGACTCGGTCAGAACATCCTGGAAGTCAACATGGCCCATCCAAAAGTTGTAGAACTTGAACGGCTTGGGCCTATTAGGCTCCCTGGGAGCAAGCAAGATAATGATCGGGCAATGATCCGAAACACCCTGAGGAAGAACAGTCGCCTGAGACTCCGGAAAGTGGGTACTCCACGTGTCGTTATGAAGAACCCTATCAATTCTCGATTGGACATTGTTCCTACCCCCCTGACGCCTGTTCCACGTAAACCAAAGCCCATTCGTAGTCATGTCGTCAACCTGGATATCATTAATACACTGGTTGAAAGCTTCCGTAGCACCCACATCAATGCCATGCATCCCACTCTTCTCCTCACTGGTTCTCACAACGTTGAAATCCCCCATAAGAACCCAAGGCTGCCCCTCCGTGCTACCCCTATGGAGCTCGAGAAACTCCCAAAGAGACTGTCTCCCGTGAGCAAGATTTTCCCCATAGATGAAGGTCGCAAAAAACTCTCTATTACTACCACAAACCTCCACCCTACACAGCATGGCTTGAGGGTGAGACTGGACCAGCGTAACCGCCACACAACTAGGATTCCAGCCGACAATCACCCTGGCAACACCCCCCCCTAAAGGGCAGTTATCAATGAGATCCCAATGTAAAAAACAATTATTTTTAACATTACCTAAATTCTTTTTCCTAACTTTAGTTTCCACCAAGCAAACGATATCAAGCTGCTGATCAATTATTAACTTACTAACTTCCTTTTGTTTGTGAGGGGAATTGAGGCCCCTAATGTTCCATGACCCAATCTTTAACATCAAGTTTTGCTCCCCTTCCCCTTTCTCCTGTTCTTACCACCGGATTGGTTTACCTTAGTCATCTCACCCTTGTGCTTGAAAGCAAGCTCATCCACGACCATTACCCTCCTAGCAAGCGCCGACGGTTCCGGAGTTGCCTCAAACTCGTATTCATTGTCCACGGCGCTAAACTGGTTGGATAACCGTATCGTGGGAGAGACCACGCTAGGGGCAGCCCCCCCGTCCTTCTCAGTACTCCTAATCTCGTCCTGATCCTTAACCATCACTCCCGACGGTTCTCCTATCTCCCGGCCAGAGGTAGTCACAGGGATAGGCTTCTTCTTTACCTCAGTCCATTCTGAACCTGCATGAGCTTTTGTCTTCTTAGTACCCGCTTCCGCATTAGTTTTCGGAACAGTGCTTAGCGTGCATTTACTGATATTGTGGCCAAAACTAGGCAATTAGGGCACGAGGGTGGTTTGGCTTGGAACTCAACACGCACCGGTACAGTTGCTCCGTCCTCCATAACAACGTTGATGCTACTAGGGTATGTCACCTTTGCTTCCACCTCAATGCAAACTCGAGCGTAAGAGATCCTATTCATCTCCTCCGTGACAGCGTCGGCAAACAAAGGAGTTCCCACCGAACTCGCTATGTAGCTGAGTCCCTCCTCCGTCCACAGTTGGACGGGAATGTCGTGGAACTTCACCCATATGGGTATCTTCTTCACAGTATCCTTATGAAAGCTAAAGCTAGCATCCCATTTCTTCAAAATAATGGACATCCCCGCAAAGTGCCACGGGCCATTTTCCAGAACTTCGTCCCGTTGTGAGGGGTTATCAAACAAAAAGAAGAAGAAACATTATCATGTGCTACAACTTTGGTCATCCCAAACTTGCTCCACAATCTGGTGGCAGCGTTATTCACGTAGGAGAAGGGAAGTTTATTCCCCAGAAAATAGCCCACTAAGCTGTTCTCCCACCTTTTATGGCCACCGGTAGCAACAGCAGCGGGAGGCGTTACCGTGATGATAGAACCCACAACAGATGGCTGGTGGTAGGTGAGACGTATCCTAGGTTGTTTCTTTTCTGCCGCTACAGTGCTCCACGTCCTATCGTTGTGCCTCGGCAGTTGTTGGGAAGACAGTCCCGTCTGGAGAGTTGGGGCGCTCGTCAGATTAACTGACAGCTTTTCCGTGTCAACAGCAAACTTACCCATCCCCGTACCATTGAGCCCAGAGCTCGTACCAACCCCTCCATCTGATCTACATTCCTTAGTTGCGTCAGCAACACTCAAATCCAACACCTCACCCTCGTTCCACCCCTCAGACTGGCGTTTGTCGTTAACGTCGACGGCCGGGGAACCATTCCCATAGTCCTCGTCACCCTTAACTTTGCTTAAAATGGCCTGGCCGTGAGCCCCGGTGCCGGCGATGGGAATCAAAACAGGCCCAGAGGTGGGCGGTGAAATAGGAGGTCCCATTACAACTCCTAACCCCCCAGGGTTGTCAATGAGGTCAACAGCTATTTGGCCGTCTTCAATCTCTTCGAAACCAGCCACCACCTGAGTAGGCCTGGCACGTCTGTCACCTGAAGTTATGACCGTGGTTACCATGGAGGATTAGATAGAGTGAGTAAGGTAGGAAAAGGTGTATAGCAAGTGACGGGAGGCGTTTTGGAGCAGGATGGTTCTAGAGAGAAGTTGGAGCATTTTGGTTCCCTTAGATTATTCTTAATCATGCTTGCATGGAGTTATTTCAAACTTTTTTTTTGGTAAGTAAAGTATATATATGAACAAATAGGTACAAAATAACTAGGGGTATACCCCTAGGGAACTATCATAGAACCAATCAAGGAAAGGACAAAACAAGGGGAGGGCAAACCTATCCATACCTATACAAGTAACAAAACATGAAAAAAAAATACAAAGGCTAATCAAACAAGGTCGAATCAGGTAGGTTCCAATACATGCATGCCATCTAGTTGTTGTAGTTTCTCATAGCTTTCTTCCATGTCAAGATCTTGCATCTCATTGTGATCTCAATTTCCTTGACCAGTTCTAGGGGGTTCATGCCTCTTCTGTCAATTCTATTATTTCTTTCAATTCAAATGTAATACACCTGTAATACCCCGTATTTTTGTGATATTTATTTATGGGATTAATTGTGATATTTATTTATGGGATTAATTGAATTAAATACGTATTAATTGGAAATTAATCCGGATTAAAATACTAGCGAGATGCGAGTTGGTATTTGATTATAATGTGCATATATGATTATATATGAATATTGAAGTATGAAATTTGTCGTGAGATTGAAATACGGCAATTTGGAAATTTTATTGAGACGCGTGTGACAGTAATATTTTTTTTTAATTAAAAAGTGAATTTTAGTTCTATTAACCGTATGGTCGTTTTGAGTGCGCCAACGCGTCCGGAAGGATCGAAATAGTCAGAAAACACTAGCCGGGGGTTTAGTTTGGGTCCCGGGGTATTTTTAGGCCATACCGGCAACGTATAAGGGTAGTTTGGTAATTTTGGATTTTTGGGAATTAAAACCTACGAAAATTGGGAATTAAAAAGCTGACTTGGTAATTTCCCACTAAACCCACTAACCACATCTTAGGACTTATTAGGCTACGGGGGTTATTAGAAATTGTTCCAAAATTTCCTAAGGCAAAAACCCTAGCCACCATTCACTTTGGAGAAGAAAGCTTGTAGAGAGAGAGGAGTGGAGAATTGTGCTGAGAGAGAGAGAATACTCCATCAAATCGACATCAAAATCAGAGATTCTTATAAGGCAAGTGATTTAATTTCAATTAATTGCAGAGAATGCTTCTTCCATGCGTAGGAATTTGTTATAATTGTATTTGTTTGGGAGATGGATGAAAACCCATTAAACTTGGAATTAGAATCTTGCATATTGATGAGGAATTACATGTAGAAATGTATGTAGGTGATGATTCTGATGATAATAATATCTTGGATGAAATAAAAACGGATTTAATTAGGCTCATTGATGATTTATAAATTTTAGGGTTCATGTTCATGTAATTTGGGGGATAAATGAAGGGATTTGATGATTTGATGATGTTTAAGATGTATTGGCCCTATATAAATGTTTAGTTATGATCTATGAATGTTTAGTACGAATTAGGAACCTTAAATTGATGTTGGAACGATTTTTATGAGGGATTAGGAGTGAAGAAAGTTGGAAAAACGAGATTTGGAAAATCTGGGCTCGAAACTGGCCACTCGTTAGAAGACCTGCCCAGGTCGTTCGAACGAGCTTCTGACGAGTTGACCTTTGACTTCTAACGAGGGTGAAGTTCATTCGATGATTTCGTTCGAACGAGACCTCGTTAGAAAGCCCATTTCGTTCGAACGAACTCTCGTTCGAATTGCCTCGTTTGAACGAGACTTCGAACGAGTTGACAGTTTAGGCTTTTTAGCCTGTTTTGATCCCGAGCGTCCCGTAACCTTGTGTATATGTAGAGATAACTTCCCTTGATGATTAATTGTTATATTTGGGATGTTTGGGAGATAATGAGGAGTCAAACCTAGAAGTGTAGTTTGAACCTAAGGGAAAATATGAAGTAGGACGTGAGTGTCTATTACGATGTGAGAACTATTGACGGCCTAATTTATTATATTAACGGGGAACATATAAATTGTGTAGTATTATATGTCGGTACGAGAATGAGAAGTGTACCACCAATATATTATGGTGATTACTAAGATGTGTGAATACTTAGCATATGTATTGATTTTATGTGTATGACATACCTACCATACTTGCTATCATGGGAGGTTTACGTTCGCTTAGGGCCTTTTAATCCTTGTGTTGCCCGGAATTAGATTGGTTACCTCGATGAACATAGGTCAGAAAAGGACTTATTGGGATGTTAATAAGTTTGCTGATCGTGGGAGCGCAGGTATGTGCGTGACCCATGTGATGTTGTTATCTGAACGATTCCTGAGAGATTCGGAATGCGTGATCCTTATGTACGTGATGAACCGATATGGATAGCAGAGTATGTGTGCACCACAGCTAGTCTCGGGGTGCTTGTATTGTATATTTATGACGTGAATAATATACACTTAATTAATGGGAACTTTCATGTTAATATTGTGATAATAATTATGGTAATGTTTTGAGAAAACATAACAGGTTAATTGATAGTTAATTATATTACTAATTGAGAATCCGAGTGTATGTAAAGCCCTCTATTTAATTGATAACGTTAGAATGTAATATGGGGATCGAGTAGTAAGGGGTAGAACTTATTACGCTTTGATTAGATATATATATATATGTCATTTAGATGGGTAAAGTACGTTAGGAGTGCACATGTAGTCGAGAGGTGAGAATTTCATGTTAGTGCACGTCCTAACGTGTATTTTGCATTTAATGTTTTAATGTTATTAAAACACTTGCTGTTTTTAAAATGATTTCCACTTTCGGGCTCTGACCCATTTGCTTTCAAATCTATTTTTTTGTAAAAACCATTTTAGGTGCCCAGCCACAAGGACACCATGCTTAGGATCCTCATTCAGGTGACGAGCTGTAGCTGTTCGTGGAAGTTACAGGATTTTGCTTGTAGACGCTTCATCTATCTTGACTCTATATTCAGCACTTATCAGTTGTAGGGCATGTCGCCCATTTCTTTTAGAGACTTTTTCATTTATTTCAGTTATTCAAACTTCGGGCATGTAATTTATTCAGGATTCAGACTTGTCATTTTATTTTCAGTTGTGGGATTGTTGTGAGGAGTTTTCCTCCGGACTTATTATTACTTGTTGATTATTTCATTACTTCGTTATGGTGAATGGATTATGTTGTTCTTCCATTATTCTTTTATTGCATGTTAATCAGACTTAAATTAAAATTTGGCAACTTACTTTTTAAATACTAGGTGGTTAGTAATTATAAAAATGTTTTCGACAGTGATGCTATAAACCGAACCAACTTGGCATTTTGTATTAATTTAATAAAGGAGTAGCTACCCAGTATTTAATTAGTCAGGGTGTCACAGGTGGTATCAGAGCATCCGGTTCTAGTGTCCATTAGGATCTGTACGGCTTATTATGTTTCCGGTGAGCTTTCTTTGAAGTAGAGCCCTATATTTTAGGACTGTTGTATTCTTTTGTATATGCTACGTTCTTCAGCTATTTTAAGTTTATAACTGCGAACTTATAGACTTCGTTCTTATTTCAGATGCCTCCACGACGTGCACAACGGGTTCCTAGGAATGCAACGCCAGAACCACAGCCCGCACCAGTTCAGGGCACGATGAATGCCGCCGAGGTTGCAGCCATTGTGGCCCAGGCGGTAAATGCCGGACTTGCCGTAGTTCAGCAGGCACCACCTCAGGCGCCAGTAGCCGCGCCAGTTCAGGCACATGCATTCCCGTCTGCTTGGGAACGTGTACGTGACGCTTTTCAGAAAGCACACCCGCCGGAGTTTGTAGGTAGCTCCGATGTTGTAGTTTCGAGTCAGTGGAGGAAGGATATTCAGCGGCACTTTAGGATGTACGAGTGCACTGACGTTCAGAAGAAGATACTAGCTACCTTTAAGTTAGTGGGGTTTGCACTGCAGTGGTGGGAGTCTATTACCACCGTGGAGGAGAGGGACACTCTCACTATTCAGAAGTTCTGGGTGCGGTTCGACCGCAAGTACTTTCCGTCAGCTTTTCATACGGAAATGAGGAGGAAGTTGATGAGCCTTCGACAGGAGGGTAAGACTGTGGCCGAGTATGAGGCCAAATTCACTAATCTTCTCAACATTGTTCCGGATGAGATACCGACAGAGGAGAAGAAGATACAGAAATTTACTGACGGGCTGACATGGAGGATTCGTCAGCACTTGTTAGGGAACCTCTCGTTAGCCACTTATTCTGATGTGGTTAACGCTGCATTGCTCCATTGCCAGGATCACCGCTTTCACATGGCTGAGGGAAAGCGATCGGGAGAGTCCAGCCATCAGGGCAGGACTGGAGGGAATGGTGCCAGTGGGGCACAATCTCCTCAGGGACAGAGACAGGGTGACCAGGGTTCCCAGTAGGGGGATCACAAGAGGTTCAGGTCAGGGAATTTTAGGCACGGACAGGGAGGTTTCCGGCAGAGCCATCAGGGTCCGAATGGCCATCAGAACCAGCAGGGTCAGAATGGTCAACAGCAGTTTCAGCAGGGCCAGTGGAGGAACGGTAACGGCCACCAGGGCCATGGGCAGCAGGGACAGAGAGGGGGAAACTTCCCGGGGAAGTGTTTCGTTTGTGGCAAGACTGGCCATAAACGCCAGGACTGTCCTGATAGGGGCAGGGCCCCGCAGCAGCAGCAGGGTGCTCGACATGAGCCATAGAGGCCACTTTTTCCACCTGCTCTCCCAGCTCCAGCCCAGGTGCCAGCTCTTCCAGCCATTCCAGAAGTTCCTGTGCAGCAGGGACAGTTACAGTATGGACGTGTCTATAACGTCGACCAGGCAGCAGCTCCGTAGGCACCACCCGCTATTGAGGGTATGTTTCCTATCCATGGTACTATGGGTCGGGTTTTGTTTGATACGGGGGCAACGCACTATTTTATAGCTACACATTTTGTGAAAGCCTTAGGGTTTTTAGCCACAGCAGAGAGCACAGTGACGTGTGTAGACTCACCATTGGGGAGTGGGTCGCTTATTTTCTTTATAAGCCGAGGAGTGGGGGTAGAGATTGGTAGTCTGGTATTACCTGCAGACATGTTGGTATTAGATATGCATGTTCATGATGTGATCATCGGTATGGATTGGCTCGCGGATTATAGAGCCATGATTGATTGCTTCGGTGGGAGCATTGTTTTTTCCATTCCGGGGCAAGAGATGTTTATAGTGGCGATGCCTCGCCCAGAGGGAGGTTCGACCGCTCATTTGTATTATTTAGAGGAGGATACCTCTAAGGAGGTTGTGATTCCTTTAGATTCGATCCCAGTTGTCAGGGAGTACTCAGATGTGTTTCAGGAGATACCAGGCCTACCCCCCAGTCGAGAACTAGACTTTGTCATAGACTTATTGCCAGATACGAGACCTATAGCACGCGCACCGTACCGTATGGCTCCAGCTGAGATGAGGGAGTTACGGGATCAGGTTGAGCAGTTGTTGGGTCAGGGGTTTATATGGAGGAGTACTTCGCCGTGGGGTGCCCCTGTGTTGTTCGTGAAGAAGAGAGATGGTTCACTGAGATTGTGTGTGGATTACCGAGAGTTGAATAAAGTCACGATACGGAATAAGTATCCGTTGCCTCGAATCGATGACTTATTCGACCAGTTGAGAGGATCTTCTTTCTTCTCAAAGATTGATTTGCGATCGGGATACCATCAGTTGCGTATCAGGGAAGAGGATGTCTCGAAGACTGCGTTCTTATCGAGATATGGTTCCTACGAGTTTTGGGTTATGCCTTTTGGTTTGACCAATGCTCCAGCCGTGTTTATGGACTTGATGAATAGGGTGTTCAGAGATTTCCTAGATCAGTTTGTCATTGTTTTCATCGATGATATTCTGGTTTACTCCCAGACAGAGGAGGAGCACGCCGAACATTTGAGGCAAGTTTTGCAGACGCTACGTCAGAACGAACTGTATGCAAAGTATGAGAAGTGCGGGTTTTGGCTGAAGGAGGTCCAGTTTTTGGGACATATTATTTTCGACCGGGGGATATCTGTTGATCCGGGGAAGGTATCCGCGGTGAGGGAGTGGGGACAGCCCACGACACCAACGGAGATCCGTAGTTTCTTGGGATTAGCAGGATACTACAGGAGGTTCATTCGGGGATTTTCGAAGATAGCGGGTCCTTTGACACATCTGACTCGTAAAGGTGTGCCATTCATCTGGAGTGATGCATGTCAGTTGGCATTCGATGAGTTGAAGGATAAGTTGACCTCAGCACCTGTGTTAGCATTGCCGAGACCGGGAGTTGAGTATCTAGTCTACACCGATGCGTCCTTACAAGGACTTGGAGGTGTATTGCAGCAGGAGAGTCAGGCCATTGCTTATGCATCCCGTAAGCTAAAGCCTCACGAGAAGAATTACCCCACTCATGACTTGGAGTTGGCGGCAGTGGTATTTGCCCTACGGATTTGGAGACATTATCTGTTGGGGGAGAAGTTTCGATTGTTCACGGACCACAAGTCCCTACAGTACCTATTCACGCAAAAGGAGTTGAATATGCGGCAGCGAAGGTGGCTTGAGTTTGTGAGCGACTATCAGTTTGATACCCCGGGGAAGGCTAACGTGGTAGCAGACGCGTTGAGTTGTAGGCCAGCAGATGAAGTGGCAGGGGTGTGGAAGGCAAAGTGGAAAGAATTGGGACACCAGGATGCAGTGGCCCGATCACTCATGTCGGTAATGACTGTTACGCCGCAGATTGTCACGAGAGTGGTAAAGGCACAAGCAGATGACTCGTTCTGTCAGGAGCTGATTGTGCGATTACTAGCAGAGGGAGCCGAATCCTATACCGTTAGCTCAGACGGGGGATTACGCTTCAATGGGAGATTGGTAGTTCCGGAGGGGGAGGAATTGCGGCACGAGGTGATGGCAGAGTCGCATGGCTTACGATTCGCGGTACATCCCGGTGGGGACAAAATGTACCAAGACATGAGACGTCAGTATTGGTGGAGAGGGATGAAGAGAGATATTGCCGTGTTTGTTTCTAAATGCGCCACTTGTCAGCTGGTAAAAGTGGATCATCAGAGACCGGCAGGACTTCTACAGCCATTGGAGGTCCCGATGTGGATGTGGGAGAGCATCTCCATGGACTTTATCACGGGGTTGCCTAAGTCACAGAGAGGTCACGAATCCATTTGGGTAATTTTGGACAGGCTGACCAAAGTCGCTCATTTCCTACCCGTAAGGACAGACTACACTACGGGACAGTATGCCCAGCTCTTTATTTCAGAGATAGTGAGACTTCACGGTGTGCCCCTAAATATCGTGTCTGACCGAGACAAGATATTTGTTTCACGGTTTTGAGAGAGTTTTCAGGAGGCCATGGGCACGGAATTGCGGTTGAGTACGGCGTATCACCCGCAGACCGATGGGCAAACTGAGCGTACAAACCAGATGTTGGAAGACATGCTACGTATGAGTATCATTGATTTTGGGGGTGGATGGGAGCAGTATCTTCCACTGGTGGAGTTTGCTTACAACAACTCCTACCAATTCACCATTGGCATGGCTCCATTTGAGGCGTTGTACGGTAGACCTTGTCGTTCCCCAGCATGTTGGTTGGAGGTGGGGGACAACAAACTACTTGGGTCGGAAGTGATTCAGGATACTTCGGCGAGGATAGAACTGATATGGAGTCGCATTCGGGTAGCTCAGGACAGGCAGAAGAGCTATGCTGATGCGAAGAGATTCTTCAGAGAGTTCCATGTGGGGGACTAGGTTTTGCTCAGAGTATCTCCTATGAAGGGGATTATGCGTTTCGGGAAGAAAGGGAAGTTGGCACCGAGATATGTGGGACCATTTCCTATTATTGAGCGGATTGGACCGGTTGCGTATAGGCTTGGGTTACCAGAGCATTTACATCGGATTCACGATGTGTTTCATATTTCCTCTCTAAGGAAATATCTTAGAGACGATTTGGCTCATTCTCACATTGCTTTGGAGGACATCGATCTCCAGCCGGATAGCTCCTACGAGGAGGGACCGATTGCTATTTTGGGCCGAAGTGAGCGGAAACTGCGATCAAAGATAGTTCCGTTAGTGCGTGTTCAGTGGCGACATCATAATGTCGAGGAGTCCACATGGGAGCCCGAAGATGAGATGCGTGAACGTTATCCAGAGTTGTTCTTACCAGGTACTTTCTAGTTCCGAATTTCGGGATGAAATTCAGTTATTAGGGGGGGAGTATGTAATACCCCGTATTTTTGTGATATTTATTTATGGGATTAATTGTGATACTTATTTATGGGATTAATTGAATTAAATGCGTATTAATTGGAATTAATCCGGATTAAAATACTAGCGAGATGCGAGTTGGTATTTGATTATAATGTGCATATATGATTATATATGAATATTGAAGTATGAAATTTGTCGTGAGATTGAAATACGGCAATTTGGAAATTTTATTGAGACATGTGTGACAGTCGCGTTAGGGAAATATTTTTTTTTAATTAAAAAGTGAATTTTAGTTCTATTAACCGTATGGTCGTTTTGAGTGCGCCAACGCGTCCGGAAGGGTCGAAATAGTCAGAAAACACTAGCCGGGGGTTTAGTTTGGGTCCCGGGGTATTTTTAGGCCATACCGGCAACGTATAAGGGTAGTTTGGTAATTTTGGATTTTTGGGAATTAAAACCTACGAAAATTGGGAATTAAAAAGCTGACTTGGTAATTTCCCACTAAACCCACTAACCACATCTTAGGACTTATTAGGCTACGGGGGTTATTAGAAATTGTTCCAAAATTTCCTAAGGCAAAAACCCTAGCCACCATTCACTTTGGAGAAGAAAGCTTGTAGAGAGAGAGGAGTGGAGAATTGTGCAGAGAGAGAGAGAATACTTCATCAAATCGACATCAAAATCAGATATTCTTATAAGGCAAGTGGTTTAATTTCAATTAATTGCAGAGAATGCTTCTTCCATGCGTAGGAATTTATTATAATTGTATTTGTTTGGGAGATGGATGAAAACCCATTAAACTTGGAATTAGAATCTTGCATATTGATGAGGAATTACATGTAGAAATGTATGTAGGTGATGATTCTGATGATAATAATATCTTGGATGAAATAAAAACGGATTTAATTAGGCTCATTGATGATTTATAAATTTTAGGGTTCATGTTCATGTAATTTGGGGGATAAATGAAGGGATTTGATGATTTGATGATGTTTAAGATGTATTGGCCCTATATAAACGTTTAGTTATGATCTATGAATGTTTAGTACGAATTAGGAACCTTAAATTGATGTTGGAACGATTTTTATGAGGGATTAGGAGTGAAGAAAGTTGGAAAAACGAGATTTGGAAAATCTGGGCTCGAAACTGGCCACTCGTTAGAAGACCTGCCCAGGTCGTTCGAACGAGCTTCTGACGAGTTGACCTTTGACTTCTAACGAGGGTGAAGTTCATTTGATGATTTCGTTCGAAGAAGACCTCGTTAGAAAGCCCACTTCGTTCGAACGAACTCTCGTTCGAACAGCCTCGTTCGAACGAGACTTCGAACGAGTTGACAGTTTAGGCTTTTTAGCCTGTTTTGATCCCGAGCGTCCCGTAACCTTGTGTATATGTAGAGATAACCTTCCCTTGATGATTAATTGTTATATTTGGGATGTTTGGTAATGAGGAGTCAAACCTAGAAGTGTAGTTTGAACCTAAGGGAAAATATGAAGTAGGACGTGAGTGTCTATTACGATGTGAGAACTACTGACGGCCTAATTTATTATATTAACCGGGAACATATAAATTGTGTAGTATTATATGTCGGTACGAGAATGATAAGTGTACCACCAATATATTATGGTGATTACTAAGATGTGTGAATACTTAACATATGTATTGATTTTATGTGTATGGCATACCTACCATACTTGCTATCACGGGAGGTTTACGTTCGCTTAGGGCCTTCTAATCCTTGTGTTTCCCGGATTTAGATTGGTTACCTCGATGAACATAGGTCAGAGAAGGACTTATTGGGATGTTAATAAGTTTGCTGATCGTGGGAGCGCCGGTATGTGCGTGACCCATGTGATATGACTGTGTTCGCCTCCATTATTTCTGATGTTGTTATCTGAACGATTCCTGAGAGATTCGGAATGCGTGATCCTTATGTACGTGATGTACCGGGATGGATAGCAGAGTATGTGTGCACCGCAGCTAGTCTCGGGGTGCTTGTATTGTATATTTATGACGTGAATAATATACACTTAATTAATGGGAACTTTCATGTTAATATTGTGATAATAATTATGGTAATGTTTTGAGAAAACATAACAGGTTAATTGATAGTGAATTATATTACTAATTGAGAATCCGAGTGTATGTAAAGCCCTCTATTTAATTGATAACGTTAGAATGTAATATGGGGATCGAGTAGTAAGGGGTAGAACTTATTACGCTTTGGTTATATATATATATATATATATATATATATATATATATATATATATATATGTCATTTATATGGGTAAAGTACGTTAGGAGTGCACATGTAGTCAAGAGGTGAGAATTTCATGTGAGTGCACGTCCTAACGTGTATTTTGCATTTAATGTTTTAATGTTATTAAAACACTTGTTGTTTTTAAAATGATTTCCACTTTCGGGCTCTGACCCATTTGCTTTCAAATCTATTTTTTTGTAAAAACCATTTTAGGTGCCCAGCCACAAGGACACCATGCTTAGGATCCTCATTCAGGTGACGAGCTGTAGCTGTTCGTGGAAGTTACAGGTCTTTGCTTGTAGATGCTTCATCTATCTTGACTCTATATTCAGCACTTATCAGTTGTAGGGCATGTCGCCCATTTCTTTTAGAGACTTTTTCATTTATTTCAGTTATTCAGACTTCGGGCATGTAATTTATTCAGGATTCAGACTTGTCATTTTATTTTCAGTTGTGGGATTGTTGTGAGGAGTTTTCCTCCGGACTTATTATTACTTGTTGATTATTTCATTACTTCGTTATGGTGAATGGATTATGTTGTTCTTCCATTATTCTTTTATTGCGTGTTAATCAGACTTAAATTAAAATTTGGCAACTTACTTTTTAAATACTAGGTGGTTAGTAATTATAAAAATGTTTTCGACAGTGATGCTATTAACTGAACCAACTTGGCATTTTGTATTAATTTAATAAAGGAGTAGCTACCCGGTATTTAATTAGTCGGGTGTCACAACACCGTGGTGGAGAATGATAGGGCTCTAATACTGGACATGAGAGACTTGTCATGCGCACGAGTCATAGCATCCGTGAGCTCATCCCACCATGTTCCCTATAAGATTTCATTCCACACCTCCTTGGAATAGGCACAATTAGCCATGAGGTGGGAGATGTTCTCGACCCCACTGCCACATAACTCACAGTTGTTGTTATCACTTATGCCCCAAAGCATAAGCTTATCCTTAGTGATCAAGGATTTCCTACAAGTCAACCAAAGGATGAAGGTACATTTGGGAATATTGCTCTATGCCATACCAAGTTGTGCCAAGTCTTGAGGGGGAGATGATCAGAAATAGCTCTCATAAATGAATAGGTGGTGAATTTCCCGCGAGCATCAGGTAACCAGCATAGAGAATCCTCCAGTGAGGTGTTAACGCAAGGGAGGGTGACATTCTTGATTTCATTGAGTTCCCAGGTAGTTGAGCTAGGCCATCTTCGCGAGCTACCATTTAAAAAATCAACGACTTTTGCTTTAGCATTGCTTGCAGCATCATATATTGTTCTATTACCATAAATAGGTTGTAGAGGACCCTTAGGATGCCAATTTTCAAACCATATGAAGGTGATCTTACCATTTCCAATGTTGGATTTAATTAGAGGTCTGCCACATTCTCTGAGATTAAGAATCTTCCTCCAACTCCAAGAGGTATATGTAGGTATCTTAATAGCCCATATGCTTTTGTTCTTGATTTTGAAGGTAAGACACCATTTCACCCAAAGATTGTCTTTTTTATTGCACAAGTTCCATAAATGCCTCAGCATAGATGCTTTGTTCCAAACATGAAGGCACATGATACCAAGGCCACCCTCTTTCTTGGGGACACAAACATCTTTCAATGAAACTTTGGCCCCAGAGTGCTTCAAATCAGTACCAGTCCATAAGAAGTCTCTAAGGATTTGGTCAATGGAATTTAACACTTTCTTGAGCAGGATAAAGAGGCTACTCCAGTAGACTTGAGTACTGAAGAGAACAACTATAACAAGCTGAAGTCTACCTGTATAGCTTAGCAGTTTAGAGGTCCAACTCCTAACTCTAGCAGTGACTCTCTCAATGAGATTGCGACAATCATCATATTTAAGTCTTGTGGAGATGAGGGGAACTCCTAGGTAATTAAAGGGGGGTTGCTCAACCCTGAGAGCAGTGATGTCAGTCATGGAAGTGAGCAGGTAATCATTAATCCCGGAGCAATAAGGTTGCTTTTAAAGAGGTTGGGTTTAAGGCCAGATATAGAAGAAAATTCATCCAAGGCATTCTTATTGCAAATAAAAGACTGGTTGTCACCATTGCTAAAAATAATAAGGTCGTCTGCAAAACAAATATGGTTAATAGGGTTTGGAGCAGTGCTTATCAAGGATGCACGCAAATGCCTCCATAACAAAGAGGAACATAAAGGGGGAGAGGGGGAAACCTTGCCTAAGACCTCTAGAGCTATTTAAGAAGCCATGAAATTCTCCATTGAGGCTAATGGAGCACTTAGGAGTGGTAACACACTCAGAGATCCAACCAATGAAGGCTTGAGGAAAGCCCAATTTATGCATTACCTCAAAGAGAAATTCCCATCTCATGGTGTCATAGGCTTTAAGGATGTCAATTTTGATGGTGCATCTGGGGGTGAGTTCTCTATGGTAATTCCTCATGACCTCTTGAAGAAGGAGGATATTATCAGCAATAGATATACCACCCACAAACGCAGCTTGTCTTTCATCAATCAGAAGAGGCAAGAGAGGTTTAATTCTATTGGCAAACACCTTGGATATACACTTGTAGATGGTGTTACAGCGTGCAATGGGTCTAAACTCTTTCATTTCATTTGGAGTTTGGGCCTTAGAGATGAGAGCAAGGGCAGTGCAATTCCATTGCCTTAGCATGTGACCTTTCTCAAAGAAGTGGGACACGGCATTAGTGAAGTCCTCCTCTACCACCTCCTATTTTCTTTACAGAAATTGCCATTAAATCCATCAGGCCCCGGAGCTTTATCAGAGCCAATAGTGAAGAGAGCATTTTTTATTTCATCCGCAGTGACATTAGTGGCCAGTGTCTCTTTCTGAGACTGGTTTAGGGTTCTAGGATTATTGAAGTCAAGGGGAGTATACATGTTATCATTGGGGGACTTCAAGAGAGAGCTAAAGAAGGAGATAGCCTCACTTGACACTTCTTTGGTTCCTTCAGAGGTGCAGAACTCACCATTTTTTATTGTAAGAATCTTCCTTCTAGCAGTTCTTTTGTTCGTAAATTTATGAAAGAAGGTAGTGTTCATGTACCCTTCCTTCAGTCAATTAATTCTTGATTTTTGTTTATAGAAGGCTTCTTCATTGGCTCTAAGGTTGTCATAATCTCTGAAAATGTTTTTCTCATCCTCAATGAGAGTGGGGTTGGTGCCATCACTATCTTTGAGTCTCTGGACATAGTGCATCTGGGCTTGCGCATCTTTCACACGCTGGGAGATGTTGCTAAAAAACTTTAGGTTAAGGTTTCTAAGGGTGGGTTTGAGTCTCTTAAGTTTGTGGGAGAGCTTGTACATGGGATTTCCAGGACATTCCTCACTCCAAGAGCTTTTAAGGGTGTCTTTGAAGTCATTGTGTTTCATCCAAAAATTGAAGAATTTGAATGGCTTGTTACCTATCACATCAGAAGGCATGATATGAATGATAATGGGGCTATGGTCAGACATGCCAGAGCATAGCACTTCAGCTTGGGAGTCCAGGAAATAGGAGTCCCTTGGATTGTTTTGCAAAACAAGATCAATTATGGATTGCATATTGTTAGTTGAGGAGCTATTTTTATTCCCCGTAAACCATAGGCATGTGGTGTTTATATCATCGAGCTGTGCATCATAGATGCAGCTGTTAAGCTCCTGAACCGCATTGAAGTTTATGTTATGGATGCCTCTCTTCTCCTCATTGTTTCTAACAATATTGAAATATCCCATGAGGATCCATTAGTTCTCATTAGAAGTTTGCTTATTGCTAAAGATAAAGTTCCACAGTGATCTTCTTTCCACGCAATGGAACTTATTGCTTTATGGAATCGACTTTGTATATGCCTTCGCACACACATGCATGAGCTATTTAAATGTTAACTTCAGATCTATATTTGAGATATATGAGATGTTCTCCCATCAATCTTGTCATCTACATATTTTGTGACTATGGGGGACTTGTGCATATAAGAACCGTTCCCCATGTGCTTATTTATTTAGTATTAAAAAATAAAAGGGTGCATCGAAAAGGGCTGCGAAAGGAGAAACTCTCCTTTGTGGGAAAGCTACCTTTGGCAAGAGCCTAATGAAAAGATTAAAGGCAATAAAAACAGAAAAATTGCTAAAGGCCAACATATTTAGTTTGTTTGATCTTTCGAAGCCAATAGCTTCAAAAGAATTGAGAAAAGAAAAAAAGAAAAATATGATATATGTTTATCTCTTGAGAATGTTTAGTTGAATATTTGTACAATGAATCCTAGTTATACTTATTTTGTCATGATGCTAATGATTTGTAAAATTATCAATATTCTAGGCTTGTGTGTATTATGTTTGTTTATTCATAGATTTCACTTTATCTTGTCACTTGAGGCTAAATCTTAGTTTGATAAAGTTTTACGATCAACTCGAACTTCTTGAACATATTTGAGTGTTTGAGACATAATTCATATGTATCTAGTTCACGCCCATTCATTCCATCCCACGTGTTTAGACACATGATAATATGCTAGTGTGCAAAGCTTATATTTTCTGTGTCTAGTTTTGTGGTTGTTTATACCTATATATATATATATATATATATATATATATATATCTGTGTGTGTGTGTGTGTGTGTGTGTGTGTGTGTGTCGGTATTTCATTGGTATATTTTTCATATTGTATATATGGTATCCTTTTGCTTTGAATCTTTGCGGTTTACATTTAGTTCATGTTTGCCATATGCTTTATCTTAGGATTTTATTTGGCATGCAATATGATCATATTGATATGTCTCATTATGTGCATTGAAATTCCTTTTCTCAAAAAGGTCATTTCAAAATTTCGTATCATAAATTATTGTTTACTCATATTAGTATCTTTTTGCGTTGATATTGATATTGTTTGATCATAGTTTGGATTATCTATGCTTGAGTTGCTATGTTGTATGTTTGTTACACTTTAAACCATCGCATGTTTTATTCCCTCATCCCTATGTTTAAAATTAGGTATCTTATGATCACATATTTAGGGAAGATTTGGTTCTTAAGGGGAGTAATTGTTTTATGCTATCTTTCTTTGTCTATTCCTGAACAAAAAGGGGGAGAAATGTTGTATTTTCTTGCATGATTATGATATCTTTATCTTAGGGAGAGACGTCTTACCTAGGTTAATATTGTTTTAGACATTGCTAGATATTTATTCATTTATATATTTATACTTGTTATATTTTCTTTGCATTTCAAGGTGTGTTTAAGTGTGCATGTTTACAGGTTTACAACAATGCAACAAAGTTTTTAAACAAAGCAAACCTACTCAAGTTTGTGTCTCTCGAGCGTCTATACTCTTTTTCCTTTTTGGGGTTGGAAATGAGTCTTTTTAGAGACCTTGACCGCTGATAGGGTTTTTGTTTTGGTTTTGTACCCAAATAGCCAAAGGGGGAGATTTGTAAGGACAAATTTCAAATCGTGTCAATTTGTATGTGATTGGCATTCTGGAAAAGACATTTGAGTTATAGATTAGACTTTTATTGATCCCATAAGCATATGATGTGTTTTAATGAAGATGTAGCGGTCAAGCTTCAAAGTTGGATACATCGTGCCAAGTTTGTCTTCACGTTTCACTACAAGAAAATAGCATTTTTATGACGTTTTTAAGTGTCATAAAACGCATTTTATGACACTTTATTTTTCATTAAAAAGCGTCATAAGTTTGGGCGTCATAATTGATACCCATAAAAAGTGTCATATTAGGTAACGGTTATATATGACTTTTTTTTTAAAAGTGTCATATCTGCTATAAAAAAGGGTCATAATAAATTCAATAAGATGTCATATTTAAAATTTTAAAAAGGTCATATAAAAATTTCATCACATGAGAGTTTAATATAAACAATTATAAATTAAACATATAATAAAAATTAATAACCAATATTAATGTCAAAGTTGACAAATAAATCTAAACACAAATCAAAATTTACAATAACATAAAACCAGTATTGAATTTTTTTGTATTTGAAGTCACGTACACCTAAAATGCTCCAAACCAATTTATTTGTCGATATAAAAAAAACTAGTAGGGAACAAATAGATATAACCATCATCTACATTAATTATCCACAAAAAAAATAATGACCTACGACACGTATCATAGTCAGATATACCCACTATGTACATCATTAAAAAATGTACATAAAAAATTCATGCATAAATGCGTCGGTCCTCCTTTGGCTTTCTCGAAATTGTGTCGACAAAGTGCTCCAAATCATATAATATAGGGCTTAATAAATTCAATGAAGTCGTATTGCAGTTCATTGATCTCGTGAGTTTGATATGACGACATTCCAGCCAACTCCTTCATTTAAACAAGACAAATAAAATTACATTTAGCTTTTATCACATATAAATAAAAATAATGTAAAAAAATATTAAAAAACATGTTACCTTCATTTGTATAGACTTCGATAAATTTTCCAAGAGCTCTCGCATAAACTTCAATACCACACACAATTTCTCCTCGTTGTTCAAGGACCTAAAAATAAAGTAGTTAGTATACTACTCATGTCAAATATGCATACCTAATTATTAAATTTATTTTATCGAACAAACACCTTAACTTAATCCTAGTTTAGTAATGATCTTTTTTCCTTTGATTGTAAAAAACAATCTAATTCCACTTCAATACAAAAAATATAACGACATAATTATATTACAATTATGTAAAACGAAATCAATAATTTTATTATAAGCATTTATTTAGGACACTAATTATGTGTTTATATAAAGCTTAAGGTCCAAGATCGGTTCCCCATGTAAAGAATCAACCTAAAACACATTGTTCGAAATAAAGTCGATCACAAGTGAAACCCAATGATTCCTATATTATGAAGAATTATTGGACATTAGGAATATTATACATACATTTATTATGCTAGAAAACTTTTATATATCTACCAAACTTACCCTGTATTGAGTGGAATAATAAATATTTGTTTGTTTGATGCCTTTTGTAGAGATTCTATTATAAATTGATGCCCAATGTTTATAGAAAATGCGTCCTGAATGGAGAGGGGGTTTACTAATATAATAACTTCAAAACTCCTTCCAAATTTGTCATATAGGCATCTATACATAAACTAAATGCGTGTGAGTTAAAAGGGTATTCATGTATGCAAAAATGTAAACTCCATCTAACCTCATGAATGCATTCATGAATTAAATAAAACATGATAAAACTGAAATCTAACCTCATGTATGCAATAATGTAAACTCCATCTAGTTCTTGCATATTACAAAATCGTATTAATTCATTTTTTGGAATATAAGATCATCATCAAAGATAGCCACCTGAATCTTCACCGTATCCATCGCCATGATGTCATCAAGCATATTAGTAAATGTAATAATTGCGCTATCTTTGCCATTGGAATCTTTATTTTGTCCTTACTTTTTACCAGATCAACAATGTCAAAATACAAAAGGTCAAATTACAATTATGCTCACATTAACTAGTTCAATTTGAGTACAAACTAAGGAATTCACTATAAACTAGGTTGGGAATGGATATGGTCAAAACATATAAGGACAACATGGTATATTGCCTTTGGAAAGCTTATGTAAATTTAAAACAGACCCACAAGTTTGGAACAAGATTGAAAATTATATTTAGGTACATGGTCTTTCTAAGAGCGTAAGTGAGCCTTTGTCATATGTGAGCTCAGTTTACGCAAGACTTTATTATTGTGGTTCTAAGTGGATGATTCGATAAATACTGACAAAAATCCATAATATTGGACGAACTGAAAGGCAATCGTATTGGACCACGCAAATAACCACACCTTGTGTCTTTTTCAAAATTATGGGAACATAATAAACCAAATTAACTACATCTAAATGTACATATCATATAGCCTATGGTTAAAGTTTATAACTAGGCACATAGTGGGTGGCTAAAATTAGCAAACCAAAACCTCAACAATAAGAGAAGGTAGAATAGAGATTTGTAAACAATCCTCTAAAATATATCTAGTATAATAAAGCTTCTTTTTATTTGTAAAAAAAAGAGTTTAGATTTGACGAGGACCAAAAAAAGAGGAAATGATACTCTTGGCCCAACAACCTTGATTACGCAGGAGCTTTATTTAAAATAAAAGAACAATGGTTAAAAATGCAGAAAATTAGTGGAGTATCAAGAACACAATCTTACAAGTCTAGTGACACACCCTGTGAACATTGAACCACACGAGCATCCCAATATTAAGACCATGCATCATACAATGCTCAACAAACTGATTAATGTCACACCCCATTACAAACTGAAACAGTGCAAATCTTAAGACGCTCTAATGCAATTACTTTATGGCAACAGTAGTTGCCCCATTGTCAATAATCCATTTGTACACTTTTCCAAATCCCCCCTTCCCTAGTACCAACGCATCATCAAAGTTGTTGGTTGCTGATTGAATCTCAGCAGATGAAAATCGACGACATGATAATGCTACACTCGATTTTTTGACAAGGTTTGATTCTTGAAGTTGGCATAACTTATAAACAATAACATTCAATAGAGTTATAGTAATAGTAATACACAGTGTTGACTTGACTTGAGTTAGCTGTGTGGACTTGATCAAGGTTAATAATCTAAAAAGACATATATAACTATACAATTTGCAAGTGGGCAATGGGAAACAAATAGTGTTTAAGCATATATCTTCCACCATGAAGATTTTTTATGAGATTATTCAAGCTAAGATGCCACTCTCTATTCACATAATCTCTACAATCTACCTGATTCAAAAAATTAAAGAATGAACTTCATTTATGTAGCATACCATCAAAACAGTCTCTAAAGCAGATTTTTTCGTCGTCAGATGCGAGTCAGTCGGTATCTGCAAATAAGGGCTTAAATTGTAGATTTAAATATCATATCTGAACTCAACATACATTTACATATCTAGGAGTACCCTTGTTTAAAAGAAAATCCAAAAGTGACCCTTGCTCAAACCATAAAAGCGACTCTTGTCTATCTCAGGGCGATTTCAACTTGTTTCTTCAATAATTCAGGAGAAATTTCTACACTTTTTTATATATTTCGTCTAGGCTATGGCCAAGTCCCTGGAGCAGTGCATCTGATACAAGACAATAAATGTAAATAATAGGGCTAGGTTCTAATTATTTTATGTGAAATTGAAGGTGATGTTAATTGCATAAAATAAGAGAACAATTAAAGATGAAGAATGAGAAGATCGAGCACTATCCTTTAAGCTTTTGGGGCTTATTTGTTAGCTTGCTTCATGTCAGATCAAGCGTGCTGAGCTCCGGTATGGTGGTTTGCCAGCGCATGGTTGAGGTGGGTTTTTCCTAACCCCTTTGGTGTTTATGTTCGGGAGTGGTTTCCACTATACGACTCCAACCTCCCTAATGCTTGAACTACCTCTGCCTAGGACCGCCACTCTGGGCAGTGCTCTTCATGTCAGGCCCTATGTAGAGTTTTTCCAGTGTATCATGGGACTTCTTTTGGAGGTGTGTTGTGCTATGGTGCTTCATTGAGGCCGTGGTTTCTATGGATATTGGTGTTTCACCTCCTCTTGTGATGTGACGTCCTCTTGGGCGTTTGGTTTGGGGTATGGGTTTTACTTAGTTGCTTGGTTTGTTGTCATTTTCCAACGCTGATGCTTCGCACCAGGTCTGGCTTGTTCACTACTTTTGGTTTGAGCTTCACTGCTCTGTTTTTGTGCTTTGGTGTTGGGGACTTTGCTGGCAACACTCGCGATTATGCAGGTCTTCCTACTGTTGGTTTTCCTTGACTCTGGTGGGTTCTGTGTTGCCTTTGTTGAGTTCTGCGTCGGTATCGGCTGTGATTTCTTCGGGTTGGTATTTTGTTCTTTCCCTGTGGGCTTGTGGACCTATTTGGGTCGGACTTTGTTGTGTGTCCCTTCTAGATTACTGCAATTTTGGGCCTCTTCCTTGGGCCGATGTGACTTCCCTCTCTGGTTGGGCTTGTTTGTTGTTATTTTCCTCTTGGATTGCCTTTGTATTGGACTTGTTTTTTTCTTTCTTTTGACGACTGTGTTTGTCGCCTTGTTTTGTTTTATTTTTATTTTCATGTTTTGTCGGATTGGTTGGGGTTTTCGCACCCTTGTTTCCTTTGGCTCATGTGTCTTGTTGGTTATTTGCAAAATGTGCACTAGCCTCGAGAGGGTATGCCCACTCTTTTGTTATACCTATTTTTATTTATTTATAGATTTCTTAATTACCAAAAAAAATCACAATAAAAGAAAATAAATTAAAAGCATCACACTAGAAATATTCAAGGCATTATCCTTTCGGACTATCGGGTGAGGACCTCGATGTTGAAGACCTTACTAATGCCCAACACTTCTAAAATGAAGTTTTCTGTGGGCTCCTTTCGTATATCTCTTAGGCCTTATCCTTACTATAATCATGTCCCGCTCATTAAATTATGTAAATTTCTCCAAAAATTAGCACGTGTCTGGCAATTCTCATTGCTTCTAGAAATTTATGCCGAACTTCATTAAGTATGTCACGAATATTCTTGCTGAAAGCTTAATCTCTAGGATGGACCTCAACTTGGAGACAGATTACATTAGTTGGCTTACGGGGAAGTAATAGAGTGACGATGCTTCAAGATATGGACATGTTTAGTGAGCTATTATATGTGAATCCAACCATGAGGAGAATTTAATCCCAATTTGTTGCTTGTTCACCTACTAGGCAACGAACTGAATCACCCAAACTTTTATTAATAATCTTCGTTTGTCAATCAGTTTGTGGGTGGATTGTCATAGAAGAAATAATATAGCTCACTTTATTAAGTGCATTAACTGCTTAATTCTCAATGCCATATTTAAGTTCTCAATTATGTTCTACCATGATTAATAAAACTTCTTTTTCTATTAAAAAAAATAGAAAGCATGCTCAGGGTTGTATATTTGTAGGCAAGGCAACTCCCTCCTTATATCATACCTCAAACCCTCCTTGAGTCGAGCAAGATTTTGATGTGGATCTTCCACCATTTGGCTCCTAGTTTATAACTCGTCAAACTTTTTCATGTATTCGACCACCATCATGGTGCCTGCTTTAGGTTAATAAGTTGATCATACAGCTTATAATAATAATAATAATAATTGGCTGGCATGTATTACCCTAGTCTTCGGACGTCTCCTTCAATGCCAGTCCACCACACCTTTTCTAAGCCCATGAGTTTCGTCTTAGCAAACCTTTCTGCTCATCACGCATATCATATAAATCAAAGTACTCCTCAATTGCAGTAAGCCAATTGGAAAATAGAGTAGGTTCAATTTCTCCTTCAAAATCTGCACTACCTTGTTGTTAGAATGGATTTTGGTGCTCATTCTCAGCCTGCTTTGGTGCAGCATTTATAATGCTTCATCCAACAAAGTATGCAGCAATGCTTGCAGAGGCAATGCAAAATCATGGAGCAACAGAGTGGCTCGTTAACACCGGTTGGTCAGGTGGAAGGTATGGATATGGCTGTCATATCATAACATTTATTACTTCTATAAATCAAATTTTACTTATGTTTTTTAACTTTAAATCTTAACCTCTTTTCATATTTTCATGCACTAAAATCACACACAACTTTGTTCTATAACATAGATATGTATGCATTTATATATTTATAAGGAAATGTTATATGCACTTGCAAATATTTTGAAAGTGCTTTATATTTATTGTACCATAATGTGGTCCCCATCAATTGACACGCCAATTGGGACATAAATCTTATGTAGGCTATTATAACAAGCTGAGCCATCAATTGAATCAACAACTGGTACTGGGACAATTCCAGCTTCAATTACGCAGGCTGCATGGTCCTCTGTTTCAGAATAGGGGAACTTTATTTCTTTTTTTTTATGAAATGATAATATATTAAAAACAGGGCCAAAGCCCAAAACAGATACCAAACTCACCACCCGGGACAAACCGACTATGGCTTAAGAAAAAGACACAGGTGCCCAAACTAAAACATAAAACAAAGCCTAGCAAACACTAGCCCAGGACTGCCAAACTCAAACTCGGATTATAAAATAAAAAAACAGTAAAAGATTACACGAAGCATCCACGCGTCTCCAAGAACCATCCATGCATTAAGACAAAACCTGAAACGATCACACGTGTCTGTTAAAACCACTAAACCACGAACACAAAACCAATACCTCACAAAACAAGTCTTGGGACAACCAAATGCAATCGCATAGACAAAAACCTCCATCTCAACTAATTTACATTCAAGATTTGATGACTTTAGTCTAAATAAGGCTAATTGGGCTATGTTGAATGGTAATTTGGGTAAAACCCATTTACCCAATGGGGTTTGGCCTTCTATATTTGGGTTCGGATCCGTGTTCGGGCATAATTCGGGTATGTTGAGCTCGAACTTCTACATTCAACAAATGTAGAAGTTGTTGTAATCAACATTCTAAAAAGAGCATTGGGAAGTCGAACGACAGGATATTTCCTAGTGCATAGGGGTGACTTTTATTATTGGATACAATATTATAAAAAGAAAAATTATTAGCATATAATAATTCAACAAAATGTCTAAGTAGCTAAATCAATTTAATAATAGTCAATGTTTAAAAAAAGCTAAAAGTGTCCTCGAGGCATTTTTTCCTAGACAAGCCAAAGTTATAACCTCGATTTAGGGAAACCCCCAAAATGATACTAATAAATAATATATCATCACAAAAAGATCCATATTCAAAGGCACTACATAAATTGTTTATTCTCCCAACCGTAAAATCTCCACCCACCTCCCCATCCCAGCCCCACAAAAAAAAGAGTCCTCCTCAAGGGGCGAGTTGAAATATTGTGTTATTGTTATTGAGAATAAGATGTGTGAAAACATTTGAGTTATTACAATAGGTTTATGTTGAAAACATAGCACCATTACATTTTATTTTCTAATTATAATTTCTACTTTATTAATTATGCTATTATTTTCTATATATGGACAATCAAAATGATTTCGTTTGATCTTTTAGGTGCTTCGCTTGATCATTGACAATGAACTCAAGTTATTGAATGTGGCATGGATAATGAGATCAAAATGTGGCATGGAATGTAAAAAAAAGGAAGTTACCTCAACACACGACAACACATTCTTATTAGATTGCTTTAATCGAATAGAATATGTTTCTTCACCACAAATTGGACAAGCATAGTACCCCTTTACAGCACAACCACACAAATTACTGTATGCAGGGAAATCATTAATGGTCCATAGTAACACGGCCTTCAAAGTAAAGGATTCTTGGAGGTAAGCATCATAAGCATGTACATCTTCATTTAATAAGGTTTCAAGTCCTCAATTAATGGTGCCAAGTAAACATCGATATCATTTCCAGGCTGTCGAGACCCGATACCAACATTGTTAACATAAAAAAAATTCTCTTTGTGCTCAGCGACGGCTCAAAGTTATAAGTTGCCAACATGATCGGCCAACAGCTATACTTGCTACTATGAGTACTATGATGCAACTGAGACATCTGATCATACCTCTTATCAAGTGGAACATTGGCAACGGCGAGGACACCTTTTTATGGTACGACAATTGGCACCCCCTGGGGCCACTGCACCCCTTGTTTGGGGATAGAGTTATCTACAATGATGTTAGCAACCACAAGGCTCGGGTGGGTGAGATGGCCTATTACAGTTACTTGGGAACTTCTGGATATTAGGAATGCTGACCTGCCCAAATCAGTCAGGACTCCCTTTATGAGGTGGTCTGGATTCCTAACCAGTCTGGGTTTTGTATTGGATCGGCTTACGATGAGATTACTCCTGGCTAGCCATCTATTTTTTGGCATAATATCATGTGGAACAAGGTTAATATACCTAAGTGTTCTTTTATTTCATGGAAGATATGTAGGGATGCCATTCGCACCAAGGACAAGCTCTACAGTTGGGGCATTTCTAAGGACAATTTGTGTTGTAGCTGCGCTAGTGAGATCAAGACCATTGCTCACATCTTCAACGAGTGTCATGTTGTTGTGGAGGTGTGGAAGGAGGTTAGGACTAGGAACCAGGAGTACAGAGACGCTATGGACTTGGATGATGAGATGCTTCATGCCATTTCAAATTATAGTGGTCTCAGCCTCTATAACCATACTAGGAGTATTTTATTCTCCATTACTATTTACTGCTTGTGGATGGAGCGAAATCCTAGACATTTCAAGTGGGTGTTTAAGAGAATTGATGTCATTGTCAAAGAGATCGAGGTTATGATCAGAGCGAGGGCCGTGAATTGGAGGAAAGGGACTAGGAGATTCGAGAACTAGATGGCTTGCATGAACTAGGGAATCCATGAGAGTGCACTCGTTTAGGGCTTCGGGGGGTCAGGGGCTTTCTGCCCTTTAGTTTATTGTCTTTTTCTCTCTTTTGGGGTATGCCCCTAAGGGTGTTTCTGGGTTTTTACCCATCTTGCTCTTGTTGTAGTTCCGTTTATTAATATATACATAATTTTCCCCAAAAAAAAGAGTACTATGTGGGTTAATTACATTTGCTAAAAGTGCTAACCGAAGGTTTCTAACTTCGTTTCCAAACTCGGGCCACTTGTCATCCCCTAGCTTCCATGTAGGGGAATTCGAGGGGTGATGTAACATACCATCAACTTGTCTTTCGTTTGCATGCCAAGTCAAGGCTTTTGCAGTTTGTACAGATTGAAACCACCTTTTAAACCTAGGAATTGGTGGAAAATACCATAATACTTTTGCAGGCACTCACACCTTCACCTCGGTTGTATTTTTTTTCAACTTATACCTCGGTGTTCCACAAGTAGGGCATTCAATTGAAACTTTGTACTCTATTCTATAGAGTATGCAATCATTATAGCATGCATGTATTTTTTCATACCCCATCCCAAATACAGACAACGCCTGTATGGCCTTTTTGGTAAATAAAGGCAATTCATTATCTTCTAGGAGTAATTGGGCAAATAATTAAAGCATGTTTGAAAAGCTCATATCAGTCCACCCACTATTTGCTTTCAAATTGAGTATACTCACCAGTGCAGACATCTTCATAAACTTTTTACACCTTTTGTAAGAGGGAATTTTAGCATCCTCGATCAACTTCTCAAATGATTTTGGATCCCCCATAAAGTATTCATTTATCGTCTCAAACATCTCTGCCATATCATCAGTATCCCCTGGATTTTCGACCAAATTATCGTGATGGACATGTGAGAAAGTTGAATTGGGAGCAACTTCCTCGTGCCATATCCACATATGATAACTTTTATCAATATTGTTCGTATATAAATGACCTTTAATGTCTTTTAAACTCCATTTAAAACAATTTCCACATGATGTACATGGACACCGTACAACTTCACTACTTACAGCATTCATCTCTGTAACTTTAAGAAAATATTCAATCCCTTGCAAGTACTCGTTTGATAATCTACGCATGGACATCCACGACTTGTCTGTTCTCATTTCTCAAATTGTACCTATATTAAGATTGTAAATATTAGTTGTACAAATGTGATTTTAGTATAAAATAACACAATCCTCAAATCATATTAATTTATTATTTTCTAATTTGTAAAGTATGCATGTGTTTCATACAATTCATCTTAGTTTAAGTCACAAAATAATATTATTAATGATGTAATACTTACACCGTCGACACAGATTAACTTTATTACCAAAGATAAATGACAAAATGGATGCATTTTAACGCGAGCTTCTGAGGTGCATAATCACATATACACACAAAAGTAAGTAAGATTTTTTACGCAAAACATTCAAAATCAAACAAAAGGCAATGGCGAGGTGAAATTCTTTTACACGACAACACGTTTAACTAAAAAACTCGATAATGTTTAGACAACCCTATTATGACACGACAGTTGACACAATTCATTAATTAAGCATGTTTCAGAAATTGCTACAAAAAATTAGTACGTGAGCCCAAAGCAACACAACCCGATTAGCATGCCTAATGCCTAGTAACATCGAACGGTCATCCTATATGAGATCACTGCCATGAATTTTAATACTAAGATCAACGAAACAATTCTTTTATCCCGGGTTAAAATGGAAAGTATTGATTTCATGGGTCAATGAGACAAAAAATTGTTAAACTTCTAAGTTCACTACCACATTTTATCACTAATGAAATAAATAATCAAACCCTAGTAGCACTCTTGTGGATGAATATTTGTAAACAATTGACAGCAAGAACAAAAATAGAATGACAATAAGTTAGTGCAAGCTTAAATAAATAATCAAGAAGAGTTAAAACCTGGAGAAATTAATGGAAGCTTCAAACCATGACGAGCGAAATAAAAGATGTCTTCAATCCACCATAAATTGCTTGTAATTCAAAAAAAAATTACAAAATATAAATGTCTTCAGAGAAAGAGAAATAAAATGTTTGTCGACTAATATTATTTGTCGAATAATATTTCATAGACCGATTCAGATTCAGATTGAACTAAAATCAATTGTCAAAAATATCATAGAAGATGAATATTTCAAAATCAAATTCATTACCTTATAAACCTAAACTCAAATCAATCAAAATCTTTAAAACAACACAAATCACTCTACCGAATCAAAAATTACTTAATCGATATGTCATAAAATCTTAAGCTGACAAGTCTTTTGCATTGGCGGGAAAAACAACAATTTATCAGCGTCTTTTGTATTTGTTTCTCATATAAAATCATTTGATTCAAAACCTGAACTCAATCAATCAAAATAATTTTCAACATGTTTTGAAGAACCTTTGAAAATACAAATGTGTAAAACTCAACTGTCTTTTATGCAAATCAAAATTGTTAGATTCAAAACCAAAACTCAGAATATTTGTTCAAAATCACTTTAATAAATGATAGTGTACTTTTTTTATGAAAAACAAAATCATTAGTTTTAAAACCTAAACATAATTAATCTAAACATCTCTTCATAAAAATTCAAATTCTGCAAAAGTAAATTAAAATCAATCATCTTCACGCAGAAGTAAATCAAAATCAATCATCTTCACAACTTTAAAACCTAAACACAATCAATCTAAACATCATGGATCGCTATAAACTCGTGAGATAGAGAGAGAAGGAGACGCGTGAAACACGTATCAACGTGAGACATAACACTCAATATGACATACCACAATCAATCTAAACTAAACTGATTTATCAATATAAATTAATTAATTAATCTAAACTAAACTGATTAATATGACATAACACAGTGTCAGACACAACACAATCAATCTAAACTGATTAATATGATGTAACACAGGTTAGACATAACACAACCAATTTAAACTAAATCTCGAAGACATAACACAGTCAATTATATTTAAACAGGTGACGTACATAGGTGAGGCATAACACAAGCAATCTAAACTTAATTAATTTTATGTAAACAGGTGACGCACACAGTATAATTTTATTATAAAAGATTTGTATTGTTTTGGTGATGCATTATTACATATACAGATATACCGAATATTTGCTTTATAACTCAGTGAGAAAATTGTAACTTTTAAACCATACCAGCGTGAGAGAAAAACAGTACCCCTAATATCTTTTATCTCTTAGGAATATTAAGGCAACCTAATGAATGTATGAGATACCCAATATGTTTTGTATAGTGGTGTGATATAGTTAAGAAAACTTGACATACTCCAAAATACTTGCGATTTAATCATAAGTTGTGATAAATTACCATTATAGAACTTATTAAAAAAAATATTACGTCAATACGAAATTGGCTTTGTGGATAAAAACAAGAGCGTGCTGGGATGGGGGTGGGGGTGGGGGTTCAATGAGAATGAAAAATATCAAGAATTGGATCCATTAAAAAACGATCATAGCATTGAATGGGTTTTATAACCGATCTATAAAAAACCCACTTGTTACAATATAATTTTCCAGATAAACAGTAATTGGTCAATCAGAACACAATACTAGTAACAAAAAATGGAAACGTGTCATTGAGAAGACACTATAGCTTAGTAATTAAACCGACAACGCTTGTGGACGGATTCCAAATTTGATACAACGTCATTTAACTTTCCTCCTACGTCATGAGATGACTTTTGAACCTTTCACTTATTAGAACCTAATCTAATAGTACTTGGCCAATTATTAAAACAAAGCGGCAACGTTTCAATTAGAAGACACACCAACTCGTTAATCAAAACGACAGTATTGCATCCATTTTATTGTATCCAGATGCCAAAATTAATACAACAAGTATAAATCTATTGAAACGATGTCACAGCAGGTGCCTAATCTACAAAAACTTAATCAAATATGATTTTAAGTAGTGAAATCAAACAAAAAACATTAAACTTATTGAAAATGACAACTTTTAAACACATGACATATGAAAAGGACGATGCATGACAACATGTGTAAATCTATTGAAAGCTTGAGACAACTTTTAAACACAATCAGTTACAACGTGAGAGAGAGAACTAAAATACCAGCGTACGAAAATGAGAACACAATCAGTGAGCGAGAATTTACATAAAACAAAGTACGAAAACAAGAACACAATCAGCGTAAGAAATCACAATCAGTCACAACGTGAAACGGAGTACGAATCGTAATAAACCACAATCAATCACAACTTGAAAAAAGAGGGAAAAATTAGTCACAACGTATCAGCATAATAAACCACAATCAGTCACAACGTACTAGGGTGAGAGCGTGAGAGCGTGAGGGAAAAGAGAACGCGAGGGAGAGGAGAACGGAGAGGATAACATGATGGATAGGAGAGAGGGAGTCTCCGCGGTAAGCTGAATTTGGGAGGGAGCGAGTATTGGGAAAGTGCGAACGAAAAAATTAGGGGGGAAAACACCGCTTCTAAATTTTGGAAGAAAAAAGGTCATAATATGTACACCTATATTGGAAAATTATTAAAAAAAAGTCATAATACCTATAATCAAATATGATTTTTATATTTAAAATGTCATAAAAAATAATACTAATATGTATAAAATGACATTTTATATTAGAAATGTCACATTAAAAATAGCATTAACCTTTAAATGACATTTTTGTAATAAATGTCTTTAAAGTATTTTTTCAAGCGTCATAAAAAGGTGTTTTTCTTGTAGTGTTTACCGAGGATTTTGCAGGGATGAATGCTTATTAATATGGGTCCTTGGATATTCTTAAGGGTGTTTGTGTTTTAACTCGAAATCTTTTGGAACTGTTTATAAATGTTTTTTGAAGAAACATATTTTTTGGTTTTAATCTCGTTATGAAATTTAGGTCTCGTATCATTTTCGTTAGAACGAGCTTTGTCGCGTTAGAACGACATAAAGATCTTGTGAGAACGAGCGTCGAATGTCATTAGACGAGAATCATCTGCCAAAAAAGGACCAAAGTCGTTGGAAGGTCGTGCCACACGCACAAGTTGAAAGGCAGAAGCTTGTGGCATATACCTGCTCCAATTGATGCCTCTTGGACTTGGTCCAAACTCATGAAGCTGAGAGCAACTGTCAGACCTATTGTCATGTCTGCCATTGGCAATGGCCATGATACTTTCTTTTGGCATGACAATTGACACCCTAAGGGCCCCGTATGGCCTCTTTATGGGGATAGGTTCATTTATGATGCTGCTAGCAATCACAAAGCTAAAGTAGTTGATTTCATTTCTAATTATGGATGGTCTTGGTCTGCAACTGTTACCTGGGATCTAAATGAGATAAAGCATGCTGTTCTTCCCCAAATATCTCCTCTCTCCAAGGATAAAATTCTATGGATTGCAAATTCTAATGGTCTCTTTACTACTTCTTCTGCCTGGAACTCCACTCGCACGCATGGCCCTCAATATGTTTGGGCTAAGTTGGTTTGGAACAACAGAAATATTCCTAAATGCTCCTTTATCTTTTGGTTGGTCTCTCTTGATGCTATCAACACTAAAGTACAGCTGGGGTATTTCTAATAATAATCTTTGGATGGAGGTCAATTACAGAAATTCTTACTCTAATAATGCTTCTTGCTGGTCCAACATTCTTTTTGATGCCTCGAATTATTTTGAAGGGAAGAGCCTTATTGCTAAGGTTAGGAGTCTACCTTAGCCAGCACCATATATTGCATTTGGATGGAAAGAAACAAAAGAATTTTCACCAACCATCTTAGCTCCGTATCTAACATCTTGGAGGATAGTTCCTTTTTCACTAAGTGAAAATCCAAACAGTGGACAAACGTTAGAAGGAATTTGAACAATTAGTTGACTTGTCTGAATTGGGGTTTGGATGAAGATCAACTACTTTTTGTTAATGTTTGGTTTATTATTTCATAGATGATCCTTTTGGGATCTCTTTGCTTTGTATATGCTGCCCCCATTGTGTTGTGGGCATGTTTCTAGTTTTAGGTCTGTTTATTCTGTTTTAGGTGTTTCCTTTGCCTTGTTTCCTTGGGAGGTGTTTTTATCCATCTCTCCTTTGTACAATTACCTTTGTTTTAATATATTTCCAATTTACCAAAAAAATGAGAAAGGGTTGTCGTTCGAATGAGAGTTGGAGTCGTTAGAACGAAACTTGTGTTTTCGTTCGAACAACCTTGTATTTTTGTTCAAATGAGTTCTTCGCCTCGAAATTCATGTTTTAATATTTAAGGCATGTTGGACTCAGATTTTTGAAGAACTATTGGCGAAAAATATTTTCCTATCTGTTTACCAAAGTTCGAATTGTTTCGCCCTTTGCGCTTAAAGATCTAAGATTCGTATTTCATATGCTTTGAAACTAAAAAGAACCTTTTTCGTGCGGTGGATTCCGTACTTGTTGTTTACACACGGTGGACTCCATGTTTATGGTGTTGTGGTGAAGAAGCGATGCATATCGTGTTCCAATCCATAGACAATTATTGATCTCATCAGTAGATATCAAGGCGTTCATGGACTCGTGTATTATGGCAGCTTACATGGGTGGACTCTTGCGTTGCACTGTATAGGAATAGTCAAATATTGAAGAGTGTCAATGATCATGGGGATCATGTCATTGAGTAAGTCTATTGTCAACTTTTGCAATTCCGTATCATAGTGATTTGTTTGGCTAGGCCGTCTAAGGTTTTTTCCTTTGTAGTTTTTCTTGACATCGATGTCTTGTGGATGATTTATTTTTTTTATATGTTTAGATGCATATTTTAGGATAAAAAGATAAAATTGAATAAATTGGTTTTCCACAATAAAGTTTTAAAATTTGTGTTAGGTTTTATTGTGTTAATTTGTTTCAAAGTTTCAGTCTTTAAAATTTTAAAAATCTAAAAATAGAAGTTTTATTTAGAATACCATCTGTGCCTAGTGGGACTTGTGTTCTCATTGAGGTGTGCCTTTCTCTTAGTTGGTCTATCACCACAACCAGCAGCATCTCCTGTTATGAAACTCCACACAAGAGAAACCATGCCCATATTTTCTACTGGCTCCTTAGGCCTTACATGGAGGTCTGGATTTTCTTTTTAACAATTATCCTAAGTTATTTTCTTCTATTTATTTTCTTCGCGAGGCGACTTTAACGTCCTTCTTGGCATCAAATTATCACGAGATGGTGTTGGTTTACCATTTTTATCCATGTATTTATTCAGCTTCCCTCTTTTGACGAGGGCCTCAATTTTGTCCTTCAAGGCTAGGCAATCTTTGATTTCATGTTCTTGGTCTTTGTGGAACTTGTAATACTTGTTCTTATCTCTTCTTCCAGTAAGGGTTTTTAACTTTCTCGGCAACTTCAAGTCATCATTTCGTCATATCTCGTCAAGGATATGGTGAACTCCCATTATCAGGGGAGTATACTCGTCGTACTTTTGATATGGATTATTATCGTTATTTAAACTCACATAAAGGTTGGTCAGGCACGATACGTCGAAGATAGGGCTTGCGTGTCAATTAATACCTTTCTCAGCACCATAGTAAATATAAATAAATTATTTTCCATAATTTTGGCATTTATAAATGAAGAATACATACACAATGATCCAAAATCCACACCACCATAATAATATAAGTAATAAAAATCCAGTTATGTATAATAAATCCCAACTGACACGAAATAAAAGAGTATCGAGCTTATGCCCTTACAATTATTCCAAATGATAAATAACTGATTTGAAAAGCACCTATGCTAGGAGAAAACTGAATCTGAATCTAGAGAGTAAGCAAGATCGCAGGAATGCTACAACGCAATCCAATTATCCCTGTCTAGGAGCACCTTGTGGAAAAACATCTAAATTTGGATCAGAGCCCGAGGTGTGCAAGAATTAACTTGAGTAAAATATGAATGTAATTATACAGTCGATGAACAAAAAATGCCCCCCTTTTCGACACTCACATGCATATGACACCTCACCCCTTATCAAAAAATATATCATTTGCACCCCAAAACATTCCCAACAATATATTCGTGACATCATCTAAATTTTAGATGAAACCCCTTCCCAATTGATTTAATTAAATGTAATCCCTACATTTTTAAGATTTACCCACTTACATTAATTTAGATCTCCCCCTTTATGCAATATGAACCATAAACATCTATTATGCGTTGTAGAGTAAAATATTAGCTAGTGCCCATATCCTTAGACAGTTTAAGTTATTTCCAGAATATTCGGGTGATTAATAATATATGTCCTTCCATATATGTAACACACAAGGGCAGCTACCTTTGGTGTCGTATTCGTGCTTTATCGGCAAGTTCGAAAGAATCCTAACATCCAAATCGGACGGTCCAAAGGAATCCTGACATCCTAAGCGGACACCACAAAACACATACAAGTTGGGTCGGTCCCTACGCAGAATACCTGTATATGGCCCATACCCAGCGGTAATACAGAACAGTCAACGCCACACCTACCTCTCGTGGGTGGAGCCTCTACGTAATACCTATATGCCTACACAGCGTCAAGCCCACCTGTGCTGACGTGTGGTCACTGGCCCGAACGCGTGAACCCCCGAGCCGATAGGGAAGTCCACTGGTATGTCCACACACAAATATAATATAGTACATATCATTTCTCCTATATTATGTAAAGGTAATTGTCCCTAAATTACCATAAGGTTCCAATTCAAATTCCATACCATCATTTATCCAATTAATAATTTATCATCTAATAAATAATTAACTATGCCCAGTAATTAATTACGTAACCATCTAGTTATAGGTAATTATTATAAATTTCAGCATGAGTGGAATCCTATTCCATAAATTAATTAACCCATAAAAGCCCACATTGATTACTTTAATATACCTACGCTGCTACTGTTAACGAGGAATAAAAATTTAGGAACCTAAGTTACAGAATTCGAGGCTGCAGCAGAAAGGGGAAGACAAAAAAACCCACATCGTTCGAATGATGGGGAGTGTCGTTCACGCGGCATGGCTCGTCATTCGAACGACTTGCCACGTCATTTGAGTGATGCCTCGTCATCTTTTTCGCCTCTCTCCCTTTCTGGGTTTCCCAGACGTCCCCAAAACCATGAAATTTCTAATAGTTTGCACCTCAGAATTTTCCCTACTATCACCATTATTCAGTCCCAAGAAATTACTAATAAATTCCAAATTTCAACGATTTAAGTTCTAATTCCTAACTCGGTCTATTCCAAATAAAGAACATATGCACTACATCTAGATTTCAGTACATTGAAGGTTACTAAAAAATTCTTACAATAAATAACCAATTATCCTCCAATAATTATCCAGACTTGACATGAATCTAACATCAATAAGGCTATCGATTCCTAATTTTTAGAATAAATTCTACATGTGTATCCGTCCCCTATGTAATACCACGTAATTTTATTGATTTTTATTTAAGGGATTAATTAAATTAAATGACAATTAATTGGGAATTAATCAGGGTATAAATACTAGCGAGATGTGAGTTAGTATTGGATTATGATGTTAAAATTTAATATTTCTGGGTATGTATGGTAATACATGGGTATGGAAAATATTAAAGTTGTCGCGAGACTGAAATACGATAATTTGAAAATTTAGTTGGGACGCGCATGTCAGTCGCGTCAGGAATGAAATTATTTAAATTAAAAAGTGAAATATATTTTTATCAACCGAATGGTCATTTTGAGTGCGCCAACGTTTTCGGAAGGGTTAAAATAGTCAGAAAACACTAGCCGGGGGTTTAGTTTGGGTCCCGGGGCATTTTTGGGCCATACCAGCAACCCAAAAGGATAGTTTGGTAATTTTAAAAATATGGGAATTAAAACCCACGAATTTTAGAGGTTAATTTTATATTAGTAATGAATCCACTAAGTCCATTATTCAGTATTTATCAAGTAGTGGGCTACGGGAGTTAAAGGGAGAGTCCTAAGAGGTTCCAAAAGAAACCCTAGCCACCATCACCATCCTTGAGAGAGAGAAATCTGTAGAGAGAAAGAGGAGAATCAACTTTCATCCTTCAACATCAAATCAGAACATCTAAGGCAAGTGGTTTAATTACATGAATTCAAGTGAATGTTTCCTCCATGCTTAGAATTGAATATATGTCTTATATTGAAAGTTTGATGAAAACCCATGAAATTTGAGATAGAAGTTGTAATCTTATATGAGAATCGCTTGTAGAATAGTTATGGATGAATTTCATATCCAAAATATATCTATTGATGATTTTAAAAACGGATTTATAAGAAATAGTTGTAGACATTAAATTTTGTGTTCATGTTTATAGGGTTTGGGACAAGATTTTGGAATTATGATGATTACATGTTAATCTAGGAGGTATTGACCCCATATGTATGTTAAAGAGTGACCTAGGAGGACTTAGTGTAGCTTAAACACATTAAAACTTAGTTTAAATGATCATAGGATGTATTTAGAAAGGAAAAAAAAGAAGAAAACCGGATTTTGTAGATTTCTGGGCGTGCTCTGCCATCTCGTTAGAAAACCTGCCCAGGTCGTTCGAACGACCTCGTTCGAACGAGTTTCTAACGAGATGACAGTATCCCTTCTAACGAGTTAATAGTTCATTCAAAGCCTTTCATTCGAACGACACTCGTTCGAACGACCTCGTTCGAACGAGACTTCTAACGAGTTAACAGAATGGCCTTTTAGGCCTGATTTTATTTCAAATGTTCCGTAGACTTAATTAACGAATAATTAACCTTCCCTTATTGACTAGTGGGTATAATTGTGAGGATTTGGGGTACATTGAGGATTAGAGCTTAGAATCTTATAATAGACCGAATGATAATTGTGGATTTGGAAACGAGTACATAATTACGACGTGAGAAGAGTTGACAACTCTAATGCATCTAAAACGGGAACTTATAAACGTATAACAGTAAATGATGGGATAAGAACGAGAAGTATACCTCTATTAATATACTGAAATATCTAAGAAGTGTGAATGCTTAGTATATGTGGTTATCTGTGTATAACATACCTACCATGCTTGCTATCACGGGAGGTCGGCGTTCGATTCAGGACCATCTAATCTTTGTGTGCCTACGAGGGGGATTTAGATTGGTACCTCGAGGACATAGGTCAGAGAAGGACTTATTGAGAAGTTAATAAGTCTGCTGATCATGGGAGCGTAGTTATGTGCATGACCCATGTGATGTGAACTATGTTCGCCTCCACTACGTGTGTTTGTTACTTGTCAAAACGATTCCTGAGAGATTCGGAACACGTGATCCTTATGTACGTGATTAACCGGGATTGGATAACAGAGTATGTACGCACCGCAGCTTAGTCTAGGGGTGCCAGTATTGTATAATTCTGAGAAGATTGATGAAATGAAATATTGATGCGAACTGTCTACATAAGTGCAAGTGTGAATTAATGTTACATCCTGTAGAATTAAAAATGGGAAAACGCTTAGAAATTGTTATGATTAATTCCGAGAATTAAATGAAAGTAAAATTCCCAGTTTATATAAAGGCGTCGGGAATTAAACCATGATTAGTTTAGTAAATACCAAATATTGAAGCGGACTAGTTTGATAGTAGAATAACTAGATTTGGTTACGGATACGTTAGGAGTGCACAAATAGTCGAGAGGTGAGTATTTCATGTGAGAGCACGTCCTAACATGTATTTTGCATTCATTGTTTAATGTCGTTAAAACACTTGCTATATTTTAAACTATTTTCACACTCGGGCTCTGACCCGTTTGCTTCCAAGTATATTTTCTTGTAAAAACCTTTTAGGTGCATAGCCACAAGGACACCAAGCATAGGAGTTCCATTTAGGTGACGTACTGTAGCTGCTGTGGAAGTTACAGGACCTTGACAGTAGACGCCTCCACTTTCGATCTTGACTTTATGTTATCAGATTTTTCTCATCTGTTGGGCATGTTGCCCCATTTCTTTTAGACACTTTATTTATCCAGTTGTATCAGATTTTGGGTTGTAATTAATTTAGTGATGCAGACTTAGTATTTGTTTATTCCTGTATTTGGATTGTTGTGAGGAGTATTCCTCCAGACTCATTACTATTTCATGATTATTCCATTGTCATAATTTTGTGGTTATTATGTTAGCATTTCATAATTAAATTATTGCATGTTAATCGGATTTAATTAAAATGACAACTCACTTTTTAAATATTAGGTGGCTAGTAATTGTTAAAACGTTTTTCGACAGTGATGCTATGAACTGAACCAACTTGGCATTTTGTATTAATTTAATAAAGGAGTAGCTACCCGGTATTTATTTAGTCGGGGTGTCACAGGTGGTATCATAGCATCAGGTTCTAGTGTCTTTAGGATCTGTACGGCTTATTATGTTTCCGCTGAGCTTTCTTTGATGTAGAGCCCTATATTTTAGGATTGTTGTATTCTTTTGTGTATGTTTCGCTCTTCAGCTATTTTGAGATAATAACTACGAACTTATAAGACTTTACTCTCATTTCAGATGCCTCCACGACGTGCACAGCGAGTTCCTAGGGATGCTCAGCCCGAGCCACAGCCTGCACCAGTTCCGGGCACCATGAATGCCGCAGAGGTTGCAGCTATTATAGCCCAAGCGGTAAATGCCACCCTCGCAGTTGTGCAGCAGGCACCACCTCAGGCGCCGGTAGCCACGCCAGTCCAGGCTCATGCATTCCCGTCTTCTTGGGAACGTGTTCGTGATACTTTTCAGAAAGCACACCCTCCGTAATTTATAGGTAGCTCCGATGTTGTTGTGTCTAGTCAGTGGAGGAAGGACATTCAAAGGCACTTAAGGATGTACGAGTGCACGGATGTTCAGAAGCAGATACTGGCTACTTTTAAACTAGTAGGATCAGTGCTACAGTGGTGGGAGTCCATTACCACCCCAGAGGAGAGAGATACCCTTTCCATACAGGAGTTCTGGGTTCGGTTCGACCGCAAATATTTTTCGTCAGCCGTTCACACTGAAATGAGGAGGAAGTTAATGAACCTCAAACAGGAGGGGAGGACCGTGGCCGAGTATGAGGCCGAATTCACTAATCTCTTGAACATTATTCCCGATGAGATTCTGACTGAGGAGAAGAAGATTCAGAAGTTCATGGACAGATTGACTTGGAGGATCCGACAGCACTTGTTGGGAAATCTTTCATTGGCCACTTACTCTAACGTGGTTAATGCAGCACTGCTTCACTGCCAGGATCATCGCTTTCACATGTCTGAGAGTAAGAGATCAGGAGAGTCCAGCCATCAGGGCAGGACAGGGGAAATAGTGCCAGCGGGGCACAATCTGCTCAGGGTCAGCAAAGGCAGGGTGATCAGGGTTCCCAATAGGGGGATCCTAAGAGATTCAGATCTGGGGGTTTCAGGAATGGTCAGGGAGGTTTCAGACATGGCCATCAGGGTCAAAACGGCCATCAGGGCCAACAGGGCCAGAATAGTCAGCAGCAGCAGTTTCAGCAAGGCCAGCATGGTCAAGGTAGGAATGGTAACGGCCATCAGGGCCGAGGACAGCAGGGACAGTGAGGGAGAAACTTCCCGGGGAAGTGCTTCATTTGTGGCAAGATTGGCCACAAACGCCAGGATTGTCCTGATAGGGGCAGAGCCCCACCGCAGCAGCAGCAGGGGGCTCGACACGAACCACAGAGGCCTATGTTTCCCGCCGCCCTCCCAGCACCACCACAGATGGCAGTATTACCACCCATCCCAGCGGTCCCAGTCCAGCAGGGACAGCTTCAGTATGGGAGAGTGTATCAGCTCCAGTATGCCGCCGTCCCACAGGATCCACCTGCTATTGAGGGTATGTTCTCTATTCAGGGGACTATGGGGCGTATTTTATTTGATACGGGGGCCACACATTGTTTCATTGTCACGAGATTTGCACGCACTTTGGGGTTGTTAGACACTGCGAAGAGCACGATTACTTGTGTAGATTCACCTTTGAGTAGGGGTTCTGTGATTTCCCTTATTTGTAGAGGTGTGGGTATAGAGATCGAGAGATTTACTTTACCCGCTGATATGTTAGTATTAGAGATGACTGAGTATGATGCGATTATTGGTATGGATTGGCTAGTTGAGTACCGAGCCATAATTGATTGTTTCAGTAGGAGTATTATATTTGCCATTCTCGGGCAGGAGATGTTTTTAGTGGCGATGCCTCGCCCTGAGGGAGGATCGTCCACTCATTTGTACTATATAGAGGAGGAGACCTCTAAGGAAGTGGTGATACCACTTGATTCGATTCCAGTCGCTAGAGAGTTCGCTGATGTATTTCAGGATATACCTAGATTACCCCCTAGTAGGGAGATAGATTTTGTTATTGATTTGACACCAGGCACTCGGCCCATTGCTCGCGCGCCGTACCGTATGGCTCCAATGGAGATGAGAGAGCTAAGGGATCAGATAGAGCAGTTGTTGGGCCAGGGGTTCATCCGAAGGAGTACTTCGCTGTGGGGTGCCCCTGTGTTGTTTGTAAAGAAGAGGGATGGATCGTTGAGATTATGTGTAGATTACCGGGAGTTGAATAAAGTCACGATACGGAATAAATATCCGTTGCCCTAAATCGATGACTTATTCGACCAGTTGAGGGGAGCTTGCTTCTTCTCAAAGATTGATTTGCGATCGGGATACCATCAGTTGCGTATCAGGGAACAGGATGTCTCAAAGACTGCTATCTTGACGCGATATGGTTCCTATGAATTTCGGGTTATGCCTTTTGGCTTGACCAACGCTCCAGCCGTGTTTATGGACTTGATGAATAGGGTGTTCAGAGAGTTCCTAGACCAGTTCGTCATCGTCTTTATTGATGACATTCTGGTTTACTCCCAGACAGAAGATGAGCACGCCGAGCATTTGAGACAGGTTTTGTAGACGTTGCGTCAGAACGAGCTTTATGCAAAGTATGAGAAGTGTGGGTTTTGGCTGAAGGAGGTGCAGTTTTTGGGGCATATCATTTCAGACTGGGGGATATCTGTTGATCCGAGAAAGGTATCCGCGGTGAGGGAGTGGGGACAGCCCACGACACCGATTGAGATCCGTAGTTTCTTGGGCCTGCCAGGATACTACAGGAGGTTTATTCGGGGTTTCTCAAAGATAGCTGGTCCTTTGACACATCTGACTCGTAAAAGTGTGCCCTTCATCTGGAGCGATGCCTGTCAGTTGGCATTCGATGAGTTGAAGGACAAGTTGACCTCAGCGCCTGTGTTAGCGTTACCCAGATTGGGAGTTGATTATTTAGTCTACACCGATGCGTCCTTACAAGGACTTGGAGGTGTGCTGTAACAGGAGAGTCAGGCAATAGTTTATGCTTCCCGTAAGCTTAAACCTCGCGAGAGGAATTACCCCACCCACGACTTGGAGTTAGCGGCAGTCGTATTCGCTCTTCGGATTTGGAGACACTATCTCCTGGGGGATAAATTTCGGTTATTCACATACCACAAGTCCCTACAATACCTCTTCACGCAAAAGGAGCTGAATATGCATCAACGTCGGTGGCTTGAGTTTGTGAAGGATTATCAGTTCGATGTCCAATATCACCCAGGAAAGGCTAACATGTAGCAGACATGTTGAGTCGTAGGCCAGTAGATGAGGTGGCCGAGGTGTGGAAAGCTAAGTGGAAGGAGTTGGGACACCAGGATACAGTGGCCCGATCGTTCATGTATGTGATGACAGTTACACCGCAGATTGTTACGAGAGTGATAAAGGCCCAGGCAAATGACTCGTTCTGTCAGGAGCAGATAGTTCGATTACTAGCAGAAGGAGCCGAGTCCTATACCATTAGCTCAGACGAGGGATTACGCTTCAATGGGAGACTAGTCGTTCCGAAAGGGGAAGACTTGCGACACGAGGTAATAACAGAGTCGCACGGCTCACGGTTCGCGGTAGACCCTGGTGGGGATAAAATGTACCAAGACATGAGACGACAGTACTGGTGGAGCGGGATGAAGAGAGATATCGCCATGTTCGTTTCTAAATGTGCCACTTGTCAGCTAGTAAAGGTGGACCATCAGAAATCGGCAGGACTTCTACAGCCATTAGAGGTTCCGACGTGGATATGGGAGAGCATATCCATGGACTTTATCATGGGGTTACCTACGTCTCAGAGGGGTCACGACTCCATATGGGTAATTGTGGATAGGTTAACCAAAGTTGCTCATTTGCTACCCGTAAGGACAGACTACAATACGGGACAGTATGCTCAGATTTTCATTATGGAGATAGTGAGACTTCACGGGGTGCCTCTAAATATCGTGTCCGATCGAGACAAGATATTTGTTTCATGATTTTGGGAGAGTTTCCAAGAGGCCATGGGTACGGAGTTGCGGTTGAGTACGGCTTATCACCCGCAGACTGATGGGCAAACAGAGCGAACAAATCAGATGTTGGAGGACATGTTGCGTATGTGCATCCTAGACTTTGGAGGTGGTTGCGAGCAGTACCTTCCACTGGTGGAGTTTGCTTATAATAACTCATACCAGTTCACCATTGGCATCGCTCCATTTGAGGCGTTGTACGGTAGACCTTGTCGTTCCCCAACATGTTGGTTAGAGGTGGGGGATAACAAACTCCTTGGGCTGGAAGTGATTCAGGATACTTCGGCAAGGATAGAGATGATACGAAGTCGCATTCGGGTAGCTCAGGACCGGCAGAAGAGCTATGCTGATGCCAAGAGGTTCTTCAGAGAATTCAAGGTAGGGGACCAGGTGTTACTCAGAGTATCTCATGCGTTTTGGGAAGAAGGGGAAACTGGCACCAAGATACATGGGGCCATTTCCTATCATCGAGAGGATAGGACCAGTCGCATACAGACTTAGGTTACCGGAGCACTTGCATAGGATTCATGATGTGTTCCGTATTTTCTCGCTAAGGAAATATCTTAGGGATGATTTGGCCCATACTCACATTGCTTTGGAGGACATCGATCTTCAGCCCGATAGTTCCTACGAGGATGGGCCGATTGCTATTTTGGACCGAAGTGAGCGAAAACTGAGGTCGAAGATAGTACCGTTAGTAGTGTTCAGTGGCGGTATCATAATGCCGAGGAGTCCACATGGGAGCGCGAGCGCTATCCAGAGTTATTTTTACCAGGTACTTTTTAGTTCCGAATTTCTGGACGAAATTCTATGATTAGGGGGGGAAGTTGTAATACCCCGTAATTTTATTGATTTTTATTTAAGGGATTAATTAAATTAAATGAGAATTAATTGGGAATTAATCCGGGTATAAATACTAGCGAGATGTGAGTTAGTATTTGATTATGATGTTAAAATTTAATATTTTTGGGTATGTATACATGGGTATTGAAAATATTAAAGTTATCGCGAAACTGAAATACGACAATTTGGAAATTTAGTTGGGACGCGGCCGCGTCAGGAATGAAATTATTTAAATTAAAAAGTGAAATATATTTTTATCAATCGAATGGTCATTTTAAGTGCGCCAACATGTCCAGAAGGGTTGAAATAGTCAGAAAATACTAGCCGAGGGTTTAGTTTGGGTCCCGGGGCATTTTTGGGCCATACCGGCAACCCAAAAGGGTAGTTTGGTAATTTTAAAAATATGGGAATTAAAACCCACGAATTCTAGAGGTTAATTTTATATTATTAATGAACCCACTAAGTCCATTGTTCAGCATTTATCAAGTAGTGGGCTACGGGAGTTAAAGGGAGAGTCCTAAGAGGTTCCAAAAGAAACCCTAGCCACCATCACCATCCTTGAGAGAAAAAAATCTGTAGAGAGAAAGAGGAGAATCAACCTTTATCCTTCAACATCAAATCAGAACATCTAAGGCAAGTGGTTTAATTACATGAATTTAAGTGAATGTTTCCTCCATGTTTAGAATCGAATATATGTCTTATATTGAAAGTTTGACGAAAACCCATGAAATTTGAGATAGAAGTTGTAATCTTATATGAGAATCGCATGTAGAATAGTTATGGACGAATTTCATATCCAAAATATATCTATTGATGATTTTAAAAACGGATTTATAAGAAATAGTTGTAGACATTAAATTCTGTGTTCATGTTTATAGGGTTTGGGACAAGATTTGGCAATTATGATGATTACATGTTAATCTAGGAGGTATTGACCCCATATGTATGTTAAAGAGTGACCTAGGAGAACTTAGTGTAGCTTAAACACATTAAAACTTAGTTTGGATGATCATATGATGGATTTAGAAAGGAAAAAAAAGAAGAAAATCGGATTTTGCAGATTTCTGGGCGTGCTCTGCCATCTCGTTAGAAGTCCTGCCCAGGTCGTTCGAACGACCTCGTTCGAATGAGTTTCTAACGAGATGACAGTATCCCTTCTAACGAGTTGATAGTTCATTCGAAGCCTTTCGTTCAAACGACACTCGTTCGAACGAGACTTCTAGCGAGTTGACAGAATGGCCTTTTAGGCCTGATTTTATTTCAAATGTTCTGTAGACTTAATTAACGAATAATTAACCTTCCCTTATTGACTAGTGGGTATAATTGTGAGGATTTGGGGTACGTTGAGGAGTATAACTTAGAATCTTATAGTAGACCGGATGACAATTGTGGATTTCGAAACGAGTACCTAATTACGACGTGAGAAGAGTTGACAACTCTAATGCATCTAAAACGGGAACTTAAAAACGTATAACCGTAAATGATGGGATAAGAACGAGAAGTATACCTCTATTAATATACTGAAATATCTAAGAAGTTTGAATGCTTAGTATATGTGGTTATCTATGTATAACATACCTACCATGCTTGCTATCACGGGAGGTCGGCGTTCGATTCAAGACCATCTAATCTTTGTGTGTCTATGGGGGGGATTTAGATTGGTACCTCGAGGACATAGGTCGGAGAAGGACTTATTGAGAAGTTAATAAGTCTGCTGATCATGGGAGCATAGGTATGTGCGTGACCCATGTGATGTGAACTATGTTCGCCTCCACTATGTGTGTTTGTTACTTGTCAAAACGGTTCGTGAGAGATTTGGAACACGTGATCCTTATGTACGTGATGTACCGGGATTGGATAGCAGAGTGTGTGCACACCGCAACTTAGTCTAGGGGTGCCAGTATTGTATAATTTTGAGAAGATTGATGAAATGAAATATTGGTGCGAACTGTCTATAGAAGTGCAAGTGTGAATTAATGTTACATCCTGTAGAATTAAAAATGGGAAAACGCTTAGAAATTGTTATGATTAATTCCAAGAATTAAATGAAAGTAAAATTCCCAGTTTATATAAAGGCGTCGAGAATTAAACCATGATTAGTTTAGTAAATACCATATATTGAAGTGGACTAGTTTGATACTAGAATAACTAGATTTAGTTACGGATACGTTAGGAGTGCACAGATAGTCGAGAGGTGAGTATTTCATGTGAGAGCACGTCCTAACATGTATGTTGCATTCATTGTTTATTGTCGTTAAAACACTTGCTATATTTTAAACTATTTTCACACTCGGGCTCTGACCCGTTTGCTTCCAAATATATTTTCTTGTAAAAACCTTTTAGGTGCCCAGCCACAAGGACACCAAGCATAGGAGTTCCATTCAGGTGACGTACGGTAGCTGCTGTGGAAGTTACAGGACCTTGACAGTAGACGCCTCCACTTTCGATCTTTACTTTATGTTATCAGATTTTTCTCATCTGTTGGGCATGTCTCCCCATTTCTTTTAGACACTTTATTTATCCAGTTGTATCAGATTTTGGGTTGTAATTAATTTAGTGATGCAGACTTAGTATTTGTTTATTCTTGTATTTGGATTGTTGTGAGGAGTATTCCTCCAGACTCATTACTATTTTATGATTATTCCATTGTCATTATGTTGTGGTTGTTATGTTAGCATTTCATAATTTAATTATTGCATATTAATCGGATTTAATTAAAATTGACAACTCACTTTTTAAATATTAGGTGGCTAGTAATTGTTAAAACGTTTTTCGACAGTGATGCTATGAACTGAACCAACTTGGCATTTTGTATTAATTTAATAAAGGAGTAGCTACTCGGTATTTAATTAGTCGGGGTGCCACACCCTACATGTGGGTTTTCATTGTCAAATTAAACATAATAAGCCCTAATTTCCAGAAATCTAAAAGGGAGATAAATTATGCATTGATAAATACATTAGAAACATAATTTATGTAAGAAAATTCTTGCTTATAAATTTTGTAGGGGAGAACCCTTGAAAGCCTTTGATCCCTCCATGTTCTTCCCCTTTTCCTTCTTTGGGGTGTTTCTCTTTTCTCTCTCCCGGGGCTGCTATCTTAAGTTTTAAGTTGTGATGATGGGGGAGTGGTTTACCCCCACTAAACCACTCATTAAGTTCAAATCCCGAGTTGGGTTATGGGCCCAACTTTTGGACCCCTAAATGAGCCCGAAACCATTATCTAATTAGTCCAAAACTTTGCCAACCCATATGTCATTGACCCGAGACCATTTTTAAAGGCTTAAACCCCCTAAATGAGTTCATGAGTCCCAAAATGTGCTCTAAATTATTTATGCCAAATTAATTACTTTTAATTTGTGTCGCGCATAACTTATATTATTTTCTTTTAATTTATAAGCAATTGACATATTCATGCACACACTTGAAGCATACACACAAGCATAATCAAGAGCAGATTTCCACTTAACCTTTTCGAATAAAATATTTATTTAGATTAAATTTTTAAAATTATTTATTTATTTCAAAAATAATATTTCTCTAATTATTTAAGAAAAAAATGTGTGGTATTACATTCTTCCCCCCTAATAATAGGATTCCGTCCTCTACTAAGGTTGTTGATACAAAGTATATATCGGATGCCATTCAGAGTGACTTGGACAGAGATGGCACAAATGTGGAGCTATAAGTTTAAGCTAAAGAAATTATGATCATGTACACTGAGTTAAGGAATGATGAGGAGTCTTTTTAAGGCAGAAGGCTGGGACAAAATGGCATCAGTTAGGTGATCACAATAATGATTTCTCTCACGAGAAAACAAATCAAAACTTGGTTAGAAGGAAAATTGTGAGCATTGAGAATGAGATGGGAGTGAGAGTTGGAGGCTGTGAGTAGGTGGCCAGTGAAGCTGTTGGTTTTTAGAACCTCTTAGGGAGTAGGGTGCAGTATGAGGATGATGCTGGTGTTCTTGGGGATGTTATTAATAAAAATCTCACCTCAACTCAAGTTGAATATGGAGAGGGAAGTCGTTCATGAGGAGATCAAAGTGGCTATGTTTTTTATTGGCTCAAATAAGTCTCCTGGCCCTAGTGGGTTTAATATCTTCTTCTTTAAAGAGAACTGACATCTGGTTAGGGAAGATGTGTGTGAGGCCATTAAGTTCTTCTTTGACACTGGTATGTTCTTTGATCAGTGGAACTGTACGGCCCTACCTTTGATTCCCAAGGTTGCTACCCCTGTTTGTATAAGGGAATTTAGGCCTATCTCCTGTTGCAACACCATTTACAAATGTATTTCTAAAGTGATCACTCTTAGACTTAAGAAGATGGTGCCTAGCCTCATTAGCAACAATCAAGCTGCATTTGTGGAAGGAAAATCTATTGCTATCAACATTTTATTATTACAAGAGTCAATGAGGAACTATCATAGGATTCTTACCCCCCCCCCCCCCAGGCTCAATCAATATTGATATCCTCAAAGCTTATGATACTATTAGTTAGGATTTCTAGTTTAGACTTTTGGCCCATGTTGGTTTTCCCACAAAAGTCATTGGATGGATTACTAAGTGTGTGACCACTATGAGGTTCCTCAAAGCTTATGATACTGTTAGTTGGAATTTCTTGTTTAGACTTTTGGCCCATGTTGGTTTTCCCACAAAAGTCATTGGCTGGATTACTAAGTGTGTGACCACTATGAGGTTCTCTGTTAACCTAAATGGGGAGCTTAATGGGTTTTTTCATGGGAAAAGAGGGCTTAGGCAGGGAGATCCTCTTTCTCCCTACCTTTTATTGCCTGTGATGGAGAAAGCAATAAAGCTACTGAGGAAGCTACTGAGGAAGCTCTTTTCACTTACCATCTTAGATGCAAGAAGATGTCTTTAAGCTACCTCGATTTTGTTGATGACTTGATTGTGTTTGGTGGTAGGGACAAGGAGTCGTGCAACATTGTCAAGAAAGCTATTTATGAGTTTAGCTCTTACTCTGGGCTACAGGTTAATTTGGAGAAGAGTAGCTTGTTTACTGTTGGGATTAATTCGGAAGGGATTTAAGAGGTATCTGTTATTCTTGGCATCCAACATGGGTCCCCCCCCCCCTCTTTAAATACCTTGGGGTACATCTCATTACCACAAGGCTAAAGAAGGAGTACTTCTCTTTGATCGAGGTGTAAATCGAGCGTCCGTGTAATACGCTAGTCATTGTTATCGGCTTCCAATCTCAATACAAAAAAACCTAAACTTTAACTACACTCTTGCGGAGTATAGTGGCGAGTCTGGGTATCAAATCCACAGGGAATTAGGACGTGTGAACGTGACGACAAAGGTAAGGTAGTTTAATCCTAAAGTTGATGTTAAAATAAAAGAAAAGAAAAATATGATTGATTTTTATGGATTTTATCTATGAATTAACTAGATTCAATTAAATTAACCTATGCATGCGAAATTAACTAACTAAGAAGGAATTAATATGAATGAAGAAATGGGTTAAGAATACACTCCCCCAAACCCTAGTGTGTATGCCAGTACAAAATTAGTCATAAATTAGATAATTGATCAGACCCAGTCTTTAGTACTCCAAAGCATTATATATATGAGGTTCAAGCCCGCATCATACATAATCAAAGAATGAGTAAAGCAGTGTTGCAATAGATCACGCGTATTGCATCCTTAAGCACCCCGGTTACCTAGGGCAAACGAGCTCAAAAGGTCTACAATGGTTGTGAACCTATACAACACGATCTAATCACTTATTTAATTTACAGGATAAATTTTATATCTATTCATACCACATCAGGTTGGGTTCATGAATCCCCACCCTTAAAAACTTAGCTAGACATGGGTTTATGAGAAAACAAATTCATAACAATGCATGTAATTGTGGATCTAAGAAGCATTGTAAAGACAAAAATTACAAAACAGTTGATAGTTGAATTGAAATTAGAATTAAGATAAGAGAATGGAATTTGATACTTGAAATCTGCACTAAGGAAGAGAGATGATTGAATCCAGAAATACTTCTTGTTCTTACAAACTAGGACTTTTCTAAAAATAAGAAATTTGTCTACTACAAACTCTCTAAAATCTGATTCTCTCTCTAAAATTCTATTCTACTCTCTAGAATTCGACTCCCTTGGAAGGATGTAGGGCTTGGCCTTTTATACACCTAAAAATGACTCTTCCCATGCCTCTCCACGTTTTACCCTTTTAATATACCTAAATGAGACTCTTACCATGCCTCTCCACGTTTTACAACTAATAAAAACGAATTAAACAAGAAATTTTAAGAGTTGTCTCTTCAGCTTTTAGAATTAATTTCAACTTTTGACTTTTTGTCTCCAACTTTAAATGGGCATAACTTCTTCACCGTAGCTCGGATTGGAGTGCCGTTTTTTCCAATGTTCTTGTAATTTAGAGCTTTTAAACTTTATAGCTTTCCCCACCACAGGAATATAGATGTAAAATTACGAAAATGCCCTTCAACTCCCCATTTCTTAGTTTCTTTCATTATTTTGAGTTCTCCTTCGCACTAACTTGCATGAAATACCTGTAAAACACATGAGAAATACACAAAACACGAAATACTTGCCAAAAGAGGTTAGTAGAATAAATACGAGACAAATCCAAGCTATATACACTGCACGGGATCATAAAAATACCGAAATTAAGGGGATAAATGTGAAGAATATGTGCCTAATCACTCTTCTCTGGTTAATAGGATTACCATGAGAATCAATTACTAATAAATTCTTGAGTTTTGCAGGTAGGCTCCTCCTTGTGAAGTCTGAGATTTTTAGTATTCAAGTCTATTGGGCATGCATTTTTATGCCGCCTAAGAGCATCATAAAGAAGATTGAGTAAATTATGAAGAATTATTTGTGGAAAGGGGATGAGACTAACAGTAAAGGAGCTAAAGTAGCCTAGGTGGATCTTTGTGTTTCTTTGGAGGAAGGAGGGGTGAACATCAAGAGTTTAGAGACTTGGAACATTGCAGCTTTGGCCAATAATTTGTGGAATCTGTGCAGCAAGAAGGATAGCTTGTGGATCAAATGGTGTAACACCTACAAGATTAAAGGAATGAGCATTTGGGCATTGAGTATTCCAAATGATGCTTTATGGAGCTGGAGGAAGATTCTGAAGATTAGGGAGAAGTTTAGAATGCAAATTAAAACCTGCATTGGGAATGGAACGTAAGCCTTCATATGGCTTGATTTTTGGCATCCCAATGTCCCCATCCACCCCTTTATGGGGAAAACAACGTTGATTGGGGATCCATACCACCTCATCCATTATGTCTTGTCTGGTGCAAGGAAGCTCAGCATTCCTAATTTCAAGGAGTTCCCAGGTGACCATAGTGGGCCATCTCCATCTATTCTCATCAATGTAATCTCCCACCTTAGCCTTATGGTTGCTAGCAACATCATATATAACTCTATCCCCATAGAAGGAGTGCAAAGGCGCCAAGGAATGCCATTTATCATACCATAAGAAAGTCCCTTTACCATTACTAATAATGCTTTTGATAAGAGTCCTAATAAGGTGTCTAAGTTGCATTATTTTCCTCCAACTCCATGTGGTGCATTTGCAATATCAATATCCTAAAGACTCCTTCTTTTTTTAATTTATAAATATTGCACCACTTAACCCACAAACAGTCCTTCTTACTACTATTGAGATTCCATAAAAGCTTCAAAATAGCAGCAACATTCCACCTCTCAATGCTCTTGATACCCAATCCCCCCTCTTCATGGCTGCAACACAGATCCTTCCATGCTACCTTCATCCCAGTATGCTTCATGTCAGCCCTAGTCCATAAAAAGTCCGTCATCAACTACTCAGTTATAAAGATAACTCTTATTGGTAAGATGAAAAGACTAGTCCAATACACTTAGATCCGAAAGAGAATAAACCTAATGAGTTGTAATCTCCCATCGTAGCTGAGAAAATGGTTGGTCCAGCAATTAATTCTAGCAGTAATCCTATCAATCAACCTGTTGCAGTCCTCACTTTTGAGCCTAGAAGTGATGAGGGGCACGCCAAGGTACTGGAAGGGAGGCTAGTTGTGATTTGTCCCAAGAATACTCCCAACCAGATTAATACCATCCTCATCAATACCAGAACAGTAGAAACTACTCTTATTGAAGTTAGGCTTAAGGCTTGAAATGCTACATAAGTCATCAAATACCTTTTTGGCAATAGTACAAGAGGTCGTGTCCCCTCCACAAAGAATAATCAAATCGTCCGCAAAGCACAAGTGGTGAAGGCCAACCTCCTTACATCTAGGGTGGTAGGTAAATGCCGGGTCGGCGGCTGTCTTGTCCATAATACAAGAGAAGGTTTCCATAACCAGGAGAAAAAGATAGGGAGAGAGGGGGTCTCCCTGCCTCAACCCCCTCTTACCCTCAAAGAATCCATGCAAGTGACCATTCAGATTAATGGAGAACCTGGTCTTTGTACAAAACTCAACAATCCACCCAACAAAACAAGAGGGAAAGCCAAGGTGCACCAACAACTTGAACATAAACTCCCAACTCGTTGTGTTATAAGCCTTTAGAAGGTCAATCTTCAAGGTGCATCTAGGGGGGCTTAGCTCCCTGTAGTAATTCCTCATAATTTCTTGGATGAGGATCAAAGATTGACCTCCCTTTCATAAAAGCGGCCTGAGTCGGGTTGATATATTGGGGATGAGAGGCTTCATCCTATTGGCTAGAACCTTAGAGATGCACTTATAAATAGTGTTACAACAAGATATAAGCCTAAAATCATGCATAACAGTAGGGGCAGTAACCTTCGGAATGAGGGCCAAGGCAGTGAAATTCCATTGACATGGCATGTAGCTGCATCTGAAGGAGAATTGAATGACCTTAGACACATCACTCCCACCCACCTCCCAATTCTCTTTGAAAAAAATATGCATTAAACCCATTTAGGCCTGGTGATTTATCAGACCCGATAGAGAACATTGCCCCTTTTATCTCATCATCACTGATGGGTCTAGACAAAGCCGCCTGTTGACCAGAAAAATACACAAGAGGGGGGGGGGGTGAAATGAGTATTTACAAACTTTTCAGGTTAAATTAAAATTTCAATAAATATTTAATTTAAAACACTTAATCCGAAATTCAGATTTAATAAATCTTAAATGATTAAATCAATGATGATTAAATAAATGCAACCAATTAATTTAAATAATATAAATCAGAGATTATAACACACAATAAATAAATTATCAAATTAATACTTCCAATTGATTAAACAAGATAAGAAGCAGATAACAACATCCAATAAATAAATAATCAATTTTCGTATTTAATTTATATTAATATTCTGAATAAATGTTAAATGATTCAAATCAAGAATGACAAATAAATACTCTCAATAAATTAAACAAGTTGTTATATTTCAAGATTATAAGACCCAAAAATTTTATAGACAATTTTCGTAATTAATAAAAATTAATATCCTGAAATAAATTAATTATTACAAAAATAAATATTTTAATCTTAAAATAAATTTATCAAATTTTCGGATTTAAATAACTTCCAAATGTAAGTGATTAAAAAAAATTAATCAATCACAAGCATATAAATAAATTTAAATGCTGAAAATAAATGACACCGTATTTTTAACGTGGTTCGGCCAAAAACTCGGCCTACGTCCACGTGCCAAGAGCAAGCTTCCGTCTCCCGCGCTTCACTATTCCTGATCCACTTGTACGGTAGGATCAAACCACCATTTACAGACACTTGAAGCAAATACCGGCTCCAAGTACAACCGAAGCTAAAATCCCAACTTCAAATCTTTACACAGATGGAGTAGAAATGATGTACACTTTCTGAAACTCTTTAAAGATATAAAATGAGACCGAGTTTCTTCTTGGTTGATACTTCTCAAATGAATTTGATTTTTGGCACTAGTCTTCTTGAAATCTTTGTAGCAGAATTATGATTCTTATGTTCTTCAAATTTATTCTTCAACAAATAGCTGAGTATATTAATTGTTGCTATCTCAAATGTGTAGAGCTGAATAAATTTTTGTTGCTCTCTTGAAATGAGTGTATGAGCTGAGTAAAACTCTAGTGACTTTCTTCTTTTCTTTTCATATCTTTTCTGCGTGCTGGTTTTTCTTCAACTGAATGTGGTCTGCTTTTGTAGCTTCAAAAAAAAAATAATGACCGTTGGAAAAAAAGTGTAGATGACTTCTTCTTCATAAATGATGAAAAGAATTTCTGACTCTATGGATCTTCCCCGTAAAATCTGTAGACTTGAGAGAGCATTAAAAACTCAAGAACTTGAAAAATAAAATGACGTATCTGATCGTCCATTTTTTTTTTGCTGTCTAAGAAATATATTTTAGACTAAGAAGGGGAGAGGGGATAAAATATAAAAATATAAACGAGTTATTTATCGGTCAACATGTCTCATCGGTTGAAAAATAAGTGATGATATCTTCTGCAAACGTCATGAATGTGAATAAAAAAATATGAACTGGTTTCTTTGTCAAATCAACCAATCAGTCAAAACATGTTTTCTATACACAATTGTCCAAAGAAATAAAGAGATGAGGTTTATCATCTCTGCAACGACATAAGTGAAAGTCAATCAATGTGGCCCAAGAGATTAAAATCTCAGACTACTTGGAGACTAAATAATAAAACAAAATTGTTTTGTGATAATTTTGTAAGTGCGTAAAACAACAGCACAGCTAGACCGTGAGTGGCTAAAAATGAATAACCCAGATTTTTTTTTAAACATTAAAAAAAATCTATGCGTTTTAAATATAAAAAAAAAACGTATATATAAAAAAAACTGAACCTATCATAGGCTGCTTACACTGCTTTGTAAGATGAGATTTAGCACAAAACAAATATAATAAATATATAGAATAACAGGAATAGACTTCAAAGCTACTGCTTAAAATAGATGTGTGTATTTATGTATGATAATAAATATATATACGAACAAAGAGATGGGTTCAAAGATTCATTGTTTGTGTAGTCATTTCATGAGTACAAGTAAAGACTAAATTTACTTTCAAGGACTTTTGCTCCCTGACATCAGATATCTATAGATATGTGCATACAAGATTTTCAACTACAATTGATTCAAGGATTCAAAGCATGCATAAAATAAGCAACTGGAAAAAAAAACATTGCGCAAAAATAGATATAATAATATGATAGTAGTATGTATAATTTTATATAAGATCTCTTCTGTGCAAGTGTATATAATATATAATACCTATTACGTACACATTTATATATGTAAAATAGTTATTACAATATATAACATGATTCGTACAAAACAGCTTATAAAGTGTATAAATATAAATAATATTTGTATAAAAAATTATATAGATTGTTATATGAATATTTAACTAAAGTAATAAAAATATATAATAAAAAAACATAATTAAAATATAGCATAAAAACATATATAAAAACATATTTTTTTAATAGTTATATGTATAGATATATAAAGTGACAAAGCAGGTATATGAAAATTGCAGGACCCCCCCAAAAAAATATATTTATCACATCTCAAATTTGATATGATCGGCAGAAAAAAATGCGTAACAGGATTTTGTGAGTATCAAAACTTTGTGAGTATCAAAGTTATGTCCGAAAAATAATATAATAAAAATAAAAAATCCGGACAAATAAATAAAAAATTAATAGCAATAGCTATGGGGCTAACATAAAAGCTCTTACAGAGTTAAATCAAACAGCAGGTCTTGGAGCTAAGTCAGTAGGCATGTAAGCCTAAAAAAATTATTCAACATGATACGCACATGGCCCAAAGCTGTCATGATGTGCAGAAAGATTGAAAAGTAAAGCAATCTTAAAAAAAGTTTTTTTTCACATTATCACAAATGAAAAGAAGATCTGTTAGCTTTCTTTCAAGGCAATCACAAAGAGACTTTGCTTGCAAAAAGTGATAAGACAATACATTGTAATACCCCGTATTTTTGTGATATTTATTTATGGGATTAATTTAATTAAATGCTTATTAATTGGAAATTAATCCGGGTTAAAATACTAGCGAGATGCGAGTTGGAATTTGATTATATATGCATATATGATTATATATGAATTTTGAATTATGAAATTTGTCGTGAGATTGAAATACGGCAATTTGGAAATTTTGATGAGACGCGTGTGACAGTCGCGTCATGGTATATAATTATGATAATTAAAAAGTGAATTTTATTTCTATTTTCCATATGGTCGTTTTGAGTGCGCCAACGCATCCGGAAGGGTCGAAATAGTCAGAAAACACTAGTCAGGAGTTTGGTTTGGGTGCCGATGCATTTTTAGGCCATACCGGCAACGTATAAGGGTAGTTTGGTAATTTTGAATTTTGAGGAATTAAAAGCTACGAAAATTGGGAATTAATATCTGATTAGGCATTAACCCACTAAGCCCATGCGACACCCCGACTAATTAAATACCGGGTAGCTACTCCTTTATTAAATTAAATCAAAACGCCAAGTTGGCTCAGTTAATAGCATCACTGTCGAAAACATTTTATAATTACTAACCACCTAGTATTTAAAAAGTAAGTTGCCAAATTTTAATTAAAGTCTGGTTAACATGCAACAAGTGTCATGAAGAATAATAACACCATTCACCATAATGAAGTAAATAGAATAACCGTCACATGATATAAGTAAATCTGGAGGAAAACTCCTCACAACATAATCCCACAACTGAAGTAAATAACGAAATACTAAATACTGAATGAATACATGCCAACGTCTGAAAAACAGAAATGGAAATGTATCTAATAGAATTTGGGCAACATGCCCTACAACTGAGGAATACTGAGTAAGGAATCCAAATGATATACTCGTCATCTGAGTAAGAATCCTATGCATGGTGTCCTTGTGGCTAGGCACCTAAAATGGTTTTACAAAAAGTAGATTTGAAAGCAAACGGGTCAGAGCCCGAATGTGGAGATATTTAAAAACCTGCAAGTGCTTTAAAAAAACATTTAAAACAGTATATGCAAAGTACATGTTAGGACGTGCTCTCACATGATATACTCACCTCTCGTCTAACTGTGCACTCCTAACGTTCCTGTACCCATTCATGTGTTATCTCGTAACTATCCAAAGAGTTTCTAACACTACTACTCGGTTCACGTTTAATTTCCAACCTTAATAATTAAATAGAGATTTCTACTTTAATTCCCGGATTCCCAATTACTAACAAAACCATATATTGATAAAAGTTCTCTCTTTTTATCTTTTCAAAACATTACCATAACTATACTCACAATTTAACCTAGTAAATTCCTTCTCATTTAACCGTATATTTTCACAACATAAATATACAATATAAGCACCCAAAGGCTAAGCTTCGGTGCACACATACTCTGCTATCCATCCCGGTACATCACGTACATAAGGATCACACATTCCGAATCTCTCAGGAATTGTTCAGATAACAACATCACAAATAGTGGAGGAGAACACAGTCACCATCACATGGGTCACGCACATACCTACGCTCCCATGATCAGCAGACTTATTAATATCACAATAAGTCCTTCTATGACCTATGTTCATCGAGGTAACCAATCTAAATCCGGGCAACACAAGGATAAGAAGGCCCTAAGCGAACGTAAACCTCCCGTGATAGCAAGTATGGTAGGTATGTCATACACATAAAGTTATATACTAAGCATTCACACATCTTAGATATCTCGATATTAATAAAGGTATTCTCTACATCTTTATACCATTATTCCAAATTCAAATATTTCAAGTATCCCGATAATATATAAATTAAATAGTCGACACGTCTCACGTCGTAATTTCTTAAACTTAAAACCTATCTCAAATGGACTATTAAGTTCCCATTATTCACACATATAACATCTTTATACCTAAGGTCTTTACTTCTGCCCCAAACCTTATTCCATCAAATTATTCAAATTTGCACTATTAACCCAAATATTATCTCACATAACGAATTTCATCAATTTAGAATAATTCCTCAAATTAAATTCCAATTAAAGTCCAATCTCATAATCATGTCTACTAGTCTTCCTTAAGGTTAAGGGTATTCACAATGTCTCCAATAATATTATTCAAGGGTTAACACCATTAAAATTCAATTAAGGAAAAACTTTACTCATTCTGGGAATGTCGATCGATCGACCTTTACCTTCGATCGATCGATGCTGGTCGATCGATCGACTGAAGAACATCGATCGATCGAACGCACCAGGTCTGTTACGGACTGCTTCGTTTTGCAGTTAAAATTTCGTCCCAAAACTCCATTTTTAAGAATGAAACTCCAAGACAAGGTTACTGTAACATTATACTATCATCCTACAACAGTATTGACATTCTAAGTCCCATAATTTATCCTTTAAAGGCTTAGTTTAGATCAAAACTACATCAAAATAATTTCCAGAATTCTTCCATTCAAGAACATCATTAAACTTCTTTTAACTCCATTTTTAAATCATCAAAGGTTCTGTTTAGAACATATAATTCGTCCAGAATATCACTACATGCAATTCCTACATAAATCATGGCTTTTAACTTCCAATTAATGGGTCTAAATTATCTTCAAAAATCAATTTCGAAAATTCCTAAACATGGAAAACATAGCTTGAATCAAATGAGTTTAAACCACTTGCCTTAATCTATCTCTGAATTTGGTGTTGAATCTTGAAGTTAAGTCTGTCCTCTCTCTTTCTTTCTGCAGAATTCTTTCCTTCTCTCTCTCTCTCAAGCTCTTCCCAAGGTTGAAGACAATGGAGTTGTGGAGGTGTGTTTGGTTTTTGGTAAGTTGGGATTGTATATCAACTTCTCCCGTAGCCCATATTGTCTCTTAGTGTAGTTAGTGGGTTAAGTGGGTTAAAGAAATAGTCAGATTGAAATTACAATTTTCGTCACTTTTTAATTCCCAAAAATACAAATTACCAAAATACCCTTTATGATGCCGGTATGGCCTAAAAATACCCCGGGACCCAAACTAAACTTCCGGCTAGTGTTTTCTGACTATCTCGACCCTTCCGGACGCGTTGGCGCACTCAAAACGACCATACGGTTAATGGAACTAAAATTCACTTTTTAATTTAAAATAAAATACCATAACGTGGCGGTCACACGCGTCAAACAAAATTCCCAAATTGCCGTATTTAAATCTCACGACAATTTCAATATTATCAATATTCATATAATGCCAAGTATGCACATTATAATAAAATACTAACTCACATCTCGTTAATATTTTAATCCGGATTAATTTCCAATTAATAAACATTTAATTCAATTAATCTCCAAAAATAAATATCACAGAAAATACGGGGTATTACAGCCCACTAATACCCAAATAGGCTACGGAGGTTATTGAAAGAGTTCCTAAACCACAAAGCCCTAGCCACCATTGTTACTTGGAGAAGAAAGCTTGTTGAGAGAGATAGAAGGATTCTGCAGAGGAGAGAGAGAACACTTCAGAGATTCGTCATCAAATTCAGAGATTCATAGAAGGCAAGTGATTTAATTTCGTTTTCTTGCAAAGAATGCTTCTTCCATGCGTAGGAATTTATAAAATTTTATTGTTGTTGGGAGATTTATGAAAACCCATTAAATTGGAATTTGAAACTAGTATTTTGATGAAGAATTGCATGTAGAAATGTGGGTAGGTGATTTATCTGATGATATTACATATTTGGATGAAACAAAAACGGATTAATCATGCCCATTAATGAACATAGAAATTTATAGGGTTCATGTTCTTGAGATTGGGGAAAAGTGTAGAGAATTGATGATTGGATGATATTTAGGTTGAATTAAACCCACAAAACGTGTTAATATATGATCTAGTATGTTTAAGAATGATTAGGAACCTTGAACAAGGTTTGAATTGATGTTTAGAGGGGATTAGAGAGGAAGAAAAGTTTGAAAAACGAGTTAAGGAAAATCTGGGCTTAAAACTGGCCACTCGTTAGAAGACCTGCCCAGGTCGTTCGAACGAGCTCGTTCGAACGAGCTTCTAACGAGTTGACCATTGACTTCTAACGAGGGTGAAGTTCGTTCGATAAGATCGTTCGAATGAGATCTCGTTAGAAAGCCCACTTCGTTCGAATGAGATCTCGTTAGAAGACTCAGTTCGTTCGAACGAAGTCTCGTTCGAACAGCCTCGTTCGAACGAGACTTCAAACGAGTTGACAGTTTAGGCTTTTTAGCCTGTTTTGATCCCGAGTGCCCCGTAACCTTGTGTATAGGTAGAGATAGCCTTTCCTTGATGAGTAATTGATATATTTGGGATGTTTGAGATATTATGAGGAGTCAAACCTAGAAGTGTAGTTTGAACCTAAGGGAAAATATGAAGTAGGACGTGAGTGTCTATTACGATGTGAGCTATTGACGGCCTAATTAATTATATTAATCGGGAACATATAAATGGTGTAGTATTATATGTCAGTACGAGAAGAGATATGTACCAATATATTATGGTGATTACTAAGACGTGTGCATACTTAGTATATGTATTGATTTTATGTGTATGACATACCTACCATACTTGCTATCACGGGAGGTTTGCGTTCGCTTAGGGCCCTCTAATCCTTGTGTTGCCCGGATTTAGACTGGTTACCTCGATGAACATAGGTCAGAGAAGGACTTATTGGGATGTTAATAAGTCTGCTGATCGTGGGAGCGCAGGTATGTGCGTGACCCATGTGATGTGACTGTGTTCGCCTCCATTATTTGTGATGTTGTTATCTGTGAACTATTCCTGAGAGATTCGGAATATGTGGTCCTTATGTACATGATGTACCGGGATGGATAGCAGAGTATGTGTGCACCGCAGCTAGTCTCGGGGTGCTTGTATTGTATATTTATGACGTGAATAATATACACTTAATTAATGGGAACTTTCATATTAATATTGTGAATAAAATTACAGTATTGTTTTGAGAAAACATAACGGGTTAACAAATAGTGAAATGTATTACATATTGAGAATCTGAGTTTAAGTAAAGCCCTCTATTCTTTGGTAACGTTAGAATGTAATATGGGAATCGAGTAGTAAGAGGTAGAACTTATTACGTTTTGGTTAGATATATGTGTCATTGAGATGGGTAATGTACGTTAGGAGTGCACATGCAACCGAGAGGTGAGAATTTCATGTGAGTGCACGTCCTAACATGTATTGTGCATTTAATGATTTAATGTTATTAAAACACTTGTTGTTTTCAAAATGTTTTCCACTTTCGGGCTCTGACCCATTTTCTTTCAAATCTATTTTTGTAAAAACCATTTTAGGTGCCCAGCCACAAGGACACCATGCATAGGATTCTCATTCAGGTGACGAGCTATAGCTGTTTGTGGAAGTTACAGGACTTTGCTTGTAGAGGCTTCATCGATCTTGACTCGATATTTATCAGTTATCAGTTGTAGGGCATGTCGCCCATTTCTTTTAGAGACTTTGCATTTATTTCAGTTATTCAGACTTTTGGCATGTAATTATTCAGGATTCGGACTTGTAGTATTATTTCCATTTGTTGGGATTGTTGCGAGGAGTTTTCCTCCAGATTTCTTATTATTATTGTTGGTTATTTCATTACGTCATATGGTGAATGGATTATGTTGATTCTTCCATTATTCTTTTACTGCATGTTAATCAGACTTAACTTAAAAATTTGGCACTTACTTTTTAAATACTATGTGGTTAGTAATTATTAAAATGTTTTCGACAGTGATGCTATTAACTGAACCAACTTGGCATTTTGAATTAATTTAATAAAGGAGTAGCTACTCGGTATTTAATTAGTCGGGGTGTCACAGGTGGTATCAGAGCATCAGGTTCTAGTGTCCTTTAGGATCTGAACGGCTTATTATGTTTCCGCTCAGCTTCCTTTGATGTAGAGCCCTATATTTTAGGACTGTTGTATTCTTTTGTGTATGCTACGTTCTTCAGCTATTTTAAGTTTATAACTGCGAACTTATAAACTTCATTCTTATTTCAGATGCCTCCACGACGTGCACGAAGGGTTCCCAGGGATGCGACGCCAGAACCACAGCCCGCACCAGCTCAGGGCACGATGAATGCCGCCGAGGTTGCAGCCATTGTGGCTCAGGCGGTAAATGCCTCACTAGCTGTAGTTCAGCAGGCACCACCTCAGGCGCCGATAGCCGCGCCAGTTCAGGCTCATGCATTCCCGTCTGCTTGGGAATGTGTACGTGATGCTTTTCAGAAAGCACACCCTCCGGAGTTCGCAGGTAGCTCCGATGTGGTAGTTTCGAGTCAGTGGAGGAAGGATATACAGCGGCACTTGAGGATGTATGAGTGCACAGATGTCCAGAAGCAGATACTAGCTACTTTTAAGCTAGTGGGGTCGGCACTGCAGTGGTGGGAGTCTATTACCACCGTAGAGGAGAGGGATACTCTCACTATTCAGGAATTCTGGGTGCGGTTTGACCGCAAGTACTTTTCGTCGGCTGTTCACACGGAAATGAGAAGAAAGTTGATGAGCCTCAAGCAAGAGGGTAAGACTGTGGCCGAGTATGAGGCTGAATTTACTGATCTTCTGAACATTGTTCCGGATGAGATACCGACGGAGGAGAAGAAGATACAGAAATTCACGGACGGATTGACATGGAGGATTCGTCAGCACTTATTAGGGAACCTCTCGTTAGCCACTTATTCTGATGTGGTTAACGCTGCATTGCTCCATTGCCAGGATCACCGCTTTCACATGGCTGAGGGAAAACGATCGGGAGAGTCTAGCCATCAGGGCAGGACTGGAGGAAATGGTGCCAGTGGGGCACAATCTGTTCAGGGGCAGAGGCAGGGTGATCAGGGTACTCAGCAGGGGGATCACAAGAGGTTCAGGTCAGGAAATTTCAGGCACGGACAGGGAGGTTTCCGGCAGGGCCATCAGGGTCCGAACGGCCATCAGAACCAGCAGGGTCAGAATGGTCAGCATCAGTTTTAGCAGGGACAGTGGAGGAATGGTAACGGCCACCAGGGCCGGGGGCAGCAGGGATCGAGAGGGGGGAACTTCCCGGGGAAGTGTTTTGTTTGTGGCAAGACTGGCCATAAACGCCAGGACTGTCCTGATAGGGGCAGGGCCCCGCAGCAGCAGCAGGGTGCTCGACATGAGCCACAGAGGCCACTTTTTCCACCAGCCCTCCCAGCTCCAGCCCAGGTGCCATCTCTTCCAGCCATTCCAGCAGTTCCTGTGCAGCAGGGACAGTTACAGTATGGACGTGTCTATAACGTCCACCAGGCAGCAGCTCCGCAGGCACCACCCGCGATTGAGGGTATGTTTCCTATCCATGGTACTATGGGTCGGGTTTTGTTTGATACGGGGGCAATGCATTGCTTTATAGCTACACATTTTGCGAAAGCCTTAGGGTTGTTAGCAACGGCAGAGAGCACAGTGACGTGTGTAGATTCACCATTGGGGAGTGGGTCACTTATTTTCTTTATATGCCGAGGAGTAGGGGTAGAGATTGATAGTCTGGTATTACCTGCAGATATGTTGGTATTAGATATGCATGTTCACGATGTGATTATCGGTATGGATTGGCTCGCTGATTATAGAGCCATGATTGATTGCTTCGGTGGGAGCATTGTTTTTGCCATTCCGGGGCAAGAGATGTTTGTAGTGACGATGCCTCGCCCAGAGGGAGGCTCGACCGCTCATTTGTATTACCTAGAGGAGGATACCTCTAAGGAGGTGGTGATTCCTTTAGATTCGATCCCAGTTGTCAGGGAGTATTCTGATGTGTTTCAGGAGATACCAGGCCTACCCCCCAGTCGAGAGATAGACTTTGTTATAGACTTATTGCCAAGTACGAAACCTATAGCACGCGCACCATACCGTATGGCTCCAGCTGAGATGAGGGAGTTACGGGATCAGATTGAGCAGTTGTTGGCTCAGGGGTTTATTCGGAGGAGTACTTCACCGTGGGGTGCCCCTGTGTTGTTCGTGAAGAAGAGAGATGGTTCACTGAGATTGTGTGTGGACTACCGAGAGTTGAATAAGGTCACGATACGGAATAAGTATTCGTTGCCTCGAATCGATGACTTATTCGACCAGTTGAGAGGAGCTTCTTTCTTCTCGAAGATTGATTTGAGATCGGGATACCATCAGTTGCGTATCAGGGAGGAGGATGTCTCGAAGACTGCGTTCTTGTCGAGATATGGTTCTTACGAGTTTCGGGTTATGCCTTTCGGTTTGACCAACGCTCCAGCAGTGTTTATGGACCTGATGAACAGAGTGTTCAGGGATTTCCTAGATCAGTTTGTCATTGTCTTCATCGATGATATTCTAGTTTACTCCCAGACAGAGGAGGAGCACGCCGAACATTTGAGGCAAGTTTTGCAGACACTACGTCAGAACGAGTTGTATGCAAAATATGAGAAATGCAGGTTTTGGCTGAAGGAGGTCCAGTTTTTGGGACATATTATTTCTGACCGGGGAATATCTGTTGATCCGGGGAAGGTATTCGCGGTGAGGGAGTGGGGACAGCCCACGACACCAATGGAGATTCGTAGTTTCTTGGGTCTAGCAGGATCCTACAGGAGGTTTATTCGGGGTTTCTCGAAGATAGCAGGTCCTTTGACACATCTGACTCGTAAGGGTGTGCCATTCATCTGGAGTGATGCCTGTCAGTTGGCATTCGATGAATTGAAGGATAAGTTGACCTCAGCACCTGTGTTAGCATTGCCGAGACCGGGAGTTGAGTATCTAGTATACACCGATGCGTCCTTACAAGGACTTGGAGGTGTATTGCAGCAGGAGAGTCAGGCCATAGCTTATGCTTCCCGTAAGCTAAAGCCTCACGAGAAGAATTACCCCACTCATGACTTGGAGTTGGCGACAGTTGTATTTGCCCTTCGGATATGGAGACATTACCTTTTGGGGGAAAAGTTTCGATTGTTCACAGACCACAAGTCCCTACAGTACCTATTCACGCAGAAGGAGTTGAATATGCGGCAGCGAAGGTGGCTTGAGTTTGTGAAGGACTATCAGTTTGATATCCAGTATCACCCGGGAAAGGCTAACGTGGTGGCAGACGCGTTGAGCCGTAGGCCAGCAGATGAAGTGGCAGAGGTGTGGAAGGCCAAGTGGAAAGAATTGGGACACCAGGATGCAGTGGCCCGATCATTCATGTCGGTAATGACTGTTACGCCGCAGATTGTCACGAAAGTGGTAGAGGCACAAGCAGATGACTCGTTCTGTCAGGAGCTGATAGTTCGATTACTAGCAGAGGGAGCCGAATCCTATACCGTTAGCTCAGATGGGGGATTGCGCTTCAATGGGAGATTGGTAGTCCCGGAAGGGGAGGAATTGCGGCACGAGGTGATGGCAGAGTCGCACGGCTCACGGTTCGCGGTACATCCCGGTGGGGACAAAATGTACCAAGACATGAGACGACAGTATTGGTGGAGCAGGATGAAGAGAGATATTGCCGATTTTGTCTCTAAATGCGCCACTTGTCAGCTAGTAAAAGTGGATCATCAGAGACCGGCAGGACTGCTACAGCCGTTGGAGGTCCCGGTGTGGATGTGGGAGAGCATATCCATGGACTTTATCACGGGGTTGCCTACGTCACAGAGAGGTCACGACTCCATTTGGGTAATTGTGGACAGGTTGACCAAAGTCGCTCATTTTCTACCCATAAGGACAGATTACACTGCGGGACAGTATGCCCGGCTCTTTATTGCAGAGATAGTGAGACTTCACGGTGTGCCCTTAAATATCGTGTCTGACCGAGACAAGACATTTGTTTCACGGTTTTGGGAGAGTTTTCAGGAGGCCATGGGCACGGAATTGCGGTTGAGTACGGCGTATCACCCGCAGACCGATGGGCAAACCGAGCGTACAAACCAGATGTTGGAGGACATGTTACGTATGAGTATCATTGATTTTGGGGGTGGATGGGAGCAGTATCTTCCACTGGTAGAGTTTGCTTACAACAACTCCTATCAGTTCACCATTAGCATGGCTCCATTTGAGGCGTTGTACGGTAGACCTTGTTGTTCCCCAGCATGTTGGTTGGAGGTGGGGGACAACAAACTACTTGGGCCGGAAGTGATTCAGGATACTTCGGCGAGGATAGAATTGATTCGGAATCGCATTCGGATAGCTCAGGATCGGCAGAAGAGCTATGCTGATGCGAAGAGGTTCTTCAGAGAGTTTCAAGTGGGGGACCAGGTTTTGCTCAGAGTATCTCCTATGAAGGGGATTATGCGTTTCAGGAAGAAAGGGAAGTTGGCACCGAGATATGTGGGACCATTTCCTATTATTGAGCGGATTGGACCGGTTGCGTATAGGCTTGGATTACCGGAGCATTTACATCGGATTCACGATGTGTTTCATATTTCCTCGCTAAGGAAATATCTTAGAGACGATTTGTCTCATTCTCACATCGCTTTGGAGGACATCGATCTCCAGCCGGATAGCTCCTACGAGGAGGGGCCGATTGCGATTTTGGACCGAAGTGAGCGGAAACTGCGGTCAAAGATCGTTCCGTTAGTGCGTGTTCAGTGGCGACATCATAATGTCGAAGAGTCCACATGGGAGCGCGAGGATAAGATGCGCGAACGTTATCCAGAGTTGTTCTTACCAGGTACTTTCTAGTTCCGAATTTCGGGACGAAATTCAGTTATTAGGCGGGAAGTATGTAATACCCCGTATTTTTGTGATATTTATTTATGGGATTAATTTAATTAAATGCGTATTAATTGGAAATTAATCCGGGTTAAAATACTAGCGAGATGCGAGTTGGTATTTGATTATATATGCATATATGATTATATATGAATTTTGAATTATGATATTTGTCGTGAGATTGAAATACGGCAATTTGGAAATTTTGATGAGACGCGTGTGACAGTCGCGTCATGGTATATAATTATGATAATTAAAAAGTGAATTTTATTTCTATTATCCGTATGGTCGTTTTGAGTGCGCCAACGCGTCCGGAAGGGTCGAAATAGTCAGAAAACACTAGCCGGGGGTTTGGTTTGGGTCCCGATGCATTTTTAGGCCATACCGGCAACGTATAAGGGTAGTTTGGTAATTTTGAATTTTGAGGAATTAAAAGCGACGAAAATTGGGAATTAATATCTGATTAGGCATTAACCCACTAAGCCCACTAATACCCAAATAGGCTACGGAGGTTATTGAAAGAGTTCCAAAACCACAAAGCCCTAGCCACCATTGTTACTTGGAGAAGAAAGCTTGTTGAGAGAGATAGAAGGGTTCTGCAGAGGAGAGAGAGAACACTTCAGAGATTCGTCATCAAATTCAGAGATTCATAGAAGGCAAGTGATTTAATTTCGTTTTCTTGCAAAGAATGCTTCTTCCATGCGTAGGAATTTATAAAATTTTATTGTTGTTGCGAGATTTATGAAAATCCATTAAATTGGAATTTGAAACTAGTATTTTGATGAAGAATTGCATGTAGAAATGTGGGTAGGTGATTTATCTGATGATATTACATATTTGGATGAAACAAAAACGGATTAATCATGCCCATTAATGAACATAGAAATTTATAGGGTTCATGTTCTTGAGATTGGGGAAAAGTGTAGAGAATTGATGATTGGATGATATTTAGGTTGAATTAAACCCACAAAACGTGTTAATATATGATCTAATATGTTTAAGAATGATTAGGAACCTTGAACAAGGGTTGAATTGATGTTTAGAGGGGATTAGAGAGGAAGAAAAGTTTGAAAAACGAATTAAGGAAAATCTGGGCTTGAAACTGGCCACTCGTTAGAAGACCTGCCCCGGTCGTTCGAACGAGCTCGTTCGAACGAGCTCGTTCGAACGAGCTTCTAACGAGTTGACCATTGACTTCTAACGAGGGTGAAGTTCGTTCGATAAGATCGTTCGAACGAGATCTCGTTAGAAAGCCCACTTCGTTCGAACGAGATCTCGTTAGAAGACTCAGTTCGTTCGAACGAAGTCTCGTTCGAACAGCCTCGTTCGAACGAGACTTCAAACGAGTTGACAGTTTAGGCTTTTTAGCCTGTTTTGATCCCGAGTGCCCCGTAACCTTGTGTATAGGTAGAGATAGCCTTTCCTTGATGAGTAATTGATATATTTGGGATGTTTGGGATATTATGAGGAGTCAAACCTAGAAGTGTAGTTTGAACCTAAGGGAAAATATGAAGTAGGACGTGAGTGTCTATTACGATGTGAGCTATTGACGGCCTAATTAATTATATTAATCGGGAACATATAAATGGTGTAGTATTATATGTCAGTACGAGAAGAGATATGTACCAATATATTATGGTGATTACTAAGACGTGTGCATACTTAGTATATGTATTGATTTTATGTGTATGATATACCTACCATACTTGCTATCACGGGAGGTTTGCGCTCGCTTAGGGCCCTCTAATCCTTGTGTTGCCCGGATTTAGACTGGTTACCTCGATGAACATAGGTCAGAGAAGGACTTATTGGGATGTTAATAAGTCTGCTGATCGTGGGAGCGCAGGTATGTGCGTGACCCATGTGATGTGACTGTGTTCGCCTCCATTATTTGTGATGTTGTTATCTGTGAACTATTCCTGAGAGATTCGAAATATGTGATCCTTATGTACGTGATGTACCGGGATGGATAGCAGAGTATGTGTGCACCGCAGCTAGTCTCGGGGTGCTTGTATTGTATATTTATGACGTGAATAATATACACTTAATTAATGGGAACTTTCATGTTAATATTGTGAATAAAATTATAGTATTGTTTTGAGAAAACATAACGGGTTAACAAATAGTGAAATGTATTACATATTGAGAATCTGAGTTTAAGTAAAGCCCTCTATTCTTTGGTAACGTTAGAATGTAATATGGGAATCGAGTAGTAAGAGGTAGAACTTATTACGTTTTGGTTAGATATATGTGTCATTGAGATGGGTAATGTACGTTAGGAGTGCACATGTAGCCGAGAGGTGAAAATTTCATGTGAGTGCATGTCCTAACATGTATTTTGCATTTAATGTTTTAATGTTATTAAAACACTTGTTGTTTTCAAAATGTTTTCCACTTTCGGGCTCTGACCCATTTGCTTTCAAATCTATTTTTGTAAAAACCATTTTAGGTGCCCAGCCACAAGGACACCATGCATAGGATTCTCATTCAGGTGACGAGCTGTAGCTGTTTGTGGAAGTTACAGGACTTTGCTTGTAGACGCTTCATCGATCTTGACTCGATATTTATCAGTTATCAGTTGTAGGGCATGTCGCCCATTTCTTTTAGAGACTTTGCATTTATTTCAGTTATTCAGACTTTTGGCATGTAATTATTCAGGATTCGGACTTGTAGTATTATTTCCATTTGTTGGGATTATTGCGAGGAGTTTTCCTCCGGATTTCTTATTATTATTGTTGGTTATTTCATTACGTCGTATGGTGAATGGATTATGTTGATTCTTCCATTATTCTTTTACTGCATGTTAATCAGACTTAACTTAAAAATTTGGCACTTACTTTTTAAATACTATGTGGTTAGTAATTATTAAAATATTTTCGACAGTGATGCTATTAACTGAACCAACTTGGCATTTTGAATTAATTTAATAAAGGAGTAGCTACCCGGTATTTAATTAGTCGGGGTGTCACATACATAAGGATGAATCTTATAATATAAAAGGACAGGAGTTGTTAACATATATATAGAATATATAATAAAATAAAATAAAAACTGAAAACACATTATATAAAATATAAATACGGGTATATATTTAATATATATATGTATATAAAAAAATGTAATTGAATATAAAAAAAATTATATATCAATAAATTTATAAAATATAAAACGAAAGTCTAATATATAAAGAATAATTACTAATATTATAGATCTAACAAATAATACTAACTAGTATACTAAATATGTTACTAAGTATATAGAAAAACAGTTTTACAAAGATAATATATTGTATATTATAGACAAAAAAAATAATACTTACATAGCATAATAAGTACAAAAAAATTGAAATGATATAATATACCCAATATATTAACTATTACACAAGTGTATGCATATATCTGTACAAACAAAATTATATTATAAAATAAAAAATATTTATAAAATAACTTAATAGAAATATGTTTGGAATCATCAAAATCAATATATTATTTTAAACTAAAATGTACATTAAACTTATTTTAAGTATTAATTAAGAGATAAATACATTTTCTTTAACAATCTCCCCCTTTTTGATGATGACAAATAATGATTCACATATATTCATAAAATGAAATATTAAGCACAAATAGTGAATCATAAATATTTCTCCCCCTTTGACATTATCAAAAAGATATTTCTTATAAATCGAGTGTCATCGGGTTAAAGTGCGAAGCTCCCCCTATCAAAAATAATTCGTGCATGGGATATAACCATAAATCTCAAGGAACATATAAGTAACATGAAAATTTTCAATACGCACATGTGTCAACATAGATTCATCATAAATATTCATATCATGTATTTGAATTTGTAGATTGACAAAAATATCATCAAATAATGCATAAGAATTTTCGGATAGGCATTGATACTATTAAATAATATGTCACAAAAATGATAAATAATAAATTATACCAATTGTTGCAGTTACACACTAACCGTGCGTTGCACACAGTGATTTCTCGGAACAACTTTTTACGTATAAATAGAAATCATAACTCAATGTTCTCAAATAATGCAAATACGAGAGAGATATCAATGTGCATAATTAATTCTCCCAAAAAAAATTGCAACATAAATTTTCAATAGGCGCAATATCAATTGTTGTATAAATCATCATGATATAAACTTTCAAGTGAACAACAAATAAATATTTCATAACTTGATGTTTTCAAATAATATGAATTAAGCGCACAACATGAGTTAGAATATAGTGGCATATATATAGCTATAAGAATTTGACAGTTTGCTCATGTTTTGCCGTTTTCAAGATACGAGCATAAGATTCTCGGAATAATCAACTAAATTGCAAAATCCATAATAATAATATATCAAAGTTATGATCAAGCATTTTTCGAACAAATAATCAAATAAAGTTCAATAAACTTTTATCTCCCCCTAAGGGATACCAATTAAGGCATATATGCATATAATAAATAATGTGCATCTTTTTTCAAGAGATAAAATATTTTCTATATTTTTCTTTCTTAATTATCTTCTAATAAGATGTAATATTTCTATGAAAGTCATTAAATCAAATTTTCAAGAATGAAACATATTATGAGGCCATAATAAATTAAGCTCAATAATTTTAGATTTTTAATAACGAGAAGCTCATCACAAAATCAATATTTTCAGATTTTCAACAAATACCAAACAATTTGTTCTGGAACTTCAAAATCAATATTTTCAATAAATTTCTCAATAATGAAAGCGACATAAGTGAATCAACTTTAATATCTTTCAAAAACTCATTAATGAAAAGACATATTTTTTTTTATTTAAGCACAAACATTATAAGAATCATTTTGTTCCAAAGAAAAATAATGTTCTTCATAAAAGACAATACTTTTCAACTAATCGATTCATATAACATGCCATGAAACTAAAACATAAAAAAATCTCAATAATCATCTGATTTTTCAAGTAAGCACAAGTAACACAAATGTTAACTATAAAAAATTATATACTTCATGAAATGTCACTAATATTTAATTAATGGCACAAAATATGTAGCATGTCATAAATTTAATTCATAAAAATAAAAAAGTTCATATCATCAAAATTAATGAGTAAATATCATAAAATCAACGAGTAGCTCATATGACTAACAAATATAAAAAAAATAATATTTTATCAGAATATTCTCAAATGACATTTTCGTTTCAATTTAATATACAATAAAGTCATTAATTAATCCAATATTATTATTCACAAAAATATGTCAAGATGTAATAAAAAAAATTATGAATATTCAACAAAAAAAAAATTATCATCAAAATCAAGTGCATGTCTTACAACATAAAACAATCAAGAATAATAAATGTATAAATTAACATATGATGTCTAAATCATCTAGAACAAGCTTATATGCGTTAACAAATAATCTAAGTATGGAATAATATCAAATAAGATCATATCATCAATAAATATATGATATTTATAATTCAACAAATGTGTATCTTACAACCTTACCAATACCAAGTCATATATCCATGAAATGATTTCCTTGTATGGCATTCTTAACAATAGGGAGTGTTGCATATTCAACTTTTCTTCCTATCCAAAAAGGTGTTAGATCCATAAAGCAATATTAAATAGAAAATTTCAGAATTCATTTTCTTATCAAAAATTCAAGCATAATCATAATAAGAGATAATCATCAAGAACAATAATGACATACGCGACTTATGACATACTAGAATGTACGTAACAAATACTGATCATCAATGTCAATTTTATCATATACAAAAATATATTATTCATCAAGGTATATAAATAATTTGTGATCCTTAGTATACATTGTAACACCCCGCCCGCCCGGGGAGAGCGAACGGAGCGCTAATGCGATAAAATAAATCCAAATCCACAAGTGACAAGGTATAGAGCATCTAAATAAACCCACAATAATATAAATCCACAAATCTCAATCTCTTCAATTACAACAAGTCTCTCGAATTAAAATTACAACCTCTAACTTGAAAATAAAATAAATCTCTAATGCTCTATACATCAAAATAATACAAATCTTTCCCAAACAATCCTCACTAAAATCAATCTCCATAGCGCCCCAAAATCCGCGCTAACCTGCCACTAAAAGAAAATATGGGGAAGTACACAATACGACAGGAAAGATGCTCAACAAATATGGATTAGCATTGAATAAAACGTAACAACACGAGTACGAATATTCAAATCAAAATGCAAATCTCAAAGCATTTATCAATATAATTTCTCAACAACACTTTAACCGGGTCACCAGGCCTCACCACATCCGTATATGCTTTATCAAGCCATAGCCCGGGAAACAGGAATTTTGGCGGGTGCCCAACATCCGTGCCATATTAAAATCTCATGACAACGTGCTCATCAACAATATAATGATACCACATGAATCAAAATAATTTCAACAATTATTTTCCAGATTTCAATGAATTTAACAATTCAATTATGAGTTCAATTAACAAGAATTCAAAGAGAATGACACTCGCGAGATTTAAGGAGCATATTGTGTATAACCCCATACCTCAAACCATGATGAGAAACCAACGATCACATCCTCAAGATCAACACAAAAGATCTACAAAAGCTCCTCCAAGAACCTCCAACAAAATATCCCCAAGAACACCTTTAATCTAAGGTTGGAACTCACAAATCTCAAGGGCCAATGTGTATATAAAAAGAAGAGGAATATAAAATACATTTGCTGCCAAAATTTGTGCCAAAAGTAGGTTAAAAGGGTTGCCCACGACTTCCTTTTATAATGCAAAGAAATGAAGAGTTGTAATCCAAAAGACTCCTTTAAATAAGGCAAAGAAATGAAGAGTTGGAAGTCAAAACAACTCCAAGAGTTAAAAACATTTAAAAATCATTTTAAAATCCCTTTTAACTCCGTTTTCGAAACCGTTTGAAATTCGCGCCTTTAAAAATAATATTCAACATATTTGAGCAATAAAAATAATTTTATCAAAAACTTTATTTTCCTCCATTTTTCAGAAATTAATTAAAATAGCCCAAAATTTTCGCCCTCGAAATTCGCCGAATGCCTAACTCTAAAAAATCAGGCCACTACACTATCTCCAAAAATAATTTCGTCTCCAAAAATAAATTCCTCACATCTAATCTCTAAACTTATCACGTATATCACCTAAAATTTTCTATCTCCAAAAATTGTTAACCACGCAATGAACCCAGAACCAAGCCCCGAGGGTTGCTGTATACCTAAGCTCTGATACCATTTGTAACACCCCGCCCGCCCGGGGGAGAGCGAACGGAGCGCTAATGCGATAAAATAAATTCAAATCCACAAGTGACAAGGTATAGAGCATCTAAATAAACCCACAATAATATAAATCCACAAATCTCAATCTCTTCAATTACAACAAGTCTCTCGAATTAAAATTACAACCTCTAACTTGAAAATAAAATAAATCTCTAATGCTCTATACATAAAAATAATACAAATCTTTCCCAAACAATCCTCACTAAAATCAATCTCCATAGCACCCAAAAATCCGCGCTAACCTGCCGCTAAAAGAAAATATGGGGAAGTACACAATACGACAGGAAAGATGCTCAACAAATATGGATTAGCATTGAATAAAACGTAACAACACGAGTACGAATATTCAAATCAAAATGCAAATCTCAAAGCATTTATCAATATAATTTCTCAACAACACTTTAACCGGGTCACCAGGCCTCACCACATTCGTATATGCTTTATCAAGCCATAGCCCGGAAAACAGGAATTTTGGCGGGTGCCCAACATCCGTGCCATATTAAAATCTCATGACAACGTGCTCATCGACAATATAATGATACCACATGAATCAAAATAATTTAAACAATTATTTTCCAGATTTCAATGAATTTAACAATTCAAATATGAGTTAAATTAACAAGAATTCAAAGAGAATGACACTCACGAGATTTAAGGAGCATATTGTGTGTAACCCCATACCTCAAACCATGATGAGAAACCAACGATCACATCCTCAAGATCAACACAAAAGATCTACAAAAGCTCCTCCAAGAACCTCCAACAAAAATATCCCCAAGAACACCTTTAATCTAAGGTTGGAACTCACAAATCTCAACGGCCAATGTGTATATAAAAAGAAGAGGAATATAAAATACATTTGCTGCCAAAATTTGTGCCAAAAGTAGGTTAAAAGGGTTGCCCACGACTTCCTTTTATAATGCAAAGAAATGAAGAGTTGTAATCCAAAAAACTCCTTTAAATAAGGCAAAGAAATGAAGAGTTGGAAGTCAAAACAACTCCAAGAGTTAAAAACATTTAAAAATCATTTTAAAATTCGTTTTAACCCCGTTTTCGAAACCGTTTGAAATTCTCGCCTTTAAAAATAATATTCAACATATTTGAGCAATAAAAATAATTTTATCAAAAACTTTATTTTCCTCCATTTTTCAGAAATTAATTAAAATAGCCCAAAATTTACGCGGGTTGTTACACTTCCCCACTAACAATGGAATTTCGCCCTCGAAATTCGCCGAATGCCTAACTCTCAAAAATCAGGCCACTAAACTATCTCCAAAAATAATTTCGTCTCCAAAAATAAATTCCTCACATCTAATCTCTAAACTTATCACGTATATCACCTAAAATTTTCTATCTCCAAAAATTGCTAACCACGCAATGAACCCAAAACCAAGCCCCGAGGGTTGCTGTATACCTAAGCTCGAATACCATTTGTAACATCCCGCCCGTCCGGGGAGAGCGAACGGAGCGCTAATGCGATAAAATAAATCCAAATCCACAAGTGACAAGGTATAGAGCATCTAAATAAACCCACAATAATATAAATCCACAAATCTCAATCTCTTCAATTACAACAAGTCTCTCGAATTAAAATTACAACCTCTAACTTGAAAATAAAATAAATCTCTAATGCTCTATACATCAAAATAATACAAATCTTTCCCAAACAATCCTCACTAAAATCAATCTCCATAGCGCCCCAAAATCCGCGCTAATCTGCCACTAAAAGAAAATATGGGGAAGTACACAATACGACAAGAAAGATGCTCAACAAATATGGATTAGCATTGAATAAAACGTAACAACACGAGTACGAATATTCAAATCAAAATGCAAATCTCAAAGCATTTATCAATATAATTTCTCAACAACACTTTAACCGGGTCACCAGGCCTCACCACATCCGTATATGCTTTATCAAGCCATAGCCCGGGAAACAGGAATTTTGGCGGGTGCCCAACATCCGTGCCATATTAAAATCTCATGACAACGTGCTCATCAACAATATAATGATACCACATGAATCAAAATAATTTCAACAATTATTTTCCAGATTTCAATGAATTTAACAATTCAAATATGAGTTCAATTAACAAGAATTCAAAGAGAATGACACTCGCGAGATTTAATGGGCATATTGTGTATAACCCCATACCTCAAACCATGATGAGAAACCAACGATCACATCCTCAAGATCAACACAAAAGATCTACAAAAGTTCCTCCAAGAACCTCCAACAAAAATATCCCCAAGAACACCTTTAATCTAAGGTTGGAACTCACAAATCTCAAGGGTCAATGTGTATATAAAAAGAAGAGGAATATAAAATACATTTGCTGCCAAAATTTGTGCCAAAAGTAGGTTAAAAGGGTTGCCCACGACTTCCTTTTATAATGCAAACAAATGAAGAGTTGGAATCCAAAAGACTCCTTTAAATAAGGCAAAGAAATGAAGAGTTGGAAGTCAAAACAACTCCAAGAGTTAAAAACAGTTAAAAATCAGTTTAAAATCCGTTTTAACTCCGTTTTCGAAACCGTTTGAAATTATCGCCTTTAAAAATAATATTCAACACATTTGAGCAATAAAAATAATTTTAACAAAAACTTTATTTTCCTCCATTTTCCAAAAATTAATTAAAATAGCCCAAAATTTACGCGGGTTGTTACACTTCCCCACTAACAATGGAATTTCGCCCTCGAAATTCGTCGAATGCCTAACTCTCAAAAATCAGGCCACTACACTATCTCCAAAAATAATTTCGTCTCCAAAAATAAATTCCTCACATCTAATCTCTAAACTTATCACGTATATCACCTAAAATTTTCTATCTCCAAAAATTGCTAACCACGCAATGAACCCAGAACCAAGCCCCGAGGGTTGTTGTATACCTAAGCTCTGATACCATTTGTAACACCCCGCCCGCCCGGGGAGAGCGAACGGAGCGCTAATGCGATAAAATAAATCCAAATCCACAAGTGACAAGGTATAGAGCATCTAAATAAACCCACAATAATATAAATCCACAAATCTCAATCTCTTCAATTACAACAAGTCTCTCGAATTAAAATTACAACCTCTAACTTGAAAATAAAATAAATCTCTAATGCTCTATACATCAAAATAATACAAATCTTTCCCAAACAATCCTCACTAAAATCAATCTCCATAGCGCCCCAAAATCCGCGCTAACCTGCCACTAAAAGAAAATATGGGGAAGTATACAATACGACAAGAAAGATGCTCAACAAATATGGATTAGCATTGAATAAAACGTAACAACACGAGTACGAATATTCAAATCAAAATGCAAATCTCAAAGCATTTATCAATATAATTTCTCAACAACACTTTAACCGGGTCACCAGGCCTCACCACATCCGTATATGCTTTATCAAGCCATAGCCCGGGAAACAGGAATTTTGGCGGGTGCCCAACATCCGTGCCATATTAAAATCTCATGACAACGTGCTCATCAACAATATAATGATACCACATGAATCAAAATAATTTCAACAATTATTTTCCAGATTTCAATGAATTTATTCAAATATGAGTTCAATTAACAAGAATTCAAAGAGAATGACACTCGCGAGATTTAAGGAACATATTGTGTATAACCCCATACCTCAAACCATGATAAGAAACCAACGATCACATCCTCAAGATCAACACAAAAGATCTACAAAAGCTCCTCCAAGAACCTCCAACAAAAATAGCCCCAAGAACACCTCTAATCTAAGGTTGGAACTCACAAATCTCAAGGGCCAATGTGTATATAAAAAGAAGAGGAATATAAAATACATTTGCTGCCAAAATTTGTGCCAAAAGTAGGTTAAAAGGGTTGCCCACGACTTTCTTTTATAATGCAAAGAAATGAAGAGTTGGAATCCAAAAGACTCATTTAAATAAGGCAAAGAAATGAAGAGTTGGATGTCAAAACAACTCCAAGAGTTAAAAACATTTAAAAATCATTTTAAAATCCGTTTTAACTCCGTTTTCGAAACCGTTTGAAATTCTCGCCTTTAAAAATAATATTCAACATATTTGAGCAATAAAAATAATTTTATCAAAAACTTTATTTTCCTCCATTTTCCAAAAATTAATTAAAATAGCCCAAAATTTACGCGGGTTGTTACATACATTCTCTTGGACAAAAAGTGAGGGTATTCACATTTTCAAACAATTGATACATTTAGGAATAACATGAATTTAATCAAATTATTATTAATAAAAAAGCATATAAAATCCAAAAAATCATATGAAATAATATTTCATGAAAATAAGTATATTAAATATGAAAACAACATATCAAAATATTTATCAAGTAAAGAATGTGTTCAATCTTAAACAAACAAAAAAAATCTAACACTACTTAAATTCTCTTAAAATTTGTTCAGGTTCCAATACGGTTTTGCACCTAAAAACATTATCTTTTGGAACCCAATATGAGTGTGGTTTATAAGAGTTAGCATACATGATTGTTTCTTTAGGAATCCAAGCTAATTTAGTATTCTTATACTTTCTTTTTCTAAAATGACAAAATTTGGAATAATGTGTATGTCTACCACAATATGAACATAAAGAGTTAGAATGACTAGATGAGGCATCATTTTTAAATAAATTAGAATAATTCTTTTTCTCATTTTCTTCCTCATATCCAATACCATTATTATTAAACCGAATTCTTTGTTTTTCCATAATTTTATGAAAATAATCATTTCCTTTAGTAAATGTGTCTATGGATTTCTTTAGATATTCAATTTCCTTTTTCAACTCAATATTTTCAGATTCAAGAGGATTAGGGACACTAACATATTTTTCCTTTTTCAAAGATTTAATTTCACTTTTTAAAGATTCATTTTCTAATTTTAGATTATCAAAATCTTTTGAAATAAAATCACATTTTGCACGAGTCATTTTAAGTGCAATGAACTTCTTTCTAATATCTTCATATTTTTTATATAACTCATTGAATGCATCCTGTAATTCATCATAATCATCAACAATATCATCTCCAATATCATGATTTGCACTATAAGTAGAATATGATTCATCATTACTAATGCAAGGGTTATATTGTATCTCTTCATTATCAATTGCCATGAGACAGGGAGTAATAGATTCTTCAATGCTTGATTCATCAACATTGGCATATAGGCAAGGGGTGCACATATTTTTACTTTGTGTATCAACATCCAACCTTTCAATGGAGTATTTCTTCAAAATAAATCTTGAAATACAAGGTTGATAATTTATCCATTTTCTCTTCACACAATGAAATAATGAGAAACTACAAAAGATCAAACATTTTAGCATATAAATAATAAAAATGTAAAGTGCAATATTCAAAACAAATACAAAAAAGTTTGCCATGATCTTTAACTCTAGGATTGCTAAATCAAAATAAATAAATTAGAGCCTTGCTCTGATACCAATTGTTGCCCAGAAAAATACTCAAGAGGGGGGGGGGGTGAAATGAGTATTTACAAACTTTTCAGGTTAAATTAAAATTTCAATAAATATTTAATTTAAAACACTTAATCCGAAATTCAGATTTAATAATCTTAAATGATTAAATCAATGATGATTAAATAAATGCAACCAATTAATTTAAATAATATAAATCAGAGATTATAACACAATAAATAAATTATCAAATTAATACTTCCAATTGATTAAACAAGATAAGAAGCAGATAACAACATCCAATAAATAAATAATCAATTTTCGTATTTAATTTATATTAATATTCTGAATAAATCTTAAATGATTCAAATCAAGAATGACAAATAAATACTCTCAATAAATTAAACAAGTTGTTATATTTCAAGATTATAAGACCCAAAAATTTTATAGACAATTTTCGTAATTAATAAAAATTAATATCTTGAAATAAATTAATTATTACAAAAATAAATATTTTAATCTTAAAATAAATTTATCAAATTTTTCGGATTTAAATAACTTCCAAATGTAAGTGATTAAAAAAAATTAATCAATCACAAGCATATAAATAAATTTAAATGCTGAAAATAAATGACACCGTATTTTTAATGTGGTTCGGACAAAAACCCGACCTACGTCCACGTGCCAAGAGCAAGCTTCCGTCTCCCGCGCTTCACTATTCCTGATCCACTTGTACGGTAGGATCAAACCACCATTTACAGACACTTGAAGCAAATACCGGCTCCAAGTACAACCGAAGCTAAAATCCCAACTTCAAATCTTTACACAGATGGAGTAGAAATGATGTACAGTTTCTGAAGCTCTTTAAAGATATAAAATGAGACCGAGTTTCTTCTTGGTTGAGACTTCTTAAATGAATTTGATTTTTGGCACTAGTCTTCTTGAAATCTTTGTAGCAGAATTATGATTCTTATGCTCTTCAAATTTATTCTTCAACAAATAGCTGAGTATATTAATTGTTGCTATCTCAAATGTGTAGAGCTGAATAAATTTTTGTTGCTCTCTTGAACTGAGTGTATGAGCTGAGTAAAACTCTAGTGACTTTCTTCTTTTCTTTTCATTTCTTTTCTGCGTGCTTGTTTTTCTTCAACTGAATGTGGTCTGCTTTTGTAGCTTCAAAAAAAAATAATGACCGTTGGAAGAAAAGTGTAGATGACTTCTTCTTCATAAATGATGAAAAGAATTTCTGACTCTATGGATCTTCCCCGTAAAATCTGTAGACTTGAGAGAGCATTAAAAACTCAAGAACTTGAAAAATAAAATGACGTATCTGATCGTCTATTTTTTTTTGCTGTCTAAGAAATATATTTTAGACTGAGAAGGAGAGAGGGGATAAAATATAATAATATAAACGAGTTATTTATCAGTCAACATGTCTCATCGGTTGAAGAATAAGTGATGATATCTTCTGCAAACGTCTTCAATGTGAATAAAAAAATATGAACTGGTTTCTTTGTCAAATCAACCAATCAGTCAAAACATGTTTTCTATACACAATTGTCCAAAGAAATAAAGAGATGAGGTTTATCATCTCTGCAACGACATAAGTGAAAGTCAATCAATGTGGCCCAAGAGATTAAAATCTCAGACTACTTGGAGACTAAATAATAAAACAAAATTGTTTTGTGATAATTTTGTAAGTGCGTAAAACAACAACACAGCTAGACCGTGAGTGGCTAAAAATGAATAACCCAAATTTTTTTTTTAAACATTAAAAAAAATCTATGCGTTTTAAATATAAAAAAACGAATATATAAAAAAAACTGAACCTATCATAGGCTTCTTACACTGCTTTGTAAGATGAGATTTAGCACAAAACAAATATAATAAATGTATAGAATAAGAGGAATGGACTTCAAAGCTACTGCTTAAAACAAATGTGTGTATTTATGTATGATAATAAATATATATACGAACAAAGAGATGGGTTCAAAGATTCATTGTTTGTGTAGTCATTTCATGAGTACAAGTAAAGACTAAATTTACTTTCAAGGACTTTTGCTCCCTGACATCAGATATCTATAGATATGTGCATACAAGATTTTCAACTACAATTGATTCAAGGATTCAAAGCATGCATAAAATAAGCAACTGAAAAAAAAATATTGCCCAAAAACAGATATAATAATATGATAGTAGTATGTATAATTTTATATAAGATCTCTTCTGTGCAAGTGTATATAATATATAATACCTATTACGTACACATTTATATATGTAAAATAGTTATTACAATATATAACATGATTCGTACAAAACAACTTATAAAGTGTATAAATATAAATAATATTTGTATAAAAAATTATATAGATTGTTATATTAATATTTAACTAAAGTAATAAAAATATATAATAAAAAAAACGTAATTTAAATATAACATAAAAACATATATAAAACATATTTTTTTAATAGTTATATGTATAGATATATAAAGTGACAAAGCAGGTATATGAAATTGCAGGACCCCCCCAAAAAAATATATTTATCACATCTCAAATTTGATATGATCGGCAGAAAAAAATGCGTAACAGGATTTTGTGAGTATCAGAACTTTGTGAGTATCAAAGTTATGTCCGAAAAATAATATAATAAAAATAAAAAATTCGGACAAATAAATAAAAAGTTAATAGCAATAGCTATGGGGCTAACATAAAAGCTCTTACACAGTTAAATCAAACAGCATGTCTTGGAGCTAAGTCAGTAGGCATGTAACCCTAAAAAAAATATTCAACATGATACGCACATGGCCCACAACTGTCCTGATGTGCATAAAGATTGAAAAGTAAAGCAATCTTAAAAAAAGTTTTGTTTCACATTATCACAAATGAAAAGAAGATCTCTTAGCTTTCTTTCAAGGCAATCACAAAGAGACTTTGCTTGCAAAAAGTGATAAGACAATACATAAGGATGAATCTTATAATATAAAAGGACAGGAGTTGTTAACATATATATAGAATATATAATAAAATAAAATAAAAACGTAAAACACATTATATAAAATATAAATACGGGTATATATTTAATATATATATGTATATAAAAAAAATGTAATTGAATATAAAAAAAACTTATATATCAATAAATTTATAAAATATAAAACGAAAGTCTAATATATAAAGAATAATTACTAATATTATAGATCTAGCAAATAATACTAACTAGTATACTAAATATGTTACTAAGTATATAGAAAAACAGTTTTACAAAGATAATATATTGTATATTATAGACAAAAAAAATGAAATGATATAATATACCCAATATATTAACTATTACACAAGTATATGCATATATCTGTACAAACAAAATTATATTATAAAATAAGAAATATTTATAAAATAACTTAATAAAAATATGTTTGGGATCATCAAAATCAATATATTATTTTAAACTAAAATGTACATTAAACTAATTTTAAGTATTAATTAAGAAATAAATACATTTTCATTTAACACCGCCTTATCATCCTCACTAATTCTCTTGCAAACATTCGCAATAAGGAAATGTGAAGGGTCTTCACAATTACTGCTACTTCCCAGGAGGTTACTGAAATAGTCGACAGTAGTGTTGGCCACGCTCTAAGTTCCCTCAACTCTAATGTCGTTCGCGTTCTCAATACATATAATCTTCCTTTTGGCCATGGCCTGGTTCGTTTTCTTGTGAAAGAAGGAGTTATTTTCGTCACCCAACTGAAGCCACTTCACCCTGGACTGTTGCTTGTAGAAAGACTCTTCCGTATTCCATAATTCCAGGTAGTTGGTCAACTTATACCTCTCTTCCATTTGGACGCTACAGTTGCTACCATCAGAGTCCAACCCGGTTTGAACCTCATCCAACAGTGCCTTAGCCTCCCCAACTCTCATGGAAAGATGGTTAAAGAATCTTTTGTCGAAACCTTTAAGATTTTCCTTAAGTCTTTTTATCTTATTGCTTAATCTAACCATCGGGGTTCCCTCATCACTCCTATTCCAGGCCTCAGCAAGAACCTCTTGAAAATCAACGTTGGTCATCCAGAAGTTGAAGAACTTAAATGGCTTAGGTCTTCTAGGCTCAATTGATGATAACAAAACGATGATAGGACAGTGATTCAAAACACCGTGAGGTAATACCGTTGCTTGAGACTTTTGAAACTCCATATTCCCATCATCATTATGAAGAATATTTAGTCTTGATTGAATATTATCATCACCCTCATGTTTCTTGTTCCAAGTGAACCATAACCTGTTGGTTGACATATCATTAGCATGGATATCATAAATGCATTGATCAAAAACATCAGTTGCATCCATATCAATGACATGTGTGCCCCTCTTCTCTTCACGAGATCTCACCACATTGAAGTCCCCTATGAGAACCCACAATTGGTCATTAACAATACCACTATTGGATCTCAGAAAGTCCCACAGAGGAAGTCTCCTATTAGGCAAGTTATCACCATAAATGAAAGTAGCCCCAAAACTGGTGTTCCTCCCTCATATGCCCACCTTGCTCAGCATGGCTTGGGGGTGAGACTGGACCAACGTCACAGTGACACTTAATGGATTCCACCCCACAATAACCCTCCCCCCCTCACTAGGGCAATTGTCAAGGCACTCCCACTGAAAAAATAATTATTCTTAACATTACTTAAGTTATTCCTCCTAATTTTGGTTTCAAGTAAACATAATTAAAGTTTCAACATGACATACCAGGAACACACATGTTTTCCCCATTTAATCTTTATCTAGACAACGATTGCGATATTAATAAATCGTTATCGTTAAGCTGATAGGGAAATTTTGAAAATAGAATAAGCTCCTTATTATCGGTATAAGAAAACGATAAAAATCATGATCATCGTTATCAATATACCGACTTCTCACGAAGCCAATCATCAATTTCATCCCGAATTAAATATAATTAAATTTAGGAATGGAGTTTTTATTCGAGATGAGAAACACGAGTGGCACTAATGCCTTTCGGGATTAGGACACTGATGTTGTAGGGAAATAACGATCATTCATGAATGAGTTTAAGACTAATCCTATAATGATTAGGGACCAATGTTACATATTTAGTGGTGTTCAAATCGTTTATGGTTTCACACATTATATATAACAAGAGTTGGATGGTATATCTAACAAGAGTTGGAGGTATATTCCTTTGTATGAAAGACAAGTTGTTCTTGAGAGTGTGTGTTTAGTTGTTCTTGATATTTTTGGTTTACTTATTCTTTGAGTCGAGGTTTGTGAGAGAGAACACCAAAGATAGAGAGATAAAAATTGAGGGAAAATAATAAAAAACGTAACTTTAAATATGTGGGTGCCCTTTAGTGTTACAACGTAGTACTCATGAGTCTTAATTTGACGTGTGTTCGTTATTATCAAGTGTGGGTATTATGAATTTATTTATTGGGTGTCAATAGCAACACCATGTATTATCGTCTAAAACTGGTATATTGATTCTTAGGCCTTAGATATAATACACCAATAATAAACAATAACAAATAAAGAAATTACTGCTACTAACTTGCCAATTTAAGATGCATATACAGGGATGAGAGATAAAGAAGAAATCCAGAGATTAACGTGGTTCGATCCAATGAGGTGCCTACGTCCACAGGTGTTGGTTGTATGTAATTCAGTAGGCAAAAGACGTGAAAAAGACAGATACATGCTCTCAATGTTCTCTCTAGGGTTTATATATGGCCGTTAGGTAGATTAATCTTTTTTTTCTCTCTCCTCGAGTGCTATTTATAGGCAATTATATATGAGATAGAGAATAGTGGGAGATATGGAGTGGCGAGCTAACTTACGACGTCAGCAGGTGGTGGTTAGTTATCTAGCCGAGCATGATTGTTATTGATCCGAGTATATTGGCATAGTCAACCAATTTTACTTAATGAGCCAAGTTTCTTCTAATGAGAGGTGTCAACATACTATTGATTTATTTCATATCCTATATTTATGGTACACCCCTACATAAATAAGGGAGAAAGCTTATAAGTAAAGTAACATTAAAATAGTGAAATGAGAATATAAAAATGGCAATCCTTTTTGTTTTTTGAAGGGTTGGGTTGATGTTGGTGTTGGCGATGAGTTAGGGCTGAAAAAACAAATGATGGTAGTGCAGGCCCGTCCCGTCCCATTTTCTTGAGTAGAACGCAAGGGTAATATCGTAAATAATCCGGGAATTACAAATCCTTTTCAGCCACGTGTGAGAAGTGACACTGAAAGCTGACACGTCCATTTGCTATTGGTCGACGTCATGTCCTCCATAGAGGTCGGGCGTTAAGCGTTGAAATAGGAAATTAACGATATATATAGCCCTGTGGGTGAGGGTGTTTAACAACATCTGAGTCGGTCGAGAATAGATCTGTTTGAGGCATGGGTCGGAACCCTAATCTGGTCTCTCTCATTCTACTCTCTCTCCTCGCAATCGCCTCTGCTAAAATCTTTTTCGAAGAGCATTTCGACGGTACGATTCTATTTGCATTTCCGATTTGATTTGTTCGTATCGATCCCATTCCATTTCTGAAAGATCGGGTTGCGATCTATTTGTTTTTGAATAAGCTGGACTTTGTTTTTGCGCTCAAATACTAGATCTGTGACCTAATTGATGTTATGTTGTCATCCTAATTTAGACTAGATCAGATTCTCACTTGTTTCACCCCATTCTACACAATCTTATACTGCTGATTGTACCTATTTATTTTAATTATGTTTATGTTAGCCTCTTATTAATCTAAGGCTGATTTTTTCCTCTGATCTATCCGAATAGAGATCGAATTATTAGACATCGTACTTGAATACTTGACTGTTGTATGTTTGTAGGTTTAATGCTTCTCTGTAGACACCACTTAACCTTATATACATATTATTATTGCTGTTATCTTTGAGATCTAGCTTCTCATACGTGTAATAATTAATGTTTATAGGTGTAATGTGTCTGTAATATGTATTTTACAATGGGAGTACGGGTATTTGTGCGAATAAAGTTAAGTTTTATTTATAGTGTTCACAATAAAATTGAAACTTTGTTATAGCATGGAACATGTGGTGAACGATTGATTTGTTGTCTTTGACAGAGTCTCGAGCATGATTGATGAAAATGCTTTAACATCTGTTTTTTCTTTGTTGTTTTGTTACAGATGAATGGGAGAGTCGGTGGGTCAAATCTGAGTGGAAGAAAGATGAGAACATGGCTGGGGAGTGGAATCTCACTCCTGGTAAATGGCATGGAGACGCTAATGACAAAGGTACTCTTTTGCACTTTTGTTCTTATGATCTTTTTTATGTTTCTTTGGGGCATTTTTGGCGCAATGTTCCATGGCCCAATCCCCAACATAGAACATTTGACTTAGTTTGTTACTCGTGACCTGATGTAGGCATTCAGACCAGTGAAGACTACAGGTTTTATGCTATATCAGCTGAGTTCCCTGAATTCAGCAATAAGGATAGGACACTAGTTTTCCAATTTTCTGTCAAGCATGAACAGAAGCTGGACTGTGGTGGTGGCTACATGAAGTTGCTCAGTGGTGAAGTTGATCAGAAAAAATTTGGTGGTGATACCCCATACAGGTTATACTACATGCATATTCCTCCACTATTTGACTGTCTCATGTTCTGTTCTTTCTTGTTCCCAGCAACCCTTTTAAAATTTCTGATTTGGTATGTTATATTGTGCACTGCAGTATCATGTTCGGACCTGATATCTGTGGCTATAGCACCAAGAAAGTGCACGCTATTCTTACATATAATGACACAAATCACTTGCTTAAGAAGGATGTCCCTTGTGAGACCGACCAGCTGACTCATGTATACACATTCATCCTTCGCCCTGATGCTACCTACAGCATCCTCATTGACAATGACGAGAAGAAGACTGGTAGTTTGTACTCTGATTGGGATCTTCTCCCGCCAAAGAAAATCAAAGACCCTGAGGCCAAAAAAGTAATTTCATCCGCACAAACTAATCAGTATTGTGTTAAATTAATTTGATTTGCTTTTGAAATTCAGAGTATAAGGCTGACTAATTCACACATTGTTGACAGCCTGAGGATTGGGACGATAAAGAACACATTCCTGATTCTGAAGATACAAAGCCAGAGGTAAGAAGCTGTAATTCCAAACCCACATTATTATCACCTAAATTGTGATGTGACATCTAATAATACAAATTGTACCTGGACAATTTCCTGTTTTAATAGGGCTATGATGACATACCAAAGGAGATCCCAGACACTGATGCCAAAAAGGTAAACAATCTGAATTTCTTGCTCTGTGTTATTTATGCGTGTTACTTTTTAGATGTAATTTAAAGTGTAATTAATCCGAATTTCTTGTTCTATGCAACTTTTTAGATGTAATTTAAAGTGTAACATTGTTTGCTTCAGCCTGAAGACTGGGATGATGATGAAGATGGTGAGTGGACACCCCCAACTATTGCGAACCCGGAGTACAAGGGTCCATGGACGCAAAAGGTTTGTGGAGTTGTAAGTTTCTAGTAATATAACTCACATACAGTGATCTGTAACTGTCATTGTTCTTTTGGCAGCAAATCAAGAACCCCAACTACAAAGGAAAATGGAAGGCACCTATGATTGACAACCCAGGTTTTTGTCCATTCATCTCTTAACCTGTCATTAATCATATTTCTTTGTCTTCAGTTCTAAAAATTACCTAAAATTGAAAGTTTTTCTGTTGTGCAGATTTCAAGGATGACCCAGATATCTACGTCTACCCGAAATTGAAGTATGTAGGCATAGAATTGTGGCAGGTAATTCTGTTTTAGCATATTATATGTGTGCTATTACTCCCACGGAATTAAAAATGAAACTAAGAGAAAATGTATACACGTGTTTTTCAGGTAAAATCTGGAACCCTCTTTGACAATGTCCTGATTTGTGATGATCCGGAATATGCCAAGATACTGGCTGAAGCAACCTGGGGCAAACGCAAAGACGTATGATTCTTTCCAACACTAAGAAACCAGTTGTTTGTGTAAACATCTACTGATCATATTTTGTTGAGTTTGCAGGCTGAGAAGGCAGCATTTGACGAGGCAGAAAAGAAGAAAGAGGCCGAGGTACTGTCTTGTTTTATTTCTGGTGTTACCCCCACGATTTGAGAAGCATTCAAGTTTGCCAAGATGCATAAAACGAATTTAAATTTACAAATGACAAGTTCTCTCGTATATTGATGAGATTAGAGAAATATAAATATGCCCTTAACATGATTTTCTGTTATGAATCAGTTTATTGTGCATTCACTAACTGCTCGTTTAATTCATGTTTTTTTTTTCCTTTTTCTTTCTTGAAATCCCAAATGGGCAAATTTGTAAATCCCACAATTTATATAAAGATTGAATCACTCGAAAATGTCTATTCCTTTGTTAATACTATCTATATGCGAATTTAGATGGGATTTAAGAAAGAAAAAAAAAAGATTGATCCAAATGAGCACCATGTGAAGAACAAACATGGTTACAACACGACACGGATGTTTTGGCACGAATTCTTTTAAGAAAGTAGCCGGTCACATTGATGACGCTTCACTAAAAACTATTTTTCAAGAAATCAGGATACGGCCATGTTGAGGACACTTCACTAAAAATTATTTTTCAAGACGCTACCGACGTTACCGAGAGCGTCTATGTCTGACACAACAGATAAATATATTAGGACCATTGTCCGTGCTTCATAGTATTGAGTGTGACGTGGTCTTACGGAACTATATGTGCTCTCTCTTTCTCACTTCCTTTTTAACACCAAATTTGTCTGTTTGTTCAGGAATCAAAGGATGATCCAGTTGATTCTGATGTAAGCCTACAACTCCCCTGAACTCTAATATGTGTGTGTGTGTGTGTTATCTGAAGTCTAATTGTGGGAACCAATGTTTCAGGCTGAAGATGAAGACGAGGATGCCGGTGGTGCTGATGATGAAGAGGATGATGAGAGTGATGGCGTTGATGACGACGTAAAGGTAAGAAGTCTAATTTCTACTAGAAATGATTTGAAATCTACCTGGGTTAATCTACCCACTTCTCTGTTCCAACTCATTATATCTTATGCAGGATGAGCTGTAGGGCTGAGAACTGCCATGCTCGTTCGGGACAATGTGGTAATTTTGAGATAAGCTCGGGCAGTTGGGCGCCCCAAAAAAGTTTATTTCTCTATTTTTTCGCTGTAGCTTTTCTTGTAGGGAAGGAAACCATTGGAGGCTGATTTGCTTTAATTATCTGAGCCATTAGAACTAAAGAGGGAACTTTACCTGATTTTGTTCACATCTATAAAATAGTTCTGGAGTTGGGAATATATTTGTGTTGCAGCCCCTTGATATTTTATTTGTTTTTAATCCTTAACACATGAATCTTGAGGATAAGAATTACGAACTCACTTGCGCTCTACAAAGGAATATGCTCTTCTACAACTCTTGCAAGATTTTTTGGAGTACGCACAATATAGTTGAAGCTGATGTCTGAAAGAGCCACCCTCTGTTTGTATTTAATTGGATACTTCGGAGGTAGTTGCTTAAACGATTTCTCGTTTTCTTTTTAGGAAAATGGTTGGCATTTATATCTATTATAAAACACAGCCTTTTGATTGTGTGGGTATATATTCCCTTACCAGATCAAAATGTGTTTTAAAATAATCCCTTTGTGACTTATCATTGTATCTTCAGATAAAATAATGATCCAAATTTTGCACTTCTGCGGTATTTAAGAGGGGTTGAAATTGTACCGTATGAGACTGACTCTACTTTCAAACTATTTGGAACAGACATATTCATCCAACCAAAGATGATGCCTTTGTCAAAAACACCTTCAGCTCTATCTGGATTAGATTTTTTAGAATAAATCTCACTTGAACTACCTTCAGCATCAAGCTTTCCTCATCAAGCTTTCCTGAACAATAGAAATTGAAGCACAAATAAGCTTTGCGTGAAGAAGACCAAGACTCGAGCCTTTGGACCAAAATTCCTACTCATTAGTTCGTTCTTTCACACTACTCTCCAACCTTCTTACTAATTCTCATACCTGCCCAGGCTGCCCTCCATCTAGGCCTGTCAATGGATTGGATTTTATCCGAATCCGATCCGTTTAAGCGGATATGGATCATGCCTAAAATTCGTTTATCCAATTACCTTTTATCAGTTTATTAAATGGAGCGGATTTGGATATACTTCGATTCGATTAATATTTTTAATATACATATATAAATTATATATAATATATTTTTAATTTATATATATTGTATTTAATAATATTTTAAATATTTATTATAATGTTTCTTTATTTTTTTTTGGAACATTTGCAAAATAAATTTATGAAATAAGAGTTGAAAATAAAAATGTTGCAAATCAAGTTTTAACATTAAATGGATAATTGGATCCGATCTGAATCTGTTTAATATTAACGGAAAAGGATTTTGATTTGTTTGATCCAATTCGATTAATAAACGGATCAGATTCGAATCCGTTTAACATAAGCGGATATGGATTTTGATTTGCCTGATTCGGTTCGAATTAGATCCGTTTACAGGTCCACCTCCATCCACTCGATAAGATTTGGGGTATGCATTCAGTTGCCTACATGTTTTTTGTAGGTTCGGTTTTGCATGGGAGGGATCTAAAAGATTCGGTGTTGTGTGCTACTTGTTATGGCCTTCTATCTCAACGTGAGTGGTGGCGGTGTATCATTTTGTAAAGTGTCGGGTTGATATAAAATGATATTTTATTTTTGTATTAGTAGTGATAGAATCGTACTTTTTACTTGTTAGATAGTGTTAAAGAAGATATTAGGGTGTGTATGATTGCAATTATATTTTCCAAGTGGAAAATTAGTTTTTTTTCACTTTTATTGTTATTTTAGTAGCATTATTTTCAACTAGAAAATAAGAGGCTCATTATAACTATTTACGTGAAAGCAAAAGTTCAAATTAAAACTTCAACAAATAAAAAATTATTTAACCCTCAACATTATAAAAATGCTTATATGTTCTTCCATAACAAAAAACCAAGAATTTCAAAACTACTAAAAGGCAATGTTAATTTTACAGACTCGCCAAAGCTTGTCAGCGATTCAAGCATGAGTAAACTCGTTATCATATAAGTCGATGAATATTCGACCCAACTCCTTATCTTCCTAAAAAACTTTCATGAGTTACATTGTATCAATTTTCTCGATGTTCTTGGCTTTGGGTTTATCCAAGATAGAATTTCAATTGATGTGAGTTTGTGTTGGTTGCTTTTCAAAGCAACAAATTACATTTTCAAAGCAATTGCAATCTTTATTGACGAAATAGTCCATAGGTTGCTTACGTTTACGTCTAACTTTGGTACTTTCTAGGTTCATTTGGATGTGATTGAAGGGTTTTCCCAAGTAGTAACATTTTCCTCTGCCTCATTTCCATTGTCCAAGTCCACGCTAATATTTGCATACATTAAGGGAAAGTAATTTCCAAATACAATTTGATCACCCATTGCAACGTGTCGCTAAAAATACTAAATTATGGTAGTCAAGGAACACATTCCCATTAAATTTCCAAATTTCATTAAAATAAAAATACAAGAAAATAACGAAACAAATTTGATAACAATATTAATTGAAATCTTATAAAAAAAATTGATGTTACTTTACTGTACTCTTCCTAAATAGTGGGATCTGCTATGAGCTATGATCTGTCTGATGTTTGCGTCCAATGAGAAATCACCAACTTTGAATTGCTCAAAAAATTCGTATAATCTTTTCTCAAATGCCCTCTTACATTCTTCTATGAGCCTAATTGAATTGCTCAAAAAATTCGTATAAACTTTTCTCAAAACACTTTCAAAATTGGAGTTGCTCTAAATTGTCCACTCATTTTAGTACTTGTTATATGAGCATGTTTACCAGTTGCCCTTTTTCTACATTACCCTTCAGAAGAGGATTTGTCAACTTCCATTATTTTGGGGTAAGAGCACGTGGTCGTGGTAGGCTGTACGACACGAAATGACACGAAACTTCCATTTTGATGATAAGCAACCATCAAACATAATGGTGAGAAGTTGATTTAGTTAACAAATCGATATTTGTGTAGTAATAACAAATGATCTCACCAAAATGGTGAGCAATCAAAGGTATCACTACTCAGGAAATATTTTAAATCAAAGCTACCATTAACAATATATTAACAGAGTGCTTTTAAATAAGAAGTTAACCTACAAGGAATATTAAATCTAAAAAATATATCATATCACAAATATAAAAAGGAAGACAAATTTGAAATGAAAATACGTGACAACAAAACACAAATTTATGGAACTCAACAATCAAACTTCAGTGCTCCATTCAACAAGTGTTAATAAAAAAAATACACAGAGAGTATTCGAATTAGCTTATGGTGTAAAAGTTATGTGGGCATTAATTGAGGTACTTCGGGCACATCCCGAAAGGTTGGGTTAACTTCATTATCTTTAATAACATCATCTATGTCATCAATCCGTAAAAAAAATGTAGTACTATCTTTGTTTGCATGTCAATGTCGTGAAAGGGTCGATGTTTAAGATATGCAAACCTTTTTTTCAGCAAAAGCAACCTTATTGTTCTCTCGATAACATTACAGAGAGATGAATGGTAAAGTTGAAAAATTTAGTACTTTTTCTGGTTCTTGATCTTCTATGTCTCTATGATGATAATGTGTCTTTTGTTATGGTCCAAGGAAACCCTTAATCAATGGGAATACGATATCAACGAGATAATATTTATCTAGTATTATAAGGAACCATCTTTAGATAATAAGATTTATTATGCTATTATTTACAAAAGACAAAGTGATCATATGAGCTCACCCTCGACCAACAAGCACGTAAGTAAATTTCATATCAATGCACAAGCTAATAAAGCATTTTGCTTTTCTGTTGCGATACCTAGGTTGCTCTTTCAAATTAATGCTAGCATTTTGTGTCAGAATTGAGAAATTCTATGGCTCGAATCTTAAGTATTCTCTTATTTATTACATGTGCCTACTATTTAGGCAGAATACAGTCACTCATTCTTGCTAAGAAACTGAAAGAAACCTCAAAAACGAAAGAAAGGGGGGAGAGTGAGGAAGAAACAGATGTAGAAATAAAAATAGCTTCCGAAACGAAGGGGACTAAACAAGAATATGAAGCACAATAAATTAAGACATATAAGATAATAATAAATTGAAAATTTGATTACCAAAATGTCTAGCCTCAAAGTCATGGTACCAGCCTTCGAAATAATACTTATCATATGAGGAATTCTCAGCATTGACAATATCCATATAAAAAACTTTCTATGAAAATAATGACTCACCGTATGGCAAGACCTAAAAAAATATAACTTTCAACGTGATTGCGCTCATCATGGCCAACAATGGTTAAAATAGCAACTTATTCCTTAACCCTCACAAATCGCTATCGTGTAACCGCAAGTACGTAAATGAGCACACAGCCTGTGGAATGACTCCCTTTCGTCCTAAGTTGCAAATGAAAAAACCTATCGCTGATGTTCATATTCAATGTAGTTCTAAATCCATGTTATTGTCCCAATTCCTATGAGGTGCCCTTGTGAGATGCTTTTGATTTTAAGAATGAAAATCGTATGTATTTGATATTAACGTGTGAAGATAAACTACATAATTTCGATTAGATTTTTTTTTTGTGTGTGATATAATGCTTTGAATTTGCAAAAAATAGTTTTTAGAGTATTTTAAGTTATGTAGAAAATCTTGGAATCTTGAGAATCCCACAAAGGAGTTAGTTTCAATTTTAGGTAAAAGTCTATTGGATTTGTCATATGCCAGAATAAAATTGATTTTTGGTGCTTTATTTTTGTAAGAAAGTTTGGGTATTTGGGATGTGAATTAGGATACAAGTGATAGAAGATTTGAGCCTTATGCTGTGACACAAAATTTAGTATTTGTTACTTATTCAAAGAGCCTTCATTATGTGTATTTTTCAAATCATCATGGAGCATAATTATCTTGGATCAAAACATGTGTTTTTCATAAAAAACCTTGTTCATCAATTTTTCTTCAAGAACATCAAATATCTCAACATTAATTCGTGAATTTCTATACATGAATCATAGTTTCGTTATCCCTACATATTAGAAATTCAACTACATGCAAAACCTACCAATATTCAAGATTAAATTCTCCCAATTCATGAAATTATCAATATTTCAAGTTTAGTCTCCAATTCTAAACTACCATTGATAATATATTTGCTGAATCATAACAAGTTAAATCACTTGCCTCAAATGGAAGTTTTGATCCTTTGGATAAGGTGATATTGGAACGATCCTCTCTTCTCGATCTATCCGCTGGTGGTGACGGTTGTGCAAAAAGCCTAAGAATGGTGGTTCTCCTTTGGGAATTTCCTCCACTTCTTCTCTAATGGCCGTCTGTGAGTTTTGGTGGTGAAAACCCTAAGGCTCTAACCTAGCAGCTGATAAAGCTTTCTAAATTTCGCAGGTCATTGTTCATCAAATCATAAAATGACTAAAATACCCTCCTGGGTGGCCGATTTGACTTAAAACTGTCCCGGAACCCAAACTAAACTCCCGGGTAGACTTTTCTGACTATCTCGACCCTTCCGGACACATTGTCGCACTAAAAATGATCACAAGGATGACATAAAAATAAACTAGTTTATAATCCATTAAATTGGTCCCGACATGACTCGCACGCGCGTCCCAACTTAATGTCTAAAACTGTCGTATTTTCCACATGTGATAATTTTAATAAGTTCATAATCATATAATACTCGCTCAGAAATATTCAACATAAGTATCATAACCAAATAATAACTCTCATATCGCTAGTATTTAAATCCAGATTAATTACCAATTAATTTCCCATTTTTAATTCAATAATTAAAATCGTTAAAAATATGGGGTATTACACATTGGTTCCGTGTGAGGTGTCCGTGCCTCTTGCCGTTTGGTGGTTATTTTGCATTTTTATCCTTCAACGACATGTTTTACAAATTTTGGTCATATTCTCAAGCCGAGAGTCCCGTTAGTATGCGATCAGTTGCTACGAGTTACATTGGCCCCGTGGGAGGTGTCCGTGCCTCTTACATGTCCGTTTTGTGATTGTTTTGCATTTTTGCCCTTTTAACGACATGTTTTAAAGCTTAGGTCTAACTATTTGCAAATCTTGGTCATATTCTTAAATCTGGAGTCCCGTGATCACGGGATCATTTGCTACGAGTTACATTGGTCACGTGCGAGGTGTTCGTGGCTCTTGTGGGGCTATTTGTTGGTTGTTTTGCATTTTCTCCTTTTAACAACATGTTTTCAAGTCTAACCTTTTGTAAATTTTGGTCATGTTCTCAAATCGAGAGTCCCGTGAAAATGCGATCAGTTGCTACAAGTTACATTGGTTCTGTGCGAGGTGTTCGTACCTCTTGTAGGGCTATTTGGTCACTGTTTTGCATTTTCTCCATTTAACGACATGCTTTCAAGCCTAAGTCTAACTATTTGCATATTTTGGTCATATTATCAAATCGGGTGGCCCGTGACTACGCGGTTAGTTGCTACGAATTACATTGGTCCCGTGCAAGGTGTCTGTGCCTCTTGAGGGGTCGTTTGGTAGCTATTTTATATTTTTTGCAAAGTTTGATCATATTTTCGGACCGGGAGTCCCGTGACTTTACGGTCAGTTGCTACGAGTTATATTGGTCCCGTGTGAGGTGTTTGTACTAGGGGTGGTCATAGGCCCGAGGCCCGCCAAGCCCGCCCAACCCGCCCAATAAAAAAATAGGGCTTGGGTAAGGTGAATAGGCCCGCAAAGCGGGCTTGGCAAAATTTTATAGGCCCGATTTTTTTTCGGGCGGGCTTGGGCAGGAGTTCTTAAGCCCGATGAGGCCCGGCCCGGTCCGAGGCCCGAAATATATATATATATATATATATATATGGGGGGGGGGGGGGGGGAGAACTTTTATAAATATAAAAACGTATACCAAGTCTTTTCATTTAGAGTGGGAAACTTTATATATGGACTTTGTAATACATGAAGTTTAAAACAGATTTTAAATTAAAAAATTGGTCTTTAAATAAAAAAATAGGTATTTTAATTTTAAAAAAAAATCTTTTAATTAATATAATATGGCCCGATCGGGCGGGCCTGGGTAAAGAGATTTCAAATCTGGGCGGGCTTGGGATTACATAATAAGGCCCGATCTGGGCCCGAGCGGGCTTGGGATAGCCATTAATTTTTCAAGCCCGGCCCGAGCCCGACCGGGCCTGCCCAGGCCCGGCCCACGGCCACCCCTAGTTTGTACCACTTATGGAGCCGTTTGGTAGTTGTTTTATGTTTTCGCTCTTTAGCGACATGTTTTCAAGCCTAAGTCTAACTATTTGCTTATTTTAGTCATATTCTCAAACCAGGGGTGCCGTGACTACACAGTCAGATGCTGCGAGTTATATTGGTCCCGTGTGAGGTGTTCGTGCCTCGTGCGGGATCATTTAGTGACTATTTTGCATTTTCACCCTTAAACGACATGTTTTCAAACGTAAGTCGAACTATTTGCAAATTTTTGTCATATTCTCAAATTGGGAGTCCCGTGACTACGCAGTCAGTGTCCACGAGTTATATTGATCCCGTGCGAGGTGTTTATGCCTCTTACGGGGTCGTTTGGTGGTTGTTTTACATTTTCGTCCTTCAATGGCATGTTTTCAAGCCTAAGTCTAGCTATTTGCAAAATTTGGTCATATTCTCAAACCAAGAGTTCCGTGACCACGCGATCAGTTGCCACGAGTTACATTAGTCCCGTGTGAGGTGTTCGTTCCTCTTACGGGGTCGTTTAGTGGTTGTTTTGCATTTTCTCCCTTTAACAGCATATTTCCAAGACTAATTATAACTATTTATAAATTTTGATCATATTCTCAAATCGGGAGTCCTGTGACTACGCGGTCAGTTGGTACGAGTTACATTGGTCCCGTACAAGGTGTTCGTTCCTCTTACGGGGCCGTTTAGTGGTTGTTTTGCATTTTCTCCTTTTAACGGCATGTTTTCAAGCCTAATTCTAACTATTTATAAATTTTGATCATATTATCAAATCGGGAGTTATCAATTGCTATGAGTTACATTGATCCCGTGCGAGGTGTTCATGCATCTTGCGGGGCCGTTTGGTGGTAGTTTTGCATTTTCGCCCTTTAACGGCACATTTTCAAGCTCAAGTCTAACTTTTTGCAAATTTTGTTCATATTCTCAAACGAGGTGTTCCATGACTATGCTATCAATTGCTACGAGTTAAATTTGTCCCGTGCGAGGTGTTCGTGCCTCTTGCGGATCCGTTTGGTGGTTATTTTGTGTTTTCGCCCTTCAACGACATGTTTTCAAGCCTAATTCTAACTATTTACAAATTTTGATCATATTCTCAAATCAGGAGACCCATGATAATGCGATCAGTTTGTACAAGTTATATTGGTTCCGTGCGAGGTGCTCGTGCCTCTTGCGGGGTCGTTTGATGGTTATTTTGCGTTTTTGCACTTAAATGTCATGTTTTTAAGCCTAAGTCTAACTATTTGCAAAATTTTGAGCATATTCTCAAACTGAGAGTCCCGTGACTAGGTGGTGAGTTGCTACGAGTTACATTGGTCCGGTGTGAGGTGTTCGTGCCTTTTGGGGTGCCATTTGGTAGCTGTTTTGTATTTTTTTCCCTTTAACGACATGTTTTCAAGCTTAAGTCAAACTATTTGTAAATTTTGGTTTTATTCTCAAATCGGGAGTTTCATGATTATGCGGTCAGTTGCAACAAGTTATATTGATCCCGTACGATGTGTTCGTGCCACTTGCGGGCCATTTGCTGGTTGTTTTACGTTTTCCCCTTTAACGACATATTTTCAAGCCTAAGTTTAACTATTTTCAAATTTTGATCATATTCTCACACTGAGATTCACGCGACTATGCGGTTAGTTTTAACAAGTTACATTGGTCTAGTGCGAGATGTTCATGTCTCTTGCAGGGCAGTTTGGTGGTTGTTTTGCATTTTTTCCCTTTAACGGCATGTTTTCAAGCATAATATATTTTTTTGTAAATCTGGTTATATTATTAAATCAGGAGTCCCGTGACTATGCGATTAGTTTTTACGAGTTACATTAGTTCCGTGCGAGGTGTTCTGCCTTTTGCTAAGCTGCTTGGTGGTTGTTTTGCATTTTTGCCCTTAACGATATGTTTTTAAGCCTAAGTCTAATTGGTGATATTCTCAAACCGGTAGTCTTGTAACTATGCGGTCAGTTACTACGAGTTATATCGGTCCCGTGAGAGGTGTTCATGCCTCTTGCGAAGCCGTTTGGTGGTTATTTTGTGTTTTCACCCTATAACAACATGTTTTCAAGCCCGAGTCTAACTATTTGCAAATTTTGGTCATATTCTCAAACTGAGAGTCCCGTGACAAAGCGGTCAGTTGTTATGAGTTACATTGGTCTCGTGCAAGGTGTTTGTGGCTCTTGTGAGGCCATTTGTTGTAACACCCCGTATTTTTTGTGAAATTAAAATTTAATTAATTAGTTTAAATTTAAATTACACATGTGACGTAATTTAAGGGAAATTAAATATTATGGGTTGATTAAATCATTAATCGGAGAGAAATGATTAATGTTTAGTGAATAAAATTATTAAGTGAATAGTAATTACATGTTTGACGTTATAACACGTGTCAGTGATGTGACAATATGTTATCTTAATTGGGGGTCGTGTGTAGACTAAATAACGTTGGGATAGGAAATTTATTATGAGTAACTCGGATGATGATTTTGAGGTTACGGTTGAGTCCGGAAGGGTTAAAATAGTATACTCGGGTGTATAGTTTGGGTCCCGAGATAGTTTTAGACCAAACCGACAACTCAAGAGGGCATTTTAGTCATTTTATAGCCTAGAGCTAAGGGAGTTACGAAATTTCAAGGGTTATATATACTTGTTGTTATGTGAAGCTAGGGTAAAAAGAATATAAAACCATTAGAGGCCAGTAGAGAGGAGAGGAAGAGTTTTTTTTAGCTTAAGAGAGAATTTGTGGAGAGACCATCCTCATTCTTGCAACACAACCATAGTTCGAGGGTGGATTAGAAGATAAGCATCATCAAAAGGATCAAATCAGACTTCTTTCATAAGAGGCGAGTATTTAACTTGCAAATTTTTATGAGTTATAATACCCATGTAGAGCAGGGTCTTTGAATTAAGGAATAATGATATAATTCATGTGATTTGATGAATATAACTCATAATTGGGAATAGGATTACATGTAGAATAAACCCAATTGTATGGTTAAAAAGAAATCAAAAGTTATGGGACTTACATCATGGAATAAATCTGGGTTTATAGTGATTTTATATGAGGAACATAAAAAATATGTGGTTAATGATTAGTGGAGTTTTAATAAGATTTTTGGGATGAAATTGCATGAATTTTTCACATAATCTACGTTGGAAATCATAAATACATGTATCCTTGATGTTTAGTTATGTTAATTTGGAAATTGGGATGATTATATGAAAGTTTGAGGGATTGGATAATGTGGAAATTCGTAACAGCAAATTGAAGAAGAAGAAACCTGATATATTTAGCATCGATTCGGCCCTTGGGCAAATCGATTCGATAAGGCGAATCATTTCGATTTTGCCCAGAATTGAAAATTGTTCCTTTTTAGGCCCAGAAATTATGGATAATTCGTGAGGGAAATTTTGGGATAATTTTAAACTATAGAGAGAAATATAAAAATGACAGTAGGCCTAAAGCGGAGATTGGGTTTACATAAATTGAGATGAGTTCAGTATTAAAATAACGGAGAAAATATCCAAATTAAAAAATGAATGAAATTCGAGACGGGTCACGGAGTGACGAGTGAACCTATGTTTATGACCACTAGTTTACGATGATAATAATTACGTATTACATAAGGGATAAATAGGACCCTTAGAGTAGTGAGCGATACTCGAAGTTATAAGAATTGAATTGGTAATTGAAATTAATGGTACGTTGAATATACAAGTGACATATACTACGTACGAGGGGATATAATTGGGTTGTGTGCATACTTACTTAATAATATATGTAAATAGGTTGTGTGAATACCTGTAGATATAATTTAATTATGTGTGTGAACATACCTACGCTGCCTGTTATCCGTAGGTTTCGCGCAGAAGACGATCCCACCTTAACGATTCTAGTGAGGTCTGGATTTGTACCCCCGGAGTATGGAACTTTGGGCGGCTCACTATGTGACGTGTATTAGTGGAACCGGTGTGTCATTTGGGTACGTTAGGTATGTGCGTATCCCAAAGGCTTAAAACCATATTCGCCTCCATTATTGTGTTGATTTATTTTGGGTTCGAGGAGACATACCGAATCAATAGTCCTCGATGGAATACGAGAGGTACATGGACTTGATAGTAGAGTATGTCAACATCACGAGGGGCCATTCCGGAGATGCTATAGTTGTGTATATATTACACGTGTGATGAATATATACCGATATGATATATCTACTTATGGGAAACAGTAGAATTGATAGATGATGTATATCTAAAATGCTTTAAGTAGGGAAACTTGAATAATTGGCTCAATAATAAAATGGGAATAAATAAATTATTATTGAGACCGTAGTAACATATTGTACGAGAACTAGACTTATCGAGAGTAGTTAGATACCTTATCTAGTTGGACAGGGAATACTAATTAGGTAGAATACATTAGGTGTGCACATTAGTTGAGAGGCGAGAATCTCAATTGAGTGAACGTGGATATTACATGTGTAATAAATAACTTATTTAATTTGTGATTTAAATACTTGCTAAGTATTTTCAAAATGTTTTACTTGGGTTCTGACCCATGTTAAAAATATTTTCAAAACCTTTTACAGCCACAGGGATGCCAAGTTTAGACATCCTATCCAGAGGTGCGTAACTACAACAACGTGGAGGCTTGCGGGTATTTTCTTTAGACGCTTCGGCTCTTTCATTCTAGATAGAAGGTTCCTTAATAGTTCATTTGGGCGGGTTGCCTTCAGCTATTTCTTTATTTCAGTTATGTATCAAACTGTATTTCGTTTCAGTTTTACTTATTATGGTTGGATTGTGTACTTAGAGTATGATTCGGACTATATTTATATGTGGATGGTTTTAGTCATTTAATTCTGCATGTGTGCATGATAAAAAATAAAATTTGACACCAGTTTAATTTAACATAGGTGATTAGTGATTAAAAAGTTTTCGACAATTATGCTACGAATGAGACCATTAATGATTCTTGTTTAATTTGATAATGGATCGATCACGAGTATTAGAATAGGCGGGGTGTCACATTTGGTTATTGTTTTTCATTTTCGTCCTTTAACGGCATATTTTCAAGCTTAAGTCTACTATTTTCAAATTTTGGTCATATTCTCAAACCGGGAGTCCTGTGAGTACGTAGTGAGTTTCTACGAGTTACATTGGTTCTGTGCGAGGTGTTCGTGCCTCTTGTAGGGTCGTTTGGTGGTTATTTTTCTTTTTCGCCCTTTAATGACATGTTTTCAAGCCCCCTAAATCTATTTTTTTGTAAATTTTGATCATATTCTCAAATCGGTGGTCCCGTGACTATGTTATGCATTTTTACGAGTTATATTGGTCCCTGCGAGTTGCTCGCGCCTCTTGCGGGGCCATTTGGTCGTTGTTTTGTATTTTTTCCTTTTAACGGGCACTTAATTAACCATTATATAGGAATAAAATGTTTAAATATTATGCATATCAAGTATATAAAAATGCGAGTTAAATTAGAGAATACCTGGTTCGAGCGATAGTTTTGGCACGCTTCAACTGCACAACATTATCTTTCTCTAGTATCCTATTGCATTTCTTTTTGACCCTAATTTATCGTACGTGGTATAGCTGAAATTCCTCGTTAACGCGGGTGAGTTGCTCTCTCAAGTGTTTGACCTCTAACTTACACCTTTTCAAATCAACTTTTCCATCTCGAACCTTTCACATGTCCTAGTTCGACAATGTCGAAAAAATTCTGATGAATTAAGAGTCAATCATGAAAACCAAATATGACGCCATGAAAAAGGAACACGGGGAAATTGTACTGTAAAATCTTGAGATGGGAGTTGATTTGAAAAGGTTCAAGTTAGAGGTTGAACACCTAAGAGAGCAACTCACCCTCGTTAACATTGACAATCAACTATACTGCGTACGACCAAAATCCCTCTTTTTTCCTCTTGGCATCTGACCACATTAAAATCCCCCATGAGTAACCAAGGCCTATCATTTATCACCATCTTATTTGCATAAAGGAAAGTCCATAAACACCTCCTCTGCTCAGGCAGGTTATCACCATATATGAAAGTCGCATAGAAAGAGTTACTAGTACCAACGATATTTACAAGGCAGAAAAGAGCTTGTCTATGAGAAGCAATCATGAGTTTAATGAGTGTCTTAATGAGTTGAATGCTGATGATATGGTTAATAGTGGGCTGTGGTTCACCTGGAATAAGAGTCATCTTGGAGTTAATAATGTTCAGTCCAGAATTGACAGGGTCCTACACAATGATTGGTGGACTGCTTTTTTCCCCAACTCACAAGCTATTACCCTGCCTTGTGGTATTTCTGATCATAGTCCTATTATCACCATTGTGGATAACACTATCAATAGGGGCCCATTACCTTTCAAGTTTTTCAACTTCTGGATGAATCATGTTGATTTTTCTCCCACAATCATTGATGCTTGGGATGTTGAGGTGGATGGGAATCCAATGCAGAGGCTCTACAGCAAACTTAATAGAGTTAAAGCCTCTTTAAAGCACTTTAATAAGAAATTCTTTAATAAGATTTCTACTCAGGTTGCTGAGACCAAGATTAAGCTTGATGCTATTCAAAGTGAGCTGGACAGAGATTGTGATAGTATGGTCCTGCAGGTGGCTGCTAATGAGTTGAGAATCAAATATGCAGAATTAAGGAATGATGAGGAGTCTTTCCTTAGACAGAAGGCTAGAACCAAATGGCTGCAGCTGGGCGACCAAAACAATACTTTCTTTCATAAGAAAGTAAACCAGAACAGGGCTAGAAGGAAAATTGTGAGCATTGAGAATGATCTAGGTGAGAGAATTGAAGGCAGTGAGCAGGTGTCTACTGAAGCTGTGAGGTTTTTTCAGAACTTGTTAGGGAATAGGGTGCAGTGTGAGAATGCAAATGATGTCCTGGGGGAGGTGATCAAGAATAAGCTAACCCCTGAGCAGGCTTGTGTCCTGGAGGAAGAGGTCACTCATGATGAGATTAAGAAAGCTATGTTTAGCATTGGGTCTGACAAGGTCCCGGGCCCTGATGGGTTTAACAGCTACTTCTTTAAAAAGAATTGGGAGCTCATTGGGAGAGAGGTGTGTGAGGCTATAAAGTTCTTCTTTGACACGGGGACTTTCTTCAAGCAGTGGAATTGTACTACTCTGGCTTTAATCCCAAAGGTAGCTACCCCTAGAAGTATGAGGGATTTCAGACCCATCTCTTGCTGTAACACCTTGTACAAGTGTATTTCCAAAGTGATCACTTGCAGGCTAAAGAAGTTGATGCCTGGCCTTATTAGTATTAATCAAGCTGCCTTTGTTGAAGGTAGATCCATTGCTGATAATATCTTGTTATTACAGGAGTTAATGAGGAATTATCATAGGGACTCTTGGCCTCCGAGATGTGCAATCAAGATTGATATTCTGAAAGCATATGATACTGTGAGCTGGGACTTTTTGATAAAGCTGTTGGCCCATGTTGGTTTCCCATCCAAAGTCATTGGGTGGATCACCAAATGTGTGACTACTACCAGATTCTCCATTAGCATGAATGGGGAACTTAAGGGCTTCTTTCATGGGAAAAGAGGGCTCAGGCAGGGGGACCCTATCTCTCCCTACCTTTTCTTGCTTGTGATGGAGGTTTTCTCTGGGATAATTACTAAAGCTACAGAATCAGACCTGTTCAGTTTTCACCCAAGATGCAAGGAGATAGCATTGACTCACCTTAGTTTTGCTGATGATTTAATTGTCTTTGCTTGAGGGGACACTGTTTCCTGCAGCATTGTGAAGGAGGCAACATCAAAGTTTAGCTCCTTATCTGGGTTGATGATCAACTTAGAGAAGAGCAACCTTTTCATTGCTGGGATTAGTGAGGATGAGATTCAGGACATTTCAACTATTCTTGGCATTCAGCATGGGACCCATCCATTTCGATATCTTGGGGTTCCTCTCATCACAACTAGGTTGAAGAAGGAGGACTGCTCTCACTTGGTGGATAGAATAACTATGAGAACCAGATGTTGGACTAATAAGTTCTTGAGTTTTGCAGGTAGGCTCCTTCTTGTGAAGACTGTGATTTTCAGCATTCAGGTGTATTGGTCTAGCATTTTTATTCTGCCCAAGAGTATTATAAAGAAGATTGGGCAAATTATGAGAAATTACTTATGGAAAGGGGATGAGGCTAATAGCAAAGGGGCTAAAGTTGCTTGGGTGGATCTTTGTGTTTCTCTTGATGAAGGAGGGCTCAATATTAAATGTTTAGAGACTTGGAACACAGAGGCTATGGCGAAGCATTTGTGGAATCTTTGTAGTAAGAAGGACAACTTATGGATCAAGTGGTGTAATACTTACAAGATCAAAGGAAGAAGCATATGGGCTTTGAGTATCCCAAATGATTCTTCATGGAGTTGGATGAAAATCCTCAAGAACAGAGAGAAGTTTAGAAGTCAAATCAAGACCTGCATTGGGAATGGTGAGCATGCTTTTATGTGGTTCGATAATTGGCACCCTAATGGCCCTTTACATACCCTTTATGGGGATAACATTGTCTATGATTCTGCTAGCAATCTAAAAGCTAAAGTGTCAGATTTTATACACCATTTGGAGTGGAGATGGCCATCAAGAGTGACATGGGAGCTGAATGAAGTGAAGAATGCTACTCTTCCTACAATCCACGAGGGAACTGATACTGTTGTATGGCTTCCATCAAATCATGGAATATTCACCATTGCGTCCGCTTGGGAGCTTTTAAAGGCCCATAAGCCTATGGTCAACTGGAGCAAGTTTGTGTGGAGTAAGGTTTGTATCCCTAAATGCTCTTTCATAACTTGGTTGGTGGTTAGGAAGGCCATCAACACTAAAGTTAAATTACATGAATGGGGAGTTTCTGTGGATGACCTGTGTGAGTTATGTGGGACTGAAAGGGAATCATATAACCATTTGTTCTCTCAGTGCAGCCTTAGTAAATGTATTTGGGAGGAGGTGATGCTTAGGAACCAATATTACAGGGATGGCCAGGGTCTGAATAGTGAGTTGGGTTTGGCTACTGTTAACCATTCTACGAAGACCCTTTGTGACAAGATTAGATCCCTCTCCTTTACTACCACTATCTATTGCATTTGGATGGAGAGGAATTCTAGATGCTTTAAGCATGTCTCCAATTCCCTTGATTCTATTATCAAGGGTATGGAAAACATGGTTAGAGCAAAAGCTCTCACGTGGAAGAAGGACAGAAGGAGTTTTACTAACTGGATGGCTTGTATGTACTGGAACATCCCTGAAGATAAACTTCTAGTTTAGGTTTTGTTTGGTTCCGGCCTGGTTGGCCTGTTTGCCTGTGGGGTATGCCCTAGGGTTTTCTTGTTCTGTGAGGGGTTTCTTCCTCTGTATTTCTTTTGGTCTTTTTTATATACAATTAAATTCCCAAAAAAAAAAAAACTATACTGCGTACGAGAAAATAGGTCTAAAGATAAATACATTCATATATCAAATCGGGAATCCCGCGCGAGGTGCTCGTGCCCCTAAACATTCATAATTTAAACTAAACATTCATAAAACAAACTAAACATTCGTAAATAAAACTAAACATTTGCAAATCAAATAAAAGCACCAACATAACGTCAATATCATAATAGGATATAATTTGAATACAAATCGAATTGTTTAGGGATAATATAATAATAGGATACAAATAGGATTGCCAAGGGTAAAATAATGTGTTGATGCTCAATCTTCCTCTAAATCAACTGAAAGATCCTTCAAATTAGGGTTGTCATCAAGATCATTCTGAAACTCTTTAGGAGCCTTTAATGGTTTTGTCGGAGTAGTCACACCCTTTGGTACATGAACAACAATAGACCAATTGCCATTGTTTGTTCACTTCGAGTATAATACATTCTTTACATTCTAAAAGGCATAAATAAAAGACTCGTCGACTATGCGATCTTTACTCTTCATCTTTGATAAATTTACCATGACAAGTTTAGAGTTCGGATCAACTTTACAAGCATTCGTAGTGTTCTCCACCTTCACCTAGTCACAATAGAATATAGTTTATGTAAAATCTAAATAATCGAGTTCCAAGATTTGCTGGACAGTCCCATAATAGGTTAGCACCATATCTTTTGAATTTTTATCACTTTTGCTAGCGACACGGGTAGTCAAGGCAGAAATTAAAATTTCGTTGTTTTGCGTCAAAAGCTTTTCCTCAAATGGATATGAAATGAAATCAAAATTGTTAGTGCAAAATTTCTTAAACTATTTCACACAAAAGTTGGGAACTTTTGCTAGGTGTGCAAGCCTTGGTGAGACATCACCTCTTTTTAGAAGCTGCATTTATTAATAAATTTACATATGGGCATGTATTTACCACACATAATTAAATAATCGCACACATAAGAGGTCAAAATTACCTCTTTTGATATCCATGCCCTAAAATCATTCGTCGTGTAACTTCTTCTTTGATTTTGGGTTAATTTCATTCTCGTACTTCCTATAGGTAAATTGTAGAGTTTAGATCATAATATATATAATACATATAGTCAAATAAGAATAATTCAGTTAATTGCATAGCTACTTACTCTCTCCAATCTTTAACTTCATCTTGCGATTCGAAGACATAACGAGATGCTTGCTCGTATTGTAGATAAGTGAGTCTCACCTCTTCAAGGTTCCCAAAAAGAAATTCATCATCAAACTCGTCAGGTTCCTCGATCACTCAATCTCCACGAGGATGGAACCTCCCCATCTCATGTTCTGGCATATGTTCCCAACGTATAACAATGATTCCATAGTTACATATTATTCATTAATTAACCCTCCAATATATCGTGTATTATTTACGTAATCTTTAAAGGTTTCATCAAGTGCTCAAAAGGATACATCTGTTGATACCTAACGGGACCACACAATAAAGCCTCATCGCATTAATACACAAACATACGTGCAAGCAGATGGATGCTGATATCGAAGAACGACGGATGAAAATATTTCTGTAACACACAAATTGCCTCGGCTAAAGTTGATTTCGCAGCTTTGATTTGCTTTCTGTTTACCATTTTTGCAAAAATTAGGGTGAAGCACAAACTTATTTGCATAATTTCTTGATAGAGATAAATAATGCCTAAATAGTAAAGGGATTAATTGAATGATGACGTGCCAATCATGGGACTTGCACTGTTTCATGCATTTGTTTGGTAGCTTACTACCTTGTGTAAATTACCAAAATAATCAGTTGGAGTCTTCAAGTTGAACAAAGTGTCTAAGAGGATCTTTCTCTCACTAGTAGTCAAAGTGAAAGCAGCCGGGGGGATAAAAATTCTTCCTATTATATATAGGATCATTTTTTAACCACAATTTCTTCTTTATTTTCACATCCTGTAGATCACGACACGCCCGCTTTCCATCTTTTGAATGAGATCCACTCAAAAATGTTCCTATCAGATGTTTCATAATATTCTTCTCCACGCGCATCACATCAATTACATGCATTACACGTTGATATTTCTAATACGACAAATAAAAAAATATTGATCTTTTGGACCATTCCTTCATTTTACTAGGGTCGTTCGGCCCCCTAGCTTTAATCTTAAGGTTTACAAACTTAGAGTGTTTGCTTACATATATATTCATCGCAATTGCAGCCTTTACATTCTCCTCAATCTGGTGACCAGAAAATCGAGCGGGTTCCGTCCTACGCTCGTGACCGACAGGTAAAAAGTTAGACTTATCGTTCCTAAATGGGTGATTGGTCGGCAAAAATCTACGATGACCCATGTAACTCTTCTTACTACTATGATGTAGCCAAGTGGCTTCAGTTTCCTCCCCATATATGGGACACCCATAATAACCAAGAATATCGCAACTGAACAAGGTCCCATAAGCAGGAAAGTCGTGGATCACCCATATCACCATTACTTTAAGTGTGAACTCTTTACCCTTATGAAAGTTAAATATCTTCATGCCTTAATCCCATAACTCTTTAAGTTCTTCGATTAATGGGGCTAAGAATATATCAGTATCATAGCCAGGAACCTTCGGCCTGGGTATCAATAAAGATAATAATATGAACTCCTTTCTCATGCACAGTGTCAGAGGGAGACTTAAAGGCCCCATGAGAACTGAACAATAACTCTAATTAGTACTTTAATTACTGAAAGGGTTAAACTCATCAGTTAATAACGCAAGACGAATATTGTGCGGTTCCTTTGCAAACTCATAGTGTCATGCGTTTAAAATTTTCCAAATGAGTGAATCAATCAGATGACGCATGATATTCTCACCCACCTCGTATTGAGCATGTCATGGTCCCTGTTATCCACGATACAGTGAAAAATCGTTTTAGCCGTGGCTCGAGGGGAAAAATACTTTAAAACCTTTTTTGGAACTTGCGAGTACTTGCGATATTTTACAGTTTCGATTCTCACAAGGCACATATATAGACTCATTGTATATAGGACACTCATCCTTCTCTTCGTGCTCGTTGCGGTACAATATTCAATCATACATGCATGCACGAATAGATTTGTACTTCAAACCCAAACCCAAACCCTTCAAGCTCTTCTTCATGGTAGAATAATTTTCTGCTAACGTGTTCTCTTTTGGGATAATGTATTAAACCCACTTAAGAATTTCGGTTACGCTGTTGCCTGATAAACCAAATTGACTCTTCAAATTTTGCAAATCTATCATTGCTTACAATACCAAGTGATCTTTTTCGTAATTTTTATATAAAGGTCTATTCGTATCGACTTTTAATCGTATGTATTCCCGATCTTGGGGTAATTCAACATCAACTTGCTCATTGACAATGCACATTATATTTATCCATAAAATTGTGATTTTTATCATGATGGACTCCGTAAGAAAATTCAATTAGTTCGGTCAACTTGCTCGTTCACCACTTCCACCCGGTGGGGTTCCGTCATGCGGTTATGTGATGATAATTCTTGCGAAACATATGGTACATTATTTTCCTTATGGAATATCCATATCTTATAGTCTTGCATCATACCCCATATTAGTAAATGCAATTCAATGTCTTCCAAAGACTTAAATTTTTCGTTTATACAACGGTTGCACGGACACGAATTCAAGTCACTTGTATAAATAGGTTGGAGACAAAAACTCTCTATTTATAATTTAAGCAAATTCAAAACTAATTCAAAGCAAATTCATTCAACTCGATCAAAAAGAAATATTACAAGTAATTTCATTCAAAGGAAATTCATTCAAACCAAAAAGATATCCGAGCTAATTAAAATATTACAAATTTGTTCGAAAAGAAAACATTGTTCAACGTGTAGACTTGTCCAATAAATTAACTGGCCAAGTAAAAAAAACAATTTGCATAATTTTTTAACATAAGCCCTTCCCTGTGATCAACGTACACAGGTTCATCTCCATAACCAAAGTATATTTTATCGACCAATATTTGAGCTTCACCCATTACCAAAGGCCGATTATGGACATATGTTCTAATAATTATAGAAATGAGAGTGCATGTGCCAATAACCCTGCTATTGGTCAAGTCCCTTATATAATGTGACTTGCCAAAGTCAGCATGCATGGATGACGATGATGCACGAAATGTTTCAGGTGTAGGCATTTGCGGGAGGAATGTTCCAGGAGGAGGAATTTGGGAGGGAAATGTTTTGGCAGGAGGAATATGGGATGAGAATGCTCTAGGGGGATATGGGAAAGTTTGAGGCATTTGAGGGGGTAACCCTATTGTTAACTTAAGAGTTGGACTAACATGTGGATTTCATTCGTCAGGAGTGCCATGTCCTTTCAAAGCTCTGACACCTCTCTTTTTGTATTGGCATTGTATTCCAACCCCCTCGCCACCTCACCCAAACTGAAGAGATCTCGTCTAACAAAGTGTGATACCCTGCCTAATTAAATACCGGGTGATCAGTCCTTTATTAATTAAATCCAGAATATCCAGTTGGTTCAGATAATGCATCACTGTCGAAAATCATCAATTGTATTTAATTAAATCTAACCACTTAATATTTAAAAAGGTTGATGTCGAAATTTTATCTTGTTATTAACCATCATGAAGTAAGGAAATAATTAGCTAATACTATCCATCCCAAAAACATAAGGAAAGAACTAACTGAATTAAAATAAAGAACTAGAGTAAACACTTCCGGTCAAAATCCCATACAATAATCCAAAGCCATGAAATAAAAATCTACTAACAGAATAAAACATCTAAATCTCTGAATGTAAAATAGGAAGGGATGACATGTCCAACTGAAGTAAATAACTGATAGATATGGAAGGATAGACTACGAAGCGTCTACTAGCAATGTCCTGTAGCTTCCACAACAGCTACAACTCGTCAAATGAGTGGGATCTCCTAAGCCAGGTGTCCCTGTGGCTGAACACCTAAAACAAAGGAACAAGGAAAGAGATATGCAGAAAAATGGGTTAGAGCCCGAGTAGAAAACAGTTTAAATATAGCAAGTGCTTAAATTGATTAATTAGCATATATATTATTCATGTTAACTTAGCGTACTCACTTGAGTTACTCACCTCTCATCTAATGTGCACGCCTAGCGAGCCTAACTACCCATATCTAGTCACGATACCTTGTCTGACTATACGTGGTGTACCCGACTATGTCGAATAAAATATCTCAGTAACCCGAAGACAATATTTCTAGGATTAGGATTAGGTTAATAAATGTTTTAATATATTCTCATAACATTCTAAATTCTCAACTGGTGACACAGTAAGTATATACACTAATAAATCTACCAACATGCAACACATAATAGAAAACTTAGTATACAAATATAATCTCTCTATGTATACATACATATACATATACATATATATATAAATACTGCACCCATGGTTAAGAAACCCTTGGTGCCAGGCATACTCGGCTATCTAGTCCCATTGCAACGCTCCCGCATAAAGGACAACAGGTTCAATCTCTCAAGAACCAATAAAACATGTACACATATTGGAGGCGAACATAGTCCCAAGCCGATGGGCTACGCACATACCTACGCACCCATACGACCGCAATCACTATCGTTCTCACAGATAGCCCGTACCTAGGTTCCATGATCTAGTGGTATGACTAAAAGTCCACCGAAGACACACAAGATATGGTCGTCTACAACGCGCTAACCTCCTTTCGATAGCCAGTAGCTAGGTATGTCATACACATAATATTCCAAGTAATAAGTGCGCACACAACTTATATAACTTAATAGGCGTTCATGCAACCTGATTTCCATAGTACGCAAGTAGTAGTAGTATTTCTACCCCTCACCGCGATTTAGTCATACAATTTCTCTGTCGAACATACATACTCTCCCAGGTTCTATAAACTCTTTATATCCCAAGAATAATCACTCTCCCAACTCACTAATAATTCAGAATTTACATTACTCGTTACTCACGTGGGTTATTTCTCTCATTTGGATAGACTTAGGATGATTTTTAACTTGACCGGACCTTAAAACTACATTCTGGAATTTCGTTATAAGTCCAAGGATTCTCATTCGAACGAGGTCGTTCGAACGAACTCATCACTTCGAACGAACTCAAAATCTCGTTAGATGACTCGTAACGACTTGGGCAGGTCTTCGAACGAGAATTCCGAACTGGCCCTGTTCTTCCCCAAAATCATTTTTCCCAACTTTCCAGTTCTAATTTCAACCCAAAACTCAACCAACCTCAAATTCCATGTTTCTAAACTATTTCTAATCACAATAGGGCCTTACTAACACGAATTAGAGTATAAATCCTTATATGTATTCAAAGGAAATCCAACAATTTCTTTAATCTTTAAAAATTCTCATATAATGAACCCAACAAGTTATTATTATTCCAAACCCTTAATTTAATTCGTTTTTAGAACATAAACCTTCAGATTTAACAATCTACAAAAGGGCAAATCCTCTACATGCATACCCATCTCCAATTTCTAAAAGTTCTTTTACCATTAGCCTAAACAAACCCAAATTTCATTGTAAATTATTTATATCATCAAATAGAGTTTAACAAGAACAATATATGCTAAAAGGATAGCAAGATAAACACTTGCATTGGGATGGATTTCTGATTCTATGATTGAATTTGGTATGTGGTTGATCCTCTCGTCGCGATCTACACTTTGGTGTAACTATTTGTGAAAAATCTCCAACTTTTGGCTTTGTTCTCCATTGGGTCTCCTTCCTCCTTGGTTCTCCCTATCTTTCTCTCTCTTTCTCACGTAGGTTGCAACTGATAGACCACTAACCTTCTATGTTCCTATATTCGTCCATTTAATTACTCAAAAATTCTAAAAGACTAAAATACCCCTCTGAGGTGTCATTTTGGGCCAAAATGCCCCGGACTCCAAATATAACACCCGAGTAGTATTTTCTGACCATTTCGACCCTTGCGGACACGCTGGCGCACTCAAAATAGTCATTCAAGTTATATAAAAATAATTTACCTTTTTAAACCCCACAATATATAATAATGATGCGACTCATACGCGCGTCCTAAATAATTATATTTTAACTGTCGTGTATCTCATCTCCGGCCATATTCTTATTTCTGAAACAATATTACGTTACTCACTACGTAATGTTCAACATAATTATAATTTGACATGATTATTTTTTATAACTACCAACTCTCGTCACGCTAGTAATTATTACCCTTAGAATCAGATTAATTATAAATTAAATTTTCTCCCTTTATATTAATTAACCCAAATTTCCATAATTTCATAATAAAATAAATATGCGTAAAAATACGGGGTATTACATACTTCCCCCTAATAACAGAATTTTGTCCCGAAATTTGGAATTGAAAATATACCTTACAAGAATAACTCTTGATAACGTTCTCGCAGTCATCCTCGTGCTCCATAGTAGATTCATCAACATTATGGTGCCGCCACTGAACATGGACTAGTGGTACTATCTTCGACCTCAACTTCCTCTCGCTGCGATCTAGGATATCAATCGGCCCCTCCTCGTAAGAGCTATCAGGTTGTAAGTCGATCTCCTCCAATGCGATGTGAGTATGGGCCAAATCAGCTCTAAGATATCTCCTAAGTGAAGAGATATGGAACACGTCATGGACCCTATGCAAGGCACCAACTTCTCCTTCTTCCCAAAACGCATAACTCCCTTCATAGGAGACACCCGAAGTAACACCTGGTCCCCCACATTGAACTCCGGGAAATACCATTCGGCATCGGCGTAGCTCTTTTATCGATTCTGAGCTGCCCGAATACGATTCCTTATCAACTCAATCCTCGCCGAAGTATCCTGAATCACTTCCGGACCAAGTAACTTGTTGTCCCCCATCTCCAACCAACATGTTAGGAAACGACAAGGTCTGGTGTATAGTGCCTCGAATGGAGCCAAACCGAAAGTAAATTGGTAGGAGTTATTATAGGCAAACTCCACCAGTGGGAGGTACTGCTCCCAGCCTCCGCCAAAATCAATGCTGCACATATGCAACATGTCCTCTAACATCTGATTTGTCCGCTCGATCTGTCCATTCATCTGTGGGTGATAGGTTGTGCTCAGTCGTAACTCCGTACCCATCGCCTCCTGAAAACTCTCCCAAAATCGAGACATAAACACTTTATCTCTGTCAGACACAATATTTAGAGGCACCTCGTGAAGTCTCACTATCTTTGCTATGAATATCTGGGCGTACTTTCTCGTGGTGTAATTCATCCTGGCTGGCAGAAAGTGGGCTACCTTGATCAATCGATCCACTATCACCCATATCGAATCGTGACCCCTCTATGATCTAGGTAATCCCGTGATGAAGTTCATGGAAATGCTCTCCCATTTCCACATAGAAACCTCTAATGGCTGTAGAAGTTCCGTCAATCTCTGATGGTCCACGTTTACAAGCGACAAGTGGCACATTTTGAGATGAACTCGGCAATATCCTTCTTCATTTCGTTCCACCAGTACTGTCTTCGTATATCCTGGTACATCCTATCCCCATCGGGATGTACCATAAATCATGAACCGTGCGACTCTGTCATCCCTCGTGTTGTAAGTCTCCCTCAGGAATAACCAACCTTCCATTGAAATGTAGACCTCCATCAGAACCCACGGTATAAGACTCGGCCCTCTCTGCTAGAAGCTGCACTATCTGACTCTGGCAAAACGGATTTGCTGCCTGAGCCTGTACTACTCTCGTAATAATCTGAAGCGTAACTGTCATTACATATATGAATGATCTAGCCACCACATCCTGGTGTCCTGACTCCTTCCATTTTGCTTTCCACAATTCGGCCACCTCCCCTACCGGTTTATGGCTCAACGCATCTGCTACCACGTTAGCCTTCTCCGGGTGGTATTGGATGTCAAAATGATAATCCTTCACAAACTCAAGCCACCGACACTGATGCATATTCAGCTCCTTCTGTGTGAAGAGGTACTATAATGACTTGTGATCTGTGAACAAATGAAATTTCTCCCCTAGAAGATAATGCCTCCAAATCCGAAGTGCAACTACGAGCGTCGCCAATTCCAAGTCGTGGGTGGGGTAATTCTTCTCGTGAGACTTAAGCTTATGGGAGGCATAAGTTATAGCCTAATTATCCTGCTGGAGCACTCCCCCAAGCCCTAATAAGGACGCATCAGTGTAGACTAGATACTCTACTCCCGACCTGGGCAATGCTAACACTGTTCCTGAGGTTAAATTGTCCTTCAACTCATCAAAAAGCCAACTGACAGACGTCACTCCAAATAAATGGCACTCCTTTGCGAGTCAGGTGTGTCAACGGACCCGCTATCTTTGAAAACTCTTGAATAAACCTCATGTAGTATTTTGCTAGGCCTAAGAAACTACGTATCTCAGTCGGTGTCATGGGCTGTCCCCACTCCCTCACCACTAACACCTTCCCCGGTCAGAGATGATATGCCCCAAAAATTGGACCTCCTTCAGCCAAAACCCACATTTCTCGTATTTTGCGTACAACTCATGCTGACACAGTGTCTGTAAAACCCGCCTCAAGTGCTCGGCATGCTCCTCCTGTGTCTGTGAGTAAACCAGAATGTCATCTACAAAAACGATGACGAACTGGTCCAGGAACTCTCTGAACACCCTATTCATCAAGTCCATAAACACGGCAAGAGCGTTGGTTAGCCCGAAAGGCATAATCTTGAACTCATAAGAACCATGTCTTGTCAAGAAATCTGTCTTCGATACATCCTGCTCCCTGACACGTAACTTATGGTATCCCGATCTCAAGTTAATCTTCGTGAAGAAGGCAACTCCTCTCAACTAGTCGAATAAGTCATCGATTTGGGGTAACAGATATTTATTCTGTATCGTGACTTTATTCAACTCCCGATAATTGACACACAATCGTAACGATCCATCCCTCTTCTTAACACGGAAGCACCCCAAAACGAGGTATTCCTCCAAATGAAGCCTTGACCTAACAACTGCGCAGTCTGGTCTTGCAACTCCGAATATTTGATAAGGTTAGGCTCACTTACCCTAATAATTGTAGTTATAATATCCTCCCATATTACACCGATTTATTCATGATGTAAGACATTTAGCAATGGTTCTTACGTCATATAATACGGCTCTACTGGCCATGAGTGTAGATATAATAAATCTTAAGGTAATCGTTTCCTTTACGGATGACAACCAGGGTACTAACCCGTATACTAAAGGCCAAACATTTCTCAACTTCTGACGTTTACTAGGTTTCACGTGCGGGATGTATCGCAATGCGAAATCCAAACAAGGAACCCTCCCAATACACTACTAACTAAGATTATCAGTCAACAAGGTTTATGGGTCCTCAATATCCGACTTGTACCCCATATCCCTGCTTCTTGTTATAAGATTAACTCACCTACCCTCATGTTACGAGAGATGATATTCAACACATTACTCCTACTAGCTCGACGTTAAACTCTTAAAATTTTCTACAGGATAATCCTCATGCTCAGAAATATTTCATCCAATCTTAAATTCCTATAATAGATATCCCTACCCATCGGGATTAGGTATAACCATACGACATATGCCACGAAGTCTTTATTCACAACCATATAAATATATATATATAAATGTGGACCCGCCTCCTATCAGATGACTCTTAGCACAAATACTAACGAACACGAAAATATCACTGTAATGGTCTATTATCACTCAAACCATCGTTAGCAAGGGACTATAAATAATGAAGTATCGTACCTCCAAACGCGGGTGTCAGTCATGTTATCAGTGGCATAACCGCATATTGAGAATTATAAATATGCCTGTACTCCTTGCTGATGTTGTGAAGCCTGCGCTGTTGAGGTAAATATCCATGCTTCCCCATATTGGGCATTCTGTGGTTCCAGGCAGCCACCCTGTGGCTATTGCGGGGCCCTGCCCTTCTGAGGGCAATTTCGGTAGAAGTGGCCCCGTTCGCCGCATATAAAGCAGTTTCCAACCAAATTTCTGTTGTGTTGGTCCTGCGGAGCACGTTGTTGGCCCTGATGGCCTAGCTGACCTAATTGATTTGACCGAGGCTGTCCTCCAGCTCTTTGTGGGCAAATTTGGCATTTATGGCCATTTCTTCCACACTTAAAACTCCTCTTTGTGAAGGTCCTCTGTCCTTCGCTTTGTTGACCCTGGCGGATTTGGCTCTTCCTGCGATTTCCATTGTCCTCTTGGTCTTGACGACTTCGAGGAACTTATCGCCGCTGCGACGGTACTTTCTCACTATTGCTATCCCTAAAATTGTCATATTGATCGACTTCTCTTGTTCTTTTGCTCCCTGTAAGTTGTACACTGCGATTTTGGTACTGTAATATTGCGGTAGTCACTACTTGTGCCATAATATTCGCTATCTTAGTGATTTCCGCTCTTTACTGATGTACCCGTGGTACTTGCTGGTCTGGTTCCGCATTTTCTTCTTCAGCGGTGTTAGTTTGTCTCTCCCCCATAAGCGACATATGAAATTCAAATGAATTTTATAAGTCTACCGGCTATACATAGAATCATATAGTAGTACTTAATCTATAACATGTGACAAGGAATGCAACAGTCCTACCAATAGGGCTCTATATCAAAGAACGCTACGCGAAAACATAATAAGTCGTACAGATCCTAAGGACACTAGAACCTGATGCTCTAATACCACCTGTGACACCCCGCCTAATTAAATACCGGGTGATCAGTCTTTTATTAATTAAATCCAGACTATCAATTGGTTCAGATAATGCATCACTATCGAAAATCATCAATTTTATTTAATTACTAACCACCTAATATTTAATAAGGTTGATGTCGAAATTCTATCTTGTTATTAACCATCATCAAGTAAGGAAATAATTATCTAATACTATCCATCCCAAAAACATGAGGAAAGAACTAGATGAATTAAAATAAAGAACTGGAGTAAACACTTCCAGTCAAATCCCATACAATAATCCAAAGCCATGAAATAAAAGTCTACTAACAGAATAAAATGTCTAAATCTCTTAATGTAATATAGGAAGGGACGACATGTCCAACTGAAGTAAATAACTGATAGATAAAGAAGGATAGACTATGAAGCGTCTACTAGCAATGTCCTGTAGCTTCCACAACAGCTACAACTCGTCAAATGAGTGGGATCTCCTAAGCCCGGTGTCCCTGTGGCTGAGCACCTAAAACAAAAGAACAAGGAAAGAGATTTGCAGAAAAATGGGTTAGATCCCGAGTAGAAAACAATTTAAATATAACAAGTGCTTAAATTGATTAATTAGCACATATATTATTCATGTTAACTTAGTGTACTCACTTGAGTTACTCACCTCTCATCTAATGTGCTCGCCTAGCGAGCCTAACTACCCATATCTAATCATGATACCCTGTCTGACTATACGTGGTGTACCCCACTATGTTGAATAAAATATCTTAGTAACCCGAAGATAATATTTCTAAGATTAGGAGTAGGTTAATAAATGTTTTAATATATTCTCATAACATTCTAAATTATCAATTGGTGACACGATAAGTATATACACTAGTAAATCTACCAACATGGAACACAGAATAGGAAAATCAATATACATATATAATCTATCTCTCTCTCTCTATATATATATATATATATATTGCACCCATGGTTAAGAAGCCCTTGGTGCGAGGCATACTCGGCTATCTAGTCCCATTGCAACGCTCCCGTATAAAGGACAACATGTTCAATCTCTTAAGAATGAATACAACATGTACACATATTGGAGGTGAACATAGTCCCAAGTCGATGGGCGACGCACATACCTACGCACCCATACGACTGTCATCACTATCGTTCTCACATATAGCTCGTACCTAGGTTCCATGCTCTTATGGTATGACTCAAAATCCCCCGAAGGCACACAAGATATGGTCGTCCACAACGCGCTAACCTCCGCTCGATAGCCAGTAGCTAGGTATGTCATACACATAATATTCTAAGTAATAAGCATGCACACAACTTATATAACATAATAGGCGTTCACGCAACCTGATTTTCATAGTACGCAAGTAGTAGTAGTATTTCTACCCCTCACCGCGATTCAGTCATACGATTTCTCTCTCGAACATACATACTCTCCCATGTTCTATAAGCTCTCTATATCCCAAGAACAATCACTCTCCCAACTCACTAATAATTTGGAATTTACGTTACCCATTAATCACGTGGGTTATTTCTTTCACTTGGATAGACTTAGGATGATTTTTAACTTGACCGGACCTTAAAACTACATTCTAGAATTTCGTTAGATGTCGAGTGTAATACCCCATAATTTTATTAATTTTATTTAATGGGATTAATTAAATTAAATGGGATAATTATTTGGAAATTAATCCGGATTTAAATACTAGCGAGACGAGAGTTGGTATTTGATTATTATAATTATGTTGAATATTACTGAGTGAATATGGTAATATATGATTAATGAATTTATTAATATTATTGCGAGTTATAAATACGACAATTTCGAAAATTAAGTTGGGACACGCATGTCAGTAGTGTCAGGAACCAATTTAATGTGTTTAAAAGTAAATTATTTTTACATCATCCGTATGTCCATTTCGAGTGCGCCAACCTGTCCGGAAGGGACGAGATACTCATAAAACTCTAGCTGGGGGATTAATTTGGGTTCCTGGACAGTTTTGGGCCAAATCGGCAACCCGGGAGGGCATTTTAGTCATTTTAAATTTTAATGAATAGTGACCTACGAAAATTAAGATTTGTTTATCAACCAACCTTAGGGCCATTATCTGTCAAAACCAAATAGTGGGCAGCATGAAAAGAGAGGAGAAGTTCGAAGCGTTTCTAAGGTCATAACCACCACACACCACCACTGTCGCCAGATTTGTGATCAAAAAGAGAAGGAGAGCCAACTTGTATCATCATCAAAGGATCAGAACTTATAAACAAAGGCAATTGATTTGTCTTGCAAAGATTCAAGGCATATACTTTACAAGATAGTGTACATTTGATGTCTTATCATAAATAGTGATTTTTATTGTGAAATTAGAGAATTAAACCTTTAATCTGAGTAGGTTGCATGTTGATACACTCTTGGTCATATACTAGTTACGAAACCATGATCTATGTGTAAAGAATCAAGAATTTATATGGTGTTATATGAAGATCTTGAAGAAAATAAAAGAAATAGGGTTTTTATGAAAGATATGTGATTTGATCCCAAAAACTGTTAATCCTTGTTGATTTAATGATTCTAATACGTTAAAGTTTATGCATATATGTTGGTTTGATGATTAGATTACTTGGTTGGGAGTTTGGGACGTTGAAATGGAAGATTTGGATGTAAAACATAGAGAACCCGTAACTGTTAATGGAAATTCTGGGCAGATACCTGTTCGTTTGATCGATCGACTCAAGAATGTCGATCGATCGATGGATCGATTGATCGACCCCTTTCCGTCGATCGATCGACCCGTTCTGATTTTGTAAAATTGTTCCCTTTTAGGTTTGCCGAATCCCGAGCTTTTAAGAAATTTGTAGTGTGACTTGTAAAAGATTGCGGGACTTGATTGAGGTCAGTAGGATTGTAGTTAGTGCCCGGAATATGTTATACCTTATGGAATTTATTGGGATTTTTAGGGATGCTTACCGAGTGAGGTACGGATGGAAATTACATAAATTGAGAGCGAGTTTGGGTGGATGATGATGTAAGGTTAGGACCAGTAGCAGAGGGACTTTAATTACTGAGATGACCTTAGTGACTAGCGAGAGACTTAGTAGCCTTTTTGGGATAGGTTTAAGTACTCGAAACTATACGACGTGAGATTTATCGGCAAAACATATTATGTATGAGTTGGGATGATAATAGCATACGAATAAGATTGATGGTATAGGTCTGAAAATATACCTTTAATAATGTGATAATTACCTAAGTTGTGTGAATGCTTAGTATATGGACTATTATGTGTATGACATACCTACCATACTTGCTGTTGATACCAAAATTAGTCCGCTGACGTGGATCAATTATATGGAGACACGTGTCACTCTACATGGCACCTACAGACATTTTTGAATAACACCCTGACTTCGAGGAACTCAACCTCCCCGACCAACTATGACGCTCCGAGCAACAAGTATACTCCGAGCAACTCGTACATACCGAGCTACTTAGGCGGTCCGAGCTGCATCTCGCACAGAGCATTAATGACCCGATAATCAACAGATCGAGTGCGCATTAAATGATCATTATTATCATACAGATGTATACGCCTATTGAACAGCTATGTATTACCCTTTCACATGTACAACCTCAGAGCTATAAATACATTGTATCATCCTCATTGTAAGGGGACTCAGAATTTCTTGGTAAAATCTATTATCGAGAATTTCAAAATAGTCAGCAATAACAAAACAGTGGACGTAAGCCATTCCCTTAAGGCTGAACCACTTTAAAAATTCTTTTGTCTTATTTATTTTTATTTGTGATTGAATAATTAGAGATAATATAATTTTTTACATCAACAGATTGGCGCCGTCTGTGGGAAACGACTGAAATTCTCGTTTTTCACCAAAACAATTCATCCTCAATGGCTGATAATCCTGAATCCAGTAATCGAAACACTGGAAACCCCCCGAATCCATCCGCTCCTCCAAATGTCCAAGACCTGGCCGGAATTATGGCTAATTTGGCTCAAGGTCAGACGGCTAGGCAAGAGACTATGCGACAACTAATGCAAACTATCCAAGGTGGAGCGCCGACCCATTCAGGACAGCGAAGTGTTCAAAGAAATACCCCTTTAGTTTCTTCGCGTATTTGGCAGAGCGGTTCATATCGCACTGAAAGATCTGATGATTTTTCTTATCAACCGGGTCGAACTTCGTCAGTACGAGCCACAGATACCGAACAACACATCACTCTCTCTCCAGAAAGGACTAGTGCATTGGAAAGATTAAGTAGGGTCTCTCCTTTTGATCGATTGGGCCCTAGGAAGAATAAAAGTCCTCCTAAGGCTGTGTCGAGAAACTTTTGACGATCAACTGATCTAAAGGAGGGTTCTGCCCAATCACAACCAGCTGCTCGACAAGATAGATCCCAGGAAGCGACTTCAACACGATCAATTGCTCGAACCAATAGGTCCGAGGAGGGAAAGGATGCATGGAAAGGCTCTATTCAAATGTTGGAGGATAGACTAGGGGAAATGGTTAAGGCCAAGAATCCTCTACAAAGAACTTTTGTCCAAGGGACGCCTTTTATACAGGCAATTGTGGATTTTTCCACACCATCGAAGTTCAAAGCACCTGTGGTGACCCCTAAATATGATGGAAAAACTGACCCTATCCTTCACATAGAACAATACCAAGCTGCTGTCGACATCTATGACGTGCCAGACGAGATGAGATGCAGGGCATTTTCGGAAACTCTTACCGGATCTGCACAAATATGGTACAATAATCTTCCTCGGGGAAGATTTCAACTTTCTTTCAATTGGCCGAGCTCTTCATTGGAAATTTCTGTTTTGGAGCAAAACTAGTTAAACGAGTGGCACATTTGTTAAGTGTTAGACAAAAAATAGGTGAGAGCACCAGGAATTACATAACTCGTTTCAATAACGAGAAGCTCGAAGTTATTGATTACGAGAAAAAGACAACAATTACTGCTTTGATGAATGGACTGTTGCCCAATAAATTGTACTATACGTTAGCCAAAGATCCACCCAGAACAATGTTAGAACTAATGGCAAAAGCGGCCAAGATCATGAATGCCGAGGAGGCTATGGCTGCGAAGAAGAACATGGACACCAAAGAGACCAAGGTGGAGGCCGATAAGGCTAAAAAGAAAGAACATAAGAACAATGGTGGTGACAAGCAGTCAAAAACAAAGCCATCATGGGAAGTATTGAAGAAATTTGAAAATTATACTCCTTTGAAAGTAGACATAAACCATGTCCTGAAAGAGATCAAGAACAGCGAGGAACTAAACTGGCCTGAGAAGATGAAGTCAGATCCTGACAAGAGGAATAAGGCCAAATATTGCGAGTTCCATAAAGACCATGGTCACACAACCAAAAATTGCATAACTCTCCAGAATGAAATCGAAGCACTCATCAGACGAGGAAAACTTGCCAAGTATGTTGATCAAAGAAACGAAAGAAAAAGCAGCGACCGAGCAAGACAGAGGTCTAGATCTCCTCGACGATCAGAAGAAAATAAGAAAAGAGATCATGAAGATGATCCATAAGACGACCCTGATCTTCCCAAGAGACCAGGACAGCCAGAACGTGAGGTATTTTCAATTCGTTTTGGATCATTTGAGTGTAACGTTATTACAGGTGGAAATGCAGGAGGTGGGGAACTTACCGCGGAAAGGAAAGCTTACCTCAATGAGGCTCAAGCTTGTTCATACATTCAGCTAATAAATCTAGCTGAGGATGATCGCCCGAGGAAGGTGAACAAAGAAAAACTGGTCATTGGTTTCTCCAAGAACGACCTCGCAGGTGTACTATATCCCCATGATGATCCACTGGTGATCAAAATGAGGATGAATGAAGTAATAATCTCAAGAGTACTGGTGGATAATGGTAGCTCGACGGATATCATGTTCTACTCATGCTTCGATAGTTTAAATCTAAAGTTGTCTCAATTGGAACCTTATCACAGGCCCCTCCTCGGGTTTGCTGGCGAGAAAGTCTTTCCACTTGGGATGATCAAATTGGATATGTTCATCGGTACATGGCCTGCTTGTCGAACAGAAAGAGTACGTTTCGTTGTGATGGATAAGAATGTCCAGTCAGCTTAAAATATCATCATGGGAAGGGTAGGTTTGAAGAAGTTCGAAGCAGTACCATCTACTGTACATCAATGTCTGAAGTTTCCAACCAATTTTGGAGTAGGAATTGTAAAAGGTGACCAAAAAGTTGCTCGGGAATGTTACTACTCATCTGCCGAGCAAGAAGAACTAGAGGAATCTAGGAAAAAGACTACGACCTACCAAGTGGATGAAGGTGCAGAGATTGAAACATTGGATCCTAGAGACGAATCGTAGCTCATAAAAGGTCAGGTGGTGGAAGCTACTAAAAATATCATTTTGGACGACGAGCACCCGGAACGAACAACTCAAATAGGTTCGTCGTTAGATGCCTCACTAAAACAGGAATTGATAGTTTTCCTAAAAAGCATAAAACAAACTTTTGCTTGGAGTCACGAGGATATGCCAGGAATAGACCCAAATTTTTTATGTCGCGAGCTCAATGTGAATAAGAAGATCAAGCCAGTGAAGCAGAGAAGAAAAGTGTTCAGCCCCAAGAAGAATCAAGCCATACAAGAGGAGGTCGAGAAGCTCCAAAAAGCTTGCTTTATTGAAGATGTCAAATATCCAGACTGGTTAGCTAATGTGGTTATGATGAAAAAGAAAAATAATAAATGAAGGATGTGTGTAGACTTCACCGACCTCAACAAGGCTTGCCCAAAGGATCATTTTCCTTTACCCCGAATTGATCAATTAGTGGATGCTACCTCGGGACACGAGTTATTGAGCTTCATGGATGCTTATTCTGGTTACAACCAAATTAAAATGAAACCGGAAGATAGGGAGAGTACCTCTTTCATTACCCCTAGGGGAAGTTATTGTTATAATGTTATGCCTTTTGGTTTGAAAAATGCAGGTGCAACATATCAGTGGCTGATGAACAAGGTGTTTGCAGAACAAATCAGTTACAATATGGAAGTTTATGTTGATGATATGCTGACGAAAAGCAAGAGAGCTGCTGACCATCTAATTGACTTAGGTCAGACCTTTGATCAACTAGATAAATATCAAATGAAGTTAAATCCCACAAAATGTATATTCGGAGTACGAGAAGGCATGTTCCTCGGGTATATTGTCAACCAATGAGGTATTGAAGCAAACCCTGAAAAGATCAAGGTTCTATTGGGTTGCGATCTCCAACGATGAAGAAAGAAGTCCAAAGTCTCACAGGGCGAGTTGCAGAACTTAACAGATTTTTATCACGAGCAACTGATAGATGCCTCCCAATCTTCAAAACACTCCGAAAAACGTTTGAATGGAATGAAGAATGCGAGAAAGCCTTTCAAGAATTGAAGAAATATCTGGGAGCACCTCCACTGTTGTCTAGGCCAGTGATGGAAGAAAGATTGTATTTATATTTTGCAGTGTCGGAGACTGCAGTTAGCTCGGCATTGATAAGAATGGAGGATGGAGTGCAAAAACCGATCTATTACACTAGCAAGGCCTTCCGAGGAGTAGAGATCAGATATCCAAGACTGGAAAAGTTGGCACTAGCATTGATCGAGGCGAGTAGGAGATGAGGCCGTATTTCCAAGCTCATACCATAGTCGTGTATACTGATATGCCATTGAGGCAAGCTCTTCATAAACCAGAAAAATTAGGGAGATTGATGTACTGGGCAGTAGAACTTGGTGAATATGACATAGTTTATGAGCCTAGATCGTTGCTAAAAGGGCAAGCAGTAATAGATTTTATAGCAGAGTTCACCTATCCTGATACCTCCAAGGAGCAAAAGTTGCACACCGACCAACCTGTGGATGTTACAGGATCTTCAAATTTAAATCCCGATCAACTTAAGGTGGTCGGCGAACAAGAAAAGATGGTCGACGAGCAGCAAGAAGTGCTAGAGGAGGATAAAAGGAAGCAACAAATATTCCACCGAGGAACTCTGTCTGATCAAAAATTTGAAGACGAGGTACCTATATGGAATCTATATGTAGATGGATCTTCCTGTACTACAGGTTGTGGAGCAGGGATTGTTTTGAACAACCCGGACAAGGTCGATGTGGAGTATGCTTTGCGCTTCCAGTTCAAGGCTTCTAATAATGAGGCTGAATATGAAGCTATGATTGCAGGTCTTAATTTGGCAAAAACCATGGGGGCAGAGCAAGTTATTGTATTCAGTGACTCGCAGTTGATCGTAAATTAAATACTGGGAGTATATGCAGCCAAAGGAGAATTAATGATCAGGTATCATGCAAAAGCAATGGAGATTTTATCAAGTCTGATGGCAGTGCAGATAATTAGAATACCAAGATTGGAGAATGCCAAAGCAGATGCCTTAGCTCGTTTAGCATCAGCCACACGCACCAAGCTACGAAGAACAATCCCAATTGAAGTCTTAGCTAGTCGGAGCATAGATGAAGATCTGATGATGAACTTTATTACCCTTGATTTAGGACCATCTTGGATGGATCCTATCAGGGCATATATTAAAGAAGGGTATTTGCCAACTGATAAACTCGCAGCCAAGAAACTAAAGTTTAAAGCTGCTCGTTATGTATTGACCAATGGTGTTCTATATAGACGAGGAATTATAGCTGGCTTGCAGAGATGTGTACATCCCGCCGAGGTGAAAGATTTGATCGAGGAAGTCCATGAAGGGTCCTGTGGAGCCCATGTAGCAGGTCGGACACTTCTGCAAAGGATAATGACGCAGGGATCCTATTGGTCGACAATGAGGGTTGATTGCATAGTCTATGCCAAAAAATATGACAAATGTCAACGCTTCTCCACCATCCAAAGAACTCCCCAAGCATTGTTGACACCCATTACTTCCCCTTGGCCATTTGCCATGTGGGGAATTGACTTGGTCGGGCCACTTCCAACGACCAGATGAAGGTTTAAATATCTCGTCGTCGTAGTGGATTACTTTACTAAGTGGGTGGAAGCTGAGCCCCTTATCGATATGACATATGAAAAGGTGTACCAATTTATTTGGAAGAATATCATCTGTAGATATGGTCTTCCTCATGCATTCATCACCGACCATGGAACATAATTTGACAACGAGGAATTCGCTGCATATTATCATCAGTCGAACATATTAAAAACCCACTCTGCACCAGGCCATCCCCAGAGCAATGGGCAAACTGAAGTGACGAACAGAACACTGCTGAATGGCATGAAGAAAAGATTAAATGATGCAAAGGCAAATTGGATCAATGAGTTGCATTCTGTACTATGGGCTTATCGTACTACTCCACGAGCAGCCACAGGAGAATCTCCATATATGCTGGCATTTGGAAGTGAAGCTGTTATACCTGATGAGCTGGGTCTCCCCACACACAGAGTGCTGAATTTTAACTCTCCTATCAGTGACTTAATGAGAAAATTAGATTTGGATATGCTCGAGGAAGTTAGAGAAGAAGCAGCAATCAGAAACACTGCATACCAGCAACGGACAACTCTGTTTTATAACAGGAGAGTAAAGAAATGCGACCTAAAAGAAGGAGACTATGTGCTAAAGAAAGTAATTCAAAAGCACAACAAACTGGAAGCTAACTGGCATGGGCCCTACAGAGTAACAGAGGTTGTTCGACCAGGAACGTATAGAATCGAAACCTTAGAAGGAGAGGAGTTTAAGAATGCATGGAACGCAGAGCATCTGCGCAAATATTATCAGTAATTCAATCTCTATGTAATGCAATTTTCTTCGATATGAATAAAGTTTTGGATATTTCGCCCAATTCTCTCCTTTTGTTGAAAATTTTTCGGAGTATTAGTGCTACACACTACGCATCAATAAATCAACCAACTATAAGTTGGTCGGGAATACAAAATTTCCCAGAAATACCAACTACGGTTGGTTGGGAAGAAAATCCACCAACTATAAGTTGGTCGGGAATAAAAAATTTCCCAGAAATACCAACTACGGTTGGTTGGGAAGAAAATCCACCAACTATAAGTTGGTCGGGAATACAAAATTTCCCAGAAATACCAACTACGGTTGGTTGGGAAGAAAATCTTCCAGCTAAGGTTGGTCGAGAAAGAAAATCTACCATCTAAGGTTGGTCGAGAATAAAAATCTGCCAACTAAGGTTGGTCGGGAACAAAAACCACTAACTCCGGTTGGTCGAAAACAATTGGTTAAATAAATGAAAGTCATTTCAGGTCTTAAAATTAAAAAGATAAAGTTCTTGAAACTTATGGCAGTTTAAGCTACCACCATAGTTGGTCGAGAAATAAAATATCACCAACTCTGCTTGGTCTTCAGATAAATTCAGATAGTCGACAATAAATTTTCACCAACTCTAGTTGATCGACAATTTAAAATAGCACAAAATATCTTTATCTTTTCAACAGATATACATGCACATTCATTAGAAAATGTCTTACAAAATATTTCCAAAGACAATGACAAATTGCATAGAAAACTAGAAGTTTTTCATTAAATCCAAAACAAAATACATTGAGAATGAAATACATAAAAAATTGTTACATCAAGAATCCTATTCTATTGGTTTCTTCCCCTCTGCCTTTGAAATAGGTTCTTCACCAGCGGGAGGATCGTCTAAGGCATAGAGGGAATTGATGAAATTTATATCTTTGAGCATCCCGATATTCATTACTGAGGGACGATCAAGTAGGTGTTCAGGGCGAGATATCTCGAAATTGGAATGAAGACTGTAGTCATCGAGATACTTTGAAATCAGACATTGAGGAATGGCCCGAGCAGGAATCCAGCTCATATCCAGTTTGAAAGGTGGCACCAGCAAATCGAGAAACCCAGGGTCATAGTAATCCCACAAATAGTGACCCTGTTCCAACTGCAGCACGCCCAAGGAATTCAGCCATCCTTGCTTGTAACCCACATTATTTGCATTTTGGATCCGATCATCTAGATTGTAGAGGGCTTCATTACAACCAGCCATCCAGAACTCCCTGGGCTGCTTGTAGAATTGATAGGTTAACCTCTCCAGTTGCTCGTGGAGGTTCTTCGTTAAAAGCTCTTTACTCTCCAAGGCAAACTTTTGTGCAGAGAGCTGCTCGTCCAGATTCAAAATCTTCTTGGACGTCTCAGCTAGTACTTGATTCTTTGTCACCAACTGGAATGCTTGATTCTCCAAGGCTGCCTGCGTTCTAGCTTCTTCAATAGTAACTCGAACAGCCCTTGCTCGTCCGCGAGCAGAGGTAGAAGGACCAACTCTCTTCAAGATTTCCAATTCGTCTCTCAGATTGGCATTTTCAACCTCCAAGAAAGAAAAACCTTCATCGTTGACAGGAACCAAAGCGTTCGAGGAAGACGCTGCAGATTTCAACTGAGATATCTCTCATCGCATGTTATTATTTTTCTGCTCCAGCAACTTTGCGATCTGCCTGTTCTCTTCAACCTCGATCTTCAGAGTTCTCTCCTTCATGTCATAGGTTGCAATCAATCTATCATACCCTTCATTAGCACTTTGTTACTGATACTTATTTTCATATCCCTGGTGCAAAAGGGCTGAAGATTCTTTGTATTGTTGTTGAAGCTCCTCGAGAGTGCCCTGGAGGTCTTCAATCATCTAATAATATGATACATTATTAGCCACTTATCGGTCGAGCAGACACTTTAAATACTGGTAGGCTTCAACTGCTCGCTCTGAAGCATCTGGACCGAGAATATCAATGATTTGAGCTTCAGTCATATCTGTATGACCAGCTTTGAAGTATTCATTGCATTGTCTCAACAATTTTGTATCATGAGCTGATAACAATTCCATTATGGCCATAAACTAGTAAAAGGAAGAGATAGCAAGAATCAATAAGAGTGCAAACAGAGCAAGAAGAAGAGAATCAACGGTATGAACAATCAAAATTTCAAATTTTATTGCATCATAAAAGAGAAGTACATAGTTCAGAGTTACATTTGACAAAAATAAGTAAAGAGAAAAAGTTTGAACAACGCTACACCTTCTTCTTGTCTCCTAAAACTTTCTAGGGAAGCTGGGACGAGGAGGTAGGTTGCTCGGATGGCATAGAAGGTTGTTCGGTGGGTGCTGGAAGCTGCTCGACTGAAATGTTGGTTGATTGAAGCTGCTCGATAGGAGTAATAGTTGGTTGGGGTTGTTCATAGCGAAGTTCAATAGTAGGGACCTGATCCCCAACCACCATAGAAGATTCCTCGGAGGCATCTTCGTCCTCTTCTTCTTCCCCGGGAGTAGGAGGGGGCATGAATGTGTCGCTGAAATAGGTCGGAGTTCTCATCGACATTCATCTCTTTCAGAGCAGCCACCCAACCATCCCTGAAATATTTAAGGTTGTCATACTCCATTTGTGAGACCATGCCAGCCAAACCCTTATTCCAACCTTTGTCCCAGCCAGCACTAAAGGACTTTTTCACAACCAATTTCCTTTTCACCTTCTCCGAGGAAAGTTTCTCAGATAGAAGTTCCTCGGCAGCTTTCAATTTCTTTTCTGCCTTTTCCTTCTGACGACCAGCGTCACGAAGTCTACTTAGCTCTTCCTCAGCAGATTTGAGCTTATTTTCAAACTCTCCAGCATGTTGGAGCTTCCCCTCGAGCTCTTTGTTCTTCTCCTCCAAGTCTTTTATTTTTTTCTCCAACCCCTTAGAGACTTCAACAGCCTGATCCCTCTCCTGCTCGGTGGAATTAAGCTGCTTCTCCCAAGCAGCTTTATCATCAACATACTTTTGACGAGAATCCTTTAAAGACTGCGTCAGACCTACAAAAGCCTCCTCTACACCACCCGAGGAGATGGACGACTTGATGGCTTCGTCCTTCTTCAGAATAGTATTAAAACAAGTTACTAACTGGAAAAAGAAAATAACTGCAAGTCAGTGCAAGGACATAACATTGAAAAATGAAAGTTTAGATTAGTAATACTTACTGAGGCAATGTGTTGAGCTGCCAAGGTGGTAACCCTATCCCGAGAAATATTTTCTTCAATACTTTGGATCTCGGGGATGATCCAAGACTTCACCGAGCTCATGGCAGAGCTCGGAGCAACGAAAGTGGGAACACCACTTCCAGTAGTTAGAGGCTGAGAGATAGATTCAGCCAAATTGATCGAGGAGTTTTTCTTCAATTTCCTCGTGGGAGCAGGAACATTCTCGACCAAGGATGTCGTCTTGGTCGGTGATATAACTACAACCTCGCTTGGAGAGAAAATAGCTACAATCTTGCCTGGAGCCACAGGAGGCTTCTCTGCAACCTTCTTAGTAGCAGCGGGAGGAGGTGCATCAAGTTGTCTTGCCCCTTCTTCTGGGACATCCTGCTTGCTTTTCTTTGCCTCTCCAGCAACAGAGGCAGATTTCTCGAAGAGGGAGGGAGCTCTTCTTCTCTTTATTCTGTCACTAAGAGGAATATGTGACTCAGGAGAAGAACCTTCAGAAGCTGGTACTGGTTCTGTCACTTATCACCGGACGAGCAGTAAAAGACGAGGTGTAACTCTTGTACTGCAACAAGTATGAAGCTGATCTGATGTGTTCGTCGACAACAGTTTGATGCAAACCCCAGATAAGTTTCAGATGCTTTAAATTAACTTCTGTCTCTTTTGGAGACCTTCTTTTGCTGTCAACTACAAATAAATAAAAATTAAAATATCGGTGATACATTTTATCAAACACAAAGAAAGCATAATTTCAAAAATAAAATGAAATAAAAACAACCTATCCCATTGCCATAGGGAGGGCATCTAGGACCCTGATACACATCATTTCCAATTAGCGGAGCATGTTGCCAATTTTTCATAACAACACCATGCTCGAAGTAATCCCTGTTGGCATCTGGGAGATTGACGACTAAAGTCCTATTTAAAAACCTAGTTTTCAAGTAAAAAGTACTGTCACTGACAACCCATCTATAGCAAAACATAATTTCTGGAATTCCTATACGAGTTCCATGAATTTGATTTAACCTATGGACTCCATTAACTATTCTCCATGTATTGGGGGCTATTTTTGCAGGAACCACGTCAAAATATTGACAGAATTCTAGACACAAGGGGTTTGGGGGAAAAGAAAAGCCACATTCAGCTACAAAGAGACTGGGGAACCAATGTCCCTCGGCCGAACGAAAATAATCTGAAGGTTCAGAAAGTTCTTCCAAAACGACCCATGAAGGAATAGAGAAATCAGAACGAAATTTATTAAGCGACTCAATAAGGTAAACCATGATGAATAAAAGAAATAAAAAAGAAAGAAGGAGATCTTACAGAAAAAGGATGGATCAGTTGACAACGAACGATGGAAGGAATGAACGCACAAGATAGAGAGGAAATGGAGAACTCAAAGATATAAATTTGAAAAAGTAAAAGACGATAGGATTTTCTGCAACGCTTAAATACCTCACCTTGGGAATGGGTAAAAATAATTATTACAAAGAAAGACGTTTGCGCTACCGGCGGCTAAAAAGACAAAAAAGGGCACGGAGACCAAAGCAGTTAGAAAAATTCGAAGAGTCTGATTCTATGAATTCGAAAGGAAAAATAAATATAAGGAAAACACCCCTAAAATTTAGGATGGCCATTTAATCCCGCCATATTTCGAGAAGAATGTTCCACACTCCTCAACCTCGAACTGTGAAACATTGGGGGCTTCTGTTGATACCAAAATTAGTCCGCTGACGTGGATCAATTATATGGAGACACGTGTCACTCTACATGGCACCTACAAATATTTTTGAATAACACCCTGACTTCGAGGAACTCAACCTCCCCGACCAACTATGACGCTCCGAGCAGCAAGTATACTCCGAGCAACTCGTACATACCGAGCTACTTAGGCGGTCCGAGCAGCATCTCGCACAGAGCATTAATGACTAGATAATCAACAGATCGAATGCACATTAAATGCTCATTATTATCATACAGATGTATACGCCTATTGAACAGCTATGTATTACCCTTTCACATGTACAACCTAAGAGCTATAAATACATTGTATCATCCTCATTGTAAAGGGACTCGAAATTTCTTGGTAAAATCTGTTATCGAGAATTCCCAAATAGTCAGCAATAACAAAATAGTGGACGTAAGCCATTCTCTTAAGGTTGAACCACTTTAAAAATTCTTTTGTCTTATTTATTTTTATCTGTGATTGAATAATTAGAGATAATCTAATTTTTTACATCAACACTTGCTATCACGGGAGTTTGGATTTCGAAAAAGGACCATTTGATCTTTGTGTGCCTACGGGGGGATTTAGATTAGTACCTTAAGGACATAGGACTATGAATGACTTATTTGTGAGTTGATAAGTCAACTGACCATGGGAGCGTAGGTATGTGCATGACTTGTGGGTATGTGAACTATGTTCGCCTCCAATATTTGTGATTTTGTTTATTGAAACGGTTCCTGAGTGATTCGAAACGCGTAGTCCTTATGTACGTGATGTACCGGGATTCAATAGCAGAGTATGCGTGCACCGTAGCTTAGCCTAGGGGTTCCACATATGTATATATGTAATGGGTGACTTATATATGTACTTGTGACTGATTCACTACTACTTAATAGATGCGAGTAATTAAGGAATTTAATTGAGTCAAGAACATTGTAGACTTAACTAATACTTGAGCTAAGTAATCTGATTATTGATTGTTGAGTTACGAATATATTTTATTTAAATAATATGGGTGGCATCTAAAGTAAGAACCGTTTGGATAGGGGTCGAATAGACTAGACAGGTAGTGGTATAACTAGGTGGTAATTAAAAAATACGTTAGGGGTGCACAATAGTTGAGGGGTGAGGATCTCAAGTGAGGGCACGTGACTAACATGTTTAATATATGTGTTGTTTAATATTGTAATTTAAACACTTGATGCTTTTAAAATATTTGCACCTCGGGCTCTGACCCGTTTGCTTCCAAATCTATTTTTCTTGTAAAACCTTTTACGTTCCCAGCCACAGGACGCCAAGCTTAGGAGTTTCATTCTATTGGCGTGTTGTAGCTGCTGTGGAAGTTACAGGATCTCATTACTAGACGCCTCCACACCTATCCTTGCTCCTGTTGGGAGACATTTATTCCAGTTAGGGCCTGTTACCCATTCTATTCAGTGACAACGATTTTAGACTTTCGGTTATTTCAGTTTGGGATTTATTTATTTCATTCAGACATTTGTATTGGGACTATTTACATTGCTATTATTATTGGAATGTTTACTCCAGATATCCGTTATTCATTCTGTTGATTATCTTATGAGATTGTTTATATGACGGTTGGATGATGATTTAGATTATTTTGTTGTTGGTTAAATTAAAACTTTAAAACTTGACACTTCACTATTTTAAATATTAGGGAGTTAGTAATTAATTAAATATTTTCGACAGTGATGCTATGAACTGAACCAACTTGACATTTTATATTAATTTAAATAAAAGAGTAGCTACCCGATATTTAATTAGTCGAGGTGTCACATCCAGGGACTCTCGTTCGAACGACCAGGGTAGGTCTTCGAACGAGAATTCCAAACTGGCCCTGTTCTTCCCCAAAATCGTTTTTCCCAACTTTTCAACTTCTAATTTCAACCTAAAACTCAACCAAATTCAAATTACATGTTTCTAAACTATTTCTAATCACAATAGGGCCTTACTAACACGAATTAGAGTACAAATCCTTATATGTATTCAAAGGAAATCCAACAATTTCTTCAATCTCTAAAAATTCTCATATAATGAACCCAACAAATTATTATTATTCCAAACCCTTAATTTAATTCGTTTTTAGAACATAAACCTTCAGATTTAACAATCTACAAAAGGGCAAATCCTCTACATGTATACCCATCTCCAATTTCTAAAATTTCTTTTATGATTAACCTAAACAAACCCAAATTTCATTGTAAATTATTTATCTCATCAAATAGAGTTTAACAAGAACAATTTATGCTAAAAGGATAGCAAGATAAACACTTGCCTTGGAATGGATTTCTGATTCTCTGATTGAATTTGGTATGTGGTTGATCCTCTCGTCGCGATCTACACTTTGGTGTAACTATTTATGAGAAATCTCTAACTTTTGGCTTTGTTCTCCAATGGGTCTACTTCCTCCTTGGTTCTTCCTCTCTTTCTCATGTAGGTTGCAACTGACATACCACTAACCCTCTATGTTCCTATTTTCGTCCATTTAATTACTAAGAAATTCTAAAAGACTAAAATAACCCTCCGGGGTGTCATTTTGGCCCAAAATGCCCTGGACTCCAACTATAACACCCGAGTAGTATTTTTTGACCATTTCGACCCTTCCGGACACGCTGGAACACTCAAAATGGTCATTCGAGTTATATACAAATATTTTACCTTTTTAACCCCCCAATATATAATAGTGACGCGACTCATACGCGCGTCCCAAATAATTATATTTTAATTACCATGTATCTCGTCTCCGGCCATATTCTTATTTTCAAAATAATATTACGTTACTCACTACGTAATTTTCAACATAATTGTAATTTGACATGATTATTTTCGATAACTACCAACTCCCGTCACGCTAGCAATTATTACCCTTAGAATCATATTAATTATAAATTAAATTTTCTCCCTTTATATTAATTAATCCAAATTTCCATAATTTCATAATAAAATAAATACGCATAAAAATACGGGGTATTACACAAAGCTGCATTGTGCTTAGGGGTGTAAACGGATATTTGAAAATTCGAATCCATCCAATATTTGAGTCCAAATTTTGCGGATATTTATCCAAAAAATATATATGGATAGCATGTTAAAATATCCAAAAAAATGGATAGAAATACGGATAGTATGTGTATCCGACACAGGTGATCCGTATTCGAGGCGAAATATCCATATTTATGGATATTCGTATCCGTATTGTATTTAATACTAATTTATCATTAATATTAGTTATATATAATTATTATTTATAATATTTATTATGTGTAGTGTAAACTATAAATATATTATATCAAAATGTTAATCATCACTTTTCACTCATTTAAAAAAAAATAAAGGAATAATACTTTTAAAAAAATCAAAAGAGAGTGAATGGCTTGATAGAAAAAAGAAAATAATGGAAAGAACAAAAAGTGGGTAAAGTGGAAAAAACAAACTCGAACAAAACATCTGACCTAAAACCATTCTCTTTGATTTTACCTGTTTTCTCATTCCCCCTCATTTTTGGTGCACACCCTCTTCTTCATAACCTTCCTTCTACTAGTAACTTGATAAGATCCTCCCCCCTCTCTCTCTCACCCCCTCACCACACATGCACCAACAACATAGACACACACATACGTGCACACAAGAACACAACACACACACATATAACAATAACACACAGATATACACACACACAACAATAACAACAACAACACACATGCACATAGACCCACACAACAACTATTAAGGAAAATTTGTTAATTCTAATTTATAATTGTTGATTATGAAATGGTAGAACAATTCGTTGATTATAAATTGTTGATTCTAAACAGTTAGGGTTTGATATTTTTTTTACAATAGTATTGATATTACATGTTAAAAGAGGCAAGTCAATTGCAATGGATAAGCAATTTAAGCGGATATGGATATTATCTGAATTCGGATAATCCGAGAGGATATGGATATAGATAGTTGTTTTTACTATCCGTGTGGATACGGATACAGATAGTGTATCTCGATAGCGGATACGAATATGTATAGCATGATATTCGCTCTGTATCCGTTCATTTACCACCTTTAATTGTGTTGTAATTTGGTACTTGGCATACATGAGACGACACCTCTTATCCTCCCCTTAAGGTCCCTCCCAAACACCTTGGTTAGGGCATCTGATTAAATGTCATAGGGCCTGCACCTAGACTGACAACTGGACACGCCCTCTATCATTTCCTGTAACATAATATTATATCTAGGACTATGATTTTAAGAATAACAATAACATTAATAATATTATAACGTGTATATATATGATAACTGAATTCAAACTCATCAAAGTCAGAGCCAGTTTGTCTGGGAATTTATTAGTCAAAATTTTCCATTAGGCATGCAAGTACAAGTTGACCCGATTAGCATCTTTACCTTATTCCATAATCCCGTTGGTTCATTTCGCCCATTCACCCTTAAGATCACCATAAGATTTTGCCCTGAGTTTGTGGACATCAATTTTTTTTACCTGTTCAGTTTATGTCTTTCCCTCTCATTCAGTTTTCCCTCCCTGGCCTTATTCTCCAAGAAGTCGCTCCATTGGTCAGTGGGCATTTCAATATTTTGGGAACGTTGCCTTTCAACCCAAAAATATCAGAACTCGTTGCCTCCTTTGGGAAAAAATTCTTCTGAAGGTTCTTTCGATAGGTTTTCAAAGCATCAGCTACTTTGGAAATAATCTTTGATTTCAAATCGATTAGGAATGAAAATGTTTATTGGTTGCTCCCAAACGTCTTTCTCTAAGGTAGGATCAACATTCTTCGAGTTGCATACCCCTTCGACACCCACAGTCATCTTTTCGGGAGACAGACAACGGTTTTTAAAAAGTTTAACATCGCCTTTATCACCGGTTGGATTATCCTCACCAATGGAGAACCCAGTGTACTTCTTAGGGTTAACTTAGGATCTTCCAGCAGCATCAAACGGGGGTGTTGGATTACTAGGGTTTCTTAAGTTTGATGACTAGGCGCTGGAGTAGAAGAAGTCTCCATCGGAGTAGAGTAGTAATAACCCAAATGAGATGAGCATTGAGGTTGGGGTGTAGGAGGGCGCCCAATTGGCGGTGTTCCGCTATTTGGTTGATTATTGTCGTTTCTATTCGACATATCCTATAATAAAAAAATAACAACGTATGTAGGAAAGTACGGTTACTATATATATGTTTATACCTTTTCAACAACTTTTAAAACATGCTCGATGTGTCTGATTTCCATCCAATCAATATTAATTTTTAAAAATCTATGAAATTTTGCATGCGACCAACTGGCCGGAAGCGTGTTTATGATTGACGTATAAATGTTCGTGATATGAACTTGAAATCCATCATTCTTCAACTTATTTGCAAGCTCATTTTTAATATGCATATGTCACGAGACGTCACAATCTGTGTGAATGCTTTCTTTACATAATTGTATCCACAAAGGATGAATATTTTTTTCAGCCTTTTCTAACAGTGTCACCAACGTCAGTGCCCTGTCGGGATTATACAAGAGAAAATATATTCTCTACTGTCTTATCCCTGTATTCTAGCAAGGAAAACAACATACGATCGAATAGGTAGTCTTATGAGAGATCAACTCCACTATATGTAAGGTAATTAAACTGTTCAATTTCCTATTACCACACTTGTAAATAGGAATTCCCTCTATATGACATGCGCTAATGAAAGATGTTTTAGTGCGGTCAAATCGCATCGTCTCGTACTTTTATTTTCAGTAATTATTATCGTGACTTGTTTTTCCTGAGAAAATATATAGAAAGGTGTGAATATAAGTCGCAGAGGTAATGACTCTAATTAATCCTAAAAATGATAGTTTTTCATCCGATCAATAGGACACAACAAGTCCAATTTAAGTTCATTTTAATTTAATTAAACCTAAAATTACTATTTGTCCACCAACTGAGCAAGCCCTTCTATCAATTTGAGTTCACCCAAACAACAACCATTTAAGGAAGAGGTGGACACAGCCACAACAATTTAATTAAATGACTATATCCTAAACATTTAATGTATATATGTGTGCATGTGTGTAATCATTAAGATAGAGTAATCATTCAGACAAATAATTAGTTAAAGGTTTATTATGAAGAAATAATAGAGTGAGCATTTTATGTATACATCATCCGTATCAAACCATTATCATTCAACACAAGCCACAACAACCATTAACCCAATAATCTAACACAAGTTTATACCGCACTCCTTCTAAATTATATACTTGATTGATTTCCTAGAACATCATTATAGAACATGAGATTTCATAAGCAATTCTACATCAAGAGTTTCATATACTATTTCTAATAATAAATAAGACCATATTTCAATATAGAATGTGTGAGAATAATCAAACATACATGCACATACATAAACACACCTTGACATAACATTTCCAAATGAAAATCCATCCAAACCTCCAAATGTGGTATTCAAGACTCATATAAACCCCTTGTTACGGATGTTGCCCACTTGTACTAATCAAACAAGGCTAAACATGATGAATTGCCCATTTAGACCAAAATCTTAAAAACTACGATCTTCAATGACAACATACCCCCACTGTAAGGATTAAAATATATAATTAAAAATTATTCATCACGTTAAAAAATTATTTAAAGGCCTAATATTGCAAAAAAATTACCTTCTTTAACTAAGCTAAAATATTTTTCTTCGAAGGCCTTATATTGCTAAACAATGAGTTGCGTGGAAAAATACTACATTAAATGTTATTAATAAAAAATTCAATAGTAATTTCATAACAACACGCAATAAAATGGAGAAATTTATCCCAAAATCATTAATCAAACTTGAATAACACACCATGAACAACAACAAAAATCATTAATCAATATATATATATATATATTGTCATGTAACATCTTTATATATTTTCATATTTATTTATGTTAATTACTTACATGCTCAAATGATATTTAAATTATTTTTAGGAGTTTGTATATTTTAATATTGTGACTTGATCAACTCTAGTATCATAACACACCGTTGTTAAAGAGAAATGAGAGTTTGAGTGGTTTGAGGTGAGAAAAATGAAGTGAGACCAATAAAAAGTTTAACACAAACTATTTAGGGAAAAACTATTTAGCCCGCCCAGAAATCGCATGACCCTTTTTTTGTTATTCTTTTGTTTTTAGCAATTAATATAAAAATAGTTTTTATATTAAAAAAAAAGTTTTCTTTTTTATTTTTATAAGTTTCTTATTCTTATGTTTTTAATAATTAATATAAATATAGTTTTTTATATTAAAAAAATAGTTTTTCAATTAGTATAAAAAAAATTGTTTTTTTTAAGTAAACATTTTTTATTAAAATTAAAAAAATATTATTTCATAAATAAAAAAAAATATGTTTTTTGATATGATATCGCGATTGATTAGTGTCGTTGGCGCGGACCCACATTTCAGGATCAAAATCATTTGTTGAATACTGGTCCGCGCCAGCGGTACTAATTAATCGCGAATCTAAGATATCAAATTAAACAGATTTTTTTTATTAAAATTAAAAAAATATTTTTTCAAATATTGTTTTTAATTAATAAAAAAACTGTTTAATATTGATAAAAAAATATTGTTTAAGTTTAATAGAAAAACTGTTTTTTTATATTAATAAAAAAACTGTTTTTTTTTATATAAAAAAAACTCAAAAGAATAAGAAACTTAAAAGAAGAAAAAAAAAAGAAAAGAAGAAGAAGAAGACAAATGTGGTCGCTGGGCTGTTGCCAAATGCGGTTCATCTAGAACCGCTCAACTATTTATACCATAAGGTTGTTTTTATCAATGACATATTATTTTGTGTGGTAAAAGTAGAAAGCCACTTTAAAAACACAAAAAACATAAAAACATGTATCATGTGTCACAAACGTGTATATGTCTACTAGGCCTGTCAACGGGTCGGGTTTAGGGAGATCCAGATTCGTGTAATCGGGTCTTCATCGGGTTCGGGTGCGGGTCCGGGTCTTCATCGGGTCTACAATATTGGATCCAGACCCGGATCCGTTCGGGTCTTCGGGTCTCGAGTTCGGGTCCGGGTCTGGTTAAATATGTACATTTATTTTATATTTATTTTATTTTATCTCCCTTCTTTATTATTTAATCTTAAATTAAAATATTTTGTAATGTATTGTAGAATATTATTAGTATAAATAAAACATATATTACTTATATTTATTATATACATAAATATATATTTTTTATATATAATACTTACATGTTATATTGATAAGATATATTTATAAATATATATAAATTTATAGTATATATGTATATATATATAAAATAATAATGTACAATTCGGGTCGGATCTTCGGGTCCGGCTCTTGTATGAGATCCAGACCCTACCCGTTTAATAAACGGGTATTCGGGTCTTCGGATCTCGGGTCCAAAAAAATATTCTCAGATCTTATTATACGGATCGGGTTCGGATCGGGTCCGAATCTAGACCTGACCCATTGACAGGCCTAATGTCAACCGTTATCCCCTTTTTTTAGCAACCACCTTATGTATAATCATCATTATTATAAGTTGTAAAAGTGAATAATTTATAATTAAAATAAAACAAAGTGGTTTATGAAAAAGCACATTTTATTGAAAGAGGGGTGTTGCGAGAATCGAACTCGAGACCTCGCATACCCGAAGCGAGAATCACGTCTTGGTAAAATAAATTTAGTATTTTGGTGTGGGGATTAAAACGATAACAAGTAGGTTTTGAGTAAGCCCTTTTCAATTTAAAATTTAGAAGAGAAGAGAAGAGAAGAGGACAAGGACAACGGCATAGGAGGTGGTTGGGGTAAATCTGGAGAGTAATTAGGTGTAGGCAATGGATGAGTCGAGCAATAATGTAAGGGGTCCATTGGTTTTATTTGAGTGAAAGATGGATTGCATGTTTAATGTAATGTGATTATGATCAAGCGCAGGGGCAGGGGCAGAGCGCTGGAATTGACAACACCTTCAGAAGGAAATTCGACAGAGAAGAATACTTGGAACGTGCTCGTGTGCGAGAAGAAAAGGTACTCTGCTCTACTACTACTACTACTACTATTCGTTGTTATGTTTTAGGTATCATCCATCTTATTTCTTAATTCAGTTTCCTTTCCTTGTCACTTAGGAGTCGGAGGCCCGCTCTAAGACCAAATGTAAGTCAATTTATATACATATATTAGGATCACTCATTGGACACATTCTGTATAATTCAATTTTTATTATAGCCAGAGGCCCACCGGTGCAGAGGAAAGCCTTGAAGCACAGGGATTATGAAGTGGACCTTGAATCTCGATTGGGGAAGACTCAGGTTACCCACTTCATCCTTCATTTTTAAGGGCATTAGTTAATAAACCATTTGAAAATCTATTTATATATCATGGTTCAACCGCGAATCTTGTTGGTATCTTAAACCGATAAACTTTTCAATGAATGAATAATTAGTCCTAACCATACAATTATACTTATGAATTTACATACAATTACACTTATTAATGTAGATACATTATTAAGTGTAACTCTTTTTCTGTGTAATTGTATCCACATTAATAATTGTAACACACGTAGGCTTATTAAAATAGCTTGTTCTTATCGTTAATTTCTAAACAGTCTAAGGACTTATCACCATGTTTCCCTAATTTTTATTTCTACTTAGTTTTCGATGCTCGGGCTTTGGCTTTCTTTGGGAAAATGTCATGCCAATAATGATTTGGATGACCAATTTCCAATTAAAATTGCAATTGAGACAAAAACTGGGGAGGAACCAAACAAGAAGAGAATTAAAGAAAGAGATGAGAAATAATTAAGAGAGAGAATTGAAAGATTTCTATTTATTTCCTGGATGAATTTTACATCTGCTAAATATCGCTATTTATACACTTTTTATATCTTTTAACTACTAACTAACACAACTAATCAGATTATAACAACTGTCTAATACTAATTAACTAACATATTTTATTGTTATGACTTATACGATTCCGTTTACACTTGGGCCTTGTTTGATGTGCCGTATAAGAGGTTCGTATTGGATAAAATTATCCTATCCAATGTTTGGGGTAATTTAGAATGGGATATGAGATGTAATAAGTTATCCAAAGTGCGCTCCTTATCCCACAAGGAGTGGGGTAAAAAAATCCTACCTCCAAGTAGTGGCGGATCCAGGATTACATTTCAACCGGGGCAAAATCGGTTCAAAATTACATATGCGAAAGTTTCGAGTGTTGTCGGGAGTTCAGGGGCGGGATCTCCCGAGGCGATTTTTTTTGCGTTATTTCTAATTTTAAACAAATTATAACTTTATAATGCTCAAACAATTACTCTCAATCATTATTAACATTATCTAATTAATTTCTTCAGAACTTCCTATTTAAAAAATACCACATATTTCAGACTACATATACCACAATATATTCAAATGAATCAAATACCAAAAAGTCCCTCAAACAATTTTTAATACATATTTAGTCAATATTTTATTTTGTACCAGTGGCATGGTAAAACCCTTTTTGGTACAAAATAAAAAGGTTTGGACTAATAGTGTATTAAAAAAAGTTCGAGGGATTATTTGGTATATGCCCCTATTTAAATTGAACATTGAACAACTTCAAATTAAACTACACATATCTACAAAAAATTAAATTGAACAACTACACATACAAAAAATTAAACTACATAACTCCACATATATAAAATTTCTACCACATACAAAAAATATATAAATACATAAAAATAATACCTGAAGAACCGTATATATATATATATATATATATTTATTCATTTATTTTTGAAAAGTTCAACCGGCCCCCCCCCCCCCCCCCCTTGGGCCTTATGTGGCTCCGCCACTGCCTCCAAGCTCGTATAAAATTATGCGGTGTCAAAATTTGATTGAAAATTACTACTCTACCCTTATTAAGTTATAAAAAAAACTCGCCTAACTTGCACTATCTCAAGTATTAGATAGCAGCCGACGGTCCCTTTGATTCACATAACTCACCATTCATATTTTTCATCACGGTAGGTAACCTCCTCATTTTTTATTTTTATTTTTTTCAATTTTTTTCTATTTGTTGCTTTATCACGAACTACTATTTTGGTTTAAATCGATGCAAATATTATGTTAACTCACCTACTAGACAAGTTGAAAGTTATGTGTTGTTAATTCACCGCTAATATTTTGTTACACATATTTTTTTAATGTATTATTAACCTATATGCTAGACAAGTTGGAATTATAAATACAAATACAAATACATATTTTCATCTCATAATATTATTTTTTTAACATCCCACGTGGAATTAAATATTATGTTATTGAGTTAAAATATGTGATAACAATATATTTTTGTATTTTTTGATTATTAAATACAAAAGAAGGGTATTTTTGGAAAACTGGAGATAAATTAATCCTATCCGGAGCATTTCAAACACATGACTGTATTATTATATCCCATCCCGTCTTCTTATTCGTTACTGTTTCAAACGCAGTATTGGAATAAACCTTATACGGTCCATCCTTATCCTATCCAATCCGACTCTTATCCTATCCTATTCGGATCCCTTATACGGCGTATCAAACGAGGCCTTAGGGTCCGTTTGACGACCCAATTCCAAGGCTTGAAATTGGAATTGGAAGGCTAATTTCAATTCCGTGGAATTAAAATTGGCCTTCGAATTCCATTTCCATGGCTTGGAATTGGGTTGCCAAACGGACTATTAGTTCCTATATGATACAACACAAAACACTATTACCCAACTAATACAGCTGACACTATCCTGACAATAGCCCTCCCATCAAATGATCCTTGTCCTCAAGGATCAAAGTCTGGAAAGCGCTCTCATACTCCTCCCATACTCCTCCCAAGTAGGGGTAGTAGGTTGAGGGCTAGCCCACTGAATCAACAGCCGTGTAATTGCGCGGTTTCCTTTGCCTACTGTTCTTCCATCCAAAATTTTCAATGGTGAGAGATCTTTGGGAGTTGTGGTTCCAGTACGACTTTATCTCCCAACTTTTTCTTTAACATCGAGACATGAAAGGTAGGATGTATAGTACAGTCAAGAGGTAACTTTAGTCAGTAGGCCACCAAACCAATCTTTTCAAGTATTTCAAAAGGACCATAGAAATGAGGGACTAGCTTAGCGTCTCTCCTCATTGATACAGAAGTCTGTCTGTAAGGCTGCAAATTGAGATACACCCAATCTCTCAAGTTAAAGACTTTTTCTGTCTTATGCATAGTGTTTCATACGCTGTTGAGTTTGTTGTAGCCTATCTTGTAGGGTCTGCATCATCACTCTCCTTTCCTCTAAAAATGCATAGAGATCTGGATTGCGTTGGTATAGTTGTTGGGGGATGGATAGGTGAGGTGGAGGGCAGCCATATAAGGCTTGAAAAGGTGTAGTTTGGATGGCTGAGTGGTGTTGTACTACCATTCAACAAGGGAGAGCCACTTGGACTAATTTTTTGGTTTATCCCCGGACATACAATATAGATAACTCTCCAAACACTGGTTCAATCTCTCAATTTGACCATCTGTTTGGGGATGGTAAGAAGTAAAGTAATGTAATTGAGTCCCCATCAACTTGAATAAATGGGACCAGAAGTGGCAAGGAATATTGAATCTCTATCCGAAACAATAGTGGTGGGCAACCCATGGAGTTTGTGGATGGAATCAAAGAAGTGTTGGTCTATGGTTTTGGCAGATAAAGGGTGAGAATGGGGAATAAAGTGGCCATAATTAGTGAGTCTATCGATGACTACAAAAATGGATTCATATGAACTAGATTTGAGCAGACCTTATGAAATCTATAGAAATGTTGGTCCAAGGTTGGATGGGTATAGGTAGAGGTTGGAGTAAGCCTGGGTAGGGTAGGTGTTCACCTTTATTTCTTTGACAAATATCACATTCACCCACAACAGTGGTGGTTAATTGTTTAAGCCTCGGCCAAAAGAAAAATTGTCCCACTCTTTTGATTGTGACCTTTGTACAGAAATGCCCCCTGAACCAGATGTATGTAACCATTGAATGATCCTGTTCTTAGCTCCCCTTGATCTGTTACATACAACTTGCCTTTATATCTCAAAATACCACTGTGATAAGAATATCCTGGTACATCATCAGAATTGTTCAACACCTGAACCAATAGTTGTTGTGCTAGGGTATCACCTTCCAAGCTCTTATTACTTTCTTTAAACCATGATGATTGGATAGTGTTGAGTAGGGGTAAAAATGAGCCGAGCCGAGCCCAGCCGAATATTATGTTACTCAAGCTCAACTCGCTAATATTATAAATGAATTATGCTCAAGCACAAGCTCAAGCTCGGATGTAATTTTAGTGATGTTGCTTAAGATCGGTACGTGTGTCCAAGATCGGCTTGTTTAAGTTCGTTTTATACAACTGAGCTCGATCACGAGCAAAGCTCGCATCTCAGATTCACATTTGGTTCATAATTTTAACACGCATTTGGTTTATAATATTAACACAAAGTTCCTTTCACTGTCATTTGTATTGACTATATAGTAAAAAGTTTCACGAGTCAGATTACTTTAACTGTCATATTATACAGTTTGTAGACAATGTGTCAGTGCATCAGACTCTCATTTGTTAAGTTCTAGACAAGTATCAACATATAACCACATAGCCACTGACATGAGCAGGATAGCAATTAAAGATAAGTACAACCCATTGCATCAACACAGTTGTGTAACCTATTAACCAAATAAGCAATTAATCAAATTTTAATTAAGCATCAATTAAACATACGTTGTGTAACCTATTAACCAATTTTATCTTGCCCTAGGTGATTTGCAAGATCAATCACACAATGCCACGTCGTATGTGGAAACCCCACAACAAGAGAAACCTCGGACGACCTATTTTATGCAAATCCACTATGATATAGGTATCATACAAGGACGAATTATGCTTACTCACGGACTCAACGCCTTCAAGCCTTGATGCATTTTTCGCTCCTTGAACCTTTTTCACAGTCACCGCTGGACGTCTTCCAACGACCTTCACAACGCAGGCGCCTCCCGCGTCTTGGTATCCACCGATCTTCTTGCTTTGGCTAGTTTACAATCACCGCAACAAACACAAAATCCACAACACGAAACAAACTGAACAATAATGAATAGTAAACTTGATCTTGGTGCTCAAACGTGAGATCTCAAACAAGCATATTAGCTTAAAATTTGGATCTCAAACATAGGATGTGAACTAGGGTTTTGAGGCTTAGGTTTTGTCTATTAAAACTGTTTTCGAAACCCTTTTCTTGAAAATAACTCTACTGTACCCTTAATTTATAGAAAACAGTAAAAAATGACGACACACAACTCGAGGCAAGTCGTTCGAACTAAAAACGCAAACTCGTTCAAACGACATTGGCAAACTCGTTCGAACGAAATACGAAATTTCGTTAAAACCGAGCTTTGACGGCAGAAAGTTTCGTTTGAAGCTCATTCGAACGAACACCTAAAACTCATTTGAACGAAACATATAATTTGTTTGAACGAAACCCAAAAACTCGTTTGAACGAAATTCCAAAATAAAAAATATTTTTCTTGAAAGTCTTTTTGCGAAAAAATGCCTCAATAAACTTTAAAAACATTAACACCCAAAACGAAATCCAGTGATTAATATAATACACCATTCGTACCTTTCTTGAGATCCTATGGATGAAGACGAAACTCAACATGAAACTTGATGTCGCTTTAACTCGGCCGCCACGTGTCTTTGAGTGCATAGGCTTGAAGGTCAAACTTGACACAATCCTAACCTACGACTCAAACAGTTCTGCCCAAACGTAATAAAGCCAATATTATAAATTTTTACAATAAACATTTTACAAACTTGGCACATTGTGAAATTTGTCCTTACAACATTGCATAATTATTTGTTACCTCAAGGGTCTGTCATTAAGCAGGGTGACAGCAATATATGAATCTGGATTCTCCAGAGCTGACCCCTAAACCCAGCCACCCACCCCCCACCCAAAAAAAAGAAGAAGAGCTAAAACAACAGCATAACCTGTTTTTTTGTAAAAACCATGTAACTGACCTTACTCTACCTTCATATAACAATTGCTTTTGTGATGTTGGCCGCGGGTCCTTAATAGCGTAGTAGGCTTGGATGGGTGGAAGCCTAGATTTCTAACAGGCTTAGTTTGTTAGTTTTACTGTACATTACTCTGTTGCTTCAGGTGATGAGTCATTTGTGGTTTGTTTATCTTATAGATGGTTTATTCAGTCTCTTTCTTCTGTTATTTTGTTTTTGCTGCTGTTAATGTCTGATGCTGAATTCTCTTTTGTATAAAAGTTCACTGGAACGTGAAAATTTCTCCCTTCACAGAAGAAAGTATTTTGTGATAACACCTATTTAATATCGGGGAACACTACCAACGAGCTTGCGTCACAATACATCCCATTTAGGGATCATCTTAAATTGTTGAAGTGAAAAACAAAGGAAAGTCACACACATGAACAGTAATGAACCCTTGTATGATTTTTTTGGCCTCTTTTGTCAAGATTAGTAGTTTGTTTTTTGCGCTATAAATCTGTCTGTTGGTTCCTGCCAGTCTAAGCACGCTTGATCTTTGTAAATATATGGATAATGAAACATATTAGACATACTTGCATTGTAAATATCTGGATTTGGACGTTCATAGTAGTTCCTTTCTGCATTCTTTTGAACTTGACATGTTTATTTATTTACTTTTGGGCAGGTTGTTACTCCAATAGCACCCCTAAGCCAGCAGGTATCTTCTAATCACTATATGATATTTTAAGTTATGTATCTTAGCATTGTTATATTTCTGTATTTTTTGAAGGAAATTGGGGTATATACTTCTTTTCAAAAGAGATATTGAGGTACTGTGATGGGATGTACATGTATTTATAATCTCTAATAGATCTGGAATAGATTTGGTAAATGGTATAAATATTGCAGCCATGCTTTCATTTTAGGTTCCTCTATTTTTTTTGTTGGTATAAATATGTATACAAGGTTCCACTATTATTGCTATTTATAAGTCATGACTAACTCTTCCTTCATATCCCTTACTATGTTTTAAAATTTTCTGTTATATGTTTCCGTCTAAACAATCCGAAGTAACCATTACGATGCATCTTCAACGATTAATCACCTTCTTGTTAGCCCTAACTCCCATCCAAAGATTCAATGAGAAAGGACAATGGAGAAAAGAATCTGATATATGCTCTCAGTCTCAGCCCTTAATTTGTAATGGATACACCTTTTTGGATACAAGCAAGAGCTTTGCCCGAGTAAATCACAGATTAACCTTCCCATATTTGTTAATCAAGCAAAACATGGTCAAGAGGATTTTTGAATATCAATAATTGAGCGAGTAGGTACATGCAAACTTCCTTTGAAGAATGATGCCAACATTTTTTTATATCACAGAGGTACAAATCTATAGAAACTATATCAACAATTGACTACAAATTTGAAAATAAAAAAAATTCGTATTCAAGTCATCCTAAAGAGCAAGCGTCCCCAAAATATGGTTAAAAGGAAGAAAGAATGCTTGATTCAGCAAACTATTTAAAAGAAGAGAGAATTCTTGAAAAGATGAATCGCCATTTCAAGTGTCCCCAAAATAAAATTTCATAGCCAAATGGTTTAAAGACCAATGGTATAAATAAATAAAGATTGGATAATGAATCTCCATTTCAAGTCTCTCCAACGGTCTATTTTTTGTTGTTGATTTTCATCAAATGGGTCACTGCAAGTATAATTATAAATTAGACTGATCAGATATACCAGTGAAATATTTTGGAAGCAAACAAATTCTTCACTAGTGTTCTATTTATAAATTGTTTGTTTGGCATGCCTTGACACAGTCAGTTCTTTTGCAGGCTGGATACTTTTGTTCAGTTTGTGAATGTGTAGTAAAGGATTCTGCAAACTACTTGGATCATATCAATGGCAAGAAACGTATGTAGTCCTGCATATACAAACAATAATTCTTTTTTTTCTATACTTATTTGACTGAAATGTAGTTCAGCGTGTTTTACTCTAGTTATGGTTCTTATGTTTTTGTTTCTTAGATCAAAGAGCTTTGGGCATGTCTATGAGGGTAGAACGGGCATCTCTTGAGCAGGTACACCATACGTGTCTACATATAATTTTTTTTTTTTTGCATGGAATTATTCAATTCATATCACTTGCAAATAAAGAGAAGGGTTATTTGGGGTTTGATCCCCATTAATCATTTGATATTGACTTTGGCCCCCACAATTTTTACTTCGTGGGATTTGACCCCTAAATGGATTTTTAGCACCACCAAAAGTGTCACAAAAAACGCCTGGTCAAACTTTTTGTGTCACAAAAAATTACGGGGGTTCAACTCGATTACAAAAAAGTTAATAGAGGCCAAACCGCAAATAACCTTACAAAGAAGCTACAAAGCTATATCATTGATGCAAGAACTACATGCCATACAAAAGTCCCCAACCTTTTTAATTCTCCGTTCTTCCTTCAATTGAGTAAATAACCAAAACTCCAATATATGACTCTAAAAGTGGCGCAAATTATGGACTCCAAAGGGTTTAATTTGTAATATTTAATAGTTGTGGTAATTTATTTCCTTCATTTATATGTTCTTATTAGTAGTATAGTTAGAGGGGCTTATAATATCATTATCCACCCTGTTTATTCTTTTTAAATTTTATTGTGTTGCCTTAATTTGCTGGGCGCACAACCCTTTGCCTACCTCCCATTTGAATTAATTGAATATTTTTGAATATTAGAGGTTTGTCCTTGGTTTAGGAGTTTTTCTTGTGTGACATTGAGTGTGTTATGTCGAAAAGAACAAATTAGATAGGAGCACCACTATATATAGAAATTCGATGCAGGACCAATTGAAAAGAAAGCAATATAAAAGAATGGAACTCTAAACTCAAATATAAGTATTGCTGTAAGTGGTATCAGTGCTTAAAAAGGCGAAAGGCGAGGCGTAAGCCTCACCGAAAAGAAAAAAAAAGGGCAAAATAATATTAAAAAAATACTAATAAAACCATAAAAATAAAATAACAAAGAAATATAAAATAAAACTACAAAAAAAACATCCTTGAGCACTTTCTCACATAGTTTGACATTTTTTTGTTGCCCCGAGATAACTTTTAAAAAAAAGTAATTTGAGAAAATCAATTTCAACATATTGGTTATTTTACAATATGACAATAAATTAATCAATGCAAAAATCATATTGGCAAAATCATTTTTTTAGCTTCATTCACATATTGGTTATTTTATAATATGACAATAAATTAATCAATGCAATTTAACAAGCAAATTTATTAAAAAAACATTGATTTTCAAGCTAAGATTAAAAAAAATAGCAACTTTATTAAAAAAATAATAAAGCATATCAACCTAAGTTTATTAAAAAAAACAGCAACCTTTAAAATATATTAGTTTCTTAAAATATATTCAGTTTAGTTAAAGAAAACATATTAATCTAAGTGAAAACCAAAAAAAAAAACTTATAAAGTTAAGTTGGAAAAAAAGAAATAAGATAAGTTATAAAACAACCACCTTTCTTGGCCGGAATAAAAAAAGGGGTAGAAACTTATAATATTGAAGTTTTACAAAAAAAAAAAAAAAAAAAAAACCCTTTTAAAAAACAGTGAATAAAACAAAGTTTTTACAAAAAAAAAAACAAACTAAAAAGGTTTCTACCTAGTGTCGGAAACAAAAAAACTAAAAAACAAAGTTTTTTAACCAAATAAAAGTCGTAGAAGTTAAAACAGTAGATACAAAGGTCGGAGTTCTTACCTAGGACCGGAACGAAGTCCGGAATAGGAGAAAGAGGAGAACTGAAGGCCGGAATTTGACTTTCGGAGCTAGGGCTTATAGTTTTGTTTTTTCAGGTCGGAATGGAGAAAAGGTTTTGTTTTTTTATCTCACGGTTTTGTTTCTTCAGGCCAGAACAAGAGGCGTACGCCTCACAGACTCGAGGCGAACAGCCTTGAGGCGCAACGCCTCAACCACCAAAGGCGTAAGCCTCACTTTCCAGTCTTGAGGCTCAAGCCTCGAGACTTTTTTTCACCGCCTCGCCTTGAGGCGTACACCTCATTCGCCTTTTAAACATTGAGTGGTATCTTCCAAGCCTAATAACATCAAATCCCTATTTTGGAGTGATCACAACCTAATTTAACGTAGAAATAAGATTAAATCCTATTATTGTGCCTCCTCCTGTAGGTGCAAAAATGATGCCCATTATGATCCACGCCAATTCTACTATGTTGAGAAAAACTTTTCTCTGGATGATAATTATTTAGAAGATTGAAAGCTATGCAATGTTAATCATCCTTGGGAAGCCAAGTAGCCTTTGAGAGCGAATGATTTTTCCATTTGACAAGATACCACTGAAATCCCCCATGTGAAGAACCAACAGTTTCGTCCCCAAACACCTCAAATATATCCTCAATGCGGTTCACTGTAATACCTCGTAATTTTGAGGGCTTTATTTATGAATATGGTATATAATTTTAATAATATTATTATTTTATTAATTGGGATATTGATATTATATTTATTTTTATTTGAAATGAATCGAATATTTAAATTCAAATTTAATTGGCTTTTGGACATTTTGAAACGATTTAAATATGGAAAGTTGACAATTTTGAATTAAAGGGCAATATAGTAATATGCGTTAGCTTAAGCTCCAAGCTAGGGTTTAGAGAGGGGGACTATATAAGGAATATTATGGGTGATTATAAGGAAAAGGAGATGAAAAAGAGAGGCCAAAAACGAAATCCAAAGAGGCAAAAACGAGTGGAATGAGAAGAGTCAATTTAGAATGTTTAGATCTTCTTTTTGAGTGCATTCGAATGAGATTTGAGAAAAACTCAAAACACATACTTGACTCAATTTTTCGTGTAGAATCCAAATCTGAAGTCGGATCAGCGATTCGAATAATTTTTGGATCTGATTTTTCTGGGTTTTTAAAATAGGACTATTTGGGGTTATCTCGTGTTGGGGCTATAACGTGATTTGATTATTTTTGCGAGAGGAACGTGATGGTGCGATCAGATTTTGAGGCTGAATTTAGGTGATGATTTTATGGTATGGGTTTTACACAATATGCTCTTTAAATCTCTTGAGAGTTATTCCCTTTGAATTCTTGCGATTATTGAACTCATATTTGAATTGTTAAATTCATTGAAATCTGGAAAAAAATAATTGTTGGAATTATTTTGATTCATGTGGTATTATTCATATTGTTGTTGAGCACGTTGTCATGAGATTTTAATATGGCACGGAGGTTGTGCAGTCGCCAAAATTCCTGCTTCCCGGGGCTATGACTTGATAAAGCATATGCGGATGGGGTGAGGCCTGGTGACCCATTGATGTGTTGTTGAGAAATTTATTGATAAATGCTGTTGAGATTTACATTTGATTTGAATATTCGTACTCGTGTTGTTACGCTTTATTCATCGCTAATATATTTGTTGAGCATCTTTCCTGTCGTATTGTGTACTTCCCCATATTTTCTTTTAGTTGGCAGGTTAGCGTGGATTTGGGCGCTATGGATTAATTGGAGTTTTTTTTTAGCTTGGATATTTTGGGAAGAATATTCGAGAGAGAAGATTTGTATTTGTTTTTGTTGTATAGAGCATTTGGTGATTTATTTTTATTTCGAGATAGATAGTTGTATTATTTCGAGAGACAATTATTGTATTTAAATTTGAGTATTGAGGTTAGTGGATTTATATTATTGTGGGATTCATTTAGATGCTCTATACACATTGTTATTGTGGAATTAGTTTAGTTTTATTGATAGTGGCGCTCCGCTTCGCTCTCCCCGAGCGGGCGGGGTGTTACAGAATGGGATCAGAGCTTAGGTATACGACAACCCTCGGGTCTTGGGTCTAGTATGCGGGTTAGACATATTTTCTTTGGAGATAGAAATTTTTTAAGGACGTGCTAGGCATCGTGGTGAGGATATTTAGAATTCGATTGAGGACTTTAGTGTTATGATTTTTAGGAAATAGAATCGAGTAGCATTTTATTTCGAGCGTTAGGTTTCGTCGAATTTCGAGGACGAAATTCCTTTTCAAGGGGGGAAGTATGTAAATACCCCGTAATTTTGAGGGCTTTATTTATGAATATGGTATATAATTTTAATAATATTATTATTTTATTAATTGGGATATTGATATTATATTTATTTTTATTTGAAATGAATCGAATATTTAAATTCAAATTTAATTGGCTTTTGGACATTTTGAAACGGTTTAAATATGGAAAGTTGACAATTTTGAATTAAAGGGCAATATAGTAATATGCGTTAGCTTAGGCTCCAAGCTAGGGTTTGAGAGAGGGACTATATAAGGAATATTATGGCTGATTATAAGGAAAAGGAGATGAAAAAGAGAGGCCAAAAACGAAATCCAAAAAGGCAAAAACGAGTGGAATGAGAAGAGTCAATTTTGAATGTTTAGATCTTCTTTTTTAGTGCATTCGAAAGAGATTTGAGAAAAATTCAAAACACATACCTGACTCAATTTTTCGTGTAGAATCCAAATCTGAAGTCGGATCAGCGATTTGAATAATTTTTGGATCTGATTTTTCTGGGTTTTTAAAGTAGGACTATTTGGGGTTATCTCGTGTTGGGGCTAGAACTTGATTTGATTATTTTTGCGAGAGGAACGTGATGGTGCGATCAGATTTTAGGCTGAATTTATGTGATGATTCATGCGATGATTTTAAGGTATGGGGTTTTACACAATATGCTATTTAAATCTCTCGAGAGTTATTCCCTTTGAATTTTTGCGATTATTGAACTCATTTGAATTGTTAAATTCATTGAAATCTGGAAAAAATAATTGTTGGAATTATTTTGATTCATGTGGTATAATTCATATTATTGTTGAGCACGTTGTCATGAGATTTTAATATGGCACAGATGTTGGGTACCCGCCAAAATTCCTACTTCTCGGGGCTATGACTTGATAAAGCATATGCGGATGGGGTGAGGACTGGTGACCCATTGATGTGTTGTTGAGAAATTTATTGATAAATGCTGTTGAGATTTGCATTTGATTTGAATATTCGTACTCGTGTTGTTACGCTTTATTCATCGCTAATATATTTGTTGAGCATCTTTCTTGTCGTATTGTGTACTTCCCCATATTTTCTTTTAGTTGGCAGGTTAGCGTGGATTTGGGCACTATGGATTAATTGGAGATTTTTTTTTTAGCTTGGATATTTTGGGAAGAATATTCGAGAGAGAAGATTTGTATTTATTTTTGTTGTATAGAGCATTTGGTGATTTATTTTTATTTCGAGATAGATAGTTGTATTATTTCGAGAGACAATTATTGTATTTAAATTTGAGTATTGAGATTAGTGGATTTATATTATTGTGGGATTCTTTTGGATGCTCTATGCACATTATTATTGTGGAATTAGTTTAGTTTTATCGATAGTGGCGCTCTGCTTCGCTCTCCCTGGGCGAGCGAGGTGTTACAGAATGGTATCAGAGCTTAGGTATACGACAACCCTTCGGTCTTGGGTATTGGGTCTAGTATGCGGGTAGACATGTTTTCTTTGGAGATAAAAAATTTTTGAGGACGTGTTAGGCATCGTGGTGAGGATGTTTAGAATTCGATTGAGGACTTTAGTGGTATGATTTTTAGGAAATAGAATCGAGTAGCATTTTATTTCGAGCGTTAGGTTTCGTCGAATTTCGAGGACGAAATTCCTTTTCAAGGGGGGAAGTATGTAATACCCCGTAATTTTGAGGGCTTTATTTATGAATATGGTATATAATTTTAATAATATTATTATTTTATTAATTGGGATATTGGTATTATATTTATTTTTATTTGAAATGAATCGAATATTTAAATTCAAATTTAATTGGCTTTTGGACATTTTGAAACGGTTTAAATATGGAAAGTTGACAATTTTGAATTAAAGGGCAATATAGTAATATGCGTTAGCTTAGGCTCCAAGCCAGGGTTTGAGAGAGGGACTATATAAGGAATATTATGGGTGATTATAAGGAAAAGGAGATGAAAAAGAGAGGCCAAAAACGAAATCCAAAGAGGCAAAAACGAGTGGAATGAGAAGAGTTAATTTGGAATGTTTAGATCTTCTTTTTGAGTGCATTCGAATGAGATTTGAGAAAAACTCAAAACACATACCTGACTCAATTTTTCGTGTAGAATCCAAATCTGAAGTCGGATCAGCGATTCGAAGAATTTTTGGATATGATTTTTCTGGGTTTTTAAAATAGGACTATTTGGGATATCTCGTTTGGGGATATAACGTGATTTGATTATTTTTGCGAGAGGAACGTGATGGTGCGATCAAATAAAGTTTGTTGAGCCTCGACCCGTTACCTAGTAAGATAAGAACCAAGACTATAAAGGATTAAAAACGTCACACCAAGAAACCCAAGAATCTCTCACGAATCAAGGTGATAAGTTTGGTTGTTTGAACGCCACAAGATTAACTCGATAAGTTCAGAAAGTCCAAGAAGAACAAAAATACCTCACAATAATATTAGTTTTTATCAAATAGTGCTTACAAAATTTGTAGCTCTCCTCATTTATACTTGGAACAACCCTCCAAGAATAGGAAATGAAATAAATACAGCATTAAAACAACCCAATTGTCAAAGTAAACAAGTTCCCACGTTTTTAGGCCACTTGGACTTGAAAAACAAAACAATATGACTAAATGACTAAGTTCAATGTATTTAAAGATAACCAGCCAAGACTAGATTCATCCCCCATTTATTAACCTTGAAAATAGATAAATTCATGCCCATTTATGGTGTGAACATGATGGTCACGTTTTTGCATGATAATTATCTCCCCAAATTGCTTTAATGACATGGACTAAGTTTTGATTATCATTTGGGCCCATCTTGGTCTTCATCTTTCCACAATCAGCCCACTTCTCTTGGATTAACCCAATAAGTGCTTCCTTAAAATGTTTGTCCCTAATTCTTGTAATTGGACCACTAGAAAGTGACAAAGGGTCTTGTGCAAATTTATCTCCACTCCCATGTGTATGATCAGCCCCGCGTTCATCTTCAGCATATTCAGCTCCTTGAATTGCATCATTCTCGCCCTCTTGAGAAGGATTTGTCCTCAAATCATCACCTGCATCAAAAGGAGATAAATCAGCAACATTAAAGCTTGTACTAACACCGTACTCACCTGGTAAGTCAAGCCTATATGCATTGTCATTGAAGCATTCCAAAACTTGAAATGGTCCATCACCCCGAGGTAGGAGTTTTGAACGCCTTTTATTTGGAAAGCGTTCCTTCCTCAAGTACAACCAAACCCAATCTCCTAGTTTAAACACTACCTTCTTGCGTCCCTTATTGGATTGATGGACATATTGTTCAGTCCTCCTTTCAATGTTCATTCGAGCCTTTTCATGAAGCTTCTTTACAAACTCGGCCTTCTTTTTGCCATCTAAGTTTACCTGTTCACTCAAAAGTAAAGGAATTAAATTCAAAGGTGATAATGGATTAAACCCATACACAATTTCAAATGGTGAAAACTTAGTTGCAGAATGTATACTTCTATTGTAAGCAAATTCAACATGTGGCAAACAATCCTCCCATGCTTTCAAATTTTTCTTAATGATAGCACGCAACAAAGAAGACAAAGTTCTATTCACTACTTCAGTTTGGCCATCAGTTTGTGGATGACAAGTAGTAGAAAACAACAACTTGGTTGCCAACTTTCCCCATAAAGTCTTCCAAAAGTAACTCAAACTTTGCATCCCTATCAGAAACAATGGTCCTAGGCATGCCATGTAACTTAACAATTTCTTTGAAAAACAAATCATGCATAATCAGTTTTATGACATGCAATGAAGTGTGCCATCTTAGAGAACCTATTTACTGCCACAAAAACTGAATCTCTCCCCCTCTTAGTCCTAGGTAAACCCAAAACAAAATCCATAGAAATATCAGTCCAAGGTTCATTTGATATAGGCAAAGGGGTGTATAAAACATGGGGTTTCAATTTTGACTTGGCCTGTTTACAAGTGATACATTTCTCACAAATTCTTTCCACATCACGTTTCATATGAGGCCAAAAAAAATGATCATGTAAAATTCCTAAAGTCTTAGCTGTAAAATGACCCATTAAACCACCACCACGAGCTTCTCTCACAAGCAATTCACGCAATGAACACATAGGCACACAATTTATTTTCTCGAAACAAAAATCCGTCATGCCTATAAAACTTTCCAAATGCCACTTTTTCACATGCATTGAACACACCACAAAAATCAGAATCTTGCTCATACAAATCCTTAATGTATTCAAAACCAAGCAATTTTGTGTTTAAAATGGAAAGTAAAGCATACCTTCTGGATAATGCATCAACCACCACATTTTCCTTACCTTGCTTGTATTTGATCACATAAGGAAATGTTTCAATGAATTCCAGCCACTTGGCATGACGTTTGTTCAACTTTTGTTGTCCCTTCAAATGCTTCAAGGATTCATGATATGTGTGAATCACAAATTCCTTTGGCCATAGATAGTGCTGCCAATTTTCCAAAGCCCTCACCAGAACATACATCTCCTTATCATAAGTGGGATAGTTTAGGGTTGCACTACTCAACTTTTCACTAAAATAGGCGACTGGATGACCTTTTTGCATCAAAACAGCTCCAATACCTATTCCTGAAACATCACACTCAATTTCAAATGTTTTAGTAAAGTTAGGTAAAACAAGCAAATGTGCATTAGTTAACTTCTCTTTGATCAGATTAAATGCCTTTTCTTGCTCCTTTTCCCACTTAAACGACACATTTTTCTTGATGACTTCAGTGAGAGGGGCGGCCAAGCTACTAAAATCAAGCAGCTAGCTAGGCCGTGAAAACTCCTCACTTGATTGATTGTTGTAGGCGTTGGCCACTCTTGGATTGCTTTCACCTTTTCCTCATCCACTTCAATTCCTTTAGCACTAACAACAAAGCCAAGAAACACAAGCTTATCCGTGCAAAATGTGCACTTTTTGAGGTTAGCAAGCAACTTTTCTTTCCTTAGCACATCTAAAACAGATTTCAAATGCACTACATGTTCTTCCAAGCTTTTGCTATAAATTAGGATATCATCAAAATATACAACTAGAAATCTGCCAATAAATGCACGCAAAACATGGTTCATCAAACTCATAAAGGTGCTGGGAGCATTAGTTAAACCAAAAGGCATTACTAACCACTCATACAAGCCATATTTAGTTTTAAAGGCAGTTTTCCATTCATCACCTTCTATGGCAGTTTTCCATTCATCACCTTCTTTCATCCTAATCTGATGATGATACCCACTCTTAAGATCAATTTTTGTAAAAACACAAGAACCATGCAATTCATCCAGTATATAATCTAATCTAGGAATGGGATGATGATACTTTACCGTTATGTTGTTGATGGCTCGACAATCAACACACATCCTCCATGTCCCATCCTTCTTAGGAACTAGTAGCACCGAAACCGCACAAGGACTCATGCTTTCCTGCACATACCCTTTCTCCATTAATTCACTTACTTGCCTTTGAAGCTCCTTTGTTGCTTCTGGATTGGTCCTATAGGCAGGCCGGTTTGGAATTGATGCATCAGGTATGAAATCAATTTGATGCTAAATTCCTCTAATTGGAGGCAAGCCATGAGGTACCTCTTCGGGAAAGACATCTTCGAACTCCTGCAAAAGAGAAACAATATTGCTCGGTAATGAACCGACCAAATCATTAGTACATAAAAGAGCCTCTTTGTACATGAGTACGATAAGAGGTTGATGTGAAAATAATGCTCTCTTGATCTCACTTTTTTTTGCAATGTAATTAAATTTCTTCCCTCTTTCTTTATTTTCAGATTCTTTTTTCTCAACTTCTTTTCTCTCATTTTCTTTTTTCTCAACTTCTTCTCTCATTTTCTTTTTTCTCAACTTCGGACTTTCTTTCTCTTTCTCTCTTTTTTTCATTGGGCCTTTGCAACTTCAGTTGGTCCTCTATAACCTCTTTTGGTGTTAATGGCACAAGAGTGATAGGTTGATTTTTAAGAGTAAAAGAATACTTATTTGTGAACCCATTATGCGTTACCTTCCGGTCAAACTGCCATGGCCTCCCCAATAATAAATGGCATACGTGCATAGGAACCACATCACAAAGCAGCTCATCCTCATATTTGCCAATGGATAACGCCTCCAACACTTGCCTCGTCACCTTGATTTCACCACATTCATTCAGCCACTGAAGTCGGTAAGGACAGGGATGTTTCAAGGTTGTTAATGCCAATTTCTCCACCAAATCAGTGCTGGCCACATTTGTACAACTCCCCCCATCAATAATAACGCTGCAAACTTTGTAATTTACAAAGCACCTAGTATGGAACAAGTTCTCCCTTTGGTTACATTCTTCCTCCTTAACCTGCACATTGAGAACTCGCCTTGCTACTAATAAATCTCCAATAACAGAATTTTGCTCATCATCAATGTCTTCCAAAGGTGGCATGTCATCATCTACTTATTCTTCATTCTCCGACTCAAGCTCTCCTTGCGCATTAATCACCATCGCCCTTTTGTTTACACATTGGCTGGCTATGTGACCTCGTCCCTGACATTTAAAACACTTAATATCACGTGTTTTAGAAGTAGAAGAATCCGTGTTGCCCGAAGTTGTGGTCGTCACTGACTTGGCATTCTTAAAGGGTTCAAAATTTGGCTTGTTTTGTACATTCTCATCCCTTTTAGGGGCTGTCTTCCATGTGTTGTTGGTAGACACAAATTGCCCCTTCCTTGTTAACCCCTTTCGCTTGAGTTGTTCCTCCACCTTTATGGCTTGATGCACCATATCCGACAACTCAACATAGTGCTGCAACTCGACTATATCAGCAATCTCACGGTTCAAGCCGTGCAAAAACGTAGCCATGGTGGCTTCCCGGTCCTCTTCCACATTAGCTCGGATCATAGCTACCTCCATATCCTTGTAATACTCATCCACACACTTGGACCCTTGAGTTAATCTCTGCAATTTTTGAAACAAACCCCTATAGTAGTGGTTGGGTACAAATCGCCTCCTCATAAGCATTTTCATCTCCTCCCAAGTGTCAACGGGTGGCTTTCTATTCCTCCTCCTATTAATCAGTAATTGATCCCCACCAAATAATGGCATAATCGGTGAATTCAATTGCAGCCACCTTAACCTCCTTCATCTCTGAATAGTTGTGACAATCAAACACCATCTCCATTTTAGTTTCCCACTCCAAATAAGCTTCAGGGTCATTTTTACCTTGGAAAGATGGGATTTTAATCTTTATGTTTCCTAAATCATTATCCCTCCTAGGTCTAGCCATCCTAACATCTTTATTCTCATAACCACGCCCAAACCTGCCCCGATTCACATTTGGCACATCAAACTCCTCCAACTCTACTTCTTCCTCAACATTTCCCAATGGAACAAGCCCGCCTTGTCGCCTATTGGGAATGTCTTATTGCTGCCCCCTAGGTGTTCCTGCTTCTACCCTATCCAACCTCTCTTGAATAGGTTCTAATTCAGCCCTCAACATACGCCTCATCTCCCCTATCAATGCTTGCATTTGGAGGTTTGGAACGGCTGGTTGTTGAACTTCTTCGGTCGTGTCTTCTTCTTGAATATTGGACATGTCTAGAATCTGCAAAAAAAATTAGAAACCTCACTAGCACTCCCTCGCGTGTTTCACTCACACTCGTGTTTTCACTCAAAATGGCTTTTACCCTCTTATGATCTCACACTCTCTTGCCTTTTTCCACTCTTTTGTGTCCTCTTTAGTTCTTAATCGAACTCAATAAACAAATTCAAATTAACCACCAGCAATTCAGATTGAGGAGCAACCAAAACTCATCACAATGTAAGGAATTTGATTGCGGGAGAAAAAAAAAATGAATGACTCACACAGTTTCTAAGGTTTCAGCAATAAGAAAAGAAAAGAACGCATACAATTTTTTTGTGTTTCAATCTTGTTTCTCACCTCCAAACCCAACCCCCCCTTTTTTTTTTCTTTCTTCTTTTTTGTTTTTTTTTCTAAAGGAGGAAACAAGAAAAAAAAAAAGGATAGTCAAACTTGCCTTAGAATTAGGCTCTGATACCAAATGATATGAACCCCACCAACAATTGTGATGAAACCCAATAACAATGATGATTAAAGAACCCAAGATCGTATAAACAAAGTTTGTTGAGCCTCGACCCGTTACCTAGTAAGATAAGAATCAAGACTACAAAGGATTAAAAACGCCACACCAAGAAACCCAAGAATCTCTCACGAATCAAGGTGATAAGTTTGGTTGTTTGAACGCCACAAGATTAACTTGATAAGTTCAGAAAGTTTTCTTAAGAACCAAGCGGAACAAAAATACCTCACAATAATATTATTTTTTATCAAAAAGTGCTTACAAAATTCGTAGCTCCCCTCATTTATACTTGGAACAACCCTCCAAGAATAGGAAATGAAATAAATACAGCATTAAAATAACACAATTGTCAAAGTAAACAAGTTCCCACGTTTTTTAGGCCACTTGGACTTGGAAAACAACAAAATATGACTAAATGACTAAGTTCAATGTATTTAAAGATAACCAGCCAAGACTAGATTCATCCCCCATTTATTAACCTTAAAAATAGATAAATTCATGCCCATTTATGGTGTGAACATGATGGTCACGTTTTTGCATGATAATTATCTCCCCAAATTGCTTTAATGACATGGACTAAGCTTTGATTATCATTTGGGCCCATCTTGGTCTTCATCTTTCCACAATCAGCCCTCTTCTCTTGGATTAGCCCAATAAGTGCTTCCTTAAAATGTTTGTCTCTAAGTCTTGTAATTGGACCACTAGAAAGTGACAAAGGGTCTTGTGCAAATTTATCTCCACTCCCATGTGTATGATCAGCCCCGCGTTCATCTTCAGCATATTCAGCTCCTTGAATTGCATCACTACATAGCAAAAGTCTCGTAAAAAATATAACACTCACCTTTAAAGCTTCATTCCGGGTCAAAACAATTGCGGACTCGTGTGAAAATTTCAAAAATATGTGAACTCCATGTGACACCCCGACTAATTAAATACCGGGTAGCTACTCCTTTATTAAATTAATTCAAAATGCCAAGTTGGCTCAGTTAATAGCATCACTGTCGAAAACATTTTAATATTACTAACCACCTAGTATTTAAAAAGCAAGTTACCAAATTTTAATTTAAGTCTGATTAACATGCAACAAATGTAATGAAGAAATAAACAACACCATTCCCCATACTGAAGTAAAATGAATAACCATCACATAACAGTAAATAAAGCCTGGAGGAAAACTCCTCACTACAATCCCACAACTGAAATAAATAAACTGAAACAATACATGCTAAAGTCTGAAAACTGAAATGTAAAAGATGTCTCTAAAGAAATGAGCAACATGCCCTACAACTGATAGATGGTGACTCTGGAATCCAAAAGATAGAAGCGTCTACATGCAAATCCCTGTAGCTTCCACAAGCAGCTACAGCTCGTCACCTGAATGAGTATCCTATGCTTGGTGTCCTTGTGGCTGGGCACCTAAAATGGTTTTACAAAGAAAAAGAGATTTGAAAAGCAAACGGGTCAGAGCCCGAATGTGGAGTTATATTTTAAAAACCTGCAAGTGCTTTAAAAACATTTAAAACATTAAATGCAAAGTACATGTTAGGACGTACACTCGCATGATATTCTCACCTCTCGTCTAACTGTGCACTCCTAACGTAAGTACCCATCTATAACGACCCATACTACTAGCTAAGTGACAACATGAATAGCTAGACTGCCAAAGGTTCTACCCATATTACTCGGTTCCATTTAACATAACCACGCTCGTAATTAAATAGGGGTTTAACGTAAACTCAGTTACTAAATATGCCATATATATAACTATCAGTTAACTCATTATATATCTCGAAACAATACCGTAATATTTTTACAACATTAACATGAGGATTCCCATTAATTTAATGTATATTATTCATATCATAAATATACAATACAAGCACCCCGCGAACTAAGCTGTGGTGCACACATACTCTGCTATCCATCCCGGTACATCACGTACATAAGGATTACATATTCCGAATCTCTCAGGAATAGTTTACCGATAACAACATCACAAATAATGGAGGCGAACACAGTCACCATCACATGGGTCACGCACATACCTACGCTCCCATGATCAGCGGACTTATTAATATCACAATAAGTCTTTCTATGACCTATGTTCATCGAGGTACCAGTCTATATCCCCCCCGTAGGCACACAAGGATTAGAGGGTCCTAAGCGAACGCAAACCTCCCGTGATAGCAAGTATGGTAGGTATGTCATACACACAATCCATATACCAATACTAAGTAAACACACATCTTAGTTATACCGTATTTTAATCGTAGTACATATCGCATTTTCGCACTAACTATATTTATCACAATCTATACTATTCCGGTTTGTAATTATACGCGCTATAATTTCTCACGTCGTAGTAGACACTCACGTCTCAACCCAAACCGTACATGTAATACAACTCTCGTATGTAAATTCCTCCTCATAAATACCCAAATGTCCCAAGTCTATCACTATATCATCAAAGAAATGCTATCTATATCCTCGAACAAGTTTACGGGTCTCCAAAAATCGAAACAGTCCAAAAAGGACCAAACTGTCAACTCGTTAGAAGTCTCGTTCGAACGAGTGTTCGAACGAGTTTGGACTGTCAGCTCGTTAGAAGTCTCGTTCGAACGAGACTGTTCGAACGAGATCCAGTTCGTTCGAACGAACTGTCCTTTCTAACGATATCTCGTTCGAACGAGATATCGAACGAAATTCCTACTCGTTAGCAACGACTGGTCAACTCGTTAGAAGCTCGTTCGAACGAGTTCGTTCGAACGACCTGGGGGCTGCTTCTAACGAGCTACCAGATTCGGCCCAGATTTTCCCCAATTCGTTTTTCACCATTTTTATCACTTCTAATCTCTTCCAAGGTTCATCCCAATAACGTTTTAGGGTCTCTAATTCATCCTAAACATTTTTACATCATCTCCTAACATGTTTTCAAGGATTGAATCATCATAACATCAACTGAATTTACAAATCTCTACACTTTTCCCAATTTCTCTAGAACATGAACCCTAGGTTTATATCATCATCAAATCCCAGAATTTATTTCGTTTTAATCCCTTCAAATCACAATTAATATAAGGGAAATCATCTACCTATCATACTACATGCAATTCTCTTCACAATTTTCAAGTTCTAAACTTCAAACTACATGGGTTTTCATTATCTTTCAAGAACAGTTGTAATTTATCAATTTTCTAACATGGGGGAAACATTCTACGAATTTAAATATGATTAAAACACTTGCCTTGGTTTGATTTCTGATTTTGGTGTAGGTTTGGTGAAGATTCTGCAGAGTTTCCTCTCTCTCTAAGCTCCTTCTCCAATGGTGGCTTAAGGTGGCTAGGGTTTGATTTGGGGAAGATTGTAAACCTAATGTTAGCCTCCGTAGCTTAAAGGGTTAATATGGGTTGGTTATGGGCTTAGTGGGTCAATATCCACATCAGATTTAATTAACCAATTTTCGTCACTTTTAATTCCTCAAAATGTAAAATTACCAAAATACCCTTTAAGTTGCCGGTATGGCCTAAAAATACCCCGGGACCCAAACTATACCCCCGGCTAGTGATTTCTGACTATCTCGACCCTTCCGGACGCGTTGGCGCACTCAAAACGACCATACGGATTATAGATTTTAAATTCACTTTTATTATCAAAATATTACAACGTGACGCGGCGGTCCCACGCGTCTCAACAAAATTTCCAAATTGCCGTATATAAATCTCACGACAAATTTTATAATAGCAAATACATATATAATCATATATGCACATAATCAAATACCAATTCGCATCTCATTAGTATTTATAACCCGGATTAATTTCCAATTAATACGCAATTTAATTAATTAATCCCAAAAATAAATATAGCCAAAAATACGGGGTATTACACTCCACTATAAAGGAGTCGACTTCAAAGCCTGAGCTTGACGGATCTGAAACAGAAGACACTGCTGAAACATAATCTACATCTTCATAATCCACTGCTACCGCCATAGGTTCGGAGAGAAACATAGAAGAAGTCTTTACTCACACAGCCGAAAGATAAGATGCGCCACTAATGTGTCTCAACTCCCCAACACGCCAATACTCGCAAATGGTCGCACTTTTTTTCACTCTCTCCAGGATTTCCGGCTGCGTACATGTAGGGTTTTGAGTCTTCTTCTTCTTCTTCTTTTCAATCATAGCCTTTATTCTTTGTAGTGAAAGAGTTCCCCCAATGAGGGGTTCCTCGTCTTCTTTGAGGACATAATTGCATCATCTTGATGTGATTTGAAGAGAAAATTGCCACAAGGTTGAGATATATATGTTCGAATAAAAAAAAAGTAATGCAATAAGACCTCGTCATGTCCATCCTTACTAATTTCCCATGCAAAAAAGAAAATCTTTTTATGGTTTGGATTTTTTCAATCACCTTAACGAAGGAAAGACTTTAGATTCGCTAGCTCGGTAAGAACAATCAGAATATAAGGACGCAAGGACGGGACCGAGCTAGAGGACTCTCTATCGTCCCCATCGTCCTAACATTCGATCACGAAAATTTGAAAATGTTCATCCCACAAATTTCTCTTCTTCATTTCCCATGCCAACCCTAAAAGCTTCCTCCCGGGTTAAAAAATAACCTTCTGGTGCTGTATTGAGGGTCTTGGGGTGGTCCGGCCTGGGCAGCAGGGTTTTGGCCAAGTGGAAGTGGCCGAAAGGGTTTTCCGGTGGCTAGAGGTAGGATCCGGCCAGATCTGGGTGGCGCGATGGTTAACTGAAGACTGGGGCAATATTTTGGGTAGGTTGGCGCCTAAGAACAAGTGCCGACAATAGGGCTTTTGACTGGGGTTTGGGTTGTGGCAGTGGCGGGGTGGGTAGTTTTTTTTTTGGGTCGCTCGGTGGCTGGTTTGATCGGAGGAGGGGACGGGGGTTTGGGGTTAGGTTTTTCTTGGATTGGGGTGGCTGGTGAAGTGGTCGGACAAGGGGGGAAATCCTAGGGTTTGGTTGGCGGGGTGGGTGGCAGCGGGTAGGATTAGGGTTTGGTGGGGTAGACTAGGGTTAGGGTTTTGAATGGGCAGGTTAAGTTTTTGGATTTTGGAGGAGATGAGTTGGAACAGGAGATAAAACTTCTCGTGTAACTCCTTCCTCAATTCTCGAATCTCTTCATCTCTTCAATTTGTTTGATTTTAGCGTACGATTTGATAAAAAATACACCGATACACCAATGTTGGAGCGACGCCCGCTCTGATACTAATTTGACGTTAAGTACACGTCAACGTAGTTGACAAATCACGAATCGTTTACCCCCCCCCCCCTCGAATCTCGAATCGTGAATAGAATCGATCGAATCGGAACCAACGGATAAAAATGTAGTAAAACATACGTAAATGGGATTTAACATTATAGAATTGGTAATTAAGTATAGTATGACAAAAAATTAATCGTAGCACATGATAATATGCCAAAATATATTACAAAATTTAATCGTAGCACATGTTCTCATTCATTTTAAGCTTAAAAATGTAAAAAACAAAAATATATCATATAACAACCTACATATTAATTTGAAACATCCTACATATTAATTTAAAACATCCTACGTATTAATTTAAAACAATAAAATAAATACTAAGATTAATTTAAAACAATAAAACTGTAAAACAAATACTTCTAAAAAATTTAAACACCTACTAAGATTAACGATATTAATTTAAAACAGCCTACAAAATTACCACAGTATTAATTTAAAACAGTAAACCATATTAATTTTAAAAAATACTATGATTAACTGTAAAACAATATTAATTCAAAATAACAAAACAAATATACCTTCAAAGATTTTATTACAAATACAAAGGTTTTATAACAAAAAAAAAGCAAAAGATAGAAGACACTCGGTCAAGAGAATAGACAAGAAAAGTCAGTCGATAATAACCGAGCCAAGAGAACATGCTTTTCTCTAGAACTTAGTTTCTTGACGGTATCCTTTGTTGTTTGCTTTTTTTTATTTGTTTTATTAAAAACACGTATGGTAATAGAGTGAAAAAATCGCAGAAAAAAAAAAAAAGTGAATTGGGCTTGAATCGTGAATCGGACCCGAATCGGATCCGAATCGTGAATCACCGATTCAGTCCGAATTTTTAACCCTATACGATTCTCAACTCGATTTGAATCGTTTTATGTGAGAATCGAATCGAATCGTACGATTCGAACCGCGAATTATACGATTTTGACAACTATGCACGTCAATGGCTAAAAAAAAAACAAACACACCAACATTAGAGAGAGAAACTAAGAGTCTTTTATATTCAAAATCAAGTCTCCCTCAATTGAGGCTTACATGGGAGTATTTAAAGGGGAGGAGTATCTTAGGCCTTGTTTGCGTGTTCTATCTTGGAAAGGAAAGGAAGGGAAAGTGTGTTTCCTTTCCTTCGTTTGGGAGTTTAAGTAGAAAAGAAAGTGTATTTTTCTCGTTTGGGAGTTCAAAAGGAGAGAAAAGAAATGAAATTTTTTAAAAACTTTCCTTTCATTTTCTCTGCAAAAGTTTCTTTCCAAAGTGGAAAGAAATGGAGAGAAAGGAAAGTTTTTTTAATGAATTGTGCCTTCTTCCCCGTAAAAAAATTATATTCCTCCCCAACTCCCAAACACAAGAAAGAAAGTTTTTTTTTTCTCTCCCATACTCTTTTCTCTTCTCTTCTTTTCTTTTCTCTCTTATTAACTTTCCCTTCTTTTTTTTTCTCTCATAAAATTTTCATTTCCTTTCTTTTCTCTCCAAAACTCCCAAACGAGCCCTAAATATTAAAGGAAAAGAAAACACAATGACATGATAAAATATAAGAAAATAAAATACTATATAAAATCCTAAAATAGGGCCCATTTCCATCAATCTCCCCCTCTTATTTTTAAATATAAAACCCTAAAATAGGGCCCATTTCCATCAATCTCCCCCTCTTATTTTTATTATTTTATTTTATTATGTCATTGTATTTTCTTTTACTTTAATATATAAAGAAGTGGGAGTAGCAAAGGCTAGTAAGGGATTTTTGTAATTAGAATATTAGCTTAGGGCCTAAGCTACTCCTCCCCTTTAAATACCCCCATGTAAGCCTCATTTGAGGGAGACTTGAATTTTGAATAGAAAAGAGTATTTCTCTCTAAAAGTGTGTTGGATTTTTTTAGGTGCGTTTTGACGTGTAGTTTACGTTAGTTACGAATGAGGTTTTCTCTTCATCGGCCAGATGCATCCGGATATGGTTGTATCCGGAATAAGCGTCCATGAAGGACAACATCTCATGCCCGACAGTGGCATCCACCAACGCTTCAATCCTTGGGAGTGGATACGAGCCTTTTGGGCAAGTCTCGTTCAAATCTGAGTAATCAACATAGAGCCGCCATTTACCATTTGGCTTTCTGACTATTACGACGTTTGACAACCATCCAAATGATGTTTTTAGCTTATCTAATTGATTCACATTATTAATCTTATTTTTCTATATTTTTTACAAAATATTTCGAGCTCTCTAAATAATGTATCGTTGCGTATCGCCTGATACTCCGACTGAGTTGAAAATTGGGTGTCCGAGTCGTAGACCGCGACCGAGTCTTTGAATCATGGGTGTGTACTAGAATCATGATTTTAAAAATTAGCAGGACCTATTAATATGGGACGGAGTATTATATAAAAATAATTTTAAAACACGATTACATCATCTAATTGTAAGACACGTTCGTGACAAATAATGTGAGTTGAATACTTATCAATACTCCAGTTTGCAACTGATCATAAGTACATTGTCTGTCACTCATCATAAATTTATAATAAATAACAAAAATATTACGAATAAAGAGTAAGGTAAGATGATCTAAATACCACCTGACCCAACTAAACTTTATTTGATGGTTAATAATAACAATTTCCAAAGCAAATAGACTTAATAAATCTTGCAACAAATTGAATCGCAAGGGAAATCAGATTCTCTGTAAATCTGGATTCAATCAACAGGGTCATAAAATAACTATGGACATGTTTACTTCAGTTATTATACATGATTCAAGAATTTATTTAGCTATTATCAAATCATATCGTATGAATCAGATCGTGGATTGTAAGATCCTCTACGATTCATGTTCATTGAAGATCCGTTACTTGGTTCATATCGATTTAGCAATGAATCATGAATTGAATCTTGGATCTTAAGATTCTGATAGCCTATGATCACAACTGAAGATTTATATAATTAAAAAAAAAATTAGTTATCACAAGTTCATATTTGGAGTGTAACTAGTATGTTAAAACTGTTTTTTTAATGGTGCACAGGTTCAACAGCGGTTTGATGTTCTCAAGAAGCGGAAAGATACTGGAAGCTTTACTGAGCAAGGTAGACTTGAAAGGATAGGCTAGTCAATGTCCAAGATAATGGAGTTTAAGGATTCGTTTGTTTCGGTGTGAAAAATAAACCGATAATCAAGTATTTTCACATATTCCGACTTAAATTTTGTTTGCGATTTTGTTCAATGTCTATAATTATAGCGATTACACTTCTTAGAGGATTATACGAACTGTAAATTTAGCTCCAAAAGGTGTAATATGTTTCTCACCAATTTACTGTTCTCACAAATTAAATATATTTTATCCCGAACCGAACATGGCTAGGACTTAGTTGAGTTGAGAGGTTTATTAGTGATTATCAACAATAAGGTTTATTATTCAGTTGTCAGACTCATTTTTTTGCTCATTTCTTTTTCACTCGATTTCAACTTATTCTGTTAGCTATAATTTTTTTTTCATTCAGTTTCAGCTATTTTCATCCTTTTTCGTAGATTTTGATGACCGGATCTTAAAACAGCAGCAAGAAGAGGAAGAAAGGAAGCGCCAACGTCGAGAACGGAAAAAAGAAAAGAAGGTTCATGTACTGGGATGAAGTATATATTTAGATGCACCAAATTACAAATTGAAGGAAAAAGAAAAATAACATAATGGACATGCCACCATTTGCTATACCTCAGCCGGAGCATATATATTTATCACGACATTGTCTTTTATTTTAAGTTTTGTTTATTAATTTTTTGTATATCTATAGTTCTTTACTTACGAAGTTATTTTGTGAGGGCTTATTGTTGATATGTTTCATGGATCAGAAAGAGAAGGCAGCAGATGAGGAAATCGAAGTAGATTCTGATGTTGCAGCTATGATGGGATTTGGCGGTTTTGGTTCGTCCAAAAAGTGATGGGGAAGTTCTATCAAAGGAAGCATGTCCCCAACAAAAAGGGAAACTATTTAGATACTTTCTGAATGTATCAAAGCCTATACTGTAACTGTACTATCACTAATGAGATTTTCAGAAGGGGCAACTGCTCTCTCTCTCTCTCTCTCTCTCTCCCTTCTTATCTATTATTATTGTTATGTCATATATAATTGAATGTAACAAATCATCAATTTGGCCTTTGTACAAAATTTTAGTAATGTCAATTATCGTGTGCTATGTGGGAAAAAGTTTAGATCTATCTTTGATAGGGGTTATTGTGTTGCTAGATAGATTAATATCTATCTGTTGGCCAATTGGAACTGAAAGGGAACACATGCACGCGCCTACACAAAAAATGGAGAAAAAAGAGAATTTGAATATGGAGAAATTGTGCCGTTTTGTTCTTCTCTTCGTTGTGGTTTCTGAATGCCAAGAATGAGCCAAGTCTTTGTACCACATATACTTTCTATTAGAATCTTTGGAAATGATGTGTAAAGTTACCCCCAGTTTTTGACCTAGATCGAGCATTTTGTGTACAAGCATTTATGAATATTGAAGCTGAGGTCTTTTGTCATGTTCGCTGACATTAACCTAACACATTATCCATTAGGCCTATAATCAAAGGGGTCCTTACATAAAGAACACATTTCTCATTAGGCCTCAATGTAGGGAAATTTAACATAAAGGATCTAGAGCTAACTATAAGGTACCTGGAGGGAGATCATGATGATAGACTTCTCCTCTTAACCTTCAGCCGACCTTGGCCCTTCTTTTCCTATTCTTTCAAAACCTCTAGATCCTTTTTCCTCCTTTGCCATCTCCATTTTAGGCTTCCTCCCTTATTACCAATAAGATTCTCCTGTCAACTTCTCTCCTGGCTTGTCTCATGTGAAGTGATAGGATGAATTTTCTTATAGAGACAAACTAGCTAATTCATCTCAACAATTGTATTTCCCTTCTTAGCTTGAGGGCGACGTGCCTTCGCCCAGTAGAGGCCTAGATTAGAGAGTGTACACTTCCTTTTTATAATTTGGTTTACAAGCTTTATCAAGCTAGTTGGTGGATCCTTGTGTTACATGTGCGACAGTGTTTGAAGTTGCATTTTAATTGGTAACCGTGACAGTGTTAGCAGTTACATTTTAATTGGTAAATTTGAAGTACACTTTAATACAATATAGTTCCAGGTCAAGCTACTTGTAGTGGCTTATACAAGCTCTTAAACCTTCAATGTATATGCAACGAAAAAGAACATTTGTTGATATACAAACATACATGGCATGTGCATGTTTTGATTATGCATGTTTGTAACATCCCATGATTAGGGATATTTTACATCAATTCTACAATCTTACCCACCAATCATCTTTTGTACATCATTAGAATAAATGTTTTAGAAAACCAACACAAAGTTGCACAACCTGATTGTTCATTAGCCTTGATTAGGAGGTATTCGAGTATATCTAATGGGCTCTGATGAGTTTCTTGGCCCCTAGTTCAGGCGTTTTGAGGATTAAAGATTCAAGTATCTAATGAAGCTCTTTTGAATTTTACATCAATTCTACAATCTTACCCACAAAACATCTTTTGTATAGCATTAGAATAAATGTTAATTTGCACCACCTAATTGTTCATTAGCCATGATGAGGAGGTATTCAAGTATATCTAATGGGTTGTGATGAGTTTCCTAGCCCGGGTGTTTTGAGGATTAAAGATTCGAGTATCTAATGAAGTTCTTTACAACATAAAAAATAATCAAAATACATACTAATTGTGGTTTCATTAAGTGCAAAACTACATAAAGACAACTCTATAACATGATTTCACGACTCTGTAATAATATAACATGGTTTCACGACTCTACCTCTACCCCTTATTTTCCACACATAAAGTGACCAACTTTATGTATGGTAAATAAGAGGTATCAAACAAATCAATAAATACCACATAACAAAAAATCAATCTGAGATCAAACTGAAGTTGATTATAGAAACCCAACCCTTATAAGTAAATCCAAAACACCGAATATAACTTAAAAACGCCCACAAGCAAAAGTCTCAAAATAAAGTGGAATAGGTCCTTCCAACTGCTGCCGCTGTACTCCTGTTGATACCGTTACCTAAGACCTGAAAACGTCCAACGCAAGATGGATCAGGGCCCGCCGCGAGAAACTTCCTACATGGTCTCAAACTGAGGTACAATAGATAGTAATATATTCATGTCATCTTACGACAATAATAATAGTTAATTATTTTAATCCAAGTAATAGTACATGTATATACTCTAAACTAACCATATACTCCATGATCTATTGTCGGATAAACCTATCAATCTTAACCCATATTGTTTAATTAAAGTTGATATATAAGAAGACCCTAACATTTTGACGTTATATCGCCGTATCAAAGATAAAATGACTCCTCCGACCTATCATTATTTATAAACCATAAAATCATCGATTCGACCCTAAACTAATATCATCTTCCCTAAACCACTTAAACTCCAACCTTGAAAGATTCCATGAGTCCCATTATTTACACTATAGGGGTGTGCAGAAAAATCAATCGAATCGCTGAACGGACTAAACCTAGCCGAACCGACGATTGCGGTTCAGTTTATTTTAAGGTCGAATCGGTTCGGTTTAGGCAAGATAAAAACTGATAATTTCAGTTTGATTTTCGATTTGAAGCACACAGGGGGAGCCTGGGTAGAACCAAACCGAACCGCTCTACTTATTAATATAATAAAATATAACTAAATGTTTTATGAGATTGATTTAACAGAAATAAATAAAAATATTTTATGAGAATATAGCTTGATTTATATTAATTTATATATGTTAATGTGTTTCAGTTATATTTATTTATATATGTTAATTGAACCATTTTTGAACCATTTTTGAAGGACACTTTTGAACCATTTTTTGAATTTGTTGCATATATATAAAATAGTGTTAGTTGAATTTAAATGGAAAATGATTAAAACAAAATGAAAAAATAGATTAAAAATATCCGTCCTGTCAAAATCGATTAAACCGAGCCGGCCCTGTCAATATCAGCCATGTCAAAAATCGACGGTCAAACCGAATTGACCCTATTCGGTTTGGTTAACTGATATAACCGGTTTGGTTTCAGTTCAAGATATATTTGAAAATCGATAAAGTCGACCCGGCTTAAAAAAGGCTAATAACCGAACCGAACCGATCGACCCGTACACACTCCTATTCCATTATGTCCTAATTCCCAACCTTACTAGACCACATGCTTGCGGCGTAAAATCCAAATAAGGAAATCCTATGATACACTTTGTTTTTGGGATTAAATGGCATGGGACCCTCTAAACTACTATTTCGAACCAAAACAACACCCAAATTCATTAATCCTTTCTTCGGCCCTGACTAGCCCATCAAATATAATTCATCACGTCCTGGCCATGGAACATTCATCTAATCACAACTCACATAATATAATATAGAGTACTAAACTATCTCACTAATCAAATTCTCATTATAGAGAGCGCTAGACTAGTTCACCACCCAACCTATTATAATACCGAGCACTAAACTGTCACCCTGATCATCCTATTATAATACCGAACACTAAATTATCTCCCTAACTAACTTATCATACTACCGAGCACTAACCCAACTCCATGACCATCCTATTATAATATAGAGTACTCACCCATCTCCCCAACTAATGTTATTATAATTTAGAGCACTAACCCAACTCCTTAACAATCCTATTATAAAATAAAGTTCTAAACTAGCTTGCTAACCAAACTATTATAATATATAATATTAAAACTAGTGATTATTCCTTTATCTACAAGTAAAGCGGTATCTCACCTAACTTTATAAATGTTATATACGTGTCCTAGGACCACACTCTCTTACCTTACTCACATATAAATAACAACCCCTTAGTCTCAAGAAGGGCATGAGATTCAAATACTGTTATGTTGTAAAAGTGAAGTGAAATCTCTTGTAAATTGTCTCCCATGGATATTGTTCATTAAAGGAAGACTCATATCACCTGTGGATGTAAGCATCAAATTGGGCCAAACTACGTAAATATTGGTCTCCTCTTTCCCTCTTTAGCTTCTTGCTTTGCTTATTTGCCTACCATTTCACTTGTCTGTTTCTTAACTGCTTGATTGATAAATAATTTGTAAAATATAACTAAGAACGTTTTAAATCCAATTTCTAGCATCAACAAGAAGTATATTTTTGCATATTAAGAAATATTGGGGAAGATTTGTTGTACAATTACTACACAAACCAATAGAGTATGACACAATTATCATAATTAAATGAAATGCTACATATAAAAGTTAAAGTAATACTCTGAGTTAGGTTGCTCGCCTCACTTGAAAGAAAAATATCAAATTATAGACTTGCAGTTATTGCATTGATAAAATATATCGATAAGAACATATTTATCAAAAACTAGATAAATAGATATCAATTTTCGACTGTAAATACGGACGCTCTAAAAGCACTCCAAAAGTTACTCCATAACATCACAATATTATTTTTTAAGCATGATGTATAATATTTTTAAGGTTTCTTTTACTATACCCCAAGACAATGTTGTAGTTAGAGATACCCCCATAGATTTTCAATAATTGGACTTACCTCCATGCATGCATAAGGTACATGCGAGTCAATGCATAATGTACAAGCAAGATGATGCACATACGGAGGGCTAAGTCTAATTTTTTGAAAGACGTGATTTATGACTAATTACGGTATTATCCTAGGAGGTAAAGTAAAAAATCATACTTTTTATGCATTGTGTGGTGTAATGGAGCAATTTTTTGAGTACCTTTAACGTCAACCATCTTGTAAATGTAGTTTGGTAGTATTAAAACCCTTTAAGCCTATAGTATCATACAAACTACTTTGAATAAAAATCCACTTGGGGCTACATGGAACAGATAGAGTACGTAAATAAAATAAGTTTATTAAAGAAAAAAAAGTAATTGATGAAAATCTCCGAGCAACCACTTGATCATATATAGTTCTCACGTTGTTTGATGGAACTGAGATATCACAGTTAAGTTGTTCACACTTTTACCTTTTCTTGTTATTATTATTTTACCCCAAATTACTTACTATCTCTTATCCCTCTCTCCCATTTCAATATTCTAGAGTGAAATATAGTAGGAGTGATAATTTTAAACATTCCACAATACGAAATTGACACTATATTTCATGCACACGTCGAAATTTTTTAATATGAAGTCTCAAGTCATATTGAGTCAAAATCATGACTCGTATTACTTGTGTATTATCGTATTTATTTAGATGTAAAAATTAATAATCGCGTTAATTATGCTTTGTCATGTTTCAAAATCATGACTCGTATTACGATTTTGTGTTATATCGTGTTTATCTTTAAATGGTTTTGTCATCTTGTGTTGCGCAAAGAAAACACTAAGAAACACGAACTGATACTCCACATATATAGTACTTTTTATTGAATAGTTGGCCTACAATGTCTAATATTGATATGAGTGATGTAACACCGCAACCCGGATTTTAGGGTTACTGATGGGTCAACTCGGTCTGATTCGGCTGCGTTAAGTAAGAAATGATGTTAAACAATTTAAATAAGATTTCTAGTCCATTTTATTTGATTATAATTACCAATTAAACATGCAATTCCATTTTTAAGACATAGTATTAACAACTGTGGAACCCGTTAGGCAATATTCTCGAGTTCAATTAATTGAAGCTACTAGCATAAGTGTAAGAAAAAATATACTTGTAAAATGCTCTAAAAAGATGGAATCTCAAATAACCTATTGTAATAAAAGGAAAGGGGTGAGCTAGTGCCCAATAGTGGGCTCCCAACCAAAAATCAATATAGAAACGAAAAGCAGAAAGGAAAAATGCAATACCATATACAATACAATCCTAACCAAAATCTATATGCAACTACTATACAATATAAGCATTAGTTATGTTTTATTTCAAAATATTATTTTTGCTTAGATTAAATACCGTTGACCCTTGTCTTTTCAAAGTTATCGTTTTATTCCAAAAAAATAGTACTTTAATCCATTAACTTACACGATTAATTTAAGAAAAACCACGTTCTTGGTCTGTCTTTAAATAATCCAAATTCCTTAAAAAAATATCAATTTATACTTTAATTAGCGCATAATGTTTCTTAAAAGCAGCATTTCAACACGCATATCTGGTATTAGAAAAGAGTTATAAGTACACACACATCAATTTTGGGATTATTCCCCTCCATGGGGTCACTCACACACCCATTTATTATTTTTTCATTTATTTAAGACATATCAAATTAGCCACACACGCCCGTGTCAAGTCTGGGGTTATCCTCCGCCATAGGATTATTCACACACCAGTTGTTATTTTTTTATTCCCTTAATTTATGGGTCCATATTTATTTTCACAATTATCCATAATTCATGACTATGTTATTTAAATTCAGAATATCTATGTTTACGAGCTCGCACCGTTCGCCATAAATGCCACGATGAATTGTTTTACTGGCCTATATTTTAGGTTTAAGCCAAAGTCGTAGCATAGGTGAAAACACCCCAATATGTTGTGTGCTTAGGCACGGATGGTCCGAAAAAATACAAATTTTATTTTTATATTTTTCAATTTTAAAGATCAAAACTTTAAATAAATTAAATCCAATAAAACTTTTTCACCAAATTAAATCGTTTGTTATGAAAATATAATTTACTCAATTTTATCTTTTTAACCTAAAACATGTATCTACGTGATAAGCAGATAAAATAAATAAATCATCCATAATGTGCTGATGTACGAGAAAAACCAAAAAGGAAAAAATCTCGAACGGTCCAGCCAAATAGATCACGATGATAAGATTTTACAAAGACTAGACAGTAGACTTACTCAACAACTCGTTTCCCTCCCATCCTTGACGCTCTTCTATCTTCAACCACTCCTCCACAGTGCAACACAGGAGCTTCCCCACACAAGCTAACACAACGCACGAATCCACGCACGCCTCAGTATCCACCAATGAAACTCAACAACTATCTAAAGAATCGAAACACGAAACACCGCTTCTTCACCGCAATACAACACACCAATACGGAGTCCATCGCACGAAAGAAGTTCTCAACACAAGATGACTATGTAAATTTGGATTTTTAAACTCAAAGGGTGAAACTACGGTTTTGGAACTTTTATAAGTAGGTAGGATTAAGAGCATAATTTGTCCATAACTTAGGCTAAGTATAGTTTTTGGCATATCCCGCTACCGATTGATTCGATCCATCACGAAGAACCGATTTTCCATCATCTCCAAATTCAAGAAAATCTTCACAAAAAAAAGGTATAAAATAATTTAAGATTTTGAATTTATTTACATTTATATTTGGGAGTTATTTTACGTAAAATCGAGGCAATTTTCTCACATTTTTTATGATTTAAATTTTTTCAAAATACGTGCATATCGTTCAAACGAGTATGCAATCTCGTTCAAACGAGTACGAAATCTCATTTGAAGTTTACTTCAATCGAACATCTCACGAGGGCGTAATGTTTTGTCACGTTTGAAGATCATTTGAAGCTCGTTCAAATGAGATTAGGATTTCATTCTAGCGATCTTGCTGTCATTCTAACGAGAGTTTTTTCTCGTTCAAACAAGGTTTATATTTCATTCGAATGAGTGTCACCGCCTCGGATTTTGTGCCGACTTATAAATACCTGTTTCGTTCAGTATTTTTGAGAGACTTTTGCTAAAATGATTTTTGAAAACCTATTGCAAAAGTCCCCCTATCTTTAGGCCAAAACCTCGTTTGATTTATAATCTTCACTCCAAACTATACATGTGAATCTGTTTAAAACCCTAGATAGTTATATATTTGAGTTATACTTGTGGAGAGATTCTCTTCACTGCTGGCCATTGTGGTTCTCGAGGGGATCATTGTGAAAGGAAGATCAAGGATGATCGGTGGATACCAAGGGTAAACCACCACCTGTGGATGACTCTGGACTGAGCTGTATTTTGTAGAGATTTTTGTAAGTTACGTCTTTGAAAAAACTGGATAGTGTTGATAAAAAGATTTTACTTGCAAGGTTTTTTCCCCTCATATTGCCTTGTCGTGTTTGCATACTTAATTGTATCTGCTTTATCACCTAATTACTTGTTTAGGGTAATAATATAAAATTTGTTATTGTGCAATGCTGAACACTTAATTATAGAAATTATCCATTAAGATCACACGTGCACTCTCAAATTGGTTTTAGAGCAGGTTGCACAAATTTACTGTGTGATCTTTTTCGCAAAAATATTTATCTCTTAGTATCATTTTTTTTGAATTTGTTGATCTTTGAAAAATTTAATTTTAATGGAGAATTTGAATAATCGAGTGCCCATATTCGATGGTATAAATTATGCATCCTGGATGGCTAGGATGAGGTCTATGTTAAAGGCCATAGATGAAAATGTTTGGGTAGTCCGTGAAAGAGGGTGGAATCCTCCCACTATCATAGTTGATATTGTCGTCGGTCCTAAACCTATCTCACAGTGGGTAGAGGATGAATTTAAATGGAGCAATTTTAATTCCTGCGGTTTGGGTACCATCTCAGGCGCTGTCACTCCTGATGAGTTCCACCGTATTATGACGTGCACCACGTCTAAAGAAGGTTGAGATACCCTCTAGTTCACTCACGAGGGTACCAATGCTGTGAAAGCTTCTAAGCTGCAGAACCTCACCACACAATTTGAAATGATAACAATGCTTGAATCTGAATCTTTCGACGAGTTTTATGCACGACTTTCTGACATAGTTAACTCGAGTTTCAATTTTGGTGAGAAAATACCCAAGACGTGTGTAGTTAAGAAAATCTTGAGATCGCTTTCCGCCAGCTTTATTCCTAAGGTTACAGTTAGATCTGTCAACGGGTTGTGTTGGGTAGAGTACGAGTCGGGTTAATGGGTTAACGGGTGAAAACACCCTTAACCCGTACATGACCCGTTAAGACTAATGGGTCCAATGATAATACCCAAACACGATCCGTAAATATTAACGGGTACACGACCCGAACCGTTAGCACCCGTTAATATTAACTGGTCTAAATGGGTAATGGGTTGGGTGACCCTATATTACCCGTTAGTCTTCATTAGTTTAAAAATAATGGGTTTTAATGGTTATTCTTATAATGGTTGAGATTCTCAACCATTATAAGAATAACCATTAAAACACATTATTTTTAAACTAATGAAGACTAACGGGTATTAATGAAGACTACCCATTAGTCTTTATTAGTTTAAAAATAATGAATTTTAATGGTTGAGATTAACTTAGGGATTATATATATATATATATATAGATAGATAGATAGAGATAGAGATAGAGAGAGAGAGAGAGAGAGAGAGAGAGGGGTTTAAAAGTGAACATAAAAGATGAACATGTTAATGAACATTAACCAAAAAATCCAAAACCCATTAATTTGAACTCCTATATTGTAATTGGTCCGCGCCAGCGGCAACGGACACGCGTGTGGATCAAATCTTTTTTTACACATCCCCCCCACCTCCATATCCTCTATAACCCAAACCTTAAAACCCACCTAACCTTGCCCCTATACCCATCGACGTGGTTATACCCAAAACCAGCTATGGCCGACCCACTTACCTGCCCAACTCCGACGACTACACCAACACCTGCCCATTAACTAGTTCCAACCACCGGAAAAATGAACCCCATGGCAGCTTACCCGACCATCTACCATGACCCAACCTTATATCCCCCAAGCAGACCCGAGTTACATCCATACCCAAACCCACCACCTCCATGTTAATACCCGAATCCAAACAATCGATCATCCTACCTCCCCTTCCGACAAACTCAAACACTGTCGAACCTGAGTGTCTTCGAACCCGGAAGCTACCCAACCCGTTGACGGTGGGTTCATTTATTTAGATGTTGGGTTGAAAATTAGGGGAGGTCGAAATGGAGAGGGGTGGGTGTGTGTGTGGGTGTGTGTGTGGGGGGGGGGGGGTAAGGTGTGTGTAAAAAAAAGATTGGATCCACACGCGTGTTGCCGCTAGCGCTGACCAATTACAATATAGGAGTTCAAATTAATGGGTTTTGGGTGTTTTTGGTTAATGTTCTTTAAAATGTTCATCTTTTATGTTCACTTTTGAACCTCTCCCTATATATATATATATATTTTTTTTTTGTTTACTTACTAATGGGTGTAATATTAGTTCGGGTCACACGACTCAATAAAACTCTCTACCACTTATGGGTAATAATGGGTATAAATGGGTTTAATCATGTAAGAGTACAAACCCAAACACGACACATTATGATAACGGATCTACCGTGTTGACCCGTTAATGACCCAAACCCGATAAGACTAGACCCATTAACTTATAATTTTGTGTCGCGTCGTGTCGTGCCTTAGTTTGCTAGGTCTAGTTACAGTTCTTAATTCACTAGGGATCTTAGATACTTTTAAGTTAGAAGAACTTGTAGAAGATATTCAAATGTACGAGATTATGTTCCCCAAAATAGTTAATCCTAAGGATAAGGGGGTAGAACTTAAAGCCCATTCTAAGAAGAGAGAGGAAACATCATCCGATTCGGAGTTTGATTATGATTTAGATGACTTGGACCTTTTCATTAAAAAATCAAGGAATTTATCAAGCTTAAAAAGAAAAATACTTCCAAAGATAAGAAGAGTTTTGAGAAAGATAAAAAATTTAAAACGGGCAAGAAAAATTTTGAAAAAGAAAAGAAAGATTTGCTAAAGAAAGATGAGGAGAGATGTTATGAGTGTGAGGGAAAGGTTCACAAAGCTCATGAGTGTTCGAATAGGTTGAAACACCAAGGGAAAGTCAAATCTACCTTAAACGCCACGCTTAATGATATCAAGGTTGAGTCGGTGAGTTCGGGAGAAGAGTCCCCGCATGACATAACTTCACCGCATTCATGGCCAGTGATGTTAGTACATCTAGTGCACCTCACAACGATAAGGAGTCTACTAAACATAGACACCTCGACAATGAATCTAGTCGTTTTGAGGAGAGTGAGGGAGAGAATGCTTTAAATGAGAGCGAGTGCGCCTACGCCGAACTTTACGCCGAGTCCTTTAAAATGAAGAAACAAAATAAAGGTTTAGCGATAAGAGTTTTAGCACTAGAAAAAGAGTTGTGTGAGGCAAAGGAGAGTGAATTATCGATGAGAGAAGCTTTGGGAGAGAGAGTTTGCGTATTTGAGAGAGAGAACGGGGACTTAACCAATAAGTTGGCTAGTCTTACGAGAGATCTCCAAGCATTTGTGGAGACTCGTGAGAAACTTGAAGCCTTTGTATCCCAACTCGAGAAAGATCTGGAACGTGCTTGGGAGGTCAAGGTAACTATCGAGGATACATTGAATAAGGTTGGTAATATGCTCCTCGGCCCCTCTTTAGGAAATATCAAGAGGAAAGTAATAGGCTACTATGGTGCATCCACTTTTCATGTCGCACCCAAGCCGATTCTTGAGTTTGTGATGTACCCTTATGGACCTCGACCAAATCCACATGGGAGGCCTAACCCACCTATAAGAGTTACACCTAGAAAAGCAAACCGAGGTAGACCCAAACCTATATATGTTTTCACCTATTGCAAAAGGAGATGTCATCTTAGAGAGTTTCACTATAAATTAGGTAGGAGTAATAGTACACATACTTCTGTACACAACTTTAGTGTCTTTTCTAGTCTTAGGGAGCAAGTTAAATTTCTTGTCATGACTTCTCATAGTTTAATGGAAGAATTTTAACGGATGTCTTTTCCATTTGAGAAATTTTCCAACATTCAGACTCGAGTCAACAACGACAATGACAAAAAATAGGTTACCGCCACTTGGGTATCTAAGAGAGATGAGAAAGCCTTGTTCTCAAGGCTCAAAATACTTCCCAATGGTATTTTTATAGTGGGTGTTCTAGGCACATGACAAACGATCTCTTATTTTATACCCACCTTGAGGATCGCAAAGGAAGGGCAAGTCACATTTGGATATTTTTTTTTGGTAAGTAAAAATAACATTAAACAGGGGAAAATGTACATAGAGAAGAAAACGAAAAGGAGGGGCATAACCCCCTAGGTCAAATTTCGCAGATGAAATTTACCCAAAACTGGACTGAAAAATAAAACACCAGAAAATTAATCAGTGAGTAGCAAGTTAACATCAAGGCCCCGATTCATGCAAGATAGCCAGTTATTGAAGCTCCTTCTCGATTTTTCCCAGCTATGAGATTTGCATCTGAAAAAGATGGTGATTTCCTCCATGACACCAGCAATATTGAATTTAATATTCTTGAAGATTCTGTTGTTTTTCTCCATCCAAATATAGTAAATGGCAGCAGCAAAGGAGGTACATTTAATCTTGTTAGTTAAAGATTTCCCAACAAAGTGATTTGCAGCATCCAAGATGATATCATCCCAAGAGTTAGAGGCACTTGTGTATGAGTTATTGTGATTTATCTCCTCCCATATCCCCTTAGTGAAACTGCAGTTAAAGAAGAGGTGATTATGATTTTCAATAGCAGTTTCACACAGCACACAAATGTTATCTTGTGAAATTCCCCATGCATAGGTTTTGTCCTTTGTGTTAGTGGCATCCTTGCAAACCATCCAAAGAATGAAGGAACAATTAGGAATAATGCGGCTGTTCCACACCAGAGGGGCCCAAACTGGTTGGTTGTGACGCTGCCTAATGGAGTTCCATGCCGAGTTTATGGAGAAAATGCCACTTGCCATGGGGAGCCAAATAAACCTATCCTCATTACTGGGGTTGATGGTAGGAAGAGCTGCATGTTTTATCTCATTGAGTTCCCAGGTAATAATGAAGGCCAAGCCCAGGTACCATTTCTAATGAAGTTTACTACTTTAGCTTTATGGCTGCTTGCTGCATCATAGATCGTTCTATCCCCATATTTCATACATAGAGGGACAAGAGGGTGCCAATGGTCATGCCATATGAATGTGTTTTTCCCATTACCAATGATGGTTTTAATGAAAGGTCTTACTTTGTCTCTCAGCTTCAACAGTTTGTTCCAAGTCCAGGATGCATCAGTTGGGTTGTGGATATGCCACACACATCTACCTTTCAATTTGTATATGTTGCACCATTTAATCCATAAAATGTCATTCTTGCTGCATAAGTTCCATAAGTGCTTAAACATGGCTGCTTTGTTCCAATCACGAGAGTTCTTTATCCCAAGGCCTCCCTCCTTTTTTGGCATGCACACATCACTCCACTTAACTTTAGAGCTAGTTTTCTTCATTTCAGGACCTGACCAAAGAAATCTATGCAACTTGGTGTCAATTTCTTCATTAGTTCTTTTGGGTAGTATGAAGATACTAGCCCAGTAAATCTGAATGCTGAAAAGAACTGAGACCACAAGGTTTTGAGTCTACCCCCATAGCTCAAAAATTGATTAGTCCAACTCATGATTCTGTTAGTAATTTTATCTATAAGCAGGCAGTCCTCATGCTTCAGTTTAGTTGAAATGAGAGGCACACCCAAATACTTGATGGGGAAATGGTCCGATTGATAGCCCAGATGGTTGAAGAAAGCTATTTTCTCATTGTTTGAAATTCTCGCAGCAAGGAAGGAGCATTTAAGGGGGTTCGGGTATAAACCTGACATTTCAGTGAACTTATGGATGGCAGTGGTGATGATGGCAAGGGAATTTATGTCAGCACCTGCTAAGATGAACAAATCGTCAGCAAAACAAAGATGGTTTATATTCAACTCTTTGCATTTGGGATGGTAAGTGAAGTGGGGAGATCTAGTGTGTAGATTAAGGATACCAGCAAAGGCTCCCGTTATGAATAGGAACATAAAAGGGGAGAGGGGAGTTATTGATAATAACAACTACCACCTATGCTCTGATGGGATTGAAACTATTACTCACATTCTTAATGATTTCCCTTACTCCATTGAGGTTTGGATGGAGGTTCTATGCAAGATCCAATGCTATAGGACGATGGGGACCTAGGATAGGGAAATGGATATGGCTATGGAGTATGCTAACGTAACAACTTCCTCAACAAAGTCAGGACCTTATCTTTTACTACTACCATCTATTGCCTCTGGATGGAAAGAAATGGCAGGCATCATAACAGAGGTAATAGAACTCCTACCCAACTCTTGAGAGAGATTAATAGCATGATGAAGATCAAGGTCAGCAGATGGAAACACACTAATAGGACTTATACCAACTGGATGGTGTGCAACCAATGGGGGCTTCCCGATTCCATGCTGTTCCTTTAATCCATTTTGATCCCCTTATGGTGGGTTGTGTTGGTCTTGCCTTGTTTGTGGGACTGATCTTGAATTGGTATCGTTGTGATTGTTGTGGGGGTGGGGTATGTCCTACCTCTATGTTTTTGCCTTTGGCTTGATTCCTTGTATATCTTTTTGTTCTTTTAATATACTTAATTACCAAAAAAAAAAGAAAAGGGGAGAGGGGGCACTACACCAAAACTGGCGATTGGTCACGGCCAAAATCCCTGACCAAACCTGTGGGTCGCGGACTTGGGCCGTGACCATTTTGGGCGTGACCATTTTCGTGGGTCGCGGCCCAAGTCCGTGACCAAAAAATGGTCATGGCCGAGAGGGGTCACGGCAGATGGTCGCGGACTTAGGCCGTGACCCATGCCGTGATAGGTCGCGGCTCTAATCCGTGACCCATAACCGTGACAAATTGGTCGCGGCCAAAGTCCGCGACCCATGTGCGTGACAAAAAAAAATTAAAAAAATTGGTCACGGTCCTTGTCCATGACCCACGACCGTGACAAATTGGTCGCGGACTTTGGCCGCGACCCATGTGTGTGACAAAAAAAAATTAAAAAAAATTGGTCGCGGCCCTAGTCCGCGACCCATTACCGTGACAAAAAATAAAAAAAATGGTCGCGGACTTTGGCCGCGACCATTTTTAAGCGCGACAAAAAAAAGTAAAAATGGTCATGGACAAAGTCCATGACCATATTTATCTGTAATTTAAAAAAAATGTATTTTTTTTTGCCCAATCCTAAAATTGGGGTTCCTGTGAGTGCATCATCGGTTGCTACGAGGTGTTACAAATATTTATTATAGGCAAAACAATAAAAAAAAATCACAAATTGCGAATTGAGAATGTTGTTAATAAACAAATATATATACAAACATAAAAATATTACACGTCTTAATAATTCACAGACCAAAAAAAAATTGGGCAGAGTTTCCTCTATTTTCTTGACATTCCAAAACCTGTAAATGAAAAACCTGCTTATTATAAAGCCCGCACGGCTATAAAATTCAACAATCAAATTATAAAAGCCCGCACGGCCATAAAACTAAACAATAAAAGCCTGCACGGCTATAACACATAAAAAACATTATCCTGAATGTCCACAACATATAAATAATCATCATGTTGTAAAACATTGCCTCCTTCATTTGATCCACGCGCAAAAATCCTACAAATGATAGGATACAAAAAATAAAAGTATCAGTAACCAAGTAATTTTACAAAAAAATTAATTAAGCTGAAAAATTGCATATATGAGTTAAAATTATCAGTAACCAAGTAGAAATATAAAAATTAAGTGTGGAAATAAGCAAATTACCGTCGTACTCTCAAACCGGGACACCCGCGGCTGCGGGGTCCGTTCCCACGAGTTACGTTGGTCCCGTGGGAGGTGTTGGTGCCACCCACGGGGCCGTTCGGGGGCTGTTTCGAGTTCTCACCCTCTAACGCCATGTTTTTAAGCCTAAGTGTGGAAATAAGCAAATTACCGTCGTACTCTCAAACCGGGACACCCGCGGCTGCGGGGTCCGTTCCCACGAGTTACGTTGGTCCCGTGGGAGGTGTTGGTGCCACCCACGGGGCCGTTCGGGGGCTGTTTCGCGTTCTCACCCTCTAACGCCATGTTTTTAAGCCTAAGTGTGGAAATAAGCAAATTATCATCGTACTCTCAAACCGGGACACCCGCGGCTGCGGGGTCAGTTCCTACGAGTTACGTTGGTCCCGTGGGAGGTGTTGGTGCCACCCACGGGGCCGTTCGGGGGCTGTTTCGAGTTCTCACCCTCTAACGCCATGTTTTTAAGCCTAAGTGTGGAAATAAGCAAATTACCGTCGTACTCTCAAACCGGGACACCCGCGGCTGCGGCGTCCGTTCCCACGAGTTACGTTGGTCCCGTGGGAGGTGTTAGTGCCACCCACGGGGCCGTTCGGGGGCTGTTTCGAGTTTTCACCCTCTAACGCCATGTTAAGCCTAAGTGTAGATATAAGCAAATTACCGTCGTACTCTCAAACCGGGACACCCGCGGCTGCGGGGTCAGTTCCTACGAGTTACGTTGGTCCCGTGGGAGGTGTTGGTGCCACCCACGGGGCCGTTCGGGGGCTGTTTCGAGTTCTCACCCTCTAACGCCATGTTTTTAAGCCTAAGTGTGGAAATAAGCAAATTACCGTCGTACTCTCAAACCGGGACACCCGCGGCTGCGGGGTCCGTTCCCACGAGTTACGTTGGTCCCGTGGGAGGTGTTGGTGCCACCCACGGGGCCGTTCGGGGGCTGTTTCGAGTTCTCACCCTCTAACGCCATGTTTTTAAGTCTAAGTGTGGAAATAAGCAAATTACCGTCGTACTCTCAAACCGGGACACCCGCGGCTGCGGCGTCCGTTCCCACGAGTTACGTTGGTCCCGTGGGAGGTGTTAGTGCCACCCACGGGGCCGTTCGGGGGCTGTTTCGAGTTTTCACCCTCTAACGCCATGTTAAGCCTAAGTGTAGAAATAAGCAAATTACCGTCGTACTCTCAAACCGGGACACCCGCGGCTGCGGGGTCAGTTACTACGAGTTACGTTGGTCCCGTGGGAGGTGTTGGTGCCACCCACGGGGCCGTTCGGGGGCTGTTTCGAGTTCTCACCCTCTAACGCCATGTTTTTAAGTCTAAGTGTGGAAATAAGCAAATTACCGTCGTACTCTCAAACCGGGACACCCGCGGCTGCGGCGTCCGTTCCCACGAGTTACGTTGGTCCCGTGGGAGGTGTTAGTGCCACCCACGGGGCCGTTCGGGGGCTGTTTCGAGTTTTCACCCTCTAACGCCATGTTAAGCCTAAGTGTAGAAATAAGCAAATTACCGTCGTACTCTCAAACCGGGACACCCGCGGCTGCGGGGTCAGTTACTACGAGTTACGTTGGTCCCGTGGGAGGTGTTGGTGCCACCCACGGGGCCGTTTGGGGGCTGTTTCGAGTTCTCACCCTCTAACGCCATGTTTTTAAGCCTAAGTGTGGAAATAAGCAAATTACCGTCGTACTCTCAAACCGGGACACCCGCGGCTGCGGGGTCCGTTCCCACGAGTTACGTTGGTCCCGTGGGAGGTGTTGGTGCCACCCACGGGGCCGTTCGGGGGCTGTTTCGAGTTCTCACCCTCTAACGCCATGTTTTTAAGCCTAAGTGTGGAAATAAGCAAATTACCGTCGTACTCTCAAACCGGGACACCCGCGGCTGCGGGGTCCGTTCCCACGAGTTACGTTGGTCCCGTGGGAGGTGTTGGTGCCACCCACGGGGCCGTTCGGGGGCTGTTTCGCGTTCTCACCCTCTAACGCCATGTTTTTAAGCCTAAGTGTGGAAATAAGCAAATTATCATCGTACTCTCAAACCGGGACACCCGCGGCTGCGGGGTCAGTTCCTACGAGTTACGTTGGTCCCGTGGGAGGTGTTGGTGCCACCCACGGGGCCGTTCGGGGGCTGTTTCGAGTTCTCACCCTCTAACGCCATGTTTTTAAGCCTAAGTGTGGAAATAAGCAAATTACCGTCGTACTCTCAAACCGGGACACCCGCGGCTGCGGCGTCCGTTCCCACGAGTTACGTTGGTCCCGTGGGAGGTGTTAGTGCCACCCACGGGGCCGTTCGGGGGCTGTTTCGAGTTTTCACCCTCTAACGCCATGTTAAGCCTAAGTGTAGATATAAGCAAATTACCGTCGTACTCTCAAACCGGGACACCCGCGGCTGCGGGGTCAGTTCCTACGAGTTACGTTGGTCCCGTGGGAGGTGTTGGTGCCACCCACGGGGCCGTTCGGGGGCTGTTTCGAGTTCTCACCCTCTAACGCCATGTTTTTAAGCCTAAGTGTGGAAATAAGCAAATTACCGTCGTACTCTCAAACCGGGACACCCGCGGCTGCGGGGTCCGTTCCCACGAGTTACGTTGGTCCCGTGGGAGGTGTTGGTGCCACCCACGGGGCCGTTCGGGGGCTGTTTCGAGTTCTCACCCTCTAACGCCATGTTTTTAAGTCTAAGTGTGGAAATAAGCAAATTACCGTCGTACTCTCAAACCGGGACACCCGCGGCTGCGGCGTCCGTTCCCACGAGTTACGTTGGTCCCGTGGGAGGTGTTAGTGCCACCCACGGGGCCGTTCGGGGGCTGTTTCGAGTTTTCACCCTCTAACGCCATGTTAAGCCTAAGTGTAGAAATAAGCAAATTACCGTCGTACTCTCAAACCGGGACACCCGCGGCTGCGGGGTCAGTTACTACGAGTTACGTTGGTCCCGTGGGAGGTGTTGGTGCCACCCACGGGGCCGTTCGGGGGCTGTTTCGAGTTCTCACCCTCTAACGCCATGTTTTTAAGCCTAAGTGTGGAAATAAGCAAATTACCGTCGTACTCTCAAACCGGGACACCCGCGGCTGCGGGGTCCGTTCCCACGAGTTACGTTGGTCCCGTGGGAGGTGTTGGTGCCACCCACGGGGCCGTTCGGGGGCTGTTTCGAGTTCTCACCCTCTAACGCCATGTTTTTAAGCCTAAGTGTGGAAATAAGCAAATTACCGTCGTACTCTCAAACCGGGACACCCGCGGCTGCGGGGTCCGTTCCCACGAGTTACGTTGGTCCCGTGGGAGGTGTTGGTGCCACCCACGGGGCCGTTCGGGGCCTGTTTCGCGTTCTCACCCTCTAACGCCATGTTTTTAAGCCTAAGTGTGGGAATAAGCAAATTATCATCGTACTCTCAAACCGGGACACCCGCGGCTGCGGGGTCAGTTCCTACGAGTTACGTTGGTCCCGTGGGAGGTGTTGGTGCCACCCACGGGGCCGTTCGGGGGCTGTTTCGAGTTCTCACCCTCTAACGCCATGTTTTTAAGCCTAAGTGTGGAAATAAGCAAATTACCGTCGTACTCTCAAACCGGGACACCCGCGGCTGCGGCGTCCGTTCCCACGAGTTACGTTGGTCCCGTGGGAGGTGTTAGTGCCACCCACGGGGCCGTTCGGGGGCTGTTTCGAGTTTTCACCCTCTAACGCCATGTTAAGCCTAAGTGTAGATATAAGCAAATTACCGTCGTACTCTCAAACCGGGACACCTGCGGCTGCGGGGTCAGTTCCTACGAGTTACGTTGGTCCCGTGGGAGGTGTTGGTGCCACCCACGGGGCCGTTCGGGGGCTGTTTCGAGTTCTCACCCTCTAACGCCATGTTTTTAAGCCTAAGTGTGGAAATAAGCAAATTACCGTCGTACTCTCAAACCGGGACACCCGCGGCTGCGGGGTCCGTTCCCACGAGTTACGTTGGTCCCGTGGGAGGTGTTGGTGCCACCCATGGGGCCGTTCGGGGGCTGTTTCGAGTTCTCACCCTCTAACGCCATGTTTTTAAGTCTAAGTGTGGAAATAAGCAAATTACCGTCGTACTCTCAAACCGGGACACCCGCGGCTGCGGCGTCCGTTCCCACGAGTTACGTTGGTCCCGTGGGAGGTGTTAGTGCCACCCACGGGGCCGTTCGGGGGCTGTTTCGAGTTTTCACCCTCTAACGCCATGTTAAGCCTAAGTGTAGAAATAAGCAAATTACCGTCGTACTCTCAAACCGGGACACCCGCGGCTGCGGGGTCAGTTACTACGAGTTACGTTGGTCCCGTGGGAGGTGTTGGTGCCACCCACGGGGCCGTTCGGGGGCTGTTTCGAGTTCTCACCCTCTAACGCCATGTTTTTAAGTCTAAGTGTGGAAATAAGCAAATTACCGTCGTACTCTCAAACCGGGACACCCGCGGCTGCGGCGTCCGTTCCCACGAGTTACGTTGGTCCCGTGGGAGGTGTTAGTGCCACCCACGGGGCCGTTCGGGGGCTGTTTCGAGTTTTCACCCTCTAACGCCATGTTAAGCCTAAGTGTAGAAATAAGCAAATTACCGTCGTACTCTCAAACCGGGACACCCGCGGCTGCGGGGTCAGTTACTACGAGTTACGTTGGTCCCGTGGGAGGTGTTGGTGCCACCCACGGGGCCGTTCGGGGGCTGTTTCGAGTTCTCACCCTCTAACGCCATGTTTTTAAGCCTAAGTGTGGAAATAAGCAAATTACCGTCGTACTCTCAAACCGGGACACCCGCGGCTGCGGGGTCCGTTCCCACGAGTTACGTTGGTCCCGTGGGAGGTGTTGGTGCCACCCACGGGGCCGTTCGGGGGCTGTTTCGAGTTCTCACCCTCTAACGCCATGTTTTTAAGCCTAAGTGTGGAAATAAGCAAATTACCGTCGTACTCTCAAACCGGGACACCCGCGGCTGCGGGGTCCGTTCCCACGAGTTACGTTGGTCCCGTGGGAGGTGTTGGTGCCACCCACGGGGCCGTTCGGGGGCTGTTTCGCGTTCTCACCCTCTAACGCCATGTTTTTAAGCCTAAGTGTGGAAATAAGCAAATTATCATCGTACTCTCAAACCGGGACACCCGCGGCTGCGGGGTCAGTTCCTACGAGTTACGTTGGTCCCGTGGGAGGTGTTGGTGCCACCCACGGGGCCGTTCGGGGGCTGTTTCGAGTTCTCACCCTCTAACGCCATGTTTTTAAGCCTAAGTGTGGAAATAAGCAAATTACCGTCGTACTCTCAAACCGGGACACCCGCGGCTGCGGCGTCCGTTCCCACGAGTTACGTTGGTCCCGTGGGAGGTGTTAGTGCCACCCACGGGGCCGTTCGGGGGCTGTTTCGAGTTTTCACCCTCTAACGCCATGTTAAGCCTAAGTGTAGATATAAGCAAATTACCGTCGTACTCTCATACCGGGACACCCGCGGCTGCGGGGTCAGTTCCTACGAGTTACGTTGGTCCCGTGGGAGGTGTTGGTGCCACCCACGGGGCCGTTCGGGGGCTGTTTCGAGTTCTCACCCTCTAACGCCATGTTTTTAAGCCTAAGTGTGGAAATAAGCAAATTACCGTCGTACTCTCAAACCGGGACACCCGCGGCTGCGGGGTCCGTTCCCACGAGTTACGTTGGTCCCGTGGGAGGTGTTGGTGCCACCCACGGGGCCGTTCGGGGGCTGTTTCGAGTTCTCACCCTCTAACGCCATGTTTTTAAGTCTAAGTGTGGAAATAAGCAAATTACCGTCGTACTCTCAAACCGGGACACCCGCGGCTGCGGCGTCCGTTCCCACGAGTTACGTTGGTCCCGTGGGAGGTGTTAGTGCCACCCACGGGGCCGTTCGGGGGCTGTTTCGAGTTTTCACCCTCTAACGCCATGTTAAGCCTAAGTGTAGAAATAAGCAAATTACCGTCGTACTCTCAAACCGGGACACCCGCGGCTGCGGGGTCAGTTACTACGAGTTACGTTGGTCCCGTGGGAGGTGTTGGTGCCACCCACGGGGCCGTTCGGGGGCTGTTTCGAGTTCTCACCCTCTAACGCCATGTTTTTAAGTCTAAGTGTGGAAATAAGCAAATTACCGTCGTACTCTCAAACCGGGACACCCGCGGCTGCGGCGTCCGTTCCCACGAGTTACGTTGGTCCCGTGGGAGGTGTTAGTGCCACCCACGGGGCCGTTCGGGGGCTGTTTCGAGTTTTCACCCTCTAACGCCATGTTAAGCCTAAGTGTAGAAATAAGCAAATTACCGTCGTACTCTCAAACCGGGACACCCGCGGCTGCGGGGTCCGTTCCCACGAGTTACGTTGGTCCCGTGGGAGGTGTTGGTGCCACCCACGGGGCCGTTCGGGGGCTGTTTCGAGTTCTCACCCTCTAACGCCATGTTTTTAAGCCTAAGTGTGGAAATAAGCAAATTACCGTCGTACTCTCAAACCGGGACACCCGCGGCTGCGGGGTCCGTTCCCACGAGTTACGTTGGTCCCGTGGGAGGTGTTGGTGCCACCCACGGGGCCGTTCGGGGGCTGTTTCGCGTTCTCACCCTCTAACGCCATGTTTTTAAGCCTAAGTGTGGAAATAAGCAAATTATCATCGTACTCTCAAACCGGGACACCCGCGGCTGCGGGGTCAGTTCCAACGAGTTACGTTGGTCCCGTGGGAGGTGTTGGTGCCACCCACGGGGCCGTTCGGGGCCTGTTTCGCGTTCTCACCCTCTAACGCCATGTTTTTAAGCCTAAGTGTGGGAATAAGCAAATTATCATCGTACTCTCAAACCGGGACACCCGCGGCTGCGGGGTCAGTTCCTACGAGTTACGTTGGTCCCGTGGGAGGTGTTGGTGCCACCCACGGGGCCGTTCGGGGGCTGTTTCGAGTTCTCACCCTCTAACGCCATGTTTTTAAGCCTAAGTGTGGAAATAAGCAAATTACCGTCGTACTCTCAAACCGGGACACCCGCGGCTGCGGCGTCCGTTCCCACGAGTTACGTTGGTCCCGTGGGAGGTGTTAGTGCCACCCACGGGGCCGTTCGGGGGCTGTTTCGAGTTTTCACCCTCTAACGCCATGTTAAGCCTAAGTGTAGATATAAGCAAATTACCGTCGTACTCTCAAACCGGGACACCTGCGGCTGCGGGGTCAGTTCCTACGAGTTACGTTGGTCCCGTGGGAGGTGTTGGTGCCACCCACGGGGCCGTTCGGGGGCTGTTTCGAGTTCTCACCCTCTAACGCCATGTTTTTAAGCCTAAGTGTGGAAATAAGCAAATTACCGTCGTACTCTCAAACCGGGACACCCGCGGCTGCGGGGTCCGTTCCCACGAGTTACGTTGGTCCCGTGGGAGGTGTTGGTGCCAACCACGGGGCCGTTCGGGGGCTGTTTCGAGTTCTCACCCTCTAACGCCATGTTTTTAAGTCTAAGTGTGGAAATAAGCAAATTACCGTCGTACTCTCAAACCGGGACACCCGCGGCTGCGGCGTCCGTTCCCACGAGTTACGTTGGTCCCGTGGGAGGTGTTAGTGCCACCCACGGGGCCGTTCGGGGGCTGTTTCGAGTTTTCACCCTCTAACGCCATGTTAAGCCTAAGTGTAGAAATAAGCAAATTACCGTCGTACTCTCAAACCGGGACACCCGCGGCTGCGGGGTCAGTTACTACGAGTTACGTTGGTCCCGTGGGAGGTGTTGGTGCCACCCACGGGGCCGTTCGGGGGCTGTTTCGAGTTCTCACCCTCTAACGCCATGTTTTTAAGTCTAAGTGTGGAAATAAGCAAATTACCGTCGTACTCTCAAACCGGGACACCCGCGGCTGCGGCGTCCGTTCCCACGAGTTACGTTGGTCCCGTGGGAGGTGTTAGTGCCACCCACGGGGCCGTTCGGGGGCTGTTTCGAGTTTTCACCCTCTAACGCCATGTTAAGCCTAAGTGTAGAAATAAGCAAATTACCGTCGTACTCTCAAACCGGGACACCCGCGGCTGCGGGGTCAGTTACTACGAGTTACGTTGGTCCCGTGGGAGGTGTTGGTGCCACCCACGGGGCCGTTCGGGGGCTGTTTCGAGTTCTCACCCTCTAACGCCATGTTTTTAAGCCTAAGTGTGGAAATAAGCAAATTACCGTCGTACTCTCAAACCGGGACACCCGCGGCTGCGGGGTCCGTTCCCACGAGTTACGTTGGTCCCGTGGGAGGTGTTGGTGCCACCCACGGGGCCGTTCGGGGGCTGTTTCGAGTTCTCACCCTCTAACGCCATGTTTTTAAGCCTAAGTGTGGAAATAAGCAAATTACCGTCGTACTCTCAAACCGGGACACCCGCGGCTGCGGGGTCCGTTCCCACGAGTTACGTTGGTCCCGTGGGAGGTGTTGGTGCCACCCACGGGGCCGTTCGGGGGCTGTTTCGCGTTCTCACCCTCTAACGCCATGTTTTTAAGCCTAAGTGTGGAAATAAGCAAATTATCATCGTACTCTCAAACCGGGACACCCGCGGCTGCGGGGTCAGTTCCTACGAGTTACGTTGGTCCCGTGGGAGGTGTTGGTGCCACCCACGGGGCCGTTCGGGGGCTGTTTCGAGTTCTCACCCTCTAACGCCATGTTTTTAAGCCTAAGTGTGGAAATAAGCAAATTACCGTCGTACTCTCAAACCGGGACACCCGCGGCTGCGGCGTCCGTTCCCACGAGTTACGTTGGTCCCGTGGGAGGTGTTAGTGCCACCCACGGGGCCGTTCGGGGGCTGTTTCGCGTTTTCACCCTCTAACGCCATGTTAAGCCTAAGTGTAGATATAAGCAAATTACCGTCGTACTCTCAAACCGGGACACCCGCGGCTGCGGGGTCAGTTCCTACGAGTTACGTTGGTCCCGTGGGAGGTGTTGGTGCCACCCACGGGGCCGTTCGGGGGCTGTTTCGAGTTCTCACCCTCTAACGCCATGTTTTTAAGCCTAAGTGTGGAAATAAGCAAATTACCGTCGTACTCTCAAACCGGGACACCCGCGGCTGCGGGGTCCGTTCCCACGAGTTACGTTGGTCCCGTGGGAGGTGTTGGTGCCACCCACGGGGCCGTTCGGGGGCTGTTTCGAGTTCTCACCCTCTAACGCCATGTTTTTAAGTCTAAGTGTGGAAATAAGCAAATTACCGTCGTACTCTCAAACCGGGACACCCGCGGCTGCGGCGTTCGTTCCCACGAGTTACGTTGGTCCCGTGGGAGGTGTTAGTGCCACCCACGGGGCCGTTCGGGGGCTGTTTCGAGTTTTCACCCTCTAACGCCATGTTAAGCCTAAGTGTAGAAATAAGCAAATTACCGTCGTACTCTCAAACCGGGACACCCGCGGCTGCGGGGTCAGTTACTACGAGTTACGTTGGTCCCGTGGGAGGTGTTGGTGCCACCCACGGGGCCGTTCGGGGGCTGTTTCGAGTTCTCACCCTCTAACGCCATGTTTTTAAGTCTAAGTGTGGAAATAAGCAAATTACCGTCGTACTCTCAAACCGGGACACCCGCGGCTGCGGCGTCCGTTCCCACGAGTTACGTTGGTCCCGTGGGAGGTGTTAGTGCCACCCACGGGGCCGTTCGGGGGCTGTTTCGAGTTTTCACCCTCTAACGCCATGTTAAGCCTAAGTGTAGAAATAAGCAAATTACCGTCGTACTCTCAAACCGGGACACCCGCGGCTGCGGGGTCCGTTCCCACGAGTTACGTTGGTCCCGTGGGAGGTGTTGGTGCCACCCACGGGGCCGTTCGGGGGCTGTTTCGAGTTCTCACCCTCTAACGCCATGTTTTTAAGCCTAAGTGTGGAAATAAGCAAATTACCGTCGTACTCTCAAACCGGGACACCCGCGGCTGCGGGGTCCGTTCCCACGAGTTACGTTGGTCCCGTGGGAGGTGTTGGTGCCACCCACGGGGCCGTTCGGGGGCTGTTTCGCGTTCTCACCCTCTAACGCCATGTTTTTAAGCCTAAGTGTGGAAATAAGCAAATTATCATCGTACTCTCAAACCGGGACACCCGCGGCTGCGGGGTCAGTTCCAACGAGTTACGTTGGTCCCGTGGGAGGTGTTGGTGCCACCCACGGGGCCGTTCGGGGGCTGTTTCGAGTTCTCACCCTCTAACGCCATGTTTTTAAGCCTAAGTGTGGAAATAAGCAAATTACCGTCGTACTCTCAAACCGGGACACCCGCGGCTGCGGCGTCCGTTCCCACGAGTTACGTTGGTCCCGTGGGAGGTGTTAGTGCCACCCACGGGGCCGTTCGGGGGCTGTTTCGAGTTTTCACCCTCTAACGCCATGTTAAGCCTAAGTGTAGATATAAGCAAATTACCGTCGTACTCTCAAACCGGGACACCCGCGGCTGCGGGGTCAGTTCCTACGAGTTACGTTGGTCCCGTGGGAGGTGTTGGTGCCACCCACGGGGCCGTTCGGGGGCTGTTTCGAGTTCTCACCCTCTAACGCCATGTTTTTAAGCCAAAGTGTGGAAATAAGCAAATTACCGTCGTACTCTCAAACCGGGACACCCGCGGCTGCGGGGTCCGTTCCCACGAGTTACGTTGGTCCCGTGGGAGGTGTTGGTGCCACCCACGGGGCCGTTCGGGGGCTGTTTCGAGTTCTCACCCTCTAACGCCATGTTTTTAAGTCTAAGTGTGGAAATAAGCAAATTACCGTCGTACTCTCAAACCGGGACACCCGCGGCTGCGGCGTCCGTTCCCACGAGTTACGTTGGTCCCGTGGGAGGTGTTAGTGCCACCCACGGGGCCGTTCGGGGGCTGTTTCGAGTTTTCACCCTCTAACGCCATGTTAAGCCTAAGTGTAGAAATAAGCAAATTACCGTCGTACTCTCAAACCGGGACACCCGCGGCTGCGGGGTCAGTTACTACGAGTTACGTTGGTCCCGTGGGAGGTGTTGGTGCCACCCACGGGGCCGTTCGGGGGCTGTTTCGAGTTCTCACCCTCTAACGCCATGTTTTTAAGTCTAAGTGTGGAAATAAGCAAATTACCGTCGTACTCTCAAACCGGGACACCCGCGGCTGCGGCGTCCGTTCCCACGAGTTACGTTGGTCCCGTGGGAGGTGTTAGTGCCACCCACGGGGCCGTTCGGGGGCTGTTTCGAGTTTTCACCCTCTAACGCCATGTTAAGCCTAAGTGTAGAAATAAGCAAATTACCGTCGTACTCTCAAACCGGGACACCCGCGGCTGCGGGGTCAGTTACTACGAGTTACGTTGGTCCCGTGGGAGGTGTTGGTGCCACCCACGGGGCCGTTCGGGGGCTGTTTCGAGTTCTCACCCTCTAACGCCATGTTTTTAAGTCTAAGTGTGGAAATAAGCAAATTACCGTCGTACTCTCAAACCGGGACACCCGCGGCTGCGGCGTCCGTTCCCACGAGTTACGTTGGTCCCGTGGGAGGTGTTAGTGCCACCCACGGGGCCGTTCGGGGGCTGTTTCGAGTTTTCACCCTCTAACGCCATGTTAAGCCTAAGTGTAGAAATAAGCAAATTACCGTCGTACTCTCAAACCGGGACACCCGCGGCTGCGGGGTCAGTTACTACGAGTTACGTTGGTCCCGTGGGAGGTGTTGGTGCCACCCACGGGGCCGTTCGGGGGCTGTTTCGAGTTCTCACCCTCTAACGCCATGTTTTTAAGCCTAAGTGTGGAAATAAGCAAATTACCGTCGTACTCTCAAACCGGGACACCCGCGGCTGCGGGGTCCGTTCCCACGAGTTACGTTGGTCCCGTGGGAGGTGTTGGTGCCACCCACGGGGCCGTTCGGGGGCTGTTTTGAGTTCTCACCCTCTAACGCCATGTTTTTAAGCCTAAGTGTGGAAATAAGCAAATTACCGTCGTACTCTCAAACCGGGACACCCGCGGCTGCGGGGTCCGTTCCCACGAGTTACGTTGGTCCCGTGGGAGGTGTTGGTGCCACCCACGGGGCCGTTCGGGGGCTGTTTCGCGTTCTCACCCTCTAACGCCATGTTTTTAAGCCTAAGTGTGGAAATAAGCAAATTATCATCGTACTCTCAAACCGGGACACCCGCGGCTGCGGGGTCAGTTCCTACGAGTTACGTTGGTCCCGTGGGAGGTGTTGGTGCCACCCACGGGGCCGTTCGGGGGCTGTTTCGAGTTCTCACCCTCTAACGCCATGTTTTTAAGCCTAAGTGTGGAAATAAGCAAATTACCGTCGTACTCTCAAACCGGGACACCCGCGGCTGCGGCGTCCGTTCCCACGAGTTACGTTGGTCCCGTGGGAGGTGTTAGTGCCACCCACGGGGCCGTTCGGGGGCTGTTTCGAGTTTTCACCCTCTAACGCCATGTTAAGCCTAAGTGTAGATATAAGCAAATTACCGTCGTACTCTCAAACCGGGACACCCGCGGCTGCGGGGTCAGTTCCTACGAGTTACGTTGGTCCCGTGGGAGGTGTTGGTGCCACCCACGGGGCCGTTCGGGGGCTGTTTCGAGTTCTCACCCTCTAACGCCATGTTTTTAAGCCTAAGTGTGGAAATAAGCAAATTACCGTCGTACTCTCAAACCGGGACACCCGCGGCTGCGGGGTTCGTTCCCACGAGTTACGTTGGTCCCGTGGGAGGTGTTGGTGCCACCCACGGGGCCGTTCGGGGGCTGTTTCGAGTTCTCACCCTCTAACGCCATGTTTTTAAGTCTAAGTGTGGAAATAAGCAAATTACCGTCGTACTCTCAAACCGGGACACCCGCGGCTGCGGCGTCCGTTCCCACGAGTTACGTTGGTCCCGTGGGAGGTGTTAGTGCCACCCACGGGGCCGTTCGGGGGCTGTTTCGAGTTTTCACCCTCTAACGCCATGTTAAGCCTAAGTGTAGAAATAAGCAAATTACCGTCGTACTCTCAAACCGGGACACCCGCGGCTGCGGGGTCAGTTACTACGAGTTACGTTGGTCCCGTGGGAGGTGTTGGTGCCACCCACGGGGCCGTTCGGGGGCTGTTTCGAGTTCTCACCCTCTAACGCCATGTTTTTAAGTCTAAGTGTGGAAATAAGCAAATTACCGTCGTACTCTCAAACCGGGACACCCGCGGCTGCGGCGTCCGTTCCCACGAGTTACGTTGGTCCCGTGGGAGGTGTTAGTGCCACCCACGGGGCCGTTCGGGGGCTGTTTCGAGTTTTCACCCTCTAACGCCATGTTAAGCCTAAGTGTAGAAATAAGCAAATTACCGTCGTACTCTCAAACCGGGACACCCGCGGCTGCGGGGTCAGTTACTACGAGTTACGTTGGTCCCGTGGGAGGTGTTGGTGCCACCCACGGGGCCGTTCGGGGGCTGTTTCGAGTTCTCACCCTCTAACGCCATGTTTTTAAGCCTAAGTGTGGAAATAAGCAAATTACCGTCGTACTCTCAAACCGGGACACCCGCGGCTGCGGGGTCCGTTCCCACGAGTTACGTTGGTCCCGTGGGAGGTGTTGGTGCCACCCACGGGGCCGTTCGGGGGCTGTTTCGAGTTCTCACCCTCTAACGCCATGTTTTTAAGCCTAAGTGTGGAAATAAGCAAATTACCGTCGTACTCTCAAACCGGGACACCCGCGGCTGCGGGGTCCGTTCCCACGAGTTACGTTGGTCCCGTGGGAGGTGTTGGTGCCACCCACGGGGCCGTTCGGGGCCTGTTTCGCGTTCTCACCCTCTAACGCCATGTTTTTAAGCCTAAGTGTGGGAATAAGCAAATTATCATCGTACTCTCAAACCGGGACACCCGCGGCTGCGGGGTCAGTTCCTACGAGTTACGTTGGTCCCGTGGGAGGTGTTGGTGCCACCCACGGGGCCGTTCGGGGGCTGTTTCGAGTTCTCACCCTCTAACGCCATGTTTTTAAGCCTAAGTGTGGAAATAAGCAAATTACCGTCGTACTCTCAAACCGGGACACCCGCGGCTGCGGCGTCCGTTCCCACGAGTTACGTTGGTCCCGTGGGAGGTGTTAGTGCCACCCACGGGGCCGTTCGGGGGCTGTTTCGAGTTTTCACCCTCTAACGCCATGTTAAGCCTAAGTGTAGATATAAGCAAATTACCGTCGTACTCTCAAACCGGGACACCCGCGGCTGCGGGGTCAGTTCCTACGAGTTACGTTGGTCCCGTGGGAGGTGTTGGTGCCACCCACGGGGCCGTTCGGGGGCTGTTTCGAGTTCTCACCCTCTAACGCCATGTTTTTAAGCCTAAGTGTGGAAATAAGCAAATTACCGTCGTACTCTCAAACCGGGACACCCGCGGCTGCGGGGTCCGTTCCCACGAGTTACGTTGGTCCCGTGGGAGGTGTTGGTGCCACCCACGGGGCCGTTCGGGGGCTGTTTCGAGTTCTCACCCTCTAACGCCATGTTTTTAAGTCTAAGTGTGGAAATAAGCAAATTACCGTCGTACTCTCAAACCGGGACACCCGCGGCTGCGGCGTCCGTTCCCACGAGTTACGTTGGTCCCGTGGGAGGTGTTAGTGCCACCCACGGGGCCGTTCGGGGGCTGTTTCGAGTTTTCACCCTCTAACGCCATGTTAAGCCTAAGTGTAGAAATAAGCAAATTACCGTCGTACTCTCAAACCGGGACACCCGCGGCTGCGGGGTCAGTTACTACGAGTTACGTTGGTCCCGTGGGAGGTGTTGGTGCCACCCACGGGGCCGTTCGGGGGCTGTTTCGAGTTCTCACCCTCTAACGCCATGTTTTTAAGTCTAAGTGTGGAAATAAGCAAATTACCGTCGTACTCTCAAACCGGGACACCCGCGGCTGCGGCGTCCGTTCCCACGAGTTACGTTGGTCCCGTGGGAGGTGTTAGTGCCACCCACGGGGCCGTTCGGGGGCTGTTTCGAGTTTTCACCCTCTAACGCCATGTTAAGCCTAAGTGTAGAAATAAGCAAATTACCGTCGTACTCTCAAATCGGGACACCCGCGGCTGCGGGGTCAGTTACTACGAGTTACGTTGGTCCCGTGGGAGGTGTTGGTGCCACCCACGGGGCCGTTCGGGGGCTGTTTCGAGTTCTCACCCTCTAACGCCATGTTTTTAAGCCTAAGTGTGGAAATAAGCAAATTACCGTCGTACTCTCAAACCGGGACACCCGCGGCTGCGGGGTCCGTTCCCACGAGTTACGTTGGTCCCGTGGGAGGTGTTGGTGCCACCCACGGGGTCGTTCGGGGGCTGTTTCGAGTTCTCACCCTCTAACGCCATGTTTTTAAGCCTAAGTGTGGAAATAAGCAAATTACCGTCGTACTCTCAAACCGGGACACCCGCGGCTGCGGGGTCCGTTCCCACGAGTTACGTTGGTCCCGTGGGAGGTGTTGGTGCCACCCACGGGGCCGTTCGGGGGCTGTTTCGCGTTCTCACCCTCTAACGCCATGTTTTTAAGCCTAAGTGTGGAAATAAGCAAATTATCATCGTACTCTCAAACCGGGACACCCGCGGCTGCGGGGTCAGTTCCTACGAGTTACGTTCGTCCCGTGGGAGGTGTTGGTGCCACCCACGGGGCCGTTCGGGGGCTGTTTCGAGTTCTCACCCTCTAACGCCATGTTTTTAAGCCTAAGTGTGGAAATAAGCAAATTACCGTCGTACTCTCAAACCGGGACACCCGCGGCTGTGGCGTCCGTTCCCACGAGTTACGTTGGTCCCGTGGGAGGTGTTAGTGCCACCCACGGGGCCGTTCGGGGGCTGTTTCGAGTTTTCACCCTCTAACGCCATGTTAAGCCTAAGTGTAGAAATAAGCAAATTACCGTCGTACTCTCAAACCGGGACACCCGCGGCTGCGGGGTCAGTTCCTACGAGTTACGTTGGTCCCGTGGGAGGTGTTGGTGCCACCCACGGGGCCGTTCGGGGGCTGTTTCGAGTTCTCACCCTCTAACGCCACGTTTTTAAGCCTAAGTGTCGAAATAAGCAAATTACCGTCGTACTCTCAAACCGGGACACCCGCGGCTGCGGGGTCCGTTCCCACGAGTTACGTTGGTCCCGTGGGAGGTGTTGGTGCCACCCACGGGGCCGTTCGGGGGCTGTTTCGAGTTCTCACCCTCTAACGCCATGTTTTTAAGCCTAAGTGTGGAAATAAGCAAATTACCGTCGTACTCTCAAACCGGGACACCCGCGGCTGCGGGGTCCGTTCCCACGAGTTACGTTGGTCCCGTGGGAGGTGTTAGTGCCACCCACGGGGCCGTTCGGGGGCTGTTTCGAGTTTTCACCCTCTAACGCCATGTTAAGCCTAAGTGTAGAAATAAGCAAATTACCGTCGTACTCTCCAACCGGGACACCCGCGGCTGCGGGGTCAGTTCCTACGAGTTACGTTGGTCCCGTGGGAGGTGTTGGTGCCACCCATGGGGCCGTTCGGGGGCTGTTTCGAGTTCTCACCCTCTAACGCCATGTTTTTAAGCCTAAGTGTGGAAATAAGCAAATTACCGTCGTACTCTCAAACCGGGACACCCGCGGCTGCGGGGTCCGTTCCCACGAGTTACGTTGGTCCCGTGGGAGGTGTTGGTGCCACCCACGGGGCCGTTCGGGGGCTGTTTCGAGTTTTCACCCTCTAACGCCATGTTAAGCCTAAGTGTAGAAATAAGCAAATTACCGTCGTACTCTCAAACCGGGACACCCGCGGCTGCGGGGTCAGTTACTACGAGTTACGTTGGTCCCGTGGGAGGTGTTGGTGCCACCCACGGGGCCGTTCGGGGGCTGTTTCGAGTTCTCACCCTCTAACGCCATGTTTTTAAGTCTAAGTGTGGAAATAAGCAAATTACCGTCGTACTCTCAAACCGGGACACCCGCGGCTGCGGCGTCCGTTCCCACGAGTTACGTTGGTCCCGTGGGAGGTGTTAGTGCCACCCACGGGGCCGTTCGGGGGCTGTTTCGAGTTTTCACCCTCTAACGCCATGTTAAGCCTAAGTGTAGAAATAAGCAAATTACCGTCGTACTCTCAAACCGGGACACCCGCGGCTGCGGGGTCAGTTACTACGAGTTACGTTGGTCCCGTGGGAGGTGTTGGTGCCACCCACGGGGCCGTTCGGGGGCTGTTTCGAGTTCTCACCCTCTAACGTCATGTTTTTAAGCCTAAGTGTGGAAATAAGCAAATTACCGTCGTACTCTCAAACCGGGACACCCGCGGCTGCGGGGTCCGTTCCCACGAGTTACGTTGGTCCCGTGGGAGGTGTTGGTGCCACCCACGGGGCCGTTCGGGGGCTGTTTCGAGTTCTCACCCTCTAACGCCATGTTTTTAAGCCTAAGTGTGGAAATAAGCAAATTACCGTCGTACTCTCAAACCGGGACACCCGCGGCTGCGGGGTCCGTTCCCACGAGTTACGTTGGTCCCGTGGGAGGTGTTGGTGCCACCCACGGGGCCGTTCGGGGGCTGTTTCGCGTTCTCACCCTCTAACGCCATGTTTTTAAGCCTAAGTGTGGAAATAAGCAAATTATCATCGTACTCTCAAACCGGGACACCCGCGGCTGCGGGGTCAGTTCCTACGAGTTACGTTGGTCCCGTGGGAGGTGTTGGTGCCACCCACGGGGCCGTTCGGGGGCTGTTTCGAGTTCTCACCCTCTAACGCCATGTTTTTAAGCCTAAGTGTGGAAATAAGCAAATTACCGTCGTACTCTCAAACCGGGACACCCGCGGCTGTGGCGTCCGTTCCCACGAGTTACGTTGGTCCCGTGGGAGGTGTTAGTGCCACCCACGGGGCCGTTCGGGGGCTGTTTCGAGTTTTCACCCTCTAACGCCATGTTAAGCCTAAGTGTAGAAATAAGCAAATTACCGTCGTACTGTCAAACCGGGACACCCGCGGCTGCGGGGTCAGTTCCTACGAGTTACGTTGGTCCCGTGGGAGGTGTTGGTGCCACCCACGGGGCCGTTCGGGGGCTGTTTCGAGTTCTCACCCTCTAACGCCATGTTTTTAAGCCTAAGTGTCGAAATAAGCAAATTACCGTCGTACTCTCAAACCGGGACACCCGCGGCTGCGGGGTCCGTTCCCACGAGTTACGTTGGTCCCGTGGGAGGTGTTGGTGCCACCCACGGGGCCGTTCGGGGGCTGTTTCGAGTTCTCACCCTCTAACGCCATGTTTTTAAGCCTAAGTGTGGAAATAAGCAAATTACCGTCGTACTCTCAAACCGGGACACCCGCGGCTGCGGGGTCCGTTCCCACGAGTTACGTTGGTCCCGTGGGAGGTGTTAGTGCCACCCACGGGGCCGTTCGGGGGCTGTTTCGAGTTTTCACCCTCTAACGCCATGTTAAGCCTAAGTGTAGAAATAAGCAAATTACCGTCGTACTCTCAAACCGGGACACCCGCGGCTGCGGGGTCAGTTCCTACGAGTTACGTTGGTCCCGTGGGAGGTGTTGGTGCCACCCATGGGGCCGTTCGGGGGCTGTTTCGAGTTCTCACCCTCTAACGCCATGTTTTTAAGCCTAAGTGTGGAAATAAGCAAATTACCGTCGTACTCTCAAACCGGGACACCCGCGGCTGCGGGGTCCGTTCCCACGAGTTACGTTGGTCCCGTGGGAGGTGTTGGTGCCACCCACGGGGCCGTTCGGGGGCTGTTTCGAGTTTTCACCCTCTAACGCCATGTTAAGCCTAAGTGTAGAAATAAGCAAATTACCGTCGTACTCTCAAACCGGGACACCCGCGGCTGCGGGGTCAGTTCCTACGAGTTACGTTGGTCCCGTGGGAGGTGTTGGTGCCACCCACGGGGCCGTTCGGGGGCTGTTTCGAGTTCTCACCCTCTAACGCCATGTTTTTAAGCCTAAGTGTGGAAATAAGCAAATTACCGTCGTACTCTCAAACCGGGACACCCGCGACTGCGGGGTCCGTTCCCACGAGTTACGTTGGTCCCGTGGGAGGTGTTGGTGCCACCCACGGGGCCGTTCGGGGGCTGTTTCGAGTTCTCACCCTCTAACGCCATGTTTTTAAGCCTAAGTGTGGAAATAAGCAAATTACCGTCGTACTCTCAAACCGGGACACCCGCGGCTGCGGGGTCAGTTCCTACGAGTTACGTTGGTCCCGTGGGAGGTGTTGGTGCCACCCACGGGGCCGTTCGGGGGCTGTTTCGAGTTCTCACCCTCTAACGCCATGTTTTTAAGCCTAAGTGTGGAAATAAGCAAATTACCGTCGTACTCTCAAACCGGGACACCCGCGGCTGCGGGGTCCGTTCCCACGAGTTACGTTGGTCCCGTGGGAGGTGTTGGTGCCACCCACGGGGCCGTTCGGGGGCTGTTTCGAGTTCTCACCCTCTAACGCCATGTTTTTAAGCCTAAGTGTGGAAATAAGCAAATTACCGTCGTACTCTCAAACCGGGACACCCGCGGCTGCGGCGTCCGTTCCCACGAGTTACGTTGGTCCCGTGGGAGTTGTTAGTGCCACCCACGGGGCCGTTCGGGAGCTGTTTCGAGTTTTCACCCTCTAACGCCATGTTAAGCCTAAGTGTAGAAATAAGCAAATTACCGTCGTACTCTCAAACCGGGACACCCGCGGCTGCGGGGTCAGTTCCTACGAGTTACGTTGGTCCCGTGGGAGGTGTTGGTGCCACCCACGGGGCCGTTCGGGGGTTGTTTCGAGTTCTCACCCTCTAACGCCATGTTTTTAAGCCTAAGTGTGGAAATACGCAAATTACCGTCGTACTCTCAAACCGGGACACCCGCGGCTGCGGGGTCGGTTCCCACGAGTTACGTTGGTCCCGTGGGAGGTGTTGGTGCCACCCACGGGGCCGTTCGGGGGCTATTTTGAGGTGGTTTAGGGTTGCGAGGTTAATGGCTGTAACGAGGGGTTGGGGATGTACATCGGTTCGAGGATTTGGGGTAAAAGTGGTGCGGGTAAATGATAAGGGTGGGTGAAATGGGGTGGAAGGATGGAAATAGGAGGTCGGGTGGGGGTTTGAAGTAGGTATGAAACCCGTAAAAGGATGTGGATCATTTTGGGGGTCGGGTGGGTGAAATGAGGTGGACCCCTAAAAAGAATTAGCGGGATTGGGGGCGGTGTAGTGTAGGGGCTGAATTGGGCTAGGTTGAGGGACGGGAGTTTGTGGATGAGAGGTGTGAACGAGCTGGTTAGGGTCTGGGGCAGATCTGCCGGAATATGGGTATTTTCCGGGGACATGAAGGTAGGGGCTGCCATTGGAAGAAGGCCGGGGAGCTGCGAAGGGGTCGGAAGTGGTTGGGGGGATTTCGGGAGGCTGTCCTGGGTCAGATGCAGGCTGGGGGGTTATTTTTTTGGGCTCGGGAGGTGCGTCGGCAGGGGTAAGGTGGGCGCAAGTTTCAGGCGATGGAGGGAGGGTGGGTGCGAAGGCGGTCAGGTCAGGGTGTTTGCATAGGGGGCGGTTACGGCAGCAGGTGGGCTGGGGTGGGCAGCATATATATGCAGCAGTTGGCATATATATGCATATATATGCTGCATATATATGCAGTGCTGCATATATATGCATATATATGCAGTGCTGCATATATATGCATATATATGCAGCATATATATGCATATATATGCAGCACTGCATATATATGCAGCATATATATGCATATATATGCAGCACTGCATATATATGCATATATATGCAGCACTGCATATATATGCATATATATGCACTGCATATATATGCAGCAGTTATATGGCTGCATATATATGCACTTCCTCCTTTTTCAACAGTCCACACAAGCACACGCACGCACACACTCACACGCGCACACAAACACACGCACGCACGCACGCACGCACGCAATCCCCACCTTTGCCATGCCCTGCATTTTACTTCCGAAAAAAATTATGTAATAGCCTCACATCCCATGTCAGAAAATTTTGGTAGAGGGGCTGCCAGGATAAAAATGGTATATACTGGATTAGTTGGGATACGGTAGTTTTTCCCAAGGTGGAGGGGGGGATGGGATTTAGAGATTTCAAAAGTTTTAACCGAGGTTTGCTTGCAAACATGTGCTGGAGAATTATGAAAAACCTTAATTCCTTGTGTTCTAAAATCCTCAAAAATATTTACTTCCCTAATTGTTTGTTCTTAGAAGCAAAAACGGGCCACAGACCATCTAAGGTGTGGAGCAGTCTTATGGAAGGCAATGATCTTCTTTAATCAGGTCTAAGATGGCGTATTGGCAATGGTGAGTGCGTGAACATCTGGGTGGACGTGTGAGTCCCCACAATTCCCAGCGGAAAAATCTCCTCCCGTAGGGCCAGGAGATGGAATCTATCAAACACATCTCGTTTCGATGCAAAGTGGCTTAAAAAATCTGGAGCTTGTGTGGACTGTTGAAAAAGGAGGAAGTGCTTCAAATTATTTTGGATTTTATCACCAATATGCACACACTCACACGCGCACACAAACACACGCACGCACGCACGCACACTCTCACTACATATATGCATATGCATATATGCATACATGCCGCGTCCCCTCCCCCCTTCCCCACTCACACACACACACACACACACACACAAACACACACACACACACACACACGCACACGCACACACACACGCGCGCGCCCCCTGCCCGTCCCCTCCCCCCTTCCCACTCACACGCGCGCACACACACAAACATGCACACACGCACACACGCGCCCCCTGCCCATCCCCTCCCCCCTTTCCCACTCACACGCGCACACACACAAACATGCACACACGCACACACACAAGCCGGGAGCGCCGTGACTACACGGTCGGTTCCTACGACTTACATTGGTCCCGTGCGAGATGTTCGTGACTCTTGCGGGACCGTTTTGTGGGTGTTTTACGTTTTCACCGTTCGATGGCTATTTTAAGGCTGTTTTACGTGTTCAAAAGTTATCCAAACCCAAAATAATTAAAAAATTGAATCAATGCATATTTAACCTTAAAATAAAGTTCATCATAGGTCTATCCATTACCTGGATATTTTGTTACACCCAACGCCAATCAGAACCTTCTCTATGCCAGCAGCGATGCAATTTCAGATTATGTTTGATAGTAGTTCGACCCCAACATCAATGTATCCTATGACAGTGAAAAAATAATGAATTTTTTGCAAACAGTTATGTTCAATTAAAAAAATGGTAGAACCAAAAAATAGCGGGACATTACACTTAAAAGTAGATGAAATTCATAAATTAATGTAAAGTGCTAATACAATGTCAATATCATAATAGGATACAAATAAGATTGATGAGGATAAAATAATATTTTGATACTCAATCTTCCTCTAAATCAACTAAAAGATCCTTCAAATTAGGGTTGTCATCAAGAGCTGACTGGAACTCTTTTGGAGCCTTTAATGCGTCTACTTCAGTAGTCATACCCTTTGGTGCATGCACAACAATAGACCAATTGCCATCGTTTATGCACTTCGAGTAGAATACCTTCTTTACATTCTGAAAGGCACAAATAAAAGGCTCGTCGACTATGCGGTCTTTAGTCTTCAGCTTTGATAAATCTACCATAATAAGTTTGGAGTCGGGATCAACTTTGCAAGCATTCGTTGTATCCTCCACCTTTACCCAATCACAATAGAATACGGTTTCTGTGAAATCCAAGTAATCAAGTTCTAGGATTTGTTGAATTATCCCATAATAGGTTAGCACCGTATTCTTTGGATTTTTATCACTTTTGCTAGCGATACAGGTGGTCAAGGCAGAAATTGATATTCCACTGTTTTGCGTCAAAAGCTTTTCCTCATATGGATATGAAATGAAATCAAAACCGTTGGTGCGGAATTTCTTAAACTCTTTTGCACGAAAACTAGGACCTTTTGCTAGGCGTGCAAGTCTGGAAGAGACATCACCTCTTTTTAGAAGCTGCATTTATTAATGAATTTGTATTAGGGCATGTTTTTACCACACATGAATAAATAACCGCACACATAAGATGTGAAAAGTACCTCTTTTGACACCCATGCCCTAAAGTCAGTTGTCGTCCAATTTCTCCTTTGATTTTGGATAATTTCGTTCTCGTACTTCCTACCGAAAAATTATAGAGTTTAGATCATAAAATAAAAAATACATATAATCAAAGAAGAAGAATTCAGTAGATACTCACTGTCTCCAGTCTTGGACTTCATCTTGCGATTCGAAGACATGACGAGTTGCTTGCTCGTATTGTAGGTTTGTGAGTTTCACCTCTTTAGGGTTCCCAAACGATAATTCGTCCTCAAACTCGTCAGGTTCCTCTATCACTCGTTCTCCACGAGGATTAAACCTCCTCACCTCTTGTTCTGGCATATGTTCCCTAGCGTATAGCGATGATTCCACCGTTACGTATTCTTCAGCAATTGACCCTCCAATACCGTGTATTCTTTACATAATCTTTGAAGGTTTTCATCAAGCGCTCAAAAGGATACATCCAACGATACCTCACGGGACCACATAATAAAGCTTCATCGCATAAATGCACAAGCAGGTGGATACTGATATCGAAGAATGACGGAGGAAAATATTTCTCTAACACACAAACTGCCTCGGCTAAAGTTGATTTCGCAGCTTTAATGTGTCTTCTGTTTACCACTTTTGCACAAAGTAGGGTAAAACACAAACTGATTTGCATAATTGCCCGACGGAGATCTTTGTGTTCAGAGAAGCAATGCCGAAATAACAACGGGATTAATTGGATGATTACGTGCCAGTCGTGAGACTTGCACTGTTTCAAGTCATTTGCTTGGTAGTTTACTACCCTACGTAAATTACCAGAATAACCGGTTGGAGTCTTCAAGTTGAACAACGTGTCTAAGAGGATCTTCTTCTCACTAGTAGTCAAAGTGAAAGCAGTGGGGGGGATAGAAATTCTTCCTGTCGTTGGATCATTTTTTAACCACAGTCTCTTCTTTATTTTCATATCCTGTAGATCTCGGCGGGCACGCTCTCCATCTTTGGAATGAGATCCACCCAGACATGTTCCTATCAAATGTTCTGCAACATTCTTCTCTGTGTGCATCACATCAATTATATGCCTTACACGATGATCTTTCCAATACGGCAAATCAAAAAATATTGATCGCCTGGACCATGGCTTCGCTTTACTAGGGTCGTTCGGATCCTCCCTAGCTTTACGCTTCAGGTTTACAAACTGGGGGTGTTTGCCTACATACCTATTCCCCGCAGTCGCAGCCACCGCCTTCTCCTCAATTTGCTGACCAGAAAGTCGACTAGGTGCCGTTCTTCGCTCGTGACCGACAGGCAAAAAGTTAGACTTGTCGTTCCTAAAAGGGTGACTGGTCGGCAGAAATCTACGATGACCCGTGTAACTCAACTTACCACTATGTTTTAACCAACAGGCTTCAGTTTCCTCCCCACATATGGGACATCCATAATAACCATGAACATTACAACCGGACAAGGTCCCATAAGCAGGAAGATCGTGGATCGCCCACATCACCATTGCTTTAAGTGTGAACTCTTCACCCTTATGAGAATCGAACGCCGTCACGCCTTTATCCCACAACTCTTTAAGTTCTTCGATTAATGGTGCTAAGAATATATCAATATCATCACTGGGAGCCTTAGGCCCGGGTATCAACAGAGATAACAATGTGAACTCCTTTCTCATGCATAACGTCGGAGGAAGACTTAAAGGCGCCATAAGAACTGGCCAATAACTCTGACTAGTACTTAAATTACCGAAAGGGTTAAACCCATCGGTTGAGATTGCAAGACGAACGTTGCGCGGTTCCTTTGCAAATTCATGGTGTTGTGCATTTGAAATTTGCCAGATGAGTGAATCAACCGGATGACGCATCAAATTCCCACCCACCTCGCATCGAGCATGCCATGTCATGGCCTCCGCTATCCACGGTACAGTAAAAAAACGTTTTAACCGTGGCCCAAGTGGAAAATATTTCAAAACCTTTTGTGGGACTTGCGAGCACTTGCGATTTTTTGCATGTTTGTCATTTCCATTCTCACAAACCATATATCTAGGCTCACTGCATACAGGACATTCATCCTTCTCTTCGTGCTCATTCCGGTACAATATGCAATCATACTTGCAAGCATGAATAGATTTGTATTTCAAACCTAAACCCTTCAAACTCTTCTTCATGGTAGGATAATTGTCTGGTAACATGTTCTCTTTTGGGAGAATTTCTTTAACCCACTTAAGAATTCCGGTTACGCTGTTTCCAGACAAACCAAATTGACTCTTCAAATTATGCAAACCAATCATTGCATATAATACCGAGTGATCTTCATCGCAATCTTTATACAACGGTCTAGCCGCATCTGCTTTCAACCGTATGTATTCCCGATCTCCTAGTAGTTCAGCATCAATTTGTTCATTTACTTGGTCATAATGCACATTATTTGTATCCATAGGTTGGTGGTTTTGTTGGTTGTGGAGTCCGTAAGCATCATCAATTAAGTCGGTCAATGGACGATGTGTTGGTGAATCATGTACCACTTCTACTCCTTGAGGTTCCGTTACACGGTCGGCTCCCGGTAATTCTTCTGGAACATAAGGTACAACTTTTTCACCATGGTATGTCCATATTATATAGTCTTGACAGATTCCCCACTTTAGTAAATGCAACTCAACAACTTCCAATGACTTATATTTTCCGTTAATACAATGAGTGCACGGACACGGAATCTTCTCACTTTTAAGATTTTTGGAAGCATATTTAACAAATTCATAAACGCCCTTTACATGATTAATTGATATCCGGTTAGTCTCTCCCATCCACTCTTTGTATTGTGGGAAATCCATGTAATAATCTTCAAATTTCAGTCCTGTGGTAATAGGTTAAAAAATATTATTACAACTGAAACAGAAAGAATATTCTTACGACTGAAACAAAAAAAATATCATTCCATACGAAAAAAAACCAATATTCTTACAACTGAAACAAAACCAATATTCTTACAACTGAAGCAAAACCAATATTCTTACAACTAAAACAAAAAAAAATTATTACAACTGAAACGAAAGAAAATATTATTAAACCTTGGCCAACAGATAAAGTGGCCAAGTAATAAAAGATTTTGCATAATTCCTCAATTCCATCCCATCCCCGCTGTTAACGTACACAGGTACATCTCCGCAGCCGTTGTATATTTCATCGACCATTATTTTAGCCTCACCCTTCTCCAAAGGTCGGCGATGTACTAGAGTCCCCCTTTCCCTGGAGATGAGTATGCACACGCCAACAAACCTCGAATTGCTCATGTCCTTGATATAGTACTCTTCGCCATAGTCACCGTGAGCTGTTGACGATGATCCGAGCCCCGTGATTGGAGGATGAGGCATTTGAGAGGGGAATGTTGGAGGGGAAGGATGTGTGAAATCTTGAGGAGGCATTGGGGGCCTATAACTTTCAATAAGATTCACAAGTTTCCCAATTTGATTGTTCAATAATCCCAGGGAATTTTTAAGGTCATGGACATCCCCATCGGTCTTCTGTTGGTGCTCCTTTTGGGATGAGATATAATTCTTGACCGAAGATAGCTCGTCCACAAGAGGTGCAATGTGTTGAAGTTTTGTTTTTGGCATATGTGAGCCAACGCCTCTCGTCCTCCCCCTTTTGTCCTTTCCAAAGGTCTTAGTCAGGGCATCATTTTCAAGGTCAAAGTCATCAGTAGGGCACGAATCTGATTGACTGCTGATGGCCTCTATTGATTCCAGTGTCTTAGCCAACTGCAGGGGGAATTTATTATCTTTGTCCCGTCGAGCATGAAGGAATAAGTTGGATCGATTTGGGTTTTTACCGGCATCTGGACCATCTTTTGTCCTACTCTCCCATTCATTCTTCAAATCCTCATATGATTTGGATCCCAGCCTATGGATATCAGTTTTTTGTGCCCTATTTTTTTTGTTTTGCTCCCTCTGGACCAACTTGTTTTCCTTCGCCTCATTCTCCAAAAACTTATTCCACTGATCCACCGGCATTTCAACATTGGGAGGCACTTTCTCTTTCAAAGCCAAAATATCGGAGCTCGCTACCTCTTTCGGGAAATGTTTCTTCCGAAGGTTTCTCCTGTATGTCCTCAATCCTTCAGCAACCCGAGATAGAACCTTATTCTTGGAACGGTCAGGAAATGAGAAATGCTTGCAAAGTTGGTTATATATGTCATCTTTGACAGATTGATCAACAAGGTTCCAATTATCTGGTCCACCGACTCCCACGTTCATTTTTCCCAGCGACAAACACCGGGCTTTAAAGTTCAGCACGTCACTCCTATCACCCATCGGGTTATTCCCGAGAAGGGAGAATCCAATAGGCTTCTTTTCATTTGAGCGGGAGGCATCATGAGTGTTGGATTGGGGCGTTAAAGCAACGGGAGTGCCGGATTGGGGTGTAGGAGCACTTGGGGTTGGACTTGGTGAGGAGTGAACCATTGGTGGAGTTGTGAATTGCTCAGCCATTGGTGTTGAGAATTCGGGTTCTGCAGAAGATGGTGAACCTCGTTGTGGTGTCACATCGGCACTTGGTACCCTAGGGTTGTTTCCTCTCGACATTATCTACAAAAATTAAAAAATATGAGTGACTAAATAATTATAGTAATATGAAATTATAACTAATTAATCAAGCTTAATTAGTTTTAGATATATAAATAGATAGATAGATACCTTTTCAAAGTAAGACTTTAGAATAAGTTCAATGTGTCTGATCTCCATCCATTCGGTATTAGTTTTTAAGAACCTATAAATTTTTGCACGTGGCCAACTAGAAGGAAGGGTATCTATGATTGATGTGTAGATGTCAGTGACATGAACTCGGAATCCCCTATTTCTCAACTTGTTGGCAAGATTCAATTTTACGTGCATGTGGCGCGAGACATCACAGTCTATGTCAATGCTCTCTGTACGCAGTTGTATCCATAACGGGTGGATTTTTTTTTCCGCCTTCTCCAACAACGTAACCAAGGTCAGGGCTATGTCGGGATTATGTGTGTGAAATATATTTTGTATAACGTCATCCCAGTTTTCTGGTAGAGAAAATAGAATACGATCGAACAAGTAATCTTGCTGGATATCAAATCCATGATTTATAAGGTAGTTAAATTGTTCGATCTTTTTATTTCCGTACCTATAAATAGGAGTACCCTCTATATGACGCACGCTAATAAAAGAGTTATGTGTGCGGTCTAATTGCAACCTGTCCCACTCTTGTTGACAGTATTTATCACCGTGCCTCATTTTTCCTGAGAAAAGTAGTATCCAACAAATTTTATAACATATACATTTATCGACACTAGTATCAATTCAATAAATTCAACATAGTATCCAACACGACATGCATATAACCCCCAATATAGTATGATGGCACGCATATAACCCCCTATAAAATCCCACGAGGTAGATGTAATTTTTTTTTTTACTTATTAAGAATCCATTTAATAATATTTTGTCAAAAAAAATATAATGTCTAGGGTTATATTTTGAATAATATTTTGTCAAAAAAAAAAATCCCAATACAATGTCTAGGGTTTATTGAAATAAAATGTCTAGGGTTTATTGAAATAAAATACAATTTGTTTGTATTTACACACATAAACACACATACACACATACATATAAACATAAATCTATACATACACACACATATATACAAATCTATACATACACACACACATATAAACATAAATCTATACATACACACACATATATACAAATCTATACATACACACACATAAATCTATACATACACACACATATACACACATATACTAACACAATGAGAATCGAAATGCACGAGAATCGAAATGAGGGATGGAAATCGCACAAATAAACACACAATACCTTTCTGAGCCGAAATCTCAAGGATGGAAATCGCACAAATCGCCTAGGGCTTTAGACACTGACCTCGATCGACAGAAATGAAATGAGGGAGGCGCGATTATTTTTTTTAAGGACTGAACCTGGTCACGGCCAACCACCGTGACCCACCATGCGCGACCCTTAAATGAAACTCAACTGCTGCTCGATTGAACCTCCTCACGGCCCAGAGCCGTGACCCCCAGTGCGCAACCTGCAAACCCCACCACTGCTCGAATGAGGGATGGTCACGGTCTAAAGCCGTGACCCATACAAGGAAATGGTCACGGCCCTCAGCCGTGACCCGTGACCCCCATTGCGCAACCTGCAAACCATCACCACCACTGCTCGAATGAAGGATGGTCACGGCCTAAAGCCGTGACCCATACCCAGAAATGGTCAGGGTCTTCGGCCGTGACCCTAAATGTGTGTGTTATTTACTTCGTCGTGCCTTTGGTCACGGACTTGGGCCGTGACCCCATCCGCGACCAGTTTGGAGGGAATTTTGGCGCGAATTTGGCGCCAAGATGGTCACGGCCTGGTCACGGCTCAAGTCCGTGACCCACAGTGGTCAGGGACTTGGGCCGTGACCACTTTCAAAGCATCCATGGTCTAGTGTGATAATAAATATGGTCACGCCCAAAACAGCCTTGGTCATGGCCCAAGTCCGCGACCAACGGGTCGCGGACTTGGGCCGTGACCAACTCGGCGTGACCATTCGCAGGATTTGGTGTAGTGGGGTCTCCTTGTCTTAACCCTCTCTTAGGTGAGAAAAATCCATGGGTTGCTCCATTTAGGATTATAGAGTACTTCGCAGTAGTCACACACTCATGAATCCAAATAATAAAAGGAGGGGGGAGACCAATGTGGTTAAGAACCTGGAAGAGGAAAGTCCAACTCACGGTGTCATAAGCCTTGAGAATGTCAATTTTAAGGCACATCTAGGTGGCCCCAGGTTCCTATGGTAATTTCTCATTAGTTCTTGCATTATAAGGATGTTATCACCAATGGTTCTACCCTTCACAAAGGTAGGCTACCTTTCATTAACAATGAGAGGGATGAGAGGTTTCATCCTATTAAAAAGGACTTTAGATATACATTTTTATACTGTATTACAACAAGCAATAGGACGAAAGTCCTTCATATAAGTGGGGGTGTTATTTTTAGGGATGAATACCATATTGGTGCAATTCCATTGTTTAAGCATTGAATTTAACTGGAAGAAGGAGGCAACTGCCTGCGTGATCTCCTCACCAACCATGTCCTAGTTATTAGTAAAGAACTCTGTATTAAACCCATCAGGTTCAGGGGCCTTATCTTTTGCAAGATCAAACAAAGCATTCTTAATTTCCTCATTTGCAATAGGAGCTGTGAGACTATTAGCTTGCTCAGCAGTGATCTTTTTGGTGATGGCATGGTTAAGGAAATGAGGATGTGGTCCAGTAGATAATTACCCAATAACGTTAGTGAAGTAATTAACAGCCTCATCAACAACCTTTACATGCCCCTCCACTTTTTGTCCAGATTGATTCTGGATGCACAGGATTTTATATCTATTTGTGTTGCCTTTAGTTCTAGAATGGAAAAACTTAGAGTTCATGTCACCCTCTTTTAGCCATCTGGTTCTAGCTTTTTGTTTAAGAAAAGCCTCTTCAACAATACAACACTCGACATACTCAGTTCTAGCTTTCATCTCCTCCTCTTGAAGATTGTTGTTACTAACCCCTAATTTAGCTGGCCTTGGATGTTAGTAATTAAATTCTCAGCGTCTGCAGTTCTTTGGCTAATGTTACTGCAGAAATTCTGGTTAAATCCAGTAAGAGCAAGCTTTACCATCTTAAGCTTCTTGGAAACCTGATACATGGGGCTACCATGCACTGGTGTCGTCCACGCCTAATTGATTGTGTCTTTAAAGTCCCTATGAGCACTCCAGAAGTTGAAAATTTTGAACTGTTTGGCTAAGTTTTGGGGGTAGGGTATGGTGGTGGTGATGATAGGACACTGATCAGATAGACCTTGGCTAATGATCTCAGCCTGAGATTCAGATAAGTTGGTTTTCTAGTCCACATTTATGAGCACTCTATCAATTTTGGTTTTGCTCATTTTAGTGGTTTCTAGTCCATGTGTACCAGCGGCCCCTCGTGATAATGTCATCCACTTGAATGTTGTATATGCATTGGTTGATATCATTAACAACATTAACATCAATGTCAAGAATTCCCCTATTTTCATTGCGAGCTTTGACAACATTGAAGTCCCCCATGAGGATCCAATTATGAGTTTGGGCATATTGGTGAACTTCCTCCAGGTGATTCGAGAGGTTTAATCTCTGGTTAGGAAGGTTTAGGGCATAAATAAAGGTAGCATAGAAATATTTGTCAAGGCTCAAAGAAGTAATATGGCGAGTAATGGCTTGATTATTAGAGGATAGAGTGGTCACCTTAAAATGGTTAGGACTCCATCCAACGATGATTAGCCACCTCCATCACTTAGGCAGTTGTGAATAGTATCCCACTGAGGTAAACTGCTACTAGTTGCATTTTTCAGGTTGTTTCTCCTAACCTTAGTTTCCACAAGACAAATAAGGGATAGGTTTTGGTCCCCAATGATTTTTTGTACCTCTTATTGCTTTAGGGGATTATTAAGTTCCTTAATGTTCCATGTAGCAATCGTAAGCATTGAGGTTGGTTAGGCTTGGTGGGGAGGTCCCCACTGCATATATCGTGCCTTGAGTTTTCTTTTTGGTCTTCTTCTTTTGGTTCTTGGAAAAAATGGGATCAAGCTTTCCCCCCTTGCCATCAATATCAATAATCTTTAGAGCTATACCAGAAGGGGCAGGTGTTGTGTCTTCCTCACATTCCTCTTGTAGGTTTTGGAGTGCATCAAAGCTGTTGGATATGGTCGGTTCTTCCCTATAGTCTGCTTCTTGGGAGTCAAGGTTACGGTTTCATTTGGTATATCAGTAGCCTTTTCTTCTTCCTGGTATTTGTGACTAACACTTTCCTATGTATGGTTTTTTTCCCCACTTGAATCCATTCTTCACACCCTGGTTTTTTTCCTATGTCTGGTTTAACTGTTTCCTTAGCATGTTTGGTAACTTTTGGTCGCCACACCCTAGTTACATGAGGACATTTGGCGATTTTGTGTCCAAAAACAAGGCAGTGGGAACATGAGAAGGGCATACCTTGGTATTCCACGTAGATTTCAGTGGTTTCACCATTATCATGTTGTAGGTCTATGATTTTAGGGTATCTGTTTTTAGCTTCAACCTCAATACCTATTCTGGCGTAGCTGAGGTTATTCATCTTCTCTGTGGCAGCATCTGCATATAGTGGTTTTCCTATGGCACTAGCAATGTAGCTAAGTCCATCTTTCGACCAGCACTGGATAGGTATGTTGTGGAATCTCACCCATATGGGCACTGACTTTGTAAGATCTTTGTTGGTCTTGAAGTTCGGCTGCCATTTTTTAAAAATGATTGGGTTGCCAGCAAAGTTCCATGGACCATTAGAGATAATCATTTCTCTTTCATCCTGGTTTTTAAATTTGAATAAGAAGAAGCCATTTTCATGGGGTAAGACTTGCAATAGGCCGTATTTGTCCCAGAATTTATGGGCGAGGTTGTTTACAAAGGAGAATGGTAGTTTTCGACCAAGGAAGTATCCCACCGCACTATTGTTTCAAATAGCATTGCCAGCAGCTGCTACCTGCGTAGGTGGTTTTAGTGTAGGTTTACCATTTACCATTTCTGGTTCGTGGTATTTGAGTTTAAGGTTAGGTGTACGTTTGGGGGCTACAACCGTACTCCATGATTTTGTAGTGCTGCTCCTAAGGGAATTAGAGTCAGAAGGTCTGTCCTTTATTGTGGCTAGGGTTACCTTAGCTGTCCCATCACATTTATGTGGGAGTTGAGGTGGGTTTGGCGGAAGGACAACCTCGTTGCAGGCTTCACCTTGGTTTGCAGGAAGCGTGCCCCTCCCATGCACCGCTATCTCCCTGCGGTGGTGATTTCCATTTTCTTGAGTTATCTCCGTTCTTTTACCTTCCACGTCCCCAATCTTTTGACCTAAGCCCTTTATCTTCTCACGTGAGAATCCTTTACTAAGGAGGAAACTGAGATAGATTTTGTTTTCTTCGCATAAGTCTTGTAGTCTCTGCTTGTCAGTGTAGTCAATAGGTTTGCCAGTGGTTATGTCTAAAACTTGACCTTCTTCAATAACCTCATGCCCATGAAGAGCATGAACAACCAGTGAAGAATTGGTTTTTTTGATCATGCTGTGTGTACCTTCCATACCTGCTGGTGGCACCGTAACACCATCCTTAGTGGTAGGGTGAAGGGAGGCCATTTTGCTACCATGAATGGAAGAGGTGAGAACCTTTGTAGTCTCTCCTTCCACACCAGTGGACAGGCGAGGAGTGTCCAGAGATAGCTAGAGGGTGTAGAGGGTGGATGGGAGTAGATCTAGCATTTTAGGACGTGGCAGTGTTGAGATACCGGATTTTCTAAGCTAGATGATGTGTTGTACGTGAAAGGGTTGAAAGCAAACTTGATTAGCATAAGCCAACTGTGCGATGCAAACTTTGCGATAAAGTGACTGGTCCAAATGCAATGTTTATGATCAATCCAGTAAATTATTACTACAAGGTGTGAGGACGAAAGATAATTGCTATAGGATTGTGCACAAGCCATCTTTTGTGTTCAATAGTGCCATAGTATCCACTATGGACCTTTAGTATCAACGGCTAGTGATTCGTATTGAATATTGCATATTTCTGCCCCTTATCTTTATGCATTCTAGCGCTTTTACGGTCCTTAATGCCTATATTTATGTTCAATAACTAGACAACCTCAGATTTAGATACATACATGCTTTGCAGGGGTTAATTGTGCTTTTGTAGATATTGGAACGCTAAAAGTGAGGATCCGTTGCATTTCGGAGAAGTTCTGTTGCTGGACGCTACTTCAAGGGAATTTTAGTCAATTCACATTTCTTCTCTAGCTCATGAAAATTCCACGTATGCGTATTTCGTTGAGTTAGCATCGCGTGGCCGCAAACGGTGTGTCGTTTGGAGTTCGGACGAAGAAGATATGGCCGTTTCCATTAATAGACTTTTCCCCCTCTTCATGGACCAAGGGCTTCCAAAAACAGAGTGCCGGTCGATCGGGCTTGGGCCCCCGGTCGACCGTAGTTTCGGATTAATCCTACGAATTGAGACAGTGGGCTGGGACTTGTTCGATCGATCGATCGATGCCCATCGATCAATTGATGATCCCTGTTCGATCGATCGATCATACCAGATATTTTGCAATTCGTTCCTTTTCTTTTCTTTTTCCTTTATTTCTTTTGTAACTTACTATATAAAGCAATTATGTTGTAAATATCAAATATCTTGTAATATATTAGATTTTAGAGAGTTGTAGGTTAGGGTTTGGGGGATTTAAGAGTTCTTCTTCTTCCTCTCTTGGTTTGACACCATTTAGGGTTTGTAATTGGTACTTTCATCTTCCCTCTCCATTAATATAGCTTGTATTTCATTTATTTTTGCTTTCTAGTTAATTTACATGCTTTCTAATTTAGGTTTACAAGCTTTGATTTAATCGCTTTTTAGTGTAACTTTATCGAGTTTATCTACCGCTTTCTTTACCACATTTTTAACATGCTTTCTAGATAAATTAGTCTAGGTTGTATTTGAATGGAACTCACTCGGGTTGGTGCGTTGCTTTTCTTTGGTGATGGTGTTTACGGGTCTATTTTAGGTGTGTTGTCCTAGTTATTGCCCCTAGGAGATTTGACGGGTCATATCATGTATGTCCCGTGCTTACGACCTTTCGTACATAATTTTCGGGGTATTTGTTGACGCCAAAATCTTATTAGGATTTTATACGGATTTAGGGGCGTGACAACCCTTGGTTCAATTAACTGTCGAAACGAGACGCATTTGTAATAACTCATCGACCCATGTGACCATTTTATACTAATTAACTCGGGTGAGGGATATTCGACGCAACCTATAGTTTTTACTTGCTTTCTTAATCTAGTTTTATTTTCCTTTTCCTAGATTAATCATTCCCCCTTTTGCATCTTTTCCTTTTTAGTTTGTAATTTATCTTTTACACTTTTATTTTGGAATATTAAATCCTATAAATTCTAGCAACTCGTCTCAGTGGATCTTTCGATACCCGACTTACCGCTACACTTGTATCACAAGTGCAGTCGTAATTTAGGTTTTTGTATTAAGGCGATGAATAGAAAACAACGATCAACGTTTGACCCGCGCTACTTTTCACCCTTGATCAAAATAGCGCCGTTGTCGGGGACTTGTTTGTTTTAGACTTTATTTGATTTAGTATTTCATAGTATTTTCTATCTATTTGTATTATTTGCTAATCTTTTTGCAGGACTTCCACATTTGAGCACTTAGAAATGCTTGAATTTCTCGCGCGTGCATATCTTTGTGGAATTCGCCACTTCGAGCCACTTTTGGGGTAAGCATGTCTTATTCCAATTCTTTCGACAATCATTGTTATAATTCTCAAAACCTCGTAATCCTATGACTTTCGATCAATACTTAGAGTCCCAAAAAATTACAAATTCTAATATGACTTTGGGCGAGTATAACGAAAGTCAAAATTTGGGTTGAATTTTGATGATGATGATAATGATTTTGGGCCTTCACCTCCTTATAATAGGAATTTTGAAACGAATTGCAATAGTTTTCAAAATTCCTATAATAATGAGTTAAAGTTAAAGTCCGATGATAATTTTCAAAGTTCCCATTTTCAAGTATCCGCACCTCGACCTATGGCATTCGGTGAGGGCTTGCGTATGCCTGAGAATGAGAAAATTGAAAATCGTTATCGGAAAGAAAATCGTTTGTGGGAACATGAATTGGATTTATTATTTGAGTCCGACGACGATTTTGCTTCTGAGACTTTTGAAGTCGAGGAATATTTTGAACCAAATGAGTACTTTGTGCCTACTTTGGAACAAACCATTCTAGACTTAGCCCATTGCATAATAGATATTAAAAGTGAGGATGAAAATGACGTAATATCTATTTGCAATGAAATGATTTCTTCTTTGGCCCCCAAAGAAGAACATTTCATTGAAAATGACATTATTTCCTTCGAAACTCAATCTTCATGCGATGATGATTCAACTCATGAGTTTGAATTTCTTTCCTCCCCATTTTCATTATCTGTTATCACACCGTCACAAGTAACCGATGATTCGGTTTCAAACTTTAATGTTTTATACCTTTTCGCTGATGAGGAGTACTTGCTCGAGTCGCCTTCCACGATCGCATCTTTGCCTTTGTGTGCGCCACCTCCCATTCTAATTTTAAAATCCTTGGGAGGATATTCAGCTTTTCTTGGTCCCCACATGTTTTTGTCACCCGTTCAATCCAAATCCCCCAGCGTCCCTCCAAATTTTTTAATTGGCGATGGTTCATTTCTTTCACCTTACACATGCCTTCCGTTGTTCAAACTGAATTCATATTTTTCGGAAGGCATGCTTGTATGTGAGGGTACACCGGTTATCCTCCAAAGTCAGATCGTTTTTGCGGTGGATCCTCAGCTATTTAGACTTCTAGTGTACAACTAGTGTGAAGCCTAAATAGTAGGTTGTATATAGTTAGATTTTTATTCTTTCTTTTTATTTTTTCTTTCCTTTTTAATTTAGTCTAGTGTAATTAGTTACCTTTTTGTTATTTATTTTTGCTATGCTCGGTACTGACTTGTTTTGTAGATTCTTTGGACTTGTTCTTATGGGGATCGCTCCAATTTTGGGTAATATCGCTCTTTTCCTCTCTTTAACTTGGTTCTTAATTCACATTGAGGACAATGTCAGGTTTTAAGTTAGGGGGTGTGGGATATTCTATCCATTTCTCTGTTTAGTCCATGTTTTTGCTCACATGTTAGTTACTAAGTATGCTTTTCTTAGAAAAATTCAAAAAGATTTTTCTTCTTTTTTCTCCTTTATTGGGCATTTTGCCCTTGTTTCCGATGATAAATTTCAATAATTGCCCGATCCAATGGACAACCCAATGATGCATGTTGTCAATTTTAGAAGTTATTACACTTTAGTCCTCGATTATTGATATTATGAATAACTTCATGAATTAAACTTTAATCCCACGAGCACATGCACTTTTATTGTTCTATTGATTTGGTTTAAGATTTTTATAACTCGGTAATCTTTTGTTGCATTGTATATACTTACACCGAGTGAGCTTTGTACTTTCGTCATTTGTGAGTGTATACACTATTCTTTTCTCATTGAAAATGTTGAATTCGTTGGTAATCTCACGATTCTTTCATTTGATCGTTCATTAATTGAGTTCATACTTGAAATGTGTTACTTGAGCATGATTTTCAATGTTTGTTTTGATTCGAGAATGGCGTAAACTTTGTGAAATGATCATAGGCCATCTTTGTTATATCACCCATATTGACCTTGACCTCACCTTATACGTTTCCCCTCATCAACTCCTTTGAGCCTAAATATTAGCCTTTTGTTTCATAACCCAATCCCATAACCAACTCCGAATTGGAGTTATATACCATATATACACCTTCCATACCTTTGTTTGGAATGTTGCTTGGGATTGAATGATGTTGTTGCATGTCGGTTGCAGTTTAAGCATATGAGAGTGAGAAAAGTATAGAAAAGAGCGATGTGAAAAAAGTGAAGAAAAAGAGAAAGCAAAAAATAAAAGAAAACAAAAGAGAAAAATGAGAAAAAGAATAAAAGAAAGAGAAAGAGAAAGTTGTAAATGTTGTGTATATAGTTCAATAAGCTTTGATTACTCTCCCCATTGTTATATTTAATGCTTATTGCCCGCATTTTCCCATTATCCCAAGTTTTCATTTCGAACATTTTGAATCCGTACATACATATCTTTCGTTTCGTACCCTAGCCTAGCCTAGCCTACATTACAACCCTATTACAAGTCCTATGTGATCTTAAGTAGATGTAATTCAAAAGTTGAAATAGTTTTGATAATTTGTGAAAATGCATTTCACCTCCTTTAATGTGCGGTATCCTTTCATTGAGATTATGGTTTTTCATTTTATATATAGCGTTCTTTATTTGTGACATGTGTGCGGCCTAGTTTCCATTTACATTTACTCCTTATGCCCGCATGTTCCGTGTGTTACCTCCCTGTTTCAAGTGAATTCATTTGATGAGTGTAATGCCCGTGAGGATTGAATGTATGCTTGCTTTAATGTTTATCCGATTTATATAAGTTTTTCGCTAAATCACACTTTACATATGATCGCTCCCCTCCCACATTTAAGGTTTCAATTTTATGAGGTGCATTCTATAATGTTAATGATTCCGGGCTTTTGTTTGAATTTGTTCATTTTGCTAATAATGTGTATGAAATCTTGTTCTCTATTGTTGGGATTGTCTCATGTTGGGTTGGGCATATTTTGAGGAAACCATGTGATGTTTGTGGGTATCATCCCTGAAACCCTCACGAGACGACACCCATCCACTAGGGTGACCTAAGGGTTTAACGGCTTATTGCATACGCTAAATGCAATCGTGCTCCCTACAAAAGTTCATTTATATTTCGATGCGTATATACGTCTTGTACTGCCTTCTGTGGACTAGTTTTGTTTGTTTCATTACTAGGGATTAGCAATGTTTAAGTTAGGGGGTGTGATTCGTATCGAATATTGCATATTTTTGCCCCTTATCTTTATGCATTCTAGCGCTTTTACGGTCCTCAATGCCTATATTTATTCTCATTAGCCAAACAACCTCAGATTTGGATATATACATGCTTTACAGGGGTTAATTGTGCTTTTGTAGGTATTGGAACGCTAAAAGTGAGGATCCGTTGCATTTCGGAGAAGTTTCGTCGCTGGACGCTACTTCAAGGGCATTTTACTCAATTCATATTTCTTCTCTAGCTCATAGAAATTCTACGGATGCATTCGTTGAGTTAGCGTCACGTGGCCACAAACGGTGCGTCATTTGGAGTTCGGACGAAGAAGATATGGCCGTTTCCGTTAATGGAATTTTCCCCCTCTTCATGGACCAAGGGCTGCCAAAAACAGAGTGCTGGTCGATCGGGCTTGGGCCCCCGGTCGACCGCAGTTTCGGATTAAGCCTACGAATCCAGACAATGGGTTGGACCTGTTCGATCGATCGATCATACCAGATATTTTTCAATTCGCTCCTTTTCTTTTCTTTTTCCTTTATTTCTTTTGTAACTTACTATATAAAACAATTTTGTTGTAAATATCAAATATCTTGTAATATATTAGATTTTAGAGAGTTCTAGGTTTGGGTTTGGGGGATTTGAGAGTTCTTCTTCTTCCTCTCTTGGTTTGACACCCTTTAGGGTTTGTAATTGGTACTTTCATCTTCCCTCTCCATTAATATAGCTTGTATTTAATTTATTTTTGCTTTCTAGTTAATTTACATGCTTTCTAATTCAGGTTTACATGCTTTGATTTAATCGCTTTCTAGTGTAACTTTATCGCGTTTATTTACCTCTTTCTTTACCGCATTTTTAACATGCTTTCTCGCTAAATTAGTCTAGGTTGTGTTTGAATGGAACTCACTCGGGTTGACGCGTTGCTTTGCTTTGGCGATGGTGTTTATGGGTCTATTTCGGGTGCGTTGTCCTAGTTATTACACCTAGGAGATTTTACGGGGCATATCATGTATGTCCCGTGCTTACGGCCTTTCGTGCATAATTTCCAGGGTATTTGTTGACGCCAAAATCTTATTAGGATTTTATGCGGATTTAGGGGTGACAACCCTTGGTTCAATTAACTGTCGAAATAACACGCATTTGTAATAACTCGTCAACCCATGTGACCATTTTATACTAATTAACTCGGGTGAGGGATATTCGACGCAACCTATAGTTTTTACTCGCTTTCTTAATTTAGTTTTATTTTCCTTTGCCTAGATTAATCATTCCCCTTTTTGCATCTTTTCCTTTTTAGTTTGTAATTTATCTTTTACACTTTTATTTTGAAATATTAAATCCTATAAATTCTTGCAACTTGTCTCAGTGGATCTTTCGATACCCGACTTACCGCTACACTTATATCGCAAGTGCAATCATAATTTAGGTTTTTGTATTAGGGCGGTGAACAGAAAACAACGATCAGCATTTGACCCGCGCTACTTTTCACCCTTGATCAGCTTGGTCACGTGAACTTTAGAGATCTTGAGAGGTTAGTAAAAAAGGACCTAGTTCGTGGCTTATAATCACTGGGGAAACCAACTTCCTTAGTTTGTAGGCCTTGCCAACAAGGTAAACAAATTCGAAGTCCCTATAGAAAGTTGAATACCATTACCACCACCCATGTTTTAGAGTTGATTCACATGGATCTTATGGGTCCTGCTCGCTCGGAGAGCTTAGGTGGTAAGAAATACATTCTCATAATGGTCGATGACTAGTCTAGATACTTAATTGTAGAATTCCTTCGAAAAAAGTCCGGTGCGATTGAGTTTCTTACAACCAAGTGCCATGTCCTACAAAATCAACAAGGTGTCATTATTAATCGGATGTATGGTGATAAACAACACTGAATTTAAAGAAGCAAAAGTGTATAACTATTGCGATGAAGTGGGCATAAAGCATGATTTTTTGGCCGTTCATACTCCTCATCAAAATATGATAATTGAGAGGACGAACCGGACGATACAAGAGATATCTAGATCCATGCTTCTTAGGAAAAATGGGCCTAAACATTTTTGGGTAGAGGCGGTGAGCACCGCATGCCATACGGTGAATAAGGAATATTTTTGTTCGCACACGCTTCACGCGCCTTATGAGTTTTGGACAGGGAAGAACCCCAACCTATCATATTTCCATGTCTTTGGGAGTACATGCTACATCTGTCGTGATAGATAGCCCTTAGAAAAGTTCAACTCCCGGAGCGACGAGGGGATATTTTTAGGATATTGATTGATGAGTAGGGCTTTATAATCTAGCTAGCTCTAAGGTTATGGAGTCAATAAACGTCACGATTAGAGATGATGAGCCATCGGCCTTTGTTTCTCCTAGCCCGTAGTGTGAGGATGATGCACCCCCTGGTGATGATCCTATCCTTCCTCATGCCACCACGGTGGATCCCGTTCCCATTTTTGGGGAGGCACCATCTTGGGTTCGAAAGAGTCATTACCCTTTCCCTATACGTGGTGATCTTACACTAGGTGTCAAAACTCGTGCTCAACTCGAAAATGTTATTAGCTATCTATATTACACATCCCAAGTCGAGCCCAAGAACGTGAAAGAAGCACTCAAGGATGAGCATTGGATTATTTTTTCGTAAATAAGAATACTATAAAATGGAAGAATATATAAGAAAGAAAAGGGGGCATACCCCCTTAGGATCCAATTTCATAGATGAAATTAATCCAAGGATAGGAAAAATAAGCAGGACCTACGATCCAAAAACAGATAGAGAAGGGTGCAAGACAATTAGCTAGTAAGCAAATGAGACTCATCGAGTCCCCAGTTCATACAAATGAGCCAGTTATTAAAGTTCCTTCTAGATTTTGATCATTTAGTTGACTTACACTTGACAAAGAAGGAAATATCATCCATGATATCAGCACGATTGGATCTCTTGTTCTTGAAAATTCTGTTGTTCCTTTCCATCTAAATGCAATAGGTGGCCGCAATAAAGGAAGCTCTTTTAATTTTCGCACTGATGTTCTTCCCTTTGAAGTTGGTGGCAACATCCAGAATAACTTCCTCCCAGGTTGTAGTGGTTTTTTTGTGCGAGTTGTTATACTTGATGTCCTCCCAGATTGCGTTGGAGAAGCTGCAGTTGAAGAAAAGATGGTCATGGTTCTCAATGGCATTATCACAAAGAATAGACAAGTTGTCATTGGACAGTCCCCAGCTAAGAGTTTTGTCCTTTGTATTGATAGCATCTCTACAAACTAGCCATAGGATGAACACGTATTTGGTAACGTTACTGCTATTCTAAACAATAGTGGTCCACTCAGGAGCAGGTGGATGATGTCTGATGGAATTCCAAGCAGAATTGTTTGTAAACAAACCATTTGCCATTGGATTCCACTTAACCCTATCATCCGTGTTGACGTCGATGCCTGGGAGGCCAGCATTTTTTTATCTCATTTATCTCCCACGTGACTGTAGCTGGCCACGTCCAATTTCCATTCATAATGTAGTCTACAACTTTGGCCTTGTGATTACTAGCTGCATCATATATGGTACGTTCACCATATCGCGACCAAAGCGGTCCCCTTGGGTGCCAATGGTTGTGCCAGAAGAAGGTGTTTAGGCCATTACCAATAATTGATTTGGTTAGAGGATAAAATTTACTTCTGAGTTTCATGAGTTTATTCCATGTCGAGGACACATCAGTCGGTGTCTGTATATGCCATAGGTGTAATACCTCGTATTTTTCTGCTATATTAATTGGGGGATTTATTAAATTTAATGTGAGTTAATTATTTAATAAAAATCCGGAAATTAATTATGTTATAATTATTAACGTGACGAGAGTTAGTAATTATGGGAATTTTTTTGAATATTACTAATGAGCAAAGTAATATGTAATATTGGTTATATTGAATGTCACGAGTGAATAAAATGACAATTTTGGAAATTTGAGTCGGGACGCGCCCGTGTCGTGTCGAGACTAAACATTGATAAATAAAAGTGAATATTTTATAAGTCATTCGTATGGTCATTTTGAGTGTGCCAACGCGTCCAGAAGGGTCGAGATAGTCAGAAAAGTGTACCCGGGGGTTTAGTTTGGGTCTCAAGGCGTTTTTAGGCCTAATTGGTACCCCGGGAGGGCGTTTTGGACATTTCACATTTTTGGGTAATTAAACCCACGAAAATCAGTAATCTATATCAGGCATTTAGGTTAGTCAGCCGTTAGAAAACTCAAACACAAGAACGGCCATAGGAGAGGAAGGAGAGAGCTCTCAAGGCAAATTCAAGGCCCAAAATCCATCCGTTTGCACCGCCACCACCACCAACGCGTAGATCGCGCAACGGGCTACGCAACCACACCAAAAACATCTACAAATCAGAACACAAAAAATCCCAGGCAAGTGTTTATCTTGCTTATTTCGTTGGTGCATCTTTCATATTAGTGTAGGAGTAATTAGAATGAGTTTTTATGGAAGAAACCTAAGATATGAGTTAAGAAATTGCATGTAGTGATGAATAAATTGATAATTCTGGAAACCCTTGCCATGTAGAGGAATTACCCACGAAATTATGATGTTTACAAGAAGGAAATTTCTGGAAATACTTGTTAGAACCATGTTTAAGAGAATTCTAGGGTTCTTGATAATTATAATAATTTTTGGTTGGTTAATCCATGTATAATGATAGAATTCCTCATGCTTCACGTTGGAAATACCTAGTAGGATGATATAATGTTGGTAGTACAATTTTTGAGACGTTTGGGATTGAAAAATATGGATTTGGATGAAGAAATGTGTTAGAGCCCGTAACTGCAATTCTGCAGAAATCGAAATACCTGCTTGATCGATCGATCGAGCCCCAGACCTCGATCGATCGACCCCTCCTGGCAGACTCCTATTTTCCTTTCTAAATTAGTTAAGTTCAATTTATTGTGAAATAATTCTTGGGCATCCTTAATAAAATGTTTTGGGGGATAGGGAAGACCAGTAGGACATGTGAATAAAGTTTGGAACCCTTGATGTCGGGCAAAGATTGTATTTTGGGATAATTACATAAGGGTCGGTGAATTTATGATTTAAAGAGAGAGACACGTAAGAGAATTACTTTGGGACAAATGTGTATACCTACTGAATTTTTATAATTTGGAGAATAAATTCATGAGAGTTGTGTGGTACGTTGGAATAATACCGAATCTAGATTAGAAACAAACCGTTATAAGTGTTTACTAAAATATGATAATATGGATAAAAGTCGTAACTATGGGATTTGGGAATATACCCAATATTGACCTGGTAATATTAGTATAGTTATATGATTATGTATGCATATGCTATCTATGTGTGAAAACATGCCCACGCTACTATCTATCCCTGAGGTTACCGCGCTGGGACAGTCTTATCTCGATGGGACCTTTATGGGGGATATTGACTTGTACCCTAGAAGCTAGATATCCTTGGTACAGGCTATCGAATCGAGAGTTCAGACGGTCCTAAGAGACGCGGGTATGTGCCATCCTCTTAGAGACTTGGAATCTATGCTTCGCCTCAATATTGTTTGTGTATGTGTTAATACAATTCGAGAGTGATTCCGAATTTGTATTCCCCTTAATACGAGTGATACGGGGTTTTGGATAGTAGAGTATGCCCGCACCATAGTTTTTATTTGGGGTGCTGTTATGATATATATATATATTCTACGAGTAGTTAATATATATATGAAATTCTGAAATCTGGAATGCCTACTGTGATTTGATATGTAGGACATGGTTGATGACTCAAATTGTAAATACTTGTTTTGAGAAAGTATAATATGACACTGGAAAACTTTATTGATTAATAAAGTTAAAATTAGAACTTTGGTTACTAATTGAAATATTCTTTTCAAACAATTGAATCGTTAAATTTTGAATCCTGCGAATAACCTAAGATAAGTTAAACCATTGGGAAAGGATAGCGTGATATATGATGAGATAGACCACTGGGAAGGTTAGTACGATAGGTGTGCACATTAGAAGAGAGGTGAGAATTTCTCAAGAGAGTGTCGCACTAATATGTTGTTGCATTGGCCTGTATCAATTTAAATACTTGCTAAACAATTTTTAAATCATATACACTATCGGGCTCTGACCCGTTTCTCTCTCTCTCTCTCTCTCTCTCTCTCTCTCTCTCTCTTGTATATATATGTATGTACTACAGGTTCCCAGCCACAGGGGCGTCTTGCTTAGGATCCCTTGGAAGGAACGTGCTGCAGCTTAGGTGGGAGTTGCAGGCCACTTGCTTAGACGATTTCATTTACTTGATTCCACTCCTATGATTCTCAGTTATTGGGGCATGTGTCGCCCTTTCCACTATTTATCTGTTCTGTTGGGACATTTGTATTTCAGTTATTTCTAGTACTGTTACTTTGGGATTTATTCAGCATGTATGTTTTACATTTAGTTTTAAATGTTGGGATTTTGGATGTTGAATGTTTGAAGTAATTGGATTACGTTCCAGGATAATTGTTGTATGATTCTTACTTATTGAAAATGTGATTAATAATTAAATAAATAAGTTTTTCTTTAAAAATACAATTTGGTTAGAAAGGTTAAAAATGGTTTTGACACTTAGCTTAATTAATTAGGGTGTTAATTTGGAAAAGTTTATTTTTACGACAGTGATGCTAAGAATGAACCAACTGTTCACCTTGATTTTAATTTAATAAAGGAGTGATCGCCCGGTATTTAATTAGGCGGGGTGTCACAATAGGCTTCTGCCTTTCAATTTGTAGGTATTGCACCATTTCACCCATAGCATGTCTTTCTTGGTACATAGATTCCATAGGTGTTTGAACTTAATGGATTTGTTCCACACATGAGTATCTTTTATGCCAAGGCCACCTTTAATTTTTGGGCAACAAACATCACTCCACTTCACTTTTGCTCCAGTTTGCTTCATGTCTGGACCAGTCCATAGTAATCTTCTTAACTTGGTGTCAATATCTTCAGTGGATGACTTGTAATTTATGGGGATTACCCAACTCTCTCTTGTATGACTAATTGTTTAGATGGTTGGTCTCTAGATGCATGTATCTAGCTGACTCTTTGGCCTTTTGGCCTTTGTATATTTGGGTCTTTTGTTTCTAATACACTTTAATTACCGAAAAAAAATATCTTCAGTGGTTCTTTTGGGTAATATAAAGATGCTGGCCTAATAGAATTGCATGCTGAAAAGAAAAGAAATGATGAGGTTCAGTCTCCCAGCGTAGCTTAAAAATCTATTCGTCTAATGCTTGATTCTATTGGTGATTTTATCAATAAGAGGGAGACATTCAACATGCTTCATCTTGGTGGAGATGCGTGGAACCCCAAGGTAGTTGATGGGGAATTGTCCACATTGGAATCTCAATAGGTTGGAGAGTGTGGATTTATCAATGTCAAAAATCCCAACAACAAGAAAGGAGCATTTTTCAGGGTTAGGGTAGAGACTAGACATGGCATTGAACTCCTGGATTGTAACATTTATGATGGAAAGAGAGTTTACATCCACAACTGCTAGGATAAACAAATCTTTAGCAAAACAAAGATGGTTAATTTGAAGCTCTTTGCATTTGGGGTGGAAGGTAAAATGTGGAGATCTTGTGTGAAGATCAAGTAGGCCAGCAAAGGCTTCCATAATGAATATGAACAGAAAGGGGGATAGAGGGCTGCCTTGTCTCAGCCCTCTCTTAGCTTTAAAGAAACCATGAGTGGATCCATTTATAAGTATGGAGAAATTTGCAGTAGTAATGCACTCTTTGATCCATCCAATGAAAGTAGGAGGGAAGCCCATATGATGGAGAACATGAAATATGAAGGTCCAATTCACTGAGTCATATGCTTTAAGAATGTCAACCTTTAGAGCACATCTAGGTGAGCCATTGTTCCCATGGTAATTTCGCATCAACTCCTGCATGATGAGGATATTATCCCCAATGGATCTTCTTTGAACAAAGGCGGATTGTCTGTCATTTATATGGTGGGGACTGTAGGGTTTGAATCTATTAATAATAAATTTAGAAATACACTTGTAGATGGTATTGCAGCAAGCTATTGGTATAAAATCATGCATGGTCGATGGAGCATTGGTTTTGGGGATTAACACAAGGTTGGTACAATTCCATTGCTTAAGTAAGGTATTATTTTGGAAAAAAGATGCCACAGCCTCAGTTACCTCATTCCCAACAATATTCCAATTTTGGGTGAAGAATTCAGTGTTAAAGCCATCAAGACCAGGGGCCTTGTCCTTCACAAGATTAAAGAAAGCCTCCTTTATTTCCTCATTGGATACTGGAGAAATGATGTGGTTAGCCTTCTCTAGAGAAATATTTTTTTAAATAGCATGGTTAAGAATGTGTGGATAGGAGGTTGTGTTATTCTGCCCCAAAAGGTTTGTGAAGTGAAGAACAACTTCATTTTCCACTTGCATATGCCCCTCAATTTTGTACCCATGTTGGTTCTTGATACTTAGGATTTTGTTCCTACAGGTGTTGCCTCTAACTTTAGCATGGAAGAATCTTGTGTTAAGTTCGCCCTCTTGTAGCCACTTGGTTCTTGATTTTTCCTTCAGGTAGGCTTCTTCTGCCATACAACATTCTGCATATGCAGCTCTAGCATTCTTCTCATCAGTTTGAATCATGCTGTTACTACCCCCACAATGGAGTTAATTCTGGAGGTGCACAAGTAGGGCCTTATCATCACTAGTTTTCTGGTAATATTGCTGTAAATTTTTTGATTAAAGTCTCTTAAAACGTGCTTGACCATCTTCAATTTCGTGGATACTTGTAACATTGGGCTGTCATCAACATTTATCCCCCACGCTTCCTCCAGCACAATCTTAAAATTATTATGCATCATCCATTAGTTGAAGAATTTGAATGGTTTGGTAACATTTGGAGGTTGAGGTATGATGGTAGTAATGATAGGGAAATGGTCATATAGTCCTTGGTTTATAACCTCAGCTTGGGATTCAGTAAAGTTGGTTCTCCACCTTTCATTTATGGGGACTCTATCAATTTTTATTTGAATGATGTTCTCTTCATTGTGATTTCACATCCAGGTGAACCAAAGGCCTCTAGTGGTCATATCATCCACTTGAATATTGTAGAGACATTGGTTAAAATCATTCATAGCATTGACATCAATATCAAGTAAGCCATTCTTTTCATTTCTAGCCTTGACCACATTGAAGTCACCCATAAGGATCCAATTTTGGTTTTGGATGGAAAGGTAGTTATTTTTAAGGTAAGTCCAGAGAGGGGTTCTTTGGGAAGGTAGGTTTAAGGCATAGACAAAGGTAGCAAAGAAGGTTTGGTCAAGGCTTAAGGAAGTAATGAAGCAGGTTATGGCTTGGTTAGTAGTAGAAATGGTTTGCACTTTAAAATGGTTGGGGTTCCACCCCACTATAATTCTGGCTACTCCACCATCTGTTGGGAAGTTATTTATAGTTTCCCATTGAGGTAAGCTATTCCTGGTAGCATTAAGTAAGTTGTTTCTTATGACTTTGGTCTCAACAAGGCAAATGAGGGAAAGGTTGCACTCTTTGATGAGTTTTCTAACTTCCTGCAGATTTGTGGGGGAGTTTAAACCCCTATATTCCAAGTAGCAAGATTAATCATTGAGATTGATTTGGATTGGTGGAGTGTTAACACTGGTATTAGGTGTACCAAGCGTCCTCTTCGAAAGTTTCTTCTTTTGTTTCTTGGATAAATTTGGTTCTAATTTGCCTCCTTTTCCATCAATGTTTTTGATTTTTAAAACTAATCCAAACGGAGTTGGTGTTGCTTCAGTGTCACATACTTCCTCTACTTTATGTAGGCCGTCAAGCCTGTTGGCTGCTGTAGGGGATTTTTTATTATCTTGCATTTGTTACATCCCAAGTGTGTTTACAGAAGTGTTGTAAGTGGGAATTGGGATTGCTTCATTTGTACAGGCCTCTTCAAAATCCTGCAGAGTATCAATCCCCTTGGCTGTGGTTCCATAACTATGGACTTAGTAAAAGAAGTTTTGGCAGTTTCAAGTGTAGTTTTTTTTTCCAGTCCTTTACGACCCACTACTTCCCATTTAGAGATTTGTGTTGCATCTGTTTCAACAACCTTGGGTGTTACATGTTTTTGCACCCATACTCTAGAGACATGAGGAAATTTTAATATCTTGTGGCCAAAGACAAGGAAATTGGAGCATGAGTATGGCATACCTTGGTACTCCACACTGATCTCAATAGTTTCACCATCATCGTATTGCAGGTTGATGGTTTTAGGTTATCTACCATTTGCTTCAACTTCAATACAGATTCTAGCATAGCTAAGAGTATTCCTCTTCTCCGTAGCTGTATCGGCTTACAATGGTTTACCTATAGTGCTGGAAATATAACTTAGTCCATCTTCAGTCTAGTATTGGATGGGTACATTATGGAATATAGCCCATATAGGAACAGACTTGGTGAGATCTTTGTTGGTCCTGAAGTTGGGTTGCCATTATTTTAGTATGATGGGGTTACCAACAAAGTGCCAGGGACCATTTGTAATGATATTATCTCTATCCTAAAACTCCTTAAATATGAATAGAAAGAATCCATTATCATGGGGAATTACCTGCAGGAGACCATGTTTGTCCCATAGTTTGTGGGCAAGGTTGTTGACCAAGGTGTAGGGCAATCTTCTGCCAAGAAAGTATCCCACAACACTATTACATCACATTCCTTTCCCATCTTCTGCAACCTCAATAGGTGGTTTAACCAAATGAATACCATTAACCACATCTAATTTGTGGTAAGAGAGTTTGAGGGTAGGTATACGTTTGGGGGCTACCACTGTACTCCAAGACTTGAAAGTACCACTATTCTATGGTTTAGGGTCTATACGAGTATCCATCATAGTGGTAGTGGATACGCTAGCTGTCCAATCGCATTTATGTGAGATTTGATTAATGTTATTAGGTTGATAGGTATCCTATGTTGTCCCCTCAGAAATTAGGGAGTCAAAACTGTTACCTTGTAACGTACATTTCCTAGCAACTAACGAGTGGTTTTCCACAGCCAAAATCGTATGGTGGTTTGGGTTGTCTTTTCTTCCTACAGGAACAACTCCACCGCTGGAAACCTTTTTTTCATCATTAACTTTAATATCTTTAGGCGTGAAGCCTTTTCTCAGTAGAAAAGTGAGATAGCGATTTTTCTGTTCATTTAACTCCTTCATTTTTGCCACATCAGTATCATTAATGAACTTCCCATGTTTCTCATTCTCATTTGGTTGCATGGATGCCATACCCATAACAACGTTGGTTTCAAGTATCTGACCTTCCTCAATAGCCTCACTATTGTGGACTGTCAATGGCCTCTGGTTCTCTTGGAGCAATAAAAGTGATGGTATGGAGTGCATACAAACTAGAATTGATAGAGTGATGCACAACCCTCAATGGGGGGTAACTTTCCCTGATTCCAATGCTAATTACCTGTGCCCTGGAGCTTCTGATCATTGCCCTATTGTCATTTCTTTCCTCAACCAGATCAGCAAGCCTAAGCCTTTCAAGTTCTTTGACTACTGGATGAAACATTTTGAGTTTTGTCCCATTCTTGAGACCTCTTGGAGTGTGGACTGCAATATGTTCCCTATGGCCAGCCTTTCGCATAAGCTTAGAAGACTCAAGCCTCTGCTTAGATCCCTTAATCACAAATTCTTCTCCAACATTTCTGAGAGAGTGAGGATCACTAAAGGCAAGCTGGACCTCATTCAAACTTACCTGGACAGTGATGGTTCTAACAGCTTCCTTAGAACTGAGGAGCAGGATTGTGCTAAGATGTACTGCTCTCTTCGTGCTGCTGAAGAGGCCTACTACAGACAAAAAGCCAGAATCAACTGGCTGCAGCTTGGAGACATGAATACCAACTTCTTCCATAACAAAGTCAAAGCTAACACCTCTAGAAGAAAGGTCTTATGTATCCAAAATGATAGTGGAGATGTTATTGAAGGTGTTGAGGCTGTTAATGGAGAGGCCATTAAGTTCTTTACCAATCTTCTTGGGAGGAAGGGGAGGGGGGCTACTACCCCTCCTATGCTGATGAAGAGGAAGTTGGATCCTTCTCAGTGCCATGCCCTGATTGCCCCTATTACTGCTGCTGAGATTAAAAATGCCATGTTTTCCATTGCTTCCAACAAAGCCCCTGGGCCTGATGGTTATAGTGCTGGCTTCTTCAAGAAAAATTGGGATGTTGTGGGTGATGATGTGATAGCTGCTGCTCTTCAGTTCTTCAACCATAGCTATATGCCCAGACAGTGGAATAGTACCTCTCTTGCCTTGATCCCCAAAATTCCTAACCCAAACACTATGGCTGACTTTAGACCTATAGCCTGCTGCAACACAATCTATAAGTGCATTTCTAAGATTCTCACCCTCAGACTTAAACCTCTAATGCCTCTCCTCATTAATAATAGTCAAGCTGCCTTTGTTCATGGGAGATCCATTACTGATAATATCCTGCTGCTGCAAGAGCTTATGAGAAATTACCATAGGGACTCAAGCCCCCCGAAGTGCACTGTTAAGATTGACATCATGAAGGCTTATGACTCAGTGGAGTGGGATTTTCTTCTTGACATTTTGGCCCAAATAAACATCCCTACCAGATTTATTTATTGGATTAAAGCTTGCATCTCTTCTGTTTGGTACTCTATCAGTATGAATGGGTCCCTGAATGGGTTCTTTGAAGGCAAAAGGGGGTTGAGACAAGGGGACCCCCTCTCTCCTTTTCTTTTCCTTATTGTTATGGAGGCTCTGTCTTGTACTCTTGATAAGCACACTAGTAGGACATCCTTTACTTTTCATCCCAAGTGCAAAGAGGCTAACATCAATCATTTGTGTTTTGCTGATGACCTGGTGGTGTTTTGCAGTGGTGATATTTCCTCTGTTGAGTGTATCAAGGATTCTCTTATTGAATTTGCTGGAATCAGTGGGCTATCCCCCAATCTCTCCAAAAGTAACTTCTACTGTTCTGGAGTTAATACTGCTACTATCAATGCTATGTCCTCTGCCCTGGGTATCTCCCATCAACAACCCCCTTTCAAGTACTTAGGTGTTCCCCTCATCTCAACCAGACTCAAGCATGGGGATTTTAAGGTTCTTATTGATAATATTACCAACAAGGTCAAGAGCTGGACCACTAGATTCTTGAGCTATGCAGGTAGACTACAGCTTGCTACCTCTGTTTTGTTTAGCTCCCAAATCTATTGGTCTTCTATCTTTATTCTGCCTAATAGTGTGGTCAAGGCAATTGAGCAATGTATTAGAGACTTCATTTGGTCTGGTCCTGAGCTCAAGCACAGTGGTGCTAGAGTGGCATGGGATGATGTGTGCATGCCTAAAAAGGAGGGAGGGTTGGGGATAAAAAGCTTGACTCATTGGAACAAGGCTGCAATTATGAAAAACCTGTGGAACCTCTTCAACAAGAAGGATAGTCTTTGGGTCAAATGGTGCCATACCTATAAAATTAAAGGTAGAAGCATATGGGCAATCCCCATTCCTCAAGACTCTTCTTGGAGTTGGAGGAAAATTCTCAAAGCTAGAGAGGATTGTAGGCTTTTGTTTAAAGTTAATATTGGCAATGGTAGGAATACCTTTATGTGGCATGATAATTGGCACCATCTTGGCCCTCTTCAACCTCTGTTTGGGGACAAAACTATTTATGATGCTGCTAGCAACTCCAAGGCTATGGTCTCTGACTTCATTAATGGGTATAATTGGAGATGGCCTGCTTCCACTACGTGGGAATTGAACGACATCAAAAACTCTCCCCTGCCTCCTATTTATCCGCTGCTCACTGATAAAGTGACATGGACTCCTAATAAGACTGGTAGCTTCTCCATTTCCTCTGCGTATGTCTCCATCTGTCCTAGGGGCAATGAGGCTCACTGGTATGGGTTGGTTTGGAACAAGGTGTGCATTCCCAAGTGTTCCTTCATTCTTTGGCTTGCTTGCCGTAAGGCTTTAGTGACTAAAGATAAGCTCATGGATTGGGGGCTTGTTGAAAATAAGGATTGCATGCTGTGCAACTCGGGCATTGAGACTATCAAGCACATATTAATGGAATGCCCCTTTTCCAAAACTGTTTGGGATGAGATTCTTTTTCGCAACCAGTCTTATAGAGCTGTGGAGAGTTGGGAGAATGAGGTTAGAAGAGCTGCTGCTGATAGTAAAGGGGGGAACCTTAATTCTAGGATTAAAACCACCACCTTCTCTGCCACTATCTACTGTCTCTGGCAGGAAAGGAATTGCAGACTTCACGATAGGGGCCATTCCACTGAAAACAAGGTGATAAGGAACATTGAGGAGTTGGTGCAAGGTAAGACTACCAGATGTAAGAAATCTCGAAGATCCTACTCCAATTGGATGACGTGTAACCTATGGGGATTACCCTATTCTCTTATGTATGACTAAGTGTTGTGTTTATGGTCTCTAGAAGCTTGTTTCTAGTTGACCCTCTGGCCTTTTGTCTTTGTATATTGGTTCTCTGTTTCTAATACATTTAATTACCGAAAAAAAAAAACATCGAAAGAGAGTGTTTCATAGTACTGTCTGGCTTGGGGCTGGCAGGCCGCGCTCCATTGAAGATGGGTAGGTTACTAACCTTTATGGCTTTGGGGTTAGTTAGAAGCCTCAACGAGGGGGGAGAGGGTTGTGAAGTGGTCATGGGGTGGTTAGCAGGTGTAGGAAGGAGTGGGGGTGGTGTTTGGTTAGTGTGTTGGGTTTTGGTTAGGAGGGGGTTTAGATAGAAGTGAGAGCATTTTTTAGAGAGAGGATTTTTAGATGATAATTTGATGAGAATTGGATATCAGCCATGCAAGAAGAGTTGCTTTGGTTTAGAAAGAACGATGTCCAAGAGTTGGTCCCCCAATTTAGCGATACTAACGTGATAGGTACCAAGTGGATTTTCAAGAATAAGTGGGATGAAAATGGTACCATAGTTCACAATAAGGCTAGGTTAGTCGCACAAGTCGACACACAGATCGTGGGTGTAGACTTTGAGGAGACATTCACTCTTGTTACTAGATTTGAGTCCGTCCTTTTACTACTGACCATAGCATGTCATTCGCGCTTCAAATTATATCAGATGGATGTTAAGAGTGCTTGTCTGAATGGCTATCTATAGGAGGAGGTTTATGTGGAACAACCGAAAGGGTTCAAAGACCCTAAGCACCCAAAACAAATCTACTATCTTAGGAAAGCCTTGTATGGTTTGAAGTAAGCGCCCCGTGCTTGGTACAAGAGGCTTACTTCCTACCTCTTATGTCACGACCTCGACCCGAAAATAGTAGGGAACGAGTGTCTTGACATGCCACCAAGGCATCCAATATTCTGGCCTTAAAATTTTTGTTTTAAAATATATGTAGCGGAAGTATAATCACATGGTTATGAATCGTAAAATACTAAAAATGAAGGAATTGAATCATCAGAGCTTTCTAAAGGGAACTTCATTTGTATTAAAATATCAACGAGTTAGAACTTGACACCAAGAGCTAAACGTGCTCTATCTAATTAAACAAACTTCTACTTAAGGTAACAAAAAGAGCTTTAAAAGCTAAATCTTCAACATAGTCCTTTTTCGTTCCATCCACGAACTTAATTATTTCCTGAAAAATGGTTATTTATACAACGTCAGCTAAAAGCCAAATGAGATTCAATCTCCAGACATTCCAGGGTTTTTCAGAAAATTGATACCTATTCAATTTAGAACAGAAAGTATATACATAAAGATAGGAATTTCAAGTAATATATATAAAGTAGATGACAATATATATATTCAGAATAAACAGTTCATAACAGAGCAGATAAAACAATTGAGCATATGTCAATTATTCAGTTTTAGTGGCCATATACACTCTAATACCCAGACAGATAGTGTTACCAAATGTTTACACCCGATAACATCAGAGACAGATAATCATGATTTCTGGAACAACGCCTTGTTTAGGGCACACCAGCGATAAACTAGTTGGGAAGGTACCACCTAAATATTTCCACCCCGGTAGTCAAGGCCAACATAGTAAGAGAGTTTCCATAGGCCGAATCAATAATTTTAGAATTCAAATCAGATGTTTATATGGAGAGATTAAACATATAACAAACGAGGGAATCATCGGTATCAGATGAATTTTGAGAATAAAAGCATTTCACAAAATATACATAGTTTGCATAATATAATATAATCAAAATGCGCAAGAAATTGCATAGAGTACTCACCTAAAATAGAGGTCGAAATTATAGATAACGAGTCTTCGATCGCACGTTAATCTAACAAATACGATAAAGGTTTAAGTATATGTTCTAAACAAGGTCCAGTCTACATATTGTATTTTAATAGTAATTTGTTTCAAAGGATTACTAAAAACTATTTTCTTAACTTTTAAAACTTATTGATCGTAATTAAAGGATTCAATTCATAGTTCTTCCTAATCAGTCGGTTCCTAGTAGAGATGGAGGGTCACAGGGGCACCGCTTAAATACCATCTCCTCTAGACAGAACATTTCCGGATTCATTCCCAGTAGAGATGGAGGGTCACAGGGGCACCACTTAAATACCATCTCGTCTAGACATAATTTCACCGGGCCTGACTTTGGAATTACTTAAATGGGATTCCATAATAACGAGCAATTACTTTTAAAAAATCATTTTTAAAAGCGTATATACAATTTCAAACAAGTTTACATGAAAATAAAATCAACTTGGATTTCTACTAAACTTTAAGTTTTGATTAGTGAAGTCCTTAGTGTATTTTACCAGCATAACTACTAAGTAAAGCTATAAAACACAAAGTTAAAACTATAAAAATACATTATAACATTTAAATAAAATCATACCTACGAAATGAATTCTTTCTTAGAAATTATAGACTCCTTCTTAAGATATTTCCCAAGCTTTCTATCACTCTTTCTTACTATAATTCTCAAGGAATTGGTGTGAGTTTCAAATGAACCCTAAGGCCCTATTTATAGGTTTTCAAAAGTATTACGGTGTTGACACGTGTCTAATGACTAGGCTTTTTGGATTGGTGATTCAACACCGAGGTGTCGTGATCCGGAGTGGTCTTGCAGTGTTAATATCACCAAATGATGACAAGTGTTTTAGCTCTCTCTCTACAGATGACATGTGGAAGGTGGAAGTGACCAGCACGTGGTGGAAAGGTGATAAGGGTCATTTCACACATGAAGGGTATTTTGGTAATTTCACACTATATATTTTGAATATTTCTTAGAGGTCCTTGAAAATATTTTATTTATAAAATGGACCATTTTATATTTTTATTTTAGTCCTTAAAGTTTCATAAAATTATATTTTTTACCCCAAAACTTATTGTTTGCCTTAAGATATGTCATAAGACTTCGATTTGATCCAATTTACAGTTGATTCTTCGTATGTTATATTGATAGCCAATAATACCACATATCTAATAATACAACATTTATAAGATAATAAGTAACACAAGAGTGTAAAAACAAACTATATAAAAGTGGGGTCATTACATCACTCTCAATGTTTTCGCATATAACTCACAGACGGTAACTTGGAGTTCACTCACCTTCTCCTCTTCTTCATTATTATTATCTTCTCCACTTTCTATACCATCACTCACTTGGATTTCAACCCCAATGGCCTCGGAAGTGTCATGCTTAGAAATATCTTCATGGGAATATTTCGCATCAAGGCTTACATGGCAAGCCATGAACGGGGTGTAGTTCCACTCTATGGGAGAATCGAGTTCCTCTTGCGGATCACTATCACTAAGGGTGGCATTGTACACCTTCTATTTCTTGCCTTCCTTCCTTAGTTTAGTGGGGCACTCAGCTACCCTATGGCCATAACCCTCACAACCATAACATCTCTCCAACTCATCCCTCTTAAAGTTATCACTCGGATTATTAGGGAAGCTATCAGCCTTGTTATATATATTTTCTCAAACTTTTTCGCATCTTTCGATTGCTTTTGGAATTTGAAAAATTTCTAGAATTTCTTTGTCAACAAGTTTATATCCTCAGAATCGATGTCAGACTCATCATACAAAATAGGTGTTTCTTCCTTTTGAGCTTTCAAAGCAATGCCTTTATCCTTCTTCTTCTCAGTCTTGGAGGAAAATATGTCAAGCTCATAAGTTTGTAAGTCACCTATGAGCTCTTTAAGTTTTGTAGAATCTAAAATACCCAAATAATTCAAAGCCATCGCTTTTAAATTAAATCTTTTAGGCAACAACCTTAAGATTTTCTTGATTACTCGATTTTTGGGTATCTTCTCTCCCAAGTTGAAAGATGGGTTAACTATGTCGTACAGTATAACATATAACTCATCAAAGGTCTCACTCTCCAACATATTTATGGTTTCAAACTAAGTGGCGAGGTTTTGGGGTTTGAAAGCCAACACTAGTTCCTTCATGGGTTAGTTGGAGTATGCCCTAAGCCTCTTTAGACGTTTCGCATGTCATAATATGACGGAACTCCTTCGAAGTGACAAAACAAAACAGAGTATTTAGACAATGCGAATTATAGTTTGATAACCTACTCTCAGCCTCAATCAATGCCGATGTACGAGGAAAACCACACAAAAACCTCGGACGACCCAACCAAATAGATCACTATAATAATGTTATTAAAAAACTAGACAGTAGACTTACTCAACGACTCGTCTCCTTCGCAAGCCATGACGTTCTTCTACCTTCAACCTCTCCTTCACAGTGCAATGTACGAGTCCACCCACATAAGCTTCCATAACGCATGAATTCACCACGCCCCGGTATCCAACGATGAGTATCAGTAACCATCTACAAAATCGAAACACAGAACACCGCTTCTTTACCAGCAAACCAATACAGAGTCCACCGCACAAAACAAGTTCTCAACTCAAGATGATGATAAACAAACTTTGGTGCCGAAGCAAAATATCTCAAAGAATATGAATATGTGAACTTGGATCTTTAAACTCAAAGGGTTAAACTAGGGTTTTTGAACTTTTGTAAGTAGGTACGAGTTTGATTTTTGTCAAAAGTTCTTAAAAAATTGAGTCCAACATGCCTTACATAGTGAAAATTTGAATTTCGAGGTGGCAAAATCGTTCGAACAAAAATACATAGTTTGTTCGAACGAAAGGCCTTTTTCGTTCTAACAAAACTCAAGTTCGTTCGAACGAAGAGACTTTCTCATTTTAATGAATTTCCAATGATCTTCCAACGAGTTATCCACTATTTGACAAAGAATCCTCGTTTGATGCCCGTTAGATGCACGTTCAAATGAGGTTATAACTCTGTACAAATGAAATGTCCATTTCATTCTAATGAGGTATGCAACTCGTTGTAACAAACTTAGAAACAAAAAAAACGTTTTGTTCAAAAATAATTTAACAAAAGTTCCATACGTTTTGGTTAAAAAACAAATACCCTTATAAAAATATCCAAGGACCATTTTCAAAATGCATTCATACTTTACGAGATCCTTGATAAACATGAAGAGAAACTTGGCACAAAAAATATGGCACAATGTATATACACTTTGACGCTTGGCCGCTATGTCTTCATCAAACATGTCATAGGCTTACAAGATCGACAATACAAGGCCTAACCTATGACTCAAATTTTTTATCCGAAATTAAGCTAATTACAAGTAAATTGACTCCATTGAAAATTTATCCTTACAATAGGGCTGCGATCCCTTCTTAAATTTATTCCCAGTAAAACCATTGTGAAAACTCTTACACTTTCATTATGCTCATGCATTGTGGTGCAACTTCCATTTTTATCTAAAATATACGGCTTACCACCGTATTTGTTACTCATATAGATACACATTTGCATTACTTTTATTATTTAAATTTTTATACCTGATAGAGGGGGCCAAGCCACACAAGTTTCTTCCACATAATTTACACTTTACACGCTCAATATGTCTTAAATATACTGTTTAAGTTTTTGAGTATTCTTGGGATCGAAATCATTTATCACAACATATAGGCTCTATTATTTAATTTCTTAAGTGTTAGGGTTGCTGTGTAACTTTTTACAAAAGTCAAAGTCTAGTAACATTTAAATGTCAGGGGCTATTATTAATATTATTCAAAATACAAGGGCTATTTCATAATTTTTAAAAGTCTAGGGGCTATTTCAAAATATTTGCTAAAATACATTTCTCAAGTTGAATAACATATTTTGACAAGTTTGGGGATAACATCCTTATCATGCAAGAGCTCATGCAAAATTATCATAGAAATCTTAGCCCTCCCAGATGTGCTTTAAAGATCGACATTCTAAAAGCTTATGACACTATCAGCTGGAGCTTCCTCTTTCAGGTCCTCAACCATATGGGTTTCCCTCCAACCTTTATTGGATGGATCAAGGAATGTATTACTACGACCACGTTCTCAGTTTCCTTGAATGGGTCTACTCATGATTTTTTCAAACCTAAGTGTGGTCTAAGGCAAGGGGACCCTATCTCCCCCTTCCTTTTCCTTTTTATAATGGAAGCTTTTGCTGGCTTACTTGATCTTCACACTAGATCCCCAAATTTTTCCTGCCACCATAAATCCAAAGAACTTAATATAAACCACCTTTATTTTGCTGATTGTCTTTACATCTTAGCAGGTGCGGATATGAACTCCATTGCCATCATCAATTCTGCCATTACTGAATTCAACGCGATGTCGGGCCTTCACCCAAACCCTTTGAAATGCTCTTTCCACGCCGCTGACATTTCCACTGATGATAAAAAGAGTATCTCTAATCTTCTGGGGTTCTAGTTGGGATCTTTCCCCATTAAATACCTTGGTGTACCCCTCATATCTACTAAGCTCAAGCATGAGGATTGTCTCCCACTTATTGATAAGATCACTAACAGGATTATGAGCTGGACTAATAGATTTTTAAGCTATGCGGGTAGACTAAACCTGGTCACTTCTATCCTCTTTAGCATGCATACTTATTGGACCTCCCTGTTTATCCTGCCTAAGAGAACGTTAAAGGAAATTGATAACAAGCTGCGTAGGTCCTTATGGTTAGGTTCGGACATGAGAATGACTGGTTCTAAGGTCAACTGGAGTGACATTTGTATGCCTAAGTTGGAAGGTGGCCTTGGTATAAAAAACTCCCATGACTGGAATGTTACAGCTATGTTCAAACATTTATGGAATATCTGCAGCAAGAAAGATAACCTTTGGGTCAAATGGTGCCACACCTACAAGTTGAAAGGAAGAAGCTTATGGCACATCCATATCCCTGCTGATGTGTCCTAGACTTGGAAGAAATTAATGAAACTTAGGTGCAAATTAAGACCACTGCTCAAATCTATTATTGGTAATGGGAATAACACCTTTATCTAGCTTGGTAACTGACACCCTAGAGGACCTCTTTGGATGAAGTATGGGGAGAGGACCATATATGATGCGGCTAGCAACCATAAAGTAAAAGTGCCTGATTTCATTCTGCATGGGAATTGGGCTTGGCCCTCTACAATAACATGGGAACCCAATGAGATAAAGAATATTGACTTACCCCTCATAAACCCTAATGTGGAGGACAAGTTCGTTTGGCTACCTATGGAAAATGGAATCTTCTCCATCAATTCTGCTTGGAATGCCATTAGGCACCAACCAAACCCTCCCACCTGGGCTCCAATTGTATGGAACAACAGTAATGTTCCGAAATGCACTTTCATTCTATGGCTAGTTTTCAAGGATGCACTCAATAACAAGTACAAGACCATGGCGTGGAGTATCTCCCAGGACAACATCTGTGTGCTATGTGGGAATGCACCAAAGACTCGTGATCACCTCTTCTTTAATTGTAGCTTTTCTAATGCAGTCTGGGAGGATCTAAAATATAACAACGCTTACAACCTTGAGGCTACCACTTGGGAGGAGATCATTGTAGATGTCACACATAATTTCATGGGAAAAAACCGCACTCCAAAGGTTAGAAGGACATCTTTTGCTGCTGCAATCTACTGCATATGGATGGAGAGGAATAATCATATTTTCAAGAACACTACGGCCAGCCAGACGAGCATCATGAATGATATCTCCTTCTTTATCAATTGCAAATCACATATCTGGAACATGTTTAGAAGAAACTTCAATAACTGGATGATATGCATGAACTGGGGTCTTGATGATAGTGTTTTACTTTCTGAATTGTATTTGTAGTGAATGTTGTGTTTAGGATTGTTGTTTTCCTTCATACAATGATTTGTTATGTTTTTTGGGGGTGAGTTTCTTTTTTGTTTCACCCCCTAGGAGGGTATGTCCTCCTTTTGTTGTGTATTTCTTTGTTCTATGATATTCTTAATTTACCAAAAAAAAAGACAAGTTTGGGGTCTCAAATATAATTTCACAAAAGTTTGTGGTCAAAACCTCCTTTTAACAAATATTCATGGGTGAAAATACAATTAACCTTGTCCCTCGTATAATTATTTTTCAAAGGTCTAGGGTTATATAATATTTTCAAAATGTTATTTTTAGTCATAACCCTTAAAATTGTGTACTTATTTTTCACAGGAAATTAACATTTAAATAACCAAATGCACAAAACTAACCAACACACATATGTATATGCATATAACTGACACACATATAAAATCACATAAATGTACTCCTAATTATTTAAATCTGAAAATAACTAAACACGCATACCTATTGGAATCCAATCCATCAAAAAATGGTTGGTAAATAGGGCAACCCCCACCTCCAAAGGTGACATCAAGGCGATGCGAAGCTTCCTACTTTGAAAATGCATTCCAATACATTTGCCCTTTTCATTTCCACTTCAAAACTCCACCAAAATACCTTCTTATACACCCTCAAACTCACCCATTTTGCTTTGTATTTTATACCAACATAAGGAAGTGAGGAGATTTTTGTTTCTTCCCAAATAAGATGCTCTCTCTCTCTCTCTCTCTCTCTCTCTCTCTCTCTCTCTCTCTCTCTCTCTCTCTTCCAAAGCTTATGCATTCTTTTATTATATAAAAGTTATGGGAGAATATGGGTTGTCATTAAGACATGTTTCGATAGTTGAATTAGGTTCTTAGCGCCAAATAGTGATCGTGGCCATTTTCCCTTGTGATCGCGGCCATTTCACCCGCGATAGTGGGCCTCGCAGCTGAGTGCACCAGTTTCACAGAGCTCCTCAGTGAGTCTTTGTTTCTCTCTCTCTCTCTCTCTCTCTTTGTTGCCCTCTTTAAAGAAAACATATAACAATTCAAATTCTATTATATCATATATTAATGAGCGTATAAAGATATATGTTTCGAACTTAACTTTAAAACTTAACGTATCGTAAGTAGTCCAATCCAACTTACATAAATAGTATTTCTATCTCTGAATTATCGCAAACTAATGCAATAATCTCTCAATTACTCTGATTAAATTTACCAATGCATAATAAAATTCATAAATGTCAGTGACTTTGCAAATTTTGATACTCATAAAATTTATAAAATTTTTGTTTACTAAGTCTTCCCTTATTAGGAAATTTCATCCTCGAAATTATTTTCCATGACACTGATAATACACTAGTCACCATTACAATAAACTTGTCCCCTATATAATAATTTACAACAACCTTATCCCCCGTATAGTAATTTTTCAAAGGTCTAGGGTTATATAATAACAATTTTCAAAAACACATATCAACAATGATGCCCACATAATCATCATAAACTCTAGTACCTTTCATTTCCTGAGTACTAATCTTAAAATCCGCCACGTTATCGTATATAATTTTAATATCTATTTATTCTCACTCTTTTAATTAGAGTATAACACATGAAATCCTCTTTAGTCCCACACTTATGAAACACAAACAATCCCTATAACCACTTAAAATCACCTGATAAACATACAATCTGTCTCCAGTTCCATACTAAAAACATACTCCCAAACAATTCAATTACTATAAGACCAACAAAGACTATACCCTAAATCCCCAATCCATTTATGAACCTTATCCTAGGTTTTGAGATTCATAATCCACGTAAGCAGGAAATACACATAACTGCGTAAACACATGATAACACATTACAATACCATAGGCGACAAGTTCTCGCAATGAAATGCCGAACAATGCCAGAGCCAAATCCGTTGATCAAGTTTTCATCCCCAAACCACAACCTTTCAAATTCTTCGAGCGAAATAAATGGGTCATAAAACTTATGTAACTTTAACCTTTTTTTTGGGAAAATTATGTGTATTAGAACAAAGAAAGAACTTTACAAGCGATAAGGACGACTACTCCAAAACAAAAAACTGATGGGCATACCCCAACAGAAGACCACCTAAATAAGGGAAACCAAGAATTCAAACACTAACAATCACACAAAACAAACATGACTAGCTTAAACAACTATCAGATATGTTCCAATTCATGCACGCCATCCAGTTTTTATAGTATTTCCTCCCATTCTTCCATCTAATGGCTCTGGTTCTAACCATACTCTCAATTTCCTTGATAATAACCTCCGTGGACTTGATCATACCATTGAAAATCCTCCCATTCCTCTCCATACATAGGCAATAAATGGTTGAAGAGAAGGAGATACACCTGAGCATATCAACGGTGTTGGATCCCCCATAAAAGGTAGTGGCATTCTGTAACTATAAGGGCTAGAAAAAGTAAGAAGCAATCACATGTAATACAAACTATTATTTCCCATGTAATCAAAGCACTTTAATATGCTCATGTAATCCTACACAATGATATTTTGAATAAAGACCTCAATTACCATAATGCATCAGCCATGCCCGACCCACGCCGCATCCAACACTGAGCCAAACTACCATTACAGCAAAAAAAAAACTGAATAATAATCCCCAATTATGGGAAACTAATGAAATATAACTAGAATGTAATGAATAATTTTGAATACCCTTTCCCTAAACTCAAGGGACATTAAGCGAATAGACCACGAAACCTAGTCTTACTCACCACAAGAACACACGTGCTTAATGGAATTTAAGCTACAACTGAGATAATTCATTAACGACTGTGTTTGACTTTAGTCAGGCTATAAACCTTGGCTTACGGTATCAAGCCACTACTAAAATCCAAATGACAATGTAATAAACCTCACACAATGAAGGCGAGTGCTCTATCACTAAGAATAACACAATGCAGAGCTTTCCTCATTTAAGGCGATGTCCACTTGTCTGTTTTTACCCAACGAAAATAAAACGTGTCACGAATAGATGTTTAGATGTTATAAAACTTCCTTGGATGTCGTAACACAAAATCCTTCCCTAGTCTTTGTGAACGCGGCGTGTCTTAAATAAAAGTTATAAATCCAAAGCCTAATGTGTCATGTTTAAACCAAAATCTTGCCTCATAACGACACCGATAATTGCCTATGGATGTCATTACGAGAAACATTTATCTTAAAACGTGCACATCCAATTCGTGGTACTATTTCCATTACATTAATTGAGATATGCCATAAAAATCCAAAACAACGCTTCCTCACTTAAGCTATAAGCCAACTGAACAGACTAGTGTCGGTTCGTTATGAGAAAGATGTGATGCTCAAACATTATTGTAATTTTTTTAAGCATCGATGCTTGCATGAAGAGAGCGAAGGGTAAAATATATATTTTTCATTGACATTTGATTGATGTGTGAGGAACAACACTTGAATTTATGCCACGAGATGTTGAGTATTGATCCCATGCTTGAACCTCATTTGCAATGAGTAAAGGTGATGTTACTACTACTTTCGTTTGTTGATAAATTGATAGTTCCACAGCTCTTTGCAAGCGATTACCTTTTGTTAATCTTATCACTATACTGAGATGTGATGGATATACTTGTTTTTGCTCATAATGCAGCTCTTATACAAGAACTATTGATAAGGATGATAAGGAGTTTGCTCAACCTTTATGTTTATCAATAATCCATGCATGCCACTATAGAGTTAAACTTATGAAGTCGGTTGTCAAGAAACTAGGGTCATCACGGACCCTTTCCTGAAGATACAGTGCGAAGATCTTGTCTAGATGCCATCACTGTTGGTCCATTGTGATCTCAAAGCTATTATAGCGAATGCCTTTCAAGGGCGATGGAAAACTTCTCCTTAAATTTTGAACTCCTTAAATTGTGTTGCATTTAAATTCACACTTGACTTGATCTCATGGAACCTTTATTATAAAAACGGTGCCATATATGAGAATGACGAGATGCTGAGGATAGTTTAGTGTTTGGTTAACATCTATGAGAATGATGAAACACATGCTACCGATTGTGCATGTTAAAACCATTAATAACTAATCGGTTTACTTTGTGTCCCTTTTGAGATTCAAATGTCCCACAAATGATGTACTAACTGCCGAATGTTCTCACAACACTCGTTGTGTCATAGGGGTGCGTCACCATAATCCAACCCTTTGAGTGTTTATAGGATGCTCATAGTTTGAGATGGTTGCCAAAATTATTCATGTACTAGTTCTTTGAATGCTTTCTGAGCATAAATTAATGATCTCCATGGTGGCTAGGACTAACATTTAATACACATTTCCACTTGCATGTGCTCTTTCATTAAGAATGAACCTGCGTCTGGATCTATATCAATATTTTTTATGTCTTGAGTCCTTGATGCAATGAGAATTTGTGATAAACCACGATTCCAATATCAACATTTCCTTCCTTTTTAGGTACCTTTATGTAATATGTAGCTATCTAAATATAATGCCTTACTATTTCAAACAACGGGGTCGCCATTTATTGCACTTTCCCAATGAACGTATTTTGATGACCAAGATGAAATGCCATGAATTTATCATTGATGTCTAGCTACTAATCATCGCAAAATGTCGTGTTATTTTAAAAAATCCAATCAATTAGTTTAACAGTGATGCAAAGCTTTTGAGGTTAACACTCTACTAGGTTACTTATTGTCCCGTACGAGGATATTGATAGGATATAACACAGCGACTTGAAATGCCAGTATGTTATTGGAGACAAAAGAAATATATCGAGGATGATGTAATTCTTAATACCAACATCATCATCACATGCACGAGTAATCCAAAGTCCCAAAATCGCCTCACAGGGTCGAGTCCTAGAGATGAACGTTGAGGGTCAAAAGACTAAATCCATATTTAATGAATAAACATCACTTTAGAAAGGAACTTGAACCTAAAGCTCTCATACCCATTTTTAACACCCCGATCCAGATTTTAGAGTTGCTTGTGGGTTAACTCGGTTCAGTATGGTCGCGTTAGATGTGAAGTGACATGAAACAACCTAAACAAGGTTTTTAGTCCATTTCAGTTGATTATAATTACAAGTAAACATGAAATTCTATTTTCAGATAGTTATACATCGTAATTACAAACTCGTTAGGCAATATACTGGGGTAAAGTAACTAGAGCTACTAGCGTAAGAGTAAGGAAAACAAACCTATAAAATGCTCTAAAAAGAAGGAATCTCAACTAACTTGTTGTAATAAAGGGAACGAGGTGAACCAATGCCCAATAGAGGTTCCCAACCAAGAAATGAATAGTAGAAAATAAAAATGCAATAATATATATAATATAATCCTAACCAAAATACGCATGCAACTACTATACAATATATGCATTAGTCATGTTTTATTTCAAAACATTATTTTTCTTAGATTAAATACCATTAACTCTTGTCTTTTCAAAGTTGTCATTTTATTAAAAAAATAATAGTCCTTTAATCCATTAACTCACACAGTTAATTAAGAAAAAATCACTGTTACATCTCATCCCGAGGTATTGCATTTTAATATATTTTTAAAGTCATTAGTTAATTAAAATGATTTATATTAATGGCATGATTAGCATTTAAATTACGTGCTCATATTCTTTAGTTTAAAATGTTAAAGGATCTATATGTAATTACCTAAAGAAAAGTCATGTTGTGGCATGCCTAATTTGTGAAACTTTGGTGGTTGAATTGTGGAATTGGAATTTAAATAAATATTTATAGAATTGGGAGAGAAACCCTAATTATTTTATATAAAATTGAGGGGGGGGGGGGGGGGGAGGAAGAAGAAAGGAGGAATAATTGGAAGAGGAAACTTCATATATTCCACAAGTATGTTGTTGTAATCTTGTGTTCATCATCTAACATGCTTATAGTTAAAAAATAAATGAAATTAAAAGCATGTTCTTGAATAATTTAGGTGTTCTTGAGAAGAGAGAAAGTAAACTCAAGTTCTTGAAGTTCTTGATTTACTTGTTTTGAGTTTGATTCAATCCATATGATTGATGTATGAGTAGTTATTATATGTTATCCATGCTTATACATGAATTATAGTAGAGAATATGTGGCTAATTTGGGTGTTCTTGAATGAAACTGAAAAGGTAAATAATTTTCTTAAATTCTTATGATCTATATGTGTTTGTATTGAATTGAACCATTGAATTAAAGTTAAAGTATTGTTTTTACCATGTTTGCTTGAGTAGAAGATAGGTTGTGCTTAAGTGTGTGTGTTTCTGACACCCTGCCCAATTAAAAATCGGGTGATCAGACCTTCATCCAATTAAAATAGGAATCTCATCTGGTTCATTCTTAGCATTATTGTCCAAAATATTTTAAAATTTAACTAACCACCTAGTATTCAAAAAGCTGATGCCAAATTTTATCTTTTTATTAAACAATAACAACAAGTGAAATAATCACAACAACCAAACCATTCATGCAGTAAAATAATCTCAAGTAAACACCAGATAAATAACTGAAATAAAATGATACCTAATAAACTATCGGTTCTCAATATAAAATCCAACTAAACATCTAACGAAATCAAATTAAGTCCACTAATATAGAGTCTGATAAACTAAATAAAATAAATAGCTGAAGGGGCGACATGCCCAAAAGAAATAACTGAGTTGCCTCCTACTCTAGGAATGAAGTAACCGAAGTGACTAAGTCCAAATCCTGCAAGCATCCACACGTACTGCAGCTACGCATCCCTAGAACATATCATTAAACTGGGCATCCCTCTGGCTGGACACCTAAAAGGTTTGAAAATATTTTTGCAAGTACGGGTCATATCCCAAGTAAAACCATTTGAAAATATTTAGCAAGTATTTAAATTGCAGTTTAAATCAATCGTTATAAGATACGCATGTTGGCTTGCGTACACTCTCTTGAGTTTCTCACCTCTCATCTACAGTGCGCACCTAACGTCTTCTACTAATACCACCTAGTCAATCTACCCAATCTAACTAGGTTCCAAGCCTCTAACTAACTATAAACCAGTCTAGCTCACTCGTACCGCACATACAGTACGCTATAGTATACCCTTAATTATCATTAAGCCCTTAGTTAAGTTTCTCAATAACTTACCCCGTGCCACCCATACAGTACGTTACCAATCAACTAATAATTAACATTACTCTTACGTTATTATTTTTTTTTGGTAAGTAAAATGTATATATAAACAAAGAAGGAAACAAAATATACTAGGGCCGTACCCCTAGGAGGCCATTCAGGCTACAAAAGGAAAGGAGGGCTTACTCAGCACTAAAGCAAATCAAGCAACAAAGGAAGTGAAAAAAGTAAACCAAGAAAACTCCAACCATCGCATAGGAAAGATAGTAAAGTTAGTCAACCATGGAGGATTCAAGGAGGTTCCAATAATTGCAGGCCATCCAGTTATAGTAGCTTCTCTTAGCTTTCTTCCACGTCATGATTTTTCACCTCATCATGAACTCAATATCCTTAATCAGCTTAGTGGCATTTTTTGGTGCCTCTCCCATGAATTCTATTATTTCTTTCAATCCGGATGCAATACACCATGGTGGAGAAAGATAAGGCTCTTATTTTAGATATGAAAGACTTTCCATGAATATGCTTCACTGCTTCCGTGACTTCAATCTGCCAGGTCCCCATCCCTCTATAAAACTGATTTCTGTATAGGATTTCGTTCCAAATTTCCTTAAGTAGATTAGGCATTATGTTAGATATACACTATCTAGTCCACACATAAGTAAGATCAAACATTCATGGGTGTATATATATATAAGATACCGCATCTCTCGGATTGGTCATAACGATGCGCACTCACGTACTCTGCTATCAAGTCCAAGTATGTCACCTACTTAATCATGGACTATTGTTTTGAAATGCCTCCTCGAATCATAAATCAAAACACACATATTGGAGGCGAACATAGCACTAAGTCTTTGGGGTTGCGCACATATGTAGCATACCCAAATGACTTTCCGGCATCATTATTTCTCTCACATAGTTATCCACTATCAGCACTATGCTCTCGGGCACAAATCCAGACCTCACTGGAATCGTCAAGGTGGGATCGCCCACTGTGCGAGACCTCCATGATAGCAAGCAGCGTAGGTATGTTCATATACACAAAAGCACATAATAGGTATACACACAACCTAATCCGTATATTTTCAGTATAAGCATACACAAGACCTATAATAATAAATCCATATAGGTATACACTCAACCTATAATTATATCCCCTACATAGTATTTGTCTCTTGAATACTCACCATACAATTCACTCACATTTATATTATCCGAGCATTATTCTTTACTGGAAAGGCCCATAGTTGCCCCTTAAGTAAATTCATAGTCATTACACTCATACCTTACTGGTTATAGCCTTAGATCATGGTCTACTCTTCCCGAAGTCCAAATTCCCAATTCCAATTCCCAATTTGTAACTCACTCCATTTACAATCGTCGGTTTAAAGTTCCAATCTTACTCACATTCATATCTAATCAAGTCTCGAACATATACCTATCGAATTCCTCTAAGTGCTTAATTAATTCTAGGATTAACCCCTAAGTTCCTCATAATTCATCCCAAGAGGAAATAACGTCATAAAGGAAAAATTGGCCAAATATGGGCAGCCGAATCGATTTGCCAAGGAGGCCAAATCAATTCACCTCTGGGCCGAATCGATTCAAATGTAGCAGGTCTCTTCTTCTTCTTCTTCTTCTTCTTATTCTTCTTCTTCTTCTTCTTCTTCTTCTTCTTCTTCTTCTTCTTCTTCTTCTACATTTGTGTGATTTTATCCATTTTTACTTCCATAAACCTTCATCCAAACGTCCTAACTCTGAACTAAACTTAACCAAACTTCATATAGGATCATTCTAACCGTTCTTAATGAATTATTTCATTAAGTCCCCAATAAAAATGGATCATTCAAGATTTAATCTTCACAAATCATAAAAACCCTAGTTTTTTTTGGGGAAAATTATGTGTGTATATAGAACCGTAACATAAACTTTACAAGAACAAGAGGGGAACCCTCGAAACAGAGAAGCCAAGGGGCATACCCCAAAGGCCAACAACAAAAAAACAAAAGGGTGGGGCATACCCCACCAAAAACATTAAAGCAGGAAAGGCAACAAAACATGGCCCATTCAAGGGCAGCAAAAAAAAAATAGCCCCGCAAAGCAGACTGGCCCACACCAAATGTGGAAACACCAAGCCCAAACCATGGAAGACCCACCACCAGCAAAACAACGGGCGAACAACCTGAATCATGAAGATGAACGACACACAAGACCGGACAACGGAATCAAGAACAACCCTAGTTTATCATGTTCTTCACATCTTTTAATCAAGAACCCATATTTCTTCATTATAAATCATCCCAAACCCGCTGATTTCGTGTCACCAACATAAAGAAATATAACTACATGAAATCCTACTTCAATTCATAGATTAAACCCACCCAAATCCATATTAAATCTTCCAAAAACATGTAAATCAAACCCTATTCTACATGGGTATTATAACATGCTTAATATAAACGCAAGATAAACACTTGCGTTTGGTCTAACAAATCTAATTTCATTTGTTGATGATGGATTTTTTGTCTTCCCCTTCAACCCACTCTCCAATATTGATGGATGTGCAAGAATACGATTAAATCCTTCAAGAACTCTCCTTTAAGATTTAAGAATAGCTTCTCCTTCCTCTCTAATGACCTCTCTTTGTTTTCTATCTTTCTAACCGTAGCCTCTCCCAGTTATATACTGATAAAGTCTTTGTAAATTCTTAGGTCTCTTTACCCTATATTACCAAATGATAAATATGCCCTCATACGGTGCCGATTTGGTCTAAAATTGCCCCGAGACCCAAACTATACCATCAGGTATACTATTTTGACCCTTTCAAAATCATTCGTGACCTCTAAATCATCATCCACGTCACTTAATACAATAATCTTATTTCCACCTCAAAATACGACACACGTGATATTAACATTTACTGAATTAATTTAAACTATAAATCACCAAATTAAATAATTTATCCGAATTAAATAGATCCCAAATCACCGATTTAAATAAATGCTAAATCACCCATTTAATTAAATCCTATATCCTTAGAAATATGGGGTATTACATACTTCCCCCTTACAAAGGAATTTCGTCCTCAAAATTCGGATAAGACTAGTACTCCAAGGTTTCTACACTACCTTAATCATGTACTCTTAAGATCACTACATGTATTTAGACCCCTCCGAATCATGGATAATATTAAAAGAATTCAACTCCCCAAGGCGTCCATACACCCTATACCCGTGTATGACTGCACAAATATTATCCGGTTCCACTAGCCTCAAATTATAACATCGTTATCATCCCTTAGATATAACTGCATAAATGTACAATAACTATGGTACTAAACTCATGTCCTAATGACCAAACATCTCCCCATTTCCAACGTTACGCTAAGTTTCAGGCGTGGTATGTGTCGCAAAGCGAAATCCAAACAAGGAACCCCCCGATACACTACTACCTAACATTGCTGATCGTCGAGATCCGTTGGGTCATCAGTCCATAACACGTACCCCTAAATCCCCGTCTCTTGACATAAAATTATACTCATCCACTCTCATGCTACAAATGACAACATACATCACGACGCTTTTGCTATCACTAGTTTCTTAGCGTAAGTCATGAGCTATATCTTTCTGCTCTATAAAAAGCCAATCTACCCTGAATCACATCAGTAAACATCCCTACTCACTGGGATTAAATACAAACATAAAAATATGTTCTTATAAATTTATCATGCAACACACTATAACATTTTTTTGGGGGGAAATAAAGAATACATCAGAGGAAAACCTTAAAAGACCAAAACCAAGGGCATACCCCATAGGAAAGCATAAAACCAAGGCTAAAAACCAAAATGGCCACTAACTTAGAAGCCTATCTTCAGGAATATTCCAGTACATACAAGCCATCCAATTAGCATAACTCCTTCTATCTTTCTTCCACGTAAGAACTTTGGCTCTAACCATGTTTTCAAAACCCTTCACAATGGTGTCTAGAGAATTAAAGACATGCTTAAAACACCTAGAATTCCTCTCCATCCAAATTCAATATATAGTAGCAATAAAAGAAAGGGATCTAATCTTATCACATAAGGTCTTGGTTGTATGGCTAGCACTGTCCATAAGTAGCTCTCTATCCAAAATCCACACATCTTTATAACACTGGTTCCTAAGCATCACTTCCTCCCAAATACTTTTACTAAGAATGCATTGAGGGAAAATATAGTTATAAGTCTCCTTCTCAGCCCCACACGTCCCACAAAGGTCATCTTCAGTAATTCCCCAAGATAGTAACTTTACCTTAGTGTTGATATCCCTTCTGAATACCAACCAAGCAATGAAAGAACACTTAGGAATGCAGACCTTACTCTAGACAAACTTGCTCCAAGATACAGGAGGCTTGTGGATACTCAACATCTCCCATGCTGAAGCAATGGTTAACTTCCCCTTCTTAGTTGCAAGCCAAACAATAGTGTCATTGTCCTCATGAATGACAGGTAAAATGGCATTCTTCATTTCATTCAGCTCCCAGGTCACAGTTGATGGCCATCTCCACTCTCTATTATGGATAAAATCAGAAACTTTAGCTTTGAGGCTATTAGCTGAATCATAAACAATGTTATCCCCATAAAGGGGGAGGAGGGGGCCATTGGGATGCCAAAAATAAACCACATAAAATCTTGAGCACCATTCCCAATGCCGATTTTAATTTTCATTCTAAACTTCTGCCTAATCTTAAGGATTTTCCTCTATCTCCACGAAGCGTCATTTGAAATACTGCAAGCCAAAATGCTCCTTCCTTTAATCTTGTAGGTGTTACACCATTTGATCCACAAGTTATCCTTCTTGCTGCACAGATTCCACAAATGCTTAGCCAAAGCTGCAATGTTCCAAGTCTCTAAACTCTTGATGTTCAACCCTCCTTCTTCCAAAGAAACACAGAGAGCCACCCAGGCTACTTTAGCTCCTTTACTGTTAGTCTCATCCCCTTTCCACAAATAATTCTTCATAATTTTCTCAATCTTATTTATGATGCTCTTAGGCGGTATAAAAATGCATGCCCAATAGACTTGAATACTGAAAATCACAGACTTCACAAGGAGAAGCCTACCTATAAAACTCAAGAACTTATTAGTCCACCACTTGATTCTCATGGTAATCCAATCAACCAAAGAAGAGCAGTCTTCATTCTTTAGCCTAGTGGCAATGAGAGGCACCCCAAGGTATTTAAAAGGGGGGACCTATGCTAGATGCCAAGAATAGCAGAGATCTCTTGAATTCCTTCCAAATTAATCCCATCAGTGAACGAGCTACTCTTCTCCAAATTAACCTGTAGCCCAGAGTAAGAGCTAAACTCAGAAATAGATTTCTTGACAATGTTGCAAGACTTCTTGTCCCCACCAGCAAACACAATTAAGTCATCAGCAAAACTGAGATGGCTTAAAGACATCTTCTTGCATCTAGGATGGTATTTAAAAAGTTTTGACTCAGTAGTTTAGTGATTATGCCAGTGAACACTTCCATCACAAGCAGGAAGAGGTAGGGAGAAAGAGGATCTCCCTTCCTAAACCCTCTTTTCCCATGAAAGAACCCATTAAGCTCCCCATTCAGGTTAATAGAGAACCTCGTAGTGGTCACACACTTAGTAATCCAACCAATGAATTTTGTGGGAAAACCAACATGGGCCAAAAGGCTAAACAAGAAATCCCAACTAACAGTATCATAAGCTTTGAGGATATCAATCTTGATTGAGCAATTGTGGAGGTAGGAATCCCTATGACAATTCCTCATTAATTCTTGTAATAATAAAATGTTGTCAGCAATAGATGTTCCTTCCACAAATGTAGCCTGATTGCTCCTAATGAGGCGAGGCATCATCTTCTTAAGTCTAAGAGTGATCACTTTAGAAATACATTTGTAAATGGTGTTGCAGCAGGAGGTGGGCCTAAATTCCCTCATACAAACAGGGGTAGCAACCTTGGGAATCAAAGCTAGGGCCGTATAATTCCACTGATCAAAGAACATACCAGTGTCAAAGAAGAACTTAATGGCCTCACACACATCATCCCCAACCAGCTACCAATTCTCTTTAAAGAAGAAGCTGTTGAACCAATCAGGGCCAGGAGACTTATCTGAGCCAATAGCAAAGATAGCCACTTTGATCTCCTCGTGAGTGACATCTCTCTCTAGTAATTCATCTTGGGTTGAGGTGAGCTTTTTATTAATAACATCCCCAAGAACACCAGCATCCTCACACTGCACCCTACTCCCTAAGTGGTTCTGAAAAAAACCAACAGCTTCACTAGCCACCTGCTCACAACCTTCAACTCTCACTCCCATCTCATTCTCAATGCTCACAAGTTTCCTTCTAGCCAAGTTCTGATTTGCTTTCTTATGAAAGAAAGCATTATTCTGATGACCTAACTGAAGCCATTTCGTCCTAGCCTTCTTCCTTAGAAAAGCTCCTCATCATTCCTTAACTCAGTTGTGGCACCCCGACTAATTAAATACCGGGTAGCTACTCCTTTATTAAATTAAATCAAAATGCCAAGTTGGCTCAGTTAATAGCATCACTGTCGAAAACATTTTATAATTACTAACCACCTAGTATTTAAAAAGTAAGTTGCCAAATTTTAATTAAAGTCTGATTAACATGCAACAAGTGTAATGAAGAATAATAACACCATTCACCATAATGAAGTAAATAGAATAACCGTCACATGATATAAGTAAATCTGGAGGAAGACTCCTCACAACATAATCCCACAACTGAAGTAAATAACGAAATACTAGATACTGAATGAATACATGCCAAAGTCTGAAAAACTGAAATGGAAATGTATCTAATAGAATTTGGGCAACATGCCCTACAACTGAGGAATACTGAGTAAGGAATCCAAATGATATAAGCGTCTAAAAGCAAATCCCTGTAGCTCCCACAAACAGCTACAGCTCGTCATCTGAGTAAGAATCCTATGCATGGTGTCCTTGTGGCTGGGCACCTAAAATGGTTTTACAAAAAGTAGATTTGAAAGCAAACGGGTCAGAGCCCGAATGTGGAGATATTTAAAAACCTGCAAGTGCTTTAAAAAAACATTTAAAACAGTATATGCAAAGTACATGTTAGGACGTGCTCTCACATGATATACTCACCTCTCGTCTAACTGTGCACTCCTAACGTTCCTGTACCCATTCATGTGTTCTCTCGTAACTATCCAAAGAGTTTCTAACACTACTACTCGGTTCACGTTTAATTTCCAACCTTAATAATTAAATAGAGATTTCTACTTTAATTCCCGGATTCCCAATTACTAACAAAACCATTTATTGATAAAAGTTCTCTCTTTTTATCTTTTCAAAACATTACCATAACTATACTCACAATTTAACATAGTAAATTCCTTCTCATTTAACCGTATATTTTCACAACATAAATATACAATATAAGCACCCAAAGGCTAAGATGCGGTGCACACATACTCTGCTATCCATCCCGATACATCACGTACATAAGGATCACACATTCCGAATCTCTCAGGAATTGTTCAGATAACAACATCACAAATAGTGGAGGAGAACACAGTCACCATCACATGGGTCACGCACATACCTACGCTCCCACGATCAGCAGACTTATTAATATCACAATAAGTCCTTCTATGACCTATGTTCATCGAGGTAACCAATCTAAATCCGGGCAACACAAGGATAAGAAGGCCCTAAGCGAACGTAAACCTCCCGTGATAGCAAGTATGGTAGGTATGTCATACACATAAAGTTATATACTAAGCATTCACACATCTTAGATATCTCGATATTAATAAAGGTATTCTCTACATCTTTATACCATTATTCCAAATTCAAATATTTCAAGTATCCCGATAATATATAAATTAAATAGTCGACGCGTCTCACGTCATAATTTCTTAAACTTAAAACCTATCTCAAATGGACTATTAAGTTCCCATTATTCACACATATAACATCTTTATACCTAAGGTCTTTACTTCTGCTCCAAACCTTATTCCATCAAATTATTCAAATTTGCACTATTAACCCAAATATTATCTCACATAACGAATTTCATCAATTTAGAATAATTCCTCAAATTAAATTCCAATTAATGTCCAATCTCATAATCATGTCTACAGGTCTTCCTTAAGGTTAAGGGTATTCACAATGTCTCCAATAATATTATTCAAGGGTTAACACCATTAAAATTCAATTAAGGAAAAACTTTACTCATTCTGGGAAGGTCGATCGATCGACCTTTACCTTCGATCGATCGATGGTGGTCGATCGATCGATTGAAGAACATCGATCGATCGAACGCACCAGGTCTGTTACGGACTGCTTCGTTTTGCAGTTAAAATTTCGTCCCAAAACTCCATTTTTAAGCATGAAACTCCAAGACAAGGTTACTATAACATTATACTATCATCCTACAACAGTATTAACATTCTAAGTCCCATAATTTATCCTTTAAAGGCTTAGTTTAGATCAAAACTACATCAAAATAATTTCCAGAATTCTTCCATTCAAGAACATCATTAAACTTCTTCTAACTCCATTTTTAAATCATCAAAGGTTCTGTTTAGAACATATAATTCGTCCTGAATATCACTACATGCAATTCCTACATAAATCATGGCTTTTAACTTCCAATTCATGGGTCTAAATTATCTTCAAAAATCAATTTCGAAAATTCCTAAACATGGAAAACATAGCTTGAATCAAATGAGTTTAAACTACTTGCCTTAATCTATCTCTGAATTTGGTGTTGAATCTTGAAGTTAAGTCTGTCCTCTCTCTTTCTTTCTGCAGAATTCTTTCCTTCTCTCTCTCTCTCTCAAGCTCTTCCCAAGGTTGAAGACAATGGAGTTGTGGAGGTGTGTTTGGTTTTTGGTAAGTTGGGATTGTATATCAACTTCTCCCGTAGCCCATATTGTCTCTTAGTGTAGTTAGTGGGTTAAGTGGGTTAAAGAAATAGTCAGATTGTAATTACAATTTTCGTCACCTTTTTAATTCCCAAAAATACAAATTTCCAAAATACCCTTTATGATGCCGGTATGGCCTAAAAATACCCCGGGACCCAAACTAAACTTCCGGCTAGTGTTTTCTGACTATCTCGACCCTTCCGGACGCATTGGCGCACTCAAAACGACCATATGGTTAATGGAACTAAAATTCACTTTTTAATTTAAAATAAAATACCATAACGTGGCGGTCACACGCGTCAAACAAAATTCCCAAATTGCCGTATTTAAATCTCACGACAATTTCAATATTACAAATATTCATATAATGCCAAGTATGCACATTATAATAAAATACTAACTCACATCTCGTTAATATTTTAATCCGGATTAATTTCCAATTAATAAACATTTAATTCAATTAATCTCCAAAAATAAATATCACAGAAAATACGGGGTATTACATCAGTGTACTTGATCATCATTTCTTTAGCTTCAACTTGTAGCTCCACATTTGTGCCATCTCTGTCCAAGTCACTCTGAATGGCATCCAATTTAATCTTGGTATCAGTAACCTTAGTAGATATTTTATTAAAGAACTTCATATTGAAGTGCTTCAAAGAGACTTTTACTCTATTAAGCTTACTATACAACCTAAGCATCGGATTCCCAACAACCACAACATCCCAGGCCGCAATGAGGATAGGCAGGAACTCATCATGATTCATCCAAAAGTTAAAAAATTTAAAGGGCTTGGGTCTCCTATTGATGGTAGTATCCAATAGAGTAATAATAGGTCTGTGGTCAGAAATACCACAAGGAAGAGTGGTGGCCTGAGAGTTAGGAAAAGAAACAGTCTAGGTATCATTGTGAATCACCCTATCAATCCTCGATTGTACATTATTGGAGCCAAGCTGATTCTTGTTCTAAGTGAACCACATGCCACTGTTTGCCATGTTATCAGCATTCAGGTCAAGCAGACACCTATTAAACTCTTCAGTAGAAGCACTATCTAATATCAATAAGCCCTATCTTCTCCTCTTGGCATCTGACCACATTAAAATCACCCATGAGAATCAAAGGCCTATCATTAACCACCACTTTATTCTCACTAAGGAAGGCCCATAAGCTTCTCCTATGCTCTGGCAGGTTGTCCTATAAATGAAGGTTGCATAAAAGGAGTAATTGGTACCTATGATATTTACAAGGCACAACAAAGCTTGTCTATGCGTATCAAGCACCTCAAGCCTCAAAATATTGGCGTTCCATCCCATAATCACTCTAGCCACACCCCCATTAATAGGGAAATTATGGGCATACTCCCATTGGTAAAAGCACATACTCTTGACATTATCCATGTTATTTCTTTTGATCTTAGTCTCCACAAGATTAATAAGGTCCAAATTAGTATCCTTAATAAACTTCCCCACCTCTTGTTGTTTATGAGGAGAATTAAGCCCCCTAATATTCCAAGTTCCTATCTTGGTCATTGAGACTTTTTGGATTTGTTACTTGATCTTTTCTTCTCCTTCCCGTTGCCTTTGAACAACTCATTGCCACCACCTTTATTACCTCCCACTATCTTCCCCTTATCAAGTTCATCCACTACCTCTATCTTAGGTGCTAGACCAGATGGGGCAGGGATAGTATCTAAAGGAGAATCCCCACTATCAGTCTTAAGGATATCGAAAGGATTAGAGGTAGTAACCTCGATGGGGCTATTATCCCCTGCTCCATTCTCTGTAGAACCACCCACCCCACTTGGCATTCCTTTTAATTCCACCCCAATTTTGTTTGGGCCATTAACTATAGGGGTCTTAAAAGCTTTATACTGCACTTGGGTCCAACCTTCTTCTAAGGCCTTCTAGATCTCAGCATGGCTTTTAATGGGGAATACCTCTTCTTTGTTGTTTTTTGCCATCCATGCCTTCTTAACCTTAGGACAAGTGAAAAAGAGCATGACCAAAAATGCCACAATGGACACAAGAAGGAGGTTTTTCTTGGTACTCCACTCCAACCACAACAATGAACCCATCTTCCATTCTAACATCAATGGTATTGGGAAATTCTTCCACAACTTTCAGCTCCACACATATCCTCGCAAAGCTAATTCTCTGCATTTTTAAAGTAACAACATCTTCATACATAGGTATTCCCACTGAACTTGCCACATAGCTAAGCCCCTCTTCTGTCCACAATCGGACTGGAATATTATGGAATTTCACCCATACAGGGATCTTAGAGGCTGAATCTTTGCAGAAGGAAAAGTTAAGAGTCCACTTTTGAATGATTAGAGGGTTACCCACAAAGTGCCAAGGCCCATTGTCAATGACCTCATCCCTCATAATAACGTTATCAAACGTAGAGAAATAGAAGCCATTGTTGTGACCCACAAATTGGTTGAGACCAAACTTATCCCATAGCCTATGAGCTGTATTGCAGACCAACATGTAAGGTACACTCCTCCCCAGAAAACGCCCTACCAAATCGTTCTCCCATTTTGAATATCCACTAGTTGCCACCTCTGGGGAGGGGGGGAACTGTGATCTTCTTATCTGCTATAGAGGGTTTGTGGTATGTGAGTATATGCTTGGGACATCTCTTGTCAGCAAAAACTACCTTCCAAGTCTTAACCACCTCCTTGCTCTGGGGGGACCCTGGTAAAGCCCATTATCATCACTTGTCACTAATGGTTTTACCACTTTCACTTTCTCTCTCTTTCTTCCATCCTCAGTAGAGTTTAATCCTTCATTTATGCGCAGAGAGCTTCTAAAATGCATAATGTCCTCCTGAGAAAATCCCTTCTGAATCAGAAATTCCCTATACATCTTTTTCTCTTCATTCAGTTCTTCAAGTATGGCCACGTGGATCGTAGCCCTAGCAATACTGGCTTCTGAAGTCATGATTTGTCCTTCTTCAAGTTCCATATTTTCGCTTGTAATAGGAGCGTAGAAAACTTCAGGACCAGACTCCATTCCATCATCAAAATCTTTGCCATCATTCAAAAAAGTGTTGGGTAAAAACACTAAGTCTTAGGGCATAAGAACACCCACAGGTCCGGAGCGGGTGGCCGGTGGGGGCACAACCGTAGAAGAGAGAGCGAGTTCGAAGGAGTTAGAGAGAGCACTTCCACACTCGACCTGAGGCATGATGGTAGCTAGGGCAGGCTAACCGGAGGTGGTCCGGGTGGTTAGGTAGAAGAAGGCAGAAAAGCGGGAAGTTTAAAATATAGTGAGAAGGGAGAGTATTTTTTTTCTTATTTGTCACACCTACTACACACTATAACATAGATACACGTATATATTGGCTAGCCCCTCTTTCAAGTGATACCTAGCAAAAATAATTCATATCGTGGAACAACGAACCCAAAGTCCTACTATCACAGTATACCCTTGCTCAAATCATCGTTAACCAGTTGATACTCAGAAAATAGTCTATTCTATTCTCATAATTCTCAAAAGCAGTAAAATGACAAACAATGCAACCATACCCTTAGTGTATACACCCTCTCTCTCATAGGCGACACAAAAAATCCCCGCTACTCTCACGGTAATTAATTATATATACACAATAAGGCTATTACGTACAACGTACCCACTAAATCTAACTCACTCCCGAATTCTAGTGATAATAATCTTACATATGATGCACCCATGTCATTTAAAAATCTACTCCCTACTCATAGGATAATAAAGATAATTTACCTCCAGGTTAATGTTATGAATAATCTCACACCAAGGTAAGTTCAGAATAAACAGAATGCTCTCTCCTCTCTCTAAAAACTTTGACCAAACACTACCCAAACAACACCTTTCTGCCACCACCACCATCACCACTCCCTCAGCCCTTTGCTTCCCCTGGTTTCTCCCTCCACTCTCGTCCATGCTTAACCATGCCATGCTACCTGTCTTTGATGCCGTTGTTGTGCCCTCCGAACCCTCCAACCTTGTTATGGCAGATATGGAAGCCGCTTTAAGGGTGGATGATATTGAATGATGCTAGTATTATCAAAGCTAACAACCATGTGCCCAGGTTACAAGAACTGAATAATGAGAAGAATGTCCTTTGGGATTTTCTCAAAAGCAAAGGGTTTTCATTTGACGATATCAACCAGTTTTGTTCCATGAAAACCGCCTCTGTAGGCAGAACGCAACCTCTACTAGTGCTGGGACCCCCTGTTCGGTGGCTTCTGAACCTAGCCAAGCTGTCAAACACATGGCAAATGGTACGACTGAGGTTATGGGTGTGACTGATGGGGGAAAGCTGCAAGAAGTTATTGGGAATGATCACAACCCTATCTTACCTAAGACCATCCCTGTACCTGACCGTACGTGGAGTAGTATTATGGCCCCCAAGAGAGTACCTAAGCTGCAACTTACCTACCACAGACCTTCATTGGTTAACGACAAAATAACTGTTTCCCCCTGGATATTACAAACCTAGGGTACACTAGATGGGAAACTATCCTGGTTGGTTATTTCTTGGGAAGAAAACTCCCCTATTCCCATGTTTGCAACGTCACACATAAGCTTTGGGATTCCTCTGGACTCAAAAATATTCTGGCCCATGATAATGGCTTCTTCTTCTTTATGTTTGAAAACTCGACCATACGTGATGAGGTGCTGGACTCTGGCCCTTGGTTCTTTTCAGGTAACCCTATCATTTTACAATGTTGGATGCCTAACTTTAAATACAGAAAGGAAACCACAAAAAAGATCCCAGTATTGATTAGATTCCATAATATCCCTATGAAGCTATGGACCCAAGAAGGCTTAAATTATATAGTGAGTTCAATGGGTATACCCTTATATGCTGACAATGTAACTTAAGAATTGAGAAGGATTAGTTACGCTAGAATATGTGTTGAAATGGAGGTAAACGATGAATAACCTAGAACCATTGATGTGGTGATGGAAGATGGTCAGGCAATGGAGATTGGAGTGGAGTATGAGGGTAAACCACCCTTTTGTAAAACATGTGGAATCTTTGGTCACTCTATCCTTAATAGTACCAAAACCAAACAAATGTGGGTTCATAAAGAAAACAAGGAATAGGCTTACCCTACTCCTAAACGTGGTGAGGTCCAAAAGGCCTTGAAGGGTGGTTGGACCACTATTAATAGTAAAAATAATACCTCACCCTCTAACCCCGAGGTTGGTTCTCCTAGTGAAGTGGAACCCTCTATGCAGGTTGGAATCATTCAGGAAACCAGTGACACAACCCTTGTTGCTGTAGCACCTCATGCTAAGGCTCATATCTCCCCTTCTATCAAAATATCCAAGTCTTTTGAGGTGTTTTTGAATGATGGAGGCACTGCAAAAGAGTATGATGCCACTCCTGAACCATCTGGTCTTGCCCTCAAGGTTACAGCAGTAGATGAGCTAATTGACAAGAAGAAGCTCAAACCTCTCAACACTAGCAATAGTGCGTAGGGAAAAAGAAGTCATGTAGCAAGCAAAAAAATTCCTTATGACCAAGCTAGCCTCATGGAATATTAGGGGACTTAACTCTCCCCACAAACAAGTAAAAATAAAGAGATTCATAGTTGAGCATAAGCTATCCCTCATTTGTATTCTTGAACCCAAAGTTAGAAGTATTCACTTCGATAACATCTCCAAGAACTGTTTTTGGAATTGGGATGCCATTCATAATTGCCCCACATCTGGTGGGGTAGCCCGTGTTATTGTTGGTTGGGACCCTTCCCACCTCAAACTTGATGTTATTCTTAAGCACCCACAAGCCATTTTTACAATATTGAGATGGTTGGAACTAACAAGGTCTTCTATGCCACCTTTGTTTATGGTAACAACTCTTAGGTGGACCGAAGATCTCTCTGGTAATTCATCATGAGCAATTCTTCCACTGCTGATGAGATACAATGGATCCTTATGGGATACTTCAATATTATGCATAACAATGATGAGAAGAAAGGCATCCACAACATTGATTTCAATGCTGTGAAGGAGTTTAACAACTGCATTCATGATGCCCAGTTGGATGATATGAATTCTAATGGCTCATGGTTTACCTGGAACAAGAACTCTTCTCTTACTTACAATGATCAATCCAGAGTTGATAGGGTTCTGCACAACAACCAGTGGACCTCTACTTTTCCTGACTCTCAGGGTGAGGTCTTATGCCCCGGTGTATCTGATCACAGCCCCATCATTACCCATATGCTGCCTCAGGAGGGTAGAAGACCCAAACCCTTCAAATTCTACAACTTTTGGATGAAACATGTTGATTTTAAGAACATCCTCGCTAACTCCTGGAGTGAAGATTGCCCTGGTAACCCTATGTACAGGTTGTCTCTGAAACTCAAGAGGATCAAGCCCAAACTTAGAAGCCTTAATGAGAAGTTCTACAGTCGTATTTCCTTGTGTGTAAACAAAGTGAAAGACCAAATGCATTCTATCTAGAGATGCAGAGATAGAGATGGATCCAACTCCTCCCTAATTGAAGAAGATAAGAGTATTGTTAGGGAGTATGCTAACCTTAGAGCTAGTGAAGAAGCATTTTACAAGCAGAAATCCAGAATCAACTGGTTGAAGGAGGGAGACTTGAACACTTTCATCTTTCATAAAAGTGTGAATAAGAACAATGCTAGAAGAAAGATCATCACCACTAAGAACCGTGGGGGCTGCACTATTGAAGGGTCTGTGATTAAGTGCGAAAAGTAGCACGTTTAAAGACGCTAATCTTTGTTTTTGTTTCGCCAACTCAATACAAAAACCTAAGTTACTACTACACTTGCGAGGCAAGCACAACGGTAAGTCGGGTATCGAGAATCCACTGGGACGAGATGATAGAACTTAAGTGATTAAATACTTCGAAATAAAAGTGTAAAAGATGATTACAAACTAAAAGAAAAGATGCATAAAGGGAAATGTTAATCTAGATAAGGGTAATGAAACTAGATTATGAAAGTGAGTAAAACTATAGGTTGCGTCGAATATCCCTCACCCTAGTTAATTAGTATAAAATGGTTACATGGGTCGACGAGTTATTACGAGTGCGTCTCGTTTCAACAGTTAATTAAATCAAGGGTTGTTACGCCCTAAATCATCATAAAAGCCTAATAAGATTTTGGCGTCAACAAATATCCCGAAAATTACACGCGAAAGGTCGTAAGCATGTGACATACATGATATGCCCCGTCAAATCCCCTAGGAGTAATAACTAGGACAACACACCCGAAATAGACCCGTAAACTCCATCACCAAAGCAAAGCAACGCGTCAACTCGAGTTAGTTCAATTCAAACACAACCTAATTTAAATTACCTAGAAAGCATGTTAAAAACGCGATAAATGAAAACGTGTAAATAAGCGCGATAAAACTATACTAGAAAGCACGGGATCAAAACATGTAACTAAAGCATGTAAATGAACTAGAAAGCAAGAAATGAAGAAATACAAACTATATTAATGGAGAGGATGATGAATAGTCAACATTCAAGCCAGTGTGTCAATCCAAGAAGAAATGAAGAAGAACTAAGAAAATCACCCAAACCCTAACCTATTCTATCTTCTAAAACTATCTAAAAACGTTCACCACTGTTTATTACGTCAACATTGGCTTATATACCAAGTGGGAATTAAATTAGAAAAGAAAAGAGAAAAGAAATGCAAAATATCTGTTGAAAAATAGGGGGTCGATCGATATACCATTTTGTCGATTGATCGATCATATCAGACGGGGCAAAAATGGGAAGGGTCGATCGATATACCATTTTGTCGATTGATCGATCATATCAGACGGGGCAAAAATGGGAAGGGTCGATCGATCTACCATTTGGTCGATCGATCGATCAAGCAGGGGAATACTGCATTTTTCCCTGTTTTGGCTTGCATTTCTTCTCCGCTAAAATCGCCGTAACTTCTTCGTTCTGAATCGGAATTGTGCACCGTTTATGGCCACGCGAAGCTTGAGAGGAGGTCTACAACTTACATGAAGATGTTGGGCCAGGTGCCCAATCTATAAAATGACTAAAATGCCCTTGAACGTGCGATTGCATACGGAAATTGTGCGAAATGCGTCCGAACTCCATACTTGGTACCTAAATACCTACAAAAGCCCAATTATACCTTATATAGCATGTTAACAATATGAACCAAGGTTGTCTGGTTAACGGTCTTAAATATAGAGATTAAGGCACCCAAGGGGACTAAAATGCATAGGTTCGAAGGATGAAATACGCAATATTTGCGTATCATCAGTCTGCTAATGTGGCACAGGAGCACATCTCCTTCTTCAGCTCCCTCTTTAAGGCCCCTTTAGCTAGTAGATACAAAAGCTCCAACTTTATATTGCCTAGAACCATAAACCAGATGCAATATGAGACTTTGGCCAACCCCATGAGCTCTGACAAAGCCCCTGGGCCTGATGGCTTTAATACTCACTTATTCAAAGCTAATTGGGAGGTGGTTGGGGATGATTTGATCAATGCTGTCTCACACTTCTTTATCAATGGTCGCATGCTTAGAAAATGGAATTGTACCATTCTTGCTCTTATTCCAACGGTTGAGAACCCAAATGAAATGAAGGACTTCAGACCCATAGCATGCTACAACACCATTTACAAATGCATTTCCAAAGTGCTTGCCAATAGAATTAAACCCATTCTCCCTTTCCTCATCAATGAGAGACAGGCTGCCTTTGTGGGAGGAAGAGCAATTTCTTACAACATTCTTCTCCTTCAAGAGATCATGAGGAACTACCATAGAGACCTTACTCCCAGATGCACCCTCAAAATCGACATCCTTAAGGCCTATGACACTGTGAGTTGGGACTTCCTCTTTGACATTATGCACAGGATGGGCTTCCCGCAAATCTTTATTGGATGGGTTGCTGAATGTGTTACCACCCCTATGTTTTCTGTCAGCCTCAATGGTGAACTTCATGGCTTCTTCAACAGCTCTAGAGGTCTAAGGCAGGGATGTTCCCTCTCCCCCTACCTTTTCCTTTTTATTATGGAGGCTTTTACTTTTATCATGGACAAGCATTTCTCCCAACCTCCCTTCTCTTATCAAGTGCCAATTGTTAAACATCAACCACTTGTGCTTTGCCGATGACCTAATTATCTTCAGTAAAGGAGAAACTCAGTCCATAGAATGCATCAAGAGAGCCTCAGATGAGTTTTCCACTTTGTCTGGTATCCTTCCCAATTTAGCCAAAAGCAACCTCTACACCTCAGGGATTGATGATGATGACTTGAACCTCATGACTTTTATCATTGGCATCAGGGTGGACAAGCCTCCTTTCAAATACCTTGGGGTTCCTCTCATCTCCACTAGGCTTAAATTTGATGACTACAGGATGCTCATTGACAAAATTACTAATAAAGTCAGGTGTTGGACCTCCAAGTTACTTAGCTACGCTGGTAGACTTCAATTGGTTAAGGCTGTCCTCTTCAGCACACAAGTTTATTGGAGTAGCTTATTCATTCTTCCTAAGAAGGTCTTCAACTCTATTAACCAACTCCTCAGAGACTTCTTATGGACTGGTTCTGATTTGAAACACACGGGAGCTAAGGTTTCTTGGAAGGAGGTTTGTAAGCCTAAAAAGGAAGGTGGGCTTGGGATCAATGGTCTCCAAGACTGGAACAAAGCTTCCATGATGAGACATTTATGGAATCTATTCAAGAAGAAGGACAATTTATGGGTGAAGTGGTGCCACATGTATAAAATTAAGAATAGAAGCATTTGGGAAATCAATATCCCTTCAGACACCTCTTGGACCTGGAGAAAAGTGTTGAAACTTCGTGATAATGCTAGACCTTTGATCAAATCCATTATTGGGAATGGGGAGAACACATTCATGTGGTTTGATAATTGGGACCCTAAGGGCCCCCTTCAACCCTTATATGGTAATAGAACCATCTATGATGCAGTTGGTAATGCCACTACCAAAGTTTCTGATTACCTGAGTGGCAGTAGATGGAGATGTCCGAGTTCTACCACCTGGGAGCTTAATGAGATCAAACATGACAACCTTCCTAACCCCAACCCTGATGTGGAGGACTCCTTCACTTGGCTTCCTGATCATAAGGGGTTATAAATTACTTCCTCTACCATGAGAGCTATCATGGCCCACCTTCCAATTAAGACTTGGCACACTTTGGCTTGGCATAAAGCCAACATCCCTAAATGCTCCTTCATCCTATGGTTAACCAGCAGGAATGCTTTGGTCACCAAAGATAGACTTGAGGTTTGGGGGATAAGTGATAATGCCAACTGCGAATTTTGTGGAAGTGGAATTGAGACCATCCACTACCTTTTTACTGCTTGCCCTTACTCCAAGGAGGTTTGGAATGAAATCCTCTACATGAACCAGCTGTATAGAACTATGGGAAGTTGGCAGGAATACGTCAATGCTGCTGTGCAAATGGCACAGGGCAACTCTTTCATGTCAAAGATTAGAACTCTTGCCTTATCCACTACTATTTATTGCCTTTGGATGGAAAGAAACAATAGGATACACAGAAGAAGTTCCAAGAATCCAGATGAGCTAGTCTTGGACATTGAGTTCATGATGAGGTGCAAAATCTTAACGTGGGAAAAAGATAGAAGAAACTACTACAACTGGATGGCCTGTTTGTATTGGAACCTCCCTGAGTCCTCTATGATTGATTAATTTAGTTGTATGAGTTTCTTCTCTTTGTTTAAGTTATGCTTTGATGTTTGGGAATGCCCTCATCTTCTCCTCTTGTGCTTGGGGTTTTCCCTAGCTTTGTAATCCCCTTTGTTTATATCTACTTCATTTTACTTACAAAAAAAAGACTATGGATTCTAGGATATTAGAGTTTATTTATATAATTATACTAGTACTTATGATGATAGTCCTTGTATGAGGACAGATCGATCTAAATGATTGAATTCTAAAATTGATAAGAATCGTAGTTCTTATTCTCATAAGATCTCAATGTCGGTAGTCAAATTTATCATTTGAATGATGATTGTTGTGATGATGAGAATGATGAAATTTTAAGTCCGAAATGCCACAAGCTCATGAAAAAGTTTTTAAAATTGAAAAACACGAATGATAAATTGGCTACTGAACTCAAGTTATTTGAAATTAAAAAGCTTTATGAACACTTTGAAATAGGAAAATGAATCTTTAAAAAATCAAAAAATTCAAAGTAGAAGTATTTTTGAAAAGTTTGAGCCCATTGAAAAAGAGAAGAATGACTTGTTTTACACTTAAAAATATGAAGAAGGAACTTCAAATGTGTGAAGTGTCCGAATGTGATTATGAGAAGAAAATTATTTCACTTGCAAATGAAATAGCCTTGTTATAAGGTTAAAATTGATCTTGAAGATCGTTCAAAGAAACATGACAAAATATTTTGAAAACGACTCAAGTTGAAAATAACAAGTGTGATTTAGGTTTTGACAATTGTGTTTTATTCTTATTAAACGAACAATAATTTTGTGAAAAGTATTTCAACACATCATCCAATAAGAATGGTTCAATCCTCTTTGAATGTGAATGATAAAAAATCAAGATTTTGAGGAAAAACGTGCTTGTTTCCCCAAGTGTTTTGAAATAAAAGGGAAATGAGCAAAATGTTTTCAAGTGTCATCGTTTTGAAAAATATCAAGAAAGTTTAAAAAGATTTTCCAGCCCTACACTTGCACATCTTGTCACAAAAAAGGTCATTTGAGGAAATTTTACTTCGAGTTGTTTATTAATCAGAAAAACTCTAGAATTATTCATAAATCTCATCCTAAGGTGGTTCATCATGAGCCTTATTTGTGCACTCATTGTCATAAAACCGAACACCTTATAAATTAATTTTTATTTCATGATTTGAAATTCTCATGTTGATTCACTTTCACATGTTGTTGATCCTTTTGATGATTTAGAACTTGATTTGATTATGCTTGTGAATAAAGTTAAATATTTAACAATGGATTGTGGTAGGAATTTCGAAAAGAAAAACATTTTTTGGGAGATACATAAATTGTAGACCACGTGGATTTGGTTTTCAGAGAAACTTGTCCTATGTTCATTTTCAATTGTATGGAAATAGGAGGTTTGGGGTGAAACAAAATTTTGTGAAAAAATATTTTTTTTTTTCAAAAAGGAGGCAATGTGAATTTTAAGCCTCAAGTTTTGATAAGGGTTCTCACTAAACCCAAGAATTATATTTCAAGGGATGTATGGAAGAAGAAAACTGATTTGATTGTTGATAAGTGTGTTTAAACATTCACCTCTTGTTGATACCGAAGAGGTTTTTACTCCCAGGTGTGTTGCTTAGTGTCTATCATAGCTATCATCTTCTTATTTCGTTTTCCCTATCTGGTCCTATGCTATATTTTAGGGAGTGACGATTTTTTGAGTTTTTTGTTTATGTGACTTGTGTTTGTATTCATTTACGAGTGCCCTTGTTTTTAGTTTGGGTGAGTATTTTATTTCTCCTTTTGGGATTTGTTGTGTGAGAATTTGCATTGATTTTGTATGTACATGCTTTTTGCATCTCTTGCTCTATTCTTTTTCTTTATTTTGAGAAAATTCAAAATAATTATGAATTTAATTATTTTTGAATGAGAGTATATTTGTTATCCATGTGTGATTGAGTTCTCTCATACTTTTACATTTATATGCTTTGGTACATACATGAAAAATCTAAAAATATTTTTTGTTTGCTTGATTTTTTATTAATTCTCAACCATGCTAGATGTCAATGTATGACTCTAATTAAGAAAAGAAAATTGGATAGGTTGATTTCCATGTGTTTATGTTTAAGTAAATAATTTCTTGAAAATACCATGAAAATCAATTTTTGCAAATGTATTGTGGATTCTTTGCTTGTATATTACTTACACCACACTACCACACTTGTTTTAGTAGTTTATTAAGACTTATCATGATGATTTGGCTTAATTTATTTTTTACTATCATTTATGGCCTTCTTGTTAAGTCTCTAACGCCCACTTTTCTGAGCTTGAGTGTTATATATTCATATATGTTGGAGTTGAAAAAGGACCATTTTATATGCATTGAAAATATCTACAACTAGAGTGATAACAACCGATTTGAATTTCAGTATCATTAGGTAGGTGTCATCTGGGTGTGTGAAAAGCCAATCAACGGCAAAAAACAATTTATTGAAAAAGGACACAAGCCAAGAGTTTAAATTGACAATAAAAACAAGGTAGGGATATAGCTTCAAATTCAAATGAAATGGCTATTTTAGTATGTCATTCAAAAGAGTCGAACACCATTGATTAGGCATGAATATTGCATATGCGCGCCCGTTATCTTTATGCATTCTAGCACTTTTTATCTTCCTTATGCCTGTTAACCAGACAACCTCGGTTTCGAATATATATATGCTTTGCAAGGCTTAATTGAGCTTTTGTAGGTATTTGCACACTTAAAGTGACGATTCGTTGCATTTTGGAGAAGTTTCGCCTTCGGACAATACTTCAAGGGAATTTGAGATATTTAACACTTCATATCTGGCTCAATAAGATTCCACAAAAGTGTAGTTCGTCGAGTTATCTTCGCGTGGCCATGAACAACACATCATTTGGAGTTCGGACGAAGAAGATATGGCCAATTCCGTATGCACCAATTCTCCCTCATTTTGGACCAAAGAAGACCATGAAGCAGGGGACCGGTCGACCGGCCCTAACCCACCGGTCGATCGGTGAATCATATTTTTTGCCTTCGAACGGATGCAGTGTATTTTTACCCGAGGACGCAACCGGTCATAACAGTAATCCGACCCCTTTTTCCTTTTTGTTTCTTTTTCCTTTTTTCTTTCATTTCTTTTGTAACTTACTTTAAATAGACCCCTTAACTTATTTTCATATATATATAATTCATTTTACTTAGTTTTTAGATTAGATTTTGATAGCTTTTCTCTCCTAGGTTTTCCTTCCCATTTTGGGTGTTTGTAGGTTACTATTCCTCCTTCTCCATTAATGTAAGTTCCATTGTTGTTCTAAAGCTTTGTGCCCTAGTTTACTTGCTTTCTAATTTAGGTTTACTTTCTTTATTTATTGCCTTCATTTATTTCTTGCATTTTATACATATCATTTATGATGCTTTCTAGTTAACTTAAATTAGGATATGATTAATGGAACTCACCTTGATTTCAATGGGTTGCTTTTATATGGTGATGGGTTTTACATATCAAATTCGATTGGGTTGTTTTCTGTTATTACGCCAAGGAGATTTAGTGGGATTTATCATGTATGATCCGTATTTACGACCTTGCGTGTGACAACTCGAATATACTTAAGATAAATTATGTTTAAATCATTCTTGGATTATGTGATATGGATAATATGTTAATAGTATATATAATGTTAATTCATTATGTTTAGTCTAACCCTACCTTCATAAAGAATGAAATATTGAATTAGTTACAAATATAAAATTTTGAAGTTTTCGGTAGGAATGTTCATGTTTAAGACTAGTTTTGACCTTTATGACATAACAATTGACTTGAGGTATAAACTAGATATTTGTAGATATATGAGTTAGGTTTGTAACACAACAAATGATTCATTGAACGGACATTCGAGCGGGAAGATATTATCTTTTTACGAACAGGGGATAAAGTAGTCATTTAGCCTTAAATGATATTTTGTTTTATATGATGCCACATGTTATAAATTGATTGGCTGGAGGTGGAGGTTGGTTTGGCCGACTTAAACCCTTGAGATATCCTCCTTTCTTCAGCAAACTCAGTTTGGGAGAGTTTTAAGTTGAGGAAAAATAATTGTGAGGGTTAGGAAGAAGAAAGTGAGGAGAAACATTCAAAAAAAATTCATAAAAAATTACGTAAAAGCCCCTAAGGTAATTCCAACCATGAATCTTGTTATTTTTCTTGAATTTATGATTTATATGATATAAATACTTGATTTTTTATTGACCTTTCATGCTTGGGTGCATATGTATGGATATATGCAAGTTTAAGTTAAGTTGAATGTACAAAACCCTAAAATTGCTTTGTTTGGAAACTTTGTTTATTCAAACTTCCATATATTTTTGTATACTTACTAGAATTGATTGATTCCAATTGGAGATTAACCTGGACTCATATATGTATGACATATCCTAAAATAATGTGAAAATACCAATAAATGAGTCCTTAGTGAGAGTTTGAAGTTCGGGTATGAAATATGCCCTAAGGGTGAAAGTATTCCCGCCATGTGTTCGATGTTTTGCTTGACATAGCAAACGAACCTTAAAAATTATGAAACTTTAATTTTGTATTGTTAAATATGTTTACTGATGTTGGGTGATATATTATAGAAATTTATGATGTATAAAAATTATGAAAATTCCTGGAAGTTGAATGAACGATAAAAGAGCCTATAGGGCAGATTTGCTATGTGGTAAAGAAATGGGCCTATCTTGCTCTAGGAGACTTGAAATTATGTGCTGCCTTTTGTATTGGAATCCTAATATGATAAGGATTTAATTACCAATAATAAATGAATGTATGTTTGGTCTATGAGTTGAATATGTCAAATATATTAACATGAATTTGGATGGAACTTCACTTGTGATAAATGATTTGAATATAATCATATGATACTTATGAATTGAGTTATGTTTGAGATATTCCTTGGATTGTTGATATTCTTATGATGATACTAATATTGTAATAATGATAGGAAGGGAATAAGAACCAGTTGAACAAGTGCCGAACAAAGGAAAAGGAAAGCCTATTAAATTACTAAGGTGAGTGTACTTATGATTTGTTTCATATATAAATATGAATATAGCTCTAAGAGAGGATTTGTTTGAATACTTCGGTATTTAGGATTTGTTTGGATATTAAAATATCCAGGATTTGTTTAGGTCTCATGATCCAGGATTGGTTTGAATACTTCGGTATTCAGGATTTGTTTGGATATTAAAATATCCAGGATTTGTTTGGGTCTCATGATCCAGGATTGGTTTGAATACTTCGATATTCAGGATTTGTTTGGATATTAAAATATCCAGAATTTGTTTGGGTCTTATGATCCAGGATTGGAATTGGACAAAGATCCAATGATTTGTTGGAAGGCAAACTTATTATTGCCAATGGGCAGAATTACTATTGCCAATGGGCAGACTTCTTATTGCCAATAGGCAAAATTACTATTGCCAATGGGCAGACATACTATTGCCGATGGGCAGAATTATCATTGCCAATGGGCAGAATTATTTGGGCCTTATGGTTCAGGATTTGTTATTTCCAACGGGAAGGATTGATTGGATTTAATATCCACAGATTTGATATATAACTGTTAATTCATTGTATGGCAGGATTGATTGGATTTAATATCCACAGATTTGATATACAACTGTTAATTCATTATATGGAAGGATTGGTTGGATTAATATCCACAGATTTGATATAGAACTGTTATTTCATTTCAGGGAAGGAGTACCTCAATAAGCTTAATACTTATGGTTTATATTTTGACATTTTCAGGGTTGTAAGCTTCCAGCTAGGATGTCATATGATCAGTGATTTGAGAGTTGCACCGTTAGAAAGAGCTGGGGATTAGACATGGGGGTTTTCTCATTGTCACACTCAGGTTTTAATACACTCATATATTGTATATATTGAGTTAGCATGGATTGAGTTGATTATAGTTAATCACATTATTATATGCCTGCTTAATTACGACTCTGATATTGATTTCAACATGGAATAAGAATAATATTATGTTCATTGTGCACATTATGTAGAAAAATATTGATAAATGAATTATATTTTCGATGGGCTCAAGATTATGATCTAATTATTCTAATAAGAAATGATTAGTATGGATATTGGGTTTGGGGTGTGACATTGCGAGTGTAATTTTCGGGGTATTTGTTGATGCTAAAATCATATTAGTCTTTTATGCGAATTTAGGGGGTGACAACTCTAGATTTAATTGATTGTTGAAATGAGATTCAATCTTACTAAATTCGTAGTCCAGTGTAACCATTTATACACATTAAACTGGGGTGAGGGATATTAGTCGCAACCTATAGTTTTTATTCCCGTTGTAAATCTTAGTTTAACTTCCAAGCCTAGATTATCTTTTATCTTTATTATCCGATATCTTTTACACTTTTCCTGACATATTTAATTAATATAATTCTATAAACTAGTCTCTGTGGATTTTTGATACCCAAATCGGCCATTGTACTCCCTTAAAAGAGTGTAGTCAATATTTTAGGTTTTTGCATAACGGTGGGAGCCGAACAAAATGAGTGGCGTATATCTTTATACACTTGTGCCGCGGTTTTCACTTGCTTTCAATATGGCGCTGCTGCCGGGGACTTGTTTGTTTTAAAATTTAATTGATTTAGTATTTCGTGGTGTTTTTTCTTTCTATTTTTATTCTTTGTTAACTATTTTTGTAGGAATTCTACATTTGAGCACCAAGAAATGCTTGAATTTTTCGTCCGTACATCACTTTATGAAATTTTCCATAGCCTTTTTTGGGGTAAGCATATCTTATTCCAATTTTTTTAATAATCATAATGATAATTCTCAAAATCCCCTTACACCTATGACTTTTGGTTAATACTTAGAAGCCCAAAAAATTGAAACATCTAAAATGTCTTTAGGTGAGTATTACCATAGTCAAGTTATGGATTACGGGAATTTTGAGAATGATTATTCTGATATTGAGCCTCAAAATCCTTATGAGAAGAATTTTTAAACAAATTTCAATAACTTTCAGAATTCTTATATTAATGATTTTGATAGTTGCTCCTGGATATTTTCCAAACTTCTCATTATTAAGAATCCGAGTCTCTGCCTATGACTTTCGGTGAAGGCTTGGCTATTCTTGAAAATGAAAAATTTGAAAACCCTTATCAGGAGGAAAATCGTTGTTGGGAGCAAGAGTTGGATGAATTATTCAAATCCAACGACGATTTTTTTTCCGAGACTTTTAAAGTTAAGGAATGTTTTGAACCAAATGAGGAATTTTTGCCAACTTTGGAACAAACCATTCTTCACTTGGCCCATGGTATATAATAGATAATGAAAAGGAAGAAGAAATGGGCATCATATCCATTTGCAATGAAATGATTTATTCTTTGGCCCCCAAAGAAGAATATTTCATTGAAAATGATCTTATTTCCTTCGAAACTAAATCTTCAAGCGATGATGAGCATCTCTTGATTTTGAATTTATTTTGTCCCCATCAATATTTTCCATTATCGAACCGATACAAGTACCTGATGAATCGGTTCCAAACTTTAAAACATTTAACCCTTTCATCAATGAGGAGTACTTGCACGAGTTGCTTTCCATGAAGGCAATTTTGCCTCCATGTGCGCCACCTCCCATTCCAATTGCAAAATATTTGGGAGGAAATTCTATTTTTTTTGGATCCCAGGTGTTTTTGTCACCTGTTCTATCCAAATCTCTCAACATCCCTCCAAAAATATTAATTGGCGATGGTTCATTTCTTCCACCTTACACATGCCTTCCGTTGTTGGAACGAAATTCCTACTTTTCGAAAGGTATGCATGATTGGTAGGGACCCACGTTGATCCTCCAAAGTCAAATCGTATTTTGGGTGGACCCTTAAAAATTTCAATTTATAAAATTGTAGGTCGTAAATAGTTAGTTTTTATTTTCCTTACTTTTCTTTTTTCGCACTTATTGTCTAGTATAATGAGTTAAGTTTTTGTTACTTGTTTTTTGCTATGCTTGGTACTAACATGTTTTGCAGCATCATTGGACTTGTACTTTCACGAAATCGCTCCATTGTGGGTAATATCGCTCTTTTCCTCTCTTTAGCTTGGTTCTTAATACACATTGTGGACAATGTCAGGTTTTGAAGTTAGGGGGTGTGGGATATTATATCCATTCATTGGTAGTTTCTTTGATTTAATTATACGTGTTTCCCAAGTAGGCTTTTGTTGTAAAAGTTAAAATTTTCAAAAAGATTTTCTTTCTTTTTTAACCTATGTTGGGCATTTTGCCTTTGTTTCTGAGGATAAATTTTAATAATTGCCTGATCCAACAGACAACTCAATGATGCATGTTCTCGATTTTACAAGTTATTAGACTTTGGTCCTCAATAATTGATATTCTGAATAACTTTATGAATTAAACTTTAATCCCATGAGCATATGCACTTTTCTTGCTTTATTGATTTGGTTTAAGAGTTTTATAACTCGGTAATCTTTTGATGCATTGTATATACTAAACCTAGTGAGCTTTGGACTTTTGTTTGTTTGTGAGTGTTATACACTTCTCTTTCCAATTTGAAAATGTTATCGTCATTGGTAATCTCACTATTATTTCATTGATCGTTCATTAATTGAGTTCACATATGAACTGAGTTACTTGAGCATGATTTTCAAAGTTTGTTTTGACTCGAGAATTGTGTAAACTTTAGGAAATGATCACAGGCCATCTTTATTATATCACCCATATTGACCTTGACCTCACCTTAAATGTTTTCCCTCATCAACCTCTTTGAGCCTTAATATAGCCTTTCGTTTCATAACCCAAAATCCCATAACCAACTCTACAATGGAGTTATAAACCATATATATCACCTTCCATAACCAACTCTACAAAAGTTTATATAGTTGTGACTATCTATGAAAATACATTTCGCCTCCTTTAATGACGGTATGTTTCATTGAGATTACAGGTTTCCATTTTATATATAATGTTCTTCCCTAGTGACATGTGTGCGACCTTATTTCCATTTCCATTTCCATTTACTGTTTATGTCAGCATGTCCCATGTATTACCTCCATTCATAGTGCTCATTTGTTGTGTGTCATATCCGGTGAGGATTGATTTATGCACTCTTTAATGCTTATCCGATTTATTTAAGTTTTTGCCAAATCATACTTTGCATGTGCTCGCTCCCCTCCCACATTTTAAGGTTTCAATTCTACGAAGTTCATTCTATAATGTTCTCTATTAGCTCTGACAAAGCCCCTAGACCAGATGGGTTCAATGCTTATTTCTTTATGAAGAATTGGGAAATCATTGGCCATGATGTGGTTGAGGCTGTGTTATATTTCTGTAATGAAGACCAATCTTTATGGAGATGGAACTACATAGCTCTTTCTCTAATCCCCAAAGTATAAAATCCCAACTCTATGAATAACTTCAGACCTATCTCCTGCTATAATACTATCTATAAGTGTATTGCAAAGATCATTGCAAATAGACTGAAGACCACCCTACCTCATCTTATCAGTAAGAAGCAGGCTGCCTTTATGGAAGGCAAATCAACTGATGATAACATACTCCTCCTGCAAGAAATCATAAGGAAATACCATAGGGACTTACCTCCCCCTAGATGCACCTTTAAAATTGATATCCTCAAAGCTTATGACACTATCAACTGGGAGTTCTTGATCACATTGCTTCAAATGTATGGTTTTCCTCACAAATTCATTAGCTGTATCTATGAGTGTGTTGCTACCACTAGGTTCTCTGTTTGTATTAATGGTGAGTTACATGGGTTTTTTTAGGGCAAAAGAGGTCTTAGACAAGGAGACCCTTTGTCTCCACATCTTTTCCTCATTGTTATGGAAAGCTTTTCTTGTATGCTTGACAAGGCTTGCCTTAACCCAAACTTCAACTACCACCCTAGATGTAAGGAGATTCATCTAAACCATATGTGTTTTGCTAATGACCTCATGGGGTTTTGTGTGGGGGGGGGGGGGAGGGGATGCTACTTCTTGTAATATAGTCAATGATACTTTGAAGAAGTTTGGTGAGATTTCTAGGCTTAAGCCAAATTTGAACAAGAGTAACCTTTTTACTTCTAGAATTTCGAATGAGAAGATTGAGATTTTGGTTAGCAACTTGGGCATTTCCCACTGTAATCCACCTTTCATCTATTTGGGAGTTCCTCTTATCACTACTAGACTCAAGAAGGATGACTGTAAGAGGTTAATTGATAGAGTGACCAACAAACTCAAGTGCTGGACTACAAAACTCCTAAGTTATGCTGGGAGGTTGCAATTGATCAATTCTGTTATCTTCAGTATTCACATGTACTGGTCGAGTATCTTTTTACTGCCTAAAAGTGTGATCATCAAAGTGGAGCAGATGATGAGAGACTTTCTTTGGACTAGCAGTGATCTAAAACATACTGAGACTAAGGTAAGTTGGCATGACCTATGTTGCAGCAAGGAAGAGGTGGGCCTTAACATCAAAAGCCTTGAGGCTTGGAATAAAGATGCAATGATGAAGCAGTTGCGGAACTTATGTAGTAAAAAAGACAGCCTTTGGATAAAATGGTGAAATGTGTACATGATCAAAGGTAGAAGCATATGGACAGTTAACATTAAAACTGATTGTTCTTGGAGCTGGAGGAAAATCCTAAAGCTAAGACCTCTTACCAGGAACTTCATCAAGACTAAGATTGGGAATGGATTTGATGCTTTTTTATTGTATGATAACAAGCATCCTAAAGGTCCTCTTCAACCTATGTATGGGGATAGGGTCATTTATGATGCAACTAGCAATCACAAAGCTAAGGTGGATAATGTTATCCAGGGATTACTATGGAGATGGACTGCTACTGTTACGTGGGAGTTGTTTGAAATTAGGAATGAACTTCTTTCGACCATTTACCCTGATAGGGAGGACAATGTTGTATGGGCTGCTGATAATTCTATGAGATTTACTACTAGTTCTGCATATAGGCTACTTATTCCCTCTATTCCTCATCTGAGATGGAGTAAGTTGGTATGGAGTAATTGCTGTATTCTTAAATGTTCATTCATCTTGTGGATGGTCTGCAGGAAGGCCTTGTATACTAGGGATAAGTTGTTCACTTGGGGAATTGCTGAGAGTAAATCTTGTGGGATGTGTAATTTACAAGATGAGACCATTAACCACCTATTCTATGATTGCATATGATCTAAACAAATTTGGAATGAAGTACTATTTAGGAACCTGCAATATAGATATGTTCTTAATTGGGAGGATGAAATGGATCATGCAATTCATAACTACAATGGTAAGTCTTTCATCAAGAGAATTAGATGCCTTTCCTTTTCGGTTACCACCTACTGCATCTGGATGGAGAGGAACGGGAGGACCATGAGAAGAATGTTTAGAGATTTAGCATCGATTATGAGGGATATTGAGGAGATGATCAAGGCCAAAGTTGGACAATAGGGGAGAGCTAGGAGAAGATACACTAACTGGATGACATGTATGAATTGGGGCCTGCCTGATTGCTACATTAAGGATACTTAGTACCTAAGCTGTATGGCTTTTAGCCTTATATGTCAAGTTTTTTGCTTGTTTGATGCTAAGTGTTGGTGTTGTCATGCCTTTAGGGTATGGCCCTGGGTGATTTGCTTGATTTATCTGTAATTAGTTTTGGTTCTTAATATACACACATTTCCCTAAAAAAAGTTCATTCTATAATGTTAATAATACGGACTTTTGTGTGAATTCATTCACTTTTCTAATAACATGTTTGAAATCTTTTTTTTGGTAAGTAAGAATCAATTAAACAAAGACAAGTGTACAATAAGAAGGTGGGCATACCCACCAAGGATCAAATTTCACAGGAGAAAAGGATCCAACAAAAGCAAAAAAGCTACAGGAAAAGCATAAACAACATAAACAACCTAGGGCCCATGCCAACTAACAGAAAAGTAAATGGTTCTCATCAAGACCCCAATTTCTACAGATAAGCCAAGACTTTAAGTTTCTCCTTGACTTAGTCCACTTAAGGGATTTGCATCTAACAAGGAATGCAATGTCACTCATGATGACTTTATAGGTGGAGGCTGTGTTCTTAAAGATTATATTATTCCTCTCAATCCATAAGCAGTAGCTGGTGGAAGAAAAGGAAGATTTCCTGATTTTAGCAATGAAGTTTTTACCATCGAACTGAGTTGCAGCCTCATCAATGATTCCCTCCCAATTTGTAGCAGTGCTGGTGTTGGAGTTGTTGTACTTAACCTCTTCCCAGATAGGTTTCGAAATATATAGTTGAAGAAAAGATGATTACGATTCTCAATAGCATTGTTGCAAAAAACACAGTTGATATCATTGGAGATTCCTCAGTTGTGAGTTTTATCTTTAGTGACAATTGCATTTTTGCAAACCATCCAAATAATGAAAGCACACTTTGGAATGACACTACTATTCCAAATAATGGCAGCCCATCTGGGGGAGGTATGATGGTCTCTAATGGCGTTCCAGGCAAAACTGATGGTGAAGACACCATTAGTCTTAGGGGTCATCAAGGGCACTCATCCCTACTGGGATATATAGGGGGAAGCTCATCATATTTAATATCATTAAGTTCCCAAGTAGTAGTAGCTGTCCAAGTCCGCATACCATTTGAGATGAATTCTGCAACCTTAGCTTTGTGATTACTAGCAGGATCGTAAATTGTTCTATCGCCATATAACATCCATAATGGGCCTCTAGGGTGCCATTGATCATGCTAAAAGAAAGTGTTTTGACAATTTCCAATGGTACATTTGATGAGAGGTTTGAACTTATCTCTAATTTGGATGAGTTTGGTTCAAGACCAAGAAGCATCAGAAGGGACTGAAATATGCCATAAGATTCTGCCTTTCAACTTATAAATATGTCACCTCTTAACCCACAAGTTATATTTTTTGCTGCAAAGATTCCATAAGTGTTTGAACATAATGGCCTTGTTCCACTCCCTTGTGATTTTTAGACCAAGATCCCCCTCTAATTTTAGGCAGCATACATCATAGCAATTCACCTTAGCACCAAGAGGTTTTAGGTAAGGACCAGAACATAGGAATCTATGAAGTTTAGTGTCAATCTCAGCTATAGTTCTTTTAGGCAAACTGAAGATTCTGGACCAATAAATTTGCATACTAAAGAGGACAGAAGAGACCAGGTTTAGTCTACCTGTATAGCTCAAAAATCGATTAGTCCAATTCATGATACGATTGGTGATTTATTCAATAAGAGGGAAGCAGTCTTTATGCTTGAGTTTAGTGGAAATCAAAGGGACACCAAGGTATCTAACAGGGAATTGACCCAGTTGGAAGCCCAACAGATTGGCCATATCAGTTTTCTCGCTTTGGGATAGTCCAACAGCGAAGAAGGAGCAATTTGAGGGGTTTGGGTATAACCCATACATGGAGCTGAAGTGGTTCAAGGTAGTGTGAATGATTTCTAAGGAGTTAAGGTTAGCACCTAATAGGATAAACAGATCGTCAGCGAAACACAGTTGATTTAGGTGCATCTCTTTAGAGCATTTCTACTAGTGTAAGTTAAGGAACGATAGTTTACAGAAGGAAAAAGCAGGTATACCTTTTGTTCAAGCCAACAGCACACAATGGGGGAAAAGGCATAAAAGTGCAAATCATCACTTCTTACGAACTTATATTGTTCGTAGGAATGAAGTTTTCTTTTCTTACAGACAACATTTGTTCGTAGGAATTGTTACGGACAAATGTTGTTCGTAAGAACCCAAATATATAATAAATATCAGTATTTATATTTCCTACGAACTTCATTTGTTCGTAGGAATTCCTACGAGAAAATGAAGTTCATAGGAATCTTTACAAATTCTCTACCCAATTTGTATCTTTGGAGAACGGCTGCAAATTGAGGAAGAGAATTTGCTCAATTATTCCCACCATTGCAGACAAGTCAATTTGTAAAATTATAAATTCTCATGGCATTTAGTCCCACCATTGTACCTGCTCTTACATTTAGGATGGAAGGTAAATAGAGGAGAATTTATGTGAAGGTCCAGGATACTAGGAAAGGCTTCCATTATGAATAGGAACATGTAGGGTGAGAGAGGGTCTCCCTGCCTGAGCCCTCTCTTGGCTGGGAAAAACCCATGAGAGATTCCATTAATGATGATGGAAAACATGGGAGTGGTAATACATTCTTTGATCTAACCAATGAAGGTGGGGGTAAATCCCATGTGGTAGAGAACATGGATTAGAAAGTCCTAGTTGACCGTGTCATAGGCCTTTTGGATGTCAATCTTCAAGGCACATTTTGGGGGACCATGGTTCCTATGGTAATTTCGCATTAACTCTTGCATGACAAGGATGTTGTCCCCTATTTTCCTACCATGCACAAAGGCGAATTGCCTATCGTTGACAAGGAAAGGAATGAGAGGATTCATACGGTTGATAATGATCTTGGAGATGCATTTATATAGGGTGTTACAGGAAGCAATAGGCTTGAAATCCATCATCATGGTTGGAGTTTTAGATTTAAGGATTAGAACAATATTCGTGCAATTCCAATATTTGAGGAGAGTACTATTTAGGAAGAAAGATTCCACAGCAGGAGTGACCTCATTACCAACCAACTCCCAATTATGAGTGAAGAATTCAACTTTAAAGCCATCTAGACCAGGGGTCTTGTCTTTGCCAAGGTCAAGGAATGCATTCTTAATCTCCTCATAAGATATAGGGTTAGTGATTTGGCTAGCTTGAGTAGGAGAGAGCTTCCTACTAATGGCATAGTTGAGGATATGAGGGGCAGTAGTGGGAATGGAATGGCCCAAGAGACTGGAGAAAAACTGAACATCCTCTACAACAACATGATCATGCCCCTCCACCTTCTGGCCATGTTGATCTTGAATGTTTAGGATTTTATTTCCACTGATGTTTCCTTTCACCTTGGCATGAAAATCCTAAACATTCAAGATCAACATGGTTTTGTATCGGGACCCCCATCCTGAAGCCAGTGGATTCTATCCATGAACACTTAGCGTAATTAGATTTGGCCTTTAGTTCCTCAGCTTGCAAAGTAGGCCTGCTACCATCCTTGTGAATTTGGTTTTGTATATTCATGAGCTCAACCTTAGCCTAAGCAGTTCTATTAGAGACATGGCTATAGAAGTTTTTATTGAAGTTTTTGAGAGCAATCTTGATCCTTTTAAGTTTATTGGATAGTTGGTACATAGGGCTACCAAGCACCTGATAGGCCCAAGCTTCCTCGATACAAGGTTTGAACTGATCGTGGTGCATCTAGTAGTTAAAGAATTTGAAGGGAATGGACAAATTGGGGGTTGGGGTTGGAATAATGGTAGCGATGACGGGGCAATGATCACATAAGCCTTGACATATGATATCAGCCTGAGACTAAGGAAAATTGGACCTCCAACTGTCATTTGTGAGAATGCGATCAATTTTGGTTTGAATTGAGGTGCTCTCATTATGGTTCCTAGTCCAAGTGAGAAGAGGTCACACGTTATCATATCATCCACACCAATGTTATAGAGGCATTGATTGAAATCATTTACAGTGTTGACATCAATATCGAGGATACCATTCTTTTCACTTCTAGCCCTAACAACATTGAAATCACCCATAATTATACGGCTATTGTCATGGATTGCCAGGGAGAAAGTTTCAAGGTAGGACCAGAGGGGAAGGCTTTGGGAAGGAAGGTTGAAGGCATAAAGAAAGGTAGCAATAAATGATCTATCAAGGCTTAGAGATATAATTTGGTAGGAGATAGCTAGGGAGGAAGAGGATAGGGTGATAACTTTAAAGTGGTTAAGTTTCCATCCCACAATGATTCTAGCCACCCCTCCCTCCATAGGGCAGTTATCAATGGTATCCCAGTTAGGTAGACTGTTTCTAACAACACTAAGGGTATTGCATCTTCTAACCTTGGTCTCAACTAGGAAAATAAGGGAGAGTTGATTATCTCTGGTAAGTTTACGCACTTCTTGTTGTTTTAGAGGATTGTTAAGCCCTCCAATATTCCAAGTTGCCAGTTTAATCATTAAGATTGATTGGGGTTGGAGGTGAGCTAGTATTGGCCATACCTAAAGTCTTCTTTCTGGACTTCTTTTTCTGGTTTTTTGAGAGGTGAAGATCACCTTTTCCCTTCATGCCGTCAATATCAATGATTTTGAGTACTAGTCCATTTGGAGCTGGGGTTGTGTCAACTTCCCCTTCCTCTCCTATGTCTTGAAGAGCATCAAACCTGTTTGTAGTGTTTGGTGTAGCATCAACCTTTGGAGCCCCCACAGTTGATGGAATAGGTGGAGTTTCATCTACCTTTTGTGTCATCTCAGTTAATGGTTTAGCTGGGGTAACATTACTTTTATGGTCCATCCCAGTTGAAGTGGTATCAGGTGTAACTGTGGGTTTGGTCAAACCATTGTCTATATGCTCTGACGTATCCCCTTTCTAGCCTTTCTTCTCTATTAACGTCCATTCTTCCATTCATCTCTTTGGGGTTCTAAGGTTTTTTCCTTATTGGCATCTTTTGGTATCCAAACTTGGGTTACATGGGAGCATTTAGAAATTTTATGCCCAAAGACAAGGCAATTGGAGCAGGAGTAGGGCATACCTTGGTATTCCACATGTATTTTAGTAATTCCTCCACCATCATGCTGTAGTTCAAAGGATTTAGGGTAGCTCTATTTTTCTTCAACTTCAATGCAAATCCTAGCATAGCTGAGATGGTTCATTTTCATAGTTGCAGCGTCAGCGTAGAGAGGTTTGCCAATGGCACTCGCAATGTAACTGAGACCCTCTTCAGACCAGTATTGAATTGGAACGTTAGGGAATCTCACCCAAATGAGTACAGATTTGGTTAAGTCTTTGTTAGCTTTGAAGTTTGGTTCCCGTTTCTTGAGGAAAATGGGATTTCCAGCAAAGTACCGAGGTCCGTTTGCTATGACAGCTTCTCTCCCCTCTTTATTTTTTTGAATGAGCCCATGCTTATCCCAGAGTTTGTGGGTAACTTTAATAACCAGAGAGAATGGGAGTCTTCTGCCTAGGAAATACCCCACAGCACTATTGCTCCATTTAGAATACCCAACTGCCGCCACTTCAGGGGGTGGTTTAACCACTAGATTGCCTTGAACCAAAAGAGGTTGGTGGTAAGAAAGTTTTAGGGTAGGTGTACATTTTGGAGCTATAATAGTACTCCAACATTTAATCGTACCACTGGTCTGGGTACTTAGGTTTTGGTTATTGTCAACTTTTGTAGGCTGATTGGGTTCTAGGGTTCCATCACATTTATGAGGAATAGGACAGGACGTTTCTTGATGGAGGATATCCTCATTGCCCCCCCCCCCATGATGTGAGAGATCTTCAACGCTTTTTTGCCCCACACAGTTTCCAACAAGATTCTGCTGAGACTGCCTCGCCTTTCCACCATGGTGGTTCACGGTGTTTGCAGTGGGTTTAACCATTTTCTGAGACCCATAATGTATCGTCTCATTTGAAGCACCAGAGGATATCTCAACCACTAGGTCGTTCCCAGTGGGCTCATGCTCAGATGAAGCGTGAATGGGGTTTGGAGAGGTGGAGGCCTTCTCAGTACTGAGGTTTTCAGCATTAGAGACTGGGTATTTTCCACTCTCCACTCTATTAATGGGAGGGGGTGGAGTAAGGTTTTGCCTGCGCAACAGGTTAGGGATTTGTTTGGATGATACCGCCTTAGCTGCCAAACCATTGGGAGGTCTGGTTTTACGTGGAAGGTTTTGCATGGTGGCTATAGGGTGTTTAGAAGGTGGCGCAGGGCTCGTTAGGAGTGTATAGGAGGTGGTTGTTTAGGGCTAAGGGTGGTAGAGTTTTAGTGTTTGAAATCTTTTTCGTTATTGTTGGGGTTATCGCATGTGGTTTGGCATATTTTGAGGAAACATTGATGTTTGTGGGTTTCATCCCTGAAAACCCTCACTCCTCACGAGATGACACTCTTCTACCAGGGTAACCTAGGGGTTTAACGGCCTGTTGCATTCGCTAAATGCAATCGTGATCCCTACGAAAGTGGCATTTATATTTTCTATTCTTATATACTTTCTATACCGCCTTCGGTTGACTGGTTTTGTTTGTTTCATCACTAGGGGCTAGCAATGTCAAAGTTAGGGGGTGTGATTAGTCACAAATATTCCATATGCACGCCCATTATCTATATGCATTCTAGCACTTTTTGTGTTCCTTATGCCTATATTAAGGATCGTTAAACAAACAACCTCGATTTTGGATATATTTATATATATATATATATATATATATGTGTGTGTGTGTATGTGTGTGTGTGTGTGTGTGTGTGCGCGCGCGCGCTTTGTAGGGCTTAATTAAGCTTTTGTAGGTATTGGAACGCTTAAAGTGAGGATTCATAAATATGTAAGAAATGCTCTCCCTTGTCTCTTCACACCACCTGTCCTTGACCGCTCACACCCTCCTTTCAGCCACCACCATCTACCCCCTCAACATCTTCTAACCTCTCCTATGGCCTCTACGCAAACCTTACTGTTTCTTCGAGGCTACTGCCTAAGCCTATTGCTGAGGCTGGATCCATTGGCCATGAGCCCTATTTGGATGCCTTTCAGTTGGAGGTCATTTGTCAGTCATCCCTTCCTTTGGCTCGTCTTGCTGCCAGGGGTAACCCAATTATTTCTGATATGGTTACTGATCCCACGCCTTCCAATGGTCAGACCTTGGTTTTTATGCCTGTTGATGCCGTTAGTCTCCCCTCCGACCCTGTGTTGGACCTCTCTTCAGGCGATATGGAAATTAAAGAAGGTCAGGTGGTTCCCTCGTGGGATAGCACCTCCGAGGCAAACAAGAACGTGAATAGACAACAAGAGCTGTGCGAAGAAAAAGATGCGTATTGGGAGTTTCTCAAAAGCAAGTGCTTTACCCATGAAGATGTCAAGAGGTTTAGGATTCCCGATGATCGAAGTGGGAGAGGAACTAACTCTATTGTGGTTGAGGTTAGGGTTGAGGAGGTACAACTAGGTGGTGTGGCTGTCAGTAGCGTGGGGCTTAAAAAAGCTGACGAAGACAAGGGGATGGATGCTACCAACCGTAACGTTACTTCCCATGTTCTGTCAGATACCCGTACTATACCTGTACCTTCTGATTTGAGAACCATCAGTAGCAAGGCTGTTGGGCTATCTACCATGAGCAAGGATAGCATGGCACAAGCGGGCAGGACATAGAGCTCTATCACCGCTACCAGGAAGTAACCAAAACTCAGGCTTACCTATCACCTGTGGTGGTAGACTCTATTATCACAGTTAAACCACCAGTTGAGGTGGTCTCCGGAGGTCATGGGCATTGGGTGATCAATATGGTGGGTTATTTTCTTGGGACAAAACTACCTTACTCTATTGTGAATTCGGTGGCATTTAAACTGTGGGGGAAATGTGGTCTAACCAAGATCATTGCGCACGACAAGGGCTTTTATTTCTTTCTCTTCGACAACCCCACCCAAAGAGACGAGGTGATTGATAATGGGCCGTGGCACTTTGCTGGAATTACCATCATCCTCAAAAAATGGCAACCAAATTTTAACTTTGATAAAGAGACGCTGAAGAAGATACCTATGTGGGTTAAATTTTATGATATTCCAGTGCAACTTTGGACTAAGGAGGGTCTCAGTTACGTTTCCAGCTCGATGGGACTTCCTTTGTATGCAGACGTAATGACGGAGGAAATGAACAGGATTACCTTTGCACGTATATGTATTGATGTGGAGGCGAGGGAGACTTACCCTTCATGCGTTAACGTGGTAATGGAAGACGACACTGTTGCTGTAGTTAAGGTGGAGTTTCAAGCCAAACCACCTTCATGCCCACATTGCCTTGTGTTTGGCCACAGTCTTAATCGATACCCCGAATGTTAGAAATGATCCCGCTACTGTTGGAGGCTGGACTCGGGTTGTCAAGAAGACGAGAGGTGAGGTCAGTTCAGTGAATGAAGTGGGTGAATCTTCGTGTAATGCCGATGTTGAGATGAACGCTAACACAATCAGCTATTCGTGTAATGCTTATGTAAAGAAGGGCATTGAAACTGATTGCCCTACTAAGAAGAGCGATGATCCACTCGTTCCACTGTCATCCTCCCCACATGTTCCTCTATCGAACTCTTTCAGTGCGATGTCCATGGATAGTGATGCTAAGTTAATGCCTGCCCCTATAGCCCTTGCGAGGCGAGTTGTCAAAGTAGACGAAGTTGCCAAGAAATTGGTGGGGGAAGAGAAAACTGGGGGCAACGGTAACGGGAAGAATAAGAAGAGAGGGAAAGGAAAGAAGACTAGATGATCAAATTAGCTTCGTAGAACATTAGGGGCCTTAATTCCCCTCACAAACAAAGGGAAGTCAATAAAATGATTAGGGATAACAAACTTGATTTGGTATGTTTACTTGAAACTAAAGTCAGGAAAAATAACTTAGGGAATGTTATGAATAATTGCTACTTCCAATGTTTTTTTTGGGAGAATTGTCCTCTTCGGGGGGGGGGGGGGGGTCGCCAGGATTATTGTGGGTTAGAACCCCAAATGTGTTGCTGTGACTTTGGTTGAGACCCATCCCCAGACATTACTTTGCAAGGTGGATATCAACGGGTCAGGGGTGAGTTTTTTTGCTTCTTTCATTTATGGGGAAAACCTTCCTGGTTTAAGAAGGTACCTTTGGAATTTTTTGAGAATGAATTCGGGGTGTGTGGGAGGGTCTTCTTGGGTTTTGATGGGTGATTTTAATGTGGTCAGATCGCATGACGAGAAGAGAGGCATACGGGTCATTGATAGGGCTGCCACGGACGAGTTCAACCAATGTATTAGTGACTTACATGCTGATGATATGGTGACGAATGGGTTGTGGTTTACGTGGAATAAGAGGGAATTGGGCGTTGATAATGTTCAATCGAGGTTGGATAGAGTTTTACAAAATGATGTGTGGGCCTCTAGATTCCCTGATAGTCAAGCTTCTGTCCTTCCTAGTGGGGTTTCGGACCATAACCCTATCATCATTTTTCTGTCCCCTTGGAGCGGAGAAATCCTAAACCCTTCAAATTTTACAGTTTTTGGATGGGCCATAACGAATTTAATCATATTCTTAGCGAGTCCTGGCTGGATGAAGGTGGGGGGAATCCTATGGTTAGATTGATCAGAAAGTTGGGATGCGTCAAGTCTAGGTTGAAAGATTTCAATAAGAAGTTCTACAGCAATATCTCTGCAAGGGTGGAGGAGGCTAAGACTTTACTTGATGAGGTTCAAACTAGGGTGGATAGAGATGGGGTCAATACTGTGGTGCTTCTTGAAGAAAGGGTTAAGCTTCACAAGTATTTAGATCTGAGGAACGCGGAGGAGTCCTTCCTCAAATAGAAGTCCAGAGTTAAATGGCTCCAGCTGGGGATGGGAACAATTTTTTCTTCCATAAGAAGGCTAATCAGGCTACGGCCGGAAGGAAGATCCTTAGTATCCTGGATGACCATGATGTGAGAGTTGAGGGGAGTCAGAATGTGGCTAAAGTGGTTGTTGATTATTTTGGCGACCTTCTCAGCACTACTAGTTCTTGTGAGAACCCCTTCCGTGTTCTTTGTGATGTGGTGTGTAAGATAATCATGGTTGATCAGGCTGCTGCGTTGGAGGTTCCCATTACTGATGAGGAGATTAAGAATGCTATGTTCTCCATTGGGTCTGATAAAGCTCCTGAGCCGGATGGGTTTAATTCATTTTTATTTAAGGAGAACTAGGAGGTGGTGGGGAGAGATGTGATTGATGTTATATCTTTCTTGTACTGTAGCTACTTGCCTAGACAATGGAACTTCACTGCTTTGGCTCTTATTTTGAAGGTTACTACTCCCTCTGGTATGCAGAACTTCAGGCCTATCTCTTGCTGCAATACCATCTACAAGTGCATTTCTAAAATTATTGCTGATCGGATGAAACCTCTTCTTCCTTCTTTCATCAATCAGAGCCAGGCTGTTTTGTGAAAGGTAGGTCAATCTCTGACAATATCTTGATGCTCCAGGAGCTTATGAGGAGTTATCATCGCGAGCTTACTCCCTCTAGGTGTACTCTTAAGATTGATCTTCTTAAGGCCTATGATACTGTCAGTTGGAAGTTTTTACTCAAGCTACTTATGCATATTGGCTTCCCTGCTAGGTTTGTTGGGTGGGTGATGGAGTGTATCACTACGACTAGATTCTCTATTATCTTGGATGAGCGCTTCCATGGCTTCTTCGAGGGGAAGATGGGGTTGAGACAAGGTGACCCTACCTCTCCATTCTTATTTCTGCTGATTATGGACACTTTCTCTTGTATTATGGATAAGGCTAGTCTCAGTCCAGATTTCAGTTTTCATCCTAAGTGCAAGCAAGTGGGCCTTAATTATCTTTGCTTTGCGGATGATTTGATCATTCTATGTGGTGGTGACCCTTCTTCCTGTAGCATTGCTAAAAGAGCTATTGAGGTTTTCTCTTCGATCTCTGGGCTTTACCCAAATACTAACAAAAGTAGTTTCTACTGCTCTGGTGTTGGTGTTGATGGGGTGAGCATATTCGCGGATATTATTAGCTTATCCCACAGTTCTCCCCCTTCTTGTATCTTTGGGTGCCTCTTATCACTACTAGACTTAAGGCTGAGGAGATTGATAAGATAACGGGAAGGATTAATTGTTGGACCAACAGATTCCTTAGTTTTGCTGGGCAACTTCAGCTTATCAACTCTGTATTGTTTGGTATTAAAGTCTATTGGTCTTGCCTCTTCATTCTAACTAAAGGGGTTATTAGAAGAATTGACTAACTTATGAAAGACTTCTTGTGGACGGGAACTGATTCTAAACATACTGGGGCGAAGTTTGCTTGGAAAGATCTGACTTGCAGGCATGAGGAAGGGGGGGTTAGGCATTAAGAATGTGAGTGCTACTTCAGAGGCATTTTAGACAATTCACACTTCATCTCTAGCTTAGTGGGATTCCACGGAAGCATAGTTCATTGAGTAAGCTTCGTGTGGCCACGAATGACACGTCATTTGGATTTCGAACGAAGAAGATATGGCCAATTCCGTATGTACCAATTATCCCTCATTTTGGACCAAACACCATGGAACATGGAACCGGTCGACCAACCCTACTCCTATTTTAGCTTCGAATGGATGTAGCTTGTTTTTACCTGAGGACTCGGTCGATCGGCCCCCTGGTCGCGGTCGATCGGTCATAACAGTAATCCGGATCCTTTTTTCTTTTAGTTTCTTTTTCCTTTTTTCTTTTATTTCTTTTGTAGCTTACTATAAATAGACCCCTTAATTATTTTCATATATATAATTCATTTTACTTAGTTTTTAGCTTAGGTTTTGAGAGCTTCTCTCTCCTAGATTTTCCTTCCCATTTTGGGTGTTTGTAAGTTACTATTCCTCCTTCTTCTCCATTAATGTAAGTCCCATTGTCGTTCTTAAGCTTTGTGCCCTAGTTTACTTGCTTTCTAATATAGGTTTACTTGCTTATTTATTGCTTTCATTCATTTAATACATGTCATTTATGATGCTTACTAGCTAACTTAAATTAGGTTGTGATTAATGGAACTCACTGTTAGTTTTAATGGGTCACTTGGCTATGGTAATGGGTTTTATGTATCAAATTCGATTGGGTTGTTCTTGTTATTACGCCTAGGAGATTTAACGGGGTATATCATGTATTCTCCGTATTTACGACCTTGCGTGTGTAATTTCTGGGGTATTTGTTGATGCCAAAATCGTATTAGGCTTTTATGCAAATTTAGAGAGTGACAACTCTAGATTTAATTGATTGTTGAAAAAAGATTCAGTCTTACTAAATTCGTAGTCCCATGTAACCATTTATACACATTAAACCGAGGTGAGGGATATTAGTCGCAACCTATAGTTTTTATTCCCGTTTCAAATCTTAGTTTAACTTCCACGCATGGAGTATCTTTTCTTTTTGTTATCCGATATCTTTTATACTTTTATTCCTGAAGTATTAAATTAATATAATTCTAGCAACTAGTCTCTGTAGATTTTCGATACCCGGACTGGTTGTTGTACTCCCTTGAAAGAGTATAGTCAATAGTTTAGGTTTTTGCATAATAGTGGGAGCCGAGCAAAAACAACTGGCGTATATCTTTATACACTTGCGCTGCGATTTTCCCTTGCTATCAACCATTTTCTTGAGGAAGTTTATGGCGTAAATATACACTTCTTGCCTAGTCCATAATATGATTTTGGGCTTTTAATGACTTGTTCTCTCATGATTTGAATCAATGCTATTTAAAACACTTGTGATTCATTTTGTTCTCTTGGCATTCTGCTAATGTTTCCAACATCACATGCTAATTTAAGTTTTATGTGAATTAAGATAATTGTAATATGTGCTTATATCAATTATCTATGTTTAATCAACTTGATAATTCTGAATACTAAAGGATCTTTAAAAGTTGATATTTGGTTTTTGGTGAGTACAAATCTTATATTTTTTCTACATATACCTTATATATTCTTCCTTCACCTAGTATGACATCTCTTTGTTCATATCTAGTGTCTTGCAGGTTCAGGTTGTATCATTTGATTTCATTTAGATATTTGATATTGATTCCATCTTGTGTATCATGCATTTGAGATTTTGGGTATTGAGTTTTTTTTGAGAGTTTGATTCTATTCTTGTTTGGGTATTGTAATACCCCGTATTTTTGTGATATTTATTTATGGGATTAATTGAATTAAATGTGTATTAATTGAGAATTAATCCGGATAAAATACTAACGAGATGTGAGTTGGTATTTGATTATAATGCGTATATATGGTAGTATATGAATATTGAAAATATTAAAATTGTCGCGAGACTGAAATACGACAATTTGGGAAATTTTGTTGGGACGTGCGTGACAGTCGCGGCAGGAATGTAATTATTTAAATTAAAAAGTGAATTTTATTTTTATCAACCGTATGGTCATTTTGAGTGCGCCAACGAGTCCGAAAGGGTCGAAATAGTTTGAAAACACTAGCCGGGGGTTTAGTTTGGGTCCCGAGGCATTTTTAGGCCATACCGACAACTTAAAAGGGTAGTTTGGTAATTTTGGAATTTTAGGAATTATGACCAACGAATTTTGGGAGTTTAAAATAAGGAAATTAATGACCCACTAACCCATTACCAGCACTTAGGTGATTAGAGGGCAACGGGAGTTTTAGGAGAAGTTAGGAGAGGTTCCCAAAAGAGAAGACCCTAACCTTCATCTTCAACCTTCAACCTTGGGAGAAAAGGGGAGAGCAACCTTCTTCAATTCAACACAAAATTCAGAGAATAATCCGAGGCAAGTGGTTTAATTACGTTAATTTCAAGCGAATGTTTCTTCCATGATTAGAAAATTATATAATCGCATTGTATTGGAAGATTTATAAAAAAAAAAACCATGAGATTGGAGTTATAAATTCAGATTTTGATATAGGTTTGCATGTAGAATTGTTATTGGGTGATTGAACTAAAAGAATTACTACTCTTTATGTTACAAAAACGGATTTGTTTATGGAAATTTATGATTTTATATTCTAGGGTTCTTACTCATAAGATTTGGGGAAAAACTTTGGGAGATTTGATAATTAGGTGTTGTATAGGAAGATTTATCCCATGAATGTGTTAAAATACGACCTAAGTATCTTTAAGAATGATTAGAAACCTTGAACTACTGTTGGAATGATGTTTAGATGAGATTAGAGGTGAAGAAAATTGGGAAAAACGAGATAGGAGAATTCTGGGCTCGAAACTGTCACCTCGTTAGAAGGCCTGCCCAGGTCGTTCGAACGAGCTCGTTCGAACGAGCTTCTAACGAGTTGACAGTTTGACTTCTAACGAGTGGGATGTTCGTTCGATGCCTTTCGTTCGAACGAGATCTCGTTAGATGCCCACTTCGTTCGAACGAACTTTCGTTCGAACGACCTCGTTCGAACGAGACTTCTAACGAGTTGACAGATTGGCCTTTTTGGCCTGGTTTGATTTCTAGTGTCCCGTAACCTTGTTTAATTGTAGAGATAACATTACCTTTATGACTAATGGATATAGTTGGGATATTCGGGATATATTGAGGAGTAAAATATAGAAGAATGATTTGAACCAAATGGTAATTGTGGGTTAGGACGTGAATAACTAATTACGACGTGAGGATAATGGATAATGTGTATATATAAACCGGGGACACGTGTATTGGTATAAGAATGAGAAGTATACCACTAATAAATTATGGTAATTACTAAGATGTGTGCATGCTTAGTATATGTATATGATTTTATGTGTATGACATACCTACCATACTTGCTATCACGGGAGGTTTACGTTCGCTTAGGGCCATCTAATCTTTGTGTGCCCGGATTTAGATTGGTACCTCGAGGACATAGTTCAAGAGAATGACTTATTTGTGAGTTAATAAGTCAGCTGACTATGAAGCGTAGGTATGTACGTGACCATGGATATGTTGAATTATGTTCGCCTCCATTTTTGTGTGTTGTGCTTATTCTAACAATTCCTGAGAGATTCAGAATTGGTAATCCTTATGTACATGATGTACCGGGATGGATAGCAGAGTATGTGTGCACCACATCTTAGCCTCGGGGTGCTTATATTGTATATTTAAGATGTGAATAATATACGGTTAAATGAAAAGGAATTGTTATGTTTAATTGCGAGTATAATTGTAGTAACGTCTTGATAAAGATAAAAAGGGATAACCTGTTGTGAAATGTTTTGCTAATAATTGAGAATCCGAGTTTAAGTAAGGCTACCTATTTAAGTGATGACGTTGGGAATTTATATTATGAATCGAGTAGAAAGGTTAGAACTTATGTCGGTTTAGTTAGATATGGATATCACGTGTATGGGTACGGTACGTTAGGAGTGCACAATTAGTCGAGAGGCGAGTATTTCGTGTGAGAGCACGTCCTAGCATGTATTTTGCATTCATTGTTTTAATGTTATTAAAGCGCTTGCTGTTTTTAAAATACTCTCCACTTTCGGGCTCTGACCCCTTTGCTTTCAAATCTATTTTTGTAAAAACCTTTTTAGGTGCCCAGCCACAAGGACGCCATGCATAGGAATTCTATTCAGGTGACGAGCTGTAGCTGTTGTGGAAGTTACAGGGCCTTGACAGTAGACGCCTCTTTTCTAGTTCTGACTCCATATTCAGTTTCATCATTTGTAGGGCATGTCGCCCATTTCTATTTAGAGACATTTCATATTTCAGTTATTCAGATTTTGGCATGTATTTAATTAAGGGTACATTGTTCTATTTATTTCAGTTGTGGGATTGTTGTGAGGAGTATTTCCTCCAGACTTATTATTATTTGTTGGTTATTCTATTGTTTCTTTAGGGTGAATGGTTATGTTATTCTTTCATAATTCTTTTATTGCATGTTAATCAGATTTAATTTAAAATTTGACAACTTACTTTTTAAACACTAGGTGGTTAGTAATCATTAAAATGTTTTCGACAGTGATGCTATTAACTGAATCAACTTGACATTTTGTATTAATTTAATAAAGGAGTAGCTACCCCGTATTTAATTAGTCGGGGTGTCACAGGTATTTATTGCTCTTGTGAGTATTTGTTGAGTTGAGATTCATGGGCTCTTGTGAGTTTTTTTAAAGGAGTGATAAGATTGGATTTTTCTTGGTTTCTCTTAGAGGGTTATTTTTGCCTCGATCAGTGCATACTATTCCTTTTGTGCCCATTCGTATAGTTGTGTTTTCCCCATGCATAATCCCCTATTTTGGTACATACCAGTTTTCTTTTTGGTACATATGTTTCTACTTATATCCCATTGCATATTTTTACCTACTGGTTTGTATGTTTTACCTTTATATCAACGCTTTGTTTATTCTCTAGTGATCTTATGTGACTTTATGGATACTAGTGCTTACTGTGTGATCTCTAGGATTTTTATTATCTGCCATTTTCTATGCTTATTATGTCGTTGGTAGTTCGAATTTGTATTGTGACCATGATCATATATTTGTGTACTTGGAAGGAGAGTTGTACATTTTGTGAGCTTATGTGTTTTGAGACATGTCTTGTGATACCCTGTGTTGCTTTTGGTAGAGATATTGATCCTGACGATGCATATACTTATTTATTCATCTTTTACCATGTTTCTTGGGTATTCAGTCTCATTTGTGTTGAGTTATTTGATCTTCAAGGACATATTTGGTTCTTGTTATAGATTATCATGTTTATTCATATGTTCCATGTCCATGATCACATGTGTTTGGTACATATCTTCATAATAATCCTACTTCAATCATGTTTCACATGCTTATTATTTTTTCTTTCCCATGCTTTTCACGATTCTCTCTTTGCATGTCTAGTAGGGGGATTATTATTTAATTTTTAGGAGAGATATTTATGTTTAAGGGAGTATCTTTGAGTTTTGCAGGAATAACTTCTTGGAGAATCTTGGTTTATTTGTCCAGTTGTAGTCTATGTTGTCCTTCCTAAAATTGTGGGTAATGTAGATTGATGATTAGGACTTTGTTGTATTTATTGGGATTTACATGTATTTTGGGATTTTAGGATATTTTAGGAATTTTCCACAGAGCAACTAAAGGGGAAGATTAAAAATGTACAGTTGCGTATCTTGGCTTATTCCGTGTCAAAATATTTTATTTGTCAGATGTATAGGAGTTTTTCTTTTAATTCGGGAACATATCATTGGAATTTTGTGTGTGTTCAGATGCTTGAGTTCCATACATGCCTCTATTCGTGTTTGAGCTAGCTTATATTACATCACTTCATCAACTCAGAGATTTCGGTGGATTTTTCAACCTTTTGGATATGATATATGACGTATGATGTACTTTAGGATACCTCCGCATATTTTTCCCCATATTTTATGCTTTTGTTTTTAACATCAAAATGATACATTCTTCAAACATGTGCAAAAGGAGCCATTCAAAATTATTTACTTTGAAAAATCCTTTGAAATGGCATTTTAGTAATTTTGCGTTACCAGGCGTGCGCATAGGGAAAAATCAAGTCGTGCGTACAAGACCAAGTGCACTGTTGCCCTTTTAGCGTGCGCACGGATTAGACCAGAATGCTCATTTTTTTTATCATTTTTTATGACCGTGCGTACAGACTTTGTTTGGATAGGGAAATTTCATTTTTTTCACTATAAAAAGGCATTTTAGCCCATTTTTAAATTACAGCTCTTACTTCCCTTGAGTAAATTTTCAAATCTAAGAGCTTTTCTTTTCATCTCTAGAAATCCTAAAAGAGATTTAATTTTACCTCACTTTTATTAAAATATTTTTTGAGATATTTTGAGTGATTCATTAAATCAACCTTAGAAAAAATTTCCTTCATCATTTTCCATTGACGATATTCAGTTCAGAAGTCAACAAGAGGAAGATAATTGGAGTGGAATCCTCCAAAGTGGATGTGTAGAAGCTTATAGAGATGGAATCTTCTCTTTAGAAGCTTTGGAGGAGCTTGGTTGAGAGTCGCTAGATCGGGTGGAGATTATAGGATTAAAGGATTACAAGAGCTTGTGAATAGGAACTTAAGATAGGTATATGTCTGATCTCTTAGTGTATTAGCTCTATCATCCCTATATTTTTCCTTTAGGTGTGGTTTTTCCTTGTATATCTTGGTGTTATGCTTATTCTCACATTTACATTTATTCATAATACACAACTTTACATAACCTTAGATATAATTAGTTTAGGTTTCAATATGTTTAGATCTCATATAATTTCAATTGAATTGAACTAATTAAGTAGCTCTCACTTAAATCACAAATCAACTTGAATTTGGATCTAAATGAATCGAAGTTAATGAACATTCTACCGTAAAAATCCCAACATGCTCTCCCTTCTCTCTACAAACACCTACCAAACACTAACCAAACACCACCCTTACACCACCTCCACCCCCCCCCTTCCTCGCTTTCCTCCCCCTAACTCACCCCTGGCTTCATGCCAAAACCCCAAGCCACAGTCGCTTTCAGCTACACCACGTGGGACGGTATCCTCTTTCCCACTCTCGTCCATACCTGGTCATGCCATGCTACCTCTCTATGACACAGTTGTTGTCCTTCCTGAACCCTCCAACAACCCTCATGTGGGTGTCCTTACAGCCCCATCAAGAGCGAAAAAGCTTGAAGAAGGTCAAATTATTGCGACGAATGCTAGCATAATAAAAGCTAACTACAACTTGGCATGGTTACAAGAGTTAAAATGATGAGAAAAATGTCTACTGGGATTTTCTTAAGAGCAAAGGTTATTCCTCTGACGATATCAACAAGTTTTGATCCATGAAAACCACATTTGAGCGGTGCGCAACCCTCAACCCTAATGGGGGGCCCTCAACGTCGGTATCTGAGCCTAGGCATGTCAGTGGCACCGGAACTAAAGGTACCTTCATGGGCGTTGGTGGGACTGATGGGGAAAAGATGTCAGAAGATCTTGGGAATGATAAAATAAATCCTACCTTACCTAGTACCGTACCTGTACCAGGCCGTTTGTGGAGAAATGTGGTATCTTCTAAGCGTGTTCCCAAGCTGAACCTAACCTACCATAAATCATCTTTGGTTAACGACAAAATTACTGTTTCTCCTCCCTTGGACGTTGCACATAAAGGCTACTCGAAATGGGAAAATAGATTGGTCGGGTGTTTCTTGGGCAGAAAGCTCCCCTACTCCCATGTCTGCAATGTTGCCCATAATCTTTGGGATATCCATGGACTCACATAAATTCTAGCCCATGACAATGACTTCTTCTTCTTTGTGTTTGACAATGCAACCATGCGAGATGAGGTCTTGGATAATGGACCTTGGTTCTTCACTGGTAACCCTATTATTCTACAGATATGGATGCCTAATTTTAAATACAACAAAGGAGCAACGAAGAATTTACCAGCCTGGATTAGATTCCACAACATTCTTGTCCAGTTGTGGACTGAAGTAGGATTAGGCTACATTGCTAGCTCATTGGGTATACCTTTATATGCTGATAATGTCACTGAAAAAATGAAAAGGATTAGCTATGCTAGAATATGTATGGAACTGGAGGTGAGAGCTGAGTTCCCAAGAACTATTGATGTGGTGATGAAGGGAAACCTTCCTCTTACAAAACTTGTGGTATCTTTGGTCACTCTTTTCTCAACTGAACTAAAACTAAGCAAATGTGGGTTCATAAAGAAAAGAAGGAGGAATCATACTCAGTACCAAAATATGGTGAGGTTTTGAAGGCAATGAAGGATGTATGGACTATTATTAATAGGAAAAACAAAGTGGATGATGTTATTCCTAATGCTCCACCTTATATCCCCTCAGAAAATGTCATATCCTTTGATGTGGAGCTTTCTAATCAGATGGAAGACATCCTAGAATGCGCCAATACAGCCATACTAGATGCTACCACTACTACTATGATGCCTATCTCCCCTATTATCAAAACGTCCAATACTTTTACGGTGTTTAATAGAGATATTGAAGAGTATGAAGCCACTCTTGAGCCATCTGGGCTCGCCCTCAAAGTCACAGTCGTGGATGAATTATGTTGATAAGAAAAAGCGTATTTCCTTCTCCACTCCAAGTAGCAGTAACAGTGGTAAAGGAAAAGGGAGAAAGAAGGTTGGAAGTAAATCTAAGAAATCCTCATGACCAAGTTAGACTCGTGGAATATTAGGGGACTCAACTCTCCCCATAAACAGGCTGAAATAACGAAGTTTATAGCTGACCATAAGCTATCCCTCATTTGTATCCTTGAATCCAAAGTTATAAGACACCACTTTGAAAATATCTCCAAGAATTACTTCTGGAGCTGGGATTGCCCTGGAAATTGTGGGGTAGCCCATGTTATTATTGGATGGGACCCTAATGATCTCAGTCTTGAGGTTGTTTATGAGCACCCCCAGGCCATCTTCTATAATATTGAGATGGTGGGCCCCAACAAATTCTTCTACGCTACATTTGTTTATGGTAGCAATATCCAAATGGAATGCAGATCTCTTTGGAACTTCATTTTAAGTAAATATCGCACTGCTGATGAGATGCAATGGATCCTAATGGGGGACTTTAATATTGTGAGAAGCAATGATGATTAGAAAGGCATCCATAATATTGACTTCAATGCAGTTCAGGAGTTCAATAATTGCATCCATGATGCTCAGCTGGATGACATGAGTACTAGTGGCCTTTGGTTTACTTGGAATAAAAACTATTTTTCAGCCATTAATGTACAATCTAAAATTGACAGAGTGATGCATAACAACCACTGGAGCTCCATCTTTTGGGACTCCCAAGATGAGGTACTATGCCCCGGAGTTTCTGACCACAGTCCCATACTAATCCATATTTTGCCATATGGGGAGAGAAGGAACAAACCTTTCAAATTCTAAAATTTCTAGATGAAGCACAATGTTTTCAAGGACATCCTCATTGACTCTTGGACAGAGGAGTGCCTTGATAATCCTATGGTTTAGCTGTCATTCAAACTTAAGAGGCTTAAACCCATCCTCAGAAGCCTAAACACTAAGTTCTAAAGTAGAATCTCTCAGCGTGTCAATGAAGTGAAAGACCAAATACATACCATTTAGAGACTTAGAGATAGGGATGGCTCCAGCCCTACCCTCATTGAAGATGAGAAGAATATTGTCAAAGAGTATGCTAACCTCAGAGCTAGTGAAGAAGCCTTTTATAAACAGAAATCCAGAGTTAAATAGCTGAAAGAGGGTGTGACCTTAACACTTCCTTCTTTCACAAGTGTGTGAATAAGAACAATGCTATAAGGAAAATCATCACCATTAAGAACAGTGAAGGCTGCACCATTGAAGGGATAAATAATGTTACTGTTGAGGCCATTTCTTTCTACAGTTCTCTCTTGGAGGCTCCTGTGGAAACTAGCTTTACGACCTCTGATTTGAACCTGCCTAGAACCCTCAACCAGTTGTAGCATTATACTTTGGTTAGATATATCATGCATGAGGAGATCAAAATTTCCCTCTTCTTTATTGGCTCTGATAAAGCCCCGGGGCCAGATAGCTTCAATGGTAATTTTTTCAAAGCTAATTGGGAGGTGGTTGGAGAGGATATGCTCAATGCTATCTCTTACTTCTTTGACAAAGGGCGTATGCTTAGATAGTGGAACTGCACTGCTCTTGCTCTCATCCCTAAGGTCAAAACTCCCATTGATTTGAAGGAATATAGACCCATTGCCTGCTGCAACACCATTTATAAGTTCATATCCAAAGTGCTTGCCAACAGAATCAAACCTCTTCTACCTTGCCTTATCAATGATAGACAAGCTGCCTTTGTTGCAGGTAGATCTATAGCTGACAACATCCACCTACTTCAGGAGATCATGAGGAACTATCACAGAGATCTAACTCCCAGATGTACTCTCAAAATTAACATCCTCAAGGCTTATGACACTGTTAGCTGGAAGCTTCTCTTTGAAATTATGCACAAACGGGGCTTCCCTTATGTATTTATTGGCTGCATTTTTTAATGTATTACCACTCCCATGTTCTTTATTAGCCTCAATGGAGCACTTCATGGTTTTTTTAGTAGTACTAAAGGTCTCAGACATGGATTCCCCTCTCCCCTACTTATTCCTCTTTATCATGGAAGCCTTTGCCTGCATCATTGACAAACATTGCTCTCAACCACCCTATACTTTCCATCCTAAGTGCTAACAATTACATATCAACCATTTGTGCTTTGCTGATGACCTGATCATCTTCAGCTATGGGGACACTCAATCAATTAATTGTATTAGCAGAGCCTTGGATGAGTTATCTTCTTTGTCTGACCTCAATCCCAACCTTTCTAAAAGCAACCTTTACAGCTCTGGGATTTCCGACGCTGATCTGAATCGCATAACTTCAATCATTGGACTCTGGGTAGATAACCCTGCTTCAAATATTTAGGGGTTCTCCTCATCTCTACTAGGCTCAAATTTGAGGACTGCGGAATGCTTATTGATAGAATTACACAAAGAGTTCAGTTCTGGACATCCAAATCACTCAGCTATGCTGGTAGACTCCAGTTGGTAAAGGTTGTCCTCTTCAGCACCCAAGTTTATTGGAGCATCTTATTCATCTTTCCTAAAAAAGTACTCAACTCAATTGACCAAATCCTCAGAGACTTCTTATGGAATGTAACTGATCTGAAACACTCTGGGGCTAAGGTTACGTGGGCTAAGGCGTGCAAGCCTAAAAATGAAGGTGGGCTTGACATTAATTGCCTCTATGATTGGAACAAAGCCTCAATTCTTAGGCATCTCTGGAACATGAGTAACAAGAAAGACAATCTCTGGGTGAAATGGTTCCATACATACAAAATTAAGAAAAAAAGTATATGGGCCATAATATACCTACTGACAACTCGTGGAGTTGGAGGAAAGTGCTAAAGCTTAGAGAGATTGGAAGATAGCTCATTAAATCCAGCATTGGGAATGGGAAGGATTCATTTATGTGGTTCGATAATTGGCACCCAATGGAACCTCTTCAACCTCTCTATGGTGATAGAACCATTTACGATGATGCTAGTAATGCTAAATCTAAAGTTGTTGAGTTTATTAATGGTAGTATGTGAGATGGCCCAGCTCTACCACTTGGGAGCTTAATGAAATAAAAAATGATACCCTCCCCATTATCAACCCCTCTATGGAGGATTCTTTTATTTGGCTGCCTGATGCTAATCGGAAGTACAACACTTCTTCAACCATGAGATCTATTATGAATCACCTTACTCTCATCACCTGGCACAAACTTATTTGGCACAACGCTAATATCCCTAAATCCATCTTTATTCTCTAGCTAACCTCCAGGAAAGCTTTTATTACTAAAGACAAACTCATGCTGTGGGAGGTAAGTGACAACACCAACTGTGAGTTCTGTCACAGTGGGATTGAGTCCATCAACCACCTCATGGATGAATGCCCTTACTCCAAAGAGGTTTGGAATGAAATCCTATACAAAAACCAGTTGTACATAACGATGAGAACGTGGTAGCATGAAGTTAATGATGCAGTGAAGAAGCCCATGACAAGCCTTTCATGACTAAGATCAGAACCCTAGACTTTTCCACTACTGTGTATTGCATCTGGATTGAAAGAAACAATAGGTTACACAGAAGAAGCTCCAAGAATCCTAATGGGCTCGTTATGGACATTGAGTTCATGATTAGATGCAAAATTTCAACTTGGAAAAAAGCTAGAAGAAGCTACTACAACTGGATGGCTTGCAAGTACTGGAACCTCCCTGAATCCTCATTGGTTAACTAGCTTAGTCGTTTGGATCCTCTCTATTGTTTTGTTTATGCTTTGATGCCTAGGTATGCCCTCATCTTTTTGTCTTTCCCTTAAGGTCCTCTAGGACTATTCCCTAGCTCTTGTACTTTTATCTCCTTCTTTTTTATACATTTTACTTACCAAAAAAAACTGAATCGAAGTTTAGATTTCTCATATTATTTTGTTGCAATTGAACATAAAATCTTTTGAATTGAATTTGAATTGATCCCATAATACTTTTCTTGAATTTAAAATTGGATCTAATAATTATAAGGTTAAGAGTTTGATAAATTTCCTAAATGAACTGTGGGTTTGAATTTCATATTGCAAATCATTTATTGTTGTTGTATTTTAAACAAGATATTTTTAAATTGGCAATGAATTTAAAATATGTCCTAATCACCCCCTCTAGTACATTACACTACATTTCCATGTTTTCATTTAAATCTTGAGCTCGACTCGTTTGTTAAGAAAATGAAATGAGCTTGCACATGGTTTTGATCTCATTTAAAAAATTACGATTGTTAGGCTCGACTCGAGCTAATCTATATAAGGCATACCTGATATTGATTAGACTTCTCAAAGTCAAGTTTTTCAAGATCGACTTGAGCTCGACTTGTTTAAATATTGAGTTTATCTCGGGTGTTTAGTAAATGAATCGAGGTCAAACACGATGTCAAAATTGTTTAATAATCTCTCTTAACAAAGCTGAGAATGATTCGATTTGTTCGCAACCCTACCTTTATATGAATATCAATGGAAGGTAAAAGTTGAGAGGAGATGCTTATTAAGAAGGTTCCACATATTACAGATGAGTATTTATACACATACCTCCATCTTGAACCAAATTGAAACTAAATGTGTATGTATTAATCCCATGTAGTTTTTAGTGCATAATAAGTAGATAAATAGTGATGTCACAAACAACTTATAATTGACACATACACATCTGATTTCAATTTGGTTCAAAATGGTGAGAAAAATATAGTATTCCTATTATAGATTGGTATCAATGGGATGGTTTCAATAATGATATTTTAGATAAAATGAGGGGTAAAATTTTCAGTTACATATGTCCTACTTAATTACGGGTATTTTAAAGTAGATGTAGATATAGATAAAAATATATTGAGACACAAAGATTGATAACACAATGATGCCTAAACAAGTTTCAATTTCTTATTATGACAAAGACCAAATTGAATTAGTTTAAAAATATTATAGTGCTATATTATTTATAACGGTATTATTTTAAAATCTTACGATCTGTCGCTATGACATGTTTTGATGAAGACTTCGTGACCCAGGTAGAAAATCTACATCTTCGTGTCATGTTTCGTGCTCATTTATGTCTTTATGTTCCAAGGATCTATCAGGTATCAACGAGTATATTACGATGAACCTTTGGATATTTATTGGGGGTTTTAGATTTTATAAATTTGTTTTTAAAATAATTTTATTCTTTTTAATAATTTTTAGGGGAAAATTATTTTTTCCTATGGTCGTTAGAACAACATTAGTATGTCGTTCGAAAGAGATAATCTATCTCATTTAAACAGGGTTCCAACAAACGAATTGAATGAGCATTTTAGCTTTCTCTCGTCTCGTTGGAAGTTTCGTTAGAAGCCGGTTCAAACGAGATGAGGGGCTTTGTTCAAATGGGATGTACCTCATTCGAACGAACCGACGAGATTTTTCTTAAATGATATCATCCTAATCTTGTTTTTGGAAAAGTCCTATAAATGGGAGTGCGAAGCAATAATTTTTCTTTTAGGTTTAAATTTAGTTTTTGAGTTTCCAAACTCTATCAAAAAGCTCTCTAAAACTCTTCTTTTCACCCAAGTTGTTTAGGATCCAAATGTTCATCTCATTATGATTTGAAGATCCTATTTTGGGCACCAAAGTTTATTCCCTTCATCTTATTGAGAATCATTTTATATGGTGGAGTCTGTATTTTTTATTTACACACGATGGACTCCGTGGTGTGGTGTTGCGCTGAAGCAACAGTGGATTCCACATTCCAATTTGTAGACGGTTGAGGAGCTTGATCGATGGATGTCGAGGCATTTATGGGAAGATGCATTGTGGCAATGCGCAGGTGGACTCCTACGTGTTACTGTGGCGAAAAGATTGAAGACTGAAGAGCATCAAGGATTGCGAGGGGCTTCTCGTACTTTCTTTCTGTTGTTTTGTTTTTCTCTCCTTTGGGGTATGCCCCTAGGGGAGGCGCTGGGTTTCATCCCTATGTGTACTTGTTGTAGATGCAGTTGTTGATATATATACATAATTTTTCCCAAAAAAAAAAAGGATTGCGAGGGCATCGAGTCGATGTTGTAAGTTTACTGTCTATCTTGGGTTTCCTCGTACATCAAGTATTGTGGTTTGATTTACTTATTTTATCATGCACTCACCTAGATGCATGTTTAGGTTAAGATAAAATTGGTTAATCAATTTATCACAACTATTATTTAATCGATGCTAAGTTTAATTTGGATAACTTGTTTAATTGAATTTAAAATTTAAAAATTTAAAAATAGGAGTTTGCTTGGTTTTGTACCCTTTGCCATATTAGAACCCTACAACCTGTAGGACTTTCAAAAGTTGACCAACCATTTTTGATTTTATAAAAATAATTTGTCATAATAAATAATATATATATATATATATATATATACCCTACCCTTTGTAACAACCCGAGACTTTAGAGACGATAATTAATTTATTTTGAGAGAAATAAATATTATTTTATTTGGAAAAAAATTAAATTGGCAATTTAGGTCAAAATTTGAAGTTGCTAGAAAGTGTTTCGAATGGTAATTCTGAGGGTGTAATTGTTTTCGGAAGGGTCGAGAAAGTCAAAATGACTGTACTTGGGGGTCTATTTAGGTTCCGAACTAATTTAAGCTCGTTTGGCTCGAATTAAAGTTATCGAGTCATTTAAAGTGAGTAGTATCATTTAAAGTTGTGTATCTTGGGAGACAAGGCTTATTAAGCCTACGGGAGATAGAAATCTCCTTAGAGAGAAAGAGAAATAGAAAGAAAGAAAGAGAGAAGAAGAAAGAAGAAGAGAAAGAGAGAGAAAGTGGAGATTTTAGGCCATTACGCGATCTCGAGGACGGATCAGACCCTACGAACTTGAGGCAAGTGATTAAACTTGCTAAATAATTATTGTGTACCATTTATTTCAAGATTTGTGGACTAAATCTTTGGGTTTTAGGTTTAGTTTATCAAAACCTAACTTTTCTGTAAAATCTTAGATTTGTTATGTAGACATTGGATTTAAGGTTAGAAATTAGTTTAAATGTGTTTTTGGATGAATATTAATGTTATATATGTGATTGGGTTGAAGAGAAATGAGGAGAAGATGATTAAAATGAATTTTGGGAATTTTTGGCTAAATAAAAAGTAGCCATTTTTGTGAGTTCTGAGGAGCCGAATCGATTCGGAAATATACAGGTGCTCAGGTCTGAGTGACTGAATCGATTCAGATCCCAGCCGAATCGATTCGGCCTGAGACATAATCCCAAGTCTGATGACCCGAATCGATTCGCCTTGGAGGCCGAATCGATTTGGAATTGGCCCGAATCGATTCAGAAACAGGGCTTTTTGAGGGATGTTTTTCCAGGGAGAATTTCATTCCGTTTCGTTCGAGGTTATTGACTGGGAACCTCTATAGGAGTTATGTGGAGCATGTTTTGGAGATTTTTAGAGAGTTTCCCTTATAAGAAATTATTGGAGTCATATTGACTTAAATTGAGGAATACTGATTAGAGATTATAGTATATTCTAAGTGGGGAAGCCCACTATTGATGATAATTCTATTTGGAGATGATTATTAAATTTATATGAAAGAATGAGAATGAACTTAGTGATGTTGGATTTTTGAATCAAATCCCAAATGAGATAACTTTAAAGGTTCATAAGATCAATTGAACCATATTATGGATTGAGAATTATAAATGATAATAAATGTGCATACGGATATAGAAATATCCTTAACAATGATTAATTTGGGAGATGTCTCACACAATGAGGAATGCTATTTGAGGTGCATTAGGATAGAGAATATCCTTAACGTAAATAGAATTGAGACACAATTCATAATCAGAAGTGATGCGAAAACTTCAAGTGAGAAATAGTATAGTGTATACTAAGTGGGGAAGATGTGTGAGAATTGACGATTAGTATATCAAGAGAGAGAATATACTAAATAATGATATTAATTCAACTACGTCTAAGTGCGTACTACGAATATATAAACAAGGTGATAGGTATACCTTATATGATGGTATATCTTTATATGATGTGATGACGTATGTATACCTGATGTGATGGTATATATATACATTATAGTGAAGCATACCCCCTCCTTGCTATCATTGGCAAGTTTCGTGCGTTGAGGGTGAGCACTCTGGCTCGATGAGCAGTGTGTAGATATTCCCCAGGTCATAGTCGTCCATTGTGTTCATATGTGATTTGCATTATGTTTTGGGGGTGAGAAGTCGTGGGTATGTGTCGTTCTCACTTGTCGGTTAGGAACTATGACCACTTTTCGGACGTTGTGTGTATGAGTTGATCACGAGGTAGGTGTCGTTTATCCCTATCAGGTGGTCCCCAGTATGCTACGTGGTTTGGGCAACTGGAAGATGATAGCATTGAGACCTGCGTCCACGAGTTATAGCTCGATCGGATGGTTATTATATTATTGCTGTGATTGGTACTTGGGTATCGAGGGCTTAATGGACCTCAATGACCAACATTGCCCAGGAGTAGTGTAACGGGGGGTTCCTTGTTTAGATTTCGCTTTGCGAGACATCCCACGCACGAACCGCAGTGCACTGTTGAGAATCGGGAATAATAAAATTAATTACTTAAATAATAAGTAATTTGGGTTACATGCATCATGCATTGAGGGCATAATGAATCTCAAAAATCAATACTGTCAGGAGTAGTTGTAATACCCCGTATTTTTTGTGATATTTATTTTTGGAGATTAATTGAATGTAATACCCCGTATTTTCTGTGATATTTATTTTTGGAGATTAATTGAATTAAATGTTTATTAATTGGTGCGTTCGATCGATCGATGTTCTTCAGTCGATCGATCGACCACCATCGATCGATCGAAGGTAAAGGTCGATCGATCGACCTTCCCAGAATGAGTAAAGTGTTTCCTTAATTGAATTTTAATGGTGTTAACCCTTGAATAATATTATTGGAGACATTGTGAATACCCTTAACCTTAAGGAAGACCAGTAGACATGATTATGAGATTGGACTTTAATTGGAATTTAATTTGAGGAATTATTCTAAACTGATGAAATTCGTTATGTGAGATAATATTTGGGTTAATAGTGCAAATTTGAATAATTTGATGGAATAAGGTTTGGGGCAGAAGTAAAGACCTTAGGTATAAAGATGTTATATGTGTGAATAATGGGAACTTAATAGTCCATTTGAGATAGGTTTTAAGTTTAAGAAATTATGACGTGAGACGCGTCGACTATTTAATTTATATATTATCGGGATACTTGAAATATTTGAATTTGGAATAATGGTATAAAGATGTAGAGAATACCTTTATTAATATCGAGATATCTAAGATGTGTGAATGCTTAGTATATAACTTTATGTGTATGACATACCTACCATACTTGCTATCACGGGAGGTTTACGTTCGCTTAGGGCCTTCTTATCCTTGTGTTGCCCGGATTTAGATTGGTTACCTCGATGAACATAGGTCATAGAAGGACTTATTGTGATATTAATAAGTCTGCTGATCGTGGGAGCGTAGGTATGTGCGTGACCCATGTGATGGTGACTGTGTTCTCCTCCACTATTTGTGATGTTGTTATCTGAACAATTCCTGAGAGATTAGGAATGTGTGATCCTTATGTACGTGATGTACCGGGATGGATAGCAGAGTATGTGTGTACCGCAGCTTAGCCTTTGGGTGCTTATATTGTATATTTATGTTGTGAAAATATACGGTTTAATGAGAAGGAATTTATTATGTTAAATTGTGAGTATAGTTATGGTAATGTTTTGAAAAGATAAAAAGAGAGAACTTTTATCAATAAATGGTTTTGTTAGTAATTGGGAATCCGGGAATTAAAGTAGAAATCTCTATTTAATTATTAAGGTTGGAAATTAAACGTGAACCGAGTAGTAGTGTTAGAAACTCTTTGGGTAGTTACGAGATAACACATGAATGGGTACAGGAACGTTAGGAGTGCACAGTTAGACGAGAGGTGAGTATATCATGTGAGAGCACGTCCTAAAATGTACTTTGCATATACTGTTTTAAATGTTTTTTAAAGCACTTGCAGGTTTTTAAATATCTCCACATTCGGGCTCTGAACCGTTTGCTTTCAAATCTACTTTTTGTAAAACCATTTTAGGTGCCCAGCCACAAGGATACCATGCATAGGATTCTTACTCAGATGACGAGCTGTAGCTGTTTGTGGGAGCTACAGGGATTTGCTTTTAGACGCTTATATCATTTGGATTCCTTACTCAGTATTCCTCAGTTGTAGGGCATGTTACCCAAATTCTATTAGATACATTTCCATTTCAGTTTTTCAGACTTTGGCATGTATTCATTCAGTATTCAGTATTTCGTTATTTACTTCAGTTGTGGGATTATGTTGTGAGGAGTTTTCCTCCAGATTTACTTATATCATGTAACAGTTATTCTATTTACTTCATTATGGTGAATGGTGTTATTATTCTTCATTACACTTGTTGCATGTTAATCAGACTTTAATTAAAATTTGGCAACTTACTTTTTAAATACTAGGTGGTTAGTAATTATAAAATGTTTTCGACAGTGATGCTATTAACTGAGCCAACTTGGCGTTTTGATTTAATTTAATAAAGGAGTAGCTACCCGGTATTTAATTAGTCAGGGTGTCACAGGTGGTATCAGAGCATCAGGTTCTAGTGTCCTTTTGGATCTGAACGGCTTATTATGTTTCCGCTGAGCTTTCTTTGATATAGAGCCCTATATTTTTAGGACTGTTGTATTCTTTTGTTTATGCTACGTTCTTCAGCTATTTTAAGTTTATAACTGCGAACTTATAGACTTTATTCTTATTTCAGAATGCCTCCACGACGTGCACGACGAGTTCCCAGGAATGAGACGCCAGAACCACAGCCCGCACCGGTTCAGGGCATGATGAACGCCGCTGAGGTTGCAGCTATTGTAGCCCAAGCGGTAAATGCCGCCATTGCCGTAGTTCAGCAGGCACCGCCTCAGGCGCCGGTTGCCGCTCCAGTACAGACAAATGCATTCCAGTCTGCTTGGGAACGTGTACGTGACGCTTTTCAGAAAGCGCATCCGCCAGAGTTTGCAGTTATCTCAGACGTGGTAGTCTCGAGCCAGTGGAGGAAGGATATACAGCGGCACTTGAGGATGTATGAGTGCACGGATGTTCAGAAGCAGGTTCTAGCTACTTTCTAGCTAGTTGGATCTGCATTGCAGTGGTGGGAGTCTATTACCACCGTAGAGGAGAGGGATACTCTCACGATTCAGGAGTTCTGGTTGCGGTTCGACCGCAAGTACTTTCCGTCAGCTGTTCATACGGAAATGAGGAGGAGATTGATGAGTCTGAGGCAGGAGGGCAAGACCGTGGCCGAGTATGAGGCCGAGTTCACTAATCTGTTGAATATCGTTCCTGATGAGATACCGACAGAAAAGAAGAAGATTGAGAAATTCACCGACGGGTTGACATGGAGGATCCGTCAGCATCTGTTAGGGAACCTTTCGTTGGCCACTTATTCTGATGTGGTTAACGCTGCTTTATTACACTGCCAGGATCACCGCTTTCATATGGCTGAGGGCAAGAGATCGGGAGAGTCTAGCCATCAGGGCAAGACTGGAGGACATGGTGCCGGTGGGGCACAATCTGTTCAGGGGCAGAGGCAGATTGATCAGGGTTTCCAGCAGGGGGATCATAAGAGGTTCCGTTCAGGAGGTTTCAGGAACGGTCAGGGAGGATCCCGGAATGGCCAGCAGGGTCATAACGGCCATCAGGGCCAGCAGGGTCAAAATGGTCAACATCAGCAGTTTCAGCAGGGCAAGGGAGGAACGGTAACGGCCACCAGGGCCGGGGACAGTAGGGGCAGAGAGGAGGGAACTTCCCAGGGAAGTGTTTCGTTTGTGGCAGGACTGGCCATAAACGCCAGGACAGTCCTGATAAGGACAGGGCCCCACAACAGCAGCAGCAGGGAGCTCGCCAGGAGCCACAGAGGCCTATGTTTCCCGTTGCTCTCCCCGCACCGCCACAGATGGCAGATTGCCACCCATTCCAGCAGTTCCGGCTCAGCAGGGGCAGCTACAGTATGGACGTGTCTACAACGTCCACCAGGCAGCAGTCCCATAGGCTCCACCCGCGATTGAGGGTACGTTTTCTATCCATGGCACTATGGGTCGGGTACTGTTTGATACGGGGGCTACACATTGTTTTATAGCTACACATTTCGCGAAGGCTTTAGGGTTGTTAGCCACCGCGGAGAGCACACTGACGTGTGTCGACTCACCATTGGGAAGTGGGTCACTTATATTCTTTATATGTCGGGGAGTGGGGGTAGAGATTGGTGGTTTGGTATTACCTGCAGACATGTTGGTATTAGATATGCATGTTCACGATGTTATTATCGGTATGTATTGGCTCGCAGCTTATAGAGCCATGATTGATTGCTTCGGTGGGAGCATTGTTTTTGCCATTCCGGGGCAAGAGATGTTTGTAGTGGCGATGTCTCGCCCAGAGGGAGGTTCGACCGCTCATTTGTATTATATAGAGGAGGATACCTCTAAGGAGGTTGTGATTCCGTTAGACTCGATTCCAGTTGTTCGAGAGTATTCCGATGTGTTTCAGGAAATACCAGGCCTACCCCCCAGTCGAGAAATAGACTTCGTTATAGACTTGTTACCAGATACGAGACCTATAGCACGAGCACCGTACCGTATGGCTCCAGCTGAGATGAGGGAGTTACGGGATCAGATTGAACAGTTGTTGGGTCAGGGGTTTATTCGAAGGAGTACTTCACCATGGGGTGCCCCTGTGTTGTTCGTGAAGAAGAGAGATGGTTCACTGAGATTGTGTGTGGACTACCGGGAGTTAAACAAGGTCACGATACGGAATAAGTATCCGTTGCCTCGAATCGATGACCTATTCGACCAGTTGAGAGGAGCTTCTTGCTTCTCAAAGATTGATTTGCGATCTGGTTACCATCAGTTGCGTATCAGGGAGGAGGACGTCTCGAAGACTGCGTTCTTATCAAGATATGGCTCTTACGAGTTTCGGGTTATGCCATTTGGTTTGACCAACGCTCCAGCAGCATTTATGGACTTGATGAATAGGGTGTTCAGGGATTTCCTAGACCAGTTTGTCATTGTCTTCATCGATGATATTTTGGTTTACTCCCAGACTGAGGAGGAGCACGCCGAGCACTTGAGGCTAGTTTTGCAGACATTGCGCCAAAATGAGTTGTATGCAAAATATGAGAAGTGCGGGTTTTGGCTGAAGGAGGTTCAGTTTTTGGGGCTTATTATTTCTGACCGGGGAATATCGGTTGATCCGGGGAAGGTATCCGCGGTGAGGGAGTGGGGACAGCCCACGACACCGACGGAGATCCGTAGTTTCTTGGGCCTAGCAGGATACTACAGGAGGTTTATTCAGGGTTTCTCCACGATAGCGGGTCCCATGACACACCTAACCCGTAAAGGTGTGCCGTTCATTTGGAGTGATGCCTGTCAGTTGGCATTTGATGAGTTGAAGGACAAGTTAACCTCAGCACCTGTGTTAGCATTGCCGAGACCGGGAGTTGAGTATCTTGTTTACACCGATGCATCCTTACAAGGACTTGGAGGTGTACTGCAGCAGGAGAGTCAGGCCATAGCTTATGCTTCCCGTAAGCTTAAGCCTCACGAGAAGAATTACCCTACCCATGACTTGGAGTTAGCGGCAGTGGTATTTGCCCTTCGTATTTGGAGACATTACCTTTTGGGGGAGAAGTTTCGATTGTTCATGGATCACAAGTCCCTACAGTACCTATTCACGCAGAAGGAGTTGAATATGCGGCAACGGAGGTGGCTTGAATTCGTGAAAGATTATCAGTTCGATATCCAGTATCACCCGGGGAAGGCTAACGTGGTGGCAGACGCGTTGAGCCGTAGACCGGTAGATGAGGTGGCAGATGTGTGGAAGGCAAAGTGGAAAGACTTGGGACACCAGGATGCAGTGGCCCGATCATTCATGTCTGTGATGACTGTTACACAGCAGATTTTCACGAAAGTAGTGAGGGCACAGGCAAACGACTCGTTCTGTCAGGAGCAGATAGTTCGATTATTGGCAGAGGGAGCCGAATCCTATACCGTTAGCTCAAACGGGGGATTACGCTTCAATGGGAGATTGGTGGTTCCGGAAGGGGAGGAATTGCGGCATGAGGTGATGGCAGAGTCGCATGGCTCACGGTTCGCGGTACATCCCGGAGGGGACAAAATGTACCAAGACATGAGACGTCAGTATTGGTGGAGTGGGATGAAGAGAGATATTGCCGAGTTTGTTTCAAAATGCGCCACTTGTCAGCTCGTAAAAGTGGATCATCAGAGACCGGCAGGACTACTACAGCCGTTAGAGGTCCCGATGTGGATGTGGGAGAGCATCTCTATGGACTTTATCACGGGGTTGCCTACGTCGCAGAGGGGTCACGACTCCATTTGGGTAATTGTGGACAGGTTGACAAAAGTCGCTCATTTTCTACCCGTAAGGACAGACTACACTGCGGGACAGTATGCCCAGCTCTTTATTGCAGAGATAGTGAGACTTCACGGGGTGCCCTTAAATATCGTGTCTGACCGAGACAAGATATTTGTTTCACGGTTTTGGGAGAGTTTTCAGCAGGCCATGGGCACGGAGTTGCGGGTGAGTACGGCATACCACCCGCAGACCGATGGGCAGACCAAGCGCACAAATCAGATGTTGGAGGACATGCTACGTATGTGCACCATTGACTTTGAGGGTGGATGGGAACAGTATCTTCCACTGGTGGAGTTTGCTTACAACAACTCCTACCAGTTCACCATTGGCATGGCTCCATTTGAGGCATTGTACGGTAGACCTTGTCGTTCCCCAGCATGTTGGTTGGAGGTGGGGGACAACAAACTACTTGGGCCGGAAGTGATTCAGGATACTTCGGCAAGGATAGAATTGATTCGGAGTCGCATTCGGGTTGCTCAGGACAGGCAGAAGAGCTATGCTGATGCGAAGAGATTCTTCAGAGAGTTCCAAGTTGGGGGACCAGGTTTTGCTCAGAGTATCTCCTATGAAGGGGATTATGCGTTTCGGGAAGAAAGGGAAGTTGGCACCGAGATATGTGGGACCATTTCCTATTATTGAGCGGATCGGACCGGTTGCGTATAGACTTGGGTTACCGGAGCATTTGCATCGGATTCACGATGTGTTTCATATTTCCTCGCATAGGAAATACCTTAGAGATAATTTGGTTCATTGTCTCATTGCTGTGGAGGACATTGATCTCCAGCCAGATAGCTCCTACGAGGAGGGACCGATTGCTATTCTGGACCGAAGTGAGCGGAAACTGAGGTCAAAGATAGTTCCGTTAGTGCGTGTTCAGTGGCGACATCATAATGTCGAGGATTCCACATGGGAGCGCGAGGATGAGATGCGCGAACGTTATCCAGAGTTATTCTTACCAGGTACTTTCTAGTTCCGAATTTCGGGACGAAATTCAGTTATTAGGGGGGAAGTATGTAATACCCCGTATTTTCTGTGATATTTATTTTTGGAGATTAATTGAATTAAATGTTTATTAATTGGAAATTAATCCGGATTAAAATATTAACGAGATGTGAGTTAGTATTTTATTATAATGTGCATACTTGGCATTATATGAATATTGGTAATATTGAAATTGTCGTGAGATTTAAATACGGCAATTTGGGAATTTTGTTTGACGCGTGTGACCGCCACGTTATGGTATTTTATTTTAAATTAAAAAGTGAATTTTAGTTCCATTAACCGTATGGTCGTTTTGAGTGCGCCAACGCATCCGGGAAGGGTCGAGATAGTTAGAAAACAATAGCCGGAAGTTTAGTTTGGGTCCCGGGGTATTTTTAGGCCATACCGGCATCATAAAGCGTATTTTGGTAATTTGTATTTTTGGGATTTAAAAAGTGAAGAAAATTGTAATTACAATCTGACTATTTCTCTAACCCACTTAACCCACTAACTACACTAAGAGACAATATGGGCTACGGGAGAAGTTGATATACAATCCCAACTTACCAAAAACCAAACACACCTCCACAACTCCATTGTCTTCAACCTTGGGAAGAGCTTGAGAGAGAGAGAGAAGGAAAGAATTCTGCAGAAAGAAAGAGAGAGGACAGACTTAACTTCAAGATTCAACACCAAATTCAGAGATAGATTAAGGCAAGTGGTTTAAACTCATTTGATTCAAGCTATGTTTTCCATGTTTAGGAATTTTCGAAATTGATTTTTGAAGATAATTTAGACCCATTAATTGGAAGTTAAAAGCCATGATTTATGTAGGAATTGCATGTAGTGATATTCTGGACGAATTATATGTTCTAAACAGAACCTTTGATGATTTAAAAATGGAGTTAGAAGAAGTTTAATGATGTTCTTGAATGGAAGGATTCTGAAAATTATTTTGATGTAGTTTTGATCTAAACTAAGTCTTTAAAGGATAAATTATGGGACTTAGAATGTTAATACTGTTGTAGGATGATAGTATAATGTTATAGTAACCTTGTCTTGGAGTTTCCTGCTAAAAAATGGAGTTTTGGGATGAAATTTTAACTGCAAAACGAAGCAGTCCGTAACAGACCTGGTGCGTTCGATCGATCGATGTTCTTCAGTCGATCGATCGACCACCATCGATCGATCGAAGGTAAAGGTCGATCGATCGACCTTCCCAGAATGAGTAAAGTTTTTCCTTAATTGAATTTTAATGGTGTTAACCCTTGAATAATATTATTGGAGACATTGTGAATACCCTTAACCTTAAGGAAGACCAGTAGACATGATTATGAGATTGGACTTTAATTGGAGTTTAATTTGAGGAATTATTCTAAACTGATGAAATTCGTTATGTGAGATAATATTTGGGTTAATAGTGCAAATTTGAATAATTTGATGGAATAAGGTTTGGGGCAGAAGTAAAGACCTTAGGTATAAAGATGTTATATGTGTGAATAATGGGAACTTAATAGCCCATTTGAGATAGGTTTTAAGTTTAAGAAATTACGACGTGAGACGCGTCGACTATTTAATTTATATATTATCGGGATACTTGAAATATTTGAATTTGGAATAATGGTATAAAGATGTAGAGAATACCTTTATTAATATCGAGATATCTAAGATGTGTGAATGCTTAGTATATAACTTTATGTGTATGACATACCTACCATACTTGCTATCACGGGAGGTTTACGTTCGCTTAGGGCCTTCTTATCCTTGTGTTGCCCGGATTTAGATTGGTTACCTCGATGAACATAGGTCATAGAAGGACTTATTGTGATATTAATAAGTCTGCTGATCGTGGGAGCGTAGGTATGTGCGTGACCCATGTGATGGTGACTGTGTTCTCCTCCACTATTTGTGATGTTGTTATCTGAACAATTCCTGAGAGATTCGAAATGTGTGATCCTTATGTACGTGATGTACCGGGATGGATAGCAGAGTATGTGTGTACCGCAGCTTAGCCTTTGGGTGCTTATATTGTATATTTATGTTGTGAAAATATACGGTTAAATGAGAAGGAATTTATTATGTTAAATTGTGAGTATAGTTATGGTAATGTTTTGAAAAGATAAAAAGAGAGAACTTTTATCAATAAATGGTTTTGTTAGTAATTGGGAATCCGAGAATTAAAGTAGAAATCTCTATTTAATTATTAAGGTTGGAAATTAAACGTGAACCGAGTAGTAGTGTTAGAAACTCTTTGGATAGTTACGAGATAACACATGAATGGGTACAGGAACGTTAGGAGTGCACAGTTAGACGAGAGGTGAGTATATCATGTGAGAGCACGTCCTAACATGTACTTTGCATATACTGTTTTAAATGTTTTTTAAAGCACTTGCAGGTTTTTAAATATCTCCACATTCGGGCTCTGACCCGTTTGCTTTCAAATCTACTTTTTGTAAAACCATTTTAGGTGCCCAGCCACAAGGACACCATGCATAGGATTCTTACTCAGATGACGAGCTGTAGCTGTTTGTGGGAGCTACAGGGATTTGCTTTTAGACGCTTATATCATTTGGATTCCTTACTCAGTATTCCTCAGTTGTAGGGCATGTTACCCAAATTCTATTAGATACATTTCCATTTCAGTTTTTCAGACTTTGGCATGTATTCATTCAGTATTCAGTATTTCGTTATTTACTTCAGTTGTGGGATTATGTTGTGAGGAGTTTTCCTCCAGATTTACTTATATCATGTGACGGTTATTCTATTTACTTCATTATGGTGAATGGTGTTATTATTCTTCATTACACTTGTTGCATGTTAATCAGACTTTAATTAAAATTTGGCAACTTACTTTTTAAATACTAGGTGGTTAGTAATTATAAAATGTTTTCGACAGTGATGCTATTAACTGAGCCAACTTGGCGTTTTGATTTAATTTAATAAAGGAGTAGCTACCCGGTATTTAATTAGTCGGGGTGTCACAGTAGTGTAACGGGGGGTTCCTTGTTTGGATTTCGCTTTATGAGACGTCCCACGCACCAAACACAGTGCAGTATTAAGACTTGGAAGCAGTTTAGTCCTTAGCACTTAGATGCTAACAACTCATCTATATAATTGTATCTATATTGTTGGTATGACTAGAAAATGAGAAATTCTAGTAAGGAGAATGTTTATGTATATTGTATGCTGGAATGGAAAATGTTCATGTAAACTTTATATGTTAAGTAAGTGAACAAATAAAAGAGATCAATGACATTTAAAAAGTAAAGTTTATGATTTAGATTGGTTTTCAGATTGGTGTAGACTGGAAGATAAGTTAGAAGGATTATATTGGGTTTAAGTTAGACCCGCTTGCCTAGATACATTTGGGGCATTTATTTGGAGATCACGTGCATACGTGTAGTTGCACGCTCTAGATGAGAGGTGAGTTGGATTATTATGGAGAGTGAGACTCCATTAAATCATGTCATAATGCATTTATAATTATTATGTATTTTAATGCACTTGCTATAAAATGTTTTTCACCTCAGGCTCTGACCCGTTTATATTTTCTCCTGCTATGCATATATGTTGTATTATTTTAGGTGTTCCTCCTCCAGGACGCCATTGATGTTAATTCATCCAGAGTATTCGTGGAGTTGTGGCAGTAGCGGACTGTTGCGGCACTTTGTTTTAGTCGATTCCTATCTTTTGTATATCTAGATTAGGATTCAGTTTGTATATTGGGTTTATACCCAAGTGTTGTAGATTAATACTTTTATACTCTCTCTCTCTCAGATTATTGTATCGTCTGTGACCCGACATCATATTCGGGTATTATACTTTGTACATTTAGTTGCACTCTTTTGTGCATTTCGAGCATATGTGTTCCCTCATCATAGTTAGATGTAATGTTGTTGGTTTTGGTTGTATGGTTGGTTTTATATTGGTGTTAAATGAAAAGTTTTAAAATTTTGACAATCCACTTATAATAGTTCCGGGTAGTTAGCCTTATATTATTGTGTATTGTCAGTTGATGTTGAGACTGAGCCATCTGAGATACCTGATTTAATGTAGTATAGGGCTGGCCACCCGTTATTATTTTGAGCTGGTTGTCACACCGTTCCACTTTAGTTTACAAATATCACTAATGAATAGATCACAAATATCAGGTTTGTCATGATTTGCGAATTATTTATGTCTTTAATCTTAATTCAAAATCAATTTATGTGCATTGATAGCTTAATTGTTTGCTTTACATGTGCTTATGTTTACATGTAGATAAGTGTTTTTGATTTATATGTTTTCTTTAAAATATTCAAAAACTTTTGGGAATACATGCATACACTTATTTTCAAGAGATTGGTATCTTGGGATTCTCGTTATCAAGTCTTCTATGGATTATATAAGTGTTTTTGATTTATGTGTTTTCTTTAAAATATTCAAAAACTTTTGACAATACATGCATACACTCATTTTCAAGAGATTGGTATTTTGGGAAAAAAAGTTTGATGTTTTTGAGACATCAAACTATTTTAAAGTTTTGGATTCTGATTGCTCAATAGTGTTGATGGGGACTCACATCATTTATGAAAATAGATTCGCGCCAGCGACCTTGACCAAACAGAATCCAAGACAGAGACATCAAATTTCTATCCGTATTTTGGGATTTTCGTTATCAAGTCTTTTATGTATTATATCCTTGACTTGAGTTTCCCTTGATGTTTGTTCGCACTGATTAGTTTGTTTGTTTGCTAGCCGTATCAAAATAAGGCATCTGTCAGAATCCATTCGCATGGTGGAGTTTTTTAGGAATTTTTGGCTTGCACAACATATATATGAGGATGAACATTCTTTGAAGTCCATTCGGATGGACTAAAAAGTCTTTATTCTCACCCTAACACCCCTTCACATTATGTTCATTAAAAAAGGATTCAAAACTCAATCTAATTCTTTCTAAACCTTATACTATGTAGAACGTTTACTAAGTACGCTTATATGTTCCCTTTTTTTATTTCATCCATGATTATAGATTTAACATCATTCTGAGATTGTATTTGGAGATCTAGGGTTCAAAGCCTAGTGCTTGGGAATTTCTTGATTTTGTCTTAAGTATTATTAGCTCTAATTTGTTTCCAAGGTTTAATCTAATCTTTTTAAAGGTTATTGAAGGTTCTTTTATCATTTATAAATGCACATTATCACGTTTTTATTTGTTCATAGAGTTTTAGGACTCTTGTGCATTGTTTGCACGTCTTTAATCATTTTTTCTTGTGTAGTTGATTTATGAGTTGTTTGATCTCTTGCTTTAATCAAATTTTTGTTTTGTTTATTTTTCTGATATTTCTCGAGATTCTATGATGAGATTTAAAAATTAGAGACTAAAAGACACCCGAGTGGTCCCAAAGAGATGTCTAGAGCTCATGAGCACTTGAGTGCTCATTTTGACACTTATTTGAGATGTACGCACCGCCGTACTCAGCAGGTCGGTGTTTATTACCCGATCATAAAAAAGGTTGTTGATTCCTCTACCATTCACATAACTTGTGATGGTAAACCTTCACATTGAATTTGCTACTTACCCAGTTCATACCGATAGATATGTTGACCCAGAGCATTTTAAGAAGATTTTATTGGGTATTATTTGCGATGAGCAAATTCAACATATGTCGACTTTTTCTTTGCTTTTACCTCATGCTAAGACATATAAATCCATGGTTCATGAGTTCTACGTGAACCTCATGTTCCTTCCGAGCTTCTTTTACTCTTTCCACTTTTGTGAGTGGTCATGGAATCATCCTTACTTTTGACGTTCTTACATCATTCTTGCGACTTACATGAGTTGAGAACCCTCAATTCATACCATTTTCTGATTGTGGTATAAATGATCATGCTCTTGCTAATTTCTTAGTGGATGGTAGTTTCAGTGGTTGTTTTTTGTTTAGGCAGATCAATCTACGTCCTAAAAACACAATCATTCACTTTGTTGCGACCTACTGTTTTTATCTAGACATAGGAACCAAGACTTTCCTTTTGAGTTCGCGAGGTTGATGCATGTATAGCTATGAGACACTCTAATGACTTTCCTTCCTTGATTCTAGAGCTTAATCATCTTGGACCTTCTGATTCTTTATATAAGGCATTACCTTTTGGGAGGATAATTACAGGATGTTTCTATTCCATGAGGTTCCCTAAATTCTATGAGATTTCTCACACATGTTATTGGTGCGATCATTAGCACATCCGTGTCTCATTTTGAGGGACGGACGAGGAGGAGACCTACTTAACAACCAACTATTGATTCAGTTATTATTGTTGCTACTTGCTACTCAAGATGCTAATGCATACCTTCCTCCAACATAGGATGCCCACCTCCTACACCAACTCCTGCCCTCAGACATGACCATGCTGGTCCCCTCTCACATTAGTCATCTTGAGTGTACATGGAGTCACAATTTTCTCTCATCAAAGAAACATATGATCCTATCCTACGAAGAATTCATGTTTTTAGAGGAGGGGATATATGATCATTACACAATTTCCAACGTAACATCACTTTTCTAATTGTGGTATTCCCTGTTCTTGATCACCATGATCCCGCATTGAGTGGTCATTTTTCTAAGGTTCCTCCAGTTACAACTTCAGGACCCACTCGTGGATCAACTTCTGCTTAGGCTAATGATATTGATGATGACAGCACTAGGACTACGTACATCGAGGGTTCTTCATCTGAAGATTGATAGGATTTTTCTTAGATCATAGTTTTGTTGATGGTGGAGCATACTGTTGTAATTATTGTTAATATATTTTGGATACAATTGTGGTTCTTTCCACTCCTTTCATGTTTTGGTGATTATGGATATATTAAACATTAGAGCTTCTGATACTTGTATGCTAGATTCTTTCTTTTCTCTACATTGAGATCATTAAATATCCTGTGTTGATTATATCTTTCTATGCTATCCCATAGTACCATATTTACCCATGTATTCCCCATTTTAACATTAATGTATCACCTTTTTATCTAACCTTTCTAGAATTCATCTTTATTAATATATGTCTTGTCTCTTGTAGGGCACTGAATACATTGAAGAGAATTTTATATATTTTAAGTAAATCTGAGTGTTTATTCCTAGTTCCTCACCAATTTTGTTTAGGGCATTACTAGTACGAGAGAGTCATTCTTTCCTAGTGTATGCTTGTGAGATAATTTGCGTATTATGTCAAAGGTTCATAAAAACTAAATTAGGCGACGTACTTAAATGATTTAAATAATATATTGTTAAAATGATTAAAATAAAATATTAAAGCGAGGGACAAACAAGAATGAGGTGTGCTCGAGGATCTAGCACATTAGAAGGAAATGATGTCTACATTTATCTATATGTTTAATAGTTTTGGGGAATTTCGTAAAACCATTATCGATAATTTGATAATCAACAAACAAAGTTATAGGTATAAGATTTTGAGGTCAGTTTAAAAGGTGACCACTCTAGTTTGGTCGATGGTCTCACTCGTAGCCACACTATGACCTCTGCATAATAAGCACAACCCGAGAAGGAGAGTAAGTGCTGATGTCTAAAAATGGAGCGGGTCCAAATTTATAATCAAAGATAAAATAAAGATAATCAAGCAAGACAAACACATAACAAATAAGGTTTTTAAAGTGGTCCAGCTATGAGAAAAGCCTACGTTCACTATTTTTATTATTTCTGGTAGTTACAATAGCTCAGGGTTAGGTATGCTTGTGCCTAATTGAATCATACCCTTGAGCTAAGGGATTTCATGTATTTATAGTGGTTAGGAACCCAAGAGATGGAATGCCTTTATATATCAAGCCTTTATATGTATACAATAAATAAGACTGTTGATATTCGTAGGTACGTATACAAGAGCTGTTAACTATTCCACCCGAGTGAATTTTTCTCTTCTTAATGGTTTGCATTCTTGATGTTAGTCACTCGACCAAGTGTCTCTAGAGCTGACCAAGAAAGTAAGCACGGTGAGAATTGACACGTAGGAGGACACATGTCCATTTCTCATTGGTCCACATAAATGAATAATTTTACATACAACAAAAGTGCCCAATGCTCTATGCTTGATGATTGATCGAAAGTATAGAGTATTTGTTCTGAAATCTTACTTGGCATATTATTTGGAAGTTGGTAGGCAGCCAAACTCCTAGACTTGTAAAATTAATCACCAATGTATCTGATAATGGCATTTTTATAAATAGTTTAAACTTTAGCGAACCTCCAAAGGGTAGGTTTAGAAATAGTAGATAGCCTTGTTGATGTTTTTTCACTCGCTGTGGGTCACTGGATCCCAACTTTGTTCAATGCTGAGTGTGGCATCACCTTCCCCAAACCCACTTTTTCTTCAATTTTGTCAGTATTTTAATGTAGTCCCAAGGAGAGTAGCCCCCAAGACATGGAGGCTTGTAAACAAGGTAAATAGGTTAAACGAAGTCTATGGGACTCATATTGGGATTCTCAAGTTGATGTTCTGTTACAAGTGGGGAACCATTGGTGATAATACCTATTATATGAAGACATGGGCGGACAATAGGTCATAGTGGTTGATTTTCCAGATTCTAACAAAGATTATTGGGACTATGTTGTTGTAGTGAAGAATTGGCAATATACCCCCTTCCTGAGGGGTAACATACATTAGACCCAGTTTCCCCAGGAATGGCGTGGCATAGGTCGTACATTTATTTTTATTTTCATATTTCTTCTTATCTACTAACCGTTTGATGGTTTGCCAACTAACTGTCTCGTCTAGTTTTGTGCAGAGGAAAGCAAAAAGGAGTGCCCAAATAAAAGTGAGGTTAATATTGCCATTCTCAAATACTTGTGGGCCATCCACTAAAGAGCAGGAGAAGAGAATCCCCGACCAGCTTCTGTTCTGATAGAATACAGGAGTTCTATTACCTCATTTGTTACCCAACCAATAATCGTTCTGCCTCAGTCCCCTATTAACTTGGACAAGGAACCGATTTCTACCTCCTCTGTTACCAAGTCAACTAGAGTAGAGAGAGAGCTTGAACGAGGAGGAACCTCATCTTCCTTCGAATCACTAGACCTTGCAACCATCCCAACTTCACCCTCTACAGAAATGGTCAAGGGAAAATTCTAAACTTGTTGACTAGATTTGGATCTCCCCCTCCTGCCAAGAAAAATATTATCTCTGATAAGAGACCTCGGGAAACTGATAAGAGGCATCAAGTCCTCAATGCTGAAAGAGTAAGGACTGTAGAGCCTCAATTCAAGAGGTTAAAGAAAGGTCTTCCCATCCACCAAGAGTTGGCCCAGAAATCCTCTGTTGATCGAGGCAGGATTGAAGATGCCTCTATGGCAATTAACCCTAGATTGGCCGTTTGATACAGGATGGAACTCTTCTAGTGGATAGATCAGTGACAACCCTTATGTCCGAGCCTTGGTAAGTACCTAACAGGGCTAGTCAAAATTTAGCCTTGGTAAGTACCTAACTTCTTCGTTTATCTTTAATAATGTATAATTAATTGTTTACAGTTCTTGGTTGATTATAACCAAATGCTGGAGAAGGAAGATCAGCTGAAAGCTTCCTCAACAGACGTGGAGGAAGCCTTTGAAGGTTTGCAAAAGTCTTTAAAGGATTCTGAAAAATCTCTTGTGACTAAGAGAAAGTCCTAGCAAGACAAAGTTTGGGCGACTGAAGACAGAGCTACTTTTGTTAAGGAGAAATTAAAGGAGGCCAAGAATAAGGCCAAACTTGCAGAGGATAAGGTCACCACTTTAAGTGCTAAGGTTGCTTCAAAGGAAAAAAACAATTCTTGGAACTAAAGGCCAAGAATAAATCTGATAAGGAGGAGGCCACCAACAAAGGATGGGACAAGGCATTTACTGTTGCAGCCATCTAAATTGAGTATGCTAAGAAGCTCTCTTATAAGGATGGTTGGTCGGATGCCTTGAAGGAGGTCGGGCACGCAGGCGGACTCAGAATTATTTCAAAGACACAAACCTAGGAACCCTTTCTAACTTGGATGAGGAGTTTTATGATGAAAATGGGTTTGGGGAAATCTTCCATGGTGCCAACTGCTATAGCCGACCTAACTCATCCTTACTCAGCAATCAAGGATAAGGATAAGGTTTAACTCCTTTACCTAGTTTTGTCTTCTTGTTATGTATTTTCCTTTTCTTATTTCTTATTTCTTTATTTGTAATGGAACCACCCTTGTAATCCTTGATTTATCAATGAAATGAAGAATTTTTATTCAATCTTTCCAGTGTTCCTTCGATATTGTTCTCTTATTTGATTATTATTGATTGTCTTCCTTGATCCGACTAATGTTCTTATAATTGTGAATTTCTAGTTTGATGATAGAAAGAATATGATAATTTTAATCCGACCTGTTGAGACATTACAAAAGTTTTTTAAAGCTATTTATGTGGCTTTGACTGAAGAAGAGTTGGTAGGGTTGTTCGGTGCAAATGCCTCTGACCAAGTGAAAGATGTCTATGTTCATTTTCATTGTCTTCTTGATAGGGTTGTGGTGAACAATGCAGCCTAATATGAGATGATTGAACAGCGGTAAGAATATCACAATCTTTCTCGGGCATTGCTACATTCTGATTATGATGCTAAGTATGAGGCCCTAAGCTCAGGTTGGGGGTTTGATAAGAAGTTGAAAGAAATCACATCTGCCTTGAAGAAGAAGGAAATTGTGTTAATTAAAGAAGCAGAAACTGCTCCTAAAAAAGGAAAATAGTGCCTTGAGGAATGAGCTGGATAGTTTGAAGAAGACAATTGACACTGGGCCGAATAAAGGTGTCTCTCTTTTGGAAATGGAGAAAGCCGGACTACTGGAGGAACTGGAGAACTTAAAGAAGAGAAAAACTAAGTCTTGCCAACCTTATAGGTAGGTCGTGGTTGCTCGGCCAATTGTAGAAGAAAAGATAACTAGGAAGACCTTGGCCGACCAAGCATCTTTGTCGTAGGAGAGGGATAAGGCCATCAAAACGCTCCAAGACGGGGTGAACTGACTAACTTTCCACTTCTATAAGCAACCCAAGGCTTTCTGGATAGATGGGTATGATGAACCTCAACTCACCTAGATGAACACATGGAGCAAGCTTGATTGAGAGGATATAAATAGGTTTGTTGAATTTGTTGGGGTTGTTGAAGATACCCATAAAAATGAATTGGGGTACTAGCATGATCCCGAGATGTTGAATTACCCTGATCAACCTTTTAAAATTGATGTCAACTGGATGCCGAACGACACCATTCCTCATAGCCTAGTGCAAAAATACATTGGGAATTATGGATTTCAAAGAGAAGATGAATATGTTAGCCCCCACGCATCTATTAGATTGGACGAGCAACAAAAGACGTAATAGGTCAAGAGATTTAAGAGTTACAACCTTGCCAAGCATCCTTGATGAGCCTCCTGCTGGGATGAGTAAAGATGAAGGAAAATGTCCAACAGAATATATTTGTATTGCCTGCCTTTTAGTTTCTTTATTGTAACACAAAATGTGTTGGGATTAAAATAGACTTTGTTTTTCAATACGTTTGTTTATTAACACCTTTCAGCATTTACTTAAGCCTATGATTAGTTAAATGGCTTGCCGACTAGGTAATCTGCTTAAATGATAAGTGTTTGGTCCAGTGTTAGACCTTAATTTGTAATGCCTTAGATTCTACTAATGCACTTAGATAGAACTGTAAGTAGTTTTGCTGAGATAAATGTGTGCATTAGTTATCATTGGCGACCAAGTGTGTTGATAATGTATATTAGAGTGTTTAACCCAGTCAGGTAAAACTTCTTATGTTCAACATTAAGTCATACATGAAGTTTTACTGACTTCTTATTCTTGAGTTGTCGAAGACGAAATGATACATGAAGTCTAAAAGAAATTTCCAAACTAAACGTTTTTGAAGTTGGAAAAGTTTGACTTTTTATAGTTGGAAAAGTTTGTGGTGGATGTATATCACCGTACCCTGAAAAGAAAACATAAAAAAGGAAGCATAATTGATAGAAACTCGTAACTTCATTAAATTTAATAAATGATTACATCAAATCAAAATTACTAATAATATTTTTACAGATGGTCGACGTTCCTTGGATTCTTATATTCTTCCCCTTCAAGTGTTTCCAAGCGATAGGAGCGTAGTTGGATGACTACCGAGATGCGATAAGGACAGTGCCAATTGGACCCTAACTTGTTGCCTTTTCGAATCACTTTCTTAAGGACATATTCTCCTTCTTTTAGGTTGGTCCGCTTGGCCCTCCTGTTGTAGAATCTAGCAGTCCTTTATTGATAAGAAGCCATTCGAATTACAGCATCCTCCCTGACATCTTCAACCATGTCTATACCTAGTCTTTTCATGATATCACTCTTAGGGGAGTCAAAATTCAGTACCCTATAAGTCCACAAACCTATTTCAGCTAATACTACCATTTCAGTGCCAAAAGTGAGCATGTATGGAGTCTCTCCTGTTACTGTTCTTGGTGTAGTCTTGTAAGCCCATGGGATGCTGTGCAGCTCATCAATCCAATTTCCTTTAGCATCATCCAACCTTTTCTTCAACCCATCAAGAAAATTCTTATTAGTCATCTTTGTCTGACCATTGCATTGTTGATGTCCAGGTGTTGAATGAAGTTTTTGAATCTTAGGCTGGATGTCATATTCCTCAAACTCCTCATTGTCAAACTGAGTACCATGATCAGTGATGAAAGCATAAGGCATCCCATAGTGACATATGATCTGGTGCCATATAAACTGAAAATAAGGCATATTAACCAAGGTCTCAACCTCCACCGATTTGGTGCAGTAATCCACTGCAACTACAAAATACTTGAACCTTCCTTTGATGGTCGATAATGGGCCGACCTAGCCAATCCCCCAAATAATAAACGGACAATGAGATATGATGGGAGCTAGGGCGGCCCCCGGTCTTCTATGAATACTAGAAAACTTCTGGCACTTATCACACTTCTTAGCAAAAAAAACACAATTTTCCTTCATTATCAGCCAGTAGTAGCCTTGCATGGCTATTCTATGTACTAATGATCGGTATCTGAATGAGCTCCACATGAGCCTTCATGTACCTCCTTGATCAAATCATGTACTTCGATTGTATGAACACAATGAAGTAGAGAAACAGTGTATCCCCTTTTGAATAAAACCCATTTATTCAAAACATAATTGGATGCCTTATATCTCATTTTCCTGGCTTCTTGCTGGTCGAAAGGCAGCAACCCTTTATCAATGCATTCTTTGATCGGATCTATCTAGGAAGGTCCCAATTCCACACTGATAACTTTGGCAGCTTAAACATTGATGCTTCACTATGATAGGATCTCTATTGGAATGGTTCGTCTAAGTTCTATCTGAGTCGCTGACGCTAGTCGAACAAGTGCATCTGCTCGGGCGTTCTCCACTCTAAGGATCAGGACCATCTTGACTATAGGAAATAAATATATAACCTCTATAGATTTGTCCAAATACCTTACCATAAGTTCTCCTTTAACTCCATATATCTGAAGCATTTAATTAATAATGAGTTAAGAATCACTGTGTGCAATCACTTGTTCGGCACCCAGTGATGAAGCTAGTTCCAAACCGGTAATCAATGCCTCGTACTCAACCTCATTGTTGGAAGCTTGGAAATGAAAAGATAAAGCGTATTCCATATCTCGGTTATTTGGAGTGTTGATGATAAGTCCTACTCCACTTCCAGTAGCGCATGAGGACCCATCCACAAATAATTTCGAAACTGAAATGTCGTTGTTGAAGTCTTCCTCTGATAATACTCCATGTCTGAATATATTCTTGCTCTGTTCAGCTAATTGCTGAGCATTTTCTTGGGCGGCTGATGTTTTTAGTTGGTCAGTGATAATGAGTTGAGCTCTTTTCCAAAGAAGTATGCTCGGCAGGAAAACTTAGGACACTTCTGGGTATGTGAATTATGCAATGAAATCTGCTACTTCTTTCCCTTTCAATACAGTACTTGGCTCCTGGACAATCTCATATTTTCCTAACTCAAATTCCTAGGAAATCAGCTTTCTTGACTTTTCTGGTTTGTGTAAAGCTTTTTGTAAGGACAAATCAGCTTACACCACAATAATGTGTGCCTGGAAATGTGGTCTTTTTCTCCAGGAGGCTTCATTGAGTACAAGTGCTAACTTTTTCAAGCGTGGATACCTAATTTTTTATCCTCGAAATGATTTTTTGGTGTAGTAAACAGGCTTCTGAACTCCTCCTTCTAGTCGAATCAAGGAAGAATTAACCATCGACTCTGAAATAGACAAGTATAGATATAACCTTTCTCTCAAAATTGGTTGGGAGAGCAATGGTGAAGACCCCAAATACTTCTCTAACTCTAGGAAAGTTGTCTCACACTCGTCGTTCCACTCAAATGCCTTTTTAAGCACCTTAAAAAATGGAAGACACTTGTCTGTTGCTCGGGACATAAAACGGTTGAGTACTATTACTCTTCGAGTCAGTTTTTGCACGTCTTTCTTACATGTGGTAGATTGTATCTCAATCAAATCCTTTATCTTGTCTGTATTGGCTTCTATTCCCCTCTAGTTCATAATATATCCCAAGAACATTCCTTTTTGTTCCCCGAATATGCATTTGGTTGGGTTGAGTTTCATCTAGTGCTTCTCTAACTTGTCAAACGTCTGAGCCTAGTCTTTAATGTGGTCGGAGGTAGCCTTGCTCTTGGTGAGCATGTCGTTCATATATACATCCATGTTCTTGCCAATATGCTCTTTAAACATTTTATTCACCACTCTCTGGAATGTTGTTCCAACATTTTTTAGCCCAAAGGGCATAACGTTTTAGCAGTATATTTCTTAACTAATGATAAAAGACGTGCACTCCTTATCTTCTAGTTTTATTTAAATCTGGTTGTAACCAGAATAGGCATCCATAAAAAACTATGTAACTTAAGACATGTAGTTACATCTACTAACTGATCAATCTTTAGTAAAGGAAAATGATCCTTTGAGCTTGCTTTGTCGAGGTAAATAAAGTCTGCGCACATATGCCACTTGTCATTCTTCTTTTTCACCATCACTACATTAGCCAACCAATTGGGATACTTGGCATCCTCTATAAATTAAGCTATGTGCAATTTCTCCACTTCCCCTTGGATGACCATGTTCTTCCCGGGACTGAACACTCTGCATTTTTTCTTGATCGGTTTAGCATGCCTGTAAATGTTGAGCTCATGACAGATAAAATTAGGATCAATTCCTGGCATATCTTTATGGCTCCAGACGAACACGTTCTTCCGTTGTTTAGGGAATGCAATAAATTCCTGTTTAAGAGAAAGTGTTAAGTTTGAGCCAATTTGAGTGGTTCTTTTCAGCTTCTTATCATCAAGAAAAATAGCATCTGTTGCTTCCATAACCTGTCCCTTGACCAAATCTTCTTCCTCCTTAGGATCTAGAATGCTGATGTGATAGGTGGTAGTGCTCGTTTGGACCCCTTGTTGGTCGACGGAAGTGTAATAGCACTCTTTAGCCTCCATGTGGTTACCATTCAATATGTCGACTCCGTAATTAGTAGGAAACTTCATACACTGATGTACTGTAGATGATACTACTTACAACTGCTTCATCCTCACTCTATTGAGGATCATATTGTAGGCTGAAGGGAAATTTTTATCCGGTACGAAGAAGCAAATCCTCTCCTTTTTGCTTGTTAGTGAAGTGCCGACCAAGACATACAACTTGATTGTCCCCAAAGGATAATTTTTTGCTCCTGTGATAAGGTTCTAATTTGTTATCTCATAGCCCTAGGTTGTGGATTATAGAACATGACATCTGCTGAACTCCCATTGTCTACCAGGATTCTTGCCACTCTGCCATGATGACCCGGCAAGTGATAACTAGTGGGTCATTATTAGGGTAAACTACTCTGCTAAAATCATTCTTGGAGAAGTCGATCACTAACTCGTACATGTTCACTTTCCTAGGTCGACCATCGGTGTACTCAGACGTGTCAGTTTTTCTGATGGAAGGACGGGCTTTGGCCTTATTTAGATAAGCCTTTCTCTCAGCTATCTCACCTCCACCACCGACGTTTCCTCCTGCAATGAAATGACAGCCAAAGTAAATCATTCCCGCCTGAACTTCCGGCTCCTTGAGTTTCTTCAGTAGGTCGGGGTCGTCATTATGATCATCATCACGAGCCCTTTTCTTGTCATCTTTTCCTTGGTAAGGTGACTAAAACCTTCTTCTGATGTCTCGACCACCATCCTACTAAACATATTTAGTCAATTTTTCCCGACGGATTAGATTTTCCACTTCGTTATTCAGAGCGATGCAATTGTTAGTGGTGTGCCCGTGATCTCTATAAAAATCATAATATTTGGATTTATCTCTCATGTTGGGATGCAACTTTAGTTTTCCAGGCCATTTTAACTATTTATTTCCCCTAATCTCCTTCAATATGTGATGCACACCTTTGGTGAGTGGGGTATACTCATCATACTTCTTCATTTTATTAACATTCTTGTCTTTCTGATCTTTTTTGGTTGAATTCTTCTGGCGTTCAGTCTTCACCTCTGAAGCTTCTTTAGCAGTCATTGCCTCCTCGACGTCCATAATCTTCCAAGGTTTGGCCATTAATTCTATCATGGTCTTGGGAGGATTATTTACAAAACTCCTTCACAAAACTCCTTTGTAAAGGGTTTTTATTTTTAGCTAAATAAAAGGGGATCCCTTCACAAAAATCCTTTGTAAAGGGTTTTTATTTTTAGCCATTTCTCCCGATCAATATTTTAATTGCAGCATGGATCCTTTCTAGGAATGCTCTTCGGGTTTAGACTTGGTTGAGGCAGCCTTGGTGGCTTTATTGTGCACATGTGCTGGGCTCTCTTCCTGAGAAATCTTCTCGACACACACAGAGACTTTTATGCTAGCCTAGACCTCACAGATCCTTCTCTGTGATCGCGGTATCGATCTAGATATCTGTGATAACTTTCGGCTGCTCGAGGGACCAAACGATCAAAGGTAGATGCCTTACTTAAGCATTGTAAAGTGCTCAGCCATTTGTTTGAGAAAGACCGATCATCGTAATAATCCGTAGATCAGATTGACAAGGTTACTCTAGGACAATAAGATCTATCATGATAGGATTTATATCGATTACTTCTCTCATTTATGGCTGGTGGAGGTGACTTGTCCCTCCGGGATGGCTTTGTAAACTTGTCTTGCAACGTGCGAGCCAATTGACGAACTGACTCCTGCATGTGTTCCTGTCCTTTAGTAAGTTTAAGTAAAATTCCCTGAAGATATACCATACTAGGAGGAGCATATGGATCCGGATTGTTACCAACATCCGTAAGGCTGCTCTCAGGAATAGTTGTCAATCTTCCAAGGTGATCACATGAATGAAATAGGTAGAGAACGATGACCAGTGGTCGTTCCCATAGACATCGCCAATTTATTGATGTCTAAAAATAGAGTGGGTCTAAATTTATAATCACAGATAAAATAAACACAATCAAGCAAGGTAAACACACAACAAAAAAGGTTTTTACAGTGGTTCAGCTTGGATAAAAGCCTACATCCACTGCTTTTATTATTTCTGTTGGTTACAATAACTCAGGGTTGGGTAAGTTTGTGCCTGATTGAATCGTCCCATTAAGCTAAGGAAGATCATGTATTTATAGTGGTTAGGAACCTAAGATATGGAATGCCTTTATATATTTAGGCATTTACATTTATATACAATAAATAAGAATGTTGATATTCATAGGTACGTGTACAAGAGCTGTTAACTATTCCATCCAAGTAACTTGTTCTCTTCTTGATGGTTCGCATTCTTGAGGTTAGTCGGCCGGTTGGCCGACCAAGTGTTTCTAGAGCCGACCAAGAAATTAAGCACCGTGAGAATTTTCACGTAGGAGGACAGGTGTCCATTTCTCATTGGTCCATGCAGATGAATAATTTTTACATATAACAATAAGGTTTCACTACGATGATTGCTATGAATGGAAACCATAGCATGTGGCAGCTACAATGGGCATTACCAATTTGAACTAATGATAAAATTATAGGAGTGAAAGGGTGTGAGACCTTGGACACAACATCAAATGATTCCCACCAATTGAGTGATGGATTTATGGTCGTTGTTGATGGTGTTTCTCTCCTTAGGGATCAATTATAAAGAGATAAAGGCAAGAACATTGTGCATTCAAATTTACCCCCAAATTTTTATACCCATCACAAGTTGACTTAAATCACTAAGTCATCTAAAATTCACCCAATACCAAACAACTCGTATCTCGTGACTTTAAACCCCTAAGAAACAAGCAAACTAGTTTACCAAATTACAACCCCCATCCATCTATACTTTTTTTTTTGCAAACCAATCCCCATTTCTTCAAAACATAAAACAAACTTTCACACAAAAATAAGGTACATGCCTAAGGGTCCAAATTTAATAAATTAATTTTTAATTAACACAAACCAAAAGTAAATCAAAATATTTTTATATTTGAACTAGATATTAATTTTACCAAATTAAATTATTTAGTCCAAATTGTATACAATTGGTTATTACCAATGGAATCAAATAAAACCAATCACAAATAACGTATGAGAATTTTAGACTGGAAATCCTCACGGGAAAAACCATTACCGTACCCTACCCACATAACAAATCCACTAGCACTGAAATATGCAGAAAAGACTAGACAAGGACTCATACACGACCTACATATACGACAACAATTATTTCCACGATTCCTCTCCCTTCAATTCTTCTCCTATGCATCTCCCCATACTAGTGATAACCTATCTAATCCAGGAATATAACTGCACAACCTCCAAGGACTCGGTATCCACCGACCTCAGTTGGAAACGATCAACCCACACATAATACAATGTGCACTCTTCAATGTAGTACATTTCACGGTATTTGTAAACTTATAGTCTATTTTATTTGCAAGGAGTTTACAGGATCTCACAAATAGAAGGACTCTAGTAAAACTAAATTAGGTTTTTTAAAAAACTCGCCTTCGTCAATTTTAATACATGTATAAAAGTGTTTAAATAGTTTTGAAGGGAAAGATATCCAATTGAGCACACTTTCTAAGACAAAGTTAAAACCAAGAGAATCCTTCATTCGAATGAGAGCTTTTGCTCGAGGGGTTTTAGGTTGATAAAAATTTTGGCCGAGGGAAATTTTTTGAAATCAATGTGATATCGTTTGAAACAAACTTCGATTGAGGGATCCTCATTTGAAGTTTGCTTTCGATCGAGGTCCACTGCCTCAAAAATAGGTTCTCGTTTTAAGATCTCTTCGATCGGGTGTGACTTCATTCGAACGAGGTAACTCAAAGTTGACCTTTAACAAAAAAAATTGTAAAAATATTTTAAAAACCTTTTCAAAAATTATTTTCATTAAAATCCTTTCCTATCACTTTCCAGAAATAAAATAAACCACAGTTAATTACAAAAAAAATTAAAAATTATTACCTTTACCAAATCTTAGATATGTGATGAAGTTGTTCGATTCAATTTAGTAATCTTTTTTTTGGCAAAGATTATAATTAAAAGAAAATAAACTGTACAAACAAAGAAAGAGGGCATATCCTCCTAGGTTAACTTTCGTAGATGAAAGAGAACCAAGAACACAGTTAAAATACAAGATCGAAAGATCAGAACAACCACAGAGGGCCAAAAGATCTTAGGGAGTAAGCAAATGACCCTTATCAAGACCCCAATTTATACTAATGAGCCAATTGTTAAAGTTTCTTCTACACTTCTTCCAATTGTAGTATTTTCATTTCACAAAGCAAGTGATATCTTCCATGATGGTAGCATGGGAATATATGACATTCTTGAATATTTTGTTGTTCCTTTCAACCCATATGCAGTAGATGGCAGCAACAAATGAGGATCTTCTTATCTTGTCCATGATTGCCTTTCCTTTGAAGTTTATGGTCACTTCACTGATTACATCATTCCAATTAGTAGCATTGGAATTGTATGAGTTTTTGTAGCTGGTGTCCTCCCAAATTGCTTTGAAGAACTAGAAGTTGAAGAAGAGATGGTCGCGATTTTTAGTGGCATTGTCACACAGAACACAGATGTTGTCATGGTAAAGGCCCCAACCATGATTGCTTTTGTAATTTTAGTTAAAGTTACACATGATTTGGGTTGGTTTGGTCCATTAGTAACCCGGATAGGACCCGAGGTTGATCGGTTTCACATTTTTGGAACCAAAACCGAACCATTCTGAACCAACGATTCTTGGGTTGGTTCGGATCGGGTCTCGATTCCAAAAATGTATAAGAATAAATAATTAAAATAAAAAGTCTCCTCAAATTTAACTTAGAAAATAAATTTTAAGCAAACAATATAGATTAATCCAAATCCCAAAAGTCAAAAATTAATGTAAAAACAATAAATTAAAAAGGATATTCATATTTATAAAGTGTAGAAAAGCATATTAGGATAAGATAGGTTTTAGTTTGGCCTAGATTTTGGGTTCAGTTTTGAATCTGGTTGCTTTATGGTTCGGTTCAGTTTGTGTTGGTAGTGGAAGGAGGAATCGAATCGAAGAAACTAGTTCTTTAATTTTTGGAACCGAACTTAACCGTCATGGAAAAAAACAAACTAACCCAACCCAATACACCCGAATCAGTTCGATTTATCAGTTTCTTTGCTTTCGCTGCACACCCCTAATCTTAGTACATATGTTTTCTCTCTTTGTATGCATTACAACTCAATAGACTTGATACAAAAGATACTATAACTCAAAGGTTTGTTCCAAAATTAAGCCAACAGAAATTAAATACCTAAAGGGGTGTAAAACATGTCCTTATCCCGTTTTTCGCTATTCTAGGACAAAACCTGAAACATAAAAGATCTAAAAAAATTACCGAATAAAAATTCCTATCAATCTGCCCAATACCAATTTCCATGAGACTCGATGGAGATGTATGGATTTATCAATCAATGGTTTATCAACCTCACGATCCCTATACGTTTTGCATACTTAAACATATACCATGTGATGTATAATAGATATAAGAGGTGTATATAAAAGATATTAATAAAAAAAATGAAATGGATACACTAAACTTCTATCCCTAAAATCCCACAATTTCTCCCCCTTTTTGTCTCGAATAGTCAAAGGACGAAATCAAACCAAAGTCTATCACCAATCAATCAAATTAAGTAAATAAGTATCATCAAATAAAATATGTTCTCAATGAGATTGGTGAGAAATATGAATGGAAATAAGAACATGGTAAAGCATAATCGATAAGACATATCATATCCATATCTCAACATGACTAACGACATCATCAATATCATCTAAAATTTGCAAATATCATTGATAAGCATGTAACTTAAATGCTAGAATAAGAGATATATAAAAATGTAAAATGATGAATATACTGAATCTATAGTTGTTTTATACATGTGATAATATCCAGTATAATGATAAATATATGTCCATAAAACAACCACGAATAATTAGTAGATTATAAGAGAATAATAAATACACCAGGATAACTAAAATCCCCCTCGCTCTATGAATATTACATAGTGAGAGACCAAAAAATACAATAACCTCTGTAACCAGACGTGCCCGTGCCACCTTATTCGTGTCGTCCATATTGGTCCCTCAGTCACCGCTAATACTGTGCATCCTCTTTGGTTTCTCTGATTTTCTCTCTATCTAATAGAGTCGCTAGCTGTGCCTGAATGGATATTGTCTACTATGCCCAAAGTAGTAAGGACTCATTCATCTCCCGCTAAAAAGAGGTGAACTGAGTGGCATCTTGATGAGATGGTTATACAAGTGTAGGCAATATCGTGCTTGGAACTGAAGTCTAGGGCACTGAAGCATGTATGGACTCAACATAAAATGTGTCACCCTCCTTTGAAGAAGTCAAACGATGAACTAGAGCATCACGAAGGATATAAGGATCAAAAAATGTGTAGTGGCCCCGTCAATCCTAGATAAAGAATACACAATTCACTCTCTAGGAATGAGTAGTACATTGGCTATCAACAAAATGCACACAAGTGACATCATAGATGACATGTGCCTCTAGATAATAGATAGGAGATTAATAGACATGACAGTACTAATGACATGCATGAACCGAATGTGATCGGGGTTGTAGCTATAAAAATTCCTTATAGGTCTGAGATTGAAAGTAACTATCTTATTAAGCAAAATATAGTTAAAATAAAGATGGCTACTCTATGGTGGTTTACGGTTGTCCAGAGCAGCAGTCACAGAGTGAATGGTCTTATAAACGATACAGTACATGAGAGATAATCAAGATTTTTGGCATACTGACGTAAGGGAACACTAGGAAGATCTAAGATCTCGCATATGGTATCAGGTGATAACTATGTCATCATAGGTTGAATCGCTCGGTTAAAAGATCGACTCCCATCCCCTACTGGCTAACCATAAAGGAACCGAAATGCCCTCCAAGTCGGTCAGGTAAATAAGACGCTCAACTGCCACCCGCATTTGGTAATTCTAGGTGGAGATAAATGACTCATACTCCGCATATGTAGCCAGAGTGTCCAATAACGTGGGTGAGGCTAAGGTGAAACCTCTTTGGATTCATTTCCCATGGTGGAAGATTAACCAAGAGAAAAACTATGTAAATAAGTACGAAGGGTATCATAAGTGACTAGGTGCAAAGAATAAATTATGGAACCTTGTATAGGTCACAAATAGCAAATCAACCACAATACCAACCACAAACTCCACCAAATAAAGCCAACTATCGAAATAAACCTGCACAATGACAATAACCCAAGAAATTCAAGTATAAAAGATCTTGTCACTGGCTAAGGCTAATTTTTATCCTTTTTAAAAAAAAATCCATCCATCCACACACACACACACACCCCTATATTAGATTTAGTTCTCTCTCTCTCTCTCTCTCTGAGAGAGAGAGAGACTAAGTGACGAAGAAACAAATACTTTCCTATTGACCAAGGATCTTGAAATAAACATGAGAGATGTGATCAACTTGGTCAAAAACCTCGAATACAAGCTTTGGATTAGGAAAAAGGCGAGGAAAGGGAGGATTTGATGTCTAGACTAACATAAAAATGGCTAAATAGGGTTTTGAGTGCATATAGTGAAAATGACACTATGTGAAGATGAAGACACTACTTAAACCAAACCCTTATTCGACCTAGAGATGGCTCGTTCGAATGAGAGCTAAGCTTGCTCGCCTAAAAAAATATTCCTGGAATAAAAAATGGAAAAACAAAAACATAAAATAAAACAAAAACATGAGTGGAACTATTTATTGAATGAATTTAAATGTTGAAACCTCACACGTGTGGGAATGGAAAGGGTCTAAAAAAACCCCAAAAATAGTGACTCCCATTCTAACTCCACACAAACCCTATAAACAGCATAGTTGAACAATATATAACACGAGTCAACCATATTAAAAACGAGTCAACCATACTAAAAATATATACTTAGTTTCGGATTCACGTTGATAGCGACGTAAATCTAACCGTGTATATTAAGCAATCCAATAAGGTTAAAATGAGATCACGTACAAGATGAAAGTGTGAAAACCCATTTATCATCGACTTAGATTACCCTTAATTCGTGCCTTTTAAATTTTATTTGCAATTTCCTTTATTTTGAGAGTTTTCCCTTGCATAAATATTTTATGTTTATTTCTCCCAATTGCACAAATATTTAGTTTTAAGTCTTTTTCAATGATAGCTATCACCTTATTTAGGAAACTCTTACCAATATTTTTCTTATCAATTATTTAAAATTATCTCACAAGCAATGGTTCTTACAATTACACCTAAAAAATTAGCGAAGAAAATATGACCTTTTTGAGTGAAAACGCATGGCATGAAAGCTTTTGGGATTAAGATCGATGATACATCCTATTACAACTTCTATTGAAGTGTTTGCAACATAGTAAACACTACAACATAATTATAATAGGTTATTTTTATGAGGATTCCAAAGATAATGATTAAGTGATGTTTACAATAAGCTCACATTATCCTTCGAAATTCGAAAAACCTAGAAAAAAATAGCTACATGGAGTTATTCATGTATCCCCTATCACTGAATGCATAAACACCACAAAATCACAAAAAAAATTAGGGATTTATGAATTTTCAAAACGAACAAAATATTTTTGGTTTTATTAAAAAAAATAAAAACAAAAATCTTTTTGTATTTTTTAATACAATATTAAATAGAAAATAAAAATATGATACACTCTAAGGAGGATAACAAAAAATAAACGTGATGAACGGAATCCTAATCTAGAGATGATATAGACAACTCGCTCGAAAGGGTGAGATGGAGAAGAATCGTCACCCTCATTTAATACTCTAGACATCTTCTTCTTCCTATTCCTTATCTTTTTTGTACCTTGATCACTAAGAAGGGAAAAAGTCATTTTGGATTATCCCAATAGAAATTGGGACGTTCGAACCTTGTACTCAACATATTCTTGGAGTTTGTAAAAATCTATGTTCAAATGTGGAGGAACATACCCATTTTGCACAAGACAGTGGCAATAATCTGTAAGGTGTCCCTTTCTCTTACAATGATTGTAAACGTATAAATGTGGATGAACCACCTTCTTCAAATTAGGAGCGATTCTCGGAGGAGAGCAAGGAGTTTATTTACCCTCTGACAAATGTGATCTCATTCTTTGGCTTAGAGTCTTGGACACTAGCGTAGCCAGGACCCGCTATTATTTGAGGATTGAAATAGTGTAAGGATAATCTTCCCTAACTTCTCAGAGAACACTTAAAGGTCAAGTTTCACCTTCTTATACTATTAAAAGTCAGTATAGAGCTTCTGGTATTGTGCTTCTAACACATCATATGCACAAGACGACTCAAGGAGAGCTACCTTCAAGGTACCAACCATTTCATACAAGAGCTCAATCTCTTTGTCCCTCGCTTTCAACTTCTCGCTTCCCTATTTTTCACGCTAATCATTTGTACTTCAATCTTCCTTAAAGCACATAGTTCACTTTCATACAAAAGAAACTTCTTATCAATCATATCATTCAATTTCTCAATGCGTTGACTTAAATAAAAAACTTCATTGAACGTCACTAAAAGTCACTAAAGTTATCATGTAGTCTCACTGGCAAAACTCTTTTCCTCTACCATTTTGTCTCCATCAGTACCGAAGTCAATACCATCTTTATCAACCTCCTCTATATCAAGGGAGTTTTGAGGACCAGTCGTATCCTTGATGGAGGTGAACTCGGTGAAGTCGCATTTAACGAGAGACTCATTATCTGATTCGATGTCACTATCGCTAAAAGTGGACTTCATACCCTTCTTCTCATTACTTATTCTTTTTAGCCTAGTAATCCATTCTCGTGCCAAACGACCAAAACCTTGGCATTCAACGAACCTTTTAAAGTCATCATCCGATTTCTATTCTATTTGAGACTTACTGTCTCATCTACGAGAAGGATTATTTACCATGTTGGTCTTACTATTATCTCCTTCTTTTTTATTAGATGTAAACTTTTGACGATTGAATTTGAGAAATTTCTTGGATTGTCTAGTCAATAAGGAAACCTCTACCATATTCTAATCAGAATCGTCATCTAAGAATGAGGGAGAACTCTTATGTGTTTTCAACGCAATGCCATTCTCTTTCTTGTGCTATGAATGAATTTCTAATTTAATTATTTCTAACAAATTTCTCTAAAAATATGCTCCCCCATCTCTCTAAAACCCCTACCCACATCTGGCATAAACCTCCACCCAAACACCCTCCCCAGCCTTAGCACCACCACTTAATCCCAACTATGGTCACCCCGCCTCCCTCACCTCCCTTGTCCAGGATACCTCTGGCATTAGAATGTTGTATGGTATCTCTACCCCCACAACCACCACATAAGAATCCGTTTCATGAGGTGGTGAAATTCAGTCAACCACCAGTAAGTAAAGGTGAAGCCTCAAGCATTGAGAAAGAGCTCTCTACTCCTGATGTCATTCATGCAGTTCTTGGGCATGAAGATATTGAAGAGGGTCAAGTCTTAGACATAGTCCCTGGTAACTCCATTGACTACACTGATGTGCAGTGAATGGAAGAATTAAAAAATGAAAATAATATCTGTCTCAACTTCCTACTCAGTAAAGGATTCTCATGTGAGGAAATAAAAGGTTTGGGTAAAAAACAACAGGTCTCTAAAGGCAAAAATGCGGATGTCCATTGGGAGGGGTGGGGAGGCTCCACTCGATGTCCATTGGGAATTGTGTGATGCATGGTAGCATCAAGTTTCCCTTAAACTAAGATGAGACCCACAAGGAAATCTCCTTCCACCAAATGCAACTCAACCCCCACATAAATGTGATGGGACAACTGAGGTAACCCTAGCCACAAAGGATGTCAGGAATACTAATCCTACAACTCTTAGCAGTGCTACTACCAAATATTGGAGTATGGTTGTAGCCCCTAAACGTACACTGACCATAAAACTCTCATACCATAAACCAAAAATGGTAAATGGTAAACCCACGGTAAAACCAATTTCTGAGGTAGCAGCAGCTGGTAATGCTATGTGGAACAATAGTGCAATGGGATACTTCTTAGGCCGAAGATTACCATACTACCTTGATAACAACCTTGCCCATAGACTCTGGGACAAACATGGCCTCGTGCAAGTTATACCCCATGAAAATGGCTTATTTTTATTCAAATTCAAGAGTCTGGAGGAAAGAGATCTGGTTATCTCTAATGGGCCATGCATTTTGCTGGTAATCCCATCATATTGAAAAAATAGCAACTAAACTTTAAGACCAATAAAGACCTTACAAAGTCAGTTCTTACATGCATGAGATTCCACAATATACCTATTCAGTTCTGGTCAAAAGAGGGCTTAACTACATTAGTAGTGCCATAGGCAAACCCCTCTATGCGGACGCTGCCACAGAGAAGATGAACAATCTCAATTATGCCAGAATTTGTATTGAGATTTAAGCAAAAGAAAGATACCCTAAAACCATTTACCTACAGCATGATGATGGTGAAACAACTAAAATTTATGTGGAGTACCAAGGTATGCCTTTCTATTGCTCCCTCTTCCTTGTCTTTGGCCACAAAATCTCGAAATATACCCATATGACTAGGGTGTGGATGCTCAAAGAGACCAAAACCATAGAGGAAGACAAAGAACCTCAAAGCGATGAATGGATTCTGGTGGGACAAAAAATCTAGGCAGGGGAGAAGTTTGAGCTTAAGGGTCAGGATGAGATGAAATCCACTACCTCTCCTGATGAGCCAATACCCTTGATACCTCAATAAAAGTTTTAAATGGATAAAACTGCTACAACTAACAGTTTTGAAGCTGTCCATGGTCTATATGAGGAATGCGATGCTGACACAACACTTGCTCCTTCTGGAATTGCCTTAAATATTATTGATATTGATGGCAAGGGGGGAAAGCTTGACCCAACTTTATCTAAGAATCAGAAGAAGAAACTCAGAAAGAGGACTCAAGGTATGCCTAGTACCAATGATAATAACCCCTCAATCCCAATCAATCTCAATGCTTAATATTTCTACATGGAACATTAGGGGCCTTAACAATTCCCTAAAGCAACAAGAGGTGTGAAAACTTATTAGGGACCATAACCTTGACCTCATTTGTCTTATTGAAACTAAGGTTAGAAGAAAAAACTTGCCAAATGTTACTAATAACATCCTACCTCAGTGGGATACCATACAAAACTGCCCCAGCGATGGAGGAGTGGCTAGAATCATTGTTGGATGGAACCCTAATCTTTTTAGGGTTACCACCCTCTCTTCTAACAATCAAGCCATAACTTTCCACATTACATCTTTGAGCCTCGACAAATATTTATTTGCTACTTTTATCAATGCCCTAAATCTTCCTACTCAAAGAATAAAACTTTGGGCATACCTGGAGGAGGTATACCACACTGCCTACAATCATAATTGGATCCTTATAGGGGATTTCAATGTTGCCAAAGCTCGCAATGAGAAGAGAGGAATTCTGGATATTGAGGTTAATGCTGTTAATGATTTTAATCAATGCCTTTATAACATTCAAGTGGATGATATGATCACCAGGGGTCTCTGGTACACCTGGACTAAGAACCATATTGATGAAGCTCTTGTAAAAAATAATTGATAGAGTCCTCAATAATGAGGAATGGAGAACAAATTTCACTGAATCTCACGCGGAGGTTATTAGCCAGGGGCTATCTGATCATTGCCTTATCATAACCACCATCATGCCCCTACCTCTTAACTTTTCTAAACCTTTCAAGTTTTTTAATTATTGGCATAGGGACTTTAATACTACCATTAGTGAGACTTGGGAGACCTTTGTTCATGGAAGCCATGTTTAAGATTTCCATGAAACTCAAGATGGTCAAGCTTGCTCTTAAAGGCTTCAATCAAAAGTTCTATATCAATCTAAATCAGAGAACCACTGACGCTAAGATCCTTCTTACCAACATCCAAAACTAGCTCAATCATTGGGCAGGCAACCCTACTTTACTAGCGGAGGAAAGGCATGCTAGAGCTGATTACATTAAGTTTAGTATTGCTGAAGAGGCTTTTCTCAAGCAAAAAGCTAGAACTGGATGGCTAAAAGAGGGTGATATGAACTCCAATTTCTTCTACTCCAGAATCAGAGGTAATAGAAATAGGAATAAGATCTTGTGTATTCAAAACCAACTTGGGCAAAAGGTTGAGGGGCATGCTCAGGTTGCTGATGAGGCAATTTGTTTCTCCACTAACCTTCTGGGTCAGTCCAACTCTGGTCCTTACCCTCATATCCTTAACTATGACATCTCTAAAAAACTATTTCCTGAGCAGGAAAACGGCCTCCTTACCCCTATTTCAAATAAGGAGATTAAGAATGCTTTCTTTAGTCTTGGAAATGATAAGGCTCCTAGCCCAGATGGGTTTAATACTGAATTCTTCACTCGAAATTGGAGCTTGGTGGAAGGTCATGTCACTCGTGTTGTTGCTTCTTTATTCCAAACAAACTCCTTGCTCAAACAGTGGAATTTCACCAACCTTGTGCTCATTCCAAAAAATAATTCCCCAGTTTCCACGAAAGACTTTCGTTCCATTGATTGCTATAATACTATTTACAAATGTATCTCAAAAATCCTTGTCAATAGGATGAAGCCTTTTATCCCTTTTCTGGTTAATAAAAGGTAATCTGCCTTTGTTCAGGGTAGATCCATTGGGGATAATATTCTTATAATGCAAGAGCTGATGCATAACTATCATACAAATCATGGGCCTCCGAGATGTGCTCTTAAGATTGAAATTATCCAAGCCTATGATAGTTTAAATTGGGAGTTCCTCTTTTATGTTCTAAGCCACGTGGGCTTCCCTCCCACCTTTACACTCTGGATTAAAGAGTGTGTGACTACTGCGAAGTTATCTATTTTAATTAATGGAGCCACACATGGTTTCTTCCATGCAAAGGGAGGCTTGCACCAGGGAGACCCCGTCTCCCCTTTCTTGTTCCTTTTTTTTTATTATGGAAGCCTTTTCTGGATTTCTTGACCTCCACACTAGATCTCCTCACTTCACTTACCACCCCAAATGTAAGGAGTTGAATATAAACTACCTTGGTTTTGCTGGTGATTTGTTCATCTTAACAGGTTTTGATACCAACTCACTATCGATCATCAATACTGCTATTCAAGAATTCAGTGCTATGTCTGGGCTTCACCCAAACCCTTTGAAATGCTCCTTTCTAGCTGTTGGGATCTCCAATAATGAAAAAATTGCTATCTTAAACCTTCTTGGTTTCCAAATGGATAATTTTCCAATCAAGTATCTTGGTGTTCCCCTTATCTCAATAAAGCTTAAGCATGGGGACTGCCTTCCTCTTATTGATAAAATCACTTATAGAATCATGAGTTGGACAAATAGATTCTTGAGCTATGCTGGAAGACTTAACCTGGTTATTTTTGTCCTCTTTAGCATACTGATAGTCCAATATCTTCATCCTCCCCAAAAGAACAATTATGGAGATTGAAACCAAACTTTGAAGATTCCTCTGGTCTGGTCCTGATATGAGGAAAACTGGGTCTAAGGTAAAGTGGAGTGATGTCTGCATGCCAAAAATTGAACAGGGTCTTGGTGTAAAGAACTTAAATGATTAGAACATTGCTGATATGTTCAAACACTTATGGAGCCTATGCAGTAAGAAGGACATTTTGTGGGTTAAATGGTGCAACACCTACAAGCTGAAGGGAAGAAGTATGTGGCATATTCAAACACCAGCTGATGCGTTTTGGACTTAAAATAAACTTATGAACTGAGAGACAAATTCAGACCTTTCATCAAATTTTTCAGAGGTAATGGACACAGTACCTTCATATGGCATGACCATTGGCACCCTCTGGGGCCTCTGTGGAAGAAATATGGGTAGAGAACCATATATGGTGATGCGAGAAACCATAAATCCAAAGTGGATGATTTCATTAGTAATGGTGTGTGAGCCTGGCTATCTACAGTTACTTGGGAACTAAATGAAATAAAATATGTAGCTTTACCTCCCATCTCTAATAGGGAGGATAGTATCTTATGGGTTCCTATGGCTAATGGATGCTTCACCATCAACTCTGCGTGGGAGTCCATTAAGTAGCATCACAACCATCCTAAATGGTCCCATTTGGTTTGGAAGAGTAGTAATATCCCTAATTATGCTTTTATTTTATGGCTGGTCTGTAAGGATGCTATCATTACAAAAGATAAAACTCTTAAATGGGGCATTTCTCAGGACAATATGTGTGTGCTTTGTGCAAATGAAATTGAGAATAAGGATCACCTATTCTTCAAATACAGTTTCTCAACGGGGATATGGGAGGAGATAAAGTATAATAACTTGTACTCTAGTGATGCTACAAATTGGGATGATATCATTTTTGATACTGGAACTCATTTTAAAGGGAAAACTTTCATTGATAAGCTTAGATGCTCTTCCTTTGCTGCTGCTATATACTGTATATGGATGGAGAGGAACAACCAAATTTTTAAGAACACCAGGTCCAACCATGCTGGAATCATGAATGAGATTACTTTCTTTGTCAAATACAATCCTTACAACTGGAAGAAGTCTAAAAGGAATTTCAACAATTGGCTTTGTTGCATGAACTGGGGGCTTGATGAGAACCTCCTTCTTTTCTGATGATTTTATCTTGTATGGTTATGTTTGGACTTTCTTGGTCTAGGGTTATTTTTTAACTGTGAATTTGACCCCAGGAGGGGTATGACCCTCCTTTTCCTCTTGTATATTCCTTGTTTTTTGTTTAATGCATTTTTACTTACCAAAAGAAAAACATTTAAGGTTCATACGTAAGGAAGGAACCTAAGTGGTAGTGACGTAAATATTTTCCTAATGACCCTCGAGTCCGCGTTATTCTCACCCAAATAAAAGTGAGAGATCAAAATATCAGAGAGTTTTACATAAAACTCATCAAAGGTCTCATTCTCTTGCATCTTCAACAACTCAAACCAGATGGCAAGATATTATATCTTCGAGACCCGAATAATATCGATACCCTTATGGTTGAGCTAAAAAATACCCACGCCTACATACTACACATAGATATCCGACGAAACTCTTCTTAGGTGACACCATATAAAATGACATTAAGCCCCCTATAGTTGTAGTTAGGTACCATATGTTCATTCTCAGACCATGACTCCTTAGGTTTAGGGACATTAATATTTCTTAATAACGTTATTGGACATCTCCATCCCTTCAATTTGGTTAACCATACCCTCGTATCTTGGGACTTAAGAAAAAAATGGCATGTGCACCTTCTGATACGTGTAGTAACTACCATTAAATAAAGGAGGAAGTATCAACTGGCCCTTAATAAACATACCCCCCCCCCCCCCCCAAGAATCATATTTGAAAAGCAGGTATTTGCCTAAGGGTCTAGATTTAATTAATTAATTTTATAATTAATCAACGCTTAAAGAAAATTAAAACCCTTTTTACATTTGAACCAAATTTTAATTTTACCTAGTATAATTATATAGTACAAATTGCATGCAGTTGGTGATTAACATTGAAAGCAAATAAAACCAATCACAAAGAGCACATAAGGATTTTAGAGAGAAAACCATCGTGGGAAAAATCATTATCACACCCAATCCATAATAAGTCCACTAGTACCGAAATATGATTACATAACTCAACAATGAATCAAACACGACTTACATATACGACAACGGTTATTGCCATGGTGTCGCTCCATTGCGTTCTTCTCCTTTGCCTCTGCCTGTAGTGTTGATAGTTTCTCCTATCTAGGAAAATAGTTTTACAACATATGGTGCCTCGATATCCACTGATCTTGGTTGAAAACGATCCACCCACACATAATCCAACATTCCATCCTCTTCAATGTAGATGATCTCAATGGTTCATAAACTTTGAGTCTACTTTAGTTGCATGGAATTGACATGCTCTCACAAAGAGAAGGACTATATCAAAACCAAATAAGGATTTGGAAAATAAGGACATCGTCAATTAGATTTTCTTTCTAAAGGTGTTTAAATAGTTTTAAAGTGAAAAATATCTAATTAAACACACTTTACAGACAAATGTCCTCTTTTGAACCATAGAGCCCTTGTTCGAATGAGATCTTTCGATCAAGAGGTTCTCGATCGATAAAGATATTTGGTCGATGGCCTTTTTTAGAAGTCAATGTGACCTCGTTCGAAACATACTACAATAAAGGGATCCTCATTTGAAGTTTCTTTCGATTGAGGTCCACTGTCTCAAAAAATAAGTTCTCATTCATATACCTCTTTGATTGAGGGTGACCTCATTCGAACGAGGTCACCCAAAGTTGATCCTTGACATAATTTTAGTAAAAAATATTTTTAAAACCTTTTCCAAATTTTTTTTCCTCAAAGTCCGATCATGTCACTTCCTAGCAATAAAATAAACTGCAAGGAATTACAAAACTTTTGAAAACCATTACCTTTACCAAATCTACGATATGCAATGAAATTGTCTGATTTGGTTCAATAATCTAAGTCATGATGGTTTGCCTCTTTATCTTCATATGATGTAGCATTAGAACTCAATAAACTCGATACAAAGATATTATTACATAAGGATTTGTTTCGAAATTAAGCCAACACAAACTAAAAAGCTAAGGGAGTATTTCTCAGCCATGAAAATTCTCTCTCTACAATGCTCTCCCTTCTCTCTAAACCCCACCTAACAAAAAACCAACACAGCTACCAACCAAACACCACCCACAACCCTATCTACCCCTGCTAATCACCCCATGGCCACACCGCAACCTCCTCCCCCCCCCCCCCCCACCAGTTGAGGCTGCCAACTAACCCTACGACCATAAAGGTTAGTAAACTACCCATCTCCTATGGAACTCGGGCTGCTAGTTACAAGCCAGTTAGTGTTGTGAAACTCTCTTACAATGTTACTCCTACAGTCCATAATAGTGAGGCTACCGAGGAAGGTCAGATACCTGAAACCAACGTTATTATGGGTTTACCATCCATGCAACCCAAGGAGAATGAGGAACATGGAAGCTCCATAAATGTTACTGATGTGGCAAAAATGAAGGAGTTAAGTGAAGAGAAAAATTGTTATCTCAGTTTTCTACTTAGCAAAGGCTTCACGCCTAAGGACATTAAAGGTAATGATGAAAACCAACCTTCCAATGGTGGAGCTATTTCAAATGAAAGAACTGACAACCCAAACCACCAGTTGGTTTTGGCTATAGAAAACCACTCGAGAGTTGTTGGGGAATGTGCGATACAAGGTAACCGTTCTGACTCCCTAGTTTCTGGCGGAACAACACAGGAACCCTATCACCCTAATACCATTAATCAAATCGCACATAAGTGCGATGGGACAGCTGGCGTATCTAGTACTGCTGAGTTAGACAGTCGTACAGATCCTAAACCACAGATTAGTGGTACTTTCAAGTCTTGGAGTAAGGTGGTATCCCCCAAACGTACACCTACCCTCAATCTATCTTACCACAAACCAGAAATGGTAAATGGTATTCCTTTGGTTAAACCACCTATTTAGGTGGCAGAAGCTTGAAAAGCAATGTGGTGAAATAGTGCGGTAGGATAATTCCTTGGTAGAAGGTTGCCATACTCTTTGATCAACAACCTTGCCCCCAAACTATGGGACAAACATGGTCTCTTGCAGGTAATCCCCCATAAAAATGGTTTCTTTCTATTCAAATTTAAGGAGGTTAGGGCTAATATCATCACAAATGGCCCATGGCACTTTGCTGGAAACCTCATCATACTCAAATAATGGCAACCCAACTTTAAGTCTAAAAAAGACCTCACTAAGTCTGTTCCTATATGAGTTCGCTTCCACAACGTACCCATCCAATACTGGAAAGAAGACGGTCTAAGCTATATTTCCAGCACTATAGGTAAATTGCTATACGCTGATGCAGCCACATGAAAGAGGAATGCTCTCAGCTATGCTAGAATCTGTATTAAAGTTGAAGCCAATGGTAGATACCCCAAAACCATCAACGTGCAACACGATGATGGTGAAACTACTGAGATCATTTTGGAATACCAAGGTATGCCATACTCATGCTCCAACTGTCTTGTCTTTGGCCACAAGATATCAAAATGTCCTCATGTGTCGAGAGTTTGGGTACAAAAATAGGTTCCACCAAAGGTTGCTAAAACAGATGTTACTCAAAACTCTGAATGGGAAATAGTGGGTCGTAAAAGATAGGAAAAAAACCCTAAACCTGCAAATGCTAAAACTCCTCCTACTAATTCTACAGCTTTAGAACCACCGATCCAAACACAAGAGATTCCCCTTACCATAACCAATAGGTTTGATACTCTATAGGGCTGTGAAGAGGTATGTATAGTTGAACCAATACCAATCCACACTGACACTTCTTTTACAACCGTAGCTGAAATGGCACAAATACAAAGCAATACAATATCACCTACAGCAGCTAATAGGCTTGACGACCTACATGAGTTAGAGGAAGCATGTGACACTGAAGCTACCCCAACTCCTTCTGGATTAGTTTTAAAAATAAAAAACATTTATGGTAAAGGCGGCAAAGTTGATCCAAATTTATCCAAGAAATAGAAGAAGAATCTTCTAAAGAGGATGCAGGGTATAGCTAATACCAGTGTCAACACTCCACCAATCCAAATCAATATCAATGATTGATCTAGCTACATGGAATATCAGGGGTTTAAACTCCCCCACAAAATAACAAGAAATTAGGAAACTCATCAAAGATTGCAACCTCTCCCTCATTTGCCTTGTTGAGACCAAAATCAGAAGGAGCAACTTACTTAATGCTACTAAGATCAGCTTACCTCAATGGGATACTATAAATAACTTCCCATCTGACGGTGGAGTTGCCAGAATTATAGTGGGATGGAATCCAAACCATTTTAAAGTACAAGCCATTTCTACTACCAGCCAAGCCATAACCTGCTTCATTACCTCCTTAAGCCTTCAATGAACCTTCTTTGCTACCTTTGTCTATGCCTTAAACCTACCTGCTCAAAGAACCCCCCCTCTGGACTTACCTTGAAACCAACTACCTTTCTATCCAAAACCAAAACGGGATTCTTATGGGTGACTTTAATGTGGTCAGGGATAAAGATGAAAAGAACGGCCTTCATGATATTGATGCCAATCCTATGAAAGACTTTAATCAGTGGATCTACAATATTCAAGTGGATGATATGACCACCAGAGGCCTTTGGTTCACCTGGACGTGAAGTCATAATGAAGAGAACATCATTCAAACTAAAGTTGATAAGGTCCTCATAAATGATGGATGGAGATCCATTTTCACTGACTCCCAAGCTGAGGTTATAAACCAAGGGCTATCTGATCATTGCCCTATAATTACCACCATCATACCTCAACCTCCAAATGTTACCATGCCTTTCAAATTCTTCAACTACTAGATGTTGCATAATAATTTTAACACTGTTTTGGAGGAAGCGTGGGGGAAAAATGTTGATGGCAGCCCAATGTGTCAAGTTTCCACGAAACTCAAGATGGTCAAGCACGCTTTAAGAGGCTTCAACTAGAATTTCTACAGCAATATCACCAAGAAAACTAGTGATGTTAAGGCCTTACTGGTGCACCTCCAGAATCAGCTCCATAGTGGGGGCAGTAACAGTAGGATTCAAAATGACGAAAAGAATGCTAGAGCTTATGCAGAATTTTGTATGGTAGAAGAAGCCTTCCTGAAACAAAAATTAAGAACCAAATGGCTGCAAGAGGGCGATATTAACACTAGATTCTTCCATGCTAGAGTTGGAGGCAAGATCTGTAGGAACAAAATTCTAAGTATCAAGAAAAATTGAGGGTCATATGCAAGTGGCAAATGAAGCTGTTCTAAACTTCACAAACCTCTTGGGGCAGAATAACACAGCCACCCATCCTCACATCCTTAACTATGCTATTTCAAAAAAGCTCTCTTTGGAGAAGGCTAACTATATCATCTCTCCATTAACAAATGAGGAAATACAGGAGGCTTTCTTTAATCTTGGGAAGGACAAGGCGTCTAGTCCTGATGGATTCAACACTGAATTCTTCACCCAAAATTAGAATATTGTTGGAAATGAGGTAACTAAGACCGTGGCCTCCTTTTTCCAAAATAACACCTTACTCAAACAATGGAATTGTACCAACCTTGTGTGAATCGCAAAAACCAATGCTCCATCCACCATGCATGATTTCAGACCAATAGTTTGCTGCAATACAATCTACAAATGCATCTCTAAAGTGATTGTGAATAGGATCCAACCTTACATCCCCCACCTTATAGATGACAGACAATCCTCCTTTGTGCATGGAAGATTCATCCGGGATAATATCCTCATCATGCAAGAGCTGATGCGAAATTATCATATGAACAATGGTCCACCTAGATGTGCTCTAAAGGTTGACATTCTTAAAGCCTATGACTCAGTGAATTAGGCTTTCTTATTTCATGTTCTCTATCACATGGGCTTCCCTCCTACTTTCATTGGATGGATCAAAGAGTGCGTTACTACTCCAAAGTTCTCCATACTCTTAAATGGATCCACACATGGCTTCTTTAAAGCTAAAAGAGGGTTGCGGTAAGGCGATCCCCCATCCCCCTTTCTGTTCATATTCATTATGGAGGCATTCGCTGGCCTTCTTGATCTTCACACAAGATCTCCACAATTTACCTTCCACCCCAAATGAAAAGAGCTTAAAATTATTCACCTTTGTTTTGCTGATGATTTGTTTATCTTAGCACGTGCTGATGTGAACTCTCTTGCCATCATTAATGTTGCAATCTAGGAGTTTAGTGCCATGTCTGGTCTCCACCCCAACCCTGCTAAGTGTTCCTTTTTTGCTGCTGGGATTCCCGACACTGATAAAGCCACGCTCTCCAACTTGTTGGGTTTCCAATGTGGCCAATTACCCATCAAATACCTTGGGGTTCCACTCATCTCCACCAAGCTGAAGCATGTTGACTGTCTCCCTCTTATTGAGAAAATAACCAATAGAATCAAGCATTAGACGAATAGATTTTTAAGCTATGCCGGTAGACTAAACCTTATCATTTATGTTCTTTTCTCATGCAAATCTATTGGGCCAACATCTTTATTTTACCCAAAAGAACTACTAAAGACATTGACACCAGGTTAAGAAGATCCCTTTGAACTGGTCCGGACATGAAGCAAACTGGAGCAAAACTTAAGTGGAGTGATGTCCGTTGCCCAAAAATTGAAGGTGGCCTTGGTATAAAGGATACTCATGTGTGGAATAAAGCCATTATGTTCAAGCACCTATGGAATCTACACACCAAGAAAGATATGTTATGGGTCAAATGGTGCAACATCTACAAATTGAAAGGTAGAAGCCTATGGTATATACAAGCACCAACCGATGTGTCCTGTACATGAAACAAACTCATGAAACTGAGAAGTAAATTTCTGTTATGTCTACTATTTATAAATAACAATTGTACAGAATTATGAATTTAATATAATTACAGAATTAAAACAGAATTACATAAATGAAACACTTACTTGAATTTGCAGAAATAATAAAAGAATTAAAGATAAATCCGAGCCCTGTTATGAACAGTTTCCTTAAGACAATTTATTCCCTCCAATGTGCTCCAAGGTTGATGAATATTGTCTCCCAAGATAGAACGGATTTCCCCAATTAATTATGTAGCACAACAATAATTAATTTCAACTAACTCAAATTTTGTGGCCTTTACTCAACAACACTACAACATATGTTATGCAGGAGAAAGAAATTTCGGAACAGATATGACAGGAATTTTCTGGGAGAAAAATGACAGCAATTCTGGAGGAGAGAAAAATTTCATTATTTAAAAACGGAGGGAGGCATCTGTATTTATAGCAAAGTAATTGACGGTTGGCACAACTGTCAAAAACAGTTAAACGAATTAACTGTTGGCAATAACTGCCAACAGTTTATTAATTAATTAATTAATTTTGTAATTAATTAATAATTAAAGCCCAGAAAGTTAAATAAATTCGGCCCAAAAATGTAGGAGATTTTCCCAAGCCCAAGCCCGAGCCGAGCCGAGCCGAGCCGAGCCGGCCGGCCGGCCGGACGGACGCGCGCGCGCGCGCCCGAAGTGTGGACTTTTGACCGAAAGTCAACCCGTGCATAGCTTAGGTCATCTCCCCTTCAAAGAGTTGGGATACCCCCAAGGCATCCAAGCCTTAGTCCATACTCGGGGTGTTATTAACTCATCAAAATTCCACTACTCTTCCAATGTGGGACAAGAGTAAAAACACACCCAATTCATTAACTTTCATTGCTTTGTGAGTCACTTTGGGGACATAATTATCATTCATAACTTATTGAAATTGGACATATGAATATACTACGTTAATCTCCTTGCGGAGGTGAACGCGTTCGTATATGGTCCCACAATTTCCGTAGTGTGGGTCCCACCTAAATTTGAGCTCAAAGTTGCTCAAAAATCTATCCAGAAAAATCTAGACAGCTTTATTATACCCATTCAATTCCAATTTTCCAACAATTTCATCCTTTAATCAAATCTGTTATTGGCAATGGTCTTAACACTTTTTTCTCGCATGACCATTGGCACCCAAGGGGCCCGCTTTGGTCGCGATATGGTGATCGTACCATATATGATGCAGCTAGTAACCACAAGGACAAAGTTGCAAACTACATTGAGAATGGAAATTGGGCTTGGCCGGCTACGGTAACGTGGGAGCTTAATGAGATAAAAAATGTCACCTTCCTAAGCATCGACGCCAATAAGGAGGATATGGCTAAGTGGAGTCCTATGGCTAATGGCTTGTTTACTATCAATTCTACGTGGAATTCCAGCAGATATCATCCACTTGCCCCTGAGTGGACCTCTATTGTTTGGAATAGAAGTAACATTCCTAAATGCGCGTTCATCCTATGGATTGTTTGTAAAGATGCTATCAATACAAAGGACAAAACTCTTAAATGGGGGCTATCTAATAACAACATGTGTGTTTTTGTGATAATTCCATTGAGAACCGAGACCATGTTTTCTTCAACTGCAGCTTCTCCAACGCAATCTGGGAGGACATCAAGTACAATAATTCACACAACAAAACAACTACCGCCTGGGAGGATGTAATTCAGGATTCTTCCACCAACTTCAAGGGGAAGAGCATCAATGCGAAAATTGAAAAAGCTTCCTTTGCTGCGGCACCTATTGCATTTGGATGGAAAGGAACAATAGGATTTTCAAGAACACGAGGTCCAATCATGTTGATATCATGGATGAGATTTCCTTCTTTGTCAAGTGCAAGTCTTCTAAATGGCCCAAATCTAGAAGAAACTTTAATAATTGGCTCATTTGTATGAACTGGGGACTTGATGAGTCTCTTTTGCTTACTAGCTAATTGTCTTGCCCCCTGATCTCTTTGTTTTGGGCAGTAGGTCCTGCTTGTTTTTGCTATCCTTGGATTAATTTCATCTACGAAATTGGATCCTAAGGGAGTATGCCCCCTTTTCTGTCTTGTATATTCTTTCGTTTTATAGCATTCTTATTTACCCAAAAAAAAGCCAATGGAGTGTAAAAAATGTCCTTACAATTAAAATCAACTTAAAAACTTTTGATCAGTCCAAAAAATTATACTATATTTCCACAAAATGTTTACAACTTTGGAAATTTCAAATAAACCCCTAAAATTATTTTCATTGAAGGTTTACCTGTACAAAATGTCTACCAATATCCCATGCAGTTCAACTGGCAAATTTATCCCCCGTATCCTATTATAACACGAATATATAATGGGATATGCAATATCTAGAGTGGTCTTAATAAAACACATCTCTCGCCAAGATAAGCCGAGTGGGTTTGATGAATAGGAGTAAGTGAATCCATTTACATAGAAAACTACTAGATATTTCCTCACAAGGTGATCAATTATTTGATGATCCACATGAATAAAGTGTCGTCACAAGACTTTCTTGTAAAGACGGAGGCCTACTATAAATCCTTTTTTTTTGTTATAGTTAGAGATTTTAGGTTATTTATGCATGGAACATGGACATATAATGGATAATTGTCTTTTCTAGCACCGGGAAGCAAAAATGCCCAAACCACCTCCAATAAATTATGGATACAAATGTGTTTGTGCGTAGAAGCCTCGTCATCCATGTCCAGTAGGTCTAGTGGATGTCTACACTGATAACAACTATGGGACACTAACAAAGGCAATTACAAAGTGGTTATAGGCAATATTTTGTGGGTGTGGGACTTAATACAATTTAAAAAATACATGGGAAGAGAGCACAACAAAACTTTAGAAATGAAACTAAACCCAAAAAAACTATGCTGATCAAAACTTAAAATTGTCACCATCTTACATCTACAACCAAAAACTAAAGACTTAAAAGAGAGTACGATTTTGGGGGAGGGAAAATAATTTTTTTTTTTGTTTTTAAATCTATACCTAGAGGGTAGGGAACTTGTGCATGTCATACTTATCATGATGATGATGGACTCTAATGTGATTTAATATATGGGAGTTTTATGGTGGGTTGCTTGTTTGAGATTTCCCGCTTTGTATACTAACTGGAAAATATAAATTAATTCAGATGTTATAATCAACTTGATTTTAGAGTGTCGAACTTGATTTTCCAAATTAAAAGTTTGTTTGAAATGATTTTGTTTAGTGGGTTCTGAGCTGCTTTAATAAGATAGGGAGAAGAAGAGATTAAAGGTACACTAGTCCAGAGAAAATGACGAGTAAAAGTCTAATTATCAATTAGAGACCCTTTTAAAAGTTAGAAGTTTGTCTGGGGGTAACTATAATAATTGAATTTGTACCGTGTCCAAATACGAATAAGGGGTAAGAAAAAAAATCATATATATACACTTTTTGATTGAATTTTTTTATACAAAAATTTGAGGTGATCTCGTGACTATGACGGTCATATCCAAGAAGTTTCATCAAAAAAATCATCTTTTTACTATTTAAAAAAAATGATATGTACCGGCATGTAGATAAGAAGTCTCTCTCTCTCTCTCTCTCTCTCTCTCTCTCTCTATCTATCTATCTACCTATCTATCTATTTACCTATATATATATATATATATATATATATATATATATATATATATATATATATATATATATATATATATATATATATATATATATATATATGAGAATTCTCAGCTACATCATGCTCGATACATCATTCATACATTGCACCTAGTTGTAGGACCTAAAAAACTTTTTTTTCAAATTTTTTTTATTTTTCTCTTGAAATTAACCTTCCAATAAATCTATATTCAAAAAATTAAGTCAAAATACATTCTGTAGCTATTTTTAAAAAATTCACAAAAAACTGCTCAAAATGTCATATTTATAAGCATTTGCGCCGGCAGTTTTTGTGAATTTTTTAAAAATAGCTACAAAATATATTTTGACCTAATTTTTTGCATATGAGTTGATTTATTTTCAAGAGAAAAATAAAAAATTTGAAAAAAAGGTTTCTTAGGACCTAGAACTAGGTGTGATATATACATTATGATGTAGGTGAGCCTCTCTCTCTCTCTCTCTCTCTCTCTCTATATATATATATATATATATATATATATATATATATATATATATATATATATATATATATACACACACGCTTAGATAAGTAGACATGACATTGAGTTTTAGCTCTAAAATAAATAGATATGGTTATATGAAAGTTGATCTGAACCCTTAAACAACAAGAATAGCACTGTAGTAATATAGCCCATATTAGGGCCGACTTTCGGTCGATTTGGTCGATAAATAAAACATACCACTACCAAAAAAAATTTAATATACTAAAATCGAAATTGCCATTTGTAACCTAACGTAAACCAAAACCGAACCATACGTACTGCGGTAAAATCGATTTTAGTATGACCAAAATAATTGAAAGCCATGACTAAAATAATTGAAAGACAAAATTTGAAAATTAACTTTAGCCCAAGTATCGAAAACTTTCAAAAAAAAGAATTTTAAAAAATATATATATTATGCTACATTATTTTCTATTTAGTCAAGTTTTTTACCAAAATAATGATGTTTACCAAAAGCTAGAAATAACGTAATTTTCCCAAAAAAATGAATGAAAAAAATTAGGATTAACATCATTTTATTAGTCAAGTTATTTTTAACTAAAATGACAATGCACACCAAACTTTAAACTCAAAAGTCTATCAACTATTTAAAGCTTAATTAACTTAAGTTTAAAGAGGGCAAACAAGGTTGTTTATAAGAAGGGGTTGGAAGAAGATTTCGACATCCAACCGATGTGAGACTTCACCGAAGCAATAGAAAGATCATTTTTTTTGTTTTATCATTTGGTCTTTGGCTAAAATGGATTAACAGACGATTTTTTTTTAATAGTAAAAAAAAATTAATTTTGAGTTGAATTTTTTTTATGGATTCTTAACATTCCAGAGCACCCCTAAAAAATTAGCTCAAAATGAATTGTTTTGCTATTTGAAAAAAAGGGGTAAAAAAAACTATGAGTTTATAACCTCTTATAACTTGACAATTTTTTTTATCTAATTCAACCTAAACATTATTTTCAGGTTTTTTCACCCAATTAATAATAGAAATCAACAACCATAATACAAAAAGATTTGGCATCTCTAGCATATTAATCAGCATTTTGGACGATAGTTTCGATATTTAATTTTGGCACGATAATTTTGATAAATCGGTTTTTTAGATGTGTAAACCAAAACTAACCATAAAAAATTTAGTGATTTTGGTTTCGATAGTTTTGATAGTTTCGATTTTCGATAAGTAAAAAAAGTAAACCATTACCATTTTTATTCGGTAGAAAACAGTACATTGCGAGTTTTTACCCTACCACGAACAACCCTAGCCTATATGTTTGAACCATTACATAAGTTGTTACTCAACAATGTCTAAATGGGGATGTAAGTGTAATTATCAAACTACAAAGGGCCTATATGTATTTATGATTTAGCAGGGAGGAGGAGGTAGACTTAATTTACCTTAATACAACTATTCTCATTAAGTCGAGGAATATCAATCTGCTTTACTCGTTAAATTATTGTCTAACTCAGATCAACAATTTATTTCAAGCAAAAGCATGTAAACACCAAGCTATAATCTAATTATGTGAATTGGAATGCAGTAGATCAGTTCTGATGTTGAATTTACATGCAAGTCTCCTCTCCAATCTGACATACCCTTGCAGAGGAACTTCACTAGAAGAAGCACAAGTAACATGGAAGTGTTGAGTTTCATTATACTACATACCTTGCCAAAGAACAAGTAAACCTCATTATTAACCCACCTTGAGAGCAGTTATCCAACCATGCTCTATCGCGGTGCTTTCACAGTATCATATTCCTTCACACTCTTCCCTCTTTCTCCATAAATATCTAACACCACAAAATTATCAGAATTCCATGTTTCAATATTTAAGAAGATCCTAAAGTGTACACATTGAAAGCTTCAATTCTCCATGATTATCGCAAGCACTAAGCAATGTACCCCATAAGGCAGCATTTGGCTTTAGGGGCATGGGCATGGGCATGGTTTTAGTCAGGTTATAATCCTGCTTCACCAATCACTATGCCCAAATAAAGTATAAATACATAAAAAAATAAAAAAATAAGTAAAAAGAAAAATATTGGCTGGGCTTTCATGGGCTTGCTGCCTGAAATTTGTCAAGGGAATCAACAATTTGTAACTATCCTATCCAATCATGCTCTGTCCTGGGGCTTTCTTAATACTATTTTCTGTCATCAACAGTCTAACCTTGGCAACGTCATCCCACTTACCTCTTTCGGCATAAATATTCGATAACAACACATAATTACCAGAATTCTTGGGTTCAAGATTAATTAGCTCTTTAACTGCACACTCTGCAAGCTCCATATCAGCATGAGTATGGCAAGCACTAAGCAATGCGCCCCATAATGCAGCATTTGGCTTCATGGGCATGGAATGTATTAAGCCGTGGGCATCTTTCAGACATCCACTACGCCCAAGAAGATCAACCATGCATCCGTAATGCTCTAATTTCGGATTCATATGATATTTTGAAATCATTGAAGCGAATAAATCCCGGCCTCTTTGCACCAGTCCAGCGTGTGCACAGCAAGCTAAAGCCCCGATTAAGGTTGTATCATTAGGGATGACACCTTTGTTTGTCATCTCCTCAAACAAGCGGACACCAAGTTCGCCCTCTCCGTTGAAAGCCAAGCCCGAGATGAGGGCATTATAAGAGACGACATTTTTGAGGGGCATTTCCTGGAAAACGATAAAAGCCGTTTCCAAATTCCCTCGTTTGCAGTAAAAATGAACAAGTGAATTGCCTACAGAGACAAAATCTCGAAGAAGGCCGGTTGAGTTAGCATGAGTATGAATCCATTCCCCAATATCATCTTGTCCAAGACGAGCACAGAGTGGCAGCATAGTGACGACAGTAGCCTCATCAGGTTTGAAACCAGAGTCCCTCATTTCACAGAAAAGCTGCAAAGCTTCAGTATGACGCCCACTCTGTGCTAAGCAAGAGATGATGGAATTCCAAGAAACAATGCTCCTATCTTTCATTTGCCTAAAGAGAGTAAAACCCCTTTGAACATCTCCAATCTTGCAAAACCCACGAATCATCAAATTCCAGAGAATGACATCCCTGTGAAGCAGCATTTCATCGAACACCTTTGTGGCCTCCTCCATTCTGTTACAAGCCGTGTATAGCTCAACGATTCCAGTCCTAATGGGATTGTAGCTTTGGAATCCAAGAGCAAGAAGCTGGGCATGAACTCCCTGCCCCAATTTGAGGTGAGAGAGATTGGTACAGGACTTGAGCAAAGGCGCAAGAGTGTATTGGTCGGCCCAAATTCCACGGTTTTTCATCATGGAAAACAAATGAAGAGATTCTTCAAAGGGTCCGCATAAGGAATAGGCCTTGATCATGGAATTAAAGAGGAGGATGTTGGGGTTGGGATTCTGACCAAACACCACATGGGCGTACCTCATTTTGTCAAGGCTGCCACAAACAGACACAAACTGAGCAACGATTTCGTTCGATTCATGGAGATGGTGCCGGATCATGTGGCCGTGGATTTCGGGGATTCGGATTCGGGTTTTGCTTTTGCTTTTGCGCCCCTGGTCCTGGAGCTGCCTCAGGATCCTCCGCTCTACCTCTCTCCTCATTTCTCACACTAACTCAACTTTTCCTTTCTTTCCCTTTAATTCAACTTAAATCTTACTGCGCGCAAAATTTATCAATACTACTTCCGTACGCCTCGTTCAAAATATATATGGTTGAAAACAAAAATATTACCATTTTCAATGGTTATAACTCACTATCGTTCGTGGGTAACATTTGTAAAATAATCTTGTACCTCTTTTTCCTTTTCGACTTACAACGCCTCGTTCTAACGCAACATATATCATAACATTACTTTTCTAGCAAAAGGTGTCAATATTTTTCTCCAATAAAAATCCAAAGTATAAGATCATTAATTTTTCATCCAATTTCTCAACCACCAAACAAACGGCGACAACAAATGTGTATAAATTGAACCACCATTAATGGCTAGAATTGACACACCAAGAATCGTCAGAATCAAACCATGATTTACACCAAAACACCTAATCATGGTTTACTCTAAACCAGTTATCAGCAGAGAGGTCACCAACTCACCATAATATATTGAGAAGTCGTCAAATTAGTAGGCTATGGATGAAGAATCTTGTATATACGTATATGACATAAATTGTAAATGTAAATAAATGAATTTGGGAAAATGAGAGATCAGGCGAGTAGTGGGAATACAAAGGTCTTATTTTGGGGAGATGAAGTGGTGACTAAAATGAATGAAAAATACAAAGGATGGATAAAAGATAATAAATAAAATATAGGGCCCGGAGTAATTGCATAAATAATCATTAAAGAACATCTACAAAATTGCAAAGTCGGAATAATTTAAACAATATTAAACAAATTAAGCTCAAATCCTTAACGCAGAAACATATAAATAATAAAGTGAAAAGCTTAGTAATTTTCTTACTATTTTCAAAATAGAAAAGGAAAAATTGGAAGCTACTAATAAGGTTCACCTATCCAAAAAACAATCGACACATAATCCATTTGAAATATGAGAGGAAACAGAGATTCCTTAATTTGTATCTAGGAGAAAAAGTAATGAAAAACATAGAATTAAAATCTTCCGCATAGAGATTACCATGTCATTAAATTCATCGCAATTCTTTAATCAGCATCATATCAAAAGGAGTAAAACAAATGAAACGAGCTCTATTAATTGACTAATAATCAATCAAGTACACTAATAAAAAAGAGAAAACGACTATCATATACCTTATGTTCTTCCCATCCATGGTAACTCTGTATTAAGAGGTGAAGGATTACACAATCTTGGAAACATAATAGTTGTTAGTTAGCTGTCAAATTTTGTTCCAATACTAATCTTCTTTCCCTCAACATCCCCATCAAAGTACACAATCGCAACCATTTTCTACACCCTCAGCAATATTTCCATTTCCACCGTATTCACCTTTCTCACTGTTCAAAGCCACTCTTAGCCTCATATCACTAACCAAATACTAATACCAACGACCATTTTAAGTTGTTTTTGTGAATATTGAAGAGTGCTCGTTTGTTCAAACTAAGAAATTATTTAATTAAACTCAGTTTTTCAATTAAATCCTAAAACATGCATCTAGGTGTGATTGAAATCAATATGATCATGCAAGAACAGTCAATCACAAACAAAACACACAAATGAGGAAAAATCCCCCAAAGGGGTAAAACCTTTTTATTTTCACTAAAATTTGTAAGAAACGGTTACACGGATTACAATGAAAATAAGAGTGACATACGAAATACCCTCAGGTGTCGATTCCGATGTCGTTGGCTGAAATCTCCCGCAAGAACTCCAGATGGATAGCAATGAAGAAGAAAATAGATTCTTCACAAACTACTCCAGATGAGTAAAAACAATCCTCTTGAAGGTTTAAAGATTCACATACATAGATGGGAGTGTTTATGTGAATAAAGAAGGTATAAAATCCTAAAAGGTGAAGTCTGTATTCTGGGCTGTTAATCGCAGAAATCGTGTGTGAAAAAGACTTAGAAAACATGTAGAAAGTCACCGGATATTTATACGAAAATCGAGGCGGTGGCGACGTTCGAACGAGATAAGCATGTCACTCGAATGAAGGACAGGTGTCACTCGAACGAGATCGCACAACATGCCTATCTCGCTCGAACGACAGTGTTATGTCGTTAGAACGAGCTCGTCGATCGAGGTAGTCCGCTTCTACCCTTAGAATTTTTTTTTCTTTTGATAAAAACAATTCAGACTTCAAAAAAATATTTTCTGAAAAAATCCCAAATACTTATGCAAATATAAACAACTCCAATAAATCATTTTACCTATAATGTGAAGTGGAGTAGTGGGAACAGTTGAGCATCACGGTGCGTGAAGCATGATGCACGTGTGAAGATGATGCATGCATATGATTCGGATAAAGGGCGTCGTGGATGATCGTGTTGACGTGTCGAATGTAACGGTATCAGACATACAAACTGTGATCTAGGACAAATAGAAAATTCCTAGATTCTACCCCGGACATTTATAAAATTATGTCCTTACAAATCTCCCCCTATGTCTATGCCAAGACATACATAAAAAATCCGAATTATGCTATCAAATGACATACGAGATAATATCCCCATTAAACCCTCAAACTGAGAATACTAACTGATATGTCGCCAATCAAACTTCAACATCTTCAAATCTTCAGCTCTTCAGAAACTCCCAAAGCTTTTCTCATCAAGGTGTGCAATCCAATAATTATCGACTTTGTACCTACACACATAAAATAAAGCAGATACCCGTGACACGCAACAGTTAGAAATATAATGATATGCAAAAATCAAAGATCAATTAAGCTTAAGCGAATCATTGATAAATCAACAAAAATTCTCCCCCATAATTAATTCTCCCCCTTTTTATGATGTCCCCAAATAGACAGATATGAGAGGCATAAATATGAAAAATGTCACAAGGTAATAAACTTTCTATTTTTTGAATTTTTAAAAAAATTTCACACAAAATATACAAGAAATTCGATAGGAAAATCAATGCATACAAACATGACATATGTGCACGATGAATATCGGATACTCCTAACGAATGAACTCAACATCTTCCTTAGGTGTAAAAAGATGGAAATATGAGACATTGACTCAATCAAATTAGTAAATCAAAGCTCAAAGTGATTTTCACACCAATAACGTCCAAAACGATTTAATGCTTTTTCAAGACTTTCAAGGAAGTGCAAACCCGTTTAAATTCTCCAACAAAGCTCCCTCAGATTTATATTTTGAATAGAGGTGATCTAAATTCTTCAACTTTGGAGAATTGATGGTGAAACCTAATGGCCCATATTCGGCATGTATTGCTTTTTACTGTCTTTTAAATTTTTTAGAGCTTTTTTAACCTCTTTGGACCCCGAATAATAAAATTCTTCAATTTTTTAGGTCCGATTTAACGGTGGCTTAATCGTAAAGGATAGATAAGAACCTTTCGTAGCCCTTCACCATTTTAAAATACCACACAATCTCACCAAACGGCTTTTTACATGCATTCCAATCTTACCAAGTTTTATCGCATATGGTTTGTTGTATAGACATAATTGAGATGGAAACACCCAAGCCAATATGTGATAGACAAGTACAATAATCAAATAAAACCGTGCATGTTGCAATAAAGGAGATAAGGAGCCAAACATGTAGAAAGATATCACTAATCACATCTCAAAGACTCCAAACAATGTAAAGCACATGGATGCAATGGTGTAGCGTCTCAAATTACTATCAAATAGTCACATGAATAAATGGAAAGAAATTTGTGAATCGGCTATCTTAAATGCTCATCCATAAAAGGTGTAAATAAAATACAAAAATCTTTTTGTGCTTTTCTAAAATTTTTATAAAAAGAAAATCTTTTTGGATTTTTCAAATAAAATAAGAATACAAATGATAAAAACTAGCAATAGGAATCATATGATATGAACATGACAATGCATCCTATCCTAGACAAGGACCAACCCCTCATTCAACTATGCAAATTCCTAAAGAATTCCTAAGACTCTCGAATCTAAGAGCATCTAAAGGTTTCGTGAAAATATCAACTAACTGACGATCGGTGGGTACGAAACTCAGGGATATGACTTTCTCCTCAACTCACTGTCGTATAAAGTGCTCGCGTATCCTGATGTGCTTTGTGCGCGAATGTTGGACCAGATTACGAGATATATGTATCGCGCTCATGTTATTACAGGAGATAGTCATGGTGTCTTGTGAAATCCCATAATCCTCCAACATTTGCTTCATCCACAAGAGTTACGTGCAACAACTCCCAATGGCGATGTACTCAGCCTCCGCAGTGGATAAATGTAACACCCCGCCCGCCCGGCGAGAGCGGACGGAGCCCTAATGCGATAAAATAAATCCAAATCCACAAGTAACAAGGTATAGAGCATCTAAATAAACCCACAATAATATAAATCCGCTAATCTCAATCTCTTCAATTACAACAAGTCTCTCGAATAAATACAACATCTAACTCGAAAAATAAATACAAATCTTCAATGCTCTATACATCAAAATAATACAATTCTTCCAACTTGTATTAAAAATTCTCCCCAATATAATCCACGCTAAAAATCATCCCAATTGGTCCATAGCGTCCCAAATCCACGCTAACCTGCCAACTAAAAGAAAATATGGGGAAGTACACAATACGACAGGAAAGATGCTCAACAAATATATGTTAGCGATGAATAAAGCGTAACAACACGAGTACGAATATTCAAATCAAAATGCAAATCTGAAAGCATTTATCAATATAATTTCTCAACAACACTTTAACTGGGTCACCAGGCCTCACCACATCCGTATATGCTTTATCAAGCCATAGCCCGGGAAACAGGAATTTTGACGGGTGTCCAACATCCGTGCCATATTAAAATCTCATGACAACGTGCTTATCAACAATATAATGATACCACATGAATCAAAATAATTTCAACAATTATTTTCCAGATTTCAATGAATTTATCAATTCAAATATGAGTTCAATTAAACATGAAATCAAAGAGAATGACACTCGCGAGATTTAAGGAGCATATTGTGTAAAACCCCATACCTCAAACTATGATGAGAAACCAACGATCACATCCTCAAGATCAACACAAAAGATCTACAAAAGCTCCTCCAAGAACCTCCAACAAAAATAGCCCGAAGAACACCTCTAATCTAAGGTTGGAACTCACAAATCTCAAGGGCCAAAATATATATAAAAAGAAGAGGAATATAAAATATATTTTCTGCCAAAATTTGTGCCAAAACTAAGTTAAAAGGGTTGCCCACGACTTCCTTTTATAATGAAAAGAAATGAAGAGTTGGAATCCAAAAGACTCCTTTAAATAAGGCAAAGAAATGAAGAGTTGGAAGTCAAAACAACTCTTGAAAATTACTTAATGTTCGCCGACTTAGAATTCCAAGAGTTAAAAATATTAAAAATCATTTTAAAATCCGTTTTAACTCCGATTTCGAAACCGTTTGAAATTCTCGCCTTTAAAAATAATAACCAACATATTTGCGCGATAAAATAATTTTATCAAAAACTTTATTTTCCTCCATTTTCCAGAAATTAATTAAAATATCCCAAAATTACACGGGTTATTACACTTCCCCACTAACAATGGAATTTCGCCCTCGAAATTCGCCGAATGCCTAACTCTCAAAACCAGCCAACAATCTCCAAAATAATCTCGTCTCCAAAAATAATTCCGCACCTCTAATCTCGAAATTTATCACGAATATCACCTAAAATTTTCTATCTCCAAAAGTTGTTATCCACGCAATGAACCCAAAACCCATGCCCCGAGGGTTGTCGTATACCTAAACTCTGATACCATTTGTAACACCCCGCCCACCCGGCGAGAGCGGACGGAGCCCTAATGCGATAAAATAAATCCAAATCCACAAGTAACAAGGTATAGAGCATCTAAATAAACCCACAATAATATAAATCCACTAATCTCAATCTCTTCAATTACAACAAGTCTCTCGAATAAATACAACATCTAACTCGAAAAATAAATACAAATCTTCAATGCTCTATACATCAAAATAATACAATTCTTCCAACTTGTATTAAAAATTCTCCCCAATCCACGCTAAAAATCATCCCAATTGGTCCATAACGTCCCAAATCCACGCTAACCTGCCAACTAAAAGAAAATATGGGGAAGTACACAATACGACAGGAAAGATTCTCAACAAATATATGTTAGCGATGAATAAAGCGTAACAACACGAGTACGAATATTCAAATCAAAATGCAAATCTGAAAGCATTTATCAATATAATTTCTCAACAACACTTTAACCGGGTCACCAGGCCTCACCACATCCGTATATGCTTTATCAAGCCATAGCCCGGGAAACAAGAATTTTGACGGGTGCCCAACATCCGTGCCATATTAAAATTTCATGACAACGTGCTTATCAACAATATAATGATACCACATGAATCAAAATAATTTCAACAATTATTTTCCAGATTTCAATGAATTTATCAATTCAAATGTGAGTTCAATTAAACATGAAATCAAAGAGAATGACACTCGCGAGATTTAAGGAGCATATTGTGTAAAACCCCATACCTCAAACTATGATGAGAAACCAACGATCACATCCTCAAGATCAACACAAAAGATCTACAAAAGCTCCTCCAAGAACCTCCAACAAAAATAGCCCGAAGAACACCTCTAATCTAAGGTTGGAACTCACAAATCTCAAGGGCCAAAATATATATAAAAAGAAGAGGAATATAAAATATATTTTCTGCCAAAATTTGTGCCAAAACTAAGTTAAAAGGGTTGCCCACGACTTCCTTTTATAATGAAAAGAAATGAAGAGTTGGAATCCAAAAGACTCCTTTAAATAAGGCAAAGAAATGAAGAGTTGGAAGTCAAAACAACTCATGAAAATTACTTAATGTTCGCCGACTTAGAATTCCAAGAGTTAAAAATATTAAAAATCATTTTAAAATCCGTTTTAACTCAGATTTCGAAACCGTTTGAAATTCTCGCCTTTAAAAATAATAACCAACATATTTGAGCGATAAAATAATTTTATCAAAAACTTTATTTTCCTCCATTTTCCAGAAATTAATTAAAATATCCCAAAATTACGCGGGTTATTACAATAAAGAGATGGAGTTTTGTTTCTTGCTCTGCCAGGAGACAAGAGCAGAACCAAAATAGAAACACCCACCAGAAGTGCTCCAACAACCATCCACATCCCCGGCCCAATCCGAATCCGAATAAGTGGACAAACGGTCATCGGTATCAAAGGAATACCAAATACAGTATGAGAGAGTCCCACTCACGTATTTGATAATACGTTTTAGAGCGAGTAAGTGTGACTCTTTCAGGGACGCCTGATATTGTGCACAAACTCCAACACTAAAGGCTATGTCGGGATGACTGGTAGTCAAGTAGAGAAGACTACCTATCATACTCCGATACAAGGTTTGCTCTACGTCCTTGCTTGAAGTGTCCTTATTAAGCTTGATAGAAGTACTCATAGGTGTACGTGCATGCTTAGCGGAGTCTAAACCAAATTTCTTCACTAGGTCTCTATCATACTTGGATTGGGAGATAAACATCCCATCCTTTAGCTGACGAACCTGGATACCAAGGAAGAAAGTAAGCTCACCTACCATGCTCATCTCAAACTCACTTTTCATCCCCTCCTCAAAGTGGTGAGCATGTTGGGAGCACGTGGATCCAAAGACTATGTCGTCCACATAGACCTGGGTAACCAAAATAGCACCGTCATCTCTCCTGACGAAGAACGTCATATCAACTCCCCCTCTCTTGAAGCCATGGGATAAGAGATAGGAAGTAAGCCTCTCGTACCAAGCACGGGGTGTTTGCTTCAAACCATACAAGGCTTTCCTCATATAGTAGACGTGCTCCGGGTGCTTAGCGTCTTCAAACCCTTTTGGTTGTTCCACGTAAACCTCCTCCTATAGAATGTCATTTAGAAAGGCACTCTAGACATCCATCTAGTATAACTTGAAGCGCAGATGACATGTGATGGCGAGTAGTAAGCAGACGGACTCAAGCCTCGCAATATGAGCAAATGTCTCCCCAAAGTCTACACCCTCTATCTGTGTGTAGCCTTGAGCGACCAACTTTGCCTTGTTTTTTATTATGGTACCATTTTCATCCATTTTATTCTTGAAAATCCACCTGGTACCTATCACATTAGTCTCACTAGGTCGGGGGACAAGTTCCTAGACATTGTTCTTTTTAAACTGAAGCAACTCATCCTGCATGACAAATATCCATTGTTCATCCTTGAGTGCTTCTTTGTGATTCTTGGGCTCGACTGTGGATGTGTAGAAAAAATGACTAACAACGTTATCTAGTTGAGCATGAGTCTTGACCCCTAACGTAGGATCGCCTACAATGGAGGCAGGGTCATGACTCTTGCGAACCCAAGAAGGTGTGTCCCCTAACACAGGAGTAGGGTCCACAGGGTGTGGGTGAGGGACAAGTAAATCGCTGCCAGAAAAGTCATCATCCTCACATTGAAGGCTAGGATCAATAAACGTCGGAGGTTCACCATCTTGCACGGTGACGTTTATTGACTCCATAACCTTAGATCTCTTCAGGTTAAAAACTCGGTACGCTCTAGTATTTGATGAATATTCCCTCGTTGCTCCGAGAGTTAAACATTCCTAATTGCTCTTTATCCCGTAGGATTTAGCATTTACTCCCAAAGACAGGAAAATATGCAAGGTTGGGTTTCTTGTCAGTCCACAATTAATAAGGCATCTTAAGTGTGTGTGGACACAGGTAAACCCTATTCACCGTGTGGCACGTGGTAGATAACTCCTCTGCCCAAAATCTCCTAGCAATCTTACGACCCAAAAGCATAGATCTAGCCAATTCCCGAATCGTTCGATTCTTCCTTTTAACAATCCCATTTTGCTGAGGAGTTCTTACGACCGAAAACTCATGTTTAATCCCAAGGCTATCACAGTAAAGATCTACTTTTGCTTCCTTAAATTCCGTGCCGTTGTCACTATGTATCCTGTTAATAGTGACTCTGTGTTGATTTTGTAGGACACGACACTTGATCGTTAAAAACTCTATAGCATCGAATTTCTCTCTCAGAAAACCAATAATCGAATATCTGGAGAATGTAATACCCCGTATTTTTTATGTTATATTAATTTGGGGATTTATTAAATTTAACGAGAATGATTAAAAAAAAAAAAAAAAATAAAATAAAAAAAAAATCCGGAAATTAATTATGTTATAATTATTAACGTGACGAGAGTTAGTAATTATGGGAAACTTGTTGAATATTACTAATGAGCATAGTGATATACTATATTGGTTATATTGAATGTCATAAGTGAATTAAATGACTATTTCGGAAATTTAAGTTGGGACGTGCCCGTGTCACGTCGGGACTAATTTTGTTAAATAAAAAGTGAATATTTTATAAGTTGTTCGTATGGTCGTTTTGAGTGCGCCAACGCGTCCGGAAGGGTCGAGATAGTCAGAAAAGTGTACCCGGGGGTTTAGTTTGGGTCTCGGGGCGTTTTTTGGCCTAATTGGTGCCCCGGGAGGGCATTTTAGTCATTTTACTTAAGTGGGCAATTAAACCCACAAATTTCAGCCAACCATATCAGCCATTAGGTCAGCCTCTTAGGGTTAGAACATTCACAAATCAAGTGACGGCCATTGGAGAAGAAAGGAGAGAGCTCCAAGGCAAACCAAGGCCAAAAAGCCACCGGATTTCACCGCCACCACCACCACCGCGTAGATCACGAGACAACGAACGCAGCCATATCAAAATCATCCGGGAATCTGCATACCAAAATCCCAGGCAAGTGTTTAAACTTGCTATTTTCGTTGATGCAATCTTCATGTTAGCTTAAGAATAAATTGTGATATAAACTATGGAAGAAAACCCCATTTTTGATAGGAGAACCCATGTAGTATTGATGTATATGTAAATTCTGGAAAACCTTGCCATGTAGAGGTAATAATCCACGAAATTTGGTGATCAAAATAAAGAAATATTGGAGAAAGATTCATTAGAAATCCGTTTAAGAAAATTTTAGGGTTCTTGATAATTGGACATAATTTTAGGTTGAAAACCCATGTTTAATGATAGTTACACGCATGCTTTACGTTATAAACACCTGGTATAATGTTATAATGATGATAGTAGGATTTTTGGGGCGATTAGAATGAAAACACATCGTTTTAGATGAAGAAGTTGGATGAAACCCGTAACTGCATTCTGCAGAATTTCGCCCAGACCTGCTTGATCGATCGATCGAGCCTAGAGCTTCGATCGATCGAAGGTTCGATCGATCGAGCCCCAATCTTCGATCGATCGATCCCTCTTGGCAGACTACTAATTCCCTCTTTAAATGCGTAAAATTCAAATTGTCGTGATATAATTCTTGGGCACTCTTGATAAGTTGATTTGGGGGACATTGAGGACCAGTAGGGTATATGAATAAAAGTTGGAACCTTAATCTTTAACGAAAATGGTATTTATGGGATATTTACTTTAGGTTAGTGGACTTATGAATTTAAAGGGTGAGGTGCGTAAGAGAGTTACGTTGGAACCTAATAAAGACACTTACTGAAATTCAGATTTATGAGGATGTAGCCCATGAGTGTTAGGTAATAAGTGAGAAAAACCTTCGAGTTAAGGTTAGGAATAAAACCTTATACGAAATTCTATAACTGTGAAATTAAGGATATATGGTATAATTATGGGTGATGAGAAGAACCTATATTAATATGATAAAGTGGTATATTTATATGATTGTGTGTACATATATTATATGCATGTGAAAATCATACCCACGCTACTTACTATCCCTGAGGTTTCCGCGTTGGGACAAGTCTTATCTCGATGGGACCTTTATGGGGGATATTGACTTGTACCCTAGGAGATAGATATCCTTGGTACAGGCTATCGATGTGATAGTTCAGACGGTCCTAAGAGACGCCGGTATGTGCCATCCTCTTAGAGACTTGGAATCTATGCTTCGCCTCAATTGTTTGTGTATTTCTGTTAATACAATTCGAGAGTGATTCCGAATGTATTCCCCTTAATATGAGTGATATGGGGCTTTGGATAGTAGAGTATGCACGCACCATAGTTTTATTCGGGGTGCTATTATATATATATATTATACGAGTAGTTAATATATATATGAGATTTTGATATTTGAAACTGTCTACTGAGATTTGATAAGTAGGACATGGTTGTTAACTCAAATCATTAAATACTTGTTTTGAAAAAGTATAAGATGTCACTGTAAAACTTTATTGATTTAAAATGGAGGACTTTGATTACTGTTTGGGACATTCTTTTTAAAATGGAGTTGTGAATTATAAATCTTGCGAGTAATCTAAGTTAAGTTAAATCTTTTAGAAGGACTAGTGCGTTAAATGATAAGAAACCGTGGGGAAGGTTAGTGCGATAGGTGTGCACATTAGAAGAGAGGTGAGTATTTTCTCAAGAGAGTGACGTACTAATATGTTATTGTATTGGCCTGTATCAATTTAAATACTTGCTAAACGTATTTTAAAATCAAACACACTTTTGGGCTCTGACCCGTTTCTTTTCCTCTCTCTCTCTCTCTTGTATATATATATGTATATATTTCAGGTGCCCAGCCACAGGGGCGTCTTGCTTAGGATCCTTTGAGAGGAACGTGCTGCAGCTTAGGTGGGAGTTGCAGGTCACTTGCGTAGACGGCTTCCTTTATTGACTCCACTTCTAGCATTCTCATTTATTGGGCATGTGTCGCCCTTTCCATTATTTCATTTGTTGTTGGGACATTTATATTTCAGTCATTTCCAGTATTGTTCCATGGGATTTATTTAGGATGGATTTGTGATTTTAGTTTCATATGTTGACATTCGATTGACGAATGGTTTATGTTATTTGGTTTATTGTGGTGTGATTCTTAATTGTAGAAATGCTGTATTAATTAAATAAATCTTTTTCGTTAATTAAAATTTGGGAAGTTGTATGAAAATGTTTTTGACACTTAGCTTAATTATTTAAGGTGTTAAATTGGAAAATTTATTTTTATCGACAGTGATGCTGAGAATGAACCAACTGTTTACCTTGATTTAATTTAATAAAGGAGTGATCGCCCGGTTCTAGAGCATCAGGTTCTAGAGTCCTTTAGGATCTGTGCGGCCTATTATGTTTCAGCGTTGCTTTCTTTGATATAGAGCCCTACTACTAGGAATGTTGTGTCTATCTCTATACTTTGGAATTTCGTACTTCTGCGATTTGGTTAGTTGAATGATGAACTCATCCAAATTTACTTAAATTTTCAGATGGATCGTCAAGAAGAACTAGCTAAGACGGTTAAGGGAGTCATCGAGCAAGATCGACTCACACCTCAGGTATCCCCAGGGAGAGTATCAACCGCCGAGTTAGCAGGTATCGTGGCACAAGCAGTTACCACTGCAGTTCTACAATACCAAGAACGCAGCCTACAACTTAAAGGATGCAAAAGACCTAGAGAGGTTAACCTAGTGCATGTGACTGACGTTGAGAACTGTGCGAAGGCACCGTATCTGCGACAACAAAACAATCAAGATAGAGTCAGTTCCAGTAGTAAGGAGATTTATGTACAGAGACAAAAGTGTCAGGGACAATGAAGCCAGGTTCAGAATGAAATCACCAAGAGGGGTTTCGGTTGTGGAATGGAGGACCACAAACGTAAATCTTGTCTGAATCAGACTGGGGATAAACTACAACCTGACCGGCAAAGAATTTCGAAACTCTGCTATAAATGTGTACAACTGGGCCACAAGTGGATGGATTGTCCTCGCCCTGACATAGTTTTTCCGCTGATTTCCCCTCAAGGCCAGCAAGACCAGGGAAAAAGAGAGACTAGTCAATACCGTTAGGAAGGGAAGCAGTTTCGGGGGAGGTGTTTCCAATGTGGTAGGAATGGCCATAGGCGTCAAAATTATCCAGAGAAGAATAGGGCCCCACGGCAAGAATGTGCTGACAATGTACCTCAGAAGCCAACTCCGCCACCCTTTCCAACAGCCTCAGTTCAGCAGAGAAAGCTGCAGGGCGGACGTGTCTATAATTTCCCACAGGCAGCAACCCCGCAGGCACCACCCGCGGTTGAGGGTATGTTTTTCTATCCATGTTACTATGAGTCGAGATTTGTTTGTTACAAGTGCAACGCACTATTTTATAAGCTAATTTTTTGCGAAAGCCTTAGGGTTGTTAGCCACAGCAGTGAGCTCAGTGACGTGTGTAGACTCACCATCTTGGGAGTGGGTCTTTTATTTTTCTTTATATGCCCGGGAGTGGGGGTATAGATTGATAGCTTGGTATTAACTGTATATATGTTAGTCTTAGATATGCATTAGCATGATGTTATATTCAGTATGGATTGGCTCGCCGCTTATAGAGCCATGATTATCTACTTCGGTGGAGCATTATTTTTGCCATTTCGGGGCAAGAGATGTTTGTAGTGGCGATGCCTCGCCTAGAGGGAGGTTCGACCGCTCATTTGTATTACATAGAGGAGGATACCTCTAAGGAGGTTGTGATTCCCTTAGATTCGATCCCTGTTGTCAGGGAGTATTCCGATGTGTTTCAGGAGATACCTGGCCTACCGCCCAGTCGTGAGATAGACTTTGTTATAGATTTATTGCCAGATACGAGACCTATAGCACGCGCACCGTACCGTATGGCTCCAGCAGAGATGCGAGAGCCACAAGATCAGATTGAGCAGCTGTTAGGTCAGGGCTTCATTCGTAGGAGTACCTCACCTTGGGGCGCTCCAGTCTTGTTTGTGAAGAGAAGAGATGGTTCACTAAGATTGTGTGTGAACTACCGTGAATTGAACAAGGTCATGATACGGAATAAGTATCTGTTGCCTCGAATCGATGATCTGTTCGACCAGTTGAGGGGAGCAACTTTCTTTTCGAAGATAGATCTGAGGTCGGGGTACCATCAGTTACGTATTAGAGAGCAGGATGTTCCAAAGACGGCCTTCTTATCGAGATATGGGTCCTATGAGTTCAGGGTGATGCCGTTCGGACTCACAAATGCCCCAGCCATTTTTATGGACTTGATGAATCGAGTATTCAGAGAGTTCTTGGATCAGTTTGTAATCGTCTTCATAGATGACATCTTGATATATTCACACTCCGAGGAGGAGCATGCCGAGCACTTGAGGCAGGTTCTTCAGACTCTACGAGAGCATCAGTTGTATGCTAAGTACGAGAAGTGTGGATTCTGGTTGCAAGAGGTACAGATCTTGTGCCATGTTGTTTCTAAGCAGGGGATTGCAGTTGACCCGAGCAAAGTGTCAGCGGTGAGGGAGTGGGGACAGCCCACGACACCGACAGAAGTGCGTAGTTTCTTGGGGTTAGCCGGATACTACAAGAGATTCATTCGGGGATTCTTCAAAATAGCGGGTCCATTGACAAATCTGACTCGCAAAGGGGTACCATATGTTTGGGATGACGCTTCTCAATTGGCTTTCGATGAGCTAAAAGACAAACTTACTTCAGCGCCAGTCCTTGCATTACTGAAGCCGGGTGTGGAGTACCTGGTTTACACAGATGCGTCTTTACGGGGACTTGGAGGTGTGCTCCAGCAAGAGGAGAAGGCTATAGATTTTGCTTCCCGCAAGCTTAAGGCGCATGAGAAGAATTACCCCACCTATGACCTGGAGTTAGCAGCGGTCGTCTTTGCAATGAGAATTTGGAGGCACTACTTATTGGGCGAGAAATTCCGTTTGTTCACAGACCATAAGTCACTGCAGTACCTGTTCACTCAGCGAGAGCTGAATATGCGTCAGCGCAGGTGGTTAAAGTTTGTGAAGGACTACCGGTTCGATATACAGTATCATCCGGGGAAGGCCAACGTAGTTGCTGATGCGTTGAGCCGTAGACCGGTAGACGATGTAGCGGACATCTGGAAAGCAAAGTGGAAGGAGTTGGGTCACCAGGATGCAGTAGCCCGTTCTTTCATATCCGTGATGTCAGTCACACCCGAGATTGTTATGAGGGTGATACAGGCACATACCACAGACCGGTTTTGCTAGGAGCAGATTGTGCGACTTCTAGCCGAGGGTGCTGAGTCCTATTCTGTTAGTTCTGATGGAGGTTTGCGGTTTAATGGGAGATTAGTGGTTCCAGAAGGAACGGAGTTACGTCATGAAGTGATGACTCATTCTCACGGGTCCCGATTTGCAGTACATCCGGGAAGTGATAAAATGTACCAGGACATGAGGCGTCAATACTGGTGGAGTGGGATGAAGAAGGACATCGCCGAGTTTGTGTCCAAGTGTTCTACCTGCCAACTGGTGAAGGTGGACCACCAGAAACCGTCAGGATTACTTCAGCCGTTGGAAGTACCCGCGTGGAAGTGGGAGAGTATTTCCATGGATTTCATTAGAGGGTTGCCTACATCACAGCGGGGCCACGATTCTATCTGGGTGATTGTAGACCGTTTGACCAAAGTGGCTCATTTTCTGCCAGTGCGGATAGATTATACTACGGGTCAGTATGCTCAATTGTTCATTGCTGAGATTGTCAGATTACACGGGGTGCCCCTGAATATTGTGTCAGATAGAGACAAGATTTTTGTGTCACGTTTCTGGGAAAGTTTTCAGGAGGCTATGGGTACCGAGTTGAGGTTGAGTTCAGCTTACCACCCACAGACAGATGGACAGATAGAGCGTACTAATCAGATATTAGAGGATATGCTACACATGTGTGTTCTCGATTTTGGAGGAGGTTGGGAGCCACATCTTCCACTGGTAGAGTTTGCTTATAATAACTCTTATCAGTTTACGATTGGTATGGCCCCATTTGAGACTTTGTATGGCAGGCCTTGTCGTTCTCCAATTTGTTGGCTCGAGGTGGGGGACAACAAGTTGCTAGGACCAGAAGTGATTCAGTAGACCTCCGCAACGATTGAGATAATCAGGAGTCGTATTCGGGTAGCCCAGGACAGGCAGAAGAGCTACACCGATGTGAAACGGTTCTTCCGGTAGTTTAATGTGGGAGATCAAGTGTTATTGCGTGTATCTCCTATGAAGGGAGTGATGAGGTTCGGGAAGAAGGGGAAATTGGCCCCGAGGTATGTGGGACCATTTCCCATCATCGAGAGGATTGGGCCGGTTGCATACAGGTTGGGATTGCCAGAACATTTACATCGCATCCACGATGTATTCCACATCTCGTCGTTAAGACGATATCTTCGGGATGATATGGCCTATACTCACATTGCGATAGATGAGATAGATTTACAGTCTGATAGCTCTTACGAGGAGAGACCAGTGGTTATTCTAGACTATAGTGAGAGGAGATTGAGGTCGAATATAGTTCCACTTGTGCGAGTCCAGTGGGAGCATCATAATGTGGAGGGATCCACTTGGGAGTGTGAGGCAGATATACGCGAGAGATATCCAGAGTTGTTTTTACCAGGTATGCCTTATTTTCCGAATTTCGGGACGAAATTCCGTTATTAGGGGGGAAGTATGTAATACCCCGTATTTTTTATGTTATATTAATTTGGGGATTTATTAAATTTAACGAGAATGATTATAAAAAAAAAAAAATCCGGAAATTAATTATGTTATAATTATTAACGTGACGAGAGTTAGTAATTATGGGAAACTTGTTGAATATTACTAATGAGCATAGTGATATACTATATTGGTTATATTGAATGTCATAAGTGAATTAAATGACAATTTCGGAAATTTAAGTTGGGACGTGCCCGTGTCACGTCGGGACTAATTTTGTTAAATAAAAAGTGAATATTTTATAAGTTGTTCGTATGGTCATTTTGAGTGCGCCAACGCGTCCGGAAGGGTCAAGATAGTCAGAAAAGTGTACCCGGGGGTTTAGTTTGGATCTCGGGGCGTTTTTTGGCCTAATTGGTGCCCCGGGAGGGCATTTTAGTCATTTTACTTAAGTGGGCAATTAAACCCACGAATTTCAGCCAACCTATATCAGCCATTAGGTCAGCCTCTTAGGGTTAGAACATTCACAAATCAAGTGACGGCCATTGGAGAAGAAAGGAGAGAGCTCCAAGGCAAACCAAGGCCAAAAAGCCACCGGATTTCACCGCCACCACCACCACCGTGTAGATCACGAGACAAGGAACGCAGCCATACCAAAATCATCCGGGAATCTGCATACCAAAATCCCAGGCAAGTGTTTAAACTTGCTATTTTCGTTGATGCAATCTTCATGTTAGCTTAGGAATAAATTGTGATATAAACTATGGAAGAAAACCCCATTTTTGATAGGAGAACCCATGTAGTATTGATGTATATGTAAATTCTGGAAACCCTTGCCATGTAGAGGTAATAATCCACGAAATTTGGTGATCAAAATAAAGAAATATTGGAGAAAGATTCATTAGAAATCTGTTTAAGAAAATTTTAGGGTTCTATCATTGGACATGATTTTAGGTTGAAAACCCATGTTTAATGATAGTTACACGCATGCTTTACGTTATAAACACCTGGTATAATGTTATAATAATGATAGTAGGATTTTTGGGGCGGTTAGAATGAAAACACATCGTTTTAGATGAAGAAGTTGGATGAAACCCGTAACTGCATTCTGCAGAATTTTGCCCAGACCTGCTTGATCGATCGATCGAGCCTAGAGCTTCGATCGATCGAAGGTTCGATCGATCGAGCCCCAAGCTTCGATTGATCGATCCCTCCTGGCAGACTACTAATTCCCTCTTTAAATGCGTAAAATTCAAATTGTCGTGATATAATTCTTGGGCACTCTTGATAAGTTGATTTGGGGGACATTGAGGACTAGTAGGGTATATGAATAAATGTTGGAACCTTAATCTTTAACGAAAATGGTATTTATGGGATATTTACTTTAGGTTAGTGGACTTATGAATTTAAAGGGTGAGGTGCGTAAGAGAGTTACGTTGGAACCTAATAAAGACACTTACTGAAATTCAGATTTATGAGGATGTAGCCCATGAGTGTTAGGTAATAAGTGAGAAAACCCTTCGAGTTAAGGTTAGGAATAAAACCTTATACGAAATTCTATAACTGTGAAATTAAGGATTTATGGTATAATTATGGGTGATGAGAAGAACCTATATTAATATGATAAAGTGGTATATTTATATGATTGTGTGTACATATATTATATGCATGTGAAAATCATACCCACGCTACTTACTATCCCTGAGGTTTCCGCGTTGGGACAAGTCTTATCTCGATGGGACCTTTATGGGGGATATTGACTTGTACCCTAGGAGATAGATATCCTTGGTACAGGCTATCGATGTGATAGTTCAGACGGTCCTAAGAGACGCCGGTATGTGCCATCCTCTTAGAGACTTGGAATCTATGCTTCGCCTCAATTGTTTGTGTATTTCTGTTAATACAATTTGAGAGTGATTCCGAATGTATTCCCCTTAATATGAGTGATATGGGGCTTTGGATAGTAGAGTATGCACGCACCATAGTTTTATTCGGGGTGCTGTTATATATATATATTATACGAGTAGTTAATATATATATGAGATTTTGATATTTGAAACTGTCTACTGAGATTTGATAAGTAGGACATGGTTGTTAACTCAAATCATTAAATACTTGTTTTGAAAAAGTATAAGATGTCACTGTAAAACTTTATTGATTTAAAATGGAGGACTTTGATTACTGTTTGGAACATTCTTTTTAAAATGGAGTCGTGAATTATAAATCTTGTGAGTAATCTAAGTTAAGTTAAATCTTTTAGAAGGACTAGTGCGTTAAATGATAAGAAACCGCGGGGAAGGTTAGTGCGATAGGTGTGCACATTAGAAGAGAGGTGAGTATTTTCTCAAGAGAGTGACATACTAATATGTTATTGCATTGGCCTGTATCAATTTAAATACTTGCTAAACGTATTTTAAAATCAAACACACTTTCGGGCTCTGACCCGTTTCTTTTCCTCTCTCTCTCTTGTATATATATGTATATATTTCAGGTGCCCAGCCACAGGGGCGTCTTGCTTAGGATCCTTTGAGAGGAACGTGCTGCAGCTTAGGTGGGAGTTGCAGGTCACTTGCGTAGACGGCTTCCTTTATTGACTCCACTTCTAGCATTCTCATTTATTGGGCATGTGTCGCCCTTTCCATTATTTCATTTGTTGTTGGGACATTTATATTTCAGTTATTTCCAGTATTGTTCCATGGGATTTATTTAGGATGGATTTGTGATTTTAGTTTCATATGTTGACATTCGATTGACGAATGGTTTATGTTATTTGGTTTATTGTGGTGTGATTCTTAATTGTAGAAATGTTGTATTAATTAAATAAATCTTTTTCGTTAATTAAAATTTGGGAAGTTGTATGAAAATGTTTTTGACACTTAGCTTAATTATTTAGGGTGTTAAATTGGAAAATTTATTTTTATCGACAGTGATGCTGAGAATGAACCAACTGTTTACCTTGATTTAATTTAATAAAGGAGTGATCGCCCGGTATTTAATTAGGCGGGGTGTCACAGAGAAATCATCCACCATCACAAGGATATACCTCTTACCACCCAAACTCTCAGTACGAGTAGCTCCATAAGATCCGTGTGAATCAACTCAAGCACACGAGAGGTGGTAATGGAATGCAACTTCCTATGGGGGCTACGGATTTGCTTTCCCAATTGATAGGGTCCACAAATTATGGAAGTTGGCTTTCCAAGTGATGGTAAGCCCACGTATTGGGTCCTTTTTAGCTAAATGTGTCGAATCTCTAATGTTCACGTGACCTAGACGTTGGTGCCACAGATCTATAGGAGTGATCGTGGCGTTGTTTCAGTCAAGTGAGGATTTAGGCACAGTCCCATAGCAGTTATCTTCTGTCCTAACCCTTGCACTAAAAGTTTACCGGCTTCATTATAGACATTACACGCATCCCGGTCAAACTTTATGGCAAAGTCAGCGTCGCACATCTGGCTAATGTTGAGAAGGTTTGCTTTCAAATCTTTGACGTACAAAATATTCTCTAGCTTAGGAAATCCTAGTAACTCTACTGTACCTCGTCCTACGATGCTAGATTTGCTCTCATCTCCAAAGGTGACTCTACCTTCCTTATAATCCTCTAGGTAGGTAAAAAAATGAGACATCACCTGTCATATGTCTGGAGCACCCACTATCAAAATACCACTGTGAGGTATTATGTGCTTTGAGAGCGACATGAACAACAAGGGCTTTTTCATCTTTCTTAGGTACCCAAGAAGTGGTAACCTTTTGTTTACCCTTGTTATTATTGGTTTTAGCCGGGATGCGAGAAGCATTCACTGACGGCAAAGACATCCGTTGGAATTCCTCCATCAAACTCTGTGATGTGGCAGCTAATAACTCAACACGCTCTCTCAGACTGGAAAAATCATCAGTACGATGTGGTGGAGTAGTAGTACGTCGTGTCCGACCCAAACTATAGCAAAACTCCCTGAGGTGACCTTTTCTTTTGCAGTACGTACAAAAGAACACAGTCTTAGGCGGACCTTGGTTTGCTTTTCTTGGTCGAACTCTTCTTCGTGGTTTTTGACGATGGCCATATGGAGTCGTAGTAAACTCAGGAACTGGTCCAGGTGCAATTTGGGACGTGGAGGCACCATCAAAACCTATTTCCTGCCTATCACCAAAACCTAAAATGAGATCGAGGAGCATCTTTCCTGATATGTCCTCGATTTGAACCTTGACTTCCCGTGCTCTCTCAAGATCTTGAGTAAGCTGGGCTACAAGGGCTTCAAGTTTCTTTCGAGTCTCCAGGGAGGAATGGAGCTCACTCGTAAGACTAGCCACGTATTTAGTCAAGTCCCCTTTCTCTTTATCAAAACAACTCTCTCTCTCCAAACAGTCTCTCTCTTTCTCTAAACAAACTTTCTTTCTCAACACAGGCAGACTCTCTCTCTCTCTCAAGGTAGTGCAGGTGGAGGACTCTCTCTCTCTTACTTCTTCTAAATCTTCCTCTAAAGCGGTGATCCTAAGAACTAACGTTTTGTTACGTTTTTTGGTTTTAAATGACTTATTATATAACTCAACGCAGGTGCGTTGAAGATTAATCTCGCTCTCACTTGCATCATCCTCCCCCTCAATCACATCGTTCTCACTGTCGAGGTGTCCCTGTGAAGTAGCATCCTTATCGTCATGAGGAGAACTAGAGGTACTCACATGACTAGCCATGAATGCAATGAAGTTACAGTCATGCGATGAATCGTCTCCTGAGTTCACCGACTCGACCTCACTGTCGCCACTAAGGGTAGCATTAAGGACAGCTTTTCCCTTTTCTTTTGCAAGTATGTTCAGCCAAAAGCTCTATGACCCTTACCGTCTCACTCATAGCATCTCTCACTATCTTTCTTAGGAGGGTCTTTAAAAAAAATCATTTTTCTTTTTAAACTTATTTTTCTCAAAATTCTTTTTATCTTTGAAATTTCCATTTTTCTTGAATTTGAGAATTTTCTTGAATTTTTTTGCAAACAGAGCCAAATCATCTAAATCAAAGTCACACTCGGAATCAAACGTTTCTATCTCCATTTTTCTAGATGACTCTACCTTCTTTCTTGCCGGCCCCTCACTCTTCCTACCCTGGACATTAAGTGCAATTCCCTTATCTTTAGGCTTGAAAGATTTAGGAAACATATCAATGTCATACGTTTTTAAGTCTCCTACAAGTTCCTCCAATTTAAGCATGTTTAAATTACCCATAAAATTTAGCACAGTGACTTTAGGGATAAAACGCTTAGGCAGTGATCTTAGAATCTTTTTAACAACTCTAGCATTAGGAATGTCTTCACCAAGATTAAACCTAGTGTTTACAATATCAGATAACCTAACATAAAATTCATCAAAACATTCAGTCTCAAACATGGTGATGGTTTCAAATTGAGTTGTTAAGTTTTGCAGTTTAGACTCTTTCACGACATTAGTTCCTTCATGGGTAAGTTGTAAAACATCCCATGCCTCTTTTGACGTGGTACACGTCATTATCCGTCGGAACTCATTAGGTGTGACGGATCCAGAAATAGCACTTAAACCCTTAGAATTAAAAGATGACCATTTAAATTTTTCTTCAGTCCATGCAGTCTCAAATTTTAAATTAGTCACGTTATCAACAGTGATGGAGGGAGGTGTCCACCCTCTTTCAACCAAAATCCAAACTCTTTCATCAATGGATTTTAAAGCAGATTTCATGTGGGCTTTCCAGTAAGCATAGTTTGTCCCGTCAAAAACTGGCATTTTATTATATAATTTCTCCATTTTGAACACGCCCTTTTTCAAAAATCAATTTTTCAGAAAATTGATATCTTAGAAAAATTTTGTGGAAAATTACACGGTATAATTGTGTAATTGGCTCGGATACTAATTTGAAGAGTTCGCGTTTGTTCAAACTAAGAAATTATGTAATTAAACTCAGTTTTTAAATTAAATCCTAAAACATGCATCTAGCTGTGAGTGAAATCAATATGATCATGCAAGAATAGTCAATCACAAACACAACACACAAATGAGGAAAATCCCCCAAAGGGGTAAAACCTTTTTATTTTCACTATAATTTGTAAGAAACGGTTACACGGATTATAATGAAAATAAGAGTGACATACGAAATACCGTTAGGTGTCGATTTCGATGTCTTTGGCTGGAATCTCCCGCAAGAACTCCAGATGGGCAGCAATAAAGAAGAAAGCGGCTTCTCCACAAATTACTCCAGATGAGTAAAAACGATCATCTTGAAGGTTTAAAGATTCACTTACATAGATGGGAGTGTTTATGTGAATAAAGAAGGTATAAAACCTTAAAAGGTGAAGTCTATTTTCTGGACTGTTAATTGCAGAAATCGTGTGTGAAAAAGACTTAGAAAACGTGTAGAAAGTGACCAGATATTTATACGAAAATCGAGGCAACTGCGTCGTTCGAACGAGATAAGCATGTCGCTCAAACGAAGGACAGGTGTCGCTCGAATGAGATCGCGCAACATGCCTATCTCGCTCGAATGACAGTGCCATGTCGTTAGAATGACCTCGTCGACCGAGGTAGTCCACTTCTACACTTAGAAAATTTTCTGTTTTTGATAAAAACAATTCAGACTTCAAAAAAATATTTATGCAAATATAAACAACTCCAATAAATCATTTTACCAATAATGCGAAGTGGAGTAGTGGAAACAGTTGAGCAGTACGTCGCATGAAGCATGATGCACGTGTGAAGATGATGGATGCATATGATTCGGATAAAGGCCGTCGTGGATGATCGTGTTAACGTGCCGAATGTAGCGGTATCAGACATATAAACTGTGATCTAGGACAAATAGAAAACTCCTAGATTCTATCCCGGACATTTATAAAATTATATCCTTATAAATATCCTTGTTCAAATGAGGGTTGGATCTTTACACGTACGTGTGTTTGTGTGTGATATATATATATCAAAAGAACCCATTATGACACCGCCCAACTTTTATTTAACTGTAAACCAAGTTTTTATCTCTCCTCAATTGTACAAATCGAAACATGGCAGCACATGTGCTCAATTATAGAAAATCTATTCTATTCCATTCCATTCAAAAAGAAACCAATAACGCACTATTGCATCCCAAAGCTCAACAAAAGCACATGTAGTCTGAAATTTAAAAAAAAAATAGTTGACCCCACACTCCATTTAATTCCATAAACAGTCGACCACACACAATATTACATTTCAAAAACAGTCAATAGTATTTGAACACTCCAATTCAATCCAATAATTGTACATAGATGTTAAAATTTCTAACAAAAAATAGAAAATAGTTCTAATGAGTCCACCCAGCACTGTTATCTCCAAATGACTCCAAATCATGAAATGACACCAATTATTCATTATGCTGACAAACCTGAAAAATAATACAACATTATATTCCAAAAAGAGTCAAGAGTATTGGGACACTCAAATTCAATCCAATAATTGTATATAGATGCTGAAATTTCTAACAAAAAAAATAGAAAACAATTCCAATGACTCCACCCAGTGTTTCATCTCCAAATGACACCAATGACTCCAAATCATGAAATGATGTCAATTCTTCATTATTCTGACAAACCTGAAACATAACATTAATGTTATAAACATTAAATATAATGCATTTTAATAACAACCATGAAAGAATAAAAATAAGAGTAATCCTAGATATCCCGCCTCTATCCCGTATCTCTCCTTTTTTTTATAAGTTTCTTATTCTTTTGTTTTTAACAATTGAGTACATCACCTTAAATTTAATTATACTATTAATATAAAAAAGAGTTTTTTTTAATTAAAATTAAACAGTTTTTTATTAAAATTAAAATTAAAAAATATTTTTTCATAAATAAAAAAAACTATATTTATTAATTAAAAAAAACTATAAAACAGTCTTTTTAATTAAAAACAACATTTTTAATAGTAAACATAGTTTTTTATTTATGAAAAATATATATATTTTAATTTTAACTAAAAACCCTGATTAATTTAATGTTTTAGATTCGCAATTTATTAGTGTCGTTGGCGCGGATCCACATTCAACAAATGATGTGGGTCCGTGGGTCCGCGCCAGCGGCACTAATCAATCGCGAGTGTTTATTGACCTGATATCGCAAGTGTTAACCTACATCAAAATAGTAGCATGAAAACAATAGCATTTAAGGAGTTTTTTCTTATAGTGAAAGAGTAGCATTTTTCATAGACTGGAAAAAAAATATTGAAAGCAAATGTAGTCTCAAAAGAAGCAAAAAATGGGGAACAATAAAAACAAAACTAAAAAAAATATTCAACACAACCAAATGGGTTCACATGAACTTACAACAGAATATTCAAAAAATATTCAACAACAGTAGCATTTTGGGAGTTTTTTCCTACACCGAAACAATAGCATTTTTCCTACACTAAAAAAAATGAAAGAAAATGTAGTCTCACATGAAGCAAAAAATGGGAAACAATAAAAACAACACTCAAAAAAATATTCAACACAATCAAATGGGTTCACATGAGCTTACAACAGAATATTCAAAAAATATTCAACACAAAAGAAACCCTCCATGAATAATCCAAATAAGAAATAGTACATATGAACTTACAAAATTAGCTTCCGATGTAAGGAAGAAACTCCGGGCACTTGGAAGGGATGAAAGTAAGGTGAGTTTTGGGAGTTTTGGGAGATAAGGGTTTGGGTATTTGGTGAGCAGATGAGTTGTCACGTTTTCAATAGGGGGAGAGAGATAAAGAGTTTTATTACAATTGAAGAGAAAAAAGCGCTTGTGGACTATTGATGGAAGTGGCATTGGTGATCTAATAGGGCTTATAAAGCCCAAACCCCAATGTCGTTTCAGATTTATCGATAGCATATAGAAGTCATACCGTTGGTAATCGTGAAGGTAATGGAAAAATAAAAGGTTTTGTGGGTGTATTACTGGCTGCCTAGAAAATCAGTGGAGAGAGAAGAGATGAAATGCTCTTAAAATTAGAGGGATACGTGGACACTCTAAATGAAGAGGAGTATTTAACTCATGAATGGTATTTTAGAGTATATAATATATAAGAAGTGGCCTTTTTGTTTTCATTCATCTTTCTATTAAGGAACGCCAAAATACTTGCACCCTTTCATCCAAAACGATGCGGAACACGACGCGGTCATCAAAATAGCTTGTTCCACAAACACACACATGGATTTTCTCCAAAACTCTCTTATATTCAAAGGAGAAAAATAACATTACAAAACTAAAAACAATGTTACACCAAAAGATTTCCAACTAGTCACGAAGTCGTTCAGAAAAAAATGGCCTATAACTCAACAATTCAATCACATTTTCAATTCTTCAAATACAATCTCAGTTTAAAAAAAATATATTATCAAATTTCAATTCAAAAATTGGTCATTATTGGAGATGAGATAGACTTATTCAACACATACACGAGTTTGAAACTTCTCTAATTCATAACCTCTCTCGATAAAGGTTTTTGCACATATATGAAATACATAACTTAAAGTAAGGATCTTCTAGGAAGTCTATATTTTTAAATTACTTTTAGTGTAGAGGTTATTTGTTATCCCACTTAATTCTACTTATATTTTCTTACAACTTGATAAGATAATGGTCTTTGTGCGCGCGCGCGTGCACACACACACACACACACACACACACACACACACACACACACACATATATATATATATATATATATATATATATATATATATATATATATATATAACGATCCAAACCTTAGCAAGCTGTGGAGTGTTAGTAAGGCCACGATTGTAATTTTTAGGTCGCAAAGAGTTATTAAGGCCACTACAAATACTACGACGCCACGACCTATTATAAGGAGGTCGTGGAGTTTACACCACGAAAGTACAAAGAAACCAAACACGTGGATCAATGACGTGAACTAGTAAAAAAATTTTAAGGGCCAAGTTTTAGAGCTTTTAAAAATATTTTTGAAGGGATTTTTGGGAAAAGTGGTGACATAAATAAAAACCCTAGGTTCCCCTCTCTTCCTATAAATACTCTTAGGCTCTATTCCCAAAGCTATTATAACCTCTGATGAAGTTATTACCAACACCCTATAAAGAGAAAGTGAAATTTTGAGGGCAAGTGCAGGTGCTACCAGAAGGAGGCTGATGAGTGATAATTTTCTAATAGCGGATCAGGACGGCAGATCATTACTTTTCATCGACGAACTGAGTGATTTGGTAAGGGATTCCTTCCTTACACACTTCTTCTCCATCATAAACCCTAGAATCTATATGTTCTTTATTGAGGTAAGCCCCCTTTAGTATGGATCTGAGTTTCTGGGTAATAACCATGGACTTTTACTGTTTATCATATGTTCTTCCTATAAAGTACTTTTCCTTGAATGGGATTGATTTGGGTATCTAAAGGTCAACCAATTTTTGAGATATATGTGTTTTTAAGTCTTCTTAGAGTTTCATACTTTGATCCTTGAGAATCCAAAATATAGATAATTTTAGGATAAAACCATCATTATACTAAAATACCCTTGCTGTTTGAAAATCGAGAGTTCTAACTCCTTCTTTGAGACCGGGAACATAAGCAGTATATTATTGCTCCTTGCTTATTTTTGTGTCATGTTATACTTTCGAGGTTACGATAGCAACATTAATGCGTTGGGTTGTGGCATCGTGTCTTGAGTATTTCCTTTTGCTTTGTGTTTGAGTTAAAACGACTAACTTGAGGGAGATTGAGCATGGGCTAGTTATGTGATTAGGCATAAATTCTTCCTAATTTATCCCTTAATTTAGGTACTTTTAGCACCTCGAACAAAGTAATCGATTTGACTTTATCTCATAATCTTGCTACTGACTAATCCTAACGAGTACACCGAGTTTCTGTTATTTCGTAGTGATTTTACAGGTATTTGATGTCAAGAAACGGAAGAAGGAAACCGGAAGAATCAAGAAAGACAAGAAGGAAAGTAAAAAGGGCAAAAGTGTAATTTCTACCCAGAGTTCGAATGAGGTACCTAAGAGAAGTTGAAGATATCACATTCATGAGCACATAGGAAGAAACGACACCTCAATCGGAGTCCCAGAACAAAAGATATGAGCAGTCAAAGTTGAAAAAAAAGTCAAACAGGTAGACCGGCCCGCCCCTGCCCTGGACCAGTCCGCGTTGCAAACTCCAGTAGACCTCGGATCGAAATCAAAACGAAGAAGGTGAAAAATAAAAGAACCGGTCCACCTCCAGACTGGTCCGCCTGGAAATAAAAAGAACCGATCCGCTTGGGAGGCAAACCGGTTCGCCTAAGGCCCGGACCGGTCCGGCTATCGAGATTTCCAAATCTTATCTGCTCCGAAAAAGAATCCTTGTGCAGCTGAAACTCTTGAATTATTGTAGGGTATAAAAATCCATTTTTATTATTATAATGGGGACGGAGAATTTTAGTTAGTTTTTCCATTCTTCTTCAGAAACCCTAGTTTAGGTATAATTTACACTTTAATTCCAAAGATTGAAGGTTATTTTCAGAATTCTGTGTTCTTCATTGTTGTTGTTACTGCTTTGGTAAAAATTAGTGAGTTATTTCCTCTCTTCAATTCTGTTCTACATCATTCCATAACTTTTCTTTAGATTAATCATGAGCACATTAAACACTGTTTTCCTTACTTTCAGCATGTTAGGCTAGATTTTCTAAGGCCGGGATACATGAACCCAGCCTGATGTGTTAGTTGCATGTGTATAACATTAATCCTCGGAATTTAGTGATTGATTACGACCGTATTGCGTAGGAACACAACAATTGTAGATCTTTATATCTCGTTTGCCTCTGGGTAATCGGGATGATTTAGAATGCAATTCGAGTGTCACTATCGCGATACCGATTTACTCGTCCTCAGATTAAGTATGACGCGGGCTTGAACCTCGTATACGTAATGCTTGGGAGTACTAAATTCCGGGTCAAATTAATCAGTTAAAATTATGATTAATATTATAACTGCAATACACTAGGGTTGGGGGATTGTATTCCCGTCCTGTTTTTCTCATCACTTAGTTAAAAGTTTCAAATCATTTTTCAATCATATTTTAGGTAACTTAGTCTAATAGCATCTTTTTAAAATTTCGTACTTGCATTTAGTTGTAATCAATTCCCAAAACCAAATCATTTTCCCTTTATTTTTAGAGTCAAAGTTAGGATTCCTTCGTCTTTTCCCGTCGTCACAACTTCGTTGTCTTAGTTCCCTGAGGATCGATACCCGACTTACTAGGATTATTACTTGTGCGACAGGCTTGCACTTAAGCCTAGAGAGAACGCATTTCTGAGACACATTTTCAGTCGCGTCAAGTTTTTGGCGCCGTTATCGGGGAATTAGGTAGACTTAGGATTAGATCGAGTCAATCCAAAGCTTTGACTAAAAAATTTCCAAATATCCAAAAACATAAAAAAAAAATTCAAAAAGCACAAAAAGATTCACCATCATCTCTCATAATCCATTAATGCAAAATTCTGAACTCACTCCCACACCCCATAATACTCCAACCAGCATTCACGAAAATCCAATAGTTGAGTATAACCTCGATAGCCCTCACACTCCTAACGCCCCACAGTTCTGGATCCCACCTCCCACACCGTCACACTCAATCTCCAATAACACTCCGTTTTCCTTCCTAGGTCACACCCCCGAACACACTTCGAGCACACCAAGTGAGAGCACCGAGTCGTTAAGTGAGAGAGAGATGTCAAAACACGGTAGTGCAGTTGTCGGTGAGGAAGAGCCCCCATACCGCCCGCTGAGAGAATTGTTATATCCCGAGCGCACTGTCATTCCGAGATGCATTATACTCCCGTATAATGCCGGGGAATTTCGTTTCAAAAATGGGATGATCCAGATGTTACCACATTACCATGGTATGAATTCTGAAAAGCCATACCTTCATATTAGGGAATTTGAGGATGTGTACGATACTCTCAATGATCAAACATGCACCCAAGAGGTGATCCGCCTCAAACTCTTCCCTTTCTCGCTCAAAGATAAAGCCAAGACCTGGCTATGGTCTTTACCACCAAGCTCAATTCCATCATGGAACGAGTTGCAATCGAGATTTCTCAAGAAATTCTTCCCAACACATCGAAAAATCTCCATAAATGCTCAACTTCAAGCATTCTGACAATCAGAAAATGAGCCATTTCATCGATGCTATGAGCGTTTCAATGAGTTAATTACTTCATGCCCCCATCATGGATTTGATTCAGCGCAAATCATCTCTTTTCTCTATAATGGGCTGAATCTTAACTCCAAATAACTTGTTGAAACTATGGGAAGTGGTCCTTTTGTCGACTTAGACGCCCACGATGCTGACCTTCACCTGAGGTATGTCGCCGAGACTACCCAATCCTGGGATACATCTGATCCTAATGCTCAAAATTGAAATCGTCAAGTGACCACCACTCCGTCGGCTTCCGGCCTATTTCACGTAGATAAGAATTCTATGACGGACAGTCGATTGGATACCCTTGAGAAAGGATTTTGAGACCTATGCGAGATATATGGAAAAGGATCGGCTGGATCCATACCAAACCCCGTTGAGAAGGTGTGTGCGATTTGTGAGGCTAGTCATTCAACTGAGGAATGCCCGACCATACCCGCCTACAAAGTAATGCTTCAGGAGCAAGTTAGTGGTATAGGAGGATTTAAGGGTAATTTCGGTGCACCGCACGGGAATTCATACAACCCTTCGTGGAAAAACCATCCCGGTTTTAGCTATGGGCAACAACATGCCGCAATGAACCCTCCTTCACATGTTGCCCCTCCTCCACCACAACACTTTCAACAAACTCCACACATGCAAGACATGTGCAAGCACCACCACCTCAAGGATCTTATATCTCGCCACCGCAGAGAACTCTCGAGGATACCATGAATCAATACATTGCAAGCTAAACCGCAACCAATGCCAAATATGATCGTCTGATTGGCGACATAAATGCGAGTCTGTCAAAGATACAATCCTCATTGAGTGTTCAAGAGAAGGGCAAGTTTCCAGCCCAAGGCCAAAGACCTCCCCAAGGTCAAACTAGTGTTAGCTCCACTTCCACTAAACATCAGCAGCAATGTCAAGCTATGACCACTCTTCGTAGTGAGAGAGTCGTTGATTTATCACCTCCCCCACACGACACAACTAAAGACAAGGAGATTTCGCCCGGCACGAAAGAGGTCGAAGATGTCCCCTTGAATGAGAGTGACAAAGAAGACGCTAGTGAGCCAGAGGTAGTAGTGAAACCACCCTCCGCGGCACCATTTCCTCAAAGGTTGATTCCCTCCCATAAAGGAAACCCACGTGAAGACGTGCTAGAAGTGCTAAAGCAAGTAAAGCTAAATTTACCTTTCCTCGATGCCATTAAGCAAATTACAGCTTATGCTAAAGTCATCAAAGACTTGTTGACGGTAAAGAGAAAGATGAAGGTAAAGAAGAATGCCTTTCTAGCACAAAACGTGAGCTCCATTATACTAAATGATCTCCCGCCTAAATTCAAAGATCCCGGTGCACCCACCATTTCCTGCATCATTGGAGAAAACAAAATCGAAAAAGCCTTACTTGACTTGGGAGCAAGTGTCAATATCCTCCCTTAATCCATCTATAGACAACTTGACTTGGGCGACCTCAAGCCCACAAAGGTAACTCTCTAATTAGCGGATCGAACCGTGAAGATCCCAAGAGGCATAGTCGAAGACGTGATCGTCTAAGTTGACACCTTCTACTTCCCGGTAGATTTTGTCATTTGGGACGTGAAGCCCTCCTTCAACTCGAGCAACCATGTTCCCATCATCCTTGGGCGCCCATTCTTAGCTACGGCTAACGCCATCATCAATACTCGGAATGGGCGAATGCAACTCACTTTGGGAACATGACCTTAGAGACCAACATCTTCCACATAGCCCAACATACGGGGGAGGAAGATGATCTTCACGCGGTGAGCCTCATAGATGAGGTAGTAGAGGAGTACTTTGAGGAGAATTATTGCGGCGACGCCTTAGAGTCCTGTCTAGTGGCATTACACGAGAGTGAGGGGATGTACACCGACTTCGAGAGGGAGGTTAGGGAGTTGAGAGAGTTACTCGATGAGAGTTCGTCGGACGAGGACGCGACAGATGTTAATTGGATTTTTAGATTCGAGGAGTTACCTCCAAGGGATACACGCATGGTTCCCTCCAGTGACAAATTTCCAATCCTTGAATTAAAGAAACTCCCCTCCCATATTAAATATGCATACCTAGGAGAGGATGATACATTTCCTGTTGTTGTCTCCTCTAGCCTAGACGAAGAGCAGCAGGATAAATTGTTGAAAATTCTGAGGAAGCACCAAAGTGATTTTAGTTGGTGCATTAGTGATTTGAAAGGGATAAGTACTTTGATTTGCACTCACAAGATCCATCTCGAAGAGGATGTCAAACCCTCAAGAGAAATGCAAAGAAGACTAAATCCCAACATGAAAGAAGTTGTGAGAAACGAGATTATCAAGTTATTGGATGCCAGGATTATCTACCCAATCTCGGATAGCAAATGGGTGAGCCCTATTCAAGTCATCCCTAAGAAGTCGGGAATGACAGTGATTGAGAATGCTAAGGGAGAGCTAGTTCCCCAACGTACCACCACAGGTTGGCGCGTTTGCATTGATTACCAAAAACTCAATGCGGGAACTAGGAAAGACCATTTCCCCTTGCCATTTATCGATCAAATGCTTGAGAGAGTGGCGGGCCACCCTTACTATTGCTTCATTGATGGTTATTTCAGATATAACCAAATTAAGGTGGTTGTACTTGACTAGGAGAAGATGACCTTCACTTGCCCTTTTGGTATGTTTGCCTACAAACGTATGCCATTTGGGTTGTGTAATGCACCCGCGACCTTTCAAAGGTGCATGTTGAGCTTATTTAGCGACATGGTCGAGAGAGGACTCGAAGTGTTCATGGACGATTTCAACGTTTTTGACTCCTCTTTCGATCGTTGTCTAGAAAAACTAGAAAAAGTACTTGCCCGGTGTGTGGAAAAGAACTTAGTGCTGAATTGGGAGAAATGCCACTTCATGATCACCGAGGGAATAATTCTTGGCCACATAGTATCATCCAAGGGGATGGAAGTTTATAGGACAAAGATAGATGTCATAGCTGACCTTTCCCCACCAAAATCGCTTAAGGACGTGCGCTCTTTATTGGGCCACGCGAGGTTTTATCCAAGGTTCATTAAGGACTTTAGCGCCATCGCTAGACCCTTACGCAACCTACTCATGAAGGACACCCCATTCGAGTGGATGGAAGCATGCCAAAGCTCTTTTGAAAAACTGAAAACCATGCTTGTGTCCGCTCCCATCATGCAAGTTCCGTATTGGTCTCTACCATTCGAACTTATGTGTGATGCTAGCGATTATGCGATAGGGGCTGTTTTGGGCCAAAGAAAGGATAAGCAAGCATCTACTTCCAAGCAAAAACCCCTTTCAGCACCAAATATGCTCTCCCCTCTCTCTAGGACTCCCCTAAGCCTTTTTCCCACCTACCACCACCAAAACACCTGCAAATACCACTAAAACACCTCCTCTTACTCCCAAACCTCCGTCTAGAATGGCCGGTGTGCAAGGCCCACGCCCTGAGGGGCTTCTGCCATACGTTAATAACTTGGTGACTGCTCCCGTTGGTAGTGTGCCTTGTTTGGGTGCCGATATGATGGTGGACGAGTGCCATTCACCCCTGAAGGTGCCTCGCGTGGCTTCACGTAGTGCGCCAGCTGTTGTTTCTCTTGGCGGTGCTCCCAACCCCGTCGCAGGTCAGACGTTGGAGGTTGTTCCTTACGTTTGTGATGGAATCCCTGCTGAATCTATGGACGATCTCTCTTCAAGAGCCTTGGAGATTGAAGAAGGACAGGTTGTGGTCTCGGAGAAAATGCCCATGGTTTGTAATAAGGTGAGTGGAGTGGAAGTTGTGACTGATGTGAATGGAATTTGCTGGGAGTTCCTCAGAAGCAAGGGGTTTACCCAAGAGGATGTCATGAACTTTAGATGCTCCGACGATCGGAGAGGAACTGGTACCAACTCGCCTGTGGCGGTGGGTAGGGCTGTAGGTGTTCAGAGTGTTGCAGGTCCTGTTGGCGCTGGGCTCAAAACATCTGACAGGGGTAAGGTTGTTGGTGCTACCAACCCCATATCGTCCCATGATAGGACTGCTGATTGTACGGTGTACACTGGATTATGTACTGGCAGAAACGAGGATGAAGGGAAGTCTACTCCCTGCGTGGCTGGCACTACCCACGTGGGAAAAACGTGGAGTTCCATTACTGCTACCAAGATGAAACCTAAGCTACGTCTCTCTTACCACCAACCTGCTGTGATCGACTCCGTCATCACTGTTACTCCACCAGTCGAGGTGGAAAACGGAGGTCATGGACGTTGGGAGAACAGTATGGTGGGGTATTTTTTGGGAACTAAACTGCCATTTTCCATGGTAAACATAGTGGCGTTTAGGCTATGGGGGAAGTGCGGTCTAACCAAGGTCATTGCGCATGATAAGGGATTCTACTTCTTTCTCTTTGATAACCCTACTCAGAGGGATGAGGTGATAGTCAATGGACCATGGCATTTTGCGGGAATCACAATCATTCTCAAAAAATGGCAACCAGACTTTAGTTTTGACAAGGCTACGATGAAGAAGATACCTATGTGGGTTAAATTCTTTGATATCCCAGTGCAACTTTGGACTGAGGAGGGCCTCAGTTATGTTGCCAGCTCCGTGGGTTTCCCATTGTATGCGGATGCGATGACAGAAGAAATGAACAGGATTACCTTTGCCCGTATATGTATTGACGTGGAGGCCAAGGAGACTTATCCTTCGAGCGTTAATGTGGTGATGGAAGATGGCACTATTGCTGTGGTTAAAGTGGAATTCCAAGCCAAACCTCCCTCATGCACTCAGTGCCTCGTGTTTGGTCACAAGCTTAATGGATGTCCCAAAAATAAAGAAGTGGGTGGTAACAAGACCACTACCCCACATGCTAGTAATGCTTCCAACAGTAGCGGTTGTGGATGGACTCAGGTCATCAAGAAAACGAGAGTTGGCGTCTGCCCTGTGATAGAAGTAGGAGAGACTTCGGGCAAGGCCAATGCGGAGAAGAACCCTAGCACTGCCGTTGTGTTGTGTAGTGTTAATGATGAGATGAAGTATGATGTTGTTAGTCCTGTACAGCATAGCGCACCACCTGTTCCCTTGTCTAACTCCTTCAGTGCTGTTTGCATGGATAGCGACGCGGATTTGACACCCGCCCCTACTGCTCTTGCGTTGCGGGTTACCCTTGTGGACGAACTGGCACAGAAAAGGGTGGGGGAGGATAGAGAGGCGAGTAATAGTAGCGGGAAGAACAGGCGGAAGGGGAAGGGGAAGAAGAATAGATGATTAAGTTTGCTTCTTGGAATATTAGGGGCCTTAATTCCCCCCATAAGCAAAGGGAAGTCAATAAGCTAATTAGGGATAACCACCTTGATCTGATGTGTATGCTTGAAACTAAGGTTAGAAAAAATAACTTGGGTTGTGTGTTGAATAATTGTTGTTTTCAATGGGATTTCTTAGACAACTGCCCGCTGCCGGGGGGGGGGGGGGAGGGGGGGGGGGGGTTGCCAGAATCATTGTGGCTTGGAACCCCAACCGTGTTGCTGTGAGTTTGATTCAGTCCCATCCCCAGGCCATGCTCTGTAAGGTGGATTTATGTGGGTCTGGGATGAGCTTCTTTGCGTCTTTCATTTATGGGGACAACCTACCTGGGGATAGAAGACACCTGTGGGATTTTCTGAGGATGAATTCTGGGACTGTGGGAGAGTCTCCGTGGGTTTTATTGGGTGACTTTAATGTTGTCAGATGCCATGATGAGAAAAGAGGCATCCGGGGTATTGATACGACTGCTACTGGCGAGTTCAGCCAATGCATTCATGACTTGCATGCTGATGATATGGTGACGAATGGGTTGTGGTTTACGTGGAATAAAAAGGAGTTGGGAGCTGGTAATGTTCAGTCGAGGTTGGATAGAGTCTTGCATAATGGTACATGGGCCTCGTGTTTCCCCGAGTGTCAAGCTACTGTCCTTCCTCACGGGGTTTCTGACCACTGCCCTATCATTATCTTACTAGCCCCCATGGAGCGGAGTATACCTAAGCCGTTCAAATTTTTCAATTTTTGGATGGATCATAGCGACTTTTATCAGATTCTTTGGGAGTCCTGGAAGGATGATGGTGAGGGGAATCCTATGGTTAGGCTGAGTCAGAAGCTGCGAAGAGTTAAATCGAGGCTGAAAGATTTCAACAAGAAGTTTTTTAGTAACATCTCTGGTAGGGTGGAGGAGGCTAAGTCTTTACTGGATGAGGTTCAGACTAGAGTTGATACTGATGGGTGCAACAATGAGGTGCTCCTGGAAGAGAGGGTCAAACTTCACACGTATCTAGAGCTGAGGGAGGCGGAGGAGTCTTTTTTCAAGCAGAAGTCTCGGGTTAAATGGCTCCAGCTGGGGGATGGTAATAATGCGTTCTTTCATAAGAAGGCTAACCAGGCTACTGTCAGAAGGAAGATCCTTAGTGTCGTGGATGACCATGGTGTGAGAATTGAGGGGAGTCAGAATGTGGCTAAGGTGGCTGTTGAATATTTCAGCAACCTCCTTGGCACTTCCAATGCCTGTGTGGACCCCTTTCCAATTCTTAATGATGTGGTGTGCAAGAGAATCACAGGTGATCAGGCGGCTGCTATGGAGGCTCCCATTTCTGATGCGGAGATCAAGAATGCCATGTTTTCCATTGGGTCCGATAAAGCTCCTGGGCCGGACGATTTTAATGCTTGCTTCTTTAAGAAGAATTGGGACGTGGTGGGGGGAGATGTGATTGATGCCATTACCTTCTTCTTCCAGTGTAGCTACCTGCCCAGGCAATGGAACTGTACTGCTTTGGCGCTTATTCCGAAGGTTACTACTCCCTCTGGTATGCATGATTTTAGGCCCATCTCGTGTTGTAACACCATCTACAAGTGTATCTCCAAGATTTTGGCCGAGAGAATGAAACCCATCCTTCCTTCCTTCATTAACCAGAGCCAGGCCGCGTTTGTGAAGGGTAGATCTATCTCTGACAATATCTTATTGCTTCAGGAGCTTATGAGAAATTATCACCGCGAGCTGTCCCCTTCTAGGTGTACCCTCAAGATTGATCTTCTCAAGGCCTATGATACTGTTAGCAGGGAGTTTTTGCTCAACCTTCTTATGCATATTGGGTTCCCGGCTATGTTTGTTGGTTGGGTCGAGGAGTGTATTACCACGGCTAGATTCTCTATCAGCTTGGATGGGCGTTTACATGGTTTCTTTGAGGGGAAGAGGGGGCAGAGACAAGGTGATCCTATCTCTCCTTTCTTATTCCTGCTTGTTATGGATACTTTCTCGTGTATTATGGACAAGGCTTGCCTCAATCCGGAGTTCAGTTTTCATCTTAGATGCAAGGAGGTGGGCCTTAATCATCTTTGCTTTGCGGATGATTTGATCATTCTGTGTGGTGGCGACCCTGCTTCGTGTAGCATTGTGAAGAGGGCTATTGTGGCCTTCTCTTCGATCTCTGGCCTTCACCCCAATATTAACAAATCTAGTTTCTATTGCTCTAGGGTCGATGTCGATGGGGTGAACAGGTTGGGGGAGATTTTTGGCTTCTCCCATTGTTCCCCTCCCTTCATGTATCTTGGGGTTCCTCTTATCACTACTAGGCTTAAAGCTGTGGATTGTAAGAAGTTGATTGATAAAATTACGGGGAGGATTAAGTGTTGGACTAACAGGTTCCTTAGTTTTGCTGGGAGACTGTAGCTCATCAAATCGGTCTTGTTTGGTATTCAGGTCTACTGGTCTTGCCTGTTCATTCTGCCGAAAGGGGTTATTAGAAGAATCGACCAACTTTTGAAGGACTTCTTGTGGACGGGTTCTGATTCCAAACATACGGGGGCGAAGGTGTCGTGGGATGATCTGACGTGCAGTCATGAGGAAGGGGGGTTGGGCATAAAGAATGTGGAATTATGGAACAGAGCTGCTATTCTTAAGCTTCTGTGGAACCTCTGTAGTAAGAAGGATTGCCTATGGGTCAAATGGTGTAATGTGTATAAGATCAAGAATAGAAGTATTTGGGCCATTAGTATTCCAAGTGACTCTTCTTGGTGTTGGAGGAAACTGATGCAGTTGAGGGAGGTGGCCAAGCCTCTTATCAGGTCCAATATTGGCAATGGCGAAGATACCTTTGTGTGGCACGACAACTGGCATCCGTTAGGTCCTCTTTTTGATCGTTATGGGGGAAGACTTATTTACGATGCGGCTAGCAATCACAAAGCTAGAGTGGCGGACTTTATTCATGGGGAGAGATGGAGGTGGCCTTCTTCTGTTACTTGGGAGCTTTTGGAGATTAGGAATGCTGAGCTGCCGAGTATTCGCCAAGGGGTTAGTGATGAGGTGGTGTGGAATTCCAATCGGGATGGTTTCTCCATTGGGGCAGCGTTTGCGGCTCTTACTATTGCTCGTCCTGTGTTCAATTGTCATAAGTTGATTTGGAATAAGAATAATATACCAAAATGTGCTTTTAGTTTATGGATCATATGTAGGGGTGCTCTACACACGAGAGATAAACTGTTTAGCTGGGGTATTTCCAACAGTAACTTGTGTTGTACTTGTGGCGAGGAGGTGGAGAACCGGGAACACTTGTTTGTAGAGTGTAAAATTGCCAAAGAGGTTTGGCGCGAGGTCAGATTTAAGAACCAGGAGGACAGAGAGGCACTTAACTGGGAGGACGAGCTGAGGTTTGCTAATTCCGAATATGTGGGCAAGAGCTTCTATAATAGACTTAGGTGTATTTCCTTTTCCACCACTATCTATTGTCTTTGGTTGGAGAGGAATGCGAGATTTTTCCAAGGAAGGGCCAAGGATTGTGAGATGATTGTCAGAGATATTGTTGCTATGGTTTGTGCGAGGGCCTCTAAGTGGAAGAACAATAGGAGAAGCTTCACCAACTGGATGGCATGTATGAACTGGGACATCCCCGAATCGGTGTTATCTTAGTTGATTTGTTTTGTGTTTGGTAGTTTGTGTCCTTTGGGGTATGCCCCTAGGACTGTGGTTCCCCCTTGTTTATTGTTTGTAAATTGCTTTCCTGAGTTCTAATATACATAATTTTTCCCAAAAAAAAAAAAAGGATAAGCAAGCTCATGTCATCTACTACGCTAACCGGACTCTTACCGGACCACAACTCAACTACTTTACCACGGAGAAAGAGTTGCTAGCGGTAGTCTTTGCCCTTGATAAATTCTGGTCATACCTCATCAGTTCCCCCATTACTTGCTTCACCGACCACGCGGCTTTGAAATACCTACTTGCAAAGAAAGACGCCAAGCCGCGCCTCATAAGGTGGATCCTACTCCTACAAGAGTTCAATCTCTCCATCAAAGATAAGAAAGGAGTAGAAAACGTCGTTGCCGAACACTTATCACGACTTTCGTCCGACGTACCTAGTGATGCCGTACCCATAGACGAATACTTTCCGGATGAGCAACTTTTTACCACCTCTCCTTTACCCTGGTTTGCGGATATAGTGAACTACCTTGTCACGGGAGTCGTCCCTCCCGACTGGACACCGCAAAGAAGAGATTTACTACTTGGTCGCGCATGTTCTTCTATGACGACCCTTTCCTTTTCAAATATTACGCCGACCAAATCATCCGACGATGTGTACCGGATGACGAAATCCCAAAAGTCATCCAGTTTTGTCATTCGGAAGCTTGTGGAGGCCACTTTTCGAGGAAAAAGACAGCCGCTAAAATTTTGTAATGCGGCCTTTATTGGCCCACAATTTTCCGGGATGTAAACGATGCTTGAAAATCTTGCTATAGGTGCCAACGGATGGGAGCCATTACTCGATGAAACATGAGGCCTCTTACCCCTATACTCATTATTGAGATCTTCAACTGTTGGGGTATTGACTTCATGGGCCCTTTTCCCCCCGTCCTTTGGTTTCCTATACATCCTTGTTGCGGTAGACTATGTTTCTAAATGGGTGGAAGCTATAGCTACCAAGGTAAATGACAACAAAGTGGTGATAAAGTTCCTGCAGGAACACATACTTTCCCTCTTCGGTGCACCGAAAGCGATAATTAGTGATAATGGCACGCATTTTTGCAATAGGCCATTCACGAAGCTAATGAGAAAGTATGGTGTCGTTCACAAGATTGGAACGACTTATCACCCGCAAACGAATGGGCAGGCCGAACTAGCGAATCGGGAAATTAAGAACATTCTTGAAAAGACCGTCAATCCTACTCGTCACTTAGATTGAACGATTCGCTATGGGCCTATCGTACCGCATATAAGAATCAACTCAGCATGTCCCCTTTCCGTTTTGTGTATGGCAAACCTTTCCATCTTCTCGTAGAGCTAGAACACAAAGCGTATTGGGCGATTAAGCAATTGAATTATGCCATGGATAAGGCCGATGAAGCCCGCAAGCTTCAATTAAATGAGTTAGAAGAACTACGTAATGATGCATATGAGAATGCTAAAATTTCCAAAGAAAGGATGAAACTCGCTCACGATAACATCATTCGACGCAAAGAGTTTCTTTTTTTTTGGGAAAAATTATGTATATATATCAACAACTGCATCTACAACAAGTACACATAGGGATGAAACCCAGCGCCTCCCCTAGGGGCATACCCCAAAGGAGAGAAAAACAAAACAACAGAAAGAAAGTACGAGAAGCCCCTCACCCCGCAGTCCCCTAATTGAGAGCACTCTCCGGGATACCCCAGTTCATGCAAGCCATCCAGTTCTCAAATCTCCTCGTCCCCCTGCTCCACTTAGCGACTCTCACTCTAATCATAACCTCAATATCTTTGACAATGACATCCGTGCTTTTGGCCACACGCTTAAAGTGTCTAGCGTTACGCTCCATCCATAGGCAGTACACAGTAGAAGAGAAGGAAATATTCCTAATACGATTATAAAAACTAGTCCCACTGTAGCAAGAAATAGCATGAGTCATCTCGCCATCCCAATCCAAAGCCTCTCTGTATTCCTGATTCCTGGTTCTCACCTCCTCCCAAACCTCCTTAGCAACTGGACACTCATTGAACACGTGAGGTATGGACTCGGCCCCATTGGAGCAGCTGCAGCACACGTTATCCTCCGAGATGCCCCAGTTATGGAGCTTGTCCTTAGTGTGAATAGCGTCCCTACAAATCATCCAAAGGACAAAAGCGCATTTAGGAATATTAGTCTTGTTCCACACAATATTATGCCAGGGAGCAGGTGGGAGGGTGGGGGTCATCTCATGATAGGCTGATCTGATAGAAAAATCCTTCTGGTTGGGAATCCAGACCACCTCATCAGCAGTATCATGCCTAATGCCGGGCAAAGCCGCATTCCTAATCTCCAGGAGCTCCCAGGTAATCACCGTTGGCCATCTCCACCTTTCCTCAACAATGTAATCAGCAACCAAAGCCTTATGGTTACTAGCAGCGTCATAGATAACACGGTCCCCAAACAAAGGATGAAGGGGCCCCAGAGGATGCCAGTTATCATGCCAGAAAAAGGTATCCCTGCCGTTACCGATACTCCATTTGATGAGAGGTCTGATCCGGTGTCTCAACTGCATCATCTTCCTCCAGCTCCAAGACGAATCACTGGCTAAGTTAATAGCCCACAGACTTCTTCTCTTCAACTTATACACGTTGCACCACTTGACCCAAAGGCAGTCCTTCTTGCTACAGAGATTCCATAGCAACTTCATGATGGCCGCCTCGTTCCACCTCTCGATGCTTTTGATACCCAGGCCACCGCTCTCAAAGCTAACACAAAGATCATTCCAAGCCACCTTGGCCCCCGAATGTTTGAGATCGGAACCCGTCCATAGGAAATCCCTCATCAGCTGCTCAATCTTCAGAATGACCCCCTTAGGTAAAATGAACAAACTAGACCAATATACTGGATCCCGAACAAGACGGACTTAATAAGCTGCAATCTACCGGCGTAGCTAAGGAGCTTGTTAGTCCAACACTTAATCCTGCCCGTGATCCTGTCGATAAGCCTACAACAATCCTCCATCTTGAGTCTTGTGGTGATGAGAGGAACCCCGAGGTACAAGAAGGGGGGGTTGCAATGGCCAAAACCAAGAATATCCCCGATCTGCGCAATCCGATCCTCCTCCAAACCCGTGCTATAAAAACTACTCTTACCCAGATTGGGCGTGAGGCCCGCAATGCTACAGAAATCATCAACCGCCTTCTTCACAATGGTGCAGGAAGGAATGTCCCCCCCACATAGAATAATCACATCGTCGGGGAAACATAAGTGGTTAAGCCCCACTTCCTTGCACCTAGGGTGAAAGGTAAACATAGGGTTAGTGCAAGCTTTGTCCAAGATGCACGAGAGAGAGTCCATCACCAGGAGGAAAAGATAGGGAGAAAGGGGGTCACCTTGCCTCAACCCTCTCCTACCCTCAAAGAAGCCATGCAGGTGCCCATTCAGACTGATAGAGAACCGAGTGTTAGTCATGCATTCAGTAATCCACCCAACGAAAATGGCCGGGAACCCCAGATGAGTCAGCAAGGTGAAAAGAAAACCCCAGTCCACCGTGTCATACGCTTTCATCAAATCAATCTTCAAAGTACATCTAGGCGGGCTAAGCTCACGATGGTAATTCCTCATAACCTCCTGGAGAAGAAGGATGTTATCAGAAATAGATCTCCCTTTGACAAAAGCAGCCTGACACGGATTGATCATATAAGGGAGGATAGGCTTAATCCTGTTGGCAAGAATCTTCGAGATGCACTTGTAAATGGTATTACAACACGATATGGGTCTAAAATCATGCATACCGCTAGGGGTGGCAACCTTCGGGATAAGATCCAGGGCAGTACAATTCCATTGCCTAGGCAGATAGCTACACCTGAAGAAGAACTTCACAGCCTCGGTGACGTCGTTCCCCACCACCTCCCAGTTCTGCTTAAAAAAGAACGCGTTGAAGCCGTCAGGTCCTGGGGCTTTATCCGAACCAATGGCGAACATAGCCCCCTTTATCTCATCATCATCAATGGGCGCACTCATCTTCGCTGCATCCACATCACTGACTCTTTTCTCAACATTCGCATCCAGAATGGGAGCAGGGTCCGCACAAGTGCTACGATAGCCCAGAAGGTTGCGAAAGAACCCCACAGCCGTATTAGCCACCCCCTGTGAGCTAGGCCTGGCAATTCGTGTTGGCGGGTCGGGTTCGGGTCGGGTCAAGACCCATATATTCTAGTAAACCCCTCGACCCGAACACGACCCGTTTATTAATCGTGTCAAAACATAAAACTCGAACACGACCTGTTTAAGTAACGGGTTACACGACACGACCCGCATAACCCGTTTAATAAACGGGTCGTGTTCGACTCGATAACCTAACACGACCCGATAACCCGTTTAGTAAATAGGTTTTGTTGAACCCGAAAAATCTGACACGACCCGCTAACCCGTTTAATAAACAGGTCGTGTTAAACTCGAAAACCCGACACGACCCGCTAACCCGTTTAATAAGCAGGTTATTTTTCAACCCGTTAACACGATAATAATAACATGTTTACAAAATATGTTTAATATTTTATAAAATAGGTCCTTATTCGAATGTAGTACATTGTTTATTCGAATGTAGTACATTATTAACTATTAAGCTATTTATTTAACATAAGTTCATACATAAACAAGTTCAAAATGATTAAACGAATCCATAAAAGGTTTTGAAAGATCCATCATATTCATACAATCCAAATCCAAAATATAAACAACAAAACTACAAAGATACTTAAACAAATCCATAAACTACAAAACAATCCTTAAACGAATTCATAAAAGGTTTAAAGTGCCATCATACAATCCAAATCCAAAATATAAACAACCAAACTACAAAGATGTAAACTTAATCTTCAAGACTTCAGTCTACGCCAAAAAGGAACCCTTCAACTCATATACCTACAAAAAAAAAGTAAGCATCCATTAAAATGAAAATGATAGGAATGAATAGATGTTAACATACTATAACTTTAAATGAATAGATGTTAAAATACTAATACGATTTTTCTTACTAAAATATGATAATTACACACCCGAAACCGAAAAAGAAGTTGAGCATTGTGCCGACGAGGATGAAGGAGCATTTTCCGTGTTGATATCCAAGTTTAAGATATTTTCCGTGAGATCATCAATTTGATCTTGTGCAGATTCTGCATTCACAAATGAAAATTAAAATCAAAGCAAAGAAATATAAAAGTAATAAAAATAAATTCAAATATAGAAATTACCAATAGCACCGAAGAGCCAATCTTTTGTGCAAAGTAACGCCTCTGCCACCTCGGGTTTAAGTGAACTTCTATATTGATCAATAACCCTTCCACCCATACTAAATGCAGATTCCGAAGCTACCGTAGATACAGGAATGCTCAAAACATCTCTTGCCATTGCAGCAAGTTGGGGATACCTAAATTGATTTGCTTTCCAAAAAGCTAAAATATCTAAGTCGGCATTCCTATCAACTCTTGGTTCGTCCAAATAAAGCTCCAGTTGTGACTTTTGAGAACAAGAACCAAATTCCTCACTTTCAAAATCATCAAACTCCTGAAGAAGTTATATGAATAAAAATTAGATACATTTACCATTAGAACAAGTTATATGAATAAAACAAGTTATATGAACACAAATTAATAGAAATAAATTTACCTTTAGTACATCTCTTGTATCCATGCTAAAGGATGCATCATTTAAACTATCATCAACGGACCTGTTTTGCATCGAACTACAAGAAGGATGCTTCACATCATATTCACCAAATAATACAAACAAATTTTCTCGAACTTCCCCAAATTGAGGTGAAGCAACCCCATACACTTTCTTATAACAAAAATCAACAAAATGAATCTTGTACCGTGGATCTAGTATCACGGCTATAGACAAAATCATGCTAAATTCAGACCAATATTTCTCAAACTTTTCAAACATCATAACCGCCATGTTTTGCAAGTATGGATCAACACTTTCCATTTGGTTTTTCAATGTCAAGTACGCCATAAACACCAAAGGGAAGTACAAATTTGCTGTAGGATACTTCGTGCCGGAGAAAACACAAGTTATATTATAAAAAACACCCAAAAACTTGCATATTTTCTTAACTTTCTCCCACTCACTTTCCAAAGGGCAATGCTTATAATTTGAATCACTTAATTCCAAGTGAGAAAAGACCTCACGGTAGAAAAGAGCACTCTCAAGCATTAAAAAAGTAGAGTTCCATCTTGTTGGAACATCTTGTCGCAAGCCTTTCTTAACATCTAAAGATAACAATTTGGCACATTGCACGAAGCTTACTTTCCTAGCTTGTGAACCTTTGATATATTTGATGCTTTCACGAATCTTTTGGACACCCACATCAATTTCTTTCAAGCCATCGTGAACTATCAAATTAAGCACATGTGCACAACATCTTATGTGAAAGAAATCCCCATTACACAAAAGAGCCTTCCTAGCATTTAGTTGTGTTCGACACATGGTTACAAATGAATCATTTGAAGAAGCATTATCTAGGGTCACAGAAAATAATTTTTTTTCAATCCTCCACTCCCTCAAAAAAGAGCAAATTTTATCACACAAAGAAACCCCATTATGTGGGGGCGCCATATAAGAAAAAACCAAAATCCTCTTTTGCAACACCCACTCCTTATCAAGAAAATGTGCCGTAACACATATATACCCATCCGTAACAACTGATGACCATAAATCTGAAGTTAGACATACCCTTCCAGGAGCTTCATCAAGCATTTGTTTAACCCTAGCCTTCTCCCTATGGTACATTTTCAACACATCCGCCTTAGCGGTGTTTCGAGATATGAGTGGTACATCATCACGTAAATAAGAGAAGAGAGCTCTTATGCCCTTATACTCAACAAATGAAAATGGTAAATCATGCATAATGAGGGAAGCAACCAACATCTCCCTAAATACCTCGGGATTAAACTTTGGGGCACCCAATGACATAGTATTTGCCGCTAGTTGTTGTTGAACAATCAATTGTCCTATGTCACGGGTGCTTGTCAATTCACATTTATCTCTATGACGCTTTAAATTACCAGTTCCATACCTGCTATCACAAATGAAGACAGACCCGCATTTTTTGCACTTACATCTTGTTTTGCCATCAACGCCCTTTTGTTTGAGAATCTCGAAAAAAGGCCACACATTAGAAGTACATCTCCTTTTACGCTTGCCTCCTTTGATTTGGCCCTTAGCACTAGTAGTGGATTTGTTTGCACCTTCTTGTGATTGCACTTGATCAACTTCTACAACGTCATCATCGTCATCATCATCATCATCATCATCCATCATTACATCAACATCAATAGAATTATTGGGCAAACTGACATTTAGCCCATCCGACTCCATCTACAAAAAGACATTATTTAATATTTATTAGCAGCACAAAAGTGTTTACTAAAGAAAATTTCAACAACAAAAATCATGCATTAATATTCTTAAGCTAATAAATATGTATATTAAAAGAATTAATCTTAAGCTTTGTTCCAAATTGTAAGTCTAACAAATCCGTTAAGAAATTTAATCTAACAAATCAGTTAACAAATTCAGAAATCTAATGACCTGCTGAAAAAAAAAATCAGTACCTTTAGACTTTTTTGGATAATGACCTGCTGAAAAAAAATCAGAAATTAACAAATCAGTTAACAAATTTAATCTAACAAATCAGTTAACAAATCGGTTAAGAAATTCAGAAATCTAATGATGTCAATCCTTAGTTGTTAACAAATAAGTTAACAAATCTATAATTATTACCTGAAAAAAAAAATCTGAAATATAAAAAAAATCTAACAAATTTATCAGAAAAAAAAAAATTGAAATATAAAAACAATCTAACAAATCAGTGTGTGTGTTGTGTGTGCGTCGTGTGTGTGCGTCTTGTGTGTACAAATCAGTGTGTGCGCCGCTGCGTGCTGTGTGTACAGTGTGCGTTGTGTGCGTGTGTGTGTTCGTCGTGCTGTGTGCGTGTGTGTTCTGTGTGCGTGTGTGTGTTCTGTGTGTGTGTTCTGTGTGTTGTGTTCGCTGCGTGTGTGGTGTGTGTACGTGTGTGTGTGGACTGTGGAGGACATGAGAGAAGGGAAGAGAGAAGACCTGCTGCTGACCTGAGAGAGAAGCGGAGACGGACGAGAGAGAGAAGGGCGGCGGCTTAGGTGTATTTTTTTCTCTCTTAAGCGAAAGAGAGAAGAAGACCTGCTTGCGTGTGTTTTTTTTTCTTTAAGGTAAGGTTAGGTTTTTAGTTAGGTTTAGAAACTTTTCCAAATCCCCCTTTTGATTTTTTATTTTTTTGACCGTTAGATTAGAAAATCAATGGTTTATATTTATTCGTGTCTAAATGGGTTATATAGGTTTTTGACCCGAAAGTGACCCGAAATCAACCCGAAAAATAAACGGGTCAATTTCGGGTTACGCAGGTTGACCCGAAACACGACCTGTTTAATAAACGGGTTAAGCGGGTCTGACCCGATTTCGACCCGTACCTATTTAGCCATGACCTGACCCGCAAAAATCGTGTCGAGTTCGAGTCGGGTTTTCGGGTCGTGTCAAAAATTGCCAGGTCTACTGTGAGCCCTCGACCCTCACCCCATTCTCATCCTCAATACTAATAATCTTCCTCCTAGCAGTAGCAAGATTAGCCCTTTTATGGAAAAAAGAGTTATTCCCATCCCCCAACTGAAGCCACTTAACTCTAGACCGCTGCTTATAGTAGGACTCCTCGGCGCTTCTGAGATCCAAGTAAACCGTCAACTTTTCTCTCTCCTCCAATTGAAAGCTCAAGTTGCTCCCGTCATTGTCAAGTCTAATCTGCACGTCATCAAGCAACCTCTTAGCCTCCTCCACCCTCCTAGAAATCTGATTGTAGAACTTCTTATTAAAGTCTTCGAGGTTAAGCTTCAGTCTACGCATTTTCTTACTCAATCTCACCATGGGGTTACCCACATCGTCCCCGTGCCAAGACTCGGTCAGAACATCCTGGAAGTCAACATGGCCCATCCAAAAGTTGTAGAACTTGAACGGCTTGGGCCTATTAGGCTCCCTGGGAGCAAGCAAGATAATGATCGGGCAATGATCCGAAACACCCTGAGGAAGAACAGTCGCCTGAGACTCCGGAAAGTGGGTACTCCACGTGTCGTTATGAAGAACCCTATCAATTCTCGACTGGACATTGTTCCTACCCCCTGACGCCTGTTCCACGTAAACCAAAGCCCATTCGTAGTCATGTCGTCAACCTGGATATCATTAATACACTGGTTGAAAGCTTCCGTAGCACCCACGTCAATCCCATGCATCCCACTCTTCTCCTCACTGGTTCTCACAACGTTGAAATCCCCCATAAGAACCCAAGGCTGCCCCTCCGTGCTACCCCTATTGAGCTCGAGAAACTCCCAAAGAGACTCTCTCCCGTGATCAAGATTTTCCCCATAGATGAAGGTCGCAAAAAACTCTCTATTACTGCCACAAACCTCCACCCTACACAGCATGGCTTGAGGGTGAGACTGGACGAGCGTAACCGCCACACAACTAGGATTCCAGCCGACAATCACCCTGGCAACACCCCCCCCCTAAAGGGCAGTTATCAATGAGATCCCAATGTAAAAAACAATTATTTTTAACATTACCTAAATTCTCCTTCCTAACTTTAGTTTCCACCAAGCAAACGATATCAAGCTGCTGATCAAACATTAACTTACTAACTTCCTTTTGTTTGTGAGGGGAATTGAGGCCCCTAATGTTCCATGACCCAATCTTTAACATCAAGTTTTGCTCCCCTTCCCCTTTCTCCTGTTCTTACCACCGGAATGGTTTGCCTTAGTCATCTCACCCTTGTGCTTAAAAGCAAGCTCATCCACGACCATAACCCTCCTAGCAAGCGCCGAAGGTTCCGGGGTTGCCTCAAGCTCATTTTCATTCTCCACGGCGCTAAACTGGTTGGATAGCCGTATCATGGGGGATACCACGCTAGGGGCAGTCCCCTCGTCCCTCTCAGTACTCCTAACCTCCTTCTGATCCTTAATCATCACTCCCGACGTTTCTCCTATCTCCCGGCCAGAGGTAGTAACTGGGATAGGCTTCTTCGTTACCTCAATCCATTCAGAATCTGCATGAGCTTTTGTCTTCTTAGTACCAGCTTCCCCAATAGTTTTCGGAACAGTGCTAAGCGTGCATTTACTGATATTGTGGCCAAAAACTAGGCAACTAGGGCAGGAGGGTGGTTTGGCTTGGAACTCAACACGCACCGGAACAGTTGCACCGTCCTCCATAACAACGTTGATGCTACTGGGATATGTCTCCTTTGCTTCCACCTCAATGCAAACACGAGCGTAAGAGATCCTGTTCATCTCCTCCGTGACAGCGTCGGCAAACAAAGGAATCCCCACCGAACTCGCTATGTAACTGAGTCCCTCCTCCGTCCACAGCTGGACGGGAATGTCGTGGAACTTCACCCATATGGGAATCTTCTTCACAGTGTCCTTATGGAAGCTAAAGCTAGCATCCCATTTCTTCAGAATAATGGACATCCCCGCAAAGTGCCACGGGCCATTGTCAAGAACTTCGTCCCGTTGTGAGGGGTTATCAAACAAGAAGAAGAAGAAACCATTATCGTGTGCTACAACTTTGGTCATCCCAAACTTGCTCCACATTCTGGTGGCAGCATTATTCACGTAGGAGAAAGGCAGTTTATTTCCCAGAAAATAACCCACTAAGCTGTTCTCCCACCTTTTATGGCCACCGGTAGCCACAGCAGCGGGAGGCGTTACCGTGACAGTAGAGTCCACAACAGTGGGTTGGTGGTAAGTGAGACGGATCCTAGGTTGTCTCTTCACTGTCGCAACAGAGCTCCAAGTCCTATCATTCTGACTCGGCAGTTGGTGGGAAGTAGGGGCGCTTGTCTGTTTACCTGTCAACTTTCCCGTGTCAGTTGAGAACTTTCCAGTCTTCGTACCATTGAGTCCAGAGCCTGAACCAAAACCTATGTCTGATCGATGCTCCATAGTTACGTCAGCAATACTCAAATCCAGCCCCTTACCTCCGTTCCGACCGTCAGACTGGCGGTGGATAATATCTCCGGCCACGAAGCCTTTACTACTGTTACCGCTCCCCGTAACATCAGTCAAAATGGCCTGGCCCTGACCCCCGGTGCCGGCGATGGAAGTCAAGACCGGACGAAGGTCGGGCGGTGATGTGGGAGCCTGATGGAGTGGCTTCGCAGATACTAACCCCCCTGGGTTATCAAAGAGGTCACCAGAGCACTGGCCGTCTTCTAACATTACGTTCTCAGCCCCCATCTGCGCAGGCATGGTAAGACGGTCACCTGAAAGTCCCAACGTTGTAGCCATGGAGGATTAGCTGGTGTGGGTCGGGTAGTACGGAGTATTTAGAAAGGAACGGGCTGTGGTTTTGGAGAAGGTGATTCTAGAGAGAAGTTGGAGCATTTTGGAAAAAACCTGAGATCTAGGTTTGTGAAGTACGCAAAGAGTTTCTTCCCGGACAAAAAGTTCTTCTCTATAACTCTCGGCTTCATCTATTTCCGGGTAAGTTGCGGTCACGATGGTCTGGCCCGTTCGTAGTGAAGAATGTTTTCCCCCATGGAGCTATTGAATTAGACGATTTAAAAGGGGGAAATACATTCAAAGTGAATGGACAACGCCTAAAGCCATATCTAGAGGCGTGTGCGGAAGAAGTCGACACCGTCTGGTTGTCGGACCCCGTTTACGGGGTAGAGTGAGCTGCTACAGCAAGGTCTCGCACCCCCGACGCATATGGGGTGAGGGTCGTGTGTGTTGTGAGAGTCGTGTGTGTAGTGAGCGTCGATAGGACTAGGTTTCATTCGGGAAAAGCATTCGCGTGTTTTGAGAATTTTGAGACTTAGGGCGTTGACTGGAGAAATTGAGAGGGTTTTAGTCCAGATTGATAGGGAGTAGGTTGTGAAAGTGAAAATTTTCGGAGAAGAGAGATCGACATTAAGTTCGGGGAAAATCCAGCCCAAAAATCCTGGGCCGGACCGATTCCATTAATTTCTGGCTGGATCGGTCCGTACTCGGACCGGTCCCTTTAATTTTAAGGCAGACCGGTCCGCTAGTCATATTTTCTGAATATTAAAGTACCCGGACAGGTCCGCCCCTACCCCGGACCGGTCCGCCTTCTGCAGGTCTGAATTATCCCCTTCCCAAGATTCACCCCCTTCTCCCTAATCCCATTCATTCCCTCCAATCCATTTTCCCTCCTCCCAACCCCAACCTTTCCCTCCCAAATTCACCCCCCTTTTACCTCCAAACCCTTTCCCTCCAATTCCAACCCCTACACTCCCCCTTCACCTATAAATACACCCCACTACCCTCCCTTTATCTTCACACCTTCAACCCCAATCCTCTCTTCTCCCTCTCTAGTTTTCCAAGAAAAAATCCCTCTTGTTTCCATGGCTCCACGTGTTGTCCCCACTAAGTATGACTCCACCGACATCCATCCCTCCAAACATGGCGAGTTCCTCTCCCGCCAAGAGGAGCGATGGTGCCATCAGTTCTTCGGTTTGGATCGCAAACTCCATATGGAGCACGTTGTCCAATGGACCGGGCAGCCCAACTCCGTCACTGCCCTATTCATGGCTCGGGGCTGGTACCGATTCCTCAACGACACTTCGATCCTTTTATGGCACCCTAGTTCGAACGGGCTAATTCGAGGCCCAATCTTACGTGGATGGGAATGTCATCCCATTTTCTTTGGCTCTTCTCACGGCCAAGTTGGTCGAATTCGATGATCATGACGTTCAAGAATTCACCTATCCACGAAACGTCCCCCCGATCGACAAGGATGTTATCATGGCCCGCATTGCACCGGATGTGGCTTGGACGGGGCAAACCATCGCCGTTGGACGCCTTAACGAGAAGGCGCGCCTCACTTTTTAGATTGTATGCGCCAACATATTACAAACGTCCAACGACTCCACCATGCTGCCCCGGCAAGCCACTTTAACCTATCACCTCTTTGACCCCCACACTTCCATCCATTTGACCCGCACTTTATACGTCGATATCATTAATGCGTCCTTGGATGAGAAGGGTACTACCCCACTTCCCTATGCCCGTTTGATCACTTCCATCCTCAAGGATGCTGGCATAGCGGCACCGCTCGATCATACTCGCATTCCCGGTCCTTTTGGATAAGGGACCCTCACTAAGAGTGCCAAACAGCTTGTTGTATTAAAGGCAAGGCTGGGAGGTGATAGTGAAGAAGAGGCTGCCTCAAGCGAGAGCGATGAGGAAGACGAGGCAGCGACTGCGAATGTCGAGATGGGGGATGTCAGTCCGGACGAAGAGGACGACCTAGATTTTGAGTGGGCGGGAAGCGACCTCTCAAACAGAATGGCGGCACTTGAAACGAACTTCGACAACTTTTTGACCGATTACCGCCGCGATACGAGCTTAATACTCCGCTTCCAAGCGGACATCTATCGACGCTAAGGGGAGCCCAATGAGCCACTGCCATCCTATTACCATGACCCCTATGGCCCTGACGCGCCCGGTTCTTCCCATCCCCCACCCCAGTGAAGCTTGATGCGGTTCTGCAGTTTTTACACAGTTTTTTTTTCGTGTTCACATTTTATATGCTTTTCCTTGTACTTGTACCACAGTCTTGTTTGTAATAAAAACTGCATTTTCTCCATTTGTTTGTTTTATTTATCGCACTTATTATTTTGCCTTATTTAGATTTTCGTCCTTTTTGCTTGAGGACAATGCAAAAGTCTAAGTTAGGGGGGGTCACAAGTGCGTATTTCTAAAACTTCACAAGTTTTCAAAAATGCCCAGAAATTTCCAAAAAAATCATAAAATTTTGAAAACCCCAAAAATATTTTTGTTCAAAATAACTAAAAATTGGAATTTCAATTTTTCAAAAATATCATTAAAAGTCGAATTGAAGTCTCAAGTTGTAAAATTAAACATACAGAAAGCCAAAATTGACCAAAGATGGAAATTGAGCGAAAATTGACGACTTAACGAATAAGTGTGGAGATTAACAAACCCGGTGAGATTCGAGCCTATCACTTTTGCGAGTTTTTAAATCAATCCGAGTTAATTGTTAACTCAGAGTTCTTTTCAACGCCTAAAAAGTCATCGAGGATCTCAATCCTTTCATTTTGATCGGTTATGAAAGACGTGTGTGATATTGCTTTGAAAAACGTGCCAAAATTGATCTCTAAAGTTAAATTCATCTCGAAACGCATATGGTAACGCAATTGGTATTTTGAACAATGAAGTAGGCCCTCGCTTGTCACCCAAAAATATTGGCCAGAAAAAGTAGCGGAAAATTACCCTTTTGTAACCCAATTTGAGCCAAACAAATTGTCCCTTTCGTTTGATAACCCGAAAAACCCAAATAGCCCGGAATTGCGAAAAATGGAAAAATTCAGAATTTAAGTCCAAAAAGTGCATATAAAGGGGCCAGGGAAAAAAAAGATGCTCAAGAAAAATAGTGAGAAAAGAAAAGAAGTGAAAAATAGGAAAAAAAAAGTGAAAAAAAAAATGAGCAATAGCCCGGAAAGAGCACAAATGACTTTTCCAGTTCCATTTTCATTTTACCCCATATACCTTAAAACCCGAAAAAGTCCTAACCGAGTCTAAATTGCAAAATTGGTTACCGCGTGGAGAGCTAATACACCAAAAGATAATAAAAGAGATTGAATGCGCGAAAAAGAGGCAATGTTCCCGTTTTTAAAATCGTAATCCGTCGATGAGATCCTATTACTATAAAATTTCCATCTTTTTACTTGTGTGCGTGATTTTGCGTCCATTATATTTACTCTTTATATCACGCATACCGAGAGAATAACCACATTCCGAGTGATTCCTTTGAGAGAGAACTCCGTGAGAATTCGAAATCAAAACGAATTTTCGGATAAGTAACATAATGATCAATCGGTGGAAATTGGCGGTTATATTTCCGGCTTCGTACACACGCACTACGGTTTGAGACTTGTAAATATGACTTGATGATGACTATTTTTTGGAAAAGTTTGAATTGTACAATTTTTAGGTATTTTGAATTTTTCTTTGAGTCGAATTTTGTGGGTATATTCTCTCCAAACCCTCACGAGACACAACTCGTCCTACTAGGGTGACCTAGGGGTTTAAAGGCTTGTTGCATACGCTAAATGCAATCGCTTGCCCCCGAAAAAGGTATTCTATCCCAATAAAATGTTTTTCAAGAATTGAGCCTTGCTAAGATTCTTTTACATTGCTCGGGACGCGCAAAGTTCTAAGTTAGGGGGGTTTGATTAGGCGTAAATTCTTCCTAATTTATCCCTTAATTTAGGTACTTTTAGCACCTCGAACAAAGTAAGCAATTTGACTTTATCTCATAACCTTGCTACTGACTAATCCTAACGAGTACATCGAGTTTCTGGTATTTCGTAGTGATTTTACAGGTATTTGATGTCAAGAAATGAAAGAAGGAAACCCGAAGAATCAAGAAAGACAAGAAGGAAAGTCAAAAGGGAAAAAGTGTAATTTCTAACCGGAGTTCGGATGAGGTACCTAAAGAGAAGTTGAAGATATCACATTAATGAGCACATAGGAAGAAACGACACCTCAATCGGAGTCCCGGAACAAAAGATATGAGCAGTCAAAGTTGAAAAAAAAAGTCAAACAGGTAGACTGGTCCGCCCCTGCCCCGGACCGGTCCGCGTTGCAAACTCTAGTAGACCTCGGATCAAAAGCAAACCGAAGAAGGTGAAAAATAAAAGAACCGGTCCGCCTGGAAATAAAAAGAACCGATCCGCTTGGGAGGCAGATCGGTCCGCCTAAGGCCCGGACCGGTCCGACTATCGAGATTTTCAAATCTTATCTGCTCCGAAAAAGAATCCTTGTGCAGCTGAAACTCTTGAATTATTATAGGGTATAAAAACCCATTTTTATTATTATAATGGGGACGGGGAAATTTAGTTAGTTTTTCCATTCTTTTTTAGAAACCCTAGTTTAGGTATAATTTACAGTTTAATTCCAAAGATTGAAGGTTGTTTTCAGAATTCTGTGTTCTTCATTGCTGTTGTTACTGCTTTGGTAAAAATTAGTGAGTTATTTCCTCTCTTCAATTCTGTTCTACATCATTCCACAATTTTTCTTTAGATTAATCATGAATTCCTGCACATTAAACACTATTTTCCTTACTTTCAGCATGCTAGGCTAGATTTTCTAAGGCCGGGATACATGAACCCAGCCTGATGTGTTAGTTGCATGTATATAACATTAATCCTCTGAATTTAGTGATTGATTATGACCGTATTGCGTAGGAACACAACAATTGTAGATCTTTATATCTCGTTTGCCTCTGGGTAATCGGGATGATTTAGAATGCAATTCGAGTGTCACTATCGCGATACCGATTTACTCATCCTCAGATTAAGTATGACGCGGGCTTGAACCTCGTATACGTAATGCTTGGGAGTACTAAATTTCGGGTCAAATTAATCAGTTAAAATTACGATTAATATTATAACTACAATACACTAGGGGTGGGGGATTGTATTTCCGTCATGTTTTTCTCATCACTTAGTTAAAAGTTTCAAATCATTTTTCAATCATATTTTAGGTAACTTAGTCTAATTGCATCTTTTTATAATTTCATACTTGCATTTAGTTGTAATCAATTCCCAGAACCAAATCATTTTCCCTCTTTTTTAGAGTCAAAGTTAGGATTCCTTCGCCTTTTCCCGTCGTCACAACTTCGTTGTCTTAGTTCCCTGAGGATCGACAACCGACTTACTGGGATTATTACTTGAGCGACAGGCTTGCACTTGAGCCTAGAGAGAACGCAATTCTGAGACACATTTTCAGTCGTGTCATTATGGGTCTTGCACCTTGGTAGAGTTCAGTCAAGGTTGTGGAGATGATAGCAGATCACAAATCGCTTATCCTGAAAGTGGGCAGGAGAGGAGGTCGCGGCTTATGCCATGATTGGGTCAAGATAAACTCTCAGTAAGTCCGTGGAGTGGTGAGGTCTGTCTATCCAAGGTCAGTATAAAGGCCACAAAAGATAAATAATTAGGCGGCCCGAGGGAGATTGAGCCTTGGGAGAAGCCGGAGTTGGGTAAACCAGTAAAGATTGAGCCTTGGGAGGGAAGAGGTAGCTATCTGGGAAAACTTAAGGCCCTCGATCGATATTCTTTTGTTACACTTTGAAATCGAGATTGAGTTTGTGAAAAATGACTTCTTTCCTTATTGCAATTGCATTATGTCATAGATTAGTCTTTTATATATCTTAATTTGTAGCCTTGTTAGTATATTGTTATTACTGACATTAACATGTTGAACTGAGGATATTTGATTTAAATCTTGTTGGTCTATTTAATCTCATCCCTTTATTATTAACTTCCTCAAGTTAAGAGGCCGCGGAGAGGATATAAAGGTCGTGGGGAAGAAAGGATAGAGATAGTTAGAGTAAACTTTGTTAAGATTCTATATCCCATTGTTGTTGGTTATTCTAAGAAATCATTTTGTTAAGTCATTTCAATTATAAATATTTATGTTATCATGTATTAAACCAAGTTATTTCTCTAATGCATCTATCAAGGATTGTGGTTATTTATTTTGTGATTAAGATTATTACTTTCTAACTATTTATAATGAATGAAAAGTGATATTGAGTATGATTATGAGGCTTAGGCCTACTTAGAGGTCACGAGTCAATAAGATTTCCCTATTTAAGATCATTTAAATTATCCCCACACGAGGTTAAGAGAATCAACTCCCCAGAATAATAAAGCAAAATCGTTGGCGTTACAATTGATATCAGATTGCTCATTTTTGGAGACTATATATAGACTTCATCTTAGGAATTTTAAATTGGGATATTGGACATATACATGTGTAATTCCTGCCAGAAAGATATGGCAAGAGGTAATCATCAAGGAAATGGAGCAACCGCGGTAAACAATGTTGAGGTTGCGGTACTTCTTGTCCCCAATAAAGGAGCCAATGGAGAACAAGTGCCACATATGGTAGTTGGATTTTCTAAGGCCTTAAAAAGGTCAATGGTTGAAAGAATGGCATAATAAAGGCCTACTGGCCTATTGAGCAATTCAAGAAATTGGGGCCTCAACCCTTCAAGGAGAGCATGACCCCTTAGAGGTCGAGGCAAGTAAGAATGAATTTTTTTGAAGTGTTGAAATGTACTTATGAGAATAAAATAGACTTTTCCATGTTGAGGCAAAGGTTGATCACTAGTGGAAGATTATTAGCAGGACTCATCTTGGGGGAGAGGTCGCGACTATTAAGTGGATAAGATTTAAGGATATCATCTTTGAGAAATATTTTCTAATTGCAGCCGTGGACAAAAAAGCGGTAGAACTTTTGGCACTAACTCAATGATCATTAGCGGTGGCCAAATAGGAGGCAAAATTTGCAGAGATTTCACACTTAGCTCCTCATTTGATTGACACCAAGGAAATGAAGGCTAAGAATTTTGAAAGGGGTCTAAAGCCTGGAGTCCATAATCGAGTTATCGGTTTAAAGCTGCTGACACACTCTAAGCTACGTAAAGTGTCCCATACATTGAATATAATTTTGAATAAGGAATGAAGGCTAAGGCTGAGAAGAGTGAAGCCCACTTTGGCTGCCTCCCGCCGCTCCCACCGTAAAGATGATAAGCATTTGATCCCTTGACCCCACAAAGTAATAAATGTAAGTCCCTAGGATCGTGGGACTCATGTCACAAAGGGATCTTAGAGAAGAAATTAGGGTACAATAAGGAAAGATTATAGGTCGTGACGTGAGGTGTAAATGCCATAGAATGCAAATGGTACCACAGAAAAGAATGAGTTTGAGAAGACAGACACCGCAACCATCACCTACTAGAACTGCGGAATAAAGGGTCATTATACTAAGAGATGTCCCTTATGAATGAGTTTCTAGAACTGTGGCAAGACATTACACGGGGATAATGAATTCAAGATGCCAAAAAAGGATGCATACAAATAACAGAATCAAGTCAATGAATGCCATGGACGATGTAAGAGGTCGAGGATATTATAGCAGGTATTATTTCTATTAGTGATAGAAATGCTTATACACTTTTTTATTATGTCACCACATACTCCTTTGTATCCAATACTTTTGCACATAAATTAAAGAGAACGACCCAAGCTTTAAAACTTCCCTACATAATAGACACTTCAGTAAGAATAACAGTAGATACCGTGACCATTTATGTGGGATGTGTCGTGGAGGCAGAGCATCAATACCTTGAAGTTAACTTGATTCCTTCGGGACTTGGGCATTTTGATGTTATCATAGGGATGTTATCCACCCATTTTGTTAGGATTGATTGCGTTAGAGAGGAAATCCTCCTTTGTAAACCTGGAGGGGCTGAAACAAGCTTTAAAGAGACTAAACAAAGTAGAAACCCCTGTTAATATCAACCTTAAGAGATAAGCAAATGTTAAAAGGATGATGTCATGTCTATATAGCATTTGTAAAGGATATTAACAAGACTTTGATCATTATAAAAGATGTTCCAGTAGCCATGGAGTTTAAAGATGTCTTTCTCGAAGAACTTCCAGGGGTTTTCCAGGTAGAGAAATTGACATTAACATTAACCTCACACCTAAGGTCATGCATATTTCGAAGGAACTCTATAGGATGACGCCCATGAAGTTAAAGGATCTGAAAGATCAGTTAACATAATGGTAGGTCTAAAACTCGTGAACAATGTTCTCCCTTCTCTCTAAATTTCTCGCTACATTTCCTAAACCTTCAACCCCTATCAACCACCTCCCAAACACCTACCCTAACCCATCAGCCACCCTCTGATCCTTGATGTATTTCCCTTTGCTTCACGTTAATGCAAGTGGATGTGGTTCCAAGCTAAACTCAAGCAGTTGTTCTAGACTTTTTACTCCTTATGATGTAGTGGACACCACTCCCGATGGTCCCATTAAAAATGACTGTTCTATGTCACCTCTATTGAAGAAAGATGGAGAGGTGGATGCTACCTTGGATGGAGGTATCCAATCCTTGGCTGAGGTAGACTTTCAGTGCATTGAAGAAGAAAAGCTTAATCAGATTGAAGAGGGAGAAGTTGTGGCTTCGAATGTTAGTATCCATATAGCCAACCTTAACGTTTCAAGAATTAATGAGTTGAATGAAAAAAAGCAGTTATACATTGATTTCCTAAAGATCAAGGGTTTCTCCTATGAAGATATAAATAACTTTGTGCGTAATAAGGAGGGTAGTTGAAGTGAGAAAAAGAGAACTATTGTGGATGCTATCCCAGTCAGAGAGGAAGCCATTGCAGAGCAAGAAGTAAACATTAAAACTACTCGGGCCCTAGGTAATACCACTACAGGGAAAAGCATTCCCAAAAGTGGTTTGGAAGCTGGTGGTAAGGCTACAGTGGAAGCTGCTACACCCATACCGGTGACCAATAACTCTGTCACATCTATAGGTACTGCCCCTGCTTCTACGGGGCCCACTACTAGCACACAATCTTCTAAACAAAATCAGACGGCTAATAGATCTTGGAAAGTTATGGTTACAACTAAGAGGGAACCTAAATTCAAACTCACATACCATAAACCAATGGTTGTGAAGGATAGCGTACAAGTTACTCCACCAGTTGATAGCTAAACTGGGTTATGCTCAATGGGAATGTGCATGTATAGGCTATTTTCTTGATAAAAAACTCCCTTTTATGCTTGTAAACTCTATAGCTCATAGATTATGGGACAAATATGGCCTAGCTCAAGTGATTTCACATGATAAATGGTATTTTATCTTCAAGTTTGATAATATCAATAATAGAGATGAGGTAGTGGAGAATGGCATAATGTAGTGATGTTGAAGAAATGGGAACCTAATTTCAACTACAATAAAGAAGCAAATGAAACCTGTATGGGTACTATTCCACAACATACCTATGCAATACTGGACAGCTGAAGGGTTGAGCTATATAGCAAGTGCTGTGGGTGTGCCAATATATGCTGACTCGATCACAGAGGAGATGAAAAGTTCCTATGCTCGTATAAGTGTATAAATGAAGCCCCAAGATGAGTATCCCAAGGAGTTGGAGATAATTATGGAAGATGTAAGCACTAGCTTTATTGATGTGGAATATCAGGCTATGCCCCTCTCATGCAGCCACTGCCTAGCTTTTGGCCATAATATTTCCAAATGTAGTAAAGGTGTGGATGGTAAAAAATAATGAAGAACCCAAGGTGGTAAAGATTAATGATGAATCCAAGATGAAGGAGGTAATAAGAAAGAAAACCACACCCATAGGGGATGTTAGTACACCTGCTACTCATGAATACTCCACTATTATCAGTAAGAATGGAGTTAGTACTAGTAGTCCTACTCCTATGGATGACTCCATTGAGATCAAATAACCTTTTACAACTCCTTTGGTGCTTTTGAACAGTTTGAAAGTGAAGGGCAGGCTACTCCTGAACCACGAGGGCTTACTTTGAAAATTATTGCTATTGATGAATGTGTGAAAACCAAGAAGGGGAAGAACATCAAGAATACTCCACCTGGCCAAGGCAGCAGTGGGAAGGCTAAGAAAAAATCTAAATCTTAAATATGATTAGAATGGCTTCTTGGAACATTAGGGGTTTGAACTCCCCCCACAAATAGAAGGAGGTAGTGGAATTTATTAAAGACCAGAAGTTGAATATAGTTTGTTTGCTGGAGACTAGGGTTAGGAGGAATAATCTGGAGAATGTTAAGAATTCTTGTTTCTTTCATTGGGATTCTTTGAATAATTGTCCTAGTAATGGGGACAGGGGTGTTGCTAGGATTATTGTGGGGTAGGATCCCCAATGTCCTGGCCATTGATCTGATTTCCTCTCATAAACAAAACCTTTTTTGCAAAGTGGAGTTGCAAGAGCACCATTGCTCTATCTTTGCATCTTTTGTGTATGGTGAGAATTTACCTGGTGATAGAATCCAATTGTGGAATTAGCTAAGGAGGGATTTTATGGCAACTACAAGTACTCCTTAGATTCTTATGGGTGATTTTAATTGTGTTAGGAATAAAGAGGAGAAAATAGGGATATATGGGATTGATAGAGTGGTTGTTGATGAGTTTAACAACTGTTTGAATGGGCTAGGACTGGATGATTTGGTGTCAAGTGGTCTTTGAATCACATGGAACAAGAAGCATGAAGGGGTTAATAATGTCCAAACCATAGTTGATAGGGTGTTGCACAATGGGGATAGGGTTGATTTCTTCACTGAGGCCAATGCTGTTATTTTGCCTCATGGTATCTCCGACCACTGCCCAAATCTGATTAGTATATTTCATGATGGCCCTAGAAAACCAAACCTTTTATGTTTTTCAACTTCTGGATGAATTATGGTGATTTGAATGAGGTGTTAACTAATTCTTGGTGATGTTTTGATCATGGAAATCCTATGGTTAGGCTTAGTAAGAAGCTTAGTACGCTAAAAGAACATCTCAAAGGCTTTGATAGCAAGTTATTTTCTAAAGTGTCTAAAAGAGTTGTGGAGGCAAAGTTGAAGGTGGATGATGTTCAGAAGAGGCTGGATAGTGATGGGCACAATGCTAACGTTCAGATGGAGGAGAGAGAGGTTGTGTCTAACTACTTTCTTTTAAGAAATACAGAAGAATCTTATTTTAAGCAAAAATCTAGAACAAATTGTTTACAGCTGGGAGACTTGAATAATGCCTTTTTCACAAGAAAGCCAATCAACAAAGAAATAGAAGGAAAATTCTTAGTATTGAAGATGCCAATGGGAATAAAGTTGAGGGGAAGGCTGAGGTGGCTCATTTAGTTGTGGACTACTTCACCAACCTGCTAGGCAATGACTAGGTGTGTGAAAACCTCATAAATATACTACAAAATGTTATAACCAAGCAAATGGATATTGCTACTACTTCTAGTCTCACCAGTCCCATTACTGAAGAGGAAATTAGAGGAGAAATGTTCTCTATTGGCTCAGATAAAGCTCCTGGTCCTAATGAGTTTAATGCTTTTTTATTTAAGAAGAATTGGGATCTCATTGGCCATGAGGTGGTCGAGGCTGTGTTGTTTTTCTTTAACGAGGACCAATATTTATGGAGATGGAACTGCACTACCCTTGCTCTAATTCCTAAAGTTAAAAATCCCAATTGTTTGAAAGAAATCAGACCAATCTCTTGTTGTAATACTATCTATAAGTGTATTGCAAAGGTCATTGGGGTTAGATTAAAGGCCACTCTCCCACATCTTATCAGTAAAAAGAAGGCAGCCTTTTTGGAAGGCAGATCCATTGCTGATAACATTCTCCTCCTCTAAGAAATCATAAGGAATTACCATAGGGACTTATCTTCTCTTAGATGCATCTTTAAAATTGATATCCTCAAAGCTTATGATACAGTCAATTAGGATTTCTTGTTCATGCTGCTCCAAATGTATGGTTTTCCTCACAAATTCAATTGGTGGATCTTTGAGTATGTCACCACCACTAGGTTTTCTATTTCTCTCAACGGTGAGTTACATGGTTTCTTTGAGGGTAAAAGGGGGCCTAGACTGGGGGACCCTTTGTCTCCATATCTTTTCTTTATTGTGATGGAAAACTTCTCTTGCATGCTTGACAATGATTGCCTTAACCTAAACTTCAATTACCACCCTAGATGTAAGGATATCCAACTAAACCACATGTGATTTGCTGATGACCTCATTGTGTTTTGTGGGGGCGGGGGGTACTACTTCTTACAATATTGTCAATGATACTCTGAAGAAGTTTGGTGAGATTTCTAGACTCAAGCCAAATATGACTAACAATAACCTTTATACTTATGGAATTAGGGGTTAGGAGATTATACATTTGGTCAGTATGTTAGCCATTCCCCACTGTGATCCACCTTTCATTTACTTGGGGGTTTCTCTTATCACTACTAGGCTTAAGAAGGATGACTATAAGATGTTAATTGATATAGTGACTAGCAAATTCAAGTGTTAGACTAACAAACTTTTAAGTTATGCTGGGAGGCTGCATTTGATCAATTCAGTTATTTTCAGCATTCGGGTGGTCAATTATCTTCATCTTGCCTAAAAGTGTGATTATTGAAGTGGAGCATATGATGAAAGATAATATATGGACTGGCACTGACCTCAAGCATACTGGGGCTAAGGTGGCTTGGCATGACCTATATTGCAGTAAGGATGAAGGGGGTCTTAACATTAAAGGCTTTGAGGCTCAGAATAAAGCTGCAATGATGAAGCATCTTTGGAACTTATGCAGTAAAAAAGATAGCCTATGGATTAGATGGTGCAATGTGTACAGGATCAAAGGTAGAAGCATTTGGGTAGTTAAAATACCATCTGATTGCTCTTGGAGTTGGAGGAAAATTCTAAAGTTAAGACATCATGCTAGAGCCTTCATCAAAACTAAGATTGGGAATGGAAATAAGGCTTTATTGTGGTATGATAATTGGCACCCGAAAGGTCCTCTTTAACCTCTGTATGGGGATAGGGTCATTTATGATGCTGCTAGCAATCACAAGGCAAAGGTGGCTCTTGTTATTCAGGGTGTGAGATTGAGATGGCTGCCACTATTACTTGGGAGCTGCTTGATATTAGGAATGACTCTCTCCCTACCATTTTCCCTAATTGTGAGGACAACATGGAATGGGTTGTTGATAACTCTAAGAGGTTTACTATAGGTTATGCTTATAGTCTGCTTTTCCCTTCCTTACCTCATGTTAGTTGGATTAAATTAGTTTGGAGTAAAAGTTGCATTCCTAAAATGCTCATTCATTTTGTGGATGGTTTGTAGGAAGGCCTTGTATACTAGGGACAAGTTATTTATATGGGGTATTGCTGACAGTAAAACTTGTGGGATGTGTAGCATACATGATGAGACTATAAACCACCTATTTTCTGACTGCATTTGGGCTATAGAAATATGGAATGAAGTTAAGAACCTTCATTATAGAGATGTTTTTAATTGGGAGGATGAGCTGGAGCATGCCATTCATAACTATAATGGTAAGACTTTCATCAAGAGAATTAGATGCCTTTCATTTTCTGTCACCACCTACTGCATTTGGATGGAGAGGAATGGGAGAAGCATGAGAAGAGTGTCAAGAGATTTTGCCTTAATAATCAAAGATATAGAAGATATGATTAAGGCCAAAGTTGTACAATGGGGGAGAGATAAGATAAGCTATACTAATTAGATGACATGCATGAACTGGGGTCTGCTTGATAGCTACATTGAGGATACTTATTTTGTGTACTTTTTTTTGTATGGTTTTTGGCCGGGTACTTCAAGTTTGTGTTTGCTCTTTTGCTGCCATGTCTTGGTGATGCGTTGCCTTTAGGGTATGCCCCTGGGTGATTTTGTTTAATTTCTCTGTAATTAGTTTTGGTTCTATATATACACATATTTTCCCAAAAAAAAACATAATGTTAGGTCTTGACTTTATTAAGGCTCGGCAACTCCCCTTGGGGTGCTCTAGTACTTTTCATAAAGAAAAAAGATGGATCTATGAAAATGTGCATTGATTATAAAGAATTGAACAAGGTAACCGTCAAGTATCCCTTTCGTAAAATTGATGATCTTTTTAACCAACTAAAGGGCGATAGATATTTTTTCAGGATCGATCTAAGTTCGGGGTATCACTAATTATAAAGGGTTGATAACAATTACAAGATAACGTTTAAGACTAGATATGGTCATTATGAGTTTGTGGTTACGCCTTTTGGACTCACCGATGCTCATGTTTCTTTTATGGATTTAATAAATAGGGTGTTTAGGCCATTCCTAGATAAGTTTGTGATTGTTTTTATAGATGACATACTCATATACTCAAAGATCATTGAGGATCACAAGTCACACCTCCATTTTTGAAGTCTTGAGGACGGAAAAGTTGTATGCCAAATTTTCCAAGTGTGAGTTTTGGTAGGAAGATGTCACTTTCCTCTGCCATATAGTGAGTAAGTATGGTCTGGCCAGGGCCCCCATAATGGTCGCGATAATTGTGGATTGGGAAAGGCCAAGTTCTATAACCGAGGTTAGAAGCTTCCTCGGCCTTACCAGCTATTATAGGAGGTTTGTGGAAGGATTTTCTAAAAATGTCGTGCCCTTGAATAAACTAACACATTAAGATGCCAAATTTATATGGACCGCAGAGCGTGAAGATAGTTTCCAGACTTTGGAGAAAAAGTTAGTAGTCGCACTTATTTTAACTCTACCTAATGAAGAATATGTGGTATATATTGATGCTTCAGGACCCGACCTTGGATGCATACTTATACAGAATGGTAAGGTAATCGCTTATGTTCTAAGGAGATGGGGGGCCTCACGAATTGAAGAACCTCGCCCATGACTTAGAGTTCGCACCCATGGTCTTTGCCTTAACATTTTAGAGGAACTACCATTTTGGGGAAATGTGTTAAATTTACATGGATCGTAAAAGTCTAACCTGCCTTTTCACCCAAAGGGAATTGAATATGAGACAGAGGATATGGTTAATGCCTTAAGTAGAAAATAATTCTATAAATTCTTTAAAGATAACTAGGCATAAGTAGATCTTAAGGACTTGTAGAGTATGGGAATATAAGTGGTTAGCCACTTGGGCTATGACTAGCCGGCTCAGTGTCGCGAACAAATTAATACACTTAGGTTGGAGCCAACATTAATTGAGAAGATGAGAATCGCTCAGGCCATATACCCTAAACTATAGAAAATTCATGGATTGATAGCATATAATGAGAATACGAGGGTTGATGACCGCGACACCTTAAGATTTGGGCTAAGGCTTTGTTTGTTGCAGAATGAGGAGATAAAGGTTGCAATATTGGAAGGATTTCACTTGTCATAGTTTGCAATTCACCCTTAAAGCACGAAGATGTACCAAAACTTGAAGGTAAACTTTTAGTAGCCTAACATGAACAAGGAGGTTGTGAAATATGTTGCTAAATTTTTAGTTTGTCAAAGTCAAGGTCGAGTATTAAAAGTCTACGAGATTGTTACATCCCTTGCATATCCCTGAATGGAAGTGGGAAAACATATCCAGGAATGCCTACTGCGCATTAAAAGAGTTATGAATTTTATTTGGGTAATAGTTGACCGATTAACAAAATCAGTACACTTTTTTGCCATAAAGAATGCGGCCACTATCGGGTTATTGGACAAGATATTCATCGAGGATATTATCAGACTCAACGGAGTACCAATGACTATTGTATCAGACCGTGATTCCAGGTTCATCTCTGGGTTTTGGAGAAGTTTTCATAGGTTATAAGGCCATAAATCCACTTCAGCGTGACCTTCCATCCTCAAATAAATGGACAAATGGAAAGGAAAAATCACACTTTGGAAGATATGTAGAGATCATGTGCCTTGGACTTTTGTGAAAGTTGGAAAGACCATCTTCCATTAGTTGAGTTTGTTTATAACAAATACTATTAGGATATTATCAAGATGTCTCCTTATGCAGCCTTGTATGGCAGAAAGTGACAAAACCCTTTTTGTTGGAATGATGTAAGAGAAAGGAAACTATTTGGACTAGACTTAATATAATAGACTACGACCAAAGTTAGGATTATACACGAAAGGTTGCGGATGCACAAAGCCGACATAAGAGTTGGCACAATATCAAAAGAAGAGACTTAAACTTTGAGGTCGTCGGGGACCATATCTCAAGGTCTCCTTGATAAAGGGGGTTATGAGCTTTGGGAATAAAGGCAAGGTCGCTCGAGGTATGTAGGGCATTTTGAAATACAAGAGAAAGTCAAAAGTTATCCTATAGAACCTTGCCCCCAAACATGTCTCATGTACACACTGTCTTTCATTTTTCAATGCTATGGAATTATATTTGAGATGACGACCACATTATCAACTATGAACTAACAAAGATCCATGGAGATTTGAGTTATGAAGAGTCCCCAATGGGAATTTAAATCAATAATGACCTGAGGGCCAAGAAAGTTTCTTTAGTTAAGGTGCTTTGGAGAAATCAATCTGTGAAAGAAGCCACATTGGAACTGGAGTCTGGCATTAGAGACAGATACCCATAGTCATTTTGAGATATGAAATGAACCGTACCTTATTTACTTTTTTATCTTAAATTACGGGAATTTAATTTCCCAAAGTTAGGGAGAATCTAATGATACAAACCTTAGTAGGTCATGGAGTGTTTAGTAAGGCCACGACCACAACCTTTTCATATGAGTGGCAAAGCGAGTCAATGTGTTGTGGACCTGATACGGCACGATAAGAGTCCGGTAGACACGAACACGACACGATAGCGTGTTTTTTCCTTAATTTGAACATGACATGCTTAAAACACAACACGACACGATAATAGGATAAGTAAATACGGTTCGATTGGACACGACTGGACCCAATCCTATACGATAATCCACTTAAATTTAATCACATTCTCCCCAATTAGTGAGGAATTAAAAAAAATAATGAGTCCAAATAGTGGATTGATAATGGGTTGAAATGGAGTCGATAGTGGGTTTAAATGGAGTTTATATCATGTCCTTAATTGATTCTGTATTGAGTCACTATCGTGTCCAATTCGGGTTAATTTCATGGCAGAAATTAGACATAAACATGATATGATCCGGTGACGGGTCCAAAAATGCAGACCCAAAGATAACCTGAACACAAAAGGTAATATCAATTTCATATCAATTTCGTTTCGTTTGGTGCCGTATTATCATTTCATTCCCAAAACTGCCACCCCTACCTTTTCAGTTACACTTATCCCCCGAACAGTACACCCATTTTAAATTCACTACACCAAATTTAATTTTTGGAATTTTACCCATGAACTTCTAAAACGACTTCAAATAGCCCTAAAAATTAACATCGTTACAAAAAATCGAGTCATGTGCCCATGAGGGTATTTTTGTCCAATCTAGCACAAAAGTTTCAAAAAATGAAAATTACATAATAAAATATTTTTAAAAAATTAAAATATTGAAAATTATTAAAAAAAAAAATTGAAAATTAGAGAAATTGTTGTATAAATTTAAAAATTATAAAAAAAATTTAATTATATAAAAACATTTAAAAACTGGAGAAAAAAAATCCAAAGAAATACAAAAATAATAGAAAAAAAACATTTCAAAATATATCAAGAAAAAAATATAAAAAACATGAAAGATATTGAAAAAAACTTTTAAAAAGTCTGGAAATAATATGTTTGTTTTTTTAATTCTTGAAATAATAGAGAAAATTGATGAGAGAAATTTTGGTCGAATGATACGAGCGTCCGTTTATATGTATATTCCAGTGAACACATTTCCCCCTCCACCAGACGATTGGAGTAGAGACCAAGTTATAAAATTGGTTATTCAAAAGTAAAGCATGCTTCCTATTATGACAAGCCACTATCACAGAGAATAGGGAGCGTGTTAAACATCAACTACTCGGGAGTCAGTCACATGTACCAAACAAATAACGACTCCCTCTTTAATGGGGGAGGGATTGTAGGATTTTCAATGTAAGCCTGCTATATAAATCCAAGGTAGGGTAGGAGGAAAAGGCTAAGTTGATCGTATACCACTACCATCACTCCCAGAATAGTAAACTACTCCCCTTCCCCTTTTTCCTATGGATGTAGGTCATTTTGACCGAACCACGTACATCATTTGTTCCTCGTATGATGTGCATTGCTTACACTCATACCTATAACTGCTCTCTCTCTCTCTCTCTCTCTCTCTCTCTCTCTATATATATATATATATATATATATATATATATATATATATATATATATATATATATATATATATTAACTTTTTCACTTTAACATAATTGGCACCGTCTGTGGGAACGATAGTTCTAAGACATGAATAGGCATCAAGTTAACCAGGCATCTATGACCTTATTGAACACCAAGAAACCCTTTAGAAATAACTAGCTCAAATCTTGGATAGGTAACAAGTTAATCCTTCTCAACAAGCCAATGAGAAGCAAGTTGATTAAGAAGTCCCTATCACCAATCATAACGAAAATGAAGTGGTCCCCCCCACCTCCAGACGTGCTCTCCATTACGGTGATAGCATAAGTGTTTTGAATGATTGACCCACCTCTCGCACTAATTACTGAAGGAGGGTCGACCATGCATCACCATTAAAAAAATACATCTTGGATTGTCTAATATCGTCGGTATTCAAGTTCTTTAGGATGGAAGCCTTTGATGGAACATCTAATCTATAGGACCACATTGCCAACTATGAAGTGTACATGGACTTCTTGGGCTGTCCAGACCAGATCCAATGTAGAGCTTTCGCCACTACACTGAAGGCCTTGGAGAAGACATGGTTTATTGGTTACCCCCGAATTGAGTTACTTTTTAAAAGAACTGACTGATTGCTTCATCAGACACTTTATTAGTAGTCGAGTCCACAAGAAGCGACCGATTACATGTTCAACATCCTTCAAAATAAGGAGGAATCCCTAAGGGATTACGTTAAACAATTTAATAACGAGCTTCTTAAGATTAGCCACCCAAAGTGGGTGGCCATATCTACGTTCTTACGCGGCCTCTACAGAAAGAGTACTATCTACTCCATATTTAAGAATCCACCGATCAATATGACTGACGACATGTGGAAGGTATAAAAGCATATATATGCTAAAGAAACTATAATTAATCGCCTTCATTTCTAAAGGGAAGAAGAAGTGCGGGAGAGAAGATGGAGAGACGGATAATCAAAGAAGAGATGGGGACATAATGGGAACTTTATGAAAGATCTACTGCATTTTGATTAGTTCACACCGCTCAACATGATGGTGTGACGGGTCTTGCCCACCATGATTGTTTCAAGAATATTTAATTAGCCAAACAATCAGAGCATTCGGCCATCTGAAAAGAAGTCCAACTAGTACTACAACTTCCACCGAACTACAAATTCTATCGGGACTATGGGAATGATACACATTATTTCTTTCTCCTAAAAAATAAGATAGAGAGTCCTTGATCTAAAGAGTACACTTGATGGAGTTCATGGAGAGAGAGAACAAAAGGATGGAGGATTGAACCAATAGAGAGAAGGACCATCATCGCCAAAGTCGTTCCAGAGAGCCTGATTATAGGCCGAAAAGACAAAGAAAGGTTGAACCAACTGAGAAATTCATCCAGCTAGCGAATAAGCATGATATCTGGAGGATTTGTGACGGAAGGAGAGTCTAAGTCTACCCAAAAAATCCTATAAGGGACATAAATGGGAATTACTGGAGGTTCGGGCACCTAAGCCCCTTGAAGATTGGGAAAGTATAGTTTTCACCCTAAAGGATTCTCATGACCTAATCATGAAACATGTTTACCCACTCTTAATTGAAGCCATCATATCTAGCTAGTCCATCGGGAGGATTATGACAGGCACAGGCCATTCGAATGATATCACATATTACGATTGCTTTAAAAAGGTTCCTTTGGAAGGCGCTCAACTTATACCAGTGAAATGAACACTCTTACGACTTCGCAAGGGAAAAATTATATCCTGAGGAGGCGATCGATATACCCCTCGTAATAGGGAAAGACTAAAGTCCACCATTGCAAATTAAGTTATTGATTATAATATAACCATCAACATACAACATCCTAATAGGATGAATTACACTCAGTCGGTTGGACGCAATGCTCTTAATTAAGTCCCTATCCCTTTGGTTCCTAACACTGAATGGAATGAGAATAGTATGCAGAAGCCAGTCCTATGCTTAGAGTTGTTACTTCACATCGCTGAAGAAAAAAAAGAGTCTTTTCACATTTATGGTTTGGATTCAATGGAGGCACTAACTAGAGGGTTTCTAGCCAAAGATTTGGTCACTATTTCACTATTCAAAACACAGTCAAAAGGGTGGTATGTATAGGATCATCCTTGACCGAACATTTAAGAGACGAACTAGTGATATTCATATGAAAACAACACAATACATTCATCTGGAGTCACGAGGACATGCTAGGCATAGATGCCTCAATAATGACCCACCACCTGAAAGTTTACCTATGTGTCATTCAGTGAGGAAAAATAAGAGGACCTTTACCTTAGAGCAAAACTAGGCATCACATGCTGAAGTATCATAGTTGCTTGATGCCTAGTTTGTTCGGGAGTTAAAGTGCCCCTGAATGGTTGTCCAATGTAGTCGTAGTAAGAAAACTAAACAAAAAATGGAGACTCTACGTGGACTATTCATATTTGAAGGAAGCTTTCCCCAAAGACTGTTATTCCCTCCTAAGGATTGACACACTAATTGATGAAACAACTATCCATGTGATGTTATCATTGATGGAAACTATAAGGTAATTACCTTTGGGCTAAAGGACAGTGTAGCCACTTACCAAAGGCTTATCAATACCATATTCTAAGAGAAGACAAAGAAGTCCATGGAAGTGTACCTAGATGACATGTTGATTAAGATTTTGAAGACACATCAATGATCTAGAGGAGACGCTACTATCCTTGACAAGTACGAAATAAAGTTGAACCCATAAAAATGCACTTTAATAGTATCCTTTAGAAAATTTCTAGGGTTTACGGTTACCACTAGGGGATAAACACAAACCATAAGAAGATTCAATTTATCCTAGAATTGAGAAGCCCTAAAATGATTATGAAGGTATAATCATTGATCGAATGAGTAGAAGCCTTAAACTGGATCGTTAGCAGGGTAATGGACAAATGCTTAGTATTCTTCCAAACATTGAAGAAAGACTTCGTCTGGATAGACAAATGTGAACAGGCTTTTTAGGAGCTCAAGAGATGCTAAAGGCCCACTCCTCTCCAAACTTGTTCTGGGCCAGGAATTACATCTTTACTTGTTTGTTTTATCCTCAACTGTCAGCTCAGATTATCCTCAACTTGTTCTGGGCCAAGAACTCAACGTGGTAGACCACGGTCCAAACTGGATGGATAAATTTATGCAATACATGAGAGACGAGAATCTTTCAGGTGATGATTCGGAACCAATAAAGATACGAGCAAAGGTTACTAGGTATATACTTTATGACGGATTTTTATAACAGAGAGGTTATACACGAGTGATCCTTCACTGTGTTCACCCACCAGAGGTAACCATGATCCTAAGTTTCCTGCATGAAGGGATATGCAGTGGACGTCTCGAAAAGTGCATCTTACCAGAGAGAGATCTTTGAATCAAGGATATTATCGTTTGATTATGGCCAAAGACACGAAAAGATATGTTCATAAGTGTGATAGGTAACAACTCATGATTAATTTCATTAATCAACCTGTTTAAGATCCCTCGGGGATCATCTCTCTCAATGGGGAATGGACATTCTAGGGCAATATTCGATCGAAAGGGGACGGTAAAAGTTCCCACTATAAGTAGGTGGAAGTTGAGCCAATAACATAAATCACTGATTAGAAGATGCATTCCTTCATATGAAGGTTCATCATAAGTAAGTATGACGTTTTATACTCCATCATCATCGACAATGGAAGATGGTTTAATCATGTTAGTAGTGAAAATTCGTGTGATCATTTCATAGTAAAGCATTTTTCTCTGCTCCTAGGCACTCAAGGTATAATGGGCATGCGGAGGTCACAAACTGGATAATATGGCACATCTTGAAGATAGAGTTAGAGAATTCTAAGGGGTTTATGGGTCGAATGGTTGCTCTCAGTTCTATGGGCATATCAAACGAATACTCAAGGCCCACTAGGGAAACACCGTTCACCCTCACTTATAGTACATAAGTAGTTATACCAGTTAAATTTGAGTTTCCCGGCCTCAGAGGCTACAGTTTTGAGCGGGGGGAAAATGACAATCCGATGAAGGCCAGTGCACACACAATTGAAGAAAAGAGGGAAGAAGCATCCATAAGAACGACCACCATATAATAAAAGTAAATGATAAGAAATTGAACATTCAAAGTAAGTGATCTTGTCCTCAGGAAAGCGATGCAATCAACGAAGAACTCCAAACATAGAAAAATGGCATATAACTGGGAAAACCCTTATGTAGTCACTCGTATCGTTCGGCCACAAACATAGGAGTTGAAAGACTATGAAGGATAAACGCTCCCTCGCACATGGAATGTGCAGAACTTGAAGATTTACTATCATTGAACGGACATCCAGAACATCCAGAAAGGACAAATTGTCGTTGGCATCATTTTGTAATTTATTTATTTTTTATACTCATCAATGTAATCACATGTTACCTTTTAAAATTTCATTCATAAATGCGCGTTAAGCTTTAAGATTATGATCATTTCAATAAAATGCACTTTTCCTTTTAAGATTGTGTTCACAAACTATTCCACCTAAATTGTTTGGTAAATGCTTAATGAAATAGTAAAACTAACAAAAATGGTAGAATGAAAGCTAAACATCGGATGGCATCCCAGACTCTTTCCTCTAGACTCCAAGTCCTGGAAAAAGTTCAATTGATCATCAAATTCTCTATTTGACTCATTCAGATCTTATCCATATGATCAGTGTGGTACAACATATGAGAAATAAAGGCCATGCATCTCTTATAATCATAAAAGGCATGCAGAATAACTCAGCTAATCATCTTTCATGGGAATGACAGACAAAATCATAGTTCATATTCATTTTTATGAAAAATAAATTTGCTAATGTCTAGTCAACATGTCACCCAAATAGGTCAGATATAGTTTGGACTTGGTTTTACTTCATTCAGTAACTGACGGTCAATCAACCGATTGCCTCAGCCTTAATCAACCTTCAATGGTTAACTGATTAACTGAGGGCCGGTCAGCTGGTTTCCCTAGCCTTAATCAATTTTTAATAGTTAACTGATTAACTAACTATTTGTCTATTGATCTCCTCAACCAAAATCAATGAACATAACCACTCATCCATATATTAAATAAGGTAGATTAACCGTCAGTATGGTGGGTTATTTTGTCTAACTGAGGGCCGGTCGGCTAGGGGTGCTAATGACGATGACTGCCAGAAAGGTTCCCAGAATAACGAGGTTATGGCTGACAAGTTAAAGGTGTCAGTTGATAGTCGGAATGGAACTACGATGCTGGCTAACAAAAGCGGGAGTCCCAATGACAAGACCTGGAGCTCTGTTGCTGCTCAGAAAAGGAATACGAAACTCAGACTCACTTTTCACCAACCCTCTGTGGTTGACAACGTTGTCACTGTCATACCGCCGGCTGAAGTGACAAGAGAGGGCCATGGGAGATGGATGAACAGCATGGTGGGTTATTTTCTTGGAAAAAAACTCCCATTTACTTTTGTCAAAAATATTGCTACGAGGATGTGGAGCAAGTTTGGTCTGACTAAGGTTTTGGCTCACGATAACGGCTTTTTCTTCTTCATTTTTGAGGACCCTAGCCGTAGGGATGAGGTTCTTGATAATGGGCCATGGCATTTTGCTGGCATGACCATCATGCTGAAGAAGTGGCAACCCAACTTCGTCTTCTGCAAAGAAAGCGCTAAGAAAATACCCATTTGGGTTAAGCTACATGATATCCCAGTCCAGCTTTGGACTGAGGAGGGTCTTAGTTACGTCGCAAGTTCGGTGGGTCTACCGTTGTACGCTGACGCCGTCACAGAGGAAATGAATAGAATCTCGTTTGCGCGTATATGTGTTGAGGTGGAAGCTAAGGAATCCTACGCTGACAGCATCAACGTAGTCATGGAAGATGGAACTTATGCTCCTGTGCGTATTGAATACCAAGCCAAGCCACCTTCATGCCCGCACTGCCTTGAGTTTGGGCACACGCTTAATAAATGCTCCAAATCTAGGGTTACTATGAGTACTCAGACTGCCCCTAATGTTGCTGCGAAAGCGCCGGCTCAGGTGAACGCCGTGTGGAAGACGGTCAGCAGGAAGGGCACATCCAAACCTCAAGGGGCTTTTGAGACGGGGGAGAAGTCTGGAGTTAGAGTTATTGAGGGAGGGGAGGGGTCTAGTGGAGCCCTCAAAGCTACACCGGTCTCTATGGATCCCATTAACGTCTACGTGGAGGATGATATGATCCCAGTGGAAGACGGTGAGATTTCCCCTGTTCCCTTTGACCAACGTAAGGAATGTGTTCAGGCTGTTAAATCGTGTACTCTGATGCCTCATGTGGACCTACCGCTTGTTAATGCATTTTTGGCTTTGGATGAAGAATTGGAGAGCGAGACCACTCCTGAGCCTAACGCCCTTGCCAGAAGAGTCCTGGCTGTTGACGAGCTTGTCAATAAATAGAAAGGAGAGATGATTTGTATGGGGCTTACTGGGACGAGAAGCAGGAAGAAAGGGAAGGGGAATAAAACCAAATGGTCAAGATAGGGTCTTGGAATATTAGAGGGCTTAATTCCCCTCACAAACAGCGGGAAGTGAATAAGATTATTAGAGACCATCAGCTTGACTTGGTGTGTTTACTTGAGTCCAAAGTTAGGTTTAATAATTTGAACTTGGTTACGAGTAACTGCTTCTTTAAGTGGGAGTACTTAGACAATTGTCCTAGTGGAGGAGGTGTTGCGAGGGTCCTGGTGGGGTGGAATCCGGGTAGTGTCACGGTGACGTTGGTTCAATCTCACCCTCAAGCCATGCTATGTAAGGTGGAGGTTGGGGGGAGAAATGCTTGCTTTTGGGCTACCTTTATTTATGGAGAGAACCTTCCGAGTAGTAGACTCTCGCTTTGGGAGTTTTTGAGATCCAACAGTGTAGTCGTCAACGACCAACCTTGGGTGCTAATGGGGGACTTTAATGTTGTTAGATCCCATGACGAGAAGAAGGGGCTGCATGGCATTGATGTGGATGCAACGGATGCTTTTAACCAATGTATCTACGATATCCGTGTGGATGATATGACTACGCAGGGGTTATGGTTCACGTGGAATAAGAAGCAGGAGGGGGAGGATAATATCCAATCTAGGCTGGATAGAGTTCTCCAAAATGATGCTTGGAATGCGGGGTTTCCTGATTCCCAAGCAACTGTGTTACCTCACGGTGTTTCGGATCATTGTCCAATCATTGTGGTTCTTTCCCATGATGAGCCTAGAGGTCCTAAGCCTTTCAAATTCTTCAATTTTTGGACGTCCCATGCCGATTTTAAGGAGATACTTAATGATGCATGGAACGAAAGAGTGGAGGGAAACCCCATGGCTAGATTGAGCATGAAGATGAGAAGTCTTAAGGTTAAGCTTAAAGGGTTCAACAAAAATTTCTTCAATCATCTTTCTTCGAGAGTCAAAGAAGCCAAAGATCAGCTGGACGATGTTCAGTCTAGGCTGGATTCTGACGGGGGTAACACCAGCATGCAGAGGGATGAGAAGATCAAGCTTTCCAATTACTTGGAGCTTCGTAATGCGGAGGAGTCTTTCTATAAGCAGCAGTCCAGGGTTAGGTGGCTTCAGTTGGGTGACGGTAACAATGCCTTCTTCCACAAGAAGGCTAACCAGGCTAGGGCCAAAAGAAAGATCGTAAGTGTTAATGACGAGAATGGTAACAGAGTGTAAGGAACCCAGAATGTGGCTAATATTGTTGTTGAGTATTTTAGTAACCTTCTTGGTAGTGGCAGTACCTGTGTGGATCCTGCTCCTGTTCTGAATGCGAATGTTTGCAAGAGAATTACTGATGACGATAGAGCGGCTTTGACTGGGCCTTTCAGCGATGAAGAAATTAAAGGGGCCATGTTTGCTATTGGATCGGATAAGTCTCCCGGACCGGATGGGTTCAATGCGCATTTCTTCAAAGAGAACTGGGATGTGGTTGGGAGTGATGTCTTGAGGGCCATCAAATTCTTCTTTAGGTGTTGTTACATGCCCCGTCAGTGGAATTGCACGGCCTTGGCCCTCATTCCAAAGGTTACCACTCCCAATGGGATGCATGATTTTCGGCCTATTTCTTGTTGTAACACCATTTATAAGTGTATCTCTAAGGTTCTTGCCAATAGAATCAAGCCTCTTCTCCCCAACATCATTAGTCCGAATCAGGCTGCGTTCGTGAAAGGGAGATCAATTTCTGATAATATCCTTTTGTTGCAGGAGATTATGAGGAACTACCACAGGGGGCTTACCCTCCCCAGATGCACCTTGAAGATTGACCTATTAAAGGCTTATGACACGGTGAGTTGGGACTTTCTGGTCAAACTGTTGGACCACTTGGGCTTCTCATCTAGTTTTGTTGGGTGGGTTATGGAGTGTTGCACGACGACCAGGTTCTCCATCAGTATGAATGGCTATCTGCATGGTTTCTTCGAGGGAAGGAGGGGGTTAAGACAGGGTGACCCTCTCTCACCCTATCTTTTTCTCCTGATTATGGACACCTTCTCCTGCATAATGGACAAGGTGAGTACGGATCCAGCTTTTACCTTCCACCCGCGGTGTAAGGAGATTGGCCTTCACCACCTTTGCTTTGCCGACGACCTGATCATTCTTTGTGGGGGGGACTCTGCCTCCTGTTCGGTTGCTAAGAAAGCGCTTGTGGATTTCTGTAACATCTCGGGGCTCCTGTCGAACCCTAACAAGAGCAGCTTCTACTCTTCCGGCATTGATGAGGGTGGGATTATTCAGATTGGTAGTATGCTAGGGTTCGCTCACAGTAGGCCTCCTTTCCAGTACCTTGGTGTGCCCCTCATTACTACGAGACTCAAGGGGGAGGATTGCAAGAGGCTGATTGACAGGATTACTGCTAAGATTAAGTGTTGGACCAATCGGTTTCTCAGCTACGCTGGTCGTCTTCAGCTCATTAAGTCTGTTCTCTTCGGTATTCAGGTGTACTGGTCTAGTCTGTTCATCCTACCTAAAAGAGTTATCCTCTGTATCGAGCAGCTTATGAAGGACTTCTTATGGACTGGGCCCGATTTGAAACACTCAGGAGCTAAGGTCGCTTGGAAGGACCTGTGTTGTAATCTTGAAGAGGGGGGACTGGGAATTAAGAACATTGAGAGATGGAATGAAGCTGCCATTATAAAGCTCCTTTGGAACCTCAGCAGCAAGAAGGATGGTTTGTGGGTCAAATGGTGCAATGTTTACAAATTAAAGAGGAGGAGCTTGTGGGCCATCGATATTGCTAAGGACACTACTTGGAGTTGGAGGAAAATGATGCAACTTAGACATTTAGCCAGGCCTCTCATCAAGTGCATCATTGGCGATGGCAACGGGACCTTCCTATGGCATGATAACTGGCACCCCCTTGGGCCCCTGCACCCCCTCTATGGGGATAGGGTTATTTATGACGCAGCTAGCAATCACAAGGCGTTGGTGGCTGATTACGTCGCTGAGAGTGGTTGGAGGTGGCCCTCTACGATTACTGTGGAACTTCTTGAGATAAGGAATGCGGAGTTACCGGGTATTAGGCCTGATACCACGGATGAGGTGGTGTGGGTCCCGAGGCCACGTGGGTTGACTATTAGTTCGGCTTATGAGGCTCTGAGTCCGGGCCTCCCTGCCACCACCTGGCATAACCTTGTCTGGAACAAGAACAATATCCCCAAGTGTGCCTTCATTCTTTGGCTGGTCTGTAGGGACGCCTTGCATACGAAGAATAAGCTCTTCAGCTGGGGCATCGCCGATAACAACCTTTGCTGCAGTTGCTCTAACGGGGTGGAGACTTGCTCTCACCTGTTCAACGAGTGCCAAGTGGCCAGGGAGGTCTGGGAGGAAGTGAGATTCAGGAATCAGGAATACAGGGAGGCTACTGACTGGGATGGGGAGATACAAGGTGCTATCTCCAACTATGGGGGGCCTAAGTTATATAATCGTATCAGATGCATTTCCTTTTCAGCTACTTGCTACTGCCTGTGGATGGAGAGAAATAATAGATTCCATAAGAAGACGAAGGATAATACTGGGGCCATTTTAAAGAAGATTGAGGAGATGGTGAGAGCTAGAGTCATGACTTGGGGGAAGGGGAGAAGAAGCTACGTCAATTGGATGGCTTGCATGAACTGGGGTATTCCAGAGAGTTCTCTGGAGTAGGATCGATTTTGGGTTTGTTTGGTCCTTTATCATTTGTTTCCTTGGTTTTCCAGTTGGGGTATGCCCCTCTGGAGGTTTGAGGGTTTTCTTCCTCTAGTTTGTTCCGTTGTTTATTCTTGGTTTTAATATACATAATTTTCCCAAAAAAAAAAAGATAATAATGAATAAAATCCAAGAAGATATATACACATTACAAAATCATTCACTTAAAGGAGCACGGGCAGGAGGAGTTGGAGATGGTAGGAGACCACTTAGCTCTTCAAGTTTGATGAGTGAAAGGTCTTCAGTGCTGGATAGCTCAGTGGGTGGCCAAGACTATGTGATCAGACCTCTACCCTTCTAAACCACCAGGATACAAGAACGAAGGAGAAGGAATAGTGTTCTCGTCGACACCTTCACAGTCGGTCAGGTCATAATGGGACAAGTCCATATCCGGACGATCAACCTTAACTCTATTCTGAATTTCATTTTACCCGTTCAGAAATGATTAGTACTTTATGTGACAACCCGCATTAAAACCACTTTTTCCCTCTTGACATCTGACAACATTAAAGTCTCCCATAATAATCCAAGGCCTATTATTGACTTCCTCTCTATTTTCAATAAGGAAAGACCATAAGCTTCTTCTAAGCTCAGCCAAACTCTCACCATAAATGAAAGAAGCACAAAAAACATGACTAGTACCTTTAATATCCATAAGGCACAACAAAGTTTGTCTATGAGTGGAAAGAACTTCAAGGCTAATATTATTTGGGTTCTAACCACAATAACCCTGTCCCCCCCCCCCCCCCCAACACACACATCAGTAGAGCAGTTATGGTCATACTCCCAGTGATAGAAGAAATTATTCTTGACATTCTCCATGTTATTCAGTCTGATTTTTATTTCCACAAGGTTAATAAGGGCAAAATTATTATCCTTAATTAACTTCCCAACCTCCAATTATTTATGGGGTGAATTATGTCTCCTAATATTCCAAGTTCCCATCTTGATCATTAAAACTTTTTGGATTTGTTACCTGACCTCTTCTTCATCTTCCCATTACTGCTCTTCAGATTATTGGCATTAATTTCCTCATTAGTACTATTCTTACCTTTAGCAAGTTCATCAACTGCCTTAATTTTCAAAGCTAAACCAGTAGGGGCAGGCGTGGTATCTAAGTCTGAATCCTCATCAACAATATTCAATAAATCAAAAGGATTGGAGTAATCAAAATTGGTAGGGATGAGGCAGGAGGTAGGAGGGGTGGACAAAGAACCCCCCCTGACCTAGGCTCACACCCATCCCATTAGAAGTTTCTCCAGGTTCCTTCCCCTTCTTCTTAGTGGTTTCAATCATGCTATGCTTCAAAATTTTGGAATGAACATGGGTCCACCCTTCTTCTAAAGCCTTTTGGATCTCAGCTTGGCTATTGATTGGAAAAACCTCATCTCCATTATCTTTAGCCACCAAAGACTTCTTCACCTTGGTGCATTTGAAAAGTGCATGGCCAAAGATGGCACAATGGGCACAAGAAGGTGGTTTCTCTTGATATTCCACTCTAACGACAACAATTTTACTATCTTCCATGCACACATCAATGGTTCTTGGATATTCCTCCATAACACATAGCTCAACACAAATTCGAGCATAGTTGATCCTCTACATCTCTTCAGTTACACTATCAGCATATAAGGGAATGCCCACAGAGCTTGCAATGCCCACTTGTTCTTCATGTTCAAGCTTGACTGAGCAACCTTACTAGAACTACTACAACTATACAAGGCTCAAAAGAGCAGAAAGTGTTGTGAGTTCGCTCCGTGCACCTTTGGAACTTCAGCAGGGCGACCTTCATCATTCAATATCCATAGTCTAGTAGTTTCACATTCCATAACTAAGCCCCTCTTCAGTCCATACTTGTAAAGGAATATCATGGAACTTAATCCATACATGTACCTTTTTCATAGATTCTTTGCAGAAAATGAAATTAGGAGTCCACTTTTGTATGATGATAGGGTTACCCACAAAGTGCCATGGTCCATTACCAATGACTTCATCCCTCATATTGGAGTGATCAAACATGAAAAAGAAGAAACCATTGTTATGTCCTACGATCTGATTTATCCCAAATTTGTCCCAAAGTCTATGGGCTATGTTGCACATGGGGGTATAAGGAAGGTTCCTCCCAAAAAAACACCCCACCATGCTATTTTACCACTTAGAGTACCCTCTCGTGGCCACCTCTAGAAGCGGGGAAACAGTAATCTTCTTGTCCATAATGGAAGGTTTGTGGTAAGTGAGCTTTATCTTAGCTGTTCTCTTCTCAGCAATAACATCCATACAAGTCTTATCTTGAGCCTTAATGGGGTTAGTGGCATTCACCTTAGCCAACCCACCCAAAGTACCCATTTCCTTCTCTATACCCCTGGTATTCAATAAGGTATCAGACTGCAAAACCTTCATGTGCTTGGCCACATCCACGGGAGTTGTGGACTCTCCCAAACTTCGGTTGGAAAATCTGAAATGCATGATATCCTCATGAGAGTAACCTTTACTTTTAAAAAACTCCCAATACACTTCTTTTTCTTCATTGAATTCTTTGATTCTAGAGACATTAATCGAAGCTCTAGCGATGCTTTTTTCCGAAGCACAAATTTGTCCCTCTTCAATATCTACCATTTACCATATCATAAGGGGATTTTATAGTAGCAAAAACATCATCACTCTTGGTAGAACAAGTTCCCTTTGTTCCACAACAACATTACCATCCAAATATGTGCAAGGATTGGATGGGAGAGACACCACGCCATAGGGAACAAGGCTGAGGACATCCACATGAACGCAAAGGTTGGAGAGGGAGGGCTCAGATTTGAAGGAGGAGGTAAGGCTAGGAGGAGGGTTGGCAGACCTGCCACGCGTGGACGGTGGTAGAAAAGGCATTCTAGGGTGGTTAAAAGTTAGGGTAGCAGGTGGCAGAGGTGGTTGGGGTGGTTAAGAGGGGGGATGGTAAAGGAGCGGGAAAGCTAAATCCTAGAGATAAGGGAGAGCATTTTTTGGAGATTAGAATTCTTGATTATTTTAATTGCTTTGTGTGTTTCTCGAAACATGACTATTCTTTCAATATGGATTAAAAGCTTATCCCTAAGATGCAAACTCCTAAACTTTTTTAAACTCCTTGCGTGGGACGTCTCGTAATTGAAATCCAAACAAGGAACCCCCCCTCCCGATACACTTTTGTCCAGCTTAGGTAAGTTATCAAGGGCAAATAATTTAATGACCCGACATGCTACATTCGTGGGCACCTTACTCGAATCATAAATCCTATACTAGAGTATAACCATAATTTATTATTAGCATAATCGTTTCCCCCCATTTGTGTCAAGATACTCACACGTTCTTTGACATTTCATTTCTTACAATTACATTATTATCACCATATACACATCTCAAAAATCACTTACTCATTACTCATACTCCATCGACTAAAATTCTTGACAAGACTTACTAAACCTATCTTGCTAACTCCTACCATCTCTAGACTCCATGCATGGAATGTCTATTAAATGACATCCAAACACAAGGACCCCCCCCCCCCCCCCCCCGAATAAAATTATGTCTAGATTAGGTAGTCGTTAAGACAAAATAAATAATAAAAATAATCTTCCATACTTACTACCCTAATTCCATTTAATTCAAAACTTGAAACTCACATAAATCCCATAATTCACTCTTTTGATTACTAACGTGCCTCATTTTATGGCCTAACCTTAGAAAAACTAATTGTACTCCCAAGAATCTGAATCACTCTTGGATCCCATACTCACCACATTAGAACCTTTCCCTCAACATCATTAAAAATATAAATTTTTATATTATGCATTAGTTGGGTTATTGTCATATCAAAACATTTGAGTTGTTGAGTCATTCGATCCACATAGGCTTGATAAGTTTGAGTGAGGTGCGTTCATTGGGATTGGATGGGCATTTGAATTAGAAGATCATGCAAGTCGTTCAATAAACACAAGACTTACATTGCCACATACTTTGAAGAACAAATCTTTTTGGTAGTTTTGTGAATTGACTTAAGGATACACACGTGCACATTTTTTTTTAGAAATGTGCATTTTAAATTGGATAGACAAGTGATATTTTCCTATGTCAATCATATTGGGATATGAACGAGTTTTTATGCTAAGCTTGAGGCATTTTATGGATTTTAGACTCAAATTGTTAGTTCGGTCCTATTTGGACTCGTGCACATGGAACTGTTCACACGGTCCTATATTAACTCGTATGCACAGCTGCACCAAGGTTTCAGTACTGCTTGAAATTATGTGCACAAAAAAAGTCAACTGTGCATACGACATAACAAATTTTAAAAAAAATCTATAAATAGGTCATTTTCTTTCCTATTTCAAAATATTTGAAAACATCATAACAAAAATACATCTTTGAGAGCATTTTTGAGGTAGAAATCTATTACTTGCTTCTCTTATTCCAAAATTTACTTATTCCCTGCAAAATTATTCAAACTTTGACCAATAACTTAATCTTTGATTTTGTGAGAGAATTGAGTCTGATTTTGGTTCAGAGCTACACTGGCCTATTCAATTCAAACAACTAATTTTTGAATTGCATGATCTATCACTCCTAGATCTTAAATTTTAGGTGCTTTGATTCATTGGATCAATTAGAGCATGGTGTGATTCCTTTCGATATCCTTAAGATTGATAGTGGGGAATCTCCTTTAGATACTACCCCTGCCCCATCTGGTCTAGCACTAAAGGCAGTGGATGAACTTGTAAAGGGGAAAAAGTGGGAGGTAATAAAGGTGGTGGAAATGAGCTGTTCATAGGCAACATGAAGGAGAAGAAGAGATCAGGTAACAAATTCAAAAAGTCTCAATGACCAAGATGGGAACTTGGAATATTAGGGGACTTAATTCTACTCATAAACAACAAGAGGTCGGGAAGCTTATTAAGGATAATAATTTAGATCTTATTAATCTATTGGAGACTAAGATCAGAAGGAATAACTTGGATAATGTCAAGAATATGTTCTTCTACCATTGGGAGTATGTCCATAATTTCCCTATTGATTGGGGTGTGGCTAGAGTAATTGTGGGATGGAACCCCAATATTTTGAGGCTTGAGGTGCTTGATACTCATAAACAAGCTTTGTTGTGCCTTGTAAATATGATAGGTACCAATTACTCCTTCTATGCAACCTTCATTTATGGGGATAACCTGCCTGAGCGTAGGATAAGCTTATGGGCCTTCCTTAACGAGAATAAAGTGGTGGTTAATGATAGGCCTTGGATTCTCATGGGTGATTTTAATGTGGTCAGATGCCAAGAGGTGAAAATAGGGCTTATTGATATTTACAGTGCTGCTAATGAAGAGTTAAATAGGTGTCTGCTAGACCTAAATGCTGATGACATGGCAAACAGTGGCTTGTGGTTCACTTGGAACAACAATCATCTTAGTTCCAATAATGTCCAATCGAGGATTGATAGGGTGATTCACAATGATAGCTGGACTGTTTCTTTTCCTAACTCTTAGGCAACCAATCATTCTTGTGGCATATCTTACCACATCCCTATTATTACTCTATTGGATACTACCATCAATAGGAGACCCAATCCCTTCAAAATTTTCAACTTTTGGATGAACCATGATGAGTTCCTGCCTATCCTCATTGAGGCCTGGGATATTGTGTTTGTTGGGAATCCGATGCTTAAGCTGTTTAGGAAGCTTAATAGAGTTAAAGTCTCTTTGAAGCACTTCAATATATATTGTGAATAATATTATGGTAATGAGTTGAGAAAACAAAATGGGTTAACTGATAGTGATTGGTATTTCTAACTGAGAATCTGAGAGTAAGTAAAACCCTCTATTTAAATTGATAACGTTAGAATATAATATGGGAATCGAGTAGTAAGGGGTAGAACTTATTACGGTTTGGTTAGATATGGATGTCTTATAGATGGGTACGGTACGTTAGGAGTGCACATGTAGTCGAGAGGTGAGAATTCCATGTGAGTGCACGTCCTAACATGTATTTTGCATTTAATGTTTTAATGTTATTAAAACACTTGCTGTTTTTAAAATGATTTCCACTTTCGGGCTCTGACCCATTTGCTTTCAAATCTATTTTCTGTAAAAACCATTTTAGGTGCCCAGCCACAGGGACACCATGCTTAGGATTCTCATTCAGGTGACGAGCTGTAGCTGTTTGTGGAAGTTACAGGACCTTGCTTGTAGACGCTCCATCTATCTTGACTCGATATACTTCAGTTATCAGTTGTAGGGCATGTCGCCCATTTCTTTTAGAGACATTTCATTTATTTCAGTTATTAATATTTCGGGCATGTAATTATTCAGGATTCAGACTTGTAGTATTATTTTTCAGTTGTGGGATTGTTGTGAGGAGTTTTCCTCCGGATTTATATTTATGTTGTTGGTTATTCATTACTTCATTATAGTGAATGGTTGTTATTCTTTCATTATTCTTTTACTACATGTTAATCAGACTTAACTTAAAATTTGGCACTTACTTTTAAATACTAGGTGGTTAGTAATTATTAAAATGTTTTCGACAGTGATGCTATTAACTGAACCAACTTGGCATTTTGAATTAATTTAATAAAGGAGTAGCTACCCGGTATTTAATTAGTCGGGGTGTCACATGTGGTATCAGAGCATCAGGTTCTAGTGTCCATTAGGATCTGTACGGCTTATTGTGTTTCCGCTGAGCTTTCTTTGATGTAGAGCCCTATATTTTAGGACTGTTGTATTCTTTTGTATATGCTACGTTCTTCAGCTATTTTAAGTTTATAACTGCGAACTTATAAACTTCATTCTTATTTCAGATGCCTCCACGACGTGCACAACGGGTTCCCAGGGATGTAACGCCAGAACCACAACCCGCACCAGTTCAGGGCACGATGAATGCCGCCGAGGTGGCAGCCATTGTGGCCCAGGCGGTAAATGCCGCACTAGCAGTAGTTCAGCAGGCACCACCTCAGGCGCCGATAGCCGCGCTAGTTCAGGCTCATGCATTCCCGTCTGCTTGGGAACGTGTACGTGATGCTTTTCAGAAAGCACACCCTCCGGAGTTCGCAGGTAGCTCCGATGTGGTAGTTTCGAGTCAGTGGAGGAAGGACATTCAGCGACACCTGAGGATGTATGAGTGCACAGATGTCCAGAAGCAGATACTAGCTACTTTTAAGCTAGTGGGGTCAGCACTGCAGTGGTGGGAGTCTATTACCACCGTGGAGGAGAGAGATACTCTCACTATTCAGGAGTTTTGGGTGCGGTTCGACCGCAAATACTTTCCGTCAGCTGTCCACACGGAGATGAGGAGGAAGTTGATGAGCCTCAAACAAGAGGGTAAGACTGTGGCCGAGTATGAGGCCGAATTTACTGATCTTCTGAACATTGTTCCGGATGAGATACCGACTGAGGAGAAGAAGATACAGAAATTTACGGACGGGTTGACATGGAGGATTCGTCAGCACTTGTTAGGGAACCTCTAGTTAGCCACTTATTCTGATGTGGTTAACGTTGCATTGCTCCATTTCCAGGATCATCGCTTTCACATGACTGAAGGCAAGAGGTCGGGAGAGTCCAGCCATCAGGGCAGGGCTGGAGGAAATGGTGCCAGTGGTGCACAATCTGTTCAGGGGCGGAGACAGGGTGATCAGGGTTCCCAGCAGGGGGATCACAAGAGGTTCAGATCAGGAAATTTTAGGCACGGAAAGGGAGGGTTCCGGCAGGGCCATCAAGGTCCGAACGACCATCAGATGCAGTAGGGTGTAATACCCCGTATTTTTGACTATATTTATTTTTGGGATTTATTTAATTAATTAGCGTATTAATTGGAAATTAATCCGGGTTAAAAAATACTAATGTGATGCGAATTGGTATTTGATTATGTACATATAAGATTATATATGTACTTGGTATTATGAAATTTGTCGTGGGATTTATATACGGCATTTTAGAAATTTTGTTGAGACGCGTGGGACCGCCGCGTCACGGGATAATATTTTGTTAATAAAAGTGAATTTAAAATCTATAATCCGTATGGTCGTTTTGAGTGCGCCAACGCGTCCGGAAGGGTCGAGATAGTCAGAAAACACTAGCCGGGGGTATAGTTTGGGTTCCGGGGTATTTTTAGGCCATCCCGGCACCATAAAGGGTATTTTAGTAATTTGGTATTTTTGGGTAATTAAAAGTGACGAAAATGGAGAGTTATAATCTGATAAGGATTGACCCAACCAACCCTTATTAACCCAACAAGCTACGGAGGTTTATTATATTAGGTTTTCATAAGTTTCCTTCAAACCAAACCCTAGCCACCTTGAGCCACCATTGAAGGAGAGCTTGGAGAAGGAGAGAGATAGAGGAAATCTGCAGAAAGAGATTACAAATCAACACCAGATTCGAAATCAAACCAAGGCAAGTGGTTTAATTATGTTTAACTTCAGCAAATGTTCTTTCCATGTTAGCAAATTGAAGATTTATAATTGTTATTGTAAGATGAATGAAAAACCCATGATTAATTGAACTTAGGTCTGAATTTTGAGGATAAATTGCATGTAGACTAGTTGGTGACGATTAATCTGATGTGAATACATGATTGGGTGAAAGAAAAACGAATTAAATTCCGGGATTTGATGATGATATTATGTTAGGGTTCATGTTCTTGAGAAAATCTGGAAAAACTAGGTTTTTATGAAGATTGATCCATAGGTAGCCTTTAGATGTTGAATTATTGATTAATGGACGTTAGTAATACTGTAGGATTGTTATATGGCATTACTATGACGTTATATCTGAGAATCATACGTTAGAAATTAGTTTTGGGATGGATTAAAATCTGCAAAACGAAGCAGTCCGTAGCCATACCTGTTCGATCGATCGATCGACATTCATCAGTCGATCGATCGACTAGATCGATCGAGCGACATTCATAGGTCGATCGATCGACCTTCCCAGAATGAGTGAAATATTCCTTAATTTGATTTTAATGGTGGAAACCCTCGGAGAATATGTTTGGAGACCTGATGAATACCCTCACCCTTAAGAAAGACCAGTAGGTGTGATTATTATAGTGAACTTTAATTAGAATACAATTCGAAGAATTATTCTAGATTATAGAAATTTGTTAAGTGAGATAACGTTTGGGTTAATAGTGTAGAATTGAGTAATTTAATGAAATAAGGTTTAGGGCAGAAGTAAAGACCTTAAGAATAAAGATGTTATATTTGGGAATAATCGGAACTTAATAGTCTATTTAAGATAGATTTTAAGGATAAGGGATTACGGCGTGAGACGTGTCGGCAATTTAACCTTATATTAACGGGAGACTTGAAATATATAACTTTGGTATAATGGTATAATGATGTAGAAAATACCTTATTAAAATGGTGATATCTAAGATGTGTGAATGCTTAGTATATAGTTTATGTGTATAACATACCTACCATACTTGCTATCACGGGGGAGGTTACGTTCGCTTAGGACCCTCTAATCCTTGTGTGCCTACGGGGGGGATATAGACTGGTACCTTGATGAACATAGATCATTGAAAGACTTATTGTGATATTAATAAGTCCGCTGATCATGGGAGCGTAGGTATGTGCGTGACCCATGTGATGGTGACTGTGTTCGCCTCCATTATTTGTGATGTTGTTATCGGTAAACTATTCCTGAGAGATTCAGAATAGGTAATCCTTATGTACGTGATGTACCGGGATGGATAGCAGAGTATGTGTGCGCCGCAGCTTAGTTCTCGGGGTGCTTGTGTCGTATATTTATGATGTGAATAATATACGCTTAATTTAATGGGAACCTTCATGTTAATGTTGTGAAAATAATTACGGTAATGTTCCGAGACTGATAATGAGTTAACTGATAGTTATATCTATGGCATACTTAGTAACTGAGTTTATGTTAAACCTCTATTTAATTACAAGCGTTGTTATGCTAAACGGAACCTAGTAATATGGGTAGGACCTTTGGCAGTCTAGCTAGTTATGTCGTCAGTTAGCTAGTAGTATGGGTCGATATAGATGGGTAATTACGTTAGGAGTGCACAGTTAGTCGAGAGGTGAGAATTTAATGTGAGTGCACGTCCTAACATGTACTTTGCATTTAATGTTTTAAATGTTTTTAAAGCACTTGCAGGTTTTTAAAATGATTTCCACTTTCGGGCTCTGACCCATTTGCTTTCAAATATATTTTCTTGTAAAACCATTTTAGGTGCCCAGCCACAGGGACACCAAGCATAGGATTCTCATTCAGGTGACGAGCTGTAGCTGTTTGTGGAAGCTACAGGGACTTGCTTTTAGACGCCTCTCTCATTTGGATTCCAGTCTCAGCATCTATCAGTTGTAGGGCATGTTGCCCAATTCTATTAGACATTTTTTACATTTCAGTTTTCAGACTCTAGCATGTATTGCTCAGTATTCAGTTTTAGTTATTTATTTCAGTTTACTTATCAGTTGTGGGATTTGTATTGAGGAGTTTTTCCTCCAGAGTTTATTTACATTTTGTGATGGTTATTCGTTTTACTTCAGTATGGTGAATGGTGTTATTTAGTTATTCATTACTCTTGTTGCATGTTAATCAGATTTAATAAAATTTGGCACTTACTTTTTAAATACTAGGTGGTTAGAAATAATAAAACGTTTTCGACAGTGATGCTATTAACTGAGCCAACTTGGCATTTTGAATTAATTTTATAAAGGAGTAGCTACCCGGTGTTTAATTAGTCGGGGTGTCACAGGTGGTATCAGAGCATCAGGTTCTAGTGTCCTTTAGGATCTGTACGGCTATTATGTTTCCGCTACGTTTTCTTTGATATAGAGCCCTATATTTTAGGACTGTTGTGCTCTTATTGTGTACGTTTCGTTCTTCAGCTATTTTAAGTTTATAAACCGTGAACTTATAAACTTTGTTCTTATTTCAGATGCCTCCACGACGTGCACGACGAGTTCCCAGGAATGCAATGCCCGAACCCCAGCCCGCTCCAGTTCAGGGCATGTTGAACGCCACTGAGGTTGCAGCTATAGTAGCTCAAGCGGTGAATGCCGCGATTGCCGTTGTTCAGCAGGCACCACCTCAGGCGCCGGTTGCCGCGCCAGTACAGGTTAATGCATTCCCGTCTGCTTGGGAGCGTGTACGTGACGCTTTTCAGAAAGCGCATCCGCCAGAGTTTGCAGGTAGCTCAGACGTGGTAGTCTCGAGCCAATGGAGGAAGGACATGCAGAGGCACTTGAGGATGCATGAGTGCACTGATGTTCAGAAACAGGTGCTAGCTACTTTCAAGCTAGTTGGATCTGCGCTGCAGTGGTGGGAGTCCATTACCACCGCGGAGGAGAGGGATACCCTCACCATTCAGGAGTTCTGGGTGCGGTTTGACCGCAAGTATTTTCCGTCCGTAGTTCATACAGAGATGAGGAGGAAACTGATGAGTTTGAAGCAGGAGAGCAAGACAGTGGCCGAGTATGAGGCCGAGTTCACTAACCTGTTGAATATCGTTCCAGACGAGATTCCAACAGAGAAGAAGAAGATAGAGAAGTTCACTGATGGGTTGAATTGGAGGATCCGTCAGCATCTGCTAGGGAACCTATCGTTGGCCACGTATTCTGATGTGGTTAACGCTGCACTATTGCACTGCCAGGACCACCGTTTTCATATGGCCGAGGGCAAGCGGTCAGGGGAGTCTAGCCATCAGGGCAGGACTGGAGGACACGGTGCCAGTGGGGCACAATCTGGTCAGGGGCAGAGACAGACTGAGCAGGGTACCCAGCAGGGGGATAATAAGAGGTTCCGGTCAGGGAACTACAGGCAGGGACAGGGAGGTTTCCGCCAGGGCCATCAGGGTCCAAACGGCCATTAGGGCCAACAGGGGCAGAACGGGAATCAGGGCCAGCAGGGCCAAGGGAGGAACGGTAACGGCCACCAGGGCCGGGGACAGCAGGGACAGAAGGGAGGGAACTTCCCAGGGAAGTGCTTCGTCTGTGGCAAGATTGGCCACAAGCGACAGGATTGTCCTGATAGGGGCAGGGCCCCACAGCAGCAGCAGCAGGGTGCTCGCCAGGAGCCACAGAGGCCTTTGTTTCCCGCCGCTCTTCCCGCACCACCGCAAATTATTCCAGCACCTCAGCAGGGGCAGCTACAGTATGGACGTGTCTACAACGTCAACCAGGCTGCAGTTCCACAGGCACCGCCCGCGATCGAGGGTACGTTTCCTATCCATGGCACTATGGGTCGGGTGTTATTTGATACGGGTGCTACACACTGCTTTATTGCTACACACTTCGCGAAAGCTTTAGGATTGTTAGCTATGGCAGAGAGCACAGTGACGTGTGTCGACTCACCATTAGGGAGTGGGTCACTTATTTTCTTTATATGCCGGGGAGTGGGGGTAGAGGTTGGTGGTTTGGTATTGCCTGCGGACATGTTAGTGTTAGACATGCATGTTCACGATGTGATCATCGGTATGGATTGGCTCGTATCATATAGGGCCATGATTGATTGCTTCAGCGGGAGCATTGTTTTTGCCATTCCGGGGCAGGAGATGTTTATAGTGGCGATGCCTCGCCCAGAGGGAGGATCGACCGCTCATCTGTATTACATAGAGGAGGATACCTCTAAGGAGGTTGTTATTCCTTTAGATTCTATCCCGGTTGTCAGGGAGTATTCAGATGTGTTTCAGGAGATACCAGGCTTACCACCCAGTCGAGAGATAGACTTCGTTATAGATTTGCTACCAGGTACGAGACCTATAGCACGTGCACCGTACCGTATGGCTCCAGCTGAAATGCGAGAGTTACGGGATCAGATAGAGCAGCTGTTAGGGCAGGGCTTTATTCGCAGGAGTACCTCACCTTGGGGCGCTCCAGTTTTGTTTGTAAAGAAGAGGGACGGTTCACTGAGGTTGTGTGTGGACTACCGAGAGTTGAATAAGGTCACGATACGGAATAAGTATCCGTTGCCTCGAATCGATGACTTATTCGACCAGTTGAGAGGAGCTTCTTTCTTCTCGAAGATTGACTTGAGGTCAGGATACCATCAGTTGCGTATCAGGGAGGAGGATGTCTCGAAGACTGCGTTCTTGTCGAGATATGGTTCTTACGAGTTTCGGGTTATGCCTTTCGGCTTGACCAACGCTCCAGCTGTGTTTATGGACTTGATGAACAGAGTGTTCAGAGATTTTCTAGATCAGTTTGTCATTGTCTTCATTGATGACATTCTGGTTTACTCTCAGACAGAGGAGGAGCACGCCGAGCATTTGAGGCAGGTTTTGCAGACACTTCGTCAGAACGAGCTGTATGCAAAATATGAGAAGTGCGGGTTTTGGCTGAAGGAGGTCCAGTTCTTGGGTCACATTATTTCCGACCAGGGAATATCTGTCGATCCGGGGAAGGTGTCAGCGGTGAGGGAGTGGGGACAGCCCACGACACCAACAGAGATTCGTAGTTTCTTGGGCTTAGCAGGATACTACAGGAGGTTTATTCGGGGTTTCTCGGAGATAGCAGGTCCTTTGACACATCTTACTCGTAAGGGTGTGCCATATATCTGGAGTGATGCCTGTCAGTTGGCATTCGATGAATTGAAGGACAAATTGACCTCAGCACCTGTGTTAGCATTGCCGAGACCGGGAGTTGAGTATTTGGTTTACACCGATGCGTCTTTGCAAGGGCTTGGAGGTGTTTTGCAGCAGGAGAGACAGGCCATAGCTTATGCTTCCCGTAAGCTTAAGCCTCATGAGAAGAATTACCCCATGCATGATTTAGAGTTGGCGGAAGTGGTATTTGCCTTACGGATTTGGAGGCACTATCTTTTGGGGGAGAAGTTTCAGCTGTTCACAGACCACAAGTCCCTACAGTATCTGTTCATGCAGAAAGAATTGAATATGCGGCAGCGTAGGTGGCTTGAATTTGTGAAGGACTACCAGTTCGACATCCAGTACCACCCGGGTAAGGCTAACGTGGTAGCAGACGCGTTGAGCCGCAGGCCAGCAGATGAGGTGGCAGAGGTGTGGAAGGCTAAGTGGAAGGAATTGGGACACCAGGATGCAGTGGCCCGATCTTTCATGTCTGTGATGACCGTTACACCGCAGATTGTCACAAAGGTAGTACGGGCACAGGCCGATGACTCGTTCTGTCAGGAGCAGATAGTTCGATTACTAGCAGAGGGAGCCGAGTCCTATACCGTTAGCTCAGACGGGGGATTGCGCTTCAATGGGAGGTTGGTAGTTCAGGAAGGGGAAGAATTGCGACACGATGTTATGGCTGAGTCGCACGGCTCACGGTTCGCGGTACATCCCGGAGGGGACAAAATGTACCAAGACATGAGACGGCAATATTGGTGGAGCGGTATGAAGAGAGATATCGCTGAGTTTGTCTCGAAATGCGCCACTTGTCAGCTTGTAAAAGTGGATCATCAGAGACCAGCAGGATTGCTACAGCCGTTGGAGGTTCCGGTGTGGATGTGGGAGAGCATATCCATGGATTTTGTTACGGGGTTGCCTACGTCGCAGAGGGGTCACGACTCCGTTTGGGTAATTGTGGACAGGTTGTCCAAGGTCGCTCACTTCTTACCCGTAAGGACAGACTACACTACGGGACAGTATGCCCAGCTTTTCATTTCAGAGATTGTGAGACTTCACGGTGTGCCCCTGAATATCGTGTCTGACAGAGACAAGATATTTGTTTCGAGGTTTTGGGAGAGTTTCCAGGAGGCCATGGGCACGGAATTGCGGTTGAGTACGGCTTATCATCCGCAGACCGATGGGCAGACAGAGCGCATAAACCAGATGTTGGAGGACATGCTACGCATGTGCATTATTGACTTCGGGGGTGGATGGGAGCAGTACCTTCCACTGGTGGAGTTTGCTTACAACAACTCCTATCAGTTCACGATTGGCATGGCTCCGTTTGAGGCATTGTACGGCAGGCCTTGTCGTTCCCCAGCATGTTGGTTGGAGGTGGGGGACAACAAATTACTTGGGCCAGAAGTGATCCAGGATACTTCGGCAAGGATTGAGTTGATTCGGAGTCGCATTCGGGTAGCTCAAGACAGGCAAAAGAGTTATGCTGATGCGAAGAGATTTTTCAGGGAGTTCCAAGTGGGGGACCAGGTTTTGCTCAGGGTTTCTCCGATGAAGGGGATTATGCGATTCGGGAAGAAGGGGAAGTTGGCACCGAGGTATGTGGGGCCGTTCCCTATTATAGAGCGGATCGGACCAGTCGCGTATAGACTTGGGTTACCGGAGCACTTGCATCGGATCCACGATGTGTTTCACATTTCCTCGCTGAGGAAATACCTTAGAGATAATTTGGCTCATTCGCACATTGCTGTGGAGGACATCGATCTCCAGCCGGATAGCTCCTACGAGGAGGGGCCAATTGCTATTTTGGACCGAAGCGAGAGGAAACTGCGGTCAAAGATAGTTCCGTTAGTGCGTGTTCAGTGGCGACATCACAATGTCGAGGAGTCCACATGGGAGCGCGAGGATGAGATGCGCGAACGTTATCCAGAGCTGTTTTTAGCAGGTACTTTCTAGTTTCGAATTTCGGGACGAAATTCAGTTATTAGGGGGGGAGTATGTAATACCCCGTATTTTTTACTATATTTATTTTTGGGATTTATTTAATTAATTAGCGTATTAATTGGAAATTAATCCGGGTTAAAAAATACTAATGTGATGCGAATTGGTATTTGATTATGTACATATAAGATTATATATGTACTTGGTATTATGAAATTTGTCGTGGGATTTATATACGGCATTTTAGAAATTTTGTTGAGACGCGTGGGACCGCCGTGTCACGGGATAATATTTTGTTAATAAAAGTGAATTTAAAATCTATAATCAGTATGGTCGTTTTGAGTGCGCCAACGCGTCCGGAAGGGTCGAGATAGTCATAAAACACTAGCCGGGGGTATAGTTTGGGTTCCGGGGTATTTTTAGGCCATCCCGGCACCATAAAGGGTATTTTAGTAATTTGGTATTTTTGGGTAATTAAAAGTGACGAAAATGGAGAGTTATAATCTGATAAGGATTGACCCAACCAACCCTTATTAACCCAACAAGCTACGGAGGTTTATTATATTAGGTTTTCATAAGTTTCCTTCAAACCAAACCCTAGCCACCTTGAGCCACCATTGAAGGAGAGCTTGGAGAAGGAGAGAGATAGAGGAAATCTGCAAAAAGAGATTACAAATCAACACCAGATTCGAAATCAAACCAAGGCAAGTGGTTTAATTATGTTTAACTTCAGCAAATGTTCTTTCCATGTTAGCAAATTGAAGATTTATAATTGTTATTGGAAGATGAATGAAAAACCCATGATTAATTGAACTTAGGTCTGAATTTTGAGGATAAATTGCATGTAGACTAGTTGGTGACGATTAATCTGATGTGAATACATGATTGGGTGAAAGAAAAACGAATTAAATTCCGGGATTTGATGATGATATTATGTTAGGGTTCATGTTCTTGAGAAAATCTGGAAAAACTAGGTTTTTATGAAGATTGATCCATAGGTAGCCTTTAGATGTTGAATTATTGATTAATGGACGTTAGTAATACTGTAGGATTGTTATATGGCATTACTATGACGTTATATCTGAGAATCATACGTTAGAAATTAGTTTTGGGATGGATTAAAATCTGCAAAACGAAGCAGTCCGTAGCCATACCTGTTCGATCGATCGATCGACATTCATCAGTCGATCGATCGACTAGATCGATCGAGCGACATTCATAGGTCGATCGATCGACCTTCCCAGAATGAGTGAAATATTCCTTAATTTGATTTTAATGGTGGAAACCCTCGGAGAATATGTTTGGAGACCTGATGAATACCCTCACCCTTAAGAAAGACCAGTAGGTGTGATTATTATAGTGAACTTTAATTAGAATACAATTCGAAGAATTATTCTAGATTATAGAAATTTGTTAAGTGAGATAACGTTTGGGTTAATAGTGTAGAATTGAGTAATTTAATGAAATAAGGTTTAGGGCAGAAGTAAAGACCTTAAGAATAAAGATGCTATATTTGGGAATAATCGGAACTTAATAGTCTATTTAAGATAGATTTTAAGGATAAGGGATTACGGCGTGAGACGTGTCGGCAATTTAACCTTATATTAACGGGAGACTTGAAATATATAACTTTGGTATAATGGTATAATGATGTAGAAAATACCTTATTAAAATGGTGATATCTAAGATGTGTGAATGCTTAGTATATAGTTTATGTGTATAACATACCTACCATACTTGCTATCACGGGGGAGGTTACGTTCGCTTAGGACCCTCTAATCCTTGTGTGCCTACGGGGGGGATATAGACTGGTACCTTGATGAACATAGATCATTGAAAGACTTATTGTGATATTAATAAGTCCGCTGATCATGGGAGCGTAGGTATGTGCGTGACCCATGTGATGGTGACTGTGTTCGCCTCCATTATTTGTGATGTTGTTATCGGTAAACTATTCCTGAGAGATTCGGAATAGGTAATCCTTATGTACGTGATGTACCGGGATGGATAGCAGAGTATGTGTGCGCCGCAGCTTAGTTCTCGGGGTGCTTGTGTCGTATATTTATGATGTGAATAATATACGCTTAATTTAATGGGAACCTTCATGTTAATGTTGTGAAAATAATTACGGTAATGTTCCGAGACTGATAATGAGTTAACTGATAGTTATATCTATGGCATACTTAGTAACTGAGTTTATGTTAAACCTCTATTTAATTACAAGCGTTGTTATGCTAAACGGAACCTAGTAATATGGGTAGGACCTTTGGCAGTCTAGCTAGTTATGTCGTCAGTTAGCTAGTAGTATGGGTCGATATAGATGGGTAATTACGTTAGGAGTGCACAGTTAGTCGAGAGGTGAGAATTTAATGTGAGTGCACGTCCTAACATGTACTTTGCATTTAATGTTTTAAATGTTTTTAAAGCACTTGCAGGTTTTTAAAATGATTTCCACTTTCGGGCTCTGACCCATTTGCTTTCAAATATATTTTCTTGTAAAACCATTTTAGGTGCCCAGCCACAGGGACACCAAGCATAGGATTCTCATTCAGGTGACGAGCTGTAGCTGTTTGTGGAAGCTACAGGGACTTGCTTTTAGACGCCTCTCTCATTTGGATTCTAGTCTCAGCATCTATCAGTTGTAGGGCATGTTGCCCAATTCTATTAGACATTTTTTACATTTCAGTTTTCAGACTCTAGCATGTATTGCTCAGTATTCAGTTTTAGTTATTTATTTCAGTTTACTTATCAGTTGTGGGATTTGTATTGAGGAGTTTTTCCTCCAGAGTTTATTTACATTTTGTGATGGTTATTCGTTTTACTTCAGTATGGTGAATGGTGTTATTTAGTTATTCATTACTCTTGTTGCATGTTAATCAGATTTAATAAAATTTGGCACTTACTTTTTAAATACTAGGTGGTTAGAAATAATAAAACGTTTTCGACAGTGATGCTATTAACTGAGCCAACTTGGCATTTTGAATTAATTTTATAAAGGAGTAGCTACCCGGTGTTTAATTAGTCGGGGTGTCACATAGGGTCAGAATGGTCAGCATCAGTTTCAGCAGGGCCAGTGGAGGAACGGTAACGGCCACCAGGGCCGGGGGCAGCAGGGACCGAGAGGGGGAACTTCCCGGGGAAGTGTTTTGTTTGTGGCAAGACTGGCCATAAACGCCAGGACTGTCCTGATAGGGGCAGGTCCCCGCAGCAGCAGCAGGGTGCTCGACAAGAGCCACAGAGGCCACTTTTTCCGCCAGCCCTTCCAGCTCCAGCCCAGGTGCCAGCTCTTCCAGCCATTCCAGCAGTTCCTGTGCAGCAAGGATAGTTACAGTATGGACGTGTCTATAACGTCCACCAGGCAGCAGCTCCGCAGGCACCACCCGCTATTGAAGGTATGTTTTCTATCCATGGTACTATGGGTCGGGTTTTGTTTGATACGGGGGCAACACATTACTTTATAGCTACACATTTTGCGAAAGCCTTAGGGTTGTTAGCCACAGCAGAGAGCACAGTGACGTGTGTAGACTCACCATTGGGGAGTGGGTCACTTATTTTCTTTATATGCCGGGGAGTAGGGGTAGAGATTGGTAGTTTGGTATTACCTGCAGATATGTTAGTATTAGAGATGACCGAGTATGATACCATTATTGGTATGGATTGGCTTGTTGCGTACCGAGCCATGATTGACTGTTTCAGTAGGAGTATTATCTTTGCCATTCCCGGGCAGGAGATGTTTTTGGTGGCGGTGCCTCGTTCCGAGGGAGGATCGTCCACTCATTTGTACTATATAGAGGAGGAGACCTCTAAGGAGGTGGTGATACCACTTGATTCGATTCCGGTTGTTAGAGAGTTTGCCGATGTATTTCAGGATATACCTGGATTACCCCCCAGTCGAGAGATAGACTTTGTCATTGACTTATTACCAGATACGAGACCTATAGTACGCGCACCGTACCGTATGGCTCCAGCTGAGATGAGGGAGTTACGGGATCAGATTGAGCAGTTGTTGGGTCAGGGGTTTATACGGAGGAGTACTTCGCCGTGGGGTGCCCCTGTGTTGTTCGTAAAGAAGAGAGATGGTTCACTGAGATTGTGTGTGGACTACCGAGAGTTAAATAAGGTCACGATACGGAATAAGTATCCGTTGCCTCGAATCGATGACTTATTCGACCAATTGAGAGGAGCTTCTTTCTTCTCAAAGATTGATCTGAGATCGGGATACCATCAGTTGCGTATCAGGGAGGAGGACGTCTCAAAGACTGCGTTCTTATCGAGATATGGTTCTTACGAGTTTCAGGTTATGCCTTTTGGTTTGACCAATGCTCCAGCCGTGTTTATGGACTTGATGAATAGGGTGTTCAGGGATTTCCTGGATCAGTTTGTCATTGTCTTCATTGATGATATTCTGGTTTACTCCCAGACAGAGGAGGAGCACGCCGAGCATTTGAGGCAGGTTTTGCAGACACTACGTCAGAACGAGTTGTATGCAAAATATGAGAAATGCGGGTTTTGGCTGAAGGAGGTCCAGTTTTTGGGACATATTATTTCCGACCGGGGAATATCTGTTGATCCAGGGAAGGTATCCGCGGTGAGGGAGTGGGGACAGCCCACGACACCGACAGAGATTTGTAGTTTCTTGGGCCTAGCAGGATACTACAGGAGGTTCATTCGGGGATTCTCGAAGATAGCAGGTCCTTTGACACATTTGACTCGTAAGGGTATGCCATTCATCTGGAGTGATGCCTGTCAGTTGGCATTCGATGAATTAAAGGATAAGTTGACCTCAGCACCTGTGTTAGCATTGCCCAGACCAGGAGTTGAATATCTAGTATACACCGATGCGTCCTTACAAGGACTTGGAGGTGTATTGCAGCAGGAGAGTCAGGCCATAGCTTATGCTTCCCGTAAGCTAAAGCCTCATGAGAAGAATTACCCCACTCATGACTTGGAGTTGGCGGCAGTTGTATTTGCCCTTCGGATATGGAGACATTATCTTTTGGGGGAGAAGTTTCGATTGTTCACAGACCACAAGTCCCTGCAGTACCTATTCATGCAGAAGGAGTTGAATATGCGGCAGCGAAGGTGGCTTGAGTTTGTGAAGGCAATTTGATATCCAGTATCACCCGGGGAAGGCTAACGTGGTGGCAGACGCGTTGAGCCGTAGGCCAGCAGATGAAGTGGCAGAGGTGTGGAAGGCGAAGTGGAAAGAATTGGGACACTAGGATGCAGTGGCCCGATCATTCATGTCGGTAATGACTGTTACGCCGCAGATTGTCACGAGAGTGGTAAAGGCACAAGCAGATGACTCGTTCTGTCAGGAGCTGATAGTTCGATTACTAGCAGAGGGAGCTGACTCCTATACCGTTAGCTCAGACGGGGGATTACGCTTCAATGGGAGATTGGTAGTTCCGAAAGGGGAGGAATTGCGGCACGAGGTGATGGCCGAGTCGCACGGCTCACGGTTCGCGGTACATCCCGGTGGGGACAAAATGTACCAAGACATGAGACGACAGTATTGGTGGAGCGGGATGAAGAGAGATATTGCCGAGTTTGTTTCTAAATGCACCCCTTGTCAGTTAGTAAAAGTGGATCATCAGAGACCGGCAGGACTGCAACACCCGTTGGAGGTTCCGATGTGGATGTGGGAGAGCATATCCATGGACTTTATCACGGGGTTGCCTACGTCGCAGAGAGGTCACGACTCCATTTGGGTAATTGTGGACAGGCTGACCAAAGTCGCTCATTTTCTACCCGTAAGGACAGACTACACTATGGGACAGTATGCCCAACTCTTTATTTCTGAGATAGTGAGACTTCACGGTGTGCCCCTAAATATCGTGTATGACCGAGACAAGATACTTGTATTTTGGGAGAGTTTTCTGGAGGCCATGGGCACGGAATTGCGGTTGAGCACGACGTATCACCCGCAGACCGATCGGACCAAATGTTGGAAGACATGCTACGTATGAGTATCATTGATTTTGGGGGTGGATGGGAGCAGTATCTTCCACTGGTAGAGTTTGCTTACAACAACTCCTATCAGTTCACCATTGGCATGGCTCCATTTGAGGCGTTGTACGGTAGACCTTGTCGTTCCCCAGCATGTTGGTTGGAGGTGGGGGACAACAAACTACTAGGGCCGGAAGTGATTCAGGATACTTCGGCAAGGATAGAATTGATTCGGAGTCGCATTCGGGTAGCTCAGGATCGGCAGAAGAGCTATGCTGATGCGAAGAGGTTCTTCAGGGAGTTCCAAGTGGGGAACCAGGTTTTTCTCAGAGTATCTCCTATGAAGGGGATTATGCGTTTCGGGAAGAAAGGGAAGTTGGCACCGAGATATGTGGGACCATTTCCTATTATTGAGCGGATTGGACCGGTTGCGTATAGGCTTGGGTTACCGGAGCATTTGCATCGGATTCACGATGTATTTCATATTTCCTCGCTAAGGAAATATCTTAGAGACGATTTGGCTCATTCTCACATTGCTTTAGAGGACATCGATCTCCAGCCTGATAGCTCCTACGAGGAGGGGCCGATTGCTATTTTGGACCGAAGTGAGCGGAAACTGCGGTCAAAGATAGTCCCGTTAGTGCGTGTTCAGTGGCAACATCATAATGTTGAGGAGTCCACATGGAGCGCGAGGATGAGATGCGCGAACGTTATCCAGAGTTGTTCTTACCAGGTACTTTCTAGTTCCGAATTTCGGGACGAAATTCAGTTATTAGGGGGGAAGTATGTAATACCCCGTATTTTTGTGATATTTATTTATGTGATTAATTATATTAAATGCGTATTAATTGGAAATTAATTCGGATTAAAATACTAGCGTGATGCGAGTTGGTATTTGAATATAATGTGCATATATGATTATATATGAATATTGAAGTATGAAATTTGTCGTGAGATTGAAATACGGCAATTTGGAAATTTTGTTGAGACGCGTGTGACAGTCGCGTCCGGAATATAATTATTAGAATTAAAAAGTGAATTTTAGTTCTATTAATCGTATGGTCATTTTGAGTGCGCCAACGCGTCCGGAAGGGTTGAAATAGTCAGAAAACACTAGCCGGGGGTTAAGTTTGGGTCCCGGGGCATTATTGGGCCATACCGGTAACTTATAAGGGCATTTTGGTAATTTCGGAAATTGGGTAATTAAAACCTACGAAAATTAGAGTTAAAAATCTGACTTAGTATTAACCCACTAAGCCATTTCCAACCCCAATTTAGGAAGTGGGCTACGGGAGAAGTTATAACTTGATAAAACCAACCTCACCTCCATTAACACCTTGAGAAGAAAGCTTGGAGAGAGAGAGAGAGAGGAGGAATTCTGCAGAGGAGAGAGAGAACCATTCATCAAATTCGTCATCAAATCCAGAGTTACCCTTAAGGCAAGTGATTTAATTTTGTTTTATAGAGAATGCTTCTTCCATGCGTAGGAAACCCAATTAAATTGTATGTTCTTGGGAGTTAATGAAAAACCCATTAAAATTGGAAGTAGAAATTACATTTTTGATGAGGAATCGCATGTAGATTTGTATTTAGATGATTATTCTGATGATATTATAATTTGGATGAAACAAAAACGGATTTAATTAGGCCCATTGATGATTTATAAGTTTTAGGGTTCATGTTCTTGAGATTTGAAAAATAAATGTTGGAGATTTGATAATTTGATGCAGTTTAGGGTGATTTGAACCCATATAAATGTTGTATTACGGTGGAAACAAGTTTAGGAAGGATTAGATACCTTAAAACATTGTTGGGATGACATTTAGGTGAGATTAGAGGTGAAGAGAATTTGAAAAACGAGTAAAGAAATTTCGGGGCTTGAATCTGGCCACTCGTTAGAAGACCTACCCAGGTCGTTCGAACGAGCTCGTTCGAACGAGCTTCTAACGAGTTGACAGTTTGGGTTCTAACGAGAGGGATGTTCGTTCGAAGACTTTTGTTCGAACGAGATCTTGTTAGAAGGCCTAATGCGTTCGAACAAACTCTCGTTCGAACAACCTCGTTCAAACGAGACTTCGAACGAGTTGACAGTTTAGGCTTTTTAGCCTGTTTTGATCCAGAGTGTCCCGTAACCTTGTGTATATATAGAGATAACCTTCCCTTGGTGATTAATTGTTATAATTGGGATGTTTGGGATATAATGAGGAGTCAAACCTAGAAGTGTAGTTGGAACCTAAGGGAAAAATATGAAGTAGGACGTGAGTGTCTATGACGTTGCGAGAACTATTGACGGCCTAATTTATTATATTAACCGGGAACATATAAATTGTGTAGTATTATATGTCGGTATGAAACTGAGAAGTGTACCACCAATATATTATGGTGATTACTAAGATGTGTGAATACTTAGTATATGTATTGATTTTATGTGTATGACATACCTACCGTACTTGCTATCACGGGAGGTTTACGTTCTCTTAGGGCCTTCTAATCCTTGTGTTGCCCGGATTTAGATTGGTTACCTCGATGAACATAGGTCAGAGAAGGACTTATTGGGATGTTAATAAGTCTGCTGATCGTGGGAGCGCAGGTATGTGCGTGACCCATGTGATGTGACTGTGTTCGCCTCCATTATTTGTGATGTTGTTATCTGAGAACGATTCCTGAGAGATTCGGAATACGTGATCCTTATGTACGTGATGTACCGGGATGGATAGCAGAGTATGTGTGCACCGCAGCTTAGTCTCGGGGTGCTTGTATTGTATATTTATGATGTGAATAATATACACTTAATTAATGGGAACTTTCATGTTAATATTATGAATAATATTATGGTAATGAGTTGAGAAAACAAAACGGGTTAACTGATAGTGATTGGTATTTCTAACTGAGAATCTGAGAGTAAGTAAAACCCTCTATTTAAATTGATAACGTTAGAATATAATATGGGAATCGAGTAGTAAGGGGTAGAACTTATTACGGTTTGTTAGATATGGATGTCTTATAGATGGGTACGGTACGTTAGGAGTGCACATGTAGTCTAGAGGTGAGAATTCCATGTGAGTGCACGTCCTAACATGTATTTTGCATTTAATGTTTTAATGTTATTAAAACACTTGTTGTTTTTAAAATGATTTCCACTTTCGGGCTCTGACCCATTTGCTTTCAAATCTATTTTCTGTAAAAACCATTTTAGGTGCCCAGCCACAGGGACACCATGCTTAGGATTCTCATTCAGGTGACGAGCTGTAGCTGTTTGTGGAAGTTACAAGACCTTGCTTGTAGACGCTTCATCTATCTTGACTCGATATTCTTCAGTTATCAGGGCATGTCGCCCATTTCTTTAAGAGACATTTCATTTATTTCAGTTATTAATATTTCGGGCATGTAATTATTCAGGATTCAGACTTGTAGTATTATTTTTCAGTTGTGGGATTGTTGTGAGGAGTTTTCCTCCGGATTTATATTTATGTTGTTGGTTATTCATTACTTCATTATAGTGAATGGTTGTTATTCTTTCATTATTCTTTTACTGCATGTTAATCAGACTTAACTTAAAATTTGGCACTTACTTTTAAATACTAGGTGGTTAGTAATTATTAAAATGTTTTCGACAGTGATGCTATTAACTGAACCAACTTGGCATTTTGAATTAATTTAATAAAGGAGTAGCTACCCGGTATTTAATTAGTCGGGGTGTCACACTTTATTACCTTTGAAACCTTAGTGACTGAGACTGTATTGTCTAATGATCCCCTCTCTGACCTAATATTCTACCTATACAATTTAGCTAGGGATCAAATTCGTGATTTGGAACAATATATCCAGTGTGGTTTGAGAACTGGCCACCCTTTTCTAAAGTATCCTTCCCCTTCCATTGATGTTGGCAAATCTTTGGAAGTCCTGCATGCTTTTCTCACCTTCCTTCATTTTTTATGTTGAAAGGCCAAGCCCAAAATATTTTTACTTGGGTAGTCCTTGATAATTTTGAAAAATTCCCCCAGGTATCTAATTTCCACATCTCCATTCTTCTTAAAACTTATTCTTCATTTACTATAGGGTCAACCAATTTTCTGTTGACTGAGGTTGAGTTAAAATTCATGATAATCTTCGTACCTCTTCCAATAGAGTTTTGGAGGAGTGCAAGAAGTTTGAAAGGGTTTATTTAAATGATCAAAATGACCCAACAATACTAGGTTTTGAAATCCTTTCATCATACCACATTACGCTCAAATCCAAGGAAATGAAAGGGAAGGCTCAAAAAGCAGTGATGAACCTCCAATCTCATGAACCATTATTTTTAGGTTTGGCCCGAGACAAACCCTATCTGGAATTAGATAAGAAGTATATCAATTACTTGTGGAATACATGCCACCAGTATGTGACTTACTCATTTCCTCATTACTATTCAATCACCTGAGAGTAATATTATGTTTCTCCCATTTTTGTATTTTTGAATTTATGTATTATTAATGGAAAATTAATATTTTTGTTTTGAATTATTATTTAAAGGCCCATGTTTAAATTAATGTGTTGTGAAGTGGCCTATGATATATTTATTTGATGGTTAATTTAAATTAAACCAACTCTGCCATATTGGCATAATGATTATTTCATCCATTTGATGGGTATTTTACTCTTTCAACAAAATTTGGTATGTTACATGTACTTGCAACTATTTTTGTACTTTTAGACCTACAAATATTTCAATTTTGGTCTATTCTACATGCCTGTTTTATTCCCACCAAATCATGTTGCACATGCAGATGTGTCCAATTAATAACTTTTTGTTATTTACTGGAATATACATTCCCCATAAATGAAAACTTTTTGTTATTATGTCCGACCAATATATATATATATATATATGGCTGCCTTGGAACTCCCAACACTTGATTTCAAATTTTTGAGCCATTAACATGCCACAAATCTAATCATGAGAGCATTTTGATTGATTACGCCTCAAAAGGCATTTTTGTCTATCCAAACGGTCTGTTTAAGCTTACTTAATCTCGTCCTTTGATCTATTTTCTCTTTTCCCATTCATTCTCGCTCTCCAAGCACATTTTTAGCTCTTTGTATTATTTTCTCTCTCTTCTCAACTTTTCGCCATCCATGGCTTCCCGCTTTGAAAAGGTTAGTGCCTATTGCCAGTTTGAAGAAATTGTTAATAATTTTATGGCTAACAACTATGTTTCATTGGGGATTGTCTTTACCCATTCAACGTCCATATAGAGAAACTCACTTCACTGTTGACCCACTTTTCAAGGATGAGCTTTCCATGTCGCTCTCTATTTTCTATTCTAAGTATGGGGATCAAACCCTTCTCATATAAGAATCCACTTACCATATAACACCCTCTTCTTTCAAGTTTAGGTTTTGGTCCCAAATATTGGACAAGACAGCATGGCCTAAGTGGGTGAACCAGATGCTAATAGCCGAGGCAAGGGGATTGGAAAAAAGTTAGCACTTTAGACTTCATTAAACTCAGTTTAATGAACAACAAATATGATATGTTTGTTATATCTAGTGCCATTCAATTTTGGAACTCAACATTTAATTACTTCGAGTTTAATTTTGGGATGATCAGCCCTACTATATTAGATATCTACCAATTGACTTGACTTCAAATATGTTAGGAAGGATGTTCATCATCATATGCCGTCGATTGAGATCCCTGTGAGATTGAAGAAGAAAATTCCCTCCCGTCTTATGCCTCCAGTTTTATGAATAAACACATGAAAAATAAAGAGGATGAGAATGACACGAAGTATTATTACTTTCTTTTTTTCTTGTTATCAAATCATATCTTTTGTGTCAAATCTCAACGAGTCATGCTGGAATATTCCTTTTTAGCTGTCATTCTTGTTAAGGGTAGAGAAGTGGCTCTTTCCCCTTATTTCCTGGGGTCTCTTTATAGGATTTGTTCTGAGCTTCGAGATTATCCTTTGAATGCCAACTAAGGTGGGCCACCGTGGATACTCCAAATGTGACTGCATGCCTATTTTCTTCAGTTTGGGCATGCTAAATGCAGCTCTTAATTTAGCCATCGTAATGTCTTTAATCGCTCTGAACCTGGTGACAAGAGTTTCGAAGCTCTTATTAATATATTCAAAGGTCTAAAACCTGATAGATCAAGGCTTCTTTTACAACCTTTGTCGGCAACTGCCCAAGCCCCTCATTGGATTGTATTGATTTTGAATAAGTCTTCCTCCATTTACGATATAGACCACTAAACCATTTGAGTCGAATTGTCATGGTCCTTGACCGTGACACAAAAGAGTTGTCATGATCAAGAACCATGATAATTCTGAAGCATGAAACCTTGTCACAGTCCCTTTTCCCCTGGAAAAAATGTTAAACTTAGGGGGTGACCATATATTGTCACGATCAAGGACCCTGATAACACACATCTTATCATAGTCCTGTCACGATCATGTACAGTTATAAGAATTGGGTTGTTATGGTCTTGTCACGATCAAGGACCATGACAACAAACTCCTTATCATGTTCTTGTCACGGTCAGGAACCCTGACAAAACTTTCACCCAAAAAAATTAATCCTGCTTCAAAAATCCAAAAATGATTTGTTTTTGTTCAAACCAAACAGTAACACCAACCATAATATGATATGCAAAAAAAAAAAATCAAAACCAAATACGCAATTACACAAATGAAACATAATTACATAAAATTCAAGTCACTTACATCAAAACCAAATATGCAATTTTAATTATATCAAACCAAGTTTAATCATAAGTATAAAAATACAAAAGCTCAATAAGGTTCAAGGAGAAATGCTAGCCAAACGATACACTACCCTACCCTGACGTCGATATGTCGTACAACATCTTGCTCATCTAATTACAACACCTCATCCTCTTTCCCCAATAACACCTCATCCACTTGGGCTCGAGATTCATAAAGCTACGGTGGGCGATTATGCACTATGGTACCCGCAGTGGATGTAATACCCCGTATTTTTGGCAATATTTATGTTTTTGGGATTAATTAATTAAATGAGAATTAATTGGGAAATAATCCGGATAAAATACTAGCGAGATGTGAGTTGGTATTTGACTATATTGAGTATATATGATGTTATATGAATATTGAATTATGAAATTTGTCGTGAGATTGATGGACATACCAAGTGAGGTTTTATAGGCAGTGCGATAAGCCCACAGTGCATCTAATAACCGTAAGGACCAGGTCTTTCGATTTGGATTCACTGTTTTCTCGATGATTAGCTTGATTTGCCTATTAGACACTTCAACTTGTCCACTGGTTTGAGTATGATAAGAGCATCCTACTTTATGCGTGACTGAATACTTTTTCATGAGACTCTCAAATGACCGATTGCAGAAATGGCTTCCTTGATCGCTAATAATGGCTCGAGGTGTACCAAAGCGGGAAAAAATATTTTCTCGAATAAATTTGACCACCACATGACGGTCATTCGTCCGGCTCGGTATAGCTTCAACCCATTTAGACACATAATTGACTGCCAAAAGGATGTAAAGATTACCATAGGATTTCGGGAATGGACCCATGAAATCGATGCCCCAACAGTCAAAAACCTCAATAATCAATATGGGATTTAAGGGCATCATATTCCTACGAGTGATCTTTCCTAACCTTTTGCAACGGTCACAACTTCTACAATAGTCATTTGAATCACGAAAAATTGTGGGCCAATAGAATCCACACTGCAAAATTTTGGCAGCGGTTTTCTTAGTACTGAAATGACCTCCCCAAGCTTTGTCATGGCAAAAAGAGATTATGCTCTGAATTTCGTGATCGGGGACACACCTTCGAATGATTTGATCGGGACAATATTTGAAGAGGTATGGATCGTCCCAAAAGAAATGCTTGACTTCCGTAAGAAATTTTGAACGATCCAATGTGTGGGCATCTCACCCATCGCAAGATAATTCACAATATCGGCAAACCACGGAAGTTGGTTGACAAGCAACAATTGCTCATCGGGGAAAGACTCATTTAGTGGCAACAAATCATCAGATGATTCAAGATTTAACCTAGACAAATGATCTTCCACTACATTCTCACATCCTTTCTTATCTCGAATCTCGAGGTCAAACTCTTGTAGTAATAGGATCCACTGCATGAGTCGGGCCTTCGCATACTTTTTAGATAAAAGGTGTCGCAAGGCCGCATGATCGGTGAAAATGATGACTTTGGATCCTATCAAGTAAGACCTAAACTTTTTAAGCGCGAATACGACAACCAAGAACTCTTTCTTAGTGGTGGAATAATTCAATTGAGCGTCGTTAAGAGTTCTGCTGGCATAGTATATAACATGAGGGAGTTTCTCGTCTCGCTGACCTAGAACCGCACCTAGTGAATAGTCGAAAGCGTCACACATGATTTCGAAAGGTTGACCCCAATCAGGGTCTTGCATAATAGGTGCTGAGGTCAATTCCTTCTTTAGCCTCTCAAAGGCTTGAAGTCGATCATCGGTGAACTCAAAGGGTGTGTCTTTGGCTAGAAGATTGCATAAAGGCCGAGAGATTTTACTAATATCCTTAATGAATCTCAGATAAAAACCGGCATGTCCTAAGAATGATCGAATTTCACGCACAATTTTTGGGGGTGGGAGATTAGAAATGAGATCAATTTTAGACTTATCAACCTCGATACCCTTTTCAGAGATGATATGACCTAATACTATGCCATGTTTAACCATGAAGTGACACTTCTCCCAATTGAGTACAAGGTTCTTTTCCTTACACCTCTTAAGAACGAGGGTAAGGTGGTGAAGGCACTCATCAAAATTAGACCCAAACACAGAGAAATCATCCATAAAAACCTCAAGAAACCTTTCGATCATATCCGAAAAGATACTCATCATGCACCGCTGAAAGGTAGCGGGTGCGTTACATAGCCCGAAGGGCATGCGTCGATAAGCAAAAGTACCAAATGGACAAGTGAATGTGGCTTTCTTTTGATCCTCAGGAGTAATTGGAATTTGATTATAACCGGAATAACCGTCGAGAAAATAGTAATAGGGGTGACCGGCTAATCTCTCAAGCATTTGGTCTATGAAAGGAAGGGGAAAGTGATCCTTCCATAAGACAACGTTCAACTTCCTATAGTCTATACAGACGCGCCAACCGATTTGAATCCTAGTGGGGACTAACTCATTATTATCATTTCTCACCACTGTAACACCAGATTTCTTTGGAACAACCTGAATGGGGCTGATCCATTGACTATCAGAGATGGGATAAATAATACCCGCATCTAACAACTTGAGCACCTTGGCTCGGATGACTTCTTTCAGTATGGGGTTAAGTCGACGTTGTGCTTCACGAGAGTTTTTAGCATTTTCTTCTAAGTGTATTCTGTGCATGCAAACTGACGGACTTATCCCTCTAATGTCGGCTATCATCCAACCGAGGGCTTCTTTGTGTTCGCTGAGAACACGCAACAACTTACCTTCTTGTTCTTTGTCTAGGTCAGACGCGATGATAACATGCAAGGTATCAGAAGGTCCTAAGAACCTACACTTGAGTTATTATGGTAACGACTTCAATTCAAGCTCGGGGGATTTTTCAATGGAGGGAGGAATTGGTGATGCAGAGAGAGAGGTTCGGGCTTAAATCTCCAAGATCCTATTTCCAAGACAGGGGTGGAGTCGAGGAGAGCGTTGACTTCGACAATGGAGCTTTCGATATCAAATTCAGACCCAAAATGGGCAAGGCATGCCGCTAAAGGGTCATCATTATAAGTCTGTTCGAATGTTTCTTGGACGATACTATCAATCATGTCAACTTCTAGAGGTTCATCATCATCAGGTGGTCGTTTGACTAAATTAAATACATTCAGATCCATGGTCATGTTTCCAAATGATAAATTCAATTGTCCACTACGACACCTAATAACTGCATCAGAAGTGGCGAGGAATGGACGACCCAAAATGACAGGAATTTATGCATTAGGATTATGCACATGTTGGGTATCCAAGACCACAAAATCAACTGGAAAGACAGACTCTCCCACCTTAATTAGGACATCCTCAACAACACCTCTTGGAATTTTAACGGATCGATCGTCCAAGGATAAAGTAATCTTAGTCGGCCTTAAATCTCCCAAGCCTAATTTCTCATACACAGTATACGGTAGAAGATTCACGCTAGCTCCTAAATCCCAAAGGGCTTTCTCAATGGTGTGTTCCCCGATCTTGATGGAGATCGTCGGAGTCCGGGATCTTTATACTTGACAGGGGTCCTATATGAGATGATCGAGCTTGCTTGCTCAGCGAGAAAAGCTTTCTTCAGAACGTTTGTGCTTCTCTTGAAGATACAGAGATCCTTAAAAAACTTTGCGTATGATGAAACTTGTTGTATGGCATCAAGCAACGGGATATTAATTTGTACGTGATTAAATACTTCCAACATTTTGTCCACTTGCACCTTTTTCTTTTGTGGCACTAAACGTTGTGGAAATGGAGCTTTCGGGACATAGGTCTCAACAGATGGTTCAGAATACGAGGGCGAGGAAGAAGTCAGATCCACAGGTGGGTCCTTCTTTTCCTTACCTTTCTCAGATTCACTCATGGTGGGTCGTGAGACACTATTCTCAACTTCTTTACCTGACTTAAGCGTGATTATAGCCTTAGCATTCTCTTGGGTAGTGGATGTGCTAGTGTTTTCTTGGACAACATATTGTTTGCATTGTGCGGGGGGAGAAGAGTGCATGATGGTTGTCTTGCCCTATTAGGATACATGTAATCCTTTAGGGCACGAGTTGTTAGCTCATCTCCCATCTCGGTGAAAATCGAGGTGCTACTTATAACAGTATCAGGAATACTAGACTTTACTCTAGCTAAACGACCAGTAGGATCTCGAACCCAACTTACCATACACCGTACTCACTCGATTTTTTAAAAAAAAAAATTGTTTTTTTATATAGAAAGCAAATAATCCGACACAGGACCACAAAATTCCTAAGATAACACAAAGCAATTTGAGTTTATCTGAATTAGGTGAGGGGAAGTTCAATTTTTAAGATCTAGTTTCCCGAGATTATTCGACGACAATGGGTCTCCGAAATAATCTCCCTAATTAAAGAGCTCCTAATTCTTGACGAGGGAGAATTTAAAAGACGATCAACTCCGGACTATCGCCTCAATTACCAAATATTTCCTCAAGGTAGGTGGTCGGTACAAAGACTTATTAAAAACCACCAATCCTAGTCAAGGTCAAAATGGCATCGATTTAAAAATTCCGTGTTTGGATTAGCTTTTAATTCTAGCCTTGAAAAGAATATGCCTATGAGCTATGTGACACCCTATGGCCAACGTCTAATAAATTTTAAATTAAAATTATGGCTTGGGTTATGCAGATGCTCTCGTAGCTTAATGATTTGTGGGCGAAGGAAGGGTGATTAAATCCCCACCTTATCTCAAAATTGGGTTTTGCCCTTAAGTCAACTTATGCACGTGGTTATTGAAATATGCGAAAATAGTTTCACGTAGGAGCACACAAGACTTACATCCGGCATGGACTTTTTACGGTCACTTGTTTACGTCGGGCCGAAGTTTTATTTGACGTCGATCGGAGGGAAACGTCGCCTCCATTTCAGTCGTCTCCGAGAGTACCTTGTGCGCGTGTCAAGATTGCACAAGTAACTTTAGCGCTTTTCCCACGGTTGCTTGCTTTTCGGGTTTTTCTCTTTTCTCCTTTTTTTTCACTCTTGTTTTTTTTTTGTGAAAAAGAACACACAAAAAAATATACCAAGCGTAAAGTGCAAAAATTTTTAAATACAAAATTACTTACGCATGCATTTACAAGGAATTTTTACACTTACAAAAAAAGAACAAATAATAATCAAAACCACACTATAAGAATGGAGAAAAAAAAATTATATACTGAAAAAAATATAAATCATGCTACTTAAATGACTATAAAAAAAATAATTTCTTTTCTTTTTCTTTTTCTTTTTCTTTTTTTCTTTTTCTTTTATTTTATTTTAAATTACAAAAACACGAAAATCTGGAAATTTTTAGGGAAAAAAAATTAATTTCGAATTTTTTCAAATTTGTTAAGTTTATGACAAACTAGTGTTAAAAACAACTAGTTTCTCATAAAACATTTTAAATCTGTTTTTATTTTTATTTTTTTTTACAGCAGTGTTGAAATCTGGAGATTTTCAGGGAAAAAAAATCGAATTTTTTCAAATTTGTTAAGTGCTTTTATGACAAACTAGTGTTAAAAACAACTAGTTTCTCATAACATATTTTAAATCTGTTTTTTTTTAATACAGTAGCGTTAAAATCTGGAGATTTTCAGAAAAAAAAAATAATTTCGAAAATTTCAAATTTTTAGTTAGTTCAAGACAAAACTAGTGTCAAAAACACTATTTAATCACAAAAAGACTTTAAATCATTTTTTTTTTAATTCTGAAAAAAATAGTTGCTGGAATATTTGATGTTTTTCAAAAAAAAAAAAATCCGGTTTTTGAGTACTTTTATGACAAAACTAGTGAAAAAAAACAACTTGTTATTCATAAAAGACTATAAATGTTTTTTTTTAATTCTAAAAATAAATAAAATACTGTTGGAATGTATATATTATATATATATTTTATTTTTTATTATTTTTTACGATTTCTTTTTAACCTAGTCCGAAAATCAATATTCTTAAAATCAACCGAAATCCCCAGCAACGGCGCCAAAAACTTGTTGTCAAATTTTAAAAGTTAAAATGACCACAAGTGCACGGACTATTGAAATATAGCAGGTGTAAGTACGGGTCGAATCCACAAAGATTTCATTGATCTTTATAAAATATTGATTGTCCAACTAGACATATGAGTGTATAAAAGTGATTAAGTTTCTAAAATAAAAATAAAAACGGAATAAACGAACAAGTACAAGAGATAATATTAAATGAGGAAGAAACTAGGACGTCGGTTCCATTTGTCAATTTTAATTAAATTAACACATCAATTTAATTTCTTAGTTACGAATTTATAACACAAAATATACCGACTCTCGTTGCGTACATTTCGGAGAATAAAACATTACATGTGCTCAAAATATTTTAACGTCTCTTGAATTAGACACCATAAATCCCTATTCCCTTGAAAATATCATTATTAAAATTTTCAACGTGTATTAGCATGAGGTATCAAAACTCTAAGTATAAGCATAACCGATCAAAAATGACAACTTTAAATTTTTTAAAACATAAATTTATAATTAATTCGTTGAGTTTTAAAAATACACTCTCGCGTAATTTTAAGCGAATACCAAATTTTTTTATTTCAAATTAGAACACGTCGGAATATGTACGAAATTAAATTAACATGTGTAATTTAAATAGTCATGACAAACATCACCTAAATCCTAGTAATTAAACTACTCACACAACATATTTGACACACAAATATTGCAAGTTGAAAAAATAATTTTCATTAATAAATATCAACTTACAAAATTTTGGGTCCAAGACTTGAATTACATTACACAATATGCTCCTCCAAATGTGCCTCCAAAAATACTCACTACCAATTTTTTTTTATCTAAGTGTCTATTTTTTTTTCACTCTCTCGTCCCTATTTTTTTGCACCCATGGGGTGATGTAGGTAATGGGTATTTGTAGGAGTTTGGTGTGAGCACGTAGTGGGAGTAGTGGGTAGGTGGGTTTGTGGGCTGGCCATAGGTTGCTGGTTTGCAAGTATAAGGTTGTGGGTAGATGTTGGGTTGGAGAGGGATAAGTGGGATGGTGAGAGGTTGAAGATGATGAGTTGTTAATGGGGGTGATGTGAGAGAACGTGGGTGTGTGGGGAAGGTGATGTGGTGTGTGATTAGGTGTGGTGAGAGTGCATGGTAAGATGGGTGTGGGTGAGGGAGTTAGTTTGGGTGTAAGTGAGGTGTATAGGAGTAGGGTGTGAGTGTGTGAGTTGTTTGGGTGTATGAGTGTGTATGGGAATAATGTGTGTGTGTTTAATTGTACACCTAATAAAAATTAACAAAATTATTTACAACTCAATTAAAAATTATAAAAATAATAAAAATAAAAATAAATAAATTTAACCTATTAAATAATAAGAGACTAAAAAATAAAAAAAATTAATAAAACTAAAAGAATAAATCTAGAACATATAATGACCAAAAAAAAATGTACAACGAGTCAAATAAAATAACTAACACTAAAATAACACTACGACATATAAGATGACACACTCTAAATAATATTTACATAAAATAATTAAACATTCAAGAAGTAAACATAAAGACACTAAAAAAATAGAATAAAATAAATACTATACGCTTATAAATACAAGATCTGAGCGTGAAGTTCTCAAAATTGCATTATTAACCCCGTTTATTCTAAAATTTGTATTTTTTCTTTTAAATAAAAATAAATCTAAAAGTTCTTTATTAATGATATAACGAGACTAACAAGTCCTAGATTTGGGTATAAATGATACAAAATAATGCACTCATCAAATATTTAGTGCCCAAATGCCTAATACTTAAGAGGGTTCCTAATTTAAATTTCATTCGTGATACGTCCCAATCCCATTTTATGTCGATTGCTAGTGTATACAGGATGTTCTTCATGATTATATTTTATGCCGATTGCTAGTGTGTACCATTTTTATATTTAGTTTTTCCATTTTTGATATATTTTTTGAAAAATCAAAGAGATTTTTGTTTTTAAATTTTTTTGGAAAAATACAAAAAGATTTTCTATTTTTTTAGAAAAAATGAAAAAGCCAAAAAAAAAATTTGGATAATTTTTTTGGAAAAAGATAAAAAGATTTTTGTATTTTGTTTTCCACTGTATATGGATGGACATTTAGGATGACTAAGTCACAACATCATTCCCTATCCATGTGACTATTTGATAGTGTTTTGAGTTGATACATCATTTCATCCAGTGGTTTATAATGTTTGGAGTCATTAAGATGATATTTGAGATTACTTTCTACATGTTTGACTCATGATTTCCTTTAATGCACACTTGCACAGATTTATTTAGTTATTGTGTTTGTCTATCACATGTTGTTCGAAGTGTTTCATGTAATACCCCGTACTTTTGTCTATATTTATTTTTGGGATTAATTAATCAAATGCGTATTAATTGGAAATTAATCCGGGTTATAAATACTAATGAGATGCGAATTGGTATTTGATTATGTGCATATATGATTATATATGTATTTGGTATTATAAAATTTGTCGTGAGATTTATATACGGCATTTTAGAAATTTTGTATTTTGTTGAGACGCGTGGGACCGCCGCGTCACGGTATAATATTTTGATAATAAAAGTGAATTTAAAATCTATAATCCGTATGGTCGTTTTGAGTGCGCCAACGCGTCCGGAAGGGTCGAGATAGTCAGAAAACACTAGCCGGGGGTATAGTTTGGGTCCCGGGGTATTTTTAGGCCATACCGGCAACTTAAAGGGTATTTTGGTAATTTTACATTTTTAGGAATTAAAAGTGACGAAAATTTGAGATGTAAATCTGATGTGGATTAAACCCACAAATCCCACTAACCATCCTATATTAAACCATTAAGCTACGGAGGTTATCTTTAGGTTTACAACTTTCCCCAAAACAAACCCTAGCCACCTTAAGCCACCATTGGAGAAGGAGCTTGGAGAAGGAGAGAAAGAGAGAGAATTCTGCAGAGATTCTTCACCAAATCAACACCAAATCCGGAAACAAACAAGGCAAGTGGGTTAATTATGTTTAACTTCAGCAAATGTCCTTTCCATGTTAGAAAATTGAAGATTTATAATTGTTATTGGAAGATGAATGAAAACCCATGATTAATTGGACTTAGGTTCTGAATATTGAGGATAAATTGCATGTAGAATAGTTTGGAGACGTTAATCTGATGTTAATACATGATTGGGTGAAAGAAAAACGGATTAAATTTGATGAATTGAGGGTTCCAAATTCTAGGGTTCATGTTCATAAATGAATTGGGGAAAAGTTTAAGTATTTGTAAATTGATTGATAATTAGGGTGAATTAATCCATAAAAACGTGATAGGATGTGGTTATATTATGTTTAGGATTGTTTAGAGACTTTAAAACAATCGTTGGGATAAATTTTAGAGGTGATTTGAGGAGTAAAAATGGTGAAAAACGTATTTGGAAAAATCTGGGCCGAAACTGGCCACTCGTTAGAAGCAGCCCCCAGGTCGTTCGAACGAGCTTCTAACGAGTTGACCAGTCTCTTCTAACGAAGGGTAGTTTCGTTCGATATCTCGTTCGAACGAGATATCGTTAGAAGGTGCAGTTCGTTCGAACGAACTGGAATCTCGTTCGAACAGTCTCGTTCGAACGAGACTTCTAACGAGTTGGCAGCCCAAACTCGTTCGAACACTCGTTCGAACGAGACTTCTAACGAGCTGACAGTTTGGGCTATTTTGAACTGTTTTAAATTTTGGAGTCCCGTAAACTTGTTCGAGGATATAGTTAACCTTCCAATGATGACGTAGTGATAGGTTTGGGACATTTGGGTATTTATGAGAAGGAAATTATATACAAGAGAGTTAAATTAGAATGAACCGTTTGGGTGAGACGTGAGTGTCTACTACGACGTGAGGATGAATTATGGCGCGTATAGTTACAAACCGAAATAGTATGAATTGTAATAATTATAAGTTAGTACGAGAATGCAATATGTACTACGATTAAAATACGGTATTACTAAGATGTGTGTTTACTTAGTATTGGTATATGGTTTGTGTGTATGACATACCTACCATACTTGCTATCACGGGAGGTTGCGTTCGCTTAGGACCCTCTAATCCTTGTGTGCCTACGGGGGGATATAGACTGGTACCTCGATGAACATAGGTCATAGAAAGACTTATTGGGATATTAATAAGTCCGCTGACCGTGGGAGCGTAGGTATGTGCGTGACCCACGTGATGGTGACTGTGTTCGCCTCCACTATTTGTGATTTGTGTTATCTGAACTATTCCTGAGAGATTCGGAATATGTGATCCTTATGTACGTGATGTACCGGGATGGATAGCAGAGTATGTGTGCACCGCAGCTTAGTTCTCGGGGTGCTTATATTGTATATTTACGATGTGATTAATATACATTTAATTAATGAGAATCCTCATGTTAATGTTGTATATATATTACGGTATTGTTTCGAGAAATATAACGAGTTAACGGATAGTTATATATATTGCATATTGAGTATCTGAGTTTACGTTAAACCCTATTTAATTTCGAGCGTTATTATGTTAATGGAACCAAGTATGATGGGTAGGACCTTTGGCAGTCTAGCTAGATATGTCGTCACTTAGCTAGTGGTTTATATCGTTGTAGATGGGTACTTACGTTAGGAGTGCACAGTTAGACGAGAGGTGAGAATATTATGTGAGTGTACGTCCCAACATGTACTTTGCATTTAATGTTTTAAATGTCTTCAATACCATTGTGAAGGGTATTGAAAACATGGTTAAAGCCAAAGTTCTTACTTGGAAGAAGGATAGAAGGAATTACACTAACTGGATGGCTTGTATGTATTGGAACATCCCCGAAAATAGGCTGTTGAGCTAATCTTTTGGTTGCTTTTTGGTTGGCTACGGGGTATGCCCCGGGGTCCTTTTGATCTTTGAGGTTCCTTCCTCTGTGTATTCTTCTTTTTTTTTTATATACATCTAATTTCCCAAAAAAAAAAAAAAAAAAAAAAAACTCCACATTCAGGCTCTGACCCGTTTGCTTTTCAAATCTTTTTCTTGTAAAACCATTTTAGGTGCCCATCCACAAGGACACCAAGCATAGGTTATTCATTCAGGTGACGAGCTGTAGCTGATTGTGGAAGCTACAGGGACTTTGCTTGTAGACGCTTCTATCTTTTGGATTCCAGAGTCACTATCTATCAGTTGTAGGGCATGTTGCCCATTTCTATTTAGAGGCATCTTTTACATTTCAGTTTTCAGACTTTAGCATGTATTATTTCAGTTTCGGTTATTTATTTCAGTATGGGATTGTAGTGAGGAGTTTTCCTCCAGACTTTATTTACTCTATTGTGATGGTTATTCGTTTTACTTCAGATTGTTGGAAATTATGAATGCAAATACAGAAATGGAACTCTTTATATATCTCAAAAATGTCAACTTCAATACAACAATGTAATTTCTGAATAGTCACTATAAAACTTCAAGGCGTGATGTCACTTTCCTAAATACAGTATTTGTCCCACACGAAGAATTTCGGTATACAAACGGGAATCAGCAAATCCGTACTCAAGATACAATGAAGCAATTGCACTGTCTGCAACTTGTATGTTTGAAGATAGCCCTTGGATGTAGCAGCGAAGAACAGTCAATCAAGTTCTTATTCTGTTTATGTGCACAAAACAGAATAAGAGAATTTGTATCTCCTGAAAATTGTAAGAGAGTAATAGCAGGGTATGGAAATCTGAAACTGGTTTTTGTTATCAATGTAATTCCGCTTTTAGGCAGCCTTTATTTATAGAAAATGAAAGGCTTTGTCTTCAAGAGTCATGACTGTTGAATTAAGTCATTTCCGAACAGGTATGACTGTTAATTACCAACAGTATTAAGTCCTTTCCGAACAGGTATAATAATACCGAATCGGTTTTGCACGGGTCAACCAAAAAGTGACCGCGCCCGAGCTACCGCGATCCGACCCGAACGAATCCCGGCAACCCGCTACCACCGCGGACACGCGAAGTGCGAAGTGCAAAGTGCGCCACTAGCGCCTCTACAGCCCACTGCCCCGCACCCGCACGCGCGCGCGCGCGCGCGTGTGCGTGTGCGTACGGTGCTTCGCACCGTATTGAGGTCTCTTGAATAGCCTCTTAAATGCTAGATGAATTAACTCTTCATCTTCCATTTGTACTTATTAAGTGTACAAATTCTTAACATTTTTCCAATGTGGGACTCAAAGGTTGCCCACCCCTTTTATAGCTTAGTGGTGACACTTAGCTTTGTACATTTTCCAATGTGGGACACTATCCCCTTTTATATTTGGGTTAGCTTCCCACCTCTTCCTCACACTTCCAATGTGGGACAAGCTCTTAAGGCTTTTACACCCAAAAAACTCTTACTCTCTTATTTTAAAAATCTCCAACATTCCTCCACCATTTTGAAAATAAGTTTTGTAAATCTTTGATTGTCTGTAAGACTGTGTATAAGCATTGGTGTCTCACGACTTGAACCAATACCCTGTGAAGGTTCGTCAAGGTTAACCATTCGTGATAGCAAGTATGGTAGGTATGTAAAAACCTAAACATCAACACCAAAAAATGCTCCTCCTTCTCTCTAGAATCCGGCTAGCCAAATTAACCCAGCCCTAATTTCCACCCAGCTTAACAGCGATGTCTAAACCCAGCCCTAGCATTAGATCCACCCTTAGTTACTCTCCTTCTACAGTTGTTACTCCCACTACCATGGTTTCCCCCACATCTGCTGGAGTGTCCACGATTAGCCAACATGCCCAAACTGTCATTGTTCCTCGTGGTGGTGAAGGCTGTGATGATGCTATGGAAGGAATGGAAGAAGGCCAAATTGGTACTGTTGAAGACCACATCGCAGCTACTCCCAATGGAGACATGATGAATGATTTGGTTATGGAGAAAAGGGCATATGCCAATTTCATCGAAAGCATGGGTCTGTCTCATGACGACATAATGCACGCCAGGTATTCACTGAAATCTCCTTGTGAACAGTTGGGAAAAAGTACAAATTGCCCAATAATTAAGGCTACCACACCACTGAGGCAATCACTGGAGGTGGGAAACATTGGAAGCACAAGTGAAACAGAGAATGTGGGCAGAGGAATTAAGGAAGAGATTAGACAACCTAACAAATCGTGGAAGTCAGTCATCACAAGTAGGAGTGACCCTAAGAATGACCCTAAATTTATTCTCCAATACCACAAACCTACTATTGTTGATGATAGGATTCAAGTTAATCCTCCTATAGAAGTGGCCAAACTTGGGTACTCCCAGATGGAATGTGCTGCTGTGGGATTTTTTCTGGGTAAGAATCTTCCCTATTCTCTAGTTAAGAACATTGCCCATAGAATTTGGGATAAGCATGGGTTAAGTAAAGTAATAGCCAATGATCAAGGACACTACATATTCATGTTTGACAACCAGAATTGTAGGGATGAGGTGGTGGAAAATGGGCCTTGGCATTTTGTTGGTAATGCCATTATCCTGCAGAAATGGTATCCGGAGTGCAACTTTGCTAAAGAAGATATTGAGAGAGTTCCAGTTTGGGTCATGTTTCACAATGTCCCTATGCAGTTTTGGACTGCAGAAGGTTTAAGCTACATAGCATCTGCTGTTGGTGTTCCATTATATGCTGACTCTATCACTGAAGAAATGAGGAGAATAAGCTATGCCCGTATTTGTGTTGAGATAAAACCTCAAAAGAAATTCCCCACAACCATTGACTTGAAAATGGAAAATGGGGAATTTTCTCAGATTAAGGTTGAATATCAAGCAATGCCTCACTCTTGCAGCCACTGCATCGCCTTTGGTCACACAACTATAAAGTGCACGAAGAAAGATAAGGGAGTGAGAGGGGAAACCATTCCTCCAAAGTCAACTGTGGAAGAGCCTAACCATGATGGATGGATAACCGTAGGAGGCAAAACTAAACCTGGTCTGAAGGACTCAAGCCTGTGCATAGCTGCTATTGAAACAACTTCCAACTCTAACCCCCCTATATTGGAAGCTGCTACTGAACCAAACCCCATACCCAAACTTAACTCCCCCAAATCTACTTCCACCAACTCGTTTGAAGCCTTAATGGATATAGATTCTGAGGACTACACGACGGAGACTACTCCCTTGCCTTCTGGTATTGTGCTAAAGATTAAAGCTGTGGATGAGCTGTCTACCAAAATCAAGACTGATGAATCTCCCCTATCTTCTAAGGGGAAGAAGAAGAAGAAGGGGGGTACCAAACAACAATTCAAATGACCAAGATTGTGTCCTGGAACATTAGGGGTCTCAACTCCCCTCACAAACAGCAGGAAGTGAAGAAGTTGATTTATGATAATAAGTTAAGCCTTGTTTGTCTCCTTGAATCTAAAGTCAGAAGGAACCACATTGCCAAGGTGGCTGCCAGTTGCTTCTGGAATTGGAAGTATAGTCACAACTGCCCAGATAATGGTGGGGTAGCTAGAGTGATCTTAGCATGGGACCCAATTACATTTGATGTGGAGATTCTCTTATCCCATCCCCAAGCTCTTTTTTGTAAGATCAAGTGTGTGGGGGTCAACAAGTTTTTCTATGCTACTTTTGTTTATGGCCTTAATCTTCCTATTGAAAGGATTCCTCTTTGGAGTTTCCTTAGACAGAACCACAACCTCACAGACAATAGCCAATGGATCATTATGGGAGATTTCAACACTGTTAGAAACAGAGAGGATAAAAGTGGTAGGCTGGGAATTGATATTAGGGCTGCTGCTGACTTTAATAACTGCCTATTTGAGATAATGATGGATGATATGCTAGCCACGGGGCTATGGTTCTCTTGGAGTAACAAAAGTGAGGGGATTGAGAATACTCAAACCAGAATTGATAGAGTTCTCCATAACTCGCAATGGAGTGTTTCTTTCCCTGATTCCCATGCCACCTACCTATGCCCAGGGGTTTCTGATCATAGCCCCATTGTGATTTCTCTTCTCAACCAACCTAGCAAGCCAAAACCCTTCAAATTCTTTGATTATTGGATGAAGAATGCTGAATTTATGCCCACGCTTGTGACCTCTTGGCAGGAGGAATGTCAGCTATTCCCTATGGCTAAACTTTCCCACAAGCTTAGAAGACTTAAACCTCTTTTAAGACTTTTTAACCATAAGTTCTACTCCTATATCTCTGAGCGTGTGAGGATCGCTAAAGATAAGTTGGATCATATCCAGAGCTACCTGGACAGTGATGGTTCAAATAGCAGGCTTAGGAAGGATGAACATGAGTGTGCTACTCTCTATAGCTCCTTACGCGCTGCTGAAGAAGCCTACTACAAGCAAAAGGCTAGAATCAATTGGCTACAGTCAGGGGATATGAACACAAGCTTCTTCCATAATAAAGTAAAAGCAAACACCTCCAGAAGAAAAGTCTTGTGCATACAGAATGAGAGAGGAGTCACTATTGAAGGCATTGAGGCAGTGAGTGAAGAGGCCATAAATTTTTTCACTAATTTGTTGGGGAGTCAGAGAAGGAGATCTACCACTATCCCTACGATCATGAAAAGGAAGCTGAATCCTTCGCAGTGGCCTAACCTTACTGCCCCCATAACTGACATTGAGATTAAAAATGCTATGTTCACCATTGCCTCCAACAAAGCTCCTGGCTCTGATGGTTTCAGTGCTGCCTTCTTTAAGAAGAATTGGGATGTTGTGGGGGATGATGTGATGGAAGCTATTCATCATTTTTTTAACCACAGCTACTTGCCTAGACAATGGAATACCACCTCTCTTGCTCTGATCCCCAAAGTTCCTAACCCAAACACTATGGCTGATTTCAGACCCATTGCGTGCTGCAACACGATTTATAAGTGTATTTCCAAGATTCTTACCCTTAGACTCAAGCCTCTTATGCCTCAATTGATTAATGAAAGCCAAGCTGCCTTTGTCCAGGGGAGATCTATCACTGATAATATTCTCTTGCTGCAAGAATTGATGAGGAATTACCACAGGGAATCTAACACTCCTAAATGCACTGTGAAGATTGATATTATGAAGGCTTATGATTCGGTGGATTGGGAGTTCCTTTTTGGCATTCTTATCCAAATCAACTTCCCTCCCAGGTTTGTTTCTTGGATTAAGGCATGTATTTCCTCTGTCTGGTACTCTATTAGTCTGAATGGGTCTCTAAATGGGTTCTTTGAAGGCAAAAAGGGGCTGAGGCAAGGAGATCCCCTATCCCCCTTTCTTTTCCTTATTGTGATGGAGGCCCTCTCTTGTATTCTTGATAAGCATGCTAGCAGAGATACCTTCATTTACCATCCCAAGTGCAAAGAAAATAATATTAACCACCTGTGCTTCGCGGATGACCTGGTGGTTTTCTGCAATGGTGATACCCAATCTGTGGATTGTGTTAAGGATGCGCTTGAGGAATTTGCTGATTATAGTGGGTTAATCCCCAATCTGGCTAAAAGTAATTTTTACTGTTCTGGAGTGAATGCTGAAATTATCAGCTCTATGTCTTCTTCCTTGGGCATCTCCCACCAGCAGCCTCCTTTCAAGTATTTGGGAGTCCCCCTCATCTCTACTAGACTCAAGCATGTGGATTGTATGGTTCTTATCGACAAAATTACTAATAAAGTCAAAAGCTGGACCACTAGATTCCTGAGTTATGCAGGCAGATTGCAGCTTGCAATTTCTGTCCTGTTTAGTTCCCAAATTTATTGGTCATCGATCTTTATTCTGCCTAAAAGTGTGGTGAAGGCTATTGAGAAATGTATTAGAGAGTTCATATGGACAGGCCCTGAGCTCAAGCACAGTGGAGCTAAAGTGGCGTGGGATGAGGTCTGCAAGACTAAAAAGGAAGGGGGTCTGGGAATAAAGTGCCTGACTCATTGGAACAAGGCTGCAGTGATGAAAAACCTTTGGAACCTCTTCAACAAAAAGGATAGTCTTTGGGTCAAGTGGTGTCATACTTATAAGATAAAAGGGAGAAGCATATGGGCAATTCCCATTCCTCAAGACTCTTCATGGAGCTGGAGGAAAATTCTTAAAGCTAGAGAGGAATGTAGACTCATGGTTAAGGCTGTTATTGGAAATGGCAGGAATACGTTCATGTGGCATGATAATTGGCACCACCTTGGCCCTCTTCAACCTCTTTTTGGGGATAGAACCATATATGATGCTGCTAGCAACTCCAAGGCTAAGGTCTCCGAATTCATTGATGGGTTCAATTGGAAATGGCCAGCTTCTACCACTTGGGAGCTGAATGATATCAAAAACTCTCCCCTACCTTCTATAAATCCTATGACCTCTGATAGTGTAAAGTGGACTCCTAACAGGTCGGGTAACTTCTCTATTGCGTCTGCATATGAGTCCACCTATTCTAGGGGGAATGAAGTTCAATGGCATGGGCTGGTTTGGAATAAGATGAGTATCCCAAAGTGTTCTTTCATTCTTTGGTTGGCTTGCAGAAAGGCTTTAGTGACTAAAGATAAACTCTTTGATTGGGGAGTTGTCGATAATAAAGCCTGTTTGCTTTGTAACTCTGGGATTGAGACTATTAAGCACATCTTAATGGAATGCCCATTCTCCAAAATTGTTTGGGATGAGATTCTATTTAGGAACCAATCTTATAGAGCTATGGGAAGGTGGGATATTGAGATCAGGAAGGCTGTTGCTGATAGTAAAGGGATTGACCTAAAATCCAGGATTAAGACCACTTCCTTCTCTGCCACCATCTATTGTCTGTGGCAGGAAAGAAATAGTAGGCTCCATAACAAAGGATTGGCCACAACGTCCAAGGTGATTAGGAGCATCGAGGAAATGGTGCGAGGAAAATCTAGCTATTGGAAGAAATATCGAAGATCTTACTCCAACTGGATGACTTGTAATTTATGGGGATTACCCAACTCTCTCTTGTATGACTAAATGTTTAGATCGTTGGTCTCTAGATGCATGTATCTAGCTGACTCTTTGGCCTTTTGGCCTTTGTATATTTGGATCTTTTGTTTCTAATACACTTTAATTACCGAAAAAAAAGGTTAACCATGAAAGTATAGTAGACTTGTCTTTGAACTATCAATCTATATTGATTATCCGGATTTGTCTTCACACACAAATCTTTTAGTCACTGATTATCCATATAAGCCGACACATGAATTAGGCCTTGTGTCTGTACCTTGATTTCATGAGTGCTTTAGAGTCAAGCCCAATACTCATAGGAAGCGTCACCACTTCCACACTCATATAGGTAGATTATCATAGGTGTCCATGTAACTTAAAACACCATAAATCTATTAAGGTTAAACCCATCCTCTTTCATTATTCATTACATGTTCTAAGCACTTATCCTTGGGATGTTAAATTTCATAGTGCTTACAATCACGTCGTATGATGTACTTTAATCATTGAACTTGAGACTTGAATATATCAAGTTTCAAGTTGAGTTTCCATCAAGAGTGATTATTATTAATGGGCTTTAGTCCCATCCCTATTGATGTCTTAGACACCAGTCCTCTTGCAAGACCTTTTGTAAAAGGATCAGCTAAATTTTGACTTGATTTTACATAATCCACTGTGATTACACTATCTGTAATCATTTGTCTGACATAACTATGTCTCAGGCCAATATGTCTAGACTTTCCATTATACACTTTACTATAAGCTCTGGAAAGTGTAAACTCACTATCACAATGTATAGATATTGGAGGCATTGGTTTTGGCCAAACTGGAATTTCAATTAATGAATTCCTTATCCATTCTGCCTCTTTACTAGTTGCAGCTAATGCTACAAACTCAGCTGCCATAGTAGAGTCAGCTATACAAGTTTGTTTCTTTGATCCCCAAGAAACAGCTCCTCCACCAAGAGTGAAAATCCATCCACTTATTGAGGAATGATCCTCCCGCTCAGTTATCCAACTGGCATCAGAAAACCCTTCTAATACTGAAGGATATCCACTATAGTATATACCATAGTCCATAGTTCCTTTCAAATATTTTAATATTCTATTGACAGCATGCCAATGCAATAAACTTGGATTACTAGTATATCTACTTAATTTACCAACAGCATAAGCAATATCAGGTCGAGTACATGTCATGGCATACATTAAACTACCAATTACTCGTGCATATTCCAATTGTGAAATAGCTCTACCATTATTAGGGATCATCTTTAGCTGTGGTTCAAAAGGTGTACTAACAGGTGTGCAATCAAACTGATTAAATTTCTTTAAAATTTTCTCAACATAATGAGATTGAGTGAGAATTATATTTTTATCTTTCCTTATTATTCTCATTCCTAATATGACATCAGCTACACCCATATCTTTCATATCAAATTTAGAAGACAAAAAACTCTTAGTATTATTAATGCTTTCTAAATCAGTACCAAGAATTAACATGTCATCTACATATAAACAAATGATCACACCTTTACCATTAGCAAATTTACTATAAACACACTTATCAGATTCATGAATTTTAAAACCATAAGAAATAATGACTTTATCAAATTTTTCATGCCATTGTTTGGGTGCTTGTTTTAGGCCATATAAGGACTTAATAAGTTTACATACTTTATTTTCTTGTCCAGGCATAACAAACCCTTCAGGTTGTTCCATGTAAATTTCTTCTTCTAAGTCACCATTTAAAAAGGCAGTTTCATCAGGGCCAGCAGGACCAAGGGAGGAATGGTAACGGCCACCAGGGCCGGGGATAGCAGGGGCAGAGGGGAGGGAACTTCCCAGGGAAGTGCTTTGTTTGTGGCAAGACTGGCCATAAGAAGCAGGATTGTCCTGATAGGGACAGGGCCCCACAGCAGCAGCAGCAGGGTGCTCGCCAGGAGCCACAGAGACCTATGTTTCCCGCCGCTCTTCCCGCACCGCCACAGATGGCAGCATTGCCACCCATTCCAGCAGTCCCAGTTCAGCAGGGGCAGCTACAGTATGGACCTGTCTACAACGTCCACCAGGCTGCAGTTCCACAGGCACCGCCCGCGATCGAGGGTACGTTTCCTATCCATGGCACTATGGGTCGGGTGTTATTTGATATGGGTGCTACACACTGTTTTATAGCTACACACTTCGCGAAAGCTTTAGGATTTATAGCTACGGCAGAGAGCACAATGACGTGTGTCGACTCACCATTAGGGAGTGGGTCACTTATTTTCTTTATATGCCGGGGAGTGGGGGTAGAGATTGGTGGTTTGGTATTGCCTGCAGACATGTTAGTGTTAGACATGCACGTTCACGATGTGATCATCGGTATGGATTGGCTCGTAGCATATAGGGCCATGATTGATTGCTTCAGCGGGAGCATTGTTTTTGCCATTCCGGGGCAAGAGATGTTTGTAGTGGCGATGCCTCGCCCAGAGGGAGGATCGACCGCTCATCTGTATTACATTGAGGAGGATACCTCTAAGGAGGTTGTGATTCCTTTAGATTCGATCCCAGTTGTCAGGGAGTATTCAGATGTGTTTCAGGAGATACCAGGCTTACCACCCAGTCGAGAGATAGACTTCGTTATAGATTTGCTACCCGGTACGAGACCTATAGCACGTGCACCGTACCGTATGGCTCCAGCTGAGATGCGAGAGTTACGGGATCAGATAGAGCAGCTGTTAGGTCAGGGCTTTATTCGCAGGAGTACCTCACCTTGGGGCGCTCCAGTTTTGTTTGTGAAGAAGAGGGACGGTTCACTGAGATTGTGTGTGGACTACCGAGAGTTGAATAAGGTCACGATACGGAATAAGTATCCGTTGCCTCGAATCGATGACTTATTCGACCAGTTGAGAGGAGCTTCTTTCTTCTCGAAGATTGACTTGAGGTCGGGATACCATCAGTTGCGTATCAGGGAGGAGGATGTCTCGAAGACCGCGTTCTTGTCGAGGTATGGTTCTTACGAGTTTTGGGTTATGCCTTTCGGCTTGACCAACGCTCCAGCAGTGTTTATGGACTTGATGAACAGAGTGTTCAGGGATTTCCTAGACCAGTTTGTCATTGTCTTCATTGATGATATTCTGGTTTACTCTCAGACAGAGGAGGAGCACGCCGAGCATTTGAGGCAGGTTTTGCAGACACTCCGTCAGAACGAGTTGTATGCAAAATATGAGAAGTGCGGGTTTTGGCTGAAAGAAGTCCAGTTTTTTGGGCATATCATTTCCGACCGGGGAATATCGGTTGATCCGGGGAAGGTGTCAGCGGTGAGGGAGTGGGGACAGCCCACGACACCAACGAAGATTCGTAGTTTCTTGGGTTTAGCAGGATACTACAGGAGGTTTATTCGGGGTTTCTCGGAGATAGCAGGTCCTTTGACACATCTGACTCGTAAGGGTGTGCCATACATCTGGAGTGATGCCTGTCAGTTGGCATTCGATGAATTAAAGGACAAATTGACCTCAGCACCTGTGCTAGCATTGCCGAGGCCGGGAGTTGAATATTTGGTTTACACCGATGCGTCTTTGCAAGGGCTTGGAGGTGTATTGCAGCAGGAGAGACAGGCCATAGCTTATGCTTCCCGTAAGCTTAAACCTCATGAGAAGAATTACCCCACGCATGATTTGGAGTTGGCAGTAGTGGTATTTGCCTTACGGATTTGGAGGCACTATCTTTTGGGGGAGAAGTTTCAGCTGTTCACGGACCACAAGTCACTACAGTATCTGTTCACGCAGAAGGAATTGAATATGCGGCAGCGTAGGTGGCTTGAATTTGTGAAGGACTACCAGTTCGACATCCAGTACCACCCGGGTAAGGCTAACGTGGTAGCAGACGCGTTGAGCCGTAGGCCAGCAGATGAGGTGGCAGAGGTGTGGAAAGCAAAGTGGAAGGAATTGGGACACCAGGATGCAGTGGCCCGATCTTTCATGTCTGTGATGACCGTTACACCGCAGATTGTCACGAAGGTAGTACGGGCACAGGCTAATGACTCGTTCTGTCAGGAGCAGATAGTTCGATTACTAGCAGAGGGAGCCGAATCCTATACCGTTAGCTCAGACGGGGGATTACGCTCCAATGGGAGATTGGTAGTTCCGGAAGGGGAAGAATTGCGGCACGATGTGATGGCAGAGTCGCACGGCTCACGGTTCGCGGTACATCCCGGAGGGGACAAAATGTACCAAGACATGAGACGATAGTATTGGTGGAGCGGTATGAAGAGAGATATCGCTGAGTTTGTCTCGAAATGCGCCACTTGTCAGCTTGTAAAAGTGGATCATCGACCAGCAGGATTGTTACAGCCGTTGGAGGTCCCGGTGTGGATGTGGGAGAGCATATCCATGGATTTTGTTACGGGGTTGCCTACGTCGCAGAGGGGTCACGACTCCGTTTGGGTAATTGTGGACAGGTTGTCCAAGGTCGCTCACTTCTTACCCGTAAGGACTGATTACACTACGGGACAGTATGCCTAGCTCTTCATTTCAGAGATTGTGAGACTTCACGGTGTGCCCCTAAATATCGTGTCTGACAGAGACAAGATATTTGTTTCGAGATTTTGGGAGAGTTTCCAGGAGGCCATGGGCACGGAATTGCGGTTGAGTACGGCTTATCATCCGCAGACCGATGGGCAGACAGAGCGCACCAATCAGATGTTGGAGGACATGCTACGCATGTGCATTATTGACTTCGGGGGTGGATGGGAGCAGTACCTTCCACTGGTGGAGTTTGCTTACAACAACTCCTATCAGTTCACGATTGGCATGGCTCCGTTTGAGGCGTTGTACGGTAAGCCTTGTCGTTCCCCAGCATGTTGGTTAGAGGTGGGGGACAACAAACTACTTGGGCCGGAAGTGATTCAGGATACTTCGGCAAGGATTGAGTTGATTCGGAGTCGCATTCGGGTAGCTCAAGACAGGCAGAAGAGTTATGCTGATGCGAAGAGGTTTTTCAGGGAATTCCAAGTGGGGGACCAGGTTTTGCTCAGGGTATCTCCGATGAAGGGGATTATGCGATTCGGGAAGAAGGGGAAGTTGGCACCGAGGTATGTGGGGCCGTTTCCTATTATTGAGCGGATCGAACCGGTTGCGTATAGACTTGGACTACCGGAGCACTTGCATCGGATTCACGACGTGTTCCATATTTCCTCGCTGAGGAAATACCTTAGAGATAATTTGGCTCATTCTCACATTGCTGTGGAGGACATCGATCTCCAGCCGGATAGCTCCTACGAGGAGGGGCCAATTGCTATTTTGGACCGAAGCGAGAGGAAACTGCGGTCAAAGATAGTCCCGTTAGTGCGTGTTCAGTGGCGACATCACAATGTCGAGGAGTCCACATGGGAGCGCGAGGATGAGATGCGCGAGCGTTATCCAGAGCTGTTTTTAGCAGGTACTTTCTAGTTTCGAATTTCGGGACGAAATTCAGTTATTAGGGGGGAAGTATGTAATACCCCGTACTTTTGTCTATATTTATTTTTGGGATTAATTAATTAAATGCATATTAATTGGAAATTAATCCGGGTTATAAATACTAATGAGATGCGAATTGGTATTTGATTATGTGCATATATGTTTATATATGTATTTGGTATTATAAAATTTGTCGTGAGATTTATATACGGCATTTTAGAAATTTTGTATTTTGTTGAGACGCGTGGGACCGCCGCGTCACGGTATAATATTTTGATAATAAAAGTGAATTTAAAATCTATAATCTGTATGGTCGTTTTGAGTGTGCCAACGCGTCCGGAAGGGTCGAGATAGTCAGAAAACACTAGCCGGGGGTATAGTTTGGGTCCCGGGGTATTTTTAAGCCATACCGGCAACTTAAAGGGTATTTTGGTAATTTTACATTTTTAGGAATTAAAAGTGACGAAAATTTGAGATGTAAAGCTGATGTGGATTAAACCCACAAAGCCCACTAACCATCCTATATTAAACCATTAAGCTACGGAGGTTATCTTTAGGTTTACAACTTTCCCCAAAACAAACCCTAGCCACCTTAAGCCACCATTGGAGAAGGAGCTTGGAGAAGGAGAGAAAGAGAGAGAATTCTGCAGAGATTCTTCACCAAATCAACACCAAATCCGAAAACAAACAAGGCAAGTGGTTTAATTATGTTTAACTTCAGCAAATGTCCTTTCCATGTTAGAAAATTGAAGATTTATAATTGTTATTGGAAGATGAATGAAAACCCATGATTAATTGGACTTAGGTTCTGAATATTGAGGATAAATTGCATGTAGAATAGTTTGGAGACGATTAATCTGATGTTAATACATGATTGGGTGAAAGAAAAACGGATTAAATTTGATGAATTGAGGGTTCCAAATTCTAGGGTTCATGTTCATAAATGAATTGGGGAAAAGTTTAAATATTTGTAAATTGATTGATGATTAGGGTGAATTAATCCATAAAAACGTGATAGGATGTGGTTATATTATGTTTAGGATTGTTTAGAGACTTTAAAAAATCGTTGGGATAAATTTTAGAGGTGATTTGAGGAGTAAAAATGGTGAAAAACGTATTTGGAAAAATCTGGGCCGAAACTGGCCACTCGTTAGAAGCAGCCTCCAGGTCGTTCGAACGAGCTCGTTCGAACGAGCTTCTAACGAGTTGACCAGTCTCTTCTAACGAAGGGTAGTTTCGTTCGATATCTCGTTCGAACGAGATATCGTTAGAAGGTGCAGTTCGTTCGAACGAACTGGAATCTCGTTCAAACAGTCTCGTTCGAACGAGACTTCTAACGAGTTGACAGCCCAAACTCGTTCGAACACTCGTTCGAACGGGACTTCTAACGAGCTGACAGTTTGGGCTATTTTGAACTGTTTTAAATTTTGGAGTCCCGTAAACTTGTTCGAGGATATAGTTAACCTTCCAATGATGACGTAGTGATAGGTTTGGGACATTTGGGTATTTATGAGAAGGAAATTATATACAAGAGAGTTAAATTAGAATGAACCGTTTGGGTGAGACGTGAGTGTCTACTATGACGTGAGGATGAATTATGGCGCGTATAGTTACAAACCGGAATAGTATGAATTGTAATAATTATAAGTTAGTACGAGAATGCAATATGTACTACGATTAAAATACGGTATTACTAAGATGTGTGTTTACTTAGTATTGGTATATGGTTTGTGTGTATGACATACCTACCATACTTGCTATCACGGGAGGTTGCGTTCGCTTAGGACCCTCTAATCCTTGTGTGCCTACGGGGGGGATATAGACTGGTACCTCGATGAACATAGGTCATAGAAAGACTTATTGGGATATTAATAAGTCCGCTGACCGTGGGAGCGTAGGTATGTGCATACCCACGTGATGGTGACTGTGTTCGCCTCCACTATTTGTGATTTGTGTTATCTGAACTATTCCTGAGAGATTCGGAATATGTGATCCTTATGTACGTGATGTACCGGGATGGATAGCAGAGTATGTGTGCACCGCAGCTTAGTTCTCGGGGTGCTTATATTGTATATTTACGATGTGATTAATATACATTTAATTAATGAGAATCCTCATGTTAATGTTGTATATATATTACGGTATTGTTTCGAGAAATATAACGAGTTAATGGATAGTTATATATATTTCATATTGAGTATCTGAGTTTACGTTAAACCCTATTTAATTTCGAGCGTTATTATGTTAATGGAACCAAGTATGATGGGTAGGACCTTTGGCAGTCTAGCTAGATATGTCGTCACTTAGCTAGTGGTTTATATCGTTGTAGATGGGTACTTACGTTAGGAGTGCACAGTTAGACGAGAGGTGAGAATATTATGTGAGTGTACGTCCTAACATGTACTTTGCATTTAATGTTTTAAATGTCTTTAAAACACTTGCAGGTTTTTAAAATATAACTCCACATTCGGGCTCTGACCCGTTTGCTTTTCAAATCTTTTTCTTGTAAAACCATTTTATGTGCCCAGCCACAAGGACACCAAGCATAGGTATTCATTCAAGTGACGAGCTGTAGCTGATTGTGGAAGCTACAGGGACTTTTCTTGTAGACGCTTCTATCTTTTGGATTCCAGAGTCACTATCTATCAGTTGTAGGGCATGTTGCCCATTTCTATTTAGAGGCATCTTTTACATTTCAGTTTTCAGACTTTAGCATGTATTATTTCAGTTTCGGTTATTTATTTCAGTATGGGATTGTAGTGAGGAGTTTTCCTCCAGACTTTATTTACTCTATTGTGATGGTTATTCGTTTTACTTCAGTATGGTGAATGGTGTTATTTATTTCTTTTTTTTTCGGTAATTAAAGTATATTGAAAAGAAATAGTTACAAGATCCAAGAGAGCATACCCTCGTATGCTAGAGCACATGCGCAGCTAGCCAACAATAAAACAATGGAACAACAAACTAGTCAAAACACAAGTACCTAGGCCTAGGTAACAAAAGCCACAAGGGCAGCATGAATAACAAAACAATTGTATCCAAGGAAAAACAAGGCCCACCATCTGGCCGAAACAAACAACCAGAAACAAAACCACCAAAACCAAGTGGACACCATGACCCACCTCCTTGAAAACCCGGATGGCCAAACCATCCAAATCATAACCCGACCCGCAAAGCGCAAACCGAAACAGTGGTAACGCAGACAAGCCACTAGCCCTGGCGGCAACAGAAGCAACCGAAGGACCCAAACATGTTGATCCACGGACCAGAAGATCCATAATCATTGGGCATAGCACCCGAGAACCAACCAACGCAACCCCGGTCACAGTGCATCACTCCAAGCCAATTCCACATACCGCCAATCCCAACAAACTATGCCGGAACCGGCTCCGGTGGTGAGCAACACAAGGAACAGCCATACCCCAAAATAGCGCTCCAAAATCACAAACCACACGGACAGTAAGGGGGGAGTAGAAGAAATGGAGAAAACTTCTCAAAACGAAACCACCAGGGGTTGGAAATCAACCCCACAATCACCGGCAAGAAGCCCTCGCCACAGCGATGGTCACCAGTCGATCAAGCTGATAACAGTGAGAGGAGCCACCAAATGAGACCAAAACCCAATCCACATCTGACATGAAGCATAGCAAAGAGGTTGCGACAGGGAAGGGGAAAGGCCAAAAAAGTGGCAGGTGGTAAAGGACTAGAAGGTGGAAGGAGTAGTAGCGGCTATGACCAAGGTCCAACACAAGCCAAACCCAACCGGTAAAGGACCACCCACTGAACAAGCCCATCGTGAACAACCACAACAACCAACTACGGCCAAACAAAGGCCATCACCACCATAGCAACACAAACGCAAAACCAAGAACCACCCCACTCCAGCCACAGCCCAATCAACACCAAATCGCACCCAAACCCATAACCTTCGATCGCCGGAAAGAAAAGCCCACATCAATCTGACTTGAATTTCAGCAAGCAAAAATGGCGATCCGATGTAGACCCATTCAGGACCACGGAGAATAGAGGGAAGGGGCAACGTGGTTTCCACCGGGACTTAACCACCCAAAACTCCAATAGAGAGAAACGCCCAACCCATACCAGACCTGAATCGGTAGAGAAAGCGACATGACTCGACCAAGGGAGTTGAGGTTAATCACCGGAAAGGATAAGGAGAAAGGGGAACGGCGGCGGAAGATTAGGTTAGAGGTTTGACCTTGAGAGAGAAGCTCTCACATCCATCCGAAAATGGGGCCATTTCTTAGGGAGAGTTGGAAGACTAAATTGTGTTATTTATTTCTTCATTACACTTGTTGCATGTTAATCAGACTTTAAATAAAATTTGGCACTTACTTTTTAATTACTAGGTGGTTAGTAAAAATAAAATGTTTTCGACAGTGATGCTATTAACTGAGCCAACTTGGCATTTTGAATTAATTTAATAAAGGAGTAGCTACCCGGTATTTAATTAGTCGGGGTGTCACATTTCAATCTCAATCCTTTCTTTAAAACGAATCATATGCAATAAAACTTGGCAATGAAAGTTGTGCATGTAAGAGTCGTTGCTCGTGAGGAATTTGTTTCAATATATATATGTGAAAAATGGGGAAGGGCTACAAAAGGTCATCATAATATCCTTTGTGATTAAGCCATCATTTACATCGAACCTAAAATATTATGGCATTATAAAAAATAGCCAAGGTTCAAAGAGTTTGAAAAGAGCCCGTAAAAAATTAAGATAATAAAAAGATAAATATGCCAAAAAAGGGGCCATTAGAATTTAGATCACCTCCTGACAAAGTCTTGAAAAAGTGTTACATAGTTTTGGACGTTATTGGTGTGGAAATCATTTTAGACTTTGATTTGTTGATTTGATTAAGCCGATGTCATTTGAATTCAACAATTTTTACACCTGAGGATGATTGTGAAGTTCATTCGTTAGGAGTATCCATATTCATCGTGCACATTTGTTATGTTTGAGTTTATTTACATATTTTATATATTCACACCCATTCATTTCATTTCCACGATTTGGTTATCTTAGTGTAAATTCATAGTGTATGTTTTTTTTTTGTAAAAAAAAATAGCAAAATAAAAAATAGTTGGTGAATTCTTTCAAGTTTATCCTTGGATGATCGCAGTTGATTTGCTATGCTTATCGTGTCACTCCATGCTTATTTTGTTTATTCTTTTCCTTGTCTATTTAGGACGAATAAAAAGGGGGAGAGCGAATTATGATTTAATGGGGGAGTTTAAATTTTGGGGGAGAATTGAGGTTTCATCTTTCTTTTGATGTATGTTTATCTTATTTCAAACTCGATACATTAGTGTCTCATGTGTGTAATTACAAATTTTGAAGATCATTATTTTGCATACCCTGGTGATGACATAGAAAAGTTGGAGATTTGATGATTTCAAGTTGAAGTTTTTTGAAGAAAGTTCAAAGACTTGCATCTTTAGTACCTTTTCACTTTTGGGTTCATGGGAGGGTATTAGGTTTCGATAGGATATTTTATTTTGATAATTCACATTGTTTTTAGTTTATACCGGCATAGACATAGAGGGAGATTTGTAAGGATATATTTTACATAGTTCGCTTACATTGGAGTATGTCGTATACCGCTACAACTGTTGAAGGAAGTTCAAGTTCATACATGCATCAAGACGAATCCGAATATCAACATTCTTCAACAAACAAGCCTATCCGAGATAAATTTTGGTAAGGTTGTGTGTTAACTCCCTGAATGGTTCATTTAAAGTGTTGGGATAATTTTTCTAAAATGTTTTTAAACATCTGAGTCGTCATTTTTTTGTCAAAATAATTTTTCTAAGTCACGAGGTGGAGTTTTAAAAGAAAATAACTTTTCGCTGACATCTTTCAAACGACATGTCAATGTCGTTCAAATGACAAGAGCAAGTCATTCAAAAGACTCTTCACGCGACATTGCTTCTCACTTGATACCTCGCAAAAAGCTCGTTTGATCAGTTTATCAAACGACATGCTACTATTTTGGTATTTTTACCTCATTTGATAGTTCACGCGATGCCTGGTTCAAACGACATCCTTCTCGTTCGAGTGACCACGCGGACTCAATTTTCTTTTATAAATAGCACTGTTATGAGTCCATTTTATTGCAGAAGATCTGAGACTTTCAATCTACAAAAACTGCTTTTACAAAATTTTAGTCTTCTCCTTTTAAGGTGTTTTTAACTTTGTTTTTTATTCACAAACCATCCCAATTACTTTAGTGAATCGTTTTGGAACCCAAGATACAACTTTGTTGAAATTTCTCTTGTAGAGACAAAATCTCTACAGCTGACTTGGTAGCTCTTGAGGGAAATGCTGGTTGACGACGACTGCAGTCACTTGTCTACAAAATCTCTACAGCTGACTTGGTAGCTCTTGAGGGAAATGCTGGTTGACGACGACTGCAGTCACTTGTGAATGCTTGAGGGTATTTCTTGCTGAAGATAGAGTTGTGGTTCTTGTGGGTTTACTACGGTCAATCCATTGTTGATTCTAGGTTGCGACCTGTGTTAGTGTTTCGAGGAATATTCATTGCAGATTTCTGTAAATGTTGTTACATTTATTGAAATAATGGTTTTGCCCTTGCATGAGATTTTTTCTTGAAATCTGTGTGTTAGCAATTTATGTTTATTTGTGGTGGCATGATTTATACACCTAGATGCATGTGTTAGGGTTTAATTAATTTGAATAAAAAATTGGCATCTAGTTAAATAAGTTTAAAATTGGAAATTTTCGAATCCACATACAATCTATATCACACCGCATTCTTAAATTGGTATCAGAACTTTTTAAGCGATGTTACCCTTCTCATAACAGTATCACTATCAGTGATAGGCGGGGACCACTCTAAATCCCTATTTTGGAATTCTCTACCAATGTGGGGGTACGAGACTTAAGGAAATAGTGTGTCCTAGTGATAAGGTAGTTCAACAAATACAACAGGGCTAGCTTGGAGAGGTCCAGTAAGGCCATTTCAAATAGGGACAGTGTAGGCAGGGCCATTTGGTCTTCAGGACAAACTATCAACCATAGTAGAGGCAGTAATAGATGCCCATTATTCCATCCCCAAAGTAGGATGCAACATTTCCACCACAAGGCAGTAGAGCCTCAGACTGAACTACAGCATGGTTGGGTCTATTAGGTGGGACCTAGGGATGCCCCAACACCTATTTAGGCGGTTGATGGTAAGTTTTTTATTCATGGAACTTTAGCTATATTTTTATTTAATATGGGGCCACATATTTGTCTGTTGAACTATACTTTGTTGGTATATCGAGGATGACTCTAACTCCATTCTCTAGGGTTTTATATATAGATACCCCTTTAGATGTATCCTCTGTTATTACCGAGACTTGTGAATGGATAAGAATTGATATTGGTATGATTCAGTTTGTTGCCAATTTATTGGTCTTACACATATGTTGTTATATTAAGGAAAGATTGGTTATATATTTATCGCGCCCAGGTAAATTGTGTAGGTAGAGTCATTTTGTTCACTATACTGGGATAAGAGATGTGTTTTGCTGTGTAAAGGTGAGGCTACTACCCACTTGTATTTTATTGATGAGGAGACTTAGGAGGAGACTACAATGTCCCTAGATATGATTCCCATAGTTCAGGAGTTCTCATTTATCTTCGATAAGATTTTGGGTTTACCCCCAGCCGAGGTATTAACTTAATGATTAACTTAGCATTGAGAACCTAGCTAATGGCTAAAGTGCCATGTCGTATGTCCCCCGAACGACCTTAGAGATCAGATTAAATGTTGCTTGCGCAGGGTTTCATTTGTCATAGCACATAATGAAGAATAAGTACCACTATCGAGGATTGATGACCTTTTTGATCAGTTGAAGGGAGCTTCATTCTTCTCGAACATTGATTTGCGATTTGGATATCATCAATTAAGGGTGAGAGAGAATGATATGCCTAAGACAACTTTCTTGACTTGGTATGGGTCCTCCAAGTTCATTGTGATGCCAATTAGGTTAACGAATGCCCCAACAATGTTCAATGATTTAATGAATCAGGTGTTCTGACCGTGCCTGGAGTTCATCATAGTTTTTATTGATGACATTTTGGTCTATTCACGGACATAGGGGAAGCATGGAAAACATTTGCGAATTCCATTGCAAGCATTGTGAGAGCATAAGCTTTATGCGAAGTTCTCCAAGTGCGAGTTTTGGAAACACTAAGTAATTTTTTTTAGACATTTCGTGTTAGAGAAAGGACTATATATGGATCCCAGTAAGGTATCATCCATGTTGGATTGGGGAAAACCCATGACAACTACCGAGGTTTGGAGCTTTTTGGGATTGGTCGGTTACTGATAAATGTAATACCTCGTATTTCTGCATATTTAGAATTTAATTAATTGAGTAATTAAATAGGAAAATACGATTATATTTAAATTACGCGAGTGAAGTAATTTAATACAATTTAATGGTAATTATGATTATTAAGTGATTAAATAATAATTGTGATTATTAAATATTAATCGAGAGATAGACATTGATTAATATTATGATTAAAATTTACTAAGTGTGAGTTGTAAATATTGATAATTAATTTGTACGACATAACGAGTGATATGGACAAATGATTATATCTCAACCGGGTGTCGCGCATAGACTAAATTGAGGATGAGATAGGAAATTATTTTTAAGTGACTCAAATGATAATTTAGAGGTCACAGATGATTCCTAAAGGTTTGAATTAGTCAAAAAAGTATACCCGAGGGTACTAGTCGGGTACCGGGACATCTTTAGGCTAAACGGAGACCATACGGGGGCATTTTACTCTTTTCACGTTTGGGGGTGAGCAGACCTACGAAATTACAAACTCTAAATCAGATTATAAAAGTTGGAGGCTAGGGTTAGAGGAGATTGGAGTGTGTTCTTCCACCACAAACATCTTGGGAAGAAAGAAAGGAGAAGAAGAACATCAACCCTCCAACAATCATGAAATCAGACCCTACTAAAATCAAGGCAAGTGGTTATTTTCAAATTAAATTGAGTTATAATATCCATGTGTAGGATTTATGAATAATATGATTTGATAAATATTCTTGGAGAAAAAGAATTTAATAAAATGCATGTTGGTTAGGGATTTGCATGTAGAATGATTTAGACCCGTAGAGGGTTTGAAATCATAGAAGACTTGATGATTAAAACGGATTAAATCTTGATTTATGATTGAAAGTATGGGAAGAACATATTAAATTAGGGTTCTTGAATAATTAGAGAATTTGAATTATTCTGGGCTGAATTTGTGAAGATTCGTGATATTTAAATCATTGGAAATCATCCTAGTGCACCTACAATGGTTAGGGACCATTAGTTACATGTCTGGTATATTATCATGGGAGTATGATAATTGAAAATGGTGAAAAACGCATGAAGAAGAGGAACTGCGTTTGTTATTGCTCGATCGATCGATGCTCATGGTAGATCGATCGACCCTATCTGATTTTGGGTTCTTTTGTTGGTTGATTTCTAAGTGATTGCCAATGCTTGAGAAGAACCTTAGAGATAATATTATACCTATGTAGGGACTTAATGAAGACCAATAGGTATTTAGTGGGGGTCAGTTATAATCATGGGTGTAAGATTTGGAGAGATGGACCGACGAAGATAAATCAATTTAGTCGTGTATTGGGGATTACGGGTTTGAGTTACGAGGGAAGATAACGTCAATCCGAATTAATATCAGTAGGTTAGAGATAGTTTAGCTACTGAAATGAATGAATGGTTAACTAGGGCCCTTAGAGTCGTGTGAATCCTCTATTAAAATGTGATAGCGAGATAAATCGTAAAGTAATAAGTATGGTGAATATTAAAGAGAAAATATTACGTACGAGCACTATTATTAGGTTGCGTGTATACCTATTGAATTATATATATACACTTAGGTGGAGAGAATACCTAAAGTATGTATATGCCTATGTTAGGGTCGAGGTAGGATTCCGAACTAATATATGGTAATAGTAAATTTTGGGTCGTGATGAAAGAGTTCCGAACCAATATATGTATAAAATTTCATTAGTGGAGTCGAGGTGATTTTTCGAACCAATACATGAAAAAAACATGGGGTCAAGGTGACATTTCGAACCAATCCTTTTACTTGGCGTCGATGGACCATTCTGAACTAAGAGTCCTTGATGTGTGCTATGAGGACATATTAGTGATGAATAGTTTTATAAGTATATTTTGTGAGTGAAATGTATACTATATAGATAATCTACTTATACGAGTTAGTACATAATGAGATGTCGTGAATACATCTAAAAGAAAATTAAGTAGGGAAACTTAATTATAAAAGGTTAAAGATAACAAGGCGTGGAAAGTTATCTAAGCATATACAATTATGAGATATGGTTACTATTGCATACTATATGGGCGGTATGGGAACTTAGTCACGTAGGTAAGTTCAGTTGAATACTATAGTCCAGTTAGCTTGGGTAGTACAGCTAGGTGGGCTAAGTACGGGACGTTAGGCGTGCACTATAGATGAGGGTTAAAACGTTTTGAGTATTAACTCTTGCTATCAAAATATTTTCAAAACCCTTGAGGATTCAGTCCAGGGACTCGTAGCTGGTGCATTGTGGAGGCTAGCAGGACTTTGCATAGACGATTCATTTATTCAGATCTAGTGTAGGATCTCATTTTAGTACTCTATAATGGGTCATGTTGTCCATTGTCATTATTTCATATGTTTTATTTTGGATTATGTTGGTTTTATTTAGTAGTTTTGGATTTTAGCCGATTGTTCACTCGTTAAGACTTTATTCTTTATATATTGTGACATGGTTTGAATTATAGTATATTGTGAATGTTTAATTATTATTTTCGCATGAGTATTTTTCTCGAGTTAATGAAAGATAAAATTTGACACCAATCTAATTTCACTTAGGTGATTAGTAATTAAAAAAGTTTTTGACGGTGATGCTAAGAATGAACCAACTAAGAAACTTGTTTTAATTTAATTTAGGACTAATCACCCGGGATTTAATTAGGCAGGGTGTCACAATAAATTCATGGATTCTCGAATATAATTGTGATGATGATTGATTTGACAAATAAGGGTGTGCCATTTCTTTTGGATTAAGAAGTGTCAGTAGTCATATCTACAGTCTCAAGGAGAAATTGCCTTTTGCACCCGTTCTTGCCTCACCTAAGAGCAGAGAGGAGTTCTTAGATTACATTGATGCTTCTCTGCGGGGATTAGGAGGAGGTTTGATGCAGGAGGATACAATAATTTACTACGTCTCTCAAAAGATGAAACCACATGAGGTTCATTATCCAACTCATGACTCGGAGTTAATGATCACTGTAGTTGTGTTTCATGTGTGGAGAAGCTATCTTTATTGTGAGAAGTTTAGGGACTCTTCAGTGATCACAAAAGTCTATAATATTTGTTTACATAGAAAGATCTAAACATGAGATAACACAGATGGTTTGAGTTCATTAAGTATTACCAGTTCACGATTTATCACCACGCAGGAAAGGCTAATGTGGTGGCAGACGCGTTGAGGCGATGATCTAGTGGTAGCCTATCAGCTATTCATTTAGACGAGTGGGGTTCAATTGAGATGATTAGTGAGTTGACCAAGGCTTTATGGATATGTTCATAATGACTCCATATTATACGGGTGAATAAAAGGAAACCATATGATATGATGTGCAAAGAGGTGGTGGAGCTTCTAGCTACAGGTATACCATTCTTTTCAGTGGGTTCCGATGAAAGATTAAGATATAAGGGGAGATTGGTGGTACCCTCAGATGAGGAGTTTGGATGAACTATTATGGAGGAAACGAAGGATTCACATTTTGCGGTACACCGGGGTGGGGATAAAATGTACAAAAATATAACGTGACAATATTAGTGGGTTGGTATGAAGAGAGATGTGGCCAAGTTCGTATCTAGATGCACTGCTTGTGAGATGGTGAAAGTGGACCATCAGAAGTAGTCAGGTATGATTCATCCTCTACCGGTTCCTGACTAAAAGTGGAATAGCATCTCGATGGATTTCATCATGGGCATACCTTTGACGCCTCACCAACATGATTATATTTGGGTGAAAGTTGATTGCCTCACCAAGGTGGCACTTTTATTCGTTAGTATTGTTTATTCAAATGAGAAGCTTGTGTTTTTTTTGTGACACCCCGACTAATTAAATACCGGGTAGCTACTCCTTTATTAAATTAATACAAAATGCCAAGTTGGTTCAGTTCATAGCATCACTGTCGAAAAACGTTTTAACAACTACTAGCCATCTAATATTTAAAAAGTGAATTGCCAATTTTAATCAAATCCGATTAACATGCAATAATTAAATTATGAAATGCTAACATAACCACCGCAACATAATGAGAATGGAATAACCATAAAATAGTAATGAGTCTAGTGGAATACTCCTCACAACAATCTAAATACAGGAATAAACCAATACTAAGTTTGCATGACTATATTGATTACAACCCAAAATTTGATATGACCAGATAAATAAAGTGTCTAAAAGAAATGGGGCGACATGCCTAACAGATGAGAAAAATCTGATAACATAGAATCAAGATCGAAAGTGGAGGCGTCTACTGTCAAGGTCCTGTAACTTCCACATCAGCTACAGTACGTCACCTGAATGGAACTCCTATTCTTGGTGTCCTTGTGGCTGGGCACCTAAAAGGTTTCTACAAGAAAATATATTTGGAAGCAAACGGGTCAGAGCCCGATGGTGAAAACCGTTTAAAATATAGCAAGTGTTTTAATGACATAAAACAATGAATGCAAAATACATGTTAGGGCGTGCTCTCAGATGAAATACTCACCTCTCGACTATCTGTGCACTCCTAACGTATCCATAATCAAATCTAGTTATGCCCGTATCTAACTGGTCCAATATAAAATCTAACGTTACTATACGATTCACGATTTAATTCCCGAAATCTTATTTTAAACAGAGTGTTTTACTCTTCTACACAGTTTCCCATTTTAGTACTACTAATCACTAGAGATCTTCCATTTTATCTTTTACAAAACGTTGATATTATAGATACTCACATTTATACCTGACAATTCATTTCAATTAACAGTATATTATTCTCATCATAAATATACAACACTAGCACCCCGAGACTAAGCTGCGGTGCACACATACTCTGCTATCCAATCCCGATATATCACGTACATAAGGACCACGTATTCCGAATCTCTCAGGAATCGTTCTCAAATAACAACAATCACACACAATGGAGGCGAACATAGTTCACATCACATGGGTCACGCACATACCTACGCTCCCATGATCAGCAGACTTATTAACTTCTCAATAAGTCCTTCTCTGACCTATGTCCTCGAGGTACCAATCTAAATCCCCCCCGTAGGCACACAAAGATTAGATGGCCCTAATCGAACGCAGACCTCCCATGATAGCAAGTATGGTAGGTATGTTTTACACATAAAACCACATATACTAAGCATTCGCACATCTTAGATATCTCGAATTATTAATATAGGTATGCTTCTCGTTCTTATACCGTCATTTAATGTTATACGTTTACAAGTCCCCGATTTATGTATATTAACGTTGTCAACTCTTCTCACGTCGTAATTAGGTACTCGTTTCCTAATCCACAAATGTCATTCAGTTTACTTCAAGATTCTAAGTTTTACTCCTCACGTACTTCAATCTCTCAATTATACTCACTGGTCAGTAAGGGGAGGATTATCATTCCATTAAATAAGTCTACGGGAACATTTGAAATGAAAATAGGCCTAAAAGGCCATTCTGTCAACTCGTTAGAAGTCTCATTCGAACGAGGTCGTTCGAACGACCTGGGCAGGTCTTCTAACGAGATGGCAGAACACGCCCAGAAACTTGCAAATTCATTTTTCTTCAAATTTCTCTTCTCTAAATCCCTACTAAGATCATCCCAATTAAGTTTTAACGTTTTTAAACTACTCTAAGTCCTCCTAGGTCGTTCTTTAACATATATTTGGGGTCAATGCTTCCTAAATTAACATGTAATCATCATAATTTCCAAACCTTGTCCCAAACCCTATAAATATAAACCCAAAATTTTAATGTCTACAAGTACTCCTTATAAATCCGTTTTTAAATCATCAAAAGATATATTTTGGATCTGAAATTCATCCATAACCATTCTACATGCAATCCCTATCCAAGATTATGAATTCTATCTCCAATTTCATGGGTTTTCATAAAACTTTCAATATAAGACATATATTCAATTCTAAGCATGGAGGAAACATTCGCTTGAAATTATGTAATTAAACCACTTGCCTTAGATGTTCTGATTTGATGTTGAAGTATGAAGGTTGATTCTCCTCTTTCTCTCTACAGATTTCTCCCAAAGATGGTGATGGTGTCTAGGGGTTTCTTTTGGAACCTCTTAGGGCTCTCCCTTTAACTCCCGTAGCCCACTACTTGATAAATGCTGATAATGGACTTAATGGGTTGATTACTAATATAAAATTAACTCCAAAAATTCGTGGGTTTTAATTCCCCTATTTTTAAAATTACCAAATTACCCTTCTGGGTTGCCTGTATGACCCAAAAATGCCCCGGGACCCAAACTAAACCCCCGGCTAGTGTTTTCTGACTATTTCGACCCTTCCGAACATGTTGGCGCACTCAAAATGACCATTCGGTTGATAAAAATATAATTCACTTTTTAATTCAAATAATTTCATTCCTGACGTGACACGCGCGTCCCAACTAAATTTCCAAATTGTCGTATTTTTGCCTCGCGACAATTTTAACATTTTCAATACTCATGAAATTTTTAATTTTAACATTATAATCAAATACCAACTCACATCTCGCTAGTTTACCCTGATTAATTCCCAATTAATTCTCATTTAATTCAATTAATCCCTTAAATAAAATCAATAAAATTACGGGGTATTACATACTTCCCCCCTAATAATAGAATTTCGTCTCGAAATTTGGAACTAAAGAATACCTGGTGAAAATAGCTCCGAATAACGCTCGCGCATCTTATCCTCGTGCTCCCATGTGGACTCTTCAGCATTATGATGCCGCCACTGAACACGTACTAACGGTACTATCTTCGACCTCAGTTTCCGCTCGCTTCGATCCAAAATAGCAATCGGCCCCTCCTCGTAGGAACTATCGGGCTGAAGGTCAATTTCCTCCAAAGCAATGTGAGTATGGGCCAAATCATCCCTAAGATATTTCCTTAGCGAGGAAATATGGAACACATCCTGGATCCTATGTAAGTGCTCCGGTAACCCAAGTCTGTATGCGACTGGCCCAATCCTCTCGATGATAGGAAATGGCCCCACGTATCTTGGTGCCAGTTTTCCCTTCTTCCCAAAACACATGATCCCCTTCATCGGAGATACTCTGAGTAACACTTGGTCTCCCACCTTGAATTCTCTGAAGAACCTCTTGGCATCATCATAGCTCTTCTGCCGGTCCTGAGCTACCCGAATACGACTCCGTATCATCTCTATCCTTGCTGAAGTGTCCTGAATCACTTTCGGCCCAAGGAGTTTGTTATCCCCCACCTCTGACCATCATACTGGGGAACGACAAGGTCTACCATACAACGCCTCAAATGGAGCCATGCCAATGGTGAACTGGCAGGAGTTATTATAAGCAAACTCCACCAGTGGAAGGTACTGCTCCCAACCACCTCCAAAGTCTAGGATGCACATACGCAACATGTCCTCCAACATCTGATTTGTTCGCTCTGTTTGCCCATCAGTCTGCGGGTGATAAGTCGTACTCAAACGTAACTCCGTACCCATGGCCTCCTGGAAACTCTCCCAGAATTGTGAAATAAATATCTTGCTCAGTCAGACACGATATTTAGAGGCACCTCGTGAAGTCTCACTATCTCTGCGATGAAAATCTGGGCATACTGTCCCGTAGTGTAATCTGTCCTTACGGGTATAAAATGAGCAACTTTGGTCAACCGTTCCATAATTACCCATATGGAGACGTGACCCCTCTGTGACGTAGGTAACCCCGTGATAAAATCCATGGATATGCTCACCCATATCCACATCGGAACCTCTAACGGCTGTAGAAGTCCTGCCGGTTTCTGATGGTCCACCTTTACTAGCTGACAAGTGGCACATTTAGAAACAAACACGACAATATCTCTCTTTATCCCGCTCCACCAGTACTATCGTCTCATGTCTTGGTACATCTTATCCCCACCAGGGTGTACCGCGAACCGTGAGCCGTGCGACTCTGCCATTACCTCGGGTCGCAAGTCTTCCCCTTCCGGAACAACCAGTCTCCCATTGAAGCGTAATTCCCCGTCTGAACTAACGGTATAGGACTCGGCTCCCTCTCCTAGTAATCGAACTATCTGCTCCGGACAGAACGAGTCATTTGCCCTGGTCTTTATCACTCTCATAACAATCTGAGGTGTAACAGTCATCACAAACATGAATGATCGGGCCACTGCATCTAGGTGTCCCAACTCCTTCCACTTAGCTTTCCACACCTCGGCCACCTCATCTATTGGCCTACGGCTCAACGCGTCTGCTACCACGTTAGCCTTCCCTGGGTGATACTGGATATCAAACTGATAATCCTTCACAAACTCAAGCCACTGACTTTGACGCATATTCAGCTCCTTCTGCGTGAAGAGGTATTGTAGGGACTTGTGGTCTGTGAACTACCGAAATTTCTCCCCCAGGAGATAGTGTCTCCAAATTCGAAGAGCGAATACGACTGCCGCTAACTCCAAGTCGTGGGTGGGGTAATTCCTCTCGTGAGGCTTAAGCTTACGGGAAGCATACGCTATGGCCTGACTTTCTTATTGTAGAACACCTCCAAGTCCTTGTAAGGACGCATCGGTGTAAACTAAATATTCAACTCCCGGTCTGGGTAATGCTAACACAGGCACTGAGGTCAACTTGTCCTTCAACTCATCGAATGCCAACTAACAGGCATCGCTCTAGATGAAGGGCACACCTTTGCGAGTCAGATGTGTCAAAGGGCCCGCTATCTTTGAGAAACCCCGAATAAACCTCCTGTAGTATCCTGCTAAGCCCAAGAAACTGCGGGTCTCAATAGGTGGCGTGGGCTGTCCCCACTCCCTCACCGCGGATACCTTCCCCGGATCAACAGATATCCCCGGGTCTGAAATGATATGCCCCAAAAACTGAACCTCCTTCAGCCAAAATCCACATTTTTCATACTTTGCATAAAACTCGTTCTGACGCAATGTCTGCAAAACCTGTCTCAAATGCTCGGCGTGCTCCTCTTATGTCTGGGAGTAAACCAGAATGTCATCAATAAAGACGATGACGAACTGGTCTAGGAACACTCTGAACACCCTATTCATCAAGTCCATAAACACGGTTGGAGCGTTGGTCAAACCAAAAGGCACAACCCAAAATTCATAGGAACCATATCGCGTCAAGAAAGCAGTCTTCGAGACGTCCTGTTCCCTGATACGTAACTGATGGTATCCTGATCGTAAATCAATCTTTGAGAAGAAGCAAGTTCCCCTCAACTGGTCAAATAAGTCCTCGATTCGGGGCAACGGATATTTATTCCGTATCGTGACCTTATTCAACTCCCGGTAATCTACACACAACCTCAACGATCCATCCCTCTTCTTTACGAACAACACAGGGGCACCCCACGGTGAAGTAATCCTCCGGATAAACCCCTGACCCAACAACTGCTCTATCTGATCCCTTAGCTCTCTCATCTCCGCTGGAGCCATACGGTACGGTGCGCGGGCAATTGCCAAGTGGTCGGCGTCAAATCGATAACAAAATCAATCTCTCTACTAGGAGGTAATCCAGGTATGTCCTGAAATACATCAGCAAACTCCCTCACGACTTGAATCGAATCAAGTGGTATCACCACTTCCTTAGAGGTCTCCTCCTCTATATAGTACAAATGAGTGGACGATCCTCCCTCAGGGCGAGGCATCGCCACTAAAAACATCTCCTGCCCGGGAATGGCAAATCTGATACTCCTACTGAAACAATCAATCATGGCTCGGTACGCAACTAACCAATACATACCGACAATCGCATCGTACTCAGTCATCTCTAACACTAAGATATCAGCGGGTAAAGTAAATCTCCCGATCTCTATACCCACACCTCTACAGATAAGGGAAATCACAGAACCTCTACTCAACGGTGAATCTACACAAGTAATCGTGCTCTCTGCAGTGTCTAACAACCCCAAAGCGCATGAAAATCTCGTGGCAATGAAACAATGTGTGGTCCCCGTATCAAATAAAATACGCCCCATAGTCCCCTGAATAGAGAACATACCCTCGATAGCAGGTGGATCCTGTGGGACTGCGGCATGTTGGAACTGATACACTCTCCCATACTGAAGTTGTCCCTACTAGATTGGGACCGCTGGGATGGGTGGTAATGCTGCCATCTGTGGTGGTGCTGGGAGGGCGGTGGGAAACATAGGCCTCTGTGGTTCGTGTCGAGCACCCTGCTGCTGCTGCTGTGAGGCCCTACCCCTATCAGGACAATCCTGGCTTTTGTGACCAATCTTGCCACAAACGAAACACTTCCCTGGGAAGTTTCCTCCTCGCTGTCCCAGCTGCCCTCGGCCCTGATGGCCGTTACCATTCCTACCTTGACCATGCTGGCCCTGCTGAAACTGCTGCTGCTGACCAATCTGGCCCTGATGGCCCTGATGGCCGTTCTGACCCTGATGGCCATGTCTGAAACCTCCCTGACCATTCCTGAAACCCCCATATCTGAATCTCTTAGGATCCCCCTGTTGGGAGCCCTGATCACCCTGCCTGTGCTGACCCTGAGCAGATTGTGCCCCGCTGGCACCATTTCCCCTGGTCCTGCCCTGATGGCTGGACTCTCCTGATCTCTTACTTTTAGACATGTGAAAGCGGTGATTCTGGCAGTGAAGCAGTGCTGCGTTAACCACGTCAGAGTAAGTGGCCAACGAAAGATTTCCCAACAAGTGCTGTCGGATCCTCCAAGTCAATCCGTCCATGAACTTCTGAATCTTCTTCTCCTCAGTCAGAATCTCATCGGGAACAATGTTCAATAGATTAGTGAATTCGGCCTCATACTTGGCCACGGTCTTCCCCTCCTGCTTGAGGTTCATTAACTTCCTCCTCATTTCAGTGTGAACAGCTGATGGAAAATATTTGCGATCGAACCGCACCCAGAACTCCTGAATAGAAAGGGCGTCTCTCTCTCTTCCACGGTGGTAATGGACTCCCACCACTGCAATGCTGATCCTACAAGCTTAAACGTAGCCAGTATCTGCTTCTGAACATCCGTGCACTCGTACATCCTTAAGTGCCTTTGAATGTCCTTCCTCCACTGACTGAACACGTCGGAGCTACCTGCAAACTCCGGAGGGTGTGCGTTATGAAAAGCATCACGAACGCGTTCCCAAGCAGACGGGAATGCGTGAGCCTGAACTGGCGCGGCTACCGGTGCCTGAGGTGGTGCATGCTGTACAACTGCGAGGGAGGCATTTACCGCTTGGGCTACTATAGCAGCAACCTCTGCGGCATTCATAGTGCCCTGAACTGGTGCTGGCTGTGGCTCGGGCTGAGCATCCCTAGGAACTCGCTGTGCACGTCGTGGAGGAATCTGAAATGAGAGTAAAGTCTTATAAGTTCGCAGTTATTATCTCAAAATAGCTGAAGAGCGAAACGTACATAAAAGAATACAACAGTCCTAAAATATAGGGCTCTACATCAAAGAAAGCTCAGCGGAAACATAATAAGCCGTACAGATCCTAAGGACACTAGAACCTGATGCTCTGATACCACCTGTGACACCCCGACTAATTAAATATCGGGTAGCTACTCCTTTATTAAATTAATACAAAATGCCAAGTTGGTTCAGTTCATAGCATCACTGTTGAAAAACGTTTTAATAATTACTAGCCACCTAATATTTAAAAAGTAAGTTGTCAATTTTAATTAAATCCGATTAACATGCAATAATTAAATTATGAAATGTTAACATAACCACCACAACATAATTACAATGGAATAACCATAAAATAGTAATGAGTCTGGAGGAATACTCCTCATAACAATCCAAATACAGGAATAAACCAATACTAAGTATGCATGACTATATTGATTACAACCCAAAATCTGATATGACTAGATAAATAAAGTGTCTAAAAGAAATGGGGCGACATGCCCAACAGATGAGAAAAATCTGATAACATAGAATCAAGATCGAAAGTGGAGGCGTCTACTGTCAAGGTCCTGTAACTTCCACATCAGCTACAGTACGTCACCTGAATGGAACTTCTATGCTTGGTGTCCTTGTGGCTGGGCACATAAAAGGTTTTTACAAGAAAATATATTTGGAAGCAAACGGGTCAGAGCCCGATGGTGAAAACAGTTTAAAATATAGCAAGTGTTTTAATGACATAAAACAATGAATGCAAAATACATGTTAGGACATGCTCTCACATGAAATACTCACCTCTCGACTATCTGTGCACTCCTAACGTATCCGTAATCAAATCTAGTTATGCCCGTATCTAACTGGTCCGATATAAAATCTAACGTTACTATACGATTCACGATTTAATTCCCAAAATCTTATTTTAAACAGAGTGTTTTACTCTTCTACACAGTTTCCCATTTTAGTACTACTAATCACTAGAGATCTTCCATTTTATCTTTTACAAAACGTTGATATTATAGATACTCACATTTATACCTGACAATTCATTTCAATTAACAGTATATTATTCTCATCATAAATATACAATACTAGCACTCCGAGACTAAGTTGCGGTGCACACATACTCTGCTATCCAATCCCGGTACATCACGTACATAAGAACCACGTATTCTGAATCTCTCAGGAATCGTTCTCAAATAACAACAATCACATAAAATGGAGGCGAACATAGTTCACATCACATGGGTCACGCACATACCTACGCTCCCATGATCAGCATACTTATTAACTTCTCAATAAGTCCTTCTCTGACCTATGTCCTCGAGGTACCAATCTAAATCCCCCCGTAGGCACACAAAGATTAGATGGCCCTAATCGAACGCAGACCTCCCATGAAAGCAAGTATGGTAGGTATGTTTTACACATAAAACCACATATACTAAGCATTCGCACATCTTAGATATCTCGAATTATTAATATAGGTATGCTTCTCGTTCTTATACCGTCATTTAATGTTATACATTTACAAGTCCCCGATTCATGTATATTAATACGTTGTCAACTCTTCTCACGTCGTAATTAGGTACTCGTTTCCTAATCCACAAATGTCATTCGGTTTACTTCAAGATTCTAAGTTTTACTCCACACGTACTTCAATCTCTCAATTATACTCACTGGTCAGTAAGGGGAGGATTATCTTTCCATTAAATAAGTCTACGGGAACATTTGAAATGAAAATAGGCCTAAAAGGCCATTCTGTAAACTCGTTAGAAGTCTCGTTCGAACGAGTTCGTTCGAACGAATGGCTTGGAACGAACTACCAACTCGTTAGAAGGGATACTGTCATCTCGTTAGAAGACTCGTTCGAATGAGGTCATTCGAACGACCTGGGCAGGTCTTCTAACGAGATGGCAGAACACGCCCAGAAACCTGCAAATTCGTTTTTCTTCAAATTTCTATTCTCTAAATCCCTACTAAGATCATCCCAATTAAGTTTTAACATTTTTAAACTACTCTAAGTCCTCCTAGGTCATTCTTTAACATATATTTGGGGTCAATGCTTCCTGAATTAACATGTAATCATCATAATTTCCAAACCTTGTCCCAAACCCTATAAATATAAACCCAAAATTTTAATGTCTACAAGTACTCCTTATAAATCCGTTTTTAAATCATCAAAAGATATATTTTGGATCTAAAATTCATCCATAACCATTCTACATGCAATCCCTATCCAAGATTATGAATTCTATCTCCAATTTCATGGGTTTTCATAAAACTTTCAATATACGACATATATTCAATTCTAAGCATGGAGGAAACTTCGCTTGAAATTATGTAATTAAACCACTTGGCTTAGATGTTCTGATTTGATGTTGAAGGATGAAGGTTGATTCTCCTCTTTCTCTCTACAGATTTCTCCCAAAGATGGTGATGGTGGCTAGGGGCTTCTTTTGGAACCTCTTAGGACTCTCCCTTTAACTCCTGTAGCCCACTACTTGATAAATGCTGATAATGGACTTAATGGGTTCATTACTAATATAAAATTAACTCCTAAAATTCGTAGGTTATTCCCCTATTTTTAAAATTATCAAATTGTAATACCCCGTACTTTTATTGATATTTATTTGTGGGATTAATTAAATTAAATCTGAATTAATTGAGAATTAATCCGGATAAAATACTAACGAGATGTGAGTTGGTATTTGATTATAATGTGTATATATATTTATTTGTGGGATTAATTAAATTAAATGCGAATTAATTGAGAATTAATCCGGATAAAATACTAACGAGATGTGAGTTGGTATTTGATTATAATGTGTATATATATTTATTTGTGGGATTAATTAAATTAAATGTGAATTAATTGAGAATTAATCCGGATAAAATACTAACGAGATGTGAGTTGGTATTTAATTATAATGTGTATATATGGCAGTATATGAATATTAAAAATATTAAAATTATCGCGAGACTGAAATACGACAATTTGGAAAATTTTGTTGGGACGCGCGTGACAGTCGCGTCAGGAATGTAATTATTTAAATTAAAAAGCGAATTTTATTTTTATCAACCGTATGGTCATTTTGAGTGCGCCAACGCGTCCGGAAGGGTCGAAATAGTCAGAAAACACTAGCCGGGGGTTTAGTTTGGGTCCCGGGGTATTTTTGGGCCACACCGGCAACTTAAAAGGATATTTGGGTAATTTTGGAATTTGGGGAATTTTGACCAACGAATTTTGGGAATTAAAAATAGGGTATTTGGGAACCCACTAACCCATTACCAGCACTTAACTAATTAGAGGGCTACGGGAGTTATAGGAGAAGTTAGGAGAGGTTCCCAAAAGAGAAAAACCATAACCATCATCTTCAACCTTCAACCTTGGGAGAAATTGTAGAGAAAAAGAGAGCAACATCCAACATCCAACATCAAATTCAGAGAACAATCCGAGGCAAGTGGTTTAATTACGTTAATTTCAAGCGAATGTTTCTTCCATGCTTAGAAATCTACACAATTGCATTGTATTGGGAGATTTATAAAAACCCATGAAATTGGAGTTGTAAATTCAGGTTGTGATATAGGGATTGCATGTAGAATTGTTATTGGGTGATTATACTAATAGAAATTCGACTTTGATGATACAAAAACGGATTTATTAAGGGAAATTGATGACTTTAAATTTCTAGGGTTCTTGATGATATTTTGATCTAAATAAGGCCTTTGGGCGATGATTAATTAGTTTTAGAACGTTAACAACGTTGTAGGATGATTATTTGATGATATTATAACGTTAGAATGAAGTTTCATGCATTGTAATGGATTTTTGGGACGATTTGAGGACTACAAAACGAAGCAGTCCGTAACTTATCTGGTGAAATCGATCGATCGACATTCATCAGTCGATCGATCGACCACCATCGATCGATCGATGTTCAAGGTCGATCGATCGACCTTCCCAGAATGAGAAATATTTTCCCTAGTTAAATTTTAATGATGTTAACCCTTAGAAAATTATTATGGAGATTTTATGAATATCCTTAGACTTAAGGAAGACCAGTAGGTATGGTTATAAAATTTGTACCTGCATTAGAATTCAATTTGAGGAATTATTATGAAATCTAATAAAATTCGATGAGTGCGATAATATTAGGGTTAAAGGAGTAAATTCGAATAATTTGATGAAATGAGGTTTGGGGCAGAAGTAAGGATCTTAAGAATAATGATGTTATATGTGGGAATAATAGGAGACTTAGTAATCCCTTTGAGATAGGTTTTAAGTACAAGAAACTATGACGTGAGATGTGTCGACAGTCTACATTATATATTATCGGAAGATTTAAAAATGTATAAAATTGGAATAATGGTATAAGGATGTAGAATATACCTTTATTAATAATGAGATATCTAAGATGTGTGAATGCTTAGTATATGACTTATGTGTATGACATACCTACCATACTTGCTATCACGGGAGGTTTGCGTTCGTTTAGGACCATCTAATCTTTGTGTGCCTACGGGGGGATATAGATTGGTACCTTGAGGACATAGGTCAGAGAAGGACTTATTGGGAAGTTAATAAGTCTGCTGATCGTGGGAGCGTAGGTATGTGCGTGACCCATGTGATGTGACTGTGTTCGCCTCCATTGATTGTGATTATTGTTATCTGAAAACGATTCCTGAGAGATTCGGAATGCGTGATCCTTATGTACGTGATGTACCGGGATGGATAGCAGAGTATGTGTGCACCGCAGCTTAGTCTCGGGGTGCTTGTATTGTATATTTATGATGTGAATGATATATGATTAAATGAACAGACTTGTCATGTTAAATTATGAGAATAATTTATAATAACTCCTTGAGAAGATAAATAAGGGGATAACCTCCAGTAAATGGTAATGCTAATAATTGAGAATCCGAGTTTAAGTAAAGCTATCTATTCAAGTGATAACATTGGGAATTCATATTGTGAATCGAGTAGATGCGTTAGAACTTATGTCGGTTTAGTTAGATATAAATACCACTTAGATGGGTACTGTACGTTAGGAGTGCACGATTAGTCGAGAGGTGAGTATTTCATGTGAGAGCACGTCCTAACATGTATTTTGCATTCTTTGTTTTAATGTTATTAAAGCACTTGCTGTTTTTAAAATACTCTCCACTTTCGGGCTCTGACCCGTTTGCTTTCAAATCTATTTTTGTAAAAACCTTTTAGGTGCCCAGCCACAAGGACACCCATGCATAGGATTTCCATTCAGGTGACGAGCTGTAGTTGTTTGCGGAAGTTACAGGGCCTTGCTAGTAGACGTTTCTTTTGTCTTGACTCTATTCAGTTTTTATCATTTGTAGGGCATGTCGCCCATTTCTATTAGAGACATTTCATATTTCAGTTATTCAGATTGTTGGCATGTAATTAATTCAGGATATACTGTTTTATTTATTTCAGTGGTGGGATAGTTGTGAGGAGTTTTCCTCCGGTCTTATTATTATTTGTTGGTTACTTTATTGAGACTTTATGGTGTATGGTTATGATATTCTTTCATAATTCTTTTATTGTATGTTAATCAGACTTAATTTAAAATTTGACATCTTACTTCTTAAATACTAGGTGGTTAGTAATGATTAAAATGTTTTCGACAGTGATGCTGTTAACTGGACCAACTTGACATTTTGTATTAATTTAATAAAGGAGTAGCTACCCGGTATTTAATTAGTCGGGGTGTCACAGGTGGTATCAGAGCATCAGGTTCTAGTGTCCATTAGGATCTGTGCGGCCTATTATGCTTCCAGCGTAACTTTCTTTGATATAGAGCCCTATGTTTAGGATTGTTGATTCCTTTAGTAAAATTTTGTTCTCCTGCTATGATGTATATGATAGCGAATCGTATTGCGATCGGGTGTATTCGTGTGCCGAACAATGTAGTACGTCAGGCGAAGACAGTTGGGTGAACAGCAGGAGGCAAATATATATTGAGGTTAATTGAATTATTTAAAGAAGGATGACCGTAGTTGAAGTCACCGATATTATGGCACGGAAGTCCTGGATAATATAGAAGGCTAAGGCGCGACTTGAGACTTCCGGGTACAGCTATAGTAGGAATGGGATCAAATTAGACACATCTAACAAGGTTGGAATGGGAGAGAAAGAGTTAGGTGTAACATAGCAATACTCGAAAGGCGAAGACGGCATGTGCTATCCAAACGAACGCAATGTATCGAAAGGCTTGGACATATGTCAGGATATGACCAATTGAGAGTGAAAATTTAGAGAAATTTTTCCTTGACTCGTAAGAGCGGAGATTCAATGGTGAGAAACAAGCAACCCACTTAAAAGTGGAATGTGATGTCGAGAGGGTGTACACGTATGGTTTGACCATAAGTTCCTTCATCAGATGTTCAGGTTGAAAGGCGAATGTTATTCTGAACTCACATAAGAGGGCCAAACAGGGGTCAACTTGTGAGGAGAAATTTAATGTTGTAGCGAACCTTACACCGGGTGGAGAAGGTAGTATGGAGAAGAGGATGTTAAAAGGAGAATCTACATACAAGAAGAATTGTTAGCTCTTATGGGGAATTCTGCTTGGATGATAAATACAGATAGTAATTATATCGCGTGGTGTAAATTTGGAGGTAAATGTTCCCTTGGGTAGGGAGATACAAAAATCAAAAAAAAAAATTATAGAATAAGACTGGGAAAATGGTGTTGGAGAAACACCACAAGGAGGAAGACCCAATGGAGAAACTGTTAAAATAATTCGATAGCGAAATTACTACCGAGCGATGGTAATTTCAGTAAGAGAGGTGGAAAACTAGTAGCGTGTTCCTTAGGTACATCAAGCTAAGGGAACAATGGAGATAGTCTTCAGAGCTGAGACTACCAACGTCCGAGGAAAGGACCACTTTAACATTGTCAGGGTGACTGGAAATAAGTGGAGTATGTGTAGAGGTACTTTGTGGGAGTGAAAACCCGTACATTATAAATTTTTCCTGATACAAGAGTAGGGATCAAGGCATTGTGCCTGGCGAGGGCAACAGTTATTGAAATATCCGGTTTGGGACAGACATGTGTGGTAAGTCCAGGAACCATTTGAGCTGCCGGGACGATTATTAGGATAGAAGTATGAGTTATATCCTCAGACGAGGATGCATGTTATTTGTGGCATGAATGAGTTACTACATTTGTTACAATTGTATTTTCACTTGAGAGTCGAGTTTAGTGAGTATATCAGTAAGTTTATTATATATAAGAACATTTTCCCTGATAGTGTGGGGGTTACTTTTATTGTCATCCGCGGAGGATGAATGGGTATATTAATAGCGGTTTATGCTTTATCAAAATTACTCGTTTTAGTGATGTGTTATACGAGTATGATATGATCTTAATTATTGTTTTATATATATGATTATACCGATAGTGTACTGGTATTACAAGTTTATCGAAGTTACTACATCGGGGTAGCATGTTTTGTTCTGGCGAGGCCCCATCTATTAGAGGGCCGGGCTCGCAATTGTACTTTCGTGCATATATATATATATATATGTTGTGATTTCAAAGTATAATGGTCTCGGATATTTAATCCCAGTATGCGTAGGGATTTCATTATTATGAGTCGTATGTAATTGATTTACTAGTCAACAAAGAGTTAGTTGGTTTTTATAATTAACGATAGAGAGGTCGTAACAAAAAGAGTGCATTGTTTTATCACCCGTTAGAGATTTGGAAGTTTATACTCATAGTTGTGTGTCTGGGGACGGGAATTTGAGGGTCTCAAATATCTCGCATGTTGTATATGAAATGTGATTTCCATCACTGTAAAGAGAAAAGTGTCATTCAGAAGGAGTTCCTTGTTTATGTATAATTGCGAACTGAGATGAAACTTTGTTGTTAAAAGACGAGAGTGTAGGGGTACATATTATGGACAGGGCTTAACGGATTCCGATGACCAACAATGTTAGGTAGTAGTGTATCGGGGGGGTTCCTTGTTTGGATTTCGCTTTGCGAGACACCCCACGCATGAAACTTAGCGTAAGGTTGGTAGTAAGGAAATGTGTGGCCCTTCGTTCATGATTGGGATACCTCTATCGTTATGGGAGTACGTAGTTATAACGGGAAGTTACAAGGAGTAAATTATGATGTACGGCCATTAGAGCCAGTTGTTAGTAAATTACGATATAAGTACTAATAATGTTGGTTTTGTCACGGCGTGTTGAAGGACGCATTGAGGATAAGGAGGATTTAGGATTTCTAATTCAGAAGCGATTGAGAACGCCCAAGTGGTATAGCACTGTTGTATTTACAGTGACAATAAAGAGTTTGGGATTTGTATGAAGCGTATATAATGTTTAAAACCGTATGGTTGGGTTATAAGGGGCGTAGACATCTTGATTTGCTAAAGTGTAAATCAAAGGAAGAGGGAACATAGACGGGTGAGATTATTACTTATGAGATTAAACGTCATAAGAAAAGGTGTAAGTGAATATCATGTGTAGTAAGTGTAGCACGTTCAAAAAGGGGGAGTAGAAAGCCATTTAATAAAGGGATATCTCTTGAGAAGGCGAATAAATTATTATGAGAAATTTGGAGTAGAGTTCCGATCAATCGAATGTTGAGGGTGACTCAAGAGTAAATAGAATGAGGATGTCAATCAGGTATAAAGTCCAGATATGCACAAAGTGGTGAAAAGTATAAAGGTCCAAACTTTTGGTATTCGTCGGGAGAATAAGATCATTAAGTATCATTTAACGGGGAAAATTTTATGTGAATATCGACATTGAAAGAGGTATAGTAAGTAGTAGAACAGTTGGGGTTAGATGATCAACCAAATAATTTTGTATCAAGACGACGATTCCAAGAATGGGAGGGTCAAGTTGGAGAATTTTCTTGAGAGGTAGCCAACTTATTGATAAGTAATGAGTTCCTTCGATTATATGGGACATGTTGTCCAGAAGGAGACAAATTGTTATATACTTGAATGATTTACACTATTAGATAGTGAACACACCGGTACGTGGTTCGATGTAGTATTATTTAGAACTGGGATGAAATCCCCGAAATCCACATTTAGGTGGGGTGACAATAAGTAGTGGGAAATAACGATTCAAATTGAGGGTTGTATCACCTATAACCCGAGGTGCAGGCACAAGGTGACTAACGACTGATGGATTGTATGAAAGAAATTTTGGATTCATTACGATATTTTCAATTCCAAATCGGGTATAACTAGTGAGGTATAATGTAGTCATGAGGAGGAGATATTACCTAATGGTAGAGTTGGGGGGGAAAGCACCCGTATCTATTTATGGTGGACAAGGTGCTTACAAAGGTTTGTGTGACACCAATAGGCTGAAGTGGTGAAACATTACCAAAATTTAACTTATAATTTCTTAAAAATGCTCCCGCTTCTCTCTAAAAAACCTTCAACCAAACACAACCCTAAAACGACCACCGCCTTACCCTACCAATCTACCTCCGGCCACCTTAACCTATAGGCTACCATGAACAAACTACCTCCGGCCATTCGTGGTGGGTGGGCTCGTAACCCTACCCCTTCCCAAACGTCCTCGCACACGGATGGGAACTCCCAGAGGCGTTCCCCCCCTATGGAAGTTGCTAGATTTGTAAGCTTGGGATATTGAAGTGGATGGGAACCCAATGCAGAAGCTCTTCAAGAAGCTGAATAGAGTCAAGGCCTCTTTGAAGCACTTTAATAGGAAGTTCTTTAACAAGATTTCAGCAATGGTTGCTGATTCCAAGTCTAAGCTTGATGCTATCCAAAGTGATCTGGACAGAGATGGTGCTAATAGGGAGAAGCAGGATGCTGCTAAGGCGATGAGAACCAAATATGCTAAGCTTAGGAATGAGGAGGAGTCATTCCTTAGACAGAAGGCTAGAGTTAAGTGGCTGCAGCTGGGAGACCAAAATAATACTTTCTTTCATAAGAAGGTAAATCAAAATGTGGCTAGAAGGAAAATTTTGAGCATTGAGGATGATCATGGTGTGAGAATTCAAGGGAAAGAGCAGGTGGCTGGAGAAGCTGTGAAATTTTTTGGGAACCTGTTAGGGAATAGGTCGCGATGTATTGATGCTAACACTGTTTTGGGGGAGGTGATTAAGAATAATCTTACCTCTACTCAAGCTGAGTTTTTGGAGAAAGAGGTCACTCATGATGAAATCAAAGAGGCAATGTTTGGAATTGGGTCTGACAAGGCCCCTGGTCCGGATGGCTTTAACAGTTATTTCTTTAAAATGAATTGGCAGCTTGTTGGGGAAGAGGTGTGTTTCCCTTGTGTAAAAGTCACAACGTTGGGATATTTCAAGAATAGACAAGCGTAGTCAGATGTGTTATTGATTCATCCCAGGATGGGAGTTTGGAGTTTTAATAAACGCGGGAGTTAGTAGTGAGGTGCGGACTCACAATACTAATAAAAAAAATAATGCGGCTAATGATGTATAGGCCATTTTTCTTCGATTGTTGTTTAATAAGAGCGCAACGTGAGGTACATTTATTGAAGTGTATTCTGATAAGGTATCAGGTCTGTTAAACAAGCTTGTTGTGAACAAGGGCTTTAGAGATTGGGATTTTCTTTGTACTTTGTTTGGAACACTGGAGGGTACCGAATTTTTCCAGGTATGCCTTACTTTTCCGAATTTCGGGACGAAATTCTGTTATTAGGGGGGAAGTATGTAATTACTTTTATTGATATTTATTTGTGGGATTAATTAAATTAAATGTGAATTAATTGAGAATTAATCCGGATAAAATACTAACGAGATGTGAGTTGGTATTTGATTATAATGTGTATATATATTTATTTGTGGGATTAATTAAATTAAATGTGAATTAATTGAGAATTAATCCAGATAAAATACTAAAGAGATGTGAGTTGGTATTTGATTATAATGTGTATATATGGCAGTATATGAATATTGAAAATATTAAAATTATCGCGAGACTGAAATACGATAATTTGGGAAATTTTGTTGGGACGCGCGTGACAGTCGCGTTAGGAATGTAATTATTTAAATTAAAAAGTAAATTTTATTTTTATCAACCGTATAATCATTTTGAGTGCACCAACGAGTCCGGAAGGGTCGAAATAGTCAGAAAACACTAGCCGGGGGTTTAGTTTGGGTCCCGGGGCATTTTTGGGCCAAACCGGCAACTTAAAAGGGTATTTTGGTAATTTGGGAATTTGGGGAATTTTGACCAACGAATTTTGGGAATTAAAAATAGGGTATTTGGGAACCCACTAACCCATTACCAGACTTAACTAATTAGAGGGCTACGGGAGTTATAGGAGAAGTTAGGAGAGGTTCCCAAAAGAGAAAAACCATAACCATCATCTTCAACCTTCAACCTTGGGAGAAATTCTAGAGGAAAAGAGAGCAACATCCAACATCCAACATCAAATTCAGAGAACAATCCGAGGCAAGTGGTTTAATTACGTTAATTTCAAGCGAATGTTTCTTCCATGCTTAGAAATCTACACAATTGCATTGTATTGGGAGATTTATAAAAACCTATGAAATTGGAGTTGTAAATTCAGGTTGTGATATAGGGATTGCATGTAGAATTGTTATTAGGTGATTATACTAATAGAAATACGACTTTGATGATACAAAAACGGATTTATTAAGGGAAATTGATGACTTTAAATTTCTAGGGTTCTTGATGATATTTTGATCTAAATAAGGCCTTTGGGTGATGATTAATTAGTTTTAGAACGTTAACAACGTTGTAGGATGATTATTTGATGATATTATAATGTTAGAATGAAGTTTCATGCATTGTAATGGATTTTTGGGACGATTTGAGGACTGCAAAACGAAGCAGTCCGTAACTTATCTGGTGCAATTGATCGATCGACATTCATCAGTCGATCGATCGACCACCATCGATCGATCGATGTTCAAGGTCGATCGATCGACCTTCCCAGAATGAGAAATATTTTCCCTAGTTAAATTTTAATGATGTTAACCCTTAGAAAATTATTATGGAGATTTTATGAATATCCTTAGACTTAAGGAAGACTAGTAGGTATGGTTATAAAATTTGTACTTGCGTTAGAATTCAATTTGAGGAATTATTATGAAATCTAATAAAATTCGATGAGTGCGATAATATTAGGGTTAAAGGAGTAAATTCGAATAATTTGATGAAATGAGGTTTGGGGCAGAAGTAAGGATCTTAAGAATAATGATGTTATATGTGGGAATAATAGGAGACTTAGTAATCCCTTTGAGATAGGTTTTAAGTACAAGAAACTATGACGTGAGATGTGTCGACAGTCTACATTATATATTATTGGAAGATTTAAAAATGTATAAAATTGGAATAATGGTATAAGGATGTAGAATATACCTTTATTAATAATGAGATATCTAAGATGTGTGAATGCTTAGTATATAAATTATGTGTATGACATACCTACCATACTTGCTATCACGGGAGGTTTGTGTTCGTTTAGGACCATCTAATCTTTGTGTGCCTACGGGGGGATATAGATTGGTACCTCGAGGACATAGGTCAGAGAAGGACTTATTGGAAAGTTAATAAGTCTGCTGATCGTGGGAGCGTAGGTATGTGCATGACCCATGTGATGTGACTGTGTTCGCCTCCATTGATTGTGATTGTTGTTATCTGAGAACGATTCCTGAGAGATTCGGAATGCGTGATCCTTATGTACGTGATGTACCGGGATGGATAGCAGAGTATGTGTGCACCGCAACTTAGTCTCGGGGTGCTTGTATTGTATATTTATGATGTGAATGATATATGGTTAAATGAACAGACTTGTCATGTTAAATTATGAGAATAATTTATAGTAACTCCTTGAGAAGATAAATAAGGGGATAACCTCCAGTAAATGGTAATGCTAATAATTGAGAATCCGATTTTAAGTAAAGCTATCTATTCAAGTGATAACATTGGGAATTCATATTGTGAATCGAGTAGATGGGTTAGAACTTATGTCGGTTTAGTTAGATATAAATACCACTTAGATGGGTATTGTACGTTAGGAGTGCACGATTAGTCGAGAGGTGAGTATTTCATGTGAGAGCACGTCCTAACATGTATTTTGCATTCTTTATTTTAATGTTATTAAAGCACTTGTTGTTTTTAAAATACTCTCCACTTTCGGGCTCTGACCCGTTTGCTTTCAAATCTATTTTTGTAAAAACCTTTTAGGTGCCCAGCCACAAGGACACCATGCATAGGATTTTCATTCAGGTGACGAGCTGTAGCTGTTTGCGGAAGTTACAGGGCCTTGCTAGTATACATTTCTTTTGTCTTGACTCTATTCAGTTTTCATCATTTGTAGGGCATGTCGCCCATTTCTATTAGAGACATTTCATATTTCAGTTATTCAGATTGTTGGCATGTAATTAATTCAGGATATACTGTTTTATTTATTTCAGTGGTGGGATAGTTGTGAGGAGTTTTCCTCCGGTCTTATTATTATTTGTTGGTTACTTTATTGAGACTTTATGGTGTATGGTTATGATATTCTTTCATAATTCTTTTATTGTATGTTAATCAGACTTAATTTAAAATTTGGCATCTTACTTCTTAAATACTAGGTGGTTAGTAATGATTAAAATGTTTTCGACAGTGATGCTGTTAACTGGACCAACTTGACATTTTGTATTAATTTAATAAAGGAGTAGCTACCCGGTATTTAATTAGTCGGGATGTCACACAAATTACTCTTCTGGGTTGCCGGTATGGCCCAAAAATGCCCCGGGACCCAGACTAAACCTTCGGCTAGTGTTTTCTGACTATTTCGACCCTTCCGGACATGTTGGCGCACTCAAAATGACCATTCGGTTGATAAAAATATAATTCACTTTTTAATTCAAATAATTTCATTCTTGACGCGACTAAATTTCCAAATTATCGTATTTCTGCCTCGCGATAATTTTTACATTTTCAATACTCATGAAATTTTCAATTTTAACATTATAATCAAATACCAACTCACATCTCGCTAGTATTTATACCTGGATTAATTCCCAATTAATTCTCATTTAATTCAATTAATCCCTTAAATAAAATCAATAAAATTACGGGGTATTACATTTTTAGGCTGTCGAGATTGTCCGATAGCACGGGGTTTCATTTTTTATCATTTTGAATCGGGGCCCTACATTTATGGCACATTTTTGGGAGAGTTTTCAACAAGCTTTGGCTACTCAGTTACACCTTAGTATAACATACCATCAACAGACGGATGGAAAAACGAAGATGGTAAGTAGGCGTATGAGGACATGCTACATGCATATGTGATGGACTTCAAAGGCAGTTGGTAGACACACTTTCCGTTGGTAGATTTTACGTACAATAACAGTTTCCAGAAGTTCATTTTCGTGGCCCCGTATGAGGCACTTTATGGGAGACCGTGTCGAATCACCACCAATATGTTAGTTGGACCCAAGTAAGGGAAGACATTTGGGACTAAAGCTCATCCAAGAGATGATAAAAAATATCAAGTTGATTAGAGAGAGGATTAGTGTCGCTCAGGACAGACAGAAGAGTTAATGCATACAAGAATATGAAGCCTATCGAGTTTGAGGTGGGAGATCAAGTCTTACTTCGAGTTTCCCCTATGAAAAGGGTAATAAGATTCAGGAAGAAAGGAAAGTTAGCGCCACATTACGTCAGACCATTTAAGATCACAGAGAAGATGGGGAAAGTCGAGTACCGTTTATCACTCCTGGATCATCTGGATCAGGTTCATCACGTGTTTCACTTATTTTTACTTCGTAGATTCTTACATCCTAGAGATGCTTATCAACATATCGATTTGGATGAGATCGAGTTAGACTCAGACACTTCCTATAGTTAGCAACCGATAGATATTTTAGATAAGCGGATGTAGAAATTACCTTCCAAAGAGATATTGTTAGTACGTGGGCATTGAAACCACCACAACGAGGAGGAGTCCATTTGGGAGTGAGAAGATTTAATGAGACAATACCTATATCATTTGAGTCAGGTATAAATTTTAAATTTTAAATTCCATGGACAAAATTCCTTTTGTTAGGGGAAAAGAATGTAATATCCCATAATTTAGTAGTATTTAGTATATCATTAAATAGAAAATTTGGGGGAATTTTAATTAATTGTTTAATTATAGATTATAATTTTAGATGATATAATTACAAAATATAAAATTTTATATGTTTAATTGGAGTTGGTGTTTAAATTATTGAAAGTATGAAAGTCATTATAATTGTAGAACTATATTTGATGAATTATAGAATTTATTTGATGAATTAATAAAGTGTTTGGGCCTAATTATAAATAAATAAATTTTGAGCTTTAATTATAAATATAGAAAGTAAATAGAGGATACCATAGAAATTATGGTTTAATATAAAGGGTACTTTCGTAATAATATAGTCACTCGGAAAAAAGGGTTAGGGTTAGGGTTATTAACGAAAAAAAGAGAAAGGAATTAAGATTAAAAAAATAAAAAAATAAAAGGGAGAATTTTAACAAAATTAAAAAATAAAAAATGAAGTGGCACTTCTTTCATTTGTAAAAACGGACGCCCAATTCATTCTCCCTACAGGCCAGTACCAAAATCCCTACTGCATCTCTTTTTCAATACACAACTCAACCCCAAAACCTAATCCAATTTTCTTAAAAATTACACCATTACATTCCAAAAATCATACCCTTTAATTCAACAACAATCTTACATTTTTTGGGATATTTTTTGGAGCAATATTTGTACAGTTATTTGGTGCAATTGAGGAGTATTTTTCAACACAAATTCAAAGGGATTTTCTTTTACAATTCTTCCTCTACAACTCCAATATTATTTTGGTGGATTCCTACATTGAGGCAAGTTAACATTCTACTCCTCGTCTTTTATGAATTTTAATACCAAATTCTACCTCAACCGAATTTTTATAAATAAAATCTATTAGAGATAATTAGGTTTGTAACTTGTTTCATGAAATTTCATAAATTAAATATTATGACATTGTTAAATTATTAAATTATTAAAAATTAGAATTTTAATTAGAATTTGATAATTAGGGAATTAGTAGTTTGATAAATTGTAATATTTGGCATTTGGATTAACTCACATGTAAATTTTGACTATATAGTTCATATGCCAATTATAAAATTATAAGTCCCTAAATCTAAATATTTAGTTAAATTCCTGAAACGTTACATAATTTGGAAAATAATTATCTTAGAGAAGTTTTGAATTGGTAATTCATATATTATATTATGTAGACTTGGTGAATTCATAAAAAATTAATTATTTGTATAAGGCTATAAAGTCCCACTAGTTCTTCACTTGTTGTCCAAGTAGAAATAATTTTTCCCCATATGTATGTTGATAAAAAATATTCAATTAAATCATTATGTTATGTTCAAAATTGATATCATCCCCTTATGATTGAGAATTTTGACTTTAGTAGTGTAAAAATAAACTTTATGATTCAAATCATGATATCCCAATAATATGATTGTTTGTGATAAATATTAAAGTAAAACATGTAAGGAAATATTATAATATTCTAAGTAAGACATCTCTCCCTTTTAGACTTTAGGATATGGAATATATGCCTCACCCATTCCTTTTTAAAGTAGTAAACATTATGAAGGGATTTAAGGGAATTATAGTATTGAAAGATACAGTATAAAAGACGTTGAAATCAATTAGCGACGTGTGAGTCTAAATTGTGGAATTGTATCGAGAGTAGAGAAACATTACTCTTTAATGTATGACCCTATGCATGGGACCACTATTGTTTTTTCCATTTATGATGTATGACCCTATGCATGGGGCCACTATTGACTCTTCAATTCTGTAGACACCATTGTGAAGGGTATTGAAAACATGGTTAGAGCCAAAGCTCTCACACGGAAGAAGGATAGAAGGAGCTATGCTAACTGGATGGCTTATATGTATTGGAACATTCCTGAAGATAGGCTCCTAAGTTAGTATCTGTTAGGCTTTTAGCCTTGGTGTTTTGTTTGACTTTGGGGTATGCCCTAGGGTTTGTGGTCTATTGAGTTTTTTCCTCTGTTGTATTCTTTTTTCTTCTTTTATACAATTAAATTTCCCAGAAAAAAAATGGAAATGTTTTGGGTTGTATATGGGGAGGTAGGATTTACGTATTGCGGGGCTTGGTGACCCCAAAGGGGACTGAGGGCCAGTCACGATTTTAATGGTTTATGGAGATATTTTGGGACGTATATGGTGGAGGTTGAATTATTGTTGCATGACAATGTTTCGAGATATATATGTTGGACGTATATGGATGGGGATTTACTTTTATTGCTATTTACTTTCCTTGTACATGCACAATGGGACATTAGTTACCTACAGGTACGTTCATTAATGATTTATTTAAAAATGAAAATGTAATTGGTTATAATCTTTATGAGGCACGTCATACGATGTGAGATAAATTTATAAACTGTAGAATTATTATTTACTTACATAGCCGATATTGGTTGGCATAGCTATGTTGCTTGTGGTGGCTTGACCATCGTTGGCGAACCCTTCTTTGAGGTGTTCATGACCATATAGCTTAGTTTATTTTATTCTTTGCAGTGGAGTCGTGTCCCAGACTCATCACCATAATTTTGAGGATGTAGTTTCCAGTTTATTTACCTAAGTTATTTTACATTGAGATATGCAAGGATTTATACTTCCAGTTTATCATGTACTCTCTTTACCTTATTAGGTCAGATTTATTCTATTAGTATGTGGAGGTTTTACTTATGATGTCAGTTATCAGATTCTCTGTCTTAGCGTATTATGGTTTATTTTTTATATAGTAGATGCCGGTGATGTCATTCCTATCATGTTATATCTTTTGGAATTCTTATCTCCTATTGCATTATTTATATCGTTTGTTTTCGCTCATGTTAAGGATGATATTTAAACTGAATTGACAAACTGTTTTGTTTAGTAAATAGATTTGATCAACATAATTAGTACAAAGTACAGGTGTCACGCAGTTTTTTTTTTTTTTTGGGAAATTAATTGTATATAAAAAAGAAGAATACACAGAGGAAGGAACCTCAAAGATAAAAAAACCCCAGGGCATACCCCGGAGCCAACCAACAAGCAATGCTAAACAAGGCAACATGCCTAACAAAAACTAGCTCAGAAGCCTATTTTCAGGGATGTTCCAATACATACAAGCCATCCAGTTAGTGTAATTTCTTTTATCGTTTTTCCAAGTAAGAACTTTGGCTCTAACCATGTTTTCAATACCCTTCATAATGGTGTCTAGAGAATTGAAGACATGCTTAAAGCACCTCGAATTCCTCTCCATCCAGATGCAGTAGATCGTAGTAGTGAAAGAAAGGGATCTAATCTTGTCACATAAGGATTTTGTAGAGTGGTTAACAGTGGCCAAGGATAACTCTCTATTCCAACTTTGAAACTTCCTGTACCGCTGATTCCTAAGCATCACCTCCTCCCATATACTCTTTCTAAGGCTGCATTGAGAGAAAAGGTGGTTATATGTTTCCCTCTTAGAACCACACATCCCACACAGGTCATCCTCATAAATACCCCATTCAAATAATTTGTCCTTAGTGTTGATGGCCTTTCGAAATACTAACCAAGCAATGAAAGAACACTTAGGAATGCAAACCTTGCTCCAAACAAAGTTGCTCCAAGTAACAGTTGGCTTGTGGGTCTTCAATAGCTCCCAAGCAGATGCAATGGTGAAGGTCCCTTTCTTGGAAGGAATCCAAACCACATAGTCATTTCCCTCAAGAATTGCAGGTAAGTTAGCATTCTTCACTTCATTTAATTCCCAGGTCACAGTTGAGGGCCATCTCCACTCCATTTGGTTGATGAAATCAGAAACTTTAGCTTTTAGACTACTAGCTGAGTCATACACAATGTTGTTCCCATAAAGGGGAAACAGTGGCCCATTTGGATGCCACAAATCAAACCACATAAAGGTTTGAGTCCCATTCCCAATGAATGTTTTGATTTGTCTTCTAAACTTTTCTCTTATCTTAAGAATTTTCCTCCAACTCCATGATGCATCATTTGGTATACTCAAAGCCCATATGCTCCTCCCTTTGATTTTGTATATATTGCACCACTTAATCCATAAACTATCCTTCTTACTGCATAGATTCCATAAGTGCTTAGCCATGGAAGCAATGTTCCATGTCTCTAGACTCTTGATATTTAGCCCTCCTTCCTCTAGAGACACACAGATGTCCTCCCAAGCAACTTTAGCACCTTTACTATTAGTCTCATCCCCTTTCCATAGATAATTCTTCATAATTTGCTCAATCTTCTTTATGATGCTTTTAGGCAAAATAAAGGTGCAAGCCCAATAGGCTTGTATGCTGAAAATGACAGTCTAAAATGACAGTTAGATGTAGTCACAACCCAGAGCTTACGAGGTGATATGACTAAGGCTTTCAAGTTAGTCATTATGGAGTATAAGTCCTCTTTAGAGTGTACTCTGCAGAAAATGTCTTACTTTGCTGATGGATATGCTGAACTCAAAAAGATGGTTATGAAGTATTTTCTTAACACAACGGAGATCATCGGTTCCTGGGAGTGTGCTGAGAGGAGTCAAACATTGACCCTCCTGTTTAGGAGACAAAAATTGGTTTTCCAGCTGAACTACTACCAAATGGGCCGATTTCCTCTCCGAACCCTAATACTGCAACTCAAGGAGTTGGTCATGATCCTATGGTGGTTGATCCTCCTGCCTTGGCCCTTCAGGAGATCCTCTAGTGGTTTAATTACATGAAGCTTTTTGTATTTTATCTTGTAATTTTTTAACACTATTACCAAGTATATGTACTTGGTGGATGTAGTTTGTTTTCTGTTGATGTTTGAATGGGTATATTTCTTTGACCTTCATTCTCGATATTTGAACGGGTGCTCGTGTTTTCTACCTAACATTTTTACTTGGCCGAATAGTTTTCCCCACATATAATTTGTGTTTTTAGGGTCTATTTAGCTTGTAAATATTTTAGCAGAAATTATTTGGCATTTGTTTAAGAGATAGTGATTTAAGCCTTTTATTTTAGGCCTCATAGTATTTAAATCATTTATTGGTCTTGTGGTTAACTCTTAGCTGACTAGACCTGACTACTAGCTACTAGTGGCTAAACAAATGTTCATAATTAAATCATCAAAGGGACTAGAGTGATCATTAAATGTTGTCCAGACAAGGTTGTTCTAAGTAGAAAGTTAGTTTACTATTCACTTGTCATTTTTCTTATGTGGACTTTGGTTGTTGCCGACGATGTGTCTTCCATTTTTGGATTCACACATGCTTTAGTCAACTTGTTGGTATATTAGGTTGGCTCATGGCCAACCTAACATGATGATAGCATTGATTATCCTCGTACTGACTAATTTATTGATATTCACTTGTCCAAAGGACCAAGCCATTCATAAAATATGGTTCTGCTATAGTTAATCAATTATTCTTAGCTTCCGTAGGATGCCTTTAGTTGAGGCCTTTTCCCTATCTCTTAAGGCTGAGAATCTGTGTAGTTTATAAACAAAAGATATGTCAACTTAATAGTAATAATTTGAAGAGAAAGACTGAATTTTTCATTAATTATAGTAAAACATTTACATAGTGTATTCCCATTTCATTTTTATCTTCCTTCTACCTGGTTTTCTTAGTGGTAATATATGTGGAGGTGCTCGAAATTCTAAGATTGTTGAAAGGTTCCCCCTCTAAGTTTTTTATTATATATGTTCTTGGGCGTACCACAGAGTTGACTCAGTATAGTCCATGACAGTTTTCCTCCAAATTATTATTATTTAATATTACCTTCTTTAGCACTAGATCTCCCCGTTTTAGTGTGATTATTTGACTCTCTTATTTTTTTTTTTTTTTCGGTAATTAAATGTATTAGAAACAGAGAACCAATATACAAAGCCAAAAGGCCAAAGGGTCAACTAGAAACAAGCTTCTAGAGACCAAAAACACAACACTTAGTCATACATAAGAGAATAGGGTAATCCCCATAGGTTACACGTCATCCAATTGGAGTAGGATCTTCGAGACTTCTTCCATCTGATAGTCTTACCTTGCACCAACTCCTCAATGTTCCTTATCACCTTGTTTGCAGTGGAGTGGCCCCTATCGTGAAGTCTGCAATTCCTTTCCTGCCAGAGGCAGTAGATAGTGGCAGAGAACGTGGTGGTTTTAATCCTGGAATTTAGGTTCCCCCCTTTACTATCAGCAGCAGCTCTTCTAACCTCATTCTCCCAACTCTCCACATCTCTATAAGACTGGTTGCGAAAAAGAATCTCATCCCAAACAGTTTTGGAAAAAGGGCAATCCATTAATATGTGCTTGATAGTCTCAATGCCCGAGTTGCACAGCATACAATCCTTATTTTCAACAAGACCCCACTCCATGAGCTTATCTTTAGTCACTAAAGCCTTACGGCAAGCAAGCCAAAGAATGAAGGAACACTTGGGAATGCACACCTTGTTCCAAACCAACCCATGCCAGTGAGCCTCATTGCCCCTTGGACAGATGGAGACATACGCGGAGGAAATGGAGAAGCTACCAGTCTTATTAGGAGTCCATGTCACTTTATCAGTGAGCAGCGGATAAATAGGAGGCAGGGGAGAGTTTTTGATGTCATTCAATTCCCACGTAGTGGAAGCAGGCCATCTCCAATTATCCCCATTAATGAAATCAGAGACCATAGCCTTGGAGTTGCTAGCAGCATCATAAATAGTTCTGTCCCCAAACAGAGGTTGAAGAGGGCCAAGATGGTGCCAATTATCATGCCACATAAAGGTTTTCCTACCATTGCCAATATTAACTTTAAACATAAGCCTACAATCCTCTCTAGCTTTGAGAATTTTCCTCCAACTCCACGAAGAGTCTTGAGGAATGGGGATTGCCCATATGCTTCTACCTTTAATTTTATAGGTATGGCACCATTTGACCCAGAGACTATCCTTCTTGTTGAAGAGGTTCCACAAATTCTTCATAATTGCAGCCTTGTTCCAATGAGTCAAGCTTTTTATCCCCAACCCTCCCTCCTTTTTAGGCATGCACACATCATCCCATGCCACTTTAGCACCACTGTGCTTGAGCTCAGGACCAGACCAAATGAAGTCTCTAATACATTGCTCAATTGCCCTGACCACACTTTTAGGCAGAATAAAAATAGAAGACCAATAGATCTGGGAGCTAAACAAAACCGAGGTAGCGAGCTGTAGTCTACCTGCATAGCTCAAGAATCTAGTGGTCCAGCTCTTGACCTTATTGGTAATATTATCAATAAGAACCTTGCAATCCCCATGCTTGAGTCTGGTAGAGATGAGGGGTACACCTAAGTATTTGAAAGGGGGTTGTTGATGGGAGATACCCAGGGCAGAGGACATAGCATTGATAGTAGCAGTATTAACTCCAGAACAGTAGAAGTTACTTTTGGAGAGATTGGGGGATAGCCCACTGAAACCAGCAAATTCAATAAGAGAATCCTTGATACACTCAACAGAGGAAATATCACCACTGCAAAACACCACCAGGTCATCAGCAAAACACAAATGATTGATGTTAGCCTCTTTGCACTTGGGATGAAAGGTAAAGGATGTCCTACTAGTGTGCTTGTCGAGAGTACAAGACAGAGCCTCCATAACAATAAGGAAAAGAAAAGGAGAGAGGGGGTCCCCCTGTCTCAACCCCCTTTTGCCTTCAAAGAAACCATTCAGGGACCCATTCATACTGATAGAGTACCAAACAGAAGAGATACAAGCTTTAATCCAATAAATAAATCTGGTAGGGATGTTAATTTGGGCCAAAATGTCAAGAAGAAAATCCCACTCCACTGAGTCATAAGCCTTCATGATGTCAATCTTGACAGTGCACTTCGGGGGACTTGAGTCCCTATGGTAATTTCTCATAAGCTCTTGCAGCAACAGGATGTTATCAGTAATGGATCTCCCATGAACAAAGGCAGCTTGACTATTGTTAATGAGGAAAGGCATTAGAGGTTTAAGTCTAAGGGAGAGAATCTTAGAAATGCACTTGTAGATAGTGTTGCAGCAGGCTATAGGTCTAAAATCAGACATAGTGTTTGGGTTAGGAATTTTGGGGATCAAGGCAAGAGAGGTACTATTCCACTGTCTGGGCATGTAGCTATGGTTGAAGAATTGAAGAGCAGCAGCTATCACATCATCACCCACAACATCCCAATTCTTCTTGAAGAAACCAGCACTATAACCATCAGGCCCAGGGGCTTTGTTGGAAGCAATGGAAAACATGGCATTTTTAATCTCACCAGCAGTAATAGGGGCAGTCAGGGCATGGCATTGAGAGGGATCCAATGTTAACCTTTTGAGGTCAGTTGTCATGCTTCATCCAAATTCACTTTGTCTTGGTCGCAACCTGTATAAACCTTGGCCTCATTAAGATACACTTTCCTTTGTGCAGGTCCATCTTCGCCTCCTACTTCTGCACCAATAATTAAGTGCATCCCAAAAGAGATCACGTTAACGATATCCTTTCTCTCCTTAGGCCTTTTCGATAGATCATCTGCACTACTTCATCAGATTCATCATCATCGTGCGTGCGCTTTTAATCGTCCCTCTCCTTGCAAGGAGATTTTGATTGTCTTTGTTACTTCTGACCTTCCCTAGGTTCGACCGCTCGATTGAACTTATGTACGTACTTCTTTTATTTAACCATTCAAATCAAGGTTTCGATTTTTTCCTTAAGGATAGGCACTTGTTTATCGTGTGTTCGTAATCCTTGTGGATATCACACTATCTAATCGTATCTCACCTACCGACGGGGGTCTTGAGTTTCTCTGACTAACTTAATTTTTCACATCCTCAGATCTTTTTTCGAGCTTTGTACCAAAGTATAAATTACTGATAAACTGATCGACCATCTGTCTAAAATTGGCTATCTTCCCCCCATGAGCCCCATGTACCGAACATGGGATGACTGAGTTAATGTGCTAGAAAACACTTTACACCTCATCTACTCAACTATAGAGTAAATGTCAAAAGCATCCTCATATTACTTGATATGATGATTGGGATCTGATATCCCATCTTATCTAAGCGTGATCATAGGTGGCTTAAACTTTGTTGGGGTCCGGTGGCTCAAGATGGATGCTACAAAGGGATACCCTTCCACATAACCCCTTTGTAAATGGTTTTTGGTTTTGATCAAATCACCCGAATGATCTTCCAATCTTCGAATGGAACCCTTCTATGACTTTCCCTTATTTATCTTCTCGACTCTCATCGACTGCTCGGCTCGCCGCTTACTTTTAATCGAATTCTCTTCCTACTTAGATGTGTACTCAAACCTATATGACCCACTTGCACTTTGGTTTGACCTGACTATGTGGGAGGTTTCCTTGGCGATTGATTGCTAGGATTATTCCTCGTTCCCTATCCCCAAATGGTCCCTGGACACCCATGGATTGGGTCCCAGGCGGTCAAATGTACTTTTTCTTCTCAAATGCTCTAGAACACTTGGTTATGGGGGCTCGATCATATAGTTTACTTCCTCGAATTATCCAATAGTAGAAGTCCTCCCTGGCCTATAGGACCGATCACCATGGCCAGATCAAATTTTGCACTCAAATCAATGGTTTTCTCCCGTTGATTCTAGGTCTAAGAGTCTTGGATTTTCCATTGTGCATTCTCTGAAAGAGTATCTCTTGTCCCTATATAGGAAAGGCAGTGGCATCAACCTTCGACTATCAGAGTTCTCCGCAACTACTGAAGTGACGAGAATCATCTCCTACTGTGGTTGAACTAATCGAGTTTTCCCACCCATAAGGCTTTGGGTTAACATCTGCATGTTTGTAACAACCCCTATTTTCCGCATAACAATCAACCAGACTAATATGATGAATGTTGGGTTGCAAAAATATCTTCAACATCACAATGTAAATTATACGACTAATAAACATGCCACCCTACCCCTCACCAAAGTGAAATACTACGAGCATGGACCCCAAGGCATAAACTATTACTAAAAGTCTTTATCTTTAGACTAATGAGTAAACAACTGATGATCAAATACATTAGGGAAGTAACTAATTTCACATGTGAGGATATAGCCCAAATACCAACCCCCGCAAATGTCTCCGGCAAAAGAACACAAACATATCACAATAATGTATTTAATGTGAAACATGGTTCATTAATAAATTGTCAATTACTAGATTAAACTATATCTTTCATATATTCACAAAATAATCACCCGAAGGCAACTACCTTTGGGGACCATCACGTGCTTCTAACGGTAAGTCCGTAGGAGTCCCTTACCTAATGAACTTAAACAACCACACAAATAAGAGCGGGGAGATCACTACACAGTAACACCATCAGCTAGTCCCATACCTAAACTCGTTTGATGGATCCAGTCCACTTGCATTCTATCATCAAGAAGCGATGACCATATTAAACGCGTGATCAAACATAATGACCTCCACAATGGCCTGCATCATCAATCAGGCGTGTGGTACTCCGCCCCAACCTCTCAATAACCCCGATTGATAGATTCATCATGAGTAACAATATGTTCACATAAGTCAAAGTATAAATATATAACACACAATATATGTATACAACCATAGGATATCACTCGCTCACACGTCGACCCCCAGTTATCCAAATCCCAACTCCGGATTGTACTACTAAAATAAGGTTCATTCTACTAGCAACCTATATTAAAGTCCTGATCGTAATTATCTAGTTTAAATATCATTTTAAACTATAATTTAAATGTATAAAATTCCAACGAATAAAGTATACCACCAAAACACAAAAATCAAACTTATAATCCAAACTATTGATGTCCGCCAAAGTTGTTGTTTTTTGGGAAATTTAAATTGTATAAAGAAACTAAAGAATACACAGAGGATAAACCCTCCACAGAACAAAAGAACCCTGGGGCATACCCCACAGGTAAACAGGCCAACAAGGCAGAAACCAATCAAAGCCTAAATTAGTAGCCTATCTTCAGGAATGTTCCAGTACATACAAGCCATCCAGTTAGTAAAACTCCTTCTATCCTTTTTCCACGTGAGAGCTTTTGCTCTAAGCATAATTTTAATACCCTTTTTATAATGGAATCAAGGGAATGACTTATAATCTCTTTCTAACAAAACAACACATCTTGTTCGAACGAGACAACAATCTCGTTCGAACAAGATTGATATCGTGTGTCTCTTTCGTCCCATAAAATGTGATTTCTTTCTTTGTTAGTAAGTAAAATGTACATATAGAACAAACGATTATAAAGAACAAGGGGGACACCCAGTGAAACCAAAACAGGCCTAAACAAAGGTGAATGGGCATACTAAACACCAAAAACAAAATAAACAAGATGCCAACCTAACTATTAATGCAAAGAGGAATTAGGAAGATTCCAATACTTTCAAGTCATCCACTTGTCAAAGCTTATCCTTTTTTCTTCTGATTCAACACCTTGTATCTAACCATGAAGTCAATCTATTTCAGTTGTGCATTAGTATACTTTGCACCTCTATTGTGAAAATTGTTATTTATATCCGTACAAATGTTGTACATAGTAGTGGAAAAGGATAAGGTTCTCACCTTGTTCAAGAACCCCTTGAAATTCTAGGAATCCTCATCAATCTCAGTTTCCTAGTTCCCTATATTTTTATAAATCCGGTTCCTATAGAGAACTTCATTCCAAACATTCATAATGCAATGTAAGTCAACCATGAGATGCTTTATGCTTTCACCAGTAGTGTTGCACAACTCACGCATAATGTTCTCAATCACCCCCACTGCACAAACTTGTCATTGGTAGTGATGGCATGTCTACAAACCATCCACATAATAAATGAATATTTGGGGGTGTTACTCTTATTGCAGACTACCTTACACTAGTTAGTCACATGGAGATGGATTCTTATAGCATTCAAGGCAGGGTTCCAAGTTGTAGAATCAAGCATTGAGAGGTCAATAGTTGGGAGGTTAGCCCCTTTGATTTCATTCAGTTCCCATGCTCTAGAGGAAGGCCATATAAAATCTCTCCCATTTATAAAATCATTAACTTTGGCCTTAGGATTTCTAGTTGTATAATAGATAGTCCTATTACCATAAAGGGGGTGGAGGGGGCCAAGGGGGTTCCAGTTGTCAAACCATATGAAGGTCTCAAACCCATTTCCAATGATGGATCTTATGAATGGCCTGCCAAATGCCATACATTTAGACAACTTTCTCTAGCTCCAAGCAGAGTCATTAGGAGTTGCAATAACTCATATACTTCTATTTTTATTTTATTTTTATGTGTGACACCATTTAACCCAGACATTATCCTTCTTTATGCACATATTCTAGAGATGTTTAAGTATAGAGGCTTTGTTCCACTCTTACAAGAATTCCATACCTAACCCTCCCTCATATTTGGGAGCATAAACATCTTTCCAAGCCATTTGAGCAGTTGAATGCTTGCGCTCAGGGCCATTCTAAAGAAAATCCATGATAATTTAATCAACGGTGAGTTTTAATGAGTTTCAAGCTCTAATCCAGTAACCCAAACATCATCATAATCAAAACTAAGTACGGGTTTATGATCTTAGATAACTCCCAAGAATTATTTAAGATCTGAAACATCAATTAAGGTCTAATTCTTCAAAGTTCACATATTTAAACCAAATTCATCATCATCATGAATGGAGTCAAATTATTTCTATAAATTCAAATCCAATCGTCAAATTAACATGGGGAATCAACTTATGATGAATATTATGAATTTTTCTTTATTCAGATTTCTTTCCAAAAGTACAAGTCTTCAATGCATAGTTAATTAATACTAATACTAATGAACCCAATAAACAAACAATGTGCGAGGCCATAAAAATATCGAAATTAAGGGGATATATATGGAATATTTAGGCCTAATCAGTTAACTTACAAATAACTAAAATATGAGAGGAATGGGCATTATTATTATTGTAGACCTAATTTAGTTAAATCCATACTCACTATTAACTTGTTAAGTTTATTCATACTTGTGGAACAGTTTTTCTTGTCCTAGGCAACAACAACAATAACAACAACTGCCACAATCCCGATTTTCTAGCATTCAATCCCAGTTACAGCTTACAGTCTTAAGATGTAAGAGTCGAGCATGCATGCTCGTCTTTATTTATCGTATTACCATTCAGTACTTGCACTTCCATTTTGGTAGTAATATATTTATATTATTGTATTTGGATTTTTATTACGTTGGAATTTTTTTTATTTATATTCAGAGTTGGATATTATTATGAGACATATATATTTTCTAGTGATGGAGTTTTATTCATTATGGTTTTAGGATTGGTATTAGAGTTGTATTTGTTTTACTTATTTTATTAGTATTTATAGCGTTTTGAATACAAATTGTTTTGAGTCTTGTATTATTTATATTTGGACCTGATCAATCTAGTTATGAATTTTTCGGGGTGTCACGGTCGGTATCAGGGCATTTCAAGTTCTAGTGTCCTAGGGTATTTACTCTGTCCACCACTTGTTCGTGTTGCGTCCTTTGATATGTTAAAGCTAAATTGTTTAGGGTTTGTATTCTTATCTCGCACATTACTAATCCACTTTCATTTATCATCTTTCATATGGTGAACACATGAAGAGGAGCCACATGTCGTCGATAGGCCGTGACTGTCAAGTTAGAGGCATCACAACCCCAACCACAACCATAGGCGGAAGCGCCAACACTTGGCCAATAGACTTGGTAGCCATCTTAGCACAAATAACAACAGATACTATGGCTGCTATGCGCCCAGTTACCACCGCCACCACCCGTGGTTGTACATGCCCCGCATACTATTTCTACATAGGGGAAAGCTAGGAATGCCTTTAGCAAAGGCAATTCACCAGAGTTTTTCGGATCAACGGACCCTATTATCTCCCCATAGTGGAGGTAAGATATCGAGAGGCACCTACGTCTAATGGAGTCCTTAGAGGTCCAGAAGTATATGTTAGAAGCTAGTAGGGGATGCGCATCAATGGTGGGATTTAGTCACCACTGATGAGGAAAGGTTGAGGATGATCATACGATAATTCTAGGTCAAATTTACGGGAAGTACTTCCCACCATCACTACAGGTGAGTATGAAGACAGAGTTTATGAGACTACTGGAAGAGGAACGTACAGTAGACGAGTGCGAGCGAAAGTTTACCCACCTTGCTTTATTTTCCCTCGATGAGGTCAATAAAAAGGAAAAAAAGATGGATCATTTTATTAAGGGCCTCACGTGGATGATCAAACAAGGTTTGCTTGGCAACCTAACTTTCAGTACATATACTCAGGTAGTGGATGCTGTTATGCTCCATTTCCTAGACCACCATAATTTTTAGAGAGATAGAGATCTTAAGAAGGAGAAAGCATGGGACGAAAAGGGCCCAAGACTAGGAGAGCAGTGAGCCATCCTGAGCACTAAAAGGTTCACAACAGCAGTGGAGGCCACCAAAAGGGGAGTAGCCCCTAAGAGGTATCGGGGGTCAGAGGATCACGACAGATAGGGGAAAAATTTATAGGGCCATCAGGGGTAGCAGCATCTGGGCTAGAAGGGCCATGGACAAAGAGATTAAGTTTGATAGGGTCAGGTCAACGATATCAACCCCAGGGCCAGGGCCGGTAGAGTCGCCAATAGGACCACACATTTAGAAGTGCATGTTAAACATGTGGTGAGAAGGGACTCATTTGAGAGTTGCCTTAGAGGTAACCAAGTTGTCCAGGGCCAATTTTACTAGGGTTAACACGAGGTTATTCCAGCCTCACAGTTTGAGGCATTGTCGTCACCACCGCGGTATCTGGCAATGCCGCCACCACCATCGCCCAGAGACCTAGCATAGGGTCACCTGAAGTTTTGTAATGGACGTGTATTCAACATTTATCAACACCAGTTAGCCCCACCACAGGCCATAGAAGGTATGTTTTATGTTTATGGCAGTTATGCACGAGTTTTATTTGACAGAGAGCGTCACATTCATTTATTATTATAACTTTTTCCACGACTTCATGGTTATTATTAGATATTGCTACCAAGGTTTCTATACACGTGGATACCATATTGGGTAAGGGTGCTACCTTACATAATGTTTGTAGGGACCTGGCAGTTAAGATTGGACAGTTTTATTTTTTAGCCGATTTGTTAATATTAGACATGCAGGCTTATGATGTCATTTTGGGTATGGAGTGGTTAGCACATTATCACAAGCAGATCGACTTCAATGGGAAGGCTATCACAATTGACATTCTCGGACCGGATATGTTCCTTATAGTTATGCTTAAGTGCAAGGAAGGGTCTAAAACTCACCTGTACTAGATCGATACGAGTAAATTAGAAGAGGTCACTGTATCATAGGAGTCGATACTATTTGTTCGAGATTTATCAAATTTCCTTAGTTAGGTACCAAGGCTACCACCAGCACGAGATATAGACTTTTTTTATAGACTTGTCATAGGACACTAGGCCAATTTTAAGGGCACCGTACCAAATGGCTCCTTTGGCGATGAGGTAGTTGCCGGAGAATATTCAGTAGCTCTCGAGTCAGGGGTTCATACAAATGAATATGTCTCTGTGGGGAGCTCTAGTGATGATTCTAAAGAAGACCGATGATTCACTAAGGCTTTGGGTGGACTATCGAGAGCTAAACAGGTCACAATATGGAAAAGTATTCATGACCAAATATACATTACCTGTTTGATTAGTTGAGGGGTGCATCGTTATTTTTAAAGATCGACTTATGCTCGGGTATCATCATCCTTGGATTTACGAGGAGGATATTCCCAAGATGATCTTTTGAACATGGTATGGATCTTATGAGTTTCGGGTCATGCCATTTCGATTAATCAACACGCTTACATTGTTTATAAATTTGATGAACAGCGTATTCTACCCATTTCTAGATCAGTTCATCATGGTTCTCATTGTTGAAATATTAGTGTATTCTCGATTGGAGGAGAAACACATATAGCAGCTTAGGACACTTCAAGAGCATAAGTTGTATGTTATGTTCTCCAAGTGCAGATTTAGGTTATGAGAAGCGTGGTTTTGGGGCCATATTGTATCAGAGGTTGGGATTTAAGTGGATCCCAGCAAGGTGTCGGTCATGATGGAGGGGGTCATCCCACTATGCCTACATAGGTGAGGAGCTTTTTGGGGCAAATAGAGTACTATAGAAGCCTCACTTAGGGGTTCTCAAAGATAGTCGGGCTACTGACTCACCTCACCCGGAAGGGCCTATTTGTTTGGAGTGCCAATTGTTTGAGAGACGTGAGGAGATGAAAGAGATACTCATGATCACATCCGTGCTTGCTTTAACATGGGGTGGAGTGGAGTACATAATATATATCGATGTATCACTTCAGGAGCTTGAAGGAGTTTTTTATGCAGGAGGAAAGGCCCATATAGCTTACGATTCTTGTAAGTTTAAGACTCACAAGGGCAACTACCCCACCCATGTTTTGGAGTTGGCGGAGGTAGTCTTTGCTCTTCGTATCGGAAGACATTACCTATTAGACGCGATATTTGTGATATTCTCGTAGCACAAGGGTCTTCAATATTGGTTCACTTATTGGGATTTGAACATGTGACTGAAGATATGGTTACAGTTTGTGATTGACTACTTCTTCTCAATTCAATATCATCTGGGGAAGGCGAATGTGGTAGTATGAGCCATCGACCGATCGTGAGTTTGGCAACCTTGAGGGCATAGCAGGGGGGATTGTTTTTCCATTTTGTAGGAAGAGAAATTTAGTACTTTGCGTATAGTCGACGTATTGTAGGTATATTTGTAATACCCCGTATTTTTATGCTATATTAATTTGGGGATTTATTAAATTTAATGAGAATGATTATTTAATAAAAAAAAATCCGGAAATTAAATATGTTATAATTATTAACGTGACGAGAGTTAGTAATTATGGGAAACTTGTTGAATATTACTAATGAGCATAGTAATATATTATATTGGTTATATTGAATGTCATAAGTGAATTAAATGACTATTTCGGAAATTTAAGTCGGGACGTGCCCGTGTCACGTCAGGACAAATTTTGTTAAATAAAAAGTAAATATTTTATAAGTTGTTCGTATGGTCATTTTGAGTGCGCCAACGCGTCCGGAAGGGTCGAGATAGTCAGAAAAGTATACCCGGGGGTTTAGTTTGGGTCTCGGGGCGTTTTTAGGCCTAATTGGAGCCCCGGGAGGACATTTTAGTCATTTTACATAAGTGGGTAATTAAACCCACGAATTTCAGCCAACCTATATCAGCCATTAGGTCAGCCTCTTAGGGTTAGAACATTCACAAATCAAGTGACGGCCATTGGAGAAGAGAGGAGAGAGCTCCAAGGCAAATCCAAGGCCAAAAAGCCACCGGTTTGCACCGCCACCACCGCCACCGCGTAGATCACGAGTCGAGGAACGCAGCCATACCAAAATCAGCCGTGAATCTGCATACCAAAATCCCAGGCAAGTGTTTAAACTTGCTATTTTCGTTGATGCAATCTTCATGTTAGTTTAGGAATGAATTGTGATAAAAACTATGGAAGAAAACCCCATTTTTGATAGGAGAACCCATGTAGTATTGATGTATATGTTAATTCTGGAAACCCTTGCCATGTAGAGGTAATAATCCACGAAATTTGGTGATCATAATAAAGAAATATTGGAGAAAGATTCATTAGAAATCTGTTTAAGAAAATTCTAGGGTTCTTGATGATTGGACATGATTTTATGTTGAATCCATGTTTAATGATAGTTATACACATGCTTTACGTTATAAACACCTGGTATAGTGTTATGATGATGATAGTAGGATTTTTGGGACGATTAGAATGGAAAAACGTAGTTTTGGATGAAGAAGTTTGATGAATCCCGTAACTGCATTCTGCAGAATTTTGCCAAGACCTGCTTGATCGATCGATCGAGCCTAGAGCATCGATCGATCGAAGGTTCGATCGATCGACCCCTCCTGGCAGACTCCTATTTCCCTTGTTTAATTAGTTAAATTAAGTTTATCGTGAAATAATTTTTGGGCATTCTAAATAAAATGATTTGGGAGACATTGAGGACCAGTAGGGTATATGTAATAGTGTTGGAACCTTTAATATTCAACGAGAATGATATTTATGGGATATTTACCTTAGGTTGTTAGATTTATGAATTTAAAGGGTGAGGTGCGTAAGAGAGTTACGTTGGAATCTAATAAAGTCACTAACTGAATTTCAGATTTGTGGGGATATAATCCACGAGTGTTAGGTAATAAGTGAGAAAACCATTCAAGTTAAGGTTAGGAATAAAACCTTATACGTAATTCTATAACTGTGAAAGTAAGGATAAATGGTATAATTACGGGTGATGAGAAGAACCTATATTAATATGATAAAGGGGTATATTTATATGATTGTGTGTACATATATTATATGCATGTGAAAAACATACCTCGCTACTTGCTATCCTTGAGGTTACCGCGCTGGGACAGTCTTATCTCGATGGGACCTTTATGGGGGATATTGACTTGTACCCTAGAAGATAGATATCCTTGGTACAGGCTATCGAATCGATAGTTCAGACGGTCCTAAGAGACGCGAGTATGTGCCATCCTCTTAGAGACTTGGAATCTATGCTTCGCCTCGATATTGTTTGTGTATGTGTTAATACAATTCGAGAGTGATTCCGAATTTGTATTCCCCTTGATTTGAGTGGTATGGGGTTTGGATAGTGGAAGTATGCACGCACCACAGTTTTTTTCGGGGTGCTGTTATATATATATATATTATACGAGTAGTTAATATATATATGAGATTATGAAATTTGAGACTGACTACTGTGATTTGATAAGTAGGACATGGTTGTTGACTGATATTATAAATACTTGTTTTGAGAAAGTATAAAATGTCACAGGTACTTTATAAATTTTTACGAAGTTAAAAATAGAGAACTTTGGCTACAAATTGGAACATCTTTTTAAATTGAGATCGTGTATTGTAAATCTTTCGAGTAATCTAAGTTAAGTTAAATCTTTTAGAAAGACTAGTACGATAAATGTTAAAACAAACCGTTGGGAAGGTTAGTGCGATAGGTGTGCACATTAGAAGAGAGGTGAGTATTTTCTCAAGAGAGGGACGTACTAATGTGTTGTTGCATTGGCCTGTATCAATTTAAATACTTGCTAAACGTATTTTAAATCAAACACACTTTCGGGCTCTGACCCGTTTCTTTTTCTCTCCCTCTCTTGTATATATATGTATATTTTCACGTGCCCAGCCACAGTGGCGTCTTGCTTAGGATCTCTTGAGAAGAACGAGCTGCAGCTTAGGTGGGAGTTGCAGGTCACTTGAGTAAACGGCTTCCGTTATTGACTCCACTCCTAGTACTCTCATTTATTGGGCACGTGTCGCCCCTTTTCATCATTTCATTTGTTGTTGGGACATTTATATTTCAGTTATTTCCGGTATTGTTCGATGGGATTTATTCAGGATGGATTGTGATTTTAGTTTCTTATGTTGACATTCGATTGACGAATGTATTATGTTATTTGTTTTTTTGTGGTGTGATTCTTAATTGTAGAAATGTTGTTTTAAATAAATAAATCTTTTTCTTTAATTAAAATTTGGAAAGTTTGTATGAAAAATGTTTTTGACACTTAGCTTAATTATTTAGGGTGTTAAATTGGAAAATTTATTTTATCGACAGTGATGCTGAGAATGAACCAACTGTTAACCTTAATTTAATTTAATAAAGGAGTGATCGCCCGGTATTTAATTAGGCGGGGTGTCACAATATTTGCAAATTGTGTTCATTACACGTGATGTGGTTTTGCGGGTGATTTAGGCCCAAACTATTGACTCCTTTTGTCAGGAAAAGGTGCGAGAGCTCTTATATGGGGGAGTTCTCTTCTATTCGATCTCCTCAGATGGAGGACTAAGGTTTATGGGGCATTTGGTCATGCCTGAGGGTCCAGAGTTATTGAAGGCAGTTTTTATTATGAGGTACATGGCTCATGATTCACTATGCATCATGAGGGCGACAAGATGTATTGTGATGTGGAAGGCAATACTGGTGGGATGGGATGAAGAGAGACATAGATGAGTTTGTGTTAAAGTGTGCCACATGTTATCTAGTAAAGGCGGGGCACCAGAGACCAGTAGGGGAGTTGCCTTATTTGGAGTTCCTACGTGGAAGTGGGAGAGAATCTACTAGGATTTCATTATAGGGTTGTCGATGTCCTAAAGGGGACATGATTCTATTTGGGTCATCATCGAGAGATTGGCTAATGTGGATCATTTTCTTCCAGAGCATAAAAGCGATAATGCAGAGCAGTACGCTTAACTCTTCGTTGTAAAGATTGCGCGTCTTCATGGAGTACCGCTCAATATTATGTGCGACACCGCTCGATATATTATCCGACAAGGATAACACTTTTGTTTCTAGATTTTAGGGAATCTTTCAGGAGGCTATGAGGGTATAGTTGAATATGAGTACCGCATTTCACCGTCAGACATATGGGTAGACTGAGCGGGTGAATTAGATTTTAGAAGATGTGCTACGAGCTTATGTTTTAATTTCAAGGGGAGCTAGGATTAGCACTTGCCACTCGTGGAGTTCACTTATAACAATTGTCACTAGCAAACTATTGATATGGCGCCATACAAGCTGTTGTATGGATGACAATGTTGTTCACCGAGTTATTAGCTAGAGACAGGGCATAACAGGATATTTGGGTGGGATTGTATACAAGACAAGTCTAAAAGGTGGTGCTTATCAGGGAGCATATGAAGACTGGACAAAGTTGGCAAAAGAGTTAAAATATAAAATACTGGAATTTAAGTCTGTTGGTTTAGTATATGGTTTGGTCCATGTTTTGGGCCATTTGGAGCATATTTTAGGCATATTGGGTTAAGTTTTTCTAGTCCTAGGATTAATTACGAGATTAGAGACTTTAATAACTTGATTTATAAAACCTAAATCATTTATAACTTACTAAAGACGAAAAATAGTAGATAAAGAGGTTGAGAGAGCAACAAAGGTTAAAGAACTTGCGGATTTGGGACTTAATCAATCCAATCGGTCATAGGCAAGTTTACTTTGATAAAGAATCTAATTAAGTTAGTGTTAGAATAATAGTAGTTAATTTTCATAATACGATTAATTAGATAATTAAGTCGTAATCTTATGTTGAAGAACAAGAATAGTTTTGACGATGAATCCGCTAATTAAATCATGAATTTGTGTAATCGGTACTTATAATCATGAAATATTAATCTCATCGATGTTATAATGTAAAACTCCTCAAGTTATATTGAGTATAGAATTGAATCATTATGTTAATTGTTTGAATCTTGCTTAATTGATGAACTTAAGGCTTAGTATTATGATTGTGGTAATTAGAACTTTAAATGGAGTTATAATCATCTAAAAACTTATCCAAATGTAAGATCCGTAAAATGAAACGCGACAAGATTAGACTATCTCTCTCTATATATTTGGAGAATAATTAATCTTACCTTAACATATAAACCTTGTAGTAAAATCTTTTAGATTACTACCAACATGAACCTTTTACCTTAAAGTTTCAATAATTATAAAACACTCCCTAAAATTTTCATTTGGCCTTTAAATCATCCAAATAAGCAATAGATTCCAAATTTTCTTTACAAATAACTTCATTACCTATTAAAATTATAAACCAACCCCTCACATTACTCCCCTAAGTTTTAAAAATTACGCAAAGGCCCCAAAAGTTTAGAAATAAAGGAAAAAGACCTTAAAACGTAACCAAAAACTTTAGGAACTAAAACTTAAACACCTATCACATTCCTTATCAACTGGACTGATAAGAATGTCAGCTAAAAACCATTGGAATCAATAGTATCCTAGGGTAAACCTACCCTTTTTTGCACCCTAAACTTTCTTCAAAAATTACTCTCAATAGAGTAGCCAAAACGCACCCTTATTTCGACTAATAACACCCCCTCAACCTCCCCTATAAAAATACCCCCTTAGTGCAGAAGAAACCAATACAACAGTAGCTCGAAATCAAAGCCAAAATTTTGGCATTTTCGGGTATAGTTACATTTTATGCTTAAACTCAGTTCTTTCAATTTCAAATAGTTTTTGCATTAATTTAGGATTTATTTATGCTTTTATATGTAGAATTTAACGTAGAAATACCAAGCAAAGGTGCACAATTCATAAAATACCATGAAAGCTTGAGCTTTAATGGTGGATTCTGTGTTCCTGGCCTTGAACTAGTTTCATGGTGGGAATACTTGTCCTTGGAATCATAGCAACTCAACTAGAATGTTTAATTGAGGTATAATATGCTTACATGCTCAGAAATTAAGTTTTTACATTTCGGCAGTCAAAATTTCAAATTCAAAATTCTCACTACAAACTATGAATTAGAACTTCAAACTAAATTAATTTTGATCCAAATTCACACATAAATCAAACCATATCACTTCCATGGTTCGGATCTCATTTCAAAACCACGAATATCCAACTAAAATTTTGAGATTTTATAGTTCATGACGAAGGAGCTACAGTTAACCTCAACTCTTAAAAGTTATATTTTTGGAATCCTTGTGAAAAATTAGGAAGAATGTCTTTTTAATCACCTCAAATGGTTTCCAGTAATTGATTTGATATAAGGTCAAAGTTCTAAACTTGAATGCTAAAATTTGAAAGGTTGAAGATAAAGTGTAAGTCACGCGTGCGAGTAGGGTCAAAAGCAGCGCATGTGAAGTTTAATTCCGCGCGTGAGAGCGCGTGACCAATCAGAAAATTCTGAAAAAATTTCCAAAAATTTTATTTTATTTTTCTAGTCAAAATGGTATATTATAACACCTTGTTTGGATAACAAGAAATCCACCCCTAAAATGAATTTTAAAAGTTTTATAGTATTTTTCACACAAACCCCTGAAGGTTTTCAACTTCTATGTTTTCACCTCAAACTTTCTCTAATGCTTTTGACATTATTATGTACAAAAAAGTCTATTAGCACCCATCTCAACAAGCTAAGGAACCTTAAGTAATAAACCAAACTTTACTTTCATTTTGAACCCCGACATTTATTTACTAGGCAATTTTATGACTTTATTGCACTTCAAACATTTCATGAACCTTATTCTTACATATAAATACATTGTCTCTTTTGTTAGAATTACACGGACCTCCACCTTGACCTAAACAAACTCAAAGGAACTTTTTCGAAAACCCTAAATACATTTTTCACGTAATGCTTTGGGTTACGCCTTTTGTTGATATCACTATGTGATAGACCCAGTATATCATATTTTGATTGATGAACTCATTTGACTAATTCAACCAGTTACGCATAATTGATTCACATTTTTATACTGATATTATGCAATCATATTATTTCATATGATGCAATTTTACCCGGTTCTATTATATCATATAATATGTCCGGGGAATAATCTTTTGTTACACACATGACTATATTATTTGGCCTGTAGGACTCAGATGATTGAGGGCCTAGTTACTTCTACCATATGAAATGTCTGTGATTAACTTAGCACGTTTACTTTTAACTCCAGTTATATGGATTGATTTCTCTCCAATTTATTTGGATTGATTTTGTCGTGTGTATGGTTATTACACTAAAATCTCTAGACAGATAATTATGGGTTATTTATTTAGAAACCATCCCTAAACTTTACCAGTTCTAGTCAATATTCCTATTTTTAGTAATATCACTCCAATAATGTGTTATCTTATTATTACATCAAATCCACTTTCATATTGAACTTCTTATACTGACTCATCATAAATTATTTTTTAAACTATATAGAATGAGAATTATCCACTCGGCAATTTTGCTTATGTTTTTTAAATTCCAGATGGGCTCGGGCAATAAAGAAGACAAATCTAATGCATCATCTCGTATTACTCTAGAAAATATATATTCATGGAAAATCAGTCGTAGCATCGAAGACCCTATCATAATTTCCTATGCTACTACTTATAAATGTATGTAGACGATATTGTACCAAGGTGTATGTTGTACTTTTTAATTTTCTTTTATTTTTATTTCATTTTATTGAGTATGTAATAAAAGATGGTGCCTCTATCTAGAATGCGTGTAAATGAATAATGCAATTTGATACTTTATCTAAATGTTGAGAGATACTACTATTATTATGTATCATTATATCACTATTATTTGTATGACTGCTATTCACTTAGACATATATTTCCCCGTTTAACCTATCAACCCAACCCTTAATCACTCCTGACTATTCGGGACGTGACAACGTGATATTCGAGCTTAAGAGTGTCAGGTTTACTACTCCTATGCGAGATGTATTTAGGAATATAGTTAGTTCATGCTTTCATAACTTCTTTAGATTATTCTCTATACTAATTATCTGTGACACCCCGCTTAATTAAATACCGGGTGATCAGTCCTTTATTAAATTAAAACAAAATATTCAAATTGGTTCATTCTTAGTGTGACACCCCGACTAATTAAATACCGGGTAGCTACTCCTTTATTAAATTAATTCAAAATGCCAAGTTGGTCCAGTTAATAGCATCACTGTCGAAAACGTTTTATTATTACTAACCACCTAATATTTAAAAAGTAAGTTGCCAAATTTTAATTGAAGTCTGATTAACATGAAACAAGTGTAATGAAGAATAACAACACCATTCACCATACTGAAGTAAATAGAATAACCATCACATAATGTAAATAAAGTCTGGAGGAAAACTCCTCACTACAAATCCCACAACTGAAATAAGTAACGAAATACTGAATACTGAATCAATACATGACGAAGTCTAAAAAACTGAAATGGAAAGATGACTCTAATAGAAATGGGCAACATGCCCTACAACTGATAGATAACGAATCTGGAATCCAAATGATAGAAGCGTCTACAAGCAAATCCCTCTCGTCACCTGAATGAGTATCCTATGCATGGTGTCCTTGTGGCTGGGCACCTAAAATGGTTTTACAAGAAAAATAGATTTGAAAGAAAACGGGTCAGAGCCCGAATGTGGAGATATTTTAAAAACCTACAAGTGCTTTAAAAACATTTAAAACATTAAATGTAAAGAACATGTTAGGACGTGCACTCACATGATATTCTCACCTCTCGTCTAACTGTGCACTCCTAACGTAAGTACCCATCTAAAACAACACAAACCACTAGCTAAGTGACATCATATCTAGCTAGACTGTCATAGGTCCTACCCTTATTACTCGGTTCCGTTAACTTTATAACGATCTCAGTTAAATAGGTGTTTAACGTAAATTCAGGTTCTCATACAAAAGTATTACAACTCGTTATAGATTAGCCTTCTATGTTATTCCATAGTTATACACACAATACTATATGAAAGTTTCCAGTTTATTAAGCGTATATTTTCCACAACATGAATATACAATATAAGCACCCCGAGACTAAGCTGCGGTGCACACATACTCTGCTATCCATCCCGGTACATCACGTACATAAGGATCACATATTCCGAATCTCTCAGGAATAGTTCAGATAACACAAATCACAAATAGTGGAGGCGAACACAGTCACATCACATGGGTCACGCACATACCTGCGCTCCCACGATCAGCGGACTTATTAACATCCCAATAAGTCTTTCTCTGACCTATGTTCATCGAGGTAACCAGTCTAAATCCGGGCAACACAAGGATTAGAGGGCCCTAAGCGAACGCAAACCTCCCGTGATAGCAAGTATGGTAGGTATGTCATACACACAATTCATATATCAATACTAAGTAAACACACATCTTAGTAATCCCGTAGTTTAATTGAAGTACTATTCTCATTCTAGTACCAATATATAATTTATACACTTTATACGATTCCGGTTTATAATCATACGCGCCATAATTTATTCTCACATCGTAGTAGGCACTCACGTCTCAACCCAAACAGTCCATTGATTTAAATCACTCGTATATAATTTACTCCTCATAATAACCCAGAAGTCCCAAATCTATCAATACATCATCAAAGGAATGTTATCTCTACCCTCGAACAGGTTTACGGGACTCCCAAAATCAAAACAGGCCAAAAAGGCCTAAACTGCCAGCTCGTTAGAAGTCTCGTTCGAACGAGGCTGTTCGAACGAGATCCCAGTTCGTTCGAACGAACTGTACCTTCTAACGACATCTCGTTCGAACGAATTTATCGAACGAAATACAGTTCGTTCGAACGAAGGTATCGAACGAAGTCTCCCCTCGTTAGAAGCGACTGGTCAACTCGTTAGAAGCTCGTTCGAATGAGCTCGTTCGAACGACCTGGGAAGGTCTTCTAACAAGGGACCAGTTTCGGCCCAGAATTTCTTAGTTACGTTTTTCATCAATTTTTACTCCTCAAATCTCCTCTAAACTTCGTCCCAACAATGTTTAAAGGTCTCTAATCACTCCTAAACATAACAAGGTTATAAACTAACGTATTTTACTGAGTTAATTCATCCCAATCATCATTAAATCATCAAGTCTCATCACTTTCCCCCAATTATTCAAGAACACAAACCCTAAAATTTTAATTCATGAATTAACCCAATAAAAATCCGTTTTAATTTCACCCAATCACTAATATCCTCAGTATAATCATCTACCTATCATTCTACATGCAATTCTCCTCAAGATTTCAAGTTCTAAGTTCCAAAATACATGGGTTTTCATATTACACCAAGAACAAATCAATTTTATTAAATTCCTATACATGGAAAGAGCATTCTCTGAAATTAAATGATATTAAACCACTTGCCTTGAGTTTATTTCTGATTTTGATGTTGATTTGCTGAAGCTATCTCTCTCTCTCTGCAGAATTTCCTCTCTACAAGCTTTCTTCTCCAAAGGTGGCTATGGTGGCTAGGGTTTTTCTTTGGGAAAGTTGGAAACCTAATTTGATAACCTCCGTAGCTTATTGGGTCATTAAGAGTTGGTTAGTGGCTTAGTGGGTCAAATCCATATCAGATTAAAACTCCCAATTTTCGTCACTTTTAATTCTCCAAAAATACAAAATTACCAAAATGCCCTTTATGTTGCCGGTATGGCCTAAAAATACCCCGGGACCCAAACTAAACCCCCGGCTAGTGTTTTCTGACTATCTCGACCCTTCCGGACGCGTTGGCGCTCTCGAAACGATCATACGGTTAATAGAATTTAAATTCACTTTTATAAATAAAATAATTATATCCCGACGCGACTGTCACACGCGTCCCAATAAAATGACCAGATTGCCGTATATCAATCTCACGACAAATTTCATAATTCATTATTCATATAACATCATATATACTCAATATAGTCAAATACCAACTCACAACTCGCTAGTATTTTTCCCGGATTAATTCCCAATTAATTCTCATTTAATTAATTAATCCCCAAAAATAAATATAACCAAAAGTACGGGGTATTACATACTCCCCCCCTAATAACTGAATTTCGTCCCGAAATTCGAAACTAGAAAGTACCTGCTAAAAACAACTCTGGATAACGTTCGCGCATCTCATCCTCGCGCTCCCATGTGGACTCCTCTACATTGTGATGTCACCACTGAACACGCACTAACGGAACTATCTTTGACCGCGGCTTCCTCTCACTTCGGTCCAAAATAGCAATCGGCCCCTCCTCGTAGGAGCTATCCGGCTGGAGATCGATGTCCTCCACAACAATGTGAGAATGAGCCAAATTATCTCTAAGGTATTTCCTTAGCGAGGAAATATGGAACACATCGTGAATTCGATGCAAATGCTCCGGTAATCCAAGTCTATACGCAACCGGTCTGATCCGCTCGATAATAGGAAACGGCCCCACATACCTCGGTGCCAACTTCCCCTTCTTCTCGAAACGCATAATCCCCTTCATAGGAGATACTCTGAGCAAAACCTGGTCCCCCACTTGGAACTCTCTGAAAAACCTCTTCGCATCAGCATAACTCTTCTGCCTGTCTTAAGCTACCCGAATGCGACTCCGAATCAACTCAATCCTTGCCGAAGTATCCTGAATCACTTCCGGCCCAAGTAGTTTGTTGTCCCCCACCTCTAACAAACATGCTGGGGAACGATAAGGCCTACCGTACAACGCCTCGAACGGAGCCATGCCAATAGTGAACTGATAAGAGTTGTTGTAAGCAAACTCTACCAGTGGAAGATACTGCTCCCATCCACCCCCAAAGTCAATAATGCACATGCGTAGCATGTCCTCCAACATCTGATTGGTGCGCTCGGTCTGCCCATCGGTCTGTGGATGATAAGCCGTACTCAACCGCAATTTCGTGCCCATGGCCTCCTGGAAACTCTCCCAAAACCTCGAAACAAATATCTTGTCTCTGTCAGACACGATATTTAGGGGTACACCATGAAGTCTCACAACCTCTGAAATGAAGAGTTGGGCATACTGTCCCGTAGTGTAGTCAGTCCTTACGGGTAAAAAGTGAGCGACTTTGGACAACCTGTCCACAATTACCCAAACGGAGTCGTGACCCCTCTGCGACGTAGGCAACCCCGTGATAAAGTCCATGGATATGCTCTCCCACATCCACACCGGGACCTCCAACGGCTGTAGTAGTCCTGCTGGTCTCTGATGATCCACTTTTACAAGCTGACAAGTGGCGCATTTCGAAACAAACTCAGCAATATCTTTCTTCATACCGGTCCACCAATACTGGCGTCTCATGTCTTGGTACATTTTGTCCCCTCCGGGATGTACCGCGAACCGTGAGTCGTGCGACTCTGACATCACCTCGTGTCGCAATTCCTCCCCTTCCGGAACCACTAATCTCCCATTGAAGCGTAATCCCCCGTCTGAGCTAACGGTATAGGACTCGGCTCCCTCTGCTAGTAATCGAACTATCTGCTCCTGACAGAACGAGTCATTAGCCTGTGCCCGTACTACCTTCGTGACAATCTGCGGTGTAACGGTCATCACCGACATGAAAGATCGGGCCACTGCATCCTGGTGTCCCAACTCCTTCCACTTTGCCTTCCACACCTCTGCCACCTCATCTGCTGGCCTACGGCTCAACGCGTCTGCTACCACGTTAGCCTTACCTGGGTGATACTGGATATCGAACTGGTAGTCTTTCACAAACTCAAGCCACCTACGCTGCCGCATATTCAACTCCTTATGCGTGAACAGGTACTGTAGGGACTTGTGGTCCGTAAACAATTGGAACTTCTCTCCCAAAAGATAGTGCCTCCAAATCCGTAGGGCAAATACCACTGCTGACAACTCCAAATCATGCGTGGGGTAATTCTTCTCGTGAGGCTTAAGCTTACGGGAAGCATAAGCTATGGCATGTCTCTCCTGCTGTAATACACCTCCAAGCCCTTGCAAAGACGCATCGGTGTAAACCAAATACTCAACTCCCAGTCTCAGCAATGCTAACACAGGTGCTGAGGTCAATTTGTCCTTTAACTCATAAAATGCCAATTGACAGGCATCACTCCAGATGAATGGCACACCCTTACGAGTCAGATGTGTCAAAGGACCTGGTATCTTCGAGAAACCCCGAATAAACCTCCTGTAGTATCCTGCTAGGCCCAAGAAACAATGAATCTCAGTCGGTGTCGTGGGCTGTCCCCACTCCCTCACCGCGGATACCTTCCCCGGATCAACAGATATTCCCCGGTCGGAAATAATGTGTCCCAAAAACTGGACCTCCTTCAGCCAAAACTCGCATTTCTCATATTTTGTATACAGCTCGTTTTGACGAAGTGTCTGCAAAACCTGCCTCAAATGCTCGGCGTGCTCCTCCTCTGTCTGGGAGTAAACCAGAATATCATCAATGAAGACAATGACAAACTGGTCTAGGAAATCCCTGAACACTCTGTTCATCAAGTCCATAAACACTGCTGGAGCGTTGGTCAAACCGAAAGGCATAACCCGAAACTCGTAAGAACCATATCTCGATAAGAACGCAGTCTTCGAGAATCCTCCTCCCTGATATGCAACGGATGGTATCCCGATCTCAAATCAATCTTCGAGAAGAAAGAAGCTCCTCTCAACTGGTCGAATAAGTCATCGATTCGAGGTAACGGATACTTATTCCGTATCGTGACCTTATTCAACTCTCGGTAGTCCACACACAATCTCAGTGAACCGTCCCTCTTCTTCACAAACAAAACTAGAGCACCCCAAGGTGAGGTACTCCTGCGAATAAAGCCCTGACCTAACAGCTGCTCTATCTGATCTCGTAGCTCTCGCATCTCTGCCGGAGCCATACGGTACGGTGCGCGTGCTATAGGCCTCGTATCTAGCAATAGGTTTTTAACAAAGTCTATCTCTCGACTGGGGGGTAGGCCTGGTATCTCCTGAAACACATCCGAATACTCCCTGACTACTGGGATAGAATCTAAAGGAATCACTACCTCCTTAGAGGTATCCTCCTCAATGTAATACAGATGAACGGTCGATCCTCCCTCTGGGCGAGGCATCGCCACTACAAACATCTCTTGCCCCGGAATGGCAAAAACAATGCTCCCGCTGAAGCAATCAATCATGGCCCTATAAGCTACGAGCCAATCCATACCGATAATCACATCGTGAACATGCATATCTAATACCAACATGTCTGCAGGTAATACCAAACCACCAATCTCTACCCCCACTCCCCGGCATATAAAGAAAATAAGTGACCCACTCCCCAATGGTGAGTCGACACACGTCACTGTGCTCTCTGCCGTAGCTAACAATCCTAAAGCTTTCGCGAAATGTGTAGCTATAAAACAATGTGTAGCCCCCGTATCAAATAATACCCGACCCATAGTGCCATGGATAGGAAACGTACCCTCAATCGCGGGCGGTGCCTGAGGAACTACAGCCTGGTGAACGTTATAGACACGTCCATACTGTAGCTACCCCTGCTGAACTGGGACTGCTGGAATGGGTGGCAATGCTGCCATCTGTGGCGGTGCGGGGAGAGCGGCGGGAAACATAGGCCTCTGTGGCTCCTGGCGAGCACCCTGCTGCTACTGCTGTGGGGCCCTGCCCCTATCAGGACAATCCTGTCGCTTATGGCCAGTCTTGCCACAAACAAAACACTTCCCTGGGAAGTTCCCTCCTCTCTGGCCCTGCGATCCCCGGCCCTAATGGCCGTTACCGTTCCTCCCTTGGCCCTGGTGAAATTGCTGCCCATTCTGCCCCTGTTGGCCCTGATGGCCGTTTGGACCCTGATGGCCCTGACGGAAACCTCCCTGTCCCTGTCTGTAGTTCCCTGATCGGAACCTCTTCTGATCCCCCTGCTGGGTACCCTGCTCACCCTGTCTCTGCCCCTGAACAGATTGTGCCCCACTGGCACCATGTCCTCCTGTCCTGCCCTGATGGTTAGACTCTCCCGACCTCTTGCCCTCAGCCATATGAAAGCGGTGGTCTTGACAGTGTAACAAAGCAGCGTTAACCACATCAGAATACGTGGCCAACAAAAGGTTCCCTAACAGATGCTGACGGATCCTCCATGTCAACCCGTCCGTGAACTTCTCAATCTTCTTCTTCTCTGTTGGTATCTCATCTGGAACGATATTCAACAGATTCGTGAACTCGGCCTCATACTCGGCCACGGTCTTACCCTCTTGCCTCAGATTCATCAGTTTCCTCCTCATTTCCGTGTGAACAGCCGACGGAAAGTACTTGCGGTCAAACCGCACCCAGAAGTCCTGAGTAGTGAGAGTATCCCTCTCCTCCACGGTGGTAATAGACTCCCACCACTGTAGCGCATATCCAACTAGCTTGAAAGTAGCTAGCACCTGCTTCTGGACGTCCGTGCACTCATACATCCTTAAGTGCCTCGGCATATCCTTCCTCCACTGGCTCGAGACTACCACATCTGAGCTACCTGCAAACTCTGGCGGATGCGCTTTCTGAAAAGCGTCGCGTACACGTTCCCAAGCAGACGGGAATGCATTGGCCTGTACTGGCGCGGCAACCGGCGCCTGAGGTGGTGCCTGCTGAACAACGGCAATTGCGGCATTTACCGCTTGGGCTACTATAGCTGCAACCTCAGCGGCGTTCGTCATGCCCTGAACTGGAGCGGGCTGGGGTTCGGGCGTTGCATCCCTGGGAACTCGTCGTGCACGTCGTGGAGGCATCTGAAATAAGAACAAAGTTTATAAGTTCGCTGTTATAAACTTAAAATAGCTGAAGAATGAAGCATACACAAAAAGAGTACAACAGTCCTAAAATATAGGGCTCTATATCAAAGAAACTTAGCGGAAACATAATAAGCCGTCAGATCCTAAAGGACACTAGAACCTGATGCTCTGATACCACCTGTGACACCCCGACTAATTAAATACCGGGTAGCTACTCCTTTATTAAATTAATTCAAAATGCCAAGTTAGTCCAGTTAATAGCATCACTGTCGAAAACGTTTCATTATTACTAACCACCTAGTATTTAAAAAGTAAGTTGCCAAATTTTAATTGAAGTATGATTAACATGAAACAAGTGTAATGAAGAATAACAACACCATTCACCATACTGAAGTAAATAGAATAACCATCACATAATGTAAATAAAGTCTGGAGGAAAACTCCTCACTACAAATCCCACAACTGAAATAAGTAACAAAATACTGAATACTGAATCAATACATGACAAAGTCTGAAAAACTGAAATGGAAAGATGACTCTAATAGAAATGGGCAACATGCCCTACAACTGATAGATAACGAATCTGGAATCCAAATGATAGAAGCGTCTACAAGCAAATCCCTCTCGTCACCTGAATGAGTATCCTATGCATGGTGTCCTTGTGGATGGGCACCTAAAATGGTTTTAAAAGAAAAATAGATTTGAAAGCAAACGGGTCAGAGCCCGAATGTGGAGATATTTTAAAAACCTGCAAGTGCTTTAAAAACATTTAAAACATTAAATGTAAAGAACATGTTAGGACGTGCACTCACATGATATTCTCACCTCTCGTCTAACTGTGCACTCCTAACGTAAGTACCCATCTAAAACAACACAAACCACTAGCTAAGTGACATCATATCTAGCTAGACTGTCATAGGTCCTACCCTTATTACTCGGTTCCGTTAACTTTATAACGATCTCAGTTAAATAGGTGTTTAACGTAAATTCAGGTTCTCATACAAAAGTATTACAGCTCGTTATAGATTAGCCTTCTATGTTATTCCATAGTTATACACACAATACTATATGAAAGTTCCCAGTTTATTAAACGTATATTTTCCACAACATGAATATACAATATAAGCACCCCGAGACTAAGCTGCGGTGCACACATACTCTGCTATCCATCCCGGTACATCACGTACATAAGGATCACATATTCCGAATCTCTCAGGAATAGTTCAGATAACACAAATCACAAATAGTGGAGGCGAACACAGTCACATCACATGGGTCACGCACATACCTGCGCTCCCACGATCAGCGGACTTATTAACATCCCAATAAGTCTTTCTCTGACCTATGTTCATCGAGGTAACCAGTCTAAATCCGGGCAACACAAGGATTAGAGGTCCATAAGCGAACGCAAACCTCCCGTGATAGCAAGTATGGTAGGTATGTCATACACACATTCATATATCAATACTAAGTAAACACACATCTTAGTAATCCCGTAGTTTAATTGAAGTACTATTCTCATTCTAGTACCAATATATAATTTATACACTTTATACGATTCCGGTTTATAATCATACGCGCCATAATTTATTCTCACATCGTAGTAGACACTCACGTCTCAACCCAAACAGTCCATTGATTTAAATCACTCGTATATAATTTACTCCTCATAATAACCCAGAATTCCCAAATCTATCAATACATCATCAAAGGAATGTTATCTCTACCCTCGAACAGGTTTACGGGACTCCCAAAATCAAAACAGGCCAAAAAGGCCTAAACTGCCAGCTCGTTAGAAGTCTCGTTCGAACGAGGCTGTTCGAACGAGATCCCAGTTCGTTCGAACGAACTGTACCTTCTAACGACATCTCGTTCGAACGAATGTATCGAACGAAATACAGTTCATTCGAACGAAGGTATCGAACGAAGTCTCCCCTCGTTAGAAGCGACTGGTCAACTCGTTAGAAGCTCGTTCGAATGAGCTCGTTCGAACGACCTGGGAAGGTCTTCTAACAAGGGACCAGTTTCGGCCCAGAATTTCTTAGTTACGTTTTTCATCAATTTTTACTCCTCAAATCTCCTCTAAACTTCGTCCCAACAATGTTTAAAGGTCTCTAATCACTCCTAAACATAACAAGGTTATAAACTAACGTATTTTACTGAGTTAATTCATCCCAATCATCATTAAATCATCAAGTCTCATCACTTTCCCCCAATTATTCAAGAACACAAACCCTAAAATTTTAATTCATGAATTAACCCAATAAAAATCCGTTTTAATTTCACCCAATCACTAATATCCTCAGTATAATCATCTACCTATCATTCTACATGCAATTCTCCTCAAGATTTCAAGTTCTAAGTTCCAAAATACATGGGTTTTCATATTACACCAAGAACAAATCAATTTTATTAAATTCCTATACATGGAAAGAGCATTCTCTGAAATTAAATGATATTAAACCACTTGCCTTGAGTTTATTTCTGATTTTGATGTTGATTTGCTGAAGCTATCTCTCTCTCTCTGCAGAATTTCCTCTCTACAAGCTTTCTTCTCCAAAGGTGGCTATGGTGGCTAGGGTTTTTCTTTGGGAAAGTTGGAAACCTAATTTGATAACCTCCGTAGCTTATTGGGTCATTAAGGGTTGGTTAGTGGCTTAGTGGGTCAAATCCATATCAGATTAAAACTCCCAATTTTCGTCACTTTTAATTCTCCAAAAATACAAAATTACCAAAATGCCCTTTATGTTGCCGGTATGGCCTAAAAATACCCCGGGACCCAAACTAAACCCCCGGCTAGTGTTTTCTGACTATCTCGACCCTTCCGGACGCGTTGGCGCACTCGAAACGACCATACGGTTAATAGAATTTAAATTCACTTTTATAAATAAAATAATTATATCCCGACGCGACTGTCACACGCGTCCCAATAAAATGACCAGATTGCCGTATATCAATCTCACGACAAATTTCATAATTCATTATTCACATAACATCATATATACTCAATATAATCCAATACCAACTCACAACTCGCTAGTATTTTACCCGGATTAATTCCCAATTAATTCTCATTTAATTAATTAATCCCCAAAAATAAATATAACCAAAAGTACGGGGTATTACACTTAGCATCACTGTCGAAAAACTTTTTAACATTTACTAACCACCTAGTATTTGAAAAACTGGTGTCAAAATTTCATCTTTTTATTAACATGCAAAGATTTAAAACAATTAAATAATTAAGTATCTCATTCACCATACTAAATAAATCAGCACCACAAATAATGAAATACTGAATCAAATAAGATATGACGGGAGTAAACACCCCAGTCTGAAACTCTAATACAATAATCTATATAAAAACTAAATCCACAACTGAATAATAAAGGAAATATAATAACTCTGGAAATAACTCCTAAAAGATGATGGGCAACATGCTCGACTAAGATAAAGAAATGACTGCATCAGATCTGCAAGAAAATGGAGGCGTCTGCCAAACAAGAACCTGCAATCGACCACATCAACTACAACAACGACAAAAGGAAATGAACTCCTAAGCTGGGCCTCCCTGTGGCTGGGCACCTAAAAATGTTTTTTTACAAAAAGAAATAGATTTGGAAAACGGGTCAGAGCCCGAGTAAAAACATTTAAAAATTCACCAAGTATTTAAAATGCATAATTAGCAGATATCATATGCATGTTAGGTAATGTGCATGCCTAATACATACTACTAACCCATCCTAGTTATGCTACCTCGCCTACCTAGTTCGAATAAAATATTTGACTTTATCTACTAACTTTTGGTACTCACTTATATCCCCCATACAACAACAGTTTTATGTTCTATGCCTATTGGCCATTTATAAATATCTCATATAATATTAAATTCATGCATACGTATATACATTTAGATATCACTATCTTTCTCATCTACTAAGCACAAACAGTAGAATTAAATCACAAGTATATTTACATGTCACTCTAATTATATATATACTACTATAGCACCCTTAGGTTGAGACCAGTGGTGCATGCATACTATGCTATCATGTCCTGGTACATCACGCACTGTATAAAGGACAGTTGGTTCTGTATCTCTCTTGAACCATAAATACAAATCACACATATTGGAGGTGAAAATAGTCCCTAGTCGTATGGATCACGCATATACCTATGCTCCCATTCAACCGTTCAAACTATCATACTCTCAGATAGCACGTATCCAAGGTCCTATGGTCTGGGTACAAGTCTAAAATTCCTTCAATGGGCTCGTCAGGATAAGACCACCCACGACGCGAAACCTCCACCCGATAGGAAGTAGCGTAGGTATATCATACACATAAGAATCATACAATATATATTTGTATCCTCAGTATGGGTATAATCCAAACCTACATTATATATATATATATATATATATATATATATATATATATATATATATATATATATATATATATATATATCCCACATATGACTAATTATTAATTATAGTTATCGTCGCATATTCCCCAGTATTCCTCACCACTCGAAGTGTGCGAAATGTTCTTTAACATTTTTCAGTAGGTAACTCACTGTCCTACGAGACTAAGTCATTGTTCTCCCCGGCCTATCGAGGTACTACAGGACTCTCCAACTAGGTTTTATCCCACGATTATACCTAATTAGTCTTTATCTTTAAATTCCTTCTCACATGACTAAACCTCAAGGTCACTTTTGGCCTATGGATATTTTAAATTTAACTCTCTTTATTCTTAAAATTCATCCCTAAATTTAATTCGGTCATTTCCCATGATTTCTAGTTAAAAAGGGAAAAATTTGTCAAAATTCTAGGCAGTCGAATCGATTCGCCCTTGGACCGAAATGATTCGCCGATTACAGGTCTCGTCTTCTACCCTTAAACTGTTACTGGTTTCACAATTTATACACACCCAAACCTCCATTAATCAATCCCAAACTCCCAAGTAATCATATTAAACAATATACCAGCATATTTAAACAATTTCTAACGTTGAAGAATCATATCACAGTTACTCCAAAAAATAAATTATTTCAAGATTATCTCTTAAAAAGTTCATCTTATTTAATCAAGAACCTCTACAAACCCAAATTTCTTCATGTTATATTGTCAGAATATCATCCAATTTTATCATGGTATATAAAGGATTCAATCTTAACCTTAATTTAACCCAAATTATGATTTAATTCTTCAATTTAACCATCAAAACTCATGGATTTAATATAATGAACATCCTATTCTAACATGAAGTTATATCCTACATGAATTAAGCAAGATAAATACTTGTCTTGTTTTGGAGGTCTGATTCTCTGTAAAAGAATTGGTATGGTTGATCCTCTCCTTCCGATCTACGCGATGGTGGTGTTGGTGGTGCAAGAGTAGTGTTTTATGGCCTTGGGACTCTCCCCCAGGGCTCTCCTTCTTCCTCCCTTAATAACCTCTCCAAGTTTGATTCAAGTAACCCTAACTTCTCCCATTCCCAACTGATTTACACCTCTTAAATTCGTGGGTCTTCCTTCCTCAAAAATACAAATGACTAAAATACCCCTATGGGGTACCGGTTTGGCCTAAAATTGGCCCGCGACCCAAACTAAACCCTCGAGTACACTTTTCTGACTATCTCGACACTTCCAGACACTTTGGCGCACTCGAAATGACCATTTAAAATACCAAAAAAACGTATGGTTTATTTCTCAAATTATGTTCCGACACGACTGACACACGATTCCCGACAACATTTATTGAAGTTGTCGTATTTTTTTCACTCACGATAATTATAATCTTTTCACATTATTATTATTACACGTTCACCAAGTAATATTCAATAAATAAATATTAATCCTTATCTTGCTAATTAATATTTATTATCCCGGATTAATTATTCCAATATAATTTAATTAATCCAATTTGATTTACAAATAATCCAATTATAAAAATCATTAAAAATACGGGGTGTTACATACTTCCCCCCTTATAACGGAGTTTCATCCCAAAATTCGAAAAAAGAAAATACCTGGTATGAACAACTTTGGGTATCTCTAGCGCATCTCATCCCCTCGCGTCCAAGTAGACTCATCGGCATTATGATTCCCCCATTGAACACATACAAGCGGCACTACCTTCGACCTCAATCTTCTCTCACTATGGTCTAAGATAGACACCGGTCTCTCCTCATATGAACTATCAGGCTGTAAGTCAATCTCCTCCAGCGCAACGTGAGTGTGAGCCAACTCATCTCGAAGATATCGCCGTAGTGAATAAATGTGGAACACATCATGAATACGGTGCAAGTTCTCCAGCAACCCAAGTCTATATGCCACCGGTCCAATCCTCTCGATGATAATAAATGGCCCCACGTACCTCGGCGCCAACTTCCCCTTCTTCCCAACTTTCATTATCCCCTTCATAGGAGATACTCGCAGTAATACCCGGTCCCCCACATTAAACTCCCGAAGGAACCGCTCGACGTAACTCTCTTGTCTGTCTGTTCTGAGCTACTCGTACACGTCTCTGAATCATCTCAATCCTGGTCAAAGTAATCTTGAATGAACTCTGCCCCTAGAAGCTTGTTGTCCCCCCACCACTCGCCAACAAGCAAAGAATGACAAGGCCTATTGTATAATGCCTCGAATGGCACTATGTCAATCGTAAACTGATAGGATTCATTGTACATAAACTCCACCAGTTGGAGATATTGCTTCCAACTTCCGCTAAAATCAAGGATACACATTCGTAACATATCCTCTAACATCTGATTTGCCCGCTCATTCTGCCCGTCCGTCTGCGGGTGATAGGCCGTACTCAATCGTAACTCCGTACCCATGGCCTCCTGGACACTCTCCCAAAATTGAGACACAAAAATTTCGTCCCTGTCGGACACGACCTCAAATGGCACCCCATGTAATCTCACTATCCCAGTTATGTCATTCTTCTCTTCCCGCTATATTTCTACTAACGGTGTCCTTTAGTCCAACGGTCTTCCCCAACCGTTCCATCTCATGATTAATTTTCTTTAGTCATCACACGTCTAAACATTTATTCATTACTATACCAATTTACCCTAGTGCCTACACAGCACTCTGTAATTTCATTCCTTTTTTGTCACTATTATGAGCCTCTCTACTCATGGCTAAAGTATTTCCCTTACTGGAGAAAACTCCAACATCCCCATGTGTCAACTCCCTTATTCATTTGCTCATATTAGGCATATAGTTCCACATATTTTTAAAGTTTGAAACATTAAGCTTTTCTCAGTACTCCTTAATAATGATACTCTTTAATCCAATGGTCTATACTCTACCCTTCGAACTAGTGATCAATCCGTTCGTCGAAGATCTCTACAATCATACCCAACTATTCACGTTAGACTTTTATGTCTTTAGTTAGTTCTGACGTAACTCTCGTCATATTACTCTTCTTCATAGAGTAACTCCTGATTATCTCCAAAAATCTAAAATGTACATTCCATGTACTTTTCAATACCATAATCACTCCTTTCCATCCACTCTTCGGTTCCTAGTGACTCGCCTTGCTCTCAATGTCACTACGTTCTCTTTGTCCCATTTTGTTTCAGTTTCTAATTTTCTCATGCGTCTACGTTTATTTGATAAATTTCTACATCTACTCATCGTGAATGATACTGAAAATCTCGACTAACTAGGGCGCCCATACACCCTATCCTCGTGCATTTCTACATAATTCCACTAAACGTAACAGACTTGTGTTAAATTAATTCTCATGTACTTGGCATGACTATACAGTGAGGTTATACTCGACCAACCTACTAATCGCAACTCAATTATTCTCTAAGTTGCCCCACTAATATACTCGTGGTGTAAACGTTCTACACTGGTTTTCACACCAGTATTATTCGATTCTACCAGCCTTAAATGGTAATGTAACTATCAACTCCCAGTTATAATCACATATACGTACAATAACTAGGGTACTAAACCCAAGTCCTAAGGACCAAACTTCTCTCAACCTCCAACGTTCGCTAAGTTTAATGTGTGGGATGTCTCGCAATGTGAAATCCAAACAAGGAACCCCCTAATACACTACTTCCTAACCTTGTCGATCGTTGAGATCCGTTAGACCCTCAGTCCATAACATGTACCCCCAAAGTCCCGTCTGCTGACATAAGAAGTCTATGCATCTACTCTCATGCCACTATGGATGACATATAACATAGTGCTCTTACTATCACAAGTTCTCAGCGTTATATAAATAACGAGTTATATCTCTCCGCTCAAGAATAAACACAAAGCACCCTGAATCACATCAGTCAGAAGTCCCTACACACCGGGATCAAATATAACAAGACAACATGCTCACCGAAGTCCAATATACAATATAATCTATATAGGTAGGCCCAACCCTCTTTCAGGTGATTCCTAGTAAAATAATATATCTCATCCTGGAATAATAAACATGATAGCCTTATCATAAACCCTACTACCGCTCAAACCTTCGGTATCCGATAACTACAAATGTCCATAATAAATTTTACTTTCATTACTCTCAAAAGTAGTAAAACTAACCACATAATATAAATGTCCTCTTAGTGTACACACCCGCTCCACCCTGTAGGCGACACCGAAAAGTCCCGCTACCCAGCGGTAAATATATTCATCATAAGGATGATACTGGCAACGTACCCACTAAACTCAACTCTTACTCGAATTATAGTGTTAACAATCATATGTTATGATGCACTCATGTCACCCAAACTAATCCCGTACTCTTAAGGATGAAACAAAAAATTTAACTCCTTTTTCCATTTGCCTTGCCTGATCGTCGAGTCCCTAAACGTAACTCTCTCACTGAAACTGACCCACGATCTGTTGCAATGGTTTTATATCCAAGATCTCATCCTGTAGTTTCCCCTACCTCGCTTTGGGCAATCCTTTCTTTTATGGCCTATACACCCACTAGTGAGACATCAACCCAAAAATATCTCTGCCTACTACTGCGGACTCCACTGGTCTTGCCTGAACCCATCATACCTCGGGTTGGTAAACTTTGGACCTAAATCTCTTAGCTCGATTCTTCTGCTGGAACTATCACTCCTACTGCTATTGTGACCCACTGGCAACGTTCCCATTTACCTTCACAGTCCAACTGGCCTCACTTTCCTGTTATGGATAAGTTTAATACAAGTGGTCTTAATCTCCACCCATAAGACACCTTTTTGTGTCCTTCCCTAGTCTCTAGTCCCACTAGCCATGTTGGGGTATCCTTCCCTCGGACTGGGTAGTCTTAGCCTCGATTGCTACACCCTTTATTACTTTGATTCCACTTGCCCTCTGGACCTCGTTGCTGGCCTTGACGGCCCTGATTGAATTCATCCTGACTAGGTAGGAATTTCATCGATCTGCATCATTTAAAGGGGTCTCCTACCGGGTATACTCTCCTGTGGTGTTTCACTAGCACCGTTTAATCTAGTCTTGATCTTCGGCTATATTCTCCAACCTTCTTGGCTCCCTCCTCATGGAATCGTTATTGTAATTTGTAAACTTATGCCCTTGACGACATCAGCACTAGTCACCCTAGCCAGATTTCCTACCCACGTTTGTGTATTCTACTCACACCGAAAGTCCATTCGCGTCTCTGTCTGAACAGCTGATGGAAGTTCTTATGGTGCACCCAAATTCCGCATTTTATTTCATATATGCTCCTTTATATGTGGTGACTGACTCTCACCACTCTATGCTGCTCCAATGAGCTAACTATTTCGCCCAAAATTTAATATCGGGTGTCGCTGTTCTCCACCCTACCTAATTGCCTTTGGATTGTCTCCTTCCATTGGCCCAACACACTTCCTCTTTTTCCCAGAATTCTTACAAATGACTCTTCGAAAGAGTCCCTTCGCCTCACCCCCTACCTACTACGATGGGTGACTCTGAGTTTATATCACCGTTATCTATGACAATGTTTGGAAAAGCTACTGCCCTAAGTGATTATCCTATTGTCATCTTTGGAAATAATAATTATGGCGACTTCTATCGCAATCACCATTCCCAAAATATCCCACGGCTTTCGACGTGCCTTTCCTCTTGTAGTCCTCCTAACGGCCTTCACTTGTCATCCTATATTGTTCGGTGTACAAAGTCTAACCGAACTCGAATTATGAATCACATAACTATTCTTAATAGCGGAAGAATGTAAGTCGCATACGTAGAGGAGTACAACAACCATGTAATAAGGATATATATTAAAGAATGCTAAGCTGAAACGTAATAAGCCGCACATATCCTAAGGACTCTAGAACCTGATGCTCTGATACCATCTGTGAGCCCCGCTTAATTAAATACCGGGTGATCAAGCCTTTATTAAATCAAAATAGAATATCCAGATTGGTTCGTTCTTAGCATCATTGTCATAACACTTTGTGACATTTACTAACCACCTAGTATTTGAAAACCTGGTGTCAAAATTTTATCTTTTTATTAACATGCAAAGATTTAAAAACATGAAACAATTAAGTATCTCATTCACCATACTAAATAAATCGACACCACAAATAATGAAATACTGAATCCAATAAGATATGACGGGAGAAAACACCCCAGTCTGAAACTCTAATACAATAATCCATATAAAAACTAAATCCACAATTGAATAATAAAGGAAACACAATATCTTTGGAAACAACTGCTAAAAGAAGATGGGCAACATGCCCGACTGAGATAAAGCAATGAGTGCATCAGATCCGCAAGAAAATGGAGTCGTCTACCAAACTAGGATCTGGAATCGACCACAACAACTGCAATAATGGCGAATAGAAATGAACTAGCCGGGCCTCCTTGTGGATGGGCACCTAAAAATGGTTTTTACAAAAAGAAATAGATTTTGAAAACGGGTCCAAGCCCGAGTAAAAACATTTCAAAATTCAGTAAGTATTTAAAATGCATAATTAGCAGATATTATACGCATTTTTGGTTCATGGCTCTCACTTGAGGTCCTCACCCCTCAACTAGTGTGCATGCCTAACGTATACTCCTAACCCGTCCTAGTTATGCCACCCCCTAACTAGTTCGAATTAAAAAAATTACTTCATCTACTAACTTTTCGTACTCACTTGTATGACCCATACAACAACAGTTTATGTTCTATGTCTATTGGACATTTATAAATTTCTCATATAATATTAAATTCTCGCACACTTATATACATTTAGATATCACTATCTTTCTCATCTACTAAGCACAAACAATAGAATTAAATCACAAGTATATATATACATGACACTCTAATAATATATATACTATTATAGAACCCTTAGGCTGAGACCTGCGGTGCATGCATACACTATCACGGCCTGGTACATCACGCACTCTATAAAGGACAGTTTGTTCTGTATTTCTCTCCAACCATAAATACAAATCACACATATTGGAGGCGAACATAGTACCCAGCCAAATAGGTCACGCACATACCTATACTCCCATTCAACCGTCCAAACTATCATACTCTCATATAGCACGTATACTAGGTTCTATCTTCTGGGTACAAGTCTGAAATCCCCCCAATGGGCTCGTCAGGATAAGATCGTCCACAATGCGAAACCTCCACCCGATAGCAAGTAGCGTAGGTATGTCCTACATATAAGAATCATACAATAGGTATACACACAACCTATATATTTGTATCCTCGGTATGGGTATACACCCAACCTATATTATATATCCCATACATAGTATATATATCCCCCGAATATCCCACGTACAACTAATTATTAATTATACTTATCGTCGCATATTCCCGAGTATTCCTCACCACTCGAAGTGTGCCAAATATTCTTTAACATTTTTCAGTAGGTAACTCACTCTTCTCCTACGGTCTAAGTCATTGTTCTCCCCGGACTCTCGAAGTACAACAGAATTCTCCAACTAGGTTTTATACCATGATTATACCTAATTAGTCTTTATCCTTAAATTCCTTCTCTCATGACTAAACCTCAAGGTCACTCTTGGCCTACTGATATTTTGAATTTAATTCTCTTTATTCTTAAAATTCATCCTTAAATTTAATTCGGTCGTTTCCAACGAGTTCTAGTTCAAAAGGGAAAAAGTTGTCACAATTCTAGACAGTCGAATCGATTCGGCTAAGGAGCCAAATCGATTCGCGGGTAGCAGGTCTCGTTTTCTACCCTTGAACTGTTACGGATTTCACCATTTATACACATCCAAACGTCCATTAATCAATCCCAAACTCCCAAGTAATCATATTAAACGTTATACCAACATATTTAAACAATTTCTAACGTTGAAGAATCATTAAATCATCAAAATTACTCCAAAAAATCAAATTATTTCAAGATTATCTCTTAAAAACGCTAGTTCATCTTATTTAATCAAGAACCTATACAAACCCAAATTTCTTCTTGTTATATTGTCATAATATCATCCAATTTCATCATGCTACATAAAGGATTCAATCTTAACCTTAATTCAACCCAAATCATGATTTAATTCTTCAATTTAATCATCACAACTCATGGATTTAATATAATGAACATCCTATTCTAACAAGAATGTTATATCCTACATGAATTAAGAAAGATAAATATATTATTGTAACCGCCGTATTTTTTTTCACTCACGACAATTATAATCTTTTCATATTATTATTATTATTATTACTACTCGTTCACCAAGTAATATTCAATAAATAAATATTGATCCTTATCTCGCTAATTAATATTTATTATCCTGAATTAATTATTCCAATATAATTCAATTAATCCCAATTTAATTTACAAATAATCCAATTATAAAAATCATTAAAAATACGGGGTGTTACATTATCTGTCTTGCAGCAATGAACGTATGGGATAAAGTCTACTTGAACACCGACGGTATCAACCAAGAACAACTTAGACAAACTATCAGAGAAGAAGGTTATAATAAATTATGTAAAGAAATTTGGGACATCGATCAAGATAGGCAGTTGCAACACAAAACATTAAACATCACCTGTTGACATGTCGATTATTAGGAAAAGAGCATGCAATGAAACAAGCTCGACGGTTTGTCAAGGATGAAGAGTTTTTATAGCAAGCAATTCACTTAGCATGGAATGTCACTCCGATAAAAGAACTACGCATAACTCCAATGGTATCTCCCGAATGACTATGGACCAGACTTATCGTATCACGGTGCTACCACATCATCATTCGACACTAGTACGGGGGTTCTGAGAAAGAAGACAAGGAGGAGGGACAACTTATGCCTCAAGCATGATAAACAACTGAAAGGGTTCACGATCACCACAAATAAATAACTTGTGGTAATGTGTGTAAGGGCAGTATGAGGAGAGTGTTACGTTAATACTGATACAACAAATTAGGAACTAATCATAAAAATTAGGATGCTTTAACAATAGGTTTCATTGTATAGATTATAGGTGTGCTAAAATTTCCTTGTATCGGCTTGAAGGATATTTTAATTAAACTCGTTATGTTTTATAAATTGTTTTGCAAATACGTTATGCTTTAATTATTCTTTACTTTAATAGGATGGTGAATACTCGCAATGTTAATGCAATACCACGATCTGGATCTACGTCAGCCAATCCATCTACAACCATGGATAGTATAGCCAAATGTTTGTAGGAACTCACTAGACTAACATAAGCACATCAGAATCCTATACTAGGGATTGAAATATCTATAAGGGTTCGACGAATGAATGTTTTTGGAAGGAATTCTGCGATAATGACCCCTTACTTTCATGGGAAACCTGGAGCATCAGAAGCCGAACGCTAGTTCAGGCAGGTTCTAAATGAAGTTGGAATAGTACCTGAACTCCGAGTTGATTTAACTACTTACTTATTTAAAAGCGAGGCTAATCACTAATGGCAGTCAGTGAAACATACCCAAAATGTGGAAAACTTAACATGGCCACAATTTGAGGACATGTTCTTCAAAAAGTACTTTTCAGAATCTTTACGCGATCAACCGATGATGGAATTTTCTGGACTCTAATAGCACAACATGACGATAGCATAATACGAGGCTCGATTCACATAACTCTCCTGTTACACTCAAGAATATATTGACACGAATATTAAAAAGTGTAAACATTTTGAACGAGGGCTCAAAGCCAGTATCAAAACCTCCCTTATTCCTTCGCAAATTCAAGAGTTCAGTAAAATGATCGAGGTAGCCAACCTCATTGAAAAGAATCCAACTCCAAGTGGAACTTCTCGTAGTAATATTCCTTTTCTTCGGAACAATTTTAATAATCATTCACAAAATCTTTCCATCCAAAATCGCCCTAATTTTAAACCGACTGAAGGACGGTCATACAGCCAGATTCCCCATCAAAACAGTGGTACTATCATTCATTGCCATGAATGCAATACCCCTATACATATCAGACCGCAATTCCCTAAGCTTCATAAACCTAACTGTAATCCCAGTCCCGTTTGTGACACCCCGACTAATTAAATACCGGGTAGCTACTTCTTTATTAAATCAATGCAAAATGCCAAGTTGGTTCAGTTAATAACATCACTGTCGAAAAGCATTTTTTTTATAATTACTAACCACCTAGTATTTAAAAAGTAAGTTGGCAAATTTTAATTTAAGTCTGATTAACGTACAGTAAAAAATAATGGAAGAACAACATAATCCATTCACCATAACGAAGTAAAGAAATAACCAACAAATAATAGTCCGGAGGAAAAACTCCTCACAACAATCCCACAAATGAAATATAACACAAGTCTGAATAACTGAAATAAATGAAATGTCTCTAAAGAAATGGGCGACATGCCTTATAACTGATAAATCTGAACATAGAGTCAAGATAGATGAAGCGTCTACAAGCAAAGTCCTGTAACTTCCACAAACAGCTACAGCTCGTCACCTGAATGAGGATCCTAAGCATGGTGTCCTTGTGGCTGGGCACCTAAAATGGTTTTTACAAAAGTAGATTTGAAAGCAAATGGGTCAGAGCCCGAAAGTGGAAATCATTTTAAAAACAGCAAGCGTTTTAATAACATTAAAACATTAAATGCAAAATACATGTTAGGACGTGCACTCACATGAAATTCTCACCTCTAGACTACATGTGCACTCCTAACGTACCGTACCCATCTAAATACATACATATCTAACCAAACCGTAATAAGTTCTACCCCTTACTACTCGATTCCCATTTTACATTCTAGCGTTATCAAATCAATAGAGGGCTTTACTTAAACTCAGATTCTCAATTAGTAATACAATTCATTTCAGGTTATCCCTTTATGTTTTCTCAAAACGTTTCCATATTTATACACACAATAACACATGAAAGTTCCCATTAATTAAGTGTATATTATTCACGTCATAAATATACAATATAAGCACCCCGAGACTAAGCTGCGGTGCACACATACTCTGCTATCCATCCCGGTACATCACGTACATAAGGATCACGTATTCCGAATCTCTCAGGAATCGTTCTCAGATAATAACATCATAAATAATGGAGGCGAACACAGTCACATCACATAGGTCACGCACATACCTGCGCTCCCACGATCAGCAGACTTATTAACATCCCAATAAGTCCTTCTCTGACATCGAGGTACCACTCTAAATCCGGGCAACACAAGGATTAGAGGGCCCTAAGCGAACGTAAATCTCCCGTGATAGCAAGTATGATAGGTATGTCATACACATAAAATCAATACATATACTAAGTATGCACACATCTTAGTAATCACCATAATATATTGGTGGTACACTTCTCATTCTCGTACCGACATATAGTGCTACACAATTTATATATTCCCGATTAATATAATTATTTAGGCCGTAATTGTTCTCGCATCGTAATAGACACTCACATCCTACTCCATAATTTCCATTTGGTTCGAATCACACTTCTAGGTTTTATTCCTCTATATATCTCAAATGTCCCTACAATATCAATTTATCATCAAGGGAAGTTTATCTCTACCATTAAGTAAGGTTACGGGACACGCGAAATCAAAACAGGCTAAAAAGCCCAAATTGTCAGCTCGTTAGAAGTCTCGTTCGAACGAGACTGTTCGAACGAGAGTTCGTTGGAACGAACTGGGCCTTCTAATGAGATCTCGTTCGAACGAAAGTCATCGAACGAACATCACCCTCGTTAGAAGTCAAACTGTCAACTCGTTAGAAGCTCGTTCGAACGAGCTCGTTAGAAGCTCGTTCGAACGAGCTCGTTCGAACGACCTGGGCAGGTCTTCTAACGAGTGGTCAGATTCGAGCCCAGATTTTCCTTAACTCGTTTTTCCAACTTTTCTTCACCTCTAATCTCACCTAAATGTCATTCCAGCAATGTTTCAAGGTATCTAATCCTTCCTAAACATGTTTCAACCGTATTACAACATTTATAGGGGTTCAAATCACCCTAAACTATATCAAATTATCAAATCTCCACCATTTTTCCCAAATCTTCAAGAACATGAGCCCTAGAAAAATCAAGTCATTCATAGACATAACTAAATCCGTTTTTATGATGTAAAAGATGTATTTTCATCTGACTAATCATCCTATCAATGTTCTACATGCAATTTCCTCAATAGATTCTTAAATCTCTACATCCAATTAAATGGGTTTTCATCATACTCCAAGAACAATACAATTTATTTGAATTTCCTACGCATGGAAGAAGCATTCTTTGTAAAATATGTAATTAAACCACTTGCCTTAAGTGTATCTCTGGATTTGATGACGAATCTGATGAATGGTTCTCTCTCTCTCTGCAGAATTCCTCCTCTCTCTCTCTCTCTCCAAGCTTTCTTCTCTAATGGTGGCAATGGAGGCTAGGGTTTTGTCTTAGGAACTTTTGGGGCTAATTCTAATAACCCCCGTAGCCCTCTAATTAGTTAATGGCTGGTAATGGGTTAGTGGGTCTTTTAATTTTCCATTTAAAACTCCTAAAATTCGTTAATCAAAAATCCCAAAATTCTGAAATTACCAAACTGCCCTTATACGTTGCCGGCATGGCCTAAAAATGCCCCGGGACCCAAACTAAACCCCCGGCTAGTGTTTTCTGACTATTTCGACCCTTCCGAACGCGTTGGCGCACTCAAAATGACCATACGGTTAATAGAAATAAAATTCACTTTTTAATTAAAATAATTATATTCCATGACGCGACTGTCACACGCATCTCAACAAAATTTCCAAATTGCCGTATTTCAATCTCACGACAAGTTTCATAATTCAATATTCATATATAGCCATATATACTCATTAATATCAAATACTAACTCGTATCTCGCTAGTATTTTTATCTGGATTAATTTCCAATTAATACGCATTTAATTCAATTAATCCCATAAATAAATATCACCAAAAGTACGGGGTATTACACCGTTATGAACACCGACAAAAATATTGAACCACGACGAACCGTGGGAAGCCCCCCAGCCACACCATGAAAATTTGTTCTTAAAACTTAACCAATAAACTCCAATAATTAGGGATCCATATCCAACAATGCAACTCAAGGATGAACCTTCGCATTGTTAACACAACACAGATAATCATGACTTTATCGAAGGTATTGTTTTATTTCATGACCTTACGGCACATGCATCAATTGATTTAGCATCACCTCACTCATTTGTTAGCTTTAAGTTTATGGCCTTAGTAAATCTTATTCCTATTATTTTGGATCATCTGATTGTTATAAGTAAGCCTATGATTACTATCGCTAGGACACGATAGGTTTGCAAACATTGTGAGGTAAAACACGAGGTAGGAACTATTATTATTGATTTAGTGGTCCTAGAAATTGTAGTTTTTGACATCATTATTGGGATCGATTCCTTATCCGCCAACAATGACTATATTGATCGCTCTTCAAGAAAGGTGATCTTTCAAAATTCTGCAATGCGAAATAGAAAATTCAGGGACAACATTGTAGGACTTTCTTGAGTACGTCCTTTTACTCTTTAAAACTTCTGGACAAATTATAAAGATGTGTTTCCTGAAGAATTACCTGGGATTCCCCCATCGAGAGAAATTGAGTTTGTAATCAATCTTTCCCCAATACCTCTCCCATATATATACCACCGACGAATGGCACCTCTAGAACTAGGGAACTTTGAACCCAACTTGATGAATTGTTAACCAAAGGATTTATTCGACCAAGTACATCTCATTTGGATGCTCCAGTAATATTTGTGAACAAGAAAGGCGGTTCATTTCGATTATGTATAGATTACCGCAGATTGAACCAGGTTACTTTTAAGAATAAATATCCATTGCCAAGCATAGGTGATTTATTTGATCAACTATGAGGAGCCAAGGTATTTTTAAAGATCGATCTACGTTCTGGATTCATCAATTGAGGGTAAAATAAGAAGATATAACAAAAGCCGCTTTTAAAACTCGGTATGGACACTTCGAATTTTTAGTAATGTCTTTTGAACTTATTAATGCCCCAACCGATTTTATGGACTTAATGCTTCAACCATTTTTGGACCATTTGTGATCGTATTGATCGATGATATCCTGATATATTCATAAAATGAAAAAGATCATAAAACTCATTTATAAATCTACTAGACACCTATTACATCACCAGTTGTATTCCAATAAGAGCAAATGTGACTTCTTAATGAAAGAGGTAAAATTTTTAGGTCATGTTAATACAGAACTAGGAATCCAAGTAGACCCAGCAAAAACCACTGCAGTTATGGAATGGCCCCAACCCACTACCGTAACTGAGGTTTGCATTTTTCTAGGATTAGCTGGTTATTATCGAAGATTCATACAAAAAATTCTCCACTATTGCTTTACCTCTCATGAAAATAACCCGAAAGTATATACGCTTTGAGTTGAATCAAGAATGTACTCGGGCCTTATGTACACTAAAAGAACATTTAACTACCACCCCTGTACTCACAGTACCCTCTAGTACTATGAGTTACGATGTATACACAGATGCCTCCTTACAAGGGCTAGGATGTGTACGCATGAAATCGGGAAGAGTAGTAGAATATGGGTCACGGCAACTAAAAATTCGCGAGCGCTATTATCCAGTTCATGATCTGGAATTAGCCGCTTTCATGATCATAAAAGTTTGAAGCATATCTTTACCCAAAAAGATCTGATTTGTGACAACGCAAATGGATGGAATATTTAGAAGATTATGACTACTAATTAATATACAACCCCAACAAAGGTAATAGGGTTGTCAACGCCCAAAGTTAAAAAACTAGTGGAAGGCCAATCAGAATACTTGCATATCAAATCATGCTTATGGTGGCTGACTATAATATAAAAAGTAAAACCTCTGCTATCCTTCATAACATCAGAGCATATCCATCTCTTCAAAGGAAGGAAACTGAGTAATAAGGCACCGAAAAATTTCTTATCGCTCAACGCTGAAGGATTTAACTTGGAAAAGCTAGCGCATAATGGACATATCACCCCTATCAATAGAATGCGATTTCAGAACCAGATATGTGCACCTTCAAATTCCAAGCTAAAAGAAGAACTCTTACAAGAAGGTCATCACTCCAAATTTATTATTCATTTGGAAAACGCCAATATGTATCATGCTCTTAAAAGACATTATTGGTGGGCAGGAATGAAATGGGATATCTGAACCTTTATTGCTAAATGCTAAACTTGTCAACAAGTCGAGATTGAACACCAACATCCGGTGGAGTCATACAACCTCTTCCAATCCCATCCTAGAAGTGGGATCATGTCACTATGGACTTTGTTAGTGGATTACATCCAATATCCCAAGGATATAATGTGATTTAGGTAATCATAGATGGATTAACTAAGTCAGCTCAATTTCTTGCAGTGCGTACCATCGATTCACTTCAGCGAATCAGCAACCTATATCTTCACGAAGTTGTTAGATTACACGGGACACCTTTATCTATAATCTCTGACCAAAATCCTCAATTCGCGGGACATTTTTAGCAAGCTCTACAACAAGCCATGGGTACCAAATAACTTTTCAGCGCCGCATTTCATCCCCAAACCGATGGACAATCCAAGCTACTAATTCAAACCTTAGAAGACATGTTGCGAGCAAGCGCATTAGATCTAGAAGGAAATTAGAGCAATCATTTAACGTTAGTAAAATTTTCCTACAACAACAGTTATTAACCCTGGATTCAAGTCACTCTATATGAAGAACTCTATGGAAGACCCTGTCGTTCTCCACTCTGTTGGAATGAATCTGGAGAAAATTACAACTTTGGACCAAAGATTATGCAGAAACCACTGAGAAAATACGTTTAGGGAAAGGTCAAAAGAAGCTCAAAGTTCGATAGAAAAGTTATGTCAATCATCGTAGGCGACCCCTTGAATTTCGAGAAGGAAACCAAGCCTTTTTAAAATTATCACCTCGAAAGGGAATTATTAGATTCAAAAGAAAAGGAAAACTTGCACCACGATACATCGAACCCTTTACCATTACTGAACATATTGATTAACATTACCCCCTTATTTGACACTAATTCACAACGTATTCCATGTTTCTCAATTGAGAAAATATATTGCTGACCCAACCCACGTCATCACATGGGATGGTCTCTCGATACAAACCAACCACGACTTCGAAGAAATACCTCTTCAGATCCTAGACACTTAAGATCTAGTACTTCATACTAAGACCATCCCCTTAGTGAAAGTCCTCTGGCAACATCATGGACTCGAAGAAGTAACCTGGGACTTAGGAATGTCATACGCCTATAATATCCCAAATTATTCGAAGGAAATTTTGAGGACGAAATTGTTTTTGGTAGGGAGAATTGTAGGACCCATAAAATGAAATACGTCTAGATTAGACTATCTCTCTATATATATTTGGAGAATAAGTAATATTACCTTAACATATAAACCTTGTAGTAAAATCTTTTGGATCATTATCAACATGAACCTTAGGAAAACATAAATTCCAAAGCTACCTTAAAGTTTAAATAATTACAAAACACCCCCTAAAGTATTCATTTTACCTTTAAACCATCCAAATAAGCTATTTAAATTTTTCTTTACAAATAACTTCATTACCTATTAAAATTACAATCCAGCCCCACACATCACTCCCCTAAGTTTGGAAATAAAGGAAAATGTCCTTAAAACTTAACCAAAAACATTTTGGGACAAAAATTTATACACCTACCATCTTCCTTATCAGCTGGACTGATAAGAATGTCAGCTAAACACCTTTGGAACCAATAGTAGCCTAGGGTAAACCTATCCATTTACACCCTAAACTTTCTTCAAATATTACTCTCAATAGACCAGCCAAAACCCACACCTATTTCGACCAATAACACCTCCTCAATCTCCCCTATAAATACCCCCTAGTGCAGAAGAAACGAGTACAACAGTAACTCAAAACCCAAACCAAAATTTTGGCATTTTTTAGTATACTTACATTTTATGCTTAAAACCCGATTTTTTCAATTCCAAATAGTTTATGCACTAATTTAGGATTCATTTATGCTTTTATATTTAGACTTCAATGTAGAAATACAAAGCTAAGGTGCAAAATTTAGAAAACACCATGAAAGCTCGAGCTTTAATAGTGGACTCTATTTTCCTGGCCTTGAACCAGTTTCAAGATGGGCATACTTGTCCTTCGACTCAAAGCAACTCAACTATACTGTTTAATTTTAGTATAGTATGCTTACATGCCCAGAAATTGAGTTTTTACATTTCGACAATCTATTGTTCAATTCAAAATTCTCTCTTAAAACTATGAATTAGAACTTTAAACCAAATTCATTGTGTTCCAAATTCATAAGGAAACTAAACCATATCACTGCCATGGTTCGAATTTCATTTCAAATCCACGAATATCAAACTAAATTTTTTGAGATTTTACAGTTCATAAAGAAGAAGCTACGGTTAACCTCAACTCTTAAAAGTTATAATTTTGGAATACTTATGAAAAATTAGGGACAACGACTTTTAAATCACCTCAAATGGTTTTCTATAATGGATTTCATTGAAGGTCAAAGTTTTAAACATGAAAGTCAAAATTCCAAAGGATGAAGATGAAGCATAATCCACGCGCACGAGTAGGGTTAAAGGAAGCGCGTATGAAGTTTAACTCCGGGCGTGAGAGCGCGTGACCAATCAGAAAATTCTGCAAAAATTTCTAAAAATTTTATTCTACTTTTCTGGTCAAAATGGGATATTATAACACCTTGTTTGGATAGCCAAAAAGCCAATTCGTAACAACCCCTAAAATGAATTTTAAACTTTTAAATTATTTTGAACATAAACCCCTGAAGTTTTTCAACTTCTGTATTTTTACCTCAACATTTTTCTAATGCTTTTTTACATTAGTAGGTGCAAGAAAGTCTGTTTGCACCAATCTTAAAAAACTAAGGAACCTTAAGTAATAACGCCAAAATTTATTTTCATTTTAAAACCCGACATTTATTTACTACGCATTTTTACATCTTTATCGCACTTCAAACATTTCACGAACCTTATTCTTACATATAAATACATTGTCTCTTTGTTAGAATTACAAGGACTTCCACCTTGAACAAAACAAACTCAAATGAACGTTTTTGAAAACCCTAAATAATAAGTAGGTGATTTCTTATTCACTATTATTTTCACGCAATGCTTTTGATCATGCCTTTTGTTGATATCACTGTGTGATAGACCCAGTATATCATATTCTCATTGATGAACTCATTTCAATAGTTCAACCAGTTATGTACGATTGATTCACATTTCTATACTGATATTATGCAATCATATTATTTAATGTGATGCAATTTTACCCGGTTCTATTATAGCATATAGTATGATCAGGGAATAATCTTTCGTTACACCCATGAATGTATAATTTGGCCTATATGACTCGGATGATTGAAGGCCTTGTTATTACTACCATATGGAATGTCTGTGATTGACTTAGCATAGTTACTTTTATCTCCAGTTATATGGATTGATTTATCTCCAATTTATTTGGATTGATTTTCTGGTATGCATGGCTAGTACCCTAAAACCTCTAGACAAATAATTATGGGTTATTTGTTTAGAAACCATCCCTAGCATTTACCAGTTCTAGCCAATATTCCTATTTTTATTACTATCATTCCAATAACATGTTATCTTATTATGACATTTAATTGACTTTCATATTGAACTTTTTATATTGACTCATCATAAATTATGTTTTAGAATGTATAGAATGAGAATTATCTACTCGCCAATTTTGCTTACGTTTTTGAAATTTCGGATGGACTCGGGCAATAAAGAAGACAACATCTCCTCGACCCCATACAAATCTAAAGCACCACCTCGTGTTGCTCTAGCAATTATATATTCATGGAAAATCAGTTCACAGCACCGAAGACCCTATCATACTTTCCTATACTATTACTTATAAATGGATGTAGTTGATGTTCACCAAGGCACATGTTTTACTTTTTTTATTTTCTTTTGTTTTTATTTCCTTTTATTGAGTATGTAATAAAAGATGGTGCCTCTATATAGATAGCGTGTAAACGAATAATGTATTTCGATACTTTATCTAAATATTGAGAGGTATTGCTATTTATTATGTAGCATTATTGTTATCACTATTATTTATATTTTTGCTATTCACTTATACATCTATTTCCCCATTTAACCTATCAACCCAACCCTTAATCACTCCTGACTATTCGGGTTGTGACACCAAATATGTTGGAAATACTTGTATGAGGCTTATTGATGAAAGATAAGTGCTAATTAAGAGTTCTGAAGGCTTGGAGCTCAGAGGATTTTTGGTTATGGTCATTTTGAGGAACATAGGGGGAGGATGACTCTTTCCCACACTCGTCGCAAATAGGCCTTGGACCCGACCCAAGACGGCCTTGTACCTTCCCCAATGTTAGCTGGGTTTGGGGTTGTAAGGGGGAAGCACCACTAGTTTCGTTCGAGAATCATTTTACTTAGGTTATTTCCCACACGACCAGTATGTTTTGGGTGTTATAATCTATGTTTGGAGACCCTAGAAAATTTGGGATACAAACTGGTATAAATGACAATTAACTAATCTATGCGATAGGTTAAACCACATGTAGTTGAGTAACGATTAGCGTTGGTAATAATCCGGAATTAATGTTATCATGTTGTTGACAAAAGAATTGTCTTGATTAATATTTGTTTGATTTATGTGCAATCATACCAGGGGGTGTCTGGGGGACATACTTGGAGGGATTTGATGAGGGGCGTATGACGTTGATCTTGCAGGTACCCTGGTGATTGCAACGGAATTTATATTGGTAATATTCACCCCAAATCTACTGCTGACATACCATGTATCCTAAATGGGGTAAATGTATGTCCTTCATATATCCTTGGGCATGTAGTTTATACGATATGCATGAGGGCATAATTATTTCCCCTTTTTTGGTAAGTAAAATGTATATGTAGAAATAGGATATTAGAAAATCAGGGGCATGCACCCAAAGGAGCCATAACAAGCCTAAACAAAGGTGACTTGTCATACTCAACCACCTAAAGCAAAAAAAAAAATCAACAAGAAGACAACCTAACTAGCCATGCAAATAAGAATTAGGAAGACCCCAATACTTTTAAGTCATTTAGTTATCAAAGCTTCTCCTAACTTTCTTCCAAGTAAACACCTTGCATCTAACCATGAAATTACTATCATTCAGTAGGTTAATAATAGACTTGGCACCTCTGTTGTGAAACCTATTGTTTCACTATATCCAAATGTAGTACACAGTAGTGGAGAAGGATACGGTTCTCAATTTGTTTAAAAAAGAATTTCCTTTGACATTCTGGGCAGCCTCTTTAATCTCACTATCCCAGTTCCCCGTATTTCTATAGAGAAATTCATTCCAAACATCCTTAGAGTAATTGAAGTCGGCCATAAGATGATTAATGGTCTCACCAGAAGTGCTACATAGCTCACACACATTGTTCTCAATCACCCCCACTACACCAGCTTGTCTTTAGTAGTGACGACTTGTTTACAAACCATCCATAAAATAAAAGAGCATTTGGGGACGTTACTCTAACTCCAAACAATCTTGTTCCAGTTAGTTACAGAGAGATGGATCATAATAGCATCTAAGGTAGTGGTAGTGATGTAGCTTCCATCCAAGGCAGGTGTCTAAGTCATAAAATCAAGTATAAAGGGATTGACAGTTGGTAGGTTAGCCCTTTTAATATTATTCGGTTCTTAGGTTATAGAGGAAGGCAACCTCCACTCACTCCCATTGACAAAGTAATCAACTTTGGCCTTGGTATTACTAGTTGCATCACTGATAATCCTATCACCATATAGAGGTTGGAGGGGAACCAAGGGGGTTCCATTATCAAACTAGATGAAAGTCTTTTCTCCATTAACAATGATGAATACCATGCTCCCTAAGATTCAGCAACTTCCTCCAGCTCTAAGAGGCATCATTAGGATTTATAAGAGAACATAAACTTCTATTTTTAATATTGTAGGTGTGACATCATTTGACCTTGAGATTATCCTTCTTCTTGTGCAGGTTATAGAAGTGCCTTAGCATAGAGTCTTTATTCTATACTTGAAGGCATTTGATACCTCATCCTCCCTTAAATTTAGGGACACAAACATCTCTCCAAGCCACTTTAGCCCCAGAATGCTTGAGCTCAGGGTCATTATAAAGAAAATCTCTGAGAATTTGATCGATAGAATCCAACACTTTCTTAAGGAGACTTCAGTGCTAAATAAAATAGCCTTAGGTAATTGCAACCAGCATAGCTTAAAGGCCTCCATCATTTAACTTTCGAAGTAATTCTATCAATAAGAATATTGCAATATTCATACTTTAACCTAGTAGAAATGAGGAGCACACCAAGGTAGGCCTGTCAATGGATCGAATTTTATCCGAATCCAAATTCGATCCATTTAAGTGGATATGGATTATGCCTAAAATCCGATTACCCGATTATTCGTTTATTAAATGGAGCGGATTTGGATTCATATACTCCGATCCGTTAATAATCCGATCCGATTAATATTTTTAATATATATATATATATAAATTATATGTAATATATTTTTAATATATATATAAATTATATGTAATATATTTTTAATTAATAATATATATTGTATTTAATAATATTTTGAATATATATTTTAAATATATATTATAATAGTTATTTATTTCATTATCTATTTCTTTGGAACACTTGCAAAATAAATTTATGAAATAGGAGTTGAAAATAAAAATGTTGCAAATCAAGTTTAACATATATGGATAATCGGGTAATCGGATCGGATCCGAATCCGTTTAACATAAACGAATATGAATTTGGATTTTCCTGATCCGGTCCGATTAATAAACGGATCGGATTCGAATTCGTGTAACATAAACGGATATGGATTTGGATTTGCCTGATCTGGTCCGAATTCGATCCGTTTACAGGCCTACACCAAGGTACCATCATCTACTCTAGAGCTGTAAAGGTTTCTTTTAGCCAAGTAAGGACAAAGGCCATTGCAAGTATTAAACTCATCCAAGGAATCCTTTACACACTTAATGGATATAAGGTCCTCTTTGAAAAGGATTATTAAGTCATTAGCAAAACAATGGTGATTAATTCCAAGATGTTGGCATTTAGGGTGATAAGTGAAGGATGGACTAGAACACTGCTTGTTAAGGGTAACAACAAAGGTTTCTGTGATAAAAAAAGGAAAAGGTATGGGAATAGGGGATCCCTTTGCCTGAACTCTCTAGAGCTACTGAAAAATTCATGAAACTCCCCATTAAGGCTGATAGAGAATTTAGCAGTTTAACACATTCCTTAATCTATTAGATCACGATGCTAGGGAAGCCAACTTGCTTGAGGATGTCAAACTGAAATTCCCAGTTCATAGTGTCGTAAGCTTTCTTGATGTCAATCTTTAGCATGCATTTGAGAGATATCCTTCTATGGTAATTGCTCATAGGATCCTGTACCAAAAGAATGTTGTCAGAAATAGATCTACTAACAACAAAGGCACCTTGTCTATCATTGAAAAGGATGGGCATGAGAGGTTTGATTCTAGTATCAATAACTTTGGAGATACACTTGTAAATGGTATTGTAACAAGCAATATGTTTAAAGTCTTTCATGTCACTAGGATTCTTCATTTTGGGAATGAGGGCCAAGGCAGTACGATTCCATTATCTAAGCATATGACCATTATTGAAGAAGTAAGCCACAACAAATGCCACATCATCACCAACCACATCCTAATTGTCTTTGAAGAACTTGGCATTATAACCATCGGAACCAGGGGCCTTGTGAGAACCTATAGAGAATAAATCCTTCTTTATTTCCTCATTGGAGACAAGAGCAGCCAAAACATCATGTTGAATCTGGTTAAGTTAACTCATGGTAACCTCAACTAAGTGATTGGGATTATCCAGATCATGGTTCAAAATTTAAAAGAAAAAATAAAATCCTTCATTATCAACAACACTGGATCCATCCATAACATTCCCATCACTATTCTTAATGGTTAAAATCTTCCTTGTAGAAATGTTCTTTTTAACACACTTATGAAAGAAAGAGGTGTTCATATCTCTAGCTTGTAACCAAAATAGATTTATGTTAATAGTAGGCTACTTCATTGGCTCTAAGATTAGCATACTCCTTAATAATAAGCTTCTCCTCCTATATAAATTAAGCAATGTATCCATCCAATTCAAGCAGCCTTTGAGTTTAATGCATATGCTCCTTCACCTCCAAGAATCTTGGGTAAATATTGCTATAGAACCTCCATTAAAATCCTTAAGAACATGTTTGAGTCTTCTCATCTTGTAAGATAGCTGAAACATAGGATTGCCTTAATAAGCCTCTCCTTGAATTCATCATGTTGCATCCAGAAGTTCAAGAACTTAAAAGGCTTGGGTATCCTCTCCACATTGGGCATTATATTGATGAGTAGAGTTATGATCAGACACTCTTAGGTATAAGTCATCATCTTAGGAATCAGGAAAGTAACAGATCCACTGGGAGTTATGGATAACTCTCTATCAATTTTAGATTAAACATTAGAGTTTCTAGAACTCTTTTTCTTCTAGGTGAACAAAAGAGTAGTAAAAAGTCATATCATTCAATTAAGTGTCATAAATTCAAGAGTTAAACTCATTGAAGGATATAATATCAATGCTATGAGCACCTATTTTCTCCTCTTGGTTCTTAACAACAATGAAATCTCCCATAACAATCCATTGCTGGTCAATACGACCACCACAATTATTTCTAAGAAAAGTCCATAAAGAGCCTCTATCATTAAATTGGTTATAACCATAGAAAAAAGTGGGATGGAAGAAATTATTCGTGCCAACTAGCTCAATTTTACAAAATCTAGCTTAAGGGACTTCATTAACTACCTCAACCTCCATAATGTTTGGGTCCCACCCACCAACACTCGAGCAACTCCCCCATTATTAGGGAAATTGTGAATTTAGTTACCGTTCCAAAAACAATTATTAGTAAGACCATTCATATGATTCCTCCTCATTTTGGATTTAAGAATACAAATGAGGGAGATATTATAATCAGTTATCAACTTCTTGACCTCTAGCCGCTTATGAGGGGAATTAAGACACTTATGCAATCACCTAGAGTTTTTGTATTTACTCCCAGACTTCTTCTTCCCTTTCCCATTACCACAATTGTTTGTCTTAGTTATGGGCTTAAGAATAACCATAAGTTTTCCTTTATCATCAAGCTCATCAACAATTCTAATATTAATTGCCAGTCCAGATGGTTCTAGAGTAACATCAATTTCACAATCCTCAACATCAAAAGCATCGAATGAGTTTAAAGTTCTCGCCAAAGGGGATATAAGTATAGTGGTCACCACAACTGAACTAGTGTTAGCTCCTATGGTGTTGGATTTGTCTTCATGAGTTCCACTAGTGTAACCCACTAAGGGTTTTTTATTGTTCTTCTCACTAACTGTGGTTCATTCCTCCTTTTTTAATTATCTCCCTCATCTCTAGTAGCTGAATCAGTGATGGGAACAGTACCAGTTTTCTCAACTCAAACTCTTTTAACTCTGGCACATTTAGCAATGGTATGACCAAAAGTTAAACAATGTTTGCAAGAGTGTGGAATAACTTGGTATTCCACTTTGACAGTGGTAAATCTTTCGTTATCGATGAGCTCCACCTCCTTTGGATACTCAGCTTGGGGCTTCATTTCAACACATATTTGGGCATAACTAATCCTCTTCATCTCTACAATAATAAAATCTTCACAAATAGGAATTCCAATGGTGTAACTCAGGCCTTCAGCAGTCCGATATTGTATAAGAATGTTATGGAAGAGAACTCAAATAGGAACCCTCTCGGTAGTCTCTTTGTTGAAGCTAAAATTGGGTTACCATTTCTTCAGGATAATGACTTTTCCCACAAAGTGCCAAGGCTCATTTTCCATAACTTCATATTTACACCTTGTGGTATTAAACTTTAAATGAAAATATCCCGCATCACGGGAAATGATTTGAGATATTCCATGTTTATCTATGTTATTGACTAAGATGAGAGGAAGTTTCTTGTTGAGAAAGTAGCCAACATAGGTGCATTCCCATTAAGCATAGCTATGATTTGCAACCTCTAATGGTGGCTTGACTTGTACTTTGCCTTCTAAAAAGGTTGGTTGGTGGTAAGATAGCTTGAACTTGGCTTTTTCCTAATAGCGAACGTAGATTTCCACGATTTGGTTTTTGGGTTTGAACTGTTGTCTGGCAAAGAATTAGACAGTTTAGGGCCCGATGTGGGCCCCAATCCAGCAACAACCTTGATTTTTTTCTTCTCCATGTTAGGGCGGTAGAAGGCAACTAGTAGAGAGAGGCAGTTTTTAGAGAGAAGGAGGAGCATTTTGTTAAGAATGAGCTTTCTTAAATTCTTCTTCAGCGATTTTCCCTTTGTTGTCGCTTTGAGGTTTTAGGGATGGGATGACCTAGAACTATACCTGGTATGCACGAGTGATCCCTGAAGGCAATATGGATAGGCCTTCGTGCTTTTATTCGTAGGCTTATGCGTAGCCCATCTGTTTATATGGGAGTGGGCCATATTCACTTGGATATTGGACATATATGATTCTATTTCCTTTACTGAGATAATACAAGAGAAATATGTATGAGATACTAGTTATGGAACCTTGTAATTATAAACAATTGAGAATATTTATAATTATGTATCATTAGGTCCACTTAGGCTTGGGATTAGACATTCGCGATATATTTAGGTTGTTTGGGTTGGGTTAACTTAAAAATAAATAAAATATGAGAGGAAGATACATTATTAATATTATTGTAGCCCAAAATTAGTTACATTCTTACTCAATGTAGACTTGCTAGGTTTAATCCCATTTATGAAACTGTTTTCCACGTCCTAGACAGTAGCAACTGCCATAACCGTGATTTTCTAGCATCCATTCCCGGTTTCAGCTTCTTCTCTTAGGATGCAGGTGTCAAACATGTGTGCTCCTATTTATTTATCGTATTACCTTTCAATACTCGCATTTCCATTTTAGTAGTCAAAGAGTCGGATTATTAAATTTGGATTTTTATGATGTTGGAGTTTTTTATTTATATTCCGAGTTGGATATTATAGTGAGATAATAATTATAATAGCCCGTAATTTTAAAGGAATAAATTATTAAACAGTTTAATTATAATGAGAAAAGAATAAAATAAATTTGGAGATCATTAGTAATGAATTAGTATGTCAATTTATTTAAATAAACAATGCAATTGTTATTTGTACGAATTTTTGAGATTTTATGGTAATTAAAAAGAATTTTAGTGATTTATGTTAATTAAAAGTAATTGCGCGAATTATTGTAAATTAAATACTATGAAAATTAGATTGAGAATTAATTAATTTAGATTAATAATAAAATTAAATAAGTCAAAATGAATTTATATGATTTTTAGATATTTTATAACAATTAAAAAGATAATTAAGGTGTTTGTGTAATTAATTTTTAATTTAGGGGTAAAAAAGGTAATAAAGAATGTCTTTGGCACCAAGCTAGGGTAATATGTAAGGTCACGACACAAGTGTATATATATGGTAGGAGGGTGGAGAAGAAAGGAAGAGAAAAGAAAGAAAAGAGAGAGAAAATGAGAGAAAATGGGAGGAAAATGAATATAAAACAAAAGAAACAGAATAGAGGAGCTAGAGGTCGCCATAGGCAGCCATGGGACAATTATAGTAGGGACCTAGGATACTGTAGCAATGCCATATGCTGCCATAAAGGCTCGTGGGGAGCAAGGAAGGTTACATGAGAGGTTTGTGGGGGGTTTTGCTTCACATATTTTGAGATTCTTCATCTTCAATTTAGGGGACTTTCCCTTGGGATTTTGAAAATACACAATTATGGACCCGGCTTGATTTTCACTAGATTTCATTATGGAGTCGGATTTTGGATACAGAGAAAGATTATACCACAATTTTCATGATTTCAAATTCTCTGTCTAAAATGCATATTCTTTTACTTTTCTCCTAAACTATTAAATGTATTGAATATTTCCTACACTCCTTATGAATTGATATTAAAATTGAATATAAACTTAACTAGGTGAAGAATAACCTAATTACTCATGTTCATTCTCTTGGATGATATTGACAATGTTGAGACTTGTGATTTGGAGTTGAAATTTCTAATTTGGAATCATGATGATGGTGATTAGCATTTAGTGGGTAATTTTCTAACCAGTGTTTGACATAAAAATTAAATGAGGTTTCTCTTGGTTATGGTATAGTTACAACTTGATGTTATTATTGGGAATCATTGATTAAATTAGACAAAAGTAGCCATTATATGAGAAATAGAAAATATGTTTGGAGTTAGCAATTTTGTTAGGGAGGTAGAGAGGTGGTATTCTTGGGGTTATAGGTATTACTCAAATGATGAAATGAAAAGACCCATAGTAAACAAATGGATACATTGGGTTCAAAGTAAAGAAATAATGGTTAGGATGATTCTACATTTTTATATATCACTGAAATGCGTTTAGTGTTAAGAAGTGTTCGGGTTTTCTTAGGACACTAGTTGTTGGCCAATTCACATGAAACCCCTTTAAATACGGGTAGAATAATGTATTATGAAATTTTATTTGGAACGTTGGAAATTTGGCTAATACGTGTATAATTGAAAATCATAAATATGATGAATAAAAGAATACATTCTTTGATACTACAAACTATTATATAAAAATTGTTGATTTTAAACATGTGATGTTAAAATTGAAAGTTATATATTACTTAGTTGATGTATTAGAAAAATTGTGTTGATAATCCATTTTTTAAATTCTTTATGTATTAAAAACTGGAGAACCAAAACATGGATAAGAGTAAGAACCTCAAATCAAAAATGCCTAGGGGCATACCCTAAAGGCAACAAAACAATAAACAATCTAAGGGGAATACCCCATTAGAACAATAAAAAGAAATCAAGGCATAAACCTCAAAACTTAAAATAAGACAAGTCAAAACATCAATTCTTGAAGAAGATACACTAACTAGAATTCATAGTATTTTCAGGAAGACACCACTACAAACAAGCCATCCAGTTGTCATAGCTTCTTGTATCTCAATTCCATGCTAAGCTTTTGCCCAGCCATGTCTTTAATTATAGCCTCATGGCATTTGCTAACTCTATTAAATGATATAGCATTCCTTTCCAACCAAATGCAATAAATAGTGGGAGAGAAGGGGAGACACATGATTCTATATATGAGTTTCTTCCCCCTAAAGTTGTTAATGGCAAAGATCAGCTCATCATCCCAACTAAGAACCTCTCTATACACTCTAGTTCTTATAGAGTACCTCCCTCGCCACATGTTTAAAAAAGTTCCATTTAGAGAACAAATGATAAATAGAATCAACCTGGATGTTGCAAATCCTACATAGGTTGGAATACACACTACCCTACCCAAATAGTTTATCCCAAGTATAAAGGGCCTCTTTACAGACCATCCAACAGATAAAGCAGCATTTGGGGATGTTACAAGAATTCAAAACCAACTTGGCCGAAGGAATATGAGGCCAGGTAGGGGTCTGTTGTACGTAGGTAAAACCAATTGAAAAGAAGCCATTTTTACTAAGGTTCCAAGTTATACTTTCCTCCACTTTAAGCCTAATATCAGGTAGCACTACATTCCTAATCTCAAACAGCTCCCAAGTGACTCAGGCAGGCCATCTCCAAGTGTTCCCAAGAGTAAACTCATCTACTATAGCTTTATGATCACTAGCAACATCGTAAATGACTTTATCCTTATAAAAAAAGGAACGGAGGAGAGCATTAGGATGCCAATTATCATACCAAATGAAGGTATCCATTCAATTGCCAATCTTGGTTTTGAATAGAGGCTAAAAATTTATATCTATCTCCAACTCCATGAACTGTCTATAGGAATATGCATGACCCAAATGCTTCTACCTTCTATTATATGGACATTGCACCATTTGATCCAAAGGATGTTAGCCTTATTAGAGAGTTCATAAAGGTGTTTAATCATGGAAGTATTATTTCAAGCCTCAAGGTTCCATATATTCAAACCCCCTTCCTAAAATTTGCAACACAAGTTGCTCTAAGCAACATTAGCCCCTATGTGCTTGACATCACCCCAGTCCATAAGAATTCCCTCATAAGTTGCTCAATCCTTTTTCTCACACTCTTAGGCATAATGAAAAGGGTGGACCAGTACACCAGGACATTGAAAATCACAGACTTGATCAATTGAGGTCTACCAGGGTAACTAAGTAATTTATTATTCCATCTCATGATCATTCTAGTGAATTTTCCAATAAGTCTAGAACAATCCACCTCCCTCAGCCTTGTAGTGATCAAATGGACCCCTAAATACAAGAAACGAGATTACTATGGGGAATACTGAGAGTGTTGTCCACACTAAGAATCCCATCATTATAACAGAGGCGGTTGAGAGAGATTTCCTTTATTTTGAGGTGATAATTGAACATGGGGTTCCTACAAGCTTTATCTAGAATGACAGATAAACACTCCATCACCGGGAGGAAGAGATATGGGGAGAGAAGGTCACCCTATCTCAATCCCCTTTTACCAATAAAGAATCCATGCAAATCATCTTTAAGGATAATAAAGAACTTGGAACTAGTGACACATTCAGCAATCCACCCAATGATAATAGAAGGGAAGCCAAAGAAGTGAAGCAAATTGAAATGGAAATCCCAATTGATACTGAAGTGCAATGAAACAACCTATATAATGTGTCACTAGTACCTATATAATGTGTCACTAGTAGCAATCCACCCAATAAGTGTGAAGTGCAATGAAACAACCTATATAATGTTGTTAGTCCGATTTTATTCAATTACCGTTTCACTTTTTTAGCATGTGATTCCTATTTAAAATCAAGCCACATGAGGGAGGGACTCGGGGGAAGCGTCCTCGGAATCCAAGCATACAGAGCTACAAACGTGAATTAAAAAAGAGTACTTACCTGTATAATGCTCTCAAAATACGAAACCGCACCCAACCAACCGTAACAAAGACGAGGATGTGAGCCAAATGCTCAATGAAAAATATACAAAATGCAATTTAGAATCGAATGGCGGAAGGGAGACATTAACACGTTATATCTACGTGTACATGCAATTACCATATATATACCTACATATAAATGCATGAAATCGTTTTTATTCTAAAATCGTGATTTATCCCGATTAATTAACCTTAATCTCATAATAAAATTTCTCCTTCGTTAACTTGACATTTATCCCTTTATTTAACACACATGGTTAAATACTTGAAACTCCTACACTTTGCCTAACCAAAAGCCATTTCTTTACCGAAATTACCCATTTAATTTAAACCAATCCACATTAGTATTTTCATTGAAAATCACCCTTTCAATACACGCGAACACCGTGTTAGAAAATACTTATTTAAACTTTGAAATTTTTTCACAAACACACTCTTGTGTCAATTATGGGTTTAACCTCTTAGATTGCTTAATGACCCTTTAACGACTATACTTTACCTTTCCTTTACCTTTAATCATTTTACACATTTCTTGTCTACTTTAATCTTTACTGGAATGTTTATTAATTCATTTAAGTCTTTACACATTTTCACCACAAAACCCATTACTTAACATGTTCCATATTCCTTTATCTTTTTCTCGAAATCTTCCAATAATCGCATACTTTAATGGGCTTCACACTGCCGGCTATGCGCACCATATGCTCTGGCCAGTGATTTTGGGTCTTTCACCCTAGGGCTTTAAGCCCTCCTTAATTATCCTGGTATCATTCGAGTTCTTATTAATGTGTTTTAATATTTTATAAATGTCCACATTATTCCAACTTTTTTCTTTTTTTCGGTCGAAGCCAAAACCCGGGGTTTTACCCCAATTCGTGTTACACTCTAAAAATCATCATTTCTTTTCCTTTTTACTCTTACATTGATTTTATCCCAAAATCATGTTCATTTAGGAACATCCTATGTAACACCCTTTTCCAATATTTTTATTTCATAAAAATGTTCCGCTTTACATCAAATTACTATTTTACCCATTTGTTTCCAAACTTGTCCCTTTCTCCATTTTCACAAATGTTATTTTCCAAACACCCTTCTTAATAAGTGTTTTTAACTCATTAACACTTCTTTAGAATTTGGAATAACATTCCTTTCAAGTTAAAAACATCTTTATTTCATTACTTTCCTTTTCAGGAATTCATTGAACATCTAAGAATACTTTATAAGAAAGACACCATTTCTCTTCATTAATACATGTAGTCTTAAACCCTTACATTTATCACATCTCCAACACCTTTTAACACACAGTAAAGGCTAAAATTTCTTTCGTCTTTGTTTCATGTTTAAACCCAATAAAATCTTCTTTAAACTTGTTTATACGTCCATTATCAAAATACTACAAGTTTATATGCATGCGAAGATGGATTTTAATCCTAAAATCCTATTAAATGGGTTAAACGGACATTTTATTCTAGAAATTCATAATACTTGAAAAAATGCACTTTCAAGAGAGAGGACATTTTTATTTCTTCAAACTCAACAAATGTCCTACTTTCATAAAATCTTCATTTTTGCGAGAAACTTTGAAACATTATTTCACCAAAAAAATTTAGCAAGATGGACATCATTTTTCAAAACATTTTAATTCATAAAATGTTTAGCATAAAATTTCTAGAATTACACCATTTTCATAAAAATCCCAATCTTTATTTCAAGAAAACTTTGAGATATTTACTCATCATTTATTTTCAACAAAATAATATTTTTGCCGATATTTTCATTCCATAAAATTGTTTAATACCAAATCTACTAGAAATTCATCCTTTTATTCATATGGATCCTACTCTTAATATTTAATCAACAAGACTACAAATATGCAAAAGAGTCTTAATACTAATAGTAGAGTTTGCCACTTCAAATGGAGCTCCAACAATGGTAGGCATGAAATGTCTAAGAAGACGGCAACCTCCCGCCTCCTAAGGTGTCCTTGGAGAGGTTTCATGGCTCCACCAAGCTTGTCTCCATGAAAGCTCCATCAAAACTCTCTTCAAGCTTCACCAATCATCCACTTCATATTCTCCAAAATCTACAACACCACCTCCAAACCTGAGAGGTTGGCTCAGCTGGTTAGACCTTGGGTTTGGTCCCCAGTGGTCACCAGTTCGAGTCCCGCAAGGGCCACGGACCGCGGGCAAATTCTGTGTGCACTTTGCACACTGCCTGTTTCGTAAGCCTTGTTCGGGGAGTAGGGATTAGTCTCGTGGTGCACGTAAGCTGGCCCGGGGATTGCCCTTCGTACCAAAAAAAAAAACACCACCTCCATAATTTGTAGCTTTGTTCATCCATGGAGGAAATGGATTCATTTGACTTAAATATGGTGGAATACCTCTAAAATATGGTGGCTACATGGTGGTTTATGGTGGTGGAATGATGGGGAAAGACACATTCCCACCCTCTCTATATCCTCTTCCAACTCAAAATAACCCAAATAAGGCCTTAAAAAATTACCCCAAGCCTCAAAATCCCCATTTTGCCCAATCTGGGCATGCCATAATTCGGCACCTCATCCATCCAACGGCCCAAAATGCGACAATGCACAAGGGTAAGCCAAAATATAAAAATTTAGGCATCGCCTCTCATTCGAGCGAGAAAGGCATCTCGTTTGAACGCCCTTCGAACGACCTGAACTTGTTATTTAGTGGGATCTCGTTCGAACCTCATTCGATCCCCACTTCGAATGACTCGTGATTCTCGTTCGAAAGACTCTTCTCTCGTTTGAACGACCCTTCTTTAATTTCTCTAAATTTCTCAATTTTTTTCCAAAACTTCCAATAATTATCATCAAGACTCCAACATCATTCAATAAAGATATAAACCCAATCATAATGATCCAAATCCCAAGATTTTCACATTATTACAACTTATGCGGGAAGATTAATAAAATATTGGGGTGGGTATTACATTAAGCCTGCCAAGATTCCTGCTTAGCTTGGCCATATTATTGTCCATCTTTTCAATGCTCCAAGACTCCAAAATCACCTGCTTAAAGTCACCGTAGTCCATCCAGAAGTAAAAATAATTTAAGGGTTTAGGTCAACTAGGCTCAGGGGAAAATAAGGAAATGATGATTGGGCAGTGATCAAACACCCCATGAGTAATGAGAGTAGCTTGGGACTCAAGGAGTTTAGCCAAGGAAGCATCATTATGCATAAATCTATCAATTCTATATTGGATATTATTCATTCCCTCATGTTTCTAATTCCAAGTGAACCAAAGCACAATAGACACCATATCAGCCACATTAATGTCCATAAGGCACCTATTGAAGTCTTTAACAGTCCCTAAATCAATACCAATCATACCTTTTTCTCTTCATGTCTTATCACAACACTAAAAAAAACCATGAGGATCCAAGTCATATTGTTTAATGTGCCAAAATTGGCTCTCTACAAGATCCACAACTTATGCCTATTAATAGGAAGATTATACCCATACATAAAAGAGGAAAAAGGGGAGTTATTGTTCCCTATCACCTCAACCCTGCACAACATAAACTGAGGATGAGACGAGAATAAAATAACACTTAGCATGGAAGGGTTCCACCCAACCATAATCCTGGAAACACCCCCATCACTTGGGAAATTATTCAAAAAATACCATTCCTAGAAGAAATTATTATAAGTTGTTTCTTCTGACCTTAGTTTCAAGCAGACAAACCAATGATAACCCATGGTATCTAATAATTTTACTAACCACCCTTTGTTTATGAGGGTAGTAAGACCCCTTACGTTCTATGAACTTGCTTTAATCATTTCTTATTTTTTGAAGCAAACGACTTCCATCCTCTCCCACTCATATAGTGGTTGTGTTTGGTGAGATTGGCCATATTAGCTTTCTTATCCACTAGTTTATGCTTAGGGGTAGAATCCATCCCACAATCCAAGATATTAAAGGTACTAAAAGAATTTGAGGTGGCAATAATTTGGTATTTAGGAATGACCTCCCCACTACTATGATAGCAGTACTCACTTCCTCATTAGTTTTTCTACATTTTTCCACTTGCTTAGGTATGGAGCTAACAAGCCACGTAGTTACCTCCAGTCGTATCTTCCAAATCAGGCTTCTTACTATTCCTCCCATTGAAATGAGTCCACATCTCATTCTTCTTCGGTTGCCTAACCATAGAGGTGGTGGTATCATTAAGTTGCCCAATAGTTGTAATCTTATTCTCCACCCATACACGAGTAATTTTGGAACACTTAGAGATAGTGTGACCAAAAATCAATCAATAAGAGAAAAAGTGTGGGAGACATTGGTATTCAACTTTGACATAGGTAGTGGATCCGTCCTCTAACAAGTGATCAATAGACTTAGGATAGGTTGATGTAGCTTCCATTTCCACGCTTAGGATAGGTTGATGTAGCTTCCATTTCCACACAAACTCAAGCATAACTTATCCTCTTCATATCTTCAGTGATGGAATCATCATAAATTGGAATCCCAACTGGACTAATAATAAAACTAAGCCCCTCATCAGTCCAGAACTGCATTGGGATACCACACAAGAAGAAGTTTGGGGTCTATTTTTTCATAATAATAGGATTCCTAACAAAGTACCAAGGCCCATTCTTAACTACATCATCTATACAACTTGTATTATCAAACTTAAAGAAAAAATCCTTCTTCATGTGTATCACATGTGCTAGGCCAAAATTATCCCAGAGTTTATGGACAATGGTGCTCACAAGAGAAAGAGGAGTTTCTTACACAAGAAGAACCCTATACTATTGCTTTCCCACTTAACATAGCTAAGTTTGGCCACCCCAGCAGGAGGTTTAACCTAAATTTTATCATCAACTACAGTTGGTTTATGATATGTAAGCTTAAATTTAGGCACTCTTTCTCAGACACAACTGAGCTTCATGTTTTCTTCCCTCCATCAGCATGACCATGGCCATTTTGTTCATTTGTGGAAGCATATTCCACAGCTTTAGAAGATTAGTGACCAATTTCCCCCCCTAAAGTCTTGTTTGAGGTATGCACAACATGGGTAGTTCTCCTTTTTTGCATGGAAGTGATAGCATGAATAGTCTTTTATCTGTTAGACAAACCATCCTTAGGGTCACTATTCTTGACTGTAGCACCTTCTCCAAGCTTGCTTCCAGTTGGTCCCAATCCACCATTAGAGACTTCACATTAGCAATTATGGACTTAATTTTTTCACGTAAGTAGAACCATCATAGGGGTTATCTTGGCATGTAGTAATCTTTATATTCTCCAAATGATTGGAAGGAGTAGCAGCTTGTTTGGTTCCACCATTAGAGAGCATAAAACTGTCATCATCAAATGAAAACCTTTGTTTTTAAGGAACTCAATGTACACATTATTTTCCTCATTCATCTCATGGATTTTGAACACATTAGCATTAGTCTTAGTGATACTTTCATTTGAGGCCATGATTTGACCTTCCTCAAAGTCATCTTCAATAATATTAACATTTATATTAGATATCCCCACGCCTGTTGGGACAGCCACAACATCATATGGAATAAGAACTGTTGCATTAAGAGCATCTGAGGCAGAAGCGATGATATGTTAAGATTTATAGGTGGAGGGGGAGGAGGAGGAGGAAGGGGTGGTGTAGGTAGACAGTTAGAGAGAGAAGAATCCTAGAGAGAAGGGAGAGCATGTTTGTATTTTGTTGATAATCCTAATCCTAATTCTAAGCCTATGTTATTGGAGTTAGAAATCATACGTTGATTTATTTGGGGATATTGTGTAGTACAATATTGGTAATTAACTTAAAAGGTTATAATTATTGGACATTTGGTATCGATAAATGGTTGGGTGAATATGATAAACGGTATATATAGGATTTATGGTTGGGTAAGTGACAAACGATAAATGGATTTGTCCTTGATGGTTATTATTGATGGGATGTAATTTGATTGATAGTGTTCTGATTAAGGCTTTATATGATAGATAAAGGTTCTTGTGATGATATATATGATGGTGGTGATAATTTAGTCACTAGATAACGATGAGTGTGGGTATGTTGATTATACGTTTTGAAAAGAGTAAGTTAACAATATTGACTTATGTGGTATTTATTCTTGGGAGTTGCGATACATAGGATTATATATTAGTACATTTGGAGTCATAACATAAAGGAAGGGTACGAGTAAGGTTTGAGTAAATGTTTCATTAAGGATATTTTTATCAACATAAGGAATTGACTTGAGAGTTTTAAAGTAGTTTTCACTCTCTAGAATGACCGAGTTACATTAACGAGAATATGGGTGTGTAGTAAATGTGAATTTTAAGAGTAAATTAGAATACTTGAGAATGTGACAAATGGGATAAGTTAAATTTCATGTGAGCTAAGTGTGTTAGGTCAAGTAGTTTTAAAACCAAAAATATATATAAGATGTATAAATTAAGTGGTGGTTTAAGTAGTGACTCTTCAATACATGATTATTGTAGAGTCTTAACAACCGTTCTAACTACATAAAAGTGTATCAGGAGGGTTCCTTGTTTGGATTTCATTTATGAGACGTCCCGCAAATGGAGTGTAGAGAAGATCGGGAGTTGAGAGTTTAGGATATATTTCAAGTTTAAAGTTATCTTACGATAAAATGAATTTGGGAATGTATACTGATGAGTAGTGATACACTAATGACAAGAAAACTTATAATTTCTTAAAAATGCTCCCGCTTCTCTCTAAAAAACCTTCAACCAAACACAACCCTAAAACGACCACCGCCTTACCCTACCAATCTACCTCCGGCCACCTTAACCTATAGGCTACCATGAACAAACTACCTCCGGCCATTCGTGGTGGGTGGGCTCGTAACCCTACCCCTTCCCAAACGTCCTCGCACACGGATGGGAACTCCCAGAGGCGTTTCCCCCCTATGGAAGTTGCTAGATTTGTTCCATTTGATGCAGTGAGATTTCCCTCCAATCAAGACAGCGGCCTGGGAATGGAGTCTGGTCTGATTGAAATTCAAGATTCAATTGACAAGGATGAAAATGAAGAGGGACAAATTGTTGCCTTAGAAGATACGATTCAGGACTCTAAGATTGTAGAGATGTACAAGGAATTCATGAAGCATAAAGGGTTCTCGTATGAGGATGTTCTGCAACATGGTAGAGCCATTAACGAAAGCAAGGATTCCCCCAATAATGGGGATGGAGATATGAGAGGGGTAAGGCAAGAAGCAGGGGATTGTATTGGTAGTGGACCTATTCCTTGCTCCACCAAGAACGCAGCTGTGGAGAAATCTTGGAAGGATGTTGTTTCCATTAAAAGATGCCCCAAGCTTCGACTCACATATCATCCCCCCTCTATTTCTGATAACAGGATCATAGTGGCCCCTCCAGTGGAGATAGCAGCAAATGGTTATGCTAAATGGGAGAATAGCATGGTGGGATGCTTTCTGGGAAGGAAATTACCTTACACCTTAGTTTGCAATATAGCACATAAGTTATGGAACAAGTTTGGCCTCAAACAGGTTGTGGGTCACAACAATGGTTTCTACTTCTTTATGTTTGATAATGCTAATATGAGGGATGAGGTTATTGACAATGGCCCTTGGCATTTTGTGGGGAACCCTATTATCATCCAAAAATGGGCTCCAAACTTCTCTTTCAGCAAAGACACCACTTCTGTGATTCCTGTTTGGGTCAAATTTCATGACATTCCTGTCCAGTTATGGACAGAGGAGGGGCTGAGCTATGTGGCCAGCTCAGTTGGAATTCCAATGTATGCTGATACTATAACTGAAGGAATGCAGAAAATCAGTTTTGCTAGGATATGTGTTGAGTTAAAAGTCATGGGAGAATACCCAAGGACCATTGATATTAAAATGGAGGATGGGTCCATTGCTGTGGTTGCAGTTGAGTACCAAGAAAAACCTCCATCGTGTATCAAATGTGGCATTTTTGGTCATGATCTCCTCAATTGTCAGAAGGCCAAGAAGGCATGGGTGGCAACTAACAACAAAGAGATGATGTTTCCTTTCAAAAGTCAGACTGAGATTCAGAAGGCCTTAGAAGAGGAATGGACCCAAGTGCAATACACTACCAAGAAGAATCATAATGACAAGAGGGAAACAAAACCATTAGAAGTTCAGGCCGAGGTAGGGATCAATCTAGTGCCTACTGCCAGGAATGATCCTGTAGCAGGGCAGCCTGAGGTAGTTACTATGCCAGTGCTAGAAGAAGGGGATAAGAGCATAAATTCCCCTAATCCATTTGTTATTTTGGAGACTGAGAATGAAGATCCTCTAATGTCCACTCCTGCTCCAGCTGGCTTGGTTCTTAAGATTAAGGCAGTTGATGAACTTGACAAGGGGCTGGAAAGGGGAGGTGACAAAGGTGGAGGCAATGAGTTACCTGGGAGTAACAAGAAAGGGAAGAAGAAATCAGGCAACAAAGTTAAGAAGTTTCGATGACCAGAATGGGTACATGGAATATAAGGGGCCTTAATGCTCCCCACAAGCAGGTGGAAGTGGTTAAACTAATCAAGGATAATAGATTAGACCTTATCAGTCTTGTGGAAACTAAGATTAGAAGGAACAATATGGAGACTATTAAAAGTTCTTGCTTCTATCATTGGGAGTATGTCCATAATTGCCCCACGGATGGGGGTGTGGCCAGAGTGATTGTGGGCTGGAACCCAAATATTCTGAAGATTGAGGTGATCTACACTCATAGACAGGCCCTGTTCTGCCTTGTAAATATCATTGGTACCAGCTACTCCTTCCATGCTACCTTCATATATGGGGAAAACCTTCCCGAGCAGAGGAGATGCCTTTGGACTTTCCTTAGAGAGAATAAGTTGGTGGTTAATGATGGACCTTGGATTCTAATGGGGGATTTTAATGTGGTCAGATGCCAGGAGGAAAAAGTGGGAGTTTTGGGTATTGACAGAGCTGCTGCTGAGGAGTTTAATGATTGTTTGAATGAGCTAAATGCGGATGATATGGTCAATAGTGGGTTATGGTTCACCTGGAATAGGAATCAGAGGGGTGAAAATAATGTTCAATCGAGGATTGATAGAGTCATACACAATGATAGGTGGGCTGCTCTCTTCCCTAATTCTCAAGCTATTACCCTTCCTTGTGGAATTTCGGACCACAGTCCCATAATCACCAATTTGGATAACACTACTATTTGGAGTCCAAAGCCTTTCAAGTTCTTCAACTTCTGGATGAATCACGATGAGTTTATGCCTACTATCATTGAAGCTTGGGATATTGAAGTGGATGGGAACCCAATGCAGAAGCTCTTCAAGAAGCTGAATAGAGTCAAGGCCTCTTTGAAGCACTTTAATAGGAAGTTCTTTAACAAGATTTCAGCAATGGTTGCTGATTCCAAGTCTAAGCTTGATGCTATCCAAAGTGATCTGGACAGAGATGGTGCTAATAGGGAGAAGCAGGATGCTGCTAAGGCGATGAGAACCAAATATGCTAAGCTTAGGAATGAGGAGGAGTCATTCCTTAGACAGAAGGCTAGAGTTAAGTGGCTGCAGCTGGGAGACCAAAATAATACTTTCTTTCATAAGAAGGTAAATCAAAATGTGGCTAGAAGGAAAATTTTGAGCATTGAGGATGATCATGGTGTGAGAATTGAAGGGAAAGAGCAGGTGGCTGGAGAAGCTGTGAAATTTTTTGGGAACCTGTTAGGGAATAGGTCGCGATGTATTGATGCTAACACTGTTTTGGGGGAGGTGATTAAGAATAAACTTACCTCTACTCAAGCTGAGTTTTTGGAGAAAGAGGTCACTCATGATGAAATCAAAGAGGCAATGTTTGGAATTGGGTCTGACAAGGCCCCTGGTCCGGATGGCTTTAACAGTTATTTCTTTAAAATGAATTGGCAGCTTGTTGGGGAAGAGGTGTGTGAGGCTATTAAATTCTTCTTCGATAATGGTAGTTTCTTCAACCAGTGGAACTGTACCAGCCTGGCTTTGATTCCTAAGGTTGCTGCCCCTAGAAGTATGAGGGATTTCAGACCCATAGCGTGCTGCAACACCTTGTACAAGTGCATCTCCAAAGTTATCACTCGCAGGCTTAAGAAGATGATGCCAGACCTCATTAGTAATAATCAGGCTGCCTTTGTTGAAGGCAGATCCATTGCTGATAACATCCTGCTTTTACAAGAGTTAATGAGAAATTATCATAGGGACTCTAACCCTCCTAGATGTGCAATTAAGATAGATATTCTTAAAGCCTATGATACTGTGAGCTGGGACTTCCTGATGCAGCTATTGACTCATGTTGGCTTCCCCCCCAAAGTCATTGGGTGGATCTCCAAGTGTGTGACTACTACCAGGTTCTCCATTAGTCTGAATGGGGAGCTGAATGGGTTTTTTCATGGGAAAAGAGGGCTCAGGCAGGGAGACCCTCTCTCTCCATATCTTTTCCTGCTGGTGATGGAGGCTTTCTCAGGGATTATTTCTAAAGCTGCTGAATCTGACCTGTTCAGTTATCACCCTAGGTGCAAGGAGATGGCCCTTACCCACCTTAGTTTTGCTGATGATCTCATAGTTTTTGCTGGTGGGGACAGGGTGTCTTGCAGCATTGTGAAGGAGGCCATTTCTAATTTTATCTCTTTAACTGGGCTTATGGTCAACATGGAGAAAAGCAGCCTCTTCACAGCAGGGGTTAATGGGGATGGGATTCAGGAGATCTCCTCTATTCTGGGAATACAGCACAGCTCCCCTCCTTTCAAATATCTGGGGGTTCCTCTCATCACAACTAGGTTGAAGAAGGAGGATTGCTCTCACTTGGTGGAAAGGATAACTATGAGAACCAGATGTTGGACTAATAAATTCCTGAGTTTTGCTGGTAGGCTCCTCCTTGTGAAGACTGTGATTTTCAGCATCCAAGTGTATTGGGCAAGCATTTTTATCCTTCCCAAGAGCATCATTAAAAAAATTGAGCAGATTATGAGGAATTACTTATGGAAAGGGGATGAGGCTAATAGCAAAGGGGCAAAAGTTGCTTGGAAGGATATTTGTGTATCTCTGGATGAGGGGGGGCTAAATATCAAGTGTCTAGAGACATGGAACAGAGCAGCTATGGCTAAGCACTTGTGGAATCTTTGCAGTAAGAAGGACAGCCTATGGATCAAATGGTGCAACATTTATAAGATCAAAGGAAGGAGCATCTGGGCTCTGAGTATCCCTAATGATTCATCATGGAGCTGGAGGAAAATCCTCAAGAGCAGAGAGAAGTTTAGAAGCAAAATTAAGACCATCATTGGGAATGGTAATCTTGCTTTTATGTGGTTTGATAATTGGCACCCTAATGGCCCGCTGCACCCCTTATATGGGGGAAACATTGTGTATGACTCTGCTAGTAATCTAAAAGCAAAAGTTTCTGATTTTATCCACCACTTGGAGTGGAGATGGCCTTCAACTGTGACTTGGGAGCTGAATGAAGTTAAGAATGCTATTCTTCCTACTATTCAGGATGCTAATGATATTGTTGTGTGGCTGCCCTCTAGTAATGGGAAGTTCACCATAGCTTCTGCTTGGGATCTTTTAAAGGCACATAAGCCTATGGTTAACTGGAGCAAGTTTGTGTGGAGTAAGGTATGCATCCCCAAATGCTCTTTCATTACCTGGTTGGTGGTTAGGAGGGCCATCAACACTAAAGTTAAGCTACATGAGTGGGGGGTTTCTGTGGATGACCTGTGTGAGTTATGTGGGAATGAGAGGGAGACTTATGACCACCTGTTCACTCAGTGCAGCCTTAGTAGAAGTATATGGCATGAGGTGTGGCTAAGAAACCAATGCTATAGGGATTCCATGGATTTAAATAGTGAGTTGGATAAGGCTACTATTAACCACTCTACTAAGACTCTATGCGATAAGATAAGATCCTTATCCTTTACTACTACTATTTACTGTATTTGGATGGAAAGGAATGCTAGATGCTTCAAGCATGTCTCCAATTCCCTTGACTCCATTGTGAAGGGTATTGAAAACATGGTTCGAGCAAAAGTGCTTACTTGGAAAAAGGACAGAAGGAACTATGCAAACTGGATGGCTTGTATGTACTGGAACATTCCTGAAGATAGTCTTCTGTACTATGGAGTAGGCTAGTTTTTGGCTCTTCTTGTTCTTTTGTTTGCCTTTGGGGTATGCCCTGGGGTTCTTTTTCTTTTGTTAAGGTTTTTTCCTCTGTAAATTCTTAGTTTTTTTATATACTCAATCTTCCCCAAAAAAAAAAAAAATGACAAGAAGGAATACTTTACTCATTTATACATAATATGGTTCAATGGACCATGGTTAATTAATCTGATATATTATTGTGTTGCATGTCTTCATTGGGAGTCAGGGTTATCTATATTGTTCATTATTTTATGGAGGTGGGCAGAGGGGCGTGTTGGTTATAGAGTGAGGGAAGATGGGTGTTCCATTTATGGAGTGAGGACAGAGGGGTGTGTCAGTTTACTTTGTCCGCGCAAGCTAAAAACCTTATTATATGAAGGTGGACAAAGGGGTGTGTCAATTATATAGTGGGGGCAGAGGGGTGTACCGATATATTTTATCCGCGCCAGCTAAAAAACAATGGACTTACGTGTTAGTGATCCCGTAATAAATGGGGGATAATCACAGGTTATTTAGTTTACTAGTGACCCCGAAATAAATGGGGATAGTCCCGGTTTATATATTGATTTGTATTATGATATTATTGAAATTGTATGTACTAGCTGTCTCTTTATTTATGGTAACTATTGGGATCATATATACATTCTAGATAAAATGACACAATTAGGGGTGGGGTATAACAGTTAAACTACTAATTGTAGATTCGTTATTTATACGCATGGTTGAGACAATTGTGGACTCATTATTTATATATATGATTGGTTCTTATCCTTATAAAAATGAAATGTTTATGATTTAGTTTGTTTCTTATTTATATAAATCCTTTTATGATGTATAGTTATATATCCTTTGTTTAATTAAAATACTCTACTATAATATTTAGTACATCTAGTAGTTATGATTTTGTTCATGTACCCTATTTGGGATCATGTAGCTGGCATACTCAGTTTTGACCCGCTCTTCGTTGACTAACATTTCAGGTTTTGAGTTAGAGTCAGATTGCAACTATGGAGCAAAAATGGTTTAGAGACACGTGAGTGGCAACTAGGAGTGTTGGTACACTTGGGATATTTTGCAATTTCTTATTTGTATTCTTTAGTTTTCCTTAATGTCATTGTATATGAGGCATCGTATTGTGGTTTAGTTACCTTGTATTATTAGGATATAGCTAAATGATTATACTTGGAGTATTTTAATAAATGCAAATTTTTATATGTGGTTATTTAGCATCTATTATTCTTGTTAAGAAAAGTTTTAAATTGTCTCATATTTTTGTCATGTGCTGAGAATGATATTTTAATTTGTCTCACACTCGAATATTTATTAATTAAGCATCACCTGAAGAATCGCTACAGCGGAAATATTGCGACTTCTCAAATAAAAACCAATTTTAATTAAACCCAAATTTTAGTTAAACCCTAAGACATGCATCTAGATGATTTATCAAATAAAATATAGCATGCAGGATAAAACAAATAAATTTAAGGAAAAATCCCCCACAGGGGCAAAACCATTTATTTTCACTATAATTTGTAAGAAAACGGCTTACAATCGGATTACAATGAAAATACAAGTCGACTAAGAATTACTCTCGGGTATCGGATTCTGTAGTCGCGGCTGGAACTATCCCTTCCAGTAGGGCTGCAATGAAGAAGAGAAACGGCTTCTCCACAAGTTTGTCGGCTGGAATTTTCCCTTTCCAGGAGGGCAGCAATGAAGAAGAGAACGGCTTCTCCACAAGGGTTGAGCAAACTCAAAGTTGTGTTCTTGGGTTGCAAAAAAGATTCACAAAGGATTGGAAGAATTTTGTGAATCAAAACATGAGTCTTGGCACTCAAAAATATGAAGACTAGAGGTATTTGGACTCTCAAATTCGTCTTTCAAAGTCTTTCAAAACTGCTCCCCCGAAGGTGGTTTAAATAGCAAAACATATGAAGAGTTTTGCAAAATAAAAACACTGAAATTCTATCCAGCGTACAGGTACCCCGAACCGGTTTGGGGTACCTTATGCGGTTTGGGGTACCTTTCTGGTTTGGGGTTATAAAAAACAGCATTCTTCAAGGAATTTTCTCCAACTTCAAAAGGTCATAACTCCTTCACCGTAGCTCGGATTGAGGTGCCGTTTCTTCCAGTATCTTCGTTACGGCGAGCTCTTCAACTTTCCAGTTGACCAGACCTCCGGACTATGGATGTGAAATTACGAAAATGCCCTTGAACTCTCCTATCATGCCTTTTTTTCACTGTTTTGACTTCCCTTGCGCACCACTTGCATTAAGTCCCTAAAATCTTGGAACGTGAAGTCGTTGAGGCAGATGTGGAACACATTAATGGAGATGTTGAATGCTTGATTCCCGGAATTCGGATAGAGGCCGTCATGTGAGATCGTGAGGTGACGTGCCAAATGTAGCGGCGTACGACATACATAAATGTAACATGTTGGACATGAGAAAAATATCCTTACAAATCTCCCCCTATGTCTATGCCGGTACATACATAAAAAATCCGAATTATCAAATATGAAATTGCCTATACAAATCTACCCTCCCATGAACCCAAAACTGGAAAAGGTACAAATGAATAGTCTTCATCGTTTGTTCTTCAAATCTTCAGGAATCTCAAATCTTTTCTCATCAGGGTGTGCAACATATAGATCTTCAATCTTCATACCTACACACATGAGACAAAGCAAATACCACGTGACATATCGAGTTTGAAATGAGATAACATGGATATCAATATATGATAAAAACATAAGCAACATCTCAAAAACTCCCCCAAAATTCAAACTCCCCCATAATATGATAATTCTTTCTCCCCCTTTTTATGATGTCCCCAAATAGACAGATGAGAAGAATGAATCAAATAAGCAAAATCGGGGTGTCACGGTATACAAAACAGGGCATCAAATAATATGGTAATCGTGCTCTTGCAAGGAGATGCTCAAACAAATATTCTCAAACTATTTTTGAATTTTTCAAATTTTTCATACAAAAATAAGATACCAATATGAACAAATATGAAACAAAAATCACACCATGGATTTAGACTCAAACAACCAAGTCATGGAAATGGAATGAATGGGTGTGAACACATTCGATAGGTAAATCAACTCAATCAATCATATGTGCATGATGCATACGTGTACTCCTAACGAATGAACATCAAAGGTATCCTTAAGTGTAAACGTTTGTTGAATTTAGATGACATCGTTTTATGAAAATCAACAAATCAAAGTCAAATGATTTTCACACCAATAACGTCTAAAAACATATAGTGCATTTTCAAAAATTTCAAGGACGTGCAAACCCGTTTTAATTCTCCAACCAAACTCCCTCATATATATATTCTTTTAGAGGTAATCTAAATTCTCAAACATTGGAGAATTGGTGCAAAAACCTAAATGGCCCCTTTTTGGCATGAATATCTTTTTATTGCCTTTCAATTTTTTCGGGATCTTTTAACCTCTTTGGACCTCGGATAATAAAATTCCTCAATTTTTTAGGTTCTTTTTAACGGTGGCTTTTGCGCAAAGGATAGATAATTACCTTTCGCAGTCCCTCCCCGTTATTCAAACAAAGCACACAAACTCACAACACGGTTTTTATATGCACAATTTCCTTATAAAAAATTATCGTGCTTGGTTTGTTTTAAAGATAGGATTGAGATGAAAACACCCAACCAACATGTGATAAGACAAGCAAAATAATCAAACAAATCCGTGCATGTGTGCAATAAAGGAAACATGAGTCAAACAAGTAGGAAGTAACACTTAATTACATCTTAATGACTCCAAACATTATAAAGCACAAGGATGAATTGACCTATTATCTCAAAACACTATCAAATAGTCACATGAAAAAAATGGAATGATGTTGTGACTTGGTCATCCAAAGTGTTCATCCATAAACGGTGCAATACAAAAATCTTTTTGGATTTTCTCAAAATTTTATCAAAATAAAATCTTTTTGTATTTTTCAAAAAAATTCAAAAACAAGAATTTATACAAAAAGTACAAGTCATCACACTAGTAAAAATATATCATGAAACCACAACTAGTGTATGACAAACATGCAACCACAATCAACCAAAAGATTTCACATGGGGTGAATCACGTGCAAGCAAACGGGAATCGTGGACAAATAAACCATAAGCCTCTAAATCCGATTTTCTAACCCAAATTGATGTGTAACAAAGTGTGGGGGTTTTGGGAATCGAATTTATTCTTTCATTAACCTTCCTAGGTCCATTTAAAAGCTTGTAACAAAATCGCCTGAGATGACCTTGCCTACCGCAATGTGTGCAAGTGTAAATCGGGCGGTGTGTGTTACCTAAAGGTGGCCCTCTCCTCAAATTTATCGGTTGCTCTTTTCGAATTTGCCTAGGTGGGTCTCTCCTAATGATCCTAGAAGGTTCTCTCACAATGTTCTTAAGGGGTGCTTTCCTAACAACTTTAGGTGCCTCTTTCTTAACAAACCTAGGAGGCTCTCTCACACGTGTGGGAATGGGTGCAACATATTTTTCAAGACCAATCCCACCCCTATCCGTTTTGATCTCGACTGTGCCTAAAATCTTATCAAGTTTTTCAGACCTAGACTCCAAATCAAATTTCACTTTACTTGAATCTTTCAATTTCACCTCAAGTTCACCTATCCTAGATTCAAGTACTCGTTTAGAATCCTCAAACTCTAAAAGCTCCTTTTTCATAGTCTCCATCAACCCTCTAAGACTATCTCTCTCACCCTCGACGTACTCAAGCTTCTCTTTCAAAATTTTCACATGAGCCCTAAGTTCTTCAACTAAAAAATCATTATTTTTTATGGCACACTCTTTCAACTGAGCTTTCAATTTCAAATTTTCTTTCTTTGTTTTCAAAGTTTCAGCATAAAGTTCATTGAAAGCAGTTTGCAAGTCATGCTCATCTACACTTTCCTCCTCACTTTCATCCACACTCCCATCCCCTTCACTATCACTAATCACATGGATGGGAAACTCTCGCCTAGAAGCATAAAACACTTCTTCTTCCGAATCACAATCACTAAGGGTAGAAACATGAGAAATCGGTTTATTCAATTTCTTCTTTAAATTTGTGGTACACTCATGTAACGTGTGACCAACACCCTCACAACAAGGACACTTCTCAGATTCGTTTTCAACAGAAGATTTAAAGCAAGAGTTCGTGTGAATTTTCCAATTAATTTTTTCAAAAATTTGACATCGAAGATCATCAAAACCATCAAAAGCCATTTTTGTGCAAAATCATAATCAAATCACAATAACTTAGTGCAACAGGCTCTGATACCAATTTGACGACGTGAGAAGTCAAATTGTATCAAAAAAAATAAATACTTGAAAAATCAGGATCACGCAATAAATTAGCGTAACCCGCTCTGATACCAATTTGAAGAATCGCTACAGCGGAAATATTGCGACTTCTCAAATAAAAACCAATTTTAATTAAACCCAAATTTTAGTTAAACCCTAAGACATGCATCTAGATGATTTATCAAATAAAATATAGCATGCAGGATAAAACAAATAAATTTAAGGAAAAATCCCCCACAGGGGCAAAACCATTTATTTTCACTATAATTTGTAAGAAAACGGCTTACAATCGGATTACAATGAAAATACAAGTCGACTAAGAATTACTCTCGGGTATCGGATTCTGTAGTCGCGGCTGGAACTATCCCTTCCAGTAGGGCTGCAATGAAGAAGAGAAACGGCTTCTCCACAAGTTTGTCGGCTGGAATTTTCCCTTTCCAGGAGGGCAGCAATGAAGAAGAGAACGGCTTCTCCACAAGGGTTGAGCAAACTCAAAGTTGTGTTCTTGGGTTGCAAAAAAGATTCACAAAGGATTGGAAGAATTTTGTGAATCAAAACATGAGTCTTGGCACTCAAAAATATGAAGACTAGAGGTATTTGGACTCTCAAATTCGTCTTTCAAAGTCTTTCAAAACTGCTCCCCCGAAGGTGGTTTAAATAGCAAAACATATGAAGAGTTTTGCAAAATAAAAACACTGAAATTCTATCCAGCGTACAGGTACCCCGAACCGGTTTGGGGTACCTTATGCGGTTTGGGGTACCTTTCTGGGTTGGGGTTATAAAAAACAGCATTCTTCAAGGAATTTTCTCCAACTTCAAAAGGTCATAACTCCTTCACCGTAGCTCGGATTGAGGTGCCGTTTCTTCCAGTATCTTCGTTGCGGCGAGCTCTTCAACTTTCCAGTTGACCAGACCTCCGGACTATGGATGTGAAATTACGAAAATGCCCTTGAACTATCCTATCATGCCTTTTTTTCACTGTTTTGACTTCCCTTGCGTACCACTTGCATTAAGTCCCTAAAATCTTGGAACGTGAAGTCGTTGAGGCAGATGTGGAACACATTAATGGAGATGTTGAATGCTTGATTCCCGGAATTCGGATAGAGGCCGTCATGTGAGATCGTGAGGTGACGTGCCAAATGTAGCGGCGTACGACATACATAAATGTAACATGTTGGACATGAGAAAAATATCCTTACAAATCTCCCCCTATGTCTATGCCGGTACATACATAAAAAATCCGAATTATCAAATATGAAATTGCCTATACAAATCTACCCTCCCATGAACCCAAAACTGGAAAAGGTACAAATGAATAGTCTTCATCGTTTGTTCTTCAAATCTTCAGGAATCTCAAATCTTTTCTCATCAGGGTGTGCAACATATAGATCTTCAATCTTCATACCTACACACATGAGACAAAGCAAATACCACGTGACATATCGAGTTTGAAATGAGATAACATGGATATCAATATATGATAAAAACATAAGCAACATCTCAAAAACTCCCCCAAAATTCAAACTCCCCCATAATATGATAATTCTTTCTCCCCCTGTTTTGTATACCGTGACACCCCAAAATTCAAACTCCCCCATAATATGATAATTATTTTTCATACAAAAATAAGATACCAATATGAACAAATATGAAACAAAAATCACACCATGGATTTAGACTCAAACAACCAAGTCATGGAAATGGAATGAATGGGTGTGAACACATTCGATAGGTAAATCAACTCAATCAATCATATGTGCACGATGCATACGTGTACTCCTAACGAATGAACATCAAAGGTATCCTTAAGTGTAAACGTTTGTTGAATTTAGATGACATCGTTTTATGCAAATCAACAAATCAAAGTCAAATGATTTTCACACCAATAACGTCTAAAAACATATAGTGCATTTTCAAAAATTTCAAGGACGTGCAAACCCGTTTTAATTCTCCAACCAAACTCCCTCATATATATATTCTTTTAGAGGTAATCTAAATTCTCAAACATTGGAGAATTGGTGCAAAAACCTAAATGGCCCCTTTTTGGCATGAATATCTTTTTATTGCCTTTCAATTTTTTCGGGATCTTTTAACCTCTTTGGACCTCGGATAATAAAATTCCTCAATTTTTTAGGTCCTTTTTAACGGTGGCTTTTGCGCAAAGGATAGATAATTACCTTTCGCAGCCCCTCCCCGTTATTCAAACAAAGCACACAAACTCACAACACGGTTTTTATATGCACAATTTCCTTATAAAAAATTATCGCGCTTGGTTTGTTTTAAAGATAGGATTGAGATGAAAACACCCAACCAACATGTGATAAGACAAGCAAAATAATCAAACAAATCCGTGCATGTGTGCAATAAAGGAAACATGAGTCAAACAAGTAGGAAGTAACACTTAATTACATCTTAATGACTCCAAACATTATAAAGCACAAGGATGAATTGACCTATTATCTCAAAACACTATCAAATAGTCACATGAAAAAAATGGAATGATGTTGTGACTTGGTCATCCAAAGTGTTCATCCATAAACGGTGCAATACAAAAATCTTTTTGGATTTTCTCAAAATTTTATCAAAATAAAATCTTTTTGTATTTTTCAAAAAAATTCAAAAACAAGAATTTATACAAAAAGTACAAGTCATCACACTAGTAAAAATATATCATGAAACCACAACTAGTGTATGACAAACATGCAACCACAATCAACCAAAAGATTTCACATGGGGTGAATCACGTGCAAGCAAACGGGAATCGTGGACAAATAAACCATAAGCCTCTAAATCCGATTTTCTAACCCAAATTGATGTGTAACAAAGTGTGGGGGTTTTAGGAATCGAATTTATTCTTTCATTAACCTTCCTAGGTCCATTTAAAAGCTTGTAACAAAATCGCCTAAGATGACCTTGCCTACCGCAATGTGTGCAAGTGTAAATCGGGCGGTGTGTGTTACCTAAAGGTGGCCCTCTCCTCAAATTTATCGGTTGCTCTTTCCGAATTTGCCTAGGTGGGTCTCTCCTAATGATCCTAGAAGGTTCTCTCACAATGTTCTTAAGGGGTGCTTTCCTAACAACTTTAGGTGCCTCTTTCTTAACAAACCTAGGAGGCTCTCTCACACGTGTGGGAATGGGTGCAACATATTTTTCAAGACCAATCCCACCCCTATCCGTTTTGATCTCGACTGTGCCTAAAATCTTATCAAGTTTTTCAGACCTAGACTCCAAATCAAATTTCACTTTACTTGAATCTTTCAATTTCACCTCAAGTTCACCTATCCTAGATTCAAGTACTCGTTTAGAATCCTCAAACTCTAAAAGCTCCTTTTTCATAGTCTCCATCAACCCTCTAAGACTATCTCTCTCACCCTCGACGTACTCAAGCTTTTCTTTCAAAATTTTCACATGAGCCCTAAGTTCTTCAACTAAAAAATCATTATTTTTTATGGCACACTCTTTCAACTGAGCTTTCAATTTCAAATTTTCTTTCTTTGTTTTCAAAGTTTCAGCATAAAGTTCATTGAAAGCAGTTTGCAAGTCATGCTCATCTACACTTTCCTCCTCACTTTCATCCACACTCCCATCCCCTTCACTATCACTAATCACATGGATGGGAAACTCTCGCCTAGAAGCATAAAACACTTCTTCTTCCGAATCACAATCACTAAGGGTAGAAACATGAGAAATCGGTTTATTCAATTTCTTCTTTAAATTTGTGGTACACTCATGTAACGTGTGACCAACACCCTCACAACAAGGACACTTCTCAGATTCGTTTTCAACAGAAGATTTAAAGCAAGAGTTCGTGTGAATTTTCCAATTAATTTTTTCAAAAATTTGACATCGAAGATCATCAAAACCATCAAAAGCCATTTTTGTGCAAAATCATAATCAAATCACAATAACTTAGTGCAACAGGCTCTGATACCAATTTGACGACGTGAGAAGTCAAATTGTATCAAAAAAAATAAATACTCGAAAAATCAGGATCACGCAATAAATTAGCGTAACCCGCTCTGATACCAATTTGAAGAATCGCTACAGCGGAAATATTGCGACTTCTCAAATAAAAACCAATTTTAATTAAACCCAAATTTTAGTTAAACCCTAAGACATGCATCTAGATGATTTATCAAATAAAATATAGCATGCAGGATAAAACAAATAAATTTAAGGAAAAATCCCCCACCGAGGCAAAACCATTTATTTTCACTATAATTTGTAAGAAAACGGCTTACAATCGGATTACAATGAAAATACAAGTTGACTAAGAATTACTCTCGGGTATCGGATTCTGTAGTCGCGGCTGGAACTATCCCTTTCTAGTAGGGCTGCAATGAAGAAGAGAAACGGCTTCTCCACAAGTTTGTCGGCTGGAATTTTCCCTTTCCAGGAGGGCAGCAATGAAGAAGAGAACGACTTCTCCACAAGGGTTGAACAAACTCAAAGTTGTGTTCTTGGGTTGCAAAAAAGATTCACAAAGGATTGGAAGAATTTTGTGAATCAAAACATGAGTCTTGGGACTCAAAAATATGAAGACTAGAGGTATTTGGACTCTCAAATTCGTCTTTCAAAGTCTTTCAAAACTGCTCCCCCGAAGGTGGTTTAAATAGCAAAACATATGAAGAGTTTTGCAAAATAAAAACACTGAAATTCTATCCAGCGTACAGGTACCCCGAACCGGTTTGGGGTACCTTTCTGGTTTGGGGTTATAAAAAACAGCATTCTTCAAGGAATTTTCTCCAACTTCAAAAGGTCATAACTCCTTCACCGTAGCTCGGATTGAGGTGCCGTTTCTTCCAGTATCTTCGTTGCGGCGAGCTCTTCAACTTTCCAGTTGACCAGACCTCCGGACTATGGATGTGAAATTACGAAAATGCCCTTGAACTCTCCTATCATGCCTTTTTTTCACTGTTTTGACTTCCCTTGCGTACCACTTGCATTAAGTCCCTAAAATCTTGGAACGTGAAGTCGTTGAGGCAGATGTGGGACACATTAATGGAGATGTTGAATGCTTGATTCCCGGAATTCGGATAGAGGCCGTCATGTGAGATCGTGTGGTGACGTGCTAAATGTAGCGGCGTACGACATACATAAATGTAACATGTTGGACATGAGAAAAATATCCTTACATCACCACCTTAATTAATATTATTCGAAGTGTTCCAATTATTTATTCTACTAATGGAGTTTTTATTCATTATGGTTTAGGGACTGGTTTCAGAGTTGTATTGGTTTTACTTCTTTTTACTATCAGTATTTATCGCTTTATTTTATTTCAGCCATGCTTAGAATGATACAATTGTTTTGACTCTCGTACTATTTATATTTGGACTTAATTAATCTAGTTATGGATTTTATGGGGTGTCACAAAATAACTCCATCACAATTATTACGACGAAAAGAAACTCTAAACTAAAGAATAAAAGTAAACTCCAATTGCAACTACCACCACTCCAAATCCATGCATCTTATAGAAATCTTACATGAAATGTTAGTCCATAGCAATGGGTCAGATCCCACTGCAAGAATACTAGCTACGCATCCTAAGTAGGGTTACATGAACGAAGTCATAAGTGCTTAATAAAATAAATATCACAATAGAGTATTTTAGATAATAATAAGAGATTAAATAAACAAATAAACATTCCAAATTTCCACTTTTGTATATCGTCAACATTTATCTTTTTATAATCATCATTAAAATAATTTTTACAAACTATATTGATCCAGTCTTTTATACGATCCTGCACATACCATCGTGTGCTACCCATAACATCATATCGTTACTACCCACTACATTACTATATCCGAACATCCCCTAATACCTCCATGCACATACCGTGATGTATTTACATAACTAATCACGTCACTATATTCGGTTAGCTTACTTCGTACACATATTATCATAGTCAAACAACACGATACCCCACACATACCATGACATACACATAAATTTGTTACTATACAAAAACATCCTAGTTTCCCACACATACTTTGGAAGCCAACTAAGGTAGATCCTATACATACCGTAATGCCCACACAAATCCCGTCAAGGTATCTAGATAATGTAGGTCTGGCACATACAATTTAGCCAGCCAACGCTACACCCTGCACATACAATGACGCCCACATAATCATCCATCTCTAATACTTATCATATCTAAGGTGTTAATCTTAAAACAACATATATCAACACGTTACTCATCAATTCCTCCTGCCCAAACCAATCGGGGAATAACAAATCGCCCATCCCTAGTCCCATAACTAGAGATCACCAAAACCATACGTATTTCTTAAGACCTAGGAAATACTCAAAGCCATACATATTTCCTAGCCCCCCCTCCCCCCTCCTAAGAAAAACACAATCATAAAATAACATACTCTTTAATCCCATACTTAAGGAACAATAACCGTGTATAATCTACTTGCCAATTAAGTATCCAAACACCAGCGTATGTATCCCAAACACAAACTAATGTACATTCCCGGTAGTCCCAACAATATTACCATTTTAATTATGCTAATTTCAATAATACTTAATTCTATAAACCAAGTTCATATTCTTGTATTTTATATTCGTTCATGCCCATTTACATGTGAATCACACCAAATTCATAAGTCGTTCATGGGAGTTTAAATTAATTTAAAGTATATATCAATATAAACATGCAACTTAACAATTCTAGATGACATATCCCCATCTCTTCCCAATAATCACCTCTTTATAATTTCATAGGCATATATATCTTTTCAGTGTTCATATGTGATTATCATGGTCAATTCACAATTTTAACATTATCATTGTAATCCCACTACATGACCCAATTCCCCAAAGGCATGCTAATTTTACAAGTATTACTAAGCCATTCTTCCATTTGCTCATAAGAACGTAATAATTAGGTTTCACTTTCTCTAATAATGTTCCTCATCAATAAAAATTATGTATAGATGGGGTTAAGTCAACAGTTAATCCATATAGAACATAAGGGAAAAAGTAGAGATATTCTTGCCTTAGAGTGTTTTCTTAAAATTTGATTTGAACAACTTGTTTGTAATACCCCGCACTTTTATGGATATTTAAATTACATAAATGGGTGTAATTTGGAAATTTGAGGAATTTTAGTGAATAGTATATTCTGGATTAATAAGTGTTAGATGCTTACCGACGCGTGTTACATTTACTTAGGGGACTAAGTAAATGAGTAGAAATATTTTTATATCATGTTGCAACTAGGTAAAGCGACGAGAATTATTTTATGTTGTAGAAACGCGTATCGAGATGTGTTGGGTTTAATTAGTAAATTTTAGTTAAGTGACTCGGATGGAGATTTCGAGTGCACGGTTGGTTTCGAAATGGCCGAGATAGGTAGAAATAGAATATTCGGGGTAGTTTTGGGTTTCGGGGATTTTTGGACTAGTAGAGACTCGCAATTGAGTAAACGAGTCATTTTGGGGTTTATAAGGGACAAACCCTTATTTCTCTATTATAAGTCATGAGAGAGAGGAAGAGAAAGAAAGAAAAAGAGATAAAAGAAGAAGGAAGAAAGAAAAGAGGAGAAAGGAAGAGTGGAAAGGGGATTCCAGGCAAACTCCGCGGGATTCGACTCGAGGTCGTCAGATTTCATCCACGAGGCAAGTGTTTACTTGCTTTATTTAATTTAGTGTGTGTATCTCATATTATAGTTGGTAAACTATATAATTTTGGGTTAGAACCCTAAAAATAAATTTGGTAAATTTGAGTTTAAGTTTAAAAATTGATGTATTGTAAACTCTTAATGATTTCTAGTGTTAAACCCGTGATAATGGACTGTCGTAATGGTTAGAAATGGGAGAAATGATAAAACTAGGGCTTTAATGGTTTTAGGGTTTAAATCTAAGAGAATGGTTTAACACCACAAAATAATTGATGTGTTAGTTATAAATCAGTGTTTAGATAATTGTAGTATTGTTGGTTGAGATTAGAAACCATAAAAATGGAGGTTGGGTTGATATTTGGTATTTTGAGATTTAGGTTTCGTAAGAAATGGAGAGATTGGCCAAAATATCTGGTGTGATCGGTCGACCGCGGCCAAGGAGTCGGTCGACCTGTACAAGGGATAAAGGCCACTGGTTGGCTCGCAAGGTAAAATACCAATTCGCAGTCGACCGGGGGTCAGGGATAGGTCGACCGGTACTCTGTTTTCTGCCCAAGATAAGGATTTTTCTACTCCTTTTTTTTTTGGTTCAAAGCTCCTTCTTAATTAGTGTATTATAGATGGGTATGACCTAAAGGACTTGAGGAGTTGTATATTAACCTTGGGTTATTTGAGGGTACAATCTGGGGTATGGATTCAATGAATGTTTAGGATGAATAACATTCAAGAGAAGTCTTCGACAAGTGTGTTTACATAGATATTTATGTGTACAGAATAAATGTGGGCCGAGTATATTTGAGTGAGTCCTAGGATGCGAATTTAGGATAGGGGCTGAAGAGGATTAAGCTACTATCCGGTATGTCTATATTGGCGACTATGATTATAGGTGATGCGATACCTATGGAATTAAAATAAGTTGCGTATATACTTAATTAATTATTACGGATTGGTTTATTCGGGTTTACATAAAATCCTTAAAAAGGGATTAAGGTAGGAGATAATCTTAAGTAAGAGAATACTTATGGGTTTAGTATTTTAAGTATATGAATATTTATATACATGGGAACATTAGGGTTATTAGCTATCGCTATAAGAGTCGGCAATTATAACCATATATATTGAGAAGTGATATGTTTTATATATACGAGGGTTGTTACGGTATATATATGATATGATTTGAATATATATATATATATCTGTATGTGACTGGTATATTTGTACTTTAGAGGCTGGTTCCACATGCTTCCCCGGGCATAGGGATGGATAGCCAAATTATATATTGTCTCTAGTGCGCTCCAGGGAGGTTGCGCGTTGTGGGTGAATACCCTGGCTCGAGGAGCAGGGAGAGTATATCCCCAGGTCATATCGTCCCGCATGAGAGTGCGATATTGTTATTACACTTTCAGGAGGAAATAGGACCGCCTCCACCGTTGTGTATTTTTACCATGACCATGAGTGAGTCTGGCTTAGTACCATGGTTGATAGAGTAAAGCCGAATGCAGATAGGCACTATGAGACTGCATCCTCGAGTTATTGCTCGGTGGGATGGTTATTATACTTATGATTGTAATAAGTATAATTATACTTGTTGCGTGTAGTATATTGCTTGTATATGAAGACGAGATATCATATAGCTTTGACTTGCATAAAGAGTAAAATAAATAAGGGTTTATTCTTCTTCCGAGAGACTTATATACGGATTTATACAATGTAAATCGTATATTAAAATGAGAAATATATATACGGTACTTTATATACTAAAGTGAATAGGGTATTTTAAACTAGCGAAAGTTACGAATTATGAACGGTATAGTTGTATATATATATATAGAGAGAGAGAGAGAGAGAAACGAGAACTATATATATATATATATATATATATGGCACATGGATGATTATAGCAACTAAAATATTATGTAATAGCTTACGGTATAATATATTATATCACACAAGGTAGGTGATAGTTAGGAGGATTTAGAAGATGGGTGTAAAAGATTAGTTAGGAAGGGTAGCTTAACTAGGTTGTTTAAAATGAATGCGATAGATGTGCACTATTAGAAGAGGGGTGAGGTATATCTCATGAGAGTGCGATGCCAGTTTAAATATGAGAGATTTCATATTTTAAAATATGGCTTTTAAGCACTTGCTAAATATTTTCAACTCGGGCTCTGACCCGTTTCTCTATTTTCCCCTCTCTTGCTATATATGTATATATATAGGTGTCCAGATACAGGGACGCCTGGATGATGATTCCTTCTAGTCAAACGTTTGCTGCAGCAGTTTTTTTTTTTTTTTGGGGTAACTAAATATATTGAAAAGTAAGAAATATACAAGGTGAAGAACACCAAGCCCAAAGGCTAGTAACCAGAAGGTGGGGCATACCCCCCCTCCCAACAAACATCAACAAAGGAAATCAAAAGAAAACAAACAACCCCAAAACATCAACAAAGGAAATCAAAAGAAAATAACATTAGAGGTACAACATGGATTCAGGAATCCCCCATTGGTTGCAGACCATCCAATTGGTGTAGCTTCTATTAGTGTTCTTCCAAGTACTGATCTTGATCTTCATCATATTATTAATCTCATTCATGAGCTGACCAGGAGTTCTAGCCCCTCTGCTGTGCAGCCTGCCATTCCTTTCCATCCAAATACAATAGATGGTCGTAGTGAAAGATAGAGTTCTGACTTTGTTGATGAGATTATTGTTGTTAGCATACTCCACATCCCTCTCCAGCTCTCTCTCTCTCCCAAGTCCCTATATTCCTGTAGCATTAGTTTCTGCAAAGAACTTCCATCCAAACCTCCTTAGTGTATGGGCAGTCAGCAAGTATGTGCGATAAGGTTTCATTCCCATTAGTGCATAACAGGCAATTATTGTTGTCCACTATCCCCCAATCCATCAATTTATCTTTGGTAATAAGACTTCTTCTGCAGGCCAGCCAAGAGATTCCACCTCAGTGTTGTGACTGCAAATAGCCTTATAGGCAGATTGAATGGAGAGTATCCCATTGGTAGAAGGTACCCAAGTTACCACATCCTCATGATGAGAAATAACTGGAAGAGCGGCATTCTGGATGTCATTAAGCTCCCACGTAACTGTGGAAGGCCACCTCCAATTCGCACCTCTAATGAAATCAGCCACCTTGGCATAGGAGTTGCTGGCTGCATCATAAATGGTCATATCCCCAAATAAAGGTTGTAGAGGCCCAAGAGGGTGCCAGTTATCATGCCAAATAAAAGTGTTGTTACCATTACCAATGATAGACTTAATGAGAGGTCTGCTCTCCCTCCTCATTTTCAGAATTTTCCTCCATGTCCATGAGCAATCGCTAGGAATAGCAATCGCCCAGAAGCTCCTTCTCTTCATTTTATACATGTGACACCATTTCACCCAAAGACTCTCTTTATTATTGCATATATTCCATATATGTTTCATCATAGCAGCCTTATTCCATTCTTCAATACATTTAATCCCCAACTCTCCCTCGGATTTAGGCTTACATACCTTACTCCAAGCCACTTTGGCCCCACTATGCTTCAGGTCAGAACCATGCCAGATGAAGTCTCTAATCAGTTGGTCAATATCTTTAATGACTCCTTTGGGCATGATGAAAAGACTGCGCATACACCTGTATACTGAAAAGGATAGAGAGAGCAAGTTGAAGTCTTCCAGCATAACTGAGCATCTTGTTGGTCCAACTTTTAATCCTCTTTGTAAGTCTATTGATGAGATCCAAGCAGTCCTCCTTCCTAAGTCTCGTGGAGATCAAAGGCACACTAAGGTATTTGAAAGGAGGCTTCATTAATTGGAACCCAATTTTGTCAGCCAAGGCCTGAGCCTGAAGAACATCCATTCCCCCACAGTAAATGTTGCTTTTCTCCATGTTGGGACAAAGCCCAGAAAGAAGAGCAAACTCCTCAATAGTATGATTGATGCAGTCAATTGTCTGCTCATCCCCCCCACAAAATATCATCAGGTCATCAGCAAAGCATATGTGGTTAAGACCAATTTCCTTACATTTAGGGTGGTATTTGAAGTTCATGTTGTTGCAGTGCTGGTCCAGAAGACAGGAAAAACTCTCCATAGCCAGAAGAAAAAGATAAGGGGATAGAGGGTCACCTTGTCTAAGGCCTCTAGAGCTTTTAAAGAACCCATGGGATTCCCCATTGAGGCTAATGGAATACCAAGCAGTGGTCACACACTCCTTAATCCACCTAATCATGATATGAGGAAATCTGACCTTTTCTAAGACATCAAAAAGGAACTCCCAGCTCACAGTGTCATAAGCCTTCATAATGTCCACCTTAATAGCACATCTAGCCACACCATTGCCTCTATGATAGTTCCTCATGATCTCTTGAAGTAAAAGGATATTATCAGCAATGGATCTCCCTCTAACAAAGGTTGCTTGACTCTCACTTATGAGGTGGTTCATGAGGGGCATAATCCTGGAAGCAATGATTTTAGATATGCATTTATATATAGTATTGCAGCAGGCAATAGGTCTAAAGTCTCTCATGAAGAGGGGTTAGAGGTCTTAGGTATGAGGGAAAGGATGGCGCAATTCCATTGCCTAGGCATTTTATAGTTGATAAAGAAGTGCTTAACAGCCTTAGTCACATCATTCTCTACAACATCCCAATTCAGCTTGAAGAAGGCAGCATTGAACCCATCAGGTCTGGGTGCTTTATCAGAACCAATAGAGAACATAGCCTTTTTAATTTCTTCATTTGATGGGATGGAGGTGATGCCATCACACTGATTTTGATTAAGCTTCCTAACCATCAGGTTCTCAATATTGAAGGGTCTGAATAAGTTCACATCATCAGCAGAGAATAAGTTTTGGAAAAAGTTAATAGCTTCATTAGTTACACCCTCACTACCTTCAATGGTTAGCCCATTAGAGTTCTGAATCATTATGATTTTCTTCCTAGCACAGTTGCTGTTAACCCTTTTATGAAAGAAGGAGGTGTTCAAATCCCCCAATTGGAGCCAATTAATTCTTGCTTTTTGCTTGAAGAAAGACTCCTCATTGTTCCTCGGATGGTTATAGTAGTTAGAAAGCTCAGTCTCCTCCCTCCTTAGCTCATGATTACTACCATCATTATCCAGATTAGCCTGCACCTGATTAAGGAGATTCTTAGCCTCATTAACTCTAGCAGAAATATTAGAGTAAAACTTCTTGTTCAGGCTTCGGAGAGGGGTCTTCAATCTTCTAAGTTTGGTAGAGAGTTTAAACATGGGGTTCCCACTACAATCCTCATGCCAAGAATCCATGTGGGTGTCCATGAAGGTATCATGCTTCATCCAGAAATTGTAGAACTTGAAAGGTTTAGGTTTAGTGTTCAAAGATGGCAAGAGGGTAATAATGATGGGGCTGTGGTCAGAGATACCATGACAGAGAAAGTTAGCCTGGCTATCAGGGAAGGAGGTACTCCAACAAGAGTTCTGGAGGACTCTATCAATCCTCGATTGAACACACGCAGACCCCCCCACTTTTATTAGACCAAGAAAACCACACTCCAGTGGAATTCATATCCTCAACTTCAATATCCTCAATGCAATTGTTGAAATCATCCACAGCTCTAAAATCAATTCCATTGTGGCTCTTCTTCTCCTCCTGGCACCTCACAACATTAAAATCCCCCAGAATGATCCAAGGCTGATTGGTAGTGGTAATGAAATTGCACTTGAGGAAGTCCCATAAAGTATTCCTATTCGCGGGTAGATTATGTCCATAGACAAACGTGGCAAAGAACATCTTGTAGGATCCCACAACTTTGACTTTGCATAAAATAGCTTGATGGTGGATGTCACATGCTTCCACATCAAAAACATTAGGGTTCCAAGCGATAATGACCCTAGCCACACCACCATTATCCGGGAAGTTATGACACATATTCCAATTAAAAAAACAATTATTCTTAATAACATTTATATGGTTAAGTCTTACTTTAGTCTCCATTAAACCAATGAGAGCAATACCATTGTCTCTAATGGTTTTCTTGATTTCATCCTGCTTGTGAGGGGAATTTAAACCCCTAATGTTCCATGAAGCTATCTTGATCATCTTGGTTTAGGCTTATCTCCACCCCTCTTCGGCTCTAATTGTGGGATCAACCAACTGTCGTTTCCCTTCTTCTTCTGCTTCTTTTTGGAAGATGCTTTGTTATTAAGGCCAGTGTACTCCATATTTCTAGCCATTTCATCAATGGCTTTAACTTTTAGCACAATGCCTTGTGGAGCTGGGGTACTCTCATCTTGTGGTATCTCTTCACTCTCTGTCATTTCATTATTATCATTACCTGGTGTGTCCATCTCCTCATCCAGAGAAAGGATGGCAAAGCTATTCTGATTAGTGCTAGAGTGATCTACATTTGAGATGTCTTCCTTATCATGATTGCGTTCACCCTTGTGACTAGCCTTATATTTCGCAACAGCTCTAGTTGTGGTAACCTATTTCCATTCATCTGTTAGTGGTTCCTTCATTGGGATAGCGCCAGCCTTGGGAGAGGCTTTCTCTTCCATTTTGTGATGTGGACAAGCATTTAGGTTATGACCGAAGACAAGGCAGTTAGGGCATGAAGGCGGTTTTGCTTGAAACTCAACCCTAACTGTTGTGGTAGTACCATCCTCCATCGTAGCATTGATGCTGTTAGGGTAAGTTGCTGTGGCCTCAACGTCAATGCAAATGCGAGCATAGGTTATTCTATTCATTTTTTCAGTCATCGCATCAGCGTAAAGGGGAAGACCCACTGAACTGGAGATGTAACTAAGCCCTTCTTTCGTCCAAAGTTGAACAGGAATGTCGTAGAATTTGACCCAAACAGGAATTTTCTTCAATGTATCTTTAGAGAATTTGAAATGTGCTTGCCATTTGTTAAGGATGATTGTCATACCTGCAAAATGCCACAGCCCATTGTCCAGCACCTCATCACGCTGGCTTTGTTTATCAAACATGAAAATGAAAAATCCATTATCATGCGCTATGACCTTAGTCATACCATATTTCCCCCATAGTCTAGTAGCAACGTTGTTAACAAAGGAAAAAGGAAGCTTTTTCCCTAAGAAATAACCAACCATGTTGTTCTCCCAACGTCCATATCCTTTCCTGGCAACATCGAACGATGGGTTGACAGTGATGGTGGACTCCACAACTGATGGTTGGTGAAAAGTTAGTTTGATTTTCGTTTTCTTCTTTTCTACGATAATAGAAATCCATGTCTTGTCATTGCGTACCATGTTGTTGGTCTGGGATATAGGGACTCCCAGGCTTCCTTTCTCATTTCCCAGCTTTCTCTCACTAGCAGGTATAGTGCCAGATAGGGTAGTAGACGTACTAGCTACCCCAGCCGAGACCTTTTCAATATCTGTCAACTTTATATCAACTTCCGTACTACCTACCGTACCCTTGAGCCCACCATTTCTGCCTGCACTATTCTCAGGGATGAAACCTACCTCTACCTCTGTTGCCTTCACAGTCGGAGAAAAGTTCTCGTTCCGGTCATTGGAGGTTCTGAACATCTTCACATCTTCAAGGGAGTAGCCTTTGCTCAAGAGGAAGTCCATAACGATGTTATTTTTTGTGTTTGGCTCTTGTATCCTTGCGAGTTGCTCATTTGCTCTATCAAAGATGTTGTCGGACGTTAAGATTTGCCCTTCTTTTGTCTCGTCAATCTCGTTCAAACTCATGCCATCGACTGGGAAAAGGGCAGTATTCCTTACAGAAGACCATACACCCGATTCAGCCATCAAAGAAGATGGAGTTTGAGAGATAGCTTTCCCACGTATTGCTGAAGGTAGGTTAGAAGGAGTAGGGTTAGGAGAGGAAGGCCGGCCATCAGGTTTGATAGAGCAGTTTACTGTAAGATTTGCTGAAGGTAAGATTTACTGCAGCAGTTCTGGATGCATGCAGGTTTACTGTAGATGCTTATATCCTTGTGATGTAGATAGCATTGTAGTAACACTCGGGCCGATAGCCCAATTGTATTCATTTATTCTTTTACCGCCTTTTAGTGTGGCATTCTATTTGGTTGTATTATGTTGTACCTAGTGTTCGGTTATTTTATTTCATTTCAGTTGTCGCATAAACTGTGTGAATGTTTTACTTGATTAGTTTGATTAAAAAGATTAGTTAAATAAAATTTTTGACGCCAGCCTAATAAGTTATTAGTAATTAAATTGGTTTCCTACAGTGATGCTGAGAATGAACCGTACGAGATTCCTATTTTAATTTGGTATAGATCACCCGGTATTTTATTAGGCGGGGTGTCACAGATGGTATCAGAGCATCAAGTTCTAGTGTCCTTAAGAATCTGTGCGAACGTACTAGGCTTTCAGCATTGCTTTCTATTTGATATAGAGCCTTATGATTAGGATTGTTGATTCCTATTGTGAGATTTCGTTCTCCTACCATTATGTAAGATTATAGTAAATATTTTGCATGCTCGGGTGAGATTCGTGTGCTGATCAATGAAGGGCGACCAGGGAAGGCCGTGATGAGGGCAACAGGAGATGGGGCTTAGTAGGAGCTATAAGTCGAAGTTGGGGATGAGGACCATAGTAGAGGTCACTCCCTTTGTGGCATTGTCATGGATTGCCACAACGACTACTAAAGTATAGTAGATATAAGTACCCACGTACCACCATAGTGGATAGCGGTGCTAAACGTGAATTACCCAGTAAAGTTAAATTGGGAAAAAGTTTGAAAGGTCTTTAATAAGGACCATACGTTGAAGTTTAAGTTATGCAGAGGCAGTGTAGCTCTATTCAATGGAAGTATAGGACTCAGAAGCTATGGCTTAGAGTGGTGTACAGGAATGCCCAGATGGGAAAATTTGAGGAAAAAATTTTCACTCGTTGGAGCAATGTCGAAATGGTGGGAATGATGATCACCATATTTGGGGAAGTATGATGTTTTGCTCGTAGAGGAATCGTACGGACGGTTTTAACCGCGAGTTCCTTTGATTTATCATAAATGAAGATAATGAAGTTTCTCAATTATTCACATGAGGATCGGTCAGAGGTCGACGGTGAAAGAAGAGTTATATGGTTAAGGGAACTTTGTATCGAAGCAAGGTAGGTACAATGAAGAAAGAATCCTTCAGTGGAATGATAGGCTCACTAGTAAGCGTTGCTAACACTTATGGAGAATTTGTGTTCGTGAAACCCCATAGGTGGTCATCCGCCCGGGGATTCATTGAAATAGGAAAGTTGAGGCCGGTACTATGTTTCCTTTTAGTCGAAGGAGCTAAGGGAACTATGATGATGATTGTCAGGATCGAGGCTATTAGTGTCCGAGATGCTGATGATTCAACATGGTCCGGGTGGCCATCGATGGGGAATCTAGTGAGGTGGAGTGTAGAACCACACGGTTAGTCCTTGACCAATAGAAGTTAAAGGACAAGAATAGGGTGCCGAGATGGGGCATTGAATAAAGTAGTTTTGGTTCAGTTAAGGCAAGTGTACTATGTTCGGGAACCAATAGCAGCAGTCAGTGAGATTGGCTCCCATCCCATGTATTTTTTAAATTATATGAAGTCCCATAACCACCTTTAATCGCAACTATTCTTTTTTGCAAAGAATGACACTTGTCCTATAGTTGTTACAATAGGACCAACAATTAAAAAATAAAAGATGGGAGTGATTGCAAATAAATCTTTAAAATTGGGACTAAATACTTGAGATTAAGCTTGTCAATGGGTCGGGTCTGGACCCGGACCCGATCCGTATAATAGCATCTGAGTATATTTTTTTGGACCTGAACACCCGAAGACTCAAAGACCCATTTGTTACACGGGTAGGGTCTATATCATATATAAAACTCGGATCCGAAGACCCGGCCTGCCTTGTACATTATTATTTTTTATATATATATATATATATATATATATATATATACACTATAAATTTATATATATTTATTAATATATCTTATCAACATAACATGTAAGTATTATATATAAAAATATATATTTACGTATACAATAAATATAAGTAATATATGTTTTAATCATATACTATAGTACATTACAAAATATTTTAATATAAGATTAAAAAATAAAGAAGGGTGATAAAATAAAAATATATATAAAATAAATGTATATATCTGGCTAGACCCGGATCTGGATCCAATATTATAGACCCGATGAAGACCCGGACCCGATTAAGTGCCTATTAAATAGATCTGGATCTCCCCAGATTTGACCCGAATCCGACCTATTGACAGGCCTACTTGAGATCCATATATATATATATATATATATATATATATATAATGATAGATAAAAGAACATACCACATTAACCCAACTAGACACATTTATGCTCCTCTTGAGGTTGCCCTACTTGTGTTGCAATTGGTGCGATAGCACCCTGTGCTCCCGTTACTGGAAGTCCTTTGCCCAGTTGGACCTAAGACTTAGGACACCTTATGGCTATATGTCATATCTCTCCACATGAATAACAAGCACCTCTTAAAGGCCTTATCTGCCTCCTAGAACTCTCTCTTCTCATTGTGGTCCCTTTTCATGTCCCTAAGGAACCTGTTGTACTCCATTACCCTGCTAAAGGGTTTACTATTGATCATTCCTCACTCGAGGATTCTTCCATGACTACTACCCTTGTTGGTCATTATAACTCATATGCTCTCCTATAGCATTACCTTCTCCTATCTTGGTCCCATTCTGACGACTCGACTCGTTCCTATTTCCAACTCTCTTTTGATAGTTCACACATTCTTGATAAAGCATCAGTGAACATCCGCCACATGGGCATGAGTGGTGTATGTCGGATTCTCCATCACAAATGGTTTAATAGACCAATCCAACCCATTAATGAAGAAATTCTTCTTTCCTTAGTGTTTAGCTCCTCTAAATTTGTAACCTCTTGCTCATACTCACTCACTGTACCTGAACTCTACTCCAAAGTAAGAAAATCCTTCTTCTTAGAGTACTATATGTTGTATGTAAAAATTACTCTCCCGCGTGACCAATGATCAGGAGAGACCAATGATGAATGTAATTGTCCTCCTACGTGGCGGACCAGACTGCTTGATCGGCATCAGAGAGACTTAGTCGGCCATAAGGCCAACCAATAAGAATATCAATTGTTACTCAGATGGGATGCCAACCAGCACTGAATTCCAAGAGTTTCATTTATTATACACAGATGTAAATGCCTATCAATATAAAGGTGCTCCATCTCTAGGGTTATACACCCATATAAATACAAACTACTCTCTGAGCTCAAGGAACAAGTCAAATCACTCATATGCACACCATACTGAGCTAATTGTAACCCTACTAAATACAACCAACAATGGACATAGGCTATTTAACAGTTGAACCACTCTAAAAATCTATTCTCCTGTGTCTGTGTGATTGGCTTACTTTACTATATTTTATCTGTGATTATAAATCTGGATTGAGTCCATTTTTAGACATCAACAGATTGGTTTCGTCTGTTGGAACTGTTTGTCTGTCATCGTTCTCTACCATTTGATTTTGTTTCTTTGCCTTTAAAAAAATGACTAACTCGAAAAACAACACTAGAAATGAAGGCAATACCATCATGCCATATGTTCCTCCTAGTGCAGTAGATCTACAGGGAATCCTACTCAAGTTTGATAGAGGGCAAGAAGCCACAGAAGAATCTATTAAGTAATTAGCCCACACTAAGCAAGCTAAGTCTTCCAGTTCTTGAAGGGATATGCCACCTCCACCAGCTATAAATGAAAGGAGTTATCATTCTCACTCTTCTCATGATAGGTCATACCCTCCTGGAGTAACTTCTTCATTCTGATCAACGACTTACTATGATGGTAGATCTTTTTCCAAAGAAAGACCAAGTGTCTTGGAAAGGCTAAGCAGGGAGTCTACTTTTGACCGTATAAGTCCCCGAGTAACTAGAGTACATCATAGGGAGCAAGAGTGTCATCATGAATAAAGAGGGGATCTGTGCGTGCCAAGAAGACCTCTCAGGAGGAGAGTTCGGCACATAGGCACAGTAAATTTGCCAAATCTACCTCGGCCAAATCTAAGCCAGAAGAACCACCCTAGAAGGGATCCATGCAGCGGTTGGAAGATCGGATAGGTGAAATGGTTAAAACCAAGAATCCATTGCAAATGAGTTTTGTTAAAGTCTCACCTTTCCTCCAAGCTATTGTGGACTATCGCCACCTTCCAAGTTCAAGCCACCAGTGGTTACTCCAAAGTATGATGGGAAAATCGATCCAGTCTTGCACAGAGAGCAATACCAAGCTGCTAATGACATATACTCAGTGCCTGGCGATATGAGATGTAGAACTTTCTCTAGTTCCATCACTGAGCCAACCCAAATATGGTACAATAATCTTCCCAAAAGTAAAATATCTAGTTTTCATCAGTTGGTTGAATTATTCATATATCTTTTTCTTTGGGGCTAAGTCGATCAAGACTGTTACTCATCTCTTGATCGTGCGACAAAAGTCGGGAGTAAGTAGTAGAGAATATATTACACATTTTAACAATGATAAGATAAAGGTTGTGGATTATGACGAGAAGACAACCATTGCAGAACTTATGAGTGGGTTACTCGCTAAAGATCTCTACTATGCTTTAGCGAAGAATCCACCCAAAACCATGACAGAATTAAAGGCTAAGGTTGGAAAGATAATGAATGTTGAGAAAGCTATGGAAGCCAAGGAAACTTCTGAAACCAAGGGTGAAAGTCAGAAAAATAATTCTAATTCGTTCAAGAAAGATCAGAACGACAAGAAGCTTGATCAGATCAAGAAGTATGATGAATATACACCCCTCAACAAAGGTTTTCACCATATCCTTGAGGAAATCAAGGCAAATCGAGAATTGAATTGGCCTAGAAAGTTGAAGACACCACCTAATAAGAGGGATAAGTCCAAGTATTGTGATTTCCACAGGGCTCATGGGCACAACAACAACAGTTGCATTGCACTGAAGACTGAGATGGAAAATATTATTCGGCGGGGAAAATTGAGCAAGTTTGTTGATCTAAATGGCAATCGAGATGCTTGGAGGAGGTCTGAATCTCCAGGCCGAGTAAGGGAAGACAACAAAAGGGCGAGAAACAATGATTTTGAAGAAGATCCAGACTTGCTAAAGAAACCTGATTAACCAGAGGTGGAGGTTGGCATGATATCATCTTATTTATGGTCTGGCCTTTTTCAATCTCTTCTTCAGGTGGAGTATCTGAATATGAGCCTTGTTCATATGTCTCCAGATAGGGCCCCCCCACCTCGATAAGCCCGTAAGCCCTCGAGGCAAGGCGAAAGGGAAGAGATGCTTTGGCTTTCTTTGGTCTTGAACTAGCTCCCCGCTCGAGAATGAATGTTGGAAATTCTTCGATGACATGTTCCTTTGAGTGCACGATTTCTTAGCTGTGCCTATTTGGTAGTGGATGATACTTCATTGCAGGAAGAGATGTTGTAGGAGGAGACATGATTGCAGAAAGGAAAGCTTATTTGAATGAAGCTAAGGCCTGCCCAACTATCAGACAGATTGATATCGCCGAATCCAGTGATAGTCAACTAAGGAAAGTCAACAAAAACAGTCTAGTAATCGAATTCTCCAAAAAAAACTGAGTGGGGTCCTTTACCTTCACGACAATCCATTAGTTATCACATGCAGAGTTCATCGTGGTAGAGTTGCAAGGATACTGGTTGATAATGGGGGTTCAGCTGATGTAATATTCCGCAATTGTTTCCAAACCTTAGGGCTAAAGGATAGCAATCTAGAACCATACCATAGACGATTCATATGATTTGCAGGAGAAAAAGTATACCCATTGGGAACAATCAAGCCGGGAGTCTTAGTCAGCACCTGGCTAGCGAGCAGGATAGAAAAAAATCATTTCTTTGTGTTAGATAAAAATGTCCCTTCAACTTACAATATCATCCTATGAAGAGTGGGGATAAAGCAGCTAGAGGTTGTGTCATCCATAGTGCATCAATGCATGAAATTTCCAATAAATTATGGAGTCGGCATAGTGAATGGAAATCAGAAACAATCTAGGGAATGATACTATACCTCAGCCGACCATCAGGAGATACAAATGATGGGCACACCCACTTTCCATATTGACACTTTGGATCCTCGATAAGAGAAGGAACTGGTGAAGGCACAAGTTATGGAAGAAACAGAAGCTATTGTACTAGACGGTGAGAAACCAAAAAGAACTACCCATATCGATTCTAGGTTATCTCCCTCTCTCATACAGGAATTAATTACATTCCTCGGAGAGAGAGAAAATGTGTTCGCTTGGAGCCGTGAAGACATGTCGAGGATTAATCCAAACTTCCTTTGACATAACGTTAATATATGCCTAGATGCTAAGCCAATTAAGCAAAAGCGAAGAGTTTTCATCCCCGAGAAGAATACAGAAATCCACCAGGAAGTGGAGAAATTACAGTGAGCACGATTTATCGAAGATGTCAAGTATCCTAGTTGGTTGGCTAAAGTGGTGATGGTTAAGAAGAAGAATGACGAGTAGCGCAGGTGCGTAGACTTCACAGATCTCAATAAGGCATGCCCAAAAGGTCATTTTTCTTTGCCAAGGATCGATCAATTGTTCGATGCTACGGCGGGTCACGAACTGCTCAGTTTCATAGATTCATATTCTATTTATATCCAGATTAAGATGAAGCTTGAAGACAAGAAAAACACTTCCTTTATTACCAGTCGAGGAACTTAATGTTACAATGTCATGCCCTTTGGGTTGAAAAGCACTAGAGCTACCTATCATAGGTTAGTGAATAAGGTTTTTGAAGACCAGATTGGCAAAAATATGGAGTTGTACATGGATGATATGTGTTGATTTTGGCTCTCCTATTTTTTCAGTTTTGGTTTATTTACAAATTTGCCATTTTGGCTCAAATCTATAAATACAAGTGTTATTTCTAGGTTTTGAGAGAGGACAAGTTTGAGAGCTATTTTGTGTGTTATCAAAGCTAAAGAGAGATAGAGCTCCCATTTGAGGGGTGAGTTCTTGTGAGGTTGTGAGTGACTTTCTAAGAGAGATAAATTGTGTGTGTGTATAACCTTTGGGTTCCTCCATTTATCTAATAGAAAGAAGAAATCCTCCTTGGTGGATGTAGCCCAAATTTGGGTGAACCACGGTATATCGTTGTTGTTTTGCTTTGATGATTGCTTGTATGTTCTTATTGTCTCTTCATTGATGTTTGGTTGATTCGATTGGGAGTTTGCACACTAGTTCATTTTGGGACCAAGGTCTTGGGTGTTTTCCGCACACCAAGTGTTTGATAAAATTCCCGAGTGAGTTTTGTCGTCTTGGTCGCTAGAGATAGTCTTGCTTTAGCGCAACAATATGTTCACCAAGAGAAAATGTGTTGCCGACCACATTGCCGACTTGACTCACACCTTTGATCAATTGGAAAAACATCAGATAAAGTTCAACCTAATCAAATGTATCTTCGGAGTATAGGAGGGAATGTTCCTAGGGTACAACGTCAATCAAAGGGGAATAGAAGCAAACCCTGCCAAGATTAAAGCCTTGCTTGAAATTCAGTCCCCGGCCAACAAGAAAGATGTCCAAAAATTAATAGGAAGAGTAGTTGTATTGAACCATTTTGTCTCTCGAGCAATTGTTAAATTCCCTTCTTTAAGGTGCTTAGAAAGACCTTTGAATGGAATGAAAAATGTGATAAAGATTTCCTGGAGTTAAATAAGTACTTAGGCTCTCCCCACTTCTTTCCCATCCCGCTTTGGGCGAAAAACTATATTTATATTTGGTTTTTTCAGAATCAGCTGTTAGTTCGGCTTTGATCCAACTAGATGGACTAGTTAAGAGGATAATTTATTATACTAGTAGAGCATTTCGAGGAGAGAAAATCAAATATCCGCGTCTAGAGAAGCTGGCATTAGCACTTATTAAAGCTTCCAGGAGAATGAGGCTATATTTTTAAGCTCACACCATTATCGTCTACACTAATTTTCTTCTGTGACAAGCACTGCATAAATCGGAGAAGTCCGAAAGGTTAATGTCTTGGGAGGTTAAATTAATAGAATATGAAATTGTTTATGAACCCAGAGTTGCAATAAAAGGCCAAGTAGTGGCAGATTTTATAGTCGAATTCACATATGTTGTGGTGCATCATAATCCAAGTTTGCCTACTGAGCAGACTTCTTCGAAAGAGAGCTTAGCTCAAAAGAAAACAGAGATTGTGGCCGATCAACCAATCTGGAAATTATTTGTAGATGGATCCTCATGTGCTATGAAAGTGGAGCAAGCCTCGTCATCAACACTCCGGACAACTTGGATGTGGAATATGCTTTGAGATTCCAATTCAATGAGGCAAAATATGAAGAATGATAGGATTGGAGCTGGCTTCATCATTGGGCGCCGACTAAGTGTTGGCACATAGTGATTCCTAGTTGATTAGCAATCAAATGCAGTAAATTTATGGCGTCAAGGGTGAAACTATGATGAAATATCATAAGAGAACTATGGAGGTTATTTCTTTGTTCACTTTAGTCAAGATGGTGAGGATTCCCAGACTAAATAATTCCCGAGAAGATGCTCTTTCTCGGCTTACTTCAGCAACTCAAACAAAACTCAAGCGAACAATTCCAGTATAGATTCTTGCCCATAAAACCATTGAAAGGATGGAAGTCAGTGTCATCTCTATGGAATTAGGTCCTTCATGGATGGACCCAATCAGGGAATACATTGAAAGAGGAACATTACTGCCCAACCAGAAAGAAGCTAAGAAGATGAGGTATGAAGCAGCTAATTACATGTTAGTAAAAGGTGTTCTATATCGGTGAGGATATACTGTTTCCCTACTTCGTTATGTTCATCCAAACGAATTAAATGATTTAATCAAAGAGGTGCATGAAGGCTCATGTGGATCACACACAAAAGGGAGATCTCTAAGATAATGGATAGCAACGCAAACTTACTACTGGTCGATAATGAAAGCGAACTGTGTTGCTTTCACCAAGAAGTGTGATAAATGCCAAAAATAATTCCACTGTACATAGAAGACCAGGAGCAACTTTAACACCCGTCACTTCCCCATGGCATTTCGCAATATAAGGAATTGACCTGGTCGAACCACTGCCGACCACCAAGGGAAGATTCAAGTACCTGGTTGTGGTTGTTGATTATGTCACCAAATGGGAGGAGGATGAGCCCTTGGTTGATATGCCCAATTATAGGGTTTTTCAGTTCATATGAAAGCAAATCATTTGCATGTATGGCATGCCTTATGCCTTCATCACCGACCACGACACTCAATTTGATAATAAAGAATTTGAAGATGTTAGGTTTGGCATCCAAAAACTTCATTCAGCACTTGGGCACCCACGGTGCAATGGATAGACATAAATTACTAACAAAACCTTACCGGATGGGTTGAAGAAAAGGTTGGATGAGGCTAAAGGTAACTGTATTAATGAACTCCACAATGTCCTTTGGGCATATAGGACTACTCCCAGAACAGCAACGGGGGAAACCCCATACATGCTAGCTTTTGGCACTAGGACAGTAGTACAAGTGGAAATAGGTCTGTTGACTCACAGGGTATATTGAACTTTGATTCACCCAAGAGTGATCTCATGAGGTGACTAGATCTGGACATGGTAGAAGAAGTCCGAGAAGATGTTGTTATTCGGATGGTTCCCTACAAACAAAGGATTGCAAGGTTTTATAATCGAAGGGTCAAGCCGACCAACTTGAAGCAGGGGGGTCTGGTACTCAAAAAAGTAATCCATGATAGCAACAAGCTGGAGCCTAATTGGCATGGTCCATACAGTCTCTCGGCGGTTATCCGACCAGCAACTTATCACTCTGAAACTCTGGAAGGAGAATAATTCAAAAATTCTTTGAATACAGACCATCTGCGCAAATATTATCAGTAATTCAGTTTTAAAAATTATGTTCTTAATATAATTGATTATTCAAATTAATGAAATTTCAGGTTTTCTCCATTATACATCCTTTTTATGTTTGTTTTTTCGGAGTATGGTGGCTACACCTTAACCCGTAAATTAATGAGCAATTTTAATTCAAAATTTTCCATCTTTAGAAAAGTTTCCAAAAAAAAAAAGTTCCTCGCCAAGGAGCATGGTTCAAACTTTTCCATTTTTAGAAAAGTTTCCAAAAAAAAAATTTCCATCTATAGAAAAGTTTCCAAAAAGTTCCTCACAAAAGTGCACGGTTTAAACTTTTCCAAAAGTTAAGCTTCATATATGATTTGTCCTCTGCAAGTCAATAAAAAGAAGTTAGTAAAATTTCTTAATTAGAGATTTTACCCGACTAGGTTAAAATAGTAGAATAATTATACATTCCTAATACACTTGGTCGCCACTAATAACTAATGTGACAACTTAGTACAATAAAGCTATTTACAGTTTTATCTAAGTGCATTAGTCGAATCTAAGGCCGTATAAATTATTCAAACATGAATCAAATATTAAGCATTTGAGCAGGTTATTTAGCCTATAAGACGATTAAAGAATCATTATACATGTTACCTAGTTGAGAAAAAGATTAATATCAACCGTAAGCTCAAATAAAGAGAACTCAATCAAAAATAACTTCATTTCATTTATCAAAATGTATTACAATATGAGCCATTGATCAAAATGCAGTACAAAAATTATAAACTCATTATACCGGACTCTTTCCTTGTGCCTTGTCCATCCTGGCAAGAGGATCATTAAGGGTATATGGAGAATTTATTGTGTTGAAATCTCTCATCATCTGCCTATTAGTGCTGCTCGGCCTATCAAGCAAGTGAGGAGGACGAACTGTAATACCCCGTATTTTTACGCATATGTATTTTATTATGAAATTATGGAAATTGGGATTAATTAATTTAAAAGAAAAAAAATAATTTAAAAATTAATCCGACTTAATGGTAATAATTACTAGCGTGACGAGAGTTAGTGGTTATCGAAAATAATTATGTTGAAATCATGTTGAGTAATAACTATGTTGAACATTACGTAGTGAGTAATGTAATAGATGGCTTCGAAAATAATAACATGGCCGGGGACGAGATATACGGCAGTTGAAATACAATTGTTTGCGACACGCGTATGAGTCGTGTCAATATTATTTATTGGGGTTAAAAAGGTAAATTATTTTTAAATAACTCGTATGGACGTTTTGAGTATGCCAGTGTGTCCGGTAGGGTCGAACTAGTCAGAAAATACTATTCGGGTGTTTTAATTGGAGTCCGGGGCATTTTAGCCCAAAATGGCACCCCGGAGGGGTATTTTAGTCTTTTGGGATTTTTGAGTAATTTAATGGACGAAAATTAGGATTAAAATAAAAGCTACATGGGTTAGAGGTTACTGTCAGTTTCAACCCACGTGAAAGAGAGAGAGAGAGAGAGAGAGAGAGAGAGAGAGAGAGAGAGAGAGAAGATGACTCCATTGGAGAACAAGGGCAAGAACTCAAGGATTCCCACCAAAAGTTGCGCCAAAGTGTAGATCGATATGAGAGGATCAACTACATACCAATTTTAGTTCGAGAATCAGAAATCCATTATAAGGCAAATGTTTATCTTGCTCCTCTTTTAGCATATATTATTCCTGTTGATTTAGATTAATTGATATGAAATTTTTGTAATGAAAACTAGGGTTTAATAAGACTGATTTGTAAAGAAACCCCATGAATTGGAGATAGGTTGGCATGTAGAAGAACTTCCCTTCTTAGAACTATTAATGTTGGTAAATAAATGTTGAAATCATGAAATTAAATTTTTTTTTTTTGGGGGGGGGGGGGGGGGGAAGGATTAGAAGTTTCTGGGTTCATATCAAAGAGATTTATAAGAAATTGAGTAATTTGTTGGATTCCCTTGACTCCATAAGGATTTAACCTCTAATTTGTGTTAAGAAGTGTCCAATGATAATTTAGAATAGTTTATAAACAATTACATTGGGATTGGGATGAGTTTGGAATGAGATTGAAGAATGAAAATTGGAGAAAAACGAGTTTGGGGAAGAACAGGGCCAGTTCGGACATCTCGTTTGAAGACCTGCTGTCGTTCGAACGACATCCTTCGAACGAGCCTTCTATCGCGATTTCTAATGACCCTTCTAACAAGTTGCTGAGTTCGTTCGAAGTGGGAACTTCGTTCGAACGAACTCATTCGAACGAAATCGTTCAAACGAGAATTCCTTGACTTCTAAAGAGATTCCAGAATGGGTTTTTAGGGTCCGGTCGAGTTAAAGATCATCCTAGGTTTATTCAAGAGAGTGTATTAACCTATGTGAGTAACGGGTGACGTAAAATCCAAGGTTTTAGGGGATTAAGGGTGTAACTATACTCAAGGTATTGAACTTGTATGGAAACCTCTAAGAGAATGTAAGTCCTAGAGAAGTTATATATATATATATGGATATCGTGGAGAGTAGAGATGTTAATATTACTTACGTGTTGTGGTAATCGGGTTGTGTGAACGCCTATTAAGTTATGTAAGTTGTGTGCATGCTTATTACTTGGAATATAATGTGTATGACATACCTAGCTACCGGCTATCGAACGGAGGTTAACGCGTTGTGGATGACTATATCTTGTGTGCCTTCGGGGGATTTTGAGTCATACCACCAGAGCATGGAACCTAGGTACGGGCTATCTGTGAGAATGATAGTGATGATGGTCGTATGGGTGCGTAGGTATGTGCGTAGCCCATCGGCTTGGAACTATGCTCGCCTCCAATATGTGTATATGTTTTATTGGTTCTTGAAAGATTGAACATGTTGTCCTTTATGCGTGAGCATTGCAATGGGACTAGATAGCATATATATATATATATATATATATATATATATATATATATATATATATATATATATATATATATATATATATATATATATATATATATATATATATATAGTGAGATTTTATATATGTATACTGAGTTCCTATTATGTGTTTCATGTTGGCTACTTTATTTAAGTATATACTTAGTGGGTCACCAGTTGAGAATTAAGAATGCTATGAGAATGAATTAAAGCATCTTTAAATCCATTCCTAAATAATAGAAATATATTGTCTTCGGGTTATTTAGATATTTTATCCGTCATGGTGGTTATACTACATATAGTCAGGCATAGTATCGAGACTAGTATGGGTAGTTAGGCTCATTAGGTGTGCACATTAGATGAGAGGTGAGAATCCCAAGTGAGTACGCTAAGTTAACAAGGACAATATTTGTGTTAATTAACCAATTTAAGCACTTGCTATATTTAAATTATTTTTTACTCGGGCTCTGACTCGTTTTTTCTGCAAATCACTTTTCTTGCTTTATTATTTTAGGTGCTCAGCCACAGGGACACCAGGCTTAGGAGATTCCATTCATTTATAGAGTTGTAGCTGCTGTGGAAGCTACAGGATATTGCTAGTAGACGCTTCTGAGTCTATTTCTCCTTATCTATCAGTCATTTATTTCAGTTGGACATGTCGTCCCTCCTATTTTACATTCAGAGATTTAGAGTTATTTTATTCTATCATTAGACTTTGATTTCATGTTATTGGATTATTGTATGGGATTTTCATTGGAGGTGTTTACTCCAGTTCTATATTTAAATTCAGTTAGTTCTTCCTTATGCTATTGTGATGTATGGTGATGATTAATTATTTCCCTTTAATGATGATGGTTAATAACAAGATAAAATTTTGACCCCAACCTTTTTAAATATTAGGTGGTTAGTTTTTATTAAATTAAAATTTGAGTTTTTTAGTTTTTATTAAATTAAAATTTGAGTTTTCGACAGTTATGCATTATCTTAACCAACTTGATATTCTGAAATTAATTAATTAATTAAGGACTGGTCACCCGGTAATTAATTAGGCGGGGTGTTACACGAACCATCTCACATTCATTATTGAGGCCATAATCACCCAAATACTTATGTATTAGACATTGAGGAATGACATCACGTGGAATCCAGTTGGTGTCTAGTTTGAAGGGAGGCTTGGCGCAATCTAAGAAACCTGGGTCATTCCCGTGCCACAACTCACTGTTTTGATTACACTCCAGCAAGGTCGATAAGTTGCCCCATTTATAGCCTTCACGGTTGCTTTGGGCAAGATGATCACCCAAGTGAGTTAAGGCCTCATTCTAGCCATCCATCCAAACTTCCCTCGGCTGCTTATGGAAGTGGAATGTCAGCATATCAACTTGATCTTGGAGTTTTTTTAGGAGTATGTCTTTGGATTTTAGCAGGGCAACTTGGTCAGCAAGAGCTTTTTTGGTCCTCTCCTCCTCAATAGTTGGTTGAACAACTCACTTGGCCTGGAAGCTTGCCCAAGTTTGGCATTTTTCTTCTGCAAAGCCTCCAACTCCTCCAGCAACCTTGCATTCTCAGTCTCCAAGAAGGAAACTCCTTCATCTGGACCACTGGTGGATAATTTCTTCAGGCATCCAGTTTATTCCTCAATGCATTATTTTCCCTTTCGAGCATGGCAGCAATTGCTCGGGCATTCTACAGTTCTTGGTTTAAGACCAATTTATCAACTCTTGTACTTCAATAATTAATCAATGAAAGAACAACCTTTTATCATCAACTGTGTATGCCTTGGAATGATTTTGATTTCTTGTTGGACAGTGTCGCCTATTTCTATGGATGTGTATTATCAACTCATACTTAGAACTTTTCAGTTTGACGCCAGGAAGAAAGCTATTGTCTCTGCTGAATCTGACCTACTTAGGTGGTGCGGGAATCTCTTTGAGGTAGGCCATGTTCCTTTGTTCGAGGAAGATTTATTAGGATTGCTCGGCCCAAAAGTTTTTTATCAAGTAAAAGAATCTTACATCCATCTCCACTGCCTCTTGGACAGAGTTGTAGCCAATAATGTTGGCTATTATGAAATGATTGAGCAGATGCAGGTCGATCACAAGCTTTCCAAAGCACTGCTTCATTCTGATTATGAGGCAAAATATAAAGCACTAAGTGAAGGCTAGGGCTTTGACAAGAAGTTGGAAGACATTACTTCTGCTTTGAACAAAAAGGAAAGATAAAAAATAAACTTGTTGAAAAGGAGATAGACCTTCTCCTTATCCTTGGCTTGATCTTAGCTGGTAGCAAGTTGGTTAACACTAGCCTTTGGCACTATTGAAGACTCAATGGGCATCTGAAGATTCTCTAGACCCCTCTTCATCATCAAACTCCTCATCCAAGTTAGGAGGAGTACCAGGGTCATGCCTTTGGAAGAGTTCATAATTTTCTTCTGTGTCGACCACCTTCAGGGCCTCAGTCCACCCACCCTTGAAGGACAATTTTTTAGCATACTCAATTTGAGTAGAGGCAGCAAAAATGGCCTTCTCCCAAACTTTATCAAAGGTGGCTTTGCCATTGGCCTTCAAGTAAGTCGCCTCAGAAGTCAAGCCAACCACTTTATCTTCAGCAGTTTGAGCTCGAGTTGTGACTTCTGAGAGCTTGTTTTCAGCAGTCTTGGCCCTGCCTTCTGCATCGATCAGCTTTTGCTCGGCAACTTTAGCTCTTTCGTCGGTAGCATTTATTTGGATTTCAGCAGTAGTAGCCCGATCATTGTCCTTCTTCAAATCCTCTTCCCAAGATTTTTGCTTTGTCTCCAAAGCTTGTCGGGAAGCCTCTAAGAATTGTTTTAAGCCTTCGAAAGATTTTTCCACTTCATTAAGAGAAGACCTCAGTTGATCGTCTTTCTTCATCATTTGGTTAAAGTCAACCGAAAATTGTGAAAAAAAAAGGAAAACACCCGAAGTCAGAGAAAATTTATCAGCATGAAGAAAAGGCATAATAAAAGATAATTATGAGTGCCAAATTATGTCACACCCCTTAGTTATCCTGGACCTGGGCATGGGGGCTATTGCATCTCTATTAGCAGGAAGGGTTCCAAACTTGATCAGACCCTGGCCAATCTAGGGTTAATAGCAACAGAGGCTGACCCAATGTCTAGGTTTGCCTGGATTTTTCTCAACAACTCTTGTTGGTCTTCCAAGTTCTTCTTTGTAGCCAACGTTTGTTGGTCGACTTGAGTCTTCTAGGACTATCTTTTAGGATTAGGCAAACCTCTTTTCTACCTCTTCAGTTGAGATTCAAAAGTGTGAGTCCCTTCAGTTAAAGGCCTCTTATCACTGGCCTGGAACTTCTTTTCGATTGGTTTCTTACCAACATCAACAGCTTTCTTGGGGGTGGGGGATAAAGGTACACCCAATAAGTTAGGCATTTTCCTCTTAGCCATGTCGGATGAGGGAGAAAGGGGGATCTAAAAAATATCCAAGGATTCGAATGAAGAAGAAGTTCCTCCCAGAATGAAATTAGCACTGGCAGACTCAGTAGCTGAAGAGGTTGGTACAGGATCCTCCTCAAGGTTGATAGCAACTGGGGGAAGAACAAGTGTAGGTCGGGTAACAAAGGAAGTGATGGAACTTCTATATTCCAATGGCAAGGAAGCAGCTCGGGGATGTTCCTATCCAATCCTCTGATTTAATCCCCACAAGAACTTAAGTTCGTCAATATTTATTTCCCCTTCCTTGGGGCACCTCTTCTTACTTTCCTCTGCATCAAAAAGAAACATCAAAATTAGTTGGCCAACGTCAAATTTTCATAACAAAAGAGGAAAAATAGCTAACAGAATTACAACCTATGCCATGTCATAATTGAGGACATCTGGGACCAGTATAAGATACTCCAGTAGGGAAGGTAGCATGTTGCCAGTTCTTATCAATCATTCCAATAATCCTTATTAGAATCTAGTAAGTTCACTACTAAGGCCCTATTGGCTTGTCTAGTCTTCAAATAATATGTACTTTCTCCAATAGTATCCCGCCTATAGCAGAACATCAACTCCAATACCCCAATGTGAGTCCCATAAATTTCATTTAACCTATGGACACCATTTATAACCCCTCAAGTGTTGGGTGCTACCCTAGAAAATATTAGCAAAACTGAAGAAAAAGAGGGTTTAGTAGAAAGGTGATGCCACACTCAGCTATAAATAAAGTGCGGATCCAGTGACCTTTTGGGAGAGAATATACATCTCTAAATCTACCCAATCTGGGATTTTTCTCTTCTCTCTAAACTCATCTAATGAACTTTCATCTATGATGTGAACCATGGTGAAAATAGAGAAAAATATGATAAAACATAGAAAGAGGAAAAGAAGGCTTATAAGGGATTCAAGACGATTGCAAGAGACGATTGCAAAAACTGAAGAAAAAATGAAAGCAAATGATCTCACATAAAATCTTGAAAACTAAGGAAAACTCTTAAGTGCGGAAGGTTTGAGGCGAAAACAAAGGAGGGAAAAATCGTACCTATATATAGGTTGCCTCGATAAATGGGAATGAAATGATTAACTAAACAAACTGCTGAACTATCATCGAATACACACCTCCCGAAGCCTTAAAAGACTATTATATCCTTTGGCGGTTCAAAAACGTTTGAATTATTTATAAAAACGCCATTATCAAACAGTGCCAGTCGAAATTTTTACAAGTATGGGAGGTCGGTTGCTGACTAAACACTCAAAACAGTACACCGAGCAACTTCCTCGACTAAATACTCCATACTTTCAATCAAGAATCAAGCATGGAGCATTGGGGGCATTTGTTGTATGTAAAAATTAATCTCCTATGTGGACCAATGATGAATGTACACATGTCCTCCTACGTGGATGACCAACCTACTTGATCGGCATTAGAGAGACTTAGTCATCTAGAAAGTCAACCAAATCCAGAAGGCCAACAAACATGAATATCAATAGTTACTCATATGGGATGCCAACCAGCACTGAATTCTAAGAGTTTCATTTATTATACACAGATGTAAATGCCTGTCAATATAAAGGCGCTCCATCTCTAGGATTTTACACTCATATAAATACAAACTACTCCCTGAGCTCAAGGAACATGTCGAATCACTCATATGCACACCATACTGAGCTAATTGTAACCCTACTAAATACACCCAACTGTGGACGTAGGCTATTTTATAGCTGAACCACTCTAAAAATCTTTTCTCGGGTGTGTGTGATTAGCATACTTTACTATATTTTATCTGTGATTATAAACTTGGATTGAGTCCATTTTTAGACATCAACACCATATATCATATGGAAAGTGTTTCAGTGAATTTTACCAATAAATCTCCATAAGTCATACGAACCATATCCTCGGGTGTTGTCACACTCTCCCACCATTACAAAGCATCCCTTATTATCTTAAAAGTATCCAATATTTGATCTTACGCCTCAATGCAGTCCATCATACTAAATGTAATACCCTATATTTTTATGTATATTTATTTTATCATGAAATTATGGAAATTGTGATTAATTAACTTAAAGGGAGAAAATTTAAATTATAATGAATCCGATTTAATGTAATAATTACTAGCGTGACAAGAGTTGGTAGTTATATGTGACACCCCGACTAATTAAATACCGGGTAGCTACTCCTTTATTAAATTAATTCAAAATGCCAAGTTGGTTCAGTTAATAGCATCACTGTCGAAAACATTTTAATAATTACTAACCACCTAGTATTTAAAATGTAAGTGCCAAATTTTAAGTTAAGTCTGATTAGCATGCAGTAAAAGAATAATGGAAGAGTCAACATAATCCATTCACCATACGAAGTAATGATATAACCAACAATAATAATAATAAGAGATCCGGAGGAAAACTCCTCACAACAATCCCAACAAATGGAAATAATACTACAAGTCTGAATCCTGAATAATTACATGCCAAAAGTCTGAATAACTGAAATAAATGAAATGTCTCTAAAAGAAATGGGCGACATGCCCTACAACTGATAACTGATGAATATCGAGTCAAGATCGATGAAGCGTCTACAAGCAAAGTCCTGTAACTTCCACAAACAGCTACAGCTCGTCACCTGAATGAGAATCCTATGCATGGTGTCCTTGTGGCTGGGCACCTAAAATGGTTTTTACAAAAATAGATTTGGAAGCAAATGGGTCAGAGCCCGAAAGTGGAAAACATTTTGAAAACAGCAAGTGTTTTAATAACATTAAAACATTAAATGCAAAATACATGTTAGGACGTGCACTCACATGAAATTCTCACCTCTCGACTACATGTGCACTCCTAACGTACATTACCCATCTAAATGACACATATATCTAACCAAAACGTAATAAGTTCTACCTCTTACTACTCGATTCCCATATCACATTCTAACGTTACCAAATAAATAGAGGGCTTTACTTAAACTCAGATTCTCAATATGTAATACATTTCACTATTGCTTAACCCGTTATGTTTTCTCAAAACAATACCATAATTTTATTCACAATATTAACATGAAAGTTCCCATTAATTAAGTGTATATTATTCACATCATAAATATATAATACAAGCACCCCGAGAACTAAGCTGCGGTGCACACATACTCTGCCATCCATCCCGGTACATCACGTACATAAGGATCACATATTCCGAATCTCTCAGGAATAGTTCACAGATAACAACATCACAAATAATGGAGGCGAACAAATCTCTACATATTTTCCCCCAATTTCAAACACATGAACCCTAGAATTTATAAGTCATCTAGAAGTCTAATTAAATCCGTTTTTGGTTTCATACTAATTGTAATATCATCAGAATAATCATCAACTACAAATCTACATGCAATTTCCTCATCAAGAATGTAATTTCTATTTCCAATTTAATGGGTTTTCCATTAACTCCCAAGAACAAATCAGATTTTTAACAATTCCTACACATGGAAGAAACATTCTCTATAAAAACGAAATTAAATCACTTGCCTTAATGGTAACTCTGGATTTGATGACGAATTTGATGAAGTATACCCTCTCTCTCTGCAGAATCCTTCTATCTCTCCCTCTACAAGCTCTTCTCTAATGGTGGCTATGGAGGCTAGGGTTTTGTCTTAGGAACAACTTTCAATAACCTCCGTAGTCTATTTGGGTATTAGTGGGCTTAGTGGGTTAATGCCTAATCAGATATTAATTCCCAATTTTCGTAGCTTTTAATTCCTCAAAATTCAAAATTACCAAACTACCCTTATACGTTGCCGGTATGGCCTAAAAATGCCCCGGGACCCAAACCAAACCCCCGGCTAGTGTTTTCTGACTATTTCGACCCTTCTGGACGCGTTGGCGCACTCAAAACGACCATACGGATAATAGAAATAAATTTCACTTTTTAATTATCATAATTATATACCATGACGCGACTGTCACCCGCGTCTCAACAAAATTTCCAAATTGCCGTATTTCAATCTCACGACAAATTTCATAATTCTAAATTCATATATAATCATATATGCACATATAATCAAATACCAACTCGCATCTCGCTAGTATTTTTAATCCGGATTAATTTCCAATTAATACGCATTTAATTAAATTAATCCCATAAAATAAATATCACAAAAATACGGGGTGTTACATACTCCCCCCCTAATAACTGAATTTCGTCCCGAAATTCGGAACGAGAATGTACCTGGTAAGAACAACTCTGGATAGCGTTCGCGCATCTCATCCTCGCGCTCCCATGTGGACTCCTCGACATTATGATGTCGCCACTGAACATGCACTAACGGAACTATCTTTGACTGCAGTTTCTGCTCACTTCGGTCCAAAATCGCAATCGGCCCCTCCTCGTAGGAGCTATCAGGCTGGAGATCGATGTCCTCCAAAGCAATGTGAGAATGAGCCAAATCATCTCTAAGATATTTCCTTAGCGAGGAAATATGGAATACATCGTGAATCCGATGCAAATGCTCCGGTAATCCAAGCCTATACGCAACCGGTCCAATCCGTTCAATAATAGGAAATGGTCCCACATATCTCGGTGCCAACTTCCCTTTCTTCCCGAAACGCATAATCCCCTTCATAGGAGATACTCTGAGAAAAACCTGGTCCCCCACTTGGAACTCTCTGAAGAACCTCTTCGCGTCAGCATAGCTCTTCTGCCTGTCCTGAGCTACCCGAATGCGACTCCGTATCAGTTCTATCCTTGCCGAAGTATCCTGAATCACTTCCGGCCCAAGTAGTTTGTTGTCCCCCACCTCCAACCAACATGCTGGGGAATGACAAGGTCTACCGTACAACGCCTTAAATGGAGCCACGACAATGGTGAACTGGTAGGAGTTGTTGTAAGCAAATTCTACCAGTGGAAGATACTGCTCCCATCCACCCCGGAAATAAATGATGCACATACGTAGCATGTCCTCCAACATCTGGTTTGTACGCTCGGTCTGCCCATCTGTCTGCGGGTGATATGCCGTACTCAACCGCAATTCCGTGCCCATGGCCTCCTGGAAACTCTCCCAAAACTGTGAAACAAATATCTTGTCTCGGTCAGACACGATATTTAGGGGCACACCGTGAAGTCTCACTATCTCTGCAATAAAGAGCTGGGCATACTGTCCCGCAGTGTAGTTTGTCCTTACGGGTAGAAAATGAGCGACTTTGGTCAACCTGTCCACAATTACCCAAATGGAATCGTGACCTCTCTGTGACGTAGGCAACCCCGTGATAAAGTCCATGGATATGCTCTCCCACATCCACATCGGGACCTCCAACGGCTGTAGCAGTTCTGCCGGTCTCTGATGATCCACTTTTACTAGCTGACAAGTGGCGCATTTAGAAACAAACTCGGCAATATCTCTCTTCATCCCACTCCACCAATACTGATGTCTCATGTCTTGGTACATTTTGTCCCCACCGGGATGTACCGCGAATCGTGAGCCGTGCGACTCTGCCATCACCTCGTGCCGTAATTCCTCCCCTTCCTGGACTACCAATCTCCCATTGAAGCGCAATCCCCCGTCTGAGCTAACGGTATAGGATTCGGCTCCCTCTGCTAGTAATCGAACTATCAGCTCCTGACAGAACGTGTCATCTGCTTGTGACTTTACCACTCTCATGACAATCTGCGGCGTAACAGTCATTACCGACATGAATGATCGGGCCACTGCATCCTGGTGTCCCAATTCTTTCCACTTGGCCTTCCACACCTCTGCCACTTCATCTGCTGGCCTACAGCTCAACGCGTCTGCCACCACGTTAGCCTTTCCCGGGTGATACTGGATATCAAACTGATAGTCCTTCACAAACTCAAGCCACCTTCGCTGCCGCATATTCAACTCCTTCTGCGTGAATAGGTACTGTAGGGACTTGTGGTCTGTGAACAATCGAAACTTTCCCCCAAAAGGTAATGTCTCCATATCCGAAGGGCAAATACAACTGCCGCCAACTCCAAGTCATGAGTGGGGTAATTCTTCTCGTGAGGCTTTAGCTTACGGGAAGCATAAGCTATGGCCTGACTCTCCTGCTGCAATACACCTCCAAGTCCTTGTAAGGACGCATCGGTGTAAAATAAATACTCAACTCCCGGTCTCGGCAACGCTAACACAGGTGCTGAGGTCAACTTATCCTTCAATTCATCGAATGCCAACTGACAGGCATCACTCCAGATGAATGGCACACCCTTACGAGTTAGATGTGTCAAAGGACCTGCAATCTTCGAGAATCCCCGAATGAACCTCCTGTAGTATCCTGCTAGGCCCAAGAAACTACGAATCTCTGTCGGTGTCGTGGGCTGTATCCACTCCCTCACCGCGGATACCTTCCCCGGATCAACAGATATTCCCCGGTCGGAAATAATATGTCCCAAAAATTGGACCTCCTTCAGCCAAAACCCGCATTTCTCATACTTTGCATACAACTCGTTCTGACGTAGTGTCTGCAAAACTTGCCTCAAATGCTCGGCGTGCTCCTCCTCTGTCTGGGAGTAAACCAGAATATCATCGATGAAGACAATGACAAACTGATCTAGGAAATCCCTGAACACTCTATTCATCAAGTCCATAAACACTGCTGGAGCGTTGGTCAAACCAAAAGGCATAACCCGAAACTCGTAAGAACCATATCTCGATAAGAACGCAGTCTTCGAGACATCCTCCTCCCTGATTCGCAACTGATGGTATCCCGATCTCAAATCAATCTTTGAGAAGAAAGAAGCTCCCCTCAACTGGTCGAATAAGTCATCGATTCGAGGCAACGGATACTTATTCCGTATCGTGACCTTATTCAACTCTCGGTAGTCCACACACAATCTCAGTGAACCATTTATCTTCTTCACGAACAACACAGGGGCACCCCACGGTGAAGTACTCCTCCGAATAAACCCCTGACCCAACAACTGCTCAATCTGATCCCATAACTCCCTCATCTCAGCTGAAGCCATACGGTACGGTGCGCGTGCTATAGGTCTCGTACCTGGCAATAAGTCTATAACAAAGTCTATCTCTCGACTGGGGGGTAGTCCTGGTATCTCCTGAAACACATCAGAATACTCCCTGACAACTGGGATCGAATCTAAAGGAATCACAACCTCCTTAGAGGTATCCTCCTCTAGGTAATACAAATGAGCGGTCGAGCCTCCCTCTGGGCGAGGCATCGCCACTACAAACATCTCTTGCCCCGGAATGGCAAAAACAATGCTCCCACCGAAGCAATCAATCATGGCTCTATAATCAGCGAGCCAATCCATACCGATAATCACATCGTGAACATGCATATCTAATACCAACATATCTGCAGGTAATACTAGACTACCAATCTCTACCCCCACTCCCCGGCATATAAAGAAAATAAGTGACCCACTCCCCAATGGTGAGTCTACACACGTCACTGTGCTCTCTGCCGTAGCTAATAACCCTAAAGCTTTCGCAAAATGTGTAGCTATAAAGCAATGCGTTGCCCCCGTATCAAACAAAGCCCGACCCATAGTACCATGGATAGGAAACATACCCTCAATCGAGGGTGGTGCCTGCGGAGCTGCTGCCTGGTGGACGTTATAGACACGTCCATACTGTAATTGTCCCTGCTGCACAGGAACTGCTGGAATGGCTGGAAGAGCTGGCACCTGGGCTGGAGCTGGGAGGGCTGGTGGAAAAAGTGGCCTCTGTGGCTCATGTCGAGCACCCTGCTGCTGCTGCGGGGCCCTGCCCCTATCAGGACAGTCCTGGCGTTTATGGCCAGTCTTGCCACAAACAAAACACTTCCCCGAAAAGTTCCCCCCTCTCGGTCCCTGCTGCCCCCGGCCCTGGTGGCCGTTACCATTCCTCCACTGGCCCTGCTGAAATTGATGCTGACCATTCTGACCCTGCTGGTGCTGATGGCCGTTCGGACCCTGATGGCCCTGCCGAAAACCTCCCTGTCCGTGCCTGAAGTTTCCTGACCTGAACCTCTTGTGATCCCCCTGCTGAGTACCCTGATCACCCTGCCTCTGCCCCTGAACAGATTGTACCCCACTGGCACCATTTCCTCCAGTCCTGCCCTAATGGCTAGACTCTCCCGATCGTTTGCCCTCAGCCATGTGAAAGCGGTGATCCTGGCAATGGAGCAATGCAACGTTAACCACATCAGAATAAGTGGCTAACGAGAGGTTCCCTAACAAGTGCTGACGAATCCTCCATGTCAACCCGTCCGTGAATTTCTGTATCTTCTTCTCCTCCGTCGGTATCTCATCCGAAATAATGTTCAGAAGATCAGTAAATTCGGCCTCATACTCGGCCACAGTCTTACCCTCTTGCTTGAGGCTCATCAACTTTCTTCTCATTTCCGTGTGAACAGCCGACGGAAAGTACTTGCGGTCAAACCGCACCCAAAATTCCTGAATAGTGAGAGTATCCCTCTCCTCTACGGTGGTAATAGACTCCCACCACTGTAGTGCTGACCCCACTAGCTTAAAAGTAGCCAGTATCTGCTTCTGAACATCTGTGCACTCATACATCCTCAAGTGCCGCTGTATATCCTTCCTCCACTGACTCGAAACTACCACATCGGAGCTACTTGCGAACTCCGGAGGGTGCGCTTTCTGAAAAGTATCTCGAACGCGTTCCCAAGCAGACGGGAATGCATGTGCCTGAACTGGCGCGGCTATCGGCGCCTGAGGTGGTGCCTGCTGGACTACAGCTAGTGCGGCATTTACCGCCTGAGCCACAATGGCTGCAACCTCGGCGGCATTCATCGTGCCCTGAGCTGGTGTGGGCTGTGGTTCTAGCGTCGCATCCCTGGGAACCCTTCGTGCACGTCGTGGAGGCATATGAAATAAGAATGAAGTTTATAAGTTCGCAGTTATAAACTTAAAATAGCTGAAGAACGTAGCATATACAAAAGAATACAACAGTCCTAAAGTATAGGGCTCTACATCAAAGGAAGCTCAGCGGAAACATAATAAGCCGTTCAGATCCTAAAGGACACTAGAACCTGATGCTCTGATACCACCTGTGACACCCCGACTAATTAAATACCGGGTAGCTACTCCTTTATTAAATTAATTCAAAATGCCAAGTTGGTTCAGTTAATAGCATCACTGTCGAAAACATTTTAATAATTACTAACCACCTAGTATTTAAAAAGTAAGTGCCAAATTTTAAGTTAAGTCTGATTAACATGCAGTAAAAGAATAATGGAAGAGTCAACATAATCCATTCACCATACGAAGTAATGATATAACCAACAATAATAATAATAAGAGATCCGGAGGAAAACTCCTCACAACAATCCCAACAAATGGAAATAATACTACAAGTCTGAATCCTGAATAATTACATGCCAAAAGTCTGAATAACTGAAATAAATGAAATGTCTCTAAAAGAAATGGGCGACATGCCCTACAACTGATAACTGATGAATATCGAGTCAAGATCGATGAAGCGTCTACAAGCAAAGTCCTGTAACTTCCACAAACAGCTACAGCTCGTCACCTGAATGAGAATCCTATGCATGGTGTCCTTGTGGCTGGGCACCTAAAATGGTTTTTACAAAAATAGATTTGGAAGCAAATGGGTCAGAGCCCGAAAGTGGAAAACATTTTGAAAACAGCAAGTGTTTTAATAACATTAAAACATTAAATGCAAAATACATGTTAGGACGTGCACTCACATGAAATTCTCACCTCTCGACTACATGTGCACTCCTAACGTACATTACCCATCTAAATGACACATATATCTAACCAAAACGTAATAAGTTCTACCTCTTACTACTCGATTCCCATATCACATTCTAACGTTACCAAATAAATAGAGGGCTTTACTTAAACTCAGATTCTCAATATGTAATACATTTCACTATTGCTTAACCCGTTATGTTTTCTCAAAACAATACCATAATTTTATTCACAATATTAACATGAAAGTTCCCATTAATTAAGTGTATATTATTCACATCATAAATATACAATACAAGCACCCCGAGAACTAAGCTGCGGTGCACACATACTCTGCTATCCATCCCGATACATCACGTACATAAGGATCACATATTCCGAATCTCTCAGGAATAGTTCACAGATAACAACATCACAAATAATGGAGGCGAACACAGTCACATCACATGGGTCACGCACATACCTGCGCTCCCACGATCAGCAGACTTATTAACATCCCAATAAGTCCATCTCTGACCTATGTTCATCGAGGTAACCAGTCTAAATCCGGGCAACACAAGGATTAGAGGGCCCTAAGCGAACGCAAACCTCCCGTGATAGCAAGTATGGTAGGTATGTCATACACATAAAATCAATACATATACTAAGTATGCACACGTCTTAGTAATCACCATAATATATTGGTACATAACTCTTCTCGTACTCACATATAATACTACACCATTTATATGTTCCCGGTTAATATAATTAATTAGGCCGTCAACAGTTCTTTCATCGTAATAGACACTCACGTCCTACTCATATTTTCCTTTAGGTTCAAACTACACTTCTAGGTTTGACTCCTCATTATATCCCAAACATCCCAAATATATCGATTTAACATCAAGGGAAAGCTATCTCTACCTATACACAGGTTACGGGGCATTTGGGATCAAAACAGGCTAAAAAGCCTAAACTGCCAACTCGTTCGAAGTCTCGTTCGAACGAGGCTGTTCGAACGAGACTTCGTTCGAACGAACTGAGTCTTCTAACGAGATCTCGTTCGAACGAAGTGGGCTTTCTAACGAGATCTCGTTCGAACGATCTTATCGAACGAACTTCACCCTCGTTAGAAGTCAATGGTCAACTCGTTAGAAGCTCGTTCGAACGAGCTCGTTCGAACGACCTGGGCAGGTCTTCTAACGAGTGGCCAGTTTCAAGCCCAGAATTCCTTATTTCGTTTTTTCCTCTTTTCTTCACTTCTAATCTTCTCTAAACATTAGTCCAACAATCTATCAAGGTTCCTAATCGTCTCTAAACATACATAGGTCACCTACTAACATTTTTGTGGGGATTAAATCATTATAACCATCATCCAAATATCAAATCTCTACATATTTTTCCCCAATTTCAAACACATGAACCCTAGAATTTATAAGTCATCTAGAAGTCTAATTAAATCCGTTTTTGGTTTCATACTAATTGTAATATCATCAGAATAATCATAAACTACAAATCTACATGCAATGTCCTCATCAAGAATGTAATTTCTATTTCCAATTTAATGGGTTTTCCATTAACTCCCAAGAACAAATCAGATTTTTAACAATTCCTACACATGGAAGAAACATTCTCTATAAAAACGAAATTAAATCACTTGCCTTAATGGTAACTCTGGATTTGATGACGAATTTGATGAAGTATACCCTCTCTCTGCAGAATCCTTCTATCTCTCCCTCTACAAGCTCTTCTCTAATGGTGGCTATGGAGGCTAGGGTTTTTTCTTAGGAACAACTTTCAATAACCTCCGTAGTCTATTTGGGTATTAGTGGGCTTAGTGGGTTAATGCCTAATCAGATATTAATTCCCAATTTTCGTAGCTTTTAATTCCTCAAAATTCAAAATTACCAAACTACCCTTATACGTTGCCGGTATGGCCTAAAAATGCCCCGGGACCCAAACCAAACCCCCGGCTAGTGTTTTCTGACTATTTCGACCCTTCCGGACGCGTTGGCGCACTCAAAACGACCATACGGATAATAGAAATAAATTTCACTTTTTAATTATCATAATTATATACCATGACGCGACTGTCACACGCGTCTCAACAAAATTTCCAAATTGCCGTATTTCAATCTCACGACAAATTTCATAATTTTAAATTCATATATAATCATATATGCACATATAATCAAATACCAACTCGCATCTCGCTAGTATTTTTAATCCGGATTAATTTCCAATTAATACGCATTTAATTAAACTAATCCCATAAAATAAATATCACAAAAATACGGGGTGTTACATTATCAAAAATAATTATGTTGAAATAATGTGGAGTAATAACTATGTTGAACATTACGTAGTGAGTAACGTAATAGATGGTTTCAAAAATAATATGGCCGGGGACGAGATACACAGCAGTTAAGATATAACTATTTGGGACGCACGTATGAATCGTGTCACTATTATATATTTGGGGGTTAAAAAGGTAAATTATTTTTATATGACTCGAATGATCATTTTGAGTGCGCCGGTGTGTCCGGAAGGGTCGAAATAGTCAGAAAACACTACTCGAGTGTTATATTTTGATTCCGGGGCATTTTAGCCCAAAATGACACCCCGGAGGGGTATTTTAGTGTTTAGGGACTTTTGAGTAATTAAATGGACGAAAATTAGGATTAAAATAAAAGCTACTTGGGTTAGAGGTTACTGTCAGTTTCAACCTACGTGAGAGAGAGAGAGAGAGAGAGAGAGAGAGAGAGAGAGAACCAAGGAGGAAGAAGAACTCCATAGGAGCCCTAAGCCAAGAACTCAAGTTTTCTCACCAAGAATCACACCAGCGCATAGATCGTGTCAAGAGGATCGTTCCTATACCACTTACAGTCAGCGATTCAGAAATTCATAAAAAGGCAAGTGTTTATCTTTTTAAAATTCTGAGCATATATGATTCATATTAACCCTAGTTTATAAGATAGTCATGTTATATGTAAATTGAGAATAGCTCATCAATCAAAGTTGAAATTGGAAGATAAGTTTGCATGTAGATGAATAACCCTATTCTTGTAAGGATAAATCTGGAAACTTTAGGTTGAAATCACGAAATAAAATTGGGGGTTTGTATGATTATTAATGGTGGGTTCTTTATTAAGGAACTTTTGAAGATTTAAGAAATTGTTTAGATTCCCTTTGGGTATGTAAAGATTTGTCATCTAAATTATGTTATAAAACGCTCCATTATGATTAGGGATAGTTTAGAATCATTGATTGGGTGTTGGGATGAATTTTAGACGGATTTGGATGAGGGAAAATAAGAAAAATGAAGTTTGGATGAACAAGGGGACACTCGAAATTTTCGTTCGAAGGTCTGCCCAGGTCGTTCGAACGACCTCATTTGAACGAGAATTCCAACGAGTGTTCTAACAAAATTTTTGAGTTCGTTCGAAGTAAGAAACTCGTTCGAACGAGAATCCCTTGACTTCTAACGAGATTCCAGAAAGGGTTTTTAGGGTCCGGTCGAATTAAAAATCATCCTAGGTTTATCCAAATGAGAGTAATAACCCATGTGAGTAACGGGTAACATAAATTCCGAGTTATTATTTAGTTGGGAGTGTGATTGTTCTTGGGGTATAGAAAGCTTATAGAACCTAGGAAGGAAGGTATATTCGAGAGAGGTAATATATGAAAGAATTACGGTGAGTGGTAGAAATGATAATATTACCTACGTACTATGGGAATTGGGTTGCGTGAAAGCCTATTAAGTTATATAAGTTGTGTGCATGATTATTACTTAGAATATTATGTGTATGCCATACCTAGCTACTAGCTATCGAACTGAGGTTAGCACGTTGTGGACGACCATATCTTGTGTGCCTTCGGGGGATTTTGAGTTATACCACTAGAGCATGGAACCTAGGTACGGGCTATCTGTGAGAACGATAGTGTTGACGGTCGTATGGGTGCACAGGTATGTGCATAGCCCATCGGCTTGGAACTATGTTCACCTCCAATATGTGTATATGTTTTGTTGGTTCCTGAGAGATTGAACCTGTTGTCCTTCATGCGTGAGCATTGCAATGGGACTAGATAACCGAGTATGTCTAGCACCAGGGGTTTTTTAACCATGGGTGCGGTATTGATATATATTTGTATGTATACATAGTGAAATTTTATATATGTATACTGAGTTCCTATTCTATGTTTCATGTTGGCCACTTTATTAAAGTATATACTTATTGGGTCACCAACTGAGAATTAAGAATGTTATGAGAATAAGTTAAAGCATCTTTACCCCTATTCCTAAATAATAGAAATATATTGTCTTCGGGTTATTTAGATGTTTTATCCGGCATAGTGGTTATACTACGTATAGTCAGGCGAAGTATCATGACTAGTATGGGTAGTTAGGCTCGCTAGGTGTGCACATTAGATGAGAGGTGAGTATCTCAAGTGAGTACGCTAAGTTAACATGAATAATATTTGTGCTAATTAACCAATTTAAGCTCTTGCTATATTTAAATTATTTTCTACTCTGGCTCTGACCCGTTTTCTGCAAATCTCTTTTCTTGTTCCTTTATTTTAGGTGCTCAGCCATAGGGACACCAGGCTTAGGAGATTCCCCTCGTTTGACTAGATGTAGCTATTGTGGAAGCTACAGGACATTGCTAGTAGGCGCTTCATAGTCTATCCTTCTTTATCTATCAGTTATTTAATTCTGTTGGACATGTCGTCCCTTCCTATTTTATATTCAGAGATTTAGAGGTTTTATTCTGTTAGTAGACTTTTATTTCATGACTTCGGATTATTGTATGGGATTTTGACTGGAAGTGTTTACTCATGTTCTTTATTTTAATTGAGTTAGTTCTTTCCTTATGCTATTGTGATGTATGGTGGTGATTCAATATTTCCCTTTAATGATGATGGTTAATAACAAGATAAATTTTGACACCAACCTTTTCAATTAAATTAAAATTTGAGTTCTTCGACAGTGATGCATTTATCTAAAACCAACTTGATATTCTGAAATTAATTAATTAAGGACTGATCACCAGGTAATTAATTAGGCGGGGTGTCACAGTTGCCTTTCCATATATCTCTTCCACTGATGAGCCATGATCAAGTCAGATCCCCCTGTGAAAGTGGGTGGACTACCCTCGCTAAAATTTTTGCACACCATATCCCAGGGTGATGCCCTTAGGATTCCACCCTTTATCTACCTAACTCGATACTGGCCTTTGTGGCCTCTCTAATAACTATTTCTAACCCCTCTACTCCCAAAATAAATTTTACATATCCTACTTGACTTTTGCAATAAGTAACCGAACTAGCTCTCCTTGCTCCTCCTCTCATAAGGTTTTCCATCTGAAAAGATAGGAACAAAAGCCAGACTCGAACCTTAAGAGTATAAATAAGCAAAGCGTGTCAAATATCGACACACGAAAAATAAAAGTGAACCTATAACTCTCAAGACCTAAAACTATGCTCTAATAATAATTATAACACTCTAAGTTGCAGTACTAAAATAAAAGTAAAATAACTGCCTTTTTTGAACCTTTTCAAAACTGTAAGATGTGGGTTCTTGGAATACAATTAGTATCAAGTGAGGCTTAACCCCTTATCAAGATCGGGATTAACACTCCATATTTTAAATAATGATAATGAACACAGGTGAATAAGAGGCAATGAGATTCAATATTCAGACTTATATTAAATGATATCTCTGCACCATAAATACACAACATGTATAATAAATATATGAGACCAGCAGGTAGTCTGGTCGGAGGGAGAAATAGCAAGCACTCTGAGAACAATAAGGGCAAGGCAGGAACATCAAGCTCAGTTAATGCTTAATGATATGGGTATTAGATGGGTGTGGGAATAATGTCCTCACAGGAGCTCTCGTTTATGAAGGAAATTGGCCAGCCATTGTAGGTTCAGAATGCCTCTCTCTTTGTAAACTATTTAGTTGGTCTATTTATACGAAGGAAAGGTTACTCGAGTAATGTTGCTAGTATTCAATGTGATTAAACCGCATTAAATGCACAAGTACCCCTCCTCATTAATGTGGGACATTGTAATACCTCACTATTTTCAGGACTGATAGTTTAATTAATTTGGGAGAAATAATATTTATTTATATTGGAAAAATTTTAAATTAGCAATTGAGGTCAAATTTTGAGGATGTTAGAAAGTATTTCGAATGACGATTCTGAGTGTGCGGTTGATCCTGGATGGGTCGAGATAGTCAAAATGACTGTACTTGGGACTTATTTGGCTTACGCAATATTTTTTAAGTTCATTTGGATCGAATTGGAATAACTGAGTCATTTAAAGTGTGTATTATCATTTAAAGATGGGTATTTTGGGAGTTAAGGCTTATTAAGCCTACGTGATAACCATTCTCATTTGAGAGAAGAGGAAAGGAAGAAGAGAAAGAGAAGAAAAGCTTGGGGATTCCGGCCAATCCGCGATTTCGAGGAAGATTCAGACTCTACAACTTTGAGGCAAGTGATTAAACTTGCTAAATAATTCTTGTGCATCATTTATTTCATGATTTGTGGATAAAATTTATGAATTTTGGGTTAAATATGTTAAAACCTAGATTTTGGGTTAATCTTGCATTTGAGTTGTGTATATGGATTTGAGGGTATATAATTTTTTTTTGGGGGGGGGGAAATTTATGTGTATATAGAACAGTAACCAGAACTTTACAAGTACATGAGGAAAACATTAGAACAAATAAGCCAAGGGGTATACCCCAACAGCAAAAACTAAGATAAGGCATGGTGGGGCATACCCCACCATAACGTTAACAGCAAAACAAACATAATAGAACAAGGCCCAACAAGGGAAAATAAAACGTAGCAACATCTAACAAGTAACCACCCGACCCACGCAAACCACCACGGTCAGCAACAACACTGACCAGGCACGAAACTGCAAAAGGCGCCCAGCAACGAGCACCACAGCCATCCGCAATGACACCAAAAACCACAACCTTTCATTAAAAGATCGACGAAGAAGACATAGCCAGAAACAAACTGGCTCAAACTCGTTAGCTACACCCAGTGATAGAAAGAACTTTTCGGTGTATTTTTCGTCGTTGCTTGAAAGTCTCCTCTAATCAAAATCCTCAATTACCTACAAAATATAACATGAAACTAAAGTGTAAAGGTAAGTAAGGGTATCAATCCACATCAAGGGGGTAAGATAGAGACAAACTCAATTATAATTCAATTTTTATTTTCTTTTTGGGATTTTTGCTTTTTCTATTTTTTTTTATCTTTTCAAATATTAAAACAATTGGGTGAGGTGAGGTGAAATAACACTAAAATAAAATGTGAGATGAAAACAACAAACTAGAAAGTGACTAAAAGTGAAAAATATAGTCTAACACTAAAATAAGAGATAAATGGGGTAAATAAATTTGAGAACAATCAAGGAGTGGGATTACACCATAAATTTGAGCTATTCTAATTAATTAATTTAATTAATTGAATTCTCCCAAATTAATATCAAACTTACAAATCAACTCTCATTGCAAATCTAATTTTAATAGTAACCTTTTAGAAAATTAAGTTTAACACCCCACAACTCTAGAAAAATAGATCTACACTCCTTTTAATTAATCACCCGCTAGGATCGATCAATTAAAATTTATGTAAATTTTAGAAAATAAATTTAGAGTTGAAATTCAAGTAATAATACCCCACTTAAGAAACCCCCATCTCTAGTTCGAATCTAAAATGGGCATTATAACTAGAATTTCGATTTTCTCTCGAAAATTATTTACCCTCTCTCGAGGCGTAAATTTAAGGATGAGGGATCAAAATTAACATTCAAAGGGAATTTTCAAGTAATCAAACTAATTAAATTAAAATAACATCAAATAAGGGTTCCCCCACCCCTTGAAAGGGGATTTAGCCTAACATAATACAAAGCATGATAATCAAATAATCAATAGGCATTTAATATAAAAGAGAAAAGAGAAGAACAATCAAACCAATCTCTTGAATTTAATTGACTCCAATCCTCCAATTTGAAGTATACAACCCTCTTAATTGAGCATCCAAGTGGTTTGCAATAATACCCACTCAATTAAATCTCATACAAAATTTCTCCTCACAAATCTCTAAAAAAAATAAAACTAAAACTATTTACAAAATGTTTCTCTACCTAATTTTCTACTCTAACTATCTCTCTCTATTTTCTATCATATCCTCCCTTTCAAATGGGGTCTTGAGTCTTCTTTTTATACATGGCAAACATGGAGCTAAAGGGGTATTTTTGTAATGGTCTTGAGTGTGCATGGCGGAGTGAGGTCATGTGGGAAGTGGGGTAATGAGGTTATGGGGATAAAAACAAATCAGATTTGTTAAAAGGGTGTTTTTGGGTAAGAGGTGTTAGTTGGGGGATAATAAGGGAAAAGGGTGGGTAGTTGAACATGTGGTCAATTGACTTTGGTCTTTGTTTGTTATGAAAGCAAGTGGGAAAAATCGTGTAAAGCTAGGGACAAAAAGTAAGGGAAATGGGTTTAGGTGAAATGGATTTTGGCCTCAAATCGGGTTTGGGTATGGGTTGGCAAGGGTAGAGGTTGGAATCGGGTTAAGGAGTCGAGTCGCGGGTTGGGGGTTTCAGACCGCGGGGCAGGTTGGAGGATCGGAGCTTGGGAACTCCGACGAGTTTCTGGTTCGTGTCGAACTCGCGGATGGCTGGATCAACGAGGGTAGGGTTGGTGGGACTCCATCGGTGGCGGGTTTGGTAAAGGGGATGGGTCCGGCCGTGGGCGGCGACTGGTCGGCGGGTGTGGCTGGATGGTAGGACGACGAAGGTGGGGGCTGAGGTCTGTCACCTGGGGTCGAACTTGTTTACGGGTTCAAGGTCAGGTTGGAGACTTTGGTTGATGAGGACGGGTAAGGGGTTGGCAAAACTGGGTCGCATGGGGGCAGAAGTGGATGGGGTCTACCCGATTTTTAGGGTAGGGGGCTGGATCAATTTTGTAAATGGGTGTGAGAGAAAAGATAAGTTTTGTGGTAATGGTGGAGAGGAGAGAGAATGAGGTGGGAGGTTGAAGATGGGTAGGGGATGATTTGGCGTAGGGGTGTGTATGGGAGTATGGTGAGGATGAGGGTTTTGTTTGTGTGTAGGATAGTGTGTAGGTGGGGTTGTGTGTGTGTGTTTAATTTGAACCCTTAAAAAAAATAAAGACTAACTAATAAAAATAAAACTACTAAAAAATAAAATCTAACTAAAAATAAAACAAACTAAAAACAATAAAAATAAAAATATTAAAACTAAAAAAATAAAATCCTAAGCTTATATAAAAACTAAAATAAAACAAAAGAAATAAAAACATAAAATCTAAATGAAAACTAAAGTCCTAAAAAATATAAAATATAAAAAACAAAATATAAACTCCTAAAAACTAATCCTAATAAAACTAAAAACTAATAAAAATCAAAATAAAATAGAAATAGAAAAATAGAAAATAAACCTAAATAAATCTAAAATAAAACTTAAAAAATAAAACGACACAAAATAAAAATATAAAAATATTAAAAAGGGACAAACAAAACACACATAGGGTTTGGGGCAGGTTTAGGGTCAGTTAGGATAGGATAGGGTTACGGGATTGATAATTAGCTCCATTCAACGTGCATTTGCCTCGATATATAGCTTTTGATACTGCAAACGGACGTTTGACCTACAAGATAAACATTTAAGAACATAAGACCCAAATTGCCGAGAATTAGCAACTAAAGTACGTCTATTCGGGGTATAAAATGTACAGTTTTGGATGCCTATCTCCCAGCCTCCAATCAAACGCCCAAACAACCAGTTTCTCACCATAGGACACCATCACCAAAACCCACCAAAACGTCAAAAGGAATCCACCACTATCCTGACATGAAGCGCACCAGTAGGATGACGGACACAAGTAGTAAAACCATGACAAGGTGAGATGGGTAATACGATGCATATGGTACTCAAACAGAGTGGCATCCCCGGGGGTAGAATCAAAGTCCGACCAGCAAAGCTACCCCAACTCCAGCAAGAGCAAAGCAAAAAGAAAGATGGATCCGTCCATCTTGGTCTAACGTGAAGCCTTGAATCAAGATGGCGACCAAGTAAATAGGGCAAATCCAACTTCAAGAAACAAGACCAAGAGGGGACTTACCCATCCTCGTTGGTTACTACCAAGACAGATCCAATTTGACATGAAGAGCACTCGGGGGAATAGCGATCGAAAATGGTTGGATTCATCACCAAGGATGGGGTGGGGAAATCACAAAGAAGAGGGAGGAATAGGAAGGGGGCGGATGGTTGGAATAAGGGGTAACACAACCCTAGAGAGCAAAGCTCTCACCCGTCCGAGAAAGGACCTAATCTGTCCAACACGAGACAAACCCAATTGGGTATGGCAAGCACCACCGCCGTTCAAGCCGAAGCCCAACTCAAACCTGGAGCAAACATCAACACTGACCAAAAACACCATCGTCGTCGCAAGGCAAAACACGGTAGCGGGGAAAACCATCGCTACACACCACCGCTCAAAACGAAACCAAACCACGGAACTGCAACCTCCATTGTAGCGTCTGACCAGGATCAGTCAGCAACACCACACAACAAACATCAACAGCTAACAAGGACCATACCGCCACCATGGAAAAATGTAGACCCAGAAATAGAGGTAAACCCACAACGAGGTGGGGGAGACGAACACCCATCGTCAGCATCACGGCCCAAGCCCATCCCTCACCAGAAAAAGCACTCACCAATTCCAACCATACATCGGAGCTGGCACCACCATAGACCTGACGTGAAGCTCAACAAGGGAAAGTAACGGTCGCAGGCAGGCAAACCAAGACAAAGAGGGAAAGGCAAAGGAATCATCTGGTTCTCACACTTGTGTAGTCCCCGGGGTCAGAACCAAAGTCCGACCAAACGTTCCAGACCCAAACCAAGCGGCCATACCCTTCTTCGCGGATGAAGGACACTCCACTTCCAATCTGACATGAGGTACAACCAGGAAAATATGGCGATTGAGATAGGAAGGTACCATCTACAGAGGCAGGGTGGGGAAAACACAAAGAGGATGGAGGGATCGAGAAGAGGGGGGGCTGGAAAATGGGGAAGTCACGAAACCTAGAGAGAGACTCTCTCAACCATATAAGAAAGAAGACATTTGAGGGTATATAATTAGTTGGGTTGAGTTATATAATGAGTTTTGATGCTAGATATATGTTTGGGTTAAAGAGAAATGGTGATAAGATGATTAAAATGATTTTTGGAAATTTTGGGTTTTGGAGAAAACAACCCATTCGTAGCCTGCTGAACAAACCGAATCGATTCACCCCTTACGAATCGATTCGGCATCTTGCAGAACCTACAGGTCTTTAGGGCCGAATCGATTTGCTGGGGCCGAATCGATTCGCTGTTGGGACCGAATCGATTCGGAGGGGCCGAATCGATTCAGAAACAGGGTTGTTTTGCTTTTCGAGACGTCCCACGCACGAAACGCAGTGCGATGTTGAGAGTTGAGAGAAGTTTAGTCCTTAGCATTTAGATGCTAATAACTCGTGCAGTTAATAACTAGAATCAGCTAAATTCTAGTAAGAGATATGTGTATGTATATTTAAAAGTTAATATTGTTTTAGATGAGGGGTTACGCATTTGTGAATGATCCACTTGAGATTCCTGATTAATTATAGTATAGGACTGGCCAACCGTTATTATTTTAAGCGTCCCTGTCACAGAGATATTGCATTAAATGCATAGGATCTTATAATTTTGAGGGAAACTGCTTTATCGGTTGGAAGCATGGTGGGTATTAATGAGGGACGTGATGTGACAGCTTAGGGGATTATCTTAGAATGGCTAAGGGGTCAGAACTGGTAGACTCGGTCTTCCATCCTAAGGAAAAACCCACTTGAGTGCTGTAATTTCGAGTCCCGAAATGCCAGACATGATGACGTCAGAAAGTGGGCGAACAGTGATCCCACTAGGTGTGTGGTCACATCAATCAAACGAGATGGTGTTTGGTTTGAGTTTGCTCAGCTGATAGGTAGCTCGAGTGTTTAGTCTTTTGTTTGTTGGTTAAGAACTATCTTTAAGCCAATGTTGTAAGATTCAGGTACCTCGAGTAGGTTATGGTAGATCGACTGTAGGTGGCTCGAGCAACCATATATATTAGATGAGGTTTTGCCCAAGTGTGCCAAGAGGGATGGTAACTATGTTCCTAACATTGCCTTGCTCCCAATCCTCCAAACCATGTCCCTACGAGGTTCCTCGAAGGAGGTTATTCGAGAGGGCATCTTAGCTCTCCCATGCCCTGCCAGGAATGGTCCCTCGCGGGTACAAAAAACAACCTCGCTCAATAAATAACATAAGATAAAGTGCATGATACAATTCATTATGTTTTATATTACAAACTATTGTCATTCGAGTGACTTTGATCTACGAGTCAGATTCTTCGAACCACGTTCATGTAGAGTCTTCAAGAGAGATCCTTCGAGCCACGTCTGTGGAGAATCGTCGAGGTAGGTACTTCGAGCCACGTCTGTGGAGGAACTTGGAGAGAACTCGCTTGGGTGATCTTTACCTTCCTCCTTTGTTTGCCAAGCAATGGGTTAACTAAATTAATCACTCTTTGGTGGGGACTCCCCCAACATTTTCCCCTTCGTAGAGATACTTGTTTATTACATGAAGAAATATCTATACGAAACTCTTTGTTGGTCTTCAATATTTTCTTGCAACAAGTATTCAATATCCCTAGGCATTTAATTTATAAGAAACAACAAGTTATTAGTAATGGAGGAGCTATATTTTGATCTGTCTTTCAAACTGCCTCATTAGCTTTAAATATCTTGTAATATTTCTAGTAACATCTTTCTCTTTAGTGGGGCTTCATTATTGCGTGTGGCAGATACCATGAGGGAAGTGAAGGGGTTTATTTAAATTTCCCCCAAAGCGCTTCATATCCCCCAAGATTGAAAAGACTCCAAGCATGTCTCATTTAATGAGGCTATCGTTTGTACTTCCGTGTGTAACACGTGGTGGCGTCAGGGTAAGCACGTGTTCCCTATGCAATATCATTCGCGCGTCACATCCTTAACGCCATCATTACAACTCTTGAACTCCGCTGCTATGCGTGCGTGTTGGTCACACAAGTTGATTCGATCATTATTGCGATTCTCAAAACGTTGCTTTTTGCCGCCTATTGGGGATTGTGTTGCCCCTATAAAGGGGGTATGCCTTCATCTCACATGTCCACCTTTGGGTTTTTGTTTTCAAAGTGAGCTTTTGTGAGAGCAGATTTTTGCCTTTCTCTTCAGCTTCCTTTCTTTTAACTTACCCTTTTTATTTCTCCTTCTAAACTTCCCTTATAGCACCCTTTGTAAAGAGAAATCAATCTGCTAGGGGTGTTTCCCCCAAGACTCAGGCATGCCAGAACCAGTGGGTGCGCTATCGTCATGCCCCACACTTTGGGGAACTCGATCGCTTTTGACCAACTGCTGAAAAATTCCTCGGCGAACTAGAGTCGGTGGAAAACGCGAAGCTACTGATAGAGGAAGGCGACGATGCTAAGGACTTCGCCTACATCCCTACTGCCACTGTCACCAGATTCCATGTTGAGAATGGTGATTTTTCGTTCTCAAAGGTGGAGTCTGAGGCCTCCTCCGGCCCTTGTGAAGGTTTAGGTCCTTAGACCGACCATATACATTCCAAATATTTTGTTCAGCTATTAGTCTATCATGCACCAGTTGGTTGGGTGACCTCACCCTCACAAAGAACAATACTACCCTCCAGTAACTCGTGTCCCACTGGAGTCATAGGTCACACACTTTTGTGACCTCTTGGGGTGAGTTTACCATCACCCTTGAAGATGTCTATGAGCTGTCGGGGTTGGAGGCAGCAAGTTTTGACACGTTCTTTGAGGAAGTTGTTTCTAGCAAGGAGAAGGCTTTAAGGGCCGAGTTAAAGTCAGTTATGAAAGATTGCATGATGACGTACAACAAGTGTACTTATTTGGAAGTAATTAGGTACCTTTATTTCATTGAGGATAAGGCAGTGATCAAGGCGCACGAGGCAGCGAAAGAAAACCCTCGCGGGAAGCAGGTATTCGAGCAACCCTTGGCTGGAAAAGGGTTTAATTCTCAGATTGACCTCGCTGGCTATATCTGGGTGATGCTATCAAAGATCTTCCTCTCGGGAAAGCCCCACGATTTCCCAAGAAAGGCCTTGATTAATATGGTCGTTCGCATGGACAATGGCGTAAAACTCCCTCTCGTAGCTATTACACTTGGTTCGTTGACACTTGGTTGGATCGAGTAGCAGTAGACTCAGCCAGGAGCATTGGCAAGTTTTATGTCTCCAACTATGCGAACCACGTACTGTTAACGGCCTTCCTATATGCCCATTTTCTAGATTATGCCCCGATCGATAGCTATCCCGATTCTCAGCCCATCAGAGTCCCCCTAATTTGCTGTTGGAACCACAAGAGTACCAAGAAACCTCTTGTATCTTTGATTGACAGAGCCGAAAGGTTCGCACCTCACCCCTACGTTAGGGTGGACCAATTTTTTTCAAATCATTTCTTCGTGGAGGAGCATCCTATCGTCCCCATTGATGAGGCGCTGGCTAGAAATTTCTCCTTCAATAATGTCCCCTGTTGTTGATCCCTTCTTATTTGCCTTCTTACACAGAGTGGTCTTCTTTTTACTCCATCTACAACCCACGTCGCGTAGCCATGCAGTTTGTCTATGATCAAGGAAACCCTATTTAAGCAATTTCACCCGAGAAAAACCCACCAATTTCTCCTTTGCATGTAGCAATTTCCTTACTTCAACTGTTGTTAACCTTTGCGCGAATTACCCCGCCAACCCTATCATCCTAAGTATGGGTGCTCGAGGAGGTAGGTCAGAGATGTACCTTGCAATATTCTGGCAGAACCAGCTTGGTCGTTTCTAGAGTAATCTTCTTAAGGAGCCTCGTTATCCTGAGGTTGAAAGGTATCCTCCCACGGAGTTAGGTTTGAGAAATTGTACTACCTTCAACTCAATGTTCCCTCTCAGCACCACCAACAGTTATGTTGCCTCCGAGTTTCCTCCACTTTCCCCCGTAGATTAAGCAATAGTGAAAAGGAAGAAAGCTACTCAACCTTCTGTTGCGGTCGAGGCAGTTGCCATTGCCCCTAGTTCTTTCAGGCCTAGCGAGGGGGTGACACTTCTCGTGCTGCTTTAACTGGAGCAGTTGTGAGGGCCACTAGGAAAGCCCCAATAAAGAAGCCTAAAATTACCCATCAAGTCCCTCTAATCCAAACTCCTGATCCCAAGATTACCCAACAAGTTAGCTTGATGTTTGACCAACTTAGGCAGACTTGGGAGAATTTTACCGAGGAGGATAGGGCTTTTATGTCAGCTCAGATGGCCTCTCGTGGGTTTTCCTATATTCCCCCAGCTGTCGAAGGTAGTAAGAAGAGGAAGTTGATTAGTTCGATCAAATTTGTGTAGGAGGAATCAGGCGAGGTAAGTGAAGAAGATCAGTCTGAAAGATATGCAATTGTTGGTGAAGGTGATGATAATGATGATGATGATGAGGAGGAGGAGGAGGAGGAGGAGGAGGAGGAGGAGGAGGGAGAGGAGGAGGACGAAGAGAAGGAGGAAGAAGAGGATGAAGTGTTTGTCCTTGTTCGCAAATGCGGGTTGAGAAGAATGGTTTCTCCTTCTAAGCCAACTTCATCTCCTTGAGATTATGAGGTTTTGGAGGATGTTTTGGAAGAAGAAGAAGAGGTATGTTTGCTATTCTCCTTTTAAGCCTTTAACTTCTCTTTCTTTTGACTCATGTTCACTCCAACTCTTTCTTTTTTTCAAGTTGGTGCACAAAGTAGTTCGCACGATGATGTTGAAGAAGACAGTCTATTGAAAAAGTCAATCGAAGTTTTACCTGCTTCGAAGAAAATTACACAGAAGGAGATAGTTGCCCTACAGCTTCGCAGGTAACCTCAAATTTCCCCTTAGGGGCAGTTATTTCTGATACTTCAACTGAATCCAGTAGTGGCTATTCGCCTGACTCTGCTTTTTTGCGCAAGCAGGCTCGTCTTGGGGCAGGTGCTCCCGATGCAAGTATTGTTGAATCTGTACATAAGTCCCCCGCTCTTGTTGTTCCGTCATCCATTGTAAGCTTTTCCTCTTGCTATTCTAACTTTCTCTCCATTGTGCTTCGCAGGTATCTTTACCCGAACCCGTTGCTCCATTCGTCCCCACCTTCTCTTATGACCAGGTTCTTGTTACACTTTTTGGGCTCTTAATTCACAGTCAGGAGCGAGTCGAAGTTGCTGCTATGGGCCAGGGAGAAGGAGCACAGGAAGGTTTTACTGAAGTAGGAGTGGTATGGTTACCTTCCCAGAACAACGTCTTTTGGTGACGCCTGATTCGCGTGAGGAAGAGGATGTGGTACAGATGGCTACCTGACAATTTTCCGATGACCAGCATCCAGAGGTATGCATTTCTTCTCCTATGTATCTCTTGCATTTAAACTTTATTAGTTTTGCCAAGTCATATTGGTCTTAGAATCTCCCATAACCGAGGGTAGGGGGTCCAAGTCATATTGGTCTTAAGATCTCCCATAATCGAGGGTCAGGCGGGCCAAGTCATATTGGTCTAAAATCTCCCACAATCGAGGGTCAGGCGGGCCAAGTCATATTGGTCTTAGAATCTCCCATAATCGAGGGTCAGGCGGGCCAAGTCATATTGGTCTTAAAATCTTCCAAAACCGAGGGTCAGGCGGGCCAAGTCATATTGGTCTTAAAATCTCCCATAATCGAGGGTCGGGCGGGCCAAGTCATATTGGTCTTAAAATCTCCCATAACCGAGGGTCAGACGAGCCAAGTCATATTGGTCTTAGAATTTATATTTTCAAGCCAATTTGTATATTTGTTTCCTGACTTGGCAAATTCGTGTATTTCGAGTAAGAGTCGAGCAACATGCGGTGCGCGACCCAGGAGTTGAGCCTGCCACTCATGCAATTATGCAGGCAAGAACTTTGGCTGAATTCGCATCTCTGGGCGGGGATCTTACCGTACAGGTTCAAGGAATGATGCCTAATGTTAGTGAAGTGCGTGAGGACGTTGCTTCTAGGGCCCAAGAAAGTGACAGTGCTTCGCAAGTGGATTTGGTCCTAAAAGCATGCACGAGGCACATCAAGGGTTTATCATTGCCCAAGTTTGAAGCCAACTGGGAGGGACCCTACATCGTTCGAACAACTCATGATTCGGGTTACTGCAAGATATCCAAAGTGGAAGATGATATTACCTTCAAACTAAACAATAAGTGGATGAAAATATATCATGTTTAAATGTATGTTTTTCCCATACTTCAGTCTATTGCATTGCATTTTGCTAATACTTGTTCGGGAGGATGTTCTTTGTTTAACATAGTGTGAAGTAATGTTTATGTTAAAAATGTTGACCCACTATTCATTTGCGTTAGTTATTTTCCTTACTTTGCATGGTGTAAGTTACATTAATGTAATAGATCAGCCGATATTCAAACGAAATAGAAAGGAAGAAACATCAAATGCCATTAATTTTATTTAAATAGAGAAGTGCTGGGATTACATGCCAAAGAAGTCCAAAACAACAAACCGGGGGACATCCAAAAGGGGAAATTAAATAAAGATTGTTAGGGGCTATGCATGATAAAACGAAGGTTGCCCGAGCCAAGCAACCGATGGTGATGCAGAGTAAGAATTTGCTCAAGGCTACTTTGGTCGGAGATTAGATCGGCCAAATACTTTTGACGAAGCTCCATCCTTTACTGAACATTCTCTAAGTTTTGCTCCTTCTTGAGAAGCTCAATCTCTACCCGAACAACAACTTCACGAGCCTCTTGCACCCTTTACTCAGACATAACTAGCTTGGTCTCAAGACTTACAAACTCCTTCGAAATGGCCACCGGCGAGCGATGATAACTCTGCAATCGACGATAGAGAATATGTAGGTCAGCCTTTTTGAAGTCACGCGGCAGCATTACCAACTAAGACAATGAGAAACCATCATTGATAAGAACGTTAACCTTCCCCAACAATGACTTAATTGTATCAGAACTGAGTGACTCCAGAGGGAGGATCTCCTCCAAAATAATAGTGAGCCCGAGCAAGTGGCAAACCATCATCCCAGGAATAGGCTGAAGACTGTGAGAAGTGAAAGTTGAAGGAAAGCAGGATAAGAGTTGCTCAATCAACGCACGAGGGAACTCAGTCAACATATTGGGGAAATTGATCAAGGTCTACCTTACAACCACTTTAGGGGATGCCTCAGGAGGGTGTGCACTAAAAATGGCAGGCCCATATACGGCTGCCTCCAGTCTAACATCAATGAAATTGCATTCTTCTTCCTGGTAGAACAGATAACATTTCGCACTATCTCTTTGTATCATAGGGATTCTTGCTTCATCGACGGCCAAAAATACCCTGCCCGTTGGATCCTTCTATACAAGGGGATCTCAGTGGTCTCACAGTTGTCTTCGTGCACTTCGGTCAGTCTTTTCTTAGCTTCTTTGGGGTCTACACATCTGGATAACTAGCCATCTTTATTTTTATAATATAAGTTACCCCTGGTAACAAAATACTACGCCAGATCAACTAGGCTCAGTGGGTCTTCGCCTCTTTCCAATTACTTTTTGATTTCCCATCTCCAATCATCCTTTTCATCTGTGGGCAACATCTCCGACACGGACGAGGGAGTTGTTCTCTTTATGATTCGAACAACTGTTGACTCCCCCTCAAAGGTAATCTTCTGGGCAATGGTATCATAAGCGTTGGCATGCCGATTCATCGTTCGGGGATGTCTTTTGATTTTCACCACTTCGAACTGCCCGAGTACCGTTGTATAATCGTTTGGTAAGGCGCCAAACTCATATTCTTCAAAGAAAATTCATCGGTTACCTGTTTCACCACCAAGTTGGAGTCCCCTTTTATTGTTAGGACTTGGATACCTCTTCTGAGGGCCTTGAGCAGCCCCAAGACCAGCACTTCATATTCAGCTTCGTTGTTCGAACATTTAAATTCTAGCTTGAAGGATAATCAAATCTAATCACCATTCTTTCTGAGGATGACCCCAGCTCCCCCTTTCTTTTTGACTGAGGAGCCGTCAAACTCCATGCTCCACTCGTCTAGGTTGGCTGCTATGAAGTTGGCTTAAAGATAATCACCCGAGAGCTCCTCCACGGGTGGCTCGAACGTTCCCGATGGGAAGATCGCCAGTAAATCAGCATAAGCTTGGCTCTTGATAGGTCGAGGGACTACGCACTTGAGATCATACTCCGAGAGGATTAAGAACCATCAGTCTGTCCTGCCTATTAGTACAGTTCTAGCAAGCAAAAACTTTATGGGATCACATCTAGTGACAATATGGACTGTGAATGATAGTAAGTAGTGCCTAAGTTTTTGTGCTACAAATACAAGGGCTAAACAATGTCTCTTAATACTAGTATATCTGGACTCAGGCCCATGTATGATTCTACTCAAGTAATAAGCAGTTTTTCTACACCATCCGTCTTTTGGGCCAACAGTGCACCAATAGATCGTTCGGTTGATGTAAGATATAGACGTAAAGGGATACCTGCCTTTGGGGGGATCATCATCTGAGGGGAAATAAGGAGTGCTTTCAGCTTGTCCATGGCATCCTGGTGCATCGGTTCCCATGCAAACTTCATTCCCTTTCTCAGCAACTCCATCAACGGGTGCGTTAACTCGGCCAGACCTGGAATAAACCTCCTCAAGTAGGAAACTTTTCCTAGGAAACTTTTCAGCTTTCTTGCTGACTTTGGTCGTGGCATATCAGGAATGGACCGACGCTTGTCCAAGTCCATCTGAACCCGTTGCTGATTTAATACAAACCCCAGGAACTTCCCGCTTGTCACTCCAAACGCGCATTTGAGGGGGTTCATTCTTAGTTTTTATTTCCTCCATCGAGTGAACACTCTTCTCAAGTTATCTAAGTGGGATCCCTCCTTCTTGGATTTGATTACCAGATCATCAACATAAAATTCCACGGTCTTGTGGAAAAGATCATGAAAAATAGCCATCATTGTCCTCTGATAAGTGGCTTCCACGTTCTTCAACCCAAAAGGCATAACTGTGTACATGAAATTACCCAAAGGCGTTCGGAAGGCAGTCTTCTCTGCATCGTCCGGATCCATCTTTATTCGGTTGTACCCCATATAATCATCCATGAAGCTATACATTTTGTGGCCCGCAGTTGCATCAATCAAGCTATCTATGAAAGGCATTGAGAATTCATCTTTCGGGCCTGCTCGATTCAGGTCTCTATAGTCCACGCAGATTTCGATCTGGTTCTTATCTTTCTTTCCCACAGGCACAATACTAGAGAGGCAAATCAGATGCTAGATTGGACTATGAAGCCGGTTGTATGCAGTCTTTGAACTTCCTCTTTGATCTTCAGATCCAACTCTGCCTCATACGTTCGGGTGGCCTGCTTTATCGGGATGGCTGATAGAAAAATATTCAACTTATGGCAGGTCACCTCCTTGTCTACCCCAGGCATCTCGGTGTACTTCCATAAAGACGTCTTTGAACTCTGACAGTAACTTGATCAACTCCTCTCGAGGCACCCCTTTCAGGTCCTTCAAGATAAAGATAGGATTAGGATCATCACTTTCTTTGTCCAAGTCTATTTTCTCCAGCTCTTGGATCTGTGGCTTGGGTTTATCCTTCATGTACTTAGGTTCCTCTTCTATTTCTTATATAAACTCCTTGACCCCAGAATTATCAATCACCAAACACTGCCCCTGGTTATCCACCAGGAAGCATTCATAAACCGGGTCAGCCTCATCGCCTAGAATTTCAGTTGCCCACTCACACCTTCATAACTTGTATATAATTCTGTCATTAGACAAAACTACCCTCTTACAGTGATCAGAGGCCTCTTCTTTAAAGGGGAGCTTCCGATAATTATCGTCCACCTATCTCGGAGTATACCTACTAAGAATGATCTGAGTCTGGACTTGGTGCTCAATTGGATCAATGTGCAGAGTCATTCAGTCCCTTAGTTGCCTAGATAGAATAGGGGGCCTTACTGCATCTAAATCACACTCTTCTTCGTAGACCACCACCGCTTCTCTCAGGTGGTCGGGATCCTTGCTCCCCCAGTATATCTTGATACCATCGTGGCTTCTTCTGTCAGATCTTTATAAAAGGTAACGTCCACCATATGAGCTTCCTCCTTTGCAAAGGGTTTCTTAGATGTTCGAATCACCACCTCCTTGCCTTTTACATTCGCCTTAGCGCACTGATGATAGGTGGAGGGTACTAACCCATGGTTGTGCATCCATACCCTACCAACTAGAAGTTGGTACGATGGCTCACATTTCATGATATGAAGTTTGATATGGGAGGTGATATTCCCCATTGTGATGCCTACACTGACATACCCCACAGATTTGGATGATTGATTGTCATGCCCCGAAATTGCCAACGAATATGGAATTATCCTTATCTCCGACAGTCCAGTGGCATAAAAGGACCCAATAGGCATTATGTTGATGGACGCTCCCCCATCCAATAGGACACGAAAGAAAACACAATCATTCACGGATGCCGCAACATACAAAGGTCTGTTGTGGGGGTACCTGATCAATCTGTCAGCTTCTGAGAACGTGACTTCGGATAGCTACCTTCTAACGAGCTTGGCCATAGGCCCTTTCCATTTTAGGTGTGGCGTCATATTCTTCTTTGAAATTTCCAAGATGGCTCGCGTAACCTCCAGTCGTGAGTGCTCGGGGAGCCCAACCAGATCAAAGAACCAACCAAACTTCGGTGAGCGAGCAATCGCAACGCATTCGATCCACGGGTCTGTTTGTTCCTCCTATAGCTCATAGACTTCTTCTACATCTCTATATGCAGCCTCATCATAGGTTATCACTGCATTTACCGCCTCCAGAGAGTAGGCTCCCATCTGCCTACTTAATCCCTCGATGGGGTCATACTCTTTTTTTTCTCGCTCATCTTCTTTCTCCGTCTCATCCTCCAATTGGAGATGAGCTAGCTCGAAAGTGCATTCCTCCAGAGATTCTTCAAAATCATTCTCTTTGAACCACTGCTCTCTCATCAGTCATTCTGCCTCTTCATCAAAAGCGCTGGCCATATGGGCCCCATTAGGTGGTAAAGGATTATCATTCACATTAGCTTGGGATAACTAGATGTCTCCATTCTTCATGTGATGGTCAATAAACCTTCTTGGCAAAAAATAAACCTTGATCGAGTTGTTCACTCTATAGTGAAGTGCGCAATAGTGAGGTTTCTCCATGTCCTCTAAGGGGAGTTGCGTCGTGCTAACGTTGACCGGTCTACAGACCTTATCATGAACCATGAGATCATATAGGTTCAAGGCTTGTTCCACTATACAAGGTAGCTCGGAGGATCTTCCTCGCCTTCAAATATTCTCTTGTTACCTCTACCTCTTCTTCCTCCTTGGTCGCCACTACTTTCCCCCTTACCCCCATCGTCTGCATAATTGACCCTCGAGGGTACTCCCCTCCCCGAGGCAGCCGCTGGCCTTAGCAACAAGCTTGACAAGGTAGGCGGGGGCAATACGGGCTTAACCACCAAGGTGATGTTCCTCACTGCTTTCAAGAACGTTATGAACGTACCCTCGCGTGTTTCATTAATCAAGTGGCAAATATATTTGGGCAACAACCCTTCTGCACAAACTTGAAAATTTTTATCCTCTCTTACGTCTAGAGAGCGCTCATAAAACCTCCTAATATATGCCACAACATCTTCCACTGTCTTCTACTTCTCACGTGCTAGCTGCATGAGTGTAAACTCATCTTCAACCAAAAAGAACTTTTGTATGAACAAAACATGCAATTCCTCCTAGGAGGCCACGCTGCCCGAGGCCAGGTGGGAATACCACGTGTATGCTTTCTCTGTCAAGGACTTGGAAAATTCCCTCAATCTCAACTTTTTATCGTTGCAATTGGCCCCAAGGCTTTCAATAAATCTCTTCATGTGCTCCTTAGAGTTTGCACCTTTCCCCGTGTACTTCTCAAAAATTGGTGGAATATACCCTACTGGGTAGGGTTCGTTGTTATATGCCTCTGGATATGGAGTGCGAAAGTCATCATACACCGAAGAACTATCTCCCCCTTTAGACACAGCTATGAACTTCAGCAGCTCCTTCTTTATTTCCTCCAAGCTGGTCAGTGGAGAACTGGTTGGTTGCACTGTCACCACCGTTGGCGTCGCTAGCATGGGTGGTGTGTTTTTTTCCGTGCCACCAGTCGTGGCTTAAGTTACCGAAGTCATTCCCCGATCTTGCGTCGCTAGCCCAATCGTCAAAGGTGGGACCGTAGTGGAAGGAACGCTGCTAAGGGTTGGTGGAGCAGTGGAGAGAACACAGCTGAAAGTGGGCGCAACAATACCTCCTGTAACAGTAGGAGCAGGTATTCCTGCTGGTGGCGTCATGAAAGATCTTACTCCTATAGGAACTCCCAGCATTGCCTGGGCCGCTGGAGTCTTGGTGAACTTTGCGAACAAATCCATGAGCCCCATCATTTGTGCTGGAACTATTCCTGCTTGTACACCCGTCGTTTTCGTCACACTAGTAGTGGACGCACTAGGCTCAGTTCGTGATACTCTCACTCCCTCAGGCAACATGGAGAGATCTTCCTCCTCCTCACCCTACATGGCGTCAAAGTCAATGATCCTGGAGGTGTTATCCTCTGGCATATTTTTAAAAGAGAATACATCTGCCATCCTAAGGAAAATCCCACTTGAGTGCTATAATTTTGAGTCCCTAAATGCCAGACGTGATGACGTTCGAAAGTGGGTGAACAGTGACCCCACTAGGTGTGTGGTCACATCAATCAAACGAGATGGTGTTTGGTTTGAAGTTGCTCGGCTGATAGGTAGCTCGACTGTTTAGTCTTCTGTTTGTTTGTTAAGAACTATCATTAAGCTAGTGTTGCAAGATTGAGGTACCTCAAGGAGGTTCCCACGAATGAGTGGAAGTTATGGTAGATCAACTGTAGGTGGCTCGAGCAACCACATATGAAGTTTTGCCCAAGTGTGCCAAGAGGGTTGATAACTATGTTCCCAACATTGCCTTGCTCCTAATCCTCCAAACCATGTCCCCACGAGGTTCCCCAGAGGAGGTTGTTAGAGAGGGCATCTTAGCTCTCCTATGCCCTGCCAGGCATGGTCCCTCGGGGGTACCAAACAATCTCCCTCAACATATAACATAAGATAAAGTACATGATACAATCCATTTTGTTTTATATTACAAACTATTGTCATTTGAGTGACTTTGATCTACGAGTTGGATTCTTCGAACCACGTACATGTAGAGACTTCGAGAGAGATCCTTCGAGCCACGTCTGTGGAGAATCTTCGAGGTAGGTCTTTCGAACCACGTCTGTGGAGGAACTTCGAGAGAACTCACTCGGGTGATCTTTACCTTCCTCCTTTGTCTGCCAAGCAACGAGTTAACTAAGTTAATCACTCTTTGGTGGGGACTCCCCCCAACAAAAACCATCCAATCATGCCCATGGCTAAACAAAACATTTTCGGAAGCAAAAAGGGAATAAATAAAACTATATATTCTCCTTAATCTCAAATTAGCCTTTACAATTATTTTTTTAACAGTAAAAAGGTACAATGCCTTATAATAATTAACATAAAGTACAGAGTCATCCTTGCATCCCGATATCTAAAATACCCTAAAGTATCAATAATAAACCTAAAATGCATATAGACTACGGGTTGTGAGCGAAAAACTCAATAGGCTCGTATAAATGCTCCAAGTGAACTACACATACTCGTGTGTGAACATATATAAGAGTGTCATAAACACTCAGTTATCATCCCAAGATAAACATCACATCCTAGGATCCCATCGCCTGTCACTACACATGACAAATTTCCCCATATAACAAAAGTTTCTTCTGCACTTACCTCAGTATGGTAGGGACTCTCGTTCACTCTATTATCAATTATCCACCGAACAAACCAATAGCTCCCAAAAAATAGTCTCTTAATACATCCATAAGGCACAATAGGATACTCCTATCGTCGTCTTACCTTAATGTCTTTATTTCCCATAACAAAACGGCTTAACAACCTAAGGGGCCCATGGCCTAGTTCTTCCGAAAAAAGACAAAATTGTAGCCCAAATGGGTGGTTTAGCTAAGGGATGTTTATGCATCCTCCAACAAAATAGCAATATAAATTGCTCAATTTAACATCTTTATCAAGATTAAATTTTCAAAAGTTAGGTATTACTATTCTACTAAATTTCTACAACCCAACATATGCATAAATTCTTCTAATCACGATTTCTCCCAACTACTCGGCATGAAAACAAGATCATATGAACATGTGTGCAATAAGGATGATATTTACATACAAGTATAATATATAAATATGCAACATATAGCATGGAATATATAAATATATATAAAGGGTGAATACACGTAGCACACAAAATAAATCATGGGAAGATGAAAACCTACCTCAAACGATTAAAAACCACAAAGCCATAAAAATTTGAAATTTTAAAATCTCCGATCTTCAAATCCTAATGGTATATTAATCTCCTTAAAATTATGTTCATCTTTTCAGCTTAAACTCCTTCGAATTCTTCTTCATGAAGCTCTAATTGAAAATGAATATGGAGGTTTAGGTTTGGATAAGGTTTAGAATGTGTTTTAGTGTTTAAAGAAGACGTTTTGGGTGGAAAATAACTCCCTGTGCGTCAAAATGCACTTATATAGCCTTTAACTCGCACTAGGCCGCTATAGCCGCTTCAAGGTTGTACCCCTCACTCTTTCTCTTTTTCTTGCAAAAATTCACCATATAAATCACATAAAAAGCTAAATTAATCATTCCAACCCATCCAACTATATCACACAAGTTTTTTACCATTCGAAATACCCTAGCTTTCTTCCCAAGCTTAACTAAATGACCAAACTACCCTTGGTCTTTCATCCTTGTTGCAACTTAGGCCAAATCTAAATCAAATATAGCAAATTCTAATTTATTCTAGAAACTTATAAATAAATCCTGAAAATACTGGTTATTACATTTTTTTGTTAAGCTCCCTTAAATATTGCGTATACACGTTACCAAACTAAATCAAGAGGCCCTACATCTCCAAAAAAAATTATATCATTTTTAAATTTTCAAATGACTAATTAGCTAAGAATGTAAAAAGCGATTACAAATCATTGGAATCCTATGCTTGGTCAAAGCACTGAATTTATTATACTATTAGCAGTGTAATTTTGTGAATTGAACCATTGACCCATCATAAACTAAATTATTCAAGTTTAATTAATAAAACAAAAAAATAGCAAAGGGTGTTTTGGATATAAAAATTTTAAATAATTATAATGAATATACCCAACCACCGCAGTCCCAAACAACTTGTTCAGTTAAGCTCAAAAGAGTGTAGCATTTGATAAACCCAAATCTGCAATGTTGTGCGTATACATGGGAAAATCAAATAACAAGAAAAAAGTGGAATGACTTATGTGGGGGAATTATCTGAACTAATGGGACAGGCTGACACTTGCCTGGTAGATTTGATAAGTGATCGTATCTTGGAGATAAGAACACGAAAGGAGCTGAACAATAGAAATCTCGGGCTTGTTTCTAATACATTTAATTACCGGAAAAAAAAAAAATCTCGGGCTTGGATTTGCTAGACCAGATCATAACAGCATTCTGAGTCCCTAGATTCCAATACGACTCATTCTCTTTCTATTCTCTATAAATGTAACCTTCACCCCTGGGAAAAGGGGAATGCACTTTTTGTTATCAAGAGTTGATCAATAAATAGAGAGAAAGACACCTCATCAACATAAGCACATTGTCGAATCACGTATATTATGTGTTATGTGGCTGTGAATTTATTTTCTATTTGGCTTAATTATGTTGAGTAAATTCTAGTTAGTTTTTACCACATACAATTGGCGCTGTCATTAGGAATCAATTTCCTTTTTCTCAGCCAACAAAAGACAAACGAGAAGTTATGTATCACCCATGCAACTCACTTTCGTCATCTAATGGCGACCATTAGGATGATCGAAACGGACCTCCACTGCCTAGAGTCAAGTATGAGGTCCACACCAATAGGAGTCGTAACACTCCCACCTCCCGTTATCGCCATCAAGAGGAACAAACTATGAAAAGCAATGAATAAATTAAATTAACACATATTTCACGACTCGTTGATGGCACACGCCTACAAAAGGAGGAAAATGCTTATTCGCAAAGTCTCCTGGAGAGAGATCTCCATGAGAACAAACGCAAATTCCACACCCGAACACCTAGTCCTCAAGTGAGCAGAACTCACAATCGAGGAAGGGGTTTGCGGCGCGATCAAGAGTGCTCAATGCATAGGTACCTGTCAGCGAAAAGAGACCACGAAGGAGGTCATCGTAAGAATGATATATGTGATCTCATTCGACGCGAGATGGAAGAGCATCTTGCTCATCACGGAGCCAGATTAACTAAGGAGATGGCCAGGAGGGCTCTCACCAGTCAGATGAAGTTGATTGAGGAACTAGAGCCTTCTAAGAAGTTGGACACCTCTAGATTCAAAATCTATAATGGAAAGACCGATCCCATCGACCATGTACGCCATTATTGGCAAGAAATAACTCTCTAGAGTAACAATGAGGCGCTCATGTGCGGCAAATTTCCTTCTAACATGGGGGATATCACATAAAAGTGGTTCAAGAAGTTACCACAAAGGTCGGTCACCAGTTTCAAGAAGCTCACGGAGAACTCTACTGCAAGATTCATCACTAGCATTTCTCACCTAAAATGGATGGACTCATTCCTCGTTATAAGGTAGAAGCCCCATGAGACCTCGCGAGAATGTGCTTTTTGATACTGGGAAACCAATAACAAAGTGGAGGACTGCTCCGAGCAAATTTGCATGCCTTCTTTCAAGATTGGTATGTCGAGCAACTCCACATTACACCATTCTCTCACGAAAAGGAATCAAGAAATATCGACAACCTTATGTCCAAAACTGAGAAATATGGTAAAGTGGAGAATGTAATAGCTAGCACCCATCACGATAATGGTCGGTGCCCCCAAGAAGGGGGCAAGAAGTAGAACGGAGGACCCAGAACTAATGATAAGGCTGACACCGCCAAGGCTCACCGGGCTATCAATACCTTTTTCAAAGAGTCGTTCTACAAAATTCTGAGAAAAATTAAAGATCCTCAGTTTGTTAAGTGGTTGAGGAAGATGATAGGAGATCTATCATAAAGGAACACTGCCCTGAGATGTTCATATCACAAGGACAGCGGACACAAAATAGAGATTTGCAAGGAGCTCAAATCCCACTTGGAAGAGGTGACCTGGGAGGTCCATCTAGGTGACTATATGAAAAAGAAGGGAGCAAAAACCACCGTGGAGCACGACCCAAAATTGAATAATGTCCTAGTGATGATGACATGGGCACGAAGTTTGCGGTCATCCACGAAGCATCAAGTCCGAACCATATTCAAGGAAATATTATTCGGATGGAGATAAAAAGGTTATTACGGTGATGGAGGAATTTCAGATCGATCCTACCAAGACCTCAGCAGGCAAGCGCCATCAACCAGAAGGTGCTCACTATAATAAGCAAATAGTCTTTACCGAGGAAGACCTGGCCAGAGTCATGACTCCACATCATGATGCATTAGTAATCACTCTCAGGATTGAAAATTAGGATGTGAATAAGCAACTAGTTAACCAGGGGAGCTCCTCGAAGGTAACGTACCTAAAGTTATTCAACAAGCTCAACTCAAGATGGAAGATCTAAAGGAGGTGACCTTACCTTTGGTGGGCTTCGCTGGAAAGATGGTCATCCCAATGGGAAGGTGGCTTCTCGTGCGAACTGGAAATATCTCAAAGTTAATTGAGTCCCTAGTTGTGGACATTGAGTCCCCTAACAACGCTATCATTAGACGAGGATGGCTTCACTCTATGCAGGTTGTTCCTTTCACTTATCTCCAAAAGCTCAAATGCATCGTTGATAAGTGGATAATGGAGATAAGGGGAAATCAGGTCATTACTCGATAATGCTTTATCACTACCATGAGGCTAAGAAAGAAAAAAAAGGAAAAAGTGGTTACATATGAGGCAACCAAGGACGGGACTACTCCGTCCAAATAGAAACTAAAGTATGGGAAACCAGGGGTGGAAGAAACAAGGGTGGCCCTCGCAGATCATGGAACCATTACAAGAAGTAGTGTTTGATGACTCACACCTAAAGAAGAAATTTTTGAACGACAGCTCACTCGTCGATTACGAAAAAGAGGAATGGGTCTCTCTAGTCAAATAGAATCAAGATGTATTTTCTTGTGACCTTACGATATGCCTGGGATCGATCATGAAGTCATGTGCCGCCAAATTTGCATGGACCCAGCATTCCCGTCAATCACACAAAAAGCGCACTAAACAACCCCCAAAAAGGCTAAAGTTGTGGAAGATGAAGTGGGGAAAATTATAAAGGCAAGATCCATTAAAGAAGTTAACTTCCCAATTGGCTCTCTAACCCAGTCGTCGTCAGATCGTGTTGCGAAAAGTGGAGAGTCTACATTGACTTCGTCGATTTGAATAAAGCTTGTCCCAAAGACATCTTTCCTCTGTCAAAGATTGACTAGTTGGTCGATGCTACGGCTAGCCATGAACGGGTGAGCTTATTGGATGCATACTCAGGGTATCATTAGATTACTTTGTTCGGTCCCGACCAAGAGGAGTCTTTATTTATTACAACACTTGGCTTGTACTGCTACACGGTCATGTCGTTTGGACTCAAGAATGCAGGAACCAATAGTTGGTCACTTAGATGTGTAAGAACCAGTTGGGTGATACAATAGAGGTTTATATAGATAATATGATCGTGAAGATCAAGCATAAAAGCAATCATATACAAAACTTGGCAAAAATGTTCTAGGTCTTAACGTACTATAAGATGAAGCTCAACGCTGCCAATACTCTTTTAGTGTACAGTCTGGGAAGTTCCTGGGCTACCTGATTAGTCAAAGGGGAATCAAAGCAAACCCAGACAATCAATAATGTTCAGCCACCGAAAACAATTAGAGATGTTCAAAAATTGACCACAATGTTAGCAGAGCTCAACTGCTTCATCACTAAGTCGTCTGAGAAGTGTTGACCATTCTTTCAGTTCTTGAAAAGCATGACCTTGAAAGTCATTCGAAGAAATTAATCTCTATTTAAGTTGACCACCTCTGCTCGAGGTCCCAAATCCGGGAGATCCAGTTAACCTGTATCTTGTGGTGTCCGATCACGAAGTAAGTTGACCTTAATATGTGAAAAGGAAGGTCACCAAGCCCCGGTCAATTATATTATCAAGATGCTACCAGACACTGACAAATGTTACCTCCTCTAGAGAAGATATCTTATTCTCTGGCCATCGCTTCACGAAAGATGAAGCACTAATCTGAAGCCCATTCAGTCATAGTTATCACCTCCTTCCCGCTCAAAACAATCCTTAGAAAGGTCGATATCTGTGGATGGATTTTTTTTAGTGGTTAAAATTATATTATGAATACAAAAATGGATGGTAGACAGAAACTACCTTCATCTTAATAATAACGCAGTACTAATCAAAATCTTTAAAATAACAATAGTCTTGATTAATAATAAGCAGCACAACTAAAATTCCAATACTTGTCCTCGCAAATTTAAAGAAAACCAAAAACTAATAGAGACCTAAACATTTCATTTGGAACCCCTTAAGTGGTTGTGGAATTCCCCTTGTTCCTTGGAGCAACTTGATACCTTCTCTAAACGTCTTAAACCTGCGTGGGAGATGGCGGAGGTACCTCATACGACCAGTTCTTGTGGTCTTCCTGCGGATAACTTTTACGCCGCAATTATATTTTCTAACAAGAGCGACTGGCAAGGCACAAGAGAAGCAACGACTCTTCTGGAGGTCGAAGATACGGCGTCCGCATCTTACACACAGCATGTGAGTCTTGTTCCTCCTCCTATCGAAGCTTCCTGTTCCTTTTCCCATTTTTTTAGGTGGAAAAATCCTAACTTCCAAACGCTCTCTCTCTGGATGGATGTCTAAATAGTCGGTGGATATAGGGAGGTTAGATATCCATTATCGACCAAGAACTGCAATCAAATGGCAGATGTTAGCAAATTTCATCGTTGAGTTCACTCGAGATTAGAGTTCCGCATAGGGAACACGCCGACTAAATAACCAATGAAGAGTTCGTCCAACTCAACAAATGGACACTTTATGTCCATGGGGCTTACAACTCGAAAGGGTAGGGAGTGGGAATTGTCCTTATAACTTTAGAACAAACCATGACCATGCAAGGGATCAGACTTAGCTTTGAAGCATCCAACAATGAAGCCGAATATGAAGCTCTCATCGCCGGATTGAAGAAGGCCCTATCTCTTAGCACAGCTTACCTTAATGTCTTATGTGACTTAAGATTGGTATCTAATGAAGTATCTGGAGAAAATAATTCCATAGATGAATAAATGTTAGTATACTTACAGGTTGCCCATCTAGTCTCTAAAATTTCCATAAGGAAATAATCGCCATGTAGATGCTTTAGCCACTTTGGGTTTAGCCACTGACTCCGACCTAAAGAGAACAATTGAGATGGAATATCTTGTACAACCAAGCATCATAAAGCCAAAGGTAGCCAAACAAGTCCTCGCCATCCAAAAAGCTTTCGATTGGATGGACCCAATCATAGCATACCTACAAGAAGATGTCTTGTCTATCGACATAAATCAAACCCATCATATCAGGGTTAAAGATGCTTGATTCTATCTATCAGATGAAGGAAAGCTCTACAAGTGACCTTTCACATGTCCATACCTCTAATGTGTGCATCTAAACGACGTCGAGCAAGTCATATATGAACTGCACGACGTAATATGTGGAAGTTATGTCGGGGGAAGGTGTTTAGCATTCAGGGCCATCAAAGAAGGTTACCGGTGGCTTTAGATGCAAAAATATGCAGTCACTTAAGTTAGAAAGGGCAATAAGTGTCAAGAGTTCTCGATCATGATTCACCAACCAACTACTGACTTAAAGTCACTGACCAGTCCGTGGCATTTCACTCGATGAGTATTGGACATTGTAGGTCCCCTACCTACAGCACCAGGGAAACGAAAGTATCTCCTGGTTGGCATGAGTTATTTCACCAAATGAATAAATGTTGAACCCTTGGCGAACATAAGGGACACCGATATTATCATATTTATCTAGAAGAACATCGTGACCTATTTTGGCGTGTCGAGAACGATCATCGTCGATAATGGGATGCAATTTTAAAGCGGACCATTTCAAGACTTCTGCAATAGCCACAACATCAAGCACTATTATAGCTCAATGGCTTATCCATAAAGCAATGGGCAGGTCGAAGCTTCCAATAAGACAGTGCTCAATGGGATGAATAGAGGAGAAAAAAAGCCAAAGGTTCCTGGGTGAATGAGCTTCCCCATATCCTTTAGACATATTGAACAATGCCCGGGAGCCTTAACTTATAGAATGGAAGCCATAATTCCACTGGAAGTTGGATTGACGAACCTAGAGATAATGTTTGTCGATCAAAGCCTTAACAAAAAAATCATAAGAACTGAGCTCAATCTGGTCAAAAAAAGGAGAGAAAAGGCCTTGATCAAATTGGTTTCTTACCAATAACAGTTGGCCAAGATTACAATAAACGTGTCAATCAGAGAAAGTTCCAGATCGGAGATTACATCCTCAGAAAGGTTATCGATAGCGCAAGGAAACCATCAGATGGCAAGTTAGGTCCTAACTGGGAAGACCCTTTAGAGTGATCAGAAACGATCTCTAAAGAGCCTATCGTCTGGAAACAATGGTGATAAGGATTTTTAGGGCCTCAAATGTAGTCAGTATTAGGAGATCTTATTTTTATTAACTTTTTAGCTTTATTCAAGTTTTAAGCTTTATTTCTTGGATGATTTAAAGTTCAATTAATACAATTAGCTTTCTATTATTCTAAATGGCAGACCAACTTTGTTTATTGAAAATCGTCATTACAGCAAGGCTATCTTCATTGTAAGTTTGTTCAAATATATTCGATCAAAGACCTGATTGCTAGTTTAAATATTTGATCAAGCTCCGATCACCAGTTTGAATATCCAATCAAACTCTGATCGCCGGTTTGAATGCCTTACAGTTAATCAAATCTTAAGGTTACATGTTTTCTTCACTAATGCATACAAAAACATCACGAGTGACCCAGGAGAGAAAAATACCAATGAGGTACCACTATGCACTAAGTGTCTGGACTTTGGTCTGTTAAATCATAAACGAGTGGACTGCCTTACAACCAGGTGCATTTTCATCACAGTTGGTCTTAGGCCTAAGGTGGTGTGACGACACTTACCAAAAAGGTAAGGTAACTAATAAAACATCCTCGGCATAGAAAATGGGAAAATGCAAGACATGGTTTAATTAAGCAATTTCATTCATATCCAGTTGATTACAAGTATCCGGGTCGACGAAATACATAAAATGAAGTACAAAAGGGATGAATATATATTTCATCTTCGACGACTATCGTCTGGATTAGGACGAAGCTCATTGTGGCTATCATGATTAATAAGGTAGTCCCTTATTAGTTGGATTGGAATGTCATCCGTAGGGATATAGCATTCCTCGCTTCCAAGAGGAGGAAGTCGGACAAACGGACAGTCTACACCATACCAATACCAGAACTGGGAGTCATGGGTAACTCTCATCACGGCTAAAGCATTTATCCACCTCTCCTTATACGCGACCTACTTAGCTTCGTCCAAGTGAGGCAGGGCATCTATATGGCCTGCACCATAGCTCGTCAACCAAACTTTGCAAGGCCCATGATAAAACCGATATCTCAGCGTCATCACCATCTGTTGAAGACTATTCTTGGTCACTTGATTTTATTTGAACTTTTGGTCGACCCTGTCGAGCTTCTCCCTTAGAGAATTATTTTGATCTTGAAGCGGACCAGCAATATGTTCAACGTCCTTAATCTCGGACTTAAGAGAGGCCATCAAGCGGATCTTCTCGCCATAAGCACATGTCATTTTATGTAGTGCTTGTCGAATAGACAGGAACGCTTCACGAGCTCGATAAGAATCTTCCCGACCAATGATCAGATCCAGTTCTTTATCTTTTGGGGTCACTCGAACTAAGGCCAACTTGTCCTCAAGGTACAAAGACCAAAAAGAGAAGGCAATCAAAAATGGGAAGACAAAGCAAGAATTCACCAACAATCAAGAGGAATTAAGTAGATAATAGCATCGCCAAAATAAGAACTTTTTCATGAAAGAACAAGGATAGGCAAGCCCTTACAATGCAAAATAAACAAAAGATATGAAAATACATAGAATAGGAGGTCTTAGGCTAATCTAACTAACTTGGCCTTCGGCTCTTTCACCTTCTCTTAGTCGACAAAGCCCATTTTCGGATTTGTGTCCTCCTTTGTCTACTCGTCTCCATCCTTCTCCTGGCCACTCCCTGAAGCCTCGCCCTCCTCCTCGTCCAACTTTGGGGGGATCCTGGGTCATGCTCATTGAAGAGTTTGGACTCATAAGGGACTCTTGCCTTGGCTGACTCCCATTCTTTTTTAAAATTGGACTTACGGATGTAGCCCAAATGTTTCTTAACCTGGATAAAGGTGTCGTTCCACCCTTGGTCATAGGCCCGATCTTTTGCTGCTAAGGCCTTAGACAGAGTCTAGATAGATTGTTCAGCGATCTTCTTCAATTGTTAATTCTCGAACACCAGCTTGGCCATTTCTAGCTCTTTGGACTTCTTCTCAGTATCATAAGCCTTCTTAAGAATTTTTAAGCCTTTCTAGGTCTCATCCAAAATACGGCCCAGTTCGGCATTGGCTTTGTCCTAATCGACTCTCTTGGCTAATATGTCGACAAAGTCCACTAAGAAATGTAAAGGCCGATAAAAAAAAGTTAGTACAACAGAGAAGCCTTTAAGTAGAAGTCCAATAAAAACCTAGAGACTTACCAAAGACAACGCCTGGGCAGGTGGGAGACCAGCTGATTGGTCGAACAGCTTGACGACCTCATACTTTTATTCTTGTAATATGCCCCCCATCAGCAGCACGGAAGCCAATCCAGGGTTTTCAGCCCCCGACATCACAGTGAAGGCCCTCCCCTTGTCAGGGGCATCCAACTTCTTGGTGGGAAGAACAACAGTAGCAACAAGACCGGTTCAAGTCTTGCTCCTCTTCACAAGATGGGATTGTGATTTTTCAAGGGAGTCCGACAAGTTAACGGGGTCAAACGCCCCCGACCTCTTTTCTCTTGGAGAATTGGGCTTTTGGAGAAGTTGAAACGTTCGACTCATCCAAAAAATTGGGGATTCTCCTTTTCGGAAGCATTTCTTCTTCTGAGGTCGAAGGATAATAGTTGGGATGGAGGTGATGTCCATAAACTCAAAAGAGACTGAAGTAGTGGCATATGAAGACTCATCGCTGCCAGAAAGAATTGGGATCTCGAGCTCTTTGCCCACGGGCCTGGCAACAAATGAAGTGGTGGTGTTGGTATACTCCAACAAAGAGATGCCGACCTCGGATGCTCACCACCAGCAGTCAAAGGGGTCTTAAGTTTCCAGACCTTGCTCAGCTAGTCAAAGTTGACTTGTGTCTGGTCGGGATTTTATTTCTTGGAAGCTTCTCCACAAAGCAAAAAAATATCAATGAACATCCATACAAGGCTTGGTCGACCAACATGAGAGGCAACTCAATACAGTAATTGACCTATGGTATTCCCCCAGCAGACCACCTGAAGTCTCTATAGGGTTCACCACCCTCAGGAATGGGTGGAAGCTCCCTTTGCTTCACAACAAAGCCATGAGACCAATAGCCTTTATTGGAATCGGGAAGGTTCACAACTAGCAGTCTCTCATCCCTCCTTCCCTTCAAATAGAAGGTATTATCATTCGTTCGCACCGACGAATAGCAGTATCTGATCTCTTAGATCCCCAAAAGTGTTTGGGGTACATGGAGTAGGAACTATGTCAAAGTATTCACAAAACTCCAAAAATAATTGGTTTGGGGGGAAGGTCACATCGGCTTCGGCGGCCCAGTCATGGATAGAAAAATGTTTTCTAGACTCTTCTATGGATCTCTCGCTCATCGAATAAATCATTTTTCAACCCAAGAAAGAAGAACAATGGGAAAATATAAAGATGATTGCCTGTGATAAAATTTGCGAAGAAATAAGAGACAAAAGATAAGAAGGTTTACAACGAGTAAAGAACCCAAAGAGCTCGGGTTTGATTTTGAAAAGGTTAGGGGATCGAATGCATTGCAAAATGGTGGCAGGGAAAGTCATTAAACTGCCTGGTTCAGCTTACAAGACGGTTCATCATTTGAAATGGGACCCAATGTGATGATTGACATGCAAATCACCGCCTCTTGGTCTCATTAGCATATAATTACCAGCGTACCCTTGAAAAATCGGGGAAAATTACAAGCGTGCCCTCCGGACTCAACGGGAAAAACAAAGTCAATTTTCATCTCAAAAAACACAAAGTGTTTATACTCTCCGACCATAATTTCTATGGGGGGAACACACATCATTGCCGACGAGAAATAGGAATCAACAGGCGATGAAACCTCTACGCTCCATTCAGACTGCAAAGCTTTGGGGGCAATTGTGGGGGAATTATTAGACCTAACCGAAGAGATTGGCACGTGTCTGGCAAACTTGACAAATGATCGTAGCTTTGAGAGAAGAATAAGAAAGGAACCGATCAGCAAAAATCTCGAGCTTGGATTTGCTCGACCGGATCACAACGGCATTTCAAGGTCCTAGAGTCTAACACGACTCATTATCTTTATATTCTCTATAAATGTAACCTACACCCCTAAGAAAAGGAACATGTAATCTTTGAATCAATAAAAAAAAAGCACTGTGTGAACATAGGCACATTGTCCAACCAGGTATATTATGTGTTCTGTGACTGAATTTATTTTCTACTCGGCTTAATTTTGTTGACTCAATTCTAATAAGTTTTTACCACCTACAACTTTTTTGATGTTGATGTACGTGTTAAACACGCGATCGTAAGACAAAAATATTGTCTGCAAAGGAGAACTCCAAAACCACATTAAATTGCCCACAAATTGAAATTACATGGAGAACTTATGGGGAGAGAGAGAGAATTCGAAAGAGAGCGATTTCGAGTGACCTAAAAACTCCCCCAAATGTTCTAGTTAATAGAGGAGAAAACACCTCCCCAAAAACTTGGGTAACCAACTCCCCCCGCAACTCAACTACTCACCGTTAAAACGTGTTTTGAAAATATTAGTTAAATTTGTAAAACTTAGAAAATATATTCTATTTATAAACTATTATTAATGCATGGGGCTCTAAATGCACTAGTGGGACTTGAACCCATGACATGGAGGGAGTACTAGCTCAAAATTTACCACTAGGCAACAAACACTTATTATTAGTATTTCATTTACACAAATATAGTCTTTAATGCACAACGTGCAGCACCTGGAAGATGATAAAAAACATAAACAAAGCCTATGTAATTGTGTAAAAAAATATCAATGCCTAGACATACTATAATTTAATTTCTTCTCAAAGTAGTTGGATAAACAATAAGAGGGTCGATTACAGATTAGGGAACTAATTAATGGTAGCTTTGTGAATATTGATAGTGAAAGGGGATAAACATGTCCAAATGAACACATTTCTCTATAACTACTATTATAGGTAGTATAGGTGGATAAATAGATGCAAATTTAGATGGATTTTGGGACAACAATTTTTTACACGATACCCCTTTACGGTAATAACTAGAAATGACCCAAATATGATACGATTAGCTTGTATAGATTTAAAAGTACCCAAAACTTGTACTCAAATCAAAATTAATGCGACCCGAAAATGACATATATCATTTGCTACCACAATTTCTTAAATAAAGACTTCTCAAATCAATTCACAATATCAAAAGATTTTCCAAGTCCATCCACACATTAAGATGGATTTGAAATATTTAATTCTCTTACAAGTGGTCTTCTCTAGAGACACTTGAACGAAAATATATGTATAATTTTCTAAACCAAACCTAACTACTGAATCCAAAATCTTTTGAAGGGGGATTTTTTGGATAAAAACATATTGTAGCATCAACAATCGCAGTAAAAATAGAAGGTAGAAATCTTAACTTGAGGGGAGAATATTTCTACCTCCGGCCCAAATTAATAGTTGCAATTTGAAAATGGAGATTTTTAAAGATTCATTCAATCAATGACAAACATCAAGCCTTGAACACTATCATAAAATTTGGCCCTTCGATTACGTCCAAAATAGGAAAGCGACTATTAATTTAGAACGACCCAAAAAGGAAAGTAGGACTATTAATTTGGCACAAAGGAGGTATATAATAACCCTTGCCTTCGCAACACGGCGACATAAACCATAGAACTGCAAACTTCCATACACCTATCAACAAACAAAAAAATCACACTATTTACCAACAGTTGGCTTCTAGTTTAAAATAATCATCTTTTATGAAAAACACCAGATAAATAAACCACCTGAGATCCTCTTTGTGGTCGTACGAATTAGATACATGGATCAGATCTAAACATAAACAGTTGTAAATAGATATAAAACTCTCATAACTTCAAGGGTTTCATACCAAGTGATGCCCTAAGCCTGTTGGTTGCAGCAATCTCAGGATCAGGATGGTCTGTCCCATCATCCTTCTTCCTTTCTTTCTTCTCTTTCTTCTTCTTAGGCTGTTCATCCTCCTCCCGCCTTCTAGGGCTAGCACTGCTGCGATCATGCCTCTTACGACGCTCTTCTCCATCACGATCACGATGATAATCTCGATCCCTACTCCAACTCCTGCTTCGGCTCCTTGAGTGGCTCCTCCGCCTGCCCCTCTCTCTCCTATCCCGCTCTCTACCACCTTCTCTATCCCTCTCACGGCCATATTCCTGGTCTTCTCTCATGCGATAACGATCCCTGTGGTCTCTGTCCCTGTCCCTGTCCCTGTCCCTGTCACGATCACGCCCTCTTCCACGATCCCTATCATAATCTCGATCTCTGTCATAATCTCGGTCCCTGACAATCACCAAAAAGGTGCAAGAGTAAGGCACCAAAGATACCAATAATGATGATCTGATAACAAAAGGTTGATAGTTCCACGCGATATACAGGGGAAGTGGAAAAAAAATGTCCAAACATGGACCGCTAAGCACCATACACAACGTCTAAAATTTGCCATATACCCAAGTACAAAAAAAAAAACTGAAATATGCAGTTTATACAAGAGACCCCCTGAACTATTTTTAATGCAAAAAACTCCTCTTTGATAGCAGAGAGTCTGAACAGGCCCAAGCTACCGTTGGTTCATTTGCCGCCCTGATTATACAAGGATAACATTCAAACTGTATATGGGCACATATTTGAACGTAAGGTTAAAAAATTAACGTATCCATACACGGAGACGCTCCTTTCCATTAAAAAAAAACATGAAGACGCTTTTGCAAAGAAAACATGTATTTCACAATTATGAGAAAAATATCACAAAGAATTCAACATACCAGGTTATAACAACTCTCTTCTATTCCAATTTGGTTTCGACAATCGCATCCCCGCACCACACCACACCCCAAACACAAACAATAAAAGAAAGAAAACCAAGAAGTACACACTTAGCAAAAATATGTAACCGCACATTCTACTATAATTCTTTTTGACAACACTTCCTAAACATGCCCAACCAGAAAGGATAGATATTAATGAGATGAAACCACAGTTACGCTGCAATAATATTGTGCGAGATCCATCATACTTCTCAGCTGTACACTGTCAGTACAGAGAAACGTGGCAGGATCATGAACTATTGATCTAGGAAGCTGTTTTAAGCAACTGATGGTTTTAAATGCCAAGGAAGTAGCATAATCCTTGAAATCTGTGAATGTGTGTGCATATGTATGCATGTTTAAGCAACAGCACCCACTATAATTGATCATACTAACTTAGCGAAGAGAGCTCATGATCCCTAAGGAATTTCCACGTAATCAGCTCACAATAAGTCCAAAAATAAAAAGACACCACAATTTTTTGCTTCCAGACAACATCAGGGCATGCAATGAAAATGGTGTTCATTCTCATTATCTTTTTTTAAGAAACAAACTTTCACCAAAAAAAGGAAATAAAACGGAAATGATTGGATCAGATGTGAAATGCAACGAAGTGTTGTTTCAAGTAAGAACCACAATACCACACTTGACTACATCACTAGTGGAATTGTGTATCGCGCATTTTCAGGCAGCACTCTGTCAGTATAGAACAACACGATGGAATCATAATAGTCATTTGTTACTTCACTCCTTAGTGGCAAGGTTCTAAAAAACGCGGGGAGTGACCGAGGCGTGGAGTCCAAGCCTTAAGCTTTAGAAGCCTAGGTGGTTAGGCGTAAAAAGGCGTGAAAAGGCGTTTAGGCCTTTTTTAATATATTTTAATATTTTTGACTATGACAAGGCTATTAAAAATACTAAAATGGTACATACCTTAAAAATGTCAAATATAAGTTAAAATACTATTTTTTTTAAATACTAAAAAAAACAAAACAAATCGTATTTTTTCACGCCCTCTTATGAACTTGCGTTTTTTCATGCCTTACCCAAAAAAAATGCGCATTTTTTCACGTCTTACCCCAAAAAACGTTGACTATCGTTGACCACGCCTTAATCCACGCCTAGGGCCAAAACTTGGCGTATCTAAAAAGCTTCGCGCCTAGGGGTGTTTTTTTAGAACGATGCTTAGTGGTAATACCAAATTAAATGTAACCCCCAAACCTTCTTTAATAAGGTTTCACAGTCCAAACGAGAACCCCTAACATTCAGGAAATAATGAGTTTTCTAGCCCCTTTAAAATTGGTTAATGTGCATATCACTGAGAAACCTTTGGGTACTGCAAGCTCATCAACATCTTGTTTAATACTCCCTTAACCCCAAGTTAAGAGCCCTATTTGAAAAAGACAGTTTTTAAGGATTAAACAATTAATGGCCAACAAATTCAACAGTTTATGGCCAAGATCAAGGCATGTTCATTATTTTGAGATTCAGTTCGTTGATTGAGTACCAAAAGGATAGTGTGCTCTTAATTCGGGACAGCCCAAATAGGAATAGTGGACTCTTAATTTGAAACGGAGGGAGTATATGATTAGCATAAGAATGTTGCAGTCTCAGGCGGAGTATATTCAACTTCTTGCCTTCATGCAAGAAGGCTATTCAGGCCAATTCCTGTGAGCCACCACCCATCGAGCCAGTTATACCACCTTCGGATTCCACCCACACCACCAGCACCACACCCTCCCCTATCAGTTGGCGCCTATGCAATCGATTGAATAAGCTTCGTTAGTCCAAACCTCTGTTAGCATGCTTACTTCACTATTCATGAAAGGGGTGCCATTATCTGATAAAAACACCTTCGGGATGCCGAATTGGCAGATGATGTACTCTTTCATGAATCGAGCCACTACCCCCGTTGTGGCCCTTTTAATGGTATGGCCTCTTCCCACTTGGTGAAACATTCAGTGGCAACCAATATCCAAATCTTTACTCTCGAAGAAGGGTTTATTTCCCCTACTAGATCGAACGCCCATGTGTGAATAGGAAAAGGCCAGAGAATGCAAGTCCACCGAAGGAGCGTAAGATCATATTTCCATGCAGTTGACAAGCTTTGCATTTACGAACGAAGCCAGCTAAGTCTTTCTCCATTGTAGGCCAATAATATCCCAAGGTCATGAGTTGATCGTAGAGTTTGGCTCTTTCGATGTGTCCCAGCTCGTGGGCTTGCTTCAGCACTTCTTCAGCCTCTTCCCCTCTAATGCACCTTAGAGGCTTATCATGATAGCCTCGTTGATACAACTGCCCTTCTCGAACAAAATACTTGGGTGCTCGTCTTTTCACCTTCGTGGCATCTTCTTTGTCTGTTTGGCAATTTTCAAACTGAGAAGACGGACTCAGAAGGTATGTCCAACAAGAAATTGATTTCATTATTTCTCACGGCGATTATTCTGTGTTTTTACACACAAATGCATATATATGTTTTTGACCATGATGATCAAGTACTATTCCTATCATGGAGGAAGTTATGCATTCAGTGCTCACGGTGTATAAAGATTTGATATATATATATATTACAGGGAACACACTTTGGATCGTGAAGGATGTTATTTTTCAAACAGCAGCCAGACAGCATCCAATTTGGCGGTGAAGTCACACACACACACACGTTAGCATCACGAAGGAGGGTATTTTGCCCAAATTATTTCAAGCGACATCTAACAGCATCATATTTTGGGGTGAACTCTAATTTATAACTGTTTAGTGGGTTAAATTCAGATATCGTGTTATTACTAAGGGCTATTGACAAAATTACCGAATGAAAATTGTGTAAAGCTGTCTCAATCCAACCTGAGAGGCATGGACAGACGAAAGTAATATGTGAGTCGCAGGCACACTGCACTAACACTCCCAGATACATCTTTTTACATATCCACGAGTCAAATATACATTAAAAATAAAAAAACAAACAAGCTTGGCAAGATTAACCTCCACCAGCAACTTCGTCTTCCTACCATATGTTAATGAACCAAGCTTCGCCACCACCATTCTCAATTATATATATAGCTAGAGAAGGTATTGATTTGCTTATTGGCATTGCAATGGCTCTGCGGGTCCTTAACCACTCTTTAACACATGCTTTTCTGTAGAGGAAGTAGTGAATTTTCAATTAGTGCAAGTTTGCACAAAGGATCAATAATAAGTTCTTATCTTATTGCTTTTGTTATGGATGAATTGGCTGGACATATACAAAATGAGGTATCACGGTGTATGTTAATTACAAATGATATTGTTTTGGTGGATGAAAGTTAATGCTAAATTAAAAGTGGAGAGACTCCAAAAATAAGAAGGTTTAAAATAAGAAGGATTAAAACCAAGTACATGGAATGCAATTTTAGTAATACGAGACGGAGAAATGAGGATGTGGTGAAATGTGAGGGTCAAGAGATACCTAAAAGTAATCATTTCCGTTATTTAAGCTCGATTATCCAAAGAGATGGAGATATGCATGATGATGTTATCCATAGGGTTGATGTTGTTTGGGGCAGTATTATTTGATTGTTGTATATCTTTTGAAGTTGAAGGGAAAGTTTTATAGGACGGCCCAAACGCCTTTACACGGGATGGAGAGGTGGACAACCAATAAACAAAATGTGTAGAAAGTGAGCGTGGGAGAGGTTCGGATGCTTAAGATAGATGTGTGATAAAACTCGAAAGAACGAAATGTTCATGTTCGGGAAACAATGGAAGTAACTCTTATAGAAGATAAATTAAGAGAAATCGGCTTAAATGGCTTGGACTCATCAAACTAGATCAATAAACGTCATGTTGTGCTCACTCCTCTAGGGAAAATTGAGGGGTATCAACAATTACTCCAAGCCAAGCTTAATTAGCTGCATGCAAGAACGGGGTGGGCTTAGTCTCGAACGCTACTCAGGGTCGTTGTTCGTATTGAAACTACTATTAGGATCAATGTTTTTGACATATGTAATTATATCTATGGTATGATGCCCACGTATATAACTAATATTATTTGAATTAGATATGTACAAAAAATAATAAACTAAATAAATATAATATATATATATATATATATATATATGTGTGTGTGTGTAATATTTGTTGCATGTGATTTTTAAAATAACATCATATATTATTTAGTAGTGGTAATTTTTTATGTTCTTTTAGGCAACCTCGGATTTAATATAATTTATAAGGTTATTTTTGTGGTCAACCCTCTATTTATAGTTGACATTGTGTTACCCCCATATTCTAAAAACAATTATGTTACCCGATCCCTACTACCCTTAGCCAAATTGCTTGTAACATATGACCATATTACTTCGAAGTTTTCTTTCCAAGCCACAAAAATACAAAATAAAATTACACAACAGATTTCCTAAAAAAAAGGTATCACAAATACAAAAAATGAAAAATATGATTCATGATTTTTTAATTAAGATTTTTGAAATTTAGAAATATTTAACATATCCAATATGGTATATATGCATATATATAAAAAAAAATTACTTTGATGACAAATATTTATGGTTAACAAACTCATATTTTGGTTGTAGAATTTAAACCGTGCATTATTTGTATTTAAATAGTACTTTTTCTAGTATTTAAACCCGTGCAATTTTCGTTTGACTAACAGTATTCAAGTAGTTAAGAAGTTGGGATAAAAATAGGATTTTTTAACTTTAATATATTACTAATTCTAGAGGTCGTATCTTGGTGCGATGACAAGTAAGGTTGGTCAAGTTTGAGACATTGGAGCAACCTCTCCATATATGGGGGCAAGGCCAGCCGACATCCGCCTCCCCAGACCTGTAATTAAGCGGGAGCCTTGTGCACTGAGGAGTCTGGGTAAGACCTTTTATATTAGTAATTCTCATATCTAGATTTAAATAGATTTTAATAAAAAAAAAATAACTTTTATACATTACTAATTGTGAAAAGTAACTGTTTGACTAAAAGTAGTTAAGAAGTGGGGATAAAAAAAATAGGGCTTGCATTACTAATTCTCGTTTCTAAATTTTAATACATTTTAATCTAAAACTTAGACTTTGACCAATATCATTAGAAAATTCGTATACTTTAAACTACCACGTGGCATTTTACATTAAAAGGACAAATAATGTATCTCTAAGAACTTTATAATACCACGTATTTTCTAGGATTTCTTTATAAGAATTTATTAAGGATTTTTTGGGATTTAATTGGAATTTCGTGGATTTTATTAAGTTTTGGCCTAAGTTGGAATTTGGATTAAAGGCCAAGGGTTTATCATTCGATTAAGCTTGAGGAACAAGTTAAGGTTTGAAGAGCAGCACACTCGTATGTCCCCTACCTCCAAAGACCCTAAACCTCCTCCATTAGAGGACTTTGCACATCGATTTTGGGATTGCTTCAAGAGTGAAAGTTAAGCATATTTCCAAAGAGATTATTGATCCAAGAACAGAATTAGAGGATGGGAATTTTAGAATTTCAAATTTTATAGCTTTGTGAATTTTATTCGTTTGAGGTAAGATTTTGTCCTCTCGTGGTTTATTTTGAGTTCTACATGTATTCACCCTTGATTGTATGTGTTGTGTCATTTTTATATAACTATATGCCACTACATATTGTTCTCTCTTGTTGCACACATGTTATATGCTCATTGTTTTCATGCTTAGGGAAAATCGTAATTAGATGAATTAACACATATGTTGTATACTAGAAATTTGGGTAGAGAATTCATGCCAATATTGTAAAAATTGAATCTAATGTTTATATGAAATCAAGAGAATGATTAATTTAATTGTTATTTTGTTAAGGATCCGTAGGCATCCCTTAGCCAAACCACCAGCTGGATGGGGTGTGCTTTCAATATACGATTTTGTCTTTTATCGAATGAACTAGGTCATGGACCCCTTGGGTTTTTAAGTCGCTATGGTAGGACGACAAGGGGAGTACCTTATCGTGTCTTGCAGTTATATAACGAGACTGTTTTTGTTGGGGGACATTGGATTGTTCTGTGGATAATTGACAAGAGAGTGAACGAGAGTCCACATCGTACCAAGGGAAGTGCAGCAGAGATTTTGGCATATGGAGGACTTTGAAAAATGTAGTGACACGCGGTAAGATCCTAGGATGTGATGAGATTATCTTGGGATTTTAGTTGAGTGTTCATTTGCCTACATTCTTATATATATGTACGCACGAGTATGTGTAATTTACTTGGAACATTTATACGAATCGACAAAGTTTCCACCTCACAGCACAGTTTACATGCACTTCAACTTTAGGTACGAGTAGCGGTTTATTATTTCGATGTTACAGCCTATTTCATATTATTGGGATGCAGGGACAATTAGATAGTTATGTACTTCTATCTATTTATTTTTGAAAAGGTGGATGTATTTTAATTTTCTGCTACAAGTTGTGAAAAGAGACTTATATATTAATGAGAAAATAAATGTTCCATTATGTTACAAATTGTTTAAGCTTCCACAATTAAATGGTTTTGAAAGATTTAAACTGGCGCATATTTTACTTTATTTTAGTAGCACCTCTCGGGGTGTTATAAAGTCATATCAAAGCCCTAGGTTACGCGATTGCTTGGACTTGGGGTTATTGGTTCGTTACGTTGACCGTTGTGTGACGTTTGACTTTTCCGGTATGAGTTTGTGAAGAGTAAGTAATTTCAAGGACGGAATTCTTTTTGTTAAGGGGAAGAATGTAATACCCCGTATTTTTATGAATTTATCTATAAGGATCTATTGAGGATTTTCTAGGATCTAATCAGAATTTCGTGGATTTTATTGAGTTTTGGCCTAATTTGGAATTTGGATTAAAGGTCGAGGGTAGTTTGGTCATTCGGTTAAGCTTGAAGAGCAAGCTAGGGCTTGGAAGAGTAGCACATTGTATGCGGTTAAGAGTGTGAGAAGAGAAGAGAGTTTGAGCTCTCATGCTGGGCACCCGCGACTGCAGGGATAGAGAGGCGCGACCGCAGTTTTGTGGCATGCGGCCCCCTCACGGCCGGTGTGCGGAATGTGCTGTAAGTCTTTTTTGAAGGGCACGGTTACGAGTTTTCTCCTTGTTTTCACCTTTTCTCATAAGATAACATGCAACTAACATTCTCTAAATTCATCCATTACCTCTAAAACCCAAAACCTCCATTAGAATACACCTTTAAATGACGGCCTCGCACATGGATTTTGGGGTTGCTTCAAGAATGAAAGTTTATCAGATTTCCAAGGAGATTATGGATTCAAGGTCAAAATCAAAAGATGGGAGACTTCAGAATTTAAGATTTTATAGCTTTGTGAATTTTATTCGTTTGACGTAGGTGGTCGTCCTCTCGTGGTTTATTTTGTATGCTTCATGTATTCAACCTTGATTGTACGTGTTACATGCTATGCGTGCATTTGTATATACTATATGCTTGTATATATTGTTCTCTTTTGTTGCACACATGTTATATGCTCATTGTTTTCATGTCGAGTAGTTAGGGAAAATTGTAATTAGATGAAGTTATGCATGTGCTGGGTTGTAGAAACTTGGGTAGAAAATTCAAGCCTAAATTGTGAAAATTGAATCTAATGTTTATGAAATCAAGAGAATGATTAATTTAATTGTTACTTTGTTGGAGGATGCGTAAGCATCCCTTAGCCAAACCACCCATTGGACAAGGGGAACTTTTGGGCTTCCATTTTGTCTTTTATTGGAGGAACTAGATCATCGACCCCTTGGGATGTTAAGCCATATTATTATGGGTTGTTAAGTCGTTATGGTAGGGCAATGAGGGGAGTACCCTATCGTGCCTTGTTATTGTATTATGGATTGTTCGGAGAATAATTGACGAGAGTGAAAAGAGTCCACATCGTGCTGGGGGAAGTGTGGCAAGAATTTTGTTATACGGCTCGTTCATTTAGTAAATGAACCGAAATTGAACACAATTCAAAGCTCGTTTAATAAAGGAGGTTTGCTAAGCTCAACTCGAACTCGGCTCGGCTCGGTTTGTTTGTAGCCCCTCTTATATATGTGCACACACGAGTATATATAGTTCACTTGAGCATTTATACGAGCCTGTTGAGTTTCTCGCTCACACTCCCACAATGTATATGCATTTCAGGTTTTGGTACGAGTGGCGGTTTATTATTTTGATGATGCGGTATTTTAGACTATTGGAGGGGACGATTAGACAGCTTTGTATTTCATTTTATTTTATTTTTAAAACATTGTTATTTTTTAATTTTCCGCTACAAGTTGTAAAAGGGACTTTGTATAGTAATGAGAAAATAAATGTTTCATTCAGTTACAAATTGTTTAAGCTTTTGTAAATGTTTATTCAGCTGTTGGGCATGATTTAATGATTTAAAAAATGGTTTTGAAAGGTTTAATTTGGCACATGTTTTATTTTAGTAGCACCTTTCAGGGTGTAACAAGCTTATTATATTTCCACCTTATTTTTTGACGTTCCAAAAAGTCCCTTTGGCAATTTTTTATGAGGCTTTGATAAAAGAAGAAAAGAGTATTTGTGAGTGTTTCATATGGTGAGGGACTATTTGCAACAAGATAGCAAGGCTTGGAGTAAATGTTCATTAAAAAAATGTTGAGGAACTTTTCATCGAATGACCCTAAATTAAAAGTAATTTAAAAATCCTAAAAAAAATATAAATAAAAAATACATTGTACTTTTAAAAAAAATAAACTGACAAAAAAAAATTTCATCTTCACCCGGGATCTCAAACATTTGGTGGGTTTTGTAGGTTCGATTCTAATGTGGTTTTGAGGATCCGGATTTGGTGAGATCTGTGGTTCGATTTGCAAGTGGTATTGGTAGTGTTGGAGTAGAGGGAGGAGGTGGCGGTGGGTGGAGAGTGAGGAGGTAGTGGGGGTGTTGGCAGTGGAATAAGGTGGGCTTCCGAGCTTTGGGTGGAGGATGGGGGGACAAGGAGATGGGGTGGGGTGGGGGTTATGAGACGAGCGTTTGGTTTTTTTCTTTTTTGTTATTTTTTATTTATTTTACATTTATAAGGTTCTTAAATTACTTCTAATTTAAAATGTTCGTTATTTTTAGTTTTCAAATTTTTTGTTATTTAAAGTTTTCAAATTATTTTAATTTAAAATGTCACGTGGCAGATTATCTAAGGATTTTGGGCAAAGTCTAAATTTAATATTAAAACGTAGTTAAGTTTAAAACCAAGGATTAGTAATGTATTAATGTCAAAAAAAACAATAAAAAATAAAAATAAAATGAGAACAAAAAAAGGTCAAAAATCAGCTTTACCAATCAAAATTAGTGTATCATCAAATAATTAATTATTTAGTATGTGTTAATTGATAATTGTGTACCAAAAAGATATTTTGAATATAATTAATTGATTAATACGAATATATAATTAGAACATATATAATAAATTAGCATAAATTAACTAAATAATATTCAGTATATCTATATGGAAAATGTTAACACATGTGCCCGAAGGGCACATGTTTTGAGCCTCGAAATAGTAAGTATGAAAGCTCCACATAAGTATATGTGCCCTATTAATTATATGTCGGAAGTTCGGAACTCTGTCCCTACTATATTTGGTTCTAAGTGTGTTCCCTTAGGGCACATGTTATCAAGACCCTATTTATATAAATCAATATATATATTATTGTGTAATATTGATTAATTAGTGTCCAAAAAAACTATATGAAATAAATCAATCAATGTAAATCAAATGGACAGTATCTAATTATGTAAAAAAATAATATGTATCAAACTTTACAAAAATAGTATGTAATGGAAAAAAGAACAACAAAAACAAAGAGAGAAGCAAACCCAATTCGTAAATAAATAAATAAAACACGCAAGGAATCAAGAACCATTAGTCAAAGCAAGAGACAAAGCTGGACCTAAAAAAAAACTCATGGGAGTCGCAATCAAAAGATGAAGCAGGAGAAAATAAGCTGGACCCAAAAAAATTGAAACAAACCTGTTTAATCTTTCATGAGAAACCGAAGGCAGAGACAGTTCAAGATGGATAGACAGACACACACACACACACACACGAACACACACACAGAGGCAACCTGGAGAAGACATGTCTCAGCTGACGACATGTAGGGTCAATGTTTTAAAAATCACTCGAGGTGTACGCCTCTAAGCAAATCACAAAAAAATCACCTTGAGGCATAAGCCTTAGGAATAAATTTGAGGTTTACGCCTCATGCCGAGGCGCGAAAAAAAAATAATAATAAATAAATAAATAAAATTTAAAACATAAATAAATAAAATTTAAAACATAAATAAATAAATAAAATAAAAACTGTTGTTCTTCCATCACGAACTCTGTTTTTTTGTTATTTTAATTTGTATCGATAATTAATATATATATATATATATATATATATATATATACATACTAATCAATTAATTAGATATATATACTAATGACCTATGTTTTTTTCTTTCAAATTCACTGTTTTTTAAAGGTTAAAGAGCTCTTCATTTTTCTAAAATTGCATTTAACTTGAAAAAATGTTTTTTAATCTATTCTTATTCTTTTTTCCTTTTTTTTTAAATTGCACTTAATTTATACTATTTACTATTTTAACTTAATGAAATTTTTAAAAAATAACCAATATGCCATATTATAAAATAACCAATATGTGAATGATTTTGTCAATTTCATTTTGTATTGATTAATTTATTGTCATATTATAAAATAACCAATATGTGAATGAAACTAAGTAAAATGATTTTGTCAATTTGATTTTGCATTGGCTAATTTATTGTCATATTATAAATTAACAATATGTAAATGAAAAAAAAAATCAATTGATTGATTGTCATATTGTAAAATAAGGCCGAGTTTCTTCGTTAAACAAAACTCTCTCTCTAACCTAGCCGACCCTAACCCTAATTAGGGTTTGCATGGCAAAATCTTTACCCTCCTCACCCAAAAACACTTGATCCATTGAACCCATGGCGCAAATCTTTTGCAAGTGTCTTGAAAGACTCACCATCAACCCATGCAATAAATGTCAAGCCCCTATCGAAGTACAAAGGATAACCTGCAATAATGCTTACCAGTGAAGAAGTGAATCAGTTGTCTTCCCCTTACAAACATGCGATCGTTGAAAATTTTCACATGGTAAGCCTTCAAAGGATTTCATAAGACAAAATTTTGAATCATTTGGTCTCAAGGCTGCTTTTTATATTGCATTGTTAGATCACAAGCAAATCCTAATCAGGTAAATTGCGAAGAAGATTTTATGAAATTATGGATGAAAGATCAATGATACGTAGGAAAACGCCCTATGAGGACATTCAAATGGTCGCCACGGTTTAGAACCGATCAAGAAAGCCCTATAGTCCCTATATGGTTGAATTTCCCATGTCTCCAAGTGCACTTATTTGCTAAAGCCTTGTTTTCAATTTCTCAGGCTGTGTAGGGACTCCCCTTAAAATAGATAATTCGACTGCCAACATTAATAAACAAGTGTAGCAAGGGTGTGTGTGGAGATTGATCTCCTAGAACCAAGACCTCAAAGAATTTGGATAGGGTGTGGTGACTTCGGTTTTTGGCAAGTTATTGAATATGAATCACTTTATTATTACTGTACTCATTGCAGCAAATTGGGCTACCAAGAAAGTCAATGCCTGTTCAAAAATGAAGTCAGCAAGGAGGAAATCAAAGAATTATATAATAACGTTGTAGCAGGCCTAGTTGGAGATACTGTCAAGAAGCCAAGATTTAATCAAGAACCAAATAAAGTATACAAAAACATGGGGCGGCCTAAAGTGATCAATCAAGTAATGAAGGAAAGGGACGAAGCTAGAGAAGAAGTCACTAGAAAAGATTTATCAAAATGACGTAAATGAGCGTCAAATGAAAAGAAAGCAGAAGATTTAACTCTCGTCTCAACTCCCTCTTAAAATCTCAAAATGAATGAATGCCTCAAATGAGACTACAAGAGGAGTGTTTATAAAGGGAAGTAGAAGGATCTAACTTGGGCTACAAGAAAAGGTCCAAATTACATCTATGCCGTTACTAGCCTTTAATACTTCCCACCTATAATACTAAACAAAACAATTAATAAAAGAAAGTACATCATAATAGTGAAAATAATAAAAAAATGCCACTATGTACTAAAATTACTAAAAATAGCCTATAAGCCTCCGAATCATAATTATCAATATCGTCCGATTCGATTCGATTCGGTGATAAAACGATTCGAATCATGAAGAGAATCGTAATTGTCTAAAGAATCGCCCAATTTGGGGTGTAATCGTCCAATTCCAACTCGAATCGGGTGAAAAACGATTCGAGGTGGGTTTTTTTTACCTTAAATGTAACTTAGTTTTACCCAAAACAAAAAAAAAAACGTTGTAACTCGTAACCCATACAAACTGAAGCCTTTTCAGCCCGTTTTTACAAATCAAAGGCTGTTTCAACCCGGTCTTGCAAATCGAAGGCCGGTATGTTTTTTTTATGTTTTGTTGTCTTCTTTTGCTTAATCGAAGGTTGTTTTCAAATACGGAACTTATGTTTTATGGTTTTCTTTTGTTGTTTTTATCCATTCATCTCGAAGCCCATGTACCGCCCACTTGATTGATTTGATGCTTACCGACATTGGTAACTTGCCTATATTTCAAAACACAATTACAAAGGCAAGAGAAGTTACCGTGTATATTTATAGGCATACATGGGTGCTTGATTTGTTTAGAAGATTTTCAAATAAGAGGGAACATACTAGAGCGGGAGCAACTAGATTTGCCACTTCCTTTCTCACATTGAAGAGTTTTGGAGAAAATAAAGGGGCATTGAGGCGTATGTTTACGTCGATCGATTGGATGAATGGAACTTTTACCAACAAGGTGGATGCGAAGAAAGTGGAGGGTATCATTTTGGGTGACACAAATTTCTGGAAAGCAATTAAATAATGTTTGAAAAGTGTACATCCACTATACAAAGTTTTGAGGCTTGTTGATGGAGATGCAAAACCGGCAATAGGTTACATATATGAAGCTATGGATCGGGCGAATGAGCAAATTGCGGTTAACTTTAATCATGTAGAGAAGAGATATATGAAGATTTGGAAAATAATTGATACGAGGTGGGATCTTCAACTTTATAGGCCACTTCATGCCGTCGGGATACTATTTGAACCCAAGGTAACATGATTTATATTAAATTCTTTACTTAAAGATTCCACTATATTCTAATTTATATTATATAAAGGACTAAAATATATTTTTTGTTTGTATTTGAAGATTCCACTTCAGTGATGACTTTAAGGCCGATAAAGAAGTGAAGTGTGGTTTGTATGACACTATAGAGAGGATGTGTTCGGACACCAATACAACAATCACCGTACAAGAGCAAATGGATAAATTTAAAACGTGTGTGGGATTGTTCGGTAGAAGTTCGGCAACTCTAACAAGAGATAAAAAAATAACCTGGGGAGTTTATATGTTGCTGATTTTTTTATGTTAATTAATTTAGATGTTGCTGATTTTTTTATGCTAATCAATTTATATGTTGCCGAGTTTTTTAATTTAATGAATTTATATGTTGCTGAATTTTTTATATTCTTTTGTTTATATAGCCAATTGGTGGGAAAGTTTTGGTGAAGATGTATCGGAGTTTCAAAAGATTGCTATACGAGTTCTTAGTCTCACATGTAGTGTGACATGTTGTGAGAGAAATTGAAGCACATTTGATCATGTGCATTCCAAGAAAGGAAATCGTTTGGAGCAACAAAGGATGAATGCTCTTGTTTTCGTGAAGGATAATCCTCAACTTGAAATGAGATGAGAGCAAAGGAGAGAATGTGGTGACTTCGATCCAATTTGTCTATCCGATATGGAGGACGATGATGAGTGGATCACTGAGAGAGATACAGAGGAACCATGTCTTCCCACCGACCATTCATGGTTGGATGTTCACGAATGCTTCCAAGACGAAGGGCCTAGCAAAAGGAGGAAGCGGGTTGAATATGTAGAATTATTATAATTATTGTTTATTTGTTACTAATATATGCTAATCTTATTGTTAATATATGTCAAAATTATTTTATGTGATATAGGGCAAGGAATTTAAATGCTAAGGAGAAAGGCAAACAAGTCATAGATGAAGATATTGAAATTCTTGATGATTTGAATCGGCAGTGGTAGAGGAACTTTGTATGGTTGGAGGTTAGGGTTTGCAAATTGTGGATTTGTTTGGGAAATGGATGGTGGAACCCTAGAATTGGGTTTATTTGGATCTTGGATGGAAAGATCGTGAAAATGGGTTAGATTTTAGGTCAGAGGCAAATTTGGGTTGATTTGGTAGGACGGATTGATCGGTGATGGACGAGGTGGAGCCGCACCCGCCGGGAGAATGGAGCTTCTGCCGGCAGCCACAGGCGGTGGCGGGAAGGGGTCGCGATGGCCATTAGGGCTTTTTGGGGGGGTTCGACAGGGTGGCTGAGAACCGCGATAGGCCCGCCACCCCCTATTGTCTTTCCGACCGCCGCGGTGGTGGTGGAAATAGTGGCGGGAGTGGGTAGGGGTTTTTTTTAGGTTGGTAAAGGAGTGGAATAAGCAATATTGGTGGTAGTGAGATTCGGGTTTTGCAGGGTGGTGGGGGCGAAATGAGGACGACTTGTGGATACGTCGAGTGGAAAAAGGCGAGCGTCGAGAGCGTTAAATCGTGCTACGAGGCGGTTTAAAACCTCCTCAAGCCTATCGATGCTTGAATCGGGGCAAACCTCTTCTTAAGTCTCATTTGTCGTCGTCTACAATTTGTTGTACAACAATAACAACAACAACGACGAGAGGAGTGTTTATAAAGGGAAGTAGAAGGATCTAATTTGGGCTACAAGAAAAGGTCCTAATTACATCTATGCTCTTAATGGCCTTTAATAGTTCCCACCTATAATACTAAACAAATTAACTAATAGAAGAAAGTACATCATAATAAAGAAAATAACCAAAAATGTCACTATGTACTAAAATTATTAAAAATAGCCTATAAGCCTCCTAATTCACATCACAGATTTCAAGATAAAGAAGATCAAGAAGATATTCCACGGAAGGAAATCAAAGGAGATCAGAGAAAATATGATGTCCTTACATGATGAAATGGATTGAAGAATTGAACAAAAAGGCAGATAACTATCATAATTGCAATCCTGTGTAGAATGATTTAGAAGAAGACCTAATGGAAGAAGGTGAATGGATGGATGATTCAGAGTGGATGATGTCAACATAAGAATTTGACTTAGAAGAGTTGCTAAACTCCAATAAAAGAAATATAGAGGATGTAGAGAAGTGCTATAGTTCAGACTCTAAAGTGGAGAAAATTGAAGCTAATAAAAAATCAGAAAGGAGGGGCTATTACTCAATTAATGAGAATGTAGAAATTCAAAACGACCCAGGGCTAGTTGATTCATGAGGTGAGTTGTTACACACTCCTTAGCGGATTTCGACTTCCACGACCACCGTCCTGATGTCTTAATCGACCAACACCCTTTGTGGCTTCTTCGGTCAGGGCGCCCTCGGTGTACCCTCGGTGTACTGACCAAACAACGAACCCCGGCGCGATCTGTGCCCTGTTCTAAAAGCCCGCCTAGGCTTGAGGCTTGAGAGAAACGCATCGCCTACGCCTTATTACGCCTTATTCTTGGTAAAAGGCTTAAGGCACACTTTTTAAAAAAAAAACAAAGGATTAGTTGACAAATAATGGTTATGGAGCATGAATATGAGAAAGATGGCTACCAAACATATGGATATATTTTCAAAATTCAAGTTATGTACCATTTTATTATATTACTAGCCTTGGAATAATTAAAATAATAAAAAAAGGAAAAACGCCTTTTTACGCCTAGGCTCCCAAGGCTTGAGGCTTGACCTCTACGCCTCGACCACGCCTGTGCCAAGGAATTTTTACTAAAGAGCGTGTCCATCGCATTAGCTCTAGAATTACTACTGTTATCCGAGTAGCAGGTACCATCAAACAAACTATATATGATTTAATGAGCCATTCGCAGTTTCACAATCTGAATGCTCGGGAAGACCTTATTAATTTCTCAATGTTACTTTCAGGATAAATATCAGAAGTAGAGAACAATAGAAGGAAGACTTTGGAGGAAGCTATTCCCAGGAAGCAAGCAAACAGAGTACTCAAAACAATCCGGCTCAAAGAAGCGGTTCAATTGCAAAAAGTAGAATGACCAGGTCAGCAAGTAAAGGAGTCAAACAAGTTTTTGTAGCAAAGTTATAATGATCAGAGGACTCATATGGAATGCTAGGAGTAGGCAACAAGTTAACAAAAAAGAGGTTAAAAAAGCTTTGTAAGTTTTATAATCTTTCATTTTTAGCTATTCTAGAACCTATGATAGATAGCTCAAAAATTGAAGACTTGAGGAGAATCTTAAATTTTGAAGGCTGCTCTTTTAATATAGTGAATAAAATATGGTATTTTTGGAAGCATGGTATTTCTAGTGAAGTAATTAATAATGGAGATCAAAATCTGCTGATAAAAATAGACCACCCTCAACTTCCAATGGAGATAGGTGTTACTATGGTCTATGCTAAATGTTCTAGGCAGGAGAGAAGATTTCTATGGGAAGCTATAGCTCAAAGTGCTTTTTTTTGTCATCAAATGTCATTAATAGTGGTGGAAGACTTTAATATACTACCAAACAGTGATGAGAGAGCAGGAGGAGGTAGAGAAATTGATTTGGGAGGTGCAGCAGACTTCAATGCTTGTTTGGCAAGTTGCTCTCTAGAATACCTGGGGTTTATAGGATCTAAATTCACTAGGGCTAAAGAAATGAATGGTTCAATGATCTTGGAGAGACTTGATATGGGTCTAATAAACCCAAATTGGCTAAATTCTTTTTCTAATTCAACAATTCATCATCTAAACAGAAATTGTCTTGATCATAGTCCTTTACTCATCACAGTTCCAAACTCTCGTGAATCAGTGATCAAATCCTTTAAATTCCAAAATATGTGGAGTCAGCATGATGGTTTCAAAAAGGTAGTTGACGTATGTTGGGAAGAGGCAGCCTCAGGAAGATGCAAGGACTTATTTGCTTTCAAATTAAAGAGGTTAAAGACCTGTCTGAAAAGGTGGAGTAAAGAAGAATTTAAAAATATATTTGAGGAAATCCATCAGATAGAAGATAATCTTCTACAAGAGGAACTTGCTTTGGAATGTGATTCAGGTGGAGAACAAAGAGGTAAATGTAACTTCCAAGGTTAGCAGACCTAAATTCAGCATTAGTTAAGGAGGAAATTTTCTGGCATTAGAAATCTAAGAGTGATGCTCAAGTTCAACAACATAGAAGAAAGCTTTGGATTCATAATATCAAAGAAGAAGATGGGAGATGTCATGAAAACAAAGAGGAAATTGCTAACACTTTCATTTTTTATTTTTCAAATTTATTTACTGCAGGTACAACAGAAGAGAAAGATATGCTGAAAGTGATCCCAAAATTAGTCACTGCAAATATGAATAGTTGTTTGGGAGCAATTCCAGATGAAGTGGAGATTATGAAGGCAATTAAGGACCTGAACCAAAATAGCTTAGCTGGCTCAGATGGTTTCGATGGTTATTTCTATTGTGTACTGCTGGGAGATCATCAAACAGGACTTCACTAATGCAATCCAATCCTTCTTCTTAGAAGCTGATACACCAAAGTCTTGGAGTTCTACTCACATTTGCCTCATTCCAAAGGTTAATAGACCATCCTTTTGCAAGGATTTCAGACTTATCAGTCTATGTAACTTTGGTTATAAGGTAATTTCTAAGATTATAAACTCAAAACTTAGCCCGATGCTTCCTTCCTTAATCTCTCCCAACAAGTCTGGCTTTGTACAAGGTAGAAGTATCCTATATAACATTCTAATGGGACAGGAGATGTTGCATTTAGTTGATAGAAAACTGTTGGTGGTAATGTAATCATTAAATTGGATATGGCCAAGGCATATGATAGAACTTCATGGAATTTCCTAATTAAATCTTTAAGAGCTTTTGGATTTTCAGTGACTTTTATTGACATCATTTGGAGACACATTTCTTCAACTTGGTTCTCAGTCATAATTAATGGTCAGCCCATGGGATTCTTTAAACCTTCTAAGGGTCTAAGGCAAGGGGATCCAATATCCCCAAGCCTATTTATCATTATGGCAGAGTCCTTTAGCAGAGGTTTAAATGATCTAAGGTCTAAAGGTGTTGTTAGTCCATTTTCTTATCCAAGGGGTTGTCCAATGATAAGTCATTTGAGTTATGCAGATGATATAATTATTTTCACTAGAGGACTGAAGAGGAGTCTTAAATCTCTGATGCAATTTTGAGGGCATTATAAAATTGAATCTGGCCAGCTCATTAGTAAGGAAAAAAGTTGTTTTTCTTTGAGTTCCAAATCCTCAGCCAGTACAAGAACCAGAATTTCAGATGTGACAGGATTCAAATATGACAAAGGGCCTCTAAAGTACTATGATGTCCTCTGTTTAAAGGCAGGAGAAGAGCCATTTTCTTTGAGCCTCACGTTCAAGCTTTAGCCTCAAAAATTCATCGTTGGAAGTCTAAGTTCCTATCTATGGGAGGTAGACTAACTTTGATCCAGTCAGTTCTTACATCAAAGTCTCTATTCTCTTTATTTGCTTTAAATCCTCTAAAGAAGACTATTCATTCTGTTAACAATATGATAAGTTCTTTCTTTTGGGGAGTTAATAAGGAATATGGCAAGAAATTTCATTGGATTAGATGGGATACTATTTATTTTCCAATGCAAGAAGGTGGTTTAGGTATTAGAAGCTTGAACTCTATTATGAAAGCAACCAACATCAAATTGGCATGGAAAGTTAAGGAAAAAGTCTCTGGGCAAGATTTCTGAATTCTAAGTACCCTAAATTGGAATGTTCAAATGTGGAATCAAATTCAGCTTGGATTGAGAATGAGCTTGTATGGAAACCATCTCACAGTGGTTGTTTCACCTTTGCATCAGCTTATGATCATGTTAGAGATGATAAGATTTCCTCCTTGGCTTATCAGTTCATATGAGATTCTAATATCCCTCCCAACATGTTTGTATTTGTATGGAAAGCCTTATCTAAGTGTGTTCCAGTAGAAGATCTTATACAAAAGGTTGGAGTGAAGTTGGCTTCTAGATGTCAGTGCTGTTTCAACTCCACAGAATCCCTTAATCATCTCTTCATTTCTGGTCCAAATGCTCAAAGAACTTGAGATGCGTTCAGAGGTTTAATGGGAGTTAGTCAAATGCCAAGCTCAATTCAAGGATCTATCATTCATTGGTGGCTTCAATCAGGTAGTTCAAGATTATCAAAATGGCTTTTTAAGGTCATCCCAGTAAGCATAATATGGGAACTTTGACTGAGTAGGAACAGAGCTCTATTTGAGGTAAATTCAATGAATTCTAGTATCATTATTAAGAAAGTGATCACTAGAATTTTTTATTTATCTCAGAATATCAGTTTCAAAGGTGGTTCTAAAGGTATTAGTCAAGAAGCTGCGAGTATTTTCAAAATCAAAATTATTCAGAATTCATCAAAACGCAATATTTTGGCCTATTGGGAGAAGCCTTCGAGAGGTAGATTAAAACTTAACTCTACTGGGAGCAGAGATCAATATGATAACATGGGAACAGGAGCAGTATTAAGAGATGACAAGGGTAGATTGATTTGGGCAGCCTCTAATTTCAAAGCAGGAGGATCAACCATTGAAGCTCAGGTGTTAGCTTTAATGTAAGGACTTTTGCATTGCATTGAGAATCATTGATGCAATATAGATTTTGAAATTGATTCAATCAACCTGTTTGAAATCCTCACATCCCAATCTAAAGTGATTCCATGGAAGATTAGATCCATCACAAAAGAAGTCCAAGATACCCTCCAGAAGTTTCCTTTTAATCTTTATTACTGTTCTATAGATTTTAATAATGTTGCTTTTCTTCTGTCAAAACAAGGGGCATCTCAAAAATGTTTAACTAGATATAATAGAATTGATGAGCTTCCAAGAGCAATTAATCTAGAATCTTCAAGTTTTCTGTTTATCAGAAAAATTTGATGTATATAGAATTTTTCTAAGTTCTCTTTATTGTGAGCCACCTAGAGAGGGCTATTCTCTCTAATTATCAAATAAATTATTTACTATATATATATATATATATATATATTGTAAAATAACCAATATGTTAAAATTGATTAATCATTTAAGGAAAAAAAATCATCTCGGGGGAACAAAAAAATGTGTAACTATGTAAAAGAGTCCTCAAATATGTTGTTTTTTTGTAGTTTTATTTTATAGTTCTTTGTTACTTTATTTTTTATGGTTTTATCAGTATTTTTTTAATATTATTTTGGTCTCTTTTTTTTTTTGGTGAGGCTTACACCTCAAAATGCCTTTTTTAAACATTGGGTAGGGTACTAGTTGATTCGTCATTTTTTTGTTCGTAACCCATAAAAACAGGCGCCTCGACTCTACGCGCCTTGAGGCGCACCCCCTTTACCCCTTGAGGCATAAAAGCCTTTCCTACAACACCTACCTGAGGCTTAAGCCTCGGTGCGTTTTTTGCTAGATTTTCCTCGTGGCGTATGTCTCGAGTGATTTTAGAACGACGGGGAAAGCACAAACCTATGCATATAAGAGGGATAAAGACAAAATAACCTAAATTATAATATAAACGCCGAATAGAATTAGAAGTAATGCATATATCTGGAATTGGGGTCATTAAATCTAACAATCTGGGGCGCGAAATACAGACGGGGTTCAACGAATTAGGCAACTCGAAGTTGAGGACTAAACTGTGCGACTTATATATGTATTTGCCGCACACTTTTTGCAAAGAAAACTCTCATGATTCTCTCATAATGCAAAGAAAACATATCACAGAGATTGCAAGATGCCAATTTATAACAAGTCTCTTCTATTTCAACTTCTATTACACTCACTCGCCCCCACCCCCTTAAAAAACTGAGAGAACATATTCACAGACTAAGCAAAATGTGAGTATATAAAAAGTCTAAATTTCCCTCAACGTAACTTTTGTACCCCATCAAAAGGGAGAGCATAAAACATTCATGAGATGAAACCACAATTACACAAATAATATTGTGTGATCCCTCTCCCCGCACCACCCTGTCAGTTCAGAGAAACCTGGCAGGATTGACCTACTGATCTGGGAAGCAGTTTTAAGCAACTTGATGATTTCAAATGCCATGGCAATAACATAATCATTGAAACAAGTGAATGTGTGTAGGTGTGCATGTGCATGACATGTATGAGTATGTGTATGTATGCATGTTTAAGCAACAGCTTCCACTATAACTTATCATACTAGCTTGGCCAAGAGAATGCTTGATTTCTGAGGATTTCATAATTGTTTTGATAAAAAAAATTGCCAAATATTTTTACTGTCAGTAAACATCAGGACATGTAATGGTGTTTATTCTCATTATCTTTTTCATTTTTTAGTAACTCGGGGGTAATTCAGGCCTCTCTTAGAACACCTGAATAATCCTAATGGTACGCTTGGACATTCTCATAACTAACAAATAAATATGGAATTCAAAACTCAAAAATGAAAGGGTGGCACAACTGGCGATGTTGTAGCCCTCACGCACACAAAATGAAGTGTTTCTTCAGGGGATCAAAGGGAACAAAGCCAGTTAAAGAATAATCAGTTTTCTCTTCATGAGAATTAGATTAAAGGAGGCTTCAACAAAATGAGGTGAGAGTCGAAAGGAAGAGAACGAATTGAATGCATCATCATTCAGTAGGAGAGCATGTTTGAATACATATTCCAAAATTTAAAAATAAAGCAGCAGTCGCGTACACCACTTACGAAATCGATAAAATATCGCAACTTATGGATGCAGCTACTTGCCACGTCATTTGAACTCCACGATACAAACCAGATCAGCTGTTCGTGCATGAAAGTGATAGCATTGCAGTCTTCAGCATGCTTCAAGTACAGAACCAAACGACATGACTGCTCAATATAATCAAAAATGTAAGGATGGGGCGAGGTGTAAGCCTCAATTAGAAAATGAATTATGATAAAATCACAAAAATAATATATAAATCGGTACATAGAAATTAATTGTGTACAAACATTAGTATATATAAATTGTAAATACAGGGGAAAATTTTGTTATAACAAGTCTATTTCAACACTTGTCGTTACAAAGGGGAAAAATAATTAAGAGTTAAAAAAAATGTTAAAACAAAAGAGATTAAGAGTTATTAGACATGTTAAAATAAAAGAAAGGGGGAAAAAGGAATAAGAGTTACTAAAAAAATGCAAAAGAATCAAAAATCAGTGATTCATCATAAAAAAAAAAAAAGTCCTTTAAGAATGAACAAATAAATGTACACGAAAAGGAGTGCCTAAAAAATGTAAAAGATTAAAGATCGCTAAAAATGTAAAAGAATAAGAGTGGCCTAAAAAAACGAGTAGAAAAGAAATGAAGCAATTCTTTTTAAAATTAAAGCAAAGAAAGACCAAATCAACTCCACCCCTAATCTGGTATGATATGCAATGCTTTGGCCAGAGTATACATATCTAAGCAACCAAAAAAGGAAAACAACTCCGGCTTTAGATTCAATCTGGTATGCAAACCTAAAATTTCCTTCTTTTTAGGCATCACTGCCTCAAGTGCTTTTTTAAACATGAGCCCGCTTTAGTGCTTTTTAGGCATATAACGCCCAAAGGCATATTAGTTTTAGCGCAAAGCACAAAAGGCATGCGCCTTTTACAACTTTTAATTTATTTTTTCGTATTTTACACTTTATCAACCCTTTTCATGTTTTTTTTAATCACTGAGGCCCACCGTTGCCGTTTTGGCTGTAGGAAAAGAAAAAAATAAATAACAATAAAGACACTTATGGACACATCGTGGCCCTTAAAAAAAATATGGAGATCCCATTTATGAGTCGTACGAACCCTAGCCACAGCGCAACACTGTCGATTGAAGGAGAACAAGAGACAACATGTGAATCTCAAATGGAAATTAATGGAAACACAAGGAAAATCGGAAAAAAAAAAAGAAAAAAAAAACTTCCATATTTCCTCTGTTTTTCTATATTTGTAAACAAGAAAATGAGCAAGAGAGATTTTGCTTGAATGGTGCAAAGGTGGTTGTAGGTGAAAAGGATCCAAGGTGTACTTTCTGTAATGAGTATGGCTGCAAACGTACGGAGCAAAGCCGAGCTCAAGCCAAGCTTAGTAAAGCTCGATTATTAAACGATCTTGAGATCTTGTTCAAACTCGGTTCATTTACAAAACAAACAAGCTGAACTAGAGATTTAAACAAGATGAGCTCGAGCTGAGCTCAAGCAACTCAACTTGAGGGTCTAATCGAGCTTGTTTATGCTTTAGAAGACACCTCAAGCCGAGCCCAACGATCGCAATTGTTTAAACGAGCTCAAAATCATTGCAGCCCTACTAAGAAGAAGTTCAGTGGAGATATTTTTTAAAACGAGCTCAATTTTTTAAACGAGCCGAGCTCGAACTGTTCACGAACAGCTTGGTTCGTTTGAAGTCCTCGTAATAAGAAATCCAGTGGAGATATTTGTCGGCTGAACACCACTTGACTGGAATTTATCATGGCATTGAAGAATGAAAACAGGTGACAGAAGCAAAATAACAGTGTGCACGAGCCTTGAAAAAAAATTACTGCAAATAGAAACAGGTAAATCTGAGGTGGATACAGAGTTTGAATTGGATCCTGGAGGTGGGAATGGATCGACGGACGATTATAAGATATCTAGGAGTGGGGGTAGCTATCCAAGTAGACTAGGAGGGCAATAAACATAGAACTAGGGGTGCTATTGATGTCTTAATAAATGTCCAAGCTAAGCAGACAACATTAAATTCAGCATATAAAAAAGAAGAAAAGCAATTATATGTATCAAACCCCTTTTGGAGGCTAGCAATTGATGCTATTGCTGAATATGGACCTGGGCTCAAACCCCCTTCTATGTATGAGTTGAGAACATAGATTCTGAAGGCTGAAGTTGATGACATCAATGTGCTGATGGAACAATATAAAAATGTTAAAAAAAATACCAAGGTGGCACTGAAACTAGGCTACCAAAGGAGGGGCAAAAACACTATATCCCTAACTCGAGGTACCAAAAGAAATTAACAAAATATATATTACTAACATTTGAGTGATTTCAAGGAACAAGTTCCAATAAATGTATTGACTTAACTTCACTTGAGATTGAAATCAATACTTCAATCTTGGGAAGTTAAGCCATTAATATTCAGGCAGAAGATTCTCATTGATGCATATTTAAATAGTTCCGAATCCAAAAGATTCATTATGAAGTTGGGAATGATCAATTAAGGAAAAAAAGTGTTACTGGAAGAAAGCTTGCAGTAAGCCTCACATCCAATTTTACCCCGTATCAGTATATATGAAAACGGCATCACCCGTTAGTATTAATCCTTTTTTAAAGTGATAAAAGGAAGGGAAACACTCTTTTTTATAAATACTATACTTATCGAAGCTAAGAAAAATGGAAGACCCTGCATCTCATACTAGAAAAGGGGATGTGTCAAGTAGGACAGAATCCCTGATAAACCACTAGCAAACAACTATTTCTTGCAAAAATGTTGAATCCATGATAAACCACTAGCAAATAGGATATGCTCCATCCAAGACAAAAACAAAAGAAAGTACAATCCAAAAATCAAAGAGATGATAAACCTCATGAATTACCAATAAGTTGTACCTGTATTTGTCTCGTTTCCTATCCCTGTCTCTTTCCCTTGTAGGACTTCGGCCGCGATAATAATCCTGTTTCAAGTAATACAAGTACCAACAAATTAGAAAAGCAACCCAGAATAAGATAACATTCTCTTCGATTAGCATAAAAAAAGGACCTTTTCATGATCCCCAGCTTCTAATCCAGTAACGAGTTGGTCATCCTCATCTTTTTCTTCCTCTTCCTCGAAATCATCTTCTAGTGCACTTTTCCTAAGGTCCAGTACACCAATGGCTTCAATAGTCCACCTAAAAGTGTGGAACATGCTGGTAAGAGAAGCTACCAAAAAATGGACTAAGTTGACTTAACCCGGAATATTAATGTTATATTAGACATGACCACCCAAAACCTAACACAATTTCCTTTGTTACATCAAAAATATAAATAAATAAATAAATCTAATGCTATTTTAGATTTTCCCCTTATATTTTGCACAAAAAATACCATCCCATCGTGAAACACCTAGAAAACCCTCCCCACGGTCAAAACTGTATGTTGCAAATTGCATCACACGCAGGAAACTCTAAACTCCAAACAACAATCCAAGGTTTTTGTTCCAATTACAAAATTGAATTCAGTCATCTTCAAAGATCAAAGAACAGAAGCAAATGTTTTCATCAACTTCTTCAAATGAAGACAAATCCATGGGGAGATACAACCATAGGTATAGTGATTCAACAAGGCCAAAGCACATGGGAAGAGTGCTTGTAACTAACCCTTTCGCAGTCCTCTTTTGATAAAGGAGGGTGATGGTCCCCGAATATCCCAATTTTAAAATTCCAAATATGAGATGGTTCACTCAATATATCAAACTTAAAAATTTCTTTCAAATTTAACAATTAAAGTTCCCAAATTTTAATTTCCACAAAATTAAAATTAAACAGAACTAAACAAATATTTAATTTTCTTTCAAAAAAAAAACAAATAAACCCAATTCAAGTCCTTCATATGCCATACAAACAAGCATGAATATTTTCCAATTCAATTTCTTGACTTGAATTAAGTTACAATTACCCAAACTTAATTAGCACCACAATTAAACCAAAGTTGTGATTTAAACCAAATTTTATCCTTTTAGTCCTAAGCGTGCATCGAGGTGTTTTTGCAAGATAAAATAAACAATCACAACACACGAGGCGCGATGTACGAGGAAAACCCACAACGGGAAAAACCTCGGACGGCCCAACCTACAAATCCACTAAGTACGGTATTTTTAAAAATACACGATAAAAGAACTTACAACAACGACTCAACTCCTTTCAAACCTTGACGCTCCTTCGTTCTTCAACCTCCGGCTAGCAGATAACTCTGAAATCCACCGCAAGTCTCGGAATCCACCGATGGGGCTCAGCTACCATCAATCCACACCTGAAGCCTTTTTCCGTATGCGTACCGCAACTCAAACGAACGGAATCCACCGCAAGAAGCTTTCTCTTTTGGGGATAAGAAAAATACCCGGTGCCAAAAGATGATCTCACAACAGATAATATATGTATGAACTTGGATCTAAACAACCTACGGGTATAAACTTGTGCTTTGGTAGAAATTAATCCGTTGAAAAATGAAGAACACTTTGGTTTTGAAATTTGCTCTCAAAAACCTTTGGAAAGTAGCAAAAAGTCTTAACAAAGTTTGTGTTCCCGCACTATTAAAAACTGGTAAAAAGTTAGTGGGGAAAAAGGGAAGATAAATGACAAAAACTGCTAAAAACTGTTCCCGCCCAGGTCGTTCGAATGACCTTTTGATGTCGTTCGAACGACTTGGTTCGAACGAACTTCTAACGAAAAAACAGAGTAAAAATGTAAAATCTCATTAGATGTCTCGTAGATATCTCGTTCGAACGATGTCGTTCTAACTACCTATCCAACGAGAAAACAGAGAAAACACAAGGAAATTTCGTTAGATACCTCGTTCAAACGACCTGTCAATGTCGTTCGAACGAGGGCGTTCAAACGACCTTCGAACGAAAAGTCGGAAAAATTTATTTTTCTTAAAAAATAATAAAAAATATTTTCAACATAAATTTTGTAAAAATATAACAACCAAATTAAATTTCCAAGACCCTAGATATATTAAAGCATTCATACCTTTAGAGATCTTGGAATTCAAATGTCGAAGACGAAAATGCTTGGCACATAAACCGGCAATGCTGTAATCTTCAAACTCTTGACCGCTACGTCTTCAACTCAAACGTCATAGGCTTGAAAGGATATAACAAATGACTATCCTATGACTCAATTAGTTTTATCCGGAATTAAGCCAACACTACAAATAGACTCAATTGGAACTTTGCCCTTACATCTTTCAATGTACATTTTAATTTCTTTCTTTATGGGTCGGAATGTAAAGTGAGTTTGTGGGGGTTGTAAGGTCCCCTGCATTTCAAAATATCTTTATTTTCAACCAAATTTCACAGCAAACTGGAAGACCTTATCCTTACTGAAATGCCAAACAAGTTTAATTACCGGGTAAATATTTAAAAAAGATCCTCCTCTCAAAACCTATGAGATGGTGTTAGATAGGACAAATCAAATAGTGATTTGTGAATGTGTTCAAAGGATAGTCAGGTTACTGCTGATAATTTTCATATTTTTATATGCAGAGAAATTGAAATACATGCCTAATAACATGGAACATCGACCTCTTTCCTTAACCCAACATGAGATGATATAAAGGTTGGCAGAGCCAACCCACTCAACCCACACCTAAAAGTGGGAGGAAGAAGACGAGAGCTAGAAAAAAGAGTTGCCTGTAGAGCAAGAAGACCAAGGATATGTTTGGGACATTTTCATTGAAGGATGATCGTGATGATCCCTCTACAACCACAAGCAGTGACGCATGACGCAGCACAATCACATTTAACATACCCAGCATAAGACACACCACAATCTGCATCATATGATACACAACAAACTTCATCAAATGATACAACCTGCAGTGGTACATGACGAGGTACAACCTGCAATAAATCATAAGACAACCTCAAGAGCAAGAGCAAGGACCACAACATTATCAATACGATATTACAATGAAGTTGAAGTAAAGGAGAGATATACCACGGGGTACAATCAGACGGTGAACAAGAGAATAAAGGAAAGAAAAAATTAATTATTGTGCAATAAAGAGCAAATGTGCGCATAGAAGAGATGGTGGAACCTGCACAACAGCATGTGGAGATCAGTCCATTAAAAACAGGAATGGAATGGAGCACACGTGACAATAAAAGTCCACAAGCTTGTTAATGGGGGGCAGTGTTCTAAAAAATGATTTAGGCAGTCACCTAGGCATTAGGCACGAGGCAGGCACTCGTCTAGGAGCTAGGTGGGGTAAAAAAAAGGGGATAAAGTGAAAATGTCTCCGATTTAAAAAAAAATCCCACTACTACATAGAAAGTACACAATACTAAAATAACATTGTTTATATACAAAAATTGGTATTTAATTTATCTATATATATACAAATCACACATGACTGTAGTGACATTTTTTCGTGTTATATATATATATATATATATATATATATATATATATATATATATATATATATATATATACAGTCCTGCTCTTGTGCGGACTAGTCCGCATTTTTAGAGTGCGGACCCGACATGTGTCATCTGGCGGGGAGCCCAGAAAGGAGAGAGAGTGTGCCTATAATTTAGGCGATAATTTCTAGGCGCACCGTTAGGTGACGCATGTCCGGTCCGCATTCTTAAAATGCGGACTAGTCTGCACAAGAGCATTATTATATATATATATACTCTTTGTTTTAGGAATCAAATATTAATTGCAAAATATTTCTTATGTGTGTAGTGCCCTTATTCTCTTTGTTGGTTTAGCAATTTTACATTTATGAGTAATACAACTTATTTTTCTAATTATTTAAAATATATATAGATTGATTAGTTAAGAATTTAATTTGAAAAATTAATTTGTGCTTAAATTTAATTGTGCGATATAACTTTATGCTTAAATTAGATGGTGCAAATAGAAGAAGCCATTAGCTGCTATAATGCCATGCTACATGGAGGGGAAGTCTACGTGCCCAAAGATGCTCCCCAAAATGAACCAGGACCAGATGTTCAAGTTGATCCTAAGTATTGCCATGTACATTGGCGTGTTTGTCATCCGACCAACTCATGTTTCACGTTGAGGAGGATTATTAGCAAACATTTGTTAGCTGGAACTCTACAAATACCTCAAGGAGATGTTAACAGCAATCTGTTACCAGTCCATGGAGCAAATTTGGTGGTAGCCTATGAAGAGGCTGGGATGGCAAATGTAGTCCATGGAGTTTAAAGTTGCCTTAGAAGATTGCACGGTTGGGATGGCAAATGTAGTCATTGCCTATGATGAAGTAAGTGATAGGGGCATGGAGGAAGTGTACAATGTGGAAGGTTATGTTGCGAAACCCAACTTGGTGTACCAAGTTGTGTCGCAGTCCCCCAATTTCACGTGGTTCTTCGACCAAGTGAGAATGCCTCAGGAGAGCAGAGCAGACAGGAAATCAAATAATTCAATGGGTTCTAATTTGATTTGAGAATTGGGCTAAAATTTATAAATGGTCTTTGTGTGTGATGGACTAGGGTTTGGCTTGAAACTTATTTGCTTGGAAAGGAAAGGAAAGGAAAGGAAAGGAAAGGAAAACTGAAGGAAAATAACTTTCCAGCAGTTTTTATTGCATTAGGTTAGCAAGAAGATTGTGGAAAACTTGTCCTCAAATTTCTTCTAACAAAACACATCCTACCAAAGGCTTAGGATTTTGCAAGAAAGTTCAAGGAAACTTGGTATACATATAAATTATTATTATTATTATTTTTATTTTTATTATTATTATTATTGTTGTTGTTACTATTACTAATAAAATATTGAACCATAATCAGTGTTCTAAAAGGCGTGCCTAGGCATGAGGCTTTTTAGAATCGCCCTTCATAAGGCATATGAAGTTAAAATTTACGCAAATGTTGAAATGGGCCAAAAACCATAATTTCCCCCTCATTTTTATAATTCAACAATTACAGATTTTTAACAATGATTTATAGTTCCTTGCTAAGTTGCTTTCATGAAATTATTTTTGGTTTTGATTAGGTTTTTTTCTATTTTAAATTGTTCCTTTAATGTTTTTTCTGCTTAAGGCTAAAAAATACAAAAAAATTATAACTATATATGTGTGTATGTATATAATTTTTTCAGTTAACCAAACACACAAGAAAGTAACTTCATTTTCCTTTACTTCACTTTACTTTTCCCAAAAATCATTTTTCCACTTAAATTTCCAGACAATCAAAAGGAGCCTTTTGGTTTTGATGTAACTTTTGCCTGCCTTTAATGGGCAAGTAATGAGGGTTTAAGTCTTTTCCCATGTTTTGATAAGTTGGCATTTAAGTTGAGGGTGAAATAGTTATAATTAAAAAGGAATTAATTGAATTAGTTGGCTATGGAAGAAGGGGGGTATGGCGAGACCTGGCTGCGACCGGGTGCTATAGCGGAGAGGACCGTTATTGCACAAATGTTACTCCGGTTTATATCTCCAATAACATTGTTTTTCATTTTTATTCTTTGTTTTGGAATCAAATATTAATTGCAACATAATATTTTTTATGTGTAGTGTCATTATTCTTCGTCTTAGTTTAGCAATCATTCATTTATGTGTAACACCACTTATTTTTCAAATTATTTGAAGTAAATATTAATTAGATTAATTGAGAATTTGATTAGGAAAATTAATTTGAGCTTAAACTGAATTGTATGATATAAATTTGTGCTTAAATTAAATGGAGCAAATGTCAAATAATTTGGTGGTTTCTAATTTTATTTGGAATTGAGCTAAAAATTGATAAATGGACTTAATGTGTGATGGGCTAGGGTTTTCATGTGACTTTTGCGTGACTTGGTAACAAGTGATGAGGGTGTATATGTTTACCCACGTTTGTAATTTATTTGGCATTGATTTAGGGTGAAGTAATTATAATTAGTGATGAGCGATTAAGTGTTTTTCCATGTTATTGAATGTTAGCTACCTGAGAGAGGGGTAGTGCGAGACCTAGCCGCGGGGCCTACGAGACCACCATAGCGGGTGTACTAGACCGCCATAGCGGTAGCACGAGTCGCTATGGCGGATTTTATAGCGAGTCCAATGGCCGCTATAGCGAGATCCTAAGGGGGGTCTTATAGCCTTTTTTAAATAACATGCTTTGCATGAAATTCAAATACGTTTTTCATCATTTTTCACTACTTTTAAACTCTCACCACCCTTACCCACCTTTAAACCACCATTGGAGCACCTTGAAGGAGAATTCAAGGAAGAGACGTTAGGGAAAAGTGATTCAAAGGAGAAGACAAATAAGAATTTAAGTTCAGAATTTCAGATTAAGGCAAATCATATTCTACTCCTCTCATTTAGTGTAATTAGTTTTAAATCTTCCCCTACATCATTAATCCAATTTGCCTAAAATTCACTAGAGATAATTAGGTAAAACATTTGTTTCTAATTTGATAATTCAAAATAAACAAAAGATTTATTAGTTCTAGCGATGTTGGGATAGTTGTTTCACATAAAAATTAAAAATGATTTACTAGATATAACACTATATATTTTATGAGATTGTGATAAATTCCATGAAGCTAAATTAATGAATTTCATATGTTGAACATGTTGTAAAAATGTCGTAGGAAATGCAAATATCTTGTAGAAATTTTAATTCCCATCTGAGTTTAAAAAATGTTGAACCGTTTCATGTTAAATTGGCGAATAAAGTGAAATAATCCCAAAAATATTAACAATTGGAATTTGGATTAACGTGCTAGAATTAAGTTATGGATCTATAATTCCATAAGAACATGCTAAATTAAAGTTAGTTGTTGAAAGACGAATCTTAGCGCTCTTATGCATATGGGGATGCCCATAAGACTTCAAACATGGGTTGCAGGGATTAATACGTGTGGTCTAATAGTTACTGGGAGGTATTGGGTTAACGATGGTTCAAATGAAGGAAAAATACATAAATAGTGCGATACATGGGATCTTCAAAATAAACCTTGGATAACGTCATAGTTGTCAAATCGCGAATCGTATCGTGAATCGTTTACCCCCCGAATCGCGAATCGTGAATCGAATCGTGAATCGTATCGGTCGAATCGGAACCAAACGATAAAAACGTAGTAAAACATATGTAAATGGAATTTAACACTATAGAATTGGTAATTAAGCGTAATATGACAAAAAAACTAATCGTAGCACATGATAATATACCAAAATATATCACAAAAATTAACCGTAGCACATGTTCTCATTCATTTTAAGCTTAAAAATGTAAAAAACAAAAATATATCATAAAACAGCCTACATATTAATTTAAAACACCCTACGTAAAACAAATATATATATATCATAAAGAGCCTATATATTAATTTAATGTAAAAAAAAAAGAAAAAAAAAAAGTGAATCGGACCCGAATCGGAAGATTCGAATCGTGAATCGCCGATTCGGTCCGATTCTTTAGACATTTGCGATTCTAAGGTTGATTCGAATCGTTTTGGTAGTGAATCGAATCGAATCGTCCGATTCGAATCGCGAATCGGACGATTTTGACAACTATGGATAACGTTATGAAATTAAATGGAATCATAATGTTACGCACAATTGCTAGAAGATGACATGTGTGGAATAATATATCATGATAGGTTGAGAGTAATCTAAAGATGTAAATTGATATATATATATATATATATATATATATATATATATACAGGTCGGCTCTAATGCGGACACAATTTGCGGATTTAACTTACGAACGGATTTTTTCGTATTTTTTAAAAATAGTAAAAAAATGTTTTTCGACTTGATTTTTTTTATGTGGTATTTAAACAATCCAGGGGACCCTATAAAAAAAATCAGCTCAAAATGAATTGTTTTGCTATTTTTAAAAAATCAGTCAAACATATGTCAGTTTTTAAAGCCCTTTAAAACTGACATATGTTTGACCGATTTTTTAAAAATAGTAAAACATTTCATTTTGAGCTAATTTTTTTTTACAGGGATCCCTGAAACATTTAAATATCACAGAAAAAAAATCAAATCCAAATTTGATTGTTTGCTATTTTTAAAAATACACAAAAATCCGTCCGCAAGTTAAATCCACAAGTTGCGTCCGCATTAGAGCCTGACTGTATGTATATATATATATATATATATATATATATATATATATATATATATATATATAGAGAGAGAGAGAGAGAGAGAGAGAGGGAGGCTCACCTACATCATGCTCTATACATCACCCATACATCACACCTAATTCTAGGCCCTAAAAAACTTTTTTTTTCAAATTTTATATTTTTTCCATGAAATTAACCTTCCAATCAACCCATATATATAAAATTAGGTCAAAATACATTTTGTAGCTATATTTAAAAAATCCACCAAAAACTGCTAAAAATACCTTATTTTTAAGGGTCTGCGCGAGCAGTTTTTTGTGGATTTTTTAAAAATAGCTACAAAATGTATTTTGACCTAATTTTTTGCATATGAGTTGATTGGAAGGTTAATTTCAAGGGAAAAATATAAAATTTGAAAAAAAAGTTTTCTAGAGTCTAAAATTAGGTGTGATGTACAGTGTGATGTATAGTGCATGATGTAGGTGAGCCTTCCTTTATATATATATATATATATAGGTAAATGAGCGTATTTTACCTAATTAGAATTAGTATGTGAAATTTGAGTACTATGTATGGAATTTATGCGGGAGTCACGTTTGCATATGCAGTATGTTAGAAGCGTGTAGCTTCCTTGTGTATGTTGGTTGAGTGACGGATTTATGTGGACATCATTGGGTGCATTTGCGGCACGGTGGGGTGTTAACTATTGGTAAATAAGAGTATTTTATCTAGTTAGAATTAGTACATGGTATATACCCCGATAGGTTGGAATCTAGGATTCCAGAGTTGAGTGGACGTTGCACTCATGACATTTCAATGTGGATGGATGATGATTTATTCCCCACTATACATTGTGTTGTCTCTATTCAATGACTCTTTCACTTTACATAGTTAGAATGATATCTAATTTTTATATGAAAGTATTTGTAATTTTTGAGACTAGCCACATTAAATATTAAAAATGCGGGTTGTCACATTATGTATAGGACTTTAATAATGTTAATAGTATGGGGCTTTAAAGTATTCTATTATTAGCAAATGTTAATGTGTAATTCATTGTTAAGTTATTTGTAGCTTAAACTTCAACAATATTTGGTGTTGTGTGTAAAAAGGAAAGGAAAAAAAAAAAGAAAAACGACTACATCGCCTATGCACGCCTCGGCCTAGGCGCCCATTATCCGCACACCAGCATAGCGCTTTTTAGAACACTGTGTGGAAGACCAACTTGTAGTCGCGAAAGGGAGAAACGAGCCAGCATTGTGAAAAGAAAAGGAGTGACGCTACCAAAGCTTCCGTCGATTTTAATTCTTAGAAGAGAGAAATGTTGGAAAAGGACACGGAGAAAAGGCTGGTGATGTCTGAAGAGAATATTTTAGCTTTAGATAAGGTAGTTTATTATGATGATGATGATGATGATGATGATGATGATGATGATGATGAAATTAGTATAGTTATTTAGTTTGATCAACTTTAGTTGTTTCCTTTGAATGAATTTATTTGTTAAACAAGGAGTGTTCATGTTGTGTTGTAGATTGAATGATTATTGATTAATTTAGATTGTAAAAAGAAAAAGGAAAAGGAAAAACAGATACCTTTTCTTGATACGAGGCAAAGCAATATCACAGGAATAATCTTTAGTGAGGAGTTCATGAATAACCTCATCCACATGTGTCAAGGTGAATTCTGAAAGAAGATGAATAGATAGATGAGTGGAGGAGGAGGATAGTAGGGGGTTGAGCAGAAGCGGAGTGAAGGGAAGGGAAGCGAAGTGTGAACTTACGTCCATCGGGTAATTTGCGCCTCAATTTGCGATAGTCGTTGTACAAAGGCTCGAGATAGTGGTAGACATCAATATCAGTGGCGGTAAGGCGCAAATAAAAAGCACCAAGCACACGCACGTATTTGTAATCTTGGTTCTTGATGAATTCAACGACAATGTCCTTGTCAGGCTGGATCTGGAGCATCTTGGTCACAAGGCACATGAAAGGAGTGGGCTTGCGATTCCCGCCAAAGGTGCCGCCTAGGTGGTCCACCTCCATAGCCTTATCCACCAGAGTTTCCGCGGTCAGCCCGAAACACTGCTCCTTCCAGTAAGTGTTCTGGTATATCTTCGATCTCAATATCTTCTCCACCAGGTTCTGTGGATTCGTTCCCCTAATGCTCTTCGCCGCTGGGTCCGTACGATTCGCCATACCCTCGGGGCCCCCCTCTCCGAACTTCACCCTAACCTAACACACTACTTCATAATACCACGCTAAAATTATTGGTTTGCAACTATAATTCTGTTTTCTGTGTTTAAATACAATTCTGATAAAAATCTTCGTTTGGCAACCTGTTTTTAAACACAGAATTATAATATTCCTGTGTTATAATCAAGTTTTTCAGAAAACAGATTTTCGATATTTTATAACATCTGTTTTTTTTATTTTTCAACTCAAAATTATTCATTCTTAATATTTTAAAGCAATTATACCTTAATATATAATATACATACATAATACATTAATGTGTGTAATTCTTATAAATAAAAAATATATATGTACATATACACAAAATTACGTATGAAATAATATAAAGTTAAATAATATTGTCAATAGATACATGATACTTATATATAGTTTTATACATATATTATTAATGTATGGAATAATATAAAATATACATATAGTACATATGTATTAAAAAATATATCAATTCATGTATGTATATAATTTTATAGTGAATTATATATGCGACATCATTATAAATAAATATATAGATAGATAGATAGAGAGAGAGAGAGAGAGAGAGGGTTAAACTCCCTAACATACCTCATTAAATATACCTAAAAATACATGATATTAAATGTACGTGTATATAATTTATGATGTATGTATGTATGTATATGTATACATTCATGTATCATGTATGTATGAAAGTTTTATGTCTGTTTATATGTACATACATATATATATACACACACACACACACACACGCATATGTATGATATAAATATACATATTTGTCAATTTTGTCAAATTTTCAAAAAACTGTATTTAAAAACAACTTTACCAAACGCACACCAATAATTATAAACACAAAAAACTTAATTTTAAAACTGTATTTAAAAATAGTGTTTAAATCGAATTTTCTGAATAGAGAACCAAACAGGCCCTAAATAATTAAGGCCTCGTTTGGGAGTTTAAGTAGGAAAGAAAGTAACTTTCTCTCGTTTGGGAGTTTAAAAGGAGAGAAAAGAAAGGAATTTTTTTTTAAAAACTTTCTCTTTCTTTCTCTCCAAAACTTTCTTTCCAAATCGGAAAGAAATGGAGAGAAAGGAAAGTTTTTAATCAATTGTTCCTTTTTTCCTCTTAAAAAAATTATTTTCCTCCCAAACTCCCAATCGCAAGAAAGAAAATTATTTTCTTTTCTCTCCTAAATTCCTTTCTCTTCTCTTCTTTTCTTTTCTCTTTTATTAACTTTCCCTTCTTTTCTTTTCTCTCCGAATAAAATTTTCCTTTCCTTTCTCTTCTCTCTAAAACTCCCAAACAAGCTCTAAATAAACTTTTCTTCTCGTTTTTTATGCAATTTTAATTTACCCATTATAATATATCTATGTATATTATATTAAATAACTAGAATTAACAGCAAAATACAATAACAACGTGTTTTCAGAGTGCCATGTGGACAAGTGTAATTAAAGTTTTATTATTTAACAAATAAACTTTGCCCCTTCAACCCTTTCATTTTCTCATTTACCCACTTAACTTTCCATATCTCCTCAACGCATGTGGACAAGTGTAATTAAAGTTTTATTATTTAACAAATAAATTTTACCCTGCAACCCTTTCATTTTCTCATTTACCCACTTGACTTTCCATATCTCCTCTTAATTGACTCTATCTCTTCACATTTCTTCTTTTATTCATTAATACCTTTCACACCAAGCTTCTCATCCCCACCAAAGCTTTTCACCACACACCACCATCAAGCGTACTCATCCGAAATCACGTATTGAAATCTATTAAAAAAAAATAATCAATTCTCTCAAACCAAAGCATTACCCACTTAAAAAACCATTTACACCACCAAATACTTACCAAGCTCCCCTAGAGCTGGCAATTTTTGACACGATAACCCGTTTATGGTAATAATCCGAACTTGACACGATTAGCTTGTATAGATTTAAAAGTACCCAAAACTTATACTCAAATAAAAATCAACGCGACCCGAAAATGACACGACTAACCCGAATTGCCACCTCTAAGCTCACCTCCGATTCATTAGAAATTTAACCCTCAAATTCAACCAAGCCCAGGAATCCCTCAGATTCAACCAAACCCAAAAACAAAGATCCATAATGGCATATTCAACCATCGTTTGATTAAAGACTTCTGATTCAAAACGAAGTGGGTTTGATTCAAACATTGAGACTCAAATCTCTCTCCCTCTCTCTCTATCTATCTATCTATCTATCTATCTATCTATCTATAGAGATTTTTTTCCATTATCGAATTTTTCTAAATTTTCTGAGGGTTTTTTTGCATACCAACAGAAAATATAAAAAGTCCTTGAAATTTGAAAAAAATGGGTTTAGAAAATTGAGTTTAATTAAAAACTCGACTTAACTCAACTATCGCCCCTCTCTCTCTTTTGTTGTTGTTTTTTTTTGCCATTTTCTGACTTTTTCGCATTTTTCGGCAAAATATTCCAAAAAAATCTGAAAGGGGCAAAAAAATAGAGAACATTTTTTTTTTTGTTGCAATATGTTGAGATTTTTCCTTACTTCGTTGTCCTTTTCATTTATTGAATTTTTTTTATGAAACTGTTGCTAAGATTTTATGCTTGCTAAAAATATTTATTTTTGAAAATTTGCAAGATCTATTTTTTTGAAACTTTGATATGTATATATATATATATATATGTGGATCTAGTGCGGACCAAGTATGCGGACTAGCTACAGTCCAAAACTTACCTAGGGACCACATTTGTTTTTATATGTTTTCGTCTTTTTCTAAAGTTTTAGGAAATAGAATTTTCTACCCCAATGATTTCTAAAGTCTTTTAAGCTTATATTAAAACTTAATTAATCTGGAAGTCTAATTGTAGAAGTTTCAGGACTACTGCTACTGCTACTTCTCAGGCTTCTTCCGTCACTATCGTATTGAAGTTCTGAATAGCGAGGCTTATATATATAAATACTTTCTTCAGGAAGTCTAGAATTTGGAAGAGGTTTTGATGGAAAATATTCTAGTCTTAAATACCTTATACAGTATCGTGGGTTTATCTGTCTAGTTTCTTTATATATTTGATTAATAATATCAATTATATCGTTATCTATAAATTCGTCTAAATTATTATCACCATAAGATGACAAAAATCTTCGGTATGTTCTAGGGGTAGCTGTCTCTACGTTTTTAAGGAGAGGACGGATTCCTCCGGCTCTAATTAAAGTAGCCTTTGTTTCAGCTAACCTTTTACGTCTAATAAATTTTAATACGTCTATACTATCTTCAAGTATCCTAGTGTATTCTTGATATTTTTCAGGTCTTGATAGTTCTTCTGCAAAATCTTCGGTTCTTAACTTTTGTCTAAAGAGATCACGGATCCCTGTACTAATTATTTATATTCTAGGTACTTCTCTTCTTAACCACTCAATAATCTGGTCTATGTATTTAAACGTACCACCTGCGTATATTAAAAGCAGATTCTATAAGTTCTTTATCTTTAGGGTCTGTAAGAGTCCAGTCTTGAATTTCTCTAGTTAAGTCTAAACTTGTTTGATTAACAAATTCTAAAAAGTCTTTAGTGATTTGTAAGCTCATATAAGATTTTTCTTAAAGAAATAATATGTAAAAATAGTTAAGGGTTTGGTTCGAGTTATACCTTCCTTTTGGTCTGCAATATCTTTATCTTCTTCCCTTTGTCTCTTCAGCTTTGTCACTATTCTTCTCCGGTCTCGGCCTCTTACAACTCTCTCTTTATGTATCGCACATCAATCCACTACTTTGGCGGTTGATCCGTTTCCTGCCTGTACGCCTTCACGCCTAACGCCCACCTAGCTAACGGCTCACGGCTAATCGGCACCTGACGGCGGTTCACCAGTATAACACCTTGTGTGCTACACCAGAGGTTCCACACAATAGTCCTCTATGAACAGAAAGTTGGAGACAATTTGGAAAATAATAACAACTTAACGTAAGAGATTTCTAGAAAAGAAAACACTTTTATTGTATAGCATAAGTAGTTACAACTCTCCCCTCTCCCCTAACTATGAGAGGTTTACTCACTCATATACATATTACTCTCTACAAGCATACTCTCTCTCTAACACTGGAAGTCTAGCAATCTCTCACTCTCTAACTCCTGATATCTAATACACAAATGGACGCTCCTTTTTATAGATCAAGGGCACTACAAAATAACTGGTAACCGGCTACCAAAAGCAATCTGGTTGATAGCATATAATTATTAAATCAACATTATCTTCAGAATCTTATCAACCAGGTCTACAAGCTTTTAACGTCTTTTGATAATTTGGGAACCTTTTTCTTTTTGAAAAGAAAGGTCAGCTGATGGAGCGTGCCAAGTCTTCATCATGAGTCTCGTCGTTTTGTAATAATGCAAGAGCATCAAACAAAGTCTTTATCACTCTGGTGGTCCATGTGGGGCAGGTCTGAGCTATATCATGGAGTCTTCTTGTCTTCTTGCAATAATGCAAGGGTTTAGTGTAGTGCATCTTCAGTCTTTAATAGTTCCTCTACTAACGAGGGACCCATCTTTGTCTCATCTGTGTCTTCTTCTTCTTTGTCTTGGTTTGGTAGGGCATTGTTGAAAAATTCATCAATAAGACCTACAGTTCTAAGGCTAGCTGGCAAAGCTATCTCTACCATTTATTTGGATTCTTTCTTGAGCCTTCCATTGAATGGCTCATCAGCTTGGATTATCAGGTCTTCTTTGTGGTAGGCAGTGTACCACCTGTCTTCTCCTGTCAATAACTCCATAACTTCTATGGTCTCCATGGCTTGAGCAATCTGGAACTTGGACTTATCAACGATTAATTCTTTAGTCTCGTCTTCTGATAAAATCTCAACGTCTTCAAATATGTAACTGAAAAATCTAACAAGCCTAAATCCTTCAACTCTCATTCCTCTACAGGAACTTGGAGCAATCTGATAGATTCTAGCGAATAGAGGAAGGAAGTCTTCAACCTTCTTAATATATTCATGGACTATTTTTCCAAGAACAACAGAGTCTTCAATGTCTTTTATCTGAACGAGTCCAATGAACCCATGGTCTGCAAGAGTTATATGAGCCATTTCTGATTTTCCAAAAAGATATATTTTTTGAACGTCTTTGAAGAAGCCTTTAATCATTAAGGCATCTCCATTTAATTCTGATAATAACATATTAAAATGATAAATAATGTTATTAGATTCTTTTTTAAAGTCTTCAGTTAATGGAAGATTATTATGACCAAATGGTATAACAATCTTAGTCTTAAACGTCTTTTTATGATAACATAAATCAGTAGGTCTAGTTTTGGAGGATTCTCCAAGAGTCTGCATAAGTATAAATCTGAGGTCTAGGCACAGCAGTACCACTGAGCTGGGTAACTGCAAGTCTTTGAGTTCTCATGAATCTGGCAATAGCTACCAAATTTTATTTGAACTCGATCCAAAGTCTATTCTTGACGTTCCACCATATAGCGTCTATGAGAATATTTTCATCTTCCGAAAATTCTCGTCAGAATTTGATCAAGTCTGGATATCTTTGGTCAGGTCTATATTGAGGAAAATACATTTTCCCAATGAGTCTATTTTGAGAAATAATCTCTTGTCTAGATTTTCCAGGAGGAACTAAGATATCATCAAAGTTCTCTAGGATTGGTCTTTCTTGAGAGTCTTGAATATGAGTCGGTCTTTGCGTTATACCAGCATTTGGTCTTACGCGTCTAAGATAGTCTGCAACGTCTTCCTTGTTTAGTCTATTTGTTCCAGAGGAACTCATGTCTTCTAGGTCTTCTGTTTGCAACATAAAACATGAAATAATATTAGTGTTAGCAAACATTGGCTCTCTTGATATAATGTCTGGAATGGTATTTTTACTTCCCTTAATATGTATAACAGAGAAGTCATAACCATTAAGCAATCGTTGCCATCTAATTAGTCTATTAGTCATTGATTTGGACAAATCTAAGTCTCTGGATTTTACTGCATAAGAAGAGTCAGTATAAACAGTAAAATGTTTAGGTCTAAGAAACAACATATATTTTTCTATTGCCCTTACTAAGGTAAAACTTCTTTTTCATGGGCAGTGTATCTAGTTTCTGGGTCTGTAAAGGTTCCGGAACTATGTCTACAAAGTTTCTTCTTTTTTGTCTGATGATCAATGGCAAAGTATACTGCTCCCCATTGTTTATCAGAGGCATCTGTTTCTACTATAAACTGGTCTTCTGCATTAGGCAGTTCAAGTAAAGGAATATTCTTGACTGCATCTTTAATTTGTCTTATGACTTCAAAATCATCTTTAGTCCAATAAAAAGGATTGGTTTTGTTTGTTCCTTTTAATTTGGATGTTAAGCTTTGTCTTTTTGAAGCAAGGTCTTTAATAAAGTCTGCAGCACAATTAAGCAATCCTAAAAATGATTGTAATTGTTTTCTATCTTTGAGTTGATCTGGAAACTCAAGAATCTTTTTAGTTATGTGTTCTGCTAAGGATAATTTTCCTTTATTAATATGCATTCCCACAAAGTCTATTGCAGTCTGAAATAATTGCATTTTCCTTTCGGAAATAACAATACCTAGGGGTGTGCACGGGTCGGGTCGGGTCGGTTTTGGACCGCAATTCAGACCGAACCGATTGGTTCGGTTTGGAAAAAATCAGACCAAAACCGAACCGACGGTGAAAAAAATCGCCGGTTTCGGTTGACATCGGTTTCGGTTCGGTTCGGTTCGGTTTCGGTTCGGTTTTAACTGATTTTCAGTTTTGATCAGTTTTTTGTAGGTCGGTTTTCGGTTTTGGTCGATTTTGAAGGTTGGTTAATGGTGTTTGGATATAAAAATAAAAGATATTTAAGGGTTTTTTAATATATAATATTGATGTCGATTCGGTTCGGTTCGAATCGGTTTTTTCTTTGTCTAAACCGACACCCGAACCGATATTGTCGGTTTTTTAAATCCTTAAACCGCAAACCGAACCAGGCTAAAAAAAACCGCCGGTTTCGGTTCGGTTCGGGCGGTTTTTTTGCACACCCCTAACAATACCATGTTTGTCTAATTCTAAAATAATCTTTTTAAGATGGTCTACATGCTCTATCTCGGTCTTACTGGCTACAAGAATATCATCTATATAAACAAGACAAAATTCTGAATAAGGTCTAAATATATTATCCATTATTCTTTGGAAAACTTGAGGAGCATTCAAGTATCCAAATGACATTACTAGCCATTCGTATTTTCCTTGGGGCACACTAAAGGCTGTCCAAGTAATACTGTTTGGATGCATCTTTATTTGCCAGAAGCCTGATTTGCAATCAAACTTACTGAATATAATTCTATCTTCAATTAAATTGATCAAATTATTCTTGTCTAGTATCTTATAAGAATCAAATTCACAATTCTTATTTAATTGTATGTAATCTATAACCATACGTCTTTTCCCTCTTTTATGTTCAGATTCATTTTGAACATAGAAGGCTAAACTATTATGTCTACTTTTACTTTCTCTAATAATGCCTAACTTAAGCATTTCATCTATGTCTTTCTTGAATTCTTCCCTATCTTCTTGTCAGTATCCTTTCTTATAGGTTCCACCATTAATAGTGGCGTCTGGGTTAATAGGGATGATTTCACAATAACTCTAGTCTTTATCCCACTTAGCGATGGGATTTTCTCCTAAAGTAGGCTCAACTAGTTGCCTAATTTTTGCCTTTTCTACTTCTATATCCATTTTCTTCTGTTTGGATATGGCTTGAATCTGTAATAAGGTCTGCTGGGCTTGATCTAAAATGTCTTGTTGTATAAGCGCTATTTGCTTATAACACTTTTGGTCTGGACACTTACACTCTTTTGTAAGAGTTTAGTAATTTATAGGGCTTCTTGTTGGGTTGTAGGTCTAGGTCCACCATGCTCAGCTGAAGAACTCTGATGTTTTATAGGTCTGTAATTTGGCTTGACCTGCATAAGGTCAAAGGCAGTCTTATGATCTATTAGAGGGGCTTTAATATTAAATTCCTCTTGATCGCTAATTAATATCTTATCGTTATACTGAGTATAAGGATGATATGTACCAATAAAGTCTTGTCCTAAAATAATGTTTCCTGTGAAACTAGGACGAGGATCCATTATCCAAAACCGATGATTAACGGTTTTGTTGGTCTGATTTCCCACTTTAAAATAAATAGGAATAGTCTGGAAATATAATGTAAATGGATCTCCATTAGCCACTTTACCATAGATTTCTTGAGTACTTTCTAGAAAATAGTCTTCAGGGAAGGCATTATTAGCCTTGCAAATACTCTGAGAGCACCCTGTATCTATAAAAGCTGAAAGTCTTTTAGGATAATCTGTATGTTGAACAAATATTTCTACAAAACAAGCATGTGGTTTAGTAGAATTTCCTAAATTGTTTTTTCTAAAATAGATATTCCTTTTTGAGGTTTATCTATAAAATCTAAGGGTATTTGGTCTTCTGAACTACTATCAGAATGGTATTCTTCTAAATCATAGGAAATTTTCTTTCCTTTGAAGTCTTCATTTTCTTGCAATCTTTTGGCTATATTTTTATCAATGTCTTGATAATATGCTTTAATATCTAAGTCTATTTGAGCGTCATACTGGCTAGTATAAATTGCTCTAAATCTAGTTCTCCAACAGTCTTCATGGTAGTGTAATTGACAAACAATACAAACCATAAATAACTCTGCCTGTATAACCTCAAAGCATTCTACGCATCTAAAGTCTTTTTTGCTACATTTCATTTCAAATGTACAATAATGTCTTTCATCAAAATAACATCTAGGTATATAGGTTAGTAATTCAGGATTACTAATTGTCCATCTTTTCTTTAAAAAGGGGCTTAATATACACTTATACCAAGCGTCTTCAAAGTCTATATATTCATCATCTAGATCGCCTTGATCAGTTTGCATCATATATAAGTCTAGGGTATCCTGAGAGTCTTCATACTCATCAGTATCACTATAGTCTTCTGAATCACTATCTGTATATGCACTATAGATACTAGTATTATCATCATCTTCTATGTCTGATATTTCTATAGCGTATAGGATATATGATTCTTCTTGATCTGCATAGTCTAATATTGTATTAATAATTTTAATACCTTATTTATCTTTCTTATTAGGGCAGTCTTTAGCAAAGTGTCCTTCTTTGCCGCAAGTCCAACATTCTTTGGTAGCAGTCTTAGATTGAGCTACGTCTTTTTCTTTCCTATAATTAGGAACCTTCTTATACTTACTATTCTTCTTCTTAAAGTATCTTCTTTGGTTAAATCTGTTTTTCTTAGTCTTAGGATTCTTTTCCCTAAAGGTAGTAGATTGTCTAAATTTATATTTCTTTGGAAATCCTAAAGGTCTAGTCTTAAACTTCTTATGTTTCCATTCTACTTTCTTTTTGAATTTCTTAGATTCACTTCCACATCCCCATTGGATTGGAGCGATGTCTCTTTCGTCTTTGATTGGAGGGATCTGCTTAAAAGTTTCTTCTATTAACTTTCCTTGAGTTATCTTTTAGATATGATATAGTCTTTGGCGAAATTGATTATTTCACCAAGGGAGTTATTCTTAACTCCAGCTACACCTGGCCAATTCCTATATTCATTAATTAGGATTTGTCCTATGGCTGGTATCTTTCTAAAGTATTCATCTTTTAAGGTCTCTCCAAATTCTTTAATTTGGTAATATAGCTGCTCGTAATTATTGCTATATTAATTTATCTTATCTAATTTGCAAATGCTAAGGAGGGCTAACTTAGTTTTTGCTAGGTCTTGTTCATTGATTTGAGCTAGATGTCCAACTCCAATGAATTCTGATGTGAACAATTGAATATATTCTTCAATTGATCTTTCTTCTACGTTTTCTTTCATCTTCTCGACCTTAGCTAAGGAGTCTTCATCTGTAGCCTTTCTTAAACTATCTAAGTAATCTTTTGCAATACCTCTAATGGATTGCTCAGCGTACTGTTTATATGAACTTGCATCCCATTATTCATTAGATGCGAAACACATGTTCATCTGATTACGCCATTCATCTAAGGCTTTCTTCTTATCTTGAATATTGTCTAAGTTAAGGTATAAACCAACTGGATTTATGGCTTGACTCGCCATAGTCTTAACAGGAGTGAAACTCTTATCACTAGTTGGAAAGTCTTTTATAATAATCAGGGTTTGTCTTTACTACGGTGCTTGAGTAAATAGGAATATTTATTCCTATTGGCTTACTAAAAAGTCTAGGAGCATCTTCTAGCCTACTACTATTTCATATCTCTTGTTTACTAGGCTCTACTTGTGTAGTTGGCATTAATCTTTGTTCTCTTTCTTCTATTAGTCTTAAGTTTCTAAGAAGTTCTTTAGTATTCTTAGATTCTTTTAATTTTAATAAGCGGTCTTGGGCTATCATATTAAATCTTTCTCTTTCCTGAAATCTAACATAATGACTTTTCTTAAGGTTATCTTTAAATATCTTCATATCCAACTCTGAGGGTTCGTGTCCAAAGTTTTGGATCCTATCTTTTTCTTTAACTAAGTCTTTTTGTTCAAATGATCTTCTAGGTCTAATTATCGGGGCTTGTCTTAGTAAACTAGCACTAGTCTTACTACTACATTCTCCTTCTGAAGGATCATTTATTATGGCTTCTCCCATATTCCTAAATCTAATTTCTTCGGTCTGGATATTCTTATTGACAATCTTAGGAGGACCAAACTGGATGGTAACATTTCCAGTGACATCGTCTTGATTAATAAACAACGATTTATTTTGTATAGTCTTAGTTTCTTGAAATTCTGGCAATTGCCAGAGGGTCTTAGCTTTTTCTTTCATAGGTCCAGTATTCCTAATACTGTAAGTATGATTATAGTCTGAAACATTGGTTCTAACTAAGATTTCTTCATTAAATCTACCGCTAGGAATTCCTGACTACATTCCTTCATAAGGAAATTGGGAGAACTTCACATAGCTTTGGAATTCTATATTTATATTAGCGTCTGGGATAATATAGTTTTCATAGCCACTAGCATATAAGATTAACTTAAAATGTTTGGCTGTGTCTACAGTTACTGTAAATGCCGGAATGACATTAAAGTATCCTATGTTGTCTCATATTTCTAATTGGGCTATCCCAATAAGGCTTTTCTCAAAATCTTTCCATCTTTTGTCTACTAAACAACATAATGTGTTAATATTATTCTGAGGTCTACGTAATCCTTGGATTCTTGCTTGAAAGAGTCCAAAGGTTAGGAATTGGAACTTCCTATCAGTTCCTCTAGATCTAAGCCATTCTGAGTCAAATACTTGAAGCTTAGTATAGGATTTGTCTAACACATGATTCCTACAATGGTAAGTCATGTTATAATTGGGAGTCTTGGGAGTGGCACCTTCGTTAAACAAGTCTATGTATCCAACGACTGGAAGTTGTCCATTATGGATGGAATCTTCAACAATCTTCCAGTTAACTTCACCCCACTCTTTCCATTGGAGAGGATTGGTGAAATTTCTCTCCTTCCACCATGTCCTAACATTGGAGGATGAATCCTTAAGTCTTTGGAGCATATGATTACTCTGTCCAATATTTGGGATAGAGCTAACTATCTTGCTAGTCTTTATCTAATCCGTCATTTATGACTCGTCTACCTATGGTATTCTTTTCTCTAGTTTCTATGGGAGGGGTTTCTCTAAATTTACAGGTGGCAACCTGTTTTTGTTCAAGTCTTTTTTCAATTCTTTCTAAGAAATCTGAATAATCTTTTTGTCTTTTTATCTGGTTAAGGATTTCTTCTTTAAAATTCTTATTCTCTTTTCTAGTCTTCTCAGAAGCTTCTTCACTATGTCTAGCTAGAGAATTAACAATGAGTTTACCAATATTAGTAATATAATCTTTTACTTCATTATCTTTTTCTTGTTGCTGCATAGATCTAATTTCTATGGCTTCTACAGTCTTTTCAATTTTATCTAATCGTGTCAGAATAAAAGGCGAGTCTATTTCTGCTAATATACGGCCTTAATTCCGTTTATAATTTATTTGTATTTTTCTTCTACTTGGGCCATGTCTAGTCTAAGTTCATTAATAATATCCATTTTGGATAGGTTATGGCTCTCCCTATTATTAAGGTAATTTGCTAAACCGACCCATTAACATTTGAATACTCGAGGGTCGTGGTACATACCACAATGGTGCAAAAAAAATTATCAAGCATTGAGTACAAGTCATTTATGGGGCCAGCACCATGGTTCCCTAAATACACACCTACGTATCAACAATATGTGAAGTAGGTTCGATAATTCTTTCGAGGTTTCATTGAGGAGATAATAAATGTCGACGCTGATGGAAATTACGACTCCAGGTGTGTTGTGGGTTCCTTGAAGAAGGGTGGTGATTTGGATGGTTGGAGGGACGAAAGATACAATTTTATGGAATAAGCCATAAAATTCAAAATGTTAATGAATATGTTCTCGGGCCATAGTTTTAAGATAATATTATTTCAGTATTGAATAACTTTACTAGCCTGTACCGTAAAAAAAATATTGGTTGTTTATGCCCGAGTATGGCTATCTTATTGCTCAAGTTTACAACTGGGTATGCGTTTTCATATCACCAAAGAAATGTCTTACGTTCTTGCATTTGAGAAATAAGCCACGAAAATTCCCAATGGTTGTTCAAATGGCCCTTGTTTGTAATAGTCATTTTGTTATTCTCAAGTTAAGAGAGGGGTACCCAATGCCACTAGTTGCAAGTTATTAGCATATGTAACACCCCGCTCAATTAAATATCGGGTGATCAGTTCTATACCCAATTAAAACAGAATTTACAGTTTGTTCATTCTTAGCATCACTTTCGAAAAATATTAATCACCTAATATCCAACTAAGCAGGTGTTTAACTTTTCAAATTTAAATTTAATAAAATTCCATTTTAACCATTTCGATCAATTTTCATAATAATCAAATCCACAACAATAAATGAATCACAACAGAATTTAATGCAACTGGAATAATACTTTTCCAGCAAAATATCTCAATACATAAATCCCAATAATAACAAATGTATCATAACGACATGAGTATAAATCCTGACTCAAATAGAAGAGAAATACTATAATTCTCTTGGGCGACATGCCCTAAATAAAAATCAACTACAGAGTATGAATCAACAAATACGAAGGCGTCTAATACAAAGCTCCAATCTCCATAGTGTCCATAACTCGCCAGCATCAGAATCCTCTAAGGCTAGCGTCTCGGTGGATGGACACCAAATATAGGAGATACAAGAGAGATAAGAGAATATGCAAGGAAACGGGGGCAGAGCCCGATGTAAAATAGTTTGTAAAATAGCAAGTGAATAATTGCAATATTTATCACTTATAATATACATGTTATATTATCGGACTCTCTCTTGAGATTCTCACCTCTCATTTAGAGTGCACACCTAACATACCTCAAAGCCATCCTAGTTATGGTTCCCACGCTAACTAGATTAACCCAATGTATCCACCATTTATATCCCAATTCATTCATACGTATTAATCTCATAATACATGTAATAATTTTATAAACGTATATATACATTTAGATTCAATATGGATAAGTCCCTTATTAATTCAATTTAATTAAGTGTTCATACTTAATTAATTATAGATATCTTTAGTCATGTAGTAAATATCATCAAACGTATATATACATTCACTCTATTATATATATATATATATATATATATATATATATATATATATTATACTGCACCCCGAGACACAGCTGCAGTGCTGCATTACTCTGTTATCATGTCCCAATATATCTTGTCAGTGTATAGGCGACTATAGGTTCGGTGAAGATTCCTCGAACCACAATCATGAAACACAAACAGTGGAGGCGAACATAATCCTAAGCCTTTGGGCTATGCACCCAAATAACCGTTCTATACCATTGTTCTCACTAATGGTAATTGACCTAAGTCCTATGTTCTCGAGCGACAAGTCAAAATCCCATAGATTCATCAGGATATGACTGCCTTCACGCGTGAACCTCCCATCGATAGCAAGTAAACAAGGTATGTCATACACATAAATTATCAAACAATAGGCATTATCATCTACCTATATAAAATTAGGTACTTATTCGTCTTATGTATAATACAAGGAATTTATCCTATCGCCAAGTACCCGTTGTATTTATCAATACCACCCGTACTTGTTAATTATAATTATTTTCTTTATTACATTATTATTATGTAGTTATCACTCACATAATATCCTTCTCACTTTAATAACAATTTTTCAACATTAACCCAAGTCTTTCGCTCCTCGTTAATGTATCAAAATTATCCAAACTTAATTCATCGAATATAGGGGTGGACAAAAAAAGACCGACCTGATTGGACCGAACCGGACTGGACCCACATTTATAGGCTTTTTTATAAATCGGTCCTAATTCGATCCTAATTTATGAGACCCGAATATATTCGGTTCGGTCTGAAATGTACATTTTAAATTTGGTCTTTGGATCGGACCGGACCGTTTATTTTAATTTATATTAATTTTAAGATTATGTGTTACTTTAGTAAATAACTAAAACCTAACTAAACTCACGCACACTGCCGCACAACTCAATTCTACACACGCACGGTCACGTTCTCTCTCTCTCTCTCTCTCTCTCTCTCTCTCTCTCATTTCGTTTTCCTCATCCTCTCACTTCCACTCTCCCTCTCTCTAACTTCAATACTCAAGTTCAACCATCGGGATACCAGATTCGACGCTCCTCAACTCCGGGTTACTCTTCCGACTGGCGACGACATGTAATCAACCCAGATTCGGCGCCCCTCAACTCCGAGTTACTCTTCCGGCTGGCAATGGCATGTAATCAGCCCAGATTCGGCGCTCCTCAACTCCGGGTAACTCTTCCGGCTGGCGACGGCATGTAATCAGCCCACGGTAATTTTCTTCAACGATTTGTTGTGATTTCTTTATTTTTGAGTTGTGATTTGTTGGTTCTACTCCAATATAAAACCCACAATGGGTCTATGATTTCTGGTATAAAACCCACAAAGGGTTTGTGTTTGTTCAGGTATAAAATAAAACCCAACCATTGTGATTTTTCTGATTTATTTTGCTGATTTTTTTTTTAAGTTTCGATTTTTCAGATTTATTTTCCTGATTGGTTCCGATTTTTTTTATTTACTCTGCTGACTTAAAATACATGCTTAGATCCAATATTTAGATTTTAGAGGTATCTTAGTAGCCTGAGTTATGGACTGTAATAAATGTAATGGGATTAAGAGCTATCCAAATATTTTTCTGTTTGGTTTCAAATTTTATCATACTGTTAGAACAACAAAAAAAATTATAATTTTTTTATTGAAACAAAGTAAATAAATGTAAAAGCGGACCGATTATAAACTCAACCGGACCGAAAATGGCCTAGACCGAATAAATAGGCTAAACCAATTAAATCGGTCCGGAGTCGATCTTTTCAAATATAGGACCGAATAATTCGGTCCGCCACTTAAGATGGTCAAAAATCGGATCGGACCGGACCGCGCCCACACCTAATCGAATATTATTATGTGGATACCACTTACATAATATTATCCTCGATTAAATATAATTTTCCAGCATTCACTCAAGTCCCACACCGTTTGTTAAAATACAAAATTATTCGAATATTATTTCTATCGAAATTTATATAATCAATTCCCCGTTAAATATTTTCCCGATTCAATCCCACTCAAATTACATTTTTCGGGTCTCAAGTAGGGCTGGTAATTTTTGACACGATAACCCGTTTATGGTAATAACCCGAAATGACCCGAACTTGACACGATTAGCTTGTATAGATTTAAGAGTACCCAATAATTATACTAAAATAAAAATCAACGCGACCCGAAAATGACACGAGTAACCCGAATTGCCACCTATTGTTCTCCCTTAAGTTCCATCATATTCAAATAATCATCACTAAAGATTTCTCACAATTTAGGATTTAATCAAACTTTAAAAAGAAAAAAATTCACATTTCCAGAGGGGGTTGATCGATCGATGGTCTTGGGTCGATCGATCGACATTCTTGAGTCGATCGATCAATCGATCAGATATCAACCCAGTTTCTGTATATTGCATCCTACGGGTTTGATACTTCTTTTACTTCTAAGCCAACATAAATCAATCCATAATTTCTCCTAATTCATCTCAATTGATATAGTAAGGAATATAATCAAATTCTAACAATCAAACAACCTAGATTCATCAAATAGTTTGGATTAAATCATATCATTCCCAGAATTTTCATATTTTAATATTTCTCCCAGAAAATTATATGAACCAAGATTTCTTCCATCATTTGAAACCAGATTTCATGGATTAAAACCTTTGTACATAAAGAGATTTATTTTATCTAATTGTCATGTCCAGAACTAAATCAAAAACTCTATAGTTTATCATTGAAACATGCAAATTCTGAGATCCTAACTATCCTATCTAACATGGATATTTTAAGCATCAAAATAAAGCAAGAATTGCACTTGCCTTAGTTATGTAGGTCTGGACCTTTGATGATGATGGTGTAGGATTTCTTACTCATTTTTTGGCGACGTTTCGGTGGTAGTGCTAATGGCAAAAGGTGGTTAATCCCATTTGGTTTGTCCCAAAAGTCTCTCTCTTTTTCTAAGCAACCTCTTCTTCTCCCAAGGAACCTTTCACTCTCTCTCACACTAAGACCTCTCAATATTTTGTGATGAAATGGAATTAACCTACGTTCCTCTAACCCAACACCTTTATAATAAGACAAAACCCGAAATCACTATTCATTTCCCAAGTAAAATGACTAAAATGCCCCTTCGGGGTGTCCTTTCATTCCCGCTTGACCCGAGACCCAAATTCAACACTCGAATAGACTTTTTTGACTATCTCGACCCTTATGGACTCAACGGTGCACTCGAAACGACCATAAGGTTGATATAAAATAATGTTTCCTTTTTATTCATTTAAATTAGTCCCGATAGGTCCCATACCGCGTCCCGACTTAATTTCCATTATTACCGTATTAGTAACTCACGACAATATAAATAACATCATATTCATATATTACTTATATATCACCAAGTAATATTTACAATCACACATTACTATATTCTCTAGTATTAAATCCAGATTAATCCCAATTAATTATTTCATAATTAATTCCAATTAATCCCATTAACTTTTAATTAATCGCATAATAAAAGTTATTAAAACTTACGGGGTATTACATACTTCCCCCTTATAACGGAATTTCGTCTCGAAATTAGGAAATTAAAAGTATACCTGGTAAAAATAACTTCGGATATTTGTCGCGCATATCATCCGCGCGCTCGCAAGTAGATGCCTCAATGTTATGGTGCTACCACTGCACACGCACCAACGGAACTATTTTGGATCTCATCATAAGAGCTATCTGGATGCAAGTCGATCTCCTCTATTGCAACATGAGTGAGCCAACTCATCCCGAAGATATCACCTCGGCGAAGAAATATGGAACACATCATGTATCCTATGCAAGTGGTCTGACAACCCCAATCTATAAGCAACTGGTCCAACTCTTAATGATAGGAAATGGTCCTACATATCTGGGTGTCAATTTCCCTTTCTTCCCAATCTCATAGTCCCTTTCATAGGTGATACTCGCAACAATACTTGGTCTCCCACGTTGAATTCACGGAAGGACCGTTTCGCATCAGCATAGCTTTTCTGTCGATCCTGGGCTACCCGAATACGACTACGAATCATCTCAATCCTGGCGGATGTATCCTGTATCACCTCTGGCCCCAGTAGTTTGTTGTCCCCCATTTTTAGCCAACACGTAGGAGAATGATAAGGTCTACCATACAGTGCCTCAAATGGAGCCATACCAATGGTGAACTGATAGGAGTTATTATACGTGAACTCCACAAGCGGAAGGTATTGCTCCCAACCTCCCCCAAAGTTCAGTACACACATACGTAGCATATCTTCTAACATCTAGTTTGTACGTTCTGTCTGCCCATCCGTCTGTGGATGATAAGCCGAACTCAACCGTAATTCGATGCCCATAGCCTCCTGAAAGCTCTCCAAAAAAAGTGACACAAAATCTTGTCTCTGTCGAACAAGATATTTAGGAGCACCCCATGCAACTTCACTATCTCGGTAATAAATAACTGGGCATACTGTCCCGTAGTGTAATCAGTCTGGACGGCCAAGAAATGAGCTACCTTTGTTAACTGATCCACAATCACCCATATGGAATCGTGATCCCTCTAAGAAGTAGGTAACCCTGTGATGAAGTTCATAGAGATGCTCTCCCATTTCCATATTGGGATCTCTAATGGTTGAAGAAACCCAGCAGGCTTATGATGATCTACTTTTACTAACTAACAAGTGGTACACCTAGAGACAAACTCAGCGATATCTCTTTTCATACCGCTCCACTGATACTGTTATCGCATATCTTGGTACATCTTATCCCCACCGGGATGTATCACAAATCTGGATCCATGCGACTCTGTCATCACAGCATGTCGCAACTCCACATCGTCTGGTACAATCAATCTACCATTAAAGTGTAAGCCCCCATCTGAACTCACGAAGTAAGACTTTGCTTCCCAGTAAAAAGTTGTCGAATCTTCTCCTTTCAAAACGAATCGGTTGCCTGAGCCTGAACCACCCTCATCACAATTTGAGGTGTAACAGTCATGACTGATATAAATGATCAGACAACTGAATCCTGGTGTCCCAGTTCCTTTCATTTCACCTTCCACACCGCGACCAACTCACCTACTGGCCTTCGGCTCAATGCATCTGCTACCACGTTAGCCTTTTTTAGGTGATAATGTATCTCAAACTGATAGTCTTTCATGAACTCAAGCCACCTACGATGGCGCATGTTCATCTCTCGCTGAGTAAATAGATATTGAGTGACTTATGATCTGTGAATAGACGAAGCTCCTCCCCCAATAAATAGTATCTCCATATTTGAAGAGCAAACACGACTGTCACAAGCTCTAAGTCGTGAGTGGGGTAATTCTTCTCACGAGGCTTAAGCTTTCTAGAGGCATAAGCTATGGCATTTTCTTCCTACTGTAGTACTGCACCAAGCCCCTGTAAGGAAGCATCAGTGTAAACCAAGTACTCCACTCTTGGCATAAGCAGTGCTAATATTGGTGCTGAGGTCAACTTATCTTTCACCTCGTCGAATGCTAATTGACATGCATCGCTCCAGACAAATGGTACGCCCTTACGGGGTTAAATTCGTGAGTGGACCCGCAATCTTGGAGAAACCCCGGATATAACGTCTGTAATAGCTGTCTAGTCCCAAGAAACTACTCACTTTTGCCGGTGTCGTGGGCTATTCCCACTCCCTCACCGTTGATACCTTGCTAGGATCAACCGATATACCCATTTCAGACACAACATGCCCCAGAAATTGAACTTCCCGAAGCCAGAATCCACACTTTTCATATTTCGCATATAACTGATGCTCACGTAGGGTCTGTAGAACTTGCCGTAAATGCTCGGCATGCTCCTCCTCAGTCTGAGAATAAATCATGATGTCATCTGTGAAAATAATGACAACCCGATCTAAGAAACTCTAGGAACACCCTATTCATCAAGTCCATGAATACTGTCGGCGCATTAGTCAACCCAAACGGCATATCCTGAAACTCATATGATCCATATCTAGTTAAGAAGGCAGTCTTTGAAACGTCCTGCTCCCTGATTCGCAACTGATGATAACCAGAGCTCAAGTCTATCTTTGAGAAGTAGGCTGCTCCTCTCAGTTGATCAAATAAGTCATCGATTATGGGCAACGGATACTTATTCCGTATCATGACTTTATTAAGCTCCCGATAATCTATGCATGGCCATAAAGAACCATCTCACTTCTTAACAAATAACACAGGGGACATACTCCTGCGGATAAAACCCTACCCCAAAAGTTATTCTATTTGATCGCTGAGCTCCCTCATCTCTGCCGGAGCCATACGGTAAGGTGCACGAGCAATGGGTCGAGTGCACGACGCTAAATTAATCATAAACTCAATCTCCCTGTTGGGAGGTAATCCCGGTATCTCCTGAAATACATTCGCCACTCACAAACTACCGGTATCGAATCAAGGGATAATACTACTCCCATAGAAGTCTCCTCCTCTATATAATACAAATGAGTAGATGACCCTCCCTTAGAACGAGGCGTCACTACAAGGAACATCTCATCTCCCAAAATAGCAAAGATAATACACTGGCTATAATAGTTAATCATGGCTCTATATGTAACAAGCCAATCCATGTCGATAATCACATCATACTCGGACATGTCGAAAATAAGTAAATCCGCCGGTAATATCAAATTCCCAATCTCTATACTCGCATTACGACATATAAAGGAAATAGGTGTCGCACTATCCATCGGTGAGTCTACATAAGTAACGGTGCTATCAGAAAAGTCTAGTAACATTGTGGCCTGTGCAAATTTAGCAGTTACAAATGAATGTGAGGCCCCCGTGTCAAACAGAATGCGCCCCATATTCCCAAAGATAGAAAACATACCCTCAATCGCGGGCGGTGGCTGCTGAAATGCTTCCGGATGGACGTTATACATACGCCCATATTGTCCCTGCTATGCTGGAGCTGCTTGAATGAGAGGTAGTGTTGGCAACTGAGATGGTGCTGGGAGGGCGGGTGGTGGAAATACTGGTATATGTGGCTCCTGTGTTGAGGATTCTTGCCCTTATCAGGACAATCCTGCCTCTTGTGGCCAAGCTTATCGCACGCAAAACATTTGTCAGTGAACTTTCCCCTGTTCTGTCCCTGCTGGCCGTTACCTCATCTCCTTTGGCCCTGCTGGCCCTGTTTCCTCCCTGGCCAAACCAAAATCCTTCGGATCGTAAATGTTTAGCATAGTACCCAGGCTGGGAACCCAACTCACCCTATCGCTGCTGACTTTGACATGACGGTGTCCCGCTAGAACTGCCTCCATTAGTCTTCCCCTACCGGCTCCACTCAATCCCCTGCTTAACACCTTGGGCATGTAAGTGGTTATCCTGGCAATGAAGCATCGCAACATTTAGAACATCTGAATAAGTATGTAGGGAGATATTGCCCAATAAGTACTGGCGAATTTTATAGTTAAGGCCATCAGTGAACATCTGAATTCGCCTTTCTTCAGTGGGTACCTCTGTTGGCACCAAGTTAGTCAGCTGAGTAAATTCCTCCTCATATTTTGCCACTGTCTTCCCTTCCTGTTTCAAGCCAAGTAGTTTTCGCCTCATCTTTGTCTGAACGACGAAAGGGGAGTATTTGCAGTCGAACTGCACCCAAAAGTCCTGGATAGTCATAGTATCTCTCTCCTCAGGGGTGGTAATGGATTCCCACCATTGCAGAGCTGCCCCAATTAGCTTAAACGTGGCTAGTAACTGACGTCGAACCCCCGTGCATTCAAGCATCCTCAAGTGCCTCTGAATATTCTTCTTCCATTAGCTAGCAGTCACGACATCAAAAACCCCTTGAAACTCTGGTGGATGCGCCTTCTGAAAGGCATCCCTAACCTGTTCCCAAGCAGTAGGAAACACTTGCCCTGGCGAGGGTGGTACAGTTAGCACCTGAACTGGAGCTTGTTGAATAACAACTAAAGCTGCGTTGACTGCTTGAGCAACAATAGCAGCAACTTATGCCGCATTCATGGTACCTTGAGTTGGGGTAGGCTGAGGTGCACGTCGAGGAGGCATCTAAAACGAGAGACAATATACGACATCAATATTCGATATTACAAAATAGCTAACAATCGTATAAATGCAAGTAAGGATACAATAGTCCTAAGAATAGGGCTCTACATCAAAGAACGCTTAGCAAAAAGTATAGTAAACCGCCCAGATCCTAAAAGACTCTAGAACCTAATGCTCTGATACCACCTATAACACCCCGCTCAATTAAATATCGGGTGGTCAGTCCTATACCCAATTAAAACAGAATTTACAGTTTGTTCATTCTTAGCATCACTTTCGAAAAATATTAATCACCTAATATCCAACTAAGCAAGTGTTAAAGTTTTCAAATTTAAATTTAATAAAATTCCATTTTAACCATTTTGAACAATTTTCATAATGATCCAATCCACAACAATAAATGAATCACGACAGAATTTAAATGCAACTGGAATAATACTTCTCCAACAAAATATCTAAATACATAAATCCCAATAATAATAAATGTATCATAACGACATGAGTATAAATCCTGACTAAAATAGAAGGGAAATACTATAATCCTTTTGGACGACATGCCCTAAATAAAAATCAACTACAGAGTATGAATCAACAAATACGAAGGCATGTAATACAAAGCTCCAATCTCCATAGTGTCCATAACTCGTCAGCATCATAATCCTCTAAGATTGGCGTCCCGGTGGCTGGACACCTAATATAAAAGATACAAGAGAGAGAATAACATATGTAAGGAAACGGGTGATAGCCCGATGTAAAATAGTTTGTAAAACAGCAAGTGAATAACTGCAATATTTATCACTTATAATGTACATGTTATATTATCAGACTCTCTCTTGAGATTCTCACCTCTCATCTAGAGTGCACACCTAACGTACCTCTAAGCCGTCCTAGTTACGGTTCCTACATTAACCTAATGTATCCACCATTTATAGCCCAATTCGTTCCTACGTATTAATCTCATAATACATGTAATAATGTTATAAACATATATATCCATTTAGATTCAATATGGATAAGCCCCTTATTAATTCAATTTAATTAAGTGTTCATACTTAATTAATTTTAGATATCATTATCTTTCAATTCTACTTTGGTCACACAGTAGATATCATCATATGTATATATACATTCACTCTATTATATATGTACTATACTGCACCCCGAGACACAGCTGCGGTGCTGCATTACTCCGTTATCATGTCCCAATACATCTTGTCACTGTATAGGGGACTATAGGTTCGGTGAAGATTCCTCGAACCACAACATCAAATACAAACAGTGGATATGAACATAGTCCTAAGCCTTTGGGCTACGCACATACCTACGCACCCAAATGACCGTTCTATACCATTGTTCTCACTAATGGTAATCGGCCTAAGTCCTATGTTCTCGAGCGACAAGTCAAAATCTCATAGATTCAATGGGGATATAATTGCCCTCGCGCGTAAATTTCCGATCGATAGCAAGTAAGCTAGGCATGCCATACACATAAATTACCAAAGAATAGGCATTATCATCTACCTATATAAAATTAGGTACTTATTCGTCCTATGTATAATACTAGGAATTTATCATATCCCTAAGTACCCATTGTATTTATCAATATCACGCGTACTTGTCAATTATAATTATTTTCTTTATCACATTATTATTATGTAGTTATCACTCACATAATGCCCTTCTCATTTTAATAACAATTTTCCAACATTAACCCAAGTCTTTCGCTCCTCGTTAATGTACCAAAATTATCCAAACTTAATTCATCGAATATTATTATGTGGATACCACTTACATAATAATATCCTCGATTAAATATAATTTTCCAGCATTCACTCAAGTCCCTCACCTTTTGTTAAAATACAAAATTATTCAAATATTATTTCTACTGAAATTTATATAATTAATTCCCCGTTAAATATTTCCCCGATTCAATCCCACTCAAATTACATTTTTCGGGTCTCAAGTATATCCTACTGTTCTCCCTTAAGTCCCATCATATTCAAATAACCATCACTCAAGATTTCTCACAATTTGGGATTTAATCAAACTTTAAAAAGAAAACATTTCACATTTCCAGAGGGGGTCGATCGATCGATGGTCTTGGTTCGATCGATAGATATTCTTGGGTCGATCGATCAGATATTAGCCTAGTTTCTGTATATTGCAACCTACGGGTTTAATACTTCTTTCACTTCAAAGCCAACATAAATCAATCCATAATTTCTCCTAATTCATCTCAATTGATATAGTAAGGAATATGATCAAATTCTAACAATCAAACAACCTAGATTCATCAAATAGTTTGGATTAAATCATATCATTCCCAGAATTTTCATATTTTAATATTTCTCCCAGAAAATTATATGAACCCAGATTTCTTCCATCATTTGAAACCAGATTTCGTGGATTAAAACCTTTGTACAGAAAGAGATTTATTCTATCTAAGTCTCACGTCCAGAACTAAATCAAAAACTCTATAGTTTATCGTTGAAACATGCAAATTCTGAGATCCTAACTATCCTATCTAACATGGATATTTTAAGCATCAAAATAAAGCAAGAATTGCACTTGCCTTAGTTATGCAGGTCTGGACCTTTGATGATGATGGTATAGGATTTCTTCCTCATTTTTCGACAACTTTACGGTGGTGGTGCTGATGGCAGAAGGTGGTTAATCCCTTTGGTTTGCTCCAAAAGACTCTCTCCTTTTCTAATCAACCTCTTTTTCTCCCAAGGAACCTTTCACTCTCTCTCACACTAAGACCTCTCAATATTTGTGATGAAATGGAATGAACCTACGTTCCTCAAACTTAACACCTTTATAATAAGACAAAACTCGAAATTACTATTCATCTCCAAAGTAAAATGACTAAAATGCCCGTTCGGGGTGTCCTTTCATTTTCCGCTTGACCCGAGACCCAAATCCAACACCCGAATAGACTTTTCTGACTATTTCGACCCTTTTGGACGCAACGGAGCACTCTAAATGACCATAAGGTTGATATAAAATAATGTTTCCTTTTTATTCATTTAAATTAGTCCCGACATGTCCCATACCGCGTCCCGACTTAATTTCCATTATTACCGTATTAGTAACTCACGACAATATAAATAACATCATATTCATATATTACTTATATATCACCAAGTAATATTTACAATCACACATTACTATATTCTCTAGTATTAAATCCGGATTAATCCCAATTAATTATTTCATAATTAATTCCAATTAATCCCATTAATTTTTAATTAATCGCATAATAAAAGTTATTAAAAATTACAGGGTATTACCGCATAGTAACACCCTGTCCGAGTCTCGATCCTGGATTGATAAATATGTTGGAAGGATCGCTGGGTTTGAGGAGATTTTCCCATCAGATGTAGATATCCATGATGCTCCAGTTGATCTTACGTAATGGGAGTGCAATTAATATGTATTTTTGGGAGTGGTGTTACGTATATTTGTACACAAGTAGATGTTAATGTGTATTTTGGTTGTGGTTCTATGTATTTTTGTACATAAGTCAATGTTGGTATGTATTTCAAGACCAATTGTGAAGACTTAGTGTGATTAATGATATGGGTTTTTTTGCTATCACTATGTGATAAAGAGGGTGAAAGGACGTTTTAGGGTGTTTTAGATTGAGTTTAGGTTAAAATTTACGTATTTCCTCTTAAACCACCGTTGAGATATGCACAGGTCATTTGAACATCACTAGGGTCGTGCAAATGGCCTACCCACGAGACACTTTGTCCAAATTTGCTACCATTTCGCGGGTAGCCATTTATATGTGCTTTCAATAAGATTAACCCAACTACACCTCAAAAATCACTAAATAACTTCCCAAGACCTCTCCCATGTCTTACGACTTTACTCAACCTCCTCGGGCACTCTTACACTCACCAAAATATCCTTTGAGTCATTGCACTTGACTTAACTACTCGAGCATACCATACAAACATCCAACAAAACCAAAAGCTACACAAAACAAAACAAATACACGAGAATATAATGCAATGTAAGAAATATAACATAAACTCATGCACATTAAGGTCATCCGGGTTTCCTCCGACATGGGATCACCCCGAAAGGAAAAGCTTGGCCCGTGCAGGGATTAAGGAGAGAAATCCTCTTTCTGCCACTCACGCGATCTTTGCGGGATCCAACGGATATAAATCGACCGTCGCCAAAGGGGGTGAAAAGATAAAAAATGGAGTCGCCATCCTATTTTGCTCAAAACAGGTAAAAGATGTAGTTGTTGCCAAAGAAACGACATCAAAGACAAACCGATGCATACGAAACCAAATAAATCGGGGTTCGAGGGCTAAATTACAGAATGGGAAGGTGTTAGGCACTCATTTCTCCCTTTCGGTCTCTCATGGGCTATGATAATATTCTCTTTTTTCTCTAAAGTGTAACTCATGTGTATAATGTGTGTGATGTGAAAATGGATGAGAAAAATAAACTGCCATACTCACATCATAAAAAGGACGAAGATGAGTTATTACGAAGATTATTAAAAGAAAGAAAATGATACAAAAAGGTACCCGAAATATGAGTAGCGCAACATATCATAATCCATCGCGAAGAATGGAATATGCATGTCTAATGGATCCGCTACAAATATGATAAAAAGGGTTATGATTTGTGCAATACACTGAACCATAATCCACTACGAGGATGCTGATGGGATTGCAAGAAGGAAATATAATACAAGAAATGAAAATATAATGGGAGTAACCATCGGATCATGATTCACTATAAGGAAGTGAATATGCATGTCTAACGGGGTCACTAGTACATATATGCATATATGAACATAAGGAGAACAAGTAGCGAAATAAACAAAATAGGACTCAAATCCCGAGAATTACTCGAAATGCCTACGTAGCCAAAAAAGGCATCAAAGTCCACATAGTTAAGTAATCACGCAAGGGTGGAGTTTAACCCATAAACCCAAAAATTAGAACTTCCTTTAGTTTGTTTTTAAGAGAGGTACAAGTGTAGAGAGTGTAGAAAATGAGGAAATTCTACTTTAGGGTTTATATGTGAAATCTCTCTTTGGCTTTTTTGGTTTTATGAAAATATGTTTTGTGTGTACTAATAATAATAAAATAAAAAACGATTAGGTGAGGCGAGAAAGTGAAATAAAGAAAAAAATATATTAAAAGTAAAGAAAAAAGTAAATGAATAACACTGATTAAATGGGATGTAAAAGGGCGAAAGTAGACCTCCTATAGAACTTTCCTACTGATTTTGAAGTGGTGTAAGCTTATTTTTATGGTGATTGAATGGTGGTGGAGTAAGGGTAAATGGGTGGGAAAAGGTGGGGTGAAAGTGATGTAAGAAAAGTGGAGAGAATGTTTAAAAAATGAATTATTAAGGATGACGACACGCTGATTTCGGGGCAGAGAATATTCTGATTGCTGAAAAAAGGGTCATTGGGAATGAGGTCATGACCTCCTTAAATATAAAAAAATTAAGGTTAGGGGTCTGTCGATCACCATAGGACCTAGCCTACCTATCGACATACCCCTGGTTAGCTGGCGAAGTGAAGTACCCATCTGCCTATAGGCAGAGGGTCTAGGATGCTTATAGGCAATCCAAAAAGGACTTTTTCGAAAAACGAGCATAAAATGTAAATCGTAAATTCGAATTGCGCACGGTCGGAACCATTGGAAATGGTAATCAGAGCCCTATGCAAATGTATGGGGCCATTATCGGGTTCAAGAGTTAACTAAAGTCAAATGGGGCTCGGATGCACCCGGTGGCCTTATACAGGGGTTCTTAGAGTAAAAAGGTAAGTACGTGTGAATCGTAAGGCCGATTCATGCAAGGTATGGACCATTGGAAAGGGTATTCAGAGCATATGAAAATGGAATGAGCTACACTCGGGTTGGAGGTTGACCAAAGTCAAACAGAGCTTGGAAGCATATGGCAACCTTTAAGTCAAGGTTTTGGAGTAAAAAGTAAAGTACGTGTGAATCGTAAGGCCAAGTTACGCACGGTATGGACCGCTGGAAAGGGTATTCATAGCCCTATAAAAGTGCAACGAGATACGCTTGGGTTGAATGTTGACCAAAGTTAAACGAAGCTCAGAAGCGCCCGACAACCTCTGGGTCAAGGTTTGGAGTAGGGCCTCGGGTCTTAGGGTGAAAAGAAAAGTGTTAGGGACCTAGGGAGGTATTTGGATGGTACTAGGATGGGATGTTTACAGATCCCCTCAATAAGTGAGTTTGGAACAAGCAAAGGTCATTTGAAGATAGACACCTCGTAGAAGGCTATGAGTTTTGAGGGTAAAGCCTTCATGCATAGGACCTACGGAGCGTAAATCACCAATTCCGGGGGTCGGGGCCTCTACTAAGCATTAATGGAGGTAGTGACCAAATTCAGAGGGTTGAGGCCAATTATGCGAGCTTAGGTTAAATTTGTGGACCTAAAGTATGCAAGCGACTGATGTGGAGGGTAGAGGCCACTTTTACGGGCCTAGGTCTATTTTGTCGACCCAAAGAGTGAAAGTTACCGGTTCGGAGGATCGGGATCAATTATGTGGATCTAAAGAGTGCATAACAACCGATTCAGAGGGTTGAGGGAGATTCTGCGAACCTAAGTTAATTTTACGAACAAATAGTGGATAATGACCTATTTAGAGGGTCGAGTTCGATTCTGCGAGCCTAGGTCAATTTTACGAACCTAAAGAGTGTATATTGATTAATTTTGTAAGCGTAGATCAAGTTTGTGGACCTAAATAGTGGGTAAAGGCTGATTTAAAGGGCCGAGGCCAATTCTGCGGGCCTAGGTCAATTATGCGGACCTAAATAGTGGATAGCGACCGATTCAGAAGTCGAGGCTGATTTTGCAGGCTTAGGTGAATTATGTGGACCTAAAGGGTGGATAGTGTTGATAAATACAACCAATGGATAGTGGTTAAGATGGACGATGTATTTTCATTCTTATCCTACTAGGGAGTATGCCGGTGATGATAGTTCTATGAGTGCTGGTGTGGTTTGATTAACGAATGATTTGAAGCTTTTGTGTTTTTTATCCTTCGGGGATTTTCTAGGGATTTTTTTATTTTTTTGGAATTTTTGCGATGAAATTTGGAGGGACTGATGATTGGCCTAGGCAGAGGTGTGCCTATCGGCATAGGCACAGACTCTTGGGCTTCTTAGGGAAGGTGAAAGGCCAATGCCGATAGACATGACCCGATTGCCAATCGACATACCCCATGGCTCCTTGTAAAATGGGGGCGGCCAATATCATTCCTCACATCCTTAATTCAGTGAATTTCTTTCTCTATCTCTCTCTCTCTAGCAATCGGTTTAAAGTATTTTCTCTTCGAAAGAATTAAGGGAAGGCATAATGAACAACTATTGGATGGCTACCGATTACTAGGCAGGCCTGGAGTGGCGTGATGCTGAGGCTTTGGTACTTGTGAGTAAGGACACTTATGACAGCTTCGAGTTTGTCCTGGATGAGAGGGTCCTGCTACGGGATCCTGGGAACCATCGTTCTGCGAGGGTGAAGAACCCGAATAGTTATGTGAGTGCCTGCCCTCTAATTTTATTAGAGTTTTGTTTTCTGTTATTTTTATTTTCTCTCTTTTATCTTTGGGATTCTAAAGGTCTTTTGCTCATGTACAGGTGAATATTGCTTCATCGAGTATCCGTTCTCGTGGTTCTACGTGGATAAAGAAGGTGTGGGAGAAACTCCCTAGGGCACTGGAATTGATAGTGGAAGCTGGTGCATTTAGTCCTCTAGTCGGGGCTTTGGACGAGATGCCACGCTTTTCGGCGGTGTTATGTGCTTTGGACGAAAATGTAACACCCCGTGTTTTTATTAATTAATTAATTGGAAAATTCGAGAAAAATAAAATTTTGAATTTTATGATTTTTATTGATTAAAAATGTTGGTTATGATTTTAGAAGAATAAAACTTCAAGCGGAATTGAAAACGGAATTAAAACGAATTTTATATGAATTTTTAAAGTTTATCCATTATATATATTTTTAAGCTGAACTGTCAAAATAACTGGGCGATCGATCGATCGATCGACGCCAGGGGTCGATCGATCGACCCCAACAGTTTTCGTGTGCTGCAATCCTCTTTTTGGACGAGTTTTGTTATTTTTAAAACTCCTTAACCCTTTTATATAAATGATATTTCGGGGCTAGGTTTTTAAAACTCATATTTTGCCAGCAGACTCTTTCTTTGTTCATCATCTTCTACCTTAAAACCCTAGCCACCATTAAAATTACTTTTCAAGCTCAGTTTTGAAGGCCAAGACTAACCTGTCCCAAGTTGGTTCAAGAAGGGGTTTTGATCCATTTTTCGAGAGGAACTCATATATCTAATCAGATTTTTGTCTAACTAATCACAAGCATGTTTACCCTATTCTTTTCCTTTAGTATTATGTGTCTGACTATAACCTCCATTAAACTCATGTTTTCTAAAATAAGTTATGAATATAATTATTAAAGAGATAAATTTCGGGACTGTTTTGTATGAAATATTAATGTTACTTAATACGTATAACCTTGTTGTTCTTTGTGTTGTGTTGGCATAGTTGATTGTATTATGGGCATGTCCATGTAGAGGAGCCCTTAGAAAGCAAATTTTGATATTTCATGTGAGAACCCTAGATTAAATTAATTACTTGTGTAAAAAAATAATAATTATGATCGGACTTTCATGTAGCTATTATTATGAAAATCACAATATTTACGTGTCCTTGATTTTCCACTATTTAGATTAAAATTATTTAATTAGGAAATTAGTGTTGTTAAGAATGTTGCTATAGATTGTTAATTGTGCCACTTTATGGAAGGATTATAATTTTTGATATCTTGGGGACGTTGGGTATTATAGGTAATTGGTTTTTACCCCTTGTTATAGTACACTTGTTAGGTATGGGACTAATAAGTGGGCCTTAGTTGCGATTTATGCTAATTAGGTATGGGACTAGTTAGTGTGAGTCTATGCGGGTTATATAATTTGGGGTGGGGGCTGATTTTCTATGTTATGCCATTGTTACGATAGCCTAGGATTGATATCTAGGTGGAGTGAAATTTTGATAATCATCCTTTACTTAGGATAGGTCGAATTTGTGTTTTGGGAACCTTTAGTTGGAACTAAGGGGTATTTTGAGGATTTTCACATCGCTGTTAAGGGCGGGGGAAAATATATTTGATTAATGAGTATAAGAAATTTTGGAAATTAATATCGCAGGACTAAAACGGATATTAAAATTTATTGGCGAGATCACGTGTCTATGGCCGACAGTTTAAACGGTCAGAGAACGATTTATGTCGTGTATTGCATGGAACCTTGTCATATCGCGAGGATCGCAGGATAAAAACGGATTAGACGGCAGACTTGACAAGGGGATGTGTGGGTGTGTGGAACCTTGTCATATCGCGAGGATCGCAGGATAAAAAGGGATCAGACGGAGGGCTTGACAAGGGGACGTGTATCTTGGTAAATTTATAATTGTGGTTCTTTTAATGAAATTTAATATTGTTGGGAAGGTGGGTTAATTAAAATATTATCGATGTGACTTTTTAAAGAAACCTCGCGGGTAGTTAGAAATTTACTTTTGGTGATTAATAACCTTCGTAATTAAAATATTTTATTGTTATAGTCGATATATATAACACTATTATCTGGGTTCAGGGACCCTAATTGAGAAGAGTTGTCGATTTTCATACTCGGGGCTTTGGCTCTAACACATGTGTTGACTAATCTTTTTTAGAATTTTATTTGGGAGTTGCTGCATAGTAGGATTCATTGGAGATCTTTTGGAGGAGCAACTGGATTAATTTTATTGCTTTAGTAGTTAGATTTCTCTTCCCATTCCGTCGTATTTATTTATGAGACTACTTTTGAGGTTATTGGGCCTTTCAGTTCCAAAGTTGTTTTAAGATTTCAGTTGGATTTATTTATTTAATTATTGAGATATTCGGAGATCACATGCGATGGATTTTGATCGCATTTTGGTGTTTTTATCAGTTGGATGTCATTCATTTTTTATTTGATTAAAATAATTTATCTTGTGGATTAAAATTTTTATGTCTCATATCTGTCACATGCTAAGAATGATATTTAATTTACTCGCACCCGGCTTAGTTTTGGTGGCGGATGACGCCAGAATTTAGCGGGGTGTGACAGAAAAGTGTTGGGATACCACCCATACGTTTCACTTAGGCATAGGGGATATGACGGCTACTCCCATGGATGTTCATCATTGACCCGATTGGAGTGTGGGGGTCACCAGATCATGATGGACCGAACTCCATGCATTTCTAAGGTCGCGATTTGGGCTACCCTAGGAGATATCAGGCATATCATTTTTAGAGAGTCGGTTAGGATATCATTGTTGAAGGACACCTTATTGTCCAGACAAATTGACATGACTGACAGGAGGTTGGTGAGGCAGGCAACGCGCTTTTTCTTTATGATTTTATTGGGGGGTGGCAACGAGTGGTGATGTCATCCATTTGTGTTTATTCCCTTTCTTGAGGATCATTTCAGAGATTCACTTGTATTACTGGGGGAGATTTACACTAGCGACCCTCTATCCTTCCTGGATGTGTTCAGTCAATGTCTCCGATAGACTTTTACAAGGCCCACGTACTTTCTGAAGGTAATCTTTTGATACAATTTTCTTTATTTTCCCATTTTTTTTCTCGTTCTTCTTCTTTGAAATTTTATATTATTTTTTGCGGATGTAGTCATATAAGGTGATCGTACACAATGCTTGGTTGGTTTCCTTGAATGCAAGTGAGGTGGGGAACTTCCTGAGGATGTGCCAGTGAAGGAAATCGAATAGGAAGTCGAAGGAGCTTTTGGCTCTGAAGGACGTGAGGGCGGTGTTGAATGCCTTGACAAGTGGTCAGGTTAGGCTTTGGTTTCGTCCTTTATTTTTTGTATTTGTGTATTTTTTAATGATTGACTATTATTTGGGCACAGGTGACGTTCTACCTCTGACTTCTGGCTACATGGGCTGCATGGGTTATGGGCGCCCAGATGTGGAGGTTGCTAGCACATGAGTTTGGGTGTGTCTGGTACCTATGATAGAGGGTGGTGAGGCAGGTGATGGAGGGTGTGGTGGAGGTCTTACCATCAGTGCCTCTGGGTACATGAGGCAAGTGAAGAAGATGTCGGACGAGGCAAAGATGGTGGCGATGGTGGGTGACCCCTACATGGACTCGACATTGGGATATGATTATCCAAACTTCATGACCATTTGGTTTATGTCGTCATATATTTACCACATTGAGGGTATGTCTCCACAAGAAGCAGGATCAGGGAGGTGTAACAATACACCGTATCTTCAGCTCATAGCTCATGGGGTGACGTAGTAGCGACGGCGGATGTTCCTGTCCAACACTTTTCCACTCCACACTCGTCTAGGTAGTAGGCATGTCATCTCGATGCCTCATCATCCTTTGGCAACAGTAGGTGGTTTCACTCCCCTTCCCGGGGAGGTTCTCCAAAGAGATGTATGACTTTACTTTTCAGTTTTACATTTTGATTTCGATCTCTTTCTCTATTACTGACTTGCTCGCTTTTGCTGGACTGATTCTTTTACAACTGTTCATGTTTTGACATTGTGGCTGCGGGACATTCGAGACTGGATGGCTTTGGTGTTTGATCACATAAGGAAGACGACCAGGTCTTGGATGGTACCACCGGCCACTTTTGAGGAAAGTTCTGATTATGGGAGTGGGGAGTCATTGCTCGCTGTCGGGGGAAGCGCATTCACCGAGGCAGTTGAGGCGGTTTTATTTAACATGATTTTGGAAAGTCTGGGCTGCATCCCAGCACATTTTGATTTTTATGTTTTTTTTCTTCTTTTTTTTGTTTGTACCTGGCAAATGTCAGCATAAAGGTGATTATATATAAGATGTATCATTCAATATATTGACTTATCTTGGATTGAATGGCCTTGTCTACATGCACTTTAATTTTCCACTAGGATTCTTGTTTACTGTATAGGTATGCAGAGATTTTAAAAATATGCATCATTAATTTTTGGAAGTTTTTTCTTTATAAAGAAGTAATCGACAAAACTTCTACAAACATGATGTTTTGACAAAGAAGGGTTTATTGGAAATATGTATGGAAAAAGGAAGGTAGAAAATTTACCAAAAATAGGGGAATGCTAATCGGCATACCCCTTGGCTTGTCTATCGGCATACTAGTCAAGTCCAAATCACCTTTCTAGCCATTACTGTACTCTTTCTACACTTGGGTGTACTTGGGAACAGTTTAAAATAATAGGTCGATCCCCTTTGTCTTTTCATGAGTGATTTTGAGTATAAAAGGGGAACTTTGGTATGGAGTTTTACACTACACTTTAATTTCTTTCTATCTTTTCATATCCCGAATTTTCTTGCTCCATTGAGATGGAGGTTCCCATGGCCGAAGCATTCGTAACTTACCTTGAGGGTTTGTAGGCCATGTGCCTTTATTATGTTAACCACGAGTCTTTTAACTTGCGTCTCGTCACCTTATGGTATAATCGTTCCATGGATTGGAATCTCTTAGAAACGACATTACAGTTCTAATACCCTGAGGACTATATGTTTTGCTTTGGCCTAGGCGACGTGTGTCCCACCTACGAGGAGTTTTTTGCAATATTAGGTGTCAACCCTAGTATTGCTGCAGCTATGCCGGACTTATCTTGTTCCTCTTGGGCATCACTAATCGAGTTGTTTCACATTCTCCCTTGGACTTTCCAACCACTGGTGCACGGGGGAAGTATCATCCTTCTAGTGGTGCTGAATTTGGTATGTCTGAGAGACTATACTGATAATAATTTTGCTGGTGTTGTAGCTCTGGGATTGATTGCCAGGATGCTCTTAGTAACTACTGATATAATGGTGGACCCTCAGGTGACTGCGATTGTGCTGTGGATGTCTCATCATCATAATCTGGCTACTGTCATATAAGAGGAGATTCTGAATGGTCTGAATGATTGGAAGGAAGGTCGAGCTAACTTTTTATGAGGCAATCCCATGATGTTGTTCATGTGGTTATTGAAGAGACTTTGCCTAGTGGTCCTCCCCTGAGTACCCTCTGATTAGTGTTCCTAACTTATTTCCACGTATTTTTTTCAGCTTTGGCCTATTTGTGGGGAGTACTAGGTGAGTTGGCTCGTGTAATTCTGGGCTAGAAATCTTCGCTGGTCAGTGCCATGGTGGGGCGACCTGCAGCCTATTCTGTAACTAGGTGACTATTGTTATGTTCAACCGTTAGGCCTTCGACAGACTTCCTTCTATTTTCCTGGGTGACTTTTGCATCAAGTAGCATGGGAACAGATTGTTCTCCCTCGTGTAACCAACTTCTATGCTGTAGAAGATCTGACTGAATCTCTGAGAATGATTTTGGGACATCAGTGGCAGCAACGCCGACCGTCTATGCATTCCTCCTAGTCCGTTGGGGAACCTGGGATTATACTTGGGGACTATTTGAAATGGTTATAAAATAAGGTGGTTATGAAGGTTTGTGCTGAGTAGTCGGGGCAGAGATGGCTTGTGATGTTTGATGCTTTGAAGGAGGGCACTGTGGTTTCATCCAAGCTAATTAAGGTGTGACACCCCGACTAATTAAATACCGGGTAACTACTCCTTTATTAAATCAATACAAAATGTCAAGTTGGTTCAGTTATTAACATCACTGTCGAAAACATTTTAAAGATTACTAACCACCTAGTATTTAAAAAGTAAGTTGCCAAATTTTAAATTAAGTCTGATTAACATGCAATAAAAGAATAATGGAAGAACAACATAATCCATTCACCATAACGAAGTAATGAAATAACCAACAAATAATAATAAGAAGTCCGGAGGAAAACTCCTCACAACAATCCCACAAATGAAAATAATAATACACGTCTAAATCCTGAATTAATTACATGCCCGAAGTCTGAATAACTGAAATAAATGAAATGTCTCTAAAAGAAATGGGCACCATGCCCTACAACTGATAAATGCTAAACATAGAGTCAAGATAGATGAAGCGTCTACAAGCAAAGTCCTCTAACTACAACTGATAAATGCTAAACATAGAGTCAAGATAGATGAAGCGTCTACAAGCAAAGTCCTGTAACTTCCACAAACAGCTACAACTCGTCACTTGAATGAGGATCCTAAGCATGGTGTCCTTGTGGCTGGGCACCTAAAATGGTTTTTACAAAAATAGATTTGAAAGCAAATGGGTCAGAGCCCGAAAGTGGAAATCATTTTAAGAACAGCAAGTGTTTTAATAACATTAAAACATTAAATGCAAAAATACATGTTAGGACGTGCACTCACATGAAATTGTCACCTCTCGACTACATGTGCACTCCTAACGTACCGTACCCATCTAAATAACATACATATCTAACCAAACCGTAATAAGTTCTACTCCTTACTACTCGAATCCCATATTACATTCTAGCGTTATCAATTAAATAGAGGGCTTTACATGAACTCAGATTCTCAATTAGTAATACAATTCACTATTGGTAACCCGTTATGTTTTCTCAAAACATTACCATAATTATATTCACAATATCAACATGAAAGTTCCCATTAATTAAGTGTATATTATCCACGTCATAAATATACAATATAAGCACCCCGAGACTAAGCTGCGGTGCACACATACTCTGCTATCCATCCCGGTACATCACGTACATAAGAATCACGCATTCCGAATCTCTCAGGAATCGTTCTCAGATAACAACAATCACAAACAATGGAGGTGAACACAGTCACATCACATGGGTCACGCACATACCTGCGCTCCCACGATCAGCAGGCTTATTAACATCCCAATAAGTCCTTCTCTGACCTATGTTCATCGAGGTACCAGTCTAAATCCGGGCAACACAAGGATTAGAGGGCCCTAAGCGAACGTAAACCTCCCGTGATAGCAAGTATGGTAGGTATGTCATACACATAAAAGCAATACATATACTAAGTATGCATACATCTTAGTAATCACCATAATTTATTTGTAGTCTCATTCTCGTACCTACGTATAATGTTACACAATTTACAAGTTCCCGGTTGATACAATTATACAAGCCATTAATTATTCTCACGTTGTAATAGACACTCACGTCCTAATCCATAATTTTCATTTGGTTCGAACTACACTTCTAGGTTTTACTCCTCATTATATCCCAAATATCTCAAATATATCAATTAATCCACAAGGAAGTGTTATCTCTACATATAAACAAGGTTACGGGACACTCGGGATCAAAACAGGCTAAAAAGCCCAAACTGTCAGCTCGTTAGAAGTCTCGTTCGAACGAGGCTGTTCGAACGAACTGGGTATCTAACGAGATCTCGTTCGAACGAAAGGCATCGAACGAACATTCAACTCGTTAGAAGGCAAACTGTCCACTCGTTAGAAGCTCGTTTGAACGAGCTCGTTCGAACGACCTGGGTAGGTTTTCTAACGAGAGGCCAGTTTCGAGCCCAGAAATTCCTTAACTCGTTTTTCCAACTTTTCTTCACCTCTAATCTCCTCTAAACATCAAACCATCAATTGTACAAGGGTTCTAATCAATCCTAAATATACTTAGGTCATATATTAACGTATATTGTGGGATTAATTCATCCTTTTTTTTTTCGGTAATTAAAAGTATATTGAAAAGAAATAGTTACAAGGTCCATGAGGGCATACCCTCGTATGCTAGAGCACAGGCGCTGCTAGCCAACAAAAACAATGGAACAACAAACTAGTCCAAAAGCCTAGTAGACAAGCCACGAAGGCCCCATAAAACAAAAACACAATTACCTAGGTCTAGGTAACAAAAGCCACAAGGGAAGCATAAACAACAAACAATTGTACCCAAAGAAACAAGGCCCACTATCTGGCCGAAACTAATCAACCAAAACAATACCACCAAAACCAAGTGGGCACCATGGCCCAACACCCTGAAAACCCGATGGCCAAACCATCCAATTCGTAACCTGACCTGCAAAAATAACTCGACCCGAAAACAAACCATCGCAACCCTGACCACAGTGCATCACTCCAAGCCAAATCCACATACCACCCATCCCGTCAACCAATGCCGGAACCGGAACCGGCTCCGGTGGTGAGCAACACAAGGAATAGCCATACCCCAAAATAGCTCTCCAAAATCGCAAACCACACAGACAGGAAGAGTCAAGGAGAAACCTTCACAGAAATAACTGTGAGAGGAGCCACCAAATGAGACCAAACCCAATCCACATCTGACATGAAGCATAGCAAAGAGGTGGCGATAGGGTAGGGGAAGGACAAATAGGTGGCAGGTGGTAAAGGATAAAAAGGTGGAAGGAGTAGCCGCGGCAGTGATTAGGGTTATGAAAATTGGTTCCAAGAGGGGAAGCACCAAGATAAGGAAGCACCGAGGTCCAACACGAGCCAAACCCAGCGGGTAAAGGATCACCCATTGATCAAGCCCAACGTGAACAACCACAACCACCAATTCTGGCCAAACAAAGGTCAACAACCACCACAGCAACACAGACGCAACACCAAGAACCACCCACTTTCAGCCACATCCCAATCACCACCATATCGCACCCAGCCCCATAACCTTCGATCACCGAAAAGAAAAGCCTACATCAATCTGACTTGAAGTTCAGCAAGCAAAAGTGGCGATCCGATGTAGACCCATTCAGGACCACGAAGAATAGAGGGAAGGAGCAACGTGGTATCCACCGAGACTAAACCACCCAAATCTCCAATAGAGAGAAACGCCCGACCCTTACCAGACTCGGTAGAGAAAGCGACATGACTCGGCCAATGGAGCTGATGATAATCACCAGAAAGGATAAGGAGAAAGGGGAACGGCGGCGGTAGATTAGGTTAGAGGAATGACCTAGAGAGAGAAGCTCTCAAATCCATCCGAAAATGGGCCCATTGTTACTGGGAGACTTTCTGTTTAAAAAAGGATTAATTCATCCTAAATCTCATCCAAATATTAAATCTCCACATCTTCTTCCCCAATCACAATAACATGAACCCTAGAAATTTAAATTCATCCATAGATATAAATAAATCCATTTTTATGGTATAAAAGATGTAATTTTCTCTGAATAATCATCCTAACATTGTTCTACATGAAATCTCCTCATAAATTTTATAAATCTCTACATCCAATTCAATGGGTTTTTATCATTCTCCAAGAACAATGAAATTTTATAAATTTCCTACGCATGGAAGAAGCATTCTCTGCAAAATATGTAATTAAACCACTTGCCTTATGTGTATCTCTGATTTTGATGTTGAAGATTGAATCGTTCTCTCTCTCTCTGCAGAATTTCTCCTCTCTCTCTCTCCAAGCTTTTCTTCTCCAAAGTGACAATGGTGGCTAGGGTTTTCCTTAGGAACTCTTTTGGAACTAATTTCAATAACCTCCGTAGCCTATTAGGTTATTAGTGGGTTTAGTGGGTAATTGCCAAATCAGATGTAAATTCCTAATTTTCGCGGGTTTTAATTCCCAAAAATCCAAAATTACCAAACTACCCTTATACGTTGCCGGTATGGCCTAAAAATACCCCGGGACCCAAACTAAACCCTCGGCTAGTGTTTTCTGACTATTTCGACCCTTCCGGACGCGTTGGCGCACTCAAAACGACCATACGGTTAATAGAAATAAAATTCACTTTTATAATTAAAATAATTATATTCCTGACGCGACTGTCACACGCGTCTCAACAAAATTTCCAAATTGCCGTATTTCAATCTCACGACAAGTTTCACAGTTCAATATTCATATATAGCCATATATACTAATTAAAATCAAATACCAACTCGCATCCCGCTAGTATTTTAATCCGGATTAATTTCCAATTAATACACATTTAATTCAATTAATCCTATAAATAAATATCACAAAAATACGGGGTATTACATAAGGCATACGATCGCACGAAGCGCATACGGAAGTGTAATCAGGATTGGGATTCCTGGGATCCTCCAGGGACTCATAATAATGATGAGGCCGATCTGCCTGGCAGTTGAAGTGGGTTTTGTGGGAATACGGGGACAAGTTTTTCAATAGATGTGTTTGTGTAGTTACGGGGTTGGTAAGGTATTTTTTATTATTTTTTCATTCTTGTCACTTATACATCATGTAATCACCGTGTTTCATATTTAATAAAATAATGGTATGATGTTTTCGACATATTTTATTGTGCCACTGAAGAGTATCTTTTGTTTGAATTATCTATATCGATCGCTAAGGCAGACATAATCCTTTTGTTCGTTTAAATAATGAGAATGACTAATGTTCTCGGTGGCAGAAAAGAATAGCATTTTGTAAAGGAGAAAGAACTTGCCCAAATTGTTTTAAGGGCTGCTTACGTACCTTTGTGGGGTTTGAAAATTGTGAGTTTTTCTTTAAACGGTGATTTTGAGAGGATCGGGTCCCACATAATTTTGAGAAGAGGAATTTTGTTTTTAGAATAAAAGAGAGGTGAGAAGAGTCGTAGTGCGATGAGAGTCGGATTGAGGCTAAAATTTCTTAAGACGACCCCAATTTACTGGATGCACTATCTCTTCTCCGTCGAGGTCTGTGTGCCCTGACAGAATATTTTTCACGATGTAGGGCCCACTCCAGTTAGGTTTGAATTTCTTTCTTAGATCCCAAATGGGTTATATGATTTCTTTGAGGGTGAGATCTCCTTATTGCACACCGTGGTCTTTGACTTTTTTACTGAATGATCACGTAATATGGCGACAGTACCCTTGTATATGATATAGGGCTTTTAATCTTCTTTCATCCAAGAGTACGAATTCGTCGTAGTGGCTTTGTTTTCAATCTGCCTCGCTGACTTGACTTTCGAGCATAACTCACGGGGAGGGTATTTCGAGTTCAATATGTAGGACTGCCTCCATGACATATACTAGGGAGTAAGGGGTAGCCTCAGTGGGTGTTTTGATGGAAGTACGGTAGACCCACATAGCATATGGGATTCGGTCTGCCAAATCCCTACAACATTCGATCATTTTGTTGATTATGTACTTGAGGCTTTTATTGACGGCTTCGACAACCCGTTGGTTTACAGTTGGTAGGGAGAGAACTATTGCCTTTGAATTCCAAACTCATCGACTAATTTCGTGACTTTAGCTTCAAAATGAACTCCATTATTTGATACCAGCTCATAGGGAACTCCGTAGTGACAAATGCTATTTTTTCTGATGAACTTGGCTACTTTCTTTGCATCCAACACTGTGTATGACTTAGCTTCAACCCATTTTGTAAAGTAATCAATGGATATAAGGATGAACTCGCACCCGTTTGATGCCTTGGAAGGGACTTTCCCGATAATGTCTATGCCCCAAGTTGAGAAGGGTTAAGGTGAAGTCATGTTGTACAACTCTCGAGGAGGCAAGTGCTGAAGATTAGCAAATTGTTGGCATTGAAGACATCTTCTGACATAAGTAGCACAGTCGTTAACCATTATGGTCCTATAATATTACTGACGGATGATCTTTTTTATAAGCAAATGACCGTTTATGTGGGGTCCACATTCCTTGTTATGGAATTTCTGCATCACGTCCTCGACCCCAGCCTCTGCTATGCAATGCAAATGGGTTTAGTTGAAATTTCTCTTTAAGAGTGCCTTGCCACAGATGATGTACTGAGCAGCGAGCCTACGAGGGTGCGCACAGCCTTTTTTATTAGGATCCTGAGGATACCTATCATGCTTGAGAGGCACTAAATGTCACAATACCACATCCAACTATGCCCGAATCTTCTTATATTGTGAGCTCGCTGTGGTAGCAGTGAGTGGGTGATGCTTATTTTTGGACTAAAAAGGGAGCCATTATTATGCCCTCTATCGTGTCGACCCTAGAGGCTAGGGTTGCCAGTGCGTCGGCTAGGCTGATCACGAGCGAGGAAGGTAGTGGAAGGTGATATCTTCAATTTGTGAGGCAAGCTCTTCGAGGTGAGCATGGAAGGGTAGGAGCTTTTCGTCTTTAACTTTCCACTTCCTGATGATTTTCCCTATGATGAGATTTGACTCTCCATAGACATCGATGCGTTTGATTCCTTTCTCGAGGGTGATCTTGAGACCTACGATACACGCTTCATTCTAAGTCGTGTTGTTGGTGCAAGGGAAGTTGATAGCAATAGGAGTAGGATAATAATTAAGAGCAATCAGAATTATCCCAATACCATATTCCATCTTGTTAACAGCCCCGTCGAAAAACATCTACCATCTGAGCTCTTCATGGGAAGTGTAAAGAACGTTTTCATCTGAGAACTCAAAAATCTATACCTCGGCTCCCTCCATGGGATTATAGGCAAGATAGTCAGTAATGTCTCTTCCTTTCATGGCCTTTTGAGTAACATACATGATGTCCAATTCAGCAAATAACATCAACCATCGAGCCATGCGACTGAACGAGGAAGAATTATCCTATAGCTATTTTATCAGATCTATTCAGGATACTAATTTAATGGGGAAGGCGAGCATCTAACACCGAAGATTTTTAGTGACTCAGACTTAGGTGACACACGCTTTCTCTAATATAGTGGAGTTCACCTCGTACACTGCTACCTTTCTACTAGCCTAGTAGATGGATATTTCTTTACATGATTCGTCGATGAATTGGGCTAGCATAGCCCCTGTCACGGTGTCAGTGACGATGAGGTATAAAAGGAGGGGAAGACCTTGCTGTAGAGTGAACACCGGAGGTCAGGTAAGATATCACTTAATATGATAAAAGTATTATTGATATTCCTCATTCCAGACTTTGGTTGAATCCTTCCAAAGAAGTTTGAAAATGGGATTGCAGAAAGAGGTCACTTGGTTAATGAATTGATTGATGTATTGGGGTTTGCCCAGGAAGCTGCAAACTTCTTTTTCTGTCCGAGGTGGGGACATTTCGAGAATCACTTTGAGTTTGGCAGGATCTAATTTGATCCCATTCTCGCTGACCATGACGCCGATGAGTTTGCCTTTTGTGACATCGAAAGCACATTTTGTGGGTTGAGGCGCATCTGATACTGTCGCAGTCGTTCAAAGAATTTCCTCAAGGCAAGAATGTGACCTTCTCGAGTTTTGAACTTGATGATCATATCGTTAACATAAACTTTAACCTCTTTGTGGATGAGATCGTGAAAAATGGTTGTAGCATCCCTCTGGTAGGTAACTCCAACATTTTTTGGACCGAATGGAATGATTGTATGTAAAAGGTTCCCCATGGGGTGATAAAGGTAGTCTTTTCTTGATGGTAGAGATGCATCATGATCTGATTATACCCGACGAAACCATCGAAAAATGATTTGAGGGCATGACTAGCAGTATTATTGATAATCATGTCGATGTTGGGCAAATGATAATCATCCTTTGGGGATGCTTTATTCAGATCTCGATAGTCGACGCACATGCAGGCTTTTCCTTCTGATTTCGACATATAGATGATGTTTGCAATCCATGTAAGATCTTCGACCATGCGGATGGAGCTCACATTCAACTACTTTACTACTTTGTCTTTGACCTTGAGAGACCAATTCGTTCAGATCTCTCTGAACTTCTGTTTGACAAGCTTGCTTTCTAGGAAAGTAGGGATCCCGTGCTATGCAATTTCTAGATCAATGTCGGGATATCGTTGTAGGACAACGTAAAGGCGTTCACAAGTTCTTTCAAAAGTTCTCCAAATTGCAACCTCTAATCCTCGTCGAGGGTGGATGTTATCCTAATCTCGCGCGAATTGCTACTATAACTAATATTTTTTTTTTTGGGAAATTAGATGTATATATAAAAAAAAAGAAGAATACACAGAGGAAGGAACCTCAAAGATCAAAAGGACCCCGGGGCATACCCCGGAGCCAACCAAAAAGCAAACAAAAGATTAGCTCAACAACCTATTTTCAGGGATGTTCCAATACATACAAGCCATCCAGTTAGTGTAATTTCTTCTATCCTTCTTCCAAGTAAGAACTTTGGCTTTAACCATGTTTTCAATACCCTTCACAATGGTGTCTAGAGAATTGAAGACATGCTTAAAGCACCTCGAATTCCTCTCCATCCAGATGCAATAGATCGTAGTAATGAAGGAAAGGGATCTAATCTTGTCACATAAGGAAATAGTAGAGTGGTTAACAGTGGCCAAGGATAACTCTCTATTCCAACTTTGAAACTTCCTATACCGCTGATTTCTAAGCATCACCTCCTCCCATATACTCTTGCTAAGGCTGCATTGAGAGAACAGGTGGTTATAAGTTTCCCTCTTAGAACCACAAATCCCACACAGGATAACATTAGTCTCATCATAACTAGTTTGAATATCGTTATGTTGTTTAATTTTTTTCTATATTGAGATAAGTTAAGAATTATTCATTTATTAGACCATCTTCATCAATTGTTTGATTAAAATCAATGCAATTAATATAAGTCACAACAAGGTACTCATAATCATCATCAATTTCATTAAAAAATCCTTTGCAAATATAGCAGTGAGAACCTCATCAAAGGAGGTCTCATTTACGATCATATCAGTGATAGAATGAGAAGGGATAGACTTTGGTTCATTTTGAAAAAGGTGAACAACAGGGTTTGAATTGGTTTGGGCAGGCTTGACATGAATATCGTGCTAATTAAGAGTGGTTTCTCAGTAGTGATGATCTTGTTAGACTAATCGGATGCCTCGTCCTTCATGTGGATCATGCAGATATCCAACCCTAGTGTATGGATACAAATGGCTCATCGTCGTCACTAACTTTAAAGTTTTCAGTACTTTCCACCATTTTGATGGTCAGAGACTCTTCCTCGTGTTTCTGGTCTTCATCCCAGGCGACTTTGTCCCTAAAGAAAATTTCCCATCCTGGCTTCATCTTTTTTCTCTGCAAGGCTTCACCATGGCTCGGGGAACCCATAAAAGGGGAAGTCTTTGCCCTCTATTTGTTAAAATCCATTTAAGGAATCTCTTGAGACCGTCTATAATTTTCTCAAGATCCTCTTTCAGTATGTGTGGTGGAGTGCCCTATGTTCATCTGGTGATGGTTGGTAACCCAGGACGTAAGGGGGGAAGGCTTCTCTCAGAATTATCGGCTCGAGAATCCCTTTTTTACGGTAAACCAACCCTATTCTGGGCATAAAATGCATATTTTTGAACATCTGAATCACGTTGACATTACTGTGTGGGTTTTACTCGGGGCATACTCTGTCTTTGAAATAATCTCCAACTGAGATGGGAAGCGGATCAATCTTGAAGCTTGAAAAAAATATGTCGTTAGCCCCATGCTAAATTTTATATTGAGAGTGTAGTTAAGGTTAAGACCGATCTCGGGGATTTCCTCCTTGGAGAAGGAGATGAGCCTTGTTGTGGTTAGATATCCCACCATGGGAACGAATTCTTCGAGAGTTGTAGTAAGAGAGGAGCCGTGGGTCCCTCCAGTGAGGATTTTTATCACAACATTTTTTTGTTATTGGGAGGATAGGAAAATCTCCCAGAGAGTGATATTGTATTGGGTTTGCTTAAGTTGTTCGACGACCTTACTTTCTTTGAATGTCATTTATGGCGGCATTGGGAGTTCCTCAGTGGCTCCTTTTGCCCTATATGTTCCTGTTGGAGGGAGGATTAGATATTTGTAGTCTCGCTTGGGCCGTGTCATGTGATTTACAGAGGCTTGGAAAAATATAAACCCGACATCTTCATCTACCTTGGGCACAATGGATACCTCATTGATCCCTTCTAGTAATTCTTCAAACAAAATCATTTCGCATAAGAGGCAACTGTGTCGACGTCTCTACCATTTGCCTTATTTTATGTATATATATATATATATATATATTTTAAATCATTGCCCCATCCAATGGTAACAATATCATCCTTCAATGAAAAGTCAATGCATTTTATTACTTCAATAACCTCGTCATACAAGTCTTCCCATTCAGCAGAGAAGTGTTGGAAGGAGGGGATCAAATATTCTTTGAGATTCAGGACCGTGAGCAGTTCGGAGGCCGTACATATTTCTTGCTTCTTGACGAACTCATCAGACACGACTGACTTACACAATATTGTCCAAACTGAAATCTCCTGCTTGTACAAACCATTCATCTAACTATCAAGCTCACTCTTTGGCTTCCATATACATAACACTGATCTTTTCGTCATTGTTCTCTCCGAGGATCATGCTTAAGTGCAGTTTCAGCCTAAACTCCTAAAGTTGACTCAAGACAATGGACAACTCCATACTTTCTCGTTTTGAATGGGTATGGAAGACTATGCAGGCCTTATTTAGGAGGGATAAAGATTGGTCGGATGCATTCTCCAGATGTAGGAGGAAATAAGAACAAACCTTGAGAGGATTGGGTGAACTGGTAGATGAGTTGGGTGCTTTGATGGGTTTAATTTTAGGGAAAGGGTAGAAATTTGGATTTTCTTATGAAATAATGGCATTTACCCCTGTCTGGTGTGCCCTCAGAGGGTTTTGAGTGGCATTGGGCTTTGGATTAGTTGGAGGGGCAGTGATCCCTTTCTCAATGAGGCTTTGGATGACATTATTCAGATGAAAGCACTAGTCGGTGGTGTGCCCGGTGATTTGATGGAAGTCACAACGAGTGTCATGCTTGAGATTTCAGGGAAATGGGTCTCGTACTGGTCAAGGTTCTATAGAGTCTTGATGAGATTTCAGGTTAGAAGGGCTCAATAAACTTTTGACAAAGGGGCATGGAGATTGATGTATTCTTTTCTGAATGGAGTGGGACAACTTTCAGGTGTCCATAAGGTAGTAGGTTGAGAGATGTTGTTGATAGTTGAGACTGAGGTGTTGACTGGCTTATCATACTTTCGAGGAATGAACTTCTCGGTTGGCTTCTTTGGCTCAGATTTGACTTTCTAACTGGTGACCCCTTCTTCAATCTTGACCCTTGCCTCACTGATTCACCAAGGTTTTGCTTGAGTAGCTCAAGGTATCAGTAGGTGAACTCTAGCTCCTCGTTGTACTTATACTGGTTTTTGAATTCTTTGGCCACATCCTATAGTGACATGAACCATCAGAGGGCACTTTCACGACACCAAATTAGGCGAATAGTCACGGAAGCTTGGTCACGGCCCAAAGCTGTGAGCACAACGAGTAAATGTGTGACCAGTCCCATGACCATACAATGCCGTGACCAAGGCGTGACCATCATTGCAGCAAAATCGTGCTAAAATTCCCTTAAATAGTGGTCACAGATTATGGTCGTGACCACAACCATGACTATTGCAAAAATTCCCTCCAAGTCGTGACCATTTTGCATTGGTCACGCCTCTTATTCACGGCTAAGGGTCGTGACCAACCCTATTATAATATAATGGTCATGGACGGTGACGTGGAAAAAATAAGGGGTCACAGCTAGTGGCCACAACCCAAAGCCATGACCAACCTCTTTATTTAAAAACCCCTAAACCCTTTTTGCCATTTTCACGCAAACTCTCCCGCTCTCAAACCCTTTCAGATCCTCTTTCTCTCTCTTGCGCGCTCTCAAACTCTCCCACTCTCTCTTTTCGGCTTCCTCTATCTTAATCTCAAAGGTAACATTCTCTCTCTCTCTCTCTCTCTCTCTCTCTATATATATATATATATATATATATATATATATATATATATATATATATAAATATATATATATGTGTGTGTGTGTGTGTGTGTATAAGTGTGTGTATTTGTGTATATGTGTGTGTATACGTGTCTGTGTGTATATATACCACGTATACACACACATATACACAAATACACACACTTATACACACACACACACATATATATATATAGGGTCAATTATTAAATAGTCCCTACTATAAATATATATTTTTTAAAAAGGACACATATTTTTAGTTTAACCCATTTAGTCCCTCAAGCACTCAATATCCTCTTATTTTTAGAGGTCCGCGCCAGCGGCACTCCCTCTCCAAAATATGTGGCAAAGGACTTTTTGAGGCAAAATAAAAAGTTTGGACTAAATGGGTATTAAAAAATGTCCGAGGGACTATTTGGTATATGTCCCATATATATATATATATATATGTGTGTGTGTGTGTGTGTGTGTGTGTGTGTGTGTGTGCAGTGTGTGTATATGTTAATGTTTGTTTATTTTAACCATGATTAAAATTGAAACCCTAATTTTCATATATATGTTTATGTGTGTTTGTTTTAACCCTAATTAAAATCGAAACCCTAATTTTAGATTATTAAAGCCTCATTTTCAATTCTTACACTCTATTTAAAATTGCAAAATTTTTAAACCCTAAGTAGTGAAAATTTTGCCCACTTTTAAACTTTATTTAAAAAATTTATACACAATTTAAAAAATTTAAACTCTATTTAAAATTTTCAATTCTTAAACCCTAATTTAGTTAGAAACCCTAATTCTTAATTCTTAAACCCTAATATTCAATTCTTAAACTCTATTTCAAATTTTCAATTCTTAAACCCTAATGAGTGGAAAATTTGCCATGAACCCTAATTTAATTAGAAACGGCCCTACTTTAGTGAGATATTGTGATTATTGGTATGTGCTTTATCATGTAGATAATATAAGGAGTACGAGATAATTATTGATTGTTAATTGATTATTGGATAGTGACGTTGTTGGATTGATTGGATTGATAATACACATATACTTTCAAACCCTCTCATAATAAACCATACAAAATGTGTCTTAATACTTACAACGAATTCTTGTTTGGATTCACCTCGATGAGATTCAACACGCTCGGGGTTAAGAGAAAGGTAGTGATGAATCAAAAGTTTAATCAAACTAATATACCCATTATACCTCATACATTAAAATAAAATAAACTTAAATTGGACCGGTTGAAAAAGAATAAATAGTTATTGATTAATTAGAGCCCTTATTTATAGGACTCATATTCACGCCCTCGTATATTTTTCTTAGAAAAATGAGGCACGGTGATAATCACTGGCAACAAGAGTACGAGAGGTTGCAATTGGACCGCCATATACCTATTTTATTAGTGCACGCCATATAGAGCGTACTCCTATTTATAGGTATGTGAAGAAGAATATCGAACAGTTTAACTACCTTAGAGTTAATCTCCAATAAGAGTACCTGTTCGATCCTATTTTATTTTTCCTACCAGAAAGCTGGGATGCCGCTATAGTGAATATATTCCAAGTACATAATTTCGATGTAGCCTTGACCTTGCTTACGCTGTTAGAGAAGGCATAAAAAAAATTCACCCTTTATGGAAACAACTACGTATAGAGAGCATTAACATAGACTGTGATCTCTCGTGACATATGCACGTTAAATTGAATCTTGCCAATAAGTTGAAGAAGATGGGATTCCGAGTACATGTCACATATATCTGCACATCAATCATAGATACACTTCGTCCTAGTTGGCCACGTGCAAAAATTCATTTAAAAAAAAACTAATACTGAATGGATGGAGATTAGACGTATTGAACATAGTTTAAATTCTTACTCTAAAAAGGTATGTTCAATGCGTCTGATTTCCAACCATTCAATATTAGTTTTTAAAAACTTATATATATATATATATATATATATATATATATATATATATATATATATATATATAAACTCGATTAGTTAGTTATAATTTCATATTATTATAATTATTCAGTCGCTTATTAATTTTTATTTTTATAGATAATGTCGGCGGCAACGTACAAAATATACCATGTGACGAGATGACACCTCGACGAGGATCCTCATCTAGTATACAACAACAATGATTCTCATCGCCAATTATTGAGCAATTCACAAGTCCCCTATTGGTTCAGTCCACTACTCAAAGTACGAGTAGGCAAGAAACACTCGTTGCTCCAACGCCCCCATCCAACGCTCCTCACACCTCCCGCTCAAATGAAAAGAATCCCATTGAGTTATCCCTTATAAGGAATAATCCCACGGGTGGGAACCAAAAATGCTCCAACTTCTCTCTAGAACCACCTTCTCCAAAACCGCCTCCCGCTCCTTTTTATACACCCTGTCCTACCTTACTTACACCATCTAATCCTCTATGGTAACCACGGTGAAACATTCTGGTGACCCACTTGCCAGACCTGCGCAGGTGGTGGCTGAGTTCGAAGTTTTAGAAGACGGCCAGGTTTCTGTTGACCTCATTGACAACCCAGGGGGTTAGAAGCCGCGATGTCCCTCCCTCTGCCTCCCATATCATCGTCAGACCTTGGTCCAGTCTTGACTTCCATCGCCGGCACCGGGGTTCAGGGCCAGGCCATTTTGACTGGAGTGACGGGGGACGATAACAATAGGAAAGGTTCCTCGGCTGAAGACGTAAATATCCACCGCCAGTCTGATGGCCGGAACGATGGTGAGGTGCTGGTTTTGAGTGTTGTTGACGAACCCAAGGAGCGTAGATCAGATGTAGGGGTTGGTACATGCTCTGGGCTCAATGGTACGGGGATTGGAAAGATTTTAGTTGACACGGAAAAGCTGTCAGTAAAGCTGGCGAGCGCCTCTGCTTCCTAGACGGAACTGCCTTCTCAAAAATTGCCGAGACACAATGAAAGGACCTGGAGCTCAGTTGCAACAGTTAAGAAATAACCTAGGATCCGTCTCAACTACCACCAACCCTCTGTTGTGGATTCTATCGTCACGGTAACGCCTCCCGCAGCAGTTGCAACCGGTGGCCATAAGAGGTGGGATAATCGCTTGGTGGGTTATTTTTTGGGGAAAAAACTTCCTTTCTCCTACGTGAATAACGCTTCCACTAGATTGTGGAGCAAGTTTGGGATGATAAAAGTTATAGCACACGACAATGGTTTTTTCTTCTTTCTTTTTGATAACCCCTCACAACGGGATGAAGTTCTTGACAATGGTCCGTGGCATTTTGCGGGAATGTCCATTATTCTGAAGAAATGGGATGGTAGCTTTAGCTTTCACAAGGATACAGTGAAAAAGATACCCATCTGGGTGAAGTTCCACGACATTCCCATCTAACTGTGGATGGAGGAAGGACACAGTTACATTGCGAGTTAAGTGGGAATTCCTTGTTTTGTCGACGCTGTCACGGAGGAGATGAATAGAATTTCTTACGCTCGAGTTTGCATCGAGGTGGAAGCAAAGGAGACATATCCCAGTAGCATCAACGTTTCGTCCCCTAAATGCCTCATTTTTTGCCACAATATCAGTAAATGCACGTCAAGCAATGTACCGAAAACTATTGTGGAAGCTGGTGCTAAGATGACCAAATCCCATGCAGGTTCTGAATGGACTGAGGTAACGAAGAAGCCTATCCCAGTTACTACCTCTGTCCGGGAGATAGGAGAACCGTCGGGTGTGATGAATAAGGCTCAAGAGGAGATTAGAAGTACCGAGAAGGACGGGGAGATATCCCCTTGCGCGGTCTCACCCACGATACGCTTATCCAATCAGTTTAGCGCCGTGGACAATGACAGCGAGTATGAGGAAACTCCAGAACCTTCGGCGCTTGCCAGGAGAGTAATGGTCGTGGATGAGCTTGCCTATAAGCATAAGGGAGTGACGACTAAGGCGAGCCACTCCGGTGGTAAGAACAGGAGAAAGGGGAAGGGGAGCAAAACTTGATGATAAAGATAGGGTCATGGAATATTAGGGGTCTCAATTCCCCTCATAAACAAAAGGAAGTTAGTAAGTTAATTTTTGACCAGCAACTTGATGTTGTTTGCTTGGTGGAAACCAAAGTTAGGAGGGAAAATTTATGTAATGTTAAAAATAATTTTTTTTTACAGTGGGATCTCATTGATAACTGCCCTTTAGGGGGGGTGTTGCCAGGGTGATTGTCGGTTGGAATCCTAGTTGTGTGGCGGTTACGCTGGTCCAGTCTCACCCTCAAGCCATGTTGTGTAGGGTGGAGGTTCGTGGCAATTGCGAGTTTTTTGCGACCTTCGTTTACGGGGAAAACTTACCTCACGGGAGCGAGCCTCTTTGGGAGTTTCTCAAGATCAATAGGGGTAGCACTGAGGGGCAGCCTTGGATTCTTATGGGGAACTTCAACGTGGTGAGAACCAATGAAGAGAAGAGGGGATGCATGGCATTAACGTGGGTACTACGGAGGCTTTCAACAAGTCTATTAATGATATCCAGGCTGATGATATGATGACGAATGGGCTTTGGTTTACGTGGAATAAACGTCAGGGGGTAGGGACAATGTCCAATCGAGATTAAATAGGTTTCTTCATAACGACACGTGGAGTACCTACTTTCCGGAGTCTCAGGCGACTGTTCTTCCTTAGGGTGTTTCGGATCCTGCCCGATCATTATCTTGCTTGCTCCCAGGGAGCCTAATAGGCCCAAGCCGTTAAAGTTCTATAACTTTTGGATGGGCCATGCTGATTTCCAGGATGTTCTGATCGAGTCTTGGTACGGGGAAGATGTGGGTAACCCATGGTGAGATTGAGTAAGAAAATGTGTAGATTGAAGATTAACCTCAAAGACTTTAATAAGAAGTTCTATAGCCAGATTTCTAGAAGGGTGGAGGAGGCGAAGTGGTTGCTTGATGACGTGCACACTAGACTTAACAGTGACGGGAGCAACTTAAGCTTTCAACTGGAGGAGAGAGATAAGTTGACGGCTTACCTGGAGCTCAGGAAAGCCGAAGAGTCTTACTATAAGCAGCGGTCTAGAGTCAAGTGGCTACAGTTGGGGGATGGGAATAACTCCTTTTTCCATAAAAGGGAAAATCAAGCTGCTGCTAGGAGGAAGATTATCAACATTGAGGATGAGAATGGGGTGCGGGTTGAGGGCTCTCAGGGGGTGGCTAATACGGATGTGGGTTTCTTCCGCAACCTTCTGGGCTATAGTAGCACATGTGCGGACCATGCTCCCATTCTGGATGCGAATGTTGTGAAAAGAATCAGTGGTGTGGCCGCCGCGACTATGTGTGCGCCCATTGATGATGATGAGATAAAGGGGGCTATGTTCGCCATTGGGTCAGATAAAGCTCCAGGTCCTGACGGGTTCAATGCGTACTTTTTTAAGCAGAACTGGGAGGTGGTGGGAAACGACGTCACTGAGGCCGTTAAGTTCTTCTTCAGCTGTAGCTATCTGCCTAGGCAATGGAATTGTACTGCTCTGGCTCTTATCCCAAAGGTTACCACCCTAATCGGTATGCATGTCTTGTTGCAATACCATTTATAAGTGCATCTCGAAGATTCTTGCTAACAGGATTAAGCCTATCCTCCCCCACGTGATCAATCCGAGTCAGGCCGCCTTTGTCAAAGGGAGGTCTATTTCTGACAACATCCTTCTTCTCCAGGAGGTTATGAGAATTACCATAGTGAGCTTAGCCCGCCTAGATGCACTTTGAAGATTGATTTGATGAAAGCGTATGACACGGTGGATTGGGGTTTTCTTTTCACCTTGTTGACTCATATGGGTTTCCCTGCAATTTCGTTGGGTGGATTAGAGAATGTATGACTAACACTAGGTTCTCTATCAGTCTGAATGGGCACCTGTATGGTTTCTTTGAGGGAAGGAGAGGGTTGAGGCAGGGTGACCCCTTTCTCCCTATCTTTTCCTTCTGGTGATGGATTCTCTCTCGTGCATCTTGGACAAAGCTAGCACCAACCCTATGTTTACTTTTCACCCTAAATGCAAGGAAGTGGGGCTTAACCACTTATGTTTCGCCGATGATGTGATAATTCTGTGTGGGGGGGACATTCCCTCCTGTACCATTGTGAAGAAGGCGGTTGATGATTTCTGTAGCATTGCGGGCCTCACTCCCAATCTGAGTAAGAGTAGCTTCTATTGCACGGGATTGGAGGAGGATCGGGTCGCGCAGATCGAGGATATTCTTGGTTTTGGCCACAGTAATCCCCCTTTCTTGTACCTCGGGGTTCCTCTCATTACCACTAGACTCAAGAAGGAGGATTGTAGTAGGCTAATCGATAGGATTACTGGGAGGATTAAGTGTTGGACCAACAAATTTCTCAGCTACGCCGACAGATTACAGCTTATTAAGTTTGTTTTGTTCGGGATCCAGGTCTATTGGTCTAGTTTGTTCATTTTGCCCAAGGGGGTTATTCATAAGATTGTGCAGCTGATGAGGGATTTCCTATGGACGGTTTCCAATCTAAAACATTCGGGGGCCAAGGTGGCTTGGAATGATCTTTGTAATAGCTATGAGAGCGACGACCTGGGTATCAAATGCATTGAGAGGTGGAATGTGGCGGCCATCATGAAGATGCTTTGGAATCTCTGTAGCAAGAAGGATTGCCTTTAGGTTAAGTGGTGTAATGTGTATAAGTTGAAGAGAAGAAGTTTGTGGGCTATTAATTTAGCCAGCGACTCGTCTTGGAGCTGGGGGAAGATGATGCAGTTGAGACATCGGATCAGACCTCTCATCAGATGGAGTATCGATAACGGCATGGATACCTTTTTCTGGCACGATAATTGGCATCCCCTGGGGCCTCTTCATCCTTTGTTTGGTGACCGTGTTATCTACGACGCTGCTAGTAACCATAAGGCTATGGTTGCTGATTACATTGTCGAGGATAGGTGGAGATGGCCAACGGTGGTTACTTGGGAGCTCTTGGATATTAGGAATGCGGTATTGCCTGGCATTAGGCATGATACTGTTGACGAGGTGGTCTAGATTCCCAACCAGAAGGGTTTTTCTATCAGATCAGCCTATGAGGAGATAACCCCCACCCTTCCAACTGCTCCCTGGCATAAAATTGTGTGGAACAAGGTTAATATTCCTAAATGTGCGTTTGTTCTTTAGATGATATGTAAGGATGCTATTCACACTAAGGACAAGCTCTATGATTGGGGCATCTCGGAGGATAACGTGTGCTGCAGTTGCTCCAATGTGGTCGAGTCCATACCACACGTTTTCAATGTGTGTCCAGTTGCGAAGGAGGTTTGGGAGGAGGTTAGAACGAGGAATCAGGAATACAAAGAGGCTTTGGATTGGGATGGGGAGATGGCTCATGCTATCTCATGTTATAGTGGGACTAGTTTTTATTATCGTATTAGGAATATTTCTTTCTCTTCTACTGTGTACATTCTTTGGATGGAGCGTAACGCTAGACATTTTAAGCGGGTGGCAAAGAGCCAGGTTGTCAGAGATATCGAAGTTATGATCAGAGCGAGAGTCACAAATTGGAGCAGGGTGACGAGGAGATTTGAGAACTGGATGGCTTGCATGAACTGGGGTATCCCGGAGAGTGCTCTTGAGTAGGGGATCACGGGGTGTGGGTCTTCTTGCACATGTTTCAGTTATTTTTTTGTTTTTCTCCCCTTTGGGGTATACCCCTAGGGGAGGTGCTGGGTTTCATCCCAATGTGTACTTGTTGTAGTTTCAGTTGTTGATATATATACATAATTTTTTCCCAAAAAAAAATCCCACGGGTGATAGAAATGAGCTGCTTAGATATAAAGCCCAGTGTTTGTCGCTGGGGAAAATGAACAGGGGATTCGGGGGATTCGGGGGAGCAGACAACTGGAACCTTATAGATGAAGCCATCAAATATGACATCTATGATCAACTCTGCAAGCGATTTTCATTTCCCGACCGTTTAAAGAATACGGTTCTTTCCCGGGTTGCTGAATAGTTGAGAACATACTAGAGAAACCTTCGGTAGAGACATTTCTCGAAGGGGGAATCGAGCTTCCATATTTTGTCTATGAAAGACAAAATGCCTCTGAATGTTGAAATGCCGGTGGAGTAGTGGAATGATTTTTAGGAGAATGAAGCGAAGGATAGGAAGCTGGTTTAGAGGGAAAAATAATTAAAACAGGGCAAAAAAAAATTGATGTCCATAGGTTGGGCTTTAAATCTTATGAAGATTTAAAGAATGAATGGTCAAGTAGGACAAAGGAAGGTCCAGGTACCGATAAATAACCAAACCAGGCCAACTTGTATGCTTATGCTTGATGGGACAAAGATAACAAATTCTCGCCGCACTTGGTTAAGACTCTGGAATCAATAGAGGCCGTTAGCAGTTAGTCAAGTTTGAGCCCTAATGATGACTTAGAAAATCATGACCTGACCCATACCTTTGAAAAGGACAAAAGAGGGAGAACGAGATGTGTCGGCTCACATATGCCGAAAATAAAATTAAAAGATACGCACTTCTCGTGGACGAGCTTTCTTCTATAAAGAATCATATCTCGATCGAAGAGGAACATTAGTCCAAGACCGATGGGGACGTAGAAACCCGAGGAATGAAATTGGGAAACTTATGTCCTTTTTTACTCAAGGTTTTCGGCTCCCAGTGCCTCCTCAAGGTTTCCCTTACCCTCCTTCTCAATGTTTCCCCTTTCTTCCCTCTGCAAGTTTCCCCTCCTAAATGTCGCCTCCTTTAACATTCCCCTCCCAAATGCTGTCTCCTTTAATATTCCCCTCCCAAATCCTGCCTCCTTCAACATTTCCCTTTTAAGTGCCTCCGCCTATCAGGTCTTGGATTACGTCAACAACTTATGGTAACTATAGCGAGAAGTTATATTTTAAGGACCTGTCCATTCAATAGTAGGATGAAATATACAATAGTTGCAAAGATCTATCTGTGTACATTGACAGCGGGGAATGGAAATAATTAAGGCATTATCCAAATTCTCTTATCACTAGGCCAGTTTTTTTGTTGTTAAAGTTCTAATAATTTTTTTGGTTTCAATTGTGAGAATCTTTTTTTTTGTTTCATTGTAATAATATTTTTTTTTCTCAATTGTAAGAATATCACTTCGCAAATTTGTTTAAGTTGTGACATTTCCGTAATCATATTAATTTATTGTATGCAACATGACATTTGTTTTAACCTATTAACACATGACTGAAATTTGAAGATTATTAAATGGGTTTTCTACAATACAAAGAGTGGATGGAAGAGACTAACCGAATAACAAATAATCATGTAAAAGGCATTCAAGAATGTGTTAAATACGCTTACAAAAATCTTAAAAGTGATAAGATTCCATGTCCGTACATCAGTTGTACAAACGAAAAATATAAATAATTAGAATACGTTGGGTTGCATTTAATAAAGTGGAGAATTTGTCACGACTATAAAATATGGACATACTGTGGTGAAAAAATATGCCTTATATTCCAAAAGAATTATCGATACTTGAGCGCATAACGGAACCCCAACGAGTGGAAGTGGTACATGATTAGCCAACACATCATCCATTAATTGACCTAATTGATGAGGCTTACAGAATCCACAACCATCAAAACCACCAACCTATAGATGCATATAAGGCACATCATGACCAAGTAAATGAATAATTTGATGCTGCAATATCAGGAGATTGGGTATACATAAGATTGAAAGTCGATGCGGCTAGACTGTTGTATAAAGATTACGATGAAGATCACTCGGTATTATATTCAATGATTGGTTTGCATAATTTTAAGAGTCATTTAGTTTGTCTGGCAACAACGCAATCTTTCTTAGGTGGGTTAAAGAATTTCTCCCCAAAAAGGATACGCTACCATGAAGAAGAGCTTGAAGGGTTTGGGGTTTGAAGAACAAGTCTATTCATACATGCAAGTATGATTGCATATTGTATCGCAACGAGCACGAAGATAAGGATGAGCGTCCTGTATCCAGTGAGCCTAGATATGTGATTTATGAGAATGAAAGGGACAACGGTTTTGAAGTATTTTCCACTTGGACCACAGTTAAAGCGATTTTTCACTGTACCGTAGATAGCGGAGGCCATGACATGGCATGCTCGACGTGAGGTGGGAGGGAATCTGATGCGTCATCCAGTTGATTCACCCATCTGGCAAATTTCAAACGCACGACACCCTGAATTTGCAAAAGAACCACGCATCTTTTGTCCTGCAATCTCAATCGATGGGTTTAACTATTTCGATTATTTAAGTACTAATTAGAGTTATTGGTAAGTTCTCATGGTGTCTTTAATTTTGACTCCAACACTATGCATGAGAAAGGAATTCACATTGTTATCTTTATTGATACCGTGGCCAAAGACTCCCGATGATGATATTGATATATTTTTAACCTCGTTTAAAGAGTTGTAGGATAAAGGTGTGATGGCATAAGGGTGAATAGTTCACACTTAAAGCAATGGTTATGTGGGCGATCCACGGCCTTCCTGCTTATGGGAACTTGTCCGGTTGTAATGTTCATGGTTATTATGGATGTCTCATATGTGGGGAGGAAATTGAAGCCAATTGGCTATATCATTGTGGTAAGATGAGTTATACGACTCATCGTAGATTTCTGCCGACCAGTCACCCTTTCAAGAATAATAAGTTTAACTTTTTGCCTATCGGCAACGAGTGCAAGACGCAACCTGCTCGGCTTTTTGGTCGGAAAATTGAGGAGAAAGCGACGGTTGCGACTGCGGGGAATAGGTATGTAGGCTAACACCCTCAGTTTGTAAACCTGAAATGTAAAGTTCGAAAGGATTCGAACGACCCTAATAAAGCGAAGCCATGGTCCAGACGATTAATATTTGTTGACTTATCGTATGGAAAGATCATCGTGTAAGGCATGTGATTGATGTGATGCACACAGAGAAGAATGTTATGGCACATCTGATAGGAACATGTCTGGGTGGATCTCATTCAAAATATGGAGAGCGGTCCCGCCGTGATCTACAAGATATGAAAATAAAGAAGAAATTGTGGTTAAAAACGATCCTACAACAAGAATAATTTCTATCCCCCGGCTGCTTTCACTTTGACTACTAGTGAGAAGAAGATACTCTTAGACACATTTTTCAACTTAAAGACTCCAACTAGTTATTTCGATAATTTACGCAGAATAGTAAGGTACCAAACAAATGACTTGAACTAGTGAAAGCCTCAAGACTGACACGTAATCATCCAATTAATCCCTTTGTTATTTCGATATTGCTTTTCTGAACATTAATATCTCCATCGGTCAATTAAGCAAATCAGTTTATGTTTTACCCTACTTTGTGCAAAAGTGGTAAACAAAATGCACATAAAACCTATGAAATCAACTTTAGCCGAGGTAGTTTGTGTATTGGCGAAATATTTTCCTCTGTCATTCTTCGATATCAGCATCCACCTGCTTGTGCATTTATGTGATGAGGATTTATTTTGTGGTCCCATTAAGTATCGCTGGATGTATCCTTTTGAGCGCTTGATGAAAACCTTCAAAGATTATGTAAAGAATACACGGTAAATTGGAGGGTCAATTACTGAAGAATACGTTACTTTGGAATCATCGCTATACACTCGGGAGCATATGTCAGAATAAGAGGTAAGGAAGTTCAATCCTCATGGAGAACAAGTGGTCGAGGAACCTGGCAATCTTGAGGATGAATTGCCTTTTATGAACCCTAAAGAGGTGAAACTCACAAATCTACAATACGAGCAAACAACTCGTTATGTCTTAGAATTGCAAGATGAAGTCGAAGACTAGAGAGAGTGAGTATCTAATAAATTCTTCTTCTTTGATTATATATATTTGTATATTATGATCTCAACTCTACAATTTACCCGTAGGAAGTACGAAAATGAAATTGGCCAAGAAATTGCATGACAACTGATTTTGGGGCATGGATATCAAAAGATATAATTTTCACCTCTTATGTGTGTGGTTATTTATTCATGTGGGGTAAAAACATGGCCTAATACATATTTATTAATAAATGAAACTTCTAAAAGGAGGTAATGTCTCTTCAAAGTTTGCACGCCTAACAAAAGGTCCTAATTTTCATGCGAAAGAGTTTAAGAAGTTTCGCACCCACGGTTTTGATTTCGTTTCATGTCCATATGAGGAAAAGCTTTTGATGCAAAATAGTGGAATTTTAATTTCTTCCTTAACTACCCGTGTCACTAGCAAAAGCGATAAAATCCAAAAGATATGGTGCTAACATATTATGGGATAATCCAATAAATCCTATAACTAGATCACTTAGATTTCACATAAACCAAATTGTTTTGTGATTGGGTGAAGGTGGAGGATACTACGAATGCTTGCAAATTTTATCCTGACTCCAAACTTATTATGGTAGATTTATCAAAGCTGAATAGTAAAGATCGCATAGTCGACGAGCCTTTTATTTGTGCATTTCAGAACGTCAAAAGGTATTCTACTCGAAGTGCATAAATAATGGCAATTGGTCTATTATTGTGCATGCACCAAACGGTATGATTACTCAAGGAGATGCATTAAAGGCTCTAAAAGAGCTCCAGTCAGCTCTTGATGACAACCCTAATTTGAAGGATCTTTTAGTTGATTTAGAGAAAGATTGAGTATCAAAACATTATTTTATCCTTGTAAATCTTATTTGTATCCTATTATGATATTGACATTATATTAGCGCTCTGCTTTGATTTATGAATGTTTAGTTTGATGTATGAATGTTTAGTTTAATTTGTGAATGTTTAATATGATTTGTGTATGTTTAGTTTGATATATGAATGTTTAATATTATATTAACACTCCAAATCAATATTTGTTGGCAGGAAAATAAAAAATTGTTCCTTAAATAAGATTAGGGACTCTCCATCATTAACATGTGAAAAATTATGGTACATGCTAATGATGGAGAGCCCTAATATTATTTTAGAGGCACGAACCTTTCACGAGACAATCGGTTTGAGAATAGAATGTCCTGAATTTGCGATTAGACCAAATTGACCTAACTCAATTTCCACATGTTTCAATACATATACATTTGCTGATTAGTTTCATTGAAACAGTCTTCATAAAATGAAGGCAAATTAACATCCCACATGGGAGAAAAATCAACATTACTGATATCCTTAAAATTTGGAAACTCTAAGTTGGTTACGAGTTTCCAAATTTTTGACGGCCCTTGTCCATTCTTATGAATCATTGTACAAAATTTGGAAACTCTAAGTTGGTGACCTAGGCCTTAGAATGCGTGTACTTTATGAAAGTACACGCATAATACTTAAATTACACGCACATTATAATGAACAAAATCATTTTCAATGTGTGTGTATTTTACAAAACATGCGTGTACAACACGCACATTGAAATGAACAAAATTATTTTCAATGTGCGTGTACTTTATGAAAGTACATGCATAATACATAAAGTACACGCACATTGAAATGAATAAGATCATTTTCATAAAGTATTATACATGTACTTTATGTATTATGCATGTAATTTCATAAAGTACACGCATATTTTATAAAGTATAAGCAATTTATGTCTCCATCTCCCTGTGTGTGCCTCATGTCAGACTAGTTTGCGAGTTGTTTCCTTAATCGAAGATGGGTTTGGCCCCTCATTTCAAATCTTCTGGATGTTGGTTCCCATTTTATACCACTTGGCCGCCATCTTAATGAAAATCTTCATGTTAGACCAAGATGAATGGCTACCATATCTAGAAGTTCTCTGCTTTGTGGGGTTGGTCGGAACCTTGATCAGAATTTTGACCCGGTGACGTCACCTAGTTTGAGACCCAGCTATGTCCGAGCCCCTTTTATCCTTACCTTCAAATCCTTCATGTGACCGCTATTTTTCCAGTTTGCTTCATGTAAGGTTGATGGTTACGATTTGTTGGTGTATGGATGACTCGAACGCTAGACACTCTGGTAAGAAACTGGCTTTGTGGGATTCTGATTGGGGAGTTGGGTGACACTGGCTATTAGTGGGGTTATGGTTTTGCCTATCCCATGTTTTTTGTTGCTTCGTTTTTATGGCTATTTGCTCTGTGATGGTTTTCGGTTAGTACGTAAGCGGACGGTGCCTTTCCGGGTTCCATTGTGGCTTGGCTGGGCGGTGTGGCCTGTGTCCTGGCTAACGCCAGCACTGGTGTGGTGGTTGTTTGCGTGATGATTGCTGACCGTTTTTTCTCATGCCGAAATGAGATTCTATTTTGTTCAAATGAAAATGTGATTTTGTTAAAAGGCTTCTAACGAACTTCGAACGAGGTTGGCTCTGCCTAGCAGAACTTTCTCGTTAGAAGCTCGTTTGTATACGCTTCAAATGACATTGTCTTTTCGTTAGAACGAGATGCTTATTCGTTAGAACGAAAGCTTGTTTTCGTTCGAATGAGCTTAGTTTTTGTTCAAACGAATTTTGCCACCTCAATTTTTGTGCCGGACCTATACCTATTTTGAACTCTTATTTCGTGGGACTTTGGTAAAAACGCAAACAATATATTTTAGCCATAGTTTTTCATATTTTATTTAATTAAAGACTTTTCAATTCACAATCTTTACATCCCCCCTATGATTTGTGAATCTTTGTGAAATCTTATAGTTTCTACCTTACATACACTTTGTGGAGAGCAATCTCTAAGGGTGACTTATGAACTAAGGATTCACTACTGAAGAAGGAAGAAAGAAGAAGGCTGATCGGTGGATGCCGAGGGTAGACTGTTACCTGTGGATGACTCTAAACTGAGTCATATTATAATTGAGGTTTTGAAGACTCTGCACATCCCATTTAGTTTAACTAAGTTTTTATAAGTTGTGTGTCTGTCAAAACTTACGATAGTACCGAATAAAAGTTTTTCCCTTTTTAGGGATTTTTCCTCAATTACTGTGTTGAATGCATGTGTAGTTTAATTATTGTGATTGGAACACTTATTGTATGCAAAACCAATTTAATCGAACATAAAATTTGGTAAAAAATTGGATTTGTGTGTTCGTAATTAATTATATAAATCAATCCACTTGATGATGCGCAGTCTCAAACTAGTATTAGAGTCGGTTGGACTAATTTATAGTGTAATCCTTTTCGACATTTTTTAATATCAATTTCTTTAAAAAATTGTTGACCTTTAAAAAGTCGAAATTTAATAAAATATATATAATCGAATGCCCATTTTGAATGGTTCCAATTATACTTACTGGAATGCTAGGATAAGACCTACACTAAAATCGATTGATGAATGCGTTTGGTTACTTTAAGAAAGGAGGTGGACACCACCCACTGTAACTGTTGATAATATCGTTGGCCTTAAACCTGCCTCTCAATGGACATACAATGACTTTAAATGGAGAAATTTTAACTGGCGCAGTTTGAATGCCATCTCGAGAACTGTCACTCCTAACGAGTTCCCCCGTATTATGATGTGTGCCACGTCTAAAGAAGCTTGGGATACCCTCTAACTCTCTCACGAGGGAACTAATTTTGTTAAAGCTTTTAAGCTGCAAAATCTCGCCACACAATTTGAAACTATAACTATGCTTGAATCTGAATCATTTAACAAGTTTTACGCACGATTGTCTAATATAGTAAACTCTAGTTTCAATTTAGGTAAGGTTAATTCGTTAAGAATACTAGATACTCTTAGGTTAGAATAATAAAACATCTTCAAACATATGAGATAGATATGTTTCCTAAAATTGTTAAGCTTAAGGAAAAGGGAATTACACTAAAATCTCAATCTAAAAAGAAAGAGGAAGTGTCGTCGGATTCTGATTATGATTTTGATTTAGACGATTTAGCCTTTTTTGCTAAAAATTTCAAAAGGTTTATTAAACTTAAAAATCAAAATACTTTTAGATAAAAGAAAAGTTTTGAGAAAGATAAATAAATATAAATTGAGCAAGAAAAAATTCAAAAATAAAAGAAAGATTCCCAAAGAAACGAGGAAAGATGTTATGAGTGTGAGGGAAAGGGTCACAAAGCTCATGAGTGTCCAACTAGGTTAAAGAGACAAAGGAAAGGCAAAGTTTCCTTAAACGTCAGACTTTGCGATAATGAGGTCAAGTCGGTGAGTTCAGGGGATGAATCATCGCGTGCATGTAACTTCACCGCATTCATGGCTAGTCATGTTAGTACACCGAGTGAACCTCACGCCTACGAGGAAGATACTAAATATGGACACCTTGACAATGAGTCTAGTCATTTCAACAAGAGTGAGGGGGAAAATGTGTAATACCTCGCATTTTTTATTGAATTGAAATTGAAAAAAAAAAAAACTATTCCAGTGTATATATTCGAAATGTTTGGAAATGAAACTATGTCAGTATATATATTCAAAATGATTGGAAATGAAAAGTTAAAATGAATTCATTGAGATACGAATGTGTGACTTAAATATTAGAAGCGAATTAACTCGTAAAAGAATCGAGAGAGTTAAATTTGGGGCAATGGCATTTTTGTAAATAAACTAACCCTAGGTATAACTAGAAAAGAAGAGAAGAAGTCTTCATTTTATCATTTCACAATGGGGGCTAGGGTTTGGTAGAGAGAGAGAGTAAGAAGAGAAGAAAGCTAAGAGGATTTCAAGAAGATTCAACTTCTCCATCCAATCCAAGGCAAGTTAATAACCTATATGTGTATATTATGTATCTATAATGAAATTTCACATGAACATGCATTTGGATCCCTAAATTAATATGAAATTGATGTTAAAAATGATATGCAATGTATTAGGATCATCATCCATGTAGATTCAAATGCAATAACATCATTATAGGGATTGAGATGTAGAACAACCTCTTGAATTTTAGAAATCTATGAAATTAAGTAAATCGTCATATTAAAAACTGTTTTGAGCTGTTTTGGTTCCGAAAATGGATGTTTCGCCGCCTTGGCCGGTAGAAAATCATATTCTGAACAACTTTGTAGTTTTAAGTTTTTCCGAAAACGGATCGGAAAAGTCTCAAATCGGCGTTTTAAAATTCTGCGCAGAAAGTTGTCGTGAACAGGTCCGAACTGTATATGTTAGTTTCGGGTCTGTTTTAAGAAGGCTATGGTAGCGTGCTCGGGTATCCTTGTAGAAAATCACGTTCCGAACAACTTTGTAGTTTTAAGTTTTTCCAAAAACGGATCGGAATAGCCTCAAATCGGCGTTTTAAAATTCTGGGCAGAAAGTTGTCGAAAACAGGGGCGAATATTATATATTAGTTTCGGGTCTGTTTTATGCAGGCTATGGAAACGTGCCCGCGTGTCCTTATAGAAAATCACGTTCCGAACAACTTTTTAGTTTTAAGTTTTTCCAAAAACGGATCGGAAGAGCCTCGAATCTTCATTTTAAATTCTGGGCAGCATGTTGTTGAAATAAGAGTGATAATATTTTTCATGTTGTTAGTAAGATAATTGTGGTGTTGTGTCTAATATCCTAACTTGATCACATACTTAAGGTTGGTAGGGATATATAACCTTGAAATGATTTGATGTTGAATTAGTAAATTAATGATGTAAATTATGTTATATTATAAATAATGACTATTATATAACTCGAGTAAGAGACTTGACACGATTGTATATATACATAAGCGTGAAATTGTTTTACATGTATATTGTCGAGTATACACTAGACTAGTCCTCCGGTCGACGTAGGCACATGTTGAATGCGATTTTTTGTGATTGATCCGGTTAGGTTCCGCTCGAGTGCCGTGTCGGAGATAAACCACCGGAATCGGACACATGGTTGTAATGCATGTCGAATAGAAAGACCTTGAAATACCATGTGATTTAGGACTTAGTACGATTGCCCTTGCCACGTAATACTGGGGAGTATTCGTGTGTAGGCCTAGTGTTACGACTTGTTCCCCCGGGTAACGATAGTGACCCGATATGACTCGTTGTGTGAGATATTATGCTTGTGTCTTAAATTAATATCCCAAATCGATGCATTTGATATTATACTTGAAGGAAATATTTTGATACGTTAAATACTGAAATGAGATTAATAATGATTAATCATGATACGATATGAGACTACACGTTACTCGAGTTTGGGTTGGGTAGTCACGACATAGGAATATTGGTTGGGTAATTGAACAACTTAATTACTGGAGACGAGTAATGACTAGTGTGCTTTCATTATAAGTACATCTTATAATCTTATAGCTTGTTTTCTTGCTTTGATGTTCGTCTATCTTTCTTCTTGCTCCTCTCCTATATATATAATATATGACAGGTCCTAGTCTCGTTGGACAATAGACCATGGAGCTTGATGAGATAATATCAATCTTAGGATTCCTGTAGCTGTGGAGTTATTCTATTTTAAATTTATGTCGCTTGTTTCCCTTTTCTTGAGGGTGGTATCAGAGATTAATATCACGCTGTTTATACTTGGTATTTGAGAGAATTGTTGTATTATTCTTTCCCGTTTTGTGTTGGGCCGCATGTATTGGCATTTTATATTTTCAGTTTGAGATTACTGATGGATTATTGCAGTTAATAGTTATGAGTCGGTTTCACTTGTTATAGTTGTTATTATATGATTTGGTTACACATATGAGAGTGTACATGTTTACTTTACTGCATTTATTTAAATTTTGTTTCTAATGCCAACATATTGATGCTCCGCTTTAATTTAATTGGGCGTAGCTAACCGAATTAGATATAAAAAGCAGGGTTGTCACAGTTGGTATCAGAGCACGGTGTTAGAGCCTTTAGGGATCTGAGGGCGTCCGTTACGTTTTACGCGCATCGTTTCCTTGATACGTAGAGCCTTACGATTAGGTGTTGTATTCGATGACTTAGAAGATCTTAACGCTACTATTTTGACGGGAGATTCGGAGCTAGCCTTGTGTATAGGGAGGGTTCCTTGTTTGGATTTCAGTCGTGAGACGTCCCACGCATGAGGTGAATCTTCGATCGATCACAGGATAGTACGCGTGAGGTCCATGTGTGAGTCTTGTTGTAATTATGACTAGTGCTCCACTTGAATAATTTTTTGAGGATACGTGTTAACTTTCTATCTTTTAAGATGGTGATTTGATGAGACGTGGACTGTAGGAGGGCATAGGGTCCAAGCATTTTAAGAGACCGCAATTCGCGTGCAACTATCATAGTTTCATCGCCCACCAGTAGGCGAGAAAACCGATGTTGAACTCAATGATTGAGCTGACTTTTGGTGCTTTAGGGGGAGGAAACACCCGTATATTTGTTGTGCATTATCAACTTTTAATATCGTCGCTCTTATGGCTGTAAAGAAGTTGGTATAAGTTATAACCCACCCTGTAGTACCACTGAGTTGTTGGTACCACTTGCCGTGTGTAGTTGTCTGAAGTTGTTTCCAATGTGGAAGGGTAGAGCTTTAGATACGGCACACCTCAAAATGATGTGGTCCAGTTGTTGTTGTGACATTGTCTTGAGAAGAAATTATCACGCTCCACCCGTAATGGACAGACTGTTGAGGCATTCGATGATGTATTAATAAGTGAATGGCTAACGAAGTAAGTCTTGTGATAATAAGAGTATATTATTACTCATGAACATGTAAATGAAGGGTTGTGATTTGAGAGAGGACTACTCCAAATCGGTGTATGTCCCACACTATCAAAGGATGACCTGAGGGGTCCAATTTTGGTGTACGCAAGAGTGTTATCATACTTGTGAAAAGCATGAACTGGATTCATTAATTTGATGATATTCAATGGGAGATTCATGAGCCTAATCTGGAATGGATAAGTGATTATCCTTGAAATATTGTGTTGGTATCAGGGAAGTTTGGTAGGCATATGAACCTACATGTTGTCCACACAAGTGATAGATGTCGTATTGGGGTGACACAGTGTGAATCCATAGTGTTTTGATCTGATAAAATCCGTAATGGAATCAACTTAAGGACGATTAGGTGTGTGTTCGGTCATGTACAAAATATGTTAGTGGGTTGGGTACTCACATGTTCAGAGTGGAATGTTTCGGTGAGTTATCCCGAACAAGCTCGTTAGAACGTACCAGTAATGATGCGATGTCTTGGCCATGGAACTAGGGATGAGGAAGTCCATATCGCAAGGTCATACTAGGATTGACATTGGAGAAGTCCAGAATTATCGATGGAGTCTTCTTTCCATATTTGGTAATGTTTGGAGTTAAGTATTTTTCGTAAATCCCTAGATTAGAATGGGTGTTCGATAAGATGTGGTTATCTTGTTTTGTAACATCGGTATATTTGTTAAAAGTTATTGAGACCGGGACGTGAATATGGGTGTGCTAAGGGATGGACTTAAGCTGGAGTTACCAGTTGTGAACCCTACGGTGAGTAGAGAATCTCGAGGGACGAGTTGTCGAGTGAGAACATCACGAGGGGGTATTTAATAGGCGTTTCATTTGATGCGAGTGTGATCGCTTGAGTTGGTGATATATCCATGAGTTCAATTTTATGTCATCACCCGATGATTGGGGGTACTAATTTGTTGCACCATGATAATGGTGGTGCTTGATTTTGAATCCATCAGATATGGGAATGTGGCTATGTTTTGGCCCTCGTTATGTATTAATGTGAATTAGAGCACGAGTGAGTAGTTAGTGACATGATGTTTACTTAGACCGTGTGTGATTAAAGATGCGTTCCAAAACCAAGTGTGAGATGTTCGATTATGGTGACGTCTATACTGGTGAATAGTCACACCATGATGGTCTTTTGATAATGGTAGAGTCGTGTGTAGCTTGGTCAGTTTTTGGTTGACTGATGATAGTGTTACCAACTGAGTGTAGTCATTTGATGATGCAATTCCTTCATCTTGTAAACCACGAAAAAATGCTCCCACTTCTCTCTAAAAAACCATCAGCCAAACACAACCCTAAAATTGTCGCCGCCATACCCAACCAAACTACCTCCGGCCACCCTAACCTATAGCCTACCATGAACAAACTACCTCCGGCCATTCGTGGTGGTTGGACTCTTAACCCTAACCCTTCCCAAACGTCCACACACACGGATGGGAACTCCCAGATGCGTACCACCCCCTTGGATGTTGCTAGATTTGTTCCTTATGATGCAGTGAGAATTCCCATCAATCAAGAAAGTGGCATGGGAATGGAGTCTGGTCCGATTGATATTCAAGATTCAATTGACAAGGAAGAAACTGAAGAGAGACAAATTGATGCCTCAGAAGAAAGTCTGGTCAAAGATACGATACAGGACTCTAAGATTGTAGAGATGTACAAGGAATTCATGAAGCATAAAGGTTTCTCATATGAGGATGTACTGCAACATGGAAGAGCCATATACGAAGACAAGGACTCCACCAATACCGGGGATGGAGGTAAGAGTGGGGAAATGCAAGTAGCAGGGGAATGTAATGGTTGTGGACCTATTCCCTGCTCCCCCAAGAACAAAGCTGTGGAGAAATCTTGGAAGGAGGTTGTTGCCGATAAGAGATACCCCAAGCTTTGACTCACATATCGTCCCCCCTCTATATCTGATAACAGGATCACTGTAGCCCCTCCAGTGGAAATAGCAGCTAATGGATATGCTAAATGGGAGAATAGCATGGTGGGTTGCTTTCTGGGAAGAAAATTACCTTACACCTTAGTATGCAATATAGCACATAAGTTATGGAACAAATTTGGCCTCAAACAGATTGTGGGTCACAACAATGGTTTCTATTTCTTTATGCTTGATAATGCTAATATAAGGGATGAGGTAATTGATAATGGCCCATGGCATTTCGTGGGTAATCCAATTATCATCCAAAAATGGGCTCCAAATTTCTCTTTCAGCAAAGACTCAACTTCTGAGATTCCAGTTTGGGTCAAATTTCATGACATTCCTGTCCAGTTATGGACAGAGGAGGGGCTTAGCTATGTGGTAAGCTCAGTTGGAATACCAATGTATGCTGATACTATAACTGAAGGAATACAAAAAATTAGTTTTGCTAGGATATGTGTAGAGATAAAAGTCATGGAAGAATACCCTAAGACCATTGATATTAAAATGGAGGATGGGTCCATTGCTGTGGTTGCAGTTGAGTTCCCAGAAAAACTTCCATCTTGTATCAAATGTGGCACTTTTGGTCATGATCTCCTTAATTGTCAGAAGGCTAAGAAGGCATGGGTGGCAACAAACAACAAAGAGGAGATGTATCCTTTCAAAAGTCAATCTGAGATTCAAAAGGCCTTAGAAGAGGAATGGACTCAAGTGCAACACACAACCACTAAGAAACCTATTCCTAATGACAAGAGGGCAACAAAACCAAAAGAAGTACAGGCTGAGGAAGTTACCAATCTAGTTCCTAATGCTAGGAGGGATCCAAAAGCAGGGAAGGCTGAGGTAGTAACAAATCCAGTGATAGTAGCAGGGGATAAGAGCATAACTACCTCTAATTCCTTTGATATTTTGGAGACTGAGAATGATGATCCTCTAATGTCCACTCTTGCACCAGTTGGCTTGGTTCTTAAGATTAAGGCAGTTGATGAACTTGACAAGGGGAAGGAAAGGGGAGGAGACAAAGGTGAGGGCAATGAGTTATCTGGAAGTAACAAGAAAGGAAAGAAGAAATCAGGTAACAAATTTAAAAAGTATAGATGACCAGAATGGGTACATGGAATATAAGGGGTCTTAATGCTCCCCATAAACAGGTGGAGGTGGTTAAACTAATAAAAGATAATAGTTTAGACCTTATCAGTCTTGTGGAAACTAAGATTAGAAGGAACAACCTGGATATTATCAAAAGTATATGCTTCTATCATTGGGAGTATATCCATAATTGCCCTATGGATGGGTGTGTGGCTAGAGTGATTGTGGGTTGGAACCCCAATATTTTGAAGATTGAGGTGATTAACACACATAGACAGGCCCTGTTCTTCCTTGTAAATATCATTGGTACTAGCTACTCTTTTCATGATACTTTCATATATGGGGAAAACCTTCCAGAGCATAGGAGATGTCTATGGACATTCCTTAAAGAAAATAAAATGGTGGTTAATGATAGGCCTTGGATTCTAATGGGGGATTTTAATGTGGTCAGATGCCAGGAGGAAAAAATGGGGATTTTGGATATTGACAGAGCTGCAACTGAGGAGTTTAATGAATGTCTGAATGATCTAAATGCGGATGATATGGTCAATAGTGGATTATGGTTCACCTGGAATAGGAACCAGCGTGGTGACAATAATGTTCAATCGAGAATTGATAGAGTCATACACAATGATATGTGGACTGCTCTTTTTCCTAATTCACAGGATATTACCCTACCTAGTGGAATATCATACCACAGTCCTATTATCACCATTATGGATAACACTATTAATTGGAGACCAAATCCCTTCAAGTTCTTCAACTTCTGGATAAATCACGATGAATTTTTGCCTACTATCATTGAAGCTTGGGATGTTGAGGTGGATGGGAACCCAATGCAGAAGCTCTTCAAGAAGCTTAATAGAGTCAAAGCCTCATTGAAGCACTTCAATAGGAAGTTATTTAACAAGATTTCAACTCAGGTAGCTGATTCCAAGTCAAAGCTAGATGCTATACAAAGTGAGCTGGACAGAGATGGTGCTAATAGGGAGCTGCAGGCTGCAGCAAAGGAGATGAGAATCAAATATGCTGATCTAAGGAATGAGGATGAATCCTTCCTTAGACAGAAGGCTAGAATTAAGGGGTTGCAGCTGGGAGATCAAAACAATACTTTCTTTCATAAGAAAGTAAATCAAAATGTGGCTAGAAGGAAAATTATGAGCATTGAAAATGAACTAGGTGTGAGAATTGAAGGAAAAGAGCAGGTGGCTGGTGAAGCTGTGAGATTTTTTGAAAACTTGTTAGGAAATAGGATGCAATGTGATGATGCTAACACTGTCTTGGGGGAGGTGATAATGAATAAACTCACCTCTAATCAAGCTGAGTTACTGGAGAAAGAGGTCACTCATGATGAAATCAAAGATGCAATGTTTGGCATAGGGTCTGACAAGGCCCCTGGTCCTGATGGTTTTAACAGCTACTTCTTTAAGAGGAATTGGCAGCTTGTTGGGGAAGAGGTGTGTGAGGCTATAAAATTCTTTTTTGATAATGGGATTTTCTTCAAGCAATGGAACTGTACTAGTCTATCTTTGATTCCTAAGGTTGCTTCCCCTAGAAGTATGAGGGAGTTCAGACCTATATCGTGCTGCAACACCTTGTACAAGTGCATTTCCAAAGTGATCACTTGCAGGCTTAAGAAGATGATGCCTGGCCTCATTAGTAATAATCAGGCTGCCTTTGTTAAAGGCAGATCCATAGCTGATAACATTTTTCTATTACAAGAGTTAATGAGAAATTATCATAGGGACTCTACCCCTCCTATAATGTGCAATTAAGATTGATATTCTAAAAGCCTATGATACTGTGAGTTGGGACTTCCTGATGCAGCTGTTGACCCATGTTGGCTTCCCCCCCAAAGTCATTGGGTGGATCTCCAAGTGTGTGACTACTACCAGGTTCTCCATTAATCTGAATGGGGAACTGAATGGCTTCTTTCATGGGAAAAGAGGGCTCAGGCAGGGAGACCCTCTCTCTCCCTACCTTTTCCTGCTAGTGATGGAGGTTTTCTCTGGGATTATTTCTAAAGCTACTGAATCAAACCTGTTCAGTTATCATCTGAGATGCAAGGAGATGGCTCTAACTCATCTAAGTTTTGCTGATGATCTGATAGTTTTTGCTGGTGGGGACAAGGTTTCTTGCAGCATTGTGAAGGAGGCCATATCAAAATTTAGCTCTTTATCTGGGCTGATGGTCAACTTAGAGAAGAGCAACCTTTTCACTGCTGGGGTTAATGTGGATGGGATTCAGGAGATTTCCTCTATTCTTGGAATACAACATAGTTCCCCTCCTTTCAAATATCTCGGGGTTCCTCTCATTACAACTAGGTTGAAGAAGGAGGATTGCTCTCACTTGGTGGAAAGGATAACTATGAGAACCAGATGTTGGACTAATAAATTCCTGAGTTTTGCAGGTAGGCTCCTCCTTGTGAAGACTGTGATTTTCAGCATTCAAGTGTATTGGTCAAGCATTTTTATCCTACCCAAGAGTATCATTAAAAAAATTGAGCAAATTATGAGGAATTACTTATGGAAAGGGGATGAGGCTAATAGCAAAGGTGCAAAAGTTGCTTGGGAGGATATTTGTGTTTCTCTGGATGAGGGGGGGCTAAATATCAAGTGTTTAGAGACTTGGAACACCGCAGCTATGGCTAAGCATTTATGGAATCTATGCAGTAAGAAGGACAGCCTATGGATCAAATGGTGCAACACTTACAAGATCAAAGGAAGGAGCATCTGGGCTCTGAGTATCCCAAACGATTCTTCATGGAGTTGGAGGAAAATCCTCAAGAGCAGAGAGAAGTTTAGAAGTAAAATCAAGACCATCATTGGGAATGGAAATCATGCATTTATGTGGTTTGATTATTGGCACCCAAATGGCCCGTTGCATCCCCTATATGGGGGAAACATTGTGTATGACTCTGCTAGTAATCTAAAAGCTAAAGTTTCTGATTTTATCCACCACATGGAGTGGAGATGGCCTTCAACTGTGACTTGGGAACTGAATGAAGTTAAGAATGCTATTCTTCCTACTATTCACGATGCAAATGATAATGTTGTGTGGTTGCCCTCAAATCATGGGAAGTTCACCATAGCTTTTGCTTGGGAGCTCTTAAAGGCCCATAAGCCTATGGTTAACTCGAGCAAGTTTGTGTGGAGTAAGGTTTGCATCCCTAAATGCTCTTTCATTACTTGGTTGGTGGTTAAGATGGCCATCAACACTAAAGTTAAGTTACATGAATGGGGAGTTTCGGCGGATGACCTTTGTGAGTTATCTGGAAATGAGAGGGAGACGTATAACCATTTGTTCTCTCAGTGCAGCCTTAGTAAAAGTATATGGCAAGAGGTGTTGCTTAGAAACCAATGCTACAGGGATACCCAGGGTTTAAATAGCGAGATGGATATGGCTACTGTTAACCACTCTACGAAGACCCTATGTGATAAGATAAGATCCTTATCCTTTACTACCACTATCTACTGCATATGGGTGGAAAGGAATGCTAGATGCTTCAAGCATGTCTCCAATTCCCTTGACTCCATTGTGAAGGGCATTGAAAACATGGTTAGAGCAAAAGTGCTTACTTGGAAAAAGGACAGAAGGAGCTATGCTAACTGGATGGCTTGTATGTACTGGAACATTTCTGAAGATAAGCTTCTTTTTTAAGGATTAGTCTTGTTAGGCTTCTGTCTTGTTGTTTGTTTGCCTTTGGGGTATGCCCCGGGGTTCCTTTTCTTCAGTTGAGGCTTTTTCCTCTGTAAATTCTTAGTATTCTTTATATATTCAATCTTTCCCAAAAAAAATTAATGGCAAGGATTGAGACAGTTTGGGATTCTAAATGTCGGACCATTCATTGAAATGGTTATCATAACCTCCAATGTAGGGGGACAACAAGAGAGTGTTTTGACCGTTATTATGAAGTTTTGTAAGGAGGGTGTGTACTCTTGGGCAAACACCCGCGAATGGGTTCGTAAGATATTTAATTTTTACTTCAGTTATGTGCGGATTACTGAGTGTTAATTGGGGTCACGGTACGTGAAGGTACCCGCTACCTTATATTTACGACCTTTGACATGTTGGATAGCACACCGTTCTTCATAAAGATCAGGTAGCGTTGGTGTGCTGGAAGATGAGTATTCGGATGGTGAGTGTTCCAAATCGTATATTCTGATTTGGTAAGATAAGTGGTAATTTTTTGTCTTACCTCATTGCTTGGCAAATATACAAGCCTTATTCGTGGTTTGAAGAACCAAGTTCATTTCTTGTTCGGTAAGAAAATTCTAATATACTCTCAGTCCAAGGAAAATCATGCCGGATAGGTTGAATTCCTTACGTGTTTTTAACAAAAGAGCGGTAAGTCGAATCTAGCGAGGGTTTGTCGCCTTGGGTTAGAGCGACCAAACCATGAGAAGTTAGGCAAGGGGGCACATTGCATCTTGGGTTAGTTCGAAACCTTTGGGTGAGGGATCGTTGACCGCCCAAAATGCAACTTTGTCGGTGTTATCTTGTTCGAGAGAGTTTGAACCTTGCTGATATTATTTACCTAAGTCCAGACTTGGAAAGATGGAATAATATTTGTAAGTGCAGAGAAATCGTATGCTTATGCACATGTATAACATTAGTGGATAATAAGGGTTGCCATATCGGTTGACCCACCATCAATTTAAGTGCAAGGCAAGTGTTATTGACAACTCGGAGTAGAATTGTCTTTTGAGCTTTCAGTGTCATCTCTTAGTCGATTCTGAGTTGAGTATCGAGACATGATTGATGAATAGTGACATCTGTATTGAATAGGTGCAGTTGGATTATTTGTTGTGTGATGAACCGTTGAGTCCAGAGATAAGTGGTTTTTGGAGTTAAATGATTCTTGTATCACTAGGGGTCTTCATTTGACAAATTCCTTATCTCGACAAGCTGACAGTTGTGTATCGGAGGGGTTCCTTGTTTGGATTTCGCTTGCGAGACACTCCACGCACGAAACTTAGCGAGTTGGGACTTGGGGGTATTGATTTCTGGATCAGCTTAGTAGTTCAGTTATGTTAGGCTTCATGATGAGAGTTCGGTTTTACAATTAGAAATGGGAAAGTATGTCCACGAATTTCATTGTTCAACGCGGTCATGATTTGATTTGGGTCATCGTCGACAGAATAACAAAGGTGGCTCATTTCCTTTTAGTGAGGACGGATTATATGGCAGCATAGTACGCCATGGTGTTTATTAACGAGATTGTGAAGTTGCATGGGATACCGCATGATATCTTGTCCGACCATGGTAGTGCCTTCATCTCGCACTTTTGGGGCGGTCTTCAGGAGGCGATGGGAGTTCAGTTGAGTTTGAGTACTGCGTTCCACCCTTAGTTTGATGGTCAGACGGAGCGGGTAATCTCCAATTATGGAGGACATGCTATGATTTTGTGTGTTGGACTTCAAAGGTGGTTGGGATACAGATTTACCACGGGTGGAGTTCGCATACTTCACCCTTTAACGGCATGTTTTTAACTCTAAGTGTGATTTTTGCAAATTATCGTCATACTCTCAAACCGGGAGACCCGGGACTACGCGGTCAGTTCTTACAAGTTACATTGGTCCCGTTCGAGGTGTTCGTGCCTCCTACGGGTTGGTTTGGGGGTTGGTTTGGGTTTTTACCCTTTAACGGCATGTTTTTAAGTCTAAGTGTGATTTTTGCAAATTATCGTCATACTCTCAAACCGGGAGACCCGGGACTATGCTGTCAGTTCCAACAAGTTACATTGGTCCCATGCGAGGTGTTCTTGCCCCCTACGGGGTCGTTTGGGGGGTGGTTTGGGTTTTCACCCTTTAACGGCATGTTTTTAACTAAGGGTGATTTTTGCAAATTATTGTCATACTCTCATACCGAGAGACCTGGGACTACGCGATCAGTTCCTACAAGTTACATTCGTCCCGTGCGAGGTGTTCGTGCCTCCTACGGGGTCGTTTGGGGGTTGGTTTGCGTTTTCACCCTTTGACGACTTGTTTTTAAGTCTAAGTGTGATTTTTGCAAATTATCATCATATTCGCAAACCGGGAGGCCCGGGACTACGCGGCCAGTTCCAAGAAGTTACATTGGCTGCGTGCGAGGTGTTCGTGACCCCTACGAGGTCGTTTGGTGGGCGGTTTGGGTTTTCACCCTTTAGCGGCCTGTTTTTAACTCTAAGTGTGATTTTTGCAAATTATCGTCATATTCTCAAACCGGGAGACCCGGGACTACGCTGTCAGCTCCAACAAGTTACATTGGTCCCGTGCGAGGTGTTCGTGCCCTCTACGGGGTCATTTGGAGGCTGGTTTGGGTTTTCACCCTTTCACGGTATGTTTTTTAAGTCTAAGTGTGATTTTTGCAAATTATCGTCATACTCTCAAACCGGGAGACACGGGACTACGCGGTCAGTTCCTACAAGTTACATTAGTCCCGTGCGAGGTGTTCGTGCCTCGTACGGGGTCGATTGGAGGCCGGTTTGGGTTTTCACCCTTTAACGGGCTGTTTTTAACTCTAAGTGTGATTTTTGAAAATTATCGTCATACTCTCAAACCGGGAGACCCGGGACTATGCGACCAATTCATACAAGTTACATTGGTCCCGTACGAGGTGTTCGTGCCTCCTACGAGGTCGTTTGGTTGGTGGTTTGGGTTTTCACCCTTTAACGACATGTTTTTAAGTTTAAGTGTTGATTTTTGCAAATTATCGTCCAATTCACAAACCGGGAGACCCAGGACTACGCGGTCAGTTCCTATATGTTACATTGGTCCCGTGCGAGGTGTTCATGCCTCGTACGGGGTTGATTGGGAGCCGGTTTGGGTTTTCACCCTTTAAACGGCCCATTTTAAACTCTAAGTGTGATTTTTGCAAATTATCGTCATACTCTCAAACCGGGATACTCGGGACTACGCGGTGAGTTCCTATAAGTTACATTGGTCCCGTGCGAGGTGTTCGTGCCTCCTACGGGGTCGTTTGGGGGCCGGTTTTGGTTTTCACCCTTTAACGGCTTGTTTTTAAGTTTAAGTGTTGATTTTTGCAAATTATCGTCTTATTCACATACCGGGAGACCCGGGACTACGCTGTCAGTTCCTATAAGTTACATTGGTCCCGTGCGAGGTGTTCGTGCTTCCTACGGGATCGATTGGGGGCCGGTTTGGGTTTTCACCCTTTAACGGCCTGTTTTTAACTCTAAGTGTGATTTTTGCAAATTATCGTCATACTCACAAACCGAGAGACCCAGGACTACGCGGTCATTTCCTACAAGTTACATTGGTCCCGTGCGAGGTGGTCGTGCCTCCTACAGAGTCGTTTGGGGGTTGGTTTAGGTTTTCACCCTTAAACGGCATGTTTTTAACAAAGTGTGATTTTTACAAATTATCGTCATACTCTCAAACCGAGAAACCCGGGACTACGCGGTCAGTTCCTACAAGTTACATTGGTCTCGTGCGAGTTATTCGTGCCTCTTACGGGGTCGTTTGGGGGTTGGTTCGGGTTTTCACACTTTAACGACATGTCTTTAAGTCTAAGTGTGATTTTTGTAAATTATCGTCATACTCTCAAATCGGGAGACCCGAGACTACGCGGTCAGTTCCTACAAGTTACATTGGTCCCGTGCGAGGTGTTCGTGCCTCCTACGGGGTCGTTTGGGGGTTGGTTTAGGTTTTTACCCTTTAACGGCATGTTTTTAACTAAGTGTGATTTTTGCAAACTATCGTCATACTCTCAAACTGGGAGACTTGGGACAATGCGGTCAGTTCCTACAAGTTACATTGGTCCCGTGCGAGGTGTTCGTGCCTCCTACGGGGTCATTTGGGGGCGGGTTTGGGTTTTCACCCTTTAACGGCATGTTTTTAAGTTGAAGTGTTGATTTTTGTAAATTATCATCCTATTCACAAATCAGGAGACCCGGGACTACGTTGTCAGTTCCTACAAGTTACATTGGTCCCGTGTGAGGTGTTTGTGCCTCTTACGGGGTCGTTTTTGGGGACGGTTTGGGTCTTCACCCTTTAACGACATGTTTTTAACTCTAAGTGTGATTTTTGCAAATTATCGTCATACTCTAAAACTGGGAGACCCGGGACTACGTTGTCAGTTCCTACAAGTTACATTGGTCCCGTGTGAGGTGTTTGTGCCTCTTACGGGGTCGTTTGGGGGACGGTTTGGGTCTTCACCCTTTAACGACATGTTTTTAAGTCTAAGTGTGATTTTTGCAAATTACCGTCATACTCTCAAATCGGGATACCCGGGACTACGCTATAAGTTCCAACAAGTTACATTGGTCCCATGCGAGGTGTTCGTGCCTCCTACGAGGTCGTTTGGTGGATGGTTTGGGTTTTCACCCTTTAAAGGCATGTTTTTAAATTTAAGTGTTGATTTTTTAAAATTATAATCCTATTCACAAATCGGGAGACCCGGGACTACATGGTCAGTTCGTACAAGTTACATTGGTCCCGTACGAGGTGTTCGTACCTCGTACGGGGTCGATTGGGGGCCGGTTTGAGTTTTCACACTTTAACAGCCTGTTTTTAAGTGTGATTTTTGAAAATTATCGTCATACTCTCAAACCGGGAGACCCGAGACTACGCGACCAGTTCCTACAAGTTACATTGGTCCCGGGCGAGGTTTTGGTGCCTCCTACGGGGTCGTTTTGGGGCCGGTTTGGGTATTCACCCTTTAACGATTTTCTTTTAACTAAGTGTGATTTTTGCAAATTATCATCATACTCTCATACAGGGAGACCCGGGACTACGCGATCAGTTTCTACAAGTTACATTGGTCCCGTGCGAGGTGTTTGGGCCTCCTACGGGGTCGTTTGGGGGTTGGTTTGGGTTTTCACCCTTTCACGGTATGTTTTTTAAGTCTAAGTGTGATTTTTGCAAATTATCTTCATACTCTCAAACCGGGAGACACGGGACTACGCGGTTAGTTCCTACAAGTTACATTAGTCCCGTGCAAGGTGTTCGTGCCCTCTACGGGTTCGTTTGGGGGTTGGTTTGGGTTTTTACCCTTTAGCGGCTTATTTTTAAGTTTAAGTGTTGATTTTTACAAATTATCATCATATTCTCAAACCGGGAGACCCGGGACTACACGGTCAATTCCAACAAGTTACATTGGTCCCGTGCGAGGAGTTCGTGCCTCCTACAGGGTCGTTTGGTGGCTGGTTTGGGTTTTCACCCTTTAACGGCTTGTTTTTAAGTTTAAGTGTTGATTTTTGCAAATTATCATCATACTATCAAACCGGGAGACCCGGGAATACGCGGGCAGTTCCAACAAGTTACATTGGTCCCCTGCGAGGTGTTCGTGCCTCCTACGGGGTCGTTTGTGTGTTGGTTTGGGTTTTCACCATTTGACAGCTTGTTTTTAAGTCTAAGTGTGATTTTTGCAAATTATCGTCATATTCTCGAACCGGGAGACCCGAGACAAAGCGGTCAGTTCCAAGAAGTTACATTGGTCCCGTGCGAGGTGTTCGTGCCCCCTACGGGGTCGTTTGGGTGGTGGTTTGGGTTTTCACCCTTTAACGGCTTGTTTTTAAGTTTAAGTGCAGATTTGTGCAAATTATCGTCATACTCTCAAACCGGGAGACCCGGGAATACGCGGTCAGTTCCTACAAGTTACATTGGTTCCGTGCGAGGTGTTCGTGCCTCCTACGGGGTCGTTTGGGTGTTGGTTTGGGTTTGCACCCTTTGACGGCTTATTTTTAAGTCTAAGTGTGATTTTTGCAAAAAAATCGTAATACTCTCAAATAGGGAGTCCCGGGACTACGCGGTCAGTTCCTACAAGTTACATTGGTCCCGTGCGAGGTGTTCGTGCCTCCTACGGGGTCGTTTGGGTGTTTGTTTGGGTTTTCACCCTTTGATGGCTTATTTTTAAGTCTAAGTGTGATTTTTGCAAATTATCGTCATACTCTCAAATAGGGAGTCCCAGGACTACGCGGTCAGTTCCTACAAGTTACATTGGTCCCGTGCGAGGTGTTCGTGCCTCCTACGGGTTCGTTTGGCGGCTGGTTTGGGTTTTCACCCTTTAATGGCATGTTTTTAAGTCTAAGTGAGATTTTTACAAATTATCATCATACTCTCAATTTGGGAGACCCGGGACTACGCGGTCAGTTCCTACAAGTTACATTGGTCCCGTGCGAGGTGTTCGTGCCTCCTACGGGGTCGTTTGGGGGCCGGTTTGGGTATTCACCCTTTAACGGCATGTTTTTAACTAAGGGTGATTTTTGCAAATTATTGTCATACTCTCATACCGAGAGACCTGGGACTACGTGATCAGTTCCTACAAGTTACATTGGTCCCGTGCGAGGTGTTCGTGCCTCCTACGGGGTCGTTTGGGGGTTGGTTTGCATTTTCACCCTTTGACGACTTGTTTTTAAGTCTAAGTGTGATTTTTGCAAATTATCATCATATTCGCAAACCGGGAGACCCGGGACTACGCGGCCAGTTCCAAGAAGTTACATTGGCCGCGTGCGAGGTGTTCGTGACCCCTACGAGGTCGTTTGGTGGGTGGTTTGGGTTTTCACCCTTTAGCGGCCTGTTTTTAACTCTAAGTGTGATTTTTGCAAATTATCGTCATATTCTCAAACCGGGAGACCCGGGACTACGCTGTCAGCTCCAACAAGTCACATTGGTCCCGTGCGAGGTGTTCATGCCCTCTACGGGGTCATTTGGAGGCTGGTTTGGGTTTTCACCCTTTCACGGTATGTTTTTTAAGTCTAAGTGTGATTTTTGCAAATTATCGTCATACTCTCAAACCGGGAGACACGGGACTACGCGGTCAGTTCCTACAAGTTACATTAGTCCCGTGCGAGGTGTTCGTGCCTCGTACGGGGTCGATTGGAGGCCGGTTTGGGTTTTCACCCTTTAACGGGCTGTTTTTAACTCTAAGTGTGATTTTTGAAAATTATCGTCATACTCTCAAACCGGGAGACCTACGCGACCAATTCCTACAAGTTACATTAGTCCCGTACGAGGTGTTCGTGCCTGCTATGGGGTCGTTTGGGTATTCACCCTTTAACGGCATGTTTTTAACTAAGTGTGATTTTTTCAAATTATCATCATACTCTCATACAGGGAGACCCAGGACTACGCGGTCAGTTCCTATAAGTTACATTGGTCCAGTGCGAGGTGTTCCTGCCTCCGACGGGGTCATTTGTGTTTTCACCCTTTGACGGCTTATTATTAAGTCTAAGTGTGATTTTTGCAAATTATCGTCATATTCTCAAATCGGGAGACCCGGGACTATGCGATCAGTTCCAACAAGTTACATTGGTCTCGTGCGAGGTGCTCGTGCCCCCTACGGGGTCGTTTGGTGGGTGGTTTGGGTTTTCACCCTTTAACGGCTTGTTTTTAAGTTTAAGTGTTGATTTTTACAAATTATCGTCATATTCTCAAACCGGGAGACCCGGGACTAAGCGGTCAGTTCCAACAAGTTACATTGGTCCCATGCGAGGTGTTCTTGCCCCCTACGGGGTTGTTTGGGGGGTGGTTTGGGTTTTCACCCTTTAACGGCTTGTTTTTAAGTTTAAGTGCTGATTTTTACAAATTATCGTCATACTCTCAAACCGGGAGACCCGTGAATACGCGGTCAGTTCCTACAAGTTACATTGGTCCCGTGCGAGGTGTCGTGCCTCCTATGGGGTCATTTGGGGGTTGGTTTGGGTTTTCACCCTTTGACGGCTTGTTTCCAAGTATAAGTGTGATTTTTGCAAATTATCGTCATATTCTCAAACCGGGAGACTCGAGACTACGCGGTCAGTTCCAACAAGTTACATTAGCCCCGTACGAGGTGTTCGTACCCCCTACGGGGTCATTTGGTGGTTGGTTTGGGTTTTCACCCTTTAACGGCTTGTTTTTAAGTTTAAGTGTTGATTTTTGCAAATTATCGTCATATTCTCAAATCAGGAGATCCGAGACTACGCGGTCAGTTTCAACAAGTTACATTGGTCCCGTGCGAGGTGTTCGTACCCCCTAAGGGGTCATTTGGTGGGTGGTTTGGGTTTTCACCCTTCAACGGCTTGTTTTTAAGTTTAAGTGTTGGTTTTTGCAAATTATCGTCGTATTGTCAAACCGGGAGACCCAGGACTACGCGGTAGGTTCCTACAAGTTACATTGGTCCCGTGCGAGGTGTTCGTGCCTCCTACGGGGTCGTTTTGGTGGTGGTTTGGGTTTTCACCCTTTAACGGCTTGTTTTTAAGTTTAAGTGTTGGTTTTTGCAAATTATCGTCGTATTGTCAAACCGGGAGACCCAGGACTACGCGGTAGGTTCCTACAAGTTACATTGGTCCCGTGCGAGGTGTTCGTGCCTCCTACGGGGTCGTTTTGGTGGTGGTTTGGGTTTTCACCCTTTAACGGCTTGTTTTTAAGTTTAAGTGTTGATTTTTGCAAATTATCGTCATATTCTCGAATCGGGAGACCCGGGACTATGCGGTCAGTTTCAACAAGTTACATTGGTCCCGTGCGAGGTGTTCGTGCCCCCTACGGGGTCGTTTGGGGGGTGGTTTGGGTTTTCACCCTTTAACGGCATGTTTTTAACTCTAGTATGATTTTTGCAAATTATCATCATACTTTCAAACCAGGAGACCCGGGACTACGCGATCAATTCCTACAAGTTACATTGATCCCGTGCGAGGTGTTCGTGCCTCCTACGGGTTCGTTTGGGGGTTGGTTTGGGTTTTCACCCTTTAACGGCATGTTTTCAACTCTAAGTGTGCTTTTTGCAATTTATCGTCATACTCTCAAATCGGGAGACCCGGGACTACACGGTTAGTTCCAACAAGTTACATTGGTCCCGTGCGAGGTGTTCGTGCCCCCTACGGGGTCGTTTGGTGGGTAGTTTGGGTTTTCACCCTTTAACGGCTTGTTTTTAAGTTTTAGTGTTGATTTTTACAAAGTATCGTCATATTTTCAAACCGGGAGACCCGAAACTACGCGGTCCGTTCCAACAAGTTACATTGGTCCCGTGCGAGGTGTTTGTGCCCCCTATGGGGTCGTTTGGGGGGTGGTTTGGGTTTTCACCCTTTAACGGCTTGTTTTTAAGTTTAAGTCCTGATTTTTGCATATTATCGTCATATTCTCAAACCGGGAGACCGGGGAATACGCGGTCAGTTCCTACAAGTTACATTGGTCCCGTGGGAGGTGTACTTGCCTCCTACGGGGTCGTTTGGGGGTTGGTTTGGATTTTCTCCCTTTAACAGCTTGTTTTTAAGTTTAAGTGTTGATTTTTTCAAATTATCATCATATTCTCAAACCGGGAGACCCGAGACTACGCGGTCAGTTCCTACAAGTTACATTGGTCCCGTGCGAGGTGTGTGTGCCTCCTACGGGGTCGTTTGGGGGTTGGTTTGGGTTTTCACCCTTTAACGGCTTGTTTTTAAGTTTCAGTTTTGATTTTTGCAAATTGTCATCATATTCCCAAACCAGGAGACCCGGGACTACACGGTCACTTCCAACAATTTACATTGGTCCCGTGCGAGGTGTGCGTGCCTCCTATATCGTCATTTTCTCTAACGGTATGTTTTTAATCAATTTAGAATGTTTATGGATTTTAGATAATTTTGAGATAGTTTCATTTGTTTATTCGTTAAATCCAACATGTTTTAACATTTAAAATAAACTCAACAGCAATAGTAAATTCCAAAACCAAACCACCAGCAAGTCCCTTCCTCCAATTTAACTAAATAAGCTCATAAAGTAAGCCATGAAGTGATTTTCAAACTTTAAAAGGAATGATCAGATATAGAATGAAAAAGACAAACTATAAATGTTGAGTAGAAATAATTCATTGCATTTTAAAAGGTTAATAAATGGGTACTAAATAATAGTTACCTGTGGTAACTTGATTAAGATTGGATGGAACTGGCGTGAGTTTAACATTTGAAAAACAAAACCAAACAAATCACTGGCAGCCTATGCTGGCCTTTTGATCTCCAAACCTCCCCAATACCTGCATTCAATTCCCACCCAGCACTGGATCAAACTCTTTAATATTACAGTACCCATATATGATTATACACACATATGTGTGAAATTGTGCTCACCTAGATTCAACTAGACAATCACAAAAATCAAAACCCATTTACAACCCTAAAGTGCTCACCTAGATTCATCAGTTCAAATGTGATCTATTATTTCCAATCATCAATCCCTGTAATCGTCCATGCCTTATCTAGAAAACCCATCCGGTGCTCTTGTTCAGCCAAATTTCCTAAACACCCACAAAATCATTGATACATACAAATTCAATAGCGTTTTAGAAGATGGAAAGCATTAGATAATAAGAAGATTGAAAATAAGGTAAGAATGTAATAATGTGACATGATTTCTCATTTCCTTACTTTTGTATTCAAGAAAATATTGGCATTAGTTCTGTAGATACCTAGACTGTGAATAACACAACTTGTGATTTATATAGAGTATAGAGATTTATACAAACATAAATGGTGTATAACACATGTATAAAAAAACTACAAACAAATACTTAGTATTTTGAATCAGCAACATACAAATACTTAGCCATCCAACATAAATATCTAGGTTACCGAACAACCTCTTGATATGATAAGACTCAATTTATAGATATAATAAAATAATAAGAAATAGAGCAGAGAAAGACAACCTCAAGTGTGTGTGTGTGTATATATATATATATATATATATATATACACACACACACACACACACACACACAAACAAACAAACAAACAAACTTACAAAATTAAACAAAACCCACAACTAATCAACACTAAACACATACAAATCACCACAATTCAACAAAATCTAAGTTTTAGCCCAATTTCACAACATGTGTATACATATATACATAAAAACACACACAAACAAACAAATAAACAAACTTACAAAATTAAATAAAACCCACAACTAATGAACACTAAACACATACAAATCACCACAATTTAACAAAATCCAAGTTTTAGCCCAATTTCACAACATGTATATATATATATATATACATACATATATACATAAACACACACACAAACAAACAAACAAACAAATTTACAAAATTAAAAACACAACACCTCTTGCCATACAAGTCATCAGACGAGAAATGCTCTCCCCTCTCTCTAGGATTTCCCTAAGCCTTTTTCCCACCTACCACCACCAAAACACCTGCAACTACAGCAAAAACACCTCCTCTAAATACCAAACCTCCGTCTAGTATGGCCGGTGTGCAAGACCCACGCCCTTTGGGGCTTCTGCCAAACCTTAATAACTCAAAGACTGTGCCCGATGGTAGTGTACCTTGTTTGGGTGCCGATAAGATGGTGGTCGAGTGCCATTCACCCTTGAAGGTGCCTCGCGTTGCTTCACATGGTGCACCAGTTGTTGATTCTCTTGGCGATGCTCCCAACCCCCTCGTAGGTCAGACGATGGAGGTTGTTCCTTACGATTGTGATGGAATCCCTGCTGACTCTATGGTCGATCTCTCTTCAAGAGCCTTGGAGATTGAAGAAGGATAGGTTGTGGTCTCGGAGATCATGCCCATGGTTAATAAAAAGGTGAGTGGGTTGAAAGCTGTGACTGATGTGAATAATATTTGTTGGGAGTTTCTCAGAAGCAAGGGGTTTACCCAAGAGGATGTCATGAACTTTAGAAGTTCCGATGACCTGAGAGGAACTGGTACCAACTCACCTGTGGCGGTGGGTAGGGCTGTTGGCGTACAGTGCGTAGCAGGTCCTGTTGGCGTTGGGCTCAATATATCTAACATGGGTAAGGAAGTTGGTGCTACCAACTCCATATCGTCCCATGATAGTACTGATGATTGTACGGTTTACGCTGGGTTGTGTACTGTCAGAAACAAGGATGAGGGGATGTCTACTCCTTGCGTGGCTGGCCCTATCCAAGTGGGCAGAACTTGGAGCTCCGTTACTGCAACCAAGAAGAAACCTAAGCTACGACTCTCTTATCACCAACCTGCTGTGATCGACTCCATTATCACTGTTACTCCACCAGTCGAGGTGGCAAACAGAGGTCATGGACGTTGGGAGAATAGTATGGTGGGGTATTTTTTGGGGACTAAACTGCCATTTTCCATGGTGAACACAGTGGCGTTTAAACTATGGGGGAAGTGCGGTCTAACCAAGGTCATTGCGCATGATAAGGGATTCTACTTCTTTCTCTTTGATAACCCTACTCAGAGAGATGAGGTGATAGACAATGGGCCGTGGCATTTTGCGGGAATCACCATCATTCTCAAAAAATGGCAACCAAACTTTAGTTTTGATAAGGTTACGATGAAGAAGATACCTATGTGGGTTAAATTTTTTGATATCCCAGTGCAACTTTGGACTGAGGAGGGTCTCAGTTATGTTGCCAGCTCCGTGGGTCTCCCATTGTATGCTGATGCGATGACGGAAGAAATGAACAGGATTACCTTTGCCCGTATATGTATTGATGTGGAGGCTAAGGAGATTTATCCCTCAAGCATTAATGTGGTGATGGAAGACGGCACTATTGCTGTGGTTAAAGTGGAATTCCAAGCCAAACCTCCCTCATGCATGCATTGCCTCGTGTTTGGTCACAGGCTTAGTGGATGCCCCAAACATAAAGATGAGGTTGGTAACAAGGTCACTAACCCACATGCTAGTAATGCTCCCACCAGCAATGTTTGTGGTTGGACTCAGGTCATCAAGAAGACGAAAGGTGGTGTCAGCCCTGTGATAGAAGTGGGAGAGACTTCGTGCAAGGCCAATGCTGAGAAGAACCCAAGCACTGCCGTTGTGTCGTGTAGTGCTAATGATGAGATCAAGTATGATGTTGGTAGTCCTGTACAGTATAGCATTCCACCTGTTCCTTTGTCTAACTCCTTCAGTGCAGTCTGCATGGAGAGCGACACGGATATGATGCCTGCCCCTACTGCTCTTGCGTTGCGGGTTACCCTAGTAGACGAACTGCACAGAAAAGGGTGGGGGAGGATAGAGAGGTGAGTAATAGTAGCGGGAAGAACAGGCGGAAGGGGAAAGGGAAGAAGAATAGATGATTAAGTTTGCTTCTTGGAATATTAGGGGTCTTAATTCCCCTCATAAGCAAAGGGAAGTCAATAAGCTAGTTAGGGATAACCACCTTGATTTGATGTGTATGCTTGAAACTAAGGTTAGAAAAAATAACTTGGGTTGTGTTTGGAATAATTGTTGTTTTCAATGGGATTTCTTGGACAACTGCCCGCTGCGGGGAGGGGGGGTTGCCAGAATCATTGTGGCTTGGAACCCCAACCGTGTTGCTGTGAGTTTGATTCAGTCCCACCCCCAGGCCATGCTCTGTAAGGTGGATTTATGTGGGTCTGGGATGAGTTTCTTTGCGTCTTTCATTTATGGGGATAACCTTCCTGGGGATAGAAGACACCTTTGGGATTTTTTGAGGATGAATTCAGGGAGTGTGGGAGAGTCTTCGTGGGTTGTATTGGGCGACTTTAATGTTGTCAGATCTCATGATGAAAAGAGAGGCATCCGGGGTATTGATACGACTGCTACTGGCGAGTTCAACCAATGCATTCATGACTTGCATGCAGATGATATGGTCACGAATGGGTTGTGGTTTACGTGGAATAAGAAGGAGTTGGGAGCTGGTAATGTTCAGTCGAGGTTGGATAGAGTCTTGCAGAATGATGCATGGGCCTCGTGGTTCCCCGAGGGTCAAGCTTCTGTCCTTCCTCACGGGGTTTCAGACCACTGCCCTATCATTATTTTATTTGCCCCCTTGGAGCGGAGTAGACCTAAACCGTTCAAATTTTTCAATTTTTGGATGGATCATAGCGACTTTTATCAGATTCTTAGCGAGTCTTGGCAGGATGATGGTGAGGGGAATCCTATGGTTAGGCTGAGTAAGAAACTGAGTAGAGTTCAATCGAGGCTGAAAGATTTCAACATGAAGTTTTTTAGCAACATCTCTGGTAAGGTGGAGGAGGCTAAGGCGTTACTGGATGAGGTTCAGACTAGAATTGATTCTGATGGGTGCAATAATGAGGTGCTCCTGGATGAAAGGGTCAAACTTCACACGTATTTGGAGCTGAGGGAGGCGGAGGAGTCCTTTTTCAAGCAGAAGTCTCGAGTTAAATGGCTCCAGCTGGGGGATGGTAATAATGCTTTCTTTCACAAGAAGGCTAACCAGGCTACTGCCAGAAGAAAGATACTTAGTGTGTTGGATGACCAAGGTGTGAGAATTGAGGGGAGTCAGAATGTGGCTAAGGTGGCTGTTGATTATTTCAGCAACCTCCTTGGCACAACCAATCCCTGTGTGGACCCATTTCCTATTCTTAATGATGTGGTGTGCAAGAGAATCACGGTTGATCAGGCGGATGCTCTGGAGGCTCCCATTACTAAAGAGGAGATCAAGAATGCCATGTTTTCCATTGGGTCCGATAAAGCTCCTGGGCCGGACGGGTTTAATGCATGTTTCTATAAGAAGAACTGGGACGTGGTGGGGGGAGATGTGATTGATGCCATTACCTTCTTCTTCCATTGTAGCTACCTGCCTAGGCAATGGAACTGCACTTCTTTGGCGCTTATTCCGAAGGTTACTACTCCCTCTGGTATGCATGAATTCAGGCCCATATCTTGTTGCAACACCATCTACAAGTGTATCTCCAAAATTGTTGCCGAGAGGATGAAACCCATCCTCCCTTCCTTCATTAACCAGAGTCAGGCCGCGTTTGTGAAGGGTAGATCTACCTCTGACAATATCTTATTGCTTCAGGAGCTTATGAGAAATTATCACTGCGAGCTAACCCCTTCTAGGTGTACCCTCAAGATTGATCTTCTCAAGGCCTATGATACTGTTAGCTGGGAGTTTTTGCTCAACCTTTTTGTGCATATTGGCTTCCCGTCTATGTTTGTTGGTTGGGTGGAGGAGTGTATTACCACGACTAGATTCTCTATCAGCTTGGATGGGAGTTTACATGGTTTCTTTGAGGGGAAGAGGGGGTTGAGACAAGGTGATCCTATCTCTCCTTTCTTATTCCTGCTTGTTATGGATACTTTCTCTTGTATTATGGACAAGGCTTGCCTCAATCCGGAGTTCAGTTTTCATCCTAGGTGCAAAGAGGTGGGCCTTAATCATCTTTGCTTTGCGGATGGTTTGATCATTCTGTGTGGAGGCGATCCTGCTTCGTGTAGCATTGTGAAGAGGGCTATTGGGGCCTTCTCTTCGATCTCTGGTCTTCACCCCAATACTAACAAATCTAGTTTCTATTGCTCTGGGGTCGATGTCGATGGGGTGAACAGGTTGGGGGAGGTTTTTGGTTTCTCCCACAGTTCCCCTCCCTTCATCTATCTTGGGGTACCTCTTATCACTACTAGGCTTAAATCTGGGGATTGTGAGAAATTGATTGATAAGATAACGAGGAGGATTAAGTGTTGGACTAACAGATTCCTCAGTTTTGCTAGGAGACTTCAGCTCATCAACTCGGTCTTGTTTGGTATTCAGGTCTACTGGTCTTACCTGTTCATTCTGCCTAAAAGGGTTATTAGAAGAATCGACCAACTTATGAAGGACTTCTTGTGGACGGGTTCTGATTCCAAACATACGGGGGCGAAGGTGTCTTGGGATGATCTGACGTGCAGCCATGAGGAAGGGGGGTTGGGCATTAAGAATATGGAATTATGGAACAGAGCTGCTATTCTTAAGCTTCTTTGGAACCTCTGTAGTAAGAAGGATTGCCTATGGGTCAAATGGTGTAATGTGTATAAGATCAAGAATAGAAGTATTTGGGCCATTAATATTCCAAGTGACTCTTCCTGGTGCTGGAGGAAACTGATGCAGTTGAGGGAGGTGGCCAAGCCTCTTATCATGTCCAACATTGGCAATGGCGAAGATACCTTTGTGTGGCACGACAATTGGCATCCGTTAGGTCCTCTATTTGATCGCTATGGGGGAAGACTTATTTACGATGCGGCTAGCAATCATAAGCTAGAGTGACCGATTTTATACATGGGGAGAGGTGGAGGTGGCCTTCTTCTGTTACTTGGGAGCTTTTGGAGATTAGGAATGCTGAGCTGCCTATTATTCACCAAGGGGTTAGAGATGAGGTGGTGTGGAATTCCAGTCGGGGTGGCTTCTCCATTGGGTCGGTTTTTACGGCTCTTACTATTGATCGTCTTATGTTCAATTGTCACAAGTTGATTTGGAACTTCAATAATATACCAAAATGTGCTTTTAGTTTATGGGTCATATGTAGGGATGCTCTTCATACGAGAGATAAACTGTTTAGCTGGGGTATTTCCAACAATAACTTATGTTGTACTTGTGGCGAGGAGGTGGAGAACCGGGAACACTTGTTTATTGAATGTAATATTGCTAAAGAGGTTTGGCGCGAGGTCAGATTTAAGAACCAGGAGGTCAGAGAGGCTTTTAACTGGGAGGGTGAGCTGGGGTTTGCTAATTCCGAATATGTGGGCAAGAGCTTCTATAATAGACTTAGGTGTCTATCCTTTTCCACCACTATCTACTGTCTTTGGATGGAGAGGTATGCGAGATTTTTCCAAGGAAAGGCCAAGAATAGTGATATGATTGTCAGAGATATTGTTGCTATGGTCTGTGCGAGGGCCTCAAAGTGGAAGAACAATAGGAGAAGCTTCACCAACTGGATGGCATGTATGAACTGGGATATCCCCGAATCTGTGTTATCTTAGTTGGTTTGTTTGTGTTTGGTAGGTTGTGTCCTTTGGGGAATGCCCCTAGGATTGTGGTTCTCCATTGAAATTTGTTTGTAAGTAGCTTTCCCGAGTTCTAATATACATAATTTTCCCCAAAAAAAAAACAAATTTACAAAATTAAACAAAACCCACAACTAATCAACACTAAATACATACAAATCACCACAATTCAACAAAATCCAAGTTTTAGCCCAATTTCACAACATGCACCTACACACACATACACACACACACACACACACACACACATATATATATATATATATATATATATATATATATATATATATATATATATATATATATATATATATATATATATATATATATATATATAGAGAGAGAGAGAGAGAGAGAGAATAAGACCTTCTAACGAGCAGGTACCGCCAGTTCCAAAGAGACAACATCTTCCATCGAGCACACCATTTCACCTACTCAATTTCAAAACCCTAGAAATTACAAATATATACATACATATAAACATATCAGGGAAGATGTTAATGTTTATGATGAAAACCCCAAAAAAAATGTTAATCAAAACCATAAAAAAAATCTCACCATTAAACCCCCCAAAAAATATTAATCAAAACCATTAAAAAATGTTAATGATGAAATCTAGTATAGATAGAATATGAAGTGTTACCTTGAGGGTTTCGGGAAAAAAATTGTGAGCGAGAGAGAGAAAGAAAAATGATTTTAGGACTGAAATTGGACTCCATAACTGTCGGCATTTCCTACCCCCTAACTCCCTTGACCAACCTCTGTAACCAGAACCAATACCCGGACAACAACCTCAAACCGGTTGTCCACGCTTACCTGACCCACTTACCTGACCCATATCCATCCATGCTTTAGTGTATCCAAGCATACACAGCGAGGGGGGTTGATGCCGGTGCAGACATAGTGAGGGGTCGGAGCCGATGAGCTTTTGGTCTAGAGAAATAGAGGGGGAGCGGGATATTGAAGATGAGAGAGGAGAAAGAAGAGGGAAAATTAAAAATAGAATAAAAGTTAAGTGTAATTATTTTTTAAGGTATTTTATACTTTAGTCAAGTGTACTTAATTTTGGCACACTTTAAAGCAGTGCCAAATTTTGGCACTGTTTTAAAGTGTGCCAGATTTCTATTAAACCGTGCCAAAATCTGGCACAGTTTTAAACTGTGCCAGATTTTTAATATCAGGGTGTGCCAAAATGCTGTTTTTGGTGTAGTGAACACTAATTAAATTAGATATAAAAGGGTAGAAGTAGAACTCCTATAGAATTTTACTATTGATTTTGAAGTGGTGTAAGCTGATTTTTATGGTGGTTGAATGGTGGTGGAGTAAGGGTAAAATGGGTGGCAAAAGGTGGGGTAAAAGTGATGTAATAAAAGTGGAGAGAATGTTTGGAAAATGGAAGTTTTAGGATGGCGGCGTAATAATTTCGATGAAGAGAATGTTCTGATTGCTGAAAAAGGAGTCATTGGGAATGAGGTCACGACCTCGTTAAATAATAAAAATTAGGGCTAGGGGGTCTGCCAATCGGCATAGGCCTTAGCCTGTCTATAGACATACCTGTGGCTTACTGGCGAAGTAAAGTACCTCTTTGCCTATAGGTAGTCCAAAAAGGACTTTTTTGAAAAAACGGGCATAAATTGCAAACCGTAAGTCCAAACCATGCGCAGTCGAGAGCTTTAGAAAATGTATTCAAAGATATATGCAAATATATCAGGCCACTCTCAGGTTCGAGAGTTGATCAAAGTCAAACGGGGCTCGAAAGTGCTCGGTGGCCTCTAGACAGGGGTTCTTGGAGTGAAAAGGCAAGTACGCACGGACCATAAGGCCGATTCGAGCACAATATGGATAGTTGGAATGGGTATTAAGAGCCTTATGTAAGTTCAATGAACTATGCCTAGGTTGTAGGGTTGACTAAAGTCAAGTGGAGCTCGAAAGCATCTGACAAACTATAAGTCAAGTTTTTGGAGTAAAAAGTCAAGTACGCACGAATCGTAAGGTCGATTCCTGCATTGTATGGACCGTTGGAAAGGGTATTCAAAGAATATGAAAGTGCAATGAGCTACGCTCGGATTGGAGGGTTCATCAAACTCAAATAGAGCTTAGAAGCATCCGACAACCTTTGGGTCAAGGTTTGGAGTAGGGCCTGGAGTCTTAGGGTGAAATGAAAAGTGTTATGGACCTACGAAGGTATTTGGATGGTACTAGTAAGGGGTGTCTACACACAAACACACACACACACACACTGCCATGGAACCTTATACCACTAGACCCAACTTTATATCAAACCTAGTATGTTGAACGAATAATCCAAATAAGGAAATGCTCATGTTTGTACTGTTAGCCCTACATAGTTGTTCTCCGAAACTAATAACTTATGAAGTATTTGCAAATCTCCCTCTCCCACCCCCACACTAAATGAAATACATTATTAAAACGAATTCCTAACACCATGTAACTTGGACGAATAATTCAAATAAGGAAACCCCTATTATATACTATCAATTTTAGGTAAACAATTATTAACCCTAGTAGCTTATATATTCCCACAAGCACAAAATAAATTAATAAATAAATATATAGAAAAATACTTTAATAATAAGGGGTATTATAGCATTGGGCTTGATTACTTTGGGATTTATGATCAACTCTATAAAATTTTCATGGTGGATCCCAAGTCAAAGTGGGCTGAGATCCTAAAATGATATGTTCAGATTCTCATGCATTAATAACATTCATATATATATATATATATATATATATATATATATATATATATATATATATATATTAGGTATGCCCACATGCGTTGCACGTGCGATTGAATCTGGGTATTCAAATAAGGCTTTAAAAGTATGCAACAAGGCATTATAAGTACACAGATCCATTACTAACTAAGAATTCCATTCCAATGTTAATTTTTATTAGTAAAGATGGTGAAATTATTGTAAGAAAAATAAAATTATGTGCAGCTGAATAGAAATATAGTTTGAACATGATTTAATTCCTAAAAATGAGAAGGGAATCGGTTTTAAAAAACCAATAACATAAAAGAAGAACGAAATCCATAAATTTGAAGCGGATCAAAGCAGAGGCGAACAAAGATATTAAAATTTATTCTCTTGACATTTATTCATAATGCTTGTTTCATGGACTTCTTCAACTTCTTGCATTACAAAACGTCAAAGCTTGCGATCGAAATCTCTTAATGATTTGCATTTGATATAGAACTTGAACACTTTTTCGATGCAGGTATAAAGCCTTCGAATGTACATATAATAAGGATATGGAATATGTAAATTATAAATAAAAAATATCTAAACCAAATTAAATTGTGAGTATGAATTATTGTATTTCTTCTCTTGAATCAATGAAAGTCGAAATTGAGCACCCTATGAAAGACTCGTCAAAAAGTGTGATAGTTGTTGTGTTTTTGTACTCATCTTGGACTGCAAGATAAAGTAAATACCTTTTGTTTTATTGATGTTTAATTTAGAATATGTTAATATATATATATTAGAATAATCTTGTAGGCAAAAGTTTAAAATGGTTGAGTTTACCTCTGGGTGTATTTTGCATCTGAGCAAGCAAAATTTGAGCATGTTGCAACTCCATCGATAACAGTGAGTTATGTTACAAATATTGCAAGCATCGTACTAAGGCTTATCTTTGTCTATGACTTCCATAATTAGTGTGTTAAAAGAACAATATAGATTATGTTGAAGAAACATGAAATTGAGTAGTTTGTAACATTTTATTTAAAAATTTAAAAACTTAAAAAAAATATTATTGAAAAGATAAGGACGCATTACCTCCTTAGTTTTTGGAATTCCTTTTATGATTTCAGGAATGGTCACGTTTTCAACATCCTTTATGATTTTCAGTGGTGGCGCAGTGAATTTCTCCTTTTGTGGGGATGATAAGGAGATAAACAACCTGTAATTGTAATTGTATAAATGAATGTAATTGCGGATGGATTTAACAACATTGAAAATATTTTACTATCGAACCAGTCTTTTAATTTCATCGCCTCTTTGATGTTTTAGTCAAGATAATAAATAGCATGCACTGTGTTTGGCATAAACTCTTGGGGATCGGTATACGCGGAATAAAAAATATCAGCCATGGAACTTTGATCAATCAAACATACTAAAGAGATAAAACCAGAAACTTGGTTTAAAGAGCAAACCTAGGGTTTAAACACAATACTTTTGCGGATCTGATTGCAATCCGATGCGGAGAAAAGTATTTTTGTTAATGATGTAGGGTTGTCTTGTTTTGGATCTTAATAACTTTGTTTAAACCATCTGAACGCTAGGATTTTCTAATGTATAATCCTTCCCAAAAGCTAGGTGGGTGGACACCTTTTGAGATAAAAAAAACTTTGCTAAAACTTGAGAGATATGACGGTCTCTCTCTAACCACCTTATTAAAAATGTGATTAGTGTTTTCTCTCACCTCTCTCGAACCCTAATGATAAATAACAATGATTAAAATCCCATTCCACACATTTATATACAAGTACAAAAGGTGGGCTTGGGCCAAACTAGATTTTTTTAGAGTATGGGCCTGACTACTTGGGTATATGGAATATACCATAGACCCAAGACAAATAATTAAATTAGATCCAAATAAATATTCAGAAATCTCAAATTACATTTAACATAATTTTATTTGATTTTTTATTTAATTATAATTAATCCTACTAAATAATTATGATTGAGCTCCATTTTAATTATCTCATAAATCATTGAGATATAAGAAGTTCTTATTTGCAAAGTTATATAGTACATAACGCGATTCCGCGTGTTTTGTTTTCGATACCTGATTGGTGAAATCAATTTGTCACAATTGTCTTTAACCGACATCTAATCAATTCCTTAATTCTCAGACTTACCTTATTTTGCTATCCACCGAATTATAAATAATCCATTAATCAGGTTTACTGGTAGAAATAAATCTTATAAGTCTATCAGGGGGTATCATAATATCGACCACAATTCTATATTGAACTATCGTATAAGTTATCGAACCATCGTACAAGTTCCTATAATTTGAGATAAACTACTAGGATTGCATCATAACCGTTCTGATAGGATGTCAACTTCCTATCTAGGTTTTGAACTTTTCAATAGTTCTATAATCAGAATTCCAATTCCCGTGTGATGAACCCAAAGTTGACTCACCAAAATTCCTACCAAGCTCTATTGACCGATATATGAATATGAAACAATATATTTAAAAAATATAAAGCACTCTCACAAACTTGATTCTCATTTCAAAATAAATAAGACAATCTTTTATTAATCAATAATAAAATGTTTTACACATGGTTTTATGAATAAACCCCAACAATCTCCCACTTAGTTTTAAAGCCATGTGCACATGCGCTTGACTCCCATTCCCTCTACATGATTATTAAAAGTCGTAGCTGGTAAGATCTTTGTAAAAGGATCCACCAGGTTATCCTCAGTTGCAATTTTGGTCACGATGATGTCACCCCTCTACACAATCTCCTGAATTAGGTGATACTTGAGCTCAATAAGCTTAGCCCGTTGATGAGTCCTTGATTATTTTGAATTCACAACAACACCGTTATTATCACAGTAAGGTGTAATAGCCGATTGTATTGAAGGAACCACACTCAAATCACTTAGGAAGTTTCGGAGCCAAATAACCTCTTTTGTTGCCTCAGAAGCGGCAACATACTCGACTTCCATGGTCGAATCAGCAATGTATGGTCGGTTAAAACTCCTCCAACTTATGGCTCCACCTCCTAGGGTAAACAAATATCTTAAGGTCTATTTCCTAGAATCCACATCCGATTTAAATTTCAGTTTGTATAGATAGTCTATTGAGTAAACTAGCACATAATAGTCCTCTTGAGGCAATTGAGAATGTGCTTCATAGTTGTCAAGTGATCCTCACCTGGATTAAACTGGAATCTGCTGACCATGCCAATGGTATAACAAATATTCCATCTAGTACAAACCATAACATACATGAGGCTCCCCATCGCTGAAGCATAAGAAATCTTCCTCATCCTCTCTATCTCATCGAGTGTCTTAGGACACTGATCCTTAAATAAAGAAACTCCATGCCTGAAAGGGAGAAACCCTTTCTTGAAGTCTTGCATGCTAATCCTTGTGAGCACTGTGTCGATATAAGTAGCTTGGGATAATCCCAACATCCAATTTTTTTATCATGTAATACCTTGATCCCACGGATGTGTATGGATTCTCCTAAGTCCTTTAAATTGAACCGACTAGACAACCAAACTCTTACACTAGACAATAAACCCATGTCATTACCGATTAGGAGAATATCATCTGCGTAAAGTAGTAGAAATACCACCACGCTTTCGTCATTCTTCTTATATACACAGGTTTCATCCACGTATTGATCAAACCAAAAGATTTAATTGCTTAATCAAATTGGATGTTCTAATACCTTGTTGCTTGCTTAAGTCCATAAGTGGATTTCTTAAACTTGCACACCTTTATTTCTTGGACATATGCTATAAATCCCGTGGGTTGCACCATATAGATTCACTCGTCAAGATTACCATTCAAGAATTCTGTATTGACGTCCATTTACCAAATCTTGTAATTAACACGTGCAACAATGGATAAGAGAATCCGGATAGACTTAAGCACGACTTACGGTAAAAAAAAGTCTCCTCATAGTTGATCCCTCTTTCTGAGTGAACCATTTCGCAACAAGTCGTGCCATGAAGGTTTCCACCTTCCCGTCTACTCCTCTCTTCCTCTTATAGATCCACTTGCACCCTATGGGTTATATCCCATACGATAAGATGTTCCAACACTTGATTCTAATACATCGAATCCATCTCAGTATCCATAGCCTAAAGCCAAAGCTCGACATCCTTGTCTTAGAGTGCCTCATTATAGTTAACGGGATCCAGTTCGCGTTCTCTTGGAACTTCACTGAAGTGCTCTCCCAAATACACTAACCTATCAGGCTGACGTCCCATTACGACATAGCTGCATTTAAGGTCCATTATAAGTGACACGTGGATCATGATCATCGATAATGCTCCCACTGTGATCATGTAGTGTACTGTCGATATCAAATTGTATTTCATCATGTACGGGTGTTCCCAAAGAATTTTCTTACTATTGTTCTCTTAGCTCTTGTAAGATAATCTTGATCTTGGGTTTGTGGTTTATCATATGATCTTCCTATAAGTACCGGTCATTTGTGTTGATAATTATCCTTTGGTTATAAAATAAACCACCCTTGCTTCCTTTCGAAACCCGTAAAAAGATACACTTTTGTCCTCGTTTCTAACTTCCCAAGCTCCTTCCTCAGCACGTGTGTTGGACAACCAAAAACTCGAATATGTCCTAGAATGGGTTTGCACCCTGTCCACAGTTATGTGGGAGTTATTAGAACTGATTTAGAAGGAAATAAGTTCAATAAATAAGTGGTCGCCTCTAATGCGTAATCCCAAAAGGAATCAGCAGATCCAAATCACTCATCATGGATCTAACCATATCCAAAAGAGTCATGTTCCTTCTTTCTGCTACAACATTTTGCTGTGGTGTTCCCGGTGTAGAAAACTAGGTTATAATGCCCATGTCCGATAGGTGTTGCCTAAACTCTCATAAGAGATAATCTCCTCCACGATCAAAGTGTAGAGTATGAATTAGTTTACCATGCCTACCCTCCACCTCAGTCTTGTATACTTTGAATTTATAAAAGTCTCCAGACTTGTGGTGCATAAGGTAAACCTATCCATATTTTGAGTAATCATCGTCAAACGTGGTGGAGTACTCATAACCACCACTTGCCTGGACAATCATCGACCCACACAAATAAGTTGAACTAATTCCAACACATCTTTGGATCTATACCCCTTGGTCCTAAACGGTCTCTTGGTCATTTTTCCCTCCTAGCAGGATTCGCAGACTGAAAGTGCCTCCACTTTCAATTAACCTAATTGCCCATTTAAAACTAGGCAATCCTTTTAAATTTATATGAACCAACCGCAAGTGCCAAAGATATGTTTGGTTCAACTTAGAAGGTTCCTTTCTCTTTAGGTTATTGCCAGTTAAGTTATTCAACCCAATATTAAGCAATAGTGGTGAGATCGATCTTCTAATATAAAGATCATTTTACAAAGTTCTAGAACAGATAAAAGATTTACCATTTTGATAAAAACTCCTTTATTAAAACAAACCAAATATCCATTCATCACAAGTTTAGAAATCAAAAAAAAAAAATTTATTCTAATACCAGCAACATAAAAATAATCTACCAAAATTAACTTGTTGTCTTAACCAAAATTTAAAAATAAATTTCCTACTACTACTACTACTACTACTACTACTACTACTACTACTACTACTACTACTACTACTACTACTACTACTACTGCATCCTTGTGATGATTGCCCGTGAATAGAAATATCTCTCCATCACTGAGCTCCATGGTTACCTCGAACCCCTATAGAGAATTGCAAACATGATTAGTGGATCCTGAAATCTACGCACCTGGTCCCAATATATTTCACCATAAACATGTCTCAATAATATAGGAGAAATTATTGTTCCCATTATTCCTGGCTAAGAAGACGTGACATTACTTCTTCAAATGTCCTTCCTGTTTGTAGATATAATAGTTGCCTTTCGATTTCTTACCTCTATCTTGGGAGAGTTCGGCTTGACAACTTTAGGTTGTGCCTGGGACTTGCCTTTCTTCTTTTTCATACCTTTTGGAACATAAGTAAATGGGTCTTTCTCAGCAATGTGAACAACACCTTTATATGTAATTCTCTGCAACCTCTAGTTCCTTAAGTAGTTGCGCTGGTGAGTAACTAAAGTTGTTAATAGAATAATTTAGACGAAACTTTTTAAAAGACTTTAGTAGTGATTGGAGCACGGAATCAACTTGGGTTTCCCCGTCGATTTCAGATCCAAGCACCTCATGCTCTCCTATGATGGACATCGTCTTTAAAATGTGCTCACGTGCGGGAGTACCCTTAGGCATCTTGGTGTTTACCAGCCTTTCCATAACATCTAACTTTGCAATATGGTTTTGATCCTCAAACATATCCCCGATGTTCAAAATCATGTCATAACCAATGGACATTTGATGATGCTGATGTTGGTGCTGTGATATATTAATCATAAAGGCCAATATATAGAAGCGAGCCATTTGCTAAGCCTTTTGCCACCTCTAGTAGCTTGGACATCCTTTTCAAGTGCCTCGTCCTTTATCTTGGCAAGGCAGGCCTCCGTCAAGACAAACTTAAAATTCTCAGTAGTTAAAACAATGTTTAGACTTGTTTTTCAGCTTATATAGTTCATGCCAGTTAACTTGTTGTCCTTTAAAATTAAAGCAAGTAGGTCGAATGATGATCCCATTTTGAAATATGAGAATCATAAATTTTGAAAAGTGAATTAATTTCAAAATGACATCTGAGAATTTAACGTTGATTTTATTTTAAAGTGGCATCCTTCAAGGCCAATTTTTAAAAGTAAAATCCCTTAATCATCCTAATTCCCTTATGAAGTGAGAGTTCTCGATGGGAGCTTAAATCACTTCACCTTGAACTGGGCAGACTTTCATCTTTCAATTATGTACATAGACAATTCATGATCTTATGTCCAACATAATTGAATAGTTGGCGAATTTTGATCCCGTAACTTATGAGAGTGACTCCAATGGATAGGATATCAAAAGTTATGTCTAAGTGTATTCCACGGGTTCATTTAATAAAATTAAACCCGCTTGTGTAGAACTTTCTCGATAGGAGGACTGAACTCACTCACATTTAATGTCACTAAAATATCAATTAAGAATTTTCAATAATCCATGATACCATGATTTATCTTATTTAAAAATGGGCCCATTTTCGGATGGATTGAGAGCTTCTCTCTCAAGGTCATACCTCTAACCTAATCTACCGCCGCCGTTCCCCTTTCTCCTTATCCTTTCCGGTGATTAACATCAGCTCCATTGGTCGAGTCATGTCGCTTTCTCTACCGAGTCTGGTAAGGGTCGGGCGTTTCTCTCTTTCAGAGATTTGGGTGGTTTAGTCTCAGTGGATACCTCGTTGCTCCTTCCCTCTATTCTTCGTGGTCTTAAATGGGTCTACATCGGATCGCCATTTTTGCGTGCTGAACTTCAAGTCAGATTGATGTAGGCTTTTCCTTTCGATGATCGAAGGTTATGGGGCCGGGTGCGATATGGTGGTGATTGGGCTGTGGCTGAAAGTGGAGTGGTTCTTGGTGTTGCGTCTGTGTTGCTGTGGTGGTTGACGACCTTTGTTTGGCCAGAGATGGTGGTTGTGGTTGTTCACGTTGGGTTGTTCATTGGATGATCCTTTACCCGCTGGGTTTGGCTCGTGTTGGAACTCGGTGCTTCCTTTATCTTGGTGCTTCCCCCTCTTTGAACCAATTTTCATAACCCTCATCACTGCCGCGGCTTCTCCTTCCACCTTTTTATCCTTTACCACCTGCCACCTATTTGTCCTTCCCCTACCCTATCGCCACCTCTTTGCTATGCTTCATGTCAGATATGGTTTGGGTTTGGTCTCAGTTGGTGGCTCCTCCCTGACTCTTCCCGTCTGTGTGGTTTGCGATTTTGGAGAGCTATTTTGGGGTATGGCCAATCCTTGTGTTGCTCACCACCGGAGCCGGTTCCGGCATGGGTTGAGGGGATGGGTGGTATGTGGATTTGGCTTGGAGTGATGCACTGTGGTCGGGGTTGCGTTGGTTTATTCTCGGGTCGAGTTATTTTGCAGGTCCGGTTATGAATTGGATGGTTTGGCTATCCGGGCTTTCAGGGTGTTGGGCCATGGTGTCCACTTGGTTTTGGTTTGGTTGTTAGTTTCGGCCAGATAGTGGGCCTTGTTTCTTTGGGTACAATTGTTTGTTGTTTATGCTGCCCTTGTGGCTTTTGTTACCTAGACCTAGGTAATTGTGTTTTGTTTTATGGGGCCTTCGTGGCTTGTCTACTAGACTTTTGGGCTAGTTTGTTGTTCCATTGTTTTATTGTTGGCTAGCAGCGCCTGTGCTCTAGCATACGAGGGTATGCCCTCATGGACCTTGTAACTATTTCTTTTCAATATACTTTTAATTACCGAAAAAAAAAATGATTTATCTTATTTGGGGGGGGGGGGGGGGAGATCAAGCTGACACGAGGAATTAATCGCATCACAAATTTTAAAATACCGATGGAGACCGTGGGATTTATGTTGAATCTCTATCCCGCTTATTATTTTAAAAAAGTCGAGTGTTTTAAGAAAATATGTATTCAATTCTAAAAGACCAAATGTTAAATCCTTGGTTAATTCCAAATGAACTTATATGAATTAAATATCTTGATCTTATATTTTAATTTTTCTTAAAATAAAAATATAATATAAATTTTTCAAAAAATAAAAATATGGAAATATCAATTTAAATCATACCTTAACATTTAATTACCCCAATTTAATTTAATTTAGAAAATAATAAAACGCAATACAAATTTCCAAAAAAAATCGGTGATCTAGGACGGTCTCAAAATAAAATCCATGTTGTCATAAAATCTAGTGTTCCCAATTATCCAATTAATTAGCATACGCATTATGCAACATAATAGAATATTGAGACATGATCAATTAAATAAATAAATAAATACAGTAAAACAATGAGAAGACATAAATGCCTTTTTCGTTATGGCCATCACTCATTCTTGAAGTAAAACTCTTTAAGTCCGAGAGTCCTTGTTGTAAAAGATTTCCTTATGGATAAGAGTCCAACTTGAAGTAAACTTCATCAAAACAAAGAGTTCTTAGGGGGTTTTGAACACTATAATATCATCCTCCATGGCCAGGAAATAATCCAAGGTATAACTACCGTGTACAACCACCAGGAACCACCCCAAAAAGCCAAAATGACTAGGTTGTTAGTGGCGTCGTCAATCGATCGACCCGGTCGGGTCTAGTCATCTTTCTCCTCTTGGATTTTTATGAAAAAACCTCCATATCCATCCAAACCTTCATGAAAATTTTCTGAACATTTAAACCAACCATAAAACATGATTCTAAGTCAATAATACATCCCTTCCCAAATACCTCCAAATATAACAAAATTAAATAATCACAAAACTTGATTATTACAAGCATATCAAATCTAGATGTGAAAAATAACTACGGATAAACAATTGTAGGATCCAATAACATAGAAAAATAATACATGACCGTGATGAAAGGGATATACACCAAGAATCTCTACAAAATCATATTAGTACGAAAGCATATACAAATATACACCATTCCACACCATGTAAACTAGGGTTTTAAAGCTTTGGACAACATGGACCTTTCCAATGGATGAATAATCTAAACCAAAGACTCTGATACCAATTGTTGGGGATCGATATATGCGGAATACAAATTTTCATCCATGGAACTTATATTAATCAAACATAGGAAAGAGGTAAAACTAAAAACTAGGTTTGAAGAACAAACCTAGGGTTTATAACACAATACCTTTCGGATCCGATTGCAATTCGATGGGGAGAAAAGTATTTGTTGATGATGTTGGGCTGCCATGTTTTGGATTTCTAAAACCCTTCTTAAACCTTTTGAAATCTAGAATCTTCTGGTGTAATGATCCTCACTAAAGTCATGTAGATGTGTGCACACCTTTTTAGATGAAAACCTTGCCTAAAACTTGAGATATGATGGTTTCTCTCTAGCCTCCTTCACTAAAAATGTGAATAGTGAACCCTAATGATGAATAATAGTGATTAAAACCCCTTCCCATACCTTTATATACAAGTATAAAAGGTGTGCTTGGGCCAAAATGGGTTTCTTAAGAGTATGGTCTTGACTACTTGTGTATATGCACTACATGAGGGAATCAAGACAAATACAGCTCCAAATAAGTATTCAAAAATTCCAAATTACATTTATCGTAATTTTAGTTCCATTTTTATTTAATCATAATTAATTACACAAAATAATTATGATTGCACTCCAATTTAATTATCTCAGAAATCACTATTAAGGTCTTATTTACAAAGTTGATTATGGTTCATAATGTGATTCCCACGTTAAGCTTCCAATACCTGCTTGGTCAAATCAATTTGTTGTAAATTGATTATAACCAACATCTAATCAATTCCTTAATTCTCAGACTTAACTTATTTTGATACTCCATCGGATTATATATAATCTACTAATCAGGTTTACTGATGGAAATAAATCGTATAAGTCTATTAAAAGGGTATCATAATCCAAGGTATCCCCAGATGCAGATTCCTCCGATTTAGGATTCCGGACCTACTTACATAACTGTCACCCAATATGTATAGATCATTTGATTCAATCCAAGATTGAATCCCATCCATAGTAATAAAATAAATAATCACATAAGCATTCAAATCCTCATATTTCTCGGGATCACTACACCACAAATCGATAATGGTCACGGCAAGTGGGTCATGGCCCAGGACCGTGACTAGAGCCAAAAGCAAATGACAAAGGTCTTGACCAAGAAAAAGGGTGATAATAAATGGTTGTGGTCATGGCCATAGACTGTGACCACAAAGATCATGACCTTGGTTCGTTACCACACCCGCGACTAAATGGGTACCAAAACTCCCACCAAAGTGGGTTATGGCCCTGGACCGTCGGCGTTTCCATTGAGATGGGTCACGGTCAAGATCCATGACTATTTTGAAATTATCATGGGAGTTGGTCATGGTCCCGGACCATGTTCCCAGGACGTGACCACTTTTTTACACATCAAAACCATTGTCACGGTCTGGGGTCACGACTCAAGACCGTGACCACACCCTCTACAAAACACCCCAATCTTTTTTTTATTTCATGATCTCTCTCTCTTTATAAACCCACCCTGTTGCCTCTTTCTCCTCTGGCCATTGACTCTCTCTCAGGTACTCTCTTTACGGCCTTAATTATTTATCTCCTATGGAATAAATTATGTTTTATTACATGTATGTTTGTAGATAGGGTTTAATTACATGACATTAGTTTTTTTTATCTTTATTTGATATTTTTATGGTTACACATTGTATTTATGTTTTGTTTTTAGAAATTCGATTAAAGTTTTTGCTTGTTTGGTTATTTCGATTAGATCGATATATTTACACAATGTACATGTGATTCATTGATTGGTATTGGTGGTATTTTTGTATGTGCCTGAACACTTTATGAAAATTTTAGTGAGTGTAGAAGATATTGTTCTCCCACATATTTAGAGCTTTTTAGGGATTCTAGATGTTTAGTTCCAATTATGGGCTTGTAGTGGAATCATGGGACCGAAAAATTTGGGCTTTCTTGTGTTTTGTGATTTTGGGCACTTACTTATTATTTACTTGAAAACATAGAATTTGGTTTGTTTGATCTAGGGTTGTAAAATAATAACATGTACGTGTATGAATTTATGTGATCAAGGTGTTCTTATCATTATTTGTCCATTGCTTTTATACTTTGAATTTATTGAATATAGTGTTTAAAGAGAATGAGATGGAAAATTGGAAATCCTTATTCAATATAGGTTTTTTGACTTTGCATGCAAGAGGAAACTTAATTACGCGTGAAGTTGTTGTCGTTGTGGTTATCACATAGTTGGTGTTGATGCTAAAAATTAGGGTCGAGGGATGAGGCATATGTCATCTTGCTAATTAACAATAATTAATCTAAATAACTATGCATAAATAGTAAAAGAAGTTGGGAAAAGATATAACACCAATATTTATGTGGTATAATTGTGTGTATTCAAATCTTTGTATGTATAAGTGTATGTATTTTATTTAATGTGTGTGTATATCAGAATATACACATTTATGTAGTATTTTGTTATATGTGTGTGTATTTCAGGAATTGCACATTTATATGTGTGTATTTTTTAAATTACATGTGTGTGTATTTCAAATGCTAGGTATCAAACAAATTAGTGGTAAACGACCCGATAACATGATGACGCAACACAAAAGTGACTGAATAAATTGCGTTTGTATTGTGAGTAGGGATTAGTGGGTTAGAGAGAGGGAAAGAGAATTATTAAACACACGAGCACATGTATCCTTTAAAGCATTTTTATCCTTTTGCGCGCTTGATGAAAACTTTCAAAGATTACATTAAAAATACAAGGTATATTCGAGGCTCAATTGCTGAAGAATGCATAACTGTGGAATCATCGCTATACTCGGGAACATATGCTAGAACAAGAGCTGAGGAGGTTCAATCCTCGTGGAGAACGAGTGATCGTGAAACCTGATGAGTTTGAGGATGAATTTTCTTTTGAAAACACTAAAGAGGTGAGACTCACTAATCTATAACACGAGCAAAAAACTCTTTATGTCTTCAAATCACAAGATTAAGTTGGATATCAGAGAGAGTAAGTGGCTACATAATTAACATAATTATTCTTGTTTGAATCTATTCAATATACTATTATCTGAATTCTACAATTACCTTTAGGAAGTATGAGAACAATATTGTCAAAAATCATATGAGAAATCCCAAGACGAATGATTTTAGGGCATGCGTACCAAAAGATGTAGTTTTCACCTCTTATGCGTGTGACTATTTATTCATTTGTTATAAAATCATGCAGTGATACAAATTCATTAATAAATACATCTTTTAAACATAGGTGCGAAAGAGATTAAGAAATTCTGCACTAACAGTTTTGATTTCATCTCATACCCATGTAAGGAAAATCTTTTGATGCTAAACAACGGAATCAATTTCTGACTTGGTTATCCGTGTCGCTAGAAAAAGCGATAAAAAAATACGGTGCTAACCTATTATGGTATTTTTTAACCAATCCTGAAACTCGATTATTTAGATTTCAATCGTATTCTTCATGTTCTGAATGGAACAAATAAAGTACTCGTCGACTATGGTCTATTATTATGAGTGCACGAAAGGGTATTCTATGCGATTTAAATCCTAATAAGGATCGCATAGAATACGATTGAAATCTAAATAATCCTGGTCTATTATTATGCGTGCACCAAAGGGTATGACCACACAAGTTGACACACTTAAGGCCTCTAAAGAGTTCCAGTCTACTCTTGATGACAACCCTAATTTGAAGGATCTTTTAGTTGATTTAGAGGAAGATTGAATATCAAATATTATTTACCCTTAACAATTTTATTTGTATCTTATTATGATATTGGCCCTTGTTAATCCTATTTGTATCCAAATTGTATCCTATTATGATATTGGAGATACATTGGTACTTTAGTTTGAATTATGAATATTTAGAGTCATTTATGAATGGTTAGCTTGATTTATTAATGTTTAGATTGAATTATGAATTAACTAGGATGGCATGGTACTTTACTTTGAATTGTCAACTCAACGATATCGAATTGGTTTGACTATATTTGTCTTGTCCTTCTTAATAAACGTTAAACATAATTGTCATCCATGTCTCTACATTAGTTTTGCAAATTTTATTGGTTTGCAGGTAAGGCAATTTCGGTTGGTCCCCACATATGAGTGGTATTCTAGTTTGGATAAATTAAACACAAGTCATCCTTACATATAAAACAATTAGTGAAATGGCCAATGATGATTATAGTTTTAATGGTGCCGTGGGGTCACGGATTAAGTCCCTGACCATGGAGCCATATTATGTCATGGGAGAGACCGTGACACCCATCTAAGGTCACAAATGAGGTCCGTGACCAAGGTTTTTGGTCATCGGAAAAATGATCACGATCAAGGTCTGTGATCTGGGGTGGTAACAAACGAGGTATGTGACCATCTTCGGTATATGGTGTAGTGGGTTAAGAATTTATGCACGCTTTGCAAATGGTGTGATATTTTGTAATACCCCGTACTTTTGGGATTAATTAAATTAAATGTGAATTAATTGACAATTAATCCGGATAAAATACTAACGAGATGTGAGTTGGCATTTGATTATAATGTGTATATATGGCAATATATGAATATTGAAAATATTGAAATTGTCGCGAGACTGAAAGACGGTAATTTGGGAAATTTTGTTTGGACGCGCGTGACAGTTGCTTCAGGAATATAATTATTTTAATTAAAAAGTGAATTTTATTTTTATCAACCGTATGGTCATTTTGAGTGCGCCAACGTGTCCGGAAGGGTCGAAATAGTCAGAAAACACTAGCCGGGGGTTTAGTTTGAGTCCCGGGGCATTTTTGGGCCACACCGGCAACCTAAAAAGGGTATTTTGGTAATTTTGGAATTTGGGGAATTTTGACTAACGAATTTTGGGAATTAAAAAATAGGGCATTTGGGAACCCACTAACCCATTACCAGCACATAATTAATTAGAGGGCTACGGGAGTTATAGGAGAAGTTAGGAGAGGTTCCCAAAAGAGAAAAACTATAACCATCATCTTCAACCTTCAACCATGGCAGAAATTGTAGAGGAAAAGAGAGCAACATCCAACATCAAATTCAGAGAACAATCCGAGGCAAGTGGTTTAATTACGTTATTTACAAGGAATGTTTCTTCCATGCTTAGACATTTATGAAAATTGCATTGTTTTGGGAGATTGATAAAAACCCATGAATTTGAGGATTAAAACAATAAACCATGTTAGGAATTGCAAGTAGACATATTCTGGACGAATTATGAATCCAAAATATAACCCTTGATGATCTAAAAACGGATTTAAGAAGATAATTATTATTGTTCTTGAAAGAAATAGAAATCTAGGGTTCTTGATGAAGTTTTGATCCAAATAAAGCCCTTGGTTGATGATTTATTGGTTTTAGAACGTTAACAATGTTATAGGATGGTTGTATGATGATATTATAACGTTAGATTAGAGTTTCATGCATTATAATGGAATTTTGGGGTGAAACTTGGACTGCAAAACAAAGCAGTCCGTAGCATAACTGGTGCGCTCGATCGATCGACATTCATAGGTCGATCGATCGACCACCATCGATCGATCGAACATACAAGGTCGATCGATCGACCTTCCTAGAATGAGTAAAATCTTCCCATTTAAAATTTTAAGGATGTTAACCCTAGAAAATTATTGATGGGGACTTTGTGAGTATTCTTAGACTTAAGGAAGACCGGTAGGTATGGTTGTGAAATCGGACCTTAATTAGAATTTAATTTGGGATAGTTGTCAAAAATCCAATAAAGCTCGACGAGTGAGATAATATTAGGGTTAAAAGAGTAAATTCGAATGATTTGATGAAATGAGGTTTGTGGCAGAAATAATGACCTTAAGAATAATGAAATTAAATGTGGAAATAATAGGAGACTTAGTAACCTCTTTGAGATAGGTTTTAAGTATAAGAAAATAGGATGTGAGATGTGTCGACAGTCTACATTATATATTATCGGAAGATTTAAAAATGTATAAAATTGGAATAATGGTATAAGGATGTAGAATATACCTTTATTAATAATGAGATATCTAAGATGTGTGAATGCTTAGTATATGACTTATGTGTATGACATACCTACCATACTTGCTATCACGGGAGGGTTGCGTTCGTTTAGGACCATCTAATCTTTGTGTGCCTACGGGGGGATATAGATTGGTGCCTCGAGAACATAGGTCAGAGAAGGACTTATTGGAAAGTTAATAAGTCTGCTGATCATGGGAGCGTAGGTATGTGCGTGACCCATGTGATGTGACTGTGTTCGCCTCCATTGTTTATGATTGTTGTTATCTGAGAACGATTCCTGAGAGATTCATAATGCGTGATCCTTATGTACGTGATGTACCGGGATGGATAGCAGAGTATGTGTGCACCGCAGCTTAGCCTCGGGGTGCTTGTATTGTATATTTATGATGTGAATGATATACGGTTAAATGAGCAGACTTGTCATGTTAAATTATGAGAATAATTTATAGTAACTCCTTGAGAAGATAAATAAGGGGATAACCTCCAGTAAATGGTAATGCTAATAATTAAGAATCCGAGTTTAAGTAAAGCTATCTATTCAAGTGATAATATTGGGAATTCATATTGTGAATCGAGTAGATGGGTTAGAACTTATGTCGGTTTAGTTAGATATAAATACCACTTAGATGGGTATACGTTAGGAGTGCACGATAAGACGAGAGGTGAGTATTTCATGTGAGAGCACGTCCTAACATGTATTTTGCATTCTTTGTTTTAATGTTATTAAAGCACTTGCTGTTTTTAAAATACTCTCCACTTTCGGGCTCTGACCCGTTTGCTTTCAAATCTATTTTTTTGTAAAAACCTTTTAGGTGCCCAGCCACAAGGACACCATGCATAGTATTTCCATTCAGGTGACGAGCTGTAGCTGTTGTGGAAGTTACAGGGCCTTGATAGTAGACGCCTCCTTTTCTAGTCTTGACTCTATATTCAGTTTCATCATTTGTAGGGCATGTCGCCCATTTCTATTTAGAGACATTTCATATTTCAGTTATTCAGATTTTGGCATGTAATTAATTGAGGGTACACTGTTCTTTTGAATTCAGTTGTGGGATTGTTGTGAGGAGTATTTCCTCAAGACTTATTATTATTTGTTGGTTATTCTATTGCTTCTTTATGGTGAATGGTTATGTTATTCTTTCATAATTCTTTTATTGCATGTTAATCAGATTTAATTTAAAATTTGACAACTTACTTTTTAAATACTAGGTGGTTAGTAATCATTAAATGTTTTCGACAGTGATGCTATTAACTGAACCAACTTGGCATTTTGAATTAATTTAATAAAGGAGTAGCTACCCGGTATTTAATTAGTCGGGGTGTCACAGGTGGTATCAGATCATCAGGTTCTAGTGTCCTTTAGGATCTGTACGGCTTATTATGCTTCCAGCGTAACTTTCTTTGATATAGAGCCCTATGTTTAGGATAGTTGATTCCTTTAGTAAAATTTCGTTCTCCTGCTATGATGTATATGATAGCGAATCGTATTGCGATCGGGTGTATTCGTGTGCCGAACAATGTAGTACGTCAGGCGAAGACAGTTGGGTGAACAGCAGGAGGCAAATATATATGGAGGTTAATTGATTTATTTAAAGAAGGATGACCGTAGTTGAAGTCACCGATATTATGGCACGAAAGTCCTGGATGATATAGAAGGCTAAGGCGCGACTTGAGACTTCCGGGTACAGTTATAGTAGGAATGGGGTCAAATTAGACACATCCAACAAGGTTGAAATGGGAGAGAAAGAGTTAGGTGTAACATTGAAGAGAACCAGCAGTAACAATACTCGAAAGGCGAAGACGGTATATGCTAGCCAAACGAACGCAATGTATCCAAAGGCTTGGTCATATGTCAGGATATGACCAATTGAGAGTGAAAATTTGGAGAAATTTTTCCTTGACTCGTAAGAGCGGAAATTCAATGGTGAGAAACAAGCAACCCACTTAAAAGTGGAATGTGATGTCGAGAGGGTGTACACTTATGGTTTGACCATAAGTTCCTTCATCAGATGTTCAGGTTGAAAGGCGAATGTTATTCTGAACTCACATAAGAGGGCCAAACAGGGGTCAACTTGTGAGGAGAAATTTAATGTTGTAGCGAACCTTACACCGGGTGGAGAAGGTGGTATGGAGAAGAGGATGTTAAAGGGAGAATCTACATACAAGAAGAATTGTTAGCTCTTATGGGGAATTCTGCTTGGATGATAAATACAGATAGTAATTATATCGCGTGGTGTAAATTTGGAGGTAAATGTTCCCTTGGGTAGGGAGATACAAAAAAATCGAAGAATTTTTATAAAGTAAGACTGGGGCAAATGGTGTTGGAGAAACACCACAAGGAGGAAGACCCAATGGAGAAACCGTTAAAATAATTCGATAGCGGAATTACTACCGAGCGATGGTAATTTCAGTAAGAGAGGTGGAAAACTAGTAGTGTGTTCCTTAGGTACATCAAGCTAAGGGAACAATGGAGATAGTCTTCAGAGCTGAGACTACCAACGTCCGAGGAAAGGACCACTTTAACATGGTCAGGGTGACCGGAAATAAGTGGAGTATGTGTAGAGGTACTTTGTGGGAGTGAAAACCCGTACATTATAAATTTTTCCCGATACAAGAGTAGGGATCAAGGTATTGTGCCTGGCGAGGGCAAGAGTTATTGAAATATCTGATTTGGGATAGACATGTATGGTAAGTCCAGGAACCATTTGAGCAGCCGGGACGATTATTAGGATAGAAGTATGAGTTATATCCTCAGATGAGGATGCATGTTATTTGTGGCACGAATGAGTTACTACATTTGTTACAATTGTATTTTCACTTGAGAGTCGAGATTAGTGAGTATATCAGTAAGTTTATTATATATAAGAACATTTTCCCTGATAGTGTGGGGGTTACTTTTATTGTCATCCGCGGAGGATAAATGGGTATATTAATAGCGGTTTATGCTTTACCGAAATTACTCGTTTTAATGCTATGTTATACGAGTATGATATGATCTTAATTATTGTTTTGTATATATGATTATACCGATAGAGTGCTGGTATTGCAAGTTTATTGGGATTACTACCTTGGGGTAGAATGTTTTGGTTCTGGAGAGGCCCCATTTGTGAGAGGGCCGGGCTCAAAATTGTACTATTGTATATATGTATATATATATAAATATTGTTGTGATTTCAAAGGCATAATGGTCTCGGATATATAATCCTAGTATGCGTAGGGATTTCATTATTATGAGTCGTATGTAATTGATTTACTAGTCAACAAAGAGTTAGTTGGTTTTTATAATTAACGATAGAGAGGTCGTAACAAAAAGAGTGCATTGTTTTATCACCCGTTAGAGATTTGGAAGTTTGTACTCATAGTTGTGTGTCTGGGGACGGGAATTTGAGGGTCTCAAAATATCTCGCATGTTGTATATGAAATGTGATTTCCATCACTGTAAAGAGAAAAGTGTCTTTCGGAAAGAGTTCCTTGTTTAAGTTAAATTGAGAAAGGAGATGTAACTTTGTGGTTAAGAGACGGGAACATAGGGGTACGTGTTATGGACTGAAGGCTTAATAAATCTCGATGACCGACAATGTTAGGTAGTAGTGTATCGGGGGGGGTTCCTTGTAAGGTTGGTAGTAAGGAAATGTGTGGCCCTTCGTTCATGATTTGGATACCTCTATCGTTAGAGGAGTACGTAGTTATAACGGGAAGTTACAAGGAGTAAATTATGATGTACGACCATTAGAGCCAGTTGTTAGTAAACTACGATATAAATACTAATAATGTTGGTTTTGTCACGGCGTGTTGAAGGACGCATTGAGGATAAGGAGGATTTAGGATTTCTAATTCAGAAGCGATTGAGAACGCCCAAATGGTATAGCACCGTTGTATTTACAGTGACAATAAAGAGTTTGGGATTTGTGTGAAGCGTATATAATGTTTAAAAACCATATGGTTGGGTTATAAGGGGCGTAGACATCTTGATTTGCTAAAGTGTAAATCAAAGGAAGAGGGAACATAGACGGGTGAGATTATTACTTATGAGATTAAACGTCATAAGAAAAGGTGTAAGTGAATATCATGTGTAGTCAGTGTAGCACGTTCAAATTTGGAGGAAAAGCAGTAGAAAGCCATTTAATAAAAGGATATCTCTTGAGAAGGCGAATAAATTATTATGAGCAATTTGGAGTAGAGTTCCGATCAATCGAATGTTGAGGGTGACTCAAGAGTAAATAGAGTGAGAATGTTAATAAGGTATAAGGAGTCCGTATTTTCACAAAGAGGTGAGAAAGTGTAAGGGTCGAAACTTTGGCATACGCCAAGAGAAGCAGAGGATCGTTAAGTATCACTTAACGGGAAGGAACATTTACAAAAAAAAAAAGTCAGCATTTAAAGGGGTGTAGTAAGTAGTAGAACGGTTGGGTGTTAGATGATTAACCAATTAATTTTGTATCCAACCGATAATACCAGGGATGGAAGAGTCAAGTTAGTTAATTCCTTGAGGGGTAACAAATTCCTTCAAATACGTGAGTCATGTTGTTCAGAAGGAGACAAATTGTTATATACTTGAGTGATTTACACTTTTAGATAGTGAACACGCCGATACGTGGTTCGACGTAGTATTATTTAGAATTGGGATGAAATCCCCGAAATCCACATTCAGGTGGGGTGACATAAATAGTGGGAAATAACGATTCAAATTGAGGGTTGTATCACCTATAACCCGAGGTGCAGGCGCAAGGTGACTAACGACTGATGGATTGTATGAAAGAAATTTTGGATTCATTGCGATATTTTCAATTCCAAATCGGGTATAACTAGTGAGGAATATTGTAGTCATGAGGAGGAGATATTACCAAATGGTAGAGTTGGGGGAAAAGCACCCGTCTCTATTTATGGTGGACAAGGTGCTTACAAAGGTTTGTGTGACACCAACAGGCTGAAGTGGTTTTCCCTTGTGTAAAAGTCACAACGTCGGGATATTTCAAGGAATGGACAAGCGTAGTCAGACGTGTTAGTTTGGAGTTTTGATAAACACGGGAGTTAGTAGTGAGGTGCGGACTCACAATACTAATAAAAAAAAATAATGAGGCTAATGATGTATAGGCTATTTTTATTCGAATGTTGTTTAATGAGAGCACGACGTGAGGTGCATTTATCGAAGATTATTCTAATAAGGTATCAAGTATGTTAAACAAGCTTGTTGTGAACAAGAGCTTTAGTGATTTGGGCTTTTCTTTATAATTGTTTTGAATACTGGAGGATACCTAATTTTTCCAGGTGTGCCTTACTTATCCGAATTTCGGGACGTAATTCTATTATTAGGGGGGAAGTATGTAATACCCCGTACTTTTATGGATATTTATTTATGGGATTAATTAAATTAAATGTGAATTAATTGAGAATTAATCCGGATAAAATACTAACGAGATGTGAGTTGGCATTTGATTATAATGTGTATATATGGCAATATATGAATATTGAAAATATTGAAATTGTCGCGAGACTGAAATACGGCAATTTGGAAAATTTTGTTGGGACGCGCGGGACAGTCGCGTCAGGAATATAATTATTTTAATTAAAAAGTGAATTTTATTTTTATCAACCGTATGGTCATTTTGAGTCCGGAAGGGTCGAAATAGTCAAAAAACACTAGCCGGGGGTTTAGTTTGAGTCCCGGGGCCTTTTTGGGCCACACCGTCAACCTAAAAAGGGTATTTTGGTAATTTTGGAATTTGGGGAATTTTGACTAACGAATTTTGGGAATTAAAAAATAGGGCATTTGGGAACCCACTAACCCATTACCAGCACATAATTAATTAGAGGGCTACGGGAGTTATAGGAGAAGTTAGGAGAGGTTCCCAAAAGAGAAAAACCATAACCATCATCTTCAACCTTCAACCTTGGCAGAAATTGTAGAGGAAAAGAGAGAAACATCCAACATCCAACATCAAATTCAGAGAACAATCCAAGGCAAGTGGTTTAATTACGTTATTTACAAGGAATGTTTCTTCCATGCTTAGACATTTATGAAAATTGCATTGTTTTGGGAGATTGATAAAAACCCATGAATTTGAGGATTAAAACTATAAACCATGTTAGGAATTGCAAGTAGACATATTCTGGACGAATTATGAATCCAAAATATAACCCTTGATGATCTAAAAATGGATTTAAGAAGATAATTATTATTGTTCTTGAAAGAAATAGAAATCTAGGGTTCTTGATGAAGTTTTGATCCAAATAAAGCCCTTGGTTGATGATTTATTGGTTTTAGAACGTTAACAATGTTGTAGGATGGTTGTATGATGATATTATAACGTTAGATTAGAGTTTCATGCATTATAATGGAATTTTGGGGTGAAACTTGGACTGCAAAACAAAGCAGTCCGTAGCATAACTGGTGCGCTTGATCGATCGACATTCATAGGTCAATCGATCGACCACCATCGATCGATCGAACATACAAGGTCGATCGATCGACCTTCCTAGAATGAGTAAAATCTTCCCATTTAAAATTTTAAGGATGTTAACCCTAGAAAATTATTGATGGGGACTTTGTGAGTATTCTTAGACTTAAGGAAGACCAGTAGGTATGGTTGTGAAATCGGACCTTAATTAGAATTTAATTTGGGATAGTTGTCAAAAATCCAATAAAGCTCGACGAGTGAGATAATATTAGGGTTAAAAGAGTAAATTCGAATGATTTGATGAAATGAGGTTTGTGGCAGAAATAATGACCTTAAGAATAATGAAATTAAATGTGGAAATAATAAGAGACTTAGTAACCTCTTTGAGATAGGTTTTAAGTATAAGAAAATAGGATGTGAGATGTGTCGACAGTCTACATTATATATTATCGGAAGATTTAAAAATGTATAAAATTGGAATAATGGTATAAGGATGTAGAATATACCTTTATTAATAATGAGATATCTAAGATGTGTGAATGCTTAGTATATGACTTATGTGTATGACATACCTACCATACTTGCTATCACGGGAGGGTCGCGTTCGTTTAGGACCATCTAATCTTTGTGTGCCTACGGGGGGATATAGATTGGTGCCTCGAGAACATAGGTCAGAGAAGGACTTATTGGGAAGTTAATAAGTCTGCTGATCATGGGAGCGTAGGTATGTGCGTGACCCATGTGATGTGACTGTGTTCGCCTCCATTGTTTGTGATTGTTGTTATCTGAGAACGATTCCTGAGAGATTCGGAATGCGTGATCCTTATGTACGTGATGTACCGGGATGGGTAGCAGAGTATGTGTGCACCGCAGCTTAGCCTCGGGGTGTTTGTATTGTATATTTATGATGTGAATGATATACGGTTAAATGAGCAGACTTGTCATGTTAAATTATGAGTTGAGACATCGGATCAGACCTCTCATCAGATGGAGTATCGGTAACGGCAGGGATACCTTTTTCTGGCACGATAACTGGCATCCTCTGGGGCCCCTCCATCCTTTGTTTGGGGACCGTGTTATCTATGACGCTGCTAGTAACCATAAGGCTTTGGTTGCTGATTTCATTGTTGAGGACAGGTGGAGATGGCCAACGGTGGTTACCTGGGAGCTCCTGGATATTAGGAATGCGGCTTTGCCCGGCATTAGGCATGTTACTGCTGATGAGGTGGTCTGGATCCCCAACCAGAAGGATTTTTCTATCAGATCTGCCTATGATGAGATGACCCCCACCCTCCCACCTGCGCCCTGGCATAATATTGTGTGGAACAAGTCTAATATTCCTAAATGCGCTTTTGTCCTTTGGATGATTTGTAAGGATGCTATTCACACTAAGGACAAGCTCCATAACTGGGGCATCTCGGAGGATAACGTGTGCTGCAGCTGCTCCAATGGGGTCGAGTCCATACCTCACGTGTTCAATGAGTGTCCAGTTGCCAAGGAGGTCTGGGAGGAGGTGAGAACCAGGAATCAGGAATACAGAGACGCATTGGATTGGGATGGCGAGATGACTCATGCTATTTCTTGTTACAGTGGGACTAGCTTCTATAATCGTATTAGGAATATATCCTTCTCTTCTACTGTGTACTGCCTATGGATGGAGCGTAACGCTAGACATTTTAAGCGTGTGGCCAAGAGCAAGGATGTCATTGTCAGAGATATCGAGGTTATGATTAGAGCGAGAGTCGCTAAGTGGGGCAAGGGGATAAGGAGATTTGAGAACTGGATGGCTTGCATGAACTGGGGTATCCCGGAGAGTGCTCTTGATTAGGGGACTGTGGGGTGTGGGGATTCTCGCACTTTTCTTTCTGTTGTTTTGTTTTTCTCTCCTTGGGGTATACCCCTGGGGGAGGCGCTGGGTTTCATCCCTATGTGTACTTGTTGTAGTTGCAGTTGTTGATATATATACATAATTTTTCCCAAAAAAAAAAAAAATTATGAGAATAATTTATAGTAACTCCTTGAGAAGATAAATAAGGGGATAACCTCCAGTAAATGGTAATGCTAATAATTAAGAATCCGAGTTTAAGTAAAGCTATCTATTCAAGTGATAATATTGGGAATTCATATTGTGAATCGAGTAGATGGGTTAGAACTTATGTCGGTTTAGTTAGATATAAATACCACTTAGATGGGTACTGTACGTTAGGAGTGCACGATTAGACGAGAGGTGAGTATTTCATGTGAGAGCACGTCCTAACATGTATTTTGCATTCTTTGTTTTAATGTTATTAAAGCACTTGCTGTTTTTAAAATACTCTCCACTTTCGGGCTCTGACCCGTTTGCTTTCAAATCTATTTTTTTGTAAAAACCTTTTAGGTGCCCAGCCACAAGGACACCATGCATAGTATTTCCATTCAGGTGACGAGCTGTAGCTGTTGTGGAAGTTACAGGGCCTTGATAGTAGACGCCTCCTTTTCTAGTCTTGACTCTATATTCAGTTTCATCATTTGTAGGGCATGTCGCCCATTTCTATTTAGAGACATTTCATATTTCAGTTATTCAGATTTTGGCATGTAATTAATTGAGAGGTGGGGTGGTGACGACACAAAGGAGAGGGAGAAAGGGGAAAGGGGAAAGTCCTCATATTTTCAAATTATCGTTGTATTTTCAAATCAACAGTCCCATGATCGCATGGTCTGTTTCTATGTGTTACATTGGTCCCGTGAGAGGTGTTGGTGCCACTCACGGGGACGTACGGGGACAATTTCGTGTTTTCACCCTCTAATGCCATGTTTTTAAGCTCAATCATATTTTCAAATTATCATCGTATAATCAATCCGATATTCCCGTGATTGCGCGGTCAATTCCAACGTGTTACATTGGTCCCTTAAGAGGTGTTGGTGCCTCTCTCGGGGCTGTATGGGGGTATATCATGTTATCACCCTCTAACGCCTTATTTTTAAGCTTAAGTCCTCTTATTTTCAAATTATCATCGTATTCTCAAATTGGGAGTCCCGTGATCGCGCGGTCAGTTCCAACGAGTAACATTCGTCCTGTTTGAGGTGTTAGTGCCTCTCACGGGGCTGTACGGGGGTTGTTTCATATTTTCACCTTCTAATGCCTTGTTTTTAAGCTCAAGTCATCATATTTTCAAATTATCATCGTATTCTCAAACCATATGTCAAGTGATCGCGCGGTCAGTTCCTACATGTTACATTGGTCCCGTCAGAGGTGTTGGGTGCCTCTCATGGGACTGTATGGGGGCTCTTTCGTGTTTTCACCCTCTAATGCTTTGTTTTTAAGCTTAAGTCCTCAGATTTTCAAATTATCGTCGTATTCTCAAATCGGGAGTCCCATGATCGTACGGTCAGTTCCTACGAGTTACATTGGTCCCGTGTGAGGTGTTAGTGCCTCTCACGGGGACATTCGGGGGATGTTTGAGCTTTTACCTTCTATTCCAATTATAGTCGTATTCTCAAATCGGGAGTCCTGTGAAAGTGCGATCAGTTCCTATGAGCTACATTGGTCCCGTGTCAGGTGTTGGTGCCTTTCACAGGGCCGTACGGGGGTTGTTTCATGTTTTCACCCTCTAATGCTTTGTTTTTAAGCTCAAGTACTCATATCTTCAAATTATCGTCGTATTCTCAACTCGGGCGTCCCGTGATCCCACGGCCTATTCCTACGTGTTGCATTGGTCCCATGAGAGGTGTTGGTGCCTCTCACGGGACCGTACGGTGGCTATTTCATGTTTTCACCCTCTAACGCCTTATTTTTAAGCTTAAGTACTCATATTTTCAAATTATCGTCGTATTACCAAATCAGGAGTCCCGTGATCGCGCGGTTAGTTCCTACGAGTTACATTGGTCCCGTATTAGGTGTTGGTGCCTCTCACAGGGCCGTTCGGGGGCTGTTTTATGTAATCACCCTCTAATGCCTTGTTTTTAAGCTTAAGTCCTCATATTTTCAAATTATCATCGTATTCTCAACTCGAGGGTCCCGTGATCGCTCGGTCAGTCTAGGAAACTCCACCAAAACTGAAAAGTGGTTCTAAAGAGGATCATCCTTCTCCAGAACGACGATTTTAAGCGGAGAAAGAGTCAAAGTTCCGCCTAACACGACGTTTTTCATTTCCAAAACTTCTCTTTCCCCGAGGAAATATTCATATTCAGTGTCGCGATTTCATTCGCGTGACACTGTTTCAATCTCAATAAGAACCTGACTCATGAGAGGTGTTGCTGCCTCTCACGGGACCGTACGGGGGTTGTTTCGTGTTTTCACCCTCTAACGCTTTTTTGGGCGGGGGGGAAATTTTATGTATATCGAACAAATAAAAAGTTTACAAGCGCGAGGGAGGATTACATCAAAGCAAAACTGGAGGACACTCCCCACCAGAAGAAAAACTTTCAAGTGGAAGCCACGAGCAAATAAAACTATCACCCAAATAAAGGAGTATACCTAGTTTAAAGAGTTATCAGGAATGTTGCAATTCAAACACGCCATCAAGTTTTTAAAGGTTCTACTCCCATTCTTCCATCTTATAGCCCTGGTTCTAACCATACTCTCAATTTCCTTGATAATAACCTCTGCGGACTTGATCAAGCCATTGAAATGCCTCCCATTTCTTTCCATCCATAAACAATAAATTATCGTCCCTCGCGCTTATAATTCGGGAGTCCCGTGATCGTGCTGCCACTTCCTACGAGCTACATTGGTCTCGTGTGAGGTGTTAGTGCCTCTCACGGGGCCGTTCGGGGGTTGTTTCGGGTTTTTACCATCTAACGCTTTGTTTTAAAGCTTAAGTCGTCATATTTTCAATTTATAGTCGTATTCTCAAACCGGGAGTCCCGTGACTACGCGGTTAGTTCCTACAAGTTACATTGGTCCCGTGTGTGGTGTTGGTGCCTCTCACGGGGACATACGGCGGATGTTTCATGTTTTCACCCTCTAATGCCATTTTTTTAAAGCTCAAGTCCTCATATTTTCAAATTATGGTCGTATTCTCAAACCGATAGTCCCATGATCGCACGGTCAGTTCCAACGTGTTACATTGGTCGCTTGAGAGGTGTTGGTGCCTCTGACGGGACCGTACAGGGGTATTTCGTATTTTCACCCTCTAACGCCTTGTTTTTAAGCTTTTTTTTTTTTTTTGGGAAAATTATGTATATTAAAACCAAGTATAAACAACGGAACAAATTAGAGGAAGAAAACCCTCAAACCTCTAGAGGGGCATACCCCATCTGGAAAACCAAGGAAACAAATGATAAAGGACCAAACAAACCCAAAATCAATCCTACTCCAGAGCACTCTCTGGAATACCCCAGTTCATGCAAGCCATCCAATTGACGTAGTCATGACTCTAGCTCTCACCATCTCCTCAATCTTCTTTAAAATGGCCCCAGTATTATCCTTCGTCTTCTTATGAAATCTATTATTTCTCTCCATCCACAGGCAGTAGCAAGTAGCTGAAAAGGAAATGCATCTGATACGATTGTATAACTTAGGCCCCCCATAGTTGGAGATAGCACCTTGTATCTCCCCATCCCAGTCTGTAGCCTCCCTGTATTCCTGATTCCTGAATCTCACTTCCTCCCAGACCTCCCTGGCCACATGGCACTCGTTGAACAGGTGAGAGCAAGTCTCCACTCCGTTAGAGCAGCTGCAGCAAAGGTTGTTATCGGCGATGCCCCAGCTGAAGAGCTTATTCTTCGTTTGCAAGGCGTCCCTACAGACCAGCCAAAGAATGAAGGCACACTTGGGGATATTGTTCTTGTTCCAGATGAGGTTATGCCAGGTGGTGGCAGGGAGACCCGGACTCAGAGCCTCATAAGCCGAACTAATAGTGAACCCGCGTGGCCTCGGGACCCAAACCACCTCATCCGTGGTATCAGGCCTAATACCCGGTAACTCCGCATTCCTTATCTCAAGAAGTTCCACAGTAATCGTAGAGGGCCACCTCCACCCACTCTCCGCGATGTAATCAGCCACCAAAGCCTTGTGATTGCTAGCAGCGTCATAAATAACCCTATCCCCATAGAGGGGGTGCAGGGGCCCAAGGGGATGCCAGTTATCATGCCATAGGAAGGTCCCGTTGCCATCGCCAATGATGCACTTGATGAGAGGCCTGGTTAAGTGTCTAAGTTGCATCATTTTCCTCCAACTCCAAGTAGTATCATTAGCAATATTGATAGCCCACAAGCTCCTCCTCTTTAATTTGTAAACGTTGCACCATTTGACCCACAAACCATCCTTCTTACTGCTGAGGTTCCAAAGGAGTTTCATAATGGCAGCTTCATTCCATCTCTCAATGTTCTTGATTCCCAGTCCCCCCTCTTCAAGATTACAACACAGGTCCTTCCAAGCGACCTTAGCTCCCGAGTGTTTCAAATCGGGCCCAGTCCATAAAAAGTCCTTCATAAGCTGCTCAATACAAAGGATAACTCTTTTAGGCAGGATGAACAGACTAGCCCAGTACACCTGTATACCGAAGAGAACAGACTTAATGAGCTGAAGACGACCAGCGTAGCTGAGGAACCGATTGGTCCAACACTTAATCTTAGCAGTAATCCTGTCAATCAGCCTCTTGCAGTCCTCCCCCTTGAGTCTCGTAGTAATGAGGGGCACACCAAGGTACTGGAAAGGTGGCCTACTGTGAGCGAACTCTAGCATACTACCAATCTGAATAATCCCACCCTCGTCAATACCGGAAGAGTAGAAACTGCTCTTGTTAGGGTTAGGCAGGAGCCCCGAGATGCTACAGAAATCCACAAGCGCTTTCTTAGCAACCGAACAGGAGGCAAAGTCCCCCCCACAAAGAATAATCAGGTCGTCGGCAAAACAAAGGTGGTGAAGACCAATCTCCTTACACCGCGGGTGGAAGGTAAAAGCCGGGTCCGTACTCGCCTTATCCAAAATGCAGGAGAAGGTGTCCATAATCAGGAGAAAAAGATAGGGTGAGAGAGGGTCACCCTGTCTTAACCCCCTCCTTCCCTCGAAGAAACCATGCAGATAGCCATTCATGCTGATAGAGAACCTGGTCGTCGTGCAGCACTCCATAACCCACCCAACAAAACTAGCTGGGAAGCCCAAGTGGTCCAACAGTTTGATCAGAAAGTCCCAACTCACCGTGTCATAAGCCTTTAATAGGTCTTGTTTTTAAGCTTAAGTCCTCATATTTTAAAATTATCATCGTATTCTCAAATCGGGAGTCCCTTGATCGCGCGGTAAGTTCCAACGAGTTACATTGGTCCTGTTTGAGGTGATATTGCCTCTCACGGCCCGTACAGGGGTTGTTTCATGTTTTCACCCTCTAATGCCTTGTATTGAAGCTCAAGTGCTCATATTTTCAAATTATCATCATATTCTCAAATCGTAAGTCACGTGAAATCGCGGTCAGTTCCTACATGTTGCATTGGTCCCATGAGAGGTGTTGGTGTCTCTCATGGGACCGTAAGGGGTCTATTTCATGTTTTCACCCACTAACACCTTGTTTTTAAGCTTAAGTCCTCATATTTTCAAATTATCCTCGTATTCAATTGGGAGTCCCGTGATCGTGCAATCAGTTCCTATGAGTTACATTAGTCCCATGTGAGGTGTTAGTGCCTCTCACGGGGCCGTTCGGAGGCTGTTTCGGGCTTTTACCTTCTAACGCCTTGTTTTTAAGCTTAAGTCCTCATATTTTTACCTTATAGTCGTATTCTCAAACCGGGAGTCCCGTGACTGCGCGGTCAGTTCCTACGAGTTACATTGGTCCCGTGTGTGGTGTTAGTGCCTCTCACGGGGCCGTACGGGAGCTATTTCGTGTTTTCACCTCTAACGCCTTGTTTTTAAGCTCAAGTCCTCATGTTTTCAAATTATAGTCGTATTCTCAAATCGGGAGTCCTGTGACTGTGCACTCAGTTCCTACAAGTTACGTTGGTCTCGTGTGAGGTGTTGGTGCCTCTCGCAGGGCCATACGGAGGTTGTTTCCTGTTTTCACCCTCTAACGCCTTGTTATTAAGCTTAAGTACTCATATTTTAAAATTATCATCGTATTATCAAATTGAGAGTCCCGGGATCGCACGGCCAGTTTCTATGAGTTATATTGATCCCGTGTGAGGTGGTACTGCCTCTCACGGGGCCATGTGAGGTGTTGGTGCATCTCACGGGGCCGTTCGGGGGATGTTTCGCGTTTTTGCCTTCTAACGCCTTATTTTTCATCTTAAGCCCTCCTGTTTTCAAATTTTAGTTGTATTCTAAAACCGGGAGTCCCGTGACTGCACGATCAGTTCCTACGAGTTACATTGGTCCCGTGTGAGGTGTTGCTGCCTGACACGGGGCCGTACGGGGGTTGTTTCATGTTTCACCCTCTAATGCCTTATTTTTTAGATCAAGTCCTCATATTTGCAAATTAGCGTCGTATTCTCAAACCGGGAGTCCCCTGATCATGCAGTCAGTTCCCACATGTTACATTGGTCTATGTTAGGTGTTGGTGCCTCTCATAGGACCGTACGGGGGTATTTCATGTTTTCACCCTCTAACGCCTTATTATTAAGCTTAAGTCCTCATAAAAAACAAGGCGTTAGAAGTCCCGTGATCACGCGGTTAGTTCCTATGTGTTAGATTGGTCGCATGAGAGGGGTGTTGGTTCCTCTCACGGGACCGTAAGGAGGCTCTTTCGTGTTTTCACCCTCTTCCTTGTTTTTTAGCTTAAGTCCTCATATTTTCAAATTATCATCGTATTATCAAATCGTGCGGTTAGTTCCTGAGTGTTACATTGGTCCTGTATGAGGTGTTAGTGGCTCTCATGGGGGCTGTTTGGGTTTTTACCTTCTAACGCCTTGTTTTTAAGCTTAAGTCCTCATATTTTAAAATTATAGTCGTATTCTCAAACCGGGAGTCCCGTGGTTGCGCGGTCAAATCCTACATGTTACATTGGTCCCGTGAGAGATGTTCGTGCCACTCAAGGGGCCGTACGGGGCCTATTTTGTGTTTTCACTGAGTAATGCCTTGTTTTTAAGCTCAAGCCCTCATATTTTCAAATTATCATCGTGTTCTCAACCAGAAGTCCCGTGATCACGTGGTGAGTTCCTACGTGTTACATTGGTCCAGTGAGAGGTGTTGGTGCCTCTCACGGGACCGTACGGGGGCTCTTTCGTGTTTTCACTCTCTAATGCCTTGTTTTTAAACGTAAGTCGTCATATTTTTAAATTATCATCGTATTATCAAATTGGGAGTTCCGTGATTGCGCGGTCAGTTCCTACAAGTTACAATGATCCCGTGTGAGGAGTTGGTGCCTCTCACGGGGCCGTTCGGGGGCTATTTTGGGTTTTTACCTTCTACCGCCTTGTTTTTAAGTTTCTTTTTTTGGAAAATTTATGTGTACATAGAACAGTAACCGGAAATTTACAAGTGCAGGAGGAAAACCTCCAAACAAAGAAGCCAAGGGGCATACCCCAAAGGCAAAAAAACTAAAATAAGACATGGTGGGGCATACCCCCACCCTAACCTTAACAACAAAATAAACATAATAGATAAAGGCCCAACAAGGCAACTAAAATGCAGCATCAGCCAACGGGTAACCGCTCGACCCACGCAAACCATCTCGCTCAGCAATAACACTGACCAGCAACGAAACTGCAAATGCCGCCCAAGAACGAGCACCACAACCAGCTGCAAGGACACCAAAACCACAACCATTCATCATCAAGATTGACGAAGAAGACATGGCCTATGACTGCGCGGTTAGTTTCTACGAATTGCTCCCGTGTGAGGTGTTGGTGCCTCTCACGGGGTTGTACAGGGGTTGTTTCATGTTTTCACCTCTAATTCCTTGTTTCAAAGCTCAAGTTCTCATATTTTTATATTATCGTTGTATTCAAAAACCGGGAGTCACGTGATCGCGCGGTCAGTTCCTACGAGTTATGTTGGTCCTTTGAGAGGTGTTGGTGCCTCTCACGGGACCGTACGGGAGCTATTTTGTGTTTTCACCCTCTAACGCCTTCTTTTTAAGCTCAACTCCTCATATTTTCAAATTATCATCGTATTTACAAATCAAGAGTCCTGTGATCGCCCGGTCAGTTCCAACGAGTTACATTGGTCCTGTGTGAGGTGTTGGTGCCTCTCACGGGGCCGTTCGGGGGTTGTTTCGGGTTTTTACCTTCTAACGCCTTGTTTTTATGCTCAAGACCTCATATTTTCAACTTATAGTCGTATTCTCCAACCGGGAGTCCCGTGATTGTGCGGTTAGTTCCTACTAGTTACATTGGTCCTGTGTGAGGTGTTGGCACCTCACGGGGCCATACGGGGTTGTTTCACCTTTTCACCCTCTAATGCCTTGTTATTAAGCTCAAGTCCTAATATTTTCAAATTATCATCGTATTCTCAAATCGGCAGTCCCGTGATCGCGTGGCCAGTTCCTACGTGTTACATTGGTCCCGTGAGAGGTGTTGGTGCCTCTCACGGGACCGTACAGGGGCTATTTCTTGTTTTCACCCTCTAATGCCTTATTTTTAAGCTTAGTCCTCATATTTTCAAATTATCATTGTATTCTCAAATCGTGAGTCCCGTGATCGTGCGGTCAGTTCCTACGAGTTACTTTGGTCCCGTCTGAGGTGTTTGTGCCTCTCATGGGGCCGTTTGGGGGCCGTTTGAGGTCAGTTCCTAGAGTTACTTTGGTCTCGTGAGAGGCACCAACACCTCTCACGGGATCAATGTAACACGTAGGTTTTTACCTACGTGTTACATTGGTCCCGTGAGAGGTGTTGGTGCCTCTCACGAGATCGTATGGGGGCTCGTTTTTAAGCTTGTTTTTATGCTTAAGTACTCATATATTCAAATTAGCATCGTATTATCAATTCGGGAGTACCATGATCGCGCGGTCAGTTCCTACGAGTTACATTGGTCCCGTGCGAGGAGTTAGTGCCTCTCATGGGGCCGTTCGGCGGATTTTTCGGGTTTTTACCTTCTAACGCCTTGTTTTTAAGCTTAAGTCCTCATTTTTTTTTTGGGAAAGATTGGATATATAAAGAAAACTAAGAATTTACAGAGGAAAAAACCTCAACTGAAGAAAAGGAACCCCGGGGCATACCCCAAAGGCAAACCAACAACAAGACATAAGCCTAACAAGACTAATCCTTAAAAAAGAAGCCTATCTTCAGGAATTTTATAGTACATACAAGCCATCCAGTTAGCATAGCTCCTTCTGTCCTTTTTCCAAGTAAGCACTTTTGCTCTAACCATGTTTTCAATGCCCTTCACAATGGAGTCAAGGGAATTGGAGACATGCTTGAAGCATCTAGCATTCCTTTCCACCCATATGCAGTAGATAGTGGTAGTAAAGGATAAGGATCTTATCTTATCACATAGGGTCTTCGTAGAGTGGTTAACCGTAGCCATATCCATCTCGCTATTTAAACCTTGGGTATCCCTGTAGCATTGGTTTCTAAGAAACACCTCTTGCCATATACTTTTACTAAGGCTGCACTGAGAGAACAAATGGTTATATGTCTCCCTCTCATTTCCACATAACTCACAAAGGTCATCCGCAAAAACTCCCCATTCATGTGACTTAACTTTAGTGTTGATGGCCATCCTAACCACCAACCAAGTAATGAAAGAGCATTTAGGGATGCAAACCTTACTCCACCCAAACTTGCTCGAGTTAACCATAGGCTTATGGGCCTTTAAGAGCTCCCAAGCAGAAGCTATGGTGAACTTCCCATGATTGGAGGGCAACCACACAACATTATCATTTGCATCGTGAATAGTAGGAAGAATAGCATTCTTAATTTCATTCAGTTCCCAAGTCACAGTTGAAGGCCATCTCCACTCCATGTGGTGGATAAAATCAGAAACTTTAGCTTTAAGATTACTTCACAATGTTTCCCCCATATAGGGGATGCAACGAGCCATTTGGGTGCCAATAATCAAACCACATAAATGCATGATTTCCATTCCCAATGATGGTCTTGATTTTACTTCTAAACTTCTCTCTGCTCTTGAGGATTTTCCTCCAACTCCATGAAGAATCGTTTGGGATACTCAGAGCCCAAATGCTCCTTCCTTTGATCTTGTAAGTGTTGCACCATTTGATCCATAGGCTGTCCTTCTTACTGCATAGATTCCATAAATGCTTAGCCATAGCTGTTGTGTTCCAAGTCTCTAAACACTTGATATTTAGCCCCCCTCATCCAGAGAAACACAAATATCCTCCTAAGCAACTTTTGCACCTTTGCTATTAGCCTCATCCCCATAAGTAATTCCTCATAATTTGCTCAATTTTTTTAATGATACTCTTGGGCAGGATAAAAATGCTTGACCAATACACTTGAATGTTGAAAATCACAGTCTTCACAAGGAGGAGCCTACCTGCAAAACTCAGGAATTTATTAGTCCAACATCTGGTTCTCATAGTTATCCTTTCCACCAAGTGAGAGCAATCCTCCTTCTTCAACCTAGTTGTAATGAGAGGAACCCCGAGATATTTGAAAGGAGGGGAACTATGTTGTATTCCAAGAATAGAGGAAATCTCCTGAATCCCATCCACATTAACCCCAACAGTGAAAATGTTGCTCTTCTCTAAGTTGACCATCAGCCCAGATAAAGAGCTAAATTTTGATATGGCCTCCTTCACAATGCTGCAAGAAACCTTGTCCCCACCAGCAAAAACTATCAGATCATCAGCAAAACTTAGATGAGTTAGAGCCATCTCCTTTTTTTTTTGGGAATTTAATTGTATATATAAAAAGACCAAAAGATATACAGAGGAAGAAACCCCTCACAGAACAAGAAAACCCTCGGGCATACCCCACAGGCAAACAGGCCAACCAGGCCGGAACCAAACAAAACCTAAACTAGAAGTTTATCTTCAGGGATGTTCCAGTACATACAAGCCATCCAGTTAGTAAAACTCCTTCTGTCCTTCTTCCACGTGAGAGCTTTTGCTCTAACCATGTTTTCAATACCCTTGATAATAGAATCAAGGGAATTGGAGACATGCTTAAAGCATCTAGAATTCCTCTCCATCCAAATGCAATAGATAGTGGTAGTAAAGGAGAGGGATCTAATCTTGTCACAAAGGGTCTTCGTAGAATGGTTAACAGTAGCCAAACCCAACTCCCTATTCAGACCCTGGCCATCCCTGTAATATTGGTTCCTAAGCATCACCTCCTCCCAAATACATTTACTAAGGCTGCACTGAGAGAACAAATGGTTATATGATTCCCTTTCAGTCCCACATAACTCACACAGGTCATCCACAGAAACACCCCATTCATGTAATTTAACTTTAGTGTTGATGGCCTTCCTAACCACCAACCAAGTTATGAAAGAGAATTTAGGGATACAAACCTTACTCCACACAAACTTGCTCCAGTTGACCATAGGCTGCCTTTAAAAGCTCCCAAGCGGACGCAATGGTGAATATTCCATGATTTGATGGAAGCCATACAACAGTATCAGTTCCCTCGTGGATTGTAGGAAGAGTAGCATTCTTCACTTCATTCAGCTCCCATGTCACTCTTGATGGCCATCTCCACTCCAAATGGTGTATAAAATCTGACACTTTAGCTTTTAGATTGCTAGCAGAATCATAGACAATGTTATCCCCATAAAGGGTATGTAAAGGGCCATTAGGGTGCCAATTATCGAACCACATAAAAGCATGCTCACCATTCCCAATGCAGGTCTTGATTTGACTTCTAAACTTCTCTCTGTTCTTGAGGATTTTCCTCCAACTCCATGAAGAATCATTTGGGATACTCAAAGCCCATATGATTCTTCCTTTGATCTTATAAGTATTACACCACTTGATCCACAAGCTGTCCTTCTTACTACAAAGATTCCACAAATGCTTCGCCATAGCCGCTGTGTTCCAAGTCTCTAAACATTTAATATTGAGCCCTCCTTCATCAAGAGAAACACAAAGATCCACCCAAGCAACTTTAGCCCCTTTGCTATTAGCCTCATCCCCTTTCCATAAGTAATTTCTCATAATTTGCTCAATCTTCTTTATAATACTCTTGGGCAGAATAAAAATGCTAGACCAATACACCTGAATGCTGAAAATCACAGTCTTCACAAGAAGGAGCCTACCAGCAAAACTCAAGAACTTATTAGTCCAACATCTGGTTCTCATAGTTATTCTATCCACCAAGTGAGAGCAGTCCTCCTTCTTCAACCTAGTTGTGATGAGAGGAACCCCAAGATATCGAAATGGAGGGGTCCCATGCTGAATGCCAAGAATAGTTGAAATGTCCTGAATCTCATCCTCACTAATCCCAGCAGTGAAAAGGTTGCTCTTCTCTAAGTTGATCATCAACCCAGATAAGGAGCTAAACTTTGATGTTGCCTCCTTCACAATGCTGCAGGAAACAGTGTCCCCTCCAGCAAAGACAATTAAATCATCAGCAAAACTAAGGTGAGTCAATGCTATCTCCTTGCATCTTGGGTGAAAACTGAACAGGTCTGATTCTGTAGCTTTAGTAATTATCCCAGAGAAAACCTCCATCACAAGCAAGAAAATGTAGGGAGAGATAGGGTCCCCCTGCCTGAGCCCTCTTTTCCCATGAAAGAAGCCCTTAAGTTCCCCATTCATGCTAATGGAGAATCTGGTAGTAGTCACACATTTGGTGATCCATCCAATGACTTTGGATGGGAAACCAACATGGGCCAACAGCTTTATCAAAAAGTCCCAGCTCACAGTATCATATGCTTTCAGAATATCAATCTTGATTGCACATCTCGGAGGCCAAGAGTCCCTATGATAATTCCTCATTAACTCCTGTAATAACAAGATATTATCAGCAATGGATCTACCTTCAACAAAGGCAGCTTGATTAATACTAATAAGGCCAGGCATCAACTTCTTTAGCCTGCAAGTGATCACTTTGGAAATACACTTGTACAAGGTGTTACAGCAAGAGATGGGTCTGAAATCCCTCATACTTCTAGGGGTAGCTACCTTAGGGATTAAAGCCAGAGCAGTACAATTCCACTGCTTGAAGAAAGTCCCCGTGTCAAAGAAGAACTTTATAGCCTCACACACCTCTCTCCCAATGAGCTCCCAATTCTTTTTAAAGAAGTAGCTGTTAAACCCATCAGGGCCCGGGGCCTTGTCAGACCCAATGCTAAACATAGCTTTCTTAATCTCATCATGAGTGACCTCTTCCTCCAGGACACAAGCCTGCTCAGGGGTTAGCTTATTCTTGATCACCTCCCCCAGGACAGCATTTGCATTCTCACACTGCACCCTATTCCCTAACAAGTTCTGAAAAAACCTCACAGCTTCAGTAGACACCTGCTCACTGCCTTCAATTCTCTCACCTAGATCATTCTCAATGCACACAATTTTCCTTCTAGCCCTGTTCTGGTTTACTTTCTTATGAAAGAAAGTATTGTTTTGGTCGCCCAGCTGCAGCCATTTGGTTCTAGCCTTCTGTCTAAGGAAAGACTCCTCATCATTCCTTAATTCTGCATATTTGATTCTCAACTCATTAGCAGCCACCTGCAGGACCATACTATCACCATCTCTGTCCAGCTCACTTTGAATAGCATCAAGCTTAATCTTGGTCTCAGCAACCTGAGTAGAAATCTTATTAAAGAATTTCTTATTAAATTGCTTTAAAGAGGCTTTAACTCTATTAAGTTTGCTGTAGAGCCTCTGCATTGGATTCCCATCCACCTCAACATCCCAAGCATCAATGATTGTGGGAGAAAAATCAACATGATTCATCAAGAAGTTGAAAAACTTGAAAGGTAATGGGCCCCTATTGATAGTGTTATCCACAATGGTGATAATAGGACTATGATCAGAAATACCACAAGGCAGGGTAATAGCTTGTGAGTTGGGGAAAAAAGCAGTCCACCAATCATTGTGTAGGACCCTGTCAATTCTGGACTGAACATTATTAACTCCAAGATGACTCTTATTCCAGGTGAACCACAACCCACAATTAACCATATAATCAGCATTCAACTCATTAAGACACTCATTAAACTCATCAGTTGCAGCTCTGTCAATATCCAAAATCCCTCTTTTTTCCTCTTGGCATCTGACCACATTAAAATCCCCCATGAGTAACCAAGGCCTATCATTGATCACCATCTTATTTGCATAAAGGAATGTCCATAAACACCTCCTCTGCTCAGGCAGGTTATCACCATATATGAAATTCGCATAGAAAGAGTTACTAGTACCAACGATATTTACAAGGCAGAAAAGAGCTTGTCTATGAGAAGCAATCACATCAATCTTCAAACTATTGGGGTTCCATCCCACAATTACTCTAGCCACTCCCCCATCCAAAGGGCAGTTGTGAATATACTCCCAATGATAGAAGCACATATTCTTGACAGTTACCATGTTGTTCCTTCTAATCTTAGTCTCCACAAGACTAATAAGGTCTAATTTATTATCTCTAATTAGCTTAACCACCTCCATCTGTTTGTGGGGAGCATTAAGACCCCTTATATTCCAAGTACCCATCCTGGTCATCTAAACTTTTTGTATTTGCTGCCCGAACTCTTCTTCACCTTGTTGTTGCTACTGCACACCTCTTTCCCATCCCTTCTGATGACATCTCCAAACCTCCCCTGATCAAGTTCATCCACTGCTTTAATTTTAAGGGCCAGCCCTGTAGGGGCAGGGGTTGTAACAAGAGGAGAGTCCTCCAAAACATCTAGAATACCAAACTGATTAGAGGTTGTAACCAAGTTTGGAGTATTCTCTCCATCTTCATGCTTACCTGTACTCACTATCTCACTAGTCATAACATCTATTTCCATCCCACTCTTGACTAAATCAACTGTTTCAACAGTTTTGGTTGGCTTATTGGCTTTAGTTTGCACTTTGGTCCAGCCTTCTTCCAAGGCCTTTTGAATCTCAGCTTGGCCTAAGATAGGATATACCTCTGCTTTATTATTTTTTGCCACCCAAGCTTTCTTCCCCTTAGGACAGTTGATCAGGGCATGACCAAATATTCCACAATGGACACAAGATGGAGGTTTCTCTTGGTATTCCACTCCAACTACTGCAATGGATCCATCCTCCATGGTGACATCAATGTTATTTGGGAATTCTGCCCTGACATTTAACTCCACACAAATCCTTGCAAAACTAATTCTCTTCATACCTTCAGTAACTGTATCAGCATACATAGGAACTCCCACTGAGCTAGCAACATAGCTAAGCCCCTCCTCTGTCCATAATTGGACAGGTATGTTATGGAACTTCACCCAAACAGGTATCTTTGAGGTTGAATCTTTGCTGAAAGAGAAGTTTGGTGTCCATTTTTGGATAATAATTGGGTTCCCCACAAAATGCCAAGGTCCATTATCAATTACCTCATCCCTCATATTAGCATTATCAAACATAAAGAAATAGACACCATTATTGTGTCCCACTATTTGATTGAGGCCAAATTTATCCCAAAGCCTATGGGCTATACTGCAAACCAAGGTGTAAGGCAAACTTCTCCCCAGAAAACATCCTACCATACTGCTTTCCCACTTAGCATAGCCATTTTTTGCCACCTCTGGAGGTGGGGAGACTGTGATTCTATTATCTACAATAGAGGGAGCATGGTAAGTAAACCTTAGCTTGGGCTGTCTTTTATCCGCTACAACTTCTTTCCAAGATTTTTCCACCTTGGACAGGGGAGGGAAGGCTAAGGGGCCATCCTTTTCAATATCCATCATAGGATTCGTAGTCTTTACCTCCACTAACTTACATCCATCAGAGTATGAGACCTCATCTTTGAGTTTGGCACCTCTGAACTGTAAAATGTCCTCTTGAGTGAAACCTTTTTCTTCGAGAAATTTTTATATACATCCTTTTCTTCATTTAACTCCTTAATTCTAGAAACATCAGCATTTGCCCTTGCAATGCTATCTTCCGAAGCAGATACTTGCCCCTCTTCAAGCTCCTCAGATTCGCACGCTTCTACATAACACACACCTACCGGACCAGTCTTCATTCCACCCTCCAAACCAGGAGAGCAACTACCACGAGTGGCCGGAGGTAGGGGAGGCATAGCAGATGGCGACTGGATGTCGGAGCTGGTTGATTTAGGAAGGCGGCGACTCGCCGGCGGGAGTACTCAATTTAGGGTCGTGTTTGGTTGGGGTTTTTTTAGTGAGAAGGGAGAGCATTTTTCTTTAGAAACGTTGGAATTCCATCTCCTTGCATCTCGGATGATAACTGAACAGGTCTGATTCAGTAGCTTTAGAAATAATCCCAGAGAAAACCTCCATCACTAGCAGGAAAAGGTAGGGAGAGAGAGGGTCTCCCTGCCTGAGCCCTCTTTTCCCATGAAAGAAGCACAGTTCCCCATTCAGATTAATGGAGAACCTAGTAGTAGTCACACACTTGGAGATCCACCTAATGACTTTGGGGAGGGAAGCCAACATGGGTCAACAGCTGCATCAGGAAGTCCCAACTCACAGTATCATAGGCTTTTATAATATCAATCTTAATTGCACATCTAGGAGGGGTAGAGTCCCTATGATAATTTCTCATTAACTCTTGTAATAGCAAAATGTTATCAGCTATGGATCTGCCTTCAACAAAGGCAGCCTGATTATTACTAATGAGGCCAGGCATCATCTTCTTAAGCTTGCAAGTGATCACTTTGGAAATGCACTTGTACAAGGTGTTGCAGCACGATATAGGTCTGAACTCCCTCATACTTCTAGGGGAAGCAACCTTAGGAATCAAAGCCAGACTAGTACAGTTCCATTGCTTGAAGAAAATCCCATTATCAAAAAATAATTTTATAGCCTCACACACCTCTTCCCCAACAAGCTGCCAATTCCTCTTAAAGAAGTAGCTGTTAAACCCATCAGGACCAGGGGCCTTGCCAGACCCTATGCCAAACATTGCATCTTTGATTTCATCATGAGTGACCTCTTTCTCCAGTAACTCAGCTTGATTAGAGGTGAGTTTATTCATTATCAGCTCCCCCAAGACAGTGTTAGCATCATCACATTGCGTCCTATTCCCTAACAAGTTTTCAAAAAATCTCACAGCTTCACCAGCCACCTGCTCTTTTCCTTCAATTCACACACCTAGTTCATTTTCAATGCTCATAATTTTCCTTCTAGCCACATTTTGATTTACTTTCTTATGAAAGAAAGTATTGTTTTAATCTCCCAGCTGCAATCACTTAATTCTAGCCTTCTGTCTAAGTAAGGATTCCTCCTCATTCCTTAGATCAGCATATTTGATTCTCAACTCCTTTGCTGCAGCCTGCAGCTCCCTATTAGCACCATCTCTGTCCAGCTCACTTTGTATAGCATCTAGCTTTGACTTGGAATCAGCTACCTGAGTTGAAATCTTGTTAAAGAACTTCCTATTGAAGTGCTTCAATGAGGCTTTGACTCTATTAAGCTTCGTGAAGAGCTTCTGCATTGGGTTCCCATCCACCTCAACATCCCAAGCTTCACTGATAGTAGGCAAAAATTCATCGTGATTCATCCAGAAGTTGAAGAACTTGAAGGGCTTTGGTCTCCAATTAATAGTGTTATCCATAATGGTGATAATAGGACTGTGGTCTGATATTCCACTAGGTAGGGTAATAGCCTGTGAACTAGGAAGAAATAGCAGTCCACATATCATTGTGTATGACTCTATCAATTCTCGATTGAACATTATTGTCACCACGCTGGTTCCTATTCCAGGTGAACCATAATCCACTATTGACCATATCATCCACATTTAGATCATTCAGACATTCATTAAACTCCTCAGTTGTAGCTCTGTCAATATCCAATATCCCCATTTTTTCCTCCTGGCATCTGACCACATTAAAATCCCCCATTAGAATCGAAGGCCTATCATTAACCACCATTTTATTTTCTTTAAGGAATGTCCATAGACATCTCCAATGCTCTGGAAGGTTTTCCCCATATATGAAAGTAGCATGAAAAGAGTAGCTAGTACCAATGATATTTACAAGGCAGAACAGGGTCTGTCTATGTGTGTTAATCACCTCAATCTTCAAAATATTGGGGTTCCAACCCACAATCACCCTAGCCACACCCCCATCCATAGGGAAATTATGGATATACTCCCAGTGATAGAAGCATATACTTTTGATAGTATCCAGGTTGTTCCTTCTAAGCTTAGTTTCCACAAGACTGATAAGGTCTAAACTATTATCTTTTATTATTTTAACCACCTCCACCTGTTTATGGGGAGCATTAAGACCCCTTATATTCCATGTACCCATTCTGGTCATCTATACTTTTTAAATTTGTTACCTCATTTCTTCTTTCCTTTCTTGTTACTTCCAGATAACTCATTGCCTTCACCTTTGTCTCCTCCCCTTTCCTTCCCCTTGTCAAGTTCATCAACTGCCTTAATCTTAAGAACCAAGCCAACTGGTGTAGGAGTGGACATTAGAGGATCATCATTCTCAGTCTCCAAAATATCAAAGGAATTAGAGGTAGTTATGCTCTTATCCACTGCTACTATCACTGGATTTGTAACTACCTCAGCCTTCCCTGCTTTTGGATCCCTCCTGGCATTAGGAACTAGATTGGTAACTTCCTCAGCCTGTACTGCTTTTGGTTTTGTTTCCCTCTTATCATTAGGAACAGGTTTCTTAGTGGTTGTGTGTTGCACTTGAGTCCATTCCTCTTCTAAGGCCTTCTGAATCTCAGATTGACTTTTGAAAGGATACATCTCCTCTTTGTTGTTTGTTGCCACCCATGCCTTCTTAGCCTTCTGACAATTAAGGAGATCATGATCAAAAGTGCCACATTTGATACAAGATGGAGGTTTTTCTTGGAACTCAACTGCAACCGCAGCAATGGACCCATCCTCCATTTTAATATCAATGGTCTTAGGGTATTCTTCCATGACTTTTATCTCTACACATATCCTAACAAAACTAATTTTCTGCATTCCTTCAGTTATAGTATCAGCATACATTGGTATTCCAACTGAGCTTGCCACATAGCTAAGCCCATCCTCTGTCCATAACTGGACAGGAATGTCATGAAATTAGACCCAAACTGGAATCTCAGAAGTTGAGTCTTTGCTGAAAGAGAAATTTGGAGCCCATTTTTGGATGATAATTGGATTACCCACGAAATGCCATGGGCCATTATCAATTACCTCATCCCTCATATTAGCATTATCAAACATAAAGAAATAGAAACCATTGTTGTGACCCACAATCTGTTTGAGGCCAAATTTGCTCCATAACTTATGTGCTAGCATACTAAGGTGTAAGGTAATTTTCTTCCCAGAAAGCAACCCACCATGCTATTCTCCCATTTAGCATATCCATTAGCTGCTATTTCCACTGGAGGGGCTACAGTGATCCTGTTATCAGATATAGAGGGGGGATGATATATGAGTCGAAGCTTGGGGTATCTCTTATCGGAAACAACCTCCTTCCAAGATTTCTCCACACCTTTGTTCTTAGGGGAGCAGGGAATAGGTCCACAACCATTACACTCCCCTGCTACTTGCATTTCCCCACTCTTACCTCCATCCCCGGTATTGGTGGAGTCCTTGTCTTCGTATATGGCTCTTCCATGTTGCAGTACATCCTTATATGAGAAACCTTTATGCTTCATGAATTCCTATCTTAGAGTCCTGTATCGTATCTTTGACCAGACTTTCTTCTGAGGCATCAATTTGTCCCTCTTCAGTTTCTTCCTTGTCAATTGAATCTTGAATATCAATCGGACCAGACTCCATTCCCATGCCACTTTCTTGATTGATGGGAATTCTCACTGCATCATAAGGAACAAATCTAGTAACATCCAAGGGGGTGGTACGCATCTGGGAGTTCCCATCCGTGTGTGTGGACGTTTGGGAAGGGTTAGGGCTAAGAGTCCAACCACCACGAATGGCCGGAGGTAGTTTGTTCATGGTAGGCTATAGGTTAGGGTGGCCGGAGGTAGATTGGTTGGGTATGGCGGCGACAATTTTAGGGTTGTGTTTGGCTGATGAATTTTTAGAGAGAAGTGGGAGCATTTTCGGGTATAGTCCTCATATTTTAACCTTATAGTCGTATTCTCAAACCAGGAGTCCCGTGACTGCGCGGCTAGTTCCTATGAGTTACATTGGTCCCGTGTGAGGTGTTGGTGCGTCTCACGGGGCCGTACGGGGGCCATTTTATGTGTTTCATCTCTAATGCCTTGTTTTTATGCTCAAGTCCTCGTATTTTAAAATTATGGTCGTTTCCTCAAACTGGGAGTCCCGTGATCGCGCGATCAGTTCCTACGTGTTACATTGGTCCCTTGAGAGGTGTTGGTGCCTCTCACGGGGCCGTACGGGGGTTATTTTGTGTTTTCACCCTCTAACGCGTTGTTTTTAAGTTTAAGTCCTCATATTTTCAAATTATCGTCGTATTCTCAAATCGAGAGTCCCGTGATCGCGTTGTCAGTTCCAATGAGTAGCATTGGTACCGTGTGAGGTGTTGGCACCTCTCACGGAGCCGTTCGGGGCTGTTTTTGGGTTTTTACCTTCTAACGCCTTATTTTTAAGCATAAGTCCTCATATTTTAAAATTATAATCGTATTCTCAAACCGGGAGTCCCGTGACTGCGCGGTCAGTTCCTACGAGTTACATTGGTCCCGTGTGAGGTGTTGGTGCCTCTCACGGGGCCGTACGGTGGTTGTTTCAAGTTTTCACCCTCTAATGCCTTGTTTATTATTAAGCTCAAGTTCTAATATTTTTAAATTATCGTCGTATTCTCAAATCGATAGTCCCCTGGTCGAGCAGTCTGTTCCTACGTGTTACATTGATCCCGTGAGAGGTGTTGGTGCCTCACGGGACCGTACGGGGGCTATTTCCTGTTTTCATCCCCTAATGCCTTGTTTTTAAGCTTTTTTTTGGTAACTAAGAAATAACATAGAACAACGGATATGTAAAGATATAAGGGGGGCATACCCCCTAAGGTAAAACTTCGCAAATGAAAACTGGCCCAAGAATAGAAACAACACCTAAGATGCTAGGTATACAACAGTTTTGAGTCGTCAAGACCCCAGTTCATACATATAAGCCAACTGGGGAAGTTTCTTCTAGACTTGGTCCAATTGTGGGACTTGCACCTGAGGAAGAAGGAAATATCATTCATGATATCATCGTGATTGGTCTTTGTGTTCTTGAAAATTCTGTTGTTGCGTTCCATCCATAAGCAGTAGACAACAACAGTAAATGATGATCTTCTAATCTTGTCAATGAGGGCCTTACTTTTGAAGTCTCTAGCTGCTGCTGTCAACACCTCATTCCAGTTAGTGTCAATATTAGTGAAGGAGTTATTGAATTTTGTATCCTCCCAGATTGCCTTATAGAACTGGCAGTTAAAGAACAGATGGTCTCGGTCTTCAACCGCATCTTAACAAAACACACAGATATTATCAAGGCTGCAACCCCAGCTGAACGTCTTCTCCTTAGTGTTAATGGCATCATTACAAACAAGCCAGAGGATGAAGGCACACTTTGCTATGTTGCTGCTATTCCAAAACAAACCAGACCAGGTAGGATGAGGGGAACGAGGACGGATAGCGTTCCATGCAGACCTGGTTGTGAAAAGTCCATCAGTCGTGGGTAACCAAAAGGTTCTATCCTCAGAAGAGAGGTTGATGGTGGGAAGATTGGCATTCTTTATTTCGTTCAGTTCCCACGTAATTGTGGAGGGCCAGGACCAGTTTTCATTAGAGACGAAATCAACCACTTTAGCCAAGTGATTACTAGCAGCATCATAAATGGTTCTCTCACCATAGCGCATCCATAAGGGACCATTTGGATGCCAATTGTCATGCCAAATGAAAGTGCCATTGCCATTGCCAATGATCATTTTGATTAGGGGCCTAATCTTGCTCCTGAGACTCATAAGCTTTGTCCAAGTCCAGGAAGCATCAGTGGGGTTTTTTATGTGCCATAGGCTTCTTCCCTTCCATTTGTAGGTGTGGCACCACTTAACCCATAGGGTATCTTTCTTGTTGCACAGATGCCAGAGATGCTTGAGCATGACAGCCTTGTTCCATTCACAAGCACTTTTAATTCCCAGACCTCCTTCACATTTAGGATAGCAGGCATCACTCCATTTTACCTTAGATTCTGGTGATTTCATGTCAGGCCCAGTCCATAAGAATCTGCGAAGTCTCATGTCAATCTCATTGGTAGTTATTTTAGGTAAGAGGAAGATACTGGACCAGTAAATCTGCATGTTAGAAAGCACAAAGATGACAAGGTTTAATCTACCAGTGTAGCTCAAAAACTTATTATTCCAGCTAGTGATTCTATGCATTATCTTGTCAATAAGAGGGAGGCAATCATCATGCTTCAGTTTGGTAGAAATGAGGGGAACCCCCAGATACTTTATGGGGAAACCACAGGTTTGGAAACCAATTAGATCTGATATAGTGTTTTTAACCATCTCAGATATACCAGCAGCGAGGAAGGAGCATTTGGAGGGGTTAGGTTCAAGGCCAGACAAGGAACTGAACTCCTTTAGAACAGTGTCAATAATGGCGATCAAATTAATATCAGCACCTGCTAATATAAACAAGTCGTCAGCAAAACATAGGTCGTTAATACAGAGTTCCATGCATTTGGGGTGAAACGTGAAATAAGGATAACTCGTATGGAGGTAAAGAATCCCAGTGAAGAGGATCACCTTGTCTCAAGCCTCTCTGAGAAGGGAAAAACCATGAGATGCACCATTGATAATGATGGAGAAGCTGGCCATTGTAATGCATTATTTGATCCATCCAATGAGTAGAGGGGAACCCCATGTGAAGTAAGATATAGAGTAAGAATTGCCAGCTAACAGTAACATAAGCCTTGAGAATGTCGATCTTCATTGCACATCTAGGGGGCATGGTTTCGATGGTAGTTGTGCATTAATTCCTACATAATGAGGATATTATCACTAATGGAGCGGCCATGCGCAAAGGCAGATTGCCTCTCATTTACGAGGTAAGGGATGAAAGGCTTAATTCTATTCACAATAATCTTAGAGATGCATTTATAGATCGTGTTGCAACAAGCAATGGGTCTAAATTCCTTCATGGAGGAAGGTGACTTGGTTTTTGGGATGAGAACAAGGTTTGTACAGTTCCACTGCCTGGGCATCTAGTTGGTATGAAAGAAGGAGGCCACAGTCGCAATAACACCATCCCCCATAATGTTCCAGAGTTATGTGTAGATTCTGTGTTGAAGCCATCGGGTCCCGGCGCTTTGTCGTTGCCAAGGCTGAAGAAGGCAACTTTTATCTCTTCACTGGTGATGGGGAAAATGGCCTGTTGTGCTTGCTTCGGAGAAAGCTTTCTAGCAATGGAGTGGTTGAGGATATGAGGGGTAGGGGTGAAAAGGCTCAGGTTCAATAGATTAGAGAAGAATCAAGCAGCTTCATTTGCCACATTTATGTGGCCCTCAACTTTGATGCCATATACTGAGGATTTTATACCTATTGGTGTTCCTCTTAATTCTGGAGTGGAAGAAACTGGTATTGAGGTCCCCCTCCTGCAGCCATTTAGTTCTGGATTTTTGTTTGGTGAAAGATTCTTTTGCAAAATAGCACTCCATGTACTCCTCTTTAGCCCTTATTTTGTCATCGTGAAGAGACCTGTTGTATCCCCCTCTATTGATTTGGGTTTGGATACCCAGAAGGATGGTATGAACATCCTTGACTCTCTGGGATATGTTGCCTATAGAATTACGAGTCGAACCCCTTGAGGCCATGTTTTACTCGTTTTAGCTTATTGCAAAGTTGTAACATAAGCATTCCAGTGACAATACACCCCCCCCCCCAACAGCTCACATAAGAGCTCTTTAAACTCCCTATGCATCATCCAGTAGTTATAGAATTTGAAAGGTTTGATCAAGTTGTAAGGGCAGGGAATGATGGTGGTAATGACAGGGCAGTGGATACCTTGCCCAATGACCTCATCTTGAGACTCCGTAAATGTGGATTTCCAAAGGTCATTAACAAGAACCCTATCAATTTTTGTTTGGATGAGGTTATCATTATGGTTTCTGGTCCAAGTGAACCACAAACCCCTAGTGATAATGTCATCCACCTGAATGTTGTAGAGGCATTGATTGAAAGCGTCAACAGCCTCCTCCTCAATGTTAAGAATACCTCTTTTCTCATTACGTGCTCTGACCACATTAATGTCTCCTAAGAGAATCCAATCTTGGTTGCCATAATTAAGATGTGTGCTTTCAAGGTAGGACCACAACTGAACGCGTTAGGAGGGAAGGTTAAGAGAATACATGAAGGTGGCAAGAAATGTCTGATTGAGGCTCAAAGAAGTGAGGAGGAATGAAATAGCCTGGTTGTTGGAGGATATAGTGTTAACTCTGAATTGGTTGGGGTTTCTTCCGACAATGATTCTAGCTACCCCACCAACAATGGGGCAGTTGTGAATGTATTCCCAGTGGGGAAAGCAGCTTCCGGTGGTACTAAGCAAGTTATTATTTCTGACTTTAGTTCCTACAAGGCAGATAAGAGAGAGACACTTTGCGATCCTCATTTTGTTTTAGGGGAGAGTTTAGGCCCCTAATGTTCCAATTGGCAATCTTAACCATTTATTTTGAGAGGAAAGGGAGGGGTTCCTTCCATACTACCTGATACACCATGAGTCTTCTTGATATTTTTCTTCTTCTGCTTATTAGATAGTTTTTGTTCCATGTTACTACCCTTTCCATCAATGGCTATGATTTTTAGAGCAATACCTGATGGTGCAGGAGTTTCATCCGTGTCAGTTTCTTCCAACACATCATGAAGAGCAGCAAAGCTGTTGGCATTTGTAGGAGGTATGGACACCACTTCTAGGTGTTCATGACAGTTTCTTCCTCCGGGGCCATTCGGGGGCTGTTTCGGGTTTTACCTTCTAGCGCCTTGTTTTTAAGATTTTTTTTAGGGGGGGGGGGGGGAATTATGTATATTATAAACAAAACAACCACCGAAACAAATTAGAGGAAAAACGTCACACCTCCAAAGGGGCATACCCCAAATGGAAAAACATAGAAACAATGGACAGAGGTCCTAACAAGCCCTAAGACGCATCTACTCCAGAGCACTCTCATGGATACCCCAGTTCATGCATGCCATCCAATTGACGTAGCTTTTTCTCCCCTTCCCCCAAGACATAACTCTCGCTCTAACCTTCTCCTTGATCTCTTTTATTATGGCTCCAGTATTTTTTATCGTCTTCTTGTAGAGTCTATTGCTTCTCTCCATCCTCAAACAGTAGATAGTAGAGGAAAAAGACATGTACCTGGTATGGTTATAAAACTTAGGCCCCCCATAGTTGGCAATGGCATCTTCCATCTCTCCATCTCAATCTCTGGCCTTTCTATACTCCTGGTTCCCGAACCTCACTTCCTCCCAGACCTCCCTGGCCACATGGCACTCGTAGAATAGGTGAATACAAGTCTCCACCCCATTGGAGTAGCTACAGCAGAGATTGTTGTCCGTAATGCCGCAGCTGAAGAGCTTATTCTTCATTTGTAAAGCATCCCTACAAATCAACCAAAGAATGAATGCACACATGGGAATGTTGTTCTTGTTCCACACTAAGTTATGCCAACTACTGGGTGGGAGACCCAGACTCAACGCCTCATATGTCGAAATAATTGTGAACCCACGAAGCCTGGGGATTCCACACCACCTTATGCATGGTATCAAGCTTAATACTAGGGAGCTCCGCATTCCTAATCTCAAGAAGATCCCAAGTAACTGTTGAGGGCCACCTCCATCCACTCTCAACAATGTAATCAGCCACCTTCGCCTTGTGGTTGCTAGCAGCGTCATAAATAACCCTGTCCCCATAGAGAGAGTGCAAAGGCCCAAAGGGGTGCCAGTTATCATGCCAAAGGAAGGTCCCGTTACCACTGCCGATAATGCACCTAATGAGAGGCATGATTAGGTGTCGAAGTTGCATCATTTTCCTCCAACTCCAGTATGTGTCATTTCCAATATCGATTGCCCACAAACTCCTCCTTTTTAATTTATAAACATTGCACCACTTGACCCACAAACAATCCTTTTTACTGATGAGGTTCCAAAGGAGCTTCATAATGGCAGCATCGTTCCATCTCTCAATGCTCATGATACCCAAGTCCCCCTCTTCAAGGCTACAACAAGGGTCTTTCCATGTAACTTTCTCCCCTATTTGCTTCAAATCAGGCCCGGTCCATAAAAAGTCCTTCATAAGATGCTCAATACGAAGGATAACTCTTTTTGGCCGGATAAATAGACTAGACCAGTACACCTGGATTCCGAAGAGAACAGACTTAATGAGTTGAAGTCGCCCAGCGTAGCTGAGAAATCGGTTGGTCCAACACTTGATCTTAGCAGTAATCCTATCAATCAACTTATTGCAGTCGTCTTTAGTCTAGTAGTAATGAGAGGAACCCCAAGGTACTGGAAGGGGGCCTACTGTGAACGAACCCCAAAATGCTCCCAATCTGACTAATCCCTCATCAATGCCGGAAGAGTAGAAACTACTCTTATTGGGGTTAGGCTCCAGCCCAGAGTACAGAAGTCCACCAGCACTTTCATAGCAATAGAGCAGGAGGCAGTGTCCCCCCCACAAAGAATAATCAGATCATCAGCAAAACATAGGTGGTGTAGCCCAATCTCCTTGCATCTCGGGTGGAAGGTAAAAGTCGGGTCAGCGCTGGCCTTGGTGTCCATAACCAGGAGAAATAGATAGGGTGAGAGCAGGTCACCCTGTCTTAGACCCCTCATTCCCTCAAAGAACCTATGCAGATGGCCATTCATGCAGATGAAGAACCTAGTCGTCATGCAACACTCCACAACCCACCCAACAAAACTATATGGGAAGCCAAGATGCTCCAACAGTTTGACCAAAAACTCCCAACTCGCAGTGTCATATGCCTTTAAGAGGTTGGTGCATCTAGGTATGCTCAGCCCTCTGTGGTAATTTCTCATAACCTCCTGCAGTAGGAGGATATTATCTGAAATAAACCTCCCTTCCACGAACGCTGCCTGATTCGGATTAATGATGTTGGGGAGAAGAGGCTTGGCTTGATTCTATTGGCAAGAACCTTCGAGATACACTTATAAATGGTGTTACAACATAAAATAGGCCGAAAATCAGGCATACCGGTGGGGGTAGTAACCTTCGGAATGAGGGCCAAGGCAGTGCAATCCCACTGACGAGGCATGTAACTGCTCCTAAAGAAGAATTTGATGGCAGTCGTTACATCTCTCCCAACCACTTCCCAATTCTCCTTGAAAAAATGAGCATTGGTCCTCGAGACTTCTCAGACCCAATAGCATACATCGCCCCCTTAATTTCCTCATCACTGAAAGGCCTAGACAAAGCCTCTCTGTCAGTGTCACTTATCCTCCTGCAAACGTTCGCATTAAGAAAAGGAGATGGGTCCTCACTGGTGCTGCTACTGCCAAGGAGGTTACTAAAATACTCAACAGCAATATTCGTCACATTATGGGTTCCCTCCACTCTATTACCATTCTCATCATTAATACTAACGATCTTCCTTCTGGCCCTAGCCTAGTTAGCCTTTTTGTGGAAGGAGTTGTTACCATTGCCCAACTGAAGCCACCTGACCCCGGACTGTTTCTTATAGAAAGACTCCTCCGCATTTCGTAGCTCCAGGTATCTGGTGAGCTTAAGCTTCTCTACACATATTTTCAAATTATAGTTGTATTCTCAAGCCGGGAGTCCCGTGACTGCGTGGTCAGTTCCTATGAGTTACATTGGTCCCGTGTGACCCTTTCACGGGGCCGTACGGGGGTTGTTTCATATTTCCCCCCTCTAATGCCTTGTTTTAAGCCCAAGTCCTCATATTTTCAAATTATCGATGTATTCTCAAATCGACAATCCCGTGATCGTGCGGTCAGTTCCTACGTGTTAGATCGGTCTCATGAGAGGTGTTGGTGCCTCTCATGGGATCGTACGGGGGTTCTTTCATGTTTTCACCCTCTAATGCTTTATTTTTAAGCTTAAATCCTCATATTTTCAAATCAACGTCGTATGATCAAATCGGGAGTCCCGTGATCGCGTGATCAGTTCCTACGAGTTGCATTGGTCCCGTGTGAGGAGCTAGTGCCTCTCACGGGGTCGTTTGTGTGGGCTGTTTCCGGTTTTTACCTTATAACGCATTCTTTTTAAGCTTAAGTCCTCATATTTTTTACTTATAGTCGTATTCTTAAACCGGGAGTCCCCAGACTGCGCGGTCAGCTCCTACGAGTTACATTGGTCCCGTGTGAGGTGTAGGTGCCTCTCATGTGGCCGTACGGGGTGTTTCATGTTTTCACCTCTAATGCCTTGTTTTTAAGTGCAAGTCCTTATATTTTCAAATTATCATCGTATTCTCAAATCGGCAGTCCCGTGATGGCGCGGTCAGTTCTTACGTGTTACATTTGTCCTGTGAGAGGTATTGGTGCCTCTCACAGGACCGTATGGGGGCTATTTCATGTGTTTCACCCTCAAACGCCTTGTTTTTAAGCTCAAGTCCCCATATTTTCAAATTATTGTCGTATTCTCAAATTGGGAATCTCCTGATCGTGCGGTCGGTTCCTACGAGTTACATTTTCCCCGTGTGAGGTGTAGCTGCCTCTCACGGGGCCGTTCGGGGGCTATTTCTGGTTTTTACCTTCTAACGCCTTGTTTTTAAGCTTGAGTCCTCATATTTAAAAATTGTAGTCGTATTCTCAAACTGGGAGTTTCGTGACTGCGCGGTCATTCCTATGAGTTACATTGGTCTTGTGTGAGGTGTTGGTACCTCTCACGGGGCCGTACGGGGGTTGTTTCATGTTTTCACCCTCTAATGCCTTGTTATTAAGCTCAAGTCCTAAATTTTCAAATTATCGTCATATTCTCAAATCGCCAGTCCCGTGATCGCATGGTTAGTTCCTACGTGTTACATTGGTCCCATGAGAGGTGTTGATACCCCCACGGGACCGTACGGGGGCTATTTCGTGTTTTTACCCTCTAATGCCATGTTTTTAAACTTAAGTCCTCATATTTTCAAATTATCGTTGTATTCTCAAATCGGGAGTCCCGTGCTCGTGGGGTCAGTTCCAATGACTTTCATCTAACGCCTTGTTTTTTTTGGGGAAAAAAACTGCAACTACAACACGTACACAGAGGTATGAAACCCAGCATCTCCCCTAGGGGTATGCCCCAAAGGGGAGAAAAACAAAAAATAACTGAAACAAGTGTGAGAAGCCCCGCACCCCGCGGTCCCCTATTCAAGAGCACTCTCCGGGATACCCCAGTTCATGCAAGCCATCCAGTTCTCAAATCTCCTCGTCCCCCTTCTCCAATTTGAGACTCTCGCTCTAATCATAACTTTGATATCTTTGACAATGCTCTTGGCCATCCGCTTAAAATGTCTAGCGTTACGCTCCATCCAAAGGGAGTACACAATAGAAGAGAAAGAAATATTCCTAATACGATTATAAAAACTAGTCCCACTGTAACATGAAATAGCATGAGCCATCTCGCCATCCCGATCCAAAGCCTCTCTGTATTCCTGGTTCCTAGTTCTAACCTCCTCCCAAACCTCCTTAGCAACTGGACACGCATTGAACACGTGTGGTATGGACTCGACCCCATTGGAGCAGCTGCAGCACACGTTATCCTCTGAGATGCCCCAGTTATAGAGCTTGTCCTTAGTGTGAATAGCATCCTTACAAATCAACCCAAGAACAAAAGCACATTTTGGAATATTAGTCTTATTCCACACAATTTTATGCCAGGGAGCAGGTGGTAGGGTGGGGGTTAACTCCTCATAGGCCGATCTGATAGAAAAAACCTTCTGGTTGGGAATCCAAACCACCTCATCATCAGTATCATGCCTAATGCCGGGCAAAACCGCATTCCTAATATCCAAGAGCTCCCAGGTAACCACCGTAGGCCATCTCCACCTGTCCTCAACAATGTAATCGGCTACCATAGCCTTATGGTTACTAGCAGCGTCATAGATAACACGGTCCCCAAACAAAGGATGAAGAGGCCCCAGAGGATGCTAGTTATCGTGCTAGAAAAAGGTCTCCCTGCCATTACCGATACTCCATCTAATGAGAGGTCTGATCCGATGTCTCAACTGCATCATCTTCCTCCAGCTCCAAGACGAGTCGCTGGCTAAATTAATAGCCCACAAACTTCTTCTCTTCAATTTATACACGTTGCACCACTTGACCCATAGGAAGTCCTTCTTGCTACAGAGATTCCAAAGCATCTTCATGATGGCCGCCACATTCCAACTCTCGATGCTTTTGATACCCAGGCCGCCGCTCTCAAAGCTATTGCAAAGATCATTCCAATCCACCTTGGCCCCCGAATGTTTCAGATCGGAACCCATCCATAGGAAATCCCTCATCAGCTGCTCAATCTTGAGAATAACCCCCTTAGGCAAAATGAACAAACTGGACCAATAAACCTGGATCCCGAACAAGACAGACTTAATAAGCTGCAGTCTACCGGAATAGCTGAGAAGCTTGTTAGTCCAACATTTAATCCTCCCAGTGATCCTTTCGATAAGCCTATTACAATCCTCCTTCTTGAGTCTTGTGGTGATGAGAGGAACCCCGAGGTACAAGAAAGGGGGGTTGCAGTGGCCAAAACCAAGAATATCCCCGATCTGCGCAGTCCGATCCTCCTCCAAACCCGTACTATAGAAGCTACTCTTGCCCAGGTTGGGCGTGAGGCCCGCAATGTTGCATAAGTCATCAACTGCCTTCTTCACAATGGTACAGGAGGGAATGTCCCCCCCCCCCCCACACAGAATTATCACATCGTCAGCGAAACATAAGTGGTTAAGCCCCACTTCCTTGCACTTAGGGTGAAAGGTAAACATAGGATTGGTGCAGGCTTTATCCAAGATGCACGAGAGAGAGTCCATCACCAGGAGGAAAAGATAGGGGGAAAGGGGGTCACCTTGCCTCAACCCTCTCCTTCCCTCAAAGAAGCCATGCAGGTGCCCATTCAGACTGATAGAGAACCTTGTGTTAGTCATGCATTCTCTAATCCACCCTACGAAAATGGCAGGGAAACCCAGATGAGTCAGCAAGGTGAATAGAAAACCCCAATCCACCGTGTCATACGCTTTCATCAAATCAATCTTCAATGTACATCTAGGCGGGCTAAGCTCACAATGGTAATTCCTATGGACGCCTTGTTTTTAAGCTTAAGTCCTCATATTTTCAAGTTATAGTCGTATTCTCAAATCGAGAGTTTACATTGGTCCCGTGTGAGGAGTTGATGCCTCACACGGGGCCGTTCGGGGGCTGTTTCGGGTTTTTACCTTCGAACGCCTTGTTTTTAAGCTTAAGTCCTCATATTTTAACCATATAGTCATATTCTCAAATCGGGAGTCCCGTGATTGCACGGTCAGTTCTTACGAGTTACATTGGTCCCGTGTGAGGTGTTGGTGCCTCTCACGGGGCCGTACGGGGGCCGTTTCTTGTTTTCACCGCTAATGCCTTGTTTTTTAGATCGAGTCCTCGTATTTTCAAATTATCGTCATTTTCTCAAATTGGGAGTCCCGTGATCGCGCGGTCAGTTCCTACGTATTACATTGGTCCCATGAGACGTGTTGGTGCCTCTCACAGGACCGTACGGGGGCTATTTCGTGTTTTCCCCCTCTAACGCCTTGTTTTTATGCTTAAGTCCTCATATTTTCAAATTACCGTCGTATTCTCAAATCGGGAGTCCCGTGATTGGGCGGTCAGTTCCAACAAGTAACATTGGGTGTGAGGTGTTGGTGCCTCTCACGAGGCTATTAGGGGGCTATTTCGGTTTTTTACATTCTACCGCCTTGTTTTTAAGCTTAAGTCCTCATATTTTAAAATTATGCTCATATTCTCAAACAAGGATGTGACACCCCGCCTAATTAAATACCGGGCGATCACTCCTTTATTAAATTAAAAATCAAGGTGAACAGTTGGTTCATTCTTAGCATCATTGTCGTAAAAATAAACTTTTCCAAATTAACACCCTAATTAATTAAGCTAAGTGTCAAAACCATTTTTAACCTTTCTAACCAAATTGTATTTTTAAAGAAAAACTTATTTATTTAATTATTAACCACATTCTCAATAAGTAAGAATTATACAACAATTATCCTGGAACATAATCCAATTACTTTAAACATTCAACATCCAAAATCCCAACATTTAAAACTAAATGTAAAACATACATGCTGAATAAATCCCAAAGTAACAGTACTATAAATAACTGAAATACAAATGTCCCAACAGAACAGATAAATAGAGGAAAGGGCGACACATCCCCCAATAACTGAGAAACATAGGAGTGGAATCAAGTAAATGAAATCGTCTAAGCAAGTGGCCTGCAACTTCCACCTAAGCTGCAGCACGTTCCTTCCAAGGGATCCTAAGCAAGACGCCCCTGTGGCTGGGCACCTGTAGTACATACATATATATACAAGAGAGAGAGAGAGAGAGAGAGAGAGAGAGAGAGAGAGAGAGAGAGAAACGGGTCAGAGCCCGATAGTGTATATGATTTAAAAATTGTTTAGCAAGTATTTAAATTGATACAGGCCAATGCAACAACATATTAGTGCGACACTCTCTTGAGAAATTCTCACCTCTATTCTAATGTGAACACCTATCGCACTAACCCTCCCAGTGGTCTAACTCATCATATATCACGCTATCCTTTCCCAATGGTTTAACTTATCCTAGGTTATTCACAGGATTCAAAAATGTAATGATTCAATTGTTTGAAAAGAATATTTCAATTAGTAACCAAAGTTCTCATTTTAACTTTATTAATCAATAAAGTTTTCCAGTGTCATATTATACTTTCTGAAAACAAGTATTTACAATTTGAATCATCAACCATGTCCTACATATCAAATCACAGTAGGCAGTTCCAGATTTCAGAATTTTATATATATATTAACTACTCGTAAAACTGTTTGGGATGAGATTCTTTTTCTCAACCAGTCTTATAGAGCTGTGGAGAGTTGGGAGAATGAAGTTAGAAGAGCTGCTGCTGATAGTAAAGGGGGGAACCTTAATTCTAGGATTAAAACCACCACCTTCTCTGCCACTATCTACTGTCTCTGGCAGGAAAGGAATTGCAGACTTCACGATAGGGGCCATTCCACTGAAAACAAGGTGATAAGGAACATTGAGGAGTTGGTGCAAGGTAAGGCTACCAGATGGAAGAAATCTCGAAGATCCTACTCCAATTGGATGACGTGTAACCTATGGGGATTACCCTATTCTCTTATGTATGACTAAGTGTTGTGTTTATGGTCTCTAGAAGCTTGTTTCTAGTTGACCCTTTGGCCTTTTGGCTTTGTATATTGGTTCTCTGTTTCTAATACATTTAATTACCGAAAAAAAAAACTACTCGTAAAATATATATATATATATCATAACAGCACCCCAAAATAAAACTAAGGTGCGGGCATACTCTACTATCCAATCCCCGTATCACTCGTACTAAGGGAATACAAGTTCGGAATCACTCTCGAACTGTATTAACACATACTCAAACAATATTGAGGCGAAGAATAGATTCCAAGTCTCTAAGAGGATGGCATATGTCTGCATCTCTTATGACCGTCCGAACTATCACTGCGATAGCCTGTACCAAGGATATCTATTCACAAACAATATGAGGCGAAGCATAGATTCCAAGTCTCTAAGAGGATGGCACATACCCGTGTCTCTTAGGACCGTCCGAACTATCATTCTGATAGCCTGTACCAAGGATATCTATCTTCTAGGGTACGAGTCAATATCCCCCATAAGGCAACACAGGATAAGATCGTCCCAGCGCGGCAACCTTAGGGATAGCAAGTAGCGTGGGTATGTTTTTCACACATAGATAGCATATGTATACACAATCATATAACTATACTAACCTTACCATATCAATAATGGGTATATTCTCAATTCCCATAATTACGACATTTATATTTATTTCTCATTATTTAGTTATCACATACAACCATTCACATCTTACTTTAATTTGAGGAACTTTTCCACTTACTACATAACGCTCATGGATTCTATCCTCCCAAGTATAAAATTCAGTAGGTATGCACAATTGTCCCAAAGTAACTCTCTTACGTGTCTCTCTCTTTAAATCATAAATTCACCGACCCTTATGTAATTATCCCCAAAATACAATCTTTGCCCGACATCAAGGGTCCCAAAATCTTTTCTCATATCCTACTGGTCTTCCCTATCTCCCAAAATGTTCTATTAAGGATGCCCAAGAATTATCTCACAATAAATTGAATTTAACTCATTTAAAAAGGAAATAGGAGTCTACCATGAGGGATCGATCGATCGAGGTCTGGGGCTCGATCGATCGCACCTTCGATCGATCGAAGCTCTGGGCTCGATCGATCGATCAAGCAGGTCTGCGAAAACTGAAATTCTGCAGTTACGGGTTTCATCTCCTAACTTCAACAATTTCCATATTTTCTAATCTCAAACGTCCCAGAATTGATACTACTAACCATATATCATCATATTAGGTATTTTCAACGTAAAGCATGTGGACTTAAGTCATTTAATCATGGATTAACAGCCCAAGATCTATACAATTATCAAGAACCCTAGAAATTTCTTAATCATTGTTCTAATCTGTTTTTCCCAAAATTTCCTTCTAATACAACATTAAAATTTCGTGGATTATTCTTCTACATCACCAATAATTTCCAGAATAAGGTTTAAGTCATCACTACATGCAAATTCCTATCACAATTTAGGTTTTCTTCCATGTAATTCATCCCTAATCATTCCTAAACCAATATGAAGGATGCATCAACGAAATAAGCAAGATAAACACTTGCCTGGAGCATATCTACACCTGTTTCTATGAAGGATTTCAGACCTATCTCATGCTGTAACACCATCTACAAATGCATATCCAAAGTGATCACTCGTAGGCTTAAGAAGCTGATGCCTATCCTTATCAGCAATAACCAAGCTGCTTTTGTGGAAGGAAGGTCTATTGCAGACAATATCCTCTTACTCCAAGAGTTGATGAGGAACTATCATAGGGACTCCCTCCCTCCTAGATGTGTTATCAAGATTGATATGCTCAAGGCATATGATTTGGTTAGCTGGGATTTCTTGATTAATCTTTTGGTGCAGTTTGGGTTTCCCTCTAAGGTCATTGGGTGGATTACCATGTGTGTGACCACTACCAGGTTCTCTATAAATCTGAATGGTGAGCTGAATGGGTTTTTTCCTGGTAGAAGAGGGCTTAGACAGGGAGATCCTCTATCTCCCTATCTGTTCCTGCTTGTGATGGAGGCATTCACAGGGATTATCTCCAAAGCTACTGAATCTGCCCTTTTCAAACATCATCCTAAATGCAAGGAGATGTCCCTCACCCATCTTAGTTTTGCTGATGACTTGGTTGTTTTTACGGGTGGGGATAAAGAGTCCTGCAGAATTGTCAAGGATGCCATTGCTGAATTTAGTTCCTATTCGGGACTTATGGTTAACTTAGATAAAAGTAGTCTTTTCACTGCTGGGATCAATATGGATGGGATTCAGGAGATTTCTTCTATCTTGGGCATTCAACATGGGCACCCCCCCTTCAAATATCTTGGGGTGCCTCTCATTACTACTAGGCTGAAAAAGGAGGATTGCCAGATCCTGGTGGATAGGATCACCATGAGAGTCAGATGCTGGACTAATAAGTTTTTAAGTTTTGCAGGTAGACTCCTCCTTGTGAAGACTGTCATTTTCAGCATACAAGTTTATTGGGCTTGCACTTTTATTTTGCCTAAAAGCATAATAAAGAAGATTGAGCAAGTTATGAAGAATTATCTATGGAAAGGGGGTCTCTAGAGGAAGGAGGGCTAAATATCAAGAGTCTAGAGACATGGAACATTGCTGCCATGGCTAAGCACTTATGGAATCTATGCAGTAAGAAGGATAGTTTATGGATTAAGTGGTGCAACATATACAAAATTAAAGGGAGGAGCATATGGGCTTTGAGTATACCAAATGATGCATCATGGAGTTGGAGGAAAATTCTTAAGATAAGAGAAAAGTTTAGAAGACAAATCAAAACAATCATTGGGAATCGGACTCAAACCTTTATGTGGTATGATTTGTGGCATCCTAATGGGCCATTGTTTCCCCTTTATGGGAACAACATTGTGTATGACTCAGCTAGTAGTCTAAAAGCTAAAGTTTCTGATTTCATCCACCAAATGGAGTGGAGATGGCCCTCAACTGTGACATGGGAATTAAATGAAGTGAAGAATGCTAGCTTACCTGCAATTCTTGAGGGAAATGACTATGTGGTTTGGCTTCCTTCCAAGAAAGGGACCTTCACCATTGCATCTGCTTGGGAGCTATTGAAGACCCACAAGCCTACTGTTACTTGGAGCAAATTTGTTTGGAGTAAGGTTTGCATTCCTAAGTGTTCTTTCATTGCTTGGTTAGTATTTCGAAAGGCCATCAACACTAAGGACAAATTATTTGAATGGGGTATTTCTGAGGATGACCTGTGTGGGATTTGTGGTTCTAAGAGGGAAACTTATAACCACCTGTTCTCTCAATGCAGCCTTAGCAAGAGTATATGGGAGGAGGTGATGCTTAGAAATCAGCGGTATAGGAAGTTTCAAAGTTGGAATAGAGAGTTATCCTTGGCCACTGTTAACCACTCTACTATTTCCTTATGTGACAAGATTAGATCCCTTTCCTTCATTACTACGATCTATTGCATCTGGATGGAGAGGAATTCGAGGTGCTTTAAGCATGTCTTCAATTCTCTAGACACCATTGTGAAGGGTATTGAAAACATGGTTAAAGCCAAAGTTCTTACTTGGAAGAAGGATAGAAGAAATTACACTAACTGGATGGCTTGTATGTATTGGAACATCCCTGAAAATAGGCTGTTGAGCTAATCTTTTGTTTGCTTTTTGGTTGGCTCCGGGGTATGCCCCGGGGTCCTTTTGATCTTTGAGGTTCCTTCCTCTGTGTATTCTTCTTTTTTTATATATACATCTAATTTCCCAAAAAAAAAAACACTTGCCTGGGATTTTCGATGTTCTGATTTGCAGATGATTCTGGTGTGGTTGCGTAGCCCGTTGCGCAATCTACGCGTTGGTGGTGATGGCGGTGGAATCGGAGGTGTTCTTGGCCTAGAATTCCTTGGAGAGCTTCTCCTCTTCCTCTCCAATGGCCGTCATTAGTATTAGGTTGTGTTAACCCTAAAAGATGACATTTCCCATCTGATATAACCCTATAAAATTCGTGGGTTTAATTACCCATAATTGCGAAATGTCCAAAACGCCCTCCCGGTGTACTAATTAGGCCTAAAAATGCCCCGAGACCCAAACTAAACCCCCGGGTACACTTTTCTGACTATCTCGACCCTTCTGGATGCGTTGACGCACTTAAAACGACCATACGAACAACTTATAAAATATTCACTTTTATTAATACACATTTAGTCCCGACACGACACAGGCGCGTCCCGACTTAAATTTCCATAATTGTCATTTTATTCACATGTGACAATATTATAACAATAAATCTCATATATTACTATACTCATCCAGTAACATTCAACAGATATCAAATTTCCAATAATTACTAACTCTCGTCACGCTAGTAAATATTTAAAGCAACATTCCGATTTAAAATTAAATTAATTTATCTCAATTAAATTTAATTAATCCCATAATTTAAAAGCCATGAAAATACGGGGTATTACATACTTCCCCCTAATAACGGAATTTCATCCCGAAATTCGGAAAATAAGGCCTGCCAGGTAGCACAATTCTGGATATCCTTTTCAGTAAGCAAACTATCTACATAGTACGGCGCTCAATCACTATAGCTTTTTCCCCACAGCAACATTGTTTTACATTCTCATTGGAGACACTTCACATTACACTCCCAGCTGACAACATTTGAATAGGTTACGTCTATATGTTATAAATTCCATTATCACACTATCATTAGTAGGCCGCACCTCGCTACATGACAACTACTCGGATTTATTCATACACAAAACTCCCATTCTGAGAAGATCATACGAACATTTGACCACTCTTGACTGCCTAAAACAGTCGTGGAATTCCACCATAGTTGGATATTTTCTCGACCGATCCAAAAATTCTGATTATCTACTCTCCTCTAAACATACGGAAGGAGAATAGTTGAGGTTCTTCCATAACAAAACCTTAATAAGTACCTCGTACGCAAAAAACAGGTACGAGTGCTTCTACAGAGCATTCTTGAAATCATCGTACCAAGATTCCAAAATCTCCTTCACGTGGCTCCACTAATCTTTAATCACCATGCGCTTATTCCCTGGCTAAGGTTGATACATCCTACTCGAAACGAAATCTTATTTCCGCTGGTTCCTGAAATCCCATATCAAAGGTGGAATTTACCAATCTCATCCTGATTCAGAAATTTATACTACGCCAGACCATGCACTGGCGCGATCCTTCCTTTCAAAGGAAGTCTGGGGCATACTAGTTAATATTGCAAACGATCCCAAAGGAATATCAATCACTTCCTTCTCAGCGGCTTAATTCACATGTTAGGGATGAACCCTTGATCTTGTTTTGACGATGGCAACCCATCCAAGGACTGTACCGACTTTACCGACCTCTTCCAATTTCAGAAATTGTCGATAAACACAAAATTCTTTGGTTGATACTCTTTCAACCAAACCTTACCTATGGGCGGTGCATGTAGAGACTACTCACTATGTCCCGCTAAACATTGATTCTTCCTTGAAATGTCTCACATTAAGTGACACGTAATACTCCCCTTCCTTCCTTGTAGTATGACGAAAGTTCCACACGTGATCTTCTCTCCACGAAGCGCACTTATGGATTTCCTATACCATACCAACATCATCACCCTTTGTATGTGCAAGTCGCTCTCATACTTGCCTACTAACAACTCCGCCCCGAGTGTTCTTCATAATCATTTAATTCTGCTCCATTCAAGGAATACTCTTCTTAAATGGCTTCCCACAGTCTTCCAATTCAAATTTGGGTGTGCTATTCTAATTACACACCTATGTATGGATTATCGCCCCTCATGTGACGTTTAATCCACTCTATCACTTCCACTTCGTTTAACTAGTCCCACAAACATATTTTCCACACGTCCATTGCTACGCCCCTTCATCTCGGACGAGTTTTAACATCAGTTAACCAGGATGTCTACACCCTATAAACCGGGCATACTAGCGTAAGCATCACCCTAAAAATCAAAATTTTAAATCTTCCTTATCATCGTTCCACCCCTCAACTCGTGGGGTAACTTTCAATGCTTTCTTACCACAAGATCAGGCTTCCAATAGCTTTAAGACAAAATTCAACTTCCAACTTTCATACATAATTACTTGATCCCATGTCGACCAGGGTACCGAACTCATGGAATAGTGACCAAACGTCTCCCTATTTCCAACCTTACGCTAAGTTTCATGCGTGGGATGTCCCGCAAAGCGAAATCCAAACAAGGAACCCCCTGATACACTACTACCTAGCATTGTCGGTTATCGAAATCCGTTAGGTCCTCCGTCCATAGTATATACCCCTTTATTCCGTCCCTTGACAGAAAAGTTACAATTTCTCCCGTAATTATGCTTAACAAAGAACGTTTTACCAATTGCACTATTGTTCAGTATAGGTGGTTGGTAATAGCATTTCGTAAACCTCGAATACATACGCTCGGAATTCTCAAAATTCCTTTCCCTAATAATAGGGGCATAAATATTAACTCCCACGTCTCTAAAGGATAAATACAACAATGTACTTTTCCTATCACTAAGTCCGAAGTGCTAAACATAATACTGAGTCAAATCTTTTCGCTCAATGGTAAATCCCGATACATACGGAATTATACTGGCAAAATCTATACATGCTTTGGCATCGAATATCTCGAGCCCACTATCTCCTCCGAAGTCTCTTGGATAGATATTATAAGTGCAAGTCCAACCTTCTTACAGGTAAAGCCTCGCCAAAACAAACATAAAACATGTTGCACCAATGCAACTACTCCGATAGCCTTGCAATAAATGCCCACTATCATACTACCCATTTCTATAACATTTTAACAAAGATAATATCATACTCGTGTATCGCATCACTACAACGAGTAACCTCAATAAAATACGTAACACTGTTAATATACTCATTCATCCTCCGTGGATAGCACTAAAGAAAAATCCCGCTACACTAGGGAAAAATACTCACATAATGGTAACATTTATAACTATATGCATTAAACTCGTCTCACATGCTAATCTAGAAATGAACAAAATATGGTGACTCGCTCGTGTCACATAAACACGCCTCATCCTCTGAGGATACAACTTACACTTCTACCTTGTCAATCGTCTTGACTGTGCAAATGGTTTCTGGACGTAACACGTCTACTCAAACTAAATAAAATTACTTTAATCGTTGTCTTTTATTAGGCACTGTATTCTTGTCCTTATACTCACTTTGGAACATATTATCGCGAACGATCTCACTCCGCACAAAATACCTCAACACATAATCCAGTTATCACCTGTCCTACTAACCAGGTTAGGATTGTCCTTCTCTCGGACTTTAGTAGACTCGATTCCCATTAGCCATCCCGATTGTTCCTTTAACTTTTTAGGCCATAAAGATCATGTTACTATCTATAATAGTACTTACTGAATTTACCATCACTTGGTAAGAATTCCATTATCTGAATCATTTAAATGGGTCCTCTGATGTGTATCCACATCCCTTTGTGGTGCTACACTACCACCCTCGTATTCAGTCTTATTCTCGACTAACTTCTTCGATTCCTTTAAGCTTCCCACACAAGGAGCATTATCATCTTTATTGACAAAATGCAACATTGTCAACCTCTGAATCAGCCGTCCATCAGAATTTCCTCCTCGAGTATTATCAATTATTATTACGAGTTGGTCTCCACCACTCGTATCTACATCTTTCGATACAAAATTTGCTAATGATTAGGATTCATATCTGCAATTGGACTTCCGTCATGCCCTCCTGCGATCAGTTCAGAACCAGGTTTTCTTCTCATCCTGAACAGTTGAGGAAGGAACATACGGTCAACACTATACCTAAGGTTCTCCTATAGGCATAGCATTCCACTTCTAAAATTTGTGGTTGCCTCCAACCATTATGATTTCGTCCCGAAAGCCAAGAAAATTTTCTCTAAATTTTCACTTTCAGTTTGCCACACTCCGTCCTATATTTAGGCCTTTGGATACTTCACCTCCTTTGGTAGACACATATAATTTTCGCGTTTCTAAAATTTTCTACTGATAGTCTCTACACGTTTTTGTAATATGTTGGGTAAGTTTACCCTCGCACCTCATTTGACTATAACAGCATTTGGAAATCATTGCTGCGCCTTAGTCGCCTTTCTAGTCTTGGCTTCTCGTGCCATAATGGAGGTGACCTCGACTACGGTCATCATCCTCAGATATATTTTATAATCCCAACTGAGCCCTGCCTCCTGATGTCCGCTTAACAGTCCTCTTCTGACATCCGTCATCGCTCGGCACACGCACACATCCGAACGAAATTAGAATTCACTAATGTATACACATATAGTAGGAGAACGGAATCTCGTCAAAGAAATCGACAATCATAAACATAGGGCTCTATATCAAACAAGGTAACGCTGAAAGCATAATAAGCCGTACAGATCCTAAGGACTCTAGAACCTGATGCTCTGATACCACCTGTGACACCCCGCCTAATTAAATACCGGGCGATCACTCCTTTATTAAATTAAAAATCAAGGTGAACAGTTGGTTCATTCTTAGCATCACTGTCGTAAAAATAAACTTTTCCAAATTAACACCCTAATTAATTAAGCTAAGTGTCAAAACCATTTTTAACCTTTCTAACCAAATTGTATTTTTAAAGAAAAACTTATTTATTTAATTATTAACCACATTCTCAATAAGTAAGAATTATACAACAATTATCCTGGAACATAATCCAATTACTTTAAACATTCAACATCCAAAATCCCAACATTTAAAACTAAATGTAAAACATAAAAAAAAAAAAAAAATGTAAAACATACATGCTGAATAAATCCCAAAGTAACAGTACTATAAATAACTGAAATACAAATGTCCCAACAGAACAGATAAATAGAGGAAAGGGCGACACATGCCCCAATAACTGAGAAACATAGGAGTGGAATCAAGTAAATGAAATCGTCTAAGCAAGTGGCCTGCAACTCCCACCTAAGCTGCAGCACGTTCCTTCCAAGGGATCCTAAGCAAGACGCCCCTGTGGCTGGGCACCTGTAGTACATACATATATATACGAGAGAGAGAGAGAGAGAGAGAGAAAACGGGTCTGAGCCCGATAGTGTATATGATTTAAAAATTGTTTAGCAAGTATTTAAATTGATACAGGCCAATGCAACAACATATTAGTGCGACACTCTCTTGAGAAATTCTCACCTCTCTTCTAATGTGCACACCTATCGCACTAACCCTCCCAGTGGTCTAACTCATCATATATCACGCTATCCTTTCCCAATGGTTTAACTTATCCTAGGTTATTCACGGGATTCAAAAATGTAGCGATTCAATTGTTTGAAAAGAATATTTCAATTAGTAACCAAAGTTCTCATTTTAACTTTATTAATCAATAAAGTTTCCCAGTGTCATATTATACTTTCTGAAAACAAGTATTTACAATTTGAATCATCAACCATGTCCTACATATCAAATCACAGTAGGCAGTTCCAGATTTCAGAATTTCATATATATATTAACTACTCGTAAAATATATATGTATCATAACAGCACCCCAAAATAAAACTATGGTGCGGGCATACTCTACTATCCAATCCCCGTATCACTCGTACTAAGGGAATACAAGTTCGGAATGACTCTCGAACTGTATTAACACATACTCAAACAATATTGAGGCGAAGCATAGATTCCAAGTCTCTAAGAGGATGGCATATGTCTGCATCTCTTAGGACCGTCCAAACTATCACTACGATAGCCTGTACCAAGGATATCTATTCACAAACAATATGAGGCGAAGCATAGATTCCAAGTAGAAGAGGATGGAACATACCCGCGTCTCTTAGGACCGTCCGAACTATCATTCTGATAGCCTGTACCAAGGATATCTATCTTCTAGGGTACGAGTCAATATCCCCCATAAGGCAACACAGGATAAGATCGTCCCAGCGCGGCAACCTCAGGGATAGCAAGTAGCGTGGGTATGTTTTTCACACATAGATAGCATATGTGTACACAATCATATAACTATACTAACATTACCATATCAATAATGGGTATATTCTCAATTCCCATAATTACGACATTTATATTTATTTCTCATTATTTAGTTATCACATACAACCATTCACATCTTACATTAATTTGAGGAACTTTTGCTATTCTTCCTACTATTCAGGATGCGAATGATAAAGTTGTGTGGCTGCCCTCTAATATTGGGAAGTTCACCATAGCTTCTGCCTGGGATCTTTTAAAGGCACATAAGCCTATGGTTAACTGGAGCAAGTTTGTGTGGAGTAAGGTGTGCATCCCTAAATGCTCTTTCATTACCTGGATGGTGGTTAGGAGGGCCATCAACACTAAAGTTAAGCTTCATGAGTGGGGGGTTTCTATGGATGACCTGTGTGAGTTATGTGGGAATGAGATGGAGACTTATAACCACTTGTTCACTCAGTGCAGCCTTAGTAAAAGTATATGGCAAGAGGTGTGGCTAAGAAACCAATGCTATAGGGATACCATGGATTTAAATAGTGAGTTGGATATGGCTACTACTAACCACTCTACGAAGACTCTATGTGATAAGATAAGATCCTTATCCTTTACTACTACTATCTATTGCATTTGGTTGGAAAGGAATGCTAGATGCTTCAAGCATGTCTCCAATACTCTTGACTCCATTGTGAAGGGCATTGAAAACATGGTTCGAGCAAAAGTGCTTACTTGGAAAAAGGACAGAAGGAACTACGCAAACTGGATGGCTTGTATGTACTGGAACATTCCTGAAGATAGGCTTCTGTGCTAAGGATTAGTCTAATATTGGGCTCCTTTTTGTTTGTTTTGTTTGCCTTGGGGTATGCCCTGGGGTTTTCTTTTTCCTTTGTTAAGGTTTTTTCCTCTGTAAATTCTTAGTTTTTTTATATACTCAATCTTTCCCGAAAAAAAAAAACTTTTCCACTTACTACATAACGCTCATGGATTCTATCCTCCCAAGTATAAAATTCAGTAGGTATACACAATTGTCCCAAAGTAACACTCTTACGTGTCTCTCTCTTTAAATCATAAATTCACCGACCCTTATGTAATTATCCCCAAAATACAATCTTTGCCCGACATCAAGGGCCCCAAAATCTATTCACATGTCCTACTGCTCTTCCCTATCTCCCAAAACGTTCTATTGAGGATGCCCAAGAATTATCTCACAATAAATTGAATTTAACTCTTTTAAAAAGGAAATAGGAGTCTGCCAGGAGGGGTCGATCGATCGAGGTCTAGGGCTCGATCGATCAAGCAGGTCTGCAAAAACTAAAATTATGCAATTACGGGTTTCATCTCCTAACTTCAACAATTTCCATATTTTCTAATCTCAAACGTCCCAGAATTGATACTACTAACCATATATCTTCATATTAGGTATTTTCAACGTAAAGCATGTGGATTTCAGTCATTTAATCATGGATTAACAGCCCAAGATCTATACAATTATCAAGAACCCTAGAAATTTTTTAATCATTGTTCTAATCTGTTTTCCCCAAAATTTGCTTCTAATACAACATTTAAATTTCGTGGATTATTCTTCTACATCACCAATAATTTCCAGAATAAGGTTTAAGTCATCACTACATGCAAATTCCTATCACAATTTAGGTTTTCTTCCATGTAATTCAATCATTCCTAAACTAATATGAAGGATGCACCAACGAAATAAGAAAGATAAACACTTGCCTGGGATTTTCGACGTTCTGATTTGCAGATGATTCTGGTGTGGTTGCATAGCCCGTTGCGCGATCTACGCGTTGGTGGTGACGGCGGTGGAATCGGAGGTGTTCTTGGCCTAGAACTCCTTGGAGAGCTTCTCCTCTTCCTCTCCAATGGCCGTCATTAGTATTAGGTTGTGTTAACCCTAAAAGATGACATTTCCCATCTGATATAACCCTATAAAATTCGTGGGTTTAATTACCCATAATTGCGAAATGTCCAAAACGCCCTCCCGGGGTACTAATTAGGCCTAAAAACGCCCCGAGACCCAAACTAAACCCCCGGGTACACTTTTTTGACTATCTCGACCCTTCTGGACGCGTTGGAGCACTCAAAACGACCATATGGACAACTTATAAAATATTCACTTTTATTAATACACATTTAGTCCCGACACGACACAGGCGCGTCCCGACTTAAATTTCCATAATTGTCATTTTATTCACACGTGACAATATTATAACAATAAATCTCATATATTACTATACTCATCCAGTAACATTCAACAGATATCAAATTTCCAATAATTACTAACTCTCGTCACGCTAGTAAATATTTAAAGCAACATTCCGGATTAAAATTAAATTAATTTATCTCAATTAAATTTAATTAATCCCATAATTTAAAAGACATGAAAATACGGGGTATTACAAAGGAGTCCAACGAGTAACATTTATCCCGTGTGAGGTGTTGGTGCCTCTCACGGGGCCGTTCGGGGGATGTTTCGGATTTTTACCTTCTAACGCCTTATTTTTAAGCCTAAGTCCTCTTCAAATTATAGTCGTATTCTCAAACCGGGTGTCCCGTGACTACGCGGTCAGTTCCTACGAGTTACATTGGTCCCGTGTGAGGTGTTGATGCCTCTCACGGGGACATACGGGGTCTGTTTCATGTTTTCACCCTCTAATGCCTTATTTAAGCTCAAGTCCTCATATTTTCAAATTATCGTCGTATTCTCAAATCGGCTGTTCCGTGATAGCGCGGTCAGTTCTTACGTGTTATATTGGTCTCGTGAGAGGAGTTGGTGCCTCTCACGGGACCGTACGAGGGCTCTTTCGTGTTTTCTCCATCTAACGCCTTGTTTTTAACTTAAGTCCTCATATTTTTAAATTATCGTCGTATTCTCAAATCGGGAGTCCCGTGATCGAACGGTTTGTTCCTACGAGGTACATTGGTCCCGTGTGGGGTGTATCAGCCTCTCACGGGGCCGTTCGAGGATTGTTTTGGGTTTTTACCTTTTAACGCCTTATTTTTAAGCTTAAGTCCTCATATTTTCAAATTATAGTCGATTTCTCAAACCGGGAGTCCCGGGACTGTGCGGTTAGTTTCTATGAGTTACATTCGTCCTGTGTGAGGTGTTGGTGCCTCTCACGGGGCCGTACGGGGCCCCATGAGAGAATTCCTTTGTGGAATTATTTGAGACAAAACAGTAGCACCATTGATGATCAATGTGGACCATTATGGAAGACTTCAATATAGTAAAAAACAACGAAGAAAAGAGAGGTAGAATGGGAACTGATTTGAGGGCTTCAGCTGAATTCAACATCTGCTTAGCTAATATTATGATGCTAGGCATGGCCACCTCTGGTCTGTGGTACTCTTGGTCCAATAAGAGTGAAGGGGCTGCTAACACTCAGACTAGAATTGATAGAGTGATGCATAATTCCCAATGGAGTGTTACTTTCAACGCTTCCCAATCGAAATACCTTTGCCCTGGTATTTCTGACCACAACCCTATTGTTGTCTCTGTTCTTAACCTCAGAGGCAACCTCCCAAAACAACTTAAATTCTATGAATTCTGGATGCATCATGAAGATTTCATTCCCACCCTTAAGAACACTTGGTCTGAAGAGTGCTCCCTTTCTCCTATGGCCAAGCTATCTTCCAAAATCAAGCGCCTCAAGAATGAGTTAAAATTTATGAACTTCAAATTTTATTATAATATATCCACTCGGTTGGTGAATGCCAAGAAGAATTTAGATGCTATCCAAGCTAATCTGGACCGAGATGGTTCTAATATGCTGCTCAGACAGGAGGAAAAATCTACTGCTCTTTTATATTGTAATCTCAGAGCTGCTGAAGAAATCCATTTCAGCAAAAGTCTAGGATCAAATTGCTCTAACATGGTGACCACAATACTGCTTTCTTCCATAACAAAGTCAAATCCAACAATGAAAGGAGGAAAATTCTGAGCATTTAGGATCATAATGGGGTTAATATAGAAGGCATTGATGTTGTTGCTAAGGACGCTGTTGAGTTCTTCAGCAACCTTATTGGGAAGGAGAGGTCTGTGTATGGCCCAAGCATTCCTAATAACCTCATGGTTAATAAACTGGATGCTAATCACTGCAATGGCCTTATTGATGTTGTCACAGATGTTGAAATCAAGGAGGCTTTTTTCTCTATTAGTTCTAACAATGCTCCCGAGTCAGTTGGTTTTAATGCTTGCTTTTTCAAGAAGAATTGGAGTGTGGTGGGGGAGGATGTGATCAATGGGGTGAAGCACTTTTTCTCTTTTGGGTACCTACCAAGGCAGTGGAATTGCATTATCTTAGCCCTTATTCCCAAAATTCCAAACCCAAACTCCATGAAAGATTTTAGACATATTGCATGTTGCAACACAGTGTACAAGTGTATATTTGAAATCATTACTAATAGGCTTAAACCTCTCACGCCCCTCCTGAGCAGTAATAGTCAAGCTGCTTTTGTTCAAGGCAGGTCTATCACTGACAATATTCTTCTTTTACTAGAGATTATGAGGAACTACCACAGAGATTCAGACACTCCTAAATGCACTATGAAGGTAGACATCATGAAAGCTTATAACACTATAGATTAGAAGTTATTTTTTGCTATTCTAGAGAAAATCAACCTTCCTTCCATTTTTATTGCTTGGATTAAAGCTTGTGTGACTAGTGTTTGGTACTTTATTAGTATTAATGGCGGGCTAAATGAATTCTTTACTGGGAAGAGAGGGCCGAGGCAAGGGGATCCCCTATCTCACTTCTTATTCCTTTTAGTTACGGAGGCACTTTCTTGCATGATGGACAAACATACCAGCAGCTCCTCTTTCAAATTCCACCCCAAATGCAAGGAAGTCAATATTACTCACCTATGCTTTGCTGATGACCTGGTCATATTTAGCAGTGGTGACATCCAATATGTTAAGTGTGTGAAGAATGCTCTTGATGAGTTTGCCAATTTGAGTGGGCTAAGTCCTAACCTAGCCAAGAGTAATTTATATTGTTTAGGGGTGGAATAACATGAAATCAATTCCATATCCTTTCTTCTTGGATTCGTTCATCAAAATCCCCCTTTCAAGTACCTTGGAGTCCCTCTAATCTCAACTAGACTCAAAGCTTCTGATTGCAAGGATCCAATTGACAGAACTACTCTTAAATTTAAGAGTTGGACTTCCAGGTTCCTTAGTTATACTGGGAGGTTGCAACTTGCCACCTCTGTCCTATTCAGCACCCAAGTCTATTGGGATTCAATTTTCATCTTGCCTTTTTTGTGAATGCCATTGAGCAATGTATTAGAGACTTCATATGGACTGGGAGTGAGCTAAAGCACAGTGGGGCCCAAGTTGCTTGGGAGAAAGTGTGCAAGCCTAAGAAGGAAGGGGGCCTTGGCATAAAAGGTATGTAGCTATGGAATAGGGCTGCAATCATGAAAAATCTCTGGAATCTCTTCTCCAAAAAGGACAGTCTATGGGTGAAGTGGTGCCATACCTACAAGATAAAGGGGTGAAGCTTGTGGGCAATTAATTGCCCTCAAGATTCATCTTGGAGCTGGAGAAAAAATCTTAAAAGTAGGGAGGATGTTAGGCCTATCAAGAAAGTTACTTTGGCAATGGGAGAGACATTGTTATGTGGCATGACAATTGGCACTATCTTGGCCCTCTACAGCCATTGTTTGGGGATAGGACCATTTATGATGTTTCTAGCAACTCTAAGGCTAAAGTAGCTGACTTTATGGAGGGCTCCAACTGGAATTGGCCTTCTACGGTTACGTGGGAGCTCAATGATATTAGGAACTCTCCTCTTCCTACTATTAATTTGGATTTGGATGATAGAGTGATCTGGTCATCCAATAGCAATGGGGACTTCTACATTGCCTTTGCCTATGATATTTCTCGTACTCAGAGTGCTGCTGTCTACTGGCACACCCTTATGTGGAATAAGGTCTGCATTTCGAACTGCACTTTTATTCTTTGGCTTGTGTGCCACAATGTTCTTGTAACTAAAGACAAACTGTTTGGGTGGGGCCTTGTTGATAACTCCAATTGTTTCCTTTGTAATAGTGGCAATGAGACTACTGCTCATATCATGAATGAATGTACTTTCTCTACTCTTGATTGGGAAGAGTTTTGCTGAGAAACCAATCACATAGGAATCTTGGGAACTGGGAGGAGGGGATCTCCAAACTAGCTGCTGAAGCTAGGGGTAAAAACTCGGTGTCCCTTCTTAGAATCACCTCCTTCTCTGCCACTACTTACTATATCTGGCAGGAAAGAAATAACTTGATCCACAATAGAGGTGCTAAGGACTTTGGAGAGGTGATCAGAGGTATTGAGGAGATGGTTCAAGCCAAATAGAGAAGATGGAGCAAGTCTAGAAGATCTTTTGATAACTAGATGGCCTGCAATTTAAGGGGTTTGCATCATTCCTTAATGTATGATCAGTCTTGGCTTTGTGATCAAGGTGGGTTTGGTGTCTTTTTGATCCTCTGTTAGTTGGGTGAGATTTTGTTGGCTATAGATGTTTCTATCTAGTTTCCAAGTTTTTTGTTCTTGTATATGTTTCCTGTTTATAATAAAAAGATAATTACCAAAAAAAAAGATGTCCACAAATTATGTCAGGGGATCTTCGAAGTATGACCACTCATACTAGTTGAGGGTTCACCTTATCCTAATCTCACTAGGAGAGCTGCTAGAACCAAGATAGTCTCGTCATCATTAGTTTGAATGAGGTTATGTTGTTTGATTTTTTCCTAATATAACGGCTTGCGGAGAAAATATTGCCACCATAAGGGCAAATATATGGGGGAGGATTTAATAAACTCCATTCCTCCTCCTTATTCCTCATATTTTTCTTCTTCTTATTCTGCTCTAAATGGCCCAAAACTTGGCCCAAGTCATATTCTAACCCACTAGACTTAAATTCCATTATTCTAGACTAAAAATGGATTTTCTAATCCCAAAACCTCTCAAGTAAAAAGAAATTTTCTCATTTCTCACTACAATCTCCTTCCCTCTAGCCATGAATAGTCACCACCCAAATAGTTTCCCCACCCTAACCCTCACCCTCTAAACCCCCATGAACACATCCAGGCTACTTTTTATTAGAGGCAATGCAACCTCTAGCATTATTGCCACTACCTCTATAATAACTACAATAGTGATAGCACCGTATGACATGGTGGATGCCCCTGGGGATGCTATAGTCCCATTTGAAAACACTCCTGTTTTTTATTTATTTTTGGGAAATTATGTGATTATATAGAACAGTAACCGAACACTTTACAAGTAACGGAGAGGAAAGCCTCAAATCAAAAATGCCACGGGGCATACCCCAAAGGCAAGCAAAAATAAAAAAAACATGGTGGGGCATACCCCACCAACAAAATCAGCCAAAATTAACACAATAAAACAAAGCCCAACACGGGCAACCAAATTAAACAAAAGCCCAACAAGGGCAACCCAAAAGCATCCCAACAAGGGCCACACCAAAGCAGACCCAGGCCAAAACCCATGCTGCCCCAAACCCCAACAATCACCGGGTATACACCCGAAGCACGATGGCGAGAAAACCATCAAATCCTATCGCCGGAGAACGATCGTCGCCGACCACGCCGGAAACCCACCACAGTCCAAGAGCCAGATCGGCACTGAACAACAACATCACCCTTGCCATCGCAAGGCAACCACGGCAGTGGTAAAGCCACCACATCACACCACCGGAAGAACAAACGGTCAGCAACCAACACGGAAAGAACCACCCCTCAAGCGCCGGCGTTAGCCAGCACACAGACCCGCCCATCCAAGCCAGAAATCAACCCGGAAAGGTACCGTCCATCAGCGCACAAATCGGAAGTCAACACAAGGCAATCGCCAACAGAAACGAAGCAACACAAAACGTGGGATAGGCGAACCATAACCCCACCAGTTTCCAGCGTCACCCAACTCCCCAAACCGAATCCCACTAATCCAGTTCCTCACCAAAGTGTCAAGCGTACGATTCATCCATACACCAACAAACCGAATCCATCGACCTTACATGAAGCGAACCGAAAAAATAGCGGTCACAGGAGGGATTTGATGACAAGGATAAAAGGGGCCTGACACCGCTGGGTCTCAATCAAGGTGCCATCACTGGGGTCAAAAATACGATCAAAGTTCCGACCGACCCCACAAATGAGGGAAACTTCTAGATATGGAAGCCATCCATCTTGGTCTGACATGAAGCTTCTCATTAAGATGGCGGCCAAGTGGTATAGAATGGGAACCAACATCCAGAAGATATGAAATGAGGGGCCATACCCATCTTCGATTGAGGAAACAATCCCAAACCAGTCTGACATGAGGCAAACACAGGGGGATGGCGACATGACTTGCAAGGTTCATCAACGTAGAGTGGGGTGGGGACGACACAAAGAAGAGGGAGGAACAAGAGAGGGGAAAGCGGCTGGAAATCAGATGCAACCAAACCCTAGAGAGCGAAGCTCTCAACCATCCGAAAAAGGACCCATTACACAGAATTGGTATATTAACCCAATCTTAAAAGCTTACAAAACTGAAAACACTCCTGTTCCAATCACATTGGAGACAATTGACGGTTTTCCAGCCATTGAGAATGATGAAAATGTGCCTCATTGTGAAGAAGTTGAAGATGATGAATTTGAGGAGGGATAAATAGTTGTCTCAGATGAATATGTCAAAAGGTCTAATATCAATATGTATAGAATTCATGAACTAAACGAAGACAGTAGTGGTGCTAAGCCTCATAGGGATGCTTTTGGACAAGCAAAGAAGGTTAACATGTCACATGCATTTAGCCCATGACCCTAGAGGTACTAACATGGGTAAATGTGATAGAAGCCAGATAAGGTGTGCAAACAAACGTTATTCTATTAGTGTTTTAACCCATGCTTCTCCTCCCCCCCACCCCCCGGGCACGTCAATGCTGAGTATAAAGTGGTCCCACCAACCAAACACATAGAAGTCTGTCATGACTGAAAAGAAGGAGCCTAAGTTCAAGTTTTTATACCACCTTCCAACCTTCCTCGAGGACAAAGTTCAGGTCAACCCTCTATTGGAGATAGCTAAATCAGGCTACTCTTAATGGGAATGCCCTGCTGTGGGGTTTTTTCTTGGATGGAAGCTCCAATTTACCTTAGCTAACAACATCTCCCATAGGCTTTGAGACAAGTATGGCCTCTCCAAAGTCATCTCTAATGATTTTGTGTACTTTGTCCTCAAGTTCGTTACAACAACATGCAGAGATGAAGTCATGGAAAATGGGCCATGGCCTTTTGTAAGCAATGCCATCATCTTGAAAAAGTGGCAAGATGAATGTTATTTCTCTAAGGAAACCATTGAGAAGGTTCTAGTTTGGGTCATACCATCCCTTTATAATACTAGACAACTGGAGGCCTTAGTTATATTGCAAGTGCAATTGGAGTACCCTAATTGTTGACTCAGTAACTGAAGAAATGAAGAGAATAAGCTACGCGAGGATATGCATGGAGATGCAGCCTCAAGATAAGTATCCAAAGTCTATTGAGATCATATTGGGGGGAGATCAACTAATGTGAGAGTTGAATACCAAGCAATGCCTCACTTGCCTAGTCATTGTATCACTTTTGGCACACCATTGCCATATGTCACAAAGCCGGCCAAATGAAAGTTGAAAATGCAAATCCAAACAAGAAGGTAATAGCTATTTCTAAGGATACATAACTAAATAAGAACAAGGATGAATGTACACATGTTAGTAGGAATAGATGGACAACCATTCGGGGGAATCAAGCAAAGCTAAAGATCCTACCACCCCCAAAGCCACACATACCTTTCCCCTAACCATACCCACTGAAGAAACTAAAAACACCACCAACACTATTAAAACCAATGTCATGCCCCAATCCCCCATCATTGAAACATCCAATCCATTTTTAGCCTTCAACCTATTGGATTATGATAATGAAACCACTCCTGAACCAGTAGGCATCAACTTAAAAATTAAAGCCGTGGATGAGTTGGTTGTTAAACAATTGCATAATGACCAACCAAGATAAAATAATGGCAAGGAAAAGAAGAAGTCAGGAACACACCATAGACATTCCAAATGATCAAATTACTTCCTCCGATACCAGGGAACTTAGTTTCCCACATAAGCAAGTTGAGGTTAGGAAGTTAATCTCAGATAACAACATTTCCCTAATTTGTCTCTTAGAATCTAAAGTGAGGAAGGTGTCACATGGCCAGTGTGGCTAATGGTTGTTTTTAGAGCTGAATAAAATCAATAATTTCCCCTTAATAAGGGGGTTTCTAGAGTCTTAATTGGTTTAGACCCCAATTTTTTTGAAGTCGGGTCTTAGAAGAACATCCCCAGGCCATATTTTGCAAAAGTTGATTTAAATAAATTCTTCTTTGAAACTTTTGTTTATGGTCACAACAAATCCAATGATAACATCCCTCTATGGACTTTCATTCAAAATAATCCCTCTATGCAATCATTCAAAATAATCCCTCTATGGACTTTCATTCAAAATAACCATAGGTCTCCTAATGAACAATAATGGATCCTCATGGGAGACTTTAATGTGGTTGGAAGGCAAGATGAAAAGAAAGGTGTTCTTGTCATTGATTTTAGATCCATCGAAGAATTTAACAAATGTATCTATGATATCCATAAGCATGACATGGTGTCTACAGGTCTTCGGTTTACTTGGAATAAGAGGTGTGAAGGTTCCAGCAATGTCCAACCCAAAATTAACCGTGTGCTTCATAATTCCAAATGGAGTGCCATTTATCCTAATTCCCAAGTTGTGGTCCTATGTCTCGGTATTTTTTACCACAACCCAATCCTAACCAATGTCTACTCTAATGCTGAGAGGAAGCAGAAACCCTTCAAATTCTTCAATTTCTGAATAGAACACTCAAAATTCAAAACCATTTTCATTGACTCTTAGAGTCAAGAAGTTAGAGACATTCCCCTTTTCAAACTCTCTTCTAAATTAAAAGACTTAAGCCTTGCCTCAAATAGCACAACAAGAAATTTTGTAGCAACATTTCCTTTAGAGTTGCTGAAGCTAAATTCCATTTGACGTTGATCCAAAATATACTTGATGACGAGGGATCTAACTCCTCTCTTCTCCAAAAGGATAAGGGAATAATGAGATAGTATGTTAAGCTTAGGTCCGTGGAGGAAGAATACTACAAACAAAGATCCAGAATTAAATGGTTGTAAGCTGGTGATTTGAACACAAACTTTTTCCACAAATGTCTCAATATAAATACTTCTATTAAATATGGTAGTCCCATTATTATGGAAGATCCTGAAGTTGTTGCCAATGAGGCGGTCACCTTCTTCTAACCTCTTCTTGGTTTCATTGTCATCCAACCTCCTCTTTCCATCAATTTTGTGCTCCACAAGAAGCTATTTCATGAGCAGTATAATAACCTTGCTATAACAGTTACTCCAACAGAAATAAAAAAATTCTTTTTTCTATTATCTAGGACAAAGCCACTAGCCCTGATGGCTTTAATGCCAAGTTCTTGAAGCATAATTAAGGTGTGACTAGAGATGCTGTTATCTCTGCCATCTCCCACTTCTTTCAAAATGGACACATTTTAAGACAGTGGAATTGTATTGCTCTAGCCCTCATCCCTAAGATCAATTGTCCTAATTATATGAGGGATTTTAGACCTATATCGTTTTTTGAAACCATTCTCAAATTCATTATCAAGGCCATTGCTACGAGAGTTGAACCTCTAATGGCTTCTCTAATCAACAAAAGGCAGACTGCCTTCATTACTAAAAGATCAATAACGGATAATATCCTCCTCATTCAAGAGCTAATGAGAAATTACCATAGATATCTCTCCCCAAGATGTACCATTAAGATAGACATCAAGAAAACCTTTGACATTATCAGATGGGATTTATATTTGAGTTGCTCAAGAAGGATGGCTTTCCACTCATCATGAATGATTGGATTATTGAGTTCACTACCATTGTTAAGTTCTCCATTAGCTTAATAGGAGACTTCATGGCTTCATCAATAATACTAGAGGGATTAGATAAGGAGATCCACTCTCCCCTACCTCTTCATACTGATTATGGAAGCTTTTGCTATTATTCTTGAAAAACATTACTTTACTTTCCAATTCACATTTCACCTTAAATGTAAAGAGCAAAATATTAACCATATTTATTTTGCAGATGATCTAATCATCCTTTTGTGGAGGTGATATCTAATCTATCAGCTATTTCAAGAATGCATTAGATGAGTTCATAGAATGCTCTGGCCTCTCTCCAAACCTAGCCAAAAGCAATATTTACTGCTCTAGGATTAATGTGGCTACCATCAACTCCATGACCTTTATATAGGGAATTAGTTTGGATACCCCTCCATTAAGATATTTGGGGGTCCCCTCATTTCCACAAGGTTAAAGTTTGAAGATTGCAAAGTGCTCATTGACAAAATCACCACTAGATTCAAAGCTTGGACATCCAAATCACTGAGTCATACTGGAAGACTGCAATTGGTGAAGATCAACTTGTTTAGCACTCAAGCCTACTAGTCCAGCCTCTTTATCCTCCTTAAGAAGGTCCTTAATTCTACTGATCAGCTTCTCAGAGATTACCTCTGGACTGGGCCTGAACTCAAGTACAAAGGGGCCAAGGTGGCTTGGAAGGATGTTTTTTCTCCCAAAGATGAAGGTGCCTTAGCATTAATGATTTGGGGATGTGGAATAAAGCTTCTATGCTTAGGAATTTATATAACCTTTTTTTTTTGTGGGGGGGGGGGGGGGGGGGGGGGGGATTATGTGTGTATATAGAACGTAACCGGAAACTTTACAAATTCATGAGGAAAAACCACAAAAAACAAAGAAGCCAAGGGGCATACCCCAAAGGAAAAATAAGAAAAGTCAACATGGTGGGGTATGCCCCACCAGAGCGTAATTAGCAAAACAAACAAAACAAAAAATAAGGCCCAACAAGGGGCAAACAAAAACGCAGCCCAATAAGCAAAAAGGGATACACCACAAGGGAGGACCCAGCCCAAGTCAGACCCAAAACCTAACAGTCAACGGGTATACACCCGAACAACGAAGGTCAAAAAACCATCAAAGCATCGCCGAAAAATTCCCAACCGCAAGAGACCATCGTCGGTCAAGCCGAAATCACTGCTCAAAACGGAGCAAATAACAACACTGAATAGAGCCATCGCAAGGGAGACCTAGACAGGCAGGCTCAAACAAAGCAACACCATCAGCAACTAACGATCGCTAGGGAGACCCAGACAGGCTCGAACAGAGCAACATCCGGCCAACCAATGGACAGGTCGTCGCAAGGCAAACACGGCAGCGTAAAAAGCCTCCGCATCGCAACCCCAACAGTTCCACCAACCTATGGGTCAAATGATGCCACACTTACAAGATAAAAAAACATAAGCATATGTCGTTGGTAATTGATTGTCCACCTTATGTGGCATGATAATTGGCACCCTCTTGGATCTTTTGTCCCTCTCTTTGGGGAAAGGACTATATATTATGCTACTAGCAACTCTATTGCCAAAGGGGTCAATTTCATATGCATGGTTCTGGCCATACTCCCCCCACTTGGGAACTCAATGAGATAAAAAACTCCACCCTCCCATGTGTCAACCTAGCATTACCAGATTCCATTACATGGATACCTGATACTAGTGGAATTTACACAACATCTTTTGCCTTCAAGGCCATTATAGGCCAGACCTTGCTTCTACTAGTTGGAATAAGCTTGTTTGGAACAAGCATAACATCATTAAATGTTCTTTCATCCTTTTGTTAATCTACCATAAAGCTTTTAACACTAAAGACAAGCTAATCATGTGGGGAAATCTTAGTAGTGCTTTGGTGCTTAGTTATGTCCATCACCACTTTGCTTTGCTTTTCTTCTTTGGTACTTGGGTGTACTGAATCACCTTGGCTTATAGCTTGTTTGGCCTTCGTTAGGGGTATCCCCTACCTTTTTTTTATCATTGTTCTATATATACATTTCACTAAGCAAAAAAGGGACTTTCTAAATGTCCATAGAACCAATCCATCCTAAAAGAAAATATATTTTATAAATCAGTACTATTTAGAATCTCAATTTAACTGAATCCCATCTTAGACACACACACACACACACAGACACACACTCAGCAGACTGCTCGGGCAAGGAATCCTACGACGACCATTAGACCAAACCAAGGTTAGCAGAAAGAGTCGATAAATAGTTGAAAGCTAATTGAAGAGGTTACAAAAGGAGAAATATTACCATTGTAGATGTCACACCAACATGGGACTTTGTAAGGCTAGAATCAATAACCTCCTTCTCATTACCTTCCTTGAGGCGGCTTAATTACATAAGAAGGGAGAGTGAGGCGAATATCCACTATTGGATTCAACATCATAAAGGTTAACAGCTGCCTCTAGGGGGAATTCACGGTTACCTTCGATGTTGTAGGGGAAGTTACACCCTTTAGGGGAATGTTAGGAGAGGCAAAAAAGACCTCTGTCATCTTTAAGTCCTCCAGGGGAGCCTCAATAGCCTTAGTATCCTGGGAAAAACTAATATGAGCACCAACTTGTGTTCAAAGAAGCAAAGAATTAAAACTTAAAGAAGAGAAATTATAGAAGTCAGAAGTAGAAGGAATAGCTATACCTCTTCGTCAATAAGAACATCCTCCAACACTGTATAATCGGGAGGAGGTGAAGGAGGCTTTAAAGTAGAAACAATCTTACAAATCTTATGCCATTGAACAAGCCTCTTCTCCACTTCCTCTTCGTCTTTGTTTGATTCTTCTCCCACTGTATCTCCTTGACTCCTCTTCAGCACCCTCTTCCTCAGATTCCTCAAAAATAACCTTCACAGGACTAAAAATCCTTGTAGAGGATCTTCTACGCTTCTTACTACCTTTAGAAACCATGGGTGTATAAAAAAACCTCGATAAACTATGTGAGTTGACATGAAAACCCTATCTTCCACCGAGAATCTATCCTAAGTTTGTCGTAAGGTTTCAAACATTTGGTCAACCTATTCAACTAAGTGGCCTTGGATTTCCTCAAGGGAAGCTTCATGGTAGCCCTCAAAGCTGCCCCAGTCGAAGCAGCATGGGGAGTATCCTCCTCTTCAACCACACTCGAGGTACTAGGGGTAAAAAGCAGCTTCCTTGCCCAGATGCAAAGTCTAAGCACCTTTCTTCTTTTTAGCCACCACCTCATCTAAAAGGGGCCAAGGGACGCAGTTCATCTAAAATAGAATCATTGGTGGTTCTCAGAGGGAATGGAGAGTTAGAAATGGAGCAGGAGTAAAATGTTGATCTCCCTCCTGGAGCAGTTTGGTTAGGGATCACAGGGTTGGCAGTATAGTTGGCACAAAGGTTCATAACAGTAGAGGTTATAAAATTATTACAATCAAATGAAAAGTTTGAGGGCTTCTCATGGGTGAAGTGGCTACACATAGGAGTACCTTGATTGTACCCAAACTGCATCGCCACATGGTGGGGGGATTATGTTGAGTAGAAAGATGACCACTCGGTGAAAGCTGGCAGATATGAGGGGATAAGAACCAAGGGGACGTTGCTCATGAGGAAGTTCTTCGCATACGCTTCCTCAATAGGGGTAACTGGCCTTGCACTCTTCGCGAAAAAAAAGTTGATTAATATATCCACGAATTTTTTTTATTTGTGGCTCGTACGTTGCCCATGTTCGATTTGCTCATGAGTAGAAAAAAGAATTCTACCTTCCAAACCATCAATCAAAGGTTAAAAAGGCTTCTTATATTGCTTGTCATTCTAATAGTATATACAAGGCACTCTGATATCATGTGCCCGGGGATAACTGCCTAGGAGAGCATAATCGAGGAAATGAGCATAAAGAAAAACTATTAAAAGGATGTTGTTGGCATAGTTGGAAACGTCAAACCTGCCAATGTTGCGCGTAAAGTCAGCCTGAATGCAGTCAAGACAAGTGTATAACGATCCCAAAGTAATGGCAGCCAAAGGAAGTTTGACGCCATAGGCCATCCTAACTGCCATGTTGATGAGGTCCTTCCTAGTACAATCATGGGGTTTGCCTGGGAGGAAGATTTTGGAAAGAATAACCATATATACCCCGCAAGATCGATGTTTGTTCTATATCCACTACCTGTAGGAGGCGTCTCAACCACATGCTTTCCCTTGGGATTATTTTTCACACCTTTGTCAGCCTTCGTGCTCGCCTTATCCTCAATGTAGGAAAAGTAACGGATTACCCCAGAGTAGGTAATCTTGTTATAAGTGACCACCACAGCCTCCAGCTCTTCCCAAGAAGGTCTTCCTCAAAATAAGTGTCAAAACTAGTAGCCTTCCACCCCAAAAGCTCACAAACATCCTCAAGGGTAATAGCGAACTCTCACCAAGTGGCTACAATGGATCCATATGGAGAGTGTTGTGGTTTCTGGAAAGGGTAAGATCACCCATCAAATCCAGTTTCATTGTGTATTTCCCATGAATATAGTCCGTCCAAGCTCCTAGACCTTCACACGAGCCACCAGTCGATTTAATTCCACCTTAGAATATGGGCAGTCCCCCTTTCAATCCTAAAGTGGGGCACTGTGCCAGTGGGAATGTAAGCGAAGTCGTCGTCATTATTACTCTCCTCCATAATCAAATTCACCTCTATTTTTAGGGTAAGTGCTTCCTGAAAATGTTCGAAGGTGGCCCAAAAGTGATCGGATTCACCAAAATAGGGTGCACGACGGTAGTGTGCCCACTGGGTTTGACAGGCGTGAGTCCGAGGAGACACACTATAGAAGAAATAGTTCTCTTGACAACGGGGGCCATGAGTGTAGAATAAGAATGAAAGGAAAAGCTTGAGTTGCATAAGAATGAAAAAACAATGGCTATGCTCTTTAAAAAATACAAGTTGCGAAGAAAAATGGTGTCATAAAAGTGGTGTTTCATAAAAGTGGCAATGTTTGAAGTGCCTCACATGGCTTACACGCACACGTAGGGGCACAAATATAATGGTGTCAATGATGACAATAAAATAGCGACACATGAAGTGCCTAGCGTGGGAAGCACGCACTAGGCCCAGGCTGCCATGCGTAAACGTGCATAAGTCGCATTAAATACAAAGTGGCCAAGGCAATAATGGCACACGCAGAGAAATCCCCATCTTGGCGAGATGAATCATTTGGGGGGAAATTTGAAAAAAATTATCCACTCCCCAAGAAAATTATATCACACGTAACCCTAATATAACAATGAATACCTACGACAGTCATAAGCGGGTTGAACATAAGTTAGCTCGAGGGGAAAACTAATAAAGTCCCTCGCCTGCATTTCTTTACACTCACTAAATTTTATACCCACTACGATGTATTATTTGTTCGTTGGAAATAACCCTTCTTTACAAGTGGTTCGAAGGTCAATAAAAGTATTTTGTGCAGATATTTCTTCACGAAGTAAATAAATATCTCTACGAAGTGGCAAATGTAAGGGGTGTCCACACTCAAGGTCGATTAGCGGAGACAATTTTGTACTTAGTGAAAGGGTAACAAAAGAGTGAAGACAGAGGCTGCTCGTGCCATAGAGATCAAGCCCATTTGAATGATAGAATTTGTAACAAGAATAATAACGTACTTTATCTTACATTTATGCTTACCGTAAAAGTTCACTTTGTAATATGTGCGAGGACATTCAGTACCCTCGAGGGACCATGCCTGGCAGGGCATGGGGGAGCATACATGCTTTACCGAGCGACCTCCTCTTGGGAACCTCGCAAGGATTTAATTTGGAGGTTTGAGAGAAAGGCAGCGTTGGGAAAGTGATAACTAACCCTCTTCGCACACTTAGGCAAAACCTTGTTTAGAAAATACAGTTGCTCGAGTTACCATGTTTTGGGGAACCTCCTCGAGGGACCTCAATCTTAGACTATCGTCCAAAATACTCTAGTAAATAAACCGTCCATGAGATGCTTGAGCGACTTCCAGCTAAGTAATCTCGATTCGATGATCTGCCTCTTTGATTGATGTGACAACACACCCCCCGTAGGTCATTATTCACCAACTTTATGATGTCGTGGCATCTAACATTTAGGAACTCGAAGTAATAGCACTCAAGTGGGTTTATCCTTAGGATGGCCGACTCATTTAATGAATGCGTACCTTTTAGCCATTTTAAGATAAACATTTGGGTTGTCATGTTACATCCTAATTAATGCCACCAAGTTTCTGATTGGTGAGGCAGTTTCGAGTGAACGTGCCCTCATCTAAATACATTAACAAACAGTTTACAAGGATGAAAATTTGTACCTAGAATTGCTGTCGATTTTCCACTATACAGGAGCGTTGGCTATGAGAACATTTATGACTTGAATATTCCTTTTTTTTTCTAAAGTAAGAATATCATAGAACAAAAGAATATACAATAAAAGGAGGGCATACCCTCCTAGGGGGTGGATCAAAGAAGAAACTCACCCCCCAAAACACAATAACAATCTTTGTATGAAGGAAAACAACAATCCTAAACACAACATACTATTACAACTATAATTCAGAAAGTAAAGCACTATCATCAAGACCCCAGTTCATACATATCAGCTAGTTGTTGAAGTTTCTTCTAGACATTTTCCAGGTATGTGCTTTGCAATTGATAAAGAAGGAGATATCATTCTTGATGCTCGCCTGATTGGCTAGTGTTCCTGAAAATACAATTGTTCATCTCCATCCATATGCACCAGATTGCCGCAGCAAAGGATGTCCTTCTGACCTTTTGAGTGAGGTTTTTCCCCACGAACTTATGGGTGACATCAACAATCATCTCCTCCCAGGTGGTTGCCTAAGCGTTGTTATATTTGAGATCCTCCTAGACTGCATTAGAAAAGCTATAATTGAAGAAGAGGTGATCATGAGTCTCTGGTGCATTCCCACATAGCACACAGATGTTGTCCTGGGAGATACCCCACGCCATGGTCTTGTCCTTGGTATTACGAGCGTCCTTGCAAACCATCCATAGTATGAAAGCGCATTTCAAAATATTGTTGTTGTTGTATACAATAGGAGCCCAGGTAGGAAGGTTTGGTTGGTGCCTAATGGCATTCCAAGAAGAATTGATGGAGAAGAGTCCATTTTCCATAGGTAACCAAAAGACCTTGTCCTCCACATAAGGGTTTATGGGTGGTAAGTCATCATACTTTATGTCATTGAGTTCCCATGTGATTATAGAGGGCCAAACCCAATTCCCATGCAGAATAAAATTAGACACTTTTGCGTTATGGTTTCTAGCCGCATCATAAATGGTCCTCTCCCCATACTTCATCCAAAGAGGTCCTCTAGGGTGCCAGTTATCATGCTAGATGAAGGTGCTATTCCCATTCCCAACAATAGATTTGAGCAGAGGTCTAAATTTGCACCTAAGTTTCATTAATTTCTTCCAAGTCCAAGACACATCATCTGGGATATGGATATGCCATAAGCTTCTTCCTTTCAACTTGTAGGTGTGACACCATTTGACCCAAAGGTTATATTTCTTACTGCAGATATTCCATAAGTGCTTGAACATTGCTGCAACATTCCAATCATGGGAGTTCTTGATACTAAGGCCACCTTCCTTTTGCTTCCATTAATACCATTATCATTGAGCATTTATTGTGCCTTAGGTTCTTGCCTTTCCCTTTATTATGACAAGAGTGCTTACTCTTTGCCCCTCTCACCAGATTGCTTGCTGGTTCCACTCATTTATTGTATTCCCAGTGCATTTATGGTGTAAAAGGTCCCATTTAATACAAGTTTGGGCATTGAATATTGTTGTCTCTTTCACTCTCATTTATTGTCATTTTCGTATTAACCTTTGGCATTAATCACAGTCTTGATAAGGGGCTACGCCTCGCTTGATACTAATCTTATTCCAAGAACCCAACATATTTCATCGAGCGTTCACCTTCAAGAGTGCCCACACACAAGACTTACTTTGAGTGGATCATATATTAGAATATTTTAGATGTTTGGATCATTCTAACAAGGTTTTTGCAGACCTTGGAAGGGCATAAAGATCATTATCTTCATCAACATATTTCTCCTTGTATGGATCACAACAAGAACGATAAGGTATTGCATTCAAAATCGTAGGTTTATTATTTAGACATTGTTCTCATTTTTTTCCATTACATTATCAATCAAAGTTCTTTGGGCTATTTTTTTTTGCATTTATGTCAATCCCTTTTTTACCCAAGCCCCAGTTTAGATTGATCATGTTTTGAAAAGGTCCATGTTGTCCAACCTTGAAAACCTTAGTTTTGTATGTTGTTGGATTATACATCTTTGTATATGGTATCATACTAACATGGTTTTATAGATATTCTAATCTATATCCCTTCCATCATGGTCACCTGGATGTTTTTGTGTCTAAATGGATCCTATGCTGGTTTATCCGTATTTTTTAAGTAAATTAATAATGTATTGGAAAGAAAAGGAATGTACAGAGGGAAAACCCTCAAAGTCTAACTAGTTACATGCGACTAGAAGACAAGAGTGAGCAAAAAAACTATCTAATAAATGGAGCCAAGGAAAACCAAACAAAGGAAGTTATAAACTACTATCAAGCCCAAACACATGGCTTTAACGCATAACATACAAAGCAAACTGCAGTAACAACAAACTGTCTAAGCATACATAATGGAATGAGGTAATCCCCACAAATGCAAGCCATTCAATTAGTATAGGATCTCCTACTTTTCTTTCACTTGAAATCTTTATCTTGCACCATCCCATCAATATCCTTGACCATCGCCACACTTGCCTTGGTATGTTGTGAAACCTGTTATTTTTTCCCATCAAAATGCAGTAGGTAGTGACTTAGAAGGAAACTGTTCTCAATTTACTAAGAAAGGAGTTTCCATTTGCCTCATTACCTGTATTAGTGATCTCCATATCCCAGCTACCCATGCCTCTGTACATTTGATTTCTATTGAACACATCTTCCAAAACAAGAGAAGAAAAGTTACAGTTATTCAATATGTGTCTAATAGATTCTTCAGTCTTAGGCTTGAAAACCTCCTCCCAAACTACTCTGGCACCATTGAGCTTTAACTCAGTCTCGGTCCATATGAAATATCTAAGCCATTGATCAATAGTTCTCAACACTCTCCCTTTGGCAACATGATAATTGAAACCCAGTAGATCTGGATGCTAAACAACACTGAAATGTCTGCTTGTAGCCTACCAACATAAATAAGGAATCTAGTAATCCATCTCTTGATTCTAATAATAATTTTATCAATGAGGTCTTTACAATCCAATGCTTTAAGTCTGGTAGTGATGAGAGGGATTTCCAAATATTTAAAAGGGGGAGGGGGTATGGTGATCGATGCCCAGCCTAGAAGTCATGACCTGTATAGATTAATCTTGAGCATATTAGGCTTAAGACCAAAAAAAAAGCAAACTTATCCAGAGCTTCCTTTAAACAATCCACTAATTGGATGTCTCCACCACATAATATTTTTTTTTGGTAAATAAGAATGCTATAAAATGAAAGAAAGGATATACAAGACAGAAAAAGGGGGCATACCCCCAGTTCTTACAGATGAGCCAATTATTAAAGTTTCTTCTAGATTTTGGCCATTTAGAAGACTTGCACTTGACAAAAAAGGAGATCTCATTCATGATATCAGTGTGATTGGATCGTGTTCTTGAAAATCTTGTTGTTCCTTTCCATCCAAATGCAATAGGTGGCTGCAGCAAAGGAAGCTCTTTTAATTTTCGCATCGATGTTCTTCCCCTTGAAGTTGGTAGCAACATCCTGAATTACATCCTCCCAGATGGTGGATGTTTTATTGTGTGAGTTATTGTACTTGATGTCCTCCCAGATTGCATTGGAGAAGCTACAGTTGAAGAAGAGGTGGTCTCGGTTCTCAATGGCATTATCACAAAGAACACACATGTTGTCATTTGATAGCCCCCAATTAACACTTTTTGTCCTTTATATTGATAGCATCCTTACAAACAAGCAATAGGATGAACGCACACTTGGGAATGTTACTGCTATTCCAAACAACAGAAGTCCAATCAGGTGCAGGAGGCTGATGTCTTATGGCATTCCATGCAAAATTTATAGTAAACAAGCCATTAGCCATAGGACTCCACTTAACCATATCCTCCTTGTTGACGTCGATGTTTGGAAAGGCTGCATTTTTTTATCTCATTAAACTCCCAAGTAACAGTTGCTGGCAAGACCAGTTACCATTCTCAATGTAATCAGTACGGTCACCATATAACGACCAAAGCGGGCCCCTTGGGTGCCAATGGTCATGCCAGAAAAAAGTGTTAAGACCATTGCCAATAACAGATTTGATTAGAGGACAAAATTTGCTTCTCAACTTCATGAGTTTGTTCCATGTCCAGGACGCATCGGTTGGAGGTTGTATATCCCATAGACTTCTACCTTTCAATTTAAATGTATTGTACCATTTGACCCATAGCATGTCTTTCTTGGTGCATAGATTCCATAGGTGCTTGAACATGATGGCTTTATTCCACACATGAGTATCCTTAATACCAAGCCCACCTTCAATTTTTGGGCAACAAACATCACTCCACTTAACTTTTGCTCCAGTTTGCTTCATTTTCGGACCAGTCCAAAGGAATCTTCTTAACCTAGAGTCAATGTCTTCAGTAGTTCTTTTGGGTAATATAAAAATGCTAGCCCAATATATTTGCATGCTGAAGAGAACAAAAATGACAAGGTTAAGAAGTCTATTCGTCCAATGCTTGATCCTATTGGTAATTTTCTCAATAAGAGGGAGACAGTCAACGTGTTTCAGCTTGGTGGAAATGAGAGGAACCCCAAGGTATTTGATGGGGAATTGACCAGAATCGAAGCCCAACAAGTTGGAGAGCGTGGCTTTATCAGTATCGGAGATCCCAGCACCAAAAAAGGAACATTTAGTATGGTTAGGGTAGAGCCCAGACATGGCACTAAATTCTTGGATTGCAACATTAATGATGGCCAGAGAATTAACATCAGCACCTGCAAAGATAAACAAATCATCAGCAAAATAAAGGTGATTAATTTGAAGCTCTTTGCATTTGTGATGGAAGGTAAAATGTGGGGATCTTGTATTGAGATCAAGAACGCCAGCAAATGCCTCCATAATGAAAAGGAACAGAAAGGGGGAGAGGGGATCGCCTTGTCGTAACCCTCTTTTATCTTTGAAGAAGCCATGTGTGGATCCATTTAAGAGTATGGAGAACATTGGGGTAGTGACGCACTCTTTAATCCAACCAATGAAAGTCGGAGGGAAGCCCATATGATGGAGAACATGAAATAAAAAATCCCAGTTCACAGAGTCATAGGCTTTGAGGATGTCAACCTTGAGGGAACATCTAAGCGGACCATTGTTCCAATGATAGTTTCGCATCAGCTCTTGCAAGATGAGGATATTATCCCCAATGTATCTTCCATGAAGAAAGGAAGATTGTCTGTCATTTATAAGGTGGGGAATGTAAGGTTTGATCCTATTCACAATCACTTTAGAGATGCATTTGTAAATTTTGTTGCAGCAAGCTATTGGTATGAAGTCATGCATGGTGGATGGAGCATTATTTTTTGGGATTAACTCAAGATTGGTACAATTCCATTATTTGAGTAAGGTGTTATTTTGGAAGAAGGAGGCCACAACCTTAGTTACCTCATTACCAATAATGTTCCAATCCTGGGTGAAGAATTCAGTGTTAAAACCATCAGGACCAGACGCCTTGTCCTTCCCAAGATTAAAGAAAGCCTCCTTTATTTCCTCATTTGTTACTGGAGAGATGATGTGATTGGCGTGCTCCGGAGAGAGATTATTAGAGATAGCATGGTTAAGGATGTGAGGATGGGTGGTAGTGTTGCTCAGCCCCAAGAGGCTTGTGAAGTGAAGAAGCGCTTCATTTTCCACTTGCATGTGTCCCTCAATTTTGTGCCCATGATGGTTCTTCATACTTAGGATTTTGTTCCTACATATGTTACCTCTAACTCTAGCATGGAAGAAACTAGTGTTAAGATCACCCTCTTGCAGCCATTTGGTTCTTGTTTTTGCTTCAGGAAGGCTTCTTCAGCCATACAACATTCAACATAAGCAGTTCTAGCATTTTTTTCCCTCATTTTGGATCCTGTTGTTACTTCCCCCATTGTGGAGCTGATTTTGGAGGTGCACCAGTAAGGCCTTAGCATCCTTGGTTTTCTTGGTGATATTTTTGTAGAAGTTTTGGTTGAAGCCTCTCAAAGCATGCTTGACCATCTTGAGTTTCATGGGAACTTGATACATTGGGCTACCATCAACATTTCTCCCCCACGCTTCCTCCTGAACAGTGTTAAAATTATTGTGCAAGATCCAGTAGTTGAAGAATTTGAATGTCTAGGTAACATTTGGGGGTTGAGGTATAATGGTGGTAATGATGGGGAAATGATCGAATATCCCTTGATTTATAACCTCAGCTTGGGATTCAGCGAAGTTGGATCTCCAACCATCATTTATGAGGACCCTGTCAATTTTAGTTTGAATGATGTTCACTTCATTATGGCTTCACGTCCAGGTGAACGAAAGGCCTCTGGTGGTGCTATCAGCCACTTGAATATTGTAGAGATATTGATTAAAGTCATTCACAACATTGAGATCAATATCAAGAAGACCATTTTTTTCATTTCTAGCCCTGACCACATTAAAGTCACCCATAAGGATCCAGTTTTGGTTTTGGATAGAAAGGTGGTTGGTTTGAAGATAAGTCCAGAGGGGGGTTCGTTGAGCAGGAAGGTTAAAGGCATAGACAAAGGTAGCAAAGAAGGTTTTATCAAGGCTTAAATAATGAAGCAGGTTATGGCTTGGGTGGTAGTAGAAATGGTTTGCACTTTGAAATGGTTTGGATTCCATCCCACAATAATTCTGGCAACTCCACCATCAGTTGGGCAGTTGTTTATAGTATCCCATTGAGGTAAGCTGTTCCTGGTAGCATTGAGTAAGTTACTTCTTCTGATTTTTGTTTCAACAAGGCAAATGAGGGAGAGGTTGCACTCATTGATGAGTTTCCTAACTTCCTGCTGTTTTCTGTGGGAGTTTAAACCCCTGATATTCCAAGTAGCTAGATTAATCATTAAGATTGATTTGGACTGGTGGAGTGTTGACACTGGTATTAGCAATACCCTTAGTCCTTTTTAGAAGTTTCTTCTTCTGTTTTTTGGAAAAATTTGGATCAACTTTGCTGCCTTTACCATCAAAGTTTTTTATTTTTAAAATTATTCCAGACGGAGTTGGTGTAGCATCAGTGTCACATGCTTCCTCTAACTCATGTATGCCATGAAGCCTGTTAGCAGCTATAGGGGATGTTGTGTTGCTTTGTTCTGGTAGTAATTCAGCTACGGTTGTAGAAGGAGTGACCTTGTGGGTTTGCATTGGTTCAACTATACATGGCTCTTCACCGCTCTATAGAGTATCAAATCTATTGTTTGTGGTAATGGGATCCTCTTGAGTTTGGTTTGTTGGTTCTAAAGCGGCATGCAAAGTACGAGTATTGGCATTTGCAGGTTTAGAGTTATTATCCTGGTTTTTACGACCCACTATTTCCCATTCAGTGTTTTGGGCAACAACTGCTTCAACAACCTTGGTTGGCGCCTGTTTTGGCACCCAAACTCTCGACACATGAGGACACTTTGATATTTTGTGGCCAAAGACAAGACAGTTCGAGCATGAGTATGGCATACCTTGGTATTCCACAATGATCTCAGTATTTTTTCCATCATCATGCCTTGGCATACCTTGATGGTTTGGGGATATCTTCCATTGGCTTCAACTTCAATACAGATTCTAGCGTAGCTGAGAGTATTCCTCTTTTCTGTGGTTGCATCTGTGTATAGTGGTTTGCCTATGGCACTAGCAATATAGTTTAGCCCATCTTCTGTCCAATATTGGATGGGCATGTTGTGTAAACGAACCCATATGGGAACAGACAAAGTTAGGTCTTTGTTATCTTTAAAGTTTGGTTGCCATTGTTTTAGAATGATGGGGTTTCCAGCAAAGTGCCATGGGCCATTTGAAATGATATCATCTCTATCCTCAGCCTCCATAAATTTGAATAGAAATAAACCATTTTCATGGGGGATTACCTGCAGTAATCCATGTTTGCCCCAAAGTTTGTGGGCAAGGTTGTTGATCAAGGAGTACGACAATCTTCTTCCTAGGAAGTAACCCTCAACACTATTGCACCACATTTCTTTACCAACTTCTGCCACCTCAAAAGGTGGTTTCACCCAGGGAATACCATTAACCATATCTGGTTTGTGGTAAGATAGATTGAGGGTAGGTGTACATTTGGGGGCTACCACCTTACTCCAATAATTGAAAGTACCACTAGTCTGTGGTTTAGGAAATGTGCGTCTATCCAACTCAGCAGCAGTGGATACACCAGTTGTCCTATCGCATTTATGTGCGATTTGATTAATGGTATTAGGGTGGTAGGGTTCTTGCGTTGCACCGCCAGAAATTAGGGAGTCAGAGTTGTTACCTCGTAGCGCGCATTCTCCAACAACTCTCGAGTTGTTTTCAACAACCAACCCTAGTTGGTGAATTTTGGTTTTTCCCATAGCTTCCTCTATCGTGAAACCTTTGCCATGGAGGAAGTTACAGTAGATATTCTTTTCTACTTCTAACGCCTGCATTGTCTTCATATCATTATGCACAATGGGGTGGCCAATGTTTATATCCAGAATTTGCCCCTCTTCATGATTAGTAGTTTTAGCGACGGTATGGTTGACAGCAGGGTATGTAGCATGACTTGCTGGGGGAGAGTAGTTGGAGACCATTCATCAACACCATCGTTCACACTGGGTGTGGTCATAACGCCTAAGGTTGGAGGGTGGGGGTTAACTGCTGCAGCAAGAAGAGTAGCAGGGGGCTAGCCATAGATGTAGAGGGTTGGGAGGACCCTATCCCCGTGATGGCCTGATAGGGAGTGGCCATAGGGTAGTTAGATGGTGTATGGTGGTGGGGATTGGGTGTTTTGGTGGTTGAGGTAGGTGGTGAGGGGTAGGGTTTTTCTAGAGAGAAGGGAGAGCATAATATTGATTATTGTTAAGGTGGAATTGGAAAATGTTTTTTCCACCACAGAATATGACCAGGTCATTCTCAAAACTCAAATGGTTGATCTGTATTTCCTTAAATTTATGATTAAAAGGGGGGGTTACAACAAGTTCTGTCTAACATACAACATAGATATTCCATGAGAAAAAGAAAAAAGTAAGGAGAAAGAGGGTCATTCTGCCTTAGACCTCTAGTACAAACAAAGAAACCATTGAGTTCACCATTGAGGCTAACAAAATACCAAACATTTGTAACTCAAGCTTTAATCCAAGTTACAAGCCTAGAGGGGAATTGAACTTGTACCAATACAGAAAAAAGAAGTTCCAGTCCACCCTGCCATAGGCCTTCATGATATCAATCTTCAAGATGCATCTAGGAGGGGAGGAATCTATGCGGTAGTTCCACATTAACTCCTGGAGAATAAAGATATTATTAGTAACGACCTTAGCTTTAACAAAAGTAGCTTATCTTTTAATGATGAAGTAGGTCATGAGATGTTCTATTCTGGAGGTAATAATCTTGGAAATACACTTATACATAGTGTTGCAGTACTCTATTAGTCTAAAATATTTCATTAAATTAGGTTTTGGGAGTTTGGGGATTAGATTAAGAGCATTAAAATTCCACTACCTAGGCATTTACCCATTGGAAAACAAATGGTTTATAACATTAATAACATCCTCCCTCACTACATTCCGATTATTCTTCAAGAAACCATCACTGAAGCCATTGGGTCTAGGGTCCTTATCAAATCCAATAGAGAACATGGCTTGTTTGATCTCCATCTCAGTGACCTGATCAGTAAGCCTACTAATTTGAGAAGATTCAAGCTTCCTAACCATAATATTGATTTTTTTTTTTCGGTAATTAAAGTGTATTAGAAACAAAAGACCCAAATATACAAAGGCCAAAAGGCCAAAGAGTCAGCTAGATACATGCATCTAGAGACCAACGATCTAAACATTTAGTCATACAAGAGAGAGTTGGGTAATCCCCATAAATTACAAGTCATCCAGTTGGAGTAAGATCTTCGATATTTCTTCCAATAGCTAGATTTTCCTCGCACCATTTCCTCGATGCTCCTAATCACCTTGGACGTTGTGGCCAATCCCTTGTTATGGAGCCTACTATTTCTTTCCTGCCACAGACAATAGATGGTGGCAGAGAAGGAAGTGGTCTTAATCCTGGATTTTAGGTCAATCCCTTTACTATCAGCAACAGCCTTCCTGATCTCAATATCCCACCTTCCCATAGCTCTATAAGATTGGTTCCTAAATAGAATCTCATCCCAAACAATTTTGGAGAATGGGCATTCCATTAAGATGTGCTTAATAGTCTCAATCCCAGAGTTACAAAGCAAACAGGCTTTATTATCGACAACTCCCCAATCAAAGAGTTTATCTTTAGTCACTAAAGCCTTTCTGCAAGCCAACCAAAGAATGAAAGAACACTTTGGGATACTCATCTTGTTCCAAACCAGCCCATGCCATTGAACTTCAATCCCCCTAGAATAGGTGGACTCATATGCAGACGCAATAGAGAAGTTACCCGACCTGTTAGGAGTCCACTTTACACTATCAGACGTCATAGGATTTATAGAAGGCAGGGGAGAGTTTTTGATATCATTCAGCTCCCAAGTGGTAGAAGCTGGCCATTTCCAATTGAACCCATCAATGAATTCGGAGACCTTAGCCTTGGAGTTGCTAGCAGCATCATATATGGTTCTATCCCCAAAAAGAGGTTGAAGAGGGCCAAGGTGGTGCCAATTATCATGCCACATGAACGTATTCCTGCCATTTCCAATATCAGCCTTAACCATGAGTCTACATTCCTCTCTAGCTTTAAGAATTTTCCTCCAGCTCCATGAAGAGTCTTGAGGAATGGGGATTGCCCATATGCTTCTCCCTTTTATCTTATAAGTATGACACCACTTGACCCAAAGACTATCCTTATCATGTTCATTGACCCTCTTATTCCCCCTAAGAAGAGTGCTAAAGTAGGAGATAGCCTCAGTTGCCATAGCATTCATACCCTCAACAATATCCCATTTATCATTATGAATACTTATAATATTTTTTCGAAAGGTGTTGGCCCTGACTTTCTTCTGAAAGAAGGAAGTGTTCATGTACCCCAACTATAGCCTTTTAATTCTTGATTTCTATCTACAGAAGGCTTCTTCAGCAGCTCGAAGAAAACAATATTGAACATTCAAATCAAGTTCCTCGTGCCTGGGTCTGCTTTGGTGTGTCCCTTGTTGGGCTTTTTTTAATTGGGTTGCTCGTATTGGGCTTTGTTTTATTGTGTTAGTTTTGGCTGATTTTGTTAGTGGGGTATGCCCCACCATGTTTTATTTTTGCTTGCCTTTGGGGTATGCCCCGTGGCTTCTTTGATTTGAGGTTTTCCTCTTCATTACTTGTAAAGTGTTCGGTTACTGTTCTATATACTCACATAATTTCCCGAAAAAAAAAAGTTCCTCGTGTCTGATCTAGATGTTGGAACCATCCCTGTCAAGATTAGTTTGGATTGTGTCCAATTGTGTCTTGGTCTCTTTCACTTGAATAAAGATATTAGAATAGAACTTATGGTTTAGGAGCTTCAACCGAGGTTTTAGCATGGCATGCTTTAGATAAAAAAAATCCTCAAGAATGGCACTAGCATTTAAATGTCTTGGGCCTCCTACTACTATGACAAAGCACATTAATAATTATTAGGCTATGGTTTGAGATTCCTAAGAACAAATAGTTGGCTTGGGACTCCGGAAAGATATCACTCCATTGGTTGTTGTGAATAACACTACTAATTATGATCTAAGTACTCCCATCTCCTTCACCCTTATTATTCCAAGAGAACCATAAGTCAGTGGTAGCCATGTCATCCATTTGAATATAAAAAATACAGTTTTAAAGTGTTCAGCTGCCCTACAATCAATTCCCAGTCTACCGCTTTTCTCATTGTGTTCCTCACTATATTAAAATCCCCCATGATGATCCATTGTTGGTTTTCAACATGGAGGTGGTTTTGTCTAAGAAAGGAACATAAAGGGACTCTATCATTAGACAAGTTGTGTCCATATACAAATGTTCTGAAGAAAGATTTATAATTCCCAACAAAATTGACTTTGCAAAAGAGAGCTTGAGACCAAGAACCTCCACATCAATAATGTTTGAGTCCCTGCCAATTAAGACTCTAGACACACCACCATTAGAGGGGAAATTATGGCTATAATTATAATTATAAAAAATTTTACTGGACATATTAAGTTTCTTTAGACTTTGGATCCAAGGAGACAAACTAGTGATAACTTATTATCATGAATTAATTTTCTCACTTCTTGTTATTTGTGAGGGAACTTAAGGCCCCTTATATTCCATGATGCTAGTTTGCTCATTTGGATTGATGGTGCTTACCCCCCCCCCCCCCCCCCCCCCCCCACAACTTCTTCTTTCTCTTACTCTTCCCATTATTAAACTAGATGGTGGTCTTGTGAGTGCTAACTTGCTTACGCTTATTAGTAAGTTCATCCACTGCTTTAACTTTGAGGGTAATGCCAGATGGTTATGTAGTAGTTTCATACTCATTTTTCTTAATTACAAAAAATCCAAATGAGTTAGTAATTTCCACAATGGGGGATGGAGGGGACTACTCTATTTATGTGGTGTATAATCCTATCCGTACTTGTACTCATCTCCTCATTAGTCATGGTTGTATTTATCTCCCTAATGTTGATCTTTGCCTTGCCAGATTTTTTAGAGTAGCTTCTCTAGAGTGGTTCCCATTAAAATATTCAATGGTAGAGTTCTTTTTCTCCCCTCCATTTGTTTAACTTTAGGGCAATCGGCAAGTGTATGACCAAAGGTAATGTAGGGACTACACAAATGTGGCATAGCTTGATACTCAACCTTGATAGAGGTTGTGGCCCCATCCTCTTTTATAAGCTCAACAGTCCTTGGGTACTTTGCTTAGGCCTTTATTTCAACACATAACCTAGCATAACTGATTCTTCTCATTTCTTCAGTGATTGAGTTACTGCACTTGCAATATAACTAAGACCTTAAGTAGTCCAGTACTGTATAAGTATGTTATGGAACATGACCCAAACTAGGACCTTCCTTATTATGTATTTAGAGAACTTGCATTCGAGCTGCCATTTTTTAAGCATGATGGCATTGCCCATAAAGTTCCATGGCCCATTTTCCACCACCTCGTCACTACAATCAGAGCTATGGGCCTCTCATATTATATCAAAACTCCTCCAAGCCATAAAGCGTTGCATCTGTGTAAATCAATTACTCCACTATGCCCTGTGGTAATACAAGTATGAACATGGTGTTGTGTCTCTCCTTGAGCTCTTTGACACCTTTGCAAAATATTTAAAATCTTGGACAAGCTTTGGGAAGTATCAAGCGACCCCTTTATCTCTTTCATTGAATTGTTTTAACCTAGCCTTCTTTTAATCATCATGCACTTCTCCTAACCTCCTTGTGGATGTGACAACATTTAAATCATTTAGTGATGGTTTACCTAATATCACATTATAGGTCGAGGGTAGGTACACCACTAGGAACTTGTTAGAAATGGTGGATCGATAGTATTTTAAGCCAAGACAGGGGGTAAAATGACGTAACCTAAGGAATATTTTCATTCCCCGATAACCCAATCAAAGGAGTGGTGATTAGTTGCATGTGTTTTGTGTTGAGGCCCATATCATTGAAGTATTTGTAGATCTCCCTAAGACGCGCTTTCTTAGTTGCGGAAGAAACTCCGCCACCAGTAAAACCTCTAGAAATGGTATTTATGTCAATCAAATGGACGACATCCTTGTTTTTGTTAGTATTATTGATGTTTTTATTATGCCCACCTTTGCCTACGTCTTTAGCCACAAACTCCTTGAGGTCACTTCTCTTAATCACTCATTCGATTGACTCTTCGAGGCTAAAGCAATCGCTGAATTATGGTTATGGTCTCCATGGAACCTATAATACTTGGATTTATTTCCCTGTCCTTCGTAGCCCTCATGGGATTTGGCGAAGGGAGGAGGTCCTGACCTTCGCCTGTGTAAAGACCTCTTCTATGGTTGATGCAATTCAAGGAGTTGAATACGTTGAAGATGAACGTGGTCCTAATCATACAAATGGGAGTGGAGATAAATTTGCACATGACCCTTTGTCACTTTCTAGTGGTCCAATTACAAGACTTAGAGCCAAGCATTTTAAGGAAGCACTTATTGGGCTGATCCAAGAGAAGTGGGCTGATTCTGAAAAGATGGAGACCAAGATGGGCCCAAATGATAAATGGGCATCATGTTCACGCCATAAATGGGCATGCATTTATCTATTTTCAAGGTTAATAAATGGGGGATGAATCTAGTCTTAGCTGGTTATCTTTAAATACATTGAACTTAGTCATTTAGTCATATTTTGTTATTTTCCAAGTCCAAGTTGCCTAAAAAACGTGGGAACTTGTTTACTTTGACTATTGTGTTGTTCAATGCTATATTTATTTCATTTCCTATTCTTGGAGGGTTGTTCCAAGTATAAATTAGGGGAGCTACGAATTTTGTAAGCACTTTTTGAGAGAAACTAATATTATTGTGAGGTATTTTCTGTTCCTCCTGGTTCTTAAGAAAACTTTCTGAACTTATCAAGTTAATCCCGTGGCGTTCAAACAACCAAACTTATCACCTTGATTGTGAGAGATTCTTGGGTTTCTTGCTGTGGCATTTTAATCCTTTGTAGTATTGGTTCTTATCTTACTAGGTAACGGGTCAAGGCTCAACAAACTTTGTTTATACGATCTTGGGTTCTTCAACCATCATTGTTATTGCGTATCATCACAATTGTTGGTGAGATTCATATCATTTGGTATCAGAGACTATTTCTAAGGCAAGTTTGACTATCCTGTTTTTCCTTGTTTCCTCCTTTAGGAAAAAAAAGAAAAAAAGGGGGGGGTTTAGGAGGGGAGAAACAAGATTGAAACACAAAAAAATTGTATGCGTTCTTTTTTTCGTATTGTTGAAACCTTAGAAACTGTATGGGTCATTCATTTTTTTTTCTCCCGCAATCAAATTCCTTACATTCTGATGAGTTTTGGTTGCTCCTCAATCTGAATTGCCGGTGGTTAATTTGAATTTGTTTATTGAGTTTGATTAAGAACTAAAGAGGACACAAAAGAGTGGAAAAAGGCAAGAGAGTGTGAGATCATAAGAGGGTAAAAGCCATTTTGAGTGAAAACACGAGTGTGAGTGAAACACGCAAGGGAGTGCTTGTGAGGTTTCTAATTTTTTTTGCAGATTCTAGACATGTCCAATATTCAAGAAGAAGACACAACCGAAGAAGTTCAACAACCAGCCGTTCCAAACCTTCAAATGCAAGCATTGATAGGGGAGATGAGGCGTATGTTGAGGGCTGAATTAGAACCTATTCAAGAGAGGTTGGATAGGGTAGAAGCAGGAACACCTAGGGGAAGCAACAAGACATTTCCAATAGGCGACTAGGCGGGCGTGTTCCATGGGGAAATATTGAGGAAGAAGTAGAGTTGGAGGAGTTTCAAGGGACAAATGTGAATCGAGGTAGGTCTGGGCGTGGAGATGTTAGGTTGGCTAGACCTAGGAGGGATAATGATTTAGGAAACATAAAGATTAAAATCCCATCTTTCCAAGGTAAAAATGATCCTGAAGCTTATTTGGAGTGGGAAACTAAAATGGAGATGGTGTTTGATTGTCACAACTATTCAGAGATGAAGAAGGTTAAGTTGGCTGCAATTGAATTCACCGATTATGCCATTATTTGGTGGGATCAGTTAATTAATAGGAGGAGGAATAGAGAACCACCCGTTGACACTTTGGAGGAGATGAAAATACTTATGAGGAAGCGATTTGTACCCAACCACTACTATAGGGGTTTGTTTCAAAAATTGCAGAGATTAACTCAAGGTTCCAAGTGTGTGGATGAGTATTACAAGGAGATGGAGGTAGCTATGATCCGAGCTAGTGTGCAAGAGGACCGGGAAGCAACCATGGCTAGGTTTTTGCAGGGTTTAAACCGTGAGATTGCTGATATAGTCGAGTTACAGCACTATGTTGAGTTGTCGGATATGGTGCATCAAGCCATAAAGGTGGAGGAACAACTCAAGCGAAAGGGGTTAACAAGGAAGGGACAATTTGTGTCTATCAACAACATATGGAAGACTCCTAAAAGAGATGAGAATGTACAAAATAAGCAAAAAATTGAACCCTTTAAAAATGCCAAGTCAGTAACAACGACAACTTCAGGTAATACGGATTCTTCTACTTCTAAAACACGTGATATTAAGTGTTTTAAATGTCAGGGACAAGGTCACATAGCCAGCCAATGTGTAAACAAAAGGGAGATGGTGATTAATGCGCAAGGAGAGCTTGAGTCGGAGAATGAAGAAGAAGTAGATGATGACATGCCACCTTTGGAAGACATTGATGATGAGCAAAATGCTCTTATTGGAGATTTATTAGTAGCAAGGCGGGTTCTCAATGTGCAGGTTAAGGTGGAAGAATGTAACCAAAGGGAAAACTTGTTCCATACTAGGTGCTTTATAAATAACAAAGTTTGCCACATTATTATTGATGGGGGGAGTTGTATAAATGTGTCCAGCACTGATTTGGTGGAGAAATTGGCATTAACAACCTTGAAACATCCTCGTCCTTACCGACTTCAGTGGCTAAATGAATGTGGTGAAATCAAGGTGACGAGGCAAGTGTTGGAAGCATTATCCATTAGCAAATATGAGGATGAGCTGCTTTGTGATGTGGTTCCTATGCACACATGCCATTTATTATTGGGGAGGCCATGGCAGTTTGACCGGAAGGTAACACATAATGGGTTCACAAATAAGTATTCTTTTACTCTTAAAAATCAACCAATCACTCTTATGCCATTAACACCAAAAGAGGTTATGGAGGACCAACTGAAGTTGCAAAGGTCAAATGAAAAAAAGAGAGAAAAAGAAAGGAAGTCCGAAGTTGACAAAAAGAAAATGAGAGAAAAAAAGTTGAGAAAAAAAAAATTGAGGGAAAAGAAGTTGAGAAAAAAGAATCTGAAAATAAAGAAAGAGGGAAGAAATTCAATTACACTACAAAAAAAAGTGAGATCAAGAGAGCATTATTTTCACATCAACCTCTTATCGTACTCATGTACAAGGAGGCTCTTTTATGTACTAATGATTTAGTCGGTTCATTATCGAGCAATATTATTTCTCTTTTGCAGGAGTTTGAAGATGTCTTTCCCAAAGAGGTACCTCATGGCTTGCCTCCAATTAGAGGAATTGAGCTTCAAATTGATTTCATACCTGGTGCATCACTTCCAAACCGACCTGCCTATAGGACCAATCCAAAAGAAACAAAGGAGCTTCAGAGGTAAGTTAGTGAATAAATGGAGAAAGGGTATGTGCGGGAAAGTATGAGTCCTTGTGCGGTTCCGGTGCTGCTAGTTCCTAAGAAGGATGGGACATGGAGGACGTGTGTTGATTGTCGAGCCATCAACAATATAATGGTAAAGTATCATCATCCCATTCCTAGATTAGATGATATGCTGGATGAATTGCATGGTTCTTGTGTTTTTACAAAAATTGATCTTAAGAGTGGGTATCACCAGATTAGGATGAAAGAAGGTGATGAATGGAAAACTGCCTTTAAAACTAAATATGGCTTGTATGAGTGGTTCGTATTTCCTTTTGGTTTAACTAATGCTCCCAATACTTTTATGCGTTTGATGAACCATGTTTTGCGTCCATTTATTGGCAGATTTCTAGTTGTATATTTTGATGATATCCTAATTTATATCAAAAGTGTGGAAGAACATGTAGTACATTTGAAATATGTTTTAGATGTGCTAAGGAAAGAAAAGTTGTTTGCTAACCTCAAAAAGTGCACCTTTTGCACGGATAAGCTTGTGTTTCTTGGCTTTGTTGTTAGTGCTAAAGGAATTGAAGTGGATGAGGAAAAGGTGAAAGTAATCCAAGAGTGGCCAACGCTTACAACAATCAATCAAGTGAGGAGTTTCCACGACCAAGCTAGATTTTATAGACGATTTGTGCATGATTTTAGTCGCTTGGTCGTCCCTCTCACTGAAGTCATCAAGAAACATGTGTCGTTTAAGTGGGGAAAGGAGCAAGAAAAGGCATTTAATATGATCAAAGAGAAGTTAACTAATGCATCTTTGCTTGTTTTACCTAACTTTACTAAAACATTTAAAATTGAGTGTGATGCTTCAGGAATAGGTATTGGAGCTGTTTTGATGCAAGAAGGTCATCCCGTCGCCTATTTTAGTGAAAAGTTAAGTGGCGCAGCCCTAAACTATTCCACTTATGATAAGGAGATGTATGCTTTGAAGAGGACTTTGGAAAATTGACAGCACTATCTATGGCCAAAGGAATTTGTTATTCACACATATCATGAATCCTTGAAGCATTTGAAGGGATAACAAAAGCTAAACAAACGTCATGCCAAGTGGTGGAATTCAGTGAAACATTTCCTTATGTGATACAAGCAAGGTAAGGAAAATGTGGTGGCTGATGCATTATCTAGAAGGTGTGCTTTACTTTCCATTTTAGACACAAAATTGCTTGGTTTTGAATACATTAAGGATTTGTATGAGCAAGATTCTGATTTTTGTGATGGGTTCAATGTATGTGAAAAAGTGGCATTTGGAAAGTTTTATAGGCATGATGGTTTTTTGTTTCGAGAAAATAAATTATGTGTGCTTATGTGTTCATTGCGTGAATTGCTTGTGAGAGAAGCTCATGGTGGTGGTTTTTAATGGGTCATTTTGGTGTAGCTAAGACTTTGGGAATTTTACATGATCAGTTTTTTTGGCCTCATATGAAACGTGATGTGGAAAGAATTTGTTAGAAATGTATCACTTGTAACCAGGCCAAGTCAAAGTTGAAACCCCATGGTTTGTACACCCCTTTGCCTATACCTAATGAACCTTGGACTGATATTTCTATGGATTTTGTTTTGGGTTTACCTAGGACTAAGAGGGGGAGAGATTCAGTTTTTGTGGTGGCAGATAGGTTCTCTAAGATGGCACACTTCATTGCATGTCATAAAACTGATGATGCATCTCATATAGCTGATTTGTTTTTCAAAGAAATTGTTAAGTTACATGGCATGCCTAGGACCATTGTTTCTGATAGGGATGCAAAGTTTTTGAGTTACTTTTGGAAGACTTTATGGGGAAAGTTGGGAACCAAGTTGTTGTTTTCTACTACTTGTTATCCACAAACTGATGGCCAAACTGAAGTAGTGAATATAACTTTATCTTCTTTGTTGCGTGCTATCATTAAGAAAAATTTGAAAGCATGGGAGGATTGTTTGCCACATGTTGAATTTGCTTACAATAGAAGTGTACATTCTGCAACTAAGTTTTCACCATTTGAAATTGTGTATGGTTTTAATCCATTATCACCTTTGGATTTAATTCCTTTACCTTTGAGTGAACAGGTAAACTTAGATGGCAAAAAGAAGGTTGAATTTGTAAAGAAGCTTCATGAAAAGGCTCAAATGAACATTGAAAGGAGGACTGAACAATATGTCCATCAATCCAATAAGGGACGTAAGAAGGTAGTGTTTAAACCAGGAGATTAGGTTTGGTTGCACTTGAGGAAGGAACGTTTTCCAGGTAAAAGGTGTTCAAAACTCCTACCTCGGGGTGATGGACCATTTCAAGTTTTAGAATGCATCAATGACAATGCATATAGGCTTGACTTACCAGGGCCATTAGGGTGCCAATAATCGAACCACATAAATGCACGCGCACCATTCCCAATGCAGGTCTTGATTTGACTTCTAAATTTCTCTCTGTTCTTGAGGATTTTCCTCCAACTCCATGAAGAATCATTTGGGATACTCAAAGCCCATATGCTCCTTCCTTTGATCTTGTAAGTATTACACCACTTGATCCATAAGCTGTCCTTCTTACTACAAAGATTCCACAAATGCTTCGCCATAGCCGCTGTGTTCCAAGTCTCTAAACATTTAATATTGAGCCCTCCTTCATCAAGAGAAACACAAAGATCCACCCACGCAACTTTAGCCCCTTTACTATTAGCCTCATCCCCTTTCCATAAGTAATTTCTCATAATTTACTCAATCTTCTTTATAATACTCTTGGGCAGAATAAAAATGCTAGACCAATACACTTGAATGCTGGAAATCACAGTCTTCACTAGAAGGAGCCTACCTGCAAAACTCAAGAACTTATTAGTCCAACATCTGGTTCTCATTGTTATCCGATCCACCAAGTGAGAGCAGTCCTCCTTCTTCAACCTAGTTGTGATGAGAGGAACCCCAAGATATCGAAATGGAGGGGTCCCATGCTGAATGCCAAGAATAGTTGAAATGTCCTGAATCTCATTCTCATTAATCCCTGCAGTGAAAAGGTTGCTCTTCTCTAAGTTGATCATCAGCCCAGATAAGGAGCTAAACTTTGATATTGCCTCCTTCACAATACTGCAGGAAACAGTGTCCCCTCCAGCAAAGACAATTAAATCATCAGCAAAACTTAGGTGAGTCAAAGCTATCTCCTTGCATCTTGGGTGAAAACTGAACAGGTCAGATTCAGTAGCTTTAGTAATTATCCCAGAGAAAACCTCCATCACAAGCAAGAAAAGGTAGGGAGAGATAGGGTCCCCCTGCCTGAGCCCTCTTTTCCCATGAAAGAAGCCCTTAAGTTCCCCATTCATGCTAATGGAGAATCTGGTAGTAGTCACACATTTGGTGATCCACCCAATGACTTTGGAAGGGAAACCAACATGGGCCAACAGCTTTATCAAAAAGTCCCAGCTCACAGTATCATATGCTTTCAGAATATCAATCTTGATTGCACATCTCGGAGGCCAAGAGTCCCTATGATAATTCCTCATTAACTCCTGTAATAACAAGATATTATCAGCAATGGATCTACCTTCAACAAAGGCAGCTTGATTAATACTAATAAGGCCAGGCATCATCTTCTTTAGCCTGCAAGTGATCACTTTGGAAATACACTTGTACAAGGTGTTACAGCAAGAGATGGGTCTGAAATCCCTCATACTTCTAGGGGTAGCTACCTTTGGGATTAAAGCCAGAGAAGTACAATTCCACTGCTTGAAGAAAGTCCCCGTATCAAAGAAGAATTTAATTGCCTCACACACCTCTCTCCCAATGAGCTCCCAATTCTTTTTAAAGAAGTAGCTGTTAAACCCATCAGGGCCCGGGGCCTTGTCAGACCCAATGCTAAACATAGCTTTCTTGATCTCATCATGAGTGACCTCTTCCTCCAGGAGACAAGCCTGCTCAGGGGTTAGCTTATTCTTGATCACCTCCCCCGGGACAGCATTCGCATTCTCACACTGCACCCTATTCCCTAACAAGTTTTGAAAAAAACTCACAGCTTCTGTAGACCTGCTCACTACCTTCAATTCTCACACCTAGATCATTCTCAATGCTCACAATTTTCCTTCTAGCCCTGTTTTGGTTTACTTTCTTATGAAAGAAAGTATTGTTTTGGTCGCCCAGCTGCAGCCATTTGGTTCTAGCCTTCTGTCTAAGGAAAGACTCCTCATCATTCCTTAGTTCTGCATATTTGATTTTCAATATATTAGCAGCCGCCTGTAGGACCATATTATCACCATCTCTGTCCAGCTCACTTTGAATAGCATCAAGCTCTATCTTGGTCTCAGCAACCTGAGTAGAAATCTTATTAAAGAATTTCTTATTAAAGTGCTTTAAAGAGGCTTTAACTCTATTAAGTTTGCTGTAGAGCCTCTGCATTGGATTCCCATCCACCTCAACATCCCAAGCATCAATGATTGTAGGCGAAAATTCAACATGATTCATCCAGAAGTTGAAGAAATTGAAAGGTAATGGGCCCCTAATGATAGTGTTATCCACAATGGTGATAATAGGACTATGGTCAGAAATACCACAAGGCAGGGTAATAGCTTGTGAGTTGGGGAAAAAAGCAGTCCACAAATCATTGTGTAGGACCCTGTCAATTCTGGTCTGAACATTATTAACTCCAAGATGATTCTTATTCCAGGTGAACCACAGCCCACTATTAACCATATCATCAGCATTCAACTCATTTAGACACTCATTAAACTCATCAGTTGCAGCTCTGTCAATATCCAAAATCCCTCTTTTTTCCTCTTGGCATCTGACCACATTAAAATCCCCCATGAGTAACCAAGGCCTATCATTGATCACCATCTTATTTGCATATAGGAATGTCCATAAACACCTCCTCTGCTCAGGCAGGTTATCACCATATATGAAAGTCGCATAGAAAGATTTACAAGTACCAACGATATTTACAAGGCAGAAAAGAGCTTGTCTATGAGAAGCAATCACATCAATCTTCAAACTATTGGGGTTCCATCCCACTATTACTCTAGCCACTCCCCCATCCATAGGGCAGTTATGAATATACTCCCAATGATAGAAGCACATATTCTTGACAGATTCCATGTTGTTCCTTCTAATCTTAGTCTCCACAAGACTAATAAGGTCTAAATTATTATCTCTAATTAGCTTAACCACCTCCAACTGTTTGTGGGGAGCATTAAGACCCCTTATATTCCATGTACCCATCCTGGTCATCTAAACTTTTTGTATTTGCTGCCCGAACTCTTCTTCACCTTGTTGTTGCTACTGCACACCTCTTTCCCATCCCTTTTGATGACACCTACAAACCTCCCCTGATCAAGTTCATCCACTGCTTTAATTTTAAGGACCAGCCCTGTAGGGGCAGGGGTTGTAACAAGAGTAGAGTCCTCCAAAACATCTAGAATGTCAAACTGATTAGAGGTTGTAACCAAGTTTGGAGTATTCTCTCCTTCTTCATTCTTACCTGTACTCACTATCTCACTAGTCATACCATCTATTTCCATCCCACTCATGACTAAATCAACTGTTTCAAAAGTTTTGGTTGTCTTATTGGCTTTAGTTTGCACTTTGGTCCAGCCTTCTTCCAAGGCCTTTTGAATCTCAGCTTGGCCTAAAATTGGATATACCTCTGCTTTATTATTTTTTGCCACCCAAGCTTTCTTCCCCTTAGGACAATTGATCAGGGCATGACCAAATATACCACAATGGACACAGGATGGAGGTTTCTCTTGGTATTCCACTCCAACTACTGAAATGGATCCATCCTCCATGGTGACATCAATGTTATTTGGGAATTCTGCCCTGACATTTAACTCCACACAAATCCTTACAAAACTAATTCTCTTCATACCTTCAGTAACTGTATCAGCATACATAGGAACTCCCACTGAGCTTGCAACATAGCTAAGCCCCTCCTCTGTCCATAATTGGACAGGTATGTTATGGAACTTCACCCAAACAGGTATCTTTGAGGTTGAATCTTTGCTGAAAGAGAAGTTTGGTGTCCATTTTTGGATAATAATTGGGTTCCCCACAAAATGCCAAGGTCCATTGTCAATTACCTCATCCCTCATATTAGCATTATCAAACATAAATAAATAGACACCATTATTGTGTCCAACTATTTGATTGAGGCCGAATTTATCCCATAGCCTATGGGCTATACTGCAAACCAAGGTGTAAGGCAAACTTCTCCCCAAAAAACACCCTACCATACTGCTTTCCCACTTAGCATAGCCATTTTTTGCCACCTCTGGAGGTGGGGAGACTGTGATTCTATTATCTACAATAGAGGGAGCATGGTAAGTAAATCTTAGCTTGGGCTGTCTCTTATCCGCTACAACTTCTTTCCATGATTTTTCCACCTTGGACAGGGGAGAGAAGGCTAAGGGGCCATCCTTTTCAATATCCATCCTAGGATTCGTAGTCTTTACCTCCACTAACTTACATCCATCAGAGTTTGAGGCCTCATCTTTGAGTTTGGCACCTCTGAACTGTACAATGTCCTCTTGAGTGAAACCTTTTTCTTCGAGAAATTTTTTGTATACATCCTTTTCTTCATTTAACTCTTTAATTCTAGAAACATTAGCATTTGCCCTTGCAATACTATCTTCCGAAGCAGATACTTGCCCCTCTTCAAACTCCTCAGATTCGCACGCTTCTTCATAACAAACACCTGCCGGACCAGGCTTCAAACCAACCTCCAAACCAGGAGAGCTACTACCACGAGTGGCCGGAGGTAGGGTAGGCATAGCAAAAGCAAGATGGCGATGTCGGAGCTGGTTGATTTAGGAAGGCGGCGACTCGCCGGCGGGAGTACTCAATTTAGGGTCGTGTATGGTTGGGGGTTTTTTAGTGAGAAGGGAGAGCATTTTTTTCAGGAGGCTAAACTTTTGAATTTAAATTCTATTAACCGTATGGTCGTTTTGAGTGCGCCAACGCATCCGGAAGGGTCGAGATAGTCAGAAAACACTAGCCGGGGGTTTAGTTTGGGTCCCGGGGTATTTTTAGGCCATACCGACATCTTATAAGGGTAGTTTGGTAATATTGCATTTTTGGGATTTAATAATGACGAAAATTAGGATTTATAATCTGATTGGGAATTGACCCACTAAACCCACTAACCAACCCTTAATGACCCAATAAGCTACGGGGGTTATCAGATTAGGTTTCCAAAACTTTCTCAAAGAAAACCCTAGCCACCATTGGAGATAAGCTTGGAGAGAGAGAGATAGAAGGAAATTCTGCAGAAAAAGCTTCTTCAAACCAACACCAAATTCAGAGACACTAGAGGCAAGTGATTTAATTCTATTTAATTCAGAGAATGTTTCTTCCATGTTAGATAAATTGAAAGATTTACATTTGTTCTTGGAAGTTAAATAAAAACCCATTTTCATTGGACTTAGGATTTGAATTTTGTGGGCAAATTGCATGTAGAATAGTATGGAGATGTTTATTCTGATGTTAATATATGTTGGATGTAACAAAAACGAATCTAGAATGGACTTATTGAGGATTTAAAATTCTAGGGTTTATGTTCTTGAAAATTTGGGGAAAAAGGGTAGAGATTTGATGAATTAATGATGGTTAGGATGTGTTAATTCCTTAAAAGATGTTAGTATATGACCTTAGTATGTTTTAGGATGATTGGAGACCTTAAAACATTGATTGGACGAATTTTGGTTAAGATTTGAGGTGTAGAAATTGGTGAAAAACGAGATAGGATTTCTGGGCTTGAATCTGGTCACTCGTTAGAAGACCTACCCAGGTCGTTCGAACGAGCTTCTAACGAGTTGACAGTTTAGGGTTCTAACGAGAGGGATGTTCGTTCGATAATCTCGTTCGAACGAGATCTCGTTAGATAGCCCAGTTCATTCGAACGAACTCTCGTTCGAACAACCTCGTTCGAACGAGACTTCTAACGAGCTGGCAGTTTAGGCCTTTTGGCCTGTTTTGATTTTTGGAGTCCCGTAAACTTGTTCGAGGATAGAGATAACATTCCTTTGATGGTGTATTAGTATGCTTGGGACATTTGGGATATAATGAGGAGTAAATTATATAAGTGTGGATCAAATCAAATAGACATTTGAGTTGAGACGTGAGTGCCTACTACGACATGAGAATAAATTATGGCGCGTATAAATATGGACCGGGATTATATAAGTTGTATATATATTAAGTTGGTACGAGAATGCGATAAGTACTACAATTAAACTACGGTGATTACTAAGATGTGTGCTTACTTAGTATTGGTATATGATTTGTGTGTATGACATACCTACCATACTTGCTATCACGGGAGGTTTGCGTTCGCTTAGGGCCCTCTAATCCTTGTGTTGCCCGGATTTAGACTGGTTACCTCGATGAACATAGGTCAGAGAAGGACTTATTGGGATGTTAATAAGTCGGCTGATCGTGGGAGCGCAGGTATGTGCGTGACCCATGTGATGTGACTGTGTTCGCCTCCATTATTTGTGATGTTATCTCTGAACGATTCCTGAGAGATTCGGAATACGTGATTCCTTATGTACGTGATGTACCGGGATGGATAGCAGAGTATGTGTGCACCGCAGCTTAGTCTCGGGGTGCTTATATTGTATATTTATGTTGTGGAATATATACACTTAATAAACTGAGAACTTTCATATGGTATTGTGTGTAACTATGGAATAACAAAAGGGATGATCTATAATAAGTTGTATTACTTTTATGTGAGAACCTGAATCTACGTTAAGCCCCTATTTAATTGCGAGCATTATGATGTTAATGGGAACCGAGTAATAAGGGTAGAACCTATGACAGTCTAGCTAGGTATGATGTCACTTAGCTAGTGGTTAGTGTCATTTTAGATGGGTACTTACGTTAGGAGTGCACAGTTAGACGAGAGGTGAGAATTCCATGTGAGTGCACGTCCTAACATGTATTCTGCATTTAATGTTTTAAATGTTTTTAAAGCACTTGCAGGTTTTTAAAATATCTCCACATTCGGGCTCTGACCCGTTTGCTTTCAAATCTATCTTTTTGTAAAACCATTTTTAGGTGCCCAGCCACAAGGACACCATGCATAGGATACTCATTCAGGTGACGAGTTGTAGCTATTTGTGGAAGCTACAGGGATTTGCTCTTAGACGCTTCTATCATTCGGATTCCATATTCAGTATTCTTCAGTTGTAGGGCATGTTGCCCAAATTCTATTGGAGACTTTTTGTTTCAGTTTTCAGACTTGGCATGTATTGATTTAGTATTCAGTATTTAGTTATTTCATTTCAGATGTGGAGTTTGTTGTGAGGAGTTTTTCCTCCGGATTTATTTATTTCATGTGTTGGTTATTCTACTATTTCGTTATGGTGAATGGTGTTATTATTCCTGCTTTAAATATTTTACTGCATGTTAATCAGACTTTAATTAAAATTTGGCAACTTACTTTTTAAATACTAGGTGGTTAGTAATAATAAAAATGTTTTCGACAGTGATGCTATTAGCTGAGCCAACTTGGCATTTTGAATTAATTTAATAAAGGAGTAGCTACCCGGTATTTAATTAGTCGGGGTGTCACAGGTGGTATCAGAGCATCAGGTTCTAGTGTCCTTTAGGATCTGTACGGCTATTATGTTTCCGCTAAGTTTCCTTGATATAAAGCCCTATATTTTAGGACTGTTGTACTCTTTTTGTGTATGCTTCGTTCTTCAGCTATTTTAAGTTTATAAACAGTGAACTTATAAACTTTATTCTTATTTCAGATGCCTCCACGACGTGCACGACGAGTTCCCAGGGATGCAACGCCCGAACCCCAGCTCGCTCCAGTTCAGGGCATGATGAACGCCGCTGAGGTTGCAGCTATTGTAGCCCAAGCGGTAAATGCCGCAATTGCCGTAGTTCAGCAGGCACCACCTCAGGCGCCGGTTGCCGCGCCAGTACAGGCAAATGCATTCCCGTCTGCTTGGGAACGTGTACGTGACGCTTTTCAGAAAGCGCATCCGCCAGAGTTTGCAGGTAGCTCAGATGTGGTAGTCTCGAGCCAGTGGAGGAAGGATATGCAGAGGCACTTGAGGATGTATGAGTGCACGGACGTTCAGAAGCAGGTGCTAGCTACTTTCAAGCTAGTTGGATCTGCACTACAGTGGTGGGAGTCTATTACCACCGTGGAGGAGAGGGATACTCTCACTATTCAGGACTTTTGGGTGCGGTTCGACCGCAAGTACTTTCCGTCGGCTGTTCACACGGAAATGAGGAGGAAACTGATGAATCTGAAGCAAGAGGGTAAGACCGTGGTCGAGTATGAGGCCGAGTTCACGAATCTGTTGAATATCGTTCCGGATGAGATACCGACAGAAAAGAAGAAGATTGAGAAATTCACCGACGAGTTGACATGGAGGATCCGTCAGCATCTGTTAGGGAACCTTTCGTTGGACACTTATTCTGATGTGGTTAACGCTGCTTTGTTACACTGCCAGGATCACCGCTTTCATATGACTGAGGGCAAAAGATCGGGAGAGTCTAGCCATCAGGGCAGGACTGGAGGACATGGTGCCGGTGGGGCACAATCTGTTCAGGGGCAGAGACAGGGTGAGCAGGGTTCCCAGCAGGGGGATCAGAAGAGGTTCAGATCAGGGAATTACAGGCACGGACAGGGAGGTTTCCGTCAGGGCCATCAGGGTCCAAACGGCCATCAGGGCCAACAGGGGCAGAATGGGCAGCAGTTTCTGCAGGGCCAAGGGAGGAACGGTAACGGCCACCAGGGCCGGGGACCGCAGGGGCAGAGAGGAGGGAACTTCCCAGGGAAGTGTTTTGTTTGTGGCAAGACTGGCCATAAACGACAGGATTGTCCTGATAGGGGCAGGGCCCCACAGCAGCAGCAGCAGGGTGCTCGCTAGGAGCCGCAGAGGCCGATGTTTCCCGCCGCTCTCCCCGCACCGCCACAGATGGCAGCATTGCCACCCATTCCAGCAGTCCCAGCTCAGCAGGGGCAGCTACAGTATGGACGTGTCTATAACGTCCACCAGGCAGCAGTTCCACAGGCACCGCCCGCGATTGAGGGTACGTTTCCTATCCATGGCACTATGGGTCGGGTATTGTTTGATACGGGGGCTACACATTGTTTTATAGCTACACATTTCACGAGAGCCTTAGGATTGTTAACTACGGCAGAGAGCACAGTGACGTGTGTAGACTCACCATTGGGGAGTGGGTCACTTATTTTCTTTATATGCCGGGGAGTGGGGGTAGAGATTGGTAGTCTGGTATTACCTGCAGACATGTTGGTATTAGATATGCATGTTCACGATGTGATTATCGGTATGGATTGGCTCGTAGCTTATAGGGCCATGATTGATTGCTTCAGCGGGAGCATTGTTTTTGCCATTCCGGGGCAAGAGATGTTTGTAGTGGCGATGCCTCGCCCAGAGGGAGGCTCGACCGCTCATTTGTATTACCTAGAGGAGGATACCTCTAAGGAGGTTGTGATTCTTTTAGATTCGATTCCAGTCGTCAGGGAGTATTCGGATGTGTTTCAGGAGATACCAGGCCTACCCCCCAGTCGAGAGATAGACTTTGTTATAGACCTATTGCCAGATACGAGACCTATAGCACGCGCACCGTACCATATGGCTCCGGCAGAGATGCGAGAGCTACGAGATCAGATAGAGCAGCTGTTAGGTCAGGGCTTTATTCGCAGGAGTACCTCACCTTGGGGCGCTCCAGTTTTGTTTGTGAAGAAGAGGGACGGTTCACTGAGATTGTGTGTGGACTACCGAGAGTTGAATAAGGTCACGATACGGAATAAGTATTCGTTGCCTCGAATCAATGACTTATTCGACCAGTTGAGAGGAGCTTCCTTCTTCTCGAAGATTGATTTGAGATCGGGATACCATCAGTTGCGTATCAGGGAGGAGGATGTCTCGAAGACTGCACTCTTGTCGAGATATGGTTCTTACGAGTTTCGAGTTATGCCTTTTGGTTTGACCAACGCTCCAGCAGTGTTTATGGACTTGATGAACAGAGTGTTCAGGGATTTCCTAGATCAGTTTGTCATTGTCTTCATCGATGATATTTTGGTTTACTCCCAGACAGAGGAGGAGCACGCCGAGCATTTGAGGCAAGTTTTGCAGACACTCCGTCAGAACGAGTTGTATGCAAAATATGAGACGTGCGGGTTTTGGTTGAAGGAGGTCCAGTTTTTGGGACATATTATTTCCGACCGGGGAATATCTGTTGATCCGGGGAAGGTATCCGCGGTGAGGGAATGGGGACAGCCCACGACACCGACTGAAATTCGTAGTTTCTTGGGCCTAGCAGGATACTACAGGAGGTTCATTCGGGGATTTTCGAAGATAGCGGGTCCTTTGACACATCTGACTCATAAGGGTGTGCCATTCATCTGGAGTGATGCCTGTCAGTTGGCATTTGATTAGTTAAAGGACAAATTGACCTCAGCACATGTGTTAGCATTGCCGAGACCGGGAGTTGAGTATTTGATTTACACCGATGCGTCTTTGCAAGGGCTTGGAGGTGTATTACAGCAGGAGAGACAGGCCATAGCTTATGCTTCCCGTAAGCTTAAGCCTCACGAGAAGAATTACCCCACGCATGATTTGGTGTTGGCAGCAGTGGTATTTGCCCTACGGATTTGGAGGCACTATCTTTTGGGGGAGAAGTTCCAACTGTTCACGGACCACAAGTCCCTACAATACCTGTTCACGCAGAAGGAGTTGAATATGCGGCAGCGTAGGTGGCTTGAGTTTGTGAAAGACTACCAGTTCGATATCCAGTATCACCCAGGTAAGGCTAACATGGTAGCAGACGCGTTGAGCCATAGGCTAGCAGATGAGGTGGCAGAGGTGTGGAAGGCAAAGTGGAAGGAGTTGGGAAACTAGGATGCAGTGGCCCGATCTTTCATGTCTGTGATGACCGTTACACCGCAGATTGTCATGAAGGTAGTACGGGCACAGGCTAATGACTCGTTCTGTCAGGAGCAGATAGTTCGATTACTAGCAGAGGGAGCCGAGTCCTATACCGTCAGCTCAGACGGGGGATTACGCTTCAATGGGAGATTGGTGGTTCCGGAAGGGGAGAAATTACGACACGAGGTGATGGCAGAGTCGCACGGCTCACGGTTCGCGGTACATCCCGGAGGGGACAAAATGTACCAAGACATGAGACGACAGTATTGGTGGAGCGGTATGAAGAGAGATATTGCTGAGTTTGTTTCGAAATGCGCCACTTGCCAGCTAGTAAAAGTGGATCATCAGAGACCAACAGGACATCTACAGCCGTTGGAGGTCCCGGTGTGGATGTGGGAGAGCATATCCATGGACTTTATCACGGGGTTGCCTACGTCGCAGAGGGGTCACGACTCCGTTTGGGTAATTGTGGACAGGTTGTCCAAAGTCGCTCACTTTTTACCCGTAAGGACTAACTACACTACGGGACAGTATGCCCAGCTCTTCATTTCAGAGGTTGTGAGACTTCACGGTGTGCCCCTAAATATCGTGTCTGACAGAGACAAGATATTTGTTTCGCGGTTTTGGGAGAGTTTCCAGGAGGCCATGGGCACGGAATTACGGTTGAGTACGGCTTATCATCCGCAGACCGATGGGCAGACAGAGCGCACAAATCAGATGTTGGAGGACATGCTACGCATGTGCATTATTGACTTTGGGAGTGGATGGGAGCAGTACCTTCCACTGGTGGAGTTTGCTTACAACAACTCCTATCAGTTCACTATTGGCATGGCTCCGTTTGAGGCGTTGTACGGTAGGCCTTGTCGTTCCCCAGCATGTTGGTTAGAGGTGGGGGACAACAAACTACTTGGGCCGGAAGTAATTCAGGATACTTCGGCAAGGATTGAGTTGATTCGGAGTCACATTCGGGTAGCTCAAGACCGGCAGAAGAGTTATGCTGATGCGAAGAGGTTCTTCAGGAGTTCCAAGTGGGGGACCAGGTTTTGCTCAGAGTATCTCCTATGAAGGGGATTATGCGTTTCGGGAAGAAGGGGAAGTTGGCACCAAGGTATGTGGGGTCGTTTCCTATTATTGAGCGGATCGGACCGGTTGCGTATAGACTTGGGTTACCGGAGCATTTGCATCGGATTCACGATGTGTTCCATATTTCCTCGCTAAGGAAATACCTTAGAGATAATTTGGCTCATTCTCACATTGCTGTGGAGGACATCGATCTCCAGCCGGATAGCTCCTACGAGGAGGGGACGATTGCTATTTTGGACCGAAGTGAGAGGAAGCTGCAGTCAAAGATAGTTCCGTTAGTGCGTGTTCAGTGGTGACATCACAATGTCGAGGAGTCCACATGGGAACGCGAGGATGAGATGCGCGAACGTTATCCAGAGTTATTTTTATCAGGTACTTTCTAGTTCCGAATTTCGGGACAAAATTCTGTTATTAGGGGGGAAGTATGTAATACCCCGTATTTTTGGCGATATTTATTTTTGGGATTAATTAATCCGGATAAACTACTAGTGAGATGTGAGTTGGTATTTGACTATATTGAGTATATATGAATATTGAGTTATGAAATTTGTCGTGAGATTGATATACGACAATTTGGTCATTTTATTGGGACGCGTGTGACAGTCGCGTCAGGATATAATTATTTTATTTATAAAAGTGAATTTAAATTCTATTAATCGTATGGTCGTTTTGAGTGCGCCAACGCGCCCGGAAGGGTCGAGATAGTCAGAAAACACTAGCCGGGGGTTTAGTTTGGGTCCCGGGGTATTTTTAGGCCATACCGGCATCTTATAAGGGTAGTTTGGTAATATTGCATTTTTGGGATTTAATAATGACGAAAATTAGGATTTATAATCTGATTGGGAATTGACCCACTAAACCCACTAACCAACCCTTAATGACCCAATAAGCTACGGGGGTTATCAGATTAGGTTTCCAAAACTTTCCCAAAGAAAACCCTAGCCACCATTGGAGATAAGCTTGGAGAGAGAGAGAGATAGAAGGAAATTCTGCAGAAAAAGCTTCTTCAAACCAACACCAAATTCAGAGACACTAGAGGCAAGTGATTTAATTCTATTTAATTCAGAGAATGTTTCTTCCATGTTAGATAAATTGAAAGATTTACATTTGTTCTTGGAAGTTAAATAAAAACCCATTTTCATTGGACTTAGGATTTGAATTTTGTGGACAAATTGCATGTAGAATAGTATGGAGATGTTTATTCTGATGTTAATATATGTTGGATGTAACAAAAACGAATCTAGAATGGACTTATTGAGGATTTAAAATTCTAGGGTTTATGTTCTTGAAAATTTGGGGAAAAAGGGTAGAGATTTGATGAATTAATGATGGTTAGGATGTGTTAATTCCTTAAAAGATGTTAGTATATGACCTTAGTATGTTTTAGGATGATTGGAGACCTTAAAACATTGATTGGACGAATTTTGGTTAAGATTTGAGGTGTAGAAATTGGTGAAAAACGAGATAGGATTTCTGGGCTTGAATCTGGTCACTCGTTAGAAGACCTACCCAGGTCGTTCGAACGAGCTTCTAACGAGTTGACAGTTTAGGGTTCTAACGAGAGGGATGTTCGTTCGATAATCTCGTTCGAACGAGATCTCGTTAGATAGCCCAGTTCATTCGAACGAACTCTCGTTCGAACAGCCTCGTTCGAACGAGACTTCTAACGAGCTGGCAGCCTTTTGGCCTGTTTTGATTTTTGGAGTCCCGTAAACTTGTTCGAGGATAGAGATAACATTCCTTTGATGGTGTATTAGTATGCTTGGGACATTTGGGATATAATGAGGAGTAAATTATATAAGTGCGGATCAAATCAAATAGACATTTGAGTTGAGACGTGAGTGCCTACTACGACGTGAGAATAAATTATGGCGCATATAAATATGGACCGGGATTATATAAGTTGTATATATATTAAGTTGGTACGAGAATGCGATAAGTACTACAATTAAACTACGGTGATTACTAAGATGTGTGCTTACTTAGTATTGGTATATGATTTGTGTGTATGACATACCTACCATACTTGCTATCACGGGAGGTTTGCGTTCGCTTAGGGCCCTCTAATCCTTGTGTTGCCCGGATTTAGACTGGTTACCTCGATGAACATAGGTCAGAGAAGGATTTATTGGGATGTTAATAAGTCTGCTGATCGTGGGAGCGCAGGTATGTGCGTGACCCATGTGATGTGACTGTGTTCGCCTCCATTATTTGTGATGTTATCTCTGAACGATTCCTGAGAGATTCGGAATACGTGATTCCTTATGTACGTGATGTACCGGGATGGATAGCAGAGTATGTGTGCACCGCAGCTTAGTCTCGGGGTGCTTATATTGTATATTTATGTTGTGGAAAATATACACTTAATAAACTGAGAACTTTCATATGGTATTGTGTGTAACTATGGAATAACAAAAGGGATGATCTATAATGAGTTGTATTACTTTTATGTGAGAACCTGAATCTACGTTAAGCCCCTATTTAAATGCGAGCATTATAATGTCAATGGGAACCGAGTAATAAGGGTAGAACCTATGACAGTCTAGCTAGGTATGATGTCACTTAGCTAGTGGTTAGTGTCATTTTAGATGGGTACTTACGTTAGGAGTTCACAGTTAGACGAGAGGTGAGAATTCCATGTGAGTGCACGTCCTAACATGTATTTTGCATTTAATGTTTTAAATGTTTTTAAAGCACTTGCAGGTTTTTAAAATATCTCCACATTCGGGCTCTGACCCGTTTGCTTTCAAATCTATCTTTTTGTAAAACCATTTTTAGGTGCCCAGCCACAAGGACACCATGCATAGGATACTCATTCGGGTGACGAGCTGTAGCTGTTTGTGGAAGCTACAGGGATTTGCTCTTAGACGCTTCTATCATTTGGATTCCATATTTAGTATTCTTCAGTTGTAGGGCATGTTGCCCAAATTCTATTAGAGACTTTTTCCGTTTCAGTTTTCAGACTTGGCATGTATTGATTTAGTATTCAGTATTTAGTTATTTCATTTCAGATGTGGAGTTTGTTGTGAGGAGTTTTTCCTCCGGATTTATTTATTTCATGTGTTGGTTATTCTACTATTTCGTTATGGTGAATGGTGTTATTATTCCTGCTTTAAATCTTTTACTGCATGTTAATCAGACTTTAATTAAAATTTGGCAACTTACTTTTTAAATACTAGGTGGTTAGTAATAATAAAAATGTTTTCGACAGTGATGCTATTAGCTGAGCCAACTTGGCATTTTGAATTAATTTAATAAAGGAGTAGCTACCCGGTATTTAATTAGTCGGGGTGTCACACGGGCCTGTTGGTTCGAGCAATTGATCACGTTGAAGTTGCTTCCTGAGATCTATCATGACGAGCAGTTGGTCGCTCATGAGATCTATCTTGACGAGCAGCTGGTCGTGACTGGGAAGATCCTTCCCTTAAATCTGATGGTCGTCGAAAACTCCTCGATACGACTTTAGGAGGACTTCTACTCCTTCTAAGTCCTGATCGATCAAAAGGTGATACCCTGCTTAACCTCTCTAACGCACTAGTCCTTTCTGGAGAAAGAGTGATACGTTGTTCTATATCTGTGGCTCGCACTGACGAAATTCGTCCAGGTTGATAAGAAAAATCTTCAGATTCCTCATCGCGATATGAATTGGTACGCCTAGTACGCGAGGATGGTGCACGGGTGTTTCTTTGAATACTTCGTGGTCCTAAATGGGCTGACGCACCGCCATGGAGAGTTTGGATGAGTTGTCGCATTGTTTCTTGCATGACGGTCTGGCCCTGAGCCAGATTTGTCATTATTCCAGCCAGATCTGGAATATTTGGCGGAGCAGATGGATTTGGAGGGGTTCAAGCGTTTCGATTGCTGGATTCCGGAATGTCAGCCATTCGTAATGGATTGTTTTTGGTGAGAAAACGATATTACTAGTCGTTCCCACATATGGCGCCAATCTGTTGATGTAAAAAATTAGATCACTCTAATTATTCAATCACAGATAAATAAATGGGACAAAGAATTTTAAAGTCGTTCAGCCTTATAAGAATGGCCTACGTCCACTGTTATGTTATTGCTGAGTGTTTGGGAATTCTCGATTACAAGTTCTATCAAGAAATTCCCGTCCGGGGGGTCCCCTTACAATGAGGATTGTACAATGTATTTATAGCCCTGAGGCTGTAAAGTGAAAGGGTAATACATTAAATGATGTAAGTATGAAAGGGTAATACATTAAATGCCCCTTAAGCATGTGCGTCTGAATGATAAGCATTTAATGAACAGTCAAACTGTTGGTTATCCTGTTATTAATGCTTTGTTCGAGGTGCAGCTCGGACCGCCTGAGTTGTTCGGAACGCCTAAGCTTCTCGGTGCTCAAGAGTTCCTCGGAGCGTATGAGTTCCTCGGGGAAGCAGTGTTCCTCGTTGTAGTATGGTTCCTCGGAGCGTCTGAGTTCCTCGAAAGTATTTGTTGTTGCCACGCAGATTGTCAGATGTCTTCACTCAATTGGGCCATGTCAGCAGATTAAATTTGGTATCAACACCACAGGTGGTTCAACATTTATTGGATGTTTTGAGCCTTTGTCCATTTCTGTATTGTCTTGTTCCTGTACTGCCTTCAAATTCACATGTTTTATCCATTATGGGTCCAGATGAGAGACAGACTCTTGGGTGCCTGTTAATTAAGTTAATCCTATCATTATTTGACCGGGTTGCCCTATTTTTTTATTGCCGTTTTCGTCGCCTTGCACCTCGGAATGATTGTGCTTCCTTTTGAGTATTATTTTTTTCCATACGCTTTGCCATGCATCCCTAACTCCAGCGTTGTTGTCTGCCTGTCCAAGTCTCTATCCAAGTTTTTACGACGGCTAGCTCTGCCATTTTCAACGTGCATTTTCTGACGTGGAGATCTGTGTGAGACCACATGACACTGTTGCTCCATTATTTTTTTTTCACCTTCAATGTACGATTTGGCAGTGGGCACAGATATATTCTTTATACATTGTTCTTTAATATGTCCCACCAATCCACAAATGAAACAAATCTCCGTTTTTAATTCGTAAACAATATTGCGTAAAATACGACCGATTTTGACTTTTGGCGGTAACGTCTTTTCAATATTGAGTTCTACACATAGTCTCGCGTAACGAGGCCGGACCATAGACTTCGTGTGAAGGTTAATTTTAGTGGCTTACCTAAGGAGGACGCAATGTGTTGAAGAAAATCACGCTCATAGTATTCTATGAGTAGTTCATGTATTTAAATCCAAAGGCTCATATTTTTATACTTTCCGATGATGGTCGAAAGTTTTTCCTCCATCGTTTTACCGATAGGTAGCGTTCTTCTAAAAATCATGGACCTCCCGCAAGTACTGCTATATAATCTTCTGGTGAGGAGAGGCTTACGAGGTAGAAATTATTCCCTCTATCTCTTATGAAAATATATGCTTTTAGATTCCACGACCGTGTAAGACGTAATGCTAGTCATTGGAACAACAAAAAACTTCCCTAACAGTTTGATGATTAAAGAGTTTCTCCATTTTTGTTGAACTTTCTGAAGTTCTTGGTGTTCAAATTCCACTACCGAAGTCTTTGTTATTTGATTCGACCCATCGTCTGATTCATCCTCAGACTCGTACTCGTCCTGATTGAGTTCCATTTCCCCGATCGAGGAAAATGTATGCGTTGTTACTGCCCGTTTTGAGTACTGGTGAATTTGTATGTCTCCCATACCTCGATGCAAGTTGTCTGTTGGTTTGTTGAGCACTTTGTCGCGATAAGACATCATGTGCATGTTTTACATCGTGGCCTTATTTTTCCCCGTGTCAATTATTTCGGCTTCCATGGTTTCTGCAGGTTGTTTATGAGGTTTAGGTCTTGGCACGTTTCTAATGTCACAGTTTCCTCTCCGAAAGCTATTTTTACGTATTGTTATATTGCTACATTTTTTGTAAAACACATTTTGAGTGAAAAATTAACTGCAACTTGGCATATTTATATGGATCAAATATCAAAAAGTCCCTCAAATTCAAGTGTTCCTTCATTCTTTGGCTTGCTTGCCGTAAGGCTTTAGTGACTAAAGATAAGCTCATGGATTGGGGGCTTGTTGAAAATAAGGATTGCATGCTGTGCAACTCGGGCATTGAGACTATCAAGCACATATTAATGGAATGCCCCTTTTCCAAAACTGTTTGGGATGAGATTCTTTTTCGCAACCAGTCTTATAGAGCTGTGGAGAGTTGGGAGAATGAGGTTAGAAGAGCTGCTGCTGATAGTAAAGGGGGGAACCTTAATTCTAGGATTAAAACCACCACCTTCTCTGCCACTATCTACTGTCTCTGGCAGGAAAGGAATTGCAGACTTCACGATAGGGGCCATTCCACTGAAAACAAGGTGATAAGGAACATTGAGGAGTTGGTGCAAGGTAAGACTACCAGATGGAAGAAATCTCGAAGATCCTACTCCAATTGGATGACGTGTAACCTATGGGGATTACCCTATTCTCTTATGTATGACTAAGTGTTGTGTTTATGGTCTCTAGAAGCTTGTTTCTAGTTGACCCTCTGGCCTTTTGGCTTTGTATATTGGTTCTCTGTTTCTAATACATTTAATTACCGAAAAAAAAAGTCACTCAAATATTTTTTAATACACACTTACTCCAAGTCTTTTATTTTGTACCAAAAAGTCCCTTATTCTCTTATTTTTAAAGGTCTACGTCAGTGGCATGGTAAAGCCTTTTTGGCATGGTGAAGAACTTTTTGGTGCAAAATAAAAAGGTTTGAACTAAACGTGTGTATTAAAAAAATTCCGAGGAACTATTTGGTATATGGCATAGTTTATTTAATAATAAATATATGGAGAGTGTCGTTGTGTATGACATAGTTTACTTAATAATAAATAAATCGTGTTTGAATTGGCTTGATTAAAAAAAATATTATATGACATAGTTTACTTAATAATAAATAAATCGCGTCATCTTTTAATTGAATTGGCTTGATTAAAATAAATTATATATATATATATATATATATGAGGGTTAGAGTTTAAGATTTTTACGAGATGCTCTATGTGACTATGTCATATGTTAAATGACTACATGAAGGGAAAAAAAGAAGCAAGAAAGCACCTGATAAACTAATGACATATTTTGTGTTTTTGTCTTGTTTTCATATATTTAACTTCTCATTATATGCATTAAAACACACGTCCCACAATATTTTGTTTTTAGCTTTAGGAGTGCATTTCCACATCAGCCACGATTACATTGTGTAAAATTCTTGATCCCATTTAAATTTGGTGCTAGCTGATTCATCTCAATAGACAGCCACACGGAGAAAATGTAGACAAACAATAATAAATGGGAGGCAACACGGCTTTACGTTTGTCTAGTCAAATAATGGGTAAGCACAAGGCCAGATTTGAGATCGATAAAAATTAATAAGGTTTTGTGTAAAAATTGTAAAATAGGTCTCGATTATATGTATTGTTATAAAAATTGGCCCCAATATATATAGGTTAAAACAAGAAACTTTGTAAATTTTAGACTTATTGTAATATCTATTTTGAAAATAGGACAACAAACATTTTATTTATAGTTTTACTCCCAATTTCTTTTAAAAAGCCGTTGATGCGAACCTATATTCATAAAACGTTAACCAATCATAACATGCCACATATCTCTTTAATTTGAAAATACGGAATAAAAATGAAAACAAAATGTTTATTGTCATATATTCATAATCAATATTATTTTAAGTCCTAAAAGTGCATAATCTATTAAAACAAATAGGCAAGTTGAACTCCGTGCGATCGCTCCCCTAACATATGCTCGCCTGTGGGTAAGTATTAGTTGGTGGTGGCTTATTAGTTGGTGGCTTATGATGTTTGCTTCTTGAAATTCTGAATGATTAATTTAGTGCAATCCTTTGTCAAATGGTATTGTTGAACACGGATGCCTGTTAGTGGTACTTCGTCTACCTCCAATTTTATCGTTATAAAACCACAACAAATTAACTTAAGAAAAAGTTCCTTGTAATATGTTCAGCAAGTCAACTTTCAGTGAAATTGCATAGTCAAATAATACGGTCTTGTTGAAAAAATATTAATACAGCCACTTATGAAAAGAGGAAACTTTATTTTTATATGATTGGAAGTTTTGCTTTTTTCACAGTAGTCGATTTGCTGTTTTTGACGGTGGGTGGTGGTGAGGGAGTAGTGGAGTTGATGATGATGGTGAGGAGGAGGTGGAAGTGGTGTGGGGCGGGGCGGAGAGGAGATTAATTAGTGTAATTAATAAATTAATGAAAAGAAGGATAGTTTAATCATTTAAAGCATGACGCGCGAATAACTAGTGTAAATATTTGGAAGTGTTGGTTTTTGACTGAGTCCTGGCGAAATTGGGGTTGATTGTAGGCGGTCCTTAGTTGGAGAGGGCAACCAATTGGGTAAAAGCGACAGTGAACCGGACACTGAAGTCTGAAGCATAATGAAGTTAATGTTCTTTAGTTTACAATTATAATAAAATGATTACACTGTATCCGTCACTTTTATCAAAGGAAAGACAGTCATGGTCACTAATTAAAAATTATAACTCCACTCACCATTTTAGTAAGTGGGGTGTTCCTAATTTAACATCAAAGTGGGGGATACCTTTTAGTTTTTCTCCTTTTTGCCTTTCTTTTCGTTCAACTGTTCTCAGGTTGGATATTGCATTCAGACAAGTCCAGATACATTGTTTTGTAATGTGTATATATATACAGTGGTTGAGAGAGGAGAACAATAGAAACACCTCATAGAAAGGAAGGTAGAGCCGGATAGGGGAAGAGAAATGGAATGGAAGAAATATTATCTGGATATTACATTAGTACCATTGGGATTTCTTATATGCATGGGGTACCATGTGTGGTTATGGCATAAGGTTCAAACGCAACCGATGTCCACCATCATTGGAATAAATGCAAGAGCCCGGCGCTTGTGGGTGTCAGCCATAATGAAGGTAACACGTTTGAGTCCTAAGTTTGTGCAGCTACACTACAAACTTCTGTAATTATACATGAATTTTGATGTCCTTAACACCTATATCTTTATATCTTTTCTCCCCTATCTAGACTATGAGCATAAAAGTTGTATAAACGTACATTTATACGATATATTCATATTAACTTGTAGTCTACAATGGTGATATTAAAGTAAACTTTCCTATTTTAATGTAAACTTGATAAACTAAATTTTACATTATTTTTTTTATAGAGTTTTATTTTATATAAATGCTTAGATTTTTTTTGGGTGTGTGATAAAATTGATTTCCAAATTTTGACATCTTAAATATAACCCCGCATAATGTCGTAGAAGTCACAAACTTATGCATAACATTTTAGAAAATATGGATATTTTTCGATAGATTTTATTTGAGTTGTTGAACATTACCAATTTTATTATAGAGAAGTTGTCTTTATCCATCATATAATTATGTGACTTTACTCTCCATTTTTTTTTTAGACTTTACCTCCAATTTTGATTTTTATCGACTAAAAGAGCTTCGTATAAAGTGAAAAACGTCGCTAAATGTCAAAATGAGGGGTAAAATCTAAAGAAAAACAAAATCGTAGATAGAACCAAATAATTATAAATACATAATGAATTAAGTTAAAATACCCGTTTTATTAAATTTGGCCCGTAGAATGAAAGATAAAATATTTTATTACGAGTAAAAAGTAATCAATGTAAAATGGGTTCAGTTTTACACTTTGTTGAGTTATCAAATATTTTTATGATAGATTATACATTTTTTATGTGTAAAGGTTACACAAAAATACACTTTTAAATACTATTAAAGATTCTCTTAACAATATATGCCTTTACGAGCATCTTCAACATCAGAAAACTTAAATTATAACATATAACTTAAGGGTCCGTTTAATTTAAGATAAAATAATTTAATTACAGTGAAAGTAAAATAATAAAATATATTTTCATTTATTTAGAGATAAATTTTGTTAATTATTTTTGTTCACAAGTTGCATAACTAGTGCAAACCAACAAAATATTAAATATGTGAAAAACTATTTTTTTATTTGTATTTTTTATCGCGATTGAAACTATTTCAAACTCAAAACAAACTGACCCTAAAAATAAGTTATGTACTTCTTCCCGTAATATTAGAACAACTTTGGAATATAGAAACTTAGGGTGACCATGGGCCGGGCCTGGGCAGGCCCGTTCGGGCTCGGGCCGGGCTTATAAAATTATGAGTTATCCCAAGCCCGATCGGGGCTTATTATGTAATCTCAAGTCCTTCCAGATTTGAAAGCTCTTTACCCAAGCTCGCTGGCCATGCTCGGTTACTGTTTTTTTTAAATAAAATATTCTCTCCCCCTCTCTCTTTCTCTCTCTCTCTCTCTCTCTCTCTCTCTCTCTCTCTCTCTCTCTATATATATATATATATATATATATATATATGTGTGTGTGTGTGTGTGTGTGTGTGTGTGAAGTTTAAGACTACAAAGTTATAAATAAATATATAAAGTGGAAAGTTATAAATAAATATATAAAGTGGCGAACTTTTATAAATAGCTTGGACAAATATATATGTGTGTGTGTGTGTGTGAAGTTTAAGACTACAAAGTTATAAATAAATATATAAAGTGGAAAGTTATAAATAAATATATAAAGTGGCGAACTTTTATAAATAGCTTGGACAAATATATATATATATATATATATATATATATATATATATATATATATATATATATATATATACCTCATCGAGCTTAAGAATTCATGCCCAAGCGCACCCGAAAAAAAATCGAGCCTATAAAATTTTGTCAAGCTCGCTTTGCGGGTCTATTCACCTTACCCAAGCCCTATTTTTTTATTGGGCGGGCCTTGGGTCTATGACCACCCCTAATAGAAACATCAGACGCAAACTTATTTGGTGCATGATTTTTTTTAAAAGTTAAAACTAGGCGCATGCCAGTGTTGATTATGAGGCATGTAATAGCTCTCCATCTAATTATTATACGCGTCAACTATAGTTTGGGCGTGGGTCATTTGGTGAGACGATCCAAAGTGTTTCCATGGATTTTGCCTTTTTCATACTATAGTACCAACCATTTTGTACCAAAGAGGGTTAATATGACCCTATAATGGGATTGATTAAAACATTAATGATGAATAGTTTTTAATGAGTTGCTTATACTTTAATCAATCACACTAAAAGATCGTATTAATTATTTTTAAAGAGTTCAATAAATTTAGACTCATTTTGTACACTAGCCATAAGTGAACTGAAGTTTGAGATTCGTACAATCATGGGATAGCTATAACACGATATATACATACAATACTGCTATTGTACGGATCAGTTCGTATTTTAAGAGTGCGGACCGGACATGTGTCATCTGGCGGTGAGCCCAAAAGAGAGAGAGAGTTCCCCTACAATTTAGCCGGTAATTTCTCGGCTCACTACCAAGCGACACATGTTCGGTCCGCACTGTTAAAATGCGGGATAGTCCGCATAAGAGCATTATATATATATATATATATATATATATATATATATATATATATATATATATATATATATTAACTTCTTATTATATGCATTAACACACACACACACACACACACACACACACACACACACACACTGCAATATTTTGATTTTCCAGCTTTAGGAGTGCACTTTTAAATAAACCACGATTAAATTTTGTCTTTCCCAAATTCGGACCATGGATGTCGTTAACATCTGATCATTAAACTCAAGCCACCGCTACTCCTACGTCAAAGTGTAAAATCAAATTTCAGCTATCATTATTTTGTTTTTAATCATTTTTAATATTTCATATTCTTCATTTTTTCTTTTCATAAAAAATATATAATTACGCCGCACATTCAATTTTTTGTATTATACTGCAAAATGAGTTTGTTCTAACAATACTGCAAATTTAAATTTATGGTGAAAAATTGAAAATATAATATAGATGGTGCAATATTAATTTTACACTTAGGCGATTCGTGGTGGGAGTTTTGATGACATGAGAGGTTCAATGACATCATTGGTCCAATGTTTGAAAAAAAAAAGAAATATTAGTTTTTTAAAAATAAATACGTAATCCTAATAAAAAAAAGTAAATAAAATAGGGGCTAGATTAATAAAGAAAAAAAAGTGTGACCTTGATATTCAAAAAAATTTTAAAAAATTTAAATAAGAACTATTTTTATAAAATAAAAGTTGACTGTCCTTTTCGTGGAGTAGACGGTGGGTCCTTAAAAATGGAGGTATTAAAACAATTGTATTTTTAGATGGTGAAAGGGCATTTTCGATATTAAATAATATTAGGGACTACTTTCATAACAAAATTATTATATGCCCTATAGATGTAATGAAAATGTTAACAAATCATTTTCATATATTACCCCTAAAATAGCAGATGATTGGAGTTGGTCTTAGTAAAAGAGTAATGTTTGTTGCTACATGATTGGAATTTTGTACTCAATTTGCCATTTTAATGTTATATTGTTTTCAATATATTATTATTAATTTTAATATATACGTTTATTTTATAAGAGCTTAATGTTTGTAGATTTAATTTGCCCAAATCCATTAAACGAGGCCATATCAAACATTAAATTATTAAAGAGAATAAATTGTATGGAACGCACCTCCTCCCACAATACACGTATAATAGAGTAAAATCGGTTATAGAAAGGGACACATTTTACTTCAATATATTGACCAACTATCGGCATACCTTGGGTTTATATTATGTTTGTATATAAGAATGAATCAACAATCCTGGCCTTACAAGGAAGGTAGATGCTGACGGATTAAAAGCCAAAATTGGAATAATTGGATTAGGGTCTAAACACACAAAAGAGATATATTATCTTTTATCTACAGCAACTCATTGGTAATTACTTAACGCATTATTGACATATTAAAAGTAGAATAATGATATGAGTATAAAAAACTCCACAAAAATCTCTATAAAATTTGACGTGGATTTTACTTATTCTCTTACCTATTTATTAAATATTGTCTTGTGATATAGGGTCCCGTCAGGACATCAATAACACTACTTTTTGTGAAGATTTTGTGAAATTACTTTGTACCCATAGCACTACTCTTAAAAATATCAGATAAAAATAAAAGAGTAAGTGTAGTGTTTGTTACAAATAAGAAGAGAAGAAAAGAAAAACTAAAGGGTTTTTGTTACAAATTCGACTTTAAAGGTAATAAATAGTGTTTTTATTCATTGACTAGAGGTTGTGCTTGTTTTTTTATCTGAATCTGAAGTCTGAATCTGAAATCTGAATACTGAATTTGAACTCCGAAATCTGAATACCTATGAATGAATGAATTCAGACTTCAAATTCAGACTTCAAATTAAGACTTCAGACGTAACTCTACCTTTTAATCATTAAGCGCCAAATATAGCCGTTAACCTCTTAATCACTGAAAAAAACAAACACTTTTTAATACCTCTTAACTCTAAATAATTAAAATTCAGACTTAAAAAGTAAAAACAAACAACACCTAAATAAACAAACAATTTTTACATAAGTAAATTTCAAACGTAAGATTAAGCTAAATAAAACAAATGCAAGGCAAGCGAGGATATTTGATGTTGTGTTATGTGGTTGTAGGATAATGAGAAGAAAAACATATTGGCGGTCCAAACTCTACGAAACACAATCATGGGATCAACTTTAGTTGCGACTACATCAATCCTTCTGTGCTCGGGACTAGCTGCCGTTATAAGCAGCACCTACAGCGTGAAAAGATTGCTCAACGACGCCGTGTACGGGGCCCATGGGGACTTCATGGTGGCCCTCAAATACGTGACCCTCCTCATCATCTTCCTCTTTTCATTTCTGTTCCACTCTCTCTCCATTAGGTTTCTAAACCAAGTGAACTTCCTCATTAACTGCCCACAGGATGAGGATGAGATGATTGGCATAATCACCCCAAACTATGTGTCCGATCTTCTGGAGAAGGGATTTGTGCTTAACACCATTGGAAACAGATTATTTTATGCCGCACTCCCTCTCATGCTTTGGATATTTGGACCTGTCCTCGTTTTCCTGTGCTGCCTCACTTTAGTCCCAGTTTTTTACAATCTTGACTTTGTGTTCACAACTACCACCGACAAGATTGGAAATCATGATTATCCATCAGTGTAGTTTAACTGTAACTCATATAATTTATATGACTATGAATTTAAGGTTAGTCATATTATTTTTCGCGTTTGTGCATGAAGCCATTGCGCCATATTCTCCAATAAATGCGTATAGTTTTGTGCAATAATTTTCTTACAACCTCCCATTATACTATATTACCATGGGACGCAATTTGCTTGTTACATGATTGTGGCACGTAGTTAATACACAAGACCTCCATTAATAACCGGGTAAAATGGATTAGAAGAAAAATAATAATAATTTCAACATTGAAAGGGAAAAAATTAAGTTGAATTATAATTTTTTATTCACTTGCATGCATTCGCGAATAATGAAAGAAATTAAGGGAAAAAATTTTAGAACAATCAAACCTTTCAATAAAACAAATATTAAAGTTATTTAAGAGAAAATTACTATAATTTCTTTATTGGTTATGACAAAAAAGTGGGAATTGTGCAGACTTTTAAACATGATAAAAATGAGTACTACTCTTCTCTTTCCCAAACTATAGCCAATAACTCCCTAGACCTGGTCAACAAATGGTCCCATAACACGTGTCAATTCCCAAACCTCTCTAACACAAACCCATTACCCCTTTTAAAGGACATGATGATATGAAAACCCTACCAACAATTGTGATGAAACCCAATAACAATGATGGTTAAAGAACTTTAAGATCGTATAGACAAAGTTGTCTTGACCTGTTACATAATAAGAATTAAAACTATGGAGGATTAAAACGCCACATCAAGAAACCCAAGAATCTCTCACGAATCAAGGTGATAAGTTTGGTTGTTTGAACGCCACAAGATTAACTTGATAAGTTCAAAAAGTTCTTTTAAGAATCAAGAGGAACAAAATACCTCACAATAATATTAGTTTATGTCAAAAGATACTTACAAAATTCGTAGCTCCCATGATTTATACTTGGAACAACCTTCCAAGAATAGGAAATGAAATAAATGCAATATTAAAACAACATAATTGTCAAAGTAAACAAGTTCCCACATTTTTTAGGCCACTTGGACTTGAAAAAACACAAAATAGGACTAAATGACTAACTTCAATGTATTTAAAGATAACCAGCCAAGACTAGAGTCATCCCCCATTTATTAACCTTGAAAATAGATAAATTCATACCCATTTATGGTGTGAACATGATAGTCACGTTTTTGCATGCTAATTAGCTCCCCAAATTGCTTTAATGAGGTGTACTAAGCCTTGATTATCATTTGGGCCTATCTTGGTCTTTATCTTTTCATAATCAGCCCAATTCTCTTAGATTATCCCAATAAGTGTTTTCTTAAAATCAAGGTTCTAAAAAACGCGGGGCGTGATCAAGGCGTGGAGGCCAAGCCTTAAGCCTTAGAAGCCTAGGCGGGCCTTGGGGTAAAAAGGCGTGAAAAGGCGTTTAGATCTTTTTAATATATTTTAATATTTTTTAACCATAACAAGGCTATTAAAATACTAAAATTGTACATATCATAAAAATATGTCTGAATATTTGCAAATAAAAATACTATTTGATTATTTTGGATGAGATATTGGTCCGGTTTGCAAAAAAATCTTTAAAAGACGATATCGTTTCGCTAAAGCATTGTTGTTTTTAGAGAAAAAGTATGCCTTAAGGGTTTTACCAAGCATAAGGCGTCAAAATCTTAAGGCGGGGCGTTTCTCCCAAGCCTCAAGCCTAGGCGTGCCTAGGCGGAGCCTAGGAGGGTTTTTTAGAACAATGCTTAAAATGTTTGGTTCTAAGTCTTGTAATTGGACCATTAGAAATTATTAAAGGATCTTGTGCAAATTTAGCTCCACTCCCACGTGTATGACCAGCCCCATATTCATCTTCAGCATATTCAGCTCCTTGAATTGCATCATTCTCCCCCTATTGAGAAGGATTTGCCCTCATCATCACCTACATCAAATAGAGATAAATTAGCAACATTAAAGCTTGTAATGACACTGTACTCATCTGGCATGTCATGCTTATATGCATTGTTATTGATACGTTCCAAAACTTGAAATGGTCCATCACCATGAGGTAGGAGTTTTGAACGTCGTTTCTCTGGAAAACGTTCCTTCCTTAAGTGCAACCAAACCCAATCTCCTGGTTTAAACACTACCTTTTTGAGTCCCTTGTTGGCTTGATGGACATATTGTTAAGTCCTCCCTTCAATGTTCGTCCGAGCCTTTTCGTGAATCTTCTTTAGAAATTCAGTCTTCTTTTTGCCATCTAGGTTTACCTGTTCTCTCAAAGGTAAAGGAATTAAATCAAAAGATGATAATGGATTAAACCCATAAACAATTTCAAATGGTGAAAACTTAGTTGCAGAATGTATACTTCTATTGTAAGCAAATTTAACATGTGACAAACAATCCTCCCATGTTTTCAAATTTTTCTTAATGATAGAACGCAACAAAGAAGACAAAGTTCTATTCACTACTTCAGTTTGGCCATCAGTTTGTGGATGACAAGTAGTAGAAAACAACAACTTGGTTCCCAACTTTCCCCATAAAGTCTTCCAAAAGGAACTCAAAACTTTGCATCCCTATCAGAAACAATGGTCCTAGGCATGTCATGTAACTTAATCTTTGAAAAACAAATCAGCTATATGCGATGCATCATCAGTTTTATGACATGAAATGAAGTGTTCCATCTTAGAGAAGCTATCTACCACCACAAAAATTAAATCTCTCCCCCTATCAGTCCTAGGCAAACCCAAAACAAAATCCATAGAAATGTCAGCCCAAGGTTCATTAGGTATAGGCAAAGGGTTGTATAAACCATGGGGTTTCAACTTTGACTTGGCCTGTTTACAAGTGATACATTTCTCACAAATTCTTTCAACATCACGTTTCATATGAGACAAAAAAATGATCATGTGAAATTCCTAAAGTCTTAGCTATGCCAAAATGACCCATTAAACCACCACCACGAGCTTCCCTCACAAGAAATTCATGCAAAGAACACATAGGCACACATAATTTATTTTCTCGAAACAAAAATCCATTATGCCTATAAAACTTTCCAAACGCCACTTTTCCACATGCATTTAACACATCACTAAAATCAGAATCTTGCGTATACAAATCCTTAATGTATTCAAAGCCACGATTTTTTTTTGTCTAAAATGGGACGTAAAGCATACCTTCTGGATAATGCATCACCTACCACATTTCCTTACCTTGCTTGTGTTTTTTTTTTGGTAATTTACCTTGCTTGTGTTTGATCCCATAAGGAAATGTTTCAATGAATTCCACCCACTTGGCATGACGTTTGTTCAACTTTTGTTGTCCCTTCAACTGCTTCAAGGATTCATGATCTGTGTGAATCACAAATTCCTTTGGCCATAGATTGTGCTGCCAATTTTCCAAAGCCCTCATTAGAGCATACATCTCCTTATCATAAGTGGGATAGTTTAGGGTTGCGCCACTCAACGTTTCACTAAAATAGGCGACTTGATGACCTTCATGCATAAAAAATAGCTCCAATAACTATTCCTGAAGCATCACAGTTAATTTCAAATATTTTTGTAAAGTTAGGTAAAACAAGCAAAGGTGCATTAGTTAACTTTTCTTTGATCAGATTAAATGCCTTTTCTTGTTCCTTTCCCCACTTAAATGACATATTTTTCTTGATGACTTCAGTGAGAGGGGCGACAAAGCTACTAAAATCATGCACAAACTTCCTATAAAAGCTAGCTAGGCCATGGAAACTCCTCACTTGGTTGATAGGAGTTGGCCACTCTTGGATTGCTTTCACCATTTCCTCATCCACTTCAAATCCTTTAGCACTAACAACAAAGCAAGAAATACAAGCTTATTCGTGCAAAAGGTGTTCTTTTTGAGGTTAGCAAACAACTTTTCTTTGCTTAACACATCTAAAACAGATTTCAATTGCACTACATGTTCTTCCAAGTTTTTTGCTATAAATTAGGATATCATCAAAATATATAACTAGAAATCTACCAATAAATGCACGCAAAACATGGTTCATCAAACGCATAAAAGTGCTAGGAGCATTAGTTAAACCAAAAGGCATTACTAACCACTCATACAAGCCATATTTAGTTTTAAAACCCGTTTTCCATTCATTACCTTCTTTCATGCTAATCTGATGATATCCACTCTTAAGATCAATTTGTGTACACGAACCATGCAATTCATCCAGCATATCATCTAATCTAGGAATGGGATGATGATACTTTATCGTTATATTATTGATGTCTTGACAATCAACACACATCCTCCATGTTCCATCCTTCTTAGGAACTAACAGCACCGGAACTACATAAGGACTCTTGATTTCTCGCGCATACTTAATTCACTTCCTTGCCTCTGAAGCTCCTTTATTTATTCTGGATTGGTCCTATAGGCAGGTCGGTTTGGAATTGATGCACCAGGTACGAAATCAATTTGATGTTCAATTCCTCTAATTAGAGGCAAGCCATGAGGTACCTCTTCGGGAAAGACATCTTCAAACTCCTGCAAAAGAGAAACAATATTGCTCGGTAATGAACTGGCCAAATCATTACTACATAAAAGACCCTCCTTATACCTGAGTACGATAAGAGGTTGATGTGAAAATAATTCTCTCTTGATCTCACTTTTTTTTGCAATGTAATTGAATTTCTCCCCTCTTTCTTTTTTTTTTTACAATTTTTTTCCTCAACTTCTTTTCTCTCATTTTCTTTTTTCTTAACTTCTTTTCTCTCATTTTCTTGTTTCTCAACTTCGGCCTTCCTTTCTTTTTCTCTCTTCTTTTCATTTGACCTTTGCAACTTTAGTTTCTCTTCCATAACCTCTTTTGGTGTTAAGGGCACAAGAGTGATAGGTTGATTTTTAAGAGTAAATGAATACTTATTTGTGAACCCATTATGTGTTACCTTCCGGTTAAACTGGCATAGCGTCCCCAACAATAAATGGCATGCGTGCATAGGAACCACATCACAAAGCAGCCCATCCTCATATTTGCCAATGGATAACGCCACCAATCACATTAATTTCACCACATTCTTTCAGCCACTAAAGTCGATAAGGGAGGGGGTGTTTTAAGGTTTTTTAATGCCAATTTCTCCACCAAATTAGTGCTAGACACATTTATGTAACTCCCCCTATGAATAATAACACTGTAAACTTTGTTATTTACAAAGCACCTAGTATGGAACAAGTTCTCCCTTTGGTTACATTCTTCCTCCTTAAATTGCACGTTGAGAACTCGCCTTGCCATTAATAAATCTCCAATAACAACATTTTGTTCATCATCGACGTCTTCCAAAGGTGGCATGTCATCATCTACTTCTTCTTTATTCTACGACTTAAGCTCTCCTTGCACATTAATCACCATTGCCCTTTTGTTTACACAATGGTTGGCTATGTGACCTCCTCCCTGGCATTTAAAACACTTAATATCACGTGTTTTAGAAGTAAAAGTATCGTTATTACTTGAAGTTTTAGTTGTCGCTGACTTGGCAATCTTGAACTGTTCAAATTTTGGTTTATTTTGTAAATTCTCATCCCTTTTAGTGGTTTTCTTCCATGTGTTGTTAGTATCCACAAGTGGCCCTTTCCTTGTTAACCCTTTCCGCTTAAGTTATTCCTCCACCTTTATGGCTTGATGCACCATATTCGACAACTCAACATAGTGATGCAACTCGACTATATCCTCAATCTCACGATTAAAACCGTGAAAAAACCTAGCCATGGTGGCTTCCCGATCCTCTTCCACATCACTCGGATCATAGCTAGTGATTGGGTCCTATTAATCAGTAATTGATCCCACCAAATAACAACATAATCAGTGAATTCAATTGCGGCCAACTTAGCCTTCTTCATCTCTAAACAGTTGTGACAATAAAACACCATCTCCATTTTAGTTTCCCACTCCAAATAAGCTTCAGGATCATTTTTACCTTGGAAAGATGGCATTTTTAACTTTATGTTTCCTAAATCATTATCCCTCCTAGGTCTAGCCATCCTAACATCTCTATTCTCATAACCACACCCAAACCTGCCCCGATTCACATATAGCACATCAAACTCCTCCAACTCCATTTTTTTCTCAATATTTCCCCATGGAACTCAAACGCCTTTATGACTATCTAACCTCTCTTGAATAGGTTCTAATTCTACCCTCAACATACGCCTCACTCCCCTAACAATGCTTGCATTTGAAGGTTCGGAACGGATGGTTGTTGAACTTCTTCGGTTGTGTGTTCTTCTTGAATATTGGACATATTTAGAATCTGCAAAATAAGATTAGAAACCTCACAAGCACTCCCTCACGTATTTCACTCACACTCATGTTTTCACTCAAAATGGCTTTTACCCTCTTATGATCTCACACTCTCTTGCCTTTTTCCACTCTTTTGTGTCCTCTTTAGTTCTTAATTGAACTCAATAAACAAATTTAAATTACTAGCAGCAATTCAGATTAAGGAGAAACCAAAACTCATCAAAAGGTAAGGAATTTGATTGCGGGAGAAAAATAAATAAACGAATCACACAGTTTCTAAGGTTTCAGCAATACAAAAAGAAAAGAACACATACAACTTTTGTGTTTCAATCTTGTTTCTCACCTCCAAAAAACCTTTTTTTGTTTCCTTTTTTTTAAGGAGGAAACAAGAAAATTAAAAAAATAGTCAAACTTGCCTTAGAAATAGGCTATAATACCACCCCACCAACAATTGTGATGAAACCCAATAACAATGATGGTTAAAGAACCCTAAGATCGTATAGACAAATTTTGTCGAGCCTTGACCCGTTGCCTAGAACGATAAGAACCAAAACCTTGAAGGATTAAAACGCCACACCAAGAAACCCTGTCACGTCCCCGTCCCAAAATAGTAGTGGGGAACGAGTGTCTTGACATGCCACCAAGGCAACACATATTCCGACTTAAATTTTTTCCTTAATTAAATGCAACGGAAATACCATTACATGGTTATGAATCGCAAAAGTACTGAAATTAAAGGAGTTATGTCATCAGAGCTTTCTAAAAGGAAACTTCATTTATATTACAGGTAAAAACGAGTTACAACTTAAGATGAAATTTAAAACTAATTACAAGAGAGCCAAACATGCTCTATATGATATAAGAAACTTTTTACTTAAAATAACAAAAGGAGCTCTAAAAGATGAATCTTCAACATAGTCCTTTTATGCTCCCTCCACGAGCCTACTTATTTCCTGAAAAAGGGTTAGTTATACAACATCAGCTAAAAGCCGAGTGAGGTTCAATCTCTAGGCATTCCAAGGTTTTGTTCAGAAAATTGATACCAATTCAAATCCAAAGAGTAGACATATACATATATGGATAGGAATTTGCTAATCTTATTTCCAATATTCAATATCATTTTCAAAACACTTTTTCATCGGTATGTCTATCTATATGGACAAATATAAACATATCACAAGGAATCAATCATCGGTATCAGATGAATTTTGAGAATAAAATCATTTCACAAAATATATATGTTTGCATAATATCATATAATTAAAATGCACAAGGAATGTCAGAGTACTCACCTAGAACAGAAGATCGAAGTCACAGATATTAAGTCTTAGATCACTTCGTTAAGATGAAACTTCTTCTTGAACGTAAAGAACTCCCTCTTGAGATATCACTCTTTCTTACTATAGTTATTGAGGAAATGGTATGAGTTTAAATGATCCTAAAGGTTTTATTTATAGTTTTCTAGGGATTTCACGGTGTTGACACGTGTCTAGCTGACCAAGCCTTTACAAGGGCGAGTCAGCGTTGAGGTGTCACGCAACGTAGGGGTATTGCAGCCTTATTTCACCGAGCAGCGACACGTGTTTTTAGCTTTAGCTATATCGACGACACGTGTTAGCACGAGGTGTTAAGCATGAGGTGGAAAGGTGTTAGGGGTATAATGGTCATTTTACACATGAAGGGCATTTTGGTAATTTCACACGATATATTTTTAATATTTCGTAGAGGTCCTTGAAAATATTTTATTTACAAAATGGTCCTTTTATATTTTAATTTTAGTCCCTAAAACTTTCTTAATTAAAACCAAGTCCTTAGAGTTTCATAAAATTATAATTTTTACCCCAAAATTTATCATTTCGCTTAAGATAGGTTATAAGACTTTGATTTAATCCAATTTAGAGTTGATTCTTCATATTTAAAGATGTGTCTTGTTATATACAGAACTCGTAGTATTACAAGTCCCTAAAGCTTCATAAAATTATATTTTCTATCCCGAAACTTATCATTTAGCTTAAGACGTGTCATAAAACATCAATTTGACTCATTTTATAGTTAATTCTTCAAATTTAAAATTGGGTTTTATTATATTAAGAATCCAGAATATCACATATGTAATAATACAACATTATTATATAGTAAGTGAGACGAAATTGAAAGAAGAAAATTATATATTGGCATAAGAAAATGGGGTCATTACATACCCAATAATCTCTCACGAATCAAGTTGATAAGTTTGGTTGTTTGTATGCCATAAGATTAACTTGATAAGTTTAGAAAGTTTTCTTAAGAACCAAGAGGAACAAAATACCTCACAATAATATTAGTTTATGTCAAAAGATGCTTACCAAATTCGTAGCTCCCATGATTTGTACTTATAACAACCCTCCAAGAATAGGAAATGAAATAAATATAGCATTAAAACAACACAATTGTCAAAGTAAATAAGTTCCCACGTTTTTTGGACCACTTGGACTTGGAAAACCACAATATAAGACTAAATAACTAAGTTCAATGTATTTAAAGATAACCAGCTAAGACTAGATTCATCCCCCATTTATTAACCTTGAAAATAGATAAATGCATGCCCATTTATGGTGTCATCATGATAGTCAAGTTTTTGCGTGCTAATTAGCTCCCCAAATTGCTTTAATGACGTGGACTAAGCCTTGATTATCATTTGGGCCCATCTTGGTCTTCATCTTTTCAGAATCAACCCAATTCTCCTGGATTGGCCCAATAAGTGCTTCCTTAAAATGCTTGGCTCCTAAGTCTTGTAATTGAACCACTTGAAATTGTCAAAGGGACTTGTGCAAATTTAGCTCCACTCCCACATGTATGACCAACCCTATGTTCATCTTCAGCATATTCATCTCCTTGAATTGCATCACATGATACCACATCAAACCCTCAACTCATTTGACGAATAAACCATATTTTTTAACTCGAAACCACAAGTGTTGAACAATAAAGCCAACACAACTCTCTTTCCCTCACTAATTGTAAAGATGATACAGTACCCCAAATCGTTGGCATCCAAACTAAAACACATGCACCCATAACGGCTACCCCAACACCATATACTAGAAAAAAAAATTCAATACCCCACCAAACCACTAACAAAATAAGCTTTGGCAGTGTTTTTTTACCAAACCCAAACAAAACTACTGAATTGATACCCCCATCCTCATTGACTCCAAAAAATACCTCAATATGTATCTTGGAAGAACAACATGGATACTTTATTATTGAGCCAAACAAAGATGTCTCTGAAAGTAAGGATTAACCACCGGCCAGTAACACCAACTTTGGCGAGCATGCAATCGTCGATTTTAGGTATGGTGATTTCTAGCCGGCATAAGTCTCTGAAAGTAAGGATGGTGGTTTAGCTTCAACTATCATTATATAGGGGCACTTGGAGAGAAATATAAACCCACATAAAAATAGGAATTACTCGGTTTAAACTTCGCGCGATGCACGAGCATTTTATAATTCTCATGGTCGAATAATTTACACAATCACACGTACCAAGACAGATGTTGATCCTGGCAACATCCATCCCACCAATGGTCAATGCCTCAAGCTCCTCAAATCCGCACGTGCACACAAGTTTCGTCCTCCTCGTGCTCCTAAAACCCATTTACTTCACTCTCTAAACCCAAAATTTTCACACAAAACTTTTAACACCAATAACCAGTATATCTTGAATCCAAGAACCCTTTAATAACTTAATATGAACATTGGAGCATAGATTGAAAATGCTAGTTCAATAAATGAAAAATTAAAAAATAGAAGAAATGATAAATTTTCGAAAAAAAGTTTCAAATATAATACTAACCCAACTGCTTCCCACTATTGGTAGAAGTAGTCTGCTGCTATGCGCACCTGAAGAAGTCATGTGAAAGTGATTTGATGTCGTGTGAATACCGATCATTAATCCATTTCTAAGAAAATATATAGGACCCATTAGAATAATGAGTTACAGAATATGAAATAAGACAATAAAAAATGTTAGTTTGTGGTGAAAATGCAAAACCACCAATGTTAATGCACCATAACACACGTCATCTCCAAAGCTTGAGAGAGGAGAAATTAAGACAAACAAAATAATACGAAGGTGGCACAGAAACCTTACAATGAGAGAGAAACCTCCGTCACCGCATCCACCTCAATATACCCCGATTCCGCTCCCACCCCCTTCCCGTTACTTCACCCCAAAATCGGAGACAAATCTGAAGATAAAACAGAGATTGAAGTTGCTTTCCTAACAAAATTATTTTTCTTTTGTGAGGTGGAACCGACAAGTGGGGGAGAAACTTATATAGTTCTTAATCATGTGATATATGAGAAGAAATAGATAAAAGGGTTTGGCGAGAAGAATAGTTAGAGACAGAGGGAGGAGAAGCGGTATAGACCGATGGATTTTTCAAAGGATTGGAAGAATTAATTAGGCAAGATGCTTGTTCACTGCCCGACGTTGAGTTGGAGAGAGATGGAGCCTCTTCAATAGATAAGATCCCTCTTTACAGGTGGAAGACCCTCTTTGAGAGATACCAAAATTATATTTAGATATTATATGGTTTCGTGACTCTTGGGTTTTTAAAGAAAGAGTTAAAGAGGTGTGAAAAGTCATATCTTGTTTAAGTCTCAGAAAATGATTGGACGTCTCACACAATGTATAATAGATAATATATATATAGATAATTTTATTGAGTTAAAGTGCATTAAATGATATTATATAATACCTCTAATAATATGGTATAATATAGATAACTAAAATTGATAGCGCAATAAGGTGATGACATTTGTTGTGTTTCCAAAGCGCTATGTGAATAATTGTAATTAAAATTTTATTATTTAACAAATGAAGTTTAACCCTTTCATTTTCTCATTTATTCAGCCCTAGACTTTTTATTTCTCCTCTTAATTGAGGACATAATGCACGATACCTTTATAGCAAATACTTGACTCTTTCTCTTCACATTCCATCTTTCATTCATTAATATTTTTCACACCAAGCTACTCATCATCACCAAATGCTCTCACCACACACCACCATCAAACGTACTCATAAAAACCACCTTTTTAAATCTCTTCACAAAAAATCCATCAGTTCTCTCAAGCCAAAGCAGCACCCACCTAAAAAACCATTTACACCACCAAATACTTACCAAATTCGCCTCCGATTCAATAGAAATCAAACCCTCAAATTAAACCAAAGCTAAGAATCCCTCAGATTTAATCAAACCCCAAAACAAAGACCCGCAGTGGCATATTCAATCGTAATTTGATTCAAGACTTCCGATTCAAACCAAAAGTCTGAGGGTTTTTCCATTATCGGATTTTTTAAAATTTTCTGAGGGTTTTCTGCATATTGACGGAAAATATAAAAAATCCTAGTAAATTAAGATGAAATGGGTTTAATAAAAAATTTAGAAAAATGATTTTAATTAAAAACTCGACTCGACTCAAATCTCCCCCCCTCTCTCTTTTGTTGAATTTTTTTTGCCATTTTTTACTTTTTGGCATTTTTCGGCAAAATACAAAATATCCTAGAAAATTCAGGAAAATTTTCCAAAAGCGACAAAAAAAAATAGAACATTTTTTTGGTAAATTGGAAATATATTAAAACAAAGGGTACTGTATAAAGGAGAGATGAATAAAAACACCTCCCAAGGAAAGAAGGTAAAGGAAACACCTAAAACAGAATAAACAGACCTAAAACCAGAAACAGGTCCACAACACAAAGAGGGCAGCATATACAAAGAAAAGAGATCCCAAAAGGATCAACTATGAAACAATAAACCAAACATTAGCAAAAAAAGAAACAGCTAATCTTCATCCAGACCCCAATTCAGACAAGTCAACCAATTGTTGAAATCACTTCTAGCTTCTATCCACTATTTGGATTTGCACTTAATGAAGAAGGAAATACCCTCCAAGACACTGGATACAAAGCTAGGATGGTTGGTAAAAATTCTTTTGTTTCTTTCCATCAAAATGCAATATATGGTGATGGCTAAGGTAGACCTCCTAACCTTAGCAATAAGGATCTTCCCTTCAAAACAATTCGAGGCATCAAAAAGAATGTTGGACCACTAGGAAGCATTATTAAAGTAGGAGTTTCTGTACTTGACCTCCTTCCAAATGTCGTGGGAGAAGGGTAAATTAAAGAACATGTGATCTCTATTCTCAATAACACTGTTGCAAAGCCCATAAGATTGTTATCAGAAATACCCATGCTATAAGTCTTGTCCTTAGTGTTGATAGCATCAAGAGAAACCAACCAAAAGATAAAGGAGAATTTAGGAATATTGTTGTTGTTCCAAACCAACTTAGCCCAAACAGATTGAGGGCCATGCGTGCGAGTGGAGTTTCAGGCGAAAGAAGTAGTAAAGAGACCATTAAAATTTTCCTTCCATAGAATTTTATCCTTGGAGAGAGGACTTATTTGGGGAAGAACAACATGATTTATTTCATTTAGCTTACAGGGTAACAGTTGCAGGCCAAGACCATCCATCATTGGAAATGAAATCAGACACTTTAGCTTTGTGATTGCTAGCAGCATCATAATTTATCCCCATAAAGAGGCCATAGGGGGCCCTTAGGGTGCCAATTATTATGCCAAAAGAAAGTATCATGGCCATTGTCAATGGCACACATGACAAAAGGCCTGACAGGTATATGCCATAAGCAACTGCCTTTCAACTTGTACGTGTGGTAGTACTTAACCCATAGATTATCATTCTTGCAACAGAGATTCCATACAAGTTTAGTCATTGAAGCAATGTTCCACTCTTGAATATTCTTGATCCCCAAACCCCCTTCCTTTTTAAGAAGACAAACCTGACTCCATTTGACTTTGGCAACCACAATCTTCATATATGGGCCATTCCAGAGGAACCATCTTAAAATAGAATGAATAGAATCAAGAGTCCTCTTAGGAAGGATGAAAATGCTGAACTAGTACACCTGCATACTGACCAAAACAACATTGACTAAGTTTATTCTCCCCACATAGCTTAGCCATTTATTTGAACAGCTCTTAACCTTATAGGTGATCTTGTCAATCAGTTGCACACAGTCTCCATGCTTAAGCTTGGTAGAGATGAGAGGCACACCCAAATATTTTATTGGAATTTGACCAGGTTGTAAGTTCAAAACATTACATAAGAATAATTTCTCATCAGACGAGATACCAACAATTAATAAAAAACTTTTACTATGGTTAGCTTTAAGACCAGGCAATGTTTTGAACTTACAACATGGTCCCAGCCAAGATGAATAGGTCATCCGCAAAATAAATATAGTTAAGGTTTAGCTCTAATATATTTAGGACGAAAAGTAAATAGGGGGAACTGGTGTGAAGGTCAAGAAGGCTAGCAAGGGCTTCCATGATGAACAAGAAAAGGTAGGGGGATAGGGGACCCCCCTGTCTCAATCTTTTCATAGAGTTGAAGAAACCATGGGAAGCACCATTGATGATGATAAAAAAAAATGGCAGTGGTGACACACTCTTAGATCCACTTGATAAAGATAGGAGGAAAACCCACATGACAAAGGATAGAGAACAAGAAATCCCAATTGACAGTATCATAGGCTCTGAGGATGTCAATTTTCATAGCACACCTGGGAGGACCATGATATATATGATAATTTCTCATAAGATCTTGCATAAGAAGAATGTTATCCCTAATAGATCTTCCATGAGCAAAGCCAGACTTTTTGTTGTTTATGAGATGGGGGATAAATGGCTTCATCCTTTCCACCAAAGTTTTGGAAATGCATTTGTAAACAGTGTTGCAACAAGCAATGGGCCTGAAGTCATTCATAGAGGAAGGAGCTTTGGTTTTGGGAATCAGAACCAGATTTGTGATGTTCCATTGCCTCAACATCTTACTATTCTTAAAGAAGGAATCCACAACCTCCCTTGTCTCCTCACCCACAATATCAAAGTTGTTAGTGAAGAAATCAGTGTTGAAACCGTTAGGCCCAGGGGCTTTGTCCTTCCCCAAGGAAAGAAGGCTATTTTGATCTCATCATTAGACACAAGATTGATCAAGCTACTAGCCTGCTCGAAGGAGAGTTTCCTGGTGATGTCATGATGGAGTATGTGACTAGGAGTGGACTGTGGAGAGGTGTTGAGCAAGTTGAAGAAGTAACTGACAACTTCATTAACAACATTAATATGGCCCTCAACTTTGATGTCATCGTGGGAGAGGATGGATAAGATTTTGTTCTTACCAATATTACCTTTAACTCTAGAGTGTAAGAACCCAGTGTTCATGTCCCCTTCCTTAGTCCAACTAGTTGTAGAATTTTGCTTGTAAAAGGCCTCTTCATCCATTCTGCATTCCACATAGGCAGTGTTAGCAAATTTTTCACTAGCTTGAAGAGCCAGGTTTAGGCCATCCCTATCGAGGCTAACTTGAATATCCATTAAATTTTTCTTGGTAGAAGCAACCCTCTGAGAGATATTGCCGTAGAACTTGTTATTGAAATGCTTCAAATCCAATTTGACCCTTCTCAGCTTCATAAAGAGATTGAGCATAGGGCTCCCATCAATTCTAGAACCCCAAGAATCAAGGAGGGTGGAATAAAAATCAGAATGTTTCATCCAAAAGTTAAAGAATTTGAAAGGCTTAGATAAGTTTGGACGTTGGGGATTGATGATGGTGATGATAGGACTATGATCAGATATGCCCTGGCATAGAACATCAACCTGAGATTCAGAGAAATTAAAACTACAATTATCATTGATAAGGACTCTATTAATTTTAGATTAGATGTTAGACTCCCTCTCTTGCTTCTTATTATATTGATGTCCATGACCTTTGTGGTCATGGACATCAATATTATCAAGGAAATTATTGAACTCCTGAACAACATGAACATCAATGCCATGGATCCCATTTTTCTCATTATTATTTCTCACCACATTGAAATCCCCCATAAGGATCCAGTTAAGGCTTTGAGTAGTGAGGTAGGTATACTCCAAGTATCTCCACAAAGGTCTTCTATCAGAGGGGATGTTTAAACCATATATGAAGGAGGCAAAGAAATTTTTTTCAAGGCCAATGGAAATAGAGCAAGTGATGGCTTGATCATTGGAGGAATGAAAATCAATATTAAAATAATTAGGATTCCATCCCACAATGATTCTGGCCACTCCACCCGTAAGGGGGCAATTATGGATGGCCTTCCAACCATTGAAACAGGTGTTGAAGGTGTTTAAGAGATTGTTTCTCCTGATTTTAATTTCCATAAGGTAGATAAGAGAGAAATTATTATCCTTGATAAGCTTCCTAAATTCTTGTTCTTTTAAGGGAGAGTTAAGGCCCCTTATATTCCAAGTAGCTAGATTAAACATTGGGGGTTTTAGAGCTAAGAGAATCACCTGAGCTAGAGATCTGATTGTCACTGAGTTTTTTTTCCAATTTCTTTTTCTTCTTGTTTGACATATAACCCTGAGGAGCACCTCCTATTCCATTAATAAGTTTGACTTTTAGGGCTATCCCTGATGGCAATGTAGTGGTTTTAAGATCAGGTTCTTGTTCAAGGTTTTGGAGGATAGCAAAGTTGTTTAAGTTGGAAGGTGGTTCTGGTTCAACAATGAGAGGGTGTGGTACCTCAGTAGGAGTGTTAATCAGACCAAGTTGCAAAGTAGTGGTGATAGCAAGAGCCACTTCCTTGCCTTTTCGACTGACAATGTTCCATTCCTTTTTATTATTCTGGTCCTTAGGGTGTGGAGGAGGATTAGGAGCGGGTTGAGGCTTACTAATCTCATGCTTAGGGTTGTAAGGGCATTTAGAGAGTTTGTGGCCAAAGACAAGGCATTTACAACAAGAATAGGGCATTTCTTGATATTCCACCAACACTTCATTGGACTCTCCATCTGTAAGATTTAGAAAAATAGACTCGGGGTAACTATCACTTGCTTCCACCTCAATACAAATTCTAGCATATGTTAGATTATTCATCTTTTTAGTAGCAATGTAGCTGAGTCCCTCCCCTATCCAGAACTAAAGGGGTATATTGTAAAATCTAATCCAAATAGGTACTTGCTTGGTCAGGTCTTTATTAGCTTTGAAATGCGGGTGCCACTTATTAAGGATGATTGGATTCCCAACAAAATGCCAAGGTCCATTTTCAATGACTGAATCCCTATCCTCCCTTTGCTTAAATTTGAAAACAAAGCATCTATAGGAGGCCATATTGATCCCATGGATGATGAGCTATGTTGTTAATTAGAGAGAAGGGCAGTCTTCTCCTTAGGAAAAAAAATCACTGCACTGTATAACCCAACAACATTTCAAGCATCAGTAACTGAAGCAGGGGGCGTAACAAAAACTTTTCCATCCACCATAGAAGGTTTGTGGCAGGTTAGAGTGAGGTTAGGAGTATGTTTTGGAGCAACAACATTGCTCCAGGTTGTGTTTTTGGTAGGAGTGATGAGATTTGGTGAGCTAGATATAGGGGAGGAAGACATACTAGCGGGGGCTATAGAGACCATATCTTAGGTATTCACCAGAAAGTTAGTGGTGGTAGCGATGAGGTTAGAGGTTTGGATAAAGGGAGGTTCAGACCCTGAAAGATCCATATATGGAGAGGAGCCTCCTCTGTACTTCGAAATGTCTTCATGCGAGAAACCCTTGCTCTTCAAAAAGCCCCAGTAGACATCTTTCTCTTCATTCATCTTTTTGATTCTAAATACATGAAGACTAGCACGGGCAATGCTTACCTCTGAAGCAATGATTTGACCTTCTTCAAGCTCCTCACCAAGAGTGGGACAAGTCGATGCATCATGGATACCATCATACGCAAAAGAACTAGAGTCCTTACCCTGTTCTTCACCGGATAGAAGAGGCACAAAGCAAATGGAAGAGGGGATGACTACCGTGTCATAGGGAACAAGGTTGACAGGATGAGTGGGTAGTTTGGAAGAGGATGGGATAGGTATAGGTTTGGTTGATTGAGTTTGAGGGGGAGTGGATGCCCTACCATGGCAGGTCGGAGGTAGAGGCGGCATGGCAGAGTGGCTAGAGGGCAAGGTAGTAGGTGAACAAGGTGGTTAGGGTGGTTAGGTGGGGGTGGGAAAAAGGAAAAGAAGAGAGAAGGGAGAGCATTTTATCAAGTGTTTTTTTTGGTATTTTTTATTTAATTTTTTTTATGAAACTATTGCTAAGCCTTTATGCCTGCTGGAAATATTTATTTTTGAAATTTTGCTGGAATTATTTTGTTGAAACTTTGATATATATATATATATATATATATATTGAGAAAGAGAAATGGAGAACGAGTTTTTTTAGGAAGTCATGAGAAAGATATATACATAAATAGCTTAATCGTTGAAAGATGAATGGGTTGTCTGCAGATGGGGTATTTTGTCATGACAAAAAAATTTGGAGTGCCTTAGTATTAGTGTGGAGCACGAATAGTGCTACCCCACCACATCCATTTACTTATTTTTTTAGTGTTGGATTGAATTTGTGTATTAATTATGTATGTTAATTTTTTTTATAGTTTTACAAGTTGTGACATGTGTAAGGGGTAACCCTCCAAAGCTCTTTTTTTGTTATTGTTCTCAAATGTTTACTATGTATTGTGCTTTATTTGAACATAATTATTATGTTTCAAGTGCATGAATGGATTAAGCAGGTGTTTCTACAAAGATCGGCATCGGGTATTTTTTTCCCATTACTATTTCCTATTGGCACTTTTATATTATTTTATCTTTGCAATTAAATATTATCATTTTCTTATCCATTTCATTAGTTTGTTTTGTGTTTCACAACCATAGAGACAAACTCCATAAGCATACCAAGTACCTAATGTACATATTGAATAGATTTTTGTGATGTTCTTTTTCTTAATTGTGAGTTTTCCTTCCATTTTTTTTTTAATTTTTCATGCATTTGTTACTGTTCTTGAACCACAACTTAATATGAGTTAGCATTTTCGTTGATTATTATACAATATAAGTTTTCCATATGTAAAGTAGTTTATCAAAACTGAGGTGTGATGATTGGAAGTGAATATGAATTCAATTATATGGTTTTGCTCCCATCTTTAATTGGGTATTTAATATATCATCGTGCATATGTAATGTTAAATATTTTTTTATATATTTTCATTTCCCATCTTTACCAACGGTAATATAAATTACGATTTTTCATTGTTGATTGTCCTTTATGACTTATAGTTTCTGATTGTTTGAAAAAAATCAACAACAAGGGCGATTCTTGATTACTTTTCACTAATATGTGTATTGTTTCGTAAAAAACCACAACAAAGACAATGCTCATCTAGGGAAAATTTTAAAGCTTATTTTTCAAATTTCCCGTGCATCGTACGACTTGCACGCTAGTTGTAATAATAAATAACACTAAATCAAACAATCCAATATAGTTACTCAATTTTTAAGTACAAGTGATAAAATTATCTTACTCTTACATAGATGAGGAATGAAAAACACCAAGCGTTAGGGTGGACTAATTGTGTGAATGCTCTAAATACCATCACAAGCATTCCATAACCTCCTTCAATGTGGCAAAACTCATAGTTTCCTACTTGTCTAGCCCATGTTGGTTGCAACACATTTTTTGCTTTACTAGTTGTGTGTAGAATAATTATATAATCGAATTAATAGGCGAATTCATGTTCTTGAGAGGAAAGTACGGAGATCTTCAAAATTTCTCAAGGAATTAGGAGTTCTTCAAGAACGAGGGTGTTTCAAATCTTTTTTTAAAGGCGAGGATTACCATCATAGACTTTTATGAATAAATCGAATAGGATAGTATATAAGTAGAAATTGGCTTGAATTTTACTGTTCACACGTGGGGGTATCGTTCACACGTGGGGGTACTATTCATACACATTTTACTGTTCACTTTTACTCCTTATTTAGGCAGGGTTTCAATAATAATTTAATACACACAAAACAAGAAGATAACTTCTATTGTTCATCGTTTATAAGCTCTTGCTCTTGTATAGACATTGAGAGGATTTTGAGGTTTGAGAGGGTCAAAACCCTTGTTTATTATATATAAAAAAAAGCCATCATCCGTGGACGTAGCTAAATTGGTTAACCACGTACATCTGGTCTTGTGATTAGTTGGTGTGTGAGATTTCTTATTGCATTGCATTTACATTGTATTTCTCTTGTTGTTGTTTTTTTGGTAATTAAATTTATATTAAAAACAAGAAACATATACAAGAACAGAAAACATGGAAACTAGATACAAGCATTTAGAGCCAACAACACCTCAACCAACTAACAGAGGTTAAAAAAAAACACCTTTAGATCACAAAGCCAAGTCTAATCATACATTAAGGATTGTTGCAGACCACGTAAATTTGGCTTGTTGCCAAATGATCTTTTAGACTTCTTCCATCTTCTCAATTTGGCTTGTACCATCTTCTCAATAACTGTGATCACCTCTCCAAAGTTCTTAGCACCTCTGTTGTGGATCCAGTTATTTCTTTCCTACCAAATACAGTAAGTAGTGGCAGAGAAGGAGGTGATTCTAAGAAGGGATACCAACTTTTTACCCCTAGCTTCAGCAGCTGCATTAGAGATCTCCTCCTCCCAGTTCCCAAGATTCCTATATGAATGGTTTCTCAGTAAAACCTCTTCCCAAACATGATTTGAGAAAGTACATTCATTCATGATATGAGCAATAGTCTCATTGCCACTATTTCATAGGACACAATTTGAGGCTCAAGCAGTTTGTCTTTAGTTACAATAGCATTATGGCACACAAGCCAAAGAATAAAAGAGCACTTCAGAATGCAGACCTTATTCTACACACGGGTGTGCCAGTAGATTGCAGCACTCTGAGTACAAGAAATATCATAGGTAGAGGCAATAGAGAAGTCCCTATCGTTGTTGGATGACCAGATCACTCTATCTTCCAAATCCATATTAATAATAGGAAGAGGAGAGTTCCTAATGTCATTGACCTCCCACGTAATCGTAGAAGGCCAGTTCCAGTTAGAGCCCTCCATAAAGTCAGCTACTTTAGCCTTAGAGTTGCTTGCAACATCATAAATAGTCCTATCCCCAAATAATGGCAGTAGAGGGCCAAGATAGTGCCAATTTTCATGCCACATAAAAGTATCTCTCCCATTGCCAATCGTAAATTTCATGTTAGGCCTAACATCCTCCCTACTTTTAAGAATTTTTCTCCATCTCCAAGATGAATCTTAAGGATAATTAATTGCCCATAAGCTCCCCCCCTTTATCTTGTAGGTATGGCACCACTTCACCCATAGACTGTCCTTTTTGGAGAAGAGATTCCAGATATTTTTCATGATTGTTGCCCTATTCTATGGCTCCATACCTTTTATGCTAAGGCCCCTTTCCTTCTTAGGCTTGCACACTTTCTCCCAAGCAACTTTGGCCCCAGTGTGCTTTAGCTCAGTCCTAGTCCATATGAAGTCTCTAGCTAACGGCTAAGAGTGTGGTTTCATCTAGACGGCACCCAGAAACAATGACCACTATAAACTCATCCCTCAGAAGTGATCAACTCTCTCACCTTAGCTTACATGAGTGGTCTCGTCCTATAGTGGATTCGTTCTGATGACACCCACGTAACCTACCAGGCTCCCTAGTCTCATCTCATAGAGGAGACCAACCTCACCTACCTCAACATAGGTGCCGAACTTGGACGACACTCACATTACAGGATAAAAACCTTGGCTTGAGATGGGCATGTCCATCACAAAATACCACTCTAACTCATCTCTACCTCCAGCAAGGAGCGGGGCCTTTAATATTCTCGTCTCGACCGAGACCTGTTACCTCTAATACGTTTTAATAGGCATGGAAAGCATGACAAGGGCACTTTAGTCATCTCTACACAAAACTGTTATTTTTTTTTGGGAAATTTAATTGTATAAAAGTAAGAAAAGAATATAGAGAGGAAAGAACCTCAATAGACCAAAAACCCTAGGGCATACCCCAAAGGCAAACAACAAACTACGGCAAAAAGCCTAGCATAAACTAACTTAGAAGCCTATCTTCAGGAATGTTCCAGTACAAACAAGCCATCCAGTTAGTATAGTTCCTTCTATCCTTCTTCCAAGTAAGATCTTTGGCTCTAACCATGTTTTCAATACCCTTCACAATGGTGTCTAGGGAATTGAAGACATGCTTAAAGCACCTAGAATTTCTCTCCATCCATATGCAGTAGATAGTTGCAGTGAAAGAAAGGGATCTAATCTTGTCACATAAGGTCTTGGTAGAGTGGTTAACAATGGCCAAGGACAACTCTCTACTCAAACTTTGAACATCCCTGTTCCACTGGTTTCTAAGCATCACCTCCTCCTAAATACTTTTTACTAAGGCTGCATTGAGAGAACATATGGTTATATGTCTCCCTCTCTATTCCACACATCCCACACAGGTCATCCTCAGAAATACCAAATTCTAAGTAACTTTACCTTAGTATTGATGGCCTTTCTAAATACAAACCAAGCAATGAAAGAACACTAAGGAATACAAGCCTTGCTCCAGACAAACTTGCTCCAAGTGACAGGAGGCTTGTGGGTATTCAATAGCTCCCAAGCTGATGCAATGGTGAATTTCCCTTTATTTGAAGGAAGCCAAACAACAGTGTCGTTTTCCTCAAGAATTGCAGGTAAGTTAGCATTCTTCACTTCATTTAATTCCCAAGTTACAGTTGAGGGCCATCTCCACTCCATTTGGTGGATAAAATCAGAAACATTAGCTTTAAGGCTACTAGCTGAGTCATACACAATGTTATTACCATATAGGGGATGTAGGGGCCCATTAGGATGCCAAAAATCAAACCATATAAATGCTTGAGTTCCATTCCCAATAATGGTTTTGATTTGTCTTCTAAACTTTTCTCTTATCTTGAGTATTTTCCTCCAGCTCCATGAGGCATCATTTGGGATACTCAAAGCCCATATGCTCCTTCCTTTGATTTTGTATATATTGCACCACTTGATCCATAAACTATCCTTCTTGCTGCACAAGTTCCACAAATGCTTAGCCATGGAAACAATGTTCCATGTCTCAAGACTCTTGATATTTAGCCCCCCTTCCTCTAGAGAAACACAAAGGTCCTCCAGGCTACTTTAGCACCTTTACTGTTAGCCTCATCACCTTTCCACAAATAATTCTTCATAATTTGCTCAATCTTCTTTTTGATGCTTTTAGGCAGAAGAAAGGTGCAAGCCCAATAAACTTGTATGCTGAAAATGACAGTCCTAATAAGAAGAAGCCTACCTGCAAAACTCAAGAACTTTGTGTTATTGAAGATCAATAACCCATATGGTGGAATATTCTCCATGATGACCTTAATTTATTATACACATACAACTAGCACTCTCTTATAAGCCACGATCTCAGCTAGGTGTGGGACACATGCTGTGGGTGACACTACTCACCCCTGCCTATATAAGACAGACTATGTCTTGTTCATCTAAATTGATTACCCTACTGTTACTGTGCAAAACTAACTCTAGTGTGGGAGAGAGAGCTGTATTAAAACTAACTCTAAGTGAACGATGTAAGTCTTAAAATATTAACAATTAGAGAATTTTGTGGGTAAGCCAAAAAAAATTATGCTCCTCCTTCTCTCTAAAAAGCTTCTAGCCAAACACAACCTAAAAAACCTATCCCCCACCCAAAACTGCCGCTACCTCCACCACGTCTAAGATGCTACCGCCGCTGTCAGAAACTTCAGGGTCATCCCCTACACGGACCACCAGTGGCTCTCTTGAACTTGAAGATGGGCAAATTACGGAAATCACAATGGTGGGTGGTTTACCTACCATTACATACAATGGGGTAAATGAAGCAAAACAAACCATTATGGATGTGCATACAGGTAAGCCAGTTGATGTCACTGATGAGATGAGATTAAGTGAGCTGAATGAGGAGAAAAATTGGTACTTAAGCTTCATTTTTAGGAAGGGATTCACATAAGAAGAAGCCAATAGTATAGGGAAGACTAAACCAATAATTAGAAATATTCCAATGACCAATGGAATAATCAGTCAGAAGAATGTTCCAAAGGAGGCTGGAAAAACCACTATTGGTGTTAACCCACAAGATGACAAGAGATTGGCCAAACCAAGGCCGGAGAAGAAAATTGGATCTGACCAGAAAGAGATAAATAGGGCATACGTGGATTTATCCTTTGAAGGGAGGAGAGTAAATGAAGTAGGGACCACTAATGAAACTAAAACCTGGAGTTTAGTAGTTGCTGAGAGGAGAGAGATAAAGTTCAAACTCACCTACCATAAACCAATGGTAAATGAGGATGGAATTGTGGTGAAACCCCCAAAATGAGGTTGCAAGTTAGGCTATGCCAAGTGGGAGAGTAGCTACGTGGGGTTCTTTCTTGGAAGACGTCTACCATACCAGATGGTCAACAATTTGGCTCATAGGCTTTGCGACTAATTTGGACTTTCCCAAGTTATCTCACATGAACAGGGTTATTACTTTTTCAAGTTTGATAATATAGAATGCAGAGATGATGTTGTGGAAAATGGCCCATGGCATATGGCAGGTCACCCGGTTATGCTACAAAAATGGCAACCAAATTTTCATTTCAAGAGGGATATGGAAGGGAAAGTCCCTGTGTGAATTCCATAATGTGGTGATGCAATATTGGACAAAAGAAGGATTGAGTTACATTTCCAGTGCAGTGGGAGTCCCCCTCTATGCAGATACCATTACTGAAGATATGAAGCGCATTAGTTATGCGAGAGTGTGTGTGGATATGGAAGCACAAGCACAGTACCCCATGCATATATGAATATTATAATGGAGGATGGCAATACTACTACTATTAATATTGAGTATCAATGTCTCCCCCATGTCTGTTCTCATTGCATCTCCTTTGGTCACTCTATCAATAAGTGCACTAAAGTTAAACTCATTTGGAAGGAGAAGACTGACCAACAGGCCAAATTGCAGTCCAAAGCAACTACTACCAAGGTGGATGAGGTAACTCAAGAAGAGGAATGGACTCTAGTTGAGAAGAACCAGACGATAATGAGTATGGACATAGAAGTGAAGAATGCTTCCATGGAGGAAGGGGAACCATCTGTGCCTAATAGGAATGATCAAAGGAAGGAGGAGTGTGATAGTTTGCACCAGAGAAGTGTGCCAGCTATAACCACTTCTAACTCTTTCAGTGCTATGGATAGTGGAAGTGAGAGGGAAGGAACCCGGACCTACCGCTTTAGCTAGACATGTGAAGGCAGTTGATGAACTTCTTGGGAAAAATTTGGGAATAGGAAAGAATTTAGTCAACTCTGGAGGCAAGAGTAGGGCAAGGAATGGGGGAAAGGGAACTAGATGATCAATTTAGGATCATGGAATATTAGGGGTCAACTCCCCTCATAAACAGAGAGAAGTGAATAAATTCATTAGAGACCATAAATTGGATTTGGTTTGTTTACTTGAAACTAAAGTGAGGAAAGATAATCTAGTTAATGTGAAGAACAATTGTTTTTTGAATTGGGAATACCTTGAAAATTGCCCTATAGGGGGGTGGGGTTGCTAGAGTCATTGTGGGTTGGAACCCTGGAAATGTGAATGTCCAATTAATCCAAACTCACCCCCAAGCTATGTTGTGCAAGGTGAATATCTGTGGCAGAGATATCAGTTTTTATGCATCCTTCACTTATGGGGATTACCTTCCAGCTAATAGGATTCAGTTATGGGATTTTTGAGAAGTACAAAAGGGATGGTGAATGACCAACCTTGGGTGTTGATGGGGGACTTTAATGTGGTTAGGGCCTAAGATGAAAAAAAAGGTGTGAATGGTATTGATAGGGAGGCAACTAGTGATTTCAATAACTGTATAAATGATATCCAGGTTGAGGACATGGTGACTAATGATCTTTGGTTCACATGGAACAAGAGACATGTAGGAAGTGATAATGTGCAATCTAGATTGGATAGTGTACTACACAATGATGCTTGGCTCTTTGGTTTCCCCGAGTCTTAAGCTACAGTGTTGCCTAGTGGAATTTCGGATCCCTCTCATATAACCATTATCCTTTCCCCTCCAGAAATGTATAGACCCAAGCCTTTCAACTTCCACAACTTTTGGATGGCCCATGATGATTTCAATATGATTGTCCTAGATGCATGGTCAGGTAATGAGGAAGGTAATCCGATGGTTCAATTAAGTAAGAAGATGAGGAGATTGAAGACCAACCTTAAAGAGTTTGACAAAAAAATTTACAACCATTTGTCTAAGAGAGTGGAAGAGACCAAAGCTGCTATGGATGAGGTTCAAAAGAAGTTGGATAGGGAGGGTGACAATGCTAGAATCCAGGAGGAGGAAAAGAATTTAGTTAACAAGTATCTTGAGCTAAGAAATGCAGAAGAGTCCTACTACAAACAACACTCTAGGGAGAAATGGTTTAAGCTAGGGGATGGAAATAACACCTTTTTTCATAAAAAGGCAAAGCAAGAAACTGCTAGAAGGAAGATCATCAGCATTGAGGATGAGAATAGTATAAGAGTGGAGGGGTCTCAAAATGTGGCCAACATTGCAGTTAATCATTTCTATGACATGCTAGGTACTACCAGCCCATGTGAGGATCCCACTACCCTTTTAAATGAGGTAATGTTGAAAAGAGTCCCTGACAGGTATATTGAAGCTCTGAATGCCCAAATATCAGATGTGGAAATCAAGGAGGCCTTATTTTCCATTGGGTTTGACAAGGCCCTTGGACCTGATGGTTTTAATGCCCTATTCTTCAAGAAGAATTGAAATGTGGTTGGAAATGTTGTGATAAATGCCATCAAATTCTTCTTTAGTTGCAGTTACCTTCCTAAGCAGTGGAATAGTACTGCATTGTCTCTCATCCCCAAGGTTCAGATGCCTGCAAACATGAATGACTATAGCCCTATATCTTGCTGCAATACCATATATAAATGCATCTCCAAGGTCATTACCAAGAGAATGAAGCCTATCTTACCAAGCCTTATCAACATTAGCCAGGCTGCATTTGTGGAGGGAAGATCCATCTCGGACAACCTCTTACTTCTTCAGGAATTAATGAGAAACTACCATAGGGAGCTTAGCACTCCTAGATGCACAATGAAGATTGACCTCTTTAAGGCCTAAGACACAGTGAATTGGGATTTCCTATTCAAGCTTCTAAGGCATATGGGCTTTCCTCCAAAATTTGTGGGATGGATCACTGAGTGTATTACAACCGCAAGGTTCTCTATCACCTTGAATGGCCAGCTTAATGGATTATTTGAGGGGAAGAAAGGTCTGAGGCAAGGAGATCCCCTATCCCCTTACCTTTTCCTTCTAGTAACGAAAACTTTTTCGTGTATCATGGATCACAAATGTAGAAATCCAAACTTCACTTTCCACCCTAAATGTAAGGAGGTAGGGCTTAACCACTTGAGCTTTGCAGATGATCTTATCATTATTAGGTGGAGGGGACATCAACTCTGTTAGTCTAATCAAGCAGGTAGTGATGGAGTTCTGTAGCATCACTGGGCTAAAACCAAATACTAATAAGTGTAACCTTTACTTTTCTGGTACTGAGGAGAATACCATTAATGAGATTGAGGGACTTTTTAGGTTCTCTCATAGCAGTCCCCCATTCATGTACCTGGGTGTTCCACTTATAACTTCGAGGCTAAAGGCTGAGGATTGTAACAGGATGATTGAGAAGATAACTAATCGAATTAATGGATGGGCTAACAGGTATCTCAGTTATGCTGGAAGGCTTCAGCTTATCAAATCTGTCTTATTTAGGATGCAAGTCTACTGGTCAAGCCTCTTCATTCTGCCCAAGGGGGCTATTGGGAAAATTGAACAACTTATAAGGGACTTTTTATGGACTGGGTCAGACAGTAGACACACTGGGGCTAAGGTTGCTTGGAGTGATATCTGTAATTCAATGGAAGATGGAGGTTAGGTCATAAAATGTTTGGAGACTTGGAATGTTACAGCCACCTTGAAGCAGTTATGGAACATTTGCAGTAGGAAGGATAGTCTCTGGGTGAAATGGTGCAACACATATAAGCTTAAAAGAAGGAGCATTTGGGCATTAACTATTCCCAATGACTCAACTTGGAGCTGGAGAAAGATTTTGCAGAGTAGACAGAAGGGAAAACCTTTCATAAAGTATAAGATTGGTGATGGGCATGTGGCGATAATTGGCACCCAAATGGACCTTTATTGGATCGATATGGTCCTAGAGTCATTTATGATGATGCGAGCAACCACAAAGCTATGGTTGCTAATCATATTCAGGGCAATAGGTGGAGGTGGCCATCAACAACCTAGGAACTTACAGAAATCAGTGAAGCTAAGTTGCCATGTATTAGAGAAGGAATGAAAGATGAAGTGGTTTGGACTCCCACAACCAATGGTTTCTCAATTGGTTATGCATATAGGGAGCTCTCCCCCACTGTGGCTGCTAGAGGCTATCATAAGAGAGTGCGGAACAAAAACAATATTCCTAAATGCTCTTTCATACTTTGGTTGGCATGCAAGAAAGATTTATATACCAAAGACAAGCTTTGTACTTGGGGAATTTCAGAGGACACCCTCTGCTGTAGCTGCAACCAGGAGGTGGAATCCATTAACCACTTGTTCAATGAGTGAAGCTATACTAAGTCTAGTTGGAAAGAGATCAGATTTAGGAATCAAGAGTATTCTGAAAGGCTCAACTGGGAGGATGAGATTCAAAATGCCATTGCTAACTATGGGGGATCAAAGTTTGTGAATATAATCAGAAGTATATATTTCTCAACTACCATCTATTGCCTACGGATTGAAAGGAATGAGCGGCATTTCAAGGGAATAGCCCGGCCTATGAAAGTGCTTATCAAAGAGATAGAGAGAATGTTCAGAGCTAGAGCCATGTGTTGGGAGAAAGGGAAAAGAAGCTATCACAACTGGATGGCATGTTTGAGTTAGGGCATTCCGGAGAGTGCTTTGAACTAGTTTGTTTTGATGTTTTGTTTTGCTTTTCCTAGTGGTTGGTAGGTCTTTTGGGGAATGACCCTTAGAATTTGTTTGGAGTCATCTCCTTTGCACATGTAAAGTTTTTCTATGATATTATACATAATTTCCCCTCCCCCCCCCCCCCCAAAAAAAAAAAAATTGAGACCATGTTTGAAGACAAGAAGAACAAAAGAGCTAAAAGCACTAGTTTGATGTAAAGTTTTGAGAAAAAAAGCTAAATATCAATACTTTGCCAAAGTATAAAGGTTAAAGGTTAACATAGTATAACTTTTTAGGTGTAATGTCACACCTCGACCATGTAATGTTGAACTAAGACTATTGTTAACAAGAATATACTCCTATTGTTAAGTGTGAAAATTACACTCCTATTGTTACTGCTCCAGCATTCTGTTTTTGGTTATGCTTTGGACCATATCTTTTTTATAGTAATGTAATGTTGGATGTTTAAAGTATGAAAATATAATGTTTGAAAGTTCATAATTTGTTATTTACTACTTGGTTTTAGTCAAATAATAGATATCATTCATGATTATTAATGCGTAAACATGGTATGCCTCTCAGGTGTTTGACACAATTCCAAAATGAATGTATACTTATTTTCTTTAGTCTTTTGCGATTGTCATTATTGATTTGTTTGTTGTTTTCCTTGGTTTAGTTTATTTTTGTGGTGCTAGAAGTGTGACACCATTTATGTTGTTGTCATGTGTGTTCTCTTTCATGAATATTATCATGCCTTTAGGAAGATTGTGCCATAAAGCTTGTAACTAAGACTATATCATTTCAATCTTTTTTGCAGAAGCTACTCTCCCTCCCATAAAGCTCCACACTCTCCTTCATAATCACTGCATTCATCTCTCTCCCCTGCTTACTATTCCAGATTAAATGGTAAGGGTTTTGAATCATATGTTTTTCCAATTTGGGTTTTCATATACATGTTTTTGTTGAGTTTATGATGATGGCGCAAGGAGTTGATTAAAAAAGTTGTTTTTGGATTATTTTTCTTATTGAATTTGGGGCTAACTAGTATGTACCTACTGGAACTGGAATATAATCTCACCCTACTTATGGTCAATAACACTTTTGATTCAAGGTGATTTCTAATTTGGTTAGTGCAACATGTGATTGAGAATATGACGATAAGTTGAAAATATATAGATTGAGCTTAGAAACAAGCCGTTAAAGGGTGAAAACCCAAACCAGCCCCGAAACGGCCCCCTAAGAGGCACTAACACCTCGCACGGGACCAATGTAACTCATAGGAACTGACCGCGTAGCCATGGGCCTCTCAGTTTGAGAATATGACGATAATTTAAAAATATATAGATCAGGCTTAGAAACAAGCCGTTAAAGGGTGAAAACCCAAACGAGCCCCGAAACGGACCCGTAAGAGGCACTAACACCTCGCACGGGACCCATGTAACTTGTAGGAACTAACCGCATAGTCATGATTCTCCCGGTTTGAGAATATGACGATAATTTGAAATATCTAGATTAGGCTTAAAAACAAGTCGTTAAAGGGTGAAAACCTAGACCAGCTCCCAAACGGCCTCGTAAGAGACACGAACACCTCGCATGGGACTAATGTAACTTGTAGGAACTGACCCCATAGTCACGAGTCTCCCGATTTGAGAATATGACAATAATTTGAAAATATCTAGATTAAGCTTAAAAACAAGCCGTTAAAGGGTGAAAATCTAAATCAGCCCCCCCAAATGGCCCCATAATAGGCATGAACACCTCGCACGGGACGAATGTAACTTGTAGAAACTGATTGCGTAGTCCCGGTTCTCCCGATTTGAGAATATGATGATAGTTTGATAATATTTAGATTAGGCTTAAAAATAAGCCGTTAAAGGGTGAAAACCCAAACCAGATCCCAAACGGCCCCGTAAGAGGCACGGACATCTCGCACGGGACCAATGTATCTTCTAGGAACTGACCGTGTAGTCGAGGGTCTCTCGATTGGGGAATATGACAATAATTTGGAAATATTTAGATTAGGCGTAAAAACAAGTCGTTAAAGGGTGAAAAGCCAAAGTAGCCCCCAAACGGCCCCGTAAGAGGCACGGAGACCTCGCACAGGACCAATGTAACTTTGAGTAACTGATCGGGTAGTCACGGTTCTCCCGATTTAAGAATGTGACAATAATTTGAAAATATCTAGATTATTCTTAAAAACATGTCGTTTGAGGGAGAAAACTTAAACTAGCCCCCAAAAGGCCCCGTAAGAGGCACGAGCACCTTGTACATGACTAATTTAACTCGTACGAATTGATCGTGTAGTCACAGGTCTCCCGGTTTGAGAAAATGACGATAATTTGAAAATATCTAGAGTAGGCTTAAAAACAAGCCTTAAAGGGTGAAAACATAAACCAGTCCCCAAACGGCCCCGTAAGAGGCACGAACACCTCGCACGGGACCAATATATCTTGTAGGAACTGACCGCGTTGTCACAAGAATTTCGATTTGTGAATACAATAATAATTTTAATTCGTATATGCAAATTTTCATCTTGATTAAGATTTTTTTTAAATTACTCGGTTACTAATATCATATCCTTTTGTATCTTATTTTTTTGCAGGATAACATTTTTTTGTTAGCTTTTATCCACGTCGAACACATGAAGTCAACGGTCTACAACAAGGGGATTATTTACTTAATGTCGTTAATATTTAGGGTTCTATTTTTTTGTGTTATGGTCGTACGAGCTTTTGTAGTTTTATTGATAGCTTTTATGGCCATGCGGGCTTTCATAATTTCATTGTCATATTTTATGGTCGTGCGGGCTTTACATTATGCATGTATTATATTAGCAGGTTTTAGAATGTCTAGAAAATAGAGGAAACTCTGCCCAATTTTTTTGGTCTGTGAACTATTATTACTTGTAATAATTTGAAGTTTGTATGTACATTAGTTTATTAACAACTTTCGAGATTCACAATTTGTGAATTTTCTTGTTTTCAAATAATTAATTTTTTTTCTTTGATCCAAAAAATTTGGCACAGTTCAAAACCATGCCAAAAGTGTATCAATTTTTGGCACGGTTTTTAACTGTGCCAAAAGAGAATCAAAATATTCTCAATCTGGCACAGTTATAAAGTGTACCAAAAGTGTGCCAGAAATATCAAATTTTGGCACAGTTTTAAAGTGTGCCAGAAGTGTTCTTGTTTGGTCAAATCTGACACACTTTTGAACTGTGCCAGAAAAAATTGGTCATTTCGGAACACCTAATTTTGGCACAGCTCAAAATCATGCCAGATTTGATTTGGCACAGTTTTAAACCGTGCCATATTGTTGTTTTTGGTGTAGTGCAATAAGAAGAAAACTTGGCAGATGCTCTGCCTTCCTTATATGGAGATTCTTATTCCCGGGACTTTAGAACATTTAAGACGAAGATCACTAAATGGACTTTTAGGCACTTTGAGGGGTCTGTCATCACCAAGTAATGATGAAGCACGTAGACGACCATGACTACAGAGATGAAGAACTGTTCAATATATGATGAAGAACTACAGAGACGACCATGACTATAGAGACGTCATTTTAATTTGTGTTTCGAAGTTGGTATGTGGGTTATATATATGATATCTTGAAATGGTTGTGTGGCTTGGTAACAGTTCGGATTTCTAATGTTATCTGACCTTCCAAGATGTTATAGTCAAATGGGCTGGTGTATTTGGGATTTCCTTTTATGGTTTATATAAATTAAGATTATTTGAATTAAGATCATTTTGTAATCTTAGTGCTTTGATGATCATATCATCATTTAGTTGTTATGTATTCTGCTAACTTTTTTAGTTACCTATTTTGTTGTATAAATGATCCGCATTTCGGAGAACATTGATCCGCATAAATCCTTCTAAATCAGTTATGGTCATATTACAGGTACGTGTAAGATGATTCCAACCTTTTCCACATGTTGATCGTCAGGGACCACATGATGCCGAAGAATGAGGATGAAGAGCTTGATGAAAATAGAATTTACCGGATGATGTATATGTTTAGTGCCACAATGCCACCAAATATGGAGAGGCTTATGAGGAAGTATTTGAGGAATTCGATTATGGTGATGATTGGGACGGTAGGGAAAGAGACTTATTTGATTGCGGAACACGTGGTTATGATGAAGGAATTAGAGAAAATGTATAGGCTGCAAATTTTGTTTGATAAGTTAGAGATAAGATAAAGATTATCTTTATAAATACAAAGAAGGCTGTTGATGGGATTTATAAGGGTTTGGATAAGTCAAGCTATCGTGTGACGACTTTGCACAAAAAAGTTAAGTTTCTCACAATAGCACCACTTTCATTTCTCACTACATCATCACACCGGATCAATACAAAATTTGTTGCACTGGACTGTATTTTTTTCATTTTTGCAGGTATGCTTTCTATTATCTCTCCCTAGCTTTGTTCTTTATCTTCACCAATTTTGTAGGTATAAAAAATCTCTTGCACCAGACTCATTTTTATTTTAAATCCACTTTGCTAATTTATCCGTCCTATTTTTCTTTTTGGATGTACAAATTACAAAATCATGGTGTATCCTTAAAAAAATGATGTTTTCAAACAGGACCAAATTACGAGATATGCCACTATACCGATCCTATTGGTTTAGCTGCCAAACACAAGGAACACCCCCCATGGAGCTCGCCGTAATGAACCGGTTCGTTTGGTCGTCGGTATGCCAATGTTTTCTAGGTTGGTTAGTTTTGTGCTTTGCATAAAGGGTCATAATATAATTGTTACTTCTCATCTATACTGCCAAACAAGGTTGGTTCATCAAGTGTATATTTGCGGATTATGTAGTAATAATGATTTGTTGGAATGATATATGTAGCTTGCCATCAAAATGGAGAAAGACGACTCCAAGCGTTCTTCAAACAATACACGCTGGCAGCACCTGTATGAGGCACTTAAAAGACTGTTGGGATTGAGTATTCACAGGTATTGAGTGTAAAAATATACAATGTTGGAATTGAGTATTCACAGGTAAGTGTACACTTATTTCCCCCCATTTTTCATATTCCCATTCTAAGGCAACAGTGGTACAATACAAACCAATATCTCCTCTCCTCATCTCCCTTCCTAGTTGAACTGAAATGAACCGAAAATCCTTCCCTTTCGATCTTTGCTCATGTCAGACTGGTATGGATCGCAAGCCTCTGGACTGGTATGGATCTGATATTTACCTTTTTTTGGTAATTTACACACATACAACACCAATATACACACACACACACACACACACACATATTGATAAACTCCACTGAGATTTGTATGTATGGATTTGAGTTTTTTTATTTATTTATTTTGATAACCTACTTAAATAGGTTTATATACACACATACATCAATACATATACATATTGATACACACACAACACTCACATATTGGCCTGCCTCTACTTATTGAAATTTCTTTCTTTTAATGTTCATTTTCTAAAAATGAGTAATTAATTCAGCAATCATGCTACTGAATAGAGAGTAGCTACTGAATAGAGAATAACTACTTGTCATAGAGAAGATGCAGGCACAAGATAAGCTAAGTCCAACGCAGGTCTATTATCTATTAGCATGTAGTATTTAGTTGGTTAAAATTTTAGATGTAGTAATTTATTTTCATTTATTATTTCTTATCAAAATTGTTCTTTCTCTTATAGTATTTATAAATGTTGGTATATGTATTTATAGGTATTGAAGTCTTTTCATATGGGTCCGAGAAGAGAGAATATTTTCGGTGTTTGGCCCAAAGTATAAATGTTGGATATTTATTAACTCTTAGTTGATTGGAATTGTCAAGTATGCTACTATAGCTCTGAATGTCGATGATCCGATTGTATGTGGCTTAGAGTGGACGAATTTCAATGTTTAAATCAGTTCCAATTTGTCTTCTGGAGGTGATGTAAAGTTTTAAGTATTCCTTTTTCTAATTCTTTCTTCATCAGGTGATGTAAAGTTTAAAGTTTAAATTTAATTTGAATTTAGTAAGCCTGACGTATCCACGTTTTAATTTGAATTTAGCAAGCCCTATGCTTCCAACTGATGCGACTACATATAGGTACTATATTTGCGATTACCTCATGGATTTAATATCTAATTTTCATTTTTCTTCTCATTCTTTTTTTTCTTCACGATTTTCTCTATACAAGCACGTGCTTTTGTTTTCTTCGTAGTCAAATCAAGATGCCACATTCAAAAAAGGTGTAGTGGATTCAATGCCTTTCCCACATGGTGTTGACGTGGTGCTGGAGATGTTAATAATGACAGTGTTCCTACCTATGATGTGATTACAGTCGAGAAAGAAATTGATGATAATAATGTTGGTAACCGGATGCTTCAAAACATGGGCTGTCAAGAAGGCTTGGGATTGTTGATGGATGGGAGTGGAATGGTGAAACATGGCCAAGAAAAATCCATTACACATGTTGCATCTGCTATATGTGCTACATCTTCTATATGTGGACTTGTTGATTATAGCCCTCAAGTTTGATGTTTATACTTTCACAAAAGAAGAAAAATGAATCAATTTAGACAACAGGCATTAGGATATAGTTTTTTCCCTATGATGCTAAAGTTATTTTTGTTTCATATAATTGTACACACTTATTGATAATAATACACTAATTCTAACATTCACTAAGAGTCCAATAAGCCATTTTAATGTAATTATAATTTGGTTTGTAAGTTGTGTACCACTAATTTATTTTAATACAAAGTTGTATATTAATGATGGCTTCAGCATCACCATAGATTCATATTGAAGTGATACTATTGAATATGTTTGGACATTGGTTTGATAGTGTCATACAATTTGTTTACTAGAGTTATATCGATTTGTACCACGACTAATTTACTAGAGTGATATCAGTTGAATGTTATATATAGTGGCACCTGCTTATTGGAGGGATATAGTTTGTTGTTTGTATAGTTTGTGACATTGTTGGTTTTTTCGATCGTTAGGGCTCTTAATGTTTTAGCTTCCTACAATTAATAGCCATGTAATTTGCAACAACTAATTTATTTGACAATTTGAGTTTTGTAAGGTCAAAATTTCATGTGCCCAATACATGTGAATGCGAAAATTAGCGGATTGTTTTTCGTTGGAAATTATGATCAATTTTTTAAAAATTATACTTTGTTTTTTTTGTGAGAGGAATTTTTTTCCATTTTATAATTATGTACTTTGGAAATTTTTGTCGTTTTACGATTACGTACTTTGAAAATTTTCATCGTACCTTCAGGGACGAGCATATACTAGAAAGAATGTTCTTATTTTAAATGATTTTTACCTTTAACATAGAAAGAATGAAAAACAATAGCGTGTGAAAATGTAAATGTTATTTGTTATTTCTAAGCTTATGGTTTACTTGAATTATTTAAATAATAATCTTGAACTTAATAAGGGCCCTCACATTATATTATAACTTCGTATCAGTGCGTATCATGTAAATGGGGATTGAGGTTGCTAGGATTGAGGCTGAAAAAACACGACTAACACGATGATAACGCTATTGACACCTAATTTGAAATGAAAATACATTACAATTATTTCACACAAATTTGACACGGTTAACAATTTTGATAACCAATTCAGTAAGATTAAAACATGACTCAAACGATAGTACATGAAAACACCACTTATGAACACAACTGTCACACCCTGCTCAATTCTGGCGTCAGCCGCCACCAAAACTAAGCCGGGCGTGAGTAAATAAAATACCATTCTTAGCATGAGATAGATATGAGACATATCAAATTAATCCACAAGATAAAGGACAATCAAACCCAAACGATAAACCATCCAACTAAGCGATAAAAGATCTATCTCATACTAAAACTCGAATAAATTCAATCTCCAATAATATAAACTCAATAAAATTCCAACATAAATATCTGAGTAAAATCGTACAACCGTGGAACCGAATGGCCCATCAAAACCATAAACTGAGTCTCAATTCAAATGCAAAGGAATGGAAAAACTTATCTACACTACTAAACTCAACTAAAATACTCCGGTTGCGCCTCCAAGATAATCTCCAAAAAAAATCCTGCAATAAGTCCCGCACTAAAACCTGGAAATATTAATCAACGCACTAGGTCAGAGCCCCGAGCATGAATACACATTACTCCCCTCAAATAGGGGTCGTGAACCCAGACAATCGCATTATACACAATAAATATCACAATAGAGTGTTTTAAACTACGGGATAATTAAACACGATAAATATAAATCACTAACCTACCCGCAGAAATCCCTATTTATAAGGGCACACCAATATACCTCCCGTCCTGGGTGGTAATCCACCAAAGTGTCACACTTCCCTTGTCAATCGCCCTCTGACCCGTTTAAACTGTCGGCCACGACACATGACAAGGTTCCACACACGACACGACATATATCGCCTCTGACCCGTTTAAACTGTCGGCCCCGATACATTATGTCACCACAAATTTTAATACCAGTTTTTATCTTAGGCATTAATTCTCAATTTCTCAATATCATAATTTATAAATTACCCCACCCTTTTATCTATGTGAGATCCTCAAAATACCCCTTAGTCCCATACCTAAGGGTCCCCAAGTTATCAATCCGTCCTACCCTATGTATAGGATGAAAAAAATCATCCCATCCCGACATAATAAAGTCGTAATAATCTACCCTCCTTAGTCCCATACCTAGAAGGTGTAAATCATCAAAAGGCCTATCCACTAGTCCCATACCTAGAAGGCATCCTAGATTATAGGGAGAGCAAAATTACCCAACAACCCATCGTCACAAAGGCAATATAATAATACCAAGAAGTCACACAAACAAGCATAATTAATCAACGTATAAAACTACACATGATAGTCCAATTTAATTTAATCTAAATTTAATTATCACCTCGTCATAAACATCCAATTAATCTCATTTAATTATACCACAATTTCATCATTTTTTTGGGGTAAATTAAGAATATCATAAATAAACAAAAGGATATACAAGAAAAGGCGGGCATACCCTCCTAGGGGGGTTTCATACGAGAAACACATCCCTAAAACAAACAATAAATCTCCGGAAGAAGGAGGACACCAATCCAAAATACAACCCAAAATCAGAAAGTAAACCACTCTCATCAAGACCCCAGTTCTTGCATATCATCTAGTTGTTGAAGTTTCTCCTCGACTTTTTCCAATTATAGGATTTGCAATTGAAAAAAAGGGAGATATCATTCATGATACTCGCATGGTTGGCCTTAGAGTTCCTGAAAATTCGATTGTTTCACTCCATCCATATGCAGTAGATGGCAGCTGCAAAGGAGGTTCTTCTGATCTTTTGAAAGAGGTTTTTTCCTGCAAAGTGTTGAGAGGCGTCCATGATGATCGCCTCCCAGTTTGCTGCATCATTGATATATGCATTGTAGTAATTAATATCCTCCCAGATTGCAGCAGATACACTACAGGTGAAGAAGAGGTGATCACGATTCTCTTGAGCATTACCACATAGAACACAAATATCATCCTGAGAAAAACCCCATTCACAGGTCTTAATCCTTGCAAACAAACCAAAGGATGAAAGCGCACTTCGGAATATTACTACTATTCCAGACAATAGTGGCCCAGGCGGGAGGGGTATATTGACGTCTAATGGCGTTCCATGTAGAATTAATGGAGAAAAGGCCCTCGGCCATAGGTAGCCAGAAGACTTTATCCTCCACATGGGTGTATATGGGCGGTAAGGCATCATGTTTAATCTCATTGAGTTCCCATGTGATAAGTAGAAGGCCAAGCCCACTGCCCATGCAAAATGAAATCCGCTACCTTCGCCTTATGACAACAAGCCGCATCGTAGATGGGTCTCTCGCCATAACTCAACCACAGTGGACCTCTAGGGTGCCAATTGTCATGCCAGAAGAAAGTGCTGCCCCCATTCCCAACATTCGACTTAATCAGCATTTTGAATTTGCTCCTGAGCTTCATCAGTTTCCTACAAGTCCAAGACACATCAACTGGAGTGTGTATATGCCATAGGCTTCTACCTTTCAACTTCTAGGTGTGAAACCATTTGACCCAGAGATTGTCTTTCTTGCTACAGAGATTCCAAAGGTGTTTGAACATAGCCGCGACATTCCAAACATAGGAGTCCTTGATACCAAGCCCACCTTCCAGTTTAGGCAGACACACATCATTCCAATTGACCTTTGAGCCAATCTTCTTCATATCCGAGCCAGACCATAGGAACCTACGCAACTTGCTGTCTATTTCATTTAATGTTCTTTCAGGTAGGATGAAGAGACAGGACCAATATGTTTGCATGCTAAAAAGCACAGATATGACTAAATTCAGTCTACCTGCATAGCATAAGAATCTGTTAGTCCAGCTCATAATTCTGTGAGTGATCTTGTCAATGAGAGGGAGGCAATCCTCATGCTTTAGTTTTGTGGAGATGAGGGGAACACCAAGATATTTCATGGGGAAAAATCCCATATTGAATCCAAGGTATTTAAAACATCATAATTCTAATTTCATGATCTCAACACAAATTACGTAAGTTATATGCTCCCAAATTCATTTAATACAAAACTAGGATTTTTCTACATGTAACCTATGCCCATAAAATCCAAAATCCACTCATCAATCCTACGTACCCAAAGGGTTATGAATATTATTCAAATTAAAATATTTTATAAAAACATCCCCAAGTTTTATGTATCCACTTTCTCTAATTAGATTCCTAATTGGTTTTAAGAAAAACATGAGATTAAAGTTTAGGCAACACTTATAACGCATAATATTAAAGGAAAGGAATAGAGTATTCAAGCTTGAGGTTAAATTGAAAATAAACTGGTAGCACGGTTGGATTCCTCTTGAAAAATTAACGAAGAAGTGTTCTTGAACAAACTTGATTAAATCCCAATTAAGTCATCCAAAACTTGTGACAAAAACTTGAAAATGTTAGAGATTGATGATTATGGTGGAGAGGAAAAACTTTTGGAAGAGTTCTCTCGTGAAAAACTTGAGAAAAAGTGATTATGAGAAGTCCCCCTACGGATTATAAGACTTATATACTAATTAGGAATCCTAATCCCACTCTAACACTACAAATAGAATCACCGAATCACCTCAAATCTTGCATAGTCGATCGATTAACTCCCTAGGTCGATCGATCGATCGAACAGGTACGCGACCACTGCCATTCCTCTTCGTTTAGTACCATTTAATTGAAAATCAAATTTTCCATTAGTCACGGCCTGAATCCGTGACAAATGTTTTTACATATTTTTAAAGAAAGCTAAACTTAAAACTCTCATAAAAACTTCATTTTAAATCCAATGTCGATTTCGTTTAAAATTTTACTTTCCAAATAATAAAACCAACATAATTAATTAATAAAAATCAAAAAATCAAAAATTTTATTTTTCTAAAAAATTCTCATTTAATTAAATAAATCAATTATAAAAACACGGGGTGTTACATACTTCCCCACTAGCAAAGAATTTGGTCCTCAAAATTAGACGAAGCATACACATCAACACATAAATCTCGCAAAAAGAAAATGAGGCTCACATATGCCTACCTGTAGAATGCCATAATTGGGCTCCCATACACCCAATCCTACACGTTCGTAATCCCACGATAAAATACAATATATATAACTCCTATATATATAAGTATCTACGAAAGTAACGACATTCCTCACTATCTACTCGGATCATCACGACGCTTAAATCCTCAAGTCAAATTACATTGCTACAATATTAGAGGTACCCGCAATTCGTACCAACGATTTCTCCAAAATAAATCCTCATCTACAAAATTAAATTCTGAAATTTTTATCTCCAAAATTAAGTTCTAAGGATTCTCACATCAAGATCTTTATCTCTAACCTCAATGCCAACAACATCCTTAATAAACGCAACTCCCTATCTCCAAGAAACACATCTAACACGCATGCTAGACTCTCTACCTTAAGGCGTACGAGTCAATAAAGGGAATCAAAGATCGGTAACGTGGAGGCTAAATGGACTCACAACCTACGAGACCTAAGATCATGCTCTGATACCATCTGTCACACCCCGCTCAATTCTGGTGTCGGTCGCCACCAAAACTAAGCCGGGCGTGAGTAAATAAAAATACCATTCTTAGCATGAGACAGATTTGAGACATATCAAATTAATCCACAAGATAAATGACAATCAATCCCAAAAGATAAACCATCCAACTAAGCGATAAAAGATCTATATCATACTAAAACTCGAATAAATTCAATCGCCAATAATATAAACTGAATAAATTTCCAATGTAAATATCTGAGTAAAACCGTACAACTGTGGAACCGAATGGCCCACCAAAACCATAAACTGAGTCTCAATACAAATGCGAAGGAATGGAAAAACTTATCTACACTACTAAACTCGACTAAAATACACCGATTTCGCCTCCAAGATAATCTCCAAAAAAAATCCTGCAATAACTCCAGAACTAAAACCTGAAAATATTAATCAACGCACGAGGTCAGAGCCCCGAGCATGAATACACACTACTCCCCTCAAATAGGGGTCGTGAACCCAGACAATAGCATTATACGCAATAAATATCACAATAGAGTGCTTTAAATTACGGGATAATTAAACACGATAAATATAAATCACTAACTTACCTGCAGAAATCCCCATTTATAAAGGCACACCAATATGATTTTAAATTCCCAAGTACCACGATGTTAATTTAATTAAATTAACCAACTTTTATTATTGTTCTCACTTTTTATTATGACAGTCCTCCCGTCCTAGGTGGTAATCCACCAAAGTGTCACACTTCCCCTTATCAATCGCCCTCCGACCCCTTTAAACTGTCGGTCCTGACACATGACAAGGTTCGACACACGACACGACATAAATCGCCCTCTGACCCGTTTAAACTGTTGGCCCGACACATTATGTCGTCATAAATTTTAATACCAGTTTTTATCTTAGGCATTAATTCTCAATTTCTCAATTTCACAATTTATAAATTACCCCACCCTTTTATCGATGTGAGATCCTCAAAATACCCCTTAGTCCCATACCTAAGGGTCCCCAAGTTATCAATCCGTCCTACCCTATGTATAAGATGAATTTCTAACCTAAACCTCGACCTAGTCTCATGCCTAGGCTAGCGTAACGACGATAAAGTATAAAAAATCAGCCTACCCCGATATAATAAAGTCGCAATAATCTACCCTCACTAGTCCCATACCTAGAAGGTATAAATCATCAAAAGGCCTACCCACTAGTACCATACCTAGAAGGCATCCTAGAATATAGGGAGAGAAAAATTATCCAACAACCCTTCGTCACAAAGGCAATATAATAATACCAATGAGTCACACAAACAAGCATAATTAATCAACGTATAAAACTACACATGATAGTCCAATTTAATTAAATCTTAATTTAATTATCACCTCGTCATAAATATCTAATTAATCTCATTTAATTATTTTAAATTAAATATACCGCTATTTCATCATTTAAAACATCATAATTCTAATTTCATGATCTTAACACAAATTACAATATGCCCCCAAATTCATTTAATACAAAACTAGGGTTTTTCTACATGTAACCTATGCCCATAAAATCCAAAATCCACTCATCAATCCTACGTACCCAAAGGGTTATGAATATTATTCAAATTAAGAAATTTTATAAAAACTGCCCCAAGTTTTATGTGTCCACTTTCTCTAATTAGATTCCTAATTGGTTTTAAGAAAAACATGAGATTAAAGTTTTGGCAACACTTATAAAGCATAATACTAAAGGAAAGGAATAGAGTATTCAAGCTTGAGATTAAATTGAAAATAAACTGGTAGCACGGTTGGATTCCTCTTGAAAAATTAATGAAGAAGTGTTCTTGAACAAACTTGATTAAATCCCAATTAAGCCTTCCAAAACTTGTGACAAAAACTTGATTATGTTGGAGGTTGACGATTATGGTGGAGAGGAAAAACTTTTGGAAGATTTCTCTGGTGAAAAACTTGAGAAAAAATGATTATGAGAAGTCCCCCTACGGATTATAAGACTTATATACTAATTAGGAATCTTAATCCCACTCTAACACTACAAATAAAATCACCAAATCGCCTCAAATCTGGCATAGTCGATCCAACGATCGATCGAACAGGTACGTGACCACTGCCATTCCTCTTCGTTTAATACCATTTAATCGAAAATCAAATTTTCCATTAGTCACGACCTGAATCCGTGACAAATGTTTTTACATTTAAAAAAAAGCTAAACTTAAAACTCTCAAAAACACTTCATTTCAAATCCGATTTCGATTCCGTTTGACATTCTACTTTTCAAATAATAAAACAAACATAATTAATTAATAAAAATCCAAAAATCTAAAATTTTATTTTTCTCAAAAATTCTCATTTAATTAAATAAATCAATTATTAAAACACGGGGTGTTACATACTTCCCCGCTAGCAAAGAATTTTGTCCTCGAAATTAGACGAAGCATACACATCAACACATAAATCTCGCAAAAAGAAAATAAGGCTCATATATGCCTACCCGTAGAATGCCATAATTGAGCGCCCATGCACCCAATCCTACACATTCGTAATCCCACGATAAAATACAGTATATATAACTCCTATATATATATAAGCATCTACGAAAGTAACGGCATTCCACGCTCTCTACTCGGATCCTCACTCGATCCTATTTCCAATAATCACCACGACGCTTAACTCCTCAAGTCAAATTACATTGCTACATCAATATTAGAGGTACCCACAATTCATACCAACGATTTCTCCAAAATAAATCCTCATCTCCAAAATTAAATTCTGAAATTTTTATCTCCAAAACTAAGTTCTAAGGATTCTCACATCAAGATCTCTATCTCTAACCTCAATGCCAACAACATCCTTAATAAACACAACTCCCTATCTCTAAGAAACACATCTAACACGCATGCTAGACCCTCTACCTTAAGGAGTACGAGTCAATAAAGGGAATCAAAGATCGGTAACGCGAAAGCTAAATGGACTCACAACCTACGAGACCTAAGACCATGCTCTGATACCATCTGTCACACCCCGCTCAATTCTGGTGTCGGTCGCCACCAAAACTAAGTCGGGCGTGAGTAAATAAAAATTCCATTCTTAGCATGAGACAGATATGAGACATATCAAATTAATCCACAAGATAAATGACAATCAATTCCAAAATATAAACCATCCAACTAAGCGATAAAAGATCTATCTCATACTAAAACTCAAATAAATTCAATCTCAATTAATATAAACTGAATTAAATTCCAATAGAAATATCTGAGTAAAACCGTATAACTGTGGAACTGAATGGCCCACCAAAACCATAAACTGAGTCTCAATACAAATGCGAAGGAGTGGAAAAACTTATCTACACTACTAAACTCAACTCAACTCAAATACTCCGGCTTCGCCTCCAAGATAATCTCCAAAAAAAATCCTACTATAACTCCAGCACTAAAACCTGAAAATATTGATCAACGCACGAGGTAAGTGCCCCGAGCATTAATACACACTACTCCCCTCAAATAGGGACCGTGAACCCAGACAATAGCATTATACGCAATAAATATCACAATAGAGTGTTTTAAATTACGGGATAATTAAACAGGATAAATATAAATCACTAACCTACCCGCAGAAATCCCCATTTATAAAGGCACACCAATATGATTTTAAATTCCCAAGTACCATGATGTTAATTTAATTAAATTAACCAACTTTTATTATCGTTCTCACTTTTTATTATGACGGTCCTCCCGTCCTGGGTGGTAATCCACCAAAGTGTCACGCTTCCCCTTATCAATCATCCTCTGACCCCTTTAAATTGTTGGTCCTCACACATGACAAGGTTCCACACACAACACGACATAAATCGCCCTCTGACCCGTTTAAACTGTCGGCCCCGACACATTATGTCGCCACAAATTTTAATACCAGTTTTTATCTTAGGCATTAATTCTCAATTTCTCAATTTCACAGTTTATAAATTACCCCACCCTTGTATCGATGTGAGATCCACAAAATACCCCTTAGTTCCGTACCTAAGGGTCCCCAAGTTTTCAATCCATCCTACCCTATGTATAGGATGAATTTCTAACCTAAACCTCGACCTAGTCTCATGTCTAGGCTAGCGTAACGACGATAAAGTATGAAAAATCAGCCCACCCGACATAATAAAGTCGCAATAATCTACCCTCACTAGTCCCATAGCTAGAAAGTATAAATCATCAAAAGGCCTACCCACTAGTCCCATACCTATAAGGCATCCTAGAATATAGGGAGAGCAAAATTATCCAACAACCCGTCGTCACAAAGGCAATATAATAATACAAACAAGCATAATTAATCAACGTATAAAACTACACATGATAGTCCAATTTAATTAAATCTAAATTTAATTATCACCTCGTCATAAACATCCAATTAATCTCATTTAATTATTTTAAATTAATATACCGTTATTTCATCATTTAAAACATCATAATTCTAATTACATGATCTCAACACAAATTACATAAGTTATACTCCCCCAAATTCATTTAATACAAAACTAGGATTTTTCTACATGTAACCTATGCCCATAAAATCCAAAATCCACTCATCAATCCTACGTTGGTTATGAATATTATTCAAATTAAGAAATTTTATAAAAACTGCCCCAAGTTTTTTGTGTCCACTTTCTCTAATTAGATTCCTAATTGGTTTTAAGAAAAACATGAGATTAAAGTTTTGGCAACACTTATAAAGCATAATACTAAAGGAAAGGAATAGAGTATTCAAGCTTGAGATTAAATTGAAAATAAACTGGTAGCACGGTTGGATTCCTCTTGAAAAATTAATGAAGAAGTGTTCTTGAACAAACTTGATTAAATCCCAATTAAGCCTTCCAAAACTTGTGACAAAAACTTGATTATGTTGGAGGTTGACGATTATGGTGGAGAGGAAAAACTTTTGGAAGATTTCTCTGGTGAAAAACTTGAGAAAAAATGATTATGAGAAGTCCCCCTACGGATTATAAGACTTATATACTAATTAGGAATCTTAATCCCACTCTAACACTACAAATAAAATCACCAAATCGCCTCAAATCTGGCATAGTCGATCGAACGATCGATCGAACAGGTACGTGACCACTGCCATTCCTCTTCGTTTAATACCATTTAATCGAAAATCAAATTTTCCATTAGTCACGACCTGAATCCGTGACAAATGTTTTTACATTTAAAAAAAAAGCTAAACTTAAAACTCTCAAAAACACTTCATTTCAAATCCGATTTCGATTCCGTTTGACATTCTACTTTTCAAATAATAAAACAAACATAATTAATTAATAAAAATCCAAAAATCTAAAATTTTATTTTTCTCAAAAATTCTCATTTAATTAAATAAATCAATTATTAAAACACGGGGTGTTACATACTTCCCCGCTAGCAAAGAATTTTGTCCTCGAAATTAGACGAAGCATACACATCAACACATAAATCTCGCAAAAAGAAAATAAGGCTCATATATGCCTACCCGTAGAATGCCATAATTGAGCGTCCATGCACCCAATCCTACACATTCGTAATCCCACGATAAAATACAGTATATATAACTCCTATATATATATAAGCATCTACGAAAGTAACGGCATTCCACGCTCTCTACTCGGATCCTCACTCGATCCTATTTCCAATAATCACCACGACGCTTAACTCCTCAAGTCAAATTACATTGCTACATCAATATTAGAGGTACCCACAATTCATACCAACGATTTCTCCAAAATAAATCCTCATCTCCAAAATTAAATTCTGAAATTTTTATCTCCAAAACTAAGTTCTAAGGATTCTCACATCAAGATCTCTATCTCTAACCTCAATGCCAACAACATCCTTAATAAACACAACTCCCTATCTCTAAGAAACACATCTAACACGCATGCTAGACCCTCTACCTTAAGGAGTACGAGTCAATAAAGGGAATCAAAGATCGGTAACGCGAAAGCTAAATGGACTCACAACCTACGAGACCTAAGACCATGCTCTGATACCATCTGTCACACCCCGCTCAATTCTGGTGTCGGTCGCCACCAAAACTAAGTCGGGCGTGAGTAAATAAAAATTCCATTCTTAGCATGAGACAGATATGAGACATATCAAATTAATCCACAAGATAAATGACAATCAATTCCAAAATATAAACCATCCAACTAAGCGATAAAAGATCTATCTCATACTAAAACTCAAATAAATTCAATCTCAATTAATATAAACTGAATTAAATTCCAATAGAAATATCTGAGTAAAACCGTATAACTGTGGAACTGAATGGCCCACCAAAACCATAAACTGAGTCTCAATACAAATGCGAAGGAGTGGAAAAACTTATCTACACTACTAAACTCAACTCAACTCAAATACTCCGGCTTCGCCTCCAAGATAATCTCCAAAAAAAATCCTACTATAACTCCAGCACTAAAACCTGAAAATATTGATCAACGCACGAGGTAAGTGCCCCGAGCATTAATACACACTACTCCCCTCAAATAGGGACCGTGAACCCAGACAATAGCATTATACGCAATAAATATCACAATAGAGTGTTTTAAATTACGGGATAATTAAACAGGATAAATATAAATCACTAACCTACCCGCAGAAATCCCCATTTATAAAGGCACACCAATATGATTTTAAATTCCCAAGTACCATGATGTTAATTTAATTAAATTAACCAACTTTTATTATCGTTCTCACTTTTTATTATGACGGTCCTCCCGTCCTGGGTGGTAATCCACCAAAGTGTCACGCTTCCCCTTATCAATCATCCTCTGACCCCTTTAAATTGTTGGTCCTCACACATGACAAGGTTCCACACACAACACGACATAAATCGCCCTCTGACCCGTTTAAACTGTCGGCCCCGACACATTATGTCGCCACAAATTTTAATACCAGTTTTTATCTTAGGCATTAATTCTCAATTTCTCAATTTCACAGTTTATAAATTACCCCACCCTTGTATCGATGTGAGATCCACAAAATACCCCTTAGTTCCGTACCTAAGGGTCCCCAAGTTTTCAATCCATCCTACCCTATGTATAGGATGAATTTCTAACCTAAACCTCGACCTAGTCTCATGTCTAGGCTAGCGTAACGACGATAAAGTATGAAAAATCAGCCCACCCGACATAATAAAGTCGCAATAATCTACCCTCACTAGTCCCATAGCTAGAAAGTATAAATCATCAAAAGGCCTACCCACTAGTCCCATACCTATAAGGCATCCTAGAATATAGGGAGAGCAAAATTATCCAACAACCCGTCGTCACAAAGGCAATATAATAATACAAACAAGCATAATTAATCAACGTATAAAACTACACATGATAGTCCAATTTAATTAAATCTAAATTTAATTATCACCTCGTCATAAACATCCAATTAATCTCATTTAATTATTTTAAATTAATATACCGTTATTTCATCATTTAAAACATCATAATTCTAATTACATGATCTCAACACAAATTACATAAGTTATACTCCCCCAAATTCATTTAATACAAAACTAGGATTTTTCTACATGTAACCTATGCCCATAAAATCCAAAATCCACTCATCAATCCTACGTTGGTTATGAATATTATTCAAATTAAGAAATTTTATAAAAACTGCCCCAAGTTTTTTGTGTCCACTTTCTCTAATTAGATTCCTAATTGGTTTCAAGAAAAACATGAGATTAAAGTTTAGGCAACACTTATAACGGATAATACTAAAGGAAATGAATAGAATATTCAAGCTTGAGATTAAATTGAAAATAAACTGGTAGCACGGTTGGATTCCTCTTGAAAAATTAATGAAGAAGTGTTCTTGAATAAACTTGATTAAATCCCAATTAAGCCTTCCAAAACTTGTGACAAAAACTTGATTATGTTGGAGGTTGATGATTATGGTGGAGAGGAAAAACTTTTGGAAGAGTTCTCTGGTGAAAAACTTGAGAAAAAATGATTATGAGAAGTCCCCCTACGGATTATAAGACTTATATACTAATTAGGAATCCTAATCCCACTCTAACACTACAAATAAAATCACCAAATCACCTCAAATCTGGCATAGTCGATCGAACGATCGATCGACAGGTAAGCGACCACTGCCATTCCTCTTCGTTTAATACCATTTAATCGAAAATCAAATTTTCCATTAGTCACGGCCTGAATCCGTGACAAATGTTTTTACATTTAAAAAAAAAAGCTAAACTTAAAACTCTCAAAAACACTTCATTTCAAATCCGATTTCGATTCCGTTTGACATTCTACTTTTCAAATAATAAAACCAACATAATTAATTAATAAAAATCCAAAAATCTAAAATTTATTTTTCTCAAAAATTCTCATTTAATTAAATAAATCAATTATTAAAACACAGTGTGTTACAACAACGTCACACAACATCAATTAACTCAAAAAAAGTATTTAACCGTTGTGAGTTTATTTGATGAATTTAGATTATTTGAACGTTGTTGGACTATTTGTTATTTATTAAGAATGGTGGATAGTCCCATAAATGAAGGAGATTATGACTATATTTTTTTTAAAATTTATATTTTGTTTGTTGGGGAACAAAATTTGTGCCTTTTTGCAATTTTGTACTTTGAAAACTATTGCCGTTTTGCAATTATCATCGTGCCTTCAGGTACGGGCATACCCTAGTTTATGTATGTATGTATGTATGTATGTATGTATGTGTGTGTGTGTGTATGTATGTATGTATGTGTGTGTGTGTGTGTGTATTCTTAATGCGTGTTGATTTGTGTTATGATGTGTAGAAACGGGTGATGGTTCGATGATATCTACAACAACTAAACCAAGGTATAAATCAGAATAGCCACTGCCAACACTGCAAGATGGTATGCCCCTTTATGTTGAAATTTTTTATTTCCTTTATAATTTTTTTACGGGATAAAAAAATTATGTAAATATAAAAAATGTCTTTCTTTATATATGTTCATTTGTTATTTCAACTTTATATAATTTGAATTGTTGAAGTGATTTAGGTCTTATTGGCTAGGTTTTGTGGTATGGATTTTCAACATTTCATATTCGACAACAAAAAATATTTATAATATTAGTATTGTTATCCTTTAAAGTTGGCGGATGTATATTTATTTTTAAGTTTTTTCCCAAGTCTATGTCTCATTTGTTCATTTGAATAGAATTTTTTTGCTGTCTTAAATACTTTTGTTCTAGCCAATAAATCTCATGATAATACACACACATGTATACCAATTGCTTATGTAAATGAGATAAATGATTGAAGAATTTTTTCTCAATAAAATTCTTCATTGCTTGTATATATACATATACAACTCAATAGCAAGGATTTTCAATGGAATAGATGAGGTCGGGGTGGATGGTATAGGCATATAAACCCTAACTCCGAATAATTTTGTATGATTTTCTGTTACATGGATTTTGATGACCACCTATGAATGTGTTTGAGGATGATAATATTAGGGTAAGTAAAAAGTTATTTTGAAAGTAAATTAATAATTTATCCAACTTCAATGTTTAGACTGCCTCTAGTTTGAATTTAGTCAACTCTATCTATTTTATATAATATACTTGATTTTGGAATAAACTATTAAGAAGGAAAAGGAAATACGCAAGATATATATGCCCGTATTTGAATTCTCAGACACTAAAATATGGTAAATGTAGATAGGTTCATCAATCATCCCTCTATGCACTCACAAAACACATTTCACCACTCCTTTTCCAAACGATACTCTCATTCTGCAATGTTTTGCCCAACCTTTCAATTCTAAAAGAAATTCTTATTCAATTCTCATTTTATTCTACCGCTCTATAACGTGTGGAAATTTTCTCCTAGGATTGGAACTAATGGTGATACTTTAACATTTTTTTTGTAGAATCGGGTATCAGTTAGTTAACATTCTACCATTCTTGTGTAACATTGATTTTGATTGTGGTGACAAATGTACTGATACAATTTTAAACTATTTTTTGAATTGTCGCCTATTTGAATTTGGCACATTCATTCTCTCTTATTACCCTCTTGATTTTGTAATTTTATTTCATTATAAATTACTTCCATTAATGTTTTTTCAACATATATTCTAATACACACACAATTGAGGATGGTACTATTGGATTTTTTTATACATAGTATATAATTAAGTTTAAGATGATATTGAGATGTTGTAAGGTAACTGGATGGGTCTTCCATTGTTTTATGGATTCATTTTGGTATATAGAATAATGTAGTTTGTAACTTTTTCATTCATTATTGTTCATATTGGCCTTTTGTCTTAAATGGAGTCGTACAAAGTTGGATAAGAATTTCAAAAACAAGGTTATTTATGGTGTCGTTTATCTCTTTTTTTAAATGATAATTATCTCACCATTGCTAAATTAGCACACTTGTATGTGTAGTGTTTTTTTTGGCGAGCTATACCGACGGAAAGTAAAAAATATGGAGTTTGCACATTTCCTCAAAAACCCAAAAAAGTGTGAGGAGTTGGGGGCAAAAATTCCTAAAGGCGCTCTTCTTATAGGTCCTTCTATGATCGGGAAGGCACTACTTGGTAAAGAAACAACAAGAGAATTTAGTGTTCCTTTCTTATTAATATTTGGGTTAGTTTAGCTCCTATTAGAGTCCCTCAATTTTTGTTTCATCAGAGTAGAAATTTCAATGCCCTTACTGTAAAACCTAAACAGTTAAAATAGTGTACCAATTACCAGCATATCAAGGGTACCATAACTCTAAACCATTTGCTAAATATTTTCAAAGTTATGATACCGATTCCACTTCTCCTAATAGTGTACCAATTACCATCATATCAAGAGGCTGATTAGATCAGGTGCAAAATTATTGAGACGATATAATCAACAACTGTTAGGTGGACACTCAGGCATATATGTAGGAAGCTTACAAAAGACTTTAAACTTGTTCTACTAGTTGGGTCTAAAGAGGTAGTTTCAAGACTTTGTCAATGCTTTGGTGTGTGGGAGAAATACGGGACATAATACTAACTATGTCGGCTTCAACCCTTTTAATTCCCACCACATAATGGACACATATCACCATGGTTGCTATGAAGCACTGTAGTGATGTTTATAGGAGAAATAATGGATATAATACACTATTACTAGTGGTTGATTGGTTCTTTAAATATAACCACTTCATATCTCGGTCTCACCCATTTATTGCCATTGAATTGCCCTCTTATTTATGGACAACATTTATTAACATCATGGCCTCCCAAATAGCATTGTCTCGAATAAAGATGAACTGTTTGTATGTTTATTTTGGCAGGAATTGTTCTCTATATTAGACACTTAGCTTTAGTACATCTGATGGTAAAAATGAGAAAGTCAATGCCTTTTGCAAAGCTTATTTGTGATGTGGGGTTGGTCATTGGCCTAAAACATAGAATAATGACTTTCCCTCTCTGAATAGTGGTAAAACCATCAAATTGATATAAGTGATATCTATTTTGGATTGTGATTTGAAATTTGTCATCATTCTATGTTCTGAAACAAAGAAATAGGTTGTTAGTTGATGGGTATTTTGTGTGAATGTACAAAAATTATTGTTATTTCTCTTTTAGTTTTGCATGAAATGAATATGATATGCTGTTGGACTATACTTTTATCTATAAATAGTTGTGACTCTTTATATTATATTACCAAAATTTTCAACTTGATTTTGGAAATTTTGAAATAATTGAAAATCCACATGTTGTTTGTGTAGGGTATTTCTTTATTTTGACGGTGAATAACAATTGGCATTGATTAATGTGCAATGCAAAGATCACCTAAAGCTCTTCTACATAGAAGAGCTTTGGAGAATATTTATGGAATAAAACACATGTATAGGGTTTATGCGTCTCTTGTTGTTCTCTTATGGGGATTTATTTTCCTTTTGAACTTATGGATTAGCCATGGTGAAGGTTATAAAGTTTTGTTGTAAGTAGTTTCCTTGTCTTAATTAACTTTTTTTGTATTTTCTTATTTTATCTTCTATTTTATATGTTCATTTTGGGAACACCGACGATAAAAAAAATCATCTCTCATTGATCAAATCAACTAAATTAAAACAAATCTTCTTATTGATGATAAACTTTAATCTATAGTTAGGTGCCCCAGGCAGTGAGGCCCCTCAAAACAAATTTCATCCCCCATGCACACCTGGTTTGATTCTTGCTCTTACCCTCTATGATTCTAGGTCCGACCCCTTCATTGTACATTTCAAACCCTTATAGTCTATTTGGACAAATCTAACTAATTTTGGTGATGTAGCTTTTGCAAAACTTACTTATGTAACAAAACGAAATCTAACTAATGATAAGTCTTTCCTTGTCCATTATTTTCTCCACGGGTTACTCACTCAATACCCTTATTGAATATTCATTAATATTGTAACATGTTATGAAAGCTTTTGTAAGTATCGAGTTTTCTAATATATACCAGTTTGTTTCCTTGCTTCTGTATTGCATGCTGTTGCACATGGCAGGTGTTATATAATATTGCAAATTTATGATATAATATCGTGGTTAAAATGTAGTGAATTCCAAATTTCTATCCACGGGAGACTTGTTGGGAAGTGGCTGAATTGCGGACCTATTTCACTTGAACTCTCGTTGTGGATGGGATCTTAATGACCGTGTTGGATAGGATGGCATTTGAATAAAGGGGCCATTACCACATAAAGGGGCCATTACTACAGGCTATATCATATTTACGAACTAGTACATCCTTAAAATATTTGTACTCTTAACAAGATTGAAACTCCATTTCAGTTTAGATTTTGTTTTTTTATCTAAGTTTTGACATTGAGGTTTATTTTATTGGTTTACATTGTGAATATGAGTATCTAACAATAGTCATAAGCCAAAATTTAAGCATTGATGCACTATTTTATATTTTATCATTTAATTATTATGGCTGGTAGATTTACACGAGAGGTCAAACAACCATATCAAATCGTTAAGAATCCATAACTTTATAATTCTGAATGTACAGTAGTGAGGAATTGTTATTTACAAACACGTAATTATGGTATCCATCACTGTCCATAAATAATAATTTACTATCAACAAACATGTTTAAGCGATCCTCCTTTTAGGAGTGTTATGTTTCTTATGCACTTTTAGTGTCCTTTTTTTCTACTGTTAGAACTAGCATTACTACGCACGTTATCTATATGCACTGATGTGTTCCATGGGATTTAAACTTAGAAGTGTTAAACAATTGGTTGTTGGACTTTAAACAATTGATTGCTGGACTTTAAACTCAGAAGTTTTTTTTTAAATGTTTTTTGTTGTTTTTGCAGAAATTATTGCCATCTCTTACTTGTGATTCATGGGGTCTACTTCCTTTTTATTTTTGGCCTCTTCTTGGTGTATATTAAGAAACGAATGGCGATGGTATATTTCACAATAGTAATGTAGTAGCGAAGTAAAAAAAACGGTGATCCCCTTGTACTCACATTATATTTTACCACATTGTCCAGATAGAGAAACTTAAATTGAATGGATTCTACAATGAAGTTGTACATGAAATGGAAGAAACATTTCTCGATTCGGGTGAGTCATCCGGGGATAGGTTCCACTGAGTCTACTTTCGGAATAGATGATGCCAACCTATTTATCTGTCGCCCTCTGAGAATTGATAACGTTGAAGTAGTAGGTGCAAGGCTGAAGAAGGGGGGTAACAATTGGATCATATAAAAAGAACTTTGGGATTTTTCATTCACAAAAGGATTATATGAAATTATTGGTTATAAGGTAATTAAATTACATATACCTTCCCAAGTTTGAAATAGTTGGGGGGTGATTAGGCTCAAATTCTTCCGAATTTAGCCCCTTAATTTAGAGACCTTTACCATCCCAAATAGTGTAAAATGAGTGTAATTATTGCGTTTCCTTGACATTAGCTCCTTCTAACAAGTACATCTAGTTTTGCTTATTCCTCCTAAGTTTTGCTGGTATTTGAAGCATTGAGGAAGAAAGAAATTGAAAAAGCAGTGAGCAAAGTCAAAGGAGAAAAGTAAAAGGGTAATTTGGTAAATAATTGAAAGCCATCATCCGGAGTTGAAGCCATCTAGAAAGTTGAAGATAATTCAATTTAAAGAACTTTGGAAGAAACGACAAGTCAATGGGCGATCCGTACCTTTTACTGGAAAAGGATCCGGACCGCATCATAAGAAACACTCTATCCCAAAATAGGGGGTGATCCGGACCTTTTATTGGAAAAGGATCCGGACCGCCTTGGAAAATACATTCCTTCTAAAGGGGGGGGGGGGGGATCCAGACCCTTTTCCCAAAAAGGATTCGGACCGCCTTAAGTTGAGGAACACTGTCTCGAAACAGGGGCGATCTCGACCGCCAGCTCGATGGGTCCGGATCGCTTTGGATTTTCTTCAAATTTTTATTCTTTTTCTCAGAGTTTTTATGGGGTCAAACTCTTGTAAATTTTGGAGCTATTTATTCGAGTTTGTTACATAATATCAGGGGTTCGATTTTTAGGTTAGCTAATTACGAGTAGGGTTTTTTTGACAAAAACCCTAGTTTTTTATAAGAAGATTTTGCTATAAAGATTCAAGTTTAGTTTTTGCAATTCAAGTAACACCTTTCCTTTAATTTTCAATTGCTGATTAGTTTTAATTGTTGGTTTTGAATCTGAAATTCTCTTTTCAATTAGTTTCTTTAGAGTAATGTTTTATTTCTCAAAAACCCTATCTTTCTCTAAGTTAATTATGTCCAGCTAATTTTCTAAGGGTTGGGGGGCATGAACCCCACCCGATGTAATTGACGATAGTGGAAATAGACTTTTGAATTGATATTTTATATGAATCGTGTTTCATAACTGGTGCAACCGTCATAGAACTTTTGATCTCGTTTGCCCTAGGTAACCGGGATACTTAAGAGTGCGACGCGCATATTGGTTAATGCGACACTGCTTTACTCGTCCTTTGCTTACATACTGTGCGGGCTACGATCCCTCATATGTGCAATACTTGGGCGTACTAAAGAGGTTCATTAAAAATTCTAATTCCGAATCTAGTATCCTACGAAGTGAATTACTAGGGTGTGGGTGATTGTAACCCAACCTATTGTTCTCTTTTCATAGTTAATTCATCGAAACAATTGTCATCATCTTTTCATTTAATTAGAGTAGTTGCATTTCATTTATTCTAGTTTCATTAGTTAATTATTTTCATAACTGCATCTAGTTATAGTTGTTCCATATTCCAAATCACCTTTTTCTTCTTTTTAGAGTCAAAGCTAGGTTACCCTTATCTTTCCAACTTCGTCACGACTTCGTTCGTCCTGTTTCCCTGAGGATCGATACCCGACTTATCGGATTATTACTTGAGCAACAGGCTTGCACTTGAGCCTACATAGCATGCGCACTAGACACATTTGTGGTCGTGTCAAGTTTTTGGTGCCGTTGTCGGGGATACTAGGTAGACTTAGGTTAGATCGAGTCAATCTAGAGCTTTGACCAAAAATCTAATTAAAAATTTAAAAATTCATCATCTCTCAAAAACCTTTAATGCAAAATCCTGAACATACTCAAACTCCTCAAAATATTCCAACTAGAATCCACGAAAACCCAATTGTTGAATGTAATTCTGAAAGCCCCCCCACACCTCGCGTTCCACAATTTTGGGTTCCACTTCCTACTCCTGAGCACTACATAGGTAGTTTACACCTTGAGTCTCGAGTCACACATCTAGGACACTGAGTGAGTACTCCACGTCATTTGGAGAGAGCGCGAGCGCGATGTCTAATGCAACGAGTTTCGGCACTGGAGATGGAGATCTACCTTATCGCCCCATAAAAGATTTACTTTTTCCTGAGCGGGTTATCACCCCTGTTTGCATTTTACTTCCGTATAATGCCGGTCAGTACCACTTTCGCAATGGGATGATAAAGATGCTCCCTACGTTTCATGGCATGGATTCGGAGAAACCATACCTGCATATCCGCGAGTTCGAAGAGGCGTGATCTTGCATGCAAGCTTGATCTTCGTACTTTCCTGGAGAAAGATGCAATCCAAGTTTATCTCAAAATTCTATCCACAACACAAGACCAACTCTGCCAAAACTCAAATCCAAGGTTTTCGACAACACGATAATGAGTCCTTTGACAGGTGTTGGGAACGTTTCCAAGAGTTAGTAAGCGCATGCCCCCATCATGGTTTTGACAAACACCTTGTGATATATTTCTTCCATAATGGGTTGACAGTAGCTTCCAAACAACTTGTGCAAACAATGTGTGAAAGAACTTTTTGGGATTTAAACTCCTGCGATGCCGAGGCCCATCTTAAGTATGCAGCAGAGACTACTCAAGCATGGGACACATCTGATCCTAATACCCAAGCCCGGCCTAGACAAACATCTATCACTCCGACTGCATCCGGTCTATACCATTTGGATAGTAATACCTCACCGACTACCGATTCGATCAGTTTCAGAGAGATATGAAAGAGTGGTTTAATGGTCGGTTGAGAGATATCTCCAGATCCAACCGGGGGTCGAAAGAAAAGGTGTGTGCTATCTGTGAGGCGGGCCATTCCACAAAAGCATGCCCGAAAATTTCCGCCTACAAGGCCATGCACACCGAGCAGGTGGATGCTATAGGAGGATTCAAGGGAAATTTTAATGCCCCGGATGGGAACTCGTACAACCCTTCGTGGAGAAACCATCTTGGTTTTAACTATGGACAACCATAAGCTGCGATGAACCCGCATTCATAGGTTGTGCCACCTCCGCCACCTCTTCAATACCAACAAGCACCACCACCTCCAGCGCCATATGTAGCTCCACCTTGGAGGAACCTCGAGGATACAGTAAACCATTTCATAAATTTGCAAAGTACCACCAATGCTAGAAATGAACGCATGTTCGCTGACATTAATGCGCACATCTCCAAGTTGCAATTATCGTTGAGTATCCAAGAGAAAGGAAAATTTCCTGCCCAGGGCCAAAGACCTCCCCAAGGTCAACCTAGTGTTAGCTCAACCTTTATAGAACAGCAGGATCCAAGCTGTAACCACTCTTCCTTGTGGGAAAGTTGTTGATTTATCACCTCCCCCCCACAACACTTCGAAAGTCAAGGAGAATTCGCTCGGCACGAAAGAGGCCGAAGATATCCCCTTGAACGAGAGTGTGAAAAGGCCCTTTAGTGTGTACTTTAGGTAAAAAAACTTTGTTCCAATTTTTAGTTAAACCCAATTTTAACTTCTTAAACCCTAAACATGCGGTAAAAGAAACAATTTCAGGAAAAATCCCCGAAGGAAAAAACCTTTTTATTTCACTATAATTTGTAAGACACAACTTACACGAATTACAATGAAATAGGGTGACATACGAAATACCCGCAGGTGTCGGTTCCGATGTCGTCGGCTGGAATCTCCCGCAAGAACTCCAGATGGTCAGCAATGGAAAAGAGACGGCTTCTCCACAATAACACGCAGCTCTCCGGTTGTAGAGTTCTCCCCACAAAGTGCAAAATGGTGTATTGAATGAATTTTCTTCCGTTAAACGCCTTCAAGATCACAAACTTTGGAATTGAATAACTTGATCTAGAATAAACTCCGGATGATGAAAAACTGTATGGGAATGAGTTTTTCGAAACTGTTCTGCTGCTAAAACTTTTGTAGAGACGTTTTATTATATAACTGAGCAACACAGAGTCCAAGAAACTTAAAACACAAAAATCGAGGCGGCAAGCTCGTTCGAGCGAGATGTGGATCTCGTTCGCACGACATGGGAATGTCGTTTGAACGACCCATAGTCTCGTTCGAGCGACAGTGTTAAAAAATAATGTTTTTTCCATTAAAAAAAATCCTCGAATTTTCTTTAAACTATTTGTAACTCAGAAATATTTTTAAAACATAAAAAGATTTAATTCCCAAATTTCAATCACCCAGCATTTAATCAACATACAAAATTACTGAATTGCTCACAATTATTCATACCTGAGTGATCTTAAACATATGTAACACTTTTGACTTGAAATCTTCTTCAAAGCTTTAAATTGCAGAATCTTAGACTTGAACTTTGTCGTAGGCTCAATTAAACTCCATAATAAAACTAGCCTAGACTTAATTTATTTTGTCCAGAACTAAGCCAATTAAAACAAATGGACATGATAAGAATTATGTTCTTATAGAGTGAAAAGGAAGAAACTAGTGAGCCCGAGGTAGTTGTAAAGCCACCCTCCGCTGCGCCATTTCCTCAAAGATTGGTTCCTTCCCATAAAGGGGCCATAAGTGATGAAGTGCTAGAAGTCCTTAAGAACGTGAAATTGAACTTACCTTTCCTTGATGCAATAAGGAAAATTCCAGCCTATGCGAAAGTCATAAAAGACTTATTGACAGTCAATAGGAGGATGAAGGTAAAGAAAAACGTATTCCTAGCACATAATGTGAGCTCAGTTCTTCTTAACAATCTCCCACCTAAATATAAAGATCCTGTTGCACCCACCATTTCTTGCACCATTGGAGAGAATAAATTTGAAAAGGCCTTGCTCGATTTGGGGGCGAGTGTCAATATCCTCCCCCATTTAATTTATAGGCAACTTGATCTGGATGATCTTAAGCCCATAAGGATCACTCTCCAATCAGAGGATCGAATCGTGAAGATACCAAGGGGTATAGTTGAGGACGTGATAGTCCAAGTGGACACTTTCTACTTCCCGGTAGATTTTGTCATTTGGGACACGGAGCCCTCCTTCGCCTCGAAAAATCATGTTCCCATCAGTCTTGGGCACCCATTCTTAGCTACGGCTAACACACTGATCAATACTCGAAATGGGCAGATGTAACTTACTTTTGGGAATATGACTTTAGAAACAAACATCTTCAACATAGCCCAACAAGCAGGGGAAGAAGATGATCTTCATGCGGTGAGCTTAATTAAGGAGATCGTAGAAGAACACATTGACGAAAATTATTGTGGAGACGTCCTAGAAGCTTGCCTAGTTTCTAGTCATGAGAGCGAGGGAGATTACACCGAGTTCAAGAGAGAGATTGAAGAGTTGAGAGGCCTACTCGATAAGCGAGTGTCAGACGAGGACGCGAGAGATGTTAGTTGAGTTTCTCGAGGGATGCACGCATGGTGCCCTTTAGCGATTAATTCCCGACTCTAGAGTTGAAGAAACTACACTCCAACGCTAAATATTCTTTCCTAGGAGAGGTTGAGACATTTCCTATTATTGTCTCCTCTAGCTTAGATGAAGAGCAGGAGGGTAAACTATTAAAGATTTTGAGGAAGCACCAAAGTGCTTTTGGTTGGTGTATAGCTGATCTAAAGGGGAGAAGCCCTCTAAGTTGCACCCATAAGATTCACCTCGAGGTGGATGTTAAGCCCTCGAGAGGAATGAAAAGAAGGCTAAACCCCAGAATGAAAGATGTGGTGAGAACCTAAATTATAAAGCTGTTGGATGCCGGGATTATCTACCCAATCTCGGATAGCTAGTGGCCCCATTGAATTCGTCCTGAAGAAGTCGGGCTTGTCTGTGATAAAAAATGCCAAGGGAGAGCTAGTTCCCCAACGCACCACCACTGGGTGGCGCGTTTGCATTGATTATCGGATACTCAATGCTTAACTAGGAAAGACCATTTTCCCTTGCCATTTATCGATGAAATGCTTGAAAGAGTAGCGGGCCACCCTTATTATTGCTTTCTATATGGTTATTCCAGATTTAACCAGATTGAGGTAGATGTACTTGATCAAGAGAAGACAACCTTCACTTGCCCCTTTGGAACGTTTGCCTACAAACGTATGCCATTCGGCTTGTGTAATGCACCGATGACCTTTTAAAGGTGCATGTTGAGCTTATTCGGTGACATGGTTGAGAGAGGGCTAGAGGTGTTTATGGACAATTTTAGTGTTTTTGTCACCTCTTTTGATCTATGTCTAGCTAATCTTGAGAAAGTATTAGCCCGATGTGTGGAAAAGAACTTAGTGCTAAATTGGGAGAAATGCCATTTCATGGTAATAGAGGGTATAGTTCTTGGCCACATCGTGTCATCCAAAGAGATCGAGGTTCATCGAGCAAAAATAGATGTCATAGAAGACCTACCCCCACCAAAATCATTTAAGGACGGGCGCTCTTTCTTGGGTCACGCGGGATTTTATAGAAGGTTCATTAAGGACTTTAGCACCATCGCTAGATCCTTAAGAAACCTTCTTATGAAAGACACCCCATTCGAGTGGATTGAAGCATGCCAAAGTGCTTTTGAAAAATTGAAGAACATGCTTGTTTCCGCTCCCATCATGCAAGCTCCGGATTGGTCCTTACCATTCAAGCTCATGTGTGATGCTAGCGATTATGCGATAGGGGTTGTTTTTGGCCAAAGAAAAGACAAATAGTCTCATGTCATCTACTACGCTAGCCGAACTCTTACCGGACCACAACTCAACTACTCCACCACGGAGAAGGAATTTCTAGCGGTAGTCTTTGCTCTTGACAAGTTTTGATTCTATCTTATCGATTTCCCCATAACTTATTTCATCAACCAAGTGGATTTAAAATATCTCCTTGCAAAGAAAGACGCAAAGCCGCGCCTCATAAGGTGGATCCTACTCCTATAAGAGTCTAATCTCTCCATTAAAGACAAAAAAGGACTAGAAAACGTCGTCGTCGATCACTTATCATGACTTTCGTCCGACGTACGTAGTGATCCTACACCCATAGACGAGTATTTTTTAGATGAGAAACTCTTTGCCACCTCTTCTTTGCCCTGGTTTGCGGATATAGTGAACTACCTTATCACAGGAGTCATCCCTCCCGATTGGACACCGCAAGATAAGAAGAGGTTCATCACTTGGTCGCACATGTTTTTCTATGATGATCCATTCCTTTTCAAATATTGCGCCGACCAAATCATCCGATGATGCATACCAGATGATGAAATTCCTAAAGTCATCCAATTCTGTCATTCGGAAGCATGCGGAGGCCATTTTTCTGTGAAAAAGACTTCCGCTAAAATTCTCTAAAGCAGTTTGTACTGGCCCACAATGTTTCGGGATGTAAATAATTGTTGCAAATCTTGCGATAGGTGTCAACAGATGGGGGAAATTACCCAACGAGACATGATGCCATTAACCCCGATTCTGATCATTGAGGTTTTCGATTGCTGGGGTATTGACTTCATGGGCCCTTTTCCCCCGTCCTTTGGACACTATACATCCTAGTCACGATAGGTAATGTTTCTAAGTGGGTGGAAGCTATTGCTACCAAGACTACTGATAATAAAGTGGTGATAAAGTTCCTGCAGGAACACATACTTTCTCGTTTGGTGCTGCAAAAGCGATAATCAGTGATAATGGCTCGCACTTTTGCAACAAGCTGTTTGAGAAAATTATGAGAAAGTATGGGGTCGTTCACATGGTTGGAACGACCTATCACTCACAAACGAATGGGTAGGCTGAGTTGGCGAATTATGAGATCAAAAGCATCCTCGAGAAAACCATCGATCCTAATCAGAAAGATTGGTCCCTTAGATTGAACGATCCCTATGGGCCTACCGGACCGCAGAAAAGAATCCACTCGGAATGTCCCCGTTCCATTTTGGAGCACAAAGCGTATTGGGCCATCAAGAGGTTAAATTATAATATGGATAAAGCCGATGAAGCTCGCAAGCTTCATCTGAATCAGTAAGAATAGATACGCAATGATGCGTATGAGAATGCCAAGATTTCAAAAGAAAGGATGAAACTCGCTCATGATAAAATTATTTGACAGAAAGAGTTTTAACCCGGACAAAAGGTACTCCTCTATAATTCCCGGCTTCATTTATTTCTGGGTAAATTGCGGTCCCGTTGGACTGGCCCATTCGTTGTTAGAACCGTGTTTCCCCACGAAGCTATGGAGTTAGAAGATCCAAAGGGGGGAAATATGTTCAAAGTCAATGGCCAACGCCTAAAGCCCTATCTAGAGGCGTGCGTAGCGGACGTCGACACCATTTGGTTGTCGAACCTCGCCTACGAGGCATGAGTGAGCTGAAATTGAGAGGTTGTCACACTTCCAATGTGTATGGGGTGATTCTTGTGTACATTAGTTAGGTGTCGATTAAGATAGGATAGGTAGGTTCACGGGTGTCGAGTACATTCTTATGTAGGAAGAATACACGTTGGGATCACTTCGGGATTCGAAAATGGGGGTCGAGCATAATTCAGGGTCATAATTGAGTTGAAAATAAGTGGGAATGCATTTAAAGTACGAGAGAGGGTGAGAAAAGAAGCAGAGGTCCGATCAATTCCATCCCTCTCCCCCCAACCCCTTAATTTCCCTCCATTTAGTAAATCCCAACATTTCCCTCCCAAATATACCTTCCCCTTTCCCTCCAAATCAATTCCATCCCACCTCCAAACTCACCTATAAATACAAGCCCTAACCCCTCCCATCTCTCCCACACCAATCTTTCTCAAACATTTCCCCCCCTTCATCTCTGAAACACTTTTGACCACCCACTATCTCAATCAATGGCTGCCCAAGACTGACCCACCAAATACAATTTCGTTGCTATCATCGATAATAACCCTGCGGACTACCGCTCCGATCAAGAAATGCAATGGTGTAGGGAATATTTTGGCCAAACGCAAAACTTCCAAGTAGAACGGGCCAGTCTTTGGGACGAACTACCAAATTCTGTAACTAACTTGTTTCGTCCTAGGGGTTGGTGCCACTTCTTGAACGATCCTCACAATGCCATTTGGGCTGCGGAGGTCCGATAATTTTATGGTACCCTTGTACGAACAGGTGAGTTCGTGGCTGAAGAGCGAATCTGGGGGCAACGCATCCCTTTCTCTTTGGGGACAATAGCTAAGAAGCTCGCTGAAAAATACGTCCCCAATCTCGTCGCTTTTGTCTACCCCAACAACTCCCAACCATTCGAGAAAGATGTCCTCATTGAGTATCTCACGCCCGAAGAAGTTTGGGACAAGGGTGTGTCTTTCGGGTCGGAAAATTGAGTGAAAAAGAAGGCCTCACTTTTCAAATTATGTACGCAAACATCCTCCAGAATTTCAATGACTCCGGCATGCGCCCGCGGCAAGCGACACTTGTGTACCAACTATTTGACCGCATCTCATCCATCAACCTAGCGCATATCATTTTCCGCAATGTCCATTTTACGACGGTGGATGAAAAGGGTGCCACTCCTCTTCCATTCATTACCTCCATTCTAGTGATCATCTCTTCGGTCATCAAGTCGGGACTCTTTATCTCCCAAACCCGTTTGGGAAGGCAACCCAGAATAAAAACAAGAAACAAAGGGCCATTGTAAGAGCCTGTGAAGCTGAAGAGTTTGATGAGGATGAGAGTAGCGAGGAGGAGGATGCAGCAGCCGATGTCGAAATGGGGGACCTTGGGTTCGATGAAGACAAAGAAGATTATGATTTTGAGCTACCCGAGAATGATACGAACGTGAGTCTAACAGCTTTGGAGGGCAAAGTTGATGGGTTCATCTCGCGATACCAAAGGAACACGAGCATGATTTTTTTTTGGGGGAAAACTATGTATATATATCAACAACTGAAACTACAACAAGTACACATAGGGATGAAACCCATCACCTCCCCTAGGGGTATACCCCAATGGGGAGAAATACAGAAACTACTGAAACATGGGCAAGAAGCCCCACAACCCGCGTTCCCCTAATCAAGAGCACTCTCCGGGATACCCCAGTTCATGCAAGCCATCCAGTTCTCAAATCTCCTCGTCCCCCTGCTCCATTTTGCGACTCTCGCTCTAATCATTACTTTGATATCTCTGACAATGACATCCTTGCTCTTGGTCACCCGCTTAAAATGTCTAGCGTTACGCTCCATCCAAAGGTAGTACACAGTTGAAGAGAACGAAATATTCCCAATACGACTATAAAAACTAGTCCCACTATAACATGAAATAGCATGAGCCATCTCGCCATCCCAATCCAAAGTCTCTCCGTATTCCTGATTCCTGGTTCTAACCTCCTCTCACACCTCCTTCACAATAGGACACTCATTGAAAACGTGTGATATGGACTCGACCCCGTTGGAGCAGCTACACCACAAATTATCCTCCGAGATGCCCCAGCTATAGAGCTTGTCCTTAGTGTGAATCCCTACATATCATCCAAAGAACAAAAGCACATTTAGGAATATTAACCTTACATGTAGGAACACGAGCATGATGCATAGGCTTCAGGCTCACATGTACGAACTCAACTTTGGTGGAACGCCTCCAAGATTCTTCTATGACCTGTATGACCCTAACGCGCCCGGTAGCTCTAATCCCCCGCCCAAGTGAATCATGTGTGTGGTGTTTGTGTCGGTTGTAATTTGGTTGGTTTGTTTTTATGATAGTATGCTTTCTTTCCTTATGATGTACCACATTCCATATACATAAAAATCCGCATTTTCTCCATTTATTTGTTTTATTTATCGCACTCTTATTTTGCCTTATTTAGCTTTTAGTCCTTTTGTTGGGGACAATGCAAGAGTCTAAGTTAGGGGGGGGGGGGGGGGTGACGTGTGCGTATTTCTAAAAATTCACAAATTTTCAAAATGCCAAAAAAAATAGAAAACTTCAAAATTTCCAAAAAAATTTGAAAAATTCAGAAAAACCAAAAATATTTTTCTTCAAAAAAAAAAAAACTGGAATTCAAAATTTTCAAAAATATCATTAAAATTCGGTTTAAAGTCTCAAATTGTAAAAACAAGTACACAAAACCGAAAATTAACCAACCCGGTGAGATTCGAGCCTTTCATTTTTGTGAGTTTATAAATCAATCCAAGTTAATGGTTAACTCAAAGTTCCAATTCAACATCTAAAAAGTCGTTGCGATCTCAATACCCTTGTTTTGATTAGTTAAGGGAATAATGTGTAATGTTGCCTCGAAAATTGCGCTGAAATGTCTCTAAACTTAAAATAATATTGAAATACATATGGTAATGTAATTATCAATTTGGACAATGAAGAAGGCCCTCGTTTGTCACCCGAAATTGTTGGCCAAAAAAAGTCGTGAAAAGTTTGCAACCCGTTCTGAGCCGAATAAATTTTTTTCTTTCGTTTGACAACTCGAAAACACCCAATTGGCCCGGAATTGAGAAAGTTGGAAAAGTCGAAATTTAAATCCGAAAGGTGCAACAAGAAGGGGCAAAAGAATAGATATGCTCACAAAAATAGCAAGAAAAGAAAAGCGTAAAAAATGGAAAAAATAGAAAAATCAGAAAAAAAAAATGAGCAAAAGCCCGGAAAAGCACTAATGGACATCTTAAGAATAGTTTCTAATTCCAAATTTTCCAAACCCATTTCCTTGTACCCATTACACCTTAAAACCCGAAAAAAGTTCTAACTGAGTCCAAAATTGCGAAAGTGGTTACCGCGTGGAGAGCTAAAACACAAAAAGGTAATAAAAGAGATTAAAGGTGTGAATTCCATCTTTCTATTTGTGTGCATGAACTTGGTTCCAATGCATTTACTCTTTAGAGCACACCGAGAGAAATAGCCACCTTTTCGAGAGATTTGTTTATGAGAGAACTTTCATTAGAATTTGAATCAAATTGAATATTCGGATAAGTAACGTAATTGTCAACCGATGAAAATTTGCAGTTAAATTTCTGGCTTTGCACACACGCACTATGATTTGAGACCCTTGAACATGAATTGATGATGATTATTTTCTGGAAAAGTTTGAATTATACAATTTTTGCGTATTTTGAGTTTTCCTTGAGTCGAATTTTGTGGGTATATTCACTGCAACCCCTCACGAGACACAACTCGTCCTACTAGGGTGACCTATGGGTTTAAAGGCTTGTTGCATACTCTCAATGTAATCGCTTGCCCGCGAAAGTGGTACTCTATCTAAATAAAATGAAATTTTTAAGAGTTGACCCATAGTTGCATTCTTTTACATTGCTCGGGATGTGCAAAGTTATAAGTTAGGGGGGTTTGATTAGGCTCAAATTCTTCCGAATTTAGCCCCTTAATTTAGAGACCTTCACCATCCCAAATAGTGTAAAATGAGTGTAATTATCATGTTTCCTTGACATTAACTCCTTTTAACAAGTACATCTAGTTTCATGTATTTCTCCTTAGTTTTGCAGGTATTTGAAGCGTTGAGGAAGAAAGAAATTGGAAAAGCAATGAGCAAAGTCAAAGGATTTAAGTCAAAGGGTAATTTGGTAAATTTGTAGCTGTCTTCCGGAGTTGAAGCCATCTAGAAAGTTGAAGAGAATTCAATTTTAAGAACTTTGGAAGAAATGACAAGTCAATCCGAGCTCCGTTAATCAAGTTACGAAGATTTGAAGTTGAGACGGAAAAGACCCCTGGATGAAAATAGAGGGCGATCCGGACCTTTTATTGGAAAAGGATCCGAACCGCCTTGGAAAATACATTTTGTCTAAAAAGGGGGGATTCAGACCCTTTTCCCAAAACGGATCCGGACCGCCTTAAGTTGAGGAACATTGTCTTGAAACAGGGGGCGATCTGGACCGCTTTGGATTTTCTTCAAATTTTTATTCTTTTTCTTAGAGTTTTTATGCGGTCAAACTCTTGTAAATTTCGAAGTTATTTATTCAAGTTTGTTACATAATATCAGGGGTTTGATTTTTAGGTTAGCTAATTAGGAGTAGAGGGTTTTTGTAGTAAAAAACCCTAGTTTTTCATAAGAAGATTTTGCTGAAAAGATTGAAGTTTAATTTATGCAATTCAAGTAACACCTTTCCTTTAATTTTCGATTGCTCATAGTTTTAATTGTTGGTTTGAATATGAATTTCTCTTTTCAATTAGTTTCTTTAAAGTAATGTTTTATTTCTCAAAAAACCTGTCTTTCTCTAAGTTAATTATGTCTAGCTAATTTTCTAAGGGTTGGGGTGCATGAACCCCACCCGATGTAATTCCCGATAGTGGAAATAGACTTTTAAATTGAAATCTTAGATGAATCGTGTTGCATAACTGGTGCAACCATCGTAGAACTTTTGATCTTGTTTGCCCTAGACATAACCGGGATGCTTAAGAGTGCGACGCGCGTATTGGGTAACGCAACACCGCTTTACTCGTCCTTTGCTTACATATTGTGGGGGCTACGATCCCTCATATGGGTAATACTTGGGATTACTAAAGACTGGGTTCATTAAAAATTCTAATTTCGAATCTGGTATCCTACGAAGTGAATTACTTGGGTGTGGGGGATTGTAACCTGACCTATTATTCTCTTTATTTAGTTAATTCATCAAAACAATTGTCATCAGCTTTTCGTTTAATTAGAATAGTTGCAATTCATTTATTCTAGTTTCATTAGTTAATTATTTTCATAATTGCATCTGGTTGTAGTTGTTCTGTATTCCAAATCACCTTTTTCTTCTTTTTAGATTCAAAGCTGGGTTACCCTTATCTTTCCAACGTCGTCACAACTTCGTTCGTCCTGTTTCCTTGAGGATCGATACCGGACTTATCGGATTATTACTTGAGAGACAGGCTTGCACTTGAGCCTGCATAGCACGCACACTAGACACATTTGTGGTCGCGTCAGGGGGTCATTTACAAAATTAAAAAGATCGGATAATAAAAGGAAGTTAAGTTCCTACCGCCCTCACTTATGTTACTGTCGAATTAATAAGGAGGAAATAGATGATGTAGATACGGATTGCATGAACATATAAAGCATAGCATTAACTTTTATATTGACTAATTCAAACGACTGACCGGATCATTCTAACGATAACCTCGTCGTTCAAATTACTCCTTGAGTCGCTAGAACGACATAGCAAGCTAGCCAATCAGACATTGTCCTCCATGATATTATGCCACCTCATGGGCCTAACACCCTAGATGGACACAAAAGATGTATATATGTATTACAATTTTGGCTTTTGTCTCGGGGATAAAAGGAAGAAAGACGGATACGAGGAAAATCGATCCTGGTACCTTCACTATCGTCAACACATAGCCTGAGGTCCTGAATCAAGGCAGACAAAAGAAATCAGATTAAGGGCAGATGAAAGGGACTTATGAGTCACGAGGTCTGCAAAAAAAATTGCTATGACCTATGACCGAGAAACTTTATGAATCAGTATTGGAACCTCATTATGCGTATAACAGAGATGTGTGGGGAGGAAACTCACTGCCAATCTCTTTTCCCTTTTAAGGAGCTCGCTTCTCCCTCTCATTGTGACACACTACATTCAACCATTAAAGACCCTAGCATATACCTTAACACCAGAATATTAATATCTCCACTATTAAGATAGGATACGAAATATTGGAGTTATTTGTTGGGCTGAAGAAGATGAAATATTTAGAGTTCGATAAGGGTTTGAAGGGGGTTATCTTAGAGGTAGAAGAAGTATTTTTTGGAGTGTTGTTGGAGGTTTCATGGGATCTGGGAAGAAGGGCTTTTGTGACTCCCTTCAAGGCCACCTTTGGAGGTGGGGGAGTCACCCCTCTTCTTCAACACCACCACCATTTTTAGAGTGTTTGAGGTGGGATAATCTACTCTTATATTTAAGACTTTATTGGTGTATATTGTAGTCTTATTACTGTTGAGTATTAAGTGTAGGATTCCTATGAATAAAATGATAAGTTTCAAGTAAAACCTGAAGTATACATTTTATGGGAGATAAAAATGCAGGAAATTATTATTTGTGTAATTTTTCTAGTAAACTGAAAATATACATTTTTATGGGAGATAAAAATGTAGAAAATGTTATTTGTGTATATTTCTAGTTAAAAGAAATATGAGACATCTTTATGATATAAAATTGCAAGAAAAATATTTTTTTTGGTAAATAAAGTATAATAAAAGGGAAACAACTATACGTGTGTATTTCTAGTAAAAAGAAAAATCAAACATTTTTTTGTTATGAAAATGTAAGAAATTGATATTTTGTGTGTTTTTGGTAAAAGGAGTTAATAAACATTTTTATTAATTATTTTGTAAAAAATAACGAGTGGATAATTATTTCAAGGTTTGAAATAATAAAAGTTGATGTTATATGAAAATGATGTATGTTCTAGTAATTTTGATGAAAGTAAGTTCAAACCATGTAGTAGGATTTCTAGTTTAAAATCAACCTTTTTTTGTAATTAAATTATAATAGAACAAGAACCAAATATACGAGATCATAAAAGATGGCAACTAGATACAAGAATCTAGGGCATACAAAACCTCAACCAACTAACAAAGGCTAAAGAACCCCAATTCCACCATTAGACCAAAGAGCCAAGTTTAATCATACATTAAGGATTATTGCAGACCCCATAAATTAGAGACCATCTAGTTATCAAATTATCTTCTAGAATTCTTCCGTCTTCTCGATTTGGCTTGCACCCTCTCCTCAATACCTCTGATCACCTCTCCATTGTTCTTAGCGCGATCCTGTTATTTCTTTCTTGCCAAAAACAATAAGTAGTGGCAGAAAAGGAGGTGGTTCTTAGAAGGGATACAAGGTTTTTACCCCTAGCTTCAGCAGTTGCATTGGTGATCTCCTCTTCCCAGTTCCCAAGATTCCTATATGACTGCTTTCTCTATAAAACCTCTTCCCATACATGAGTTTAGAAAGTACATTCATTCATGATATGAGCAATAGTCTCATTGCCATTATTGCATAGGACACAATTGGAGTTATCAACAAGGCCCCATTCAAGAAGTTTGTCTTTAGTTGCAAGAGCATTATGGCACACAAGCCAAAGAATAAACGAGCACTTAGGAATGCATATAAACTTGTAGCATTTTGACATTAAATGTATAAACTAGTTTAGAGAAGATTTTGTTGGGTTTAAACAAGAAATAATAAAAGTTAACATTTTGGTCTTCAAAGTATGTAATTGGGACTAAAAGGCATGACGAGAATAAGGGTAAAAGATTACATGTCAAGTTAAAATAAGTGACAATTTTCTCATAAAAGTATTCGTTAAGTGTTAATGGGTAAACATGGAATGTAACTACCAATTTTGTGAAATATTAACACTTTTCCAATCAAGTAAAGAATTACTCCAAGTGTAAAAAGGTGTTAAACGTTTAAACACTTAAGACGTGTATAACTTAATAGTGTTTTTGGGTGAAATTAACACTTGAGAAATGGAGTAAAAGGTGATTTTGGAAACAAATGTTACTGGTAATTTTACTTAAAGTGGAACATTTTATGGAAAGGATGTTACACAAAATGGTCCTAGATGGAAAAGATTTTTGATATAAAAAGGCAAGGTTAAAGTGTAAAATTTTCAAAGTGTAACACAAGATGGGGCGGTAAAGCCCTGGGTTTTGTCTTCAGCCAGGTAAAAGGGAAAGTGGAAAAATGTGAACATTATGAAAGTGTTGACTACATTGGAAAGATAATGATACTAGATGACGCCGGGTTAAATAGTTAAGCAGGGCTATGCCGTCCCTCGGGTGAAAAACACCAAAGCAACTACAGTATACTGGTGCTCGTTGTCGGACAGAGAAATTTTATAAAACCATGGATGTGTGTGTGTTGTGATGGGTGAGTGTATTGGAAAAATCCCTAAAGATAATGTTAAGTAATGAATTGAATATTCATGAAAGAGGCATAAATAGATGGCATTAATTCATTGATTTATTAATGCAAGAATAACGCATTAAATGTTTAACATTCATGTGGTAACATGGGATGGTTAAATAAGGAGACTTAATGATGTCTAAGCTTCCTAATGAGATTTGAATCATAATGAACACAGGCGTGTGTTATATGAGACTTTCAGCGGTAAATGAGTAATTTTCTAAACACGGTGTGTCTGCTTTGAAATAAAGTCTTAAGTAATGATTAATAACTCAGCGTGAGTTGGTTAACGTAGAGTAATAATTGTTCGAAACTGAATGAAAGGTTTTTTCCGACGATTGTAAATTGTTTAACTGGGTGAGTTAACGGGATGAATATTATAGTTTTAAGCATAAGATACAAAAGTATTATTTTGGAAAGATAAGGATGATAAATGGTATCAAATGACGCTTTCGGAATAAAATGGTTTAATACATTGGGACATCTATTTTCTAATAGTATATATGTAGATACATACATATTTTCACATGCATCTGATGGTAGCCTGTGAGTATTTTCTTTCTGACGTTCGTTTCTACATTGCATTTGTATAGTTCCTACTAAGCATTCGTCTCACATCCCTCCTTTTATTATGGCATGTTATATGTTACTCTGTACTTTGAGAGCATTAAACAAGTAAGTAGTTACTTGCATTTATGATTAATAGCTCTGTTTACTTGGCCTTAAGGCACTTCCCTTAGGTCCTATCACGTAGTTGATGAAAATTGGAACTACATGCTAACAAGAGTAATGTTAAATAATAATAAAACTGAATTAGAAATATTATTTAGGTTGTTTCACTGCACTTCACAATTAATGTACGAACCGGATCGTGTTGATCCTTTATTAACCCTTAAATCCTAGTCGGGGCGTTATAACTTGGTATCAGAGCTTTAGGTTCAATGTTCCTTTCGAGTGTGACGTGGTGGGGTCAGTAGTGGATCTTTCGGTGTCGTTGTTGGTTGGAGTCGGTCACGCTTGCATGATGATGGTTTTGATTTGTACCTTGATGGTAAAGTCGAGATCTTGAGCAGGTTGTGCCCTTCTATTTGAATTGGTGATCGGCTACGTTAGTAGCCATTATTATTCTGTCTAATCATCAAACTTGCAAGTATTGGGTTTTCGCATAGGCCGTTAGTGGTGGCACCTTAGGCTTGGGTGAGATGTATCATGTAGAAGTTTGATGATTAGACAGTCTTAATGATTTCAATTGTATCTTATCTGATATGCTTGTGGTTTCATCTACGGGATTAGGTGACTAAGTGAATAAATAATTATATGGAAATTAGAATGCCTAGTGACTTAATTATGATTTGGGTTTAGATAATCATATTAATTTAGGGTAATTTAAGAACGAATCTACATAGTCCTTGGGACTTAGTGTTAGAAATGGTGGTATTGAATTATGATTTTATAAAAATGAAGTGGTATTGAGGAATAGGACCTCTTGTGGCGTCAAAAGTATTGGCCCAAAAGTTTTATAGGTAATACCCTATGCCCCGTATCCTACCAAAAGTTTTATAGTGGTGATAGCTTGTGATCTTGCAAATGAGGGTGATGGCTATGTAGTGAGACAAGTTAGTTATCATAGCTGAGTGTTCAATAAGGTTAAGGTATATGTCGTGATAAGTTTGATCACGGGTTATAGTTATGGACATGCATGTGAATCCGTACTAATAATGCCTTGGAGATATGTGTTATGGACTAGCTAATGAGTTATTAGTACAAGTGATAGACACTCCCTAGTAATGGTGAACTTAGATCGCGGTTCATGTATTACGATAACAAGGATGTTTCTCTTTGAACTTTGGGGATTTCTTATGATGTCAAGGCATAGAGTTACATTTGGTGTAACACATAATAATTGGGTTAGTGTTTGACCCTCGAAAAATTTTATGGCCATGATCGGTTGTTATACTCGGTTGGATTTTGCCGTGATCACCCCTACTCTAGAATGTGCATGATCACCGAAGATGATTGAATTGGTGTCCTTTTTATAAAGCATTGGAAAATTTATTATGTGGATGCATAGGTTGTTGATGTTTGTAGTCCGATTTAGTGGTGTCATTTTGTGGCAATACTTAGGAGTTAGCACCCCGGCTTGTTGATAAGCTTGTGTAAAGTATGACCCTTGTGGATAATATTGGAAATAGGTTGATACGTGTTAGGTTTTACACTTGGTAGACTTAGGACACGATGATGTTCATCACGGTTTTAGAGATAACACTCGGAATAGAGTTCTAGGCTTGATCATAGCACCTACGCGTGCAACTCATATGGCTTAGTAGGACTTTAGTGAGGAGAATGATTAGGTATTAGGCATGGATAATGCTTGAAAATTTGAGGTATTATTATAACTAGTTCGATAGTTATGATTTGGGATCACATACGATGTTGTTAAGGATTGTAGCGATGGTTCTTAGGGTAAAATTATGTGAGTGTTGTGTTTCACTAGATGAGAAAGATCTCGAGGTTTGAAGTTAGCAATCACATGTGGAGATTGTGGAGACTTGAGTACGTAGGTGAGTGACTAACATTAAGAAATGTGAAATATAACTTCAATTTAATATGAAGGATTTCAAGTAACCTCAGTCTTAAGGAGGGATGCCTAGCATTCTAGCTTCCCAAGTGAATTGGTTCCCAGGTCGTTGTCTTTGAAAATGGGTAGTCGTGATTAGTGATTCAATCCAGAGCGCGTGCTATGGCTAAGACTTTAACGCACGTGTAGGTTGGTGAAATTTTAGAATTCAAGTGTACGTTGTGGTTCTTACTTGACATGGCGTTGTTTATTGCCCAAATTTAATTGTTTCATTCTGGCGTGGCAGTCGCCTGATCCATTACATCTTATCGTGTCTTCTTTGATCTATGTGATGATAAGTTGTTGTGTCAGTTATGGGTCTAAATTCAGGTGTAGCATTGCATAAGCTAAGTAGTGATGCGGGATAGGCCGGGTAGAGGCTGATGCATCATGGTACATGAGTACGCTCTTCTCCGAAAGCACCCTTGCTTTACACTAGTTTGTGTATACGCATGGTCTTGAAGTTTGTTAAATGTAGTTTGCATGAATACTTGAAAACTTTAAGTTACACACTCGCTAGTTAACCGATATAGCAGGTTACGACGTATATCATGGATTTGAGGTCATGACTCTAAAATATGAATATTAGAACTTGATGGAACATTAAATGCTAGTGTTGCACTCCGTATCGAATCTAAAGATTGTGAATGTAGCCTCTCGTGCATATTTGGATTGTCATACCTTGGATGACTCTAGATAAACGCGTAGTTTAATAGGAAGTGCCTGTCAGATGGACCATTGGTATTAAATGGTTGTTTCGAAATCATTGATGTGAATGGTTATTGATGTTGAGGATGTATCTTCCTAGGCTAGGAAAGATCCAAATCATTTGACGAAATATAGGCTTGTAAATCCCGATGTTCAGGATAATTCATGATAATGAGTTCTTTGGGTGTTACCACGATATGTGGTGATTATTAATTATTTTGAGGTATGGTTTAGATGGACATGATATGCATGCTTGGGAGTTAGCAATAAGACCTTTGGGTCCACCATGGTTGTATCAAATTAATGGTGTGAAATCTTTGGGTTTAGACCATATTGTTGTGAAGACTCTAGGATCGAGGACGTTTCCTAAGGAGGGAAGAATGTAATATCCCACCTGATAAATTAACTAAAATTCACAGGGTCCTCATAAATGATGGTTGGAGATCCAACTTAGCTGAATCCCAAGCTGAGGTTATAAATCAAGGGATATCCGATCATTGCCCCATCATTACCACCATTATACCTCAACCCCCAAATGTTACCAAGCCATTCAAATTCTTCAACTACTGGATGTTGCACAATAATTTTTACACTGTTCTGGAGCAAGCATGGGGGATAAATGTTGATGGCAGCCCAATGTATCAAGTTTCCATGAAACTCAAGATGGTCAAGCATGCTTTGAGAGGCTTCAACCAAAACTTCTACAACAATATCACCAAGAAAACCAAGGATGCTAAGGCCTTACTAGTGCACCTCCAAAATCAGCTCCACAATGGGGGAAGTAACAGCAAGATCCAAAATGAGGAAAAAAAATGCTAGAACTGCTTATGTTGAATGTTGTATGGCTGAAGAAGCCTTCCTGAAGAAAAAATCAAGAACCAGATGGCTACAAGAGGGTGATCTTAACATATGTAGGAAAAATATCCTAAGTATCAAGAACCATTACGGGGAAAAAATTGAGGGACACATGAAAGTGGCAAATGAAGTTGTTCTTCACTTCACAAACCTCTTGGGGCTGAGAAACACTACCACCCATCCTCACATCCTTAACCATGCTATCTCTAATAAACTCTCTTTGGAGTAGGCCAATCACATCATCTCTCTAATAATGAATGAGGAAATAAAGGAGGCTTTCTTTAATCTTGGGAAGGACAAGGCGCCTGGTCCTAATGATTTTAACACTAAATTATTCACCCAGAATTGGAACATTGTTGGTAATGAGGTAACTAAGGTTGTGGCCTCCTTCTTCCAAAATAACACCTTACTCAAACAATGGAATTGTACCAATCTTGTGTTAATCCCAAAAAATAATGCTCCATCTACCATGCATGACTTCAGACCAATAGCTTACTGCAACACAATTTACAAATGCATCTCTAAAGTGATTGTGAATAGGATCAAACCTTACATTACCCACCTTATAAATGACAGACAATCTGCCTTTGTTCATGGAAGATCCATTGGGGATAATATCCTCATCATGCAAGAGCTGATGAGGATTGGCTACTGTTAACCATTCTACGAAGACCCTTTGTGACAAGATTAGATCCCTCTCCTTTACCACCACTATCTACTGCATTTGGTTGGAGAGGAACTCTAGATGCTTTAAGCATGTCTCCAATTCCCTTGATTCTATTATCAAGGGTATTGAAAACATGGTTAGAGCAAAAGCTCTAACGTGGAAGAAGGACAGAAGGAGTTTTACTAACTGGATGGCTTGTATGTACTGGAACATCCCTGAAGATAAACTTCTAGTTTAGGTTTTGTTTGGTTCCGGCCTGTTTGCCTGTGGGGTATGCCCTAAGGTTTTCTTGTTCTGTGAGGGGATTCTTCCTCTGTAAATCTTTTGGTCTTTTTATATACAATTAAATTCCCAAAAAAAAAAAAAGAGCTGATGCGAATCTATCATAGGAACAATGGTCTACCTCGATGTGCCCTCAAGGTTGACATCCTCAAAGCCTATGACTCTGTGAACTGGGATTTTTTATTTCATATTCTCCATCATATGGGCTTCCCTCCGACTTTCATTGGTTGGATTAAAGAGTGCGTCACTACCCCAATGTTCTCCATACTCTTAAATGGATCCACACATGGCTTCTTCAAAGATAAAAGAGGGTTACGACAAGGCGATCCCCTCTCCCCCTTTCTGTTCCTTTTCATTATAGAGGCATTTGCAAGCATTCTTGATCTCCAAACAAGATCCCCACATTTTACTTTCCATCCCAAATGCCCGCTTCAAATTAATCACCTTTGTTTTGCTGATAATTTGTTTATCTTAGCAGGTGCTAATGTTAATTCTCAGGCCATCATTCATGTTGCAATCCAGGAATTTAGTGCCATGTTTGGGCTCTACCCCAACCCTACTGAATGTTCTTTTTTTGCTGCTGGGATCTCCGATACGATTAAAACCACGCTCTCCAACTTCTTGGGCTTCAATTCTGGTAAATTCCCGATCAAATACCTTGGGGTTCCTCTCATTTCCACCAAGCTGAAACACATTGACTGTCGCCCTCTTATAGAGAAAATTACCATTAGGATCAAGCATTGGACGAATAGACTTCTTAGCTATACCGGTAGACCTTGTCATTTATGTTCTCTTCAGCATACAAATCTATTGGGCTAGCATCTTTATATTACCCAAAAGAACTACTGAAGACATTGACTCCAGGTTAAGAAGATTCCCTTGGATTGGTCCAAAAATCAAGCAAACTGGAGCAAAAGTTAAGTGGAGTGATGTTTGTTGCCCAAAAATTGAAGGTGGGCTTGGTATTAAGGATACTTATGTGTGGAATAAATCCATCATGTTCAAGCACCTATGGAATCTATGCACCAAGAAAGACATGCATCAAATGGTGCAACACATTTAAATTGAAAGGTAGAAGTCTATGGCATACACAACCTCCAACCGATGTGTCATGGACATAGAACAAACTCATGAAGTTGAGAAGCAGATTTCGTCCTCTAATTAAATCTGTTCTTGGCAATGGTCTTAACACTTTCTTTTGGCATGACCATTGGCACCCAAGGGGCCCGCTTTGGTCGCTATATGGTGACCGTACCATATAGTATGCTGCTAGTAATCAGAAGGCCAAGGTTACTGATTACATTGAGAATGGTAACTGGTCTTGGCCAGCAACTGTAACTTGGGAGCTTAATGAGATAAAAAATGCTGCCCTTCCAAACATCGATGTCTATAAGGAGGAAATGGTTAAGTGGAGTCCTATGGCTAATGGCTTGTTTAATATAAATTCTGCATGGCATAGACATCCGCCTCCTGCACCTGATTAGACTTCTATTGTTTGGAATAGCAGTAACATTCCCAAGTGTGCGTTCATCCTATGGCTTGTTTGTAAGGATGCTATCAATGTAAAGGACAAAACTTTTAGTTAGAGGCTATCAAATGACAACATGTGTGTTCTTTGTGATAATGCCATTGAGAACCGGGACCACCCCTTCTTCAACTGCTGCTTCTCCAATGCAATCTGGGAGGACATCAAGTACAATAACTCACGCAATAAAACATCCACATCCTGGGTGGATGTAATTCAGGATGCTGCCACCAACTTCAAGGGGATCGATACGAAAATTAAAATAGCTTACTTTGCTGCGGCCACCTATTGCATTTGGATGGAAAGGAACAACAGGATTTTCAAGAACACAAGATCCAATCACACTGATATCATGAATGAGATCTCCTTTTTTGTCAAGTGCAAGTCCTCTAAATGGACGAAATCTAGAAGAAACTTTAATAATTGGCTCATCTGTAAGAACTGGGGACTTGATGATTCTCTTTTGCTTAGTAGTTAAGTTTATTGCCCCCTTGGATAGGATTTTTCTTTGGTTTGGACAGTAGGTCCTGCATATTTTTATTTTCCTTGGATTAATTTCATTTACGGAATTGATTCCATAGGGGGTATGCTCCCTTTTTCTATCTTGTATATCCTTTCTTTCATTTTATAGCATTTTTATTTACCAAAAAAAAATAAGGAGGTATAAAATGTGATTTTAAACAATTTACAGGTGACAAATTGGATTGTATAAAAGGAACTTTGGGATCTTGCATTCACAAAAGGATTCTATGGAAAATTTTCATAAAGATACATCAAGACTAATCAACAATATGCTCTCCCCTCTCTCTAGAAAAAACCTACCCCTCACCACCTACCTCAACCACCAAAACACCCAATCCCCACCACCATACACCATCTAACTACCCTATTGCCACAGCCCCCCTGCTACTCTTCTTACTGCAGCAGTTAACCCCCACCCTCCAACCTTAGGCGTTATGAACACACCCAGTGTGAATGATGGTGTTGATGAACGGTCTCCACTTACTCTCCCCCCAGCAAGTCATGTTACATACCCTGCTATCAACCATACATCGCTAAAACTGTTGATCTTGAAGAGGGGCAAATTTTGGATATAAACACTGGCCACCCCATTGTGCATAATGATATGAAGACCATGCAAGCATTAGAAGAAGAAAATAATATCTACCTTAACTTCCTCCTTGGCAAAGGTTTCACGATAGAGGAAGCTATGGGAAAAATCGAAAATCACCAGCTAGGGTTGGTTGTTGAAAACCACTCGAGAGTTGCTCGAGAATGCGTGCTACGAGGTAACAACTCTGACTCCCTAATTTCTAACAGTGCAATGCAGGAACCCTACCACCCTAATACCATTTATCAAATCGCACATATATGCGATATGATAGACGCACAGTTCCTAAACCACAGACTAGTGGTACTTTCAATTCTTGGAGTAAGGTGGTAGCCCCCAAACGTACACCTACCCTTAACCTATCTTACCACAAACCAGATATGGTTAATGGTATTCCCTTGGTTAAACCACCTTTTGAGGTGGCAGAAGCTGGTAAAGCAATGTGGTGCAATAGTGCTGTGGATTACTTCCTAGACAGAAGATTATCGTACTCCTTGATCAACAACCTTGCTCACAAACTTTGGGACAATCATGGACTACTGCAGGTAAACCCCCATGAAAATGGTTTCTTTCTATTCAAATTTATGGAGGCTAAGGATAGAGATAATATCATTACAAATGGCCCATGGCACTTTGCTGGAGACCCCATCATTCTAAAACAATGGCAACCAAACTTTAAAGCTAAAAAAGACCTCACTAAGGTTGTTCCCATATGGGTTCATTTCCACAACGTGCCCATCCAATATTGGACAGAAGACGGGCTAAGCTATATTGCCGGCGTCATAGGCAAACCGCTATGTGCAGATGCAACCTCAGAAAAGAGGAATACTCTCAGCTACGCTAGAATCTGTATTGAAGTTGAAGCCGATGGAAGATACCCCAAAATCATCAACCTACAACCTGATGATGGTGAAAATTCTGATATCATTGTGGAATACCAAGGTATGCCATACTCATGCTCCAACTCTCATGTCTTTGACCATAAAATATCAAAGTGTCCTCATGTGTCGAGAGTTTGGGTGCCAAAACAGGCGCTAACCAAGGTTGTTGAAGCAGATGTTGCCCAAAACACTGAATGGGAAATAGTGGGTCGTAAAAACCAGGATAAAAACTCTAAACCTGCAAATGCCAATACTCCTACTGTGCATGCCGCTTTAGAACCAACAAACCAAACATAAGAGGATCCCATTACCACAAACAATAGATTTGATACTCTACAGAGCGGTGATGAGCCATGTATAGTTGAACCAATGCAAACCCACAGGGTCACTCCTTCTACAACCGTAGCTGAATTACTACCAGAACAAAGCAACACAAATCTACTATAGTTGCTAACAGGCTTGATGGCATACATGAGTTAGAGGAAGAATGTGACGCTGATGCTACACCAACTCCGTCTGGATTAGTTTTAAAATTAAAAAAAACATTGATGGTAAAGGCAGCAAAGTTATTCAAAATTTGACCAAAAAACAGAAGAAGAAATTTCTAAAAAGGACGCAGGGTATTGCTAATACTAGTGTCAACACTCCACTAGTCCAAATCAATCTCAATGATTAATCTAGCTACTTGGAATATCAGGGGTTTAAACTCCCCCACAAAACAGCAGGAAGTTAGGAAACTCATCAATGAGTGCAACCTCTCCCTCATCTGCCTTGTTGAAACCAAACTCAGAAGAAGTAACTTACTCAATGCTACCAGGAACAACTTACCTCAATGGGATACTATAAACAACTGCCCAACTGATGGTGGAGTTGCCAGAATTATTGTGGGATGGAATCCAAACCATTTCAAAGTGCAAACCATTTCTACTACCACCCAATCCATAACCTGCTTCATTACCTCTTTAAGCCTTAATCTAACCTTCTTTGCTACCTTTGTCTATGCCTTTAACCTTCCTGCTCAAAGAACCCCCCTCTGGACTTATCTTCAAACCAACCACCTTTCTATCCAAAACCAAAACTCGATCCTTATAGGAGACTTTAAAGTGGCCAGGGCTAGAAATGAAAAAAATGGTCTTCTTGATATTCATCTCAATGCTGTGAATGACTTTAATCAATGTCTCTACAATATTCAAGTGGATGATATCACCACCAGAGGCCTTTGGTTCACCTGGATGCGAAGCCATAATGAAGTGAACATCATTCAAACTTAAATTGACAGGGTCCTCATAAATGATGGTTGGAGATCCAACTTAGCTGAATCCCAAGCTGAGGTTATAAATCAAGGGATATCCGATCATTGCCCCATCATTACCACCATTATACCTCAACCCCCAAATGTTACCAAGCCATTCAAATTCTCTACTACTGGATGTTGCACAATAATTTTTACATTGTTCTGGAGGAAGCGTGGGGAGAAATGTTGATGGCAGCCCAATGTATCAAGTTTCCATGAGACTCAAAATGGTCAAGCATGCTTTGAGGCGCTTCAATCAGAACTTCTACAATAATATCACCAAGAAAACCAAGGATGTTAAGGCCTTACTGGTGCACCTCCAAAATCTGCTCCACAATAGGGGAAGTAACAGTAAGATCCAAAATAAAGGAAGAAATGCTAGAACTGCTTATGTTGATTGTTGTATGGCTGAAGAAGCCTTCCTGAAGCAAAAATCAAGAACCAAATGGCTGCAAGAGGGTGATCTTAACACTAGTTTCTTCCATGTTAGAGTTAGAGGGACACATGCAAGTGGCAAATGAAGTTATTCTTCACTTCACAAACCTCTTGGGGCTAAGCAACACTACCACCCATCCTCACATCCTTAACCATGCTATCTCTAATAAGCTCTCTCTGGAGGAGGCCAATCACATCATCTCTCCAGTAACAAATGAGGAAATGAAGGAGGCTTTCTTTAATCTTGGGAAGGACAAGGCGCCTGGTCCTGATGGTTTTAACACTGAACTCTTCACCCAGAATTGGAACATTGTTGGTAATGAGGTAACTAAGGTTGTGGCCTCCTTCCTCCAAAATTACACCTTACTCAAACAATGGAATTGTACCAATCTTGTGTTAACCCCAAAAATAATGCTCCATCCACCATGCATGACTTCAGACCAATAGCTTGCTGCAACACAATTTACAAATGCATCTTTAAAGTGATTGTGAATAGGATTAAACCTTACATTCCCCACCTTATAAATGACAGACAATCTGCCTTTGTCATGGAAGATCCTTTGGGGATAATATCCTCATCATGAAAGAGCTAATGCAAAACTATCATAGGAACAATGGTCTGCCTAGATGTGCCCTCAAGGTTGACATCCTCAAAGCTTATGACTCTGTGAACTGGAATTTTTTATTTCATCTTCTCCATTATATGGGCTTCCCTCCGACTTTCATTGGTTGGATTAAAGAGTCCGTCACTACCCCAATGTTCTCCATACTCTTAAATGGATCCACACATGGCTTCTTCAAAGATAAAAGAGGGTTACGACAAGGCGATCCCGTCTCCCCCTTTCTGTTCCTTTTCATTATGGAGGCATTTGCTAGCATTCTTGATCTCCATACAAGATCCCCACATTTTACTTTCCATCCCAAATGCGAAGAGCTTCAAATTAATCACTTTTGTTTTGCTTATGATTTGTTTAGCTTAGCAGGTTCTGATGTTAAGTCTCTAGCCATCATTAATGTTGCAATCCAGGAATTTAGTGCCATGTCTGGGTTCTACCCCTACCCTACTAAATGTTCCTTTTTAGTTGATGGGATCTCCGATTCTGATAAAGCCACGCTCTCCAACTTGTTGGGCTTCAATTCTGGTCAATTCCCCATCAAATACCCTGGGGTATCTCTCATTTTCACCAAGTTGAAACACGTTGACTATCTCCCTCTTATAGAGAAAATTACCAATTGAATCAAGCATTGGACGAATAGACTTCTTAGCTATGCCGGTAGAATAAACCTTATCATTTATGTTCTCTTCAGCATGCAAATCTATTGGGCTAGCATCTTTTTATTACCCAAAAGAACTACTGAAGACATTGACTCCAGGTTAAGAAGATTCTTTTGGACTGGTCCGAAAATGAAGCAAACTGGAGCAAAAGTTAAGTGGAGTGATGTTTGTTGCCCAAAAATTGAAAGTGGGTTTGGTATTAAGGATACGCATGTGTGGAATAAAATCATCATGTCCATGGAATCTATTCACCAAGAAAGACATGTTATGGGTCAAATGGTGCAACACATTTAAATTGAAAGGTAGAAGTCTATGGCATATACAACCTCCAACCGATGTGTCCTGGACATGGAACAAACTCATGAAGTTGAGAAGCAAATTTCATCCTCTAATCAAATCTATTATTGGCAATGGTCTTAACACTTTTTTCTGGCATGACCATTGGCACCCAAGGGGCCCGCTTTAGTCGCTATATGGTGACCGTACCATATATGATGCTGCTAGTAATCACAAGGCCAAGGTTGCTGATTACATTGAGAATGGTAACTGTTATTGGCCAGCAATAGTAACTTGGGAGCTTAATGAGATAAAAAATGCAGCCCTTCCAAACATCGACGTCAACAAGGAGGATATGGTTAAGTGGAGTCCTATAGCTAGTGGCTTGTTTACTATAAATTCTGCATGGAATGCCATAAGACTTCAGCCTCCTGCACCTGATTGAACTTCTATTGTTTGGAATAGCAGTAACATTCCCAAGTGTGCGTTCATCCTATGGCTTGTTTGTAAGGATGCTATCAATACAAAGGACAAAACTCTTAATTGGGGGCTATCAAATGACAACATGTGTGTTCTTTGTGATAATGCCATTGAGAACCGTGACCACCTCTTCTTCAACTGCTACTTCTCCAATGCAGTCTGGGAGGACATCAAGTACAATAACTCACACAATAAAACATTCACCACCTGGGAGGATGTAATTCAGGATGCTGCCACCAACTTCAAGGGGAAGAACATCGATGCGAAAATTAAAAGAGCTTCCTTTGCTGCGGCCACCTATTGCATTTGGATGGAAAGGAATAACAAGATTTTCAAGAACACAAGATCCAATCACACTGATATCATGAATGAGATCTCCTTTTTTGTCAAGTGCAAGTCCTCTAAATGGACGAAATCTAGAAGAAACTTTAATAATTGGCTCATCTGTAAGAACTGGGGACTTGATGATTCTCTTTTGCTCAGTAGTTAAGTTTATTGCCCACTTGGATAGGATTTTGTTTTGGTTTGGACAGTAGGTCCTACTTATTTTAATTTTGCTTGACCTAATTTCATCTATGAAATTGATTCCATAGGGGGTATGCCCCTTTTTTCTATCTTGTATATCCTTTCTTTCGTTTTATAGCATTCTCATTTACCAAAAAAAAAAGGATTCTATGAAATTATTGGTTATAAGGTAATTAAATTACATGTACCTTATTAAGTTGGAAATAGTTGGGGGTCAATTGTAGAATTAGAAAGATTGAATAATAAAAGGAACTTAAGTTTCTACCCCCTCCCATGCTATTCAAATCCCTTGAGCATATAGAAAATTAGTCCACATAAACAAGGGCATTATATTCAACATTTACTTTTTATATAAGCCTCCACTCTTTATTTTCAAAAGAAATATAAATAGCGTGAGCAATACATTACATACCATTGTTCACAATCTAATACACCCTTAAAAATAAATACATTATACACCATTGTACACAATCATTACAATACATGATCTTGAATAGAATTCAAATATGATTTAGCAAATTGAGAAACTGGATATTGCATAAAATATTAAATATGCGGAACTCTTCCTGGTGGGATAACATATTAATTTGTGTGGCACAAAGAACAAAAAACTTGCCACTTTATTCATAAAGTTGAGGTTTGTCCCACTTAAACATCTGCACTAAGTTCGTAACGCCCCGACCCGGATTTAGGGGTCAATAAAGGATCAACCTGATTCGGTTTGTACGTTAATTGTGAAGTGCAGTGAACAACCTAAATAACGTTTCTAATCAAATTATTATTATTTAATGTTACTCTTGTTGGCATGCAATTCCAATTTTAATCAACTACATGATAAGGCCTCTAAGCGAAGTGCCCCCAAGGCCAAGTAAACAGAGTTACTAATCATAAATGCAAGTAACTACTTACCTATATAACGCTCTCAAAGTACGTAGTAGCATATAATCTGCCATAACAAATGAGGGATGTGAGCCGAATGCTCAGCGGAAATTATGCAAATGCAATATAGAAACGAATGGCAGAAAGAAAACACTCACACTCTACCATCAAAGGGTTTTTAAGAAAAATAAAAAGAATGATGAGGCCAAAGAGAGCGGTGAGAAAGGAGGTGAGAAAGAGAAAGAGGAAGAAAAAAGATATTTCGAGTGTGAGGGTAGAGGGGATAGAGCATTTGAGTGTCCCACTAGATTAAAGAGAAAGGGCAAAAAGATTGCCATGCCAGCCACTCCTAGCGATAGTGAGAAAGAGGAGAAAGATTTCGGGGATGAGTCTTCACATGAGAAGTTTATTTCCTTTTTTATCTAATCACATGAGCACACCTAGTTTATCCCATGACGATGAGGATACTTGTCCATGTGAGATCCCTGAGGATGATTTGAGCATTTTCAGCGAGGGTGATATTGAGTGCGTTAGTGAGGGTGATAGTGAGCTCCAGATTGCGTTTAGAGATTTGTACGCTGAGAACTTAAAGACGAAGAAACTGAATAAGGAATTAGGTCTTACGGTGATTGATTTTGAGCGAGAGATTGAAAGTTTGAGAGGATTTGAGGCGTCGACGAGTCAACTCGAGAAGGTGAAGGTTTCTTTGAGTGAGCAGTTGATCATCGAATTGGGAGAAGAGTGAACTTATAGCTCGTGTGTCATAATTAGAGAGAGATCTTGAATGTGCCAGGGAGGTAAATGTCACTTTAGAGGATACATCTAAAAAGGTAGGAAAGATGATCCTTAGTCCCGCTTTGAGTAATGTTGAGAGACTAGGAATAGGTCATAACAGTGCGTCCACTTCTCAAGTTGCACCCGAGCCAGTTCTCGAGTTTGTGATTGATCCATATGGCTCTAAACCTAACCCACCCAGGTGCTTCATTCAGGATAGGAGAGTGCACTGAAGACGTTTTGAGCGAGGTATTCCTAGGCCCGTGTATGTTTGCACCCATTGTAAGAAGAGAGGACACCTTAGGGATTTTTTTTGGGAAAAATTATGAATATGCCAATAAAAGGAACTACAACAAAGTGCAAAACAAAAGGGTAACAATCCCTAAGAACATCCTATGGGGCATACCCCAAGGGGACAAAAGACAAAAGAATGGGCAAAATACCCAAACCCTCAGAATCCAAATCCTAATTGAGCATGCTATCAGGGATCCCCCAATTGATGTATGCCATCCAGTTTTTGAATATTCTTCTTGCTTTCCCCCATGATATGGCCTCTGATCATAATCTCAATCTCTTTGACAATGGCTTCAGTGTTCCTACTCACTTTCTTGTAAAGTTTGGCATTTCTTTCCATCCACAGGTAGTAAATGGTAGTAGAAAACGAGATGTTCCTAATGCGGTTAAAGAGGCTAGGACCAATGTAATTTGAGATAGCAAGAAGCATCTCACTGTCCCAATCCATAACGTCACTATCCTCCTGATTTCTGAATCTAACCTCCTTCCACACCTCCTTTGCAACACGACAGTCATTGAAGACATGGCCAACGGACTCAACCCTGTTTAAAAATCAACAACACAAGTTGTCCTCATAAGTGCCCCAGCTAAAGTGCTTATCCTTGGTGTGAATCGCATCCCTACAAATCATCCACAAAATAAAGGCACATTTGGGGATATTAGTCTTGTTCCACACGATCTTATGCCAGCTGACAGGGGGCCGAGTAGAAGTAATCTCATCATAGGCCGAGCCGATAGAGAATCCACCAGGGTTGGGGATCCAAACCACCTCATCATCCATATACTACCTAATCTTGGGTAAATTCGCATTCCTGATATCCAGAAGTTCCCAGGTAACCGTAGCAGGCCATCTCAACCTATTTTCCACAATGTGATCAGCCACTAGGGCCTTGTGATTGATGGTTTCATCGTAGATAACCCTATCACCAAAAAGTGGTTGCAACGGACCCAAGGGATGCCAATTATCATACCATAAGAAAGTATCCTGCCCATTTCCGATGTTCCATTTGATGAGCGGTCTGGTCAAATGTCTTAGTTGCATCATCTTCCTCCAACTCCAAGATGATTCGCTAGCAATAGGGACAGCCCACATACTTCTTTTGTTCAATTTGTACACATTACACCACTTAACCCACAAGCAGTCTTTCTTACTACTGAGATTCCATAACATCTTCAAAGTTGTCGCAATATTCCATTTTTCGCAATCTTTAATTCTCAAAACCCCTTCTTCATAGCTGCAGCAAAGATCCTTCCACCCAACCTTAGCACCGGAGTGATTTAGATCAGACCCCATCCAAAGAAAGTCCCTCATTAGCTGCTCGATTCTTTTGATAACCCCTTTGGGAAAAATGAAAAGACTGGACCAGTAAACTTGGATCCCAAACATAACCGATTTAATAAGTAGTAGTCTGCCTGCATAACTAAGAAACTTATTGGTCCAGCACTTAATCCTGCCAGTAGTCTTATCAATCAGTCTACAACAATCCTCACTTTTTACCTTAGAGGTAATGAGGGGGACACCCAGGTACAAAAAGGGAGGGTAGCTGTGAGTGAAGCCAGGGATATCCTTGATCTGTATGATTCTCTCCTCTTCAATACTTGAACTGTAGAAACTACTCTTGGACAACCAATGAGTAAGCACGATTATGAGTCAAAAAATGCTCCTCCTTCTCTCTAGAATCTGTCTAGCCAAATTAACCCAGCCCTAACTTCCACCCAGCTTAACAACGATGTCTAAACTCAGCCCTAGCATTAGGTCCACCCCTAGTTACTCTCCTTCTACAGTTGGTACTCCCACTACCATGGTTTCCCCCACATCTGCTGGAGTGTCCACAATTAGCCAACATGCCCAAACTGTCATTGTTCCTCGTGGTGGTGAAGTCTGTGATGATGCTATGGAAGGAATGGAAGAAGGCCAAATTGGTACTGTTGAAGACCACATCGCAGCTACTCCCAATGGAAACAAGATGAATGATTTGGTTGTGGAGAAAAGGGCATATGCCAATTTCATCGAAAGCATGGGTCTGTCTCATGACGACATAATGCACGCCAGGTATTCGCTGAAACCTCCTTGTGAACAGTTGGGAAAAAGTACAAAATGCCCAATAATTAAGGCTACCACACCACTGACGCAATCACTGGAGGTGGGAAACATTGGAAGCACAAGTGGAACAGAGAATGTGGGCAGAGGAATTAAGGAAGAGAGTAAACAACCTAACAAATCGTGGAAGTCAGTCATCACAAGTAGGAGTGACCCTAAGAATGACCCTAAATTTATTCTCCAATACCACAAACCTACTATTGTTGATGATAGGATTCAAGTTAATCCTCCTATAGAAGTGGCCAAACTTGGGTACTCCCAGATGGAATGTGCTGCTGTGGGATTTTTTCTGGGTAAGAATCTTCCCTATTCTCTAGTTAAGAACATTGCCCATAGAATTTGGGATAAGCATGGGTTAAGTAAAGTAATAGCCAATGATCAAGGACACTACATATTCATGTTTGATAACCAGAATTGTAGGGATGAGGTGGTGGAAAATGGGCCTTGGCATTTTGTTGGTAATGCCATTATCCTGCAGAAATGGTATCCGGAGTGCAACTTTGCTAAAGAAGATATTGAGAGAGTTCCAGTTTGGGTCATGTTTCACAATGTCCCTATGCAGTTTTGGACTGCAGAAGGTTTAAGCTACATAGCATCTGCTGTTGGTGTTCCATTATATGCTGACTCTATCACTGAAGAAATGAGGAGAATAAGCTATGCCCGTATCTGTGTTGAGATAAAACCTCAAAAGAAATTCCCCACAACCATTGACTTGAAAATGGAAAATGGGGAATTTTCTCAGATTAAGGTTGAATATCAAGCAATGCCTCACTCTTGCAGCCACTGCATCGCCTTTGGTCACACAACTGTAAAGTGCACGAAGAAGGATAAGGGAGTGAGAGGGGAAACCATTCCTCCAAAGTCAACTGTGGAAGAGCCTAACCATGATGGATGGAAAACCGTAGGAGGCAAAACTAAACCTGGTCTAATGGACTCAAGCCTGTGCATAGCTGCTATTGAAACAACTTCCAACTCTAACCCCCCTATATTGGAAGCTGCTACTGAACCAAACCCCATACCCAAACTTAACTCCCCCAAATCTACTTCCACCAACTCGTTTGAAGCCTTACTGGATATAGATTCTGAGGACTACACGGCGGAGACTACTCCCTTGCCTTCTGGTATTGTGCTAAAGATTAAAGCTGTGGATGAGCTGTCTACCAAAATCAAGACTGATGAATCTCCCCTATCTTCTAAGGGGAAGAAGAAGAAGAAGAAGGGGGGTACCAAACAACAATTCAAATGACCAAGATTGTGTCCTGGAACATTAGGGGTCTCAACTCCCCTCACAAACAGCAGGAAGTGAAGAAGTTGATTTATGATAATAAGTTAAGCCTTGTTTGTCTCCTTGAATCTAAAGTTAGAAGGAACCACGTTGCCAAGGTGGCTGCCAGTTGCTTCTGGAATTGGAAGTATAGTCACAACTGCCCAGATAATGGTGGGGTAGCTAGAGTGATCTTAGCATGGGACCCAATTACATTTGATGTGGAGATTCTCTTATCCCATCCCCAAGCTCTTTTTTGTAAGATCAAGTGTGTGGGGGTCAACAAGTTTTTCTATGCTACTTTTGTTTATGGCCTTAATCTTCCTATTGAAAGGATTCCTCTTTGGAGTTTCCTTAGACAGAACCACAACCTCACAGACAATAGCCAATGGATCATTATGGGGGATTTCAACACTGTTAGAAACAGAGAGGATAAAAGTGGTAGGCTGGGAATTGATATTAGGGCTGCTGCTGACTTTAATAACTGCCTATTTGAGATAATGATGGATGATATGCTAGCCACGGGGCTATGGTTCTCTTGGAGTAACAAAAGTGAGGGGATTGAGAATACTCAAACCAGAATTGATAGAGTTCTCCATAACTCGCAATGGAGTGTTTCTTTCCCTGATTCCCATGCCACCTACCTATGCCCAGGGGTTTCTGATCATAGCCCCATTGTGATTTCTCTTCTCAACCAACCTAGCAAGCCAAAACCCTTCAAATTCTTTGATTATTGGATGAAGAATGCTGAATTTATGCCCACGCTTGTGACCTCTTGGCAGGAGGAATGTCAGCTATTCCCTATGGCTAAACTTTCCCACAAACTTAGAAGACTTAAACCTCTTTTAAGACTTTTTAACCATAAGTTCTACTCCAATATCTCTGAGCGTGTGAGGATCGCTAAAGATAAGTTGGATCATATCTAGCGCTACCTGGACAGTGATGGTTCAAATAGCAGGCTTAGGAAGGATGAACATGAGTGTGCTACTCTCTATAGCTCCTTACGCGCTGCTGAAGAAGCCTACTACAAGCAAAAGGCTAGAATCAATTGGCTGCAGTCAGGGGATATGAACACAAGCTTCTTCCATAATAAAGTAAAAGCAAACACCTCCAGAAGAAAAGTCTTGTGCATATAGAATGAGAGAGGAGTCACTATTGAAGGCATTGAGGCAGTGAGTGAAGAGGCCATAAATTTTTTCACTAATTTGTTGGGGAGTCAGAGAAGGAGATCTACCACTATCCCTACGATCATGAAAAGGAAGCTGAATCCTTCGCAGTGGCCTAACCTTACTGCCCCCATAACTGATATTGAGATTAAAAATGCTATGTTCTCCATTGCCTCCAACAAAGCTCCTGGCCCTGATGGTTTCAGTGCTGCCTTCTTTAAGAAGAATTGGGATGTTGTGGGGGATGATGTGATGGAAGCTATTCATCATTTTTTTAACCACAGCTACCTCCTAGACAATGGAATACCACCTCTCTTGCTCTGATCCCCAAAGTTCCTAACCCAAACTCTATGGCTGATTTCAGATCCATTGCGTGCTGCAACACGATTTATAAGTGTATTTCCAAGATTCTTACCCTTAGACTCAAGCCTCTTATGCCTCAATTGATTAATGAAAGCCAAGCTGCCTTTGTCCAGGGGAGATCTATCACTGATAATATTCTCTTGCTGCAAGAATTGATGAGGAATTACCACAGGGACTCTAACACTCCTAAATGCACTGTGAAGATTGATATTATGAAGGCTTATGATTCGGTGGATTGGGAGTTCCTATTTGACATTCTTATCCAAATCAACTTCCCTCCCAGGTTTGTTTCTTGGATTAAGGCATGTGTTTCCTCTGTCTGGTACTCTATTAGTCTGAATGGGTCTCTAAATGGGTTCTTTGAAGGCAAAAAGGGGCTGAGGCAAGGAGATCCCCTATCCCCCTTTCTTTTCCTTATTGTGATGGAGGCCCTCTCTTGTATTCTTGATAAGCATGCTAGCAGAGATACCTTCATTTACCATCCCAAGTGCAAAGAAAATAATATTAACCACCTGTGCTTCGCGGATGACCTGGTGGTTTTCTGCAATGGTGATACCCAATCTGTGGATTGTGTTAAGGATGCGCTTGAGGAATTTGCTGATTATAGTGGGTTAATCCCCAATCTGGCTAAAAGTAATTTTTACTGTTCTGGAGTGAATGCTGAAATTATCAGCTCTATGTCTTCTTCCTTGGGCATCTCCCACCAGCAGCCTCCTTTCAAGTATTTGGGAGTCCCCCTCATCTCTACTAGACTCAAGCATGTGGATTGTATGGTTCTTATCGACAAAATTACTAATAAAGTCAAAAGCTGGACCACTAGATTCCTGAGTTATGCAGGCAGATTGCAGCTTGCAATTTCTGTCCTGTTTAGTTCCCAAATTTATTGGTCATCGATCTTTATTCTACCTAAAAGTGTGGTGAAGGCTATTGAGAAATGTATTAGAGAGTTCATATGGACAGGCCCTGAGCTCAAGCACAGTGGAGCTAAAGTGGCATGGGATGAGGTCTGCAAGACTAAAAAGGAAGGGGGTCTGGGAATAAAGTGTCTGACTCATTGGAACAAGGCTGCAGTGATGAAAAACCTTTGGAACCTCTTCAACAAAAAGGATAGTCTTTGGGTCAAGTGGTGTCATACTTATAAGATAAAAGGGAGAAGCATATGGGCAATCCCCATTCCTCAAGACTCTTCATGGAGCTGGAGGAAAATTCTTAAAGCTAGAGAGGAATGTAGACTCATGGTTAAGGCTGATATTGGAAATGGCAGGAATACGTTCATGTGGCATGATAATTGGCACCACCTTGGCCCTCTTCAACCTCTTTTTGGGGAAAGAACCATATATGATGCTGCTAGCAACTCCAAGGCTAAGGTCTCCGAATTCATTGATGGGTTCAATTGGAAATGGCCAGCTTCTACCACTTGGGAGCTGAATGATATCAAAAACTCTCCCCTGCCTTCTATAAATCCTATGACCTCTGATAGTGTAAAGTGGACTCCTAACAGGTCCGGTAACTTCTCTATTGCGTCTGCATATGAGTCCACCTATTCTAGGGGGAATGAAGTTCAATGGCATGGGCTGGTTTGGAACAAGATGAGTATCCCAATGTGTTCTTTCATTCTTTGGTTGGCTTGCAGAAAGGCTTTAGTGACTAAAGATAAACTCTTTGATTGGGGAGTTGTCGATAATAAAGCCTGTTTGCTTTGTAACTCTGGGATTGAGACTATTAAGCACATCTTAATGGAATGCCCATTCTCCAAAATTGTTTGGGATGAGATTCTATTTAGGAACCAATCTTATAGAGCTATGGGAAGGTGGGATATTGAGATCAGGAAGGCTGTTGCTGATAGTAAAGGGATTGACCTAAAATCCAGGATTAAGACCACTTCCTTCTCTGCCACCATCTATTGTCTGTGGCAGGAAAGAAATAGTAGGCTCCATAACAAGGGATTGGCCACAACGTCCAAGGTGATTAGGAGCATCGAGGAAATGGTGCGAGGAAAATCTAGCTATTGGAAGAAATATCGAAGATCTTATTCCAACTGGATGACTTGTAATTTATGGGGATTACCCAACTCTCTCTTGTATGACTAAATGTTTAGATCGTTGGTCTCTAGATGCATGTATCTAGCTGACTCTTTGGCCTTTGTATATTTGGGTGTTTTGTTTCTAATACACTTTAATTAGCGAAAAAAAAAACTACTCTTGGACAGGTTGGACTTAAGGCCAGCAATGCTATAGAAATCATCCAAAGCCTTCTTCACAATAGTACAAGAGGGGATACCCCCCACTCAAAATAATCACATCATCCGCAAAACATAGGTTGTTAAGCACCACCTCCTTGCATCTTGGGTGATAAGTAAACGTGGGATTGGAGCAAGCCTTTTCCAAGATGCAAGAGAAAGTATCCATAACAAGTAGGAAAAGATAGGGTGAAAGGGGGTCACCCTGTCTCAATCCTTTCTTTCCTTCAAAGAAACCATAAAGGTGCCCATTCCGGCTGATTGGGAACCTGGTATTAGTGATGCACTCTCCAATCCATCCAACAAAAACAGCGGGGAAGCCAAGTGTAATACCCCGTATTTTTATAATATATTAATTTGGGGATTTATTAAATTTAATGAGAATGTTTATTTAATAAAAATCCGGAAATTAATTATGTTATAATTATTAACGTGTCGAGAGTTAGTAATTATGGGAAACTTGTTGGATATTACTAACGAGCATAGTGATATACTATATTGGTTATATTGAATGTCATACGTGAATTAAATGACTATTTCGGAAATTTAAGTTGGGACGTGCCTGTGTCACGTCGGGACTAATTTTGTTAATTAAAAAGTAAATATTTTATAAGTTGTTCGTATGGTCGTTTTGAGTGCGCCAACGCATCCAGAAAGGTCGAGATAGTCAGAAAAGTGTACCCAGGGGTTTAGTTTGGGTCTCGGGGTGTTTTTAGGCCTAATTAATGACCCGGGAGGGCATTTTGGTCATTTTACAAAATAGGGTAATTAAACCCACGAATTTTAGCAGCCTTTATCAGCTGGTTAGGCTAGCCATTTAGGGTTAGAACATTCAGAACCCTAGAACGGCCATTGGAGAGGAGAGGAGAGACCTTTCAAGGAGATTCTAGGCCAAAACACCACCGTTTGCACCGCCGTCACCACCAACGCGTAGATCGTGAGGAGGAGAACGCCACCACACCATAATCAACAGGAAATCAGACTTCTGAAAATCCCAGGCAAGTGTTTAACTTGCGTATTTCGTTAGTGCAATGTTCATATTAGTTTAGGATTAATTAGGAATGTAATCCATGTAAGAAAACCCCAAATTTTGATAGGAAGTTGCATGTAGAGAAGATTAAAACCTTATGCTGGAAATTTATGATGATATAGATGTATTACCCACGAATTTTTGATGTTATATTAGGAAGAAATTCTGGAGAAAAACTGAATTGAATCATAGTTATGAAAACTTTAGGGTTCTTGATGTTTAGATGAGATTTTGGGTTGTTTAACCATGATTAATGATGTATACACGCATGCTGAACGTTAAAAACATCTGGAATTGTGTTAGTATGTTAGTAGTAGAATTTATGGGTCGATTAGTGTTGGAAAATATGGAATTTGATGAAGAATTTTGATGAATCCCGTAACTGCAATTCTGCAGAATTTTTGCCCAGACCTGCTTGATCGATCGATCGAGCATAGAGCATCGATCGATCGAAGGTTCGATCGATCGAGCCCCAAGCTTCGATCGATCGACCCCTCCTGGAAGACTCCTATTTCCCTTGTTTAATTAGTTAAATTAAGTTTATCGTGAAATAATCTTTGGGCATCTTAAATAAAATGATTTGGGAGACATTGAGGACCAGTAGGGTATATGGATAAATGTTAGAACCTTTAATATTCAACGAGAATGATATTTATGGGATATTTACCCTAGGTTGTTAGATTTATAAATTTTTAAAGGATGAGGTGCGTAAGAGAGTTACGTTGGAATCTAATAAAGTCACTTACTGAATTTCAGATTTGTGGGGTTATAATCCACGAGTGTTAGGTAATAAGTGAGAAAACCCTTCGAGTTAAGGTTAGGAATAAAACCTTATGCGAAATTCTTTAAATGTGAAATTAAGAATAAACGGTATAATTACGGGTGATGAGAAGAACCTATATTAATATGATAAAGTGGTATATTTATATGATTGGGTGTACATATTTATATACATGTGAAAAGCATACCCACGCTACTTGCTATCCCTGAGGTTTCCGCGCTGGGACAAGTCTTATCTCGATGGGACCTTTATGGGGGATATTGACTTGTACCCTAGAAGATAGATGTCCTTGGTACAGGCTATCGATGTGATAGTTCAGACGGTCCTAAAAGACGCCGGTATGTGCCACCCTCTTAGAGACTTGGAATCTATGCTTCGCCTCAATATTGTTTGTGTATTTATGTTAATACAATTCGAGAGTGATTCCGAATGTATTCCCCTTAATATGAGTGATATGGGGCTTTGGATAGTGGAAGTATGCACGCACCATAGTTTATTTTAGGGTGCTGTTATATATATATTATACGAGTAGTTAATATATATATATGAGATTATGATATTTGAAACTGTCTACTGAAATTTGATAAGTAGAACATAGTTGTTGACTCATATTATTAAATACTTGTTTTGAAAAAGTATAATATGTCACAGTAAAACTTTATGGATTTTATAAAGTTAAAATGGAGGACTTTGATTACTGTTTGGAACATTCTTTCAAAATGAAATCGTGAATTGTAAATCTTGCGGGTAATCTAAGTTAAGTTAAATCTTTTAGAAAGTCAAGTGCGATAGCTGATAAAACGAACCGTTGGGAAGGTTAGTGCGATAGGTGTGCACATTAGAAGAGAGGTGAGTATTTTTCTCAAGAGAGAGACGCACTAATATGTTGTTGCATTGGCCTGTATCAATTTAAATACTTGCTAAACGTATTTTAAATCAAACACACTTTCGGGCTCTGACCCGTTTCTTTTTCTCTCTCTCTCTCTCTCTTGTATATATATATGTATATTTTCAGGTGCCCAGCCACAGGGGCGTCTTGCTTAGGATCCCTTGAGAAGAACGAGCTGCAGCTTAGGTGGGAGTTGCAGGTCACTTGAGTAGACGGCTTCTGTTATTGACTCCACTCCTATTACTCTCATTTATTGGGCACGTGTCGCCCCTTTTCATCATTTCATTTGTTGTTGGGATTTTTATATTTCAGTTATTTCCAGTATTGTTCTATGGGATTTATTCAGGATGGATTTGTGGTTTTAGTTCCAATTGTTGACATTCGATTGATGAATGGTTTATGTTATTTAGTTTATTGTGGTGTGATTTCTTAATTGTAGAAATGTTATTTTAATTAAATAAATCTTTTTCGTTAGTTAAAATTTGGAAAGTTTGTATGAAAATGTTTTTGACACTTAGCTTAATTATTTAGGGTGTTAAATTGAAAAAAATTATTTTTATCGACAGTGATGCTGAGAATGAACCAACTGTTTACCTTGATTTAATTTAATAAAGGAGTGATTGCCCGGTATTTAATTAGGCGGGGTGTCACAGGTGGTATCAGAGCATCAGGTTCTAGTGTCCATAGGATCTGTACGGCTTATTTCGCTTTCAGCCTAACTTTATTGCTATAGAGCCCTATTTTTAGGATTGTTGTATTCTTGCTTTTACGTTAAGTCTTCAGCTATTTGAGATATGATAATAACTGTAGACTAATAAACTTGTTCACGTTTCAGATGCCTCCGAGACGTGCTCCGAAAGATAGGCGTGCCCAAGCCGAGCAGCCAGCAACTTCGGCACCAGGCACAATGAATGCGAACGAAGTAGCCGCCATTGTTGCTCAGGCGGTGAATGTCGCAATAGCGGTGATTCAACAGGCTCCACCCCAGGTTCAGGCAGTGGCGCCAGTACCAGCACAGATTCCATCCGCATGGGAGAGGGTTCGGGATGCTTTTCAGAAAGCGCATCCCCCTGAGTTTTCTGGTAGCTCCGATATTGTTACGATCAGCCAATGGAAGAAGGACATCCAGCGGCATCTCCGAATGTATGAGTGCACTGACGTGCAAAAGTAGTTGTTGGCTTCCTTTAAGCTGGTGGGAGCCGCATTACGGTGGTGGGAGTCCACTACTACTTTGGAGGAGAGGGACACGATCCCTATTCAGTTGTTCTGGGAGCGGTTTGACCGGAAGTATTTTCCACCCGCAGTGCAGACTGAGATGAGGCGAAAATTACTAAATCTGAAGCAGGAGAACCTTACTGTAGCTGAGTATGAGGAGGAGTTCACGAGACTTCTCACTATTGTGCCGGATGAGGCACCCACTGAGAGCAAGAAGATTTTGCTGTTTGTCGACGGGTTAGCTTGGAGGATCCGTCAGCACCTTATTGGGAATCTATCCCTGAGTACTTTCACTGACGTACTCAATGCAGCGTTACTACATTGCCAGGATCACCGCTTCCATCTTCAGGGAAGCAAGAGAGCAGGAGAGTCCAGCCAGCAGGGCAGGACCGGGGGTAATAGTGCCGGTGGGGCACCAACTCATGGACAAACTCGTCAGCACGAGCAGAGTTCCCATCAGGGGGACCCTGCTAAGCGATTCCGTTCAGGTGATTCTAGGCAGGGATTCGGGGGTTTCAGGCAGGGCCATCAGGGCCAGCCTAATCAACAGGGCCAGCAGGGCCAACACCGACTGCAGGGACAGCAGCAGGGCCAGCAAGGCCCACAGCGTGCACATCAGGGCCAACAGGGCCAGTGGCGTGGAGGTAACGGCCAACAAGGACGTGGACAGCAGGGTCAGAGGGGCGGTAACTTCAAAGGCAGATGCTTTGGGTGCGGTAAACATGGCCATAAGCGCCAGGACTGCCCAGAGGGCGATAGGGCCCCACAGCAGCAGGGAGCCCGTAATGAGCCGCAGAGACCACTCTTTCCACCTGCCTTCCCAGCTCCAGCCCAGGTGCCAGCCCTCCCAGCCATCCCAGCAACTCCAGTGCAGTAGGGGCAATTGCAGTATGGACGTGTCTATAACGTCCACCAGGCAGCAGCTCCACAGGCACCACCCGCGATTGACGGTATGTTTCCTATCCATGGTACTATGGGTCGGGTATTATTTGATACGGGGGCAACGCATTGTTTTATAGCTACGCATTTCGCGAAGTCCTTAGGATTGCTAGCCACAGCAGAGAGCACCGTGATGTGTGTCGACTCACCACTGGGGAGTGGGTCACTTATATTCTTTATATGCCGGGGAGTGGGGGTAGAGATTGGTAGCTTGGTATTACCTGCAGACATGTTAGTCTTAGACATGCACGAGCATGATGTGATTATCGGTATGGACTGGCTCGCAGCTTATAGAGCCATGATTGATTGCTTCGGTGGGAGCATTGTTTTTGCCATTCCGGGGCAAGAGATGTTTGTAGTGGCGATGCCTCGCCCAGAGGGAGGTTCGACCGCTCATTTGTACTACATAGAGGAGGATACCTCTAAGGAGGCTGTGATTCCCTTATATTCGATCCCTGTTGTCAGGGAGTATTCCGATGTGTTTCAGGAGATACCAGGCCTACCGCCCAGTCGTGAGATAGACTTTGTTATAGATTTACTGCCAGATACGAGACCTATAGCACGCGCACCGTACCGTATGGCTCCGGCAGAGATGCGAGAGCTACGAGATCAGATAGAGCAGCTGTTAGGTCAGGGCTTCATCCGTAGGAGTACCTCACCTTGGGGCGCTCCAGTCTTGTTTGTGAAGAAAAGAGATGGTTCACTAAGATTGTGTGTGGACTACCGTGAATTGAACAAGGTCACGATACGGAATAAGTATCCGTTGCCTCGAATCGATGATATGTTCGACCAGTTGAGGGGAGCAACTTTCTTTTCGAAGATAGATCTGAGATCGGGGTACCATCAGTTACGTATTAGAGAGCAGGATGTTTCAAAGACTGCTTTCTTGTCGAGATATGGGTCCTATGAGTTCAGGGTGATGCCGTTCGAACTCACAAATGCCCCAGCCGTTTTCATGGACTTGATGAACCAAGTATTCAGAGAGTTCTTGGATCAGTTCGTCATCGTCTTCATAGATGATATCTTGATATATTCACACTCCGAGGAGGAGCATGCCGAACACTTGAGGCAGATTCTTTAGACTCTACGAGAGCATCAGTTGCATGCTAAGTACGAGAAGTGTGGATTCTGGCTGCGAGAAGTACAGTTCTTGGGCCATGTCGTTACTGAACAGGGGATTGCAGTTGATCCGAGCAAAGTGTCAGCGGTGAGGTGAGGGAGTGGGGACAGCCCACGACACCGACAGAAGTGCGTAGTTTCTTGGGATTGTCCGGATACTACAGGAGATTCATTCGGGGATTCTCGTAAATAGCGGGTCCATTGACGAATCTGACTCGCAAAGGGGTACCATATGTTTGGGATGACGCTTGTCAGCTGGCTTTCGAAGAGCTGAAAGACAAGCTTACTTCAGCACCAGTCCTTGCCTTACCGAAACCGGGTGTGGAGTACCTGGTTTATACCGATGCGTCCTTACGGGGACTTGGGGGAGTACTTCAGCAGGAAGAGAAGGCTATAGCTTTTGCTTCCCGCAAGCTTAAGCCGCATGAGAAGAATTACCCCACCCACGACCTGGAGTTAGCAGCGGTCGTCTTTGCATTGAGAATTTGGAGGCACTACTTATTGGGCGAGAAATTCCGTTTGTTCACAGATCATAAGTCACTGCAGTACCTGTTCACTCAGCGAGAGCTGAATATGCGTCAGCGCAGGTGGTTAGAGTTTGTGAAGGACTACCAGTTCGATATTCAGTATCATCCTGGAAAGGCCAACTTAGTTGCTGATGCGTTGAGCCGTAGACCGGTAGACGATGTAGCGGACATCTGGAAAGCAAAGTGGAAGGAGTTGGGTCACCAGGACGCAGTAGCACGCTCTTTCATATCCGTGATGACAGTCACACCCGAGATTGTTACGAGGGTGATACAGGCACAGACCACAGACCCGTTTTGTCAGGAGCAGATTGTGCGACTTCTAGCCGAGGGTGCTGAGTCCTATTCTGTTAGTTCTGATGGAGGGTTGCGGTTTAATGGGAGATTAGTGGTTCCAGAAGGAGCAGAGTTACGTCATGAAGTGATGACTCATTCTCACGGGTCCCGATTTGTAGAACATCCGGGAGGTGATAAAATGTACCAGGACATGAGGCGTCAATACTGGTGGAGTGGGATGAAGAAGGACATCGCCGAGTTTGTGTCCAAGTGTTCTACCTGCCAGCTGGTGAAGGTGGACCACCAGAAACCGTCAGGATTGCTTCAGCCATTGGAAGTACCCGCGTGGAAGTGGGAGAGTATTTCCATGGATTCCATTACAGGGTTGCCTACATCACAGCGGGGCAACGATTCTATCTGGGTGATTGTAGACCGTTTGACCAAAGTGGCTCATTTTCTGCCAGTACGGACAGATTATACTACGGGTCAGTATGCTCAATTGTTCATTGCTGAGATTGTCAGATTACACGGGGTGCCCCTGAATATTGTGTCAGATAGAGACAAGATTTTTGTGTCACGTTTCTGGGAAAGTTTTCAGGAGGCTATGGGTACCGAGTTGAGGTTAAGTTCAGCTTACCACCCACAGACAGATGGACAGACAGAGCGTACTAATCAGATGTTAGAGGATATGCTACGCATGTGTGTTCTCGATTTTGGAGGAGGTTGGGAGCCACATCTTCCACTGGTGGAGTTTGCTTATAATAACCCTTATCAGTTTACGATTGGTATGGCCCCATTTGAGGCTTTGTATGGCAGGCCTTGTCGTTCTCCAACTTGTTGGCTCGAGGTGGGGGACAACAAGTTGCTAGGACCAGAAGTGATTCAGGAGACCTCCGCAAGGATTGAGATAATCAGGAGTCGTATTCGGGTAGCCCAGGACAGGCAGAAGAGCTACGCCGATGCGAAACGGTTCTTCCGGGAGTTTAATGTGGGAGATCAAGTGTTATTGCGTGTATCTCCTATGAAAGGAGTGATGAGGTTCGGGAAGAAAAGGAAATTGGCCCCGAGGTATGTGGTACCATTTCCCATCATCGAGAGGATTGGGCCGGTAGCATACAGGTTGGGATTGCCAGAACATTTACATCGCATCCACGATGTATTCCACATCTCGTCGTTGAGACGATATCTTCGGGATGATATGGCCCATACTCACATTGCGATTGATGAGATTGACTTACAGTCTGATAGCTCTTACGAGGAGAGACCAGTGGCTATTTTAGACTGTAGTGAGAGGAGATTGAGGTCGAAAATAGTTCCACTTGTGCGAGTTCAGTGGGAGCATCATAATGTGGAGGAATCCACTTGGGAGCGTGAGGCAGATATGCGCGAGAGATATCCAGAGTTGTTTTTACCAGGTATGCCTTATTTTCCGAATTTCGGGACGAAATTCCGTTATTAGGGGGGAAGTATGTAATACCCGGTATTTTTATACTATATTAATTTGGGGATTTATTAAATTTAATGAGAATGTTTATTTAATAAAAATCCGGAAATTAATTATGTTATAATTATTAACATGTCGAGAGTTAGTAATTATGGGAAACTTGTTGGATATTACTAACGAGCATAGTGATATACTATATTGGTTATATTGAATGTCATACGTGAATTAAATGACTATTTCGGAAATTTAAGTTGGGACGTGCCTGTGTCACGTCGGGACTAATTTTGTTAATTAAAAAGTAAATATTTTATAAGTTGTTCGTATGGTCGTTTTGAGTGCGCCAACGCGTCCGAAAAGGTCGAGATAGTCAGAAAAGTGTACCCGGGGGTTTAGTTTGGGTCTCGGGGTGTTTTTAGGCCTAATTAATGACCCGGGAGGGCATTTTGGTCATTTTACAAAATAGGGTAATTAAACCCACGAATTTTAGCAGCCTTTATCAGCTGGTTAGGCTAGCCATTTAGGGTTAGAACATTCAGAACCCTAGAACGGCCATTGGAGAGGAGAGGAGAGACCTTTCAAGGAGATTCAAGGCCAAAACACCACCGTTTGCACCCTCGTCACCACCAACGCGTAGATCGCGAGGAGGAGAACGCCACCACACCATAATCAACAGGAAATCAGACTTCTGAAAATCCCAGGCAAGTGTTTAACTTGCGTATTTCGTTAGTGCAATGTTCATATTAGTTTAGGATTAATTAGGAATGTAATCCATGTAAGAAAACCCCAAATTTTGATAGGAAGTTGCATGTAGAGAAGATTAAAACCTTATGCTGGAAATTTATGATGATATAGATGTATTACCCACGAATTTTTGATGTTATATTAGGAAGAAATTCTGGAGAAAAACTGAATTGAATCATAGTTATGAAAACTTTAGGGTTCTTGATGTTTAGATGAGATTTTGGGTTGTTTAACCATGATTAATGATGTATACACGCATGCTGAACGTTAAAAACATCTGGAATTGTGTTAGTATGTTAGTAGTAGAATTTATGGGTCGATTAGTGTTGGAAAATATGGAATTTGATGAAGAATTTTGATGAATCCCGTAACTGCAATTCTGCAGAATTTTTGCCCAGACCTGATTGATCGATCGATCGAGCATAGAGCATCGATCGATCGAAGGTTCGATCGATCGATCGACCCCTCCTGGAAGACTCATATTTCCCTTGTTTAATTAGTTAAATTAAGTTTATCGTGAAATAATCTCTGGGCATCTTAAATAAAATGATTTGGGAGACATTGAGGACCAGTAGGGTATATGGATAAATGTTAGAACCTTTAATATTCAACGAGAATGATATTTATGGGATATTTACCCTAGGTTGTTAGATTTATAAATTTTAAAGGGTGAGGTGCGTAAGAGAGTTACGTTGGAATCTAATAAAGTCACTTACTGAATTTCAGATTTGTGGGGTAATCAGTGAGAAAACCCTTCGAGTTAAGGTTAGGAATAAAACCTTATGCGAAATTCTTTAAATGTGAAATTAAGAATAAACGGTATAATTACGGGTGATGAGAAGAACCTATATTAATATGATAAAGTGGTATATTTATATGATTGTGTGTACATATTTATATACATGTGAAAATCATACCCACGCTACTTGCTATCCCTGAGGTTTCCGCGCTGGGACAAGTCTTATCTCGATGGGACCTTTATGGGGGATATTGACTTGTACCCTAGAAGATAGATGTCCTTGGTACAGGCTATCGATGTGATAGTTCAGACGGTCCTAAGAGACGCCGGTATGTGCCACCCTCTTAGAGACTTGGAATCTATGCTTCGCCTCAATATTGTTTGTGTATTTATGTTAATACAATTCGAGAGTGATTCCGAATGTATTCCCCTTAATATGAGTGATATGGGGCTTTGGATAGTGGAAGTATGCACGCACCATAGTTTATTTTGGGGTGCTGTTATATATATATTATACGAGTAGTTAATATATATATATATGAGATTATGATATTTGAAACTGTCTACTGAAATTTGATAAGTAGAACATAGTTGTTGACTCATATTATTAAATACTTGTTTTGAAAAAGTATAATATGTCACAGTAAAACTTTATGGATTTTATAAAGTTAAAATGGAGGACTTTGATTACTGTTTGGAACATTCTTTTAAAATGAAATCGTGAATTGTAAATCTTGCGGGTAATCTAAGTTAAGTTAAATCTTTTAGAAAGTCAAGTGCGATAGCTGATAAAACGAACCGTTGGGAAGGTTAGTGCGATAGGTGTGCACATTAGAAGAGAGGTGAGTATTTTTCTCAAGAGAGAGACGCACTAATATGTTGTTGCATTGGCCTGTATCAATTTAAATACTTGCTAAACGTATTTTAAATCAAACACACTTTCGGGCTCTGACCCGTTTCTTTTTCTCTCTCTCTCTCTCTTGTATATATATATGTATATTTTCAGGTGCCCAGCCACAGGGGCGTCTTGCTTAGGATCCCTTGAGAAGAATGAGCTGCAGCTTAGGTGGGAGTTGCAGGTCACTTGAGTAGACGGCTTCTGTTATTGACTCCACTCCTATTACTCTCATTTATTGGGCACGTGTCGCCCCTTTTCATCATTTCATTTGTTGTTGGGATTTTTATATTTCAGTTATTTCCAGTATTGTTCTATGGGATTTATTCAGGATGGATTTGTGGTTTTAGTTCCAATTGTTGACATTCGATTGATGAATGGTTTATGTTATTTAGTTTATTGTGGTGTGATTTCTTAATTGTAGAAATGTTATTTTAATTAAATAAATCTTTTTCGTTAATTAAAATTTGGAAAGTTTGTATGAAAATGTTTTTGACACTTAGCTTAATTATTTAGGGTGTTAAATTGAAAAAAATTATTTTTATCGACAGTGATGCTGAGAATGAACCAACTGTTTACCTTGATTTAATTTAATAACGGAGTGATTGCCCGGTATTTAATTAGGCGGGGTGTCACACCAAGATGAACAAGTAAAGTGAAAAGAAACTCCCAACTCATAGTGTCGTAAGCCTTCATGAAATCAATCTTGATAGTACACCAAGGCGGGTTGAGCTCTCTATGGTAATTTCTCACAACCTCATGTAGAAGTAAGATATTATCCGAAATTGACCTCCCTTCAACAAAAGCAGTCTGGCACGGATTGATAATGTGCAGATGAACCGGCTTCAGCCTAATTGTAAGGATCTTCGAAATGCATTTATAGATAGTGTTACAGCAACATATGGGTCTAGAATCATGCATACCACTAGGTGTTGTAACCTTAGGGATATGGGCCAAGGCAGTACAATTCCATTATTTGGGCAAATAGCTGCACCTAAAGAAGAACTTGACTGCCTCAATCACGTCATTCCCAACCACATCCCAATTCTTTTTTAAAAAGAAAACATTAAAACCATCTGGGCCCGGGGCTTTTTAGAATCCAATAGAGAACATGGCCTTCTTTATCTCCTCATCATCAATGGGGGTGCACAACATAGTAACATCAATGTCACTGATTCTCTTCGAACATTCTCAATAGGAATAGAACTCGGGTTCTCATAATTGCTACTGCTACCAAGAAGATTACTAAAAAACCTGACAGCAGTGTTGGCCACATTTTGAGTACCCTCAATGCGTAAGCCATTCTCATCCTTAATGCTGATAATTTTCCTCCTGGCAGAAGCCTGGTTAGCCTTCTTATGAAAAAATAAGTTATTCCCGTCACCCAGCTGAAGGAACTTCACTCTGGACCTTTGTTTGAGTGTTTCTGAGCTCCAGATACTTAGACATACCATCCCTTTCTTCGGCCTGAATACTAGACTTTCCCCCATCCATGTCCAGTCTTTTTTGAACGTCATCCAATAGCACCTTGGCCTCCACAACTTTCCTGGAAATATGGTTGTAAATTTTTTTATTAAAATCTTTGAGACTATTCTTCAATCTTCTCATCTTCTTGCTTAGTCTAATCATGGGATTACCCCTATTATTCCCACACCAAGACTCAGAAAGAACTCCCTGGAAATCATCATGGCCCATCCAAAAATTGTAGAATTTAAAAGGTTTGGGGCCTATGGGCTCCATGGGTGAAAGCACGATAGTGATTGGGCAGTGGTCTGAAACACCCTGAGGAAGAATAGTAGCTTCAGACTCAGGAAACGCAGTGTTCCGAGTATCATTATGAAGAACCCTATCCAGTCTAGACTAGACATTCTCATTACCCTCATGACGTTTGTTCCACGTAAACCATAACCCACTAGTCACCATATCATCTGCATGGATATCATTTATGCACTGATTGAAGTTATCAGTAGCATTCACATCAATGCCATGCACACCTCTCTTCTCTTCATGGGATCTCACCACGTTGCAATCACCCATAAGAACCCATGGTTGGCCATCCACTCTCTCACAATTAAGTCTCAAGAAGTCCCATAAACTAACTCTTTTGATAGGCAAATTCTCCCCGTAGATGACGGAAGCATAAAACCCACAGTTTCTACCAAAAATATCCGCCTTACATAACATGGCCTAGGGGTGCGACTGGACTAAAGTCACAGTAACATTATTCGGATTCCAACCCACAATGACCCTAGCAACACCCCCATCGCTAGGACAGTTGTCAATACTATTCCAATGAAAGAAGCAATTATTCTTAACATTTAATAAGTTATTTCACCTTACTTTGGTTTCAAGCAAACATACCAGGTCAAGATGCTGGTCTCTAATAAACTTTCTCACTTCTAATTGTTTATGAGGGGAATTAAGACCCCTAATTTTCCATAAACCGAGCTTAATCATCGACTTTTGTTTCCCTTCCCTTTCTTCTTGCAGTTCCCTCCTGATTTTCCCACCTTGTTCTTCTTCCCCTTGTGCTTATTTGCCATCTCATCCACTATCGTAACTCTTCTAGCTAGGGCAGTGGGTTCCGGAGTGGTCTCAAACTCGTTGTCAATATCCATACCGCTAAAAGAGTTAGAAACACTAATGGTGGGTAAGGCCACAATTTGAATTATCTTGTCATGCATTTCAGCTCCATTCACCTCCTGAGGTTCAAACACTTTTATTCCAGAAGGTTCTCCCTTTTCGTAAACAGAGGGAGTAATGGGTTTTTGCTTCATGGGGACCTGGGTCCAAACCTCTCCTTCAGTGGACTTCGTCTTCATTGCCCCAGTGTTCTTCCCCAACCCCAATCTAGCTACCTTGCCTTTAGTACAATTCCTATTGCTATGCCCAAACACCAGGCATTTAGGGCACGAAGGAGGTTTGTCTTGAAATTCAACTCTCACCAGAGCACTTGTACCATCCTCCATAATAATGATAATGCTGCTAGGGTATGATTCTTTGGCCTCTACATCAATACATATACGAGCAAAGGATATTCTATTCATCTCCTCAGTAACTGCGTCAACATACAACAGAAGTCCCACTGAGCTCGCAATATAGCTAAACCCTTCCTCCATCCATAGTTGAATCGGAATGTCATGGAACTTAACCCAGATGGGTATAGTCTTGATGGTATCTTTATGAAAATTGAAACTAGCTTGCCATTTCTTGAGAATAATGGTCATGCCAGCAAAGTACCAAGGGCCGTTATCAAAAACCTCATCATGTGGGTTATGTTGTCAAATTGGAAAGATAAAAACCCATTATCATGTGCTATGACCTTAGTCATACCATAATTGCTCCACATTCTGCTCGCAGCATTATTCACATAAGAGTAGGGAAGTTTTTTTCCAAGAAAATACCCCACTAAACTGTTCTCCCAATGGCTATGACCCGCCCTCAATAGGTGATGTTACAGTAATGACATTATCCACTACAGAAGGTTTGTGGTAGGTGAACCTGATCTTGGGTTTCTTTTTCTTTATCGCCACTGAGCTCTAAGTCCTTTCCTTTTTATTAAGGTTTTGTGGTTGTACTGCCTCCTTAACCCGATCACCCAATTTCTTATTGTTCATCGTACTGTTGAGCCCCTTGAGCCCCGTGTCTATGCCAGCCCCACTCGGCATAGCACCAGTAGGCAGCATACTCCCATCATTCCGGTCACTTGAAAGACAAACAATGTCAGAGGGACTTGCCAGGTCTCCGGTCGGTGGCGAAGACCCCCCCTATTCCAGTCGGACTGGACCCATTTGAAAGAAATGCCTTTTTTTACATCATGTTGTTTAAAACCCTTGCTTAGATGGAAGCAAATGTATTGATTCTTCTCTTCGTTCAGGGCATGCATACTGTTTGCATCAGAAAAATCAATCGGTTTACCTAATCGTACATCCACCATAGTGTCGACGGAGTTAGCAATACGTGAATCCAAACTGGTTTGGCCAATAGCCATCCCTCCAGCGGATGAGATGGAAGATGACCCATTGACCATGGCGACGGCCAAAATCTGACCTTCCTCAACTTCGGAGGGGAGATCAAAACAGGAGCTAGTGATGGTGGGACTCGTACAAAACCCACTAGTAACCCGACTGGGTAGCAGCCTAAAGGAGGCAGAGGCGGTATGCGTTTTAACCATGTAGGAGGTTAGATCGTGTTGAACGGGTACAAAATGGAGTTTGGGAGAAGGGTGTTGACGGTTGTGGTTAGGTGGGGTTTAGAGAGAAGGGAGAGCATGATGCGTGGATTTTTCTCTCGTAGATATACACAACCCACCTTAGGGAGTTTTGTTTTAAGTTAGGTGATGTGTCACGTTTTTCTACTACACGTGAGTTTGTACATATTAGGGAACATGTTAAGTTTTTGGTCAAAAGTTCACATGATTTGATGGATGTTTTTCATAAATGACACCACCTTTGGAAAACTCCACCACACCTATTGGTTGAGGTTTGGACTTGTTTGCTAGCATAGGATATTTTTCATGATGATATTATATGCCTATAATTAGTGTGTACCATTTTTGTATTTATATTTTCCATTTTTGATATATTTTTTGAAAAACCAAAAAGATTTTTCAATTTTATTCCTCGATCAGTGATGTATTTGAGCTTCTGATGATAAGTGGATGGAATAACTTGCATAGCGTGTAGACATCATTTTCCTAGGATGACGTTATAGGGTGAGTCAATGTCTACATCTAGGAATTCGATCAACTTTGAGATATTCCCAATTTAGACAAGCAAAGCCACCTTTCCTCGTGGCGTAGTCATCTTTCTAGCGAAGCTGACAAAAGGAATGGTCGCCTCTCTCAAATCCTCCATCTTGAGATTTTGTATATAACCTCCAAGGAGATTTCTTAATCCACAAGTAACTTATCCATATTCTAATTTTCAATTTTGAGTGTGATTACTAGTGCATCATGATGTGAAGTTCTTACTCCGTTGGTCATTCTCTATGAAGATTGTGTGCTTATTGTAATTGTCTTATATTATTATCTAAAATTGGCAGTTGAATTTACGGGTCTTAGCTATAACATACTAATAATGAACAAATAATGAAATTATCATTACCAACATGCCAATTTGGGATTAATAGAGAGGGACGAGAGATAAAGATAGAAACCAATGGTTTACATGGTTCGACCCAATACGGTGCCTACTTCTACAAATGCAATACTGATTGTATGTATTTTAATAGATAATAGTCATAAAAGGAATGGTTATAAGCTCTCAGAGTTCTCTTTAGGGTTTAGTGGGTGGCCGTTAGGTAGAATATTTTACGATCCCTTATTCTACGGGATTGAGTGTAATTTATAGGTACTTACTGAAGAGAGAGTGTAGTGGAACGGGTGGAGTGCATTTTATATACCAAGAGGCAGATAATGATGAGCTTGTTACAACACGATAAAGGTGGAATATTATATAACTTCCTTATATGTGCATGTGGGACAAACATGACTACTGGAATCCCATCACATGATATAAATGGAGCAAAGCTGGCACTGACGGGTTTAATAATGAGATGGGTCAGTCATGTTTTCAGGACGAGCACATTTATACATGATCCGACAATATTTCTCAGAGCTGAGCAGATTCTTGGTCCCCAATGGGGACATTGTGTATAACAAAAGCCCCTAAGACTTCAAACATGATTGGAACTTGTAGCAGGTTCTCTGAAGTATTGAATTCTTCGGAGTAGTTACTAGGTAAAATGAATGGATGGCATATTAGATAGTAGGATATAGTCGGCCTTCACGAATTTGGTCGCCTTTCATTCTTCTCAACGCGTGCCGGGCAGGTACACTTGGTCCTTTTGGATTTGACCTTGGACTACTACGTATCAAGTGAATTGAATCGACAATTGGGGTGATCACTGCGCGCATTTGGGGAAATATGTGTGTTTGTTCACTGAACCTATAGCGACCGTTACTTTTTTCAGTGTGACATCATCTGTCATGATTAAATGAACCTTACCGCCAAACGTAAAGTATTTAAAGGTTAAAAAACCCATTGTTTGAACTCTCATTCTATTTCAAATCTTCTAAGCATTTTAATAGAGATAAAAAGATTATCCCGTTCCTAGGGATTCTTTCTTTCGGTGAGACTCCTCGATCTCTGGTGAAGTTCCCACTTTCTCCCATTTGTCTTCAACTCTCTGTAGGAATGCATTTGTTCATCTTTTTAAATTTTTAGGGTTTTTCTCTTCTCTTCTGCAAATTCTTTGTGGTTATCACTATCCATTCTTCTTTTATTTTTAAATCGCATGGTATGTGGTGTTGATTTTTGGAAGTTTAATCGTTTAGAAGGCCATTGAGTCAGTAAGCCTAGGATCTCGCCATTTTTAGTTTTTTTTATGAGTTTTGGACATCTTGTGCGAAGTATTTGGTTTTATCTTTCCTATAGCCCCGAAACCTCACAATACCCCGATTTTATTGAGCTTTGACGAGTTACGAACTCCATGTACATGGTTAAAGTATTTGTCCGAGTTGGATATTGATTGACCAGGTATTCTAGAGAGGAGGTTTCCAAAACCCCTAAATTCCATTCTCCCTAAAGACAGGCCTGGGCACCCTAATTATACACCTCAGAAAACTTCTTCTGATGGTTCTTCCCAATTACTGGCTGGAGTAGCACTTGAGGGTTCTGGTTTTGAGGATCCAGGGGGAGTTCATTCAGTAAAACAGCAGGTGGGTGTTAAACATTTGGTAAATATCGTGTTTATGTCTACCGTAGATTTGGACTCTTTCCATGATAGATTCTGATAGAGCAATATCAGTGGGGATCCCCCTGAAGAGGAACCATTATGTGAGGATTCGATTGAGGAGGAGAGTGCTTCAGGGAACTCTTCAGCTTTTTACGACCCCTCAATCACTGATGCTAGGTGGTATGCTTGTGATATATTGGAGGATGAATTGGACGTCTTAAGGGGAAAATATAGTATCCCTGTTAGTATATCGACTATGTTGCCCATTAGTGAAGAGAGAGTTTATGACACCTCTTGCTCAGATGAAATTTTCCTTCCTCTATGGGCCTTAAAGGTTGGACTTTGCTTACCCCTTCACCCTGTTATTAAATATATTCTAAGTGGGCATGGTGTCATCATTACCCTGCTCCCCCTAATGCTTATAAGACTATCCTGGGAGCAATGATGGAAGGCCCAGACTGGGTTTAACCTTACTAAGGACATATTCAGATATGTCCATGGTCTGAAAGAGAATGCTAAGGCACTTGGGTACTATTACTTCTCTCCAAGGAAGTCACATTTGAGGATGGTTAGGTCATCTAGACCAGTAATCATAGTTGGAAGGGTCAGTATGCAGGGGGTGATTAGGAGTTTAGGAGCCATGAGAAGGATAGGTCTTATATGGTTTTTCATGAACGAAACGGGACGAACATATTAGGTATTCTTTTTTACATACTTCTTTTCTTAAGCTATACTGTCTTGATTTCTCTGTGAACCATTTCAATGAATAAGGCCCCAAAACTTCCTACTACAGTGCAAGACTTGGCGAAGGCTTACTATGTGCCGAAGCCTCCTAAATTTGAAGATTTATTTTGTGTCCAAATTTATTAGCATTGGATATCACACTCCTCCAGGTGGGGTTCCTCCAGTCGAAGTAGCCATCATATGGAAGACATAGTATTTTTTTAGACCAATCCAGAAAAAGGAAGTCGATCAAGGGCTTGAGGCCAAAGTTGAGATAGGTATTTCTTCTTTTGCTCGTCCTTACAATTTGATGAAAAACTTTTTTGATCGTCCTCACTATATGTTCAGTACTTTGCTAATTGTTTATCTCTGCAGTTCTATAATACCCCATAATTTTATTAATTTTATTTAAGGGATTAATCGAATTAAATGAGAATTAATTGGGAATTAATCCGGGTATAAATACTAGCGAGATGTGAGTTGGTATTTGATTACGATGTTAAAATTTAATGTTTATGAGTATGTATGGTAATACATGAGTATTGAAATTATTAAAGTTGTCGTGAGACTGAAATACGACAATTTGGAAATTTAGTTGGGACGCGCGTGTGAGTCACGTCAGGAACGAAATTATTTAAATTAAAAAGTGTATTATATTTTTATCAACCTAATGGTCATTTTGAGTGCGCCAACGTGTCCGGAAGGGTCGAAATAGTCAGAAAACACTACCCGGTGATTTAGTTTGGGTTCTGGGGCACTGTTAGGCCAAACCGACAACCTAGAAGGGCATTTTGGTAATTTTATAAATATGGGAATTAAAACCCACGAATTTTAGGGTTAAATAATATATTACTAATGAACCCACTAAGTCCATTATCAGCATTAGGTGAGTTAGAGGGCTACGGGAGTTAAAGGGAGAGTTTGAAGAAGTTCCAAAAGAAACCTCCAACCACCATCACCATCCTTGAGAGAATTCTGTAGAGAAAGGGGAGAAATCGACCTTCATTCACCAGCATCAACTCAGAAGAAACAAATCTAAGGAAAGTGTTTTGATGTCGTTATTTGCATTGAATATTTCCTCCATGTATAGTGTAGAAAACTATTTATGTCTTGGAAATTTTGATGAAGAATACCCAATGGGATTATTGTGAAAATTTGTGATTTTGGGTAGGAATTTGCATGTAGAATGATTATGGACGAATTTAATATACAAAACATAACTTTTGATGACCTGAAATCGGATTAATGTGGAGTCTTTTGATGAAATTAAAATTTTGGGTTCAAGTTCATAGGGTTTGGAATAAGAATTGGGGATTTATGATTTTGGCATGTTAAATTGTAAGATTTGGCCCAAAAGCATGTTAGGGAATGATCTAGGGTGACTAAAAATAGTTTACAAACATTAAAAACGTATTTGGATAGTCTTAGGGTGGATTTAGAGAAGACGAGAAAGAAGAAAAATCAAAATTGGAAAATTCTGGGCGCAAACTTCCATCTCGTTAGAAGACCTGCCAAGGTCGTTCGAACGAGCTTCTAACGAGATGACAGTACCCCTTCTAACGAGTTGGTAGTTCGTTCGAACGACCTCGTTCGAACGAGACTTCTAACGAGTTGACAGGATGGCCTTTTTGGCCTGATTTTATTTCAAATGTCCCGTAGACTTATTTAATGGAGTAATAACCTTCCCTTATTGACTAGTGAGTATATTTGGGAGATTGGAGTACGTTGAGGAGTAAAACTTAGAACCTTGTAGTAAATCGAATGACCCTTATGAATTAGGGAATGAGTGCCTAATTACGGCGTGAGAAGAGTTGACAACTTTAATGTGTATAAATCAGGGACTTATAAGTGTATGATATTAAAAGATGATACACGAACGAGAAGTATGCCTATATTAATATATTGAGATATCTAAGATGTGCGAATGCTTAGTATATGTAGTTATCTGTGTATAACATACTTACCGTACTTGCTATCATGGGAGGTCGGCGTTCGATCAGGGCCATCTAATCTTTGTGTGCCTACGGGGGGATTTAGATTGGTACCTCGAGGACATAGGTCAGAGAAGGACTTATTGAGAAATTAATAAGTCTGCTGATCATGGGAGCGTAGGTATGTGCGTGACCCATGTGATGTGAACTATGTTCGCCTCCATTATGTGTGATTGTTGTCATTTGAGAACGATTCCTTAGAGATTCAGAATGCGTGGTCCTAATGTACGTGATGTACTGGGATTTGATAGCAGAGTATGTGGGCACCGCAGCTTAGCCTCGGGGTGCTAGTATTGTATATTTATGATGAGAATAATATACTGCAAATTGAAATGCATTGTCATGTATAAATGTGAGTATAAATAATAGTAGCGTTTTCATAAAGAAAAAAAAAATGGAAACCCTCTAGTAAGTAGTATTACTAATATGGGAAACCGAGAAGAAATGTAAGACACTCTATTTAAGTGAAAATGCCGAAATTAAATCGTGAATCGTATAATAACGTTAGATTTTATAGTAGACTAGTTAAGTATGGGAATAACTAGAATGGGTACGGGTACGATAGGAGTGCACAATTAGTTGAGAGGTGAGGAACTCATGTGAGTGCACACACTATCATGTACATTATATTCACTATTTAATGATATTAAACACTTGCTATATTTTAAACTGTTTTCACATTCGGGCTCTGACCCGTTTGCTTCCAAATATATTTTCTTGTAAAAAGCTTTTAGGTGCCCCGCCACAAGGACACCAAGTATAGGAGTTCCATTCAGGTGACGTACTGTACCCGTTGTGGAAGTTACAGGACCTTGACAGTAGACGCCTCCATTTTTTATCTTGACTCTATATTATCAGATCCTCTCATCTGTTGGGCATGCCGCCCCATTTCTTTAGAGACATATTACTCAGTCTTTATTTCATATTTTGGGTTGTAATTAAATTAAGGATTCAGGCTTGTATTTGTTCATTTCAGTATTTGGATTGTTGTGAGGTGTTTTCCTCCAGATTTAGTTTATTCCATCGTTATTTATTTGTGACCGTGATGTGGTTATGATATCAGTATTTCATAATTTAAATGGATGTCATGTTAATCGAACTTAGTTAAAAATTGACAACTCACTTTTTAAATATTAGGTGGCTAGTAATTATAAAAACATTTTCGACAGTGATTCTATGAACTGAAGCAACTTGGCATTTTGTATTAATTTGAATAAAGGAGTAGCTACCCGGTATTTAATTAGTTGGGGCATCTCAATTCCAAATGATTCCACTTGGAGTTGGAGGAAGATTATGCAAATTAGGAAGTTGGGCAAACCTCTCATGAAGCACAAGATTGGAAATGGCCAGGACACCTTCTTATGGTAAGATAATTTGCATCCCAATGGTCCTTTACTTGAGATCTATGGTGATAGAGTTATTTACGATGCTGCCAGTAACCATAAAGATCTGGTGGCTAAATATATTCATGTTAACAATTGGAGTTGGCCACCAACTAATACTTGGGAACTCATGGAGATTAGGGATGCTGACCTGCCTAGAATTAGATAGGGAACTAAAGATGAGGTTGTTTGGACTCCCTCAAATCGTGGATTCTCTATTGGTTCTGCTTATAAGGAACTCTCCCCCATTGTTCCTGTCACCAACGGGTATAAGATTGCCAGGAACAAGAATAATATCCCCAAATGTGCTTTCATCGTTTGGTTAACTTGTAAAAAGTCTTTACATACCAAGGATAAGATCCTTAGTTGGGGCATCTCTGAGGATAACCTATGTTGTAGCTGTAATCATGATGTGGAGACCATTGCCCACCTGTTTAATGAGTGCTGTTTTGCTGAGTCTGTATGGCCGGAGATCTGGTTCAGGAATCAGGAATATCAAGATAGATTCTTTTTTTTGTAATTAAATGTATTAAGGAGAAAAGACAATACAAAGTGAGGAGGCTCACCCAAATAGAAATCAACCCAAGGGGTAGGGCATCCCCACCCCCACACAAGCAAACAAGAGTACATAATAAAACAGTAGGGTATGGTATACCCTACCCCAAACCTAACACTAAGAATACAAGCTAGAGAACAAATCCTAAATACAACATAGATTCAGGAAGCCCCCATTGGTTACACACCATCCGGTTCGTATAGGATTTATTTGAGTGTTTCCTATTAGTGATTATGGCCCTTATCACGCTTTCAATGTCCCTCATAAATTGAGTGTTGGTTTTTGACCCTCTATTGTGTTGCCTACCATTTCTTTATATCCATAGGCAATAGATTGTAGTAGTGTAGGAGATGGTCCTAACTCTGTTAAGGAATGTGCTACTATTAGCATACCCCACATCCTTCTCTAATTCCCTCTCCCATGTCCCCATATTCATATAGCATTGGTTTCTGTAGAGAACTTCCATCCATATCTCCATGGAGTAATGGAATTTAGCAAGGATGTGATTAAGAGTTTCAATCCCATCACTACACAGACTACAATTATTTTTATCAGCAATTCCCCACTCTAGAAGTTTATCTTTTGTGATTAGGCTCTTGCTAAAGGCCAACCAAGTGATGAAGGAGCGTTTGGGGATATTGGCATGGTTCCAAACAAGTTTAGTCCACTCCACATTGGTGTTGTGGCTGCAGATGGACTGGTAGGCAGAGTGTGTAGACAAAACCCCATTATTAGCAGGTAGCCAAGTGACTTTATCTTCATTGTTGGAAATAGTAGGAAAAGGGGAAAGAAGAATGTCATTTAGCTCTCAGGTAATGGTTGAAGGCCATCTCCAATTTAAACCACATATGAAGGCATCAGTCTTGGCATTGGTGTTAATGGTAGCATCGTATATGGTTCTATCCCCAAACAAAGGTTGTAAAAGGCCTAGGGGAGGCCAATTATCATGCCACATAAAAGTGTTGATACCATTGCCAATTATTGTTTTAATGATAGGTATGCCCTCCCTCCTCATTTTCATAAGTTTTCTCCAAGTCCATGAGCAGTCATTAGGAATTCTTAAAGCCCAAAAACTTCTTCTTTTGATCTTATATGTATGATACCATTTCAATTAGGATGATGAGGTTCATAATGCCATTACTAACTATGGGGGAACCAAGTTTATTAATAGAATCAGAAGTATCTCCTTCTCTACCATCATTTATTGCCTTTGGTTGGAAAGAAATGGGAGGCACTTTAGCAGATTGACCAAGACCAAGGATGTTATTTTCAAAGAGATTGAGGGTATGGTCAGAGATAGATCCATGACTTGGAAGGAAGGGAGAAGAAACTACCAGAACTAGATGACCTGCTTGAACTGGAGTATACCTGAAAGTGCTTTGAGTTAGGTCTTTTGTCCTTGAGCTTACAATTTGTGTAAGGACTTCGGCCTTTTATTTTTGGCTTTGTAAAGTGTGCTGATGGGGCTTTGCCATCAGTATTTTGATAGGTTTATATCTTTGTTTCTTGTAATAGATTTTCTTTGTTCCTTAATATACGTAATTTTCCCTAAAAAAAGGTCGTCAGCGCATCATCTAGGTTAGTCCTTGAGCGAGGAAGGTAATGGAAGGTGACATATTTGAATTAGGAGGTGAGCTCTTCTAGGTGAGCATGGAAGGGTAAGAGCTTTTCGTCTTTAACTTTACATTTCTTGAGGATCGGAATCATGATAAGGGTTGAGTCTCCATAGACATTTAAGCATTTGATTCCTTTCTTAAGGGCAATTTTGAGCCCTAAGGTACGTGCCTCGTTTTTTTGTTATTTGTTGGTGCAAGGGAAATCCAAATGAATGGAAATGGGGGTGTGAGAATCATCAAGGGAGATTTATTGAATTGAAGATTATGTGTTTACGTCTTCAGCTATTTTGAGATTTATTGAATTTAAGATATAGAGGGGGCTTGAAGGTAATCCTGAGATTAGAGAAAATCCCCCTATTTCTAACAATGTTTGGGATTAAGCCAGCTCAGCATGGCAACTCAGCATGGCAGCCCAGAGGGACCTTCCAGCGAAGGTGCTGACCGAGAGAGCTCGTCCTTTAGTCCTATTGATTAATTTAGTCACATTGTATTCTTGTTTATCTTGACTATGAGCTATAACGATTGTAATCATGAAACAAGAATAATGATTATGTATGTGGTTGAAGGGTACTCGCGAGAGACCAGGCCTGACAGGGCCTGGGAGAGCTTTCATGCTCTATCGAACGACCTCGCCGTGGGAACTCTTGAGGGACTTGGTTTGGAGGATTGAGAAGTGAGGCACCATTGGGGGCTTGTCCTAACCATCTTAGATACACCTGAAGGACCCTTACCGTGGAACCTCGGGCGGAGCATCTTGGAGTTCCATCGGGCGTTGAGCGGTGAACCAAACATCCCTCTACTTAATGTCACATTTGCTGTAGGTGATGTCACTAGCTAGCTAAACAATGTCAAATCTGCACTCGAGTAAACCACCGTGGTATTTGGGGCTGTCAGACAGTTGGTGAGCCACCTTTGTGACAATAGCCCCCTAACACACAGTGGTTAGGCAAAAGGCATGTCTTGGCATTTAATGTATATGGTGTGAGATAACTAGGGCATCAGGTAAAGGAGATGTTTAAACCATAGACGAATATACACCATGAACAAAATGCTCCAACTTCTCTCTAGAACCACCTTCTCCAAAACCGCATCTCGTTCCTTTCTAAACACTCTGTACTACCCGACCCACACCAGCTAATCCTCCATGGCAACCATGGTGAAACTTTCAGGTGACCGACTTACCATGCCTGCGCAGATGGGGGCTGAGATCGCAGTGTTAGAAGACGTCCAGTGTTCTGGTGACCTCATTGACAACCCAGGGGGGTTAGAAGCAGTGAAGCCCCTCCATCAGCCTCCCACATCATCGCCCGACCTTAGTCCGGTCTTGACTTCCATCGCCGGCACCGGGGGTCAGGGCCAGGCCATTTTGACTGATGTTATGGGGAATGGTAACATTAGAAAAGGTTACGTGGCCGAAGAAAATATCCACCGCCAGTCTGACGGTCAGAACAGAGGTAAGGTGCTGGATTTGAGTGTTGCTGACGTAACTAAGGAGCGTAGATCAGACGTATGGGTTGGTTCAGGCTCTGGGCTCAATGGTACGGAGATTGGAAAGTTTTCAACTGACACGGGAAAGCAGTCAGTTAAACAGGGGAGCTCCCCTGCTTCCTAACAACTACCGAGTCAGAATGATAGGACCTGGATCTCTGTTGCGGCAGTGAAGAAACAACCTAGTATTCGTCTCACCTACCACCAACCCACTATTGTGGATTCTATTGTCACGGTAACGCCTCCCGCTGCAGTTGCTACCGGTGGCCATAAGAGGTGCGAGAATAGCTTGGTGGGTTATTTTTTGGGGAAAAAACTTCCGTTCTCCTACGTGAATAACGCTGCCACTAGAGTTTGGAGCAAGTTTGGGATGACAAAAATTGTAGCACACGATAATGGTTTTTTCTTCTTTCTTTTTGATAACCCTCACAATGGGACGAAGTTCTTGACAATGGCCCGTGGCATTTTGCAGGGATGTCCATTATTCTGAAGAAATGGGATGCTAGCTTTAGCTTTCACAAGGATACAGTGAAAAAGATACCCATATGGGTCCACGACATTCCCGTTCAGCTGTGGACGGAGGAAGGACTCAGTTACATTGCGAGTTCGGTGGGAATTCCTTTGTTTGCCGACGCTGTCACGGAGGAGATGAATAGAATTTCTTACGCTCGTGTTTGCATTGAGGTCGAAGCTAAGGAGACATATCCCGGTAGCATCAACGTTTTTATGGAGGACGGTGCAAGTGCACCGGTGCGAGTTGAATTCCAAGCCAAACCACCTTCGTGCCCTAAATGCCTTGTTTTTTGCCATAATATCAGTAAATGCACGTTAAGCACTGAACCGAAAACTATTGTGGAAGATGGTGCTAAGACGACCAAATCCCATGCAGGTTCTGAATGGACTGAGGTGATGAAGAAGCCTACCCCAGTTACTACCTCTATTCGGGAGATAGGAGAAACGTCGGGTGTGATGATTAAGGCTTAGGAGGAGGTTAGGAGTACTGAGAAGGAAGGGGAGATAGCCCCTAGCGTGGTCTCCCCCACGATACGGTTATCCAACTAGTTTAGCGCCGTGGACAATGATAGTGAGTTTGAGGTAACTCTGGAACCTTCGGCGCTTGCTAGGAGAGTAATGGTCGTGGATGAGCTTGCCTATAAGCATAAGGGAGAGACGACTAAGGTGAACCACTGCGGTGGCAAGAACAGGAGAAAGGGGAAGGGGAGCAAAACTTGATGTTAAAGATAGGGTCATGGAACATTAGGGGTCTCAATTCCCCTCATAAACAAAAGGAAGTTAGTAAGTTAATATTTGACCAGCATCTTGATATCGTTTTCTTGGTGGATACTAAAGTTAGGAAGGAAAATTTAGGTAATGCCAAAAATAATTATTTTTTACATTGGGATCTCATGGATAATTTCCCTTTAGGGGGGTGTTGCCAGGGTGATTGTCGATTGGAATCCTAGTTGTGTGGCGGTTACGCTGGTCCAGTCTCACCCTCAAGCCATGCTGTGTAGTGTGGAGGTTTATGGTAGTAATAGAGAGTTTTTTGCGACCTTCATCTACGGGGAAAATTTAGCACATGGGAGAGAGCCTCTTTGGGAGTTTCTCAAGCTCAATAGGGGTAGCACTGATGGGCAGCCTTGGATTCTTATGGGGGATTTCAACGTTGTGAGAACCAATGAGGAGAAGAGCGGGATGCATGGCATTGACGTGGGTGCTGCGGAGGCTTTCAACTAGTGTATTAATGATATCCAGGCTGACGACATGACGACGAATGGGCTATGGTTTACGTGGAATAGGCGACAGGGGGTAGGGACAATGTCCAATCGAGAATTGATAGGGTTCTTCATAACGACACATGGAGTACCTACTTTTCGGAGTCTCAGGCGACTGTTCTTCCTCTGGGAGTTTCGAATCACTGCCCGATCATTATCTTGCTTGCTCCCAGGGAGCCTAATAGGCCCAAGCCGTTCAAGTTCTATAACTTTTGGATGGGCCATGCTGATTTCCAGGATGTTCTGACTGAGTCTTGGTACGGGGACGATGTGGGTGACCCCATGGTGAGATTGAGCCAGAAGATGCGTAGATTGAAGATTAACCTCAAAGACTTTAATACGAAGTTCTATAGCCAGATATCTCGGAGGGTGGAGGAGGCTAAGAGGTTGCTCGATGATGTGCAGACTAGACTTGACAATGATGGGAGCAACATAAGCCTTCAGTTGGAGGAGAGAGAAAAGTTGACGGTTTACATGGAGCTCAGAAGCGCCGAAGAGTCTTACTATAAGCAGCGGTCTAGAGTCAAGTGGCTACAGTTGGGGGATGGGAATAACTCCTTTTTCCATAAAAAAGGCTAATCTAGTTACCGCTAGGAGGAAGATTATCAGCATTGAGGATGATAATGGGGTGCGGGACGAGGGCTCTCAGGGGGTGGCTAATAAGACAGTGGGTTTCTTTCGCAACCTTCTGGGCTATAGTAGCACATGTGCGGACCCTGCTCCCATTCTGGATGCTAATGTTGAGAAAAGGGTCAGTGATGTGGACGCCGCGACTATGAGTGCGCCCATTGATGATGACGAGATAAAGGGGGCTATGTTCGCCATTGGGTCGGATAAAGTTCCAGGTCCTGATGGGTTCAATGCGTACTTTTATAAGCAGAACTGGGAGGTGGTGGGGAACGACGTCACTGAGGCTGTTAAGTTCTTCTTCAGGTGTAGCTATCTGCCTAGGCAATGGAATTGTACTACTCTGGCTCTTATCCCAAAGGTTACCACCCCAACCGGTATGAATGATTTTAGACCCATATCTTGTTGCAACACCATTTACAAGTGCATCTCGAAGATTCTTGCTAACAAGATTAAGCCTATCCTCCCCCACATGATCAATCCGAGTCAGGCTGCTTTTGTTAAAGGGAAATCTATTTCTGATAACATCCTTCTTCTCCAGGAGGTTATGAGGAATTATCATTGTGAGCTTAGCCCACCTAGATGTACATTGAAGATTGATTTGATGAAAGCGTATGACACGGTGGATTGGGGTTTTCTATTCACCTTGCTGACTCATCTAGGTTTCCCTGCCATTTTCGTAAGGTGGATTAGAGAATGCATGACTAACACGAGGTTCTCTATCAGTCTGAATGGGCACCTGCATGGCTTCTTTGAGGGAAGGAGAGGGTTGAGGCTAGGTGACCCCCTTTCCCCCTATCTTTTCCTCCTGGTGATGGACTCTCTCTCGTGCATCTTGGATAAAGCCTGCACCAACCCTATGTTTACCTTTCACCCTAAGTGCAAGGAAGTGGGGCTTAACCACTTGTGTTTCGCCGACGATGTGATAATTCTGTGTGGGGGGGACATTCCCTCCTGTACCATTGTGAAGAAGGCGGTTGATGATTTCTGCAGCATTGCGGGCCTCACGCCCAACCCGGGTAAGAGTAGCTTCTATAGCACGGGTTTGGAGGAGGATCAGATTGCGCAGATGGGGGATATTCTTGGTTTTGGCCACTGCAACCCCCCTTTCTTGTACCTCGGGGTTCCTCTCATCACCACAAGACTCAAGAAGGAGGATTGTAGTAGGCTTATCGAAAGGATCACTGGGAGGATTAAATGTTGGACTAAGAAGCTTCTCAGCTACGCCGGTAGATTGCAGCTTATTAAGTCTGTCTTGTTCGGGATCCAGGTATATTGGTCCAGTTTGTTCATTTTGCCTAAGGGGGTTATTCTCAAGATTGAGCAGCTAATGAGGGATTTCCTATGGACGGGTTCCGATCTGAAACATTCGGGGGCTAAGGTGGCTTGGAATGATCTTTGCAATAGCTTTGAGAGCGACGACCTGGGTATCAAAAGCATCGAGAGGTGGAATGTGGCGGCCATCATGAAGATGCTTTGGAATCTCTGTAGCAAGAAGGACTGCCTATGGGTCAAGTTGTGCAACGTGTATAAGTTGAAGAGAAGAAGCTTGTGGGCTATTAATTTATCCAGCGACTCGTCTTAGAGTTGGAGGAAGATGATGCAGTTGAGACATCGGATCAGACCTCTCATTAGATGGAGTATCGGTAATGGCAGGGAGACCTTTTTTTGGCACGATAACTGGCATCCTCTGGGGCCTCTTCATCCTTTGTTTGGGGACCGTGTTATCTATTACGCTGCTAGTAACCATAAGGCTATGGTAGCTGATTACATTGTTGAGGACAAGTGGAGATGGCCTACGGTGATTACCTGGGAGCTCTTGGATATTAGGAATGCGGTTTTGCCCGGCATTAGGCATGATACTGTTGATGAGGTGGTTTGGATTCCCATCCAGAAGGTTTTTTCTATCAGATCGGCCTATGAGGAGTTAACCCCCACCCTCCCACCTGCTCCCTGGCATAAAATTGTGTGGAATAAGACTAATATTCCAAAATGTGCTTTTGTTCTTTGGATGATTTGTAAGGATGCTATTCACACTAAGGACAAGCTCTATAACTGGGGCATCTCGGAGGATAACGTGTACTGCAGCTGCTCTAATGGGGTCGAGTCCATACCACACGTGTTCAATGCGTGTCCAGTTGCTAAGGAGGTTTGGGAGGAGGTTAGAACCAGGAACCAGGAATACAGAGAGGCTTTGGATTGGGATGGCGAGATGGCTCATGCTATTTCATGTTACAGTGGGACTAGTTTTTATAATCGTATTAGGAATATTTCTTTCTCTTCTACTGTGTACTGCCTTTGGATGGAGCGTAACACTAGACATTTTAAGCGGATGGCCAAGAGCAAGGATGTCATTGTCAAAGATATCGAAGTTATGATTAGAGCGAGAGTCTCAAATTGGAGCAGGGGGACGAGGAGATTTGAGAACTGGATGGCTTGCATGAACTAGGGTATCCCGGAGAGTGATCTTGAATAGGGGACCGCGGGGTGTGGGGCTTCTCGCACTTGTTTTAGTTGTTTTTGTTTTTCTACCCTTTGGGGCATACCCCTAGGGGAGATGCTGGGTTTCATCCCTATGTGTACTTGTTGTTGTTGATATATATACATAATTTTTCCCAAAAAAAAACTAGGGCATCAGGTATTTAATGTTTGTGACATAAAGTATGAGGGATGTCTTTCACAGGCATTGATGACCGAGTTGCCTCGGGAGTGGTGTGGGGGCTATTTAAAGAGCCCAACCACCTCTGGGGAGAGATCATGTTCTTTCTGAGAATCCAGAAGTTATTGCTAGAGAAGATATATACAAGAGAGAGAGATATTAAAAACCAAAGAGTTTCACTCACCCACCATTATCATTTATTACGAAGCTTTTAATACTTGACAGGGATTCTTGAGGGTGGTTGGTGTGTTTGGCTGCTTGCCAAGGTGTATCTAGGGTGCTTACTTCTTTCTCCCTCTAACTGAGTTACTTCTGAGTACATTGTTATCTTCTGAGTCATACACGAGAGGTTTGTGAGTTTATCCCATCTTTCTCTTCACTAAGTTGTGTTTGTGTGTCCTATAATCCAAGGTTTTGTCAATTAACTTATCATTATCATACTCAAAAGGGGTCACGCCTCCATTAATCTAAACTCCCCTCTTACATTTGGCGACTCTGCTGGGGAGGCATTATTCTGAGCAAGGAGTATGACGCAGGATAACGTTAATCGAAGACTCAACTTTGATGACATTCAACACAATGGAGAACATGCGACGATAGAACTGGAGGCTCTAAGGGACACGGCTCCTCGAATAGAGGTACCTCCAGTTCAGGAGATGACAGGCGTTTTAGGGGTGACACAAGCTTCCACGAGTGCTGCGTTGGGACCGGCTCAAGTGGCACTCCTCATGAATAAGTTTTACGAGTTTTTGCAAACTCCGGTAGCTTCAATGGTGTTGGGAGGATTTGAGGCCAATTCCTCCGTAACACCAGGGACAGCCCCAACGATCCCAACAAGTGCATACGTAACAGGAACAATCCCAACAAGTATACCCCCTATTGTGAAACCCGCAGCGGGAACCTCAGGAGTATGAACGGCTCCAACTGTGACGATTGCTCTAGCTGCAATGGGCGCTCAGCCTATGGTCCCATTGGTTGTTGCTCCAGTGGCATCACCCATGGAGGAAATGAGGAAGGAGATGCAGAAAGAGATGCTGAAGTTCATGCAAGCTTCCTTGCAATCTGCTGGCGAGGTAGCTTCGGTTTATGACGACTTTCGAACATGTTACCCCCAGGAATACAATGATGAGCCATATTCGAAAGATTATATCCCTCCTATCTTTGAAAAATACATAGGAAAAGGTGGAAATCCAAAGGAACACATTAAGCGCTTCGTTGAACACTTGGGGGCGCATTGCAATAATAAGAAGCTCAGGTTGAGGGAGTTTTCTAAATCCCTGACCGATAAAGCATACACATGGTATTCTCATTTAGCTCCCAAGAGTGTTTCCACATGGGAGGAAATGCACGTTTTGTTTGTCCAGAAGTTCTTTTTGGCGGAAGATGAGTTTACTTTGACCCAACCGGGGAAGGAGAAGAAACGACCCGGGGAAGAAGTGGTGGCATATGTTCGAAGATTCAGGTAAAGGTCCCTTGATGTAAGGGAGGAGGCCAAAGAATCCAAGTTATTGCAGATCTGCACGGAGGGGCTGCTTCCCGAGTACATCTGTCATCTCATTAATGAGGCACGAGGGGACTTTCTCGGCGTTCCTAAAAGCAACAAGAAATATCTCATGTGTGGTGCGACCAAACCCAGTGGTGGTACCCATGATGTTTAGGCAGATGATACAACCTGTGGGGGGGAGGCCTCAGCCCCCATGGGTAGGTTACACCGAGGGAGCAGATGGGGGTAAGGTGCCAAAGAAGGACAATAAGAGGAAGTTTGGAAGAGATAAGGAGGACATAACACACCATTACCTTGTACAGTGGATGAGGTTGTCAGCTATTACAATGCAATGGTCCAAGGAGGAACGATTTACGAACCAAAGGGCATTCTCGTTGGGGAACCCGATGCGGCAATGAGGGTGAATCCCAAATATTTACAGATGCATCGAAAGATCCAGCATCCAATGGAGAGTTGTTTCACGTTAAGGAGAATCATCGATAAGTATGTGAAAGAAGGGACATTGCAAATCCCTTCGCAGAACGCTAACAACAACCCACTCCCAGCACATGGGGCCAATTTGGTGGTGGCCTATGATGAAAGAGGCAGAAAGAGAAGAAAGAGAGCCAACGATGAAGCAGGAGGAGTTCGAGGAAGCTTTGGAAATCTGTACTAAGGGAATGGCTAAAGTAGTATTACCCACGATGAAGAAAGCGCTAAAGACGTGGAGGATGTATACAGCATTGAAGGTGAGGAAACAGACCCAATCCTAGAATGTTGTGCAGTTTCAAAATCCCCAAAGTTCACCTGGTTCTTCGACCAAGTGGGGATACCGAAGGAGAGTATGTTGGAAATAACCCAGACAATACTTGACATAGCGAGGAAGAATGCAATCCCTTCGCTGAGATGGAAGGGACCCATGGCCAGGTTAGTAAAGAGGTTTCTGTCAGAAGTAACTTTCAGCGATGCAGATAGGGTTGTAAGATTCCCTCATAGCAGGCCATTGTATGTGATCGCCAGCATCAACGGAGTTAGTTTCGCAAGGACTTTTATGGATGGGGGAGCTTCCATCAATATTATGCCAATCAACTCTTTTCACGCAGCTAATATTCCGGAGGAAAGGTTTGTCCCCATGCCTTTGGTGATTTTGGGATATGACAACCAATCCTCCAAGTCCATTGGGTACGTGAATGTTGGGATTGTCATGGGAAATCTGAGTTCTCATATTAAGTTCCACGTTGAGTGCAACTTCCTACCATATGCTGATAGGAAGAGTGTGGATGCATAACCAAGGGCTAGTTCCCTCGACGTATCACCAATACGCGAAGGCAAATATCGATGAAGGCCCTAATAAGTTGTCCTAACTTTAGAATTTTCCTCCAACTCCAAGAGCAATCAGTTGGTATGTTGACTACCCATATGCTTCTGCCTTTGATCATGTAAACATTGCAAAATTTAACTAGAGGCTTTCTTTTTTACTACACAAGTTCCATAAATGCTTCATCATTGCAGCTTTATTCCAAGCCTCAAGGATGTTAAGATCCCCTTCATCCTTGCTGCAACACGGGTCCTGCCAAGCCTCCTTAGCCCCAGTATGCTTGAGATCAGTACCAATCCATAGAAAATCTTTCATCATTTGCTCTACTTTGCTTATCACGCTCTTAGGCATAATGAAAATACTTGACCAGTATATTTGAATGCTGAAAATAATTGATTTGATCAATTGCAACCTCCCATCATAACTTAAAAGTTTGTTAGTCCAACACTTGAATTTGTTGGTTACTCTATCAATTAACCTCTTGCAATATTCCTTCTTAAGCCTAGTTGTGATTAGAGGGACACCCAAGTAGATGAAAGGGGGATCATAGTGGGGAATGCCCAAAATGCTGACCAGTTGTTCAATCTCCTCACTCCTTATCCAAGAAGTATATAGGCTGCTCTTCGTCAAATTTGGTTTGAGCCCAAAAATCTCACCATACTTCTTCAGGGAATCATTGACTATATTGCAAGAAGTAGTATGTAAGAGAAGCTTTCCATCATATTGAGGAAAATATATGGAGATAAGGGAACCCTTATTTGAGCCCTCTTTTTCCCTAAAAGAAACCATGTAATTCACCATTGAGACAAATTGAAAATCTAGTTGTGGTGACACATTCATATATCCAACCAATGAATTTGTGAGGCAATCCATAAAGTTGGAGCAAGATGAATAAGAAATCCTAGTTGGTAGTATCATATGCTTTAAGGATATCAATTTTTAGGGTGAATCTAGGGGAAGATAAGTCCCTATGGTAATTCCTCATGATTTCTTGTAGAAGGAGTGTGTTATCATCAATGGATCTGCCCTCCTCAAAGGCGTCTTGTTTCTTACTGATAAGATGTGGAAGAGTGACCTTCAGTCTAGCTACAATGACCTTGGCAATACACTTATAGACAATATTACAACAAGCGATTGGTCTAAACACTTTCATTGAGTTGGGGTTTTGAACTTTAGGAAATAGAGCAATCAATACAGTTCCATGTCCATAAAGACTGGTCCTCATTAAAGAAAAATAACAGAGCCTCGATAATATCATGGCCAATAAGATCCCAATTCTTCTTAAAGAAAAAAGCATTGAGATCATCAGGTCCTGGGGCTTTGTCTGAACCAATAGAGAACAATGCTCTTTTAATTTCCTCTTCAGTAATGGGAGTGATGAGACTAGTAGCAATATCATTATCCACCTTCTTGGTTATCACATTTTGCAGTATATTTATTGGGTTCTCACAAACCTGATCATAGCCTAGCATGTTGGTGAAGTAGTCCACAGCTAATTGAGCCACCATAGACTTCCTATCAACTCTTTTCCCATTCTCATCTTCAATACAAAGGATCTTCAATCTGGTTCTTTGTTGATTGGCTTTCTTATGAAAGAAAGCATTATTCAAATCTCCCAACTGCAGCCACTTTGTTCTAGACTTCTACTTGAAAAAAGATTCTTCAGCATTTCTTAAGAGTAAGTAATTGGTCACAACCTCTTTGTCCGAGTTGAACATAGAATTATACCCATCACTATCCAACCTCATTTGGATGTCATCCTGCGGCAACTTTGCCTCCATAACTCTTTTAGACACCGAGAAAATAATGTTTTATCAAAGCCTTTAAGATTTGCTTTTAGCCTACTAACCTTCTTGCTAAGCCTAACCATAGGATTTCCCTGGTCATTACAGTACCACGAATCAGTTAGCACCCGAATGAAATCTCCATGATCCATCCAAAAATTGAAAACTTGAAAGGTTTAGGTTTTCTAAGAATAAGATGATCAGGATTGGGTAGTGATCAGAGATACCATGGGGTAAAACAACTGCATTAGCCTCAGTGAAACAGTCCATCCACTCCCCATTGTGCAACACCCTATCAATTTTGGTTTGAACATTATTAACCACTTCATGTTTCTTGTTACAAGTGAATCAAAGACCACTAGACACCATATCATCCACCCCTAACTCATTCAAACAGTTGTTAAATTCCTCAACAGCCACTCTATCAATCCCATGAACCCATCTTTTCTACCCATCATTTCTAACACAGATAAAATCACCCATAAGAATCTAATGAGTACTTGTAGTGGACACAAAATTGTCCACAATTGGATTCTATCATTAGGTAAGTTTTCCCCATACACAAAAGATGCAAAGAAAGAACAATGGTACTCTAACAACTCCACTTTACAAAAGAGGTTATTTTTTTAGAGGAAATCGAATCAATGGCTAAGACATCGTGGTCACACCACAATAATCCTAGCAACTCCCTTTTCCCCAAAATTAGGACAATTATTCAAGGTATCCCAATGAAAAAAAATAGGAATTATTAATATTTTACACATTATTCCTCCTAACCTTTGTCTCCAACGAATATACTAAATTCAATTTTTGATCTTTAATAATTTTCACTACCTCCTTCTGCTTGTGAGGTGAATTCAGACCCCTTATGTTCCAAGATTCCATTCTAATCATCTTTTATATTGGGATTTTTTCTTGGCCCTCCCAGTGCTGACTTGGCCAGGAGGAGTATTCTTGTTGTTCTTACTTATCTTGGTTTTCACACACTCATCAATAGCAAGAATTTTCAAAGCAAGCCCACATGGTTCAGGAGTAACATTCCCTTCATTTTCCAAATCTTCAAAAGAACCAAAAGAGTTGGATGTGGAAACCACTGTTGATGGGGGGGGGGGGGGGGGGGGTTCATTAACCACATTGGTTCCAACATGGGGATAGGAGTACTAGCACTATCCCCATACTTGCTATTAACAGTGGTCCATTCCTGAGTAATAAGGTATTAACTCCCCCATTGAGGGTGCGATTCTTGCTTATTACCTCTTCCATCTTTGGTTCTTCATTAGTCTTCACCATCCACACACGTGTGACTTTACTAAATTTGGAAATATTGTGGCTAAAAACTAAGCAGTGGCTGCATGAGAGGGGCATGGCCTAATATATATTCCACATTAATATATACTTATTCTTCCATCTTCCATAATTATCTCCACCACCATGGGGTACTCTGCTTGGGTCTTCATCTCCACACATATATGAGCATAGGTGATCCTATTCATCTCTTTTGTGATCGAATCAGCATAAATTGGCATAGCCACAGCACTAGCTATATAGCTAAATCCTTCAGTTGTCCAGTATTGCATAGGCATGTTGTGGAATAATACCCCTATAGGTACCTTTTCAATGATTTCTTTGTTGTAGCTAAAGTTAGGTTGCCATTTCTTCAACATCACTGCATTGCCAGCAAAGTGCCAAGGGCCATTTTCCACTACCTCATCCTTATTGTTGATATTATCAAACTTAGAAATAAAATACCCCTTGTCATGCAAGATCACCTGTGCAAAGCCAAAAATATCCCATAATCAATGAGCTATAGAGTTTACAAGAGTAAAAGGGATTTTCTTTCCAAGAAAATAGCCTACACATAAGCACTTCCATTGAGCATAGCCCAGTTTAGCTACCTCAACAGGTGGTGTAACTTGTACCCTATCCTCCAATACCATTGGTTTATGGTATGTGAGCTGGAATTTAGGTTCCCTAGTTGTAACCATAGCTTTCCGAGATTAAGTAGCAGGCTGACTTAGCTAAGAAGATTGTGTGCTAATAGTGGCCCCCATAGAAGCAGGGCCTGTACCTTTAGAAGTGATAGAGTTATTGGACATAGGTATGGGTGTAGCAGCTACTAATGCTTTTCCCTCTAGTGGTATTACCTAAGAACATACTGGTATTATGGTTTACCTCTTGGACAACAATGGATACCTTTCTGGCTGGGATACCACCCACATATGTTCTCTTCACCTTGTTATTACTACCCTCCTTATTATGAACAAAGCTTTTGATATCTTCATATGAGAATCCCTTGCTTTTTAGGAAATCAATGTAAATCTATTTTTTCTCATTCAACTCATTGATTCTTGAAACATTAAGGTTGGCTCTTTGAATACTAACATTCGAAGCCAAAACTTATCCCTCTTCAATTTGATTAAAATCCTCCTCTTCACTGTATTGAAGGCCTACGTCATCCAAGATTTGGATACCTCTTATAGACATCCACCTAACCATCTTTCTCCAACAGAGGTGACATATAACGGTCCTTATTAAATAAAAACAAGCTATTGGGTTCAGTTGGTGTGAAGTGTTGTGAAGGAAAAAGTTGCATGGGAAAAGTATGGGTTCGACAAGTATGGACTGGGACTGAGCCAAAGCACAGTGGAGCCAAAGTTACAGGGAAAATGTGTGCAAGCCTAAAAAGGAAGGGGGTCTTGGCATAAAATGTATGGAGCTATGGAATAGGGTTGCTATCATGAAAAACCTTTGGCATCCCTTCTCCAAAAAGGACAGTCTTTGGGTAAAGTTGTGCCATACCTACAAGATAAAAGGGAGGAGCTTATGGGCAATTAATTGTCCACAAGATTCATCTTGGTGACAGATATAAATTCTTAAAAGTAGAGAGGATGTTAGGCCTAACATGAAAGTTCCTATTGCTAATGGGAAAAACAGCTTCATGTGGCATGACGATTGGCACAATCTTGGCCCTCTCCACCCATTATTTGGAGATAGGACCATTTATAATGCTGCTAGCAACTCTGTGGTTAAAGTAGTTGATTTTATGGAGGGCTCTAACTGGAAATGGCCTACTAACAATGGGCCCATTTTCGGATGGATTTGAGAGCTTCTCTCTCTAGGTCATTCCTCTAACCTAATCTACCGCCGCCGTTCCCCTTTCTCCTTATCCTTTCTGGTGATTATCATCAGCTCCATTGGCCGAGTCATGTCGCTTTCTCTACCGAGTCTGGTAAGGGTCGGGCGTTTCTCTCTATTGGAGATTTGGATGGTTTAGTCTCGGTGGATACCACGTTGCTCCTTCCCTCTATTCTTCGTGGTCCTGAATGGGTCTACATCGGATCGCCATTTTTGCTTGCTGAACTTCAAGTCAGATTGATGTAGGCTTTTCTTTTCGGTGATCGAAGGTTATGGGGCTGGGTGCGATATGGTGGTGATTGGGATGTGGCTGAAAGTGGGTGGTTCTTGGTGTTGCGTCTGTGTTGCTGTGGTGGTTGTTGACCTTTGTTTGGCCAGAATTGGTGGTTGTGGTTGTTCACGTTGGGCTTGATCAATGGGTGATCCTTTACCCGCTGGGTTTGGCTCGTGTTGGACCTCGGTGCTTCCTTATCTTGGTGCTTCCCCTCTTGGAACCAATTTTCATAACCCTAATCACTGCCGCGGCTACTCCTTCCACCTTTTTATCCTTTACCACCTGCCACCTATTTGTCCTTCCCCTACCCTATCGCCACCTCTTTGCTATGCTTCATGTCAGATGTGGATTGGGTTTGGTCTCATTTGGTGGCTCCTCTCACAGTTATTTCTGTGAAGGTTTCTCCTTGACTCTTCCTGTCTGTGTGGTTTGCGATTTTGGAGAGCTATTTTGGGGTATGGCTATTCCTTGTGTTGCTCACCACCGGAGCCGGTTCCGGCATTGGTTGACGGGATGGGTGGTATGTGGATTTGGCTTGGAGTGATGCACTGTGGTCAGGGTTGCGATGGTTTGTTCTCGGGTCGAGTTATTTTTGCAGGTCAGGTTACGAATTGGATGGTTTGGCCATCGGGTTTTCAGGGTGTTGGGCCATGGTGCCCACTTGGTTTTGGTGGTATTGTTTTGGTTGATTAGTTTCGGCCAGATAGTGGGCCTTGTTTCTTTGGGTACAATTGTTTGTTGTTTATGCTTCCCTTGTGGCTTTTGTTACCTAGGCCTAGGTAATTGTGTTTTTGTTTTATGGGGCCTTCGTGGCTTGTCTACTAGGCTTTTGGACTAGTTTGTTGTTCCATTGTTTTTGTTGGCTAGCAGCGCCTGTGCTCTAGCATACGAGGGTATGCCCTCATGGACCTTGTAACTATTTCTTTTCAATATACTTTTAATTACCGAAAAAAAAAGAAATGGCCTACTACGGTTACTTGGGAGCTCAATTACATTAGAAATCTCCTCTTCCTTCTATTAATCAGAATATGGAAGATAGAGTTATCTGGTCTTCCAACAACAATGAAGATTTCTCTATAGCTTCAGCCTATGATAAAACTCGTACTCATACTGCAGCAGTCTATTGGCATGACCTTGTGTGGAACAAGGTCTGCATTCCTAAGTGCTCATTTATTCTTTGGCTTATGTGCCATAATACTCTTGTAACTAAAGACAAACTTCTTGAATGGGGCCTTGTTGATAGCTCCAATTGTATCATATGCAATAATGGCAGTGGGACTATTGCTCACATCATGAATGAATGTACTTTCTCAACTCATGTTTAGGAAGAGGTTTTACAGAGAAATCAGTCATATAGGAAACTTGGGAACTGGAAGACGAGACCACCAATGCAACTACTGAAGCTAGGGGTAAAGACCTTGTATCCCTTCTAAGAACCACCTACTTTTCTATCACTACTTACTGTATTTGGCAAGAAAGAAATAACAGGATCCACAACAGAGGTACTAAGGACAATGAAGAAGTGATAAGAGGTATTGAGGAGATAGTGCAAGCCAAATCGAGAAGATGGAAGAAGTCTAGAATATCATTTGATAACTGGATGGCCTGTAATTTATGGGGTCTGCAATAATCCTTAATGTATGATTAGTCTAGGCTCTTTGGTCTAATGGTGGGATTGGGGTTTTTGAGCCTTTGTTAGTTGGTTGAGGCTTTGTTGCCCCTAGATGCTTGTATCTAGTTGACATCTTTTATGATCTTGTATATTTGGTTCTTTTTCTATTATATTTTAATTACCAAAAAAAGGTGTGAAGTCCACCACATCATAAAGGAGTTAAGAGTCTTGAACAACTATTTGAGTTTGGTTTAGAACCACTTCCACTCGCATCAACGTGAAGCAAGGGGGATTCCATAAAAGTTCAAAGGGTGACGGATGGGTTGGGGTAGGTGTATGGGAGGTGGTTGTAAAAGGTTGAAGGCTGGGAAGTTTTAGAGAGAAGGGAGAGCATTTTAGATAGGGTATCACTTAGGTTTTGATATCACTTAAGTGCGCCTTTCTTGGTATTTTTGTTGAGCTGCGGTGCTCTTGTTTATCCTTGTATTTTTATATTGTTATGTCCATTTTGTTCATGTTTGTTTGGGGTTTATACATCCCATGATCCGATTTGTGGTTATGAGCTAAATGTCAGTTTGGTTTCCTTATTTCTGATGTGGTCTAGTTGCAATTGTGTGATAATATCATGAGGGTATGCCCTCTCCATTGCTGTATTTTAATTTGTTTTATTTAGACATTTTACTTACCTTACCAAAAAAAGCCAGCGGTGGAAAGATTACTTTAAAAAATTGAGTAATTTTATAAGGATACAATCTTGAGGCGCACTTTAATAGACATAGAGAAGTGTTAAAAACTTATTGGTCATTTAATATGCTTTGAGGATACCAAGAACAATCTACAAGCTCCCAAACATCATCTCACTAGAACTTAGATTAAAGGATCTAGGTCTGAAGGCCTCCCCACAAATCCCTACCAAAGGGTTTCCTTCCACAACAAGCCTACAAAACTATAAGCAAAGGTCTTGTGACATTAGACAAACACCCCCAAAATAATTGACAAAGGCTACATGGCTAGGGAAGAGGCATTAACCCAGTTATTAAAAAATCCCCAGAGCACTACCATCCAAGGAACATATGGAGTAGTCCCTCATCACCAAAGATGGTTTGGATGAAAAAATAAGCCTAGAGAATGTGGGAGGGGACATTAAGAATAATCCAGACACTAGAGAAGACATCGATATCACCTTCCATGTCAATGCGAAGTCCTAATGTAACATTGGTTATCCTCTAAATACCTTAGCCTCCCCAGGTTCACCAAGGAAAGTTGGTAGAGCATTACCGCAACATCAGTCAGGTTGTTGACTGTACAATTCTTATTTCATCAACTCTAATTTAACGCTCCTCACTTACCACCATTGGTGAACAGGTGAACTTCTACCACACTCCACCTTCTCCTTCATGCTCGATAGACTCGTGGCATGGTTTTGTTGATGTCACTTTACACTATTTACCTTTAAATCCTATCAAGATAGGTCCTATTGGTGGATTCAAAACGATTGAGAAACTCCATATATCCATAGTAATCAGAATGTACAGAGATTGAGAGACAAAACTCACCCCCTTGTCTCTTTCGAGTTTTCAATCCTCTACATCTATCCGATGTTATAGTCGTTGTCCATCCGAGCCCTAAGTATGTTGGGAGTACCAAAAACTGCCAAGCAATTATACTTTAATGGCTTTCACTCACGTAAAAGACCTTTGGAGACCTCAGACAAACTTAATTATAGCATAAGGGTTGCCATGTTTGTAATCTTTCACATAACAAATTATCTCATCTCAATGTTATTATAACTGCACACCCTATCTCTCATCTAGTCAAAGGATTGGTGATCTAATGTCTTATATGAGTTTAAGCAATATCAGTTTGGAGCTGTCTTTGGGAATGACAATTCTATAAACACATTTCATATTTTTCCTACTTTGATTCCTACCACCATAATAACTAATTCTTAGTTAACTTTCTTTATGAGAGAGATATAAACTCAACAAAAGAACTACAAGAGCATTTCATAATTGTCCTCACATGGTTACCGAGATTAGTAATTATAGCATGGTTGAGAATGTGAGGTTGGGTAGTGGGGTTTGAATAACCAAGAAGATTGGAGAAGTATTAGACTGTCTCAACAACAACTTAGGAGTGTCCCTCCAATTTTTGGCCATTCTAGTTTTGGATGCATAGAATCCTATTTCTATTTGTGTTGCCTTTGACCCTAGAGTGGAAGAAGTTAGTGTTCAGATCTCCCTCTTACATCCATTGAGTTCTAGATTTGTTTTCTTGAAGTAGGCTTCTAAATTCTAGCATTGATTTCCTCAACCTGAAGATTAGTTTTTCCCCTTCATCTGTTTAGCTGACTTTAAATATCCATAAGTTTTGTCTTGGCAAGAGTAGTTTTTTGGGTTATGTTGCTATATAACTTTTGGTTAAAACCTTTGAGAGCATTCTTAACCATTCTCAACTTCATGGAGATTTAAAACATAGGGCTGCCAAGGACATTACCATTCTAGACATCAACAATGGTGATACTGAAGTCTCTATGCATCATCCAAAAGTTAAAGAATGTGAATGGTTTAGCCCACAAACCTCAGCTTGAGATTTAACAATGTTGGTTCTCTAGCAATTATTGGTGAGGACCGTATCAATTTTAGTTTGGATGATTACTTCCCCATCATGGTTTCTATTCTAAGTGAACCAGAGGCATGTAGTGATCAGGTCATCCACTTGAATATTGTATAAACATTTATTGAACTCATCAACAACATTAGTGACCGTCCCTAGTGATTTAGAGGGGGTTTTGTTGCTACCAATTTCTTTGTTTGTAGTCTATTAGATCTACATGTTCTAGTGGATCTAAAGTAGGTTTGTGTTCAGAAAGAGGTGAGGTTCTGCTTTCTTACCCAGGAATATTTACAGGGGGAAGCCTCGAAAGCCATACACCTCTCGTAGACGGGGTATTAGCCATGGGTCGATCTTGAAAACAAGGTTACCTCCATTGGCTGGGGAAGATGATTCGATCCGATACGAATAAACGATAAATCAACCTTGATCAATTCATGCTGCCAAATCTTTGCCACAATGGCTATCTGGATATCTATCTTGGGTTATAACTGATTCCTCGGCTAGTGGCATGAACCATTGAATTAGTTAAGGTTATCGGGTTCTTAGGTCGGCCGATAGAAATGGTTTTCGATTCCGACGGAATGAATGGGCCTCATCAGCCTTTTGACCTTTAATCTTGAACCCTCGCTTTAGCTACAACTGAATGTGAGACCTAATTTCTCTCTTTGCTTCACCTTCAGCAATCGATCCTTACAGATTATTAGTTTCATAAAATAGGTTTTTTTTGCTTCTTCTTAGTTACTTTTCTAAACAGGACTCCTGTGCCACTTGACTATTTTCGTCGGCGAGCACTTTGTCATCCTTAGATTATTGGTTGATCGGTTTCAGTCATTATGAAGGTAAGGTTTCTTGTTGAGGCGCCGTCAAAGATGACTTTTGGGAGTCCTCTCCCATTTCCAAGGCGGTCAGTTTGGCGGCAGAATAGTTCAAGTTGTCTCTCATTCAGTTTGCATGCAGAATCAAAGCGCCAATGTCAAGGATACCATATTTTTTCATTACAATATCTGACCACATTAAAGTCCCCCATTAATATTTAATTGCGGTTATACAAAGAGTGGTGGACATTTTTGAGGTATGGCCATAGAGATTTTCTCTCAGAAGTGAGGTTAAGGGCATAGAAAATGGTAGCATAAAAGGTTTTATCAAGACCAAGAGGGGTGATAATGCAAGAGATCGCATGGTTGTTGGTTGAATGAGTGGCAACTTTGAAGTGGTTGGGGTTCCATCCAATAATGATTTTAGCAACTCCCCCATTAGAGGGACAGTTGTGGATAGTTTCCCAATTACGAAAGCAATTCCTCATGACATTAGGCAAATTGTTTTTTCTTACTTTGGTTTCTACAAGGCAAACAAGGGAGAGTTTATGGTCTTTTGTTAGGTTACGAACTTCTTATTATTTGAGGGGAGAGTTGAGGCCCCTTATGTTCCATATGGCAAGATTAATCACTGAGATTTAGGCGGATAGGTGGGCCACCTGAAGTGGTACTTTGCTGACCATTGAGCATCTTAAGAAGTTTCTTCTTCTGTTTGTTGGATAGACTTGGATTAATGTTTCCTCCCATCCCATTAATATTTTTATTTTTAAGGCAATACCAGTGGGGGGTAGGGATGCTTTTATTTCGGTGCCCTCATCTATTTTTTTTTGTAACTAAATATATTGAAAGAAAGAAATATACAAGGTGTAGAAACACCAAGCCCAAAGGCTAGTAACCAGAAGGTGGGGCATACCCGCCTCCCAACAAACATCAACAAAGGAAATCAAAAGAAAACAAAACAACCCCAAAACATCAACAAAGGAAATCAAAAGAAAATAACATTAAAGGTACAACATGGATTCAGGAAGCCCCCATTGGTTGCAGACCATCCAATTGGTGTAGCTTTTGTTAGTGTTCTTCCAAGTACTGATCTTGATCTTCATCATATTATTAATCTCATTCATGAGCTGACCAGGAGATCTAGCCCCACTGCTGTGAAGCCTGCCATTCCTTTCCATCCAAATACAATAGATGGTAGTAGTGAAAGATAGAGTTTTGACTTTGTTGATGAGTTTGTTGTTGTTAGCATACTCCACATCCCTCTCCAGCTCTCTCCCAAGTCCCTATATTCCTGTAGCATTGGTTTCTGCAAAGAACTTCCATCCACACCTCCTTAGCGTATGGGCAGTTAGCAAGTATGTGCGATAAAGTTTCAGTCCCATTAGTGCGTAACAGACAATTATTGTTGTCCACTATCCCCCACTCCATCAGTTTATCTTTGGTAATAAGACTTCTTCTGCAGGCCAGCCAAGAGATGAAAGAGCATTTAGGTATGTTGGCACGGTTCCATACCAACCTATTCCATTCCACCTCAGTGTTGTGACTGCAAATAGCCTTATAGGCAGACTGAATGGAGAATATCCCATTGGTAGAAGGTACCCAAGTTACCACATCCTCATGATGAGAAATAACTGGAAGAGTGGTTGTCTGGATGTCATTAAGCTCCCACGTAACTGTGGAAGGCCACCTCCAATTCGTACCACTAATGAAATCAGCCACCTTGGCATAGGAGTTGTTGGCTGCAGCATAAATGGTCCTATCCCCAAATAAAGGTTGTAGAGGCCCAAGAGGGTGCCAGTTATCATGCCAAATAAAAGTGTTGTTACCATTACCAATGATAGACTTAATGAGAGGTCTGCTCTCCCTCCTCATTTTCAGAATTTTCCTCCATGTCCATGAGCAATCACTAGGAATAGCAATTGCCCAGAAGCTCCTTCTCTTGATTTTATACATGTGACACCATTTCACCTAGAGACTCTTTATTATTGCACATATTCCATATATGTTTCATCATAGCAGCCTTATTCCATTCTTTAATACATTTAATCCCCAAACCTCCCTTGGATTTAGGTTTACATACCTTACTCCAAGCCACTTTGGCCCCACTATGCTTCAAGTCAGAACCATGCCAGATGAAGTCTCTAATCAGTTGGTCAATATCTTTAATGACTCCTTTGGGCATGATGAAAAGACTGGCCCAATACACCTGTATACTGAAAAGGATAGAGAGAGCAAGCAGAAGTCTGCCAGCATAGCTGAGCATCTTGTTGGTCCAACTTTTAATCCTCTTAGTAAGTCTATTGATGAGAGATCCAAGCAGCCCTCCTTCCTAAGTCTCGTAGAGATCAAAGGCGCACCAAGGTATTTGAAAGGAAGCTTCATTAATTGGAACCCAATTTTGTCAGCCAAAGCCTAAGCTTGAAGAACATCCATTCCCCCGCAGTAAATGTTGCTTTTCTCCATATTAAAACAAAGCCCAGAAAGAAGAGCAAACTCCTCAATAGTATGATTGATGCAGTCAATTGTCTGATCATCCCCCCCACAAAAGATCATCAGGTCATCAGCAAAGCATAGGTGGTTAAGACCAATTTCCTTACATTTAGGGTGGTATTTGAAGTTCATGTTATTGCAGTGCTGGTCCAGAAGACAGGAAAAACTCTCCATAGCCAGAAGAAAAAGATAAGGGGATAGAGGGCCACCTCGTCTAAGGCCTCTAGAGCTTTTAAAGAACCCATGGGATACCCCCATTGAGGCTAATGGAGTACCAAGCAGTGGTCACACACTCCTTAATCCACCTAATCATGATATGAGGAAATCTGACCTGTTTTAAAACATCAAAAAGGAACTCCCAGCTCACAGTGTCATAAGCCTTCAGAATGTCCACCTTAATAGCACATCTAGCCACACCATTGCCTCTATGATAGTTCCTCATGATCTCCTGAAGTAAAAGGATATTATCAGCAATGGATCTCCCTCTAACAAAGGATGCTTGACTCTCACTTATGCGTTGGTTCATGAGGGGCATAATCCTGGAAGCATGATTTTAAAGATGCATTTATATATAGTATTGCAGCAGGCAATAGGTCTAAAGTCTCTCATGGAAGAGGGGTTAGAGGTCTTAGGTATGAGGGCAAGGATGGCGCAATTCCATTGCCTAGGCATTTTACAGTTGATAAAGAAGTGCATAACAGCCTTAGTCACATCATTCTCAACAACATCCCAATTCAGCTTGAAGAAGGCAGCATTGAAACCATCAGGTCCGGGAGCTTTATCAGAACCAATAGAGAACATAGCCTTTTTAATTTCTTCATTTGATGGGATGGAGGTGATGCCATCACACTGATTTTGATTAAGCTTCCTAACCATCAGGTTCTCAATATTGAAGGGTCTGAATAAGTTCACATCATCAGCAGAGAATAAGTTTTGGAAATAGTTAATGGCTTTAGTAGCTACACCCTCACTACCTTCAATGGTTAGCCCATTAGAGTTCTGAATCATTAGGATTTTCCTCCTAGCACAGTTGTTGTTAACTCTTTTATGAAAGAAGGAGGTGTTCAAATCCCCCAATTGGAGCTCATGATTACTACCATCATTGTCCAGATTAGTCTGCACCTGATTAAGGAGATTCTTAGCCTCATCTACTCTAGCAGAAATATTAGAGTAAAAATTCTTGTTCAGGCTCCGGAGGGGGGTCTTCAATCTTCTAAGTTTGGTAGAGAGTTTAAACATGGGATTCCCACTACAATCATCATGCCAAGAATCCATGAGGGTGTCCATGAAGGTATCATGCTTCATCCAGAAATTGTAGAACTTGAAAGGTTTAGGTTTAGTGTTCAAAGATGGCAAGAAGGTAATAATGATGGGGTTGTGGTCAGAGATACCATGACAGAGAAAATTAGCCTGGCTATCAGGGAAGGAGGTACTCCAATAAGAGTTCTGGAGGACTCTATCAATCCTCGATTGAACACAAGCAAACCCCCCACTTTTATTAGACCAAGAAAACCACACACTAGTGGAATTCATATCCTCAACTTCAATATCCTCAATGCAATTGTTGAAATCATCCACATCTCTAAAATCAATTCCATTGTGGCTCTTCTTCTCCTCCTGGCACCTCACAACATTAAAATCCCCCAGAATGATCCAAGGTTGATTGGTAGTGGTAATGAAATTGCACTTGAGGAAATCTCATAAAGTATTCCTATTCGCGGGTAGATTATGTCCATAGACAAACGTGGCAAAGAACATCTTGTAGGATCCCACAACTTTGACTTTGCATAAAATAGCTTGATGGTGGAGGTCCCATGCTTCCACATAAAAAACATTAGGGTTCCAAGCGATAATGACCCTAGCCACACCACCATTATCCGGGCAGTTATGACACATATTCCAATTAAAAAAACAATTATTCTTAATAACATTCATATGGTTAAGTCTTACTTTAGTCTACATCAAACCAATGAGAGCAATACCATTGTCTCTAATAGTTTTCTTGATTTTATCTTGCTTGTGAGGGGAGTTTAAACCCCTAATGTTCCATGAAGCTATCTTGATCATCTTGGTTTAGGCTTATCTCCACCCCTCTTCAGCTCTATTTGTGGGATCAACCAACTGTCGTTTCCCTTCTTCTTCTGCTTCTTTTTGGAAGATGCTTTGTTATTAAGGCCAGTGTACTCCAGATTTCTAGCCATTTCCCCAATGACTTTAACTTTTAGTACAATGCCTTGTGGAGCTGGGGTACTCTCTTCTTGTGGTATCTCTTCAATCTCTGGCATATCATTATTATCATTATCTGGTGTATCCATCTCCTCATCCAGAGCAAGGATGGCAAAGCTATTCTGATTAGTGCTAGGGTGATCTACATTTGGGATGTCTTCCTTATCATGATTGCGTTCACCCTTGTTACTAGCCTTATATTTCGCAGCAGCTCTAGCAGTGGTAACCTGTTTCCATTCATCCGTTAGTGGTTCCTTCATTGGGGTAGCGCCAGCCTTGGGAGAGGCTTTTTCTTCCATTTTGTGATGTGGACAAGCATTTAGGTTATGACCAAAGACAAGGCAGTTAGGGCATGAAGGCGTTTTTGCTTGAAACTCAACCCTAACTGGTGTGGTAGTACCATCCTCCATCATAACATTGATGTTGTTAGGGTAAGTTGCCGTGGCCTCAATGTCAATGCAAATGCGAGCATAGGTTATTCTATTCATTTCTTCAGTCATCGCATCAGCGTAAAGGGGAAGACCCACTGAACTGGCAATGTAACTAAGCCCTTCTTCCGTCCAAAGTTGAACAGGAATGCCGTAGAATTTGACCCAAACAGAAATTCTCTTCAATGTATCTTTAGGGAATTTGAAATGTGCTTGCCATTTGTTAAGGATGATTGTCATACCTGCAAAATGCCACGGTCCATTGTCCAGCACCTCATCACGCTGGCTTTGTTTGTCGAACATGAAAATGAAAAACCCATTATCATGCGCTATGACCTTAGTCATACCATATTTCCCCCATAGTCTAGTAGCAGCGTTGTTAACAAAGGAAAAAGGAAGCTTTTTCCCTAAGAAATAACCAACTATGCTGTTCTCCCAACGTCCATATCCTTTCCTGGCAACATCGAGCGGTGGTTTGACAGTGATGGTGGACTCCACAACAGATGGTTGGTGAAAAGTTAGTTTGAGCTTCGGTTTCTTCTTTTCTACGATAACAGAACTCCACGTCTTGTCAGTGCGTACCATGTTGTTGGTCTGGGATCTGTCAACTTTATATCAACTTTCGTACCATCTATCGTAGCCTTGAGCCCACCGTTTCTGCCTGCACTATTCTCAGGGATGAAACCCACCTCTACCTCCGTTGCCTTCACAGTCGGAGAAAAGTTCTCATTCCGGTCATTGGAGGTTCTAAATATCTTCACATCTTCATGGGAGTAGCCTTTGCTCAAGAGGAAGTCCATAACGATGTTAGTTTCTGTGTTTGGCTCTTGTATCCTTGTGAGTTGCTCATTTGCTCTATCAAAGCTATTGTCGGACGTTAAGATTTGCCCTTCTTCTGTCTCGTCAATCTTGTTCAAACTCATGCCATCGACTGGGATAGTAGTTTGGATAAGGGCAGTATTCCTTACAGAAGACAATACACCCGATTCAGCCATCAAAGAAGATGGGGTTTGATAAATAGCTTTCCCACGTATTGCTGAAGGTAGGTTAGAAGGAGTAGGGTTAGGAGAGGAAGGTCGGCCATCAAGTTTGGTCATCGGAGCCATGGCCTGGTGGAGTTGTGGAGTTTGTGTTTGATTAGGGCTATGGATTTTTAGAGAGAAGGAGGAGCATATTTTTTGTATTTAATTAGATGTCAATCCCACAAACGGTGCCCTCATCTATGTCTTGGAGAGCAGTAAAATTGTTGTGGCTATTTGTGGATGATGTCTCAACACGCTTAAGGTTGTTAGGACTTGGTGTGGTTTCTTGGTCGTTTGCAGTAATGGTTGTTTGGATTTGGATTGGGTTTACTTCTTTACCTTTCCTACTGATATTAGTCCACCATATTAAAATCCATCACCATAATAAAATCGAATAATGAAAAATCTTGAACGATAACTATGGAATCAAAGGTCTCACAAAATCCAAATAATTGTCTAACGTATTAAAATGATGGAAAATAAATTAAACTACTGCATAAAAATAACTATGACTAGAACTTGTAACATCGGGTATATTTTAACACTGGGGTTGATCATGTCCTAATATTAAAATATAAAAATTGTCAAGATAATTTAAAATATCATTCTTAGCATGTACATGATTAAATGAAATGATGTAACAAGATATTAATATGATATGATAACCCTCAAATGACAACTCAACAAATGCATCATCAACTAAAACAATATGAAAGTATCCCCAAAACTATACCAACTAGTCTCAACATAATATAACAACTACATAGTCTAACTACAACACCAGCCCAACTGAAATATCAAAATACAAGCCAAATTGTCTTCCCAAAGATACAAGCCAACTTAACCCAGTGTAACAACTCACATAACTAAATATTAAAGTATCCATCCAAAGGGATAACCTACATTAAGAAGATACTGAAATAGAGAGGAAGAGAGGTCTGTGCTAGCTTGATGAGAATCTACTCTTGGGGTCCAACCCTAACACATAAGATGTTTCCACGAATATACCTGAGTCAAAATCCAAAAATTTACCAAAGCTACGCAACTCAAAAATAAATTAATAGACAAGTGATAAGTCCACAATTATTTAGCCTATAACGATAACCAATCAAGTGCCAAGAAACATCACAGTCCATTTTAATTAACTCATACATTTCAATAATTAATTAACCTCTTAATTAATTCAACCGTAATCTAACATGCTCCCCTTTTCCATGATCATCTCAAGAACATGTGGTACACACAATTAAAGACCATCACATAATTGGACACCACCATTCACTATCATGGATGGAACTATAAACATAAATAATCCGTGTGGTACACGAATGAATACCATCACATAACCGGACACCCCTATTCTCCTCCGTGGATGAAACCGTAAACATGAATACTCCGGGTGATGAACAAAATAAGATACCGTTAAACAGACCGATTTAAAATCGTGCTCCCTCCGCCGGCAACAAGAAAGAGTGTTTGCTATCAGCACACACCCATAACCATAACCATATCCACTTATTCATCACATTTTTAACCATTGTCATTATCATCTTATTACCGTTCCATATTCCTTATTTAACCTACTTATGATAACATCATTATATTCTATTAACCACACCCTTCATACCATTCTAAATCGGTCTCTAAATTACTCGTTATGTTATTTGATTAACTTCTAAAGGAATTCTCAGACTATTCACAGTAACACAGCTAGTATGGAACTACTCAACAATTTAAGCATTATAATAAAAAGATAGGTTAATTACAAGAATTCCTAAAGTCCTCACACCTACATGTTTTTAGACTCCATGCGTGGGGTGTCTCATAAATGAAATCTAAATAAGGAACCCGCTAATACACTTATACTTAGGTAGGGTATTCTTTGAGACAATAGAATTAGTTATGAAATTATTAATATGAATTAATTTAAGGATTAGATTAAATAGGCAACCAATTTTCATATCCAACCATAACCACCCACCATAAACCAATAATAACAACAATCTAATATTTTTACCATACTCCTTCTAATCCAACTACTCAAGTATTTCAATTCCAACAACCTAAGGAAGGTAATTATGGGCTTAATTCCAATTCGAATGTAATTAAGTCCAAATTCCAAGACCATAAATCAATCAAAGGGGTATTTTATTGAAATTCAAGACTATAAACAAAGGTTATTCTCAGTTTATACCTTAACATGTGAAATTATGATAAATTATTTAATATCATGCATGAAGTTATATTAATTAGGCTACCTAAAGGTAATACCAATTAAGATAACTGTACGACCATTTTTAACACATGTAATTTAAATAAAATTAAATCTCAATTACCCATTATTAAGATCAAATCAACCCAAGTCCATTATTCGATATCAAACCCTCATATGAAAGTCTACTAACCAATGGTCCAATTTCACAATTTATTAATCAACTAAGATTAATTCAAATTTAGACCATGTGAAATTATCCAATTTCATCAAAATTGGGCAATAGTATAAGGGATCTCAAAAACCTAAGGGCACTAACCAATTTTAAGCCTACATGTGAGATTTAGATGAAATTAATGATTGTATGTATAAAAGGATAAGAGTAGATCTATGGGATGTGTTAAGAGGGATATTGATGAGTTTGTTAGGCTATCTAGTCTTCATCCCAATATGGACAAAAGCAACCTATACAATGCTGGAGTTAATGGCATGGATACCTAACATATGACTTCCAAATTGGGAATTGTTCACCATAATCCTCCTTTTAAATATTTGGGAGTTCCTCTTATCTCCATTAGACTTCGGGCTTTTGACTGTGTGGACCTCATTGGGAAAATTACTAATAGAGTTAAGAGTTGGCCATCTAGTCTTCTCAGCTATTTTGGAAGACTTAAACTGGTCACATATCTTTTTAGCATTCAAGTATATTGGGCTAGTATCTTCATCCTATCTAAGATTGTCTTAAAATCTATGGATCAAATCATTAGGGATTTCGGGGCCAAAGTAGCTTGAGAGGATGTTTTTAAGCCAAAGATGGAGGGGGTCTAGGCATAAAAAGCTTAGATGTGGTGGTGTCACACATATAAGATTAAAAGAAAGAGTATTTGGGTTATCAACATATTAACTGATTCTAGATGGAGCTGGAAGAGGATACTAAAAACTAGAGATGATCGTAGGCTCTTTGTGAAAGTCAATATTGGCAATGGGAAGGACACTTTTATGCGGTTTGATAATTGGCTCCATCTTGGTCCTCCCCACCCTCTCTTTGGAGATAGAGTTCTATGATGCTGCCAGCAATTCCAAGACCAAAGTCTTTAACTTTATTAATGGATCTAGTGGTCCTGACCTGCATCTAAAACTTAGCAGCTCAATGACATTAGAAACTCTACCTTACCTACCATTTTTCCTCATTTTGATAATACATTGAGGAGAAATGGTAGGTAGAGTTTCTAATGATACGTTAATGTACAGTGGTACAAGGTTGTCTGGAACATATGTAACATTCCCAAGTGTGCCTTCTGAAAAAATTACCACTTAAGTCGTTTAACTCAAGATTAAACTATCTAGATGGCTCCGAACAGTTTGTTGAAGAAACTCTTTTCTTAAAACAAATTTTTAACACAAGACGTAAGGTATAGGTTTACCAATTTTGAAAAACAAAACTTAAATCAACACAACCTTGAGAAAGGGATGAGAGGAAGAGGAACTATACACGAACAATTTTAACGTGGTAAAACCCCACCCAATTGGGGAAACATCCAAGGAGGTCTCTACACCTCAAAAGTAAAAATACACTAAAATAAAGTAACGATTTACAAACTATATAATAATCAAGACACACAAACAGACCTAATTCTAAGTTCAAAAATATACCACCTCCTCTGGATTTTCTATCTTCTCCCAAGGCTCTGATGTTGTTGATGTTCTCTCACCTTTGTAACTCCACTCCTTTTAGCTTTACGTCGACTCAAAAGTCCAAGATCTCAATAGTAATACTTTTCAGTGTAGTGGTGTGAAGGTGTAAGTGGTGATGTGATCTAAATCACATGCATGCAACTCACACACACTTAATCAAATGTGTTAAATAACAAATCATTGTTTTGCCATAACCATACCTATAAATTTACGTAAAAATTCAAAATGAAGAAAGTCTAAAGGTTTGGTAAATAGGTCAACTAATTGCAATTCAGTAGGAAGGTAATTTATTTCTAATTTAGATTCAACAAACTCGCGTATGAAATGATATCTAATTTTAATATGTTTAGTACGAGAGTGATGAACAGGATTTTTAGTAATATTAATCGCACTTTGATTGTCACAATAGAGATGCAACTTATCTTCAGTTATACCGTAATCTTTAAGCATTTGTTTCAGCCAAAGTAATTGAGCACAACAGCTTCCTACTGCAATATATTCAGATTCGGCACTAGACAAGGAAGTGCAGTTTTATTTCTTAATACTCCATCCTACCAAATTGTTACCAGTGTAGTAACACGCTCCGGAAGTACTCTTACTATCATCGGTACAACCGGCCCAATCAACATCATTGTAACCTACTAAAAGTGTCTTTAGTGTACCAAAGTCCTAAGTTTAGAGTACCTTTAATGTATTTGATAATTCTTTTAACCCATAATCGGTGACTCTCTGTAGGATCGTTTTGATATCGGGCACACACGGAGACAGAGTACATGATATTAGGATGGGTGCCAATAAGGTAAAGTAAGCTTCCTATCATACTACGGTACAATGTAGAATCAATGGATTTCCTATTCTCATCTTTAGAAAGTTTGACAGAAGTAGTGATAGGAGTCCTAGCTTCTTTACCTGTTTCTAAGCCAAACTTTTTGACAATCTTTAAAGCGTATTTTGATTGTGATAGAAATAATCCATCGAAATTTTGTTTAACTTGGAGCCCTAAGAAGAATTGTAATTCCCCCATAAGTGACATTTGAAATTCTTTGTGCATAATGTCCGAGAAGGTCTTAACTTCTAAAGGGGAGGTGGATCCAAAAATGATATCGTCAACATAAACTTGGGCAATAGTAATATTGTTGTCAAAATGTTTGACAAACAAGGTTTGGTCATTCCCTCCTCTCCTAAATCCTCTATCTAAAATAAAGGTGGATAGATGCTCATACCATGTTCTAGGAGCTTGTTTTAACCCATAATGAGTCTTTTTTAAGACAATAGACATAATTTGGGTGATGCAGGTCAATAAACCCTTTGGGTTGTTCTACATACCCCCTCAGTTAAAATTTCGTTAAGGAAGGCTGATTTAACATCCATTTGATATAATGTGAAATGCAAATGACAAGCTATGGCAAAGAGTAAGCGAATAGATTCGAGGCGAGTGACAGGAGCAAAAGTTTCCTTGAAATCTATTCCTTCAATCTGAGAGAAACCCTGGGCAACTAATCTAGCTTTATTCCCAATAATCATCCAAGATTCATCATTCTTATTTTTAAAAATCCAACATGTGCCCTTAACCCTTTTATTTTCACGTCTGGGAACAAGATACCAAACAGATATCATGAATGACAAATTGAAGAAGTTCTTCATGTATAGGACTTATCCACAAAGTGTCATTCGAGGCTTCATTTACAGATTTTGGCTCAATAACAGACACAAAACATGCAAAATGAGCAATGTTACGAAGTTGAGATCTTGTGCGAACAGGCTTAGTAGGATTACCAACTACACTATCTGAACGATGATCTTTTCAAACCCAGTTAGGTACTTCAGGGGTCTCAGTTGGTAAAGATTCAACTATCTCTTGAGAGTCATAATTTAAAACATTTTTGGATTCATCTACAATAATTGGTTCTTTGGTCTTACTTTCTACATTAGTGTCACTTACAACCATGTTAATGGATTCCATCATGGTTTTGGTACGAAGATTATAGACACGGTAGGCTCTACTATTTGGAGAATATCCTAAGATGATGGCTTCATCTCCTCTGGTTTCAAATTTAGATAGATGGTCTTTGTCCTTACAGACATAATAAGTGCTACCAAAGGTTCAAGAGTATTTTAGGTTAGGTTTTTTCCCATACCAAAGCTCACAGGATGTTTGTTTGGTATTTTTCCTTAAGTAGACTCGATTGATATATGACAGGTGATTCGAATGGATTCTACCAAAAAATATTTTTGTAGGTTCTTAGCATGAATCATCACACGGGTCATTTCTTGAAGAGTGCAATTTTTACAGTCAGCAATTCCATTTTGTTGAGGTGTCTTAGGAGCACTAAATTCGTGTTTGTAACCATTATAGTCACAATATTCTATGATGCCTGAATCTACGAATTATCCTCCTTTATCACCGCGAGTTCTATCTACTTGGGAGTCCTTTTCATTTTCTATACGAACTAAGATTTTCAAAAACTTACAGAATATTTCTAATTTAAGTTTTATAAAGGCAACCCAGGTAAATCGAGTGAAATCATCAACCATAACAAGGATGTAATTGTTTCCATAAAGACTAACAGTACGGGAAGGACCCATTAGGTCCATATGGATGAGTTCTAAAGGTTTAGTGGATGGAACTTCTTTAACTTTATTGCGGGGAGCCTTAACAATTTTTCCTTCTTGACATGGGCCACACATTGTTTGAAATTGGTTTGATCTTAGGAAGGCCTCTAACTATCTCTTGGGAGCACAATTTGCAAAGACTATCATAATTAATGTGACCCAACCTATTGTGCTATATCTCATTGTCATCCATTCTAGCAATGTTACAAAAAATTGTACTTGGATGGACTGTGTAACAGTTATCTGCAGCACGGAGTCCTGTAATAATGCAATCACCTTTTTCATTTAAAATTTTACAATTGTTCTTTGAAAAAGTGACAGTATGGTTTGAGTCACAAAACTGTGATTTACTTAGTAAATTGGCTTTAAGTCCTCTTACCAAGAGAACATCTTCAAGAATGGGTAATCTTTCTTCATAAAGTGTTCCTTTACTAATGATCTAGGTTGATTCACCATCTCCAAACAAGACTTTTCCTCCGGAGAAGTTAGTTTTGTTTGAAAGTTTGGAATCATCCCCTGTCGTATGTTTGGAACAACCTGAGTCTAAATACCATCCAGTTGTTGTATGTTCATCTCTAAAAGTACTGATGACAATCTTGCATTTTAACTGAGGTAATAGATCATCTTTTCTAACCCAAATTGCTCTAGTTTTCAATTTGCGCGTATTAGCTCATATTTGATTAAACTTACGAGCTCCTGTCTTTTCCTTAAAAGATTTTTGCGCATTTTTATTGTTGTTATAAACAGATTGAGCAATTGGTCCAGAAAAGAATCTAGGATTCCTTCTTGTTGATGGTCTTTTAGTATTAGTCCTTTTCCTTATGTTACGATAGTTAGAATTCTTGTCTCGTTGTCTAGGAAGCTCCTAGAATAGTTGAAGTTATGGTAAACAAGAGAGTTATAAACTAGATTACATAGACGTTTGGAATTGCAACCACTAAAGGAATGTCCATAGACATCATAATAGGAGCAGTAAAGATGGCGTGTGGAACTCACAACCTTAGAAATATTATTATTCAAAGATTTGTCTAGGTTTTGAGCTCTAGTCTTGTTCCTAGGTGGCACAAATGTCGAATCTGCTTGTCGAATAGGGGGGCGACTTTTTTTTTTTTTGGGAAAGTTGAGTATATTAAAAAAACTAAGAATTTACAGAGGAAAAAACCTTAACAAAAGAAAAGGAACCCCAGGGCATACCCCAAAGGCAAACAAAACAACAAGAAGAGCCAAAATCTAGCCTAATCCATAGTACAGAAGACTATCTTCAGGAATGTTCCAGTACATACAAGCCATCCAGTTTGCATAGTTCCTTCTGTCCTTTTTCCAAGTAAGCACTTTTGCTCGAACCATGTTTTCAATACCCTTCACAATGTGTAACTTTAGCCTATTATTAAACATTATGCATAGAGTTTTTTGATTCACCAATGTCTAACTTTAGTTGTTTTTTATCAAACTCATTTTTCAAACCTTGAAAATCTGGACAAGTTTCAATAGGTCTTTTGCCACTAGACACAAACTTTATAGTTTCAATGTTTTTAGTTTGGGTCTTAGAGTTAGGACAAAATTCTATTCCAATTCTGTCACCAGAATTGTTTTTTTTTCTGCAACACAATATTCAAAACACTTAGAATTATTTTCAAATTTTATAAACTTTTTGAAGACTGTGGATGACTTTTCTTTTGTATCTTCCAATTCCAACAACGTTCCCTTGCATTTCTTTTCCATAATTTCATTATAGTTAGACAACTCTTTCAATTTTTGTTCAAAATTTTTGGTTTCATTGTCATGAGTTAGATATTGAGTAGTGTACTCTTCAGTGTTATGTTTGATCATCAGGCTTAGGGTTTCTATCTTCTGGGAAAGATCCTTGACAAACTTTTCAAGCCTAGTGATTTTCTTGAGAGTTTTTGTGTACAGTGTGTGAATGTCAGGAAGATCATTGTTTTCGGAGTCACTAAGTGTGCAGTGTGCAGTGTGCAGTATCCCCCATTTTTAGGACTCACACACTCATTGACTTCAACAATAGTGCGTTCCCTTTTACTCACACACACAGCGTTTGAAGCATTATCAACATTCTCAAGCAATAAGGAAGATAAACCAGTAGGCATAGTATCAGTTAACATAGCATGATCAGATTCCTCATCATCATTGTAGATTATCTTAGCAGAGAATGACATACAGTGGTCAAAAGTGTAAGATGACTCAGGTTCATCAATTTTAGAATCACTTGAGTCATCCCAAGTCTAATGAGCCCTATTATGTTTGTGAATTTTGTTTAAGTTAACTCTACAGTCACTAGCCATGTGTCCTAACTTCCCACATCTATAGCATTCAACCTTTTTAAGGTCTTTCTCAGGTCTCTTGTGATTGTCAGTCTGGTGTTTGTCGTGTCTTATATATCAACAAAAGGAACTACAACAAGTGCAAAACAAAAGGGAAATAATCCCTAAGAACATCCTATGGGGCATACCCCAACGGGACAAAGGACAAAATAATGGGCAAAATACCCAAAACCCCCCAAACCCAAATCCTAATCGAGTATACTATCCGAGATTTCCCAGTTCATGCATGGCATCCAGTTTTTGAGTCTTCTTCTTCCTTTCTCCCATGATATGGCCCTTGCTCTTATCATAACCTCAATCTCTTTGACAATGGCTTCAGTGTTCCTACTCACCTTCTTGAACTGTCTGGCATTTCTTTGATCAGACCGCTCATCAAATGGAACATTGGAAATGGGGAGGACACTTTCTTATTGTATGACAATTGGCATACCTTGGGCCTGTTGCAACCTCTTTTGGTGATAGGGTTATCTACGATGCTGCTAATCACATTATGGAGAATAGGTGGAGATGGCCTGCTGCGGTTACCTGGGAACTTCTGGACATCAGGAATGCGGATTTTCCCCAGATTAGGCAGGATACTGATGATGCGGTGATTTGGATCCCCAACCTTGGTGGGTTCTCTATCGGTTCGGCCTATGATGAGATTACTTCTAGTCGCCCCCTGTTAGCTGGCATAAGATCGTGTGGAACAAGTCTAATATTCCCAAATGTGCCTTTATTTTGTGGATGATTTGTAGGGATGCGATTCACACCAAGGATAAGCTCTTTAGCTGGGGCATTTCTGAGGACAACTTGCACTGCTGCTGTTTAAACGGGGTTGAGTCCATTGGACAAGTCTTCAATGATTGTCATGTTGCTAAGGAGGTGTGGAAGGAGGTTAGATTCTAAAATCAGGAGTATAGGGACGCATTAGGACAGTGATATGCTTCATGCTATCTCAAATTACAGTGGTCCTACCATTTTTAACCGTATTAGGAACATCTCGTGGCCTATTGTTAGATTGATTTGGATAAGTAGGTTTGCCTTGTCTTTTTTCTATTTTATTTCGAAAGTTAACAATTTTCTTAAACTGTTTAGACATTAAGGCAATTTGATTTTCCAAAGTATCTAAATTATGCTCTTTATCAGAGTCTAAGTCAATGTTAGGTACGATAGGTTCAGGTGTGGTCAACTTAGATGAAAAAATAAGATTGGAGGCAGACGATCTCTTTTGGGACTAGGTTAATTATTTCTTAAATTCTAATTCCATTTCCACTGTTCTCAATTTGCTACTGAGGAGTTCAGGTGTGAGATTTTGATCATCCATCTCCTCAATTGCATATCTCTTGTTATCAAATGTTTGTGGAAGTGATCTTAGTATTTTAGAGATAATTTCTTTTCTATCATAAACAATCCCATTAGCATGCAATTTGGTCACAATGTTTGTCAGTGTAATACATAAGTCATCAAATGACTCAGTCTTAGTCATGATCAAGGAGTTGTACTAATGAATTTAGCAGCTTTAACTCTGGTATCACCCTTATGTGCAGTCACTAGGGTGTCACATGCTTCCTTAGAGGTAGAACAAAATGATATCCTTTTAAATTTGTGTTCATTAATAGACATGAAGATGGCATTTTTCCTTTGTTGTTGTTAAGGGAAGGCTATTTCTCTTCTTTAGTGAATTCACTAGCTAACTTTCTAATCCTCACAGTACTTCCTTCAGCGACTGGTTTAGTAGGAAAAGTGTAACCATTTTCAATAACTTCCTAGACATCATCTCCCAAAGTCCCTTGGATGAGAGCAACCATCCTTACCTTCCAGTAAGGAAAGTTGGTTCCATCAAAGATAGGGGGCCTGGACAGGTTATCTAGTCTCTCAAATTTCTCGTCCATAATTTGTTTTGAGAAAACAATTTCAGAAACTCAAGATCTAAAAAAATTTTGGAAAACCAAAGCTCTTATACTAATTGAAAAAAACACCACTTTAGTCGTTTAATTCAAGATTAAACTATCTAAATGTCTCCGAACAGTTTGTTGAAGAAAATCTTTTCTCAAGACAAATTTTTAACACAAGATTTGTAAAATAGTATGAACGAGTTATTTAAGGTATAGGTTTACCAGTTTGAAAAACAAAACTTAAATCAAAGCAGCCTTGAGAAAATGATGAGAGGAAGAGGAAGTATACACGAACAATTTTAACGTGGTAAAACCCCACCCAATTGGGAAAACATCCACGGAGGTCTCTACACCTCAAAAGTAAAAATAAACTAAAAGAGAGTAACGGTTTACAAACTATATAACAATCAAGACACACAAACATACCTAATTCTAAATTCAAAAATATACCAACTCCTCTAGATTATCTGACTTCTCCCAAGGCTTTGATGTTGTTGATGTTCTCTCAGCTTTGTAACTCCACTCCTTTTAGCTTTACGTCAACTCAAAAGTCCAAGATCTCAATACCAACTCTTTACAGTGTAGTAGTGTGAAGGTGTAAGTGCTGATGTGCTCTAAATCACATGCATGCAACTCTCACACGCACTTAATTACAAACAGCATGCAAAACAGATCACAAATATGAAAATATTTCCAAAATCAGTTTAATCAAAATTATCAGACTTTGAATCTTTAACATATCCGCAGATCAAGAGGGAATCTTGTATACATGATCCAAGATCCTATGCACTTTTTTATTTTAAAATATGTTCACTTATATCACAAAATGTGAAATATATGAAAGTGCAAATTCCCAATCAATATCTCAACTAGATCTAAGTTTGAATATTCAAAGAAACTAAAACCAGAAAAGATTTTGTTTGTTTAGGGTTTGAAAATAACATATCAGTTTGAAAACAACCAACAAAACAAGATTTCTCAAAAGAAGAAATCAAAACTAAGATATATCTAAGTGATATGTATCACAAAGATTAAATCTCAAAGTTATATAAAAGAAAATCAGATTGAATCAACGTGATTAAGTTGGGAAAGTGATAAAGGAAGAAGAGGATAAATCCACTCGAATCTCAAACTATCTCACTCTCAGAAAGGGTTTTTTGGTAAGATTTGGCAGGAGTTTAGTTTAGGGTTTGGTTTCTCTCTCTTATCTCTCTCTCTCTCTCTCTCTCTCTTCTCTCTTCTCTCTTCCCTCTTCCCTCTTTATTTTCTCTCAGAAGTGAGCTAGCCAAAGATTGTAATCGCATAACATATGGCACGTATTTATAGCTTATTGAAGGCTCTAGAACCACGAAGCAAATCAACGCTCAGGATTAATTTTAAAAGATCGAAGCAAATCTAAGGGTTAAGAATGCACCGCTTATAAGCTAACCCTTATTGGTTAATCTAGATGTTACAAAGATCATCTAAGATAACATGAAGGACATTGATTAAAAAGATCCAAGGATTCACAGGTATGCACAGGTATGTGCATAAAAACACTAATCTAGCCGTTGTGGAATCAACACGTGTAAGGCTGAGATGGAACTACAAACGCGTATTTTTGAACTTCTACAAATACAAATTGTTCCCACATAATTTCCAAGCGCTTTCGGTTTCTACTCAAGTAGGTTTTTAACAGCTTATGGAATTTACAAAACAGCCCACAACATTTTTAAAAACAAATTTTAAATTTCTAATTTTTTTTTAAAAAACCATAGAAATTATTTAAAGTATCCCAAAAAATATAGAAAATTATTTTAGAGTGATTTAACTCACACACAACCATATAATGAATTAAGGCAAGCACATATGCAACACATGAATGCATCCTAGGTGAAGTGTTATTGCTTATACCTTTTGGACTACTAGAGGAAGTCCATTTGAAGTGTCTGAAGGTTCTTTGGTTTGAACGGGTATGACTCGATTTTGTCACTATTTTCGAAATAGATGAGAACCTATATAATATAGACTCCAGTGAGTCAAAGATATAGAGTGCTTCACCTTCGTCCTTTGGCTAGTATGCAGAAATGCGCTAGTTACCAAAACAAAGTTTCTTGATTGGGGTCTTATTGGTGATGCTACCAACCTCCTATGTTACACATGGAATGAGAACATCAGCCACCTCATGATGGGTTGCCCCCTATGCCATGCACATCTGGGATGAATGCCACATCAAAACCAATCTTATAGGAACCGGGGCAACTAGGAATTTGAGATTGATGTTGTTGTAATTAAAGCTTCACGGAACACTTTTCTTAGCAAACCTAGAACATTTTCCTTCTCAACCATTAATTATTGCATCTGGATGGAGAGAAATAGAAGGCTTCACCAGGGAGGGGCTAAGACCAACTATGAGTTAGTGAAAGACATTGAAGTTATGATACAGGCTAAGGCTCATAACTGGAAAAAGAACAGGAGGAACTACATCAATTGGATGGCTTACAATATGTGGGGCTTTCCTCATAACCTTATGTACTTATAGAAAGGATTTCCTATGTTTTGTTTTTCTTCTTCTTTGTAAGATAGTGCAGGATGGTTGTTATCTTTGGTTTGGGTTGCTTTGATCTGTCAGTAGCTTGCTTGCTTATTACTCTATATAAAATTAACTTTATTAAAAAAACCTTGCCTTTTGGGGGGAAAAATTATGTATATAAAACAACAAAACTGTTACAAGTACAAGAGGACAACTCCCCAACCAAACAAAGAAGGCCTAAGGGGCATACCCCAAAAGCCACAATACAATAAGCCACAATTAACTGAGGGGCATGCCTTAGTAACTAGGCAAAGATAGGCACAAGGACACATGATACTAAACTCACTAGAATCTAATTCAGGGCAGTGATACGGGTCCTTTTCTGATGGTTGAGAGTTTCTTTCTCTAGGAACCAATTTTCGTAACCCTAAACTCAACCGCTACTACTCCTTCTACCTTCTCTGTCCCTTAACACCTCTCACTATAATTGGATTTTCCCCTCCCCTGTCGCCATCCCTTTTCTATGCTTCATGTCAGATGTGGATTGCGATATGGACGCACATGGGGGCTCCTCTCACGTTCCCTCACATCGTGTTGCTGGCCCTGATGGCCCTGATAGCAGTACTGACACTGTTGGCCATATCTAAAGCCTTCATGCCCATGTCTAAAACCTCCTTACCTGAACTAAGAGGATCCCCCTACTGGGAACCCTAATCATTGTGTGCTGACCCTGAACTGCCTGTGCCCCACTGGCACCATTTCCTCCTGTCTTGCCCTTCTGGCTGGACTCTCCTACTCGCTTAACCTCTATTAGATGAAAATGGTGGTCCTGGCAGTGTAGTGTTGCATTAACCACATCCGAATAGGTGGCCAAAGAAAGATTGCCTATCAAATGCTGGCTGATCCTCCATGTCAACCCCTCTATAAAACGCAGAATCTTCTTTTCCTCATTTGGGATCTCATCTGGTACAATGTTCAGAAGGTTGATAAACTCTGCCTCATATTTCGCCACGGTCTTTCCCTCTTGCTTCAAGTTCACCAACTTCCATCTCATCTCTGTCTGGACGGCCGAGGGAAAATGTTTGCTATCGAACTGCACCTAAAAGTCTCGAATCGTGAGTGTGTCTCTCTCCTCAGCGGTGCTAATAGACTCCCACCACTGTAGTGCTGCTCCTACTAACTTGAACGTGGCTAGTATTTGACTTTGCACCTCGGTGCACTCATGCATCATCAAATGCCTCTAGATGTCCTTCTTCCATTGGCTCGCTACCACCACATCGGAGCTCCCTATAAACTCCAGAGGTTGCGCCTTCTGGAAGGCATCCCTAACACGTTCCCAAGCAGACAGGAAGGCCTGGGACTAAACTGGAGCCACCACCGGTGCTTGAGGTGGTGCCTGCTATACAACTGCCAATGCGGCATTTACCGCCTGAGCTACAATGGCGGCAACTTCAGTGGCATTCATCATACCTTGAGCTGGTGCAGGTTGAGGCTCAAGTTGAACATTGCTGGGAACTCTCTGTGCACGTCGAGGAGGCATTTGAATGTAGAGAAAAGTTTCATAAGTCTACAGTTATTATCTCAAAATATCTGAAGAACGTAAAATGCAATAAGAGTACAACAATCCTAAAATATAGGGCTCTATATCAAAGGACGCTAAGCGAAAACATAATAAGCCGTATTGATCCTAAGGACACTGGAACTTGATGCCCTGATACCACCTGTGACACCCCGCCTAATTCAATATCGGGTGATCAGTCCATTATTAATTAAATAAAGTATATCCAGTTGGTTCAGATAATGCATCACTGTCGAAAACATCAATTTTATTTAATTAAAAACTAACTACCTAATATTTGAAAAGGTTGATGTCAAAATTTTATCTTGTTATTAATCATCATCAAGTAAGGGAATGATTAAATAATACTATTCATCCCAAAAACATAAGGAAAGAACTAGCTGAAATAAAATAAAGAACTGGAGTAAACACATCCAGTCAAAATCCCATACAATAATCCAAAGCCATGAAATAAAAGTCTACTAACAGAATAAAACCTCTAAATCTCTGAACATCAAATAGGAAGGGACGACATGTCCAACTGAAGTAAATAACTCATAGATAAAGAAGAATAAACTATCAAGCGTCAACTAGAAATGTCCTGTAGCTTCCACATCATCTACAGCTCGGCAACTGAATTGAATCTCCTAAGCTTGGTGTCCCTGTGGCTGGGCACCTAAAATAAAGGAACAAGAAAAGAGTTTTGCAGAAAAACGGGTCGAGCCCGAGTAGAAAATAGTTTAAATATAGCAAGTGCTTAAATTGGTTAATTAGCACAAATATTATTCATGTTAACTTAGTGTACTGACTTCAGATGCTCACCTATCATCTAATGTGCACGCCTAACAAGACTAACTACCCATACTAGTCATGATACTCTGCCTGACTATAAGTAGTATAACCACAATGAAGGATACAATATCTAAATAAAGCAAAGATAATATATTTATATCATTAAGAAATAGGTTTAAAGATGCTTTAACTCATTCTCATAACATTTTTAATTCTCAACTGGTGACCCAATAAGTATACATATATAAAATCTCACTATGTATACATACAAATATATATATCAATACTGAACCCATGGTTAAGAAGCCCTTGGTGCTAGGCATACTCGGCTATCTTGTCCCGTTGCAACGCTCATGCATGAAGGACAACAGGTTCAATCTCTCACGAACCAATAAAACATATACACATATTGGGGGCGAACATAGTCCCAAGCCGATGGGCTACGCACATACCTATGCACCCATACGGACATCAACACTATCGTTCTCACAGATAGCCCGTACCTAGGTTCCATGCTCTAGTGGTATGACTCAAAATCCCACGAAGGCACACAAGATATGGTTGTCCACAACGCGTTAACCTCCGTTCGATACCCAGTAGCTAGGTATGTCATACACATAATATTTCAAGCAATAAGCATGCACACAACTTATATAATTTAATAGGCGTTCACACAACCCGATTTCCATAATACGTAAGTAGTATTACTATTTCTACCACGCACCGAAACTCATTCGTATATTTCTTCGCTCGAACCTACATCCCCTCCTAGGGTCTATAAACAATCTATATCCCGAGAATAATCACACTCCCATCTCACTATTAATTCGGAATTTAGGTCACTCGTCATTCACGTAGGTTATTTCTCTCACTTGGATGAACCTAGAATGATTCTTAAATTGACCGGGCCTTAAAAGTGTATTCTAGAATCACGTTAGAAGTCAGAGGATTTTCGTTTGAACGAGGTCGTTCGAACGAGTTCGTTCCAACGAAGTTCTCCCTTCGAATGAACTCCATCATTTCGTTAGAAAGGTCGTCGAATTCTCGTTCGAACAACCTGGGCAAACTTCGAACGAGAAATTCGAACAGACTCAGTTCTTCCCCAAATTCGATTTTTCTAGCATTTCAAATTAGATGGTTCTAAACTATCCATAATCATTAAGGGCACATTCTTACACAAATTAGAGTTCAAATCTTTATGTTTTAAGAAGGGGATCCAAAAATTTCTTAAATCTCCAAGAATTCTGATATAATGAACCCAACACTTTAATTATTCAAACCATAAATTAAATTCGTGATTTGCACGTGAAATCTCCAGATTCAACATTCTACAAATGGGGTAAATCCTCTACATGCAACCCATCTCCAAAGTCTAAGATTCCTTTACGATTAAGTACAATTAAACCTTAATTTTCATTGCAACAAGATTATATCATCTAATCTAAATCAACAAGAACAATATTTGCCCCACCATGTCGTTAGCTGACCGTTTGTTCATGTCGGTGGTGTGATGTGGTGGCTTTATCGCTGCTGTGGTTGCCTTGCGATGGCAAGGGTTGATGTTGATGTTCAATGCCGATTTGGCTCCTGGTCTATGGTGGGTTTCCGGCGTGGCCGGTGACGATCATTTTTCGGCGATAGGTTTTGATGGTCTTTTCGCCATCGTGCTTGGTGACTGTTGGGGTTTGGGCCTCGGTTTGCTTTGGTGTGTCCCTTGTTGGGCTTTTTTTAATTGCGTTGCCCGTATTGGGCTTTGTTTTATTGTGTTAGTTTTGGCTGATCTTGTTAGTGGGGTATGCCCCACCATGTTTTATTTTTGCTTGCCTTTGGGGTATGCCCCGTGGCTTCTTTGATTTGAGGTTTTCCTCTTCGTTACTTGTAAAGTGTTCAGTTACTCTTCTATATACTCACATAATTTCCCAAAAAAAAATAAAAAAACAAGAACAATATTTGCTAAAAGAGAAGCAAGATAAACACTTGCCTTAAAGTGGATTTCTGATTCTCGGACTAAAATTGGTATGTGGTTGATCCTCTCGTTGCGATCTACACTTTGACGCAACTTTTGGTGGGAATCCTTGAGTTCTTGCCCTTGTTTTCCAATGGAGTCTTCTTCCTCCTCGATACTCCCCTCTCTCTCTCTCTCTCTCTCTCTCTCTCTCTCTCTCTCTCTCTCTCTTACGTGGGTTGAAACTGATAGACCTCTAACCCACGTAGCTTTTAATTAAACCTAATTTTCGTCCATTTAATTACTCAAAAATCCCAAAAGACTAGAATACCCCTCTGGGTGTCATTTTGGGCTAAAATGCACCGGACTCCAAATATAACACCCGAATAGTATTTTCTGAGTATTTCGACCCTTCCGGACACATTGGCACACTCAAAATAGTCATTCTAGTTATATAAAAATAATTTACCTTTTTAATCCCCAAATATATAATAGTGACACGACTCATACGCGCGTCCCAAATAATTATATCTTAACTCTCATGTATCTCGTCCCCGACCATATTCTTATTTTCGAAACAATATTACGTTACTCACTACGTAATGTTCAACATAATTATAATTTGACATAATTATTTTCGATAACTACCAACTCTCGTCACGCTAGTAATTATTACCCTTAAAATTGGATTAATTATAAATTAAATTTTCTCCCATTAAATTATTTAATCCCAAGTTTCCATAATTTCATAATAAAATAAATACGCGTAAAAATACGGGGTATTACATACTTCCCCCCTAATAACAAAATTTCGTCCCAAAATTCGGATATGAAAGTAGGCAAGAATAACTCTGTATGATGCCGCCGCTGAACACGGACTAGTGGTACTATCTTCGACCTCAACTTCCTCTCGCAACAATCTAGGATAGCAACCGGCCCCTCCTCGTAGGAGCTATTAGGCTATAAGTCGATCTCCTCCAACGCAATGTGAGTGTGGGCCAAATCATCTCGAAGGTATCTCCTCATTAAAGAGATGGAACACGTCATGGACCCAATGCAAGTGTTCCGGTAACTCAACTCTATAAGCAACTGGCCCAATCCTCTCGATAATGGGGAATGGCCCTACATACCTAGGCACCAACTTGCCCTTCGTCCTTTGATATAGGAGACACTCGAAGTAACACCTGGCCCCCAATGTTGAACTCTCGAAAATACCGCTTGGCATCGGTGTAGCTCTTCTGTCGATCTTGAGCAACCCGAATTCGGCTCCGTATCAACTATATCCTCGCCGAAGTATCCTGAATCACCTCCGGACCATGTAACTTATTGTCCCCCACCTCCGACCAACATGCTGGGGATGGCAAGGTCTGTCGTATAGTGCCTTGAATGGAGCCATATAGATAGTAAACTGGTAGGAGTTGTTATAGGCAAACTCCACCAGCGAAAGATACTGCTCCCAGCCTCCGCCAAAATCAATGATGCACATACGCAACATGTCCTCTAACATCTGATTTGTTCGCTCGGTTTGTCCATTTGTTTGCGGGTGATAGGTTGTACTCAGTCGCAACTCCGTACCCATCGCCTCCTGGAAACTCTCCCAAAACCGAGACGCAAACACCTTATCTCTGTCAGACACGATATTGAGAGGCACCCTGTGAAGTCTTACTATCTCTGCTATGAATATCTGGGCATACTGTCCCGTGGTGTAATCCGTTCGGGCTGGCAGGAAACGGGCTACCTTGGTCAGCCGATCCACTATCACCCATATCGAATCGTGGCCCCTTTGCGATGTGGGTTATCCCGTGATGAAGTCCATGGAAATGCTCTCCCATTTCCACATAGGAACCTCTAATGGCTGTAGAAGTCCCGCCGACCTCTGATGGTCCACCTTTACCAACTAACAAGTGGCACATTTCGAGACGAACTCAGCAATATCCTTTTTCATCCCGCTCCACCAAATTGTCTCTACATATCCTGGTACATCTTATCCCCATCGGGATGTATCGTAAATCATGAATCGTGCGACCCAGCATCACCTCGTGTCGCAAGTCTTCTCCCTCATGAACAACCAACCTTCCATTGAAACGTAGACCCCCATTCTAACCCACGGTATAGGACTCAGCTCCCTCTGATAGAAGCTGCACTATCTGACTCTGGCAGAACGGATGAACTATCTGAGCCTGTACTACCCTCGTAATAATCTGGGGCATAATTGTTATCACAGATATGAATCATCGAGCTATCGCATCCTGGTGTCCTAACTCCTTATATTTCGCTTTCCACACCTCGGCCACCTCACCTACTGGCCTACGGCTCAACGCGTCTACTACCACGTTGGCCTTCCCCGGGTGGTATTGGATATCAAATTGATAATCCTTCACAAACTCAAGCCATCGACGCTGAGGCATATTTAACTCTTTCTATGTGAAGAGGTACTATAGTGACTTGTGGTCCGTGAACAAGCGAAATTTCTTCCCCAGGAGGTCTCCAAATCCGAAGTGCGAACACGACCGCTGCTAACTCCAAGTTGTGGGTGGGGTGATTCCTTTCGTGAGGCTTAAGCTTACGGGACGCATAAGCTATAGCCTGATTCTCTTGCTAAAGTACACCCCCAAGTCCGAATTAGGATGCATCAGTGTAGAGTAGATACTCCACTCCTGGCCTGGGCAATGTTAACACTGGTGCTGAGGTCAGCTTATCTTTCAATTCATCAAAGGCTAATTGACAGGCGTCACTCTAGATAAACGCCACCCCTTTGCGATTCAGGTGTGTCAACGAACCCGCTATCTTCAAAACCCCTCGAATGAACCCCCTGTAGTATCTGGCTAGGCCTAAGAAACTGCATATCTCGATCGGTGTCGTGGGCTGTCCCCACTCCCTCACCGCTGACACTTTCCCCGGATCCACGGATATCCCTCTATCTGAGATGATATGTCCCAAAAACTGTACCTCCTTCAGTTAAAACCCACATTTCTCGTATTTTGCCTACAACTCATGCTGACTCAATGTCTGCAAAACCTGCCTCAAGTGCTCGGCATGCTCTTCCTCGATTTACGAGTAAACAAAAGGCATAACCCTGAACCCATAGGAACCATATCTTGTCAAGAAAGTCGTCTTTGATACATCCGGCTCCCTGATACGCAACTGATGGTATCCCGATCTCAGGTCAATCTTCGAGAAGAATTCCTCTCAACTGGCCGAATAAGTCATCGATTCGAGGCAACGGATATTTGTTCCGTATCATGACTTTATTCAACTCTCGATAATTGACACATAACCTCAACGATCCATCCCTCTTCTTAAAGAACAGTACGGGAGCACCCCACAATGAAGTACTCCTACGGATTTGCCCCTACCCCAACAACTGCTCAATCTGGTCACGTAACGTCTCGGCCGGAGCCATACGATAAGGTGCGCGGGCTATCGACCGAGTGCCCGGTGCTAAATCAATGACGAATTCTATCTCTCTTCTCGGTGGTAACCCCAGAATTTCCTCAAACACATTGGCAAACTCTCGAACAACAAGAATCAAGTCAAGTGGTACCCCCACCTCCCTAGAGGTCTCCTCCTCGATATAGTATAAATGTGTGGACGATCCTCCCTCAGAGCGAGGCATTGCCACCAGGAACATCTCCTGATCGGGTATGGCAAAAACTATACTCCTACTAAAATAATCAATCATGGCCATATACCTGACAAGCCAATCCATACCCACAATCGCGTCATACTCGGACATATCCAATACGAGCATGTCAGGGGGTAAGATAAACCTCCCAATATCTATACCCACTTCCTGACAAATAAAAAAAATTACGGAACCTCTAATCAACGACGAATCAACACAAGTAATCGTACTCTCTGCTGTATCAAATAATCCCGTAAGTACGTGCAAACCCCGTGGCAATAAAACAGTGTGTGGCCCCTGTGTCAAGTAAAATGAGCCCTAAAGTCCCCTAGATAGAAAACGTACCCTAAATCGCAGGTGGGTCCTGTGGGACTACGGCCTGGTGAAGATTGTAGACTCGTCCATACTGAAGTTGCCCCTGCTGAACTGGGATGGCTAGAATGGGTGGCAGTGCTGGCATCTGTGGGGGTGCTGGGAGATCTGCGAGAAATAACGATCTCCGGGGATCCTAACAGCACCCTGCTGCTGCTTCTGCTGCAGTCCTCTACCGTTTTGTGGGCAGTCTTGACGCTTGTGGCCAGTGTTGTCAGAAGTAAAGCATCTCCCTGGGACGGGTCCTCCCCTCTGTCCCTTCTATCCCCAGCCCTGATGGTCGTTACCAGCTCTCCCTTAGCCATGCTGGCCATGCAGAACCTGCTGTTGGCCCTGATAGCCGTGCTGACCCTGTTGGCCATGTCTAAAGCCTCCCTGCCCATGTCTAAAACCTCTTGACCTGAGCCTCTAAGGATCCGCCTTCTGGGAACCCTGATCATTGTGTATATGTTGACCCTAAACTTTTTGTTCCCCACTGGCACCATTTCCTCATGTCCTGCCCTACTGGTTGGACTCTCCTACTCGCTTAACCTCTATCAGATGAAAATGGTGGTCCTGGCAGTGGAGTAGTGTTGCATTAACTACGTCCGAATGGGTGGCCAAAGAAAGATTGCCTATCAAATGCTGACGGATCTTCCATGTCAACCCTTCTATAAAACGTTGAATCTTCTTTTCTGCAATCGGGATTTCATCCGATATAATGTTCAGAAGGTTGATAAACTCTGACTCATATTTCACCACGGTCTTTCCCTCTTGCTTCAAGTTCACCAACTTCCATCTCATCTCTGTCTGGACGGCTGAGGGAAAATATTTGCTATCGAGCCGCACCTAAAAGTCTCGAATCGTGAGTGTGTCTCTCTCCTCAGTGGTGGTAATAGACTCCAACCACTGTAGTGCTGCTCCTACTAACTTGAACTTGGCTAGTATTTGACTCTTCACCTCCGTGCACTCATGCATCCTCAAATGCCTCTGGATGTCCTTCTTCCATTGGCTCGCTACCACCATATCGGAGCTCCCTGTAAACTCTAGAGGATGCGCCTTCTGGAAGGCATCCCTAACACGTTCCCAAGCAGACGGGAAGGTCTGGGCCTGAACTGGAGCCACCATTAGTGCCTGAGGTGGTGCCTACTGCACAACTGCCAATGTAGCATTTACCGCCTGAGGTACAATGGCGGCAACTTCAGGGGCATTCATCATACCCTGAGCAGGTGCAGGTTGAGGCTCGGGCTGAACATCCCTGGGACACGTCGAGGAGGCATTTGAAAGGAGAGAAAAGTTTCATAAGTCTACTGTTGAGATACGTAAAATGCAATAAGAGTACAACAATCCTAAAATATAGGGCTCTATATTAAAGGATGCTAAGCGGAAACATAATAAGCCGTACAGATCCTAAGGACACTGGAACCTGATGCCCTGATACCACCTGTGACACCCGCCTAATTAAATATCGGGTGATCAGTCCTTTATTAATTAAATCCACAATATCCAGTTGGTTCAGATAATGCATCACTGTCAAAAATCATCAATTTTATTTAATTAAAAACTAACCACCTAATATTTAAAGAGGTTAATGTCAAAATTTTATCTTGTTATTAATCATCATCAAGAAAGGAAATGATTAACTAATACTATTCATCCCAAAAACATAAGGAAAGAACTGGAGTAAACACATCCAGTCAAAATCCCATACAATAATCCAAAGCCATGAAATAAAAGTCTACTAACAGAATGAAACCTCTAAATCTCTTAATATCAAATAGGAAGGGACGACATGTCCAACTGAAGTAAATAATTGATAGATAAAGAAGAATAGACTATGAAGCGTCTACTAGCAATGTCATGTAGCTTCCACAGCAGCTACAGCTCAGTAACTGGATGGAATCTCCTAAGCTTGGTGTCTCTGTGGCTGGGAACTAAAATAAAGGAACAAGAAAAGAGTTTTGCAGAAAAACGGGTCGAGCACGAGTAGAAAATAGTTTAAATATAACAAGTGCTTAAATTGGTTAATTAGCACAAATATTATCCATGTTAACTTTGCGTACTCACTTGAGATGCTCATCTCTGATCTAATGTGCATGCCTAACGAGCCTAACTACCCATACTAGTCATGACACTCTACCTGACTATACGTAGTATAACCACAATGTCTTGTACCAAATCTAAATAACCCGAAGATAATATATTTATATCATTTACGAATAGGTTTAAAGATGATTTAACTCATTCTCATAACATTTCTAATTCTCAACTGGTGACCTAATTAAGTATATACTATAATAAAGTGGCCAACATAAAACACAGAATAGGAACTCAGTATACATATATAAAATCTCACTATGTATACATACAAACATATATCAATACTGAACCCATGGTTAAGAAGCCCTGGTGCTAGGCATACTCGGCTATCTAGTCCCATTGCAACTCACACGCATGAAGGACAACAAGTTCAATCTCTCAGGAACCCATAAAACGTATACACATTGGAGGTGAACATAGACCCAAGTCGATGGGCTACGCCTTACCTACACACCCATACGACTGTCAACACTATCGTTCTCGTAGATAGCCCAAACCTAGGTTCCATGCTCTAGTGGTATGACTCAAAATCCCCCGAAGGCACATAAGATAAGGTCATCCACAACGCGCTAACCTTCGTTCGATACCCAGTAGCTAGGTATGTAGGGATGGCAATTTTCTCCGAAAATTCGGGTCCCCACGGATACCTGAAAAAAAATCCCCGAAAAATCTCCGAAAATTCGGGGATCGGGTTGGGTTCGGAGAGTTAAAAAAATCCCCAAAAAATTTCGGGTCGGTTTCGGGTATAGGCTCGGGTCTCCACGGGGATACCCGATTTATTAAGATATAATAAAATATATATTTTTATATTATAATAAATATATAAGATATAACTTGTTTAAAACAACCCTAGTTCCCTTTTTTCATTTCATATCCATGCCGACCTCGTCCCTCATCTCATCTCCCACAACCTCCTCCCTGCCTCATCTCCCACGCTGCGACGCTACGCCTCCCATGCCGGTGCCAACGCTGCCTCCCACACCTCCCATGCCCCCCACGCAAGCGTGCGACCACTGTGTAAGCTCCCACACTGCAATCACATGTGCGACCACTGTGTAAGCTCTCTCTCTCTCTCCTATTTTTTACTGTTGTTTGTGTAAGATTTGTTGAGACCCCTGTGCGATCTAAGAAAATGTTTAAGATTTGTTTAGAGACCATGTAAAATCATTGATTGGAGAAAACGTTGATGACATGCCCTTGTCTCCTAACCTTGTGTCTCACCCACATGAATTTTCTTTCCTTAACATTGTCATCGACTACTATTTGTGTTTAAGATTTGTGTTATCCAATAACCTACAGATTTGTTTAATATAAGATTTGTTAGATTTGTTATTTTGAAAACAATGCAATTTTTTAATATTAAAAAAAAAAGAAACGGGTTCCCCGCGGGGAACCCGATACCCATTTTAAACGGGGACGGGGATCCCCGAACCCGTTATAACGGGGAACGGGGCGGGGACGGGGAATGGTTTTTCTAACGGGGACGGGGATGGGGAGTTAAACCCGACCCCGAACCGACCCGTTGCCATCCCTATAGGTATGTCATACACATAATATTTCAAGCAATAAGCATGCACACAATTTATTTAATTTAATAGGCATTCACACAACCCGATTTCCATAATACGTTAGTAGTATTACTATTTCTACCACTCATCGAAACTCATTCATATATTTCCTCTCTCGAACCTACATCCCCTCCTAGGTTCTATAAACTTTCTATATCCCGAGAATAATCACACTCCCATCTCACCATTAATTCGGAATTTAGGTCACTCTTCATTCACGTAGGTTATTTCTCTCACTTGGATGAACCTAGAATGATTCTTAAATTGACCGATCCTTAAAAATGTATTCTAGAACCTCGTTAGAAGTCAGAGGATTCTCGTTCGAACGAGTTCGTTCCAACGAAGTCCTCACATTGAACGAATTCCATCATTTCGTTAGAAAGATCGTCGAATTCTCGTTCGAACGACCTGGGCAGACTTCGAACGAGAAATTCGAACGGACCCAGTACTTCCCCAAATTTGATTTTTCTAGCATTTTAAACCTCAAACTGAACCCTTATTTCGTCCAACATCAAATTAGATGGTTCTAAACTATCCATAATCATTAAGGGCACATTCTTACACAAATTAGAGTCCAAATCTTTATGTTTTAAGAAGGGGGATCCAACAATTTCTTAAAACTCCAAGAATTCTAATATAATGAACCCTGCACTTTAATTATTCAAACCATAAATTAAATTCGTGATTTGCACGTGAAATCTCGAGATTTAACATTCTACAAATGGGGTAAATCCTCTACATGCAACCCATCTCCAAAGTCTAAGATTCCTTTACGATTGAGTATAATTAAACCTAAGTTTTCATTACAACAAGATTATATCATCAAATCTAAATCAACAAGAACAATATTTGCTAAAAGAGGAGCAAGATAAACACTTGCCTTAAAGTGGATTTCTGATTCTCGAACTAAAATTGGCAAGTGGCTGATCCTCTCGTTGCGATCTACACTTTGGTGCAACTTTTGGTGGGAATCCTTGAGTTCTTGGCCTTGTTCTCCAATGGAGTCTTCTTCCTCCTTGATACTCCCTCTCTCTCTGTTTCTCTCTCTCTCTCTCTCTCTCTCTCTCTCTCTCTCTCTCTCTCTCTCTCTCTCACACACACACACACACACACGTGGGTTGAAACTGATAGACCTCTAACCCACGTAGCTTTTAATTAAACCTAATTTTCGTCCATTTAATTACTCAAAAATCCCAAAAGACTAGAATACCCCTCCGGGTGTCATTTTGGGCTAAAATGCACCGGACTCCAAATATAACACCCGAATAGTGTTTTCTGACTATTTCGACCCTTCCGGACACACTGGCACACTCAAAATAGTCATTCTAGTTATATAAAAATAATTTACCTCTTTAACCCCCAAATATATAATAGTGACGCGATTCATACGCGCGTCCCAAATAATTATATCTTAACTCTCGTGTATCTCGTCCCCGACCATATTCTTATTTTCGAAACAATATTACGTTACTCACTACGTAATGTTCAACATAATTATAATTTGACATAATTGTTTTCGATAACTACCAACTCTCGTCACGCTAGTAATTATTACCCTTAAAATTAGATTAATTATAAATTAAATTTTCTCGCATTAAATTAATTAATCCCAAGTTTCCATAATTTCATAATAAAATAAATACGCATAAAAATACAGGGTATTACATACTTCCCCCCTAATAACAAAATTTCGCCCCAAAATTCGGATATGAAAGTATACATGGCAAGAATAACTCTGGATAACGTTCACGCATGTCATCCTCACGCTCCCAGGTAGATTCCTCAACATTATGGTGTCGCCGCTGAACACGGACTAGTGGTACTATCTTCGACCTCAACTTCCTCTCGCAACAATCTAGGATCGCAACCGGCCCCTCCTCGTAGGAGCTATTAGGCTGTAAGTCGATCTCCTCCAATGCAATGTGAGTGTGGGCCAAATCATCTCGAAGGTATCTCCTCTGCAAAGAAATATGGAACACATCATGGACCCAATGCAAGTGTTCCGGTAACTCAAGTCTATAAGCAACTGGCCCAATCATCTCGATAATGGGGAATGGCCCGACATACCTAGGCGCCAACTTGCCCTTCTTACACAAATTAGAGTCCAAGTCTTACTATCTCTGCTATGAATATCTGGGCATACTGTCCCGTGGTGTAATCCGTTCGGGCTGGCAGGAAACGGGCTACCTTGGTCAGCCGATCCACTATCACCCATATCGAATCGTGGCCCCTTTGCGATGTGGGTTATCCCGTGATGAAGTCCATGGAAATGCTCTCCCATTTCCACATAGGAACCTCTAATGGCTGTAGAAGTCCCGCCGACCTCTGATGGTCCACCTTTACTAACTAACAAGTGGCACATTTCGAGACGAACTCAGCAATATCCTTTTTCATCCCGCTCCACCAAATTGTCTCTACATATCCTGGTACATCTTATCCCCATCGGGATGTATCGTAAATCGTGAATCGTGCGACCCAGCATCACCTCGTGTCGCAAGTCTTCTCCCTCATGAACAACCAACCTTCCATTGAAACGTAGACCCCCATTCTAACCCACGGTATAGGACTCAGCTCCCTCTGATAGAAGCTGCACTATCTGACTCTGGCAGAACGGATGAACTGTCTGAGCCTGTACTACCCTCATAATAATCTGGGGCATAATTGTTATCACAGATATGAATCATCGAGCTATCGCATCCTGGTGTCCTAACTCCTTATATTTCGCTTTCCACACCTCGGCCACCTCACCTACTGGCCTACGGCTCAACGCGTCTACTACCACGTTGGCCTTCCCCGGGTGGTATTGGATATCAAATTGATAATCCTTCACAAACTCAAGCCATCGACGCTGAGGCATATTTAACTCTTTCTATGTGAAGAGGTACTATAGTGACTTGTGGTCCGTGAACAAGCGAAATTTCTTCCCCAGGAGGTCTCCAAATCCGAAGTGCGAACACGACCGCTGCTAACTCCAAGTTGTGGGTGGGGTGATTCCTTTCGTGAGGCTTAAGCTTACGGGACGCATAAGCTATAGCCTGATTCTCTTGCTAAAGTACACCCCCAAGTCCGAATTAGGATGCATCAGTGTAGAGTAGATACTCCACTCCTGGCCTGGGCAATGTTAACACTGGTGCTGAGGTCAGCTTATCTTTCAATTCATCAAAGGCTAATTGACAGGCGTCACTCTAGATAAACGCCACCCCTTTGCGAGTCAGGTTTGTCAACGGACCCGTTATCTTCAAAACCCCTCGAATGAACCCCCTGTAGTATCTGGCTAGGCCTAAGAAACTGCATATCTCGATCGGTGTCGTGGGCTGTCCCCACTCCCTCACCGCTGACACTTTCCCCGGATCCACGGATATCCCTCTATCAGAGATGATATGTCCCAAAAATTGTACCTCCTTCAGTTAAAACCCACATTTCTCGTATTTTGCATACAACTCATGCTGACTTTATGTCTATAAAACCTGCCTCAAGTGCTCGGCATGCTCTTCCTCGATTTACGAGTAAACAAAAGGCATAACCCTGAACTCATAGGAACCATATCTTGTCAAGAAAGTCGTCTTTGATACATCCTTCTCCCTGATACGCTACTGATGGTATCCCGATCTCAAGTCAATCTTCGAGAAGAAGGCAGTTCCTCTCAACTGGCCGAATAAGTCATCGATTCGAGGCAACGGATATTTGTTCCGTATCGTGACTTTATTCAACTCTCGATAATTGACACATGACCTCAACGATCCATCCCTCTTCTTAACGAACAGTACGGGAGCACCCCACAATGAAGTACTCCTATGGATAAACCCCTGCCCAAACAACTGCTCAATCTGGTCACGTAATGTCTCTGCCGGAGCCATACGATAAGGTGCGCGGGCTATCGACCGAGTGCCCGGTGCTAAATCAATGACGAAGTCTATCTCTCTACTCGGTAGTAATCCCGGAATTTCCTCAAACACATTGGCAAACTCTCGAACTACAAGAATCGAGTCACAATCGCGTGAGGCATTGCCACCAGGAAATTTCTACAGACTTAACATTCTACAAATGAGGTAAATCCTCTTCATGCAACCCATCTCCAAACTCCAGATTTAACATTCTACAAATGAGGTAAATCCTCTACATGCAAGCCATCTCCAAAGTCTATGATTCCTTTACGATTTAGTATAATTAAACCTAAGTTTTCATTGCAACAAGATTATATCATCTAATCTAAATCAACAAGAACAATATTTGCCTAAAGAGGAGTAAGATAAACATTTGCCTTAAAGTGGATTTCTAATTCTCGAACTAAAATTGGCATGTGGCTGATCCTCTCGTTGCGATCTACACTTTGGTGCAACTTTTGGTGGGAATCCTTGAGTTCTTGGCCTTGTTCTCCAATGGAGTCTTCTTCCTCCTTGATCCTCTCTCTCTCTCTCTCTCTCTCTCTCTCTCTCTCTCTCACACACACACACACACACACACACACACACACACACGTGGGTTGAAACTGATAGACCTCTAACCCACGTAGCTTTTAATTAAACCTAATTTTCGTCTATTTAATTACTCAAAAATCCAAAAAGACTTGCCCCTTTGGGGTGTCATTTTTGGTTGAAATGCCCTGAACTCCAAATATAACACCTGATAGTGAATTCTGACTATTTCGACCATTTCGGACACACTGGCGCACTCAAAATAGTCATTCGAGTTATATAAAAATAATTTACCTTTTTAACCCCCAAATATATAATAGTGACGCAACTCATACGCGCGTCCCAAATAATTATATCTTAACTGTCGTGTATCTTGTCCTCGACCATATTCTTATTTCTGAAACAATATTACATTTTTTGGGGGGGAAAATATGTATATTATATCCAGAAACAATCAACGGAACAAATTAGAGGAAAAAAAACCTCAAACCTCTAGAGGGGCATACCCCAACTGGAAAACCAAAGAAACAAAGGACCAAACAGCCCTAAATCGATCCTACTCCAGAGTACTCTCTGGGATACCCCAATTCATGCAAGCCATCCAGTTGACGTAGCTTCTTCTCCCCTTCCCCCAAGTCATGACTCTAGCTCTCACCATCTCCTCAATCTCTTTTAATATGGCCCCAGTAATTTTCTTCGTCTTCTTGTGGAGTTTATTATTTCTCTCCATCCACAGGCAGTAGCAAGTAGAAGAAAAGGAAATGCATCTGATACGGTTATATAACTTAAGCCCCCCATAGTTGGAGATTGCAACTTGCATCTCCCCATCCCAGTCTCTAGCCTCCCTATACTCCTCGTTCCTGAACCTCACTTCCTCCCAGACCTCCCTGGCCACCTGGCACTCGTTGAACAGGTGAAGGCAAGTCTCCACCCCGTTGGAGCAGCTGCAGCAAAGGTTGTTATCAACGATTCCCCAACTGAAGAGCTTATTCTACATTTGCAAAGCATCCCTACAAACCAGCCAAAGAATGAAGGCACACTTGGGGATAACGTTCTTGTTCCAAACAAAGTTATGCCAGGTGGTGGGAGGGAGACCCGGACTCAAAGCCTCATAAGCCGAATTAATTGTGAACCCACGTGGCCTGGGGACCCAAACCACCTCGTCCGTGGTATCAAGCCTAATACCCGGTAACTCTGCATTCCTTATCTCAAGAAGTTCCACAGTAATCGTAGAGGGATACCTCCATCCACTCTCAGCAATGTAATCAGCCACCAATGCCTTGTGGTTTCTAGCAGCGTCATAAATAACCCTATCACCATAGAGGGGGTGCAGAGGCCCTAAGGGGTGCCAGTTATCATGCCATAGGAAGGTCCCACTGCCATCAACAATAATGCACTTGATGAGAGGCCTGGTTAATTGTCTAAGTTGCATCATTTTCCTCCAACTCCATGTAGTGTCATTAGCAATATCGATAGCCCACAAGCTCCTCCTTTTTAATTTGTAAACCTTGCACCATTTGACCCACAAACCATCCTTCTTGCTGCTGAGGTTCCAAAGGAGATTCATAATGGCAGATTCATTCCATCTCTCAATGTTCTTAATTCCCAACCCCCCTCTTCAAGTTTACAGCACAGGTCCTTCCAAGCTACCTTTGCTCCCGAGTGTTTCAAATCGGGCCCAGTCCATAAGAAGTCCTTCATAAGCTGCTCGATACTAAGGATGACTCTTTTAGGCAGGATGAACAGACTAGGCCAGTACACCTGGATACCGAAGAGAACAGACTTAATGAGCTGAAGACGACCAGCGTAGCTGAGAAACCGATTGGTCCAACACTTAATCTTAGTAGTAATCCTGTCAATCAGCCTCTTGCAATCCTCACTCTTGAGTCTCGTAGTAATGAGGGGCACACCAAGGTACTGAAATGGAGGCCTACTGTGAGCGAACCCTAGCATACTACCAATCTGAATAATCCCACCCTCGTCAATGACTGAAGAGTAGAAACTGCTCTTGTTAGGGTTAGGCAGGAGCCCCGGAAATGCTACAGAAATCCACAAGCACTTTCTTAGCAACCGAACAGGAGGCAAAGTCCCCCCCCCCCCCTTAAGGATAATCAGGTCGTCAGCAAAACATAAGTGGTGAAGACCAATCTCCTCACACCTCGGGTGGAAGGTAAAAGTCGGGTCAGTGCTAGCCTTGTCCATTATGCAAGAGAAGGTGTCCATAATCAGGAGAAATAGATAGGGTGAGAGAGGGTCACCCTGTCTTAACCCCCTCCTTCCCTCGAAGAGCCCATGCAGATAGCCATTCATACTGATGGAGAACCTGGTCGTCGTGCAGCACTCCATAACCCACCCAACAAAACTAAATGGGAAGCCCAAGTGGTCCAACAGTTTGACCAGAAAGTCCCAACTCACAGTGTCATAAGCCTTTAAGAGGTCAATCTTCAAGGTGCATCTGGGGGGTTAAGCCCCCTGTGGTAGTTCCTCATAACCTCCTGCAGTAGTAGGATATTATCAGAAATTGATCTCCCTTCCACAAACGCAGCCTGATTCGGACTAATGATGTTGGGGAGAAGAGGCTTGATTCTATTGGCAAGAACCTTAGGGATACACTTATAAATAGTGTTACAACAAGAAATAGGCCGAAAATCATGCATCCCAGTGGGAGTGGAAACCTTTGGAATGAGGGCCAAGGCCGTGCAATTCCACTGACGGGGCATGTAACAACTCCTAAAGAAGAATTTGATGGCCCTCATGACATCACTCCCAACCACTTCCCAATTCTCTTTAAAGAAATGCGCATTGAACCCATCTGGACCAAGAGACTTTTCCGACCCAATATCAAACATGCCCCCCTTAATTTCTTCATCGCTGAAAGCCCTAGTCAAAGCCGCTTTGTCTTCATCAGTTATTCTCTTGCAAACATTCGCATTAAGAAGAGCAGCAGGGTCCTCACAGGTACTGCTACTGCCAAGAAGGTTACTAAAATACTCAACTGCAACATTAGCCACATTTTGGGTTCCTTCCACTCTATTACCATTCTCATTATTAACACTTACGATCTTTCTTTTGGCTCTAGCCTGGTTAGCCTTCTTGTGGAAGAAGGTGTTGTTACCATCACCCAGCTGAAGCCATCTAACCCTGGACTGCTGCTTATAGAACGACTCCTCCGCATTATGAAGCTCCAAGTAAATGGATAGCTTGAGCTTCTCCTCCCTCTGTATGCTGGTATTACCCCCGTCAGAGTCCAGCCTTGATTGAACTTCGTCCAGCTGATCTTTGGCTTCTTTGACTCTCAATGAAAGATGGTTGAAGAATCTATTGTTGAACCCTTTAAGTTTAACCTTTAGACTTTTCATCTTCATGCTCAATCTAGTCATGGGGTTTCCCTGCACCCTTTCGTTCCACGCTTCGGTAAGAATCTCCTTAAAATCGGCATGGGACGTCCAAAAGTTGAAGAATTTGAAAGGCTTGGGACCTCTAGGCTCATCATGGGAAAGAATCACAATGATTGGACAGTGATCCGATACACCGTGAGGTAACACAGTTGCTTGGGAATCAGGAAACCCCGCGTTCCAAGCATCATTCTGAAGAACTCTATCTAGTCTAGATTGGATATTATCCTCACCCTCCTGTTTTTTATTCCACGTGAACCATAACCCCTACGTAGTCATATCATCCACACGGATATCGTAGATATATTGGTTAAAAACATCCGTTGCATCCTCATCAATGCCATGCAACCCCTTCTTCTCATCATGGGATCTTACCACATTAAAGTCCCCCATTAGCACCCAAGGTTGGTCGTTGACAACTACATTGTTGGATCTCAAAAAATCCCAAAGAGAGTCTACTACTCGAAAGGTTTTCTCCATAAATAAAGGTAGCCCAAAAGCTAGCATTCCTCCTCCTTATCTCCACCTTACACAGCATGGCTTGGGGGTGAGAATGAACCAACTTCACAGTGACGCTACCCGAATTCCACCCCACCAAGACCCTAGCAATGCCTCCTCCACTAGGACAATTGTCAATGTACTCCCAGTTAAAAAAGCAGTTACTCGTAACCATATTCAAATTATTAAACCTAACTTTGGACTCTAGTAAACACACCAAGTCAAGCTGGTGGTCTCTAATAATCTTATTCACTTCCCGCTGTTTGTGAGGGGAATTAAGCCCTCTAATATTCCAAGACCCTAACTTGACCATTTGGTTCTATTCCCCTTCCCTATCTTCCTGCTTCTATTCCCAGTATGCCCCATACAAATCATCTCCCCTTTCTATTTATTGACAAGCTCATCAACAGCTAGAACTCTTCTGTCAAGGGCGTTTGGCTCAGGAGTAGTCTCGCTCTCCAAGTCTTGTTCCAAAGCCATAAACGCATTAACAAGAGGTAGGTCAACATGAGGCATCTGAATGCAAGGTTTCGCAGCCTGGACATTTACCTTACGTTGGTCAATGGGTTCGGGGGTAACCTCACCTTCTACCTCTGGGACCATCGTTTCGTCCACGTAACTAGACCAGACGTCATTAGGTTCCTGAGAGTCCGGTGTAGCTTTGTGGGCTTCTCTGGACCCCTCCCCTCCATCAATATCTCTAGCTCCAGACATTTCCCTCGTCTCAAAGGCCCCTTGAGGTTTGGATGTGCACTTCCTGCTGACCATCTTCCAATCGGCGTCCACCTGAGCCCGCGCTTTCTCAGCTTCATTAGGGGTAGTCTGAATACTCTTTGTTACCCTAGACTTGGTGCATTTATTAAGCGTGTTCCCAAACTCAAGGCAGTGAGGGCATGAAGGTGGCTTAGCTTGGTATTCAATACGCACAGGAGCAAAGGTTCCGTCTTCCATGACAACGTTGATACTGTCCGCGTAGGTTTCCTTAGCTTCTACCTCAACACAGATTCGCGCAAACGAAATTCTATTCATCTCTTCTGTGACGGCGTCAGCGTACAATGGAAGACCCACCGAACTTGCGACGTAACTAAGTCCCTCCTCAGTCCAAAGCTGGACTGGGATATCATGTAACTTAACCCATATGGGTATTTTCTTTGCGCTTTCTTTGCAGAAGACGAAGTTGGGTTGCCACTTCTTCAGCATGATGGTCATGCCGGCAAAATGCCATGGTCCATTATCTAGAACCTCATCCCTATGGAAAAGGGTCATCAAAAATGAAGAAGAAAAAGCCATTATCGTGAGCCAATACCTTAGTCAGTCCCAACTTGCTCCACATCCTCATAGCAATATTGTTGACGAAAGTATATGGGAGTTTTTTTACCAGAAAATAACCCACCATGCTGTTCTTCCATCTCCCATGGCCCTCTCTTGTCACTTCAGCCGACGGCACGACAGTGATAACGTTGTCAACCACAGAGGGTTGGTGAAAAGTGAGTCTGAGTTTCGTTTTCCTCTTTTCAGCAGCCACAGAGCTCCAAGTCTTGTCATTGGGAATCTCGCTTTTGTTAGCCTGCTTCGTTGTTCCATTTCGACTACCAACTGACACCTTTATCTTGTTAGCCGTAACCTCGTTATTCTGGGAACCTTCCTGGCCAACACCGTCATTAGCACCGACAGTCGGGTTGACCTCAGATGACGTCACTTGTCTAGCAAGTGACCGTTCTCCGTTACCGCCCCTACTAGTGGCTTTGGAAAAGAGATCAACATCTTCGGGTGAGAAGCCTTTGCTTCTTAAGAACTCCCAGACGTCTTTTTCATAACCCTCCTCATGGCTATTCTTACGTACATCTTCCTTAGTAGTGCAAGGGGCATATATGGTTGGGGTGGAAACAACGGGTAACTCATGTCTGTCCTGACTAGGCAACGACGGGCCTTCAGCCATGGCAGCAGTAACTGGGAAGGAAATAGGGTTTAGAGGATGGAGGGGAGGGTAGACAGCTGAGTGGTAACGGCTAGTTTAGGCAAGGGAAGTCTAGAGAGAAGGAGGAGCATTTTTTATTTACCTTCACAATATTACGTTACTCACTACATAATGTTCTAATTATAATTTGACATAATTATTTTTTATAACTTCCAACTCTTGTCATCTAGTAATTATTACCCTTAAAATCGGATTAATTATAAATTAAATTTTCTCCTTTTATATTAGTTAATCCCAAGTTTCCATAATTTCATAATAAAATAAATACGCGTAAAATACGGGGTGTTACAAGAAGGTCTCCCCATGCCTCCTTCACCATTCTTCTTGTTCGTGTGGTGTTTGACTTTGGATCGATATTTTCACGCTAATAACTGGATTCTGAGGATTTAGGGCACAAATGTTTCACGAATGACTAAAGATGCCTCCTTAATCTATTTAATGTAGGAGAACTTGAATCTGCCTCTGTTTATGAATAAATTTGCATAGAATAAGTTCTTTATATATCCTTATTTTTTATATCTCTTTTACCCCATTGTATATTTGAGAAAAAATGGGGGAGAAGTACTTGAGTAATCGACTTTATCTTTACATTTCTTGACTTAACTAATATGCCTATTGAGTGTTCTTATTTCAGGCATTTCAAATCAGATTGTATAGCTTTTCACAATTAGGGTAATAGTTTGTATAATAGTTAAGTTATTTATTTTTCTCTTTTATTTTTGGTTCTAGGATGGGAAAGTGTAGATAGCTCTTTTGAATGGGAAATCTAGGGTTTTTATTTTTCACACACGAGTACAAGTTACTCAAGGGAATTTTGTTTCAAATATCCAAAGATGGAGATTGAGAACACACTATATGGATGACTTACTTGAGTTAGTACCATATATGAGTTCCAACTAGTTTGGATATGATGACAAAATAAGTTAGATTTTTCTTAAGCAATCTTCTCCATGGTTTGCAAAGCTTCATCAACATTGATCCTATCCAAGACATCCTCTCTACCAAAAAGGTAAGTAAAATATTGCACTGAACACACTATAGGACACAAATAATGCATATTTGAGTGTGAGTTTGTGTACATGTGTTTATTTTTAAACATTTTTAAAACATTTGAAATGATTTTTTAGACATTTAAAATAATGGTCTTAAAATGTTGTGGGCTAAAATGAAAATACTTTTATTCCAATAAAATTTGTTAGGGTAGAATCTCAAACCAGTAGAGACATTTGGGGGTGAAAATTGTATTTTTAAATATCTAAAACAGGCGTGTGTTAAATGTCTATATTTCATCACATGACTCTTTGGTAGTTCAAAGTGTGTTTATTGCCTCTCACAGATTAGCGTCTCATTTATAGAAGTTAGATCAAACATCATCAACGTTCTGCATGTTGTCTTAGTTGATCCTTGTGACGCTAGAAGTGATCAATAGGAGAGTGAGATTGTACGGTCGTTTTATAACCCTTTGATTTGAATTCTAAACGTGAACATAATCTCAACCATCCATTCGAATTCGATCTTCCCTAACCTTTCACACCTTGTATAAATACCATCCATAGTTGAGGCTTTAGAAGACTTTGGGATTTCGTCCATTTGAGAGAAAAATATAGAGAAGGGACAGTGGAGAGAGAGAGAGAGAGAGAGAGAGAGAGAGAGGCCATTGGAGGGAGTATCTTCATTTTTTCTTAAACCAGATTCCTGTTCATTCGTAGAAACCAGAACCAGAAAACCACCATACTTGAGCAATTAGAGTTTTAAGTTTTCGTCAAGATTTTAGGGGTTTGGTTGTCTTCAAGAAACTCTTCAAACATTATTGTAGACATTTTATTCTCTTACCCCCTAAACTCTCCTTGGATCCATAGCACCTCCCTTCATCACTGCAAACCCAGGTCATACCCTGAGTACCGACCTAGAAGCCATCGGGTGCTCCCAGGCTCCGTTTGACCAAAAAGTCAAACTCATCAGCTTGACCGAGACTGAATGAATCTTCAAAGGGCACTGAATCCCCTTTCCAATGATCCATCCCGTGTGTGATTCCGACTTACCATGCAAACGAAGGACCCGTTTTCCCCGAAACTCGATCAAGAGGCCACCGGACGCTCCAGAGCTCCGTTTGACCTAAGTCAACTCTTCAGCTCAACTGAGACTGAATGAATCCTCAAAGGTCACTGAAACCCCTTTCTAACGGTCCACTCCGTGCACGATTCTGACTTACGGTACGGACGAACGGTCCGTTTTACTCCGAGAGGTCACCAAATGCTTCCAAGGCCCGGTTGACCAAAGTCAACTCCCTGAACCAGATCAAACTCTTTACAATGTCAAAGTAAATCACATAACCTTTTCAATGATCCGCCCTATGAGCGATTCAAACTTACCATGAGGACGAACGATCCGTTTGCGTCCGATGATTCCCCGTCCAAAGGACCGACGAGCGCTTCCGAGCCATATTTGCCCAAAGTCAACTCTCAAACTTAGGAGCGGTACAAAGGACTTTCGAAGGTCTTTGAATTACCATTCCAATGGTCTTCCCCGTGTGCGATTCGGATCAACAGCTTGCACTCTGCGACCGATTTTCCGAAAAGGCCAGAAAGACACTGCCAAACGTCAGGTCCCAAACCCTGCCTATCGAAAGTGTGCCTAAACACACCTGCCGATTGGCAGGACCAGGGATATGCCGATCGGCAATGCCCTGGGCCTATAAAAAGGAGGGCTTGTCCTCATTGCAAAGGAGGCCCAGATCTGAAACATATTCATCACTGCAAACCCAAAAAACCTCTCTCGAAGTCAGCGTGATTTCTACATCCAAACCCCTTTCCCACCTTCACTTATCATCATCCTTTTTATCAAACTTGGTGAATTCATTACCCTCCATCATCATCCAAGTGCAAGGACTGCTCTTCAACACTCAAGATCTTCAAGAAGGTCCAATTTGCTCAATTCTCTCCTTAAATTCTCATAAATTTGCATTAATTTGTTTTATTATTTAGCACTTTTATTCTCTCATCCCACATCTCCTAATATAGTTTTTACTTAGTATTATTGCACATCTCTTATTTTCATACAAATAAAAACCCAAAAAAAATAAGAAAAAAGGGTTTGCTTATAAATTCCAAACGGGAATTCTCACACTTTTCTCACAACTAAAACACTTTTTCCACACACAAATAAGAGAATCCCCCGATTGGATTTATGGGATAAACCCCAGCCCTCATTTTGCATATGAACTACGTGGACTTTGATGCCTTTATAGGCTACGTAGGCGTCCCGGGGTAAAACTCGAGACTCGAGTCCTATTTTTTACTCTTTTTTCCATTTTCTATTCTCTCTAAATTCAATTCTCGTAGATTACATATATATATATATATATATATATATATATATATATATATATATATATATATATATATATATATATATTATCTTAGCGGTGTATTATTCCACATACGTTATCGTTCCATTATAACGATCAACGCAAGTATAATCGCGTAAATCCTATTTTCTAATATTATTTCTATGAACCTTCCTACGGATGACTCGCTTTATCTCTCCCATGATACAAGTCGAGGATTCCTATCTCCACTATATATACACATGCACACATAAACCCAAAACCCAAAACCCTAAACCCTAAACCCTAAGCCATGAGAGACCGTAAGGACGAAATGGGTGCCTAACCCCTTCCCATTTCGTAACTTAGCCTTCGGACCCTTTTTGAATCATTTTCGTTTCGTACGCATCAATATGTCTTTGGTTTCGTACACTCTCTCAATACTTTAAAATTGAAAGGGCTTAATAAAGATTTTTTTATGAGGGTGTTGGAGGTGGAGAAGGAGGTGAAAGTATTGAGAGAGTGTGAGGCATCGGTGAGTCAACTCGAGAAGGTAAAATTTTCTTTATGTGAGCAGTTGATTGTTGTAGGTAGGGAGAAGACTGATTTGACCAATTGATGATACGCAAATATTGCGTATTTCATCCTTCGAACGAACGCATTTTGGCTCCCTCGGGTATCTTATTCCCTATATTTATGCTCGTCAACCAGACAACCTCGAATTTCTACATTAACATGTTTTGTAGGGGTTAATTGAGCTTTTATAGGTATTTGGATGGTAAGTGTGAAGTTCAGACGCATTCCGCTCGATTTTCGTACGTGGTTGCACGTTCAAGGGCAATTCGGTCAATTCACAGATTGGGCACCTGGCCCAACGTCTACACGAAAGTTGTATCCCTCCTCGCTAGCTTCGTGTGGCCGTGAACAGTGCGCCATTCCGATTCAGAATGAAGAAGTTACGGCGATTTCAGCAGAAGGGAAAACCAATCAAGCCAAAACAGCAATGCAGTGTGTTGTGACCTCCTTGATCGATCGACCGACGGTTTGGGTCGATCGATCGATCCCCTGTTTCCAGGAGCCTTTTATTTTCTTCTCTCTTTTCTTTTTTATTTCTTTTTCCACTTACTATATAAAGCATTTTTGTTGTAGTAATCAGATATTAAGGTTTTAGAATAGATTTTAGGTTAGGGTTTGGGAGTTGAGAGCTCTTTTCTTCTTCCTCATATGGTGTGACAACATTTGGGTTTGTAAGATTGTACTTTCATCTTCCTCTCCATTAATATAGTTGCATTTCACTATTTCTTGCTTTGTAGTGTAATTTCCATGCTTTCTAAATTAGATTTACATGCTTTGATTTAATCGCTTTCTAGGTAGATTTACCGCGTTTATTTATTGCGTTTATTTACCGCGTTTTTAATATGCTTTCTAGCTAAATTAAATTAGGTTGTGTTTGAATGGAACTCACTCGGGTTAACGCGTTGCTTTGCTTTGGTGATAGTGTTTACGGGTCTATTTCGGGTGCGTTATCCTAGTTATTATGAATAGGAGATTTGACGGGGCATATCATGTATGTCCCGTGCTTACGACCTTTCACGCGTAATTTTCGGGACATTTGTTGACACCAAAATCTTATTAGGCTTTTATGAGAATTTAGGGGCGTGACAACCCTTGATTTAATTAACTGTCGAAACGAGACGCATTTGTAATAACTCGTCGACCCATGTAACCATTTTATACAAATTAACTCGAGTGAGGGATATTCGACGCAACCTATAGTTTTACTCGATTTCTTAATCTAGATTCATTTTCCCTTGGCTAATTAATCATTTCCCTTTTATGCATCTTTTCCTTTTTAGTTTGTAATCACCTTTTACACTTTTATTTCGGAGAACTAAATCAATTGAATTTTAGCATCTCGTCTTTGTGGATTTTCGATACCCGACTTACCGCTGTGCTTGCCTAGCAAATGTAGTAGTAACTTAGGTTTTTGCATTACCGCGGTGAAACGAAAACAACGACCGTGCCCTTACACGAGCACACATTTCACGCGCGTAGTCACCAATACTGTGGATAGTCTTACAAGAGATATTCAATCTTCATTGGAGACTCATGAGAAACTTGAAGCCAGTGTATCCCAACTCGAGATTGATCTCAAACGTGCCCGGAGGTCAAGGTCACATTAGAGGACACATCTAAGAAGGTTGAAAAAATGCACCTCGAACCATTAAGTAATGTTGAATAGCTTATGATTGTGCATCCACTTCCCAAATCGCACATGAGATGGTTCCCAAGTTTATGATGGATCCTCATTCCTCGCAACTTAACCCACCAAATGGACCTAACCTACTAAGGAGAGCTCGTCCTAGACGTTTTGAGAAAGGTGCACCCAAGTCCATTTATATCTATACCCATTTCAAATAAATAAATAACCTTAGAGAGATCTATTTAATCTAGGGAGAGTTTATTATATGCGTGTTCTCCGGTATGCTCCCATACGAGTTCTTACACATGTTCCTGCACGCACTCCCATGCATGTTACTTCGCATGATCCTACACATCATCATAGAGATTTTGAGAGTTTTCGAAAGCAAGTAGAGTACTTAGTCAAGACTTCACAAAATTTGATGGAGGAATTTCTTAGAATGTTATCTCCTTTTGAGAACTCCTCGGGGCTTAATGATTGAGGTTGAGACTTGTTTCTAAAATAAGGTACTTATCATGTTCATATCTTACATCCCTTTTGCTAGATCATATTATCATTGTGTTATTATTATTATTATATTTTTCATTTTGATATTGTTTCAAAAAATCCAAAAAGAGTTTTATTTTTCTGAAAATTTTGAAAAATACAAAAAGATTTTTTGTTTTTAAGAAAAAAGTGAAAAAAGCAAAAAGATTTTATTTTGATAAATTTTTTGAAAAAGATAAAGTGAGTTTTGTATTTTTATCACCGTATATGGATGTACATTTAAGATGTCTGGATCTCCCATTCAATCCATAATTTCACCTGACTTTTTCGTAGTGTTTGAGACACGACATCATTTTTATAGCGTGCTTAATAATGTGTGGAGTCATTACGTTGATATTTGATGATTACTTTCTACATGTTTTACTCCTAGTCATCTTTAATGCACACGTGCATGAACTTGTTTGAATATTGCACTTGTTGAATACGATGTTCTCATCTCAATTTTACTTTATAACGAACCAATTGTACAAAGGGAAAAAATTGTGCATATAAGAACCATTGCCCGGATTTAAATTATTTATTCAAAAAATAATGTTATATGTTAAGAAATGAAAAGGGATTACGAAAGATCAAAGGTCTTTGCATTAAAGCCACCATTTGCATAAAATAGACTAAAAACATTAGAAGCGCATAAAAACAGAAGTGTCAGGCCAATTTTGATACATTGATGCTTCGCTACATGTGAGCATTAATTTTTTCAAAAATCATTAAGATTTTATCATCATATATGTGAGAATGTGAGGGAGTTAAAGTCGAAGATCAATGGGTTTACACAAATAAAATGTCTCATAAAAACATTACACAGTTTGACATCATTAGTGTGAGAACCATTTCTGTTCATGACATGTTGATTAAGTTGAGTCAATTTCGCTTGAGTTCACCAATTTTACACCTAAGGTAGACTATGAGTTCTTTCATTAGAAATGTCTCCAAACTTCGTGCACACATGTTATGACTATATATGTTGATTTTCCTATGAAAATTGTTCACACCCCAACATTCCGCAATCATGGTTCGAATATTTTAGTGTTATTCCATGGTGTGTGTACTTGATCATTTTATACTTTATCTTTTAAAGAAAAATAAAAAAATTCAAAAATAGTTGGTTGATACATGCCTTTGAGATTATCATCACCTATGCTTACTTGATTATTCTTGTGTTGATGTCTTACTTCTTCATGTGATCCTTTATATTTCATTCCTAGTTTCAACTCCTTTGTCTATTATGGACAAAAAGGGGGAGAACAAATAAAGGGGGAGTCTTTATTTTTCTGTTTAAAACTACGTCACGGTATCTGACACGACTTTAAAAGTGTCTCTAGGGCGTACTAATATTGACTCAAGTGTAAGCCGGTCACTCAAGTAATACACTGGTAAACCAGGTATCGAACACAGGGACTAAGATAAAGAAAGAATCGTGACCTATAAGGAAGACGACTAACCTAAGGACTCACAAAATAGGAAGAAAAGGTGATTGTGATGAGGTTATGAATTTCTACTAAATAAGCAAGAAAAAACTTAACTAAATTAACTACGCATGCAAGACTTAAACACAGATCAATTAATATGAATGAGAGATAAGGTCGGAATATAATCCCCCAACCCCTAATGAGCTCACCAGTTACGAAACTAGTCTAGAATTAAATATTTAAATTGAAACGACGACGTTATTTAACACAAGCATTACATATATGAGGGAACAAAACCGCATCATACCTAATCAAGAATATAAACAAAGTACGAGGTCAATTAGTTAACATGCATAATGCATTCTTAAACACCCCGGTTACCGAGGGCAAATGATGTTAAAAGTCCTACAATTTTTGTAGTAACGAACCGACACGTCCCAATTAATTATTTAATTTAAGAACCTATTTTTATATCCATGCAAACAACTTAGGGTTGGGTTCATGCATCCCAATCTTTAGAAATCTTGTGAGACATGATGCGATTAATAAAAAAGAATGTTATCTACATTGCATGTAATCAAACCCATGAAGAAACTATACCTAAAACATACATGAAGATCTTGGAATGCCAGAAAATAGCCAAATCGGGCAAAGCATATAAACTTTTTAAATAAGGAAGAAGAATACCAACTTTATGGAAGAACACCTTGATAAATAATTCACTAAAGTATGATCTTTATGACTAAATTCAAAAACTAGGTTCTTTTACCATTTCCTCTAATGTTCTCTATGAAAAACTAATGATCAACTCGTTTAATCTCCAACAATGAAATTACAATTAAGTATTTGTGAGGGTCAACCCCCATGAAGCTCTTTGGACCAATCAGAATGAAGACAAATGTTCCCGAATCAGACCCCCGAACCGTTTCTGGGGTACTTGCGAACTGGTTCGACACCAAGCCGGTTCGATTTGGGGTTCATGCTTTTTCTCGGCCTTGGCTTCTATTTTCTTCTTCTAAATTTGGATTTTTTTCCTTATTTTTCTTCTCAATCTTCAAAATTGCATAACTTTTTCACCTAGGCTCGGATTGGGGTCTCATTTTTTCCAATATTCTTGTAACATCATATTCTTAGACTTTCCAGTTCGCCCCACCTCCGTACTAAAGATAAAAAATTACCAAAATGCCCTTCAATACTTCGTTCTTTGGGGTTTCTTATTTGCTTCGAGTTCTTTTTCGCACTAACTTGCATGAATTGTCTGTAAAACACATAAGAGATACACAAAACACGAAGTACTTGACAAGGAGAGTTAGTAGCATGATTATGAGATAAAACCAAGTCGATTACAATGTACGGGACCATAAAAATACTTAAATTAAGGGGATAAATATTATATATTTATGCCTAATCAGTATCTCTTTGTTTCATGTGTGTAGGTTTTTCCGCATTGATGAGGACTACACCGGATGAAGACAAAGTTGCACTAGGGAAGAACAAGTTGAGATTGAAGATAAAGTTTCTTTATGCCGTTCCGTTTCTAGCATTTAGGAGGGTGTTAGGAATTATTATCATAGAGGGTTTTTACTGTAATTTATGTTTCGATTTTTATTTGTACTGGAATAGCCAAAGGGGGAGATTTGTAAGAGCGAATATTTTAGCATTAGGCTTTAATTTTTATTTTGGTGTATCCCGTTAGTTACCGGCTCGTCGTACCAAACTCCAACATCTCCAAGATCGAAGACACCCCTACATCTCAAGAAGGTATAAAACTATCAGTGTTCATAGATTTTCTAAATCGTATTTGGGATGTTTTTAAATAAAACCAAGGCTGCCTTTTTGAAAGGCTTTAATGAGATACTATCTCGTTCGAACGAAAATATGATTTCATTAGAAATCCCATCTAACTAACTTCGAACGAGGTTGACTCTGCCTAACAGAACTATCTCCTTAGAAGCTCATTTGATGTATGCTTCAGACGATATTGTCTTTTAGTTAGAACGAAATGCTTACTCGTTAGAACAAAAACTTATTTTTGTTCGAACGAGCTTAGTTTTCGTTCAAACGAGCTGCGTCGCCTCGAATTTTCTGTCAGGCCTATAAATACCTGTTTTGAACTCTTTTTTCATGGGACTTTGGAAAATATGCAAACAACATATTTTGCCAAAGTTTTTCATATTTTGTTTCACAAAACACTTTTCAATTCACAATCCTTTCATCCCCCATATGATTTGTGAATATTTGTGAAACTCTATAGTTTTAATACCTTACATACACTTTGTAGAGAGAAATCTCTGCGGTTGACTTGTGAACTAGGGTTCACTGCTAAAGAAGGAAGAAGGTTGATCGGTGGATACCGAGAGTAGACCGTTGCATGTGAATGACTATGGACTGCAACATATTCTATTGGAAGTTTTGAAGACTCTACAAGTCTAACTTAGTGTTGCTAAGTGTTTTGTAAGCCGATTATCTGTCAAAACATCGACCAAAAAAAATCTGTCAAAACCTACAATAGTGTTGAATATATGTTTTTGCCCTTTTTAGGGATTTCTTATCACTTATTGTGTTGATGGCATGCGTAGTTTATCAATTGTGATTGGAACGCATCTGGTATACAAACCTAATTTAATCAAATATTAAAATTTGGTAAAAATTGGATTTATGTGTTGAATTTAATTATACAAATCAATCCTTAGTTCAAAAGTGCACTTTGAAGTCTTCCACGTCTTCATTAAAAATCATTCTGAGCAATAAACAGTGTTGTACGTCTTACGCTAAACTGCATGAACAAGTGGTTGGATATATAAGCTTGTCAAACATAAATTGACATGTGAAAATCAGATAAAAAGGCTGAGGCTGAATCAAACTTTGAATTTCATTAAAAAGAAATTACAAATTGGACATGCTCCGACATCGTTCATGGAACCAAAAAGAAAAGAAAATATTCCCTAATAAAACCTCTTAGGGAATGCCTTGATGACCTTATCCATCTCGACAACCTTCTTAGCAACCGCCTAATTCTGATCGGAAGCCTTGTCCTTCTCCCCAATTGTCACTTCATTATCATCCTCAACCTCTTTCTCAAATTGAAGGGGGGATCCTAGGTGGTTCTTATGGAAGAGGTCTGAGCCCTCACTTATGTCGACCTTAACAAGAGCCTCATCCCAGTCATTCTTAAAAAATACCTTTTTAAGTTGTGCAATCTGCATCTCGATATCGGCAAAAGCTTTATCCCAATTGCGAATAAAGGCCTCATCCTTAGTCTTCGTCACACTAGCCAAGGCATCCTCGTCTTTGGCCTTGGCCTCAATATCTTAAGTCTTCGTCACATTTTTATGCTTTGATTTTTATAAGAAAATCCTCTTTTAGAATATTTGATTTTTACATTTATATCGTAGAAATTCATATAATTTAATTAATGGAATAATTAACATTTACAGTAAAATTCGTACCATCCTGTATTATTACAATTCTAATTTAAAATGGTAAAAACCATAGCACCCATTTACTTTATTTTCTTCAAGGCTCTCAAACATTCTTCACATAAATTGTATCATTTTATGAGATTAGTATTTTAAAATTTTCAAGTTTATCATTCTTTTTTACAAGCTCAATTTAATGCATTTTCAACATACTTAACCCATTTATCCCAACAACATGAGTTTATCCCAACAAATTCATTATACTATTTATTCATAAGTTTAATATAACATTTTATCTTGAAATCAATCAGTTTAACATGATTTATACAAGAAATAATTTGCATAAACATTTTGAAATTTATCTTTTTTCCAAACTCTAACTTTTATCTATTTTTATTACATATTTTTCAATATATATTCATATGTAGTGATAATAAGCATCCGTTGTCATACATATATACATATATCTGCATGCTTTGATTTAAACTTCAAAATAGTGTAGAACCCCCATCTCTTGAAGATACTAACTTTGATGAACAGGTAGAAAAGAAATCGTAACAAGCTCCAAACATTAAGTTCTAGAAATCGTCTTCCACGTTTATAATAACACTTCTATAACACTTGGAAACACTTGATAATTGAAGGATAATTGTGTGGGATAGTAAGGCTGTAGTACATAGAGTACAAGCAAGCTTTTGTTGAGTTAAAATGATGGAGAGAATAACATTTTTGGATTTGACAAAATGCACATTTTCATTGTCCATAAATGGTAGAAAATGGGATGAGTAATCCTTATAAGTCACCCTATAACCCTATCCATTTCAAATTACTCCTAAACATATAGTGATAATAACCCGTGTCAAACCGAGTATAAAGGACTGAAATAATGGATAAAATCGTCCAAAGTTGGTTAAAGGGTAATTTCGGTAAAGAAATGGTTTTCGATCAAACCAAGTGTAATGATTTCAATAATTGAATCACCTGTGTTAAATAAAGCAAGAAATGCTAAATGAGGAAAGGAAGTCCTTTATAAGATTAAGGTAAATTATTCTTGATATATATGGTTTTCGGAATTAAATTATTTCATACATTAAGTATACGTATATGTATGTTTATACGTATTAAGTATACATATATGCATGTGCACGTAGGTGTAATGTGTTAGAGCCTTTTTTCTGCCGTTGGATTCTATACCGCATTTGTATATTTTCCACTGAGCATTTGGCTCACTCCCTCGCTTTGTTACGGCAGGTTGGGAGCAGTTTTGTATTTTGAGGGCGGTATAGAGGTCTTTTATATTACGTTAGTAGCTCTGTATGCTTGGACTCCAGGGTGCTCTCCATGGGTCCCTCATGTAGTTTATTTTGAAACGGGAATTGCATGCTAAACATGTGAAACAATAATTAAAATAAAACTGGACTAGCAACATTATATAGGTTATTTCATCGCACTTCACACCTAATGCTCGGGTCGGATCGGGATTACTATAGGTAACCCACAAATCTGGGTCATGGTACTACAAACACTCTGAATTCAAAACCATTCATTGACTCTTGGAGTCAAAAGTCTAGAGGCAATCCCATGTTCAAACTCTCCTCCAAACTTAAAAGACTTAAGCCTTGCCTCATACAGCTCAACAAGAGATTTTATAGCAACGTTTCCTCTAGAGTTTCTGAAGCCAAAGGCCATTTGACCTTGATCCAAAATAGACTTGATGATGAGGGCTCCAACTCCTCACTTTTCCAGGAGGAGAGGGAGATAATGAGATGCTATCCTGAGCTTAGGGCTATGGAGGAAGAATACTACAAATAAAGATCTAGAATTAATTGGTTGCAAGCTGATGATTTGAATAAAAACTTCTTTCGTAAATGTGTCAATAAAAATACTTCTAGAAAGAAATTCCTCTCTATTAAAGATGGTAATGGCATTACCCTGAAAGGTTCTGAAGCTGTGCCCAATAAGTAAGTCACATTCTTCTCATCTCTTTTTGGTCCCACCATCATCTAACCTCCCGCTGCCATTAATTTTGTTCCACATAAGAAGCTATCTCAAGAGCAGTCGAACAACCTTGCTATAATAGTTACTCCAAACGAAATCAAAGAAGCCCTGTTTGTTATTGGCTCTAACAAAGGCCCTGTACCTAATGGCTTTAATGCCAAGTTCTTCAAGCACAATTGGGATGTTATTGAAGATGATGTTATATGTGACATCTCTCACTTCTTTAAAAATGGCCACATTTTAAGACAGTGGAACTGTACTGCTCTATTCCTCACCCTTAAGATCAATAGTCCTAATGATTTGAGGGACTTTAGACATATTTATTATTATTGTAACACCATTCTCAAATCCATTACGAAGGTCATTGCTACTAGAGCTAAACCTGTCATGGCTTCTCTAATCAACAAAAGGTAAGTGGCCTTCGTTGCTAGAAGATTAATAACTGATACTTTACTCTTCATACAACCTTGAGAAACTACCACTGAGATCTCCCTCCCAGATGTACCATTAATATTGAAATCATGAAAGCCTTTGACACTATCAGACGGGACATTATTGAAGCACCTTATACTCTTGACTTACTTGAGTCTACATTATATAAGTGCTCATCTAGTTTGGAAATTGTGACAAAATTTGAGTCCCATCCTCTAGATACCAAAGAACCTCAGACTCTTCTCATGATGCCTCATTTGATTCATTTAAAGGTAAATTATCAATCACACACACTAGGATTGCATACATTGTATATATATATTGCATTATTTGCTTATGTGTGAGTTGTGTGAGTTAATTCCCTGTTAAATAAGTTTTTAATAATTTTGGGAATTTTTAAATGATTTTTAAGAAATTAAAAGTTGGGTTTTTAAAACATTTGGGGTCATTTTGTGATTATTGGTTTCATCTATACTTACCTGAATGTTGGGTTGGGTAGGATCCGAAAGTGCTTGAGACTTCGGGTGTCAGTGTAATTAAGTTTGAAACACGCATTTTTTTAGTTCATCTGAGCCTTACATCTGTCAACGTTACAACGACCTGATTTGTGTTTGTTGTTAGACTAAGAACCTGTTCACAATCTCAGCCCTTGGATCTAGTTAATCGACGATCTGCATGCGTTTTATCCCAATCCCAGTAAACCCCCTTTAGTCCAATCAGAAATCGTTTAAACCACCGCTGATGATAAACCGTTGGATGAAAGTCAAACGCCTAAGACCAAATCTAAGCCATTGATTTGAGAAGATATTCTCGAACCTTCCTTGCTTAGTATAAAAGGAGGTTGAGTCTCTGCCTTTGAAAAACTTTTGCCAGTTCGTTTACCTGAGAGAGAAGAGAGAGAGAAGAGAGGAGAGAGAAGCCAGAGAGAGAAAACCCTAAATTGTTCAAACCCTAATCTCGTTTCAAACCCTAAATTCCTTTTACAAAATCAGTTCACAACCAAACACCAAACCTGAGTGTTTGAGAGTTATTTTGGTAGTGGTCTGAAGCCTATTCGTGGTTTGAATCCTCTGAGTTTGAGATCTTGTAATCAACTTAGACATTTTAAGTTTGATCTCTATTTCATTTCATAGAAACTGTAGATCTTGCTATTTTATGTCATATTACAATTAGATCTGCATTATTTCGTTTCTCATCTTGAGAAATCATATTTGTTGATTATTTTCTTCTGTAAATGTTTTTCACAACTCAAGAATCAACAAATTTATTTTTTGTTTCTAGTTCTTATGAAACAAGAATTCTGATCTAGTTGGAATCGCAATCGTTGGTTTACAATTTCAAAAACATTTTCAAAACTCTCTGAAATTATTTAAGGCCTTGACCGTCTTCCTAGCAAGGTAACCTTGGATTATGGGTTAATTTTAAAGATCAAGAAAGTCTATTATTTCTAAAGAAGAGAGAAACTGAAAATCTTATCATTTAGATCTTTCTGTAATTTAATAGGACTTGTTTTTTATAATTAAGTGTGCGTGTGAGCATGCTTGTGTTAGAACACCGTCACAAACACTTGACACATTACAACACAAGAAGTGTTGGCTATAAGATCTTGAAACATCAAGAGTCGACGTAAAGTTGGAACAAAGTGTGGAGAAGTTAGCAAGCTGGAAACGCCACATCAACATCAGAACTGCCGAGAAGTTAGAATCAAACCAGTGGGTACATATTCTAAACTTGTATAGGTATGTTTTGTTTGCATGTGTGTTAAATAGTTTGTAACTTGTATATTTTGTTTTAGTGGATTTTTCGTTTGTGACTTAGAAGTCACCGTGGATGTTTCAGTTGGGTGAGGTTTTACCATGTTAAAAACTGTGTGTACTTAATCTTTCTACATCTCCTCATCTCATTATTGTTGGTGTGCTGATTTAACTTGTTTTAAACTATTTTAGTTTTGATTTTCAAAACTAGTTACATAATCTTGAACATATCTCGTACGTATTTTTATTAAACACATCTTGTGGTTAATCTGTTTGATTTGAAGAAAAGAGTTTCCCCAAAAAACAGTTCGGAGTTACTTAGATAGTTTAATCTTGAATTAAATGACTTAAGTAACAGCTTTTCAATTGGAATCAGAGCTTTGGAAATTTTCGTTAAAGATCTTGTGTTTCTAAAATTATTTTCTTAAAATCAAATAATGGACGAGAAATATGAACGATTTGGTAACTTGTCCAGACCCCCTCTCTTTGATGGAAATAACTTTCCTTACAGAAAAGTAAGGATGGCCGCTTTCATACAAGGAACCTTGGGAGATGATGTCTGGGACATGGTTCAAAATGGATATACTTATCCTACTAAACCAACCACTGAAGGAAGCAATGAGAGGATTAAGAAAGTATTAAGTGAATTCACTCGAGAAGAGAAGCAAGCCTCTCTGAACAATAACAAAGGCAAGAATGCCATTTTTATGTCTATAAATGAACATGAGTTCAAAAAGATCTCATCTTGTACCACTTCTAAGGAAGCTTGGGATACTCTAGTTACTGCACATGAAGGAGACACTAGAGTTAAGGCTCCTAAAACAAAGATGATTATCCAGCAGTATAACTCTTTAATTATGTCAGACTCTGAATAATTTGATGACTTTTACATGAATTAGACTGACATTGTGACCAAATTACATTCTAATGGGATAACTTATGATAGACATGAAATTGTCTCGAAAATTCTAAGGTCATTGCCACAGAAATTTGATAACAAACGATATGCTATTGAGGAAATGAGTGACAAAATCTCACTCCTGATGATGAGTCCAATTTTGTTAGTTTACTTATTAGGACAATTTTCTTTATCTCACTTTTCTTAAATTAGCTTTTACTTCTTAATTAATAGTTATAAAAATTAGTATAGTTAGTTAGTTAAAAAAATCCCTTGAAAAATCCATAAAAAATATAAATAGAAAAAAATAGAAAAATAATATTAAAATGCAAATGAATCTACATATGTCCTCTCCAATTTTGTGTTTCACCCTTAGATGTGGATTGATAACTCACTTACCTCTATATTCTAGTTTTGTTCTCTTTTATAGGTTTGTGAAGATTTTTTATGGAAAGAGGAATTGCACCAACGACACACAAATACAATAGAGAAGCAATTTTTTCTTTATCAAATGGCGCCGTTGTCGGGGAGATAAAAAGCATTTCTATCAAATGGCGCATTTTCCATTCTTGGGATCGTGAAGCACTCGGAGCGAATTCAATTTTGTAATTCATTTATCTCCTATATTTTATTGCACTTTAGTACCATTTTTCTTTATTTTAGAAGGCTTGTATTAGGATTTTTATCATTGCTTGTATTGCGGTGAATAGAGACACCTTTATTTTATTTTTCATTTTAAAAAATTTAATAATCGAAGAAAGCGTGATAGAAAAATCGGACAAGGTAGAGAGAGGGAGTCCATTGTCGAGGATTAGAAGCCTCTCTGCCTTGGTCGACTCAAATTTTTCGGCACCCCACGGCCTAAAAATCGTGGGAGATACATTTCTAAACCCTCGCGCCTCTCCTGTAGCGAGTAAATTCTTGTGTGTGCACTTACTTGATTTTATTCTCGCATTTGTTTTCGAATGGTGTGATGAATTAATTTACTAAGACCTACAGTCACTCACGAGAAGGGATTTCATCACCCGACTCACTCTCTTACCATTGTGTGCTACCCTAGCCATCACTAAATTTAAAATCAATCAACTAGGTAACCCAATAGGAAAAAATTTTGCAAAGACGATCACTCAGATTATTCCGTGATTTTTTATCGCCCGCAGACTTAATTAAAATTTGACTACCCCTTTCACTAAATCTAAAGATAAAATTGGTTATGTGCTAGTTAGGAATTCTCCTTAACTTGTGTGTGTGTCCAATTCATTTTTCGATTGTCGGTTTTAGTTGGTTCGTCCAAGTCAAGAGTCCATATTTCTCCCCACCTTTTCTTCCAAAACTATTTTCTTTCATTTTTATAAAAAAAAATCCAAAAATATTTTCTTCCTTTATTTTTATAAAAAATCCAAAAATATTTTTCCCACTCTTTTCTTCCAAAAAAAGAAAGGACATATATCAAATAGTCCCTCGAACATTTTTTAATACTTATTTAGTCCAAGCTTTTTTATTTTCCTTCAAAAAGTCCTTTGCCACATATTTTGGAGAGGGAAGAGAATATTGAGTGTTTGAGGGAGTAAATGGGTTAAACTAAAAATATGTGTCTTTTTTAAAATATATATATTTATAGTAGGGACTATTCAATAATTGACCCAAAAAAGAATCCAAAAACATTTTCTTCCTTCCATTCTCTAAAAATCCCAAAAGTATTTCCTTTTTTTTTCAAATTATTCAAAAACCACAAAAAAAAAGGGAAACACCTTGAAAATAAAAAATAAGGCCATGATCCGTGTTTCTTCACACTCACTTTTGTCAATTTATCCAACAAGACTGACGCTTCAGTCTTGTTTGGGGATGATTCTCATCCCCCAATTTTTCTGTCACCCCGTGCTTTCATAGATCTTAGCTTTAGGGTGAGATTCCATCGGTCTGGCTGAAGACATTAAACTTAGCGCTACCGGGAGGCAGCCCGCATTTCTTGTATGAGTCTCATCTTGTTTGGGGGTGGTGTTTCCCATCACCCAATGCTTTATCATGTTTATAGACTTGTACACTTTTTTTTCTCGTATCACTGATTCAGGTTTCATTTTGGCTTCATCGGTCCACTTCATTAGCGGTATATTCTGGTACTATCTTTCCTACCTTATGCTCTCAATTTTAAAAATCATTTTACCTATCATCGAGGATGATGTTACTTTTTGTTTGGGGGTGGGGAATTTTATCAAAATGGTACCTCTTTTGAAAAAAATTGATTTTAAACCTAATTTTTAAAATTTCGTGCAGTTTATTTCATCTCAATCATTGATGTGAATTTTCAATCATCCATCTTTCAAAAGTCTAGTAATCATGCTAGAGAATATTTTTTCTAAATAGCTTATGTAATACATAACAAGGCATTTTGCACCATGAATTTTTAGACTCAACAAAATTTGTGCACTTATCATGTCACTACGGTTTAGAGTTGAGGAGTACTACAATTCCCAAGAGAAACTTTAGGATCACTAGTAAAGACTTTAGCTTATGAGATTCGCGCCTTTCAATCATTCAGAGTGTTTTACGCAATCTCCGAGTCACAAGTTGATTCAACATCTTTGGGTTCGCACTTACATCGTTGTATGATCTCATTATTTTTCCACTAAATTTTTGTCTTGATCACTGAGAACAACATCACTTTCGAGTTGTAAGAAACACGTGTCTTGAAATTTGTCCCGATCACAAGGTTTTCACCCATTCACTTCACCCATTACTTTCCCATATTCACATATATTCCCCTCATCATCACATATCATCTCCATATCGTCTATTATTTTGAGAAAAAGAGTGTGATTTCAAATGTAAATGTCTTCATTGTTGGTTTGAAAAGAGAAAACAGAAAAAAGTGAGGAACGTAGGTACCCATAGCATTATTTGTGTGTATAGCATACCTACGCTGCTTGCTATCGGGAGGAGGTCTCGCGCAGTGGAAGGTCTTATCCTGGGTGACCCAATGGGGGGATATTTGACTGATGAGTATACTTGACTCCAATATTTGTGTTATCAGATTCATGGTTCATGAGAGATATCGTACGAATTGTCCATATTCAGCGAGCGATGCATCAAGACATGATAGCAGACTATGCATTTGCGCCAAGTGGTCTTAACCTAAAGGGTTCATGATTGTTTTTTTTGGGGGGGAAATATGTATATTATATCCAGAAACAATCAACGGAACAAATTAGAGGAAAAAAAAAAACCTCAAACCTCCAGAGGGGCATACCCCAACTGGAAAACCAAAGAAACAAAGGACCAAGGACCAAACAAGCCCTATATCGATCCTACTACAGAGTACTCTCTGGGATACCCCAATTCATGCAAGCCATCCAGTTGACGTAGCTTCTTCTCCCCTTCCCCCAAGTCATGACTCTAGCTCTCACCATCTCCTCAATCTCTTTTAATATGGCCCCAGTATTTTTCTTCGTCTTCTTGTGGAGTCTATTATTTCTCTCCATCCACAGGCAGTAGTAAGTAGAAGAAAAGGAAATGCATCTGATACGGTTATATAACTTAGGCCCCCCATAGTTGGAGATTGCAACTTGCATCTCCCCATCCCAGTCTCTAGCCTCGCTATACTTCAGGTTCCTGAACCTCACTTCCTCCCAAACCTCCCTGGCCACCTGGCACTCGTTGAACAGGTGAGAGCAAGTCTCCACCCCGTTGGAGCAGCTGCAACAAAGGTTGTTATCAGCGATGCCCCAACTGAAGAGCTTATTCTTCGTTTACAAAGCGTCCCTACAAACCAGCCAAAGAATGAAGGCATACTTGGGGATAACGTTCTTGTTCCAAACTAAGTTATGCCAGGTGGTGGGAGGGAGACCCGGACTCAAAGCCTCATAAGACGAATTAATTGTGAACCCACGTGGCCTGGGGACCCAAACCACCTCGTCCGTGGTATCAAGCCTAATACTCGGTAACTCCGCATTCCTTATCTCAAGAAGTTCCACAGTAATCATAGAGGGCCACCTCCATCCACTCTCAGCAATGTAATCAGCCACCAACGCCTTGTGGTTGCTAGCAGCGTCATAAATAACCCTATCACCTAGAGGGGGTGCAGAGGCCCTAAGGGGTGCCAGTTATCATGCCATAGGAAGGTCCCACTGCCATCGCCAATAATGCACTTGATGAGAGGCCTGGTTAAATGTCTAAGTTGCATCATTTTCCTCCAACTCCATGTAGTGTCATTAGCCATATCGATAGCCCACAAGCTCCTCCTTTTTAATTTGTAAACATTGCACCATTTGACCCACAAACCATCCTTCTTGCTGCTGAGGTTCCAAAGGAGCTTCATAATGGAAGCTTCATTCCATCTCTCAATGTTCTTAATTCCCAAACCCCCCTCTTCAAGTTTATAGCACAGGTCCTTCCAAGCTACCTTTGCTCCCGAGTGTTTCAAATCGGGCCCAGTCCATAAGAAGTCCTTCATAAGCTGCTCGATACTAAGGATGACTCTTTTAGGCAGGATGAAAAGACTAGACCAGTACACCTGGATACCGAAGAGAACAGACTTAATGAGCTGAAGACGACCAGCGTAGCTGAGAAACCGATTGGTCCAACACTTAATCTTAGCAGTAATCCTGTCAATTAGCCTCTTGCAATCCTCACTCTTGAGTCTCATAGTAATGAGGGGCACACCAAGGTACTGGAATGGAGGCCTACTGTGAGCGAATCCTAGCATACTACCAATCTGAATAATTCCACCCTCGTCAATGCCTGAAGAGTAGAAATTGCTCTTGTTAGGGTTAGGCAGGAGCCTCGAGATGCTACAAAAATCCACAAGCACTTTCTTAGCAACCGAACAGGAGGCAAAGTCCCCCCCACTAAGGATAATCAGGTCGTCAGCAAAACATAAGTGGTGAAGACCAATCTCCTTACACCTCGGGTGGAAGGTAAAAGTCGGGTCAGTGCTAGCCTTGTCCATTATGCAAGAGAAGGTGTCCATAATCAGGATAAATAGATAGGGTGAGAGAGGGTCACCCTGTCTTAACCCCCTCCTTCCCTCGAAGAACCCATGAAGATAGCCATTCATACTGATGGAGAACCTGGTCGTCGTGCAGCACTCCATAACCCACCCAACAAAACTAGATGGGAAGCCCAAGTGGTCCAACAGTTTGACCAGAAAGTCCCAACTCACAGTGTCATAAGCCTTTAAGAGGTCAATCTTCAAGGTGCATCTGGGGGGGTTAAGCCCCCTGTGGTAGTTCCTCATAACCTCCTGCAGCAGTAGGATATTATCAGAAAGTGATTCTAAGATTGAACCAACTGGTCGCTTCAGTTTAATTTAATAAAGGACTGATCACCCGGTATTTAATTAGGCGGGGTATCACAGGTGGTATCAGAGCATCAGGTTCTAGTGTCCCTAGGATCTGTATGGCCTTTTACGTTTCAGCGCAACGTTCTTTGATGTAGAGCCTTATTATAGGATTGGTGTCTTCCCTTACGCATGCGACTTACGTTCTTCTACTACGAATTATAATTGATGTGACTCATTATACGAAATCATTTGTACATAGAGCACCGAACATTATAGGATGACCAGCGACGGCCATAAGAAGGATGGTAGGAGAAGAAGCCCGGCAGAAGACATAGGGTAATTTGGGAATGGTGGACGTGAAAAAAGTCACCACGAGTATTATTTAAGCAAGTGATAACAGAATCATCACTCGGGAATAAAAGGGTTCCCCAGGCACAGTCCTAGGTAACGATGGGAGCGATTTCAGGATTATCTAGCATAGTTGACAAGGGGAAATCGGAGGAAATCTTTTGAAAAGTCATCGGTGAAGATGCGGAGAAGAAAGAGAGAAAGTGTAATAGGCCAATGGAAGAAGAAAATCCGAGGGAAATTGTGTAGAGTGGAGTGCAGCGACACTCAAAAATTAAAATTAGAATTAAATTTGTAACTCTTAGAAGCGACATAAAGTGATTAGATTCAATCACCACATATAAAGGAGTGTGTTCGAAATTTAAAGAGACATTTTGGTACGATCTGACCGTGAGGTCTTCCATTCGATATTATAACAAAGATACTAGTGAAGTTTTGAAACTTAGCATAGTGGATAAGTTAGAGACCGATCATGAGAGATAGGTTGAATTGGCTAACGAATTTCGTACTTGGAAAAGGGGGCTAGAATAGAAAGGGTTTATAGTTATAAAGGACCATGTATAGAGTACGAGGATGGATGAGAAATCCAGCTAGGATGACTGATGTTGATGTCATCAAAGTTATACGTTTACAAGTTATTTTAGCACTTCTAGAAGAAGTGAGCCAGTTGGGTTAGAGAATTTGGTCGAAAAGCAAAACTGAACTTAACGGTGTTAGTAAAATACCACATGAGAGTATGCCCGATAGGGAATCATTTAGATAATCTTTATTGTTTTACTTCCTACCAAGTGACGATGAAATCAATCAGGGATGTAGAGGCCAACAATAGTTTCGAAAGGCCCGCATAGCTAAAGAGACAATGGGAGACTGATTGGGAGCTAAGACTGCCAGTTCGAGGAAAGGACATTTCAAAATGGTCAGTGGGACCAGTGATGGGAAATTGCTTGGGAAGTTTTCCCTACGTGTAGAGAGTGGGACTACTAATGTTGAATGTGTCCACATTTAGAAATGAGACCGATAAGATTTGAGAAGGGTAAACCATGCCAGTTAGGCATAACTACTGGAGGAGTGAGATTATCAGAGGAGAAATTGGGTCAAGAGAATTGAGCCCAAGAAGTTACAACCCGAGAGTGGTTGGTTCAGGCAGGACCAGTAGAGTCCTCGATAACAGTAGCATACCGTATTTCAGGGTTGATGGGGTCCAGGATGAAATAGGGTGGCCAGTAAGGCCATAATTGAGGTCTCGAGATTTAGGCCAATGTTTCAATGATGGGTGTGTAAGCCGCTGAAAAGAATAATTTTCCCATAGCGAGGAGGGGGCAACTATGGGGTGAAATACTAGTTGTATAAAGATTGCAGATGCTCATGGGTCGTGTTGACAGCTATGTGCTGGGACCCTACGATTTTGTGAACCTGATGAAGTTGTGTTTCAACCTTGCAAGAAAAGGATTAGGTCAAGTGACATGGGTGTATCACAATACATATATGAATTGTTAACGTTCGCGTGCAAGGCGAGTTTAGTGGGTAGGTTAGTTTTAACAGTCTGGTTACAAACATATTTATCATGGGTAATGGGACTTTCTGATGTCGTCCGCGAGTGAGTCGGGTGGGCCCAAAAAAACATATTTTATTGTTATAATTTACTATTGACCGAGTTAGCAAAATAGAGCTTATTATAGTAATGTGTAGTGATGATAATTACTGAATGTTTGAACGATAGTAGATTGAGTGATAAGACTATCGTACTGGATACTCCGGGTGAGTAAAATTCCTTATGTGTGGTGCCACCTGAAATAGGGATGGGCCTAGCTATATGTATATGAAAATTTCATGATATCGTAGACTCTAGCGAGTATGTCGCCTAGTTATATATGACCCTGATGTGTAGGAATTTATTTACTGAGGTGACTCAGGATACATTGTGTTCTTTATTAAGCAGCGAGAGATAACTTGTTATATATAGCGCCAAAACTTAGGATAGTGAGAGTGCCATGTTTCATGTTATTTTTACGGACATACGTAGATTAATATGTCAACATACGGAGATTATGGGAAGGTACATGTTATGGATTAGGGGCCTTACGGATCTCGACGATCGATAATGTTAGGATATATTTGAAAATGTTTCTCAAGTGAGTTTCTCACACTTTTTAGGAAGAAATGTGAAAAACACTTAAAGAATGTGTTCCTAAGAGAGATAATTGTGGCCATCCCCGATCCTCGCGGCGGGCGGGTAGAGTGAGAATCCTAGGTCCCGCACGTCCCTCTCGGGAGCGCTTGAGTCGGCGTCATTGATGAGGTAAAAAATGTAGAGAGATGGAGTCGCCAGTCTATTTTACTCAAAGCAGACAAAAGAAAGGGAGCCATCCTGAAGGACAGCATCCAAAGACATACTGATGCGTACGAAACCAAAATGATTCAAAAAGGGCCCGGAGGCTAAGTTGCGAAATGGAAATGTGTTAGGCACACATTCCGCCCTTACGGTATCTCATTGGTTTTTGCTATTTTCCTTTATTTTCCCCATGATATGTGTGCATGTGTATATATAGTGGAGATAGGAATCCTCAACTTGTATCATGGGAGAGATAAAGCGAGTCATCCGTAGGAAGGTTCATAGAAATAATATTAGAAAATAGGATTTATGTGATTATCCTTGCATTGATCGTTATAATGGAACGATAACGTATGTGGAATAATACGCCGCTAAGATCAAATATATATATATATATATATATATATATATGTAATCTACGAGAATTGAATTTAGAGAGAATAGAAAATGGAAAAAAGAGTAAAAAATAGGACTCAAGTCTCGGGTTTTACCCCGAGACGCCCATGTAGCCTATAGAGGCATCAAAGTCCACGTAGTTTGTATGCAAAACGAGGGGTGGGATTTATCCCATAAATCCAATCGGGGGATTCTCTTATTTTTGTGTGTGGAAAAAGTGTTTTAGTTGTGAGAAGAGTGTAAGAAAAGTGTGAGAATTCCCGTTTGGAATTTATGAGCAAATCCTTTTTTTCTTGTTTTTTTTTTGGTTTTATTTGTATGAAAATAAGAGATGTGCAATAATACTAAGTAAAAAGTATATTAGGAGATGTGAGAAGAGAGAATATAAGAGCTAAATAATAAAACAAATTAATGGGAATTTATGAGAATTTAAGGAGAGAATTGAGAAAATTGGACCTTCTTGAAGATCTTGAGCTTGATCTTGAGTGTTGAAGAGCAGCCCTTGCACTTGGATGATGACGGAGGGTAATGAATTCACCAAGTTTGATAAAAAGGATGATGAAAAGTGAAGGTGGGAAAGGGGTTTGGATGTAGAAATCACGCTGACTTCGAGAGAGGTTTTTTGGGTTTGCAGTGATGAATATGTTTCAGATCTGGGCCTCCTTTGCAATGAGGACAAGCCCTCCTTTTTATAGGCCCAGGACATTATCGATCGGCATATTCCTGGTCCTGCCAATCGGCATGTGTGTTTAGGCACACTTCCGATAGGAAGGGTTTGGCACCTGCCGTTTGGCAGTGTCTTTCTGGCCTTTTCGGAAAATCGGTCGCAGAGTGCAAACTGTTGGTCCGAATCGCACACGGGGCAGACCGTTGGAATGGTAATTCAAAGACCTTCGAAAGTCCTTTGGATCGCTCCTGGGTTCAGGAGCTGACTTTGGGTCAAATGTGGCTCGGAAGCGCTCTTTGGTCCTTTGGACGGGGAATCGTCGGACGCAAACAGATCGTTTGTCCGCATGGTAAGTCCGAATCGCGCACGGGGCAGACCGTTGTAAAGGTTAGGAGATTTACTTCGACATTCCAAATAGTTTGATCCGGTTCGAGGAGTTGACTTTGGTCAACCGGGCCCTGGAAGCATTTGCTGACCTCTAAGTAAAATGGATCATTCGTCCGTACCGTAAGTCAGAATCGCGCACGGGGCAGACCGTTGGAAAGGGGTTTCGCTGCCCTTTGAAGATTCATTCAGTCTCGGTTGAGCTGAAGAGTTGACTTAGGTCAAATGAAGCCCAGGAGCGTCCGTTGGCCTCTTGATAGAGTTTCGAGGAAAACGGGTCGTTCGTCCGCATGGTAAGTCGGAATCGCACGCAGGATGAACTGTTGGAAAGAGGATTTAGTACCCTTTGATGATTCATTTAGTCTCAGTCGAGCTGAAGAGTTTGACTTTTTGGTCAAACGAAGACTGGGAGCGCCCGATGGCTTCTAGGTTAGTACTCGGGGTATGACCTGGGTTTGCAATGATGAAGGGAGGTGCTGGGACTGAGGAAAGTTTAGGGGGTAATAGAATGGGGTGTCTATAGAGCCCCTCGATGGGTGAGTTTGGAACAAATGATAGCCATCGAATAGCCACCGCATGATACTTTTTGAAAGACGATGACCAATTCAAAGGGTCGAGGTCGATTTTGAGGACCTGGAGATAAGGGTGACCGATTCTGCGGGTCGAAGCCAATTTTACGGGCTTAAGGATGAGGTGACCAATTCTATGGGCCAAAGCCAATTATGCGGGCTTAAGTAGAGATGACCAATTCTGCGGGTCAAAGCCAATTTTGCGGGCTTGAAGATGAGGGTGACCGATTCTGCGAGTCGAAGCCAATTCTACGGGATTAAGTTGGAATGGCCAATTCTGTGGGTCCAAGCCAATTCTGCGGGCTTAAGTAGAGATGACGAATTCTGCGGGCCAAAGCCAATTCTGCGGGCTTGAAGATGAGGGTGACCAATTCTGTGGGCTTAAGTTGAAATGACCAATTCTGCGGGTCAAAGCTAATTCTGCGAGTTAAAGATGATGTGACCAATTCTGCGGGTCAAAGCTAATTCTGCGGGCTTAAGGTGACAATCCAAGACCGAGGTCAATTCTGACCTAAGAGAGGTGACGACCGAGGACCAAGGTCAATTTTGACTTAACTAAGGTGACGATCCAAGATCGAGGTCAATTCTGACCTAAGAGAGGTGACGATCGAGGACTGAGGTCAATTCTGACCTAACTAAGGTGACGATCCAAGATCGAGGTCAATTCTGACCTAAGAGAGGTGACGACTGAGGATCGAGGTCAATTATGACCTAACTAAGGTGACGATCCAAGACCGAGGTCAATTCTGACCTAAGAGAGGTGACGACCGAGGACCGAGGTCAATTTTGTCCTAACTAAGGTGACGATCCAAGACCGAGTTCAATCCTGACCTAAGAGAGGTGACGTCCGAGGACCGAGGTCGATTCTGACCTAAGAGAGGTGACGACTAAGGATCGAGGACAATTTTGACCTAACTAAGGTGACGATCCAAGACCGAGGTCAATCCTGACCTAAGGACCGAGGTGTACATTTCCTTCGGGAAAATCAAAGATTCTGTTGGGCATAAGGATCGGATTTTGGGTTTCGCTGGGGAATAGTGAATGAGCTGGGGAAAATTTAGATCGTCCTTTGGAGACATTGCTTGGGGAGAACGATTCTTTGGAATTCCGCTGGGGGATATTACGTTGCGATGTTGTTTTGAGCTGGGGAGCCGATGGTTGGGGAAATCCTGTGTATTTTGGAGACTTTAAGGAGGAAAGGCCAAGTTGATGCTGTAAACTCCACTAGGGAAGTGATTAGGTGGTCCAGGTATTGGATGTATTGCTCGGGGAGGTTTGAGACCTTTGGGGTATAGGAGGCGATCTTATAAATTTTCTGGGGATGTTGCCCGGAGGGAATCCACTTGGCTTTTTAGAGCTCCGCTGGGGAAATTAGGTTCCGCTTGAGGGAATGCAAAATTTTCTTGGCGAAAGTTTTCTAAATCTTTCCGGGGATTTTTAGGAATTTTCTGAGGATTTTTTGGTATCTTCTATGAATTTTTGTATGAAATTTTAAGGGGAGTGCCGATCAGCATGATACTGAGGGTGCCATTCGGCAGTGGCACGAACTTTTGGACTGCCTCGGGAAGGTAAATAGGTTGTTCCGATTGGTGGTTGGGGGTACGTCAGGTCTTGAATGGACTGACCAGTGGTAGGGTAAGACTCTTTCCTCTTCAGTCTTGGTTTTTGCATGTTCTGATTCTGTATTGACTTATGCCTGTTGGGGATTTTCAGGTGACTTTTTTCCCTTTGGGGACAACCATTTAGGATACGGGGGCGACTGGGGTGAACGCGCAGATGAGGCATTTGCTAGCGCATGAGTTTGGCCATTCTTGGTATCTTTGGGAGAGGGTGGTTTGGCTGATTGCTGAGGAGGAGGTGATTGTGCCACCTGGGTAGCCTCCTACGTCCATGAGGCGGGAGTGGCTGTTGCCGGAGGATGCGAGGATTGCGGCGATGATCGGCGAGTCCTACCTGTTGTACATTGTGCCGTATGAATATATGAACTTTGTGATGAGCTGGTTAATGGCGCCCAGCATATATGATGCCTTGCCTTTCCCTCCTGCAGGTTTGAGTCGGGTGGTGGGGTCTTCCCACAGCGACGGTGGTCCGTCGGCGTCTGCGGCGGTGATGACTTCAGAGGTTCCCTTCGTTCGATTGCATACTCCTTCATACAACATTCAGCGGGTTGATGAGGGGATGGTCCCCATGTTGCATTGTCCTCCTACGATGGATTCAGAAGAGCTGGGTTTGACAGAGGAGGTTCTTCATCCTACGGTATACCCTTTTGTTCTTTTCCTCTTTTTGGTTTCTTTTCTGTTTTGATCCTTTTTGCTTTGATACTAATTTTTCCTTTTACTTGTAGTAAGTCTGGGTGTTAACCACTTGGCTGAGGGACATTAGGGTCCAGATATCTTCAGCGATTGCCCATATTTGGGATGCGGTCCCGGTATCTTCTTTCTTGGTGCCGTCTGCCTCGTTCGGGGAGGACTCTGGCTCGGGTAGCGGTGGTGCGTTGTCTTGCCGTAGGGGAAAGAGAGCGCGTCGTAGGGGTGTAAGCTCTTAGAGAGAGGGAGAGAAAGAGAATGTGGGTTCGGGCTGAGTCCCGTTGTTTTTTCTTTTCTTTTATTTCCTGCAAAATTTGATGTAACACAGAAGAATATATATATGCAATGCAATGGGTTTTTTTTATTATCTTTTGTTAATGGTGAATGCATGCACATGCAATTTTACTTTGCTGCTGAGACCGTAACAAGAGATATTTTTGGAATTTTGGAGGAAAGTTTTAAAAATGAGAAATTATATAGGGATGCAAGAGGATTTTTGAAATTTTGTTGAGAATATCAATTTATTTTTTATTGAGCTTAGGATTTTGACAAAAAAAAAGGAAAATTTCCAAAAATAGGGGTTGCCGATCGGCAAGACCCTTGACCTGCCTATCGACAGTCAAGTCCAGTCCCATAAATTCAAAGCTTTGATTAGTGCCCTCTTCAGCCTCTTGTACTTTGTGGGGTAGGATTTCCTCCGATTTCTGCAGGGGTCATGTTTTTTTGTGAGGGTTTTCAAGTATAAAAAGGGGTAAGGGTGGAGTGTTTTCATCACACCTTCACATTCTTACTTACTTGCCTACTATTTCTTAGTCTTGCAAGATGGATCTCCCTGGTAGCATTGAGTTTGCTAACTACCTCGAAGCCTTGGAAGCAATGTACTCTTATAATGTCGACTACGATGCTTTCAATATGCGTCGAGTTTCTTCGTGACACAACCGGTCCATTGAGTGGAACATGTTGATGGCGGCGGTGCAATTTTGGTACCCCGAAGACCATGTATTCCGCTTTGGGTTGGATGAAGTCTGTCCTACCTACGAGGAATTTTCTGCCATGCTGGGGATAAATCCTAGTGTTGCTTCAGGCCTTCCTGAGTTTTCTCGTTCTCCCAGGGATTTGTTGGCCAGTCTTCTTAGTATTACGCCTTCGCGTCTAGACCACTGGTTGTTGGGGAAATGATCTCCCTTTTGATGGTGTTACAGTCCGTGCATTTGCAGGAGGCTGGCGATGCTGGATATGCCTGAGCCGTTGTTTTGGGCTTAGTATCAAAATTGCTACTGGTAACTGGGGAACTGCTGGTGGACCCACAACTTGCAGCTATTATTTCCTGGATGTCATACTGTCCCAATCCTGCGGCAGTGATATTAGCAGAGACTTTGAATGGCCTGGATGCCTGGCAAGAAGGTCGTTCTGACTTCCTGAGGGGTAGCCATGTGATGATGTTCATGTGGTTGTCTGAGAGATTCAACCTGGTGACTCCTCCGGAGTACCCTTTGTCGATTGTACCCAACTTCTTTTCGCGCTATTTCATTAGCGTTGGCTTGGACATTGAGAGTTGGGAGAATGTGTATTGAGAGTTGGGAGCGCCTGCGGCACTCTATTCAGGCAGGGGAAGTTTGGGGACCCCAGGACGCAGATGATGATGATGGAGCGGGCTCCTCTGGTAGCTGTGGATAGGACTCTTGGAGAGTTTATTTTGTAATGGAGAATTAATGTGGGGATTTTATTTTGGCTTTTTTGGGAAGGTAGGGGGAAGGGAGTTATCCGTTCCTTTCTCATGTAATCTGTACCGAGAGTTCTTATTAGTGAAATAAACAAGTTTTTAATCATCCAGCTGTGCCTTGTGACACCCCGCCTAATTAAATACCGGGTAATCAGTCCTTTATTAAATTAAAATCAAGGTGAACGGTTGCTTCATTCTTAGCATCACTATCGCAAAATAAACTTTCCAATTTAAACACCCTAAATAATTAAGCTAAGTGTCAAAACCATTTAAAACATTATTTCCATTTTATTAAATCCAATTATGAAAACCTTTAATAAGTAACAGTTTAAGATTCACACAATTATTAAGACTGGAAATAAACACCCATGAATTTAGCCATTCAGATAATCCAATCCCAATTTTTAAAACTACAAAGGAAAACCATCCTGACAGTAATCAAATCCCAAAGAGTAAAATACTAAAGATAAATGAACATAATCTTTGTCAAATCCAACTGAATAAGGAAACGGGCCTAACTAATCCGAACTAGAATGAGAGTAGATTCAATAGCGAGGTCGTCTAAGCAATGTCCCACATAAGCTGCAGCGCGTCCGGTCCAAAAAATCTACGCAAGACGCCCCTGTGGCTGGGCACCTGAAATATATACATATATATACAAGAGAAAAGAGATAACAGGAAACGGGTCAGAGCCCGTGTGTAAAACTGTTTAAAATTAGTTTAGCAAGTATTTAAAATGCTTTGTTGTCAATGCAACAACCATGTTAGTATGTGACACTCTCTTATGAATTCTCACCACTCATCTAGTGTGCACGCCTACCGTACTAATAAATCTCATCCATTTCCCTATCTTATTCTCCATAAGGTTTTATCATGTGAAAGGCGAGGTAATGATATTTACTTTAGGAAATCATTCTCTTCAAGGTTTCTTTCGTTATTTAAAACAACTCGTTACCGTTATAAAGTTCCGGAACACTTATAATAAAGCTGAAGCATTTATTCATTACTTATCTACTTATACGCACAGTAGAAAGTTTTCATATAAATATACGCATATATATCAGTCACACATATAATATATATACCAATGGCACCCCACATAAGATCTATGGTGCTGGCATACTCTGCTATCAAGTCCCTGTATCACACAAACTAAGGGAAATACTAGTTCGGAATCACTCTCGAACTGTATTAACACAAATCACATACAAATGGAGGTGAAGCATAGTTCCAGTATCTAAGAGGTCAACACATACCCTCACGTCTCTTAGAACATCTAACTATCATTTTCAGATAGCCTGTATCGAGGAATACTATCTTCTAGGGTACGAGTCAATATCCCCCATAAAGGCCCAATCGAGATAAGACTGTCCCGGCGCGGAACCCCCTCGTGATAGCAAGTAGACCGGGTATGGTTTTTACACAGATACATAATATATGCACAGTCACATATTCATATATATAATTATTCACATTTCTAAGTTAGGTGCGCCCACGACCCATAATTTTAATTATTCGTTGTTAGTGCATTTTACTCGATTATTTTGCTTAACGAACTCGCTATTTTTATTCTCATTTGTATTTCACTTCATACACACTTCTCCTCTCTTGAAGTATCCTAAGTAAAATTTCAGTAGACATATACACTCACGTACCTTCTAGTCTAACTCTCTGACGAGTCTCGATCTTTTTATTAAATATACGCATGATATCATATGTGAATAATTCTCCATTAACCCTTAATTTCATCTTACATTAAATGCTCACTTAACGAGGGTTACCTTGACCCTACTGGTCCTATTTATAACCCATTAGATTCTAACAAAAATAATCAAGGGCTCCTATGCCTTTTAATTGGATTAAACCAAAATACGGGGAATTTGCAGTTTTCCAGAAGGGGTCGATCGATCGAGGATATGGGGTCGATCGATCGATGTTATTTGGTCGATCGATCGATCAAGCAGTTATGACGAAAACAGCATTAACCCAGCTACGGTTTTACCTCTCCAACCTCAACCAAATCTCCATATATGATTCCCAAACTCCCAACCAACATTATCACAGGTACTATATGCCTAAATACATGATTTTAAACGTAAAACATGTCCGAATTCATCAAGTATAATGATTAAATGGGTAAAATCTACATAAACTTCAAGAACCCTAATCTTTTCTTTTAATTTCAATTCTTCCAATTCTTTTTCCAGATTTCCTACTTCTAAATCCATAAAAATTCGTGGTATATCCTCTACATGCAATTTTGATGTCCAGAATATGATTTCTTCTTCTATAATATGTGATTCTAAGTCTCAAACTATACTTTCTTTCATGGGACAAGTCCTAAACAACCCTAGACTATCATGATTGAGACATTAACTAAAAATAAAGCAAGATAGATACTTGCCTGGGAATTTAGTTTCTGATTTGTGGAAGAAAAAGGTATGGTTGCGCTCCTCGTCACGCGATCTACTTTTTGGTGGTGGTGGCGGTGCAAACGGTTGAGTCTTTGGCCTTGAATTTCTTGAAAGCTTGCCAACTTTTTCTCTAATGGTCGTTCTTTGATTTTGTGTTTGTTAACCCTAGAAGACAATTCCTAAAGGCTGATATATCCTTAGTAAATTCGTGGGTTTAATTACCCAAAAATATAAAATGTCTAAAATACCCTCCCGGTATGTCAATTAGGCTAAAAATGCCCCGAGACCCAAACTAAACCAGGAGTACACTTTTCTGACTATCTCGACCCTTCCGGACACTTTGGCGCACTCAAAATTACCATACGGGAGACTTATACTTTATTCACTTTTAATAATCATAATTTAGTCCTGACACGACACAGGCGCTTCCCGACTTAAATTTCCATAATTATCATTTTATTCACTCGTGACAATTTTTAATAAAACCAATCTTATATATTATTTTACTCATCTATTAATATTCAACAAATTTCCAATAATTACTAACTCTCGTCACGCTAGTAAATATTTAAAACAAATTTCCGGATCAAAATTAAATTAATTCCTCAATTAAATTTAATAAATCCCTAAATTTAAAAGCCACAAAAATATGGGGTATTACATGCCTTTTGATGAGTTTTGTGTTTTTGAATTATCTATACCGATCGCTAAGGCATACATAATCCTTTTGTTCAAGTATATGATATAATGGACTGTTGTTCTCGGAGATAAGAAAAGAATAGTATTTTGTAAAAGAGAAAGGGCTGTGCTCATATAAGGTGAATGAGCTGCCTATGTATCTCAGGGGTTTTGAAGATTTTTAAATCGTTTGAAAATAGTTTTGCAAGGGATCAGGCCCACGTAGTTCTGGGTAGAAGGAAATGAAGAATTTTTTTTTTAGAACAAAAGGGAGATGAGAAGAGTCGTAGCGCGTCAAGATTTCAAACTAGGGGTAAAATTTCTTGAGACGATCCAGGTTGACTGGGAGAGCCATTTTCTCCCCATCTAAGTCGGCGAGCATAGTGGCACCACCGGACAAGATCTTCTTGACAATGTATGGGCCGCTCCAATTGGGCTTGAATTTCCCTCTGGGTCCCAGATGGGTTCTATTATCTCTTTGAGGGTGAGGTCCCTGTCTCGAACCTTGACTCTCTTATTGAATGATCGCGTTATTCGACGATGGTTATGTGGTATAGTGCTTTTAACCTCCTTTCGTCTAGGAGGGTCATCTCATCAAGACGGATTTGGCACCAGTCTTCTTCACTGGCCTTGTTTGCAAGCATGACATGCAGCGAGGGTATTTCAAGCTCCACGAGCAGGACTGCTTCCATGCCGTAAACTAGAGAGTAAGGGGTAGCCCCAGTAGAGGTTCGAATTAAGGTTCGATAGCCCCAGAGGGCGGACGGGATCCGGTCGGCCCAATCTCGATAGCTTTCGGTCATCTTACTGATGATGGCTTGAGGTTCTTGTTGGAAGCTTCAACTGCACCGTTGGTTTGAGGTCGGTAGGGAGAAGATTTATGTCTTTGAATCCCATACTCGTTGACCACTTCTGTAACTTCTGCCTCTAAATGCAAGCCGTTATCTGATACTAGCTCATGTGGGACCCCATATCGGCAGATCATGTTTTTCTTGATGAATTTGGCCACTTTCTTGGCGTTCAGCACTGCGTATGAATCAGCTTCGACCCATTTGGTGAAGTAATCAATGGCAACTAATATGAACTCATGCCCGTTGGAAGCCTTTGGTGTAACCTTCCCTATAATGTCGATACCCCAAGTGGAGAACGACCCGGGAGAAGTCATGTTGTATAATTCACGTGAGGCAAATGCTGAAGGTTGGAGAATTTTTGGCATTTGAGGCATCTCCGGACATAGGGGGTGCAATCCTGGGTCATGGTAGTCCAGTAGTAACCTTGTCGAATGATCTTCTTGGCAAGCATGTGTCCATTAGGGGTGCACATCGAAACCGAAAATTCGATAAACCGAACCAAACCGACTGCATTGGTTCGGTTTGGATCGGTTTTTTTGCTCAATGGTTCGGTTCCGGTTTGAAAAAAAAAAACGATACATCGGTTCGGTTCTCGGTTCCAGGATAAAAAAATCCAATCCGATCTGAAAACCGATCCGATCCGAACCAATCCGGGACCGAACCGATTTATAATTACATATATATATTTATTTAATATATTTAACACTTGTAATTTATATTTTTGTGATTATTTGAGTTTCTAACTTAAGTTATTGAGTTCAAAATTAATTTTGACCTTAAAAAAATTAGTTATGAAACACATTAATCTTAAAAAAAATTAGTTATGAAATATGATTTTGGAACCGAAAACCGATCCGATCCGATCCGGAAACCGCTAGTTCGGTTTGGTTCGGTTCTGTATTAAAGTCGGTTCGGTTCCGGTTCCAAAAATTTGGAACCGACCCAGGTCGGTTCGGTTCTCGAATTAGTACCAAAACCGATCCAAACCGAACCGTGTGCACCCCTAGTGTCCATTCATGTGGGGTCCACATTCCCCGTTGTGGATCTTCTGCATTATCTTTTCAATTTCAGCCCCTGCGATACAGTGCAGATGAGTTCCATAGAAGCTCCTTTTGAGCAGTGCTTTGTGACAGATGATGTACTGGGCAGCCAGTCTTCGAAGGGTTACTCGATCTTTCTTGTTGGAACCCTCGGGATACCTACCATGCTTGAGGAGGCGCTATATATCATAGTACCAGCAATTGTCTAGCTCGGTTACTTCTGTGGTGACGAGCTCAATGTGGTAACAGTGGGTTGGTTTTCCTTGATTTTGAACAAGGAAGGGGGTCATTGTTATTCCTTTGGGCATGTCGACCATGGAGGCCAAGGTAGCAAGGGTGTCGGCTAGGTTATTTTTTGCTCGAGGTAGGTAATGGAAGGTGATGTCTTGGAATTGGGAGGCTAGTTCTTCTAAGTGGGCATGGAAGGTTTGGAGCTTCTCGTCCTTAACTCTCCATTTTCTGAGCACTTGACCGATGATGAGGGAAAAATCCCCGTAGATGTCTAGGCATTGAATACCTTACTTGAGAGCAACCTTGAGGCCTGTCGTGTATGCCTCGTATTCAATCATGTTGTTAGTACAAGGGAAATCCAGCTTGATGGCGATGGGAGTGTGGGAGTCATCTGGGGCGATCAGAAGTATCCCAATGCCATATCCCTTTTTATTGGCAGCGCCATCAAAGAACATTTGCCATCGGAGACTGTCCTGGGAAGTGCAGAGGATGTTTTCATCTGGGAATTCGGAGATCTAGACATCAGTTTTGTTCATGGGGTAATCAACGATGTAGTCAGAGATGGCTCTTCCTTTCATGACTTTCTACGTGACGTACACGATATCAAACTCGACTAAGAGCATCAACCATCGGGACATTCGGCTGGACAAGGCGGGTTTCTCAAGAAAGTATTTGATGGGGTCCATTCGGGATATAAATTTAATGGGGAAGGCGAACATGTAGTGTCGCAACTTTTGGGTGATCTAGATAAGCGCGACACATGCCTTTTCCAAAGCAGTGTAGTTTTTTTTTTTCGGTAATTAAATGTATTAGAAACAGAGAACCAATATACAAAGCCAAAAGGCTAGAGGGTCAACTAGAAACAAGCTTCTAGAGACCATAAACACAACACTTAGTCATACATAAGAGAATAGGGTAATCCCCATAGGTTACACGTCATCCAATTGGAGTAGGATCTTCGAGATTTCTTCCATCTGGTAGTCTTACCTTGCACCAACTCCTCAATGTTCCTTATCACCTTGTTTTCAAAGCAGTGTAGTTGACTTCGTACCCGGCTAATTTGCGACTGGCATAATAGATGGCTCTTTCTTTGCAGGAATCTTCAGGGTATTGGGCTAACAAAGCCCCAGTTGCAATGTCGGTTATGGTTAGGTATAGGAGCAAGGAGAGACCAGGCTGTGGTGGCATGAGTACCGGGGTTTGGGTCGGATATTGTTTGATTCGGTCGATGGCTTCTTGACAGGCCTTGTTCCAAACCTTGGTTGAATCCTTTCAAAGGAGTTTGAAGATAGGTTCGCAGATGGAGGTTGGCTAGCTGTTGAGCCGGCTGATGTATTGAAATTTCCCAAGGAAACCTGTGACTTCTTTCTCTATTTGGGGAGGTGGCATCTCGACTATGGCTTTTAGTTTGGTAGGATCTTCTTCTATCCCCTTCTTACTGACCATGAATCCCAAGAGTTTCCCCTTTGAAATGCCGAAGACGCATTTCTGTGGATTAAGTCTCATCTGATACTGTCGCAGTCGTTCGAAGAACTTTCGGAGAGTGGGAACATGACCTTCTCTAGTCTTGGATTTGATAATCATATAATCCACATAAACCTCAACTTTTTTGTGAATCAGATCGTGCAGGATGGTTGTAGCGGCCCTCTGGTAAGTAGCCCCAGCATTCTTGAGACCAAATGGCATAACAGTGTAGCAAAAGGTTCCTCCCCATAGGGTGATGAACGCGGTCTTTTCTTGGTGGTTTGGGTGCATTTTGATTTGGTTGTATCCAGAAAACTCGTCGATGAATGACTTGAGAGCATGACTGGCTGTGTTGTCCACGATCATGTCGATATTGGGTAACGGATAATCATCCTTTGGAGAGGCTTTGTTCAAGTCCCGATAGTCTACACACATCCAAACCTTCCCTCCTGATTTCAGCACAGACACTATGTTGGCTAGCCATATGGGATATTCGATCACAGCAATGAAGCATGCGTTCAATTGTTTGACCACCTCTTCTTTGACCTTGAGCGACCATTCGGTGCGGAGCTTTCTCAACTTTTGTTTGACCGGCTTGTAATCTAGAAGATTGGGGATCTCATGTTGAGCTATTTCAGGATCAATGTCGGGCATATCGTCGTAGGATCATGCGAAGACATCCACAAATTCCTTTAGCAATTCTTCGAGTTGTGCATGCTCATGCTCATCAAGGGTAGCCCCTATCCTAATCTCATGCTGTTGGCTACTAGAACCGAGGTTAATAACAACAGTCTCTTCTTCATTAACTTGAACGCGGTTATGTTGTTTATTATTAACCTTATTTAGATCAGTTAAGTTCATTTGCAAAATCATCATCATCAAAAGTTTGATTAGAATCTAAACAATTAATGTAAGGCACAGCAAGATACTCAAAATCTTCGTTTATTTCATTGATAAGAAAAACAGCATTGAGAACCTCATCAAAGGAGGACTCGATTACATTTGAGCAAGGATAGACGACCGAAGAAGAAGAAATTGGGTAAACATTGGGATTAGGTGGGATTTCAACAGGTAGAACTGGCGCAGCATGCCAGTTGAGGAGAGGTGTATCAACAACTTTAATCAGTTGGGATGGGTCTAGTGATGTAGTGTCTGAATGAACCATGCAAAGTGCCAACCCCAGTGTCTGTAAGTTGAAGGAATCTTTGGAGTCACTTTCCTCAGTCTCTTCGATATCTTTGATGAGCGGTTGTACATGGTGTTGGGAACTCTCAACCCATGGCTGTCTTGGAAAAAGATCTCCATTCCAGGCTTCATCTTCTTATCTGTATGGTCATACCATGGTTCAGGGAAGCCGCAAAAGGGGAATTCTTCGCCCTCTTTGATGAATCGTCCATTCAAGGAGTCACTTGGGATAGTGTGGATGCAATCTAGTCCTCTCTTTGGTCGAGACTAGCGGATCATTCTGAGCTCTTGTTCTGACGGGTGATACCCCAAACCACAAGGAGGGAAATCGTTCTTTAGTTCAATTGACTCAAGTATACCGTGTTGTCTTTGTCCTAGCCCTAATCCAGGCATGAAGCGCATGTTTTTGAACATCTGAATCACATTGACGTTGCCATGAGGGTCGTATTCTGGACAAACCCATTCTTTGAAGTCGTCCCCTGCCGGGAGTAGACGTGGTTCAACTCGAAACCTAATAGCAGCATATCATTTGACCCGTGTTGAATCTCAAGAATTGGACTGTTGGTACTTGCACCCTCGGCACTGTCGTTGTCGCCCAAAATGGTTATGACCAGTCCATTGGCGAAGAACTTCAATTTCTAATGGAGTGAGGAAGACACACCCTTGACACTGTGGAGCCAAGGTCGTCCTAGCAATAGATTGAAACAAGCTCGGATGTCAATAACTTAGAATTCGACGACAGGATTTATAGGGCCAACCCCTATTGCAAGCTTTATGGACCCCATCACCTCCCGACGGGTATTATCGTAGGCACGTACAGTAGTGGAGGTTGGAGCGAGGTCACTTTGTTTCAAGCCTAAACATTTGAAGGTTCTTAGTGGGCATACATTCAAGGCAGATCCATTGTCGACATTAGAGAGTGGTATGACCTTCCCCATAACTTCGATGGAGATGTTGAGTGCATGATTGTGGTTTAGCCCAATCTTGGGGATTTCGTCTTCGGAAAAGGATAGCACTCGGGTAGAGGTCAAGGATCCGACCAAATTTACTGCTTCTTCTGGTGTGGTAAAGGGAGGAACTGTGGGTCCCGTGAGTAGCTTGATCAAAGCATTCTGTGCAGCTGGGAAGACATGAAAAGCCCCCATAGGGTGATGTTAGCTTGAGTTTTCTTTAGTTGATCGAGGATCTTGCTTTCCTCGAGGGTAATTTTTGACATAGGGAGGTTTTCAACCCCCTTCCCCTTGTCATTGGCCGGTAGTGAACTTGGAATTACTGAAGAAGGGAAGAACATGAATCTTATTTCCTCGTTGGTCTCGGGTTGTTCTGCCACCTTGTTTATTTCTCCAAAGAGTTCTTCAAATGATATCATCCCACATATGTCGGCTATCGGGCCAGTTTTCTCTGAAGCTTGCTCTTCATTCGAATCTTTGAACTCTTCCCCCTATCCGGTGGTAATAATTCTGTCTTTCCATGTAAACTCAATGCATTCCACAACTTTGACGGCTTCTTCATACAGGTCTTCCCATCTTGTCAGGATATGTAAGGGTGATGAAGGGACCAGGTGCCCTTGTAGCTTCAGAGTATCAAGTAAACATACTGCAAATATCATTGGTTTATCTGAATAATTCTGCCATTATCGGGACAACATCATCCAAGCTGACTTCATCGGTTGATACTACCCAACTGTCTGACTCTTGAGCCCATTTTCGTGCTTCCAAGAACAGCGTACTGAATCGCTAGCAAAATCAATGATCATCCATGAGGGCAATTTCAGCCCGAACTCTAGGAGTTGGTTTAAGACTTCTAGTAATTCCATACTTCCATTTTCAGAATGGGTGTGCTCTAGTAAGGAGTGACAGTGCCTAATCAGTGAGGCTAGCAGGGTGTAGGAGGAAATGTGGGCAGGTTTGGAGAGGTTTGGGAGAGTGTATGGGTGTGATTTGAGTTGAGGGATCAAATTCTGGGTTCTCTTCTAGGAAGATGGCATTGGCATGATTTGGGAGTGGGTTGTGAGTAGTATTTGGCTTAGGATTAGCTGGTGGAGCAATGGTACCCTGGTCAATTAGACCTTGGATTACGTTTCGGAGGTGGAAGCATTGGTCGGTGGTATGGTGAGTTGTTTGGTGAAAGGTGCAATGGTCATCTGCCTTGAAGTTTCTTGGGAGTGGATTTGGCAAAGGACGGGGATCCAAGGGTTTGATAAAGGTTCGGCTCAACAAGGATTGATAAACTTTGGAGAGGGGAGCATGGAGCTTAGTGTATTCTTTTCGGACTGGGATAGGGCGACTTTCTGGTGCCCATAAAGTGGTCGATTGAGAGATGTTATTGATGGTTGAGACTGTAACACTCGCAGGTTTATCATATTTTCTGGGGGTGAACTGTCCAGACACCTTCTTTGGTTCAACATCTGTTTTACCCATACTCTTCTCAATTTCTACTCCCGCTTCTTTGAGTGCTCGGAAGTGAGGATAGTATTGTCCTCCCATGGTTGCACGGACATGGGGCAAGAAGTTCTTCTTCACTATGCTGACTTGTTCTTCCTCGGAAGGCCGATTGGTCATGGTAGCTGCTTTTTCCCTCCATCGGGCTATGAAGTTACTGACAGATTCCCCAGAGTTCTGTTTGAGCAGCTCTAAATCACGACGGGTGACCTCAAGCTCTTCGTTGTACTTGTACTGCGACATGAATTCTCGAGCCTCATCCTCCCAGCTATGGATTCTAGACTCCTCGAGAGACAAAAACCATCGGAGGGCACTATCCTTCAAAGTTTGTTGAAACATTTGGGCCATCACCTCTTTAGAAGCCCCTAGGAGGGTCATAGAACGGTGATAACTGCGAAGATGATCAATTGGGGGTCCACTTCCTCTGAATTTCTCGATATTTGGCATTTTGAACCTCTCGGGTAACCTTGCTTTAGGATAAGGAGACATGTGGGTGTAATCCATGTAATTCCCAGAGATTCTGACTTGGTCAAACTTTTTAGTGAGCATCTTGAGGTCTTGTTTGATCTTGTTCAACTCCTCCTCTTTCAGATCAATGATCATAGGCAAGTTGGCCCCATGTTGGGCAAGGTTTGGCATCAGAAGATGGGCAGGCAGCGGCCCATAAACAGGAGGAGCACGTGGAGCGTGCTGATATTATTCAGGAACCCAGATAAGCTCGGGTGGACCCATAGCGCGAGGGAAAAGGGCCTCGGGCTCTTGAGGAAAGAGAATCTGGTTTCGTTGTATCTCTCGGACTTTAGTTTGGAGGTTGTCAATCTTGGACACGAGCTGAACTAGAACTGCCGTCAGATTCGACTGCACAACGGGTGCTTGATCTGTGTTCTCCATGGAAAGCGAATGGATATCGGACTCAGAAGAAGTAACAGGGGAACAGATAGAACTCCAGGGTGATTTGACTGAAGACCAAAGCCAATAAGGAGCCAGGCCAAGAGCGTACGATCGACCTGAGAAGGTGTAAAATGGGATTTATTTTGAGAAAAAAAGGATGAAAATATTTCGACATTTTTTTTCTTTTTTGAGACTGGAAGACAAAATATATTTGGCTTTTTGATAAAGAGAGGAGAAATGTTTTTTTTTTGGATTTTTGATAAAGAAAGGAGAAATGTTTTTGGATTTTTGATAAAGAAAAGGGAAATGTTTTTGGGAGACGATCTCAACATGATTATTATTATTATTATGTTCTCACTTGTATTAAATTCTCCTAAATGCAAAATGAAATGTCGGACGCGACCTGAGCCTGGAAAGATTGGGTTCGTAACATAAGCAAAGCTATGGCTGGACTTGTGACTAGGGTCACGGATAGGGTCCCGTTTTGAAAATGCGCAAAAATTTGGGTGGCAGGCCGACCCGGAATTTTGGCAGAGTTTCGGGTTGAAACCGACAATCTAATATTCGTGTCCTAGGCCTGACACCGATATACGGGTATGCAGTTGGTTGGGTGAATCGGAAAGGGTTCCCCTCTTTGGCATGACTTCCACGATATACGTCTTGCTCTTGCGGGCAATCGGTAGGTGTGGACAAGCCATTTGATATACCTGAGTGTACGTGAATTACCTCACCATATATCTCGTGGGGATTGTACGTGTGAGGGCGAATTCGATATACTCGGCGTACGTGAACGAGATCCTTGCGACATACCTCCCGTCATGAGTTCGGTCAAGTGGTACGATGCGGGAGAACCGTTCGATATACGTCAAAAGTACTTGGTCAATGGAAGGTGAGAGTCATATCGCTTAGGCTAACTACGCCCTGCCGAACCAGCGCCCATCACGAAGTGACCTTCCAGTTACTGGGTAGAATTTGGTCAATAACAGTGCTCTTTGGGGATGTCGTGTGAATCATGCATGATCCTCTTATTAGTATCTTATGATGAGAGTGTCTTTCTTGATCATGCCAATACGAGTTCTTCTAACCCAAGAATATCTAATATCCCTAATAAATTTAGGACAATTACCTTAGGAATAAAACGGGCAAGGAGCGATCATAAAATTTTCTTAACTCCCGCCTCAGGAATTTTCTCACCAAATTAAAACTAGAATTAACTATGTACGACAAACATCAATAAAACTCATCAAATGACTCGGACTCTAGCATGGTAATAGTCTCAAATTGTGTGGTGAGGTTCTGCATCTTAGAAGCTTTAATCGCATTGGTTCCCTGTGAGTGAGCCAGAGGGTATCCCAAGCTTCTTTTGACTGGTGCACCTTATAATGCCATGGAACTCATCAGTAGTGACGACTCCCGAGATGGCACTAAAACCACAAGAGTTAAAATTGCTCCATTTAATGTCGTCTGTCGTCCTCTGTTCATTAAGAGACAGTTTAGGGCCAAGGACATTATCAACAGTTACAATGGGTGGTGTCTACCCTCTTTCACAAAGCAACCAGGCACGTTCATTAATTGACCATAATATTGACCTCATCCTAGCTTTTCAGTAAGCATAATTGGAACCATAAAAAATGGGCATTCGGTTATACAAATTATCCCATTAATTTTGGCTTTTAAAAGATCAACAATTTTTTTTAAAAATTGATATAATTTTTTTTTTGTGAAAAAAGGATCACACGATATTTTGGTATAACCGGCTCTGATACCAATTTGAGAGTTAACTTGTACTAATGGATTGATTTGTATAGTTAAATGCCACACATAAGTCCATTTTTTTTTATCAAATTTTAGTCTTTGATTAAATTAGGTAATAAACTAGATGTGTTCCAATCACAATTTCTAAACTACGCACGCAATCAACACGGTAAATGAGGTAAAATCCCTAAAAAGGGCAAAATTATATATTCAGCACTATTATAAGTTTTGACGTACAATTGACTTACAAAACACTTAGCAACACTAAGTTAGATGTGCATTGTCTTCAAAACTTCCCATAGAAAACGGCGTAGTCCAGAGTCGTCCATAAGTAGCGGTCTACCCTCAGTATTTGCCGATCAACCTTCTTCCTTCTTCAGCAGTGAACCCTCAGTTCACAAGATAGCCATAGAGATTACTCTCCACAAAGTGTATGTAATGTATTGAAAGTATAGGGTTTCACAAAGAGTCACAAATCATATGGGGGATGAAAGGATTGTGAATTGAAAAGTGCTTTATGAAACAATATATGAAAAACTTTGGCAAAGATATACTGTTTGCATTTTTTCCAAATTCCCTTGAAAAAGGGTTCAAATCAGGTAATTATAAGTCTGGAACAAAATTCAAGATGGAGCAACTCATTCGAACAAGAACTAAACTCATTTGAATGAAAACAAGCTTTCATTCTAACGAGTAAGAATTTCGTTCTGACAAAAAGATAATGTCATTCGAAGTAAAGGAGCTTCTAACGAGAAAGTTCTACTAGGCAGAGCCAACCTCGTTCAAAGTTCGTTAGAAGGGACTTCTAACGAAATCATATTTCGTTTGAACAAGATAGTATCTCGTTTGAACGAGGCCAAAATAAATTTTTATTTTAAAATCTTTCAAAAAATGTTTCCTTGTTTTTATAATGAAATATCCCAAATACGATTTAGAAAATCTATGAACACCTATAGTTTTATACCTTTTTGAGATGTAGGTGTGTCTTCGATCTTGGAGATGTTGGAGTTCAGTAATGAGTCAATTTGTAACGGGATATGCCAAAATAAAATTTAAAGATAAATGCTAAAATATTTGCTCTTACAAGAGTGTTCGCTACTGGTCATAGTGAAGATAACGAAGATGATCTTGACCAACACATAGGTTTTGATTTTTCTGTCCAACCCAAAGAGGCATACTTGAATCTTCATTACCTCTTTCATCCGAAAATTGTAGACAATGCCTCTTTCCATGACATGATTTTTACCGCCCAAAGCACTCATAAGGAGTCATTAACTAATCTAAAGACCAACTTTCAACAAAGGCTTGCCAATCTGAGCAAAGAGGGTGGATTTAATGAGAGATTGGATGCCACTGAGCCTGCTCATCCAATAAGGAAGCACACAGATCTTGTGGGCGTCAAGGAGGTCGCCACTATTCTCGAGAAAGAGAACAATGATCTGAGGGTTGATCTAGAAAGACTGAATAAGTCCAGATTAGGCGAACAGGCTAGAGAGGGAGCTTCCTTTTTAGAAGAAGATAACGCCCAACTGAGAGAGGAACTGGAAGAGACTAAAAAGTTTTTGAATGACAAAGTTGCAACTTCCAAGGGCCTATCCTCCTCGCAAAAGAAGAAGGATGGTTGTCTAGCAAAAGAGCTAAATAAGACCAGGTAGACTTTGCTCAATAAAGTATTAACCATAAAAAGTCTGATCGAGAAGATTGACCATCTCACATTCCAATTCCATAAATAACCTCTCCAGGTATGGATGTATTTTTAGATTGAGGCCATTCTCAATATGGATTCAGCCCTAAACGATGCTCGAAATGTTGGCCACAAAAATAGTTGGCTCAATGCCCTCAAAATGGAAAAGATCCCACATGATTGTGAGTTATAGTATTGGTACGACCCAGGTTGCCTTAATCTACGAAAGCCTCCTTTTAAGTTTTCCTTAATGCTCGGCGACAATGGCCTTGATGGAGGTTATGAACTTTACTGACCTCAGCACTTGGTCGGCAGAGTGAATCCTTAGGGCCCATCAAGGATCAAAGATATCTCTATGATTGTTACTCCTTACGTGTTGGATGTTCGACTTGCTAGAGTTGGAAGTTCAACAAATGAGACATCCCGATTGCGCAATTAATCCAACTATATTTACCATTTTGTTGTAAATTGTTTGCTTTTTTTAATTTTCTTGTAAGAACTTAAAAGTGCTAATGGAATTTTTCACATTTTGCTTCCCTTTATAATCTGTGGTCTTCTGGTCTTACCTTTTAGGTGATTTCGTCACATCAAACCGTACGCCTAGAGCCAGAAAAGCAAAAATGCACCTATTTTGGGGTCGTTCCCGAGTAAGAATTTTTGCGACCCAGTTCGTCATAGGTTCCTAGGGTTTCCCAGTTGGCCTTTCATCGATTGTAAGCCACTGTTCATGTTTTATTAATCATCAAAACTTTTTATGTTGACAGATCTTTATTCAGAGTTGGTTTATGGTCATTCAATTAGTTAGTCTTAAAAGAACACAATTGAGAGAAGATAATCATCACAATGATAAGTAATATGTTAAAGAAAACTCATTCAACTAATTGAACATATGCCTGTCACTTGGAATAATGCATAGAGATAAGTGCGAAAAGTCTAAAAGAACTTCTTAAAAATAGAAAAGTAATTCAAAATTAAAAATAAACGAAATAAGCTTGGTCATAAACTTAAAATTTAAGAGTAAAACTTCTTTAAATTGATTGCATTCCAAGCTCAGGGGCTCTGCCCTCCATTGTTTCTAAGTTATAGGCTCCCATTAAGTTATCTCAAATGACTTTGAATGGGCCTTCCCAGTTGGGTCCAAGTTTCCCGTCTGAGGGTTTTTTGGTCCCACAATCTTTCTAAGTACGTACTCCCCGGCCTTGAAGCTTCTCGCTTTGACCTCTTCGTTGTATTTCTTAACCAACTGCTGCTGGTAGGAGGCCAGTTTTATAAGAGTCAATTCTGTTTTATCATCGGGTAAGTCAAGTTATGCTCTGATTGCTTCCTTGTTCAGATTTTTCTAGATCATACCTTGATTGACTACCCAAACCAATCAACACTACACGTGTCACAAGATTTACACATTATGATATATTGACAGGCCATCAAAGAAAGATATCATCCCAATGGATGAAAGACGATATGGGAAAGTAAGTCTCCACTCCACCCTTGGAGCAAGCGATATTGCTATAAGCTCAGCCTTAAAATATCCATCAACGTTTTGGGTTAGGAAAGGAGGGGAATGCCATTGATCGAATCCAGGGCTGCCTATCCTTTAAAACGAAGTGGAACCCCTCACTTCAAACGAACCTCTGAAGCCATCTATTCCATCGACTAGACCTCTGCATCGATTGATTCGACTCCATCTCCACCAGCTTACGTTGATAAAAGGAAGGATAGAATAAATCACTCATGTCATTAGCTTTCTCGCATGCAAAAATGCCTTTGGCTAGCAAAGACGGAAGGAGCGCACACACTTCTCTGCTTTGAACCAAGAACCTAACTAAGCCCATCTCTAAAGGGCCAATCGATCGAGGTTCTGCAACAAAAGGGCTCACTGCCGTATGATATACATCTTTCTGAATGAGGGTTCATGGTTCCGTGACAGAAGAAGTGGGAGAATGTGGGGAGTTCCTTTCTGGATGGATAGGCACAGCAATCAAGGTCTTAGCTTATTGGTTCCATTGCCTTTGATCCGGATACTGCAAATAGGGAGAAGTTTCAGAAGATCCACTAGCTGAGGTGGGTTCCGATCAACGGTTCGTGTCAGCCAATTATCCGCTCTTATCTCTAGAAGATATTCTCTAGCCTAGAGGAAATAGAACAAGTAGGATAAAAGGTATTACTAATCTTGATATAGTGACACAGAATGATAGAATGTCACTAGGATAAGCGTTCAATTTTTTCCATGGGAAGATTCGAATGACCTCACAAGGTGATTGACTAAGGTGGACTTCATGGTCAACAGACCTACCTCGAGTGGGATGGCCTCCTCCATCCCATAAGCAAAGGAAAAGTGTGTTTTCCCCGTTGATCGATTGGGCGTTGAACGAAATGCCTAAAGATCGTGGGGGAGCTGGTCGACGCAAGGGCCTTTATTCTATAATAATTTTTTATCTCGTCGAGGAATGTCTTGTTAGAGGCTTCCACTTTCCTAGGTAGGCCACTGAATTGTAGTAGTTCCCAATACCGTGCTCATCATAGAAGCTCTGGAAGAGGCTGCTTTGGAATTGAGTCCCGTTATCTATGATGATAATCCGAGGGATGCCAAATCTTGTTATGATGTTATCCATATGACTTTGGCCATGTCACCATCTCGAATATTTTCTAAAGGATCCCCCTCAACCCATTTAGACTAGTAGTTTGTGCTGACCAATAAATACTTCTTACTTCCAGATGTGAGGGGCAACGGGTCGATGATGTCAATCCCCTCCTATGTAAAAGGCCAAGGACTTGTGAGAGACTTGAGGCTCTGGGGGATTACAGTACTATCCCAACTCCCCCACCCCTATAATTTGAGGCTCCATCAAAACACAATACCCATCTATCACCTTCTTCGATCCGTTGTATGATAGGTTCTTTGATTCCGTTGCTAGTCTCTACTTGTTTTTGGTCACTAAACAATTTAGCAATGAAGTCTGCTATGACTTATACTTTGGCTGAGGTTCTAGGCTTAACTTGTATATCAAACCTCTTGTGTTCTATCGACCACTTGGACATCCGTACAAACAGGTCGGCCTTCCTAAGCATTGCTTTCAGATGGAAGGAGGTTAGAAGGGTGATTGTGCGCGCCTTAAAGTAATGTTTCAGCTTCCTGGAGGCTATCACCATCACATATGTAAGCTTTTAAAATGGTAGGTACCTTTTTAAGCATCGAGCAATGCTTTTATCACATAATAAATTGGAGTCTAACCCTCATTCTTCTCACAAACCAAGGTTGAACTAATAGCACCATTGGACATAACCAAATATAAGTACAAAGGACCCTCATCATTCGGAATGGTCAGCGGTGGTGGTTTTCTCAAGTAGTACTTTATTTCTTGAAGTGCCTCGGTGTATTTGTATTTCCATAGTTCCTTCTTTTCCTTTCTAAGTGCTTGAAAGAAAGGTTGGAACTTCTCTGAGGATCTGGATATGAAATGATTGAGTGTGGCTAGAATTCTAGTCAACTTTTGCACCTCGCGTAGTTTTAGGGAGCTGCACCTTCTTAATGGCTTCAATCTGGTGGAGGTTTTCCTTGATACCTCTTTAACTGACTAGGTATCTAAGGAACTTTCCCTATTATACGCCACATGAGCACTTGTCCATGTTTTGTTTCATCTTGTAGTAATGAAGGACCTCAAACATTTTTGACAGGTCTGCAAGGTGATCCCCTTCCTTCTGATTTTCACAAGCATGTCATCTATATATACCTCCATCATGTGGCCCAACTTCTCCTTGATGATCTTCGTCAGAAGTCTCTAGTAGGTCACCCCAGCATTATTTAATCCGAATGGCATCACCCTATAGCAATATAGTCCTAATGTGGTGATGAAGGAAGTCTTTTCCTGGTTGATAGTGAATAACTGGATTTGATGGCACCCTGAGTAGGCATTGAGGAAGTTCATATGTTAATGATTAGCAATTGCATCGACCAACTGATCTATCTTGGTTAGAGGAAAACTATCATTTGGTCATGCACAATTTAGGTTAGCAAAGTCTACACACTCTCTACTTCTCGTTACTTTCTTCACGACAATTCTGTTTGACAGCCATTTGGGGAATTAAAATTACTTTAAAAAATTCACTTCCAAAATTTTACCACTTCCTCCTCAACAGCCTTGGCCTTTTTGATGTGGTTCATCATGCCTTCTGAGTTACTGGTGGATGTAATGGAACCACGTGGAGCTTGTGACATATTACTTTTGAATCTATTCCTAGCATATCATATGGTTGCTAAACAAATACGTCTTGGTTGTTTTGGAGGAAACTAACCAAATCTTTAATCTTTTTTTCCTGTAAGTGAACTGCTGATTAAGAACTTCTTTTCAGGCGTTATCCAATGCAACCTCTTGAAGGGGTTCCATAACATAATCGGTAGGGACAACCGTGGTTTCCTTAATAATTGGTCTCAATGATCTTGCTACTATTTGGAAGGCATAGATCCTTCCTCTTGATTTACGGCTTTTTACTTCTTCTTCTCATGCTTAGGTTGGATAGTAACTATGAAGCATATTTTGTCCAAGTCTTGGTTCCCTCGTATCTCTATGACTCCCTTCTCAGTGACGCATTTTATTTTTTGGTGGTAGGTAGACGACATAACCCTTATAGCATGCAACCACTCTCTACCGAGGTTAACATTGTATAGGGAATCTATATCTTCATATAGAAGACCTATAGGAAGTCATTGTTCCCCTGTCGACTTTGCAGGAAGAATGACTTTTCCCTTTAGAAAGGTAGTTATCCCTGTCCGGGAAGGAAGAATCTATAAACTTATTTATTTCCTCATAGTAGGTTCAACTGATTGAACATATTAAGGTTCATAACTTCTGAGGAGCCCTCTCCACCAACAACTTGTCCACATCCCAATTAAAAACTCTGATAATGATTATGAGAGCGTCATGATGGGGAGTCCTTATTCCGACCACATCATCATCAATGAAAACGATGTTTATCGTATAATCAATATCTTCAGTTCACCATCATTTTCCCGCAATGGGTTTGGTCGGGTCAATTTGAAAGTCTTACATTACAGCCGTGAGTTTCTTTACTTCCATCCGGAGGGCATTCCCCTTGATTTGGTTTGGGTTGAATACCCCATGAATCACTGCTAATTCGTGACCCAATAATTTGTCTAGGACGTTATCTCATCTTGAATCCCCGTGGATTACCCTGAATTTGTGTCCCATATCATCGTCAAGGATGTTGTTCGATCTCTGGTCACGTACAGGTTGTGTTGTTCCTTCCTTCTTCTCTATGAAGTCATTTAGGTGCCAAGCCCGGACCAATTCCTCTAAGTGGGACTTAAATGCTTGTAATTTTTGGTCTTGTGATCGTGATCTTTATGATATGCACACATCGGTGTCTGGTTCCTCTTCTTGTGATCGCTGAACATCTTCTCAGGCCACTTAAAATTGTGGCCATTCGAGTCAAATTCCTCTGGCATGGGCTCGGGCCTCGAAGTTAGGACGAGGGAAGGAAGAAGGAAAGAAAAAGGTTCTCTCTATCTCTCTCTCTTACCTTTTTCAGCCTACACATGAAGACGATTTGACGAAGTAGATGTCCTCTTTTCGCTATTCATGTCTGCATCTTCATGGTCCAGCCTCAAATATAAAATTGCTCATCGTCAAATGGGGGAACATGCAGAGACAGAGTCGCCGACCTATTCTTCTTAAAATAGGGAAAAGAATGTCCTTACCTCAAGAGAACGGCATCGAGGTCAAATTGATGCATGTAAAATCAAGTGACTCGAAGGGTTCAGGGACTAAGTTATGGAATGAGAATGTGTTAGGCACCTATTTTTCCCTTTCGGTCTCTCATGCGCTATGATAATCTTCTCCTTTTTCTTCTGCGATGTGCGTGTATATGTGTATAATATAAGTAATGGGAGAATGAAAATATCCGACTCGCATTATGGAATGGACGGAGCGGACACATCCATAGGAGTGTACTCAAAAATAATTATAAACATAGGATATGAGTATTCGCTGAATCACAAATTGTTCAGAAAGAGCACTTGTGTACATCGGACGAGACACAAGTATGTACGATTCCAAGGCTCACAAATATAATATAATATAATATAATATAATATAATATAATATAATATAATATAATATAATATAATATAATATAATATAATATAATATAATATAATATAATATAATATAATATCTGAAATAAAAAGAGAGGACACAAATCTCGGGATTAGCCTAAGACGCCTACGTAATCCAAGGGGCATCAAAGTCCACGTAGTTCAAAAATAACACAGGGGTGGTGTTCAACCCATAAATCCAAATGTAGGACTCCTCCGATGATATGAACCCCACCAACTCTTGTGATGAAACCCAATAACAATGATGGTTAAAAACCCAAGATCGTATAAAACAAAGTTTGTTGAGCTTTGACCCGTTACCTAGTAAGATAAGAACCAAGACTACAAAGGATTAAAACGCCACATCAAGAAACCCAAGAATCTCTCACGAATCAAGGTGATAAGTTTGGTTATTTGAACGCCACAAGATTAACTTGATAAGTTCAAAAAGTTTTCTTAAGAGCTAAGAGGAACAAAAATACCTCACAACAATATTAGTTTATGTCAAAAAGTGCTTACAAAATGTAATACCCCGTATTTTTATGATATTTATTCTTGGGAATTAATTGAATTAAATGTGAATTAATTGAGAATTAATCCAGATAAAATATTAACGAGATGTGAGTTAGTATTTGATTATAATGTGTATATATGGCAATATATGAATATTGGAACTATTGAAATTGTCGCGAGATTGAAATACGGCAATTTGGGAAATTTTGTTGGGACGCGCGTGACAGTCGCGTCAAGAATATATTTATTTGAATTAAAAAGTGAATTTTATTTTTATCACCCGTATGGTCATTTTGAGTGCGCCAATGAGTCCGGAAGGGTCGAAATAGTCAGAAAACACTAGCCGGGGGTTATGTTTAGGTCCCGGGGCATTATTGGGCCATACCGGTAACTTATAAGGGCATTTTGGTAATTTCGGAAATTGGGTAATTAAAACCCACGAAAATTAGAGTTAAAAATCTGACTTAGTCTTAACCCACTAAGCCATTTCCAACCCCAATTTAGGTAGTGGGCTACGGGAGAAGTTAGAAACTTTAAAACTTGGCAAAAACCAACCCCACCTCCATTATCACCTTGAGAAGAACTTGTAGAGAGAGAGAGAAAGAGGAGAATTCTGCAGAGAGAGAGAGAGGACAGATTCAACCTTCCAGATTCAACCTCAAATTCAGAGAAAGATTAAGGCAAGTGGTTTAATTACAATTGATTTCAATGCTATGCGTTTCCATGTTTAGGAAATTATCAAATTGATCTTGGAAGATTGATTAGACCCATGAATTTGAAGATGTAAAACTATGAACTATGTTAGGGACTGCATGTAGAAACATTCTGGAAGAATTATGTATTCAAAACAGAACCATTGATGATCTAAAAACGGATTTTAGAAGAAGTTTATTAATGTTCTTGAAAGAAATAGAAAACTGAAATTCTTGATGAAGAATTGACCCAAACAAAGCCCTTGAATGATGAATTATTGGTTTTAGAACGTTAATACTGTTGTAGGATGGTTGTATGATGATAATATAACGTATTCTTGGAGTTTCATGCTTGTTAAGGATGTTTTGTGATGATTTGAAAACTGCAAAACGAAGCAGTCTGTAGCCATACCTGGTGCGTTCGATCGATCGACATTCATCAGTCGATCGATCGACCACCATCAATCGATCGAAGGAAAAGGTCGACAGATCGACCTTCCCAGAATGAGTAAAGTTTTCCCTATTTAAATTTTAATGATGTTAACCCTTGGAAAATATTATTGGAGACCTTATGAATACCCTTAAACTTAAGGAAGACCAGTAGGCATGGCTATGAAATTTGGACCTTAATTAGAATTCAATTTGAGGAATTATTCTAAATCGAATGGAATGCGATAAGTGAGATAATATTTGGGTTAAAAGTGTAAATTAGAATAATTGATGAAATGAGGTTCGGGGCAGAAGTAAGGACCTTAGGAATGATGATGTTATATGTGGGAATAATAGGAACTTATTAATCTATTTAAGATAGGTTTTAAGTATAAGAAACTATGATGTGTGACGTGTCGACAGTTTAAACTTTATATTATCGGGAGACTTAAAATAGATATAAAATTGGAATAATGGTATAAGGATGTAGAGAATACCTTTGTTAATATTGAGATATAGATGTGTGAATGCTTAGCATATGATTTTATGTGTATGACATACCTACCATACTTGCTATCACGGGAGGTTTACGTTCGCTTAGGGCCCTCTAATCCTTGTGTTGCCCGGATTTAGACTGGTACCTCGATGAACATAGGTCAGAGAAGGACTTATTGGGATGTTAATAAGTCTGCTGATCGTGGGAGCGCAGGTATGTGCGTGACCCATGTGATGTGACTGTGTTCGCCTCCATTGTTTGTGATTGTTGTTATCTGAGAACGATTCCTGAGAGATTCGGAATGCGTGATCCTTATGTACGTGATGTACCGGGATGGATAGCAGAGTATGTGTGCACCGCAGCTTAGTCTTGGGGTGCTTGTATTGTATATTTATGATGTGAATACTATACACTTAATAAATGGGAACTTTCATGTTGATACTGTAAATATAATTATGGTAATGTTTTGAGTAAACATAACGGGTTAACTGATAGTGAATTGTATTACTAATTGAGAATCCAAATTAAAGTAGAACTCTCTATTTAATTGTTAAGGTTGGAATTAAAACGTGAACCGAGTAGAAGTGTTAGAAACTCTTTTGAACATAATAGTTATGAGAAAACACATGAATGGGTACAGAAACGTTAGGAGTGCACAGTTAGACGAGAGGTGAGTACTTCACGTGAGAGCACGTCCTAACATGTATTTTGCATTCTTTGTTTTAAATGTCATTAAAACACTTGTTGTTTTTAAAATGATTTCCACTTTCGGGCTCTGACCCATTTGCTTTCAAATCTATCTTTTTGTAAAAACCATTTTTAGGTTCCCAGCCACAAGGACACCATGCTTAGGATCCTCATTCAAGTGACGAGTTGTTGCTGTTTGTGGAAGTTACAGGACTTTGCTTGTAGATGCTTCATTTATCCTGACTATATATTCAGCATTTATCAGTTGTAGGGCATGTCGCCCATTTCTTTTAGAGTCACTTCATTTATTTCAGTATTCAGACTTCTGGCATGTAATTAATTCAGGATTCAGACTTGCCATATTATTTTCAGTTGTGGGATTGTTGTGAGGAGTTTTCCTCCGGACTTATTAATATTTGATGGTTATTTAATTACTTCGTTATGGTGAATGGATTATGTTGTTCTTCCATTATTCCTTTACTGCATGTTAATCAGACTTAACTTAAAATTTGGCAACTTACTTTTTAAATACTAGGTGGTTAGTAATTATTAAAATGTTTTCGGCAGTGATGCTATTAACTGAACCAACTTGGCATTTTGTATTGATTTACTAAAGGAGTAGCTACTCGGTATTTAATTAGTCGGGGTGTCACACAAAATTCGTAGGAAATGAAATAAATACAACATTACAACAACACAATTGTCAAAGTAAAGAAGTTCCCACATTTTTTAGGCCACTTGGACTTGGAAAACAACCAAATATGACTGAATGACTAAGTTCAATGTATTTAAAGATAACCAGCCAAGACTAAATTCATCCCCCATTTATTAACCTTGAAAATAGATAAATTCATGCTCATTTATGGTGTGAACATAATGGCCATGTTTTTGCATGATAATTAGTTCCCCAAAATTCTTTAATGACATGGACTAAGCCTTGATTATCATTTGGGCCCATCTTGGTCTCCATCTTTTCAGAATCAGCCCACTTCTCTTGGATCAGCCCAATAAGTGCTTCCATAAAATGTTTGTCTCTAAGCCTTGTAATTGGACAACTAGAAAGTGACAAAGGGTCATGTGCAAATTTATCTCCACTCCCATGTCTATGATCAGGCCCACATTCATCTTCAGCATATTCAGCTCCTTGAATTGCATCATTTTGCAGCACTATCTATTACAAAAGGAATTTGTGATTCACACAGATCATGACTCCTTGAAGCATTTGAAGGGACAATAAAAGTTGAACAAACGTCATACCAAGTGGGTGGAATTTATTGAAATATTTCCTTATGTGATAAAATACAAACATTTCCTTACCGACCTGAATATGCTCAATATGCTGAAGATGTACGCGGCCCATCTTGGGAGTGGAGATAAACTTGCATAAGACCCTTTGTCACTTTCTAGTGGTCCAATTACAAGACTTAGAGCCAAACATTTTAAGGAAGCACTTATTGGGATGATCCAAGAGAACTGGGTTGATTCTGAAAAGATGTAGACCAAGATGTGCCCAAATGATAATCAAGGCTTAGTCAAAGTCATTAAAGTAATATGGGGAACTAATTATCATGAAAAAACATGGCCATCATGTTCACACCATAAATGGGCATGAATTTATCCATTTTCAAGGTTAATAAATGGAGGATGAATCTAGTCTTGGTTGGTTATCTTTAAATACGTTGAACTTAGTCATTTAGTCATATTTTGTTATTTTTCTACAAAATCAAAGGGAGGAGCATATGGGCTTTGAGTATACCAAATGATGCATCATGGAGTTGGAGGAAAATTCTTAAGATAAGAGAAAAGTTTAGAAGACAAATCAAAGCATTCATTGGGAATGGGACTCAAACCTTTATGTGGTTTGATTTGTGGCATCCAAATGGGCCACTGTTTCCCCTTTATGGGAACAACATTGTGTATAGTAGTCTAAAAGCTAAAGTTTCTGATTTCATCCACCAAATGGAGTGGAGATGGCCCTCAACTGTGACCTGGGAATTAAATGAAGTGAAGAATGCTAACTTACCTGCAATTATTGGGGGAAATGACTATGTGGTTTGGCTTCCTTCCAAGAAAGGGACCTTCACCATTGCATCTGCTTGGGAGCTATTAAAGACCCACAAGCCTACTGTTACTTGGAGCAACTTTGTTTGGAGAAAGGTTTGCATTCCTAAGTGTTCTTTCATTGCTTGGTTAGTATTTCGAAAGGCCATCATCACTAAGGACAAATTATTTGAATGGGGTATTTCTGAGGATGACCTGTGTGGGATGTGTGGTTCTAAGAGGGAAACATATAACCACCTTTTCTCTCAATGCAGCCTTAGCAAGAGTATATGGGAGGAGGTGATGCTTAGAAATCAGCGGTACAAGAAGTTTCAAAGTTGGAATAGAGAGTTATCCTTGGCCACTCTTAACCACTCTACAAAATCCTTATGTGACAAGATTAGATCCCTTTCTTTCACTACTACGATCTACTGCATCTGGATGGAGAGGAATTCGAGGTGCTTTAAGCATGTCCTCAATTCTCTAGACACCATTGTGAAGGGTATTGAAAACATGGTTAGAGCCAAAGTTCTTACTTGGAAAAAGGATAGAAGAAATTACACTAACTGGATGGCTTGTATGTATTGGAACATCCCTGAAAATAGGCTTCTGAGCTAGTTTTTGTTAGGCATGTTTGCCTTGTTTAGCGTTGCTTGTTGATTGGCTCCGGGGTATGCCCCGGGGTTTTTGATCTTTGAGGTTCCTTCCTCTGTGTATTCTTCTTTTTTTATATACAATTAATTTCCCAAAAAAAAATTGTTGTTTTCCAAGTCCAAGTGGCTTAAAAACGTGGGAACTTATTTACTTTGACAATTGTGTTGTTTTAATGCTGTATTTATTTCATTTCCTATTCTTGGAGGGTTGTTCCAAGTATAAATGAGGGTAGTTATGAATTTTGTAAGCACTTTTTGACATAAACTAATATTATTGTGAGGTATTTTTGTTCCTCTTGGTTATTAAGAAAACTTTCTGAACTTATCAAGTAAATCTTCTGGCGTTCAAATAACCAGACTTGTCACCTTGATTCGTGAGAGATTCTTGGGTTTCTTGGTGTGGCGTTTTTAATCCTTTGTAGTCTTGGTTCTTATCTTACTAGGTAACGGGTCAAAGCTCAACAAACTTTGTTTTATACGATCTCGGGTTCTTTAATCAAAGTTGTAATTGGGTTTCATCACAAGAGTTGGTGGGGTTCATATCATTTGGAGATTTATTAGTAGCTAGGTGAGTTCTCAATATGCAGCTTAAGGAAGAAGAATGTAACCAAAGGGAGAACTTATTCCATACTAGGTGTTTTGTAAATAACAAAGTTTGCAGAGTTATTATTGATGGGGGCAGTTTCACAAATGTGGCCAGCACTGATTTGGTGGAGAAATTGGCATTAAAAACCTTGAAACATCCCCGCCCTTACCGACTGCAGTGGCTGAATGAATGTGGTGAAATCAAGGTGACGAGGCAACTTTTGGTGGCATTATCCATTGGCAAATATGAGGATGAGCTTCTTTGTGATGTGGTTCTGATGCACGCATGCCATTTATTGTTAGGGAGGCCATGGTAGTTTGATCGAAAGGTAACGCATAATGGGTTCACAAATAAGTATTTTTTTACTCTTAAAAATCAACCTATCATCCTTGTGACATTAACACCAAAAGTGGTTATGGAGGACCAACGGAAGTTGCAAAGGTCAAATGAAAAGAAGAGAGAAAAAGAAAGGAAGGACTAAGTTGAGAAAAAAGAAATTGAGAGAAAAAAAGTTAAAAAAAAAAAGAAATTGAGAGAAAAGAAGTTGTGGAAAAAAAAATCTGAAAATAAAGAAAGAGGGAAGAAATTTAATTACATTGCAAAAAAAAGTGAGATCAAGAGAGCATTATTTTCACATCAACCTCTTATCGTACTCATGTATAAGGAGGCTCTTTTATGTACTAATGATTTGGCCAGTTCGTTATCGAGCAATATTGTTTCTCTTTTGCAAGAGTTTGAAGATGTCTTTCCCGAAGAGGTACCTCATGGCTTGCCTCCAATTAGAGGATTTGAACATCAAATTTATTTCATACTTGGTGCATCACTTCCAACGGATACTTATTCCGTATCGTGACCTTATTCAACTCTCGGTAGTCCACACACAATCTCAGTGAACCGTCCCTCTTCTTCACAAACAAAACTGGAGCGCCCCAAGGTGAGGTACTCCTGCGAATAAAGCCCTGACCTAACAGCTGCTCTATCTGATCTCGTAGCTCTCGCATCTTTGCCGGAGCCATACGGTACGGTGCGCGTGCTATAGGCCTCGTATCTGGCAATAGGTCTATAACAAAGTCTATCTCTCGACTGGGGGGTAGGCCTGGTATCTCCTGAAACACATCCGAATACTCCCTGACGACTGGGATCGAATCTAAAGGAATCACAACCTCCTTAGAGGTATCCTCCTCTAGGTAATACAAATGAGCGGTCGAGCCTCCCTCTGGGCGAGGCATCGCCACTACAAACATCTCTTGCCCCGGAATGGCAAAAACAATGCTCCCACCGAAGCAATCAATCATGGCTCTATAATCAGCGAGCCAATCCATACCGATAATCGCATCGTGAACATGCATATCTAATACCAACATATCTGCAGGTAATACCAGAGTACCAATCTCTATCCCCACTCCCCGGCATATAAAGAATATAAGTGACCCACTCCCCAATGGTGAGTCGACACACGTCAGTGTGCTCTCTGCCGTAGCTAACAATCCTAGGGCTTTCGCGAAATGTGTAGCTATAAAACAATGTGTAGCTCCCGTATCAAATAATACCCGACCCATAGTGCCATGGATAGGAAACGTACCCTCAATCGCGGGCGGTGCCTGTGGAACTGCTGCCTGGTGGACGTTGTAGACACGTCCATACTGTAGCTGCCCCTGCTGAACTGGGACTGCTGGAATGGGTGGCAATGCTGCCATCTGTGGTGGTGCGGGGAGAGCGGCGGGAAACATAGGCCTCTGCGGCTCCTGGCGAGCACCCTGCTGCTGCTGCTGTGGGGCCCTGCCCCTATCAGGACAATCCTGTCGTTTATGGCCAGTCTTGCCACAAACAAAACACTTCCCTGGGAAGTTCCCTCCTCTCTGCCCCTGCGGTCCCCGGCCCTGGTGGCCGTTACTGTTTCTCCCTTGGCCCTGCTGGCCCTGCTGAAATTGCTGCCCATTCTGCCCCTGTTGGCCCTGATGGCCGTTTGGACCCTGATGGCCCTGACGGAAACCTCCTTGTCCGTGCCTGTAATTCCCTGATCTGAACCTCTTCTGATCCCCCTGCTGAGAACCCTGCTCACCCTGTCTCTGCCCCTGAACAGATTGTGCCCCACCGGCACCATGTCCTCCTGTCCTGCCCTGATGGCTAGACTCTCCCGACCTCTTGCCCTCAGCCATATGAAAGCGGTGATCCTGGCAGTGTAACAAAGCAGCATTAACCACATCAGAATACGTGGCCAACGAAAGGTTCCCTAACAGATGCTGACGGATCCTCCATGTCAACCCGTCGGTGAATTTATCAATCTTCTTCTTCTCTGTTGGTATCTCATCCGGAACGATATTCAACAGATTTGTGAACTCGGCCTCATACTCGGCCACGGTCTTACCCTCTTGCCTCAGATTCATCAGTTTCCTCCTCATTTCCGTATGAACAGCGGACGGAAAGTACTTGCGGTCAAACCGCACCCAGAAGTCCTGAATAGTGAGAGTATCCCTCTCCTCCACGGTGGTAATAGACTCCCACCACTGCAGTGCAGATCCAACTAGCTTGAAAGTAGCTAACACCTGCTTCTGAACGTCCGTGCACTCATACATTTTCAAGTGCCTCTGCATATCCTTCCTCCACTGGATCGAGACTACCACATCTGAGCTACCTGCAAACTCTGGCGGATGCACTTTTTGAAAAGCGTCACGTACACGTTCCCAAGCAGACGGGAATGCATTTGCCTGTACTGGCGCGGCAACCGGCGCCTGAGGTGTCGCCTGCTGGACTACGGCAATTGCGGCATTTACCGCTTGGGCTACAATAGCTGCAACCTCAGCGGCGTTCATCATGCCCTGAACTGGAGCGCGCTGGGGTTCGGGCGTTGCATCCCTGGGAACTCGTCGTGCACGTCGTGGAGGCATCTGAAATAAGAATAAAGTTTATAAGTTCACAGTTTATAAACTTAAAATAGCTGAATAACGAAGCATTCACATATAGAGTACAACAGTCCTAAAATATAGGGCTCTATATCAAAGAAACTTAGCGGAAACATAATAGCCGTACAGAACCTAAAGGACACTAGAACCTGATGCTCTGATACCACCTGTGACACCCCGACTAATTAAATACCGGGTAGCTACTCCTTTATTAAATTAATTCAAAATACCAAGTTGGCTCAGCTAATAGCATCACTGTCGAAAACATTTTTTTTTTATTATTTCTAACCACCTAGTATTTAAAATGTAAGTTGCCAAATTTTAATTAAAGTCTGATTAACATGCAACAAGTGTAATGAAGAATAATAACACCATTCACCATACCGAAGTAAAAAGAATAACCATCACATAATGTAAATAAAGTCTGGAGGAAAACTCCTCACTACAAATCCACAAACTGAAATAATTAAACTGAATACTGAATCAATACATGCCAAAGTCTGAAAACTGTAATGGAAATGTAACTCTAATGGAACTGGGCAACATGCCCTAAAACTGAGGAATACTGAAGATGGAATCCAAATGATAGAAGCGTCTAAAAGCAAATCCCTGTAACTTCCACAAACAGCTACAGCTCGTCCACTGAATGAGTATCCTATGCATGGTGTCCTTGTGGCTGGGCACCTAAAATGGTTTTACAAAAAAATAGATTTGAAAGCAAACGGGTCAGAGCCCGAATGTGGAGATATTTTAAAAACCTGCAAGTGCTTTAAAAACATTTAAAACATTAAATGCAAAGTACAGGTTAGGACGTGCACTCACATGAAATTCTCACCTCTCGTCTAACTGTGCACTCCTAACGTAAGTACCCATCTAAAATGACACAAACCACTAGCTAAGTGACATCATATCTAGCTAGACTGTCATAGGTTCTACCCTTATTACTCGGTTCCCATTAACATTATAACGCTCGCAATTAAATAGGGGCTTAACGTAAATTCAGGTTCTCATACAAAAGTAATACAACTCGTTATAGATTATCCCCCTATGCTATTCCATAGTTACACACAATACCATATGAAAGTTCTCAGTTTATTAAGCGTATATTTTCCACAACATAAATATACAACATAAGCACCCCGAGACTAAGCCGCGGTGCACACATACTCTGCTATCCATCCCGGTACATCACGTACATAAGGAATCACGTATTCCGAATCTCTCAGGAATCGTTCAGATAACACAAATCACAAATAGTGGAGGCGAACACAGTCACATCACATGGGTCACGCACATACCTGCGCTCCCACGATCAGCAGACTTATTAACATCCCAATAAGTCCTTCTCTGACCTATGTTCATCGAGGTAACCAGTCTAAATCCGGGCAACACAAGGATTAGAGGGCCCTAAGCGAACGCAAACCTCCCGTGATAGCAAGTATGGTAGGTATGTCATACACACAATTCATATACCAATACTAAGTAAGCACACATCTTAGTAATCCCGTAGTTTAATTGTAGTACATATCGCATTCTCGTACCAACTTAATATATATACAACTTATATAATCCCGGTCCATATTTATACGCGCCATAATTTATTCTCACATCGTAGTAGGCACTCACGTCTCGACTCAAATGTCTATATGATTTGATCCACACTTATATAATTTACTCCTCATTATAACCCAAATGTCCCAAGTATACTAATACACCATCAAAGGAATGTTATCTCTATCCTCGAACGAGTTTACGGGACTCCCAAAATCAAAACAGGCCAAAAAGGCCTAAACTGCCAGCTCGTTAGAAGTCTCGTTCGAACGAGGTTGTTCGAACGAGAGTTCGTTCGAACGAACTGGGCTATCTAACGAGATCTCGTTCGAACGAGATTATCGAACGAACATCCCTCTCGTTAGAACCCTAAACTGTCAACTCGTTAGAAGCTCGTTCGAACGACCTGGGTAGGTCTTCTAACGAGGGACCAGATTCAAGCCCAGAAATTCTATATTCGTTTTTCACCAATTTCTACACTTCTAATCTCAACCAAAATTCGTCCCAACAATGTTTTATGGTCTCTAATCATCCTAAAACGTACTAGGATCATATACTAACATCTTTTAAGGAATTTACACATCCTAAACATCATGAATTCATCAAATCTCTACCCTTTTCCCCAAATTTTCAAAAACATAAACCCTAGAATTTTAAATCCTCAATAAGTCCATTCTAGATCCGTTTTTTGTTACATCCAACATATTTTAATATCAGAATAATCATCTCCATACTATTCTACATGCAATTTGTCCTCAAAATTCAAGTCCTAAGTTCAATTAACATGGGTTTTTATTTAACTTCCAAGAATAAATGTAAATCTGACAATTTATCTAACATGGAAGAAACATTCTCTGAAACAAATCAAATTAAATCACTTGCCTCTAGTGTCTCTGAATTTGGTGTTGGTTTGATGAAGCTTTTCTGCAGAATTCCTTCTCTCTCTCTCTCTACAAGCCTTCTTCTCCAAAGGTGGCTAGGGTTTTCTTTGGGAAAGTTTTGGAAACCTAATCAGATAACCTCCGTAGCTTATTGGGTCATTAAGGGTTGGTTAGTGGGTTTTAGTGGGTCTATTCCCAATCAGATAAAGACTCCTAATTTTCGTCATTATTAATTCCCAAAAATACAAAATTACCAAAATGCCCTTTATATTGCCGGTATGGCCTAAAAATACCCCGGGACTTGGCTAGTGTTTTCTGACTATCTCGACCCTTCCGGACGCGTTGGCGCGCTCAAAACGACCATACGGTTAATAGAATTTAAATTCACTTTTATAAATAAAATAATTATATCCTGACGCGACTGTCACACGCGTCCCAATAAAATGACCAAATTGCCGTATATCAATCTCACGACAAATTTCATAATTCAATATTCATATATCATCATATATACTCAATATAGTCAAATACCAACTCACAACTCGCTAGTATTTTATCCGGATTAATTTTCCAATTAATTCTCATTTAATTAATTAATCCCAAAAATAAATATCGCCAAAAATACGGGGTATTACATACTTCCCTCCTAATAACAGAATTTCGTCCCGAAATTTGGAACTAGAAAGTACCTGCTAAAAACAACTCTGGATAACGTTCGCGCATCTCATCCTCGCGCTCCCATGTGGACTCCTCGACATTGTGATGTCGCCACTGAACACGCACTAACGGAACTATGTTTGACCGCAGTTTCCTCTCACTTCGGTCCAAAATAGCAATCGGCCCCTCCTCGTAGGAGCTATCCGGCTGGAGATCGATGTCCTCCACAACAATGTGAGAATGAGCCAAATTATCTCTAAGGTATTTCCTTAGCGAGGATATATGGAACACATCGTGAATCCGATGCAAATGCTCCGGTAACCCAAGTCTATACGCAACCGGTCCGATCCGCTCAATAATAGGAAACGGCCCCACATACCTTGGTGCCAACTTCCTTTTCTTCCCGAAACGCATAATCCCCTTCATAGGAGATACTCTGAGCAAAACTTGGTCCCCCACTTGGAACTCCCTGAAAAACCTCTTCGCATCAGCATAACTCTTCTGCCGGTCTTGAGTTACCCGAATGCGACTCCGAATCAACTCAATCCTTGCCGAAGTATCCTGAATCACTTCCGGCCCAAGTAGTTTGTTGTCCCCCACCTCAAACCAACATGCTGGGGAATGACAAGGCCTACCGTACAATGCCTCAAACGGAGCCATGCCAATAGTGAACTGGTAGGAGTTATTATAAGCAAACTCTACTAGTGGAAGGTATTGCTCCCATCCACCTCCAAAGTCAATAATGCACATGCGTAGCATGTCCTCCAACATCTGATTTGTGCGCTCTGTCTGCCCATCGGTCTGTGGATGATAAGCCGTGCTCAACCGCAATTCCGTGCCCATGGCCTCCTGGAAACTCTCCCAAAATCGTGAAACAAATATCTTGTCTCTGTCAGACACGATATTTAGGGGCACACCGTGAAGTCTCACAACCTCTGAAATGAAGAGCTGGGCATACTGTCCCGTAGTGTAGTCAGTCCTTACGGGTAAAAAGTGAGCGACTTTGGACAACCTGTCCACAATTACCCAAACGGAGTCGTGACCCCTCTGCGACGTAGGCAACCCTGTGATAAAGTCCATGGATATGCCCTCCCACATCCACACCGGGACCTCCAACGGCTGTAGAAGTCCTGTCGGTCTCTGATGATCCACTTTTACTGGCAAGTGGCGCATTTCGAAACAAACTCAGCAATATCTCTCTTCATACCGCTCCACCAATACTGCCATCTCATGTCTTGGTACATTTTGTCCCCTCCGGGATGTACCGCGAACCGTGAGCCGTGCGACTCTGCCATCACCTCATGTCGCAATTTCTCCCCTTCCGGAACTACCAATCTCCCATTGAAGCGTAATCCCCCATCTGAGCTGACGGTATAGGACTCAGCTCCCTCTGCTAGTAATCGAACTATCTGCTCCTGACAGAACGAGTCATTAGCCTGTGCCCGTACTACCTTCGTGACAATCTGCGGTGTAACGGTCATCACAGACATGAAAGATCGGGCCACTGCATCCTGGTGTCCCAACTCCTTCCACTTTGCCTTCCACACCTCTGCCACCTCATCTGCTGGCCTACGGCTCAACGCGTCTGCTACCACGTTAGCCTTACCTGGGTGATACTGGATACCGAACTGGTAGTCTTTCACAAACTCAATCCACCTACGCTACCGCATATTCAACTCTTTCTGCGTGAACAGGTATTGTAGGGACTTGTGGTCCGTGAACAGTTGGAACTTCTCCCCCAAAAGATAGTGCCTCCAAATCCGTAGGGCAAATACCACTGCCGCCAACTCCAAATCATGCGTGGGGTAATTCTTCTCGTGAGGCTTAAGCTTACGGGAAGCATAAGCTATGGCCTATCTCTCCTGCTGTAATACACCTCCAAGCCCTTGCAAAGACGCATCGGTGTAAACCAAATACTCAACTCCCGGTCTCGGCAATGCTAACACAGGTGTTGAGGTCAATTTATCCTTCAATTCATCGAATGCCAACTGACAGGCATCACTCCAGATGAATGGCACACCCTTACGAGTCAGATGTGTCAAAGGACCTGCTATCTTCGAGAAACCCCGAATAAACCTCCTGTAGTATCCTGCTAGGCCCAAGAAACTACGAATCTCAGTCGGTGTCGTGGGCTATCCCCACTCCCTCACCGCGGATACTTTCCCCGGATCAACAGATATTCCCCGGTCGGAAATAATATGTCCCAAAAACTGGACCTCCTTCAACCAAAACCCGCATTTCTCATATTTTGCATACAGCTCGTTCTGACGCAGCGTATGCAAAACCTGCCTCAAATGCTCGGCGTGCTCCTCCTCCGTCTGAGAATAAACCAGAATATCATCAATGAAGACAATGACAAACTGATCTAGGAAATCCCTGAACACCCTGTTCATCAAGTCCATAAACACTGCTGGAGCGTTGGTCAAACCAAAAGGCATAACCCGAAACTTGTAAGAACCATATCTCGACAAGAACGCAGTCTTCGAGACATCCTCCTCCCTGATACGCAACTGATGGTATCCCGATCTCAAATCAATCTTTGAGAAGAAAGATACTCCTCTCAATTGGTCGAATAAGTCATCGATTCGAGGCAACGGATACTTATTCCGTATCGTGACCTTATTCAACTCTCGGTAGTCCACACACAATCTCAGTGAACCGTCCCTCTTCTTCACAAACAAAACTGGAGCGCCCCAAGGTGAGGTACTCCTGCGAATAAAGCCCTGACCTAACAGCTGCTCTATCTGATCTCGTAGCTCTCGCATCTTTGCCGGAGCCATACGGTACGGTGCGCGTGCTATAGGCCTCGTATCTGGCAATAGGTCTATAACAAATTATATCTCTCGACTGGGGGGTAGGCCTGGTATCTCCTGAAACACATCTGAATACTCCCTGACGACTGGGATCGAATCTAAAGGAATCACAACCTCCTTTGAGGTATCCTCCTCTAGGTAATACAAATGAGCGATCGAGCCTCCCTCTGGGCGAGGCATCGCCACTACAAACATCTCTTGCCCCGGAATGGCAAAAACAATGCTCCCACCGAAGCAATCAATCATGGCTCTATAATCAGCGAGCCAATCCATACCGATAATCACATCGTGAACATGCATATCTAATACCAACATATCTGCAGGTAATACCAGACTACCAATCTCTATCCCCACTCCCCGGCATATAAAGAATATAAGTGACCCACTCCCCAATGGTGAGTCGACACACGTCAGTGTGCTCTCTGCCGTAGCTAACAATCCTAGGGCTTTCGCGAAATGTGTAGCTAGAAAATAATGTGTAGCCCCCGTATCAAATAATACCCGACCCATAGTGCCATGGATAGGAAACGTACCCTCAATCGCAGGCGGTGCCTGTGGAACTGCTGCTTGGTGGACGTTGTAGACACGTCCATACTGTAGCTGCCCCTGCTGAACTGGGACTGCTGGAATGGGTGGCAATGCTTCCATCTGTGGTGGTGCGGGGAGAGCGGCGGGAAACATAGGCCTCTGCGGCTCCTGGCGAGCACCCTGCTGCTGCTGCTGTGGGGCCCTGCCCCTATCAGGACAATCCTGTCGTTTATGGCCAGTCTTGCCACAAACAAAACACTTCCCTGGGAAGTTCCCTCCTCTCTGCCCCTGCGGTCCCCGGCCCTGGTGGCCGTTACTGTTTCTCCCTTGGCCCTGCTGAAATTGCTGCCCATTCTGCCCCTGTTGGCCCTGATGGCCGTTTGGACCCTGATGGCCCTGACGGAAACCTCCTTGTCCGTGCCTGTAATTCCCTGATCTGAACCTCTTCTGATCCCCCTGCTGAGAACCTTGCTCACCCTGTCTCTGCCCCTGAACAGATTGTGCCCCACCGGCACCATGTCCTCCTGTCCTGCCCTGATGGCTAGACTCTCCCGACCTCTTGCCCTCAGCCATATGAAAGCGGTGATCCTGGCAGTGTAACAAAGCAGCGTTAACCACATCAGAATACGTGGCCAACGAAAGGTTCCCTAACAGATGCTGACGGATCCTCCATGTCAACCCGTCGGTGAATTTATCAATCTTCTTCTTCTCTGTTGGTATCTCATCCGGAACGATATTCAACAGATTTGTGAACTCGGCCTCATACTCGGCCACGGTCTTACCCTCTTACCTCAGATTCATCAGTTTCCTCCTCATTTCCGTATGAACAGCGGACGGAAAGTACTTGCGGTCAAACCGCACCCAGAAGTCCTGAATAGTGAGAGTATCCCTCTCCTCCACGGTGGTAATAGACTCCCACCACTGCAGTGCAGATCTAACTAGCTTGAAAGTAGCTAACACCTGCTTCTGAACGTCCGTGCACTCATACATTTTCAAGTGCCTCTGCATATCCTTCCTCCACTGGATCGAGACTACCACATCTGAGCTACCTGCAAACTCTGGCGGATGCACTTTTTGAAAAGCGTCACGTACACGTTCCCAAGCAGACGGGAATGCATTTGCCTGTACTGGCGCGGCAACCGGCGCCTGAGGTGTCGCCTGCTGGACTACGGCAATTGCGGCATTTACCGCTTGGGCTACAATAGCTGCAACCTCAGCGGCGTTCATCATGCCCTGAACCGGAGCGCGCTGGGGTTCGGGCGTTGCATCCCTGGGAACTCGTCGTGCACGTCGTGGAGGCATCTAAAATAAGAATAAAGTTTATAAGTTCACAGTTTATAAACTTAAAATAGCTGAAGAACGAAGCATACACATATAGAGTACAACAGTCCTAAAATATAGGGCTCTATATCAAAGAAACTTAGCGGAAACATAATAGCCGTACAGATCCTAAAGGACACTAGAACCTGATGCTCTGATACCACCTGTGACACCCCGACTAATTAAATACCGGGTAGCTACTCCTTTATTAAATTAATTCAAAATGCCAAGTTGGCTCAGCTAATAGCATCACTGTCGAAAACATTTTTTTTTTATTATTTCTAACCACCTAGTATTTAAAATGTAAGTTGCCAAATTTTAATTAAAGTCTGATTAACATGCAACAAGTGTAATGAAGAATAATAACACCATTCACCATACCGAAGTAAAAAGAATAACCATCACATAATGTAAATAAAGTCTGGAGGAAAACTCCTCACTACAAATCCACAAACTGAAATAATTAAACTGAATACTGAATCAATACATGCCAAAGTCTGAAAACTGTAATGGAAATGTAACTCTAATGGAACTGGGCAACATGCCCTAAAACTGAGGAATACTGAAGATGGAATCCAAATGATAGAAGCGTCTAAAAGCAAATCCCTGTAACCTCCACAAACAGCTACAGCTCGTCCACTGAATGAGTATCCTATGCACGGTGTCCTTGTGGCTGGGCACCTAAAATGGTTTTACAAAAAAATAGATTTGAAAGCAAACGGGTCAGAGCCCGAATGTGGAGATATTTTAAAAACCTGCAAGTGCTTTAAAAACATTTAAAACATTAAATGCAAAGTACAGGTTAGGACGTGCACTCACATGAAATTCTCACCTCTCGTCTAACTGTGCACTCCTAACGTAAGTACCCATCTAAAATGACACAAACCACTAGCTAAGTGACATCATATCTAGCTAGACTGTCATAGGTTCTACCCTTATTACTCGGTTCCCATTAACATTATAACGCTCGCAATTAAATAGGGGCTTAACGTAAATTCAGGTTCTCATACAAAAGTAATACAACTCGTTATAGATTATCCCCCTATGCTATTCCATTGTTACACACAATACCATATGAAAGTTCTCAGTTTATTAAGCGTATATTTTCCACAACATAAATATACAGCATAAGCACCCCGAGACTAAGCCGCGGTGCACACATACTCTGCTATCCATCCCGGTACATCACGTACATAAGGAATCACGTATTCCGAATCTCTCAGGAATCATTCAGATAACACAAATCACAAATAGTGGAGGCGAACACAGTCACATCACATGGGTCACGCACATACCTGCGCTCCCACGATCAGCAGACTTATTAACATCCCAATAAGTCCTTCTCTGACCTATGTTCATCGAGGTAACCAGTCTAAATCCGGGCAACACAAGGATTAGAGGGCCCTAAGCGAACGCAAACCTCCCGTGATAGCAAGTATGGTAGGTATGTCATACACACAATTCATATACCAATACTAAGTAAGCACACATCTTAGTAATCCCGTAGTTTAATTGTAGTACATATCGCATTCTCGTACCAACTTAATATATATACAACTTATATAATCCCGGTCCATATTTATACGCGCCATAATTTATTCTCACGTCGTAGTAGGCACTCACGTCTCGACTCAAATGTCTATATGATTTTATCAACACTTATATAATTTACTCCTCATTATAACCCAAATGTCCCAAGTATACTAATACACCATCAAAGGAATGTTATCTCTATCCTCGAACGAGTTTACGGGACTCCCAAAATCAAAACAGGCCAAAAAGGCCTAAACTGCCAGCTCGTTAGAAGTCTCGTTCGAACGAGGTTGTTCGAACGAGAGTTCGTTCGAACGAACTGGGCTATCTAACGAGATCTCGTTCGAACGAGATTATCGAACGAACATCCCTCTCGTTAGAACCCTAAACTGTCAACTCGTTAGAAGCTCGTTCGAACGACCTGGGTAGGTCTTCTAACGAGGGACCAGATTCAAGCCCAGAAATTCTATATTCGTTTTTCACCAATTTCTACACTTCTAATCTCAACCAAAATTCGTCCCAACAATGTTTTATGGTCTCTAATCATCCTAAAACGTACTAGGATCATATACTAACATCTTTTAAGGAATTTACACATCCTAAACATCATTAATTCATCAAATCTCTACCCTTTTCCCCAAATTTTCAAAAACATAAACCCTAGAATTTTAAATCCTCAATAAGTCCATTCTAGATCCGTTTTTTGTTACATCCAACATATTTTAATATCAGAATAATCATCTCCATACTATTCTACATGCAATTTGTCCTCAAAATTCAAGTCCTAAGTTCAATTAACATGGGTTTTTATTTAACTTCCAAGAATAAATGTAAATCTGACAATTTATCTAACATGGAAGAAACATTCTCTGAAACAAATCAAATTAAATCACTTGCCTCTAGTGTCTCTGAATTTGGTGTTGGTTTGATGAAGCTTTTCTGCAGAATTCCTTCTCTCTCTCTCTCTACAAGCCTTCTTCTCCAAAGGTGGCTAGGGTTTTCTTTGGGAAAGTTTTGGAAACCTAATCAGATAACCTCCGTAGCTTATTGGGTCATTAAGGGTTGGTTAGTGGGTTTTAGTGGGTCTATTCCCAATCAGATAAAGACTCCTAATTTTCGTCATTATTAATTCCCAAAAATACAAAATTACCAAAATGCCCTTTATATTGCGGTATGGCCTAAAAATACCCCGGGACCAAAACTAAACCCCCGGCTAGTGTTTTCTGACTATCTCGACCCTTCCGGACGCGTTGGCGCGCTCAAAACGACCATACGGTTAATAGAATTTAAATTCACTTTTATAAATAAAATAATTATATCCTGACGCGACTGTCACACGCGTCCCAATAAAATGACCAAATTGCCGTATATCAATCTCACGACAAATTTCATAATTCAATATTCATATATCATCATATATACTCAATATAGTCAAATACCAACTCACAACTCGCTAGTATTTTATCCGGATTAATTTTCCAATTAATTCTCATTTAATTAATTAATCCCAAAAATAAATATCGCCAAAAATACGGGGTATTACATACTTCCCTCCTAATAACAGAATTTCGTCCCGAAATTTGGAACTAGAAAGTACCTGCTAAAAACAACTCTGGATAACGTTCGCGCATCTCATCCTCGCGCTCCCATGTGGACTCCTCGACATTGTGATGTCGCCACTGAACACGCACTAACGGAACTATGTTTGACCGCAGTTTCCTCTCACTTCGGTCCAAAATAGCAATCGGCCCCTCCTCGTAGGAGCTATCCGGCTGGAGATCGATGTCCTCCACAACAATGTGAGAATGAGCCAAATTATCTCTAAGGTATTTCCTTAGCGAGGATATATGGAACACATCGTGAATCCGATGCAAATGCTCCGGTAACCCAAGTCTATACGCAACCGGTCCGATCCGCTCAATAATAGGAAACGGCCCCACATACCTTGGTGCCAACTTCCTTTTCTTCCCGAAACGCATAATCCCCTTCATAGGAGATACTCTGAGCAAAACTTGGTCCCCCACTTGGAACTCCCTGAAAAACCTCTTCGCATCAGCATAACTCTTCTGCCGGTCTTGAGTTACCCGAATGCGACTCCGAATCAACTCAATCCTTGCCGAAGTATCCTGAATCACTTCCGGCCCAAGTAGTTTGTTGTCCCCCACCTCAAACCAACATGCTGGGGAATGACAAGGCCTACCGTACAATGCCTCAAACGGAGCCATGCCAATAGTGAACTGGTAGGAGTTATTATAAGCAAACTCTACTAGTGGAAGGTATTGCTCCCATCCACCTCCAAAGTCAATAATGCACATGCGTAGCATGTCCTCCAACATCTGATTTGTGCGCTCTGTCTGCCCATCGGTCTGTGGATGATAAGCCGTGCTCAACCGCAATTCCGTGCCCATGGCCTCCTGGAAACTCTCCCAAAATCGTGAAACAAATATCTTGTCTCTGTCAGACACGATATTTAGGGGCACACCGTGAAGTCTCACAACCTCTGAAATGAAGAGCTGGGCATACTGTCCCGTAGTGTAGTCAGTCCTTACGGGTAAAAAGTGAGCGACTTTGGACAACCTGTCCACAATTACCCAAACGGAGTCGTGACCCCTCTGCGACGTAGGCAACCCCGTGATAAAGTCCATGGATATGCCCTCCCACATCCACACCGGGACCTCCAACGGCTGTAAAAGTCCTGTCGGTCTCTGATGATCCACTTTTACTGGCAAGTGGCGCATTTCGAAACAAACTCAGCAATATCTCTCTTCATACCGCTCCACCAATACTGCCATCTCATGTCTTGGTACATTTTGTCCCCTCCGGGATGTACCGCGAACCGTGAGCCGTGCGACTCTGCCATCACCTCATGTCGCAATTTCTCCCCTTCCGGAACTACCAATCTCCCATTGAAGCGTAATCCCCCATCTGAGCTGACGGTATAGGACTCAGCTCCCTCTACTAGTAATCGAACTATCTGCTCCTGACAGAACGAGTCATTAGCCTGTGCCCGTACTACCTTCGTGACAATCTGCGGTGTAACGGTCATCACAGACATGAAAGATCGGGCCACTGCATCCTGGTGTCCCAACTCCTTCCACTTTGCCTTCCACACCTCTGCCACCTCATCTGCTGGCCTACGGCTCAACGCGTCTGCTACCACGTTAGCCTTACCTGGGTGATACTGGATACCGAACTGGTAGTCTTTCACAAACTCAATCCACCTACGCTACCGCATATTCAACTCTTTCTGCATGAACAGGTATTGTAGGGACTTGTGGTCCGTGAATAGTTGGAACTTCTCCCCCAAAAGATAGTGCCTCCAAATCCGTAGGGCAAATACCACTGCCGCCAACTCCAAATCATGCGTGGGGTAATTCTTCTCGTGAGGCTTAAGCTTACGGGAAGCATAAGCTATGGCCTATCTCTCCTGCTGTAATACACCTCCAAGCCCTTGCAAAGATGCATCGGTGTAAACCAAATACTCAACTCCCGGTCTCGGCAATGCTAACACAGGTGTTGAGGTCAATTTATCCTTCAATTCATCGAATGCCAACTGACAGGCATCACTCCAGATGAATGGCACACCCTTAGGAGTCAGATGTGTCAAAGGACCTGCTATCTTCGAGAAACCCCGAATAAACCTCCTGTAGTATCCTGCTAGGCCCAAGAAACTACGAATCTCAGTCGGTGTCGTGGGCTATCCCCACTCCCTCACCGCGGATACTTTCCCCGGATCAACAGATATTCCCCGGTCGGAAATAATATGTCCCAAAAACTGGACCTCCTTCAACCAAAACCCGCATTTTTCATATTTTGCATACAGCTCGTTCTGACGCAGCGTATGCAAAACCTGCCTCAAATGCTCGGCGTGCTCCTCCTCCGTCTGAGAGTAAACCAGAATATCATCAATGAAGACAATGACAAACTGATCTAGGAAATCCCTCAACACCCTGTTCATCAAGTCCATAAACACTGCTGGAGCGTTGGTCAAACCAAAAGGCATAACCCGAAACTCGTAAGAACCATATCTCGACAAGAACGCAGTCTTCGAGACATCCTCCTCCCTGATACGCAACTGATGGTATCCCGATCTCAAATCAATCTTTGAGAAGAAAGAAGCTCCTCTCAATTGGTCGAATAAGTCATCGATTCGAGGCAACGGATACTTATTCCGTATCGTGACCTTATTCAACTCTCGGTAGTCCACACACAATCTCAGTGAACCGTCCCTCTTCTTCACAAACAAAACTGGAGCGCCCCAAGGTGAGGTACTCCTGCGAATAAAGCCCTGACCTAACAGCTGCTCTATCTGATCTCGTAGCTCTCGCATCTTTGCCGGAGCCATACGGTACGGTGCGCGTGCTATAGGCCTCGTATCTGGCAATAGGTCTATAACAAATTCTATCTCTCGACTGGGGGGTAGGCCTGGTATCTCCTGAAACACATCCGAATACTCCCTGACAACTGGGATCGAATCTAAAGGAATCACAACCTCCTTAGAGGTATCCTCCTCTAGGTAATACAAATGAGCGATCGAGCCTCCCTCTGGGCGAGGCATCGCCACTACAAACATCTCTTGCCCCGGAATGGCAAAAACAATGCTCCCACCGAAGCAATCAATCATGGCTCTATAATCAGCGAGCCAATCCATACCGATAATCACATCGTGAACATGCATATCTAATACCAACATATCTGCAGGTAATACCAGAGTACCAATCTATATCCCCACTCCCCGGCATATAAAGAATATAAGTGACCCACTCCCCAATGGTGAGTCGACACACGTCAGTGTGCTCTCTGCCGTAGCTAACAATCCTAGGGCTTTCGCGAAATGTGTAGCTATAAAACAATGTGTAGCCCCCGTATCAAATAATACCCGACCCATAGTGCCATGGGTAGGAAACGTACCCTCAATCGCGGGCGGTGCCTGTGGAACTGCTGCCTGGTGGACGTTGTAGACACGTCCATACTGTAGCTGCCCCTGCTGAACTGGGACTGCTGGAATGGGTGGCAATGCTGCCATCTGTGGTGGTGCGGGGAGAGCGGCGGGAAACATAGGCCTCTGCGGCTCCTGGCGAGCACCCTGCTGCTGCTGCTGTGGGGCCCTGCCCCTATCAGGACAATCCTGTCGTTTATGGCCAGTCTTGCCACAAACAAAACACTTCCCTGGGAAGTTCCCTCCTCTCTGCCCCTGCGGTCCCCGGCCCTGGTGGCCGTTACTGTTTCTCCCTTGGCCCTGCTGGCCCTGCTGAAATTGCTGCCCATTCTGCCCCTGTTGGCCCTGATGGCCGTTTGGACCCTGATGGCCCTGACGGAAACCTCCTTGTCCGTGCCTGTAATTCCCTGATCTGAACCTCTTCTGATCCCCCTGCTGAGAACCCTGCTCACCCTGTCTCTGCCCCTGAACAGATTGTGCCCCACCGGCACCATGTCCTCCTGTCCTGCCCTGATGGCTAGACTCTCCCGACCTCTTGCCCTCAGCCATATGAAAGCGGTGATCCTGGCAGTGTAACAAAGCAGCGTTAACCACATCAGAATACGTGGCCAACGAAAGGTTCCTTAACAGATGCTGACGGATCCTCCATGTCAACCCGTCGGTGAATTTATCAATCTTCTTCTTCTCTGTTGGTATCTCATCCGGAATGATATTCAACAGATTTGTGAACTCGGCCTCATACTCGGCCACGGTCTTACCCTCTTGCCTCAGATTCATCAGTTTCCTCCTCATTTCCGTATGAACAGCGGACGAAAAGTACTTGCGGTCAAACCGCACCCAGAAGTCCTGAATAGTGAGAGTATCCCTCTCCTCCACGGTGGTAATAGACTCCCACCACTGCAGTGCAGATCCAACTAGCTTGAAAGTAGCTAACACCTGCTTCTGAACGTCCGTGCACTCATACATTTTCAAGTGCCTCTGCATATCCTTCCTCCACTGGATCGAGACTACCACATCTGAGCTACCTGCAAACTCTGGCGGATGCACTTTTTGAAAAGCGTCACGTACACGTTCCCAAGCAGACGGGAATGCATTTGCCTGTACTGGCGCGGCAACCGGCGCCTGAGGTGTCGCCTGCTGGACTACGGCAATTGCGGCATTTACCGCTTGGGCTACAATAGCTGCAACCTCAGTGGCGTTCATCATGCCCTGAACTGGAGCGCGCTGGGGTTCGGGCGTTGCATCCCTGGGAACTCGTCGTGCACGTCGTGGAGGCATCTGAAATAAGAATAAAGTTTATAAGTTCACAGTTTATAAACTTAAAATAGCTGAAGAACGAAGCATGCACATATAGAGTACAACAGTCCTAAAATATAGGGCTCTATATCAAAGAAACTTAGCGGAAACATAATAGCCGTACAGATCCTAAAGGACACTAGAACCTGATGCTCTGATACCACCTGTGACACCCCGACTAATTAAATACCGGGTAGCTACTCCTTTATTAAATTAATTCAAAATGCCAAGTTGGCTCAGCTAATAGCATCACTGTCGAAAACATTTTTTTTTATTATTTCTAACCACCTAGTATTTAAAATGTAAGTTGCCAAATTTTAATTAAAGTCTGATTAACATGCAACAAGTGTAATGAAGAATAATAACACCATTCACCATACCGAAGTAAAAAGAATAACCATCACATAATGTAAATAAAGTCTGGAGGAAAACTCCTCACTACAAATCCACAAACTGAAATAATTAAACTGAATACTGAATCAATACATGCCAAAGTCTGAAAACTGTAATGGAAATGTAACTCTAATGGAACTGGGCAACATGCCCTAAAACTGAGGAATACTGAAGATGGAATCCAAATGATAGAAGCGTCTAAAAGCAAATCCCTGTAACTTCCACAAACAGCTACAGCTCGTCCACTGAATGAGTATCCTATGCATGGTGTCCTTGTGGCTGGGCACCTAAAATGGTTTTACAAAAAAATAGATTTGAAAGCAAACGGGTCAGAGCCCGAATGTGGAGATATTTTAAAAACCTGCAAGTGCTTTAAAAACATTTAAAACATTAAATGCAAAGTACAGGTTAGGACGTGCACTCACATGAAATTCTCACCTCTCGTCTAACTGTGCACTCCTAACGTAAGTACCCATCTAAAATGACACAAACCACTAGCTAAGTGACATCATATCTAGCTAGACTGTCATAGGTTCTACCCTTATTACTCGGTTCCCATTAACATTATAACGCTCGCAATTAAATAGGGGCTTAACGTAAATTCAGGTTCTCATACAAAAGTAATACAACTCGTTATAGATTATCCCCCTATGCTATTCCATAGTTACACACAATACCATATGAAAGTTCTCAGTTTATTAAGCGTATATTTTCCACAACATAAATATACAACATAAGCACCCCGAGAATAAGCCGCGGTGCACACATACTCTGCTATCCATCCCGGTACATCACGTACATAAGGAATCACGTATTCCGAATCTCTCAGGAATCGTTCAGATAACACAAATCACAAATAGTGGAGGCGAACACAGTCACATCACATGGGTCACGCACATACCTGCGCTCCCACGATCAGCAGACTTATTAACATCCCAATAAGTCCTTCTCTGACCTATTTTCATCGAGGTAACCAGTCTAAATCCGGGCAACACAAGGATTAGAGGGCCCTAAGCGAACGCAAACCTCCCGTGATAGCAAGTATGGTAGGTATGTCATACACACAATTCATATACCAATACTAAGTAAGCACACATCTTAGTAATCCCGTAGTTTAATTGTAGTACATATCGCATTCTCGTACCAACTTAATATATATACAACTTATATAATCCCGGTCCATATTTATACGCGCCATAATTTATTCTCACGTCGTAGTAGGCACTCACGTCTCGACTCAAATGTCTATATGATTTTATCCACACTTATATAATTTACTCCTCATTATAACCCAAATGTCCCAAGTATACTAATACACCATCAAAGGAATGTTATCTCTATCCTCGAACGAGTTTACGGGACTCCCAAAATCAAAACAGGCCAAAAAGGCCTAAACTGCCAGCTCGTTAGAAGTCTCGTTCGAACGAGGTTGTTCGAACGAGAGTTCGTTCGAACGAACTGGGCTATCTAACGAGATCTCGTTCGAACGAGATTATCGAACGAACATCCCTCTCGTTAGAACCCTAAACTGTCAACTCGTTAGAAGCTCGTTCGAACGACCTGGGTAGGTCTTCTAACGAGGGACCAGATTCAAGCCCAGAAATTCTATATTCGTTTTTCACCAATTTCTACACTTCTAATCTCAACCAAAATTCGTCCCAACAATGTTTTATGGTCTCTAATCATCCTAAAACGTACTAGGATCATATACTAACATCTTTTAAGGAATTTACACATCCTAAACATCATTAATTCATCAAATCTCTACCCTTTTCCCCAAATTTTCAAAAACATAAACCCTAGAATTTTAAATCCTCAATAAGTCCATTCTAGATCCGTTTTTTGTTACATCCAACATATTTTAATATCAGAATAATCATCTCCATACTATTCTACATGCAATTTGTCCTCAAAATTCAAGTCCTAAGTTCAATTAACATGGGTTTTTATTTAACTTCCAAGAATAAATGTAAATCTGACAATTTATCTAACATGGAAGAAACATTCTCTGAAACAAATCAAATTAAATCACTTGCCTCTAGTGTCTCTGAATTTGGTGTTGGTTTGATGAAGCTTTTCTGCAGAATTCCTTCTCTCTCTCTCTCTACAAGCCTTCTTCTCCAAAGGTGGCTAGGGTTTTCTTTGGGAAAGTTTTGGAAACCTAATCAGATAACCTCCGTAGCTTATTGGGTCATTAAGGGTTGGTTAGTGGGTTTTAGTGGGTCTATTCCCAATCAGATAAAGACTCCTAATTTTCGTCATTATTAATTCCCAAAAATACAAAATTACCAAAATGCCCTTTATATTGCCGGTATGGCCTAAAAATACCCCGGGACTTGGCTAGTGTTTTCTGACTATCTCGACCCTTCCGGACGCGTTGGCGCGCTCAAAACGACCATACGGTTAATAGAATTTAAATTCACTTTTATAAATAAAATAATTATATCCTGACGCGACTGTCACACGCGTCCCAATAAAATGACCAAATTGCCGTATATCAATCTCACGACAAATTTCATAATTCAATATTCATATATCATCATATATACTCAATATAGTCAAATACCAACTCACAACTCGCTAGTATTTTATCCGGATTAATTTTCCAATTAATTCTCATTTAATTAATTAATCCCAAAAATAAATATCGCCAAAAATACGGGGTATTACATACTTCCCTCCTAATAACATAATTTCGTCCCGAAATTTGGAACTAGAAAGTACCTGCTAAAAACAACTCTGGATAACGTTCGCGCATCTCATCCTCGCGCTCCCATGTGGACTCCTCGACATTGTGATGTCGCCACTGAACACGCTCTAACGGAACTATGTTTGACCGCAGTTTCCTCTCACTTCGGTCCAAAATAGCAATCGGCCCCTCCTCGTAGGAGCTATCCGGCTGGAGATCGATGTCCTCCACAGCAATGTGAGAATGAGCCAAATTATCTCTAAGGTATTTCCTTAGCGAGGATATATGGAACACATCGTGAATCCGATGCAAATGCTCCGGTAACCCAAGTCTATACGCAACCGGTCCGATCCGCTCAATAATAGGAAACGGCCCCACATACCTTGGTGCCAACTTCCCTTTCTTCCCGAAACGCATAATCCCCTTCATAGGAGATACTCTGAGCAAAACTTGGTCCCCCACTTGGAACTCCCTGAAAAACCTCTTCGCATCAGCATAACTCTTCTGCCGGTCTTGAGCTACCCGAATGCGACTCCGAATCAACTCAATCCTTGCCGAAGTATCCTGAATCACTTCCGGCCCAAGTAGTTTGTTGTCCCCCACCTCAAACCAACATGCTGGGGAACGACAAGGCCTACCGTACAATGCCTCAAACGGAGCCATGCCAATAGTGAACTGGTAGGAGTTATTATAAGCAAACTCTACTAGTGGAAGGTATTGCTCCCATCCACCTCCAAAGTCAATAATGCACATGCGTAGCATGTCCTCCAACATCTGATTTGTGCGCTCTGTCTGCCCATCGGTCTGTGGATGATAAGCCGTGCTCAACCGCAATTCCGTGCCCATGGCCTCCTGGAAACTCTCCCAAAACCGTGAAACAAATATCTTGTCTCTGTCAGACACGATATTTAGGGGCACACCGTGAAGTCTCACAACCTCTGAAATGAAGAGCTGGGCATACTGTCCCGTAGTGTAGTCAGTCCTTACGGGTAAAAAGTGAGCGACTTTGGACAACCTGTCCACAATTACCCAAACGGAGTCGTGACCCCTCTGCGACGTAGGCAACCCCGTGATAAAGTCCATGGATATGCCCTCCCACATCCACACCGGGACCTCCAACGGCTGTAGAAGTCCTGTCGGTCTCTGATGATCCACTTTTACTGGCAAGTGGCGCATTTCGAAACAAACTCAGCAATATCTCTCTTCATACCGCTCCACCAATACTGCCATCTCATGTCTTGGTACATTTTGTCCCCTTCGGGATGTACCGCGAACCGTGAGCCGTGCGACTCTGCCATCACCTCGTGTCGCAATTTCTCCCCTTCCGGAACTACCAATCTCCCATTGAAGCGTAATCCCCCGTCTGAGCTGACGGTATAGGACTCAGCTCCCTCTGCTAGTAATCGAACTATCTGCTCCTGACAGAACGAGTCATTAGCCTGTGCCCGTACTACCTTCGTGACAATCTGCGGTGTAACGGTCATCACAGACATGAAAGATCGGGCCACTGCATCCTAGTGTCCCAACTCCTTCCACTTTGCCTTCCACACCTCTGCCACCTCATCTGCTGGCCTACGGCTCAACGCGTCTGCTACCACATTAGCCTTACCTGGGTGATACTGGATACCGAACTGGTAGTCTTTCACAAACTCAATCCACCTACGCTACCGCATATTCAACTCTTTCTGCGTGAACAGGTATTGTAGGGACTTGTGGTCCGTGAACAGTTGGAACTTCTCCCCCAAAAGATAGTGCCTCCAAATCCGTAGGGCAAATACCACTGCCGCCAACTCCAAATCATGCGTGGGGTAATTCTTCTCGTGAGGCTTAAGCTTACGGGAAGCATAAGCTATGGCCTATCTCTCCTGCTGTAATACACCTCCAAGCCCTTGCAAAGACGCATCGGTGTAAACCAAATACTCAACTCCCGGTCTCGGCAATGCTAACACAGGTGTTGAGGTCAATTTATCCTTCAATTCATCGAATGCCAACTGACAGGCATCACTCCAGATGAATGGCACACCCTTACGAGTCAGATGTGTCAAAGGACCTGCTATCTTCGAGAAACCCCGAATAAACCTCCTGTAGTATCCTGCTAGGCCCAAGAAACTACGAATCTCAGTCGGTGTCGTGGGCTATCCCCACTCCCTCACCGCGGATACTTTCCCCGGATCAACAGATATTCCCCGGTCGGAAATAATATGTCCCAAAAACTGGACCTCCTTCAACCAAAACCCGCATTTCTCATATTTTGCATACAGCTCGTTCTGACGCAGCGTATGCAAAACCTGCCTCAAATGCTCGGCGTGCTCCTCCTCTGTCTGGGAGTAAACCAGAATATCATCAATGAAGACAATGACAAACTGATCTAGGAAATCCCTGAACACCCTGTTCATCAAGTCCATAAACACTGCTGGAGCGTTGGTCAAACCAAAAGGCATAACCCGAAACTCGTAAGAACCATATCTCGACAAGAACGCAGTCTTCGAGACATCCTCCTCCCTGATACGCAACTGATGGTATCCCGATCTCAAATCAATCTTTGAGAAGAAAGAAGCTCCTCTCAACTGGTCGAATAAGTCATCGATTCGAGGCAACGGATACTTATTCTGTATCGTGACCTTATTCAACTCTCGGTAGTCCACACACAATCTCAGTGAACCGTCCCTCTTCTTCATAAACAAAACTGGAGCGCCCCAAGGTGAGGTACTCCTGCGAATAAAGCCCTGACCTAACAGCTGCTCTATCTGATCTCGTAGCTCTCGCATCTTTGCCGGAGCCATACGGTACGGTGCGCGTGCTTTAGGCCTCGTATCTTGCAATAGGTCTATAACAAAGTCTATCTCTCGACTGGGTGGTAGGCCTGGTATCTCCTGAAACACATTCGAATACTCCCTGATGACTGGGATCGAATCTAAAGGAATCACAACCTCCTTAGAGGTATCCTCCTCTAGGTAATACAAATGAGCGGTCGAGCCTCCCTCTGGGCGAGGCATCGCCACTACAAGCATCTCTTGCCCCGGAATGGCAAAAACAATGCTCCCACCGAAGCAATCAATCATGGCTCTATAATCAGCGAGCCAATCCATACCGATAATCACATCGTGAACATGCATATCTAATACCAACATATCTGCAGGTATATTTATTTCTATGCTAAAGGTGACAATGTTGTCGAGGAAAATTGATGACATGGATGGGCTACACGTGATACAAGTAGCCCGCTTATTTATTTTACTTATGCTGGGAGGGTTCGTGGTGGCGACGAGTGGCGACGTCGTCCATCTTTGGTTTTTTCCATGTTTGAGGATTATTCTGGACATCCATCTATACGCTTGGGAGAGTTTCACTTTGTCATCCGTTTATGCTTCATTGGATTCATTCAGTCGGTGCTGCCGACAGACATTCATAGAACCCATGTACCTCTTAGAGGTAATCTTTAGGTTTAATATCCTGTTTATTTTCATGTAGTCCTCTTTTGTTTCCTTTTCTAATTTTTGGGGTTCGCTTTTTGTAGACGTGATTTTATGAGGTGATAGGGCTCAACATGTGGTTGGTGTCCCTAAAGGAGAGTGGGTTGGATGACTTTTGCATGATGTATGGGTGGAGGAAGTCAAACAAGCATTTGAACCAATCCCTGGCTTTGAAGGAGGTGCGAAAGGTGCTGAACGACCTGATAAGCGACCAAGTTAGTTTTTTTGGCTTTTGTTGGTTTTTGAGCTTTTCGAATCTTTATTTTTCTGGGTAGTTACTATCACAGCCTACTTTTTGGTATGAATGAACAAGAAGTACACACAAAAGCAATGAATTATAACTAAGGCGGAATAACATAACTTTTATTCATTATTAATATGTTACATAGGGTTGAACCACCACAGGGGTGAGTTACATGTTTCTAGTACACACGACAATATAGAAAATTAAAAAGCGTCACTCCTTGCTCCCATCTGGTTTAATCTCTACCCATACGATCACATACGCACACATGTGACCGGTTTCTATCTCTAGTAGGGAAGATATACTATCTTCTTTCTCCTGGCGCATCTGGAGAAGGAAGAATTAGCACAAATCCGCTAAACAGGTTCTACCAGTTCTAAAAATGATACAGATATAAATGAGAGTTGGAGTATGTATAGAATATGTGTTTAAAATGTTGACAATAATAAGTTGATAATTCCATATTTATTAGTTAAAACATCAAAATGGTGGAATTCATAATTCCATAGTGATTAGTCTATTTAAGAAATACGGTTCATTACTAGTTTAGTTAGGATCATGTAAAGAAAGTCAAAGAGTTTTGAACTAATAATACCATTCTTACTAGTTCACTAAAGGGTATAGAAGTAATTAAGCCATCAGTTAACTTTTAATAATTAGTCAACCTAAAACTTTTAGGGAAAAGTAATCTGCTATGCACACAATTAAAGTGGCACTTATACGTATGTAGCAATAGTCATGGCTCTCAATCAAGACCAGTGGGCCAAGTAGAAAGATTCGTGCAATAACACGTCAGTCTACTTCCTAGTTAATACTGATGTCTATAGTAAAAATGGCACAAAGTGCTAGGGCATATCAGTTATTAGATGAGAAGGGTTAAAATTGTTCCTTAAGTTTAAATATTAGTGATAAATTCAAATACTAATGATGATTATCAAAACATGTTGCATGGCAGTATAATAACATGCACATACTCAGAGTAAATGGGGCTATCACATAGTGATATCAATGGCAGTATTTCAAATACACAAAGTACAATACTGAAAAGGTAGGAAAAACATACTTGCTTGGTATTCGATTGACTTGCTGTCACACTGGGATATTTAGAAGAATTGGGGCTTGATCTTCTGTTATACAATGTGTGGCATATGAGTTTTAGGGGTTAATCAGTCAATTTTGTATTTAAACCTCTCTTTGTTAAAGTTATGGGGGCTTATTTGTAATTATCTTGGGACTTTAAAATGGTGACCTTAAGCTCATTATTGAACTTTGGTGCAAGAGAGTTTTTATCTCAAAATAGTTTGATGTAACGGGCAAAGTTTAAGGATCAAACTCATATGTTGGAAAAGTTGATAGGGGTTTATTTGCAATTTTAAAAAAATTTCTATAAGTGGAAACCTTGTTTTTACATAACTTTGAGCTAGGAATATCCAAACATGGTCGTATCTTATACCATTTTGATCAGAAAAATTTAATAAAAAATTTGGGACAAAAATTAGAATTTCCTGATTGGCAACGTGCCCTCACGCGCGTGGTCAAGGTTTCTGAATAAAGTCTTCATTTTCAACCTCTCGATTTTGACATTTTAGGGTTTCCAATTTTTGACCGAGTTTTTCTCCTTCGTTGTTATACCATTTGAGATGATTCCTTAACAAACTTAACCTAATTTTTCATGAGGAATCCAAATACAAAAGTTTCATGGACTGACATTAAATATAACTCGAGTTTCAAAACTGTGTTTTTTTTCAAAAATTTGGCCTGACTTTCGTTGATTTCTAGAGTATGGCAAGCTCTCTTATGAGTTGGGTTTGGTTTCTTCTATATGTGAAAGTAGTTTGGTTTTGGTTTCAAAGATTATGATGGATTGTACATTGAGAATTTTATTTTTTTAGGTCTTGAGTTAAAAAAAAAGCACTTTTGATCGATTTGTGCTCTCCATGAACATCCATGGCTTTTAATCATTGCACTTGAGATCCTTAGGTTATAATGATGTTATACATGGCTTCAAATAAAAGTTTAAGGCAATATATCAAGTTTCACCAATAAAGCTGCTTTAATGGTGTTTCTCCTGATTTTTACTCTCTTAGGCCATTCTACACACAAAAGCTTGCATATTATGAGTGTTTTAACTATATTAACTACGCAGAAAACTACTAGAAATGAAGGATAAAATGACGAGTTACCTGAATTAAAAGAAATTTTGAAATTTTAAACTGAACTGTGGGGTGAGTTTTTACTGCTTGGGTCGAGGGGTACTTACACTATTTTAGGTGGGGATTTGATTGGATCAAAAAGGAGGTGGATTTGAACGACTTTAGGGATGGTTTTAGTTGTGGGTAAATTGGATGCATATGGGTTCATAGGGTTTTCCATGTGTTTTCAACATCTTGGCTTGAGTCCTTCGCTGTTTATATAATTGCTTTTATATCCCTAAAAGTATACTCTTTGTAAACTTTAGGGGTATTTTGGGAATTTTAGAAAGTTTTCTGGCTTATGACTGTAATTTTATGTTAGTTGAGGTCTAAATGTTTATTTTGAGGTAAGGTGGGGTTAAATATATCTCAAGTTATCTTACTTTAAAATTTCCAAGGGCTCACTGAGACTTCAAGGGATCTAAGTTAATTAACAAAGTTGTAGGTTTTTAAACATTGTTTCTTTACTCTTACAAGACTTTTGATTTTACACATCTTATGAGGGTTTAAATCACGGTCTTAGGTAGATTAGGGTTTAAAGAAATTCTCGGTTCTTACAGTTACTGACTCTTTGCTGGGGATACAGGTGACCTTCAATCCATGGAGTCTTCCTTCGAGGGTTGCAGGGGCTATGGGCATGCATGTGCAGATGAGGCGGATTTTGGTATTTATCTTAATTTAGTGACTTACTCTATATGTACTTTAGTTTATCACTGAGGTTTCTCATTTATTTACGAATATAATATGGAAATGAAAATGGGACTCGAAGTAAAAGGAAAACGTTTATTTTTAGAAATTATGCATAAGAGGGAGAGTAAAAAACTATGCCTGGTCTTTCCTGTTCTCCCTGGGTGTCTTTGGCAAAGTTGCTTCATATCTCCCCCTCTGTCGCTCAGACATTGGTTCATGGAGGAAATATCATCCTCCCGACAATCCTGAATTCGGTGTGCTGGAGGGATTTTTTTGATGTTGGTTATGTCCTAGCCGTAGCCGTAGCCTTAGGTCTGGCTGCTTGGATTTTATTGGTGACAATTAGTGTTCTAAAAGGAGATCCTAGTATCCTCCTAGGGGTGCCTAGGCTTTCGGCTTGGGAGAAACGCTCCTCCTTAAGCCTTTTACGCCTTACTCTTGGTAAAATGCTTAAGACACACTTTTTTTAAAACAAAAATGCTTTAGTGAAATGATATCGCCTTTTAAATACTTTTTTTAAAAAATCGAACTAATATCTCATTCAAAATAATCAAAAGATAAATGGTATCCCAAACCTCTCTACCTCTTGTCAAAAACTAACATTCTCGACCGTCTTCTGACCAAAAGTCTATATGTTTCATTTGAAAGTTGAAAGGTGAAAAATACATTACGTATATTGAATCATTTTGTATTGATTATTAATTATCGATTATTGAATGATTATCGATATTGATTATTGAATTATGAAATAAACATTTTTTATATTGCTTATTAAATGTTTACAAATACATTTTATATATTGATTATAGAGCATGCATATGAGAAAGATGGCTACCAAACATATGGATATATTTCCAAAATTCAAGGTACGTATTATTTTATTATATTACTAGCCTTAGAATAATTAAAATAATAAAAAAGGGAAAACTTTTTTATATGCCTAGGCTTTGCCTAGGTGTGCCTAGGCTCCTAAGCTTGAGGCTTGACTTATACGCCTCGACCACTCCTCATTCCTTTTAGAACCTTGGTGTCAGGTGACCTGACGGTTGATCCTCAGGTAGCCATTATAGTGGCGTGGATGTCTTATCGTTGTAGTCCTGTAGCGGTGGTGATAGTGAGACTTTGAACGATCTAGGTACCTGGAAGGAATGTCGGGCTGATTTTATGTGGGGGAGCCCTATCATGATGTTCATGTGTCTTTCTGAGAGATTTTTCTTGGTGGCCCTCCTAAGTACCCTCTGTCGGGTGTTCCTAATTTCTTTACTAGGCCCTCCTTCAATTTTGCCCCTTTGACAGAGAACTGGGTTAACTTGTTTGTGGAACACGGGGCCTGATGCCTTCGATAGTTTGTGCCATGGTGGGGGGACTCATAGCCCATTTTGCAGTTAAGGGAATTCCGGTATGTGAGTCTAGTTGGTCTTTGCCGTACTTCCATCTATTTTCCTTGGCGGCTTCTGCACCAAGTAGGATGGGAGAAGATCGTGCCTCCTCGTATAACCAATTTCTTTTTGGTGAAGGACTTGATCATGTCCTTAAGAATGATTTTGGGGCTTCTATGGTAACATCACCATCCGTCTATCGGTCTGTCACAATCTGTTGGTAGGGCTTGGTTTTTGTCTGGGGATTACTTGAAGTGGTTATGGAAGCGAGTAGCTGGGAAGAATTTTTAGTGGGAGACTGGACAAAGATGGCTTATCGCCTTTGATACCATGGAGGAAATTATGGTGGTTTCATCAAAGCTTATCAAGGCATACCATTTCATGGAGAGCATCCAGAATACTAATTAGGAGTGGGAGACTTAGGGACCTCCAGGAGCAGGTAATAATGATGAGGCAGGGCCATCTGGTAGCTGAGGGCAGGTTTTGAGAAGCTGGTTGTGTCTGTGTTTTATGGAGAATTAGTGTAGGTATGGGTGTTTTGGTATGATTTTGGAATTTCTTGTAAAGCTGGTTATTGGTAGGTTGTAAGCCAGGTTATCAGGGGAGTGGTTTTTTCGACTCCCATTACTAATATTTCATGTAGCAACCGTATTCCTTTATTTGAAATTTATATTTGAACTGTCTATACCAATCACTAAAGCATACATAATCCTTTTATTTATGTAAATAATGAGATGGATCACCGTTCTGGGGGAAGAAAAGAATAACGTTTTGAGAAAAAGAAAGGACGACCCATGTATGTTGTATGGGTTGCCTACGTACCTCTGTGGGTATTGAAAATTTATGAGCTTAATTTTGTAAGGGCATTTTTTAGAGGATTAGGTCCCACATAATTCTGGGTAGGGGAAATGAAGAAATTTTTTTAAAATTGAAGGGGGGTGAGAAGAGGCGTAGCGCACCGAGAGTTCGGATTAAGGTTAGAATTTCTTGAGATGATCTAGATTGACTGGATGAACCATTTCTTATTCGTCAAGATCTGTGAGCATAGCAGCGGCGCCTGACATGATTTTCTTCACGATGTTAGGGTCCTTCCCATTAGGTTTGAATTTCCCTCTTGGGTCTCAGATAGTATCTATGATTTCCTTGAGGGAAAGGTCTCCTTCTTGGACACCGCGGTCCTTGACTTTCCTATGAGATGATCGCGCGATCTGACGATGGTACCCTTGTATATGGTATAGAGCCTTGAGCTTCTTTTTATCTTTTAATGAGAGTTTGTCGTAGCGGCTCGGATATGAGTCTTCCTCACTGACTTTTCTGTCGAGAAAAACACATAGAGAAGGTACTTCTAGCTTGACGGGGAGAATCGCCTCCTTGCTGTATACTAGAGAATAAGGGGTAGCCCCAGTAGGTGAACTGATAGAGGTACGGTAGCCCCAAAGGGCATATGGGATCCGATCAATCAAGTCTCTGCCCTTTTTTGTCATCTTACTGATGATGGTTTTAAGGCTCTTATTAGCACCTTCGACAACACCATTGGTTTGGGGTCGGTAGTGAGAAAACTTGTGTCTCTGGATTCCGTACTTGTAGACTAATATTGTAACCTCAACTTTAAAGTGGAGACTCATGGGGAACCCCACAGTGGTAAATAATATTCTTTTGGATAAATTTGGGCACCTTTTTTCATTCAGTACTGCGTATGACTTGACTTTGACCCATTTTGTGTAGTCAATTGCTACTAGGATGTACTAGTGCTCGTTCGAAGCTTTGGGAGTGACCTTCCCTATGATGTCTTTGCCCTAGGTAGACAAGGTTCAGGTAGAGGTCATGTTGTGAAATTCTCGGGGTGTGGGGGGCAAGTGTTGAAGGTTGGAAAATTGTTGGCATTTGAGGCATCTCCGAACATAGACAATGCAGTCTTCAACCATGGTAGTCTAATAGTGACCTTGATGGAGGATTTCCTTGGTAAGAATGTGATTATTTATGTGGGGTGCTGTGGATTTTTTGCATCGTTTCTTGAATTTGTTTCCCTGCTAATGCAAATGGGTTCCATCCAAGTTTCTCTTGAAAAGTGCTTTGTCGCAAATGATATACTGGGCTGCCAGCTTGTGAAGGATCGCACGGTCTTTCTTATCTGCATCTTGGGATACCTACCATATTTGAGAGGGAGCCAAATGTCATAGTACCATAATCTTGCCATGTCAGAGTCTTCTTTGGTGATGAGATCAATGTACTAATAGTGAGTGGGTATAACTTGTTTCTGAACCAGGAAATGCGCCATTGTAATTCCCTTAGGCATGTCGACCATGGAGACTAGGGTTTCTAGGGCATCAGATAGGCAATTCTTTGAGCGAGGAAGTATTGGAAGGTGACATCTTTGAATTGGGAGGTAAGATCTTCTAGGTGGGCATAAAAGGGTAAGAGATTCTCGTCCTTGACTTTCCATTTTCAGAGGATGACGATGAGGGCAGAGTCCCCGTAAATGTCTATGTGCTTAATTCATTTCTCGAGGGTGATCTTGAGCACTATGGTGCATGCCTCGTATTCAGTCATGTTATCGGTGCAAGGGAAGTCTAGATTTATGGCAATGGGGGTGTGAGAGTAATCAGGATCAATAAGGAGTATCACAACACCATACCATTTATTATTGGCAGCTCCGTTGAAGAACATCAGCCACCTAAGATCCTCCTGAGAGGTGCAGCGAATGTCCTCGTCTGGAAATTCAGAGACCCAAACCTCAGTCCTTCCATAGGATAATCAGCAAGGTAGTCGGAGATGGACTTCCCTTTTATGTCTTTCTGTATGACATACATAATGTCGAACCCAGCAAACAACATCAACCAACGGGCCATTAGGCTTCACAAAGCAGGTTTCTCTCATAAGTATTTTATGGGATCCATTCGGGATACTAGTCTGATGTGAAAAGCAAGCATGTAGTGCGTGATCGAGACCAAGGCGACACATGCCTTCTCCAAGGCAATGTAGTTAACAACGTATCTCATTAGCTTTCGATCATCGTGGTAGACGACTCTTTCCTCATAGGATTCTTTAGGGTATTAGAAAAGTAAAGCCCCTATTGCGGTATCAGTGACGGTCAAGTATAGGAGAAGGGGGATACCTGGCCGCGGAGGCATAAGCACCGAAGGTCAGGTGAGGTATTGCTTCATTTGGTCAAAGGCTTCTTGGAATGCCTATTCCAAACTTTGGTTGAATCCTTCAAGAGAGGGATCGCAGATAGAGGTCAATCGGATAATAAACCGACTGATGTATTGCAGTTTACCAAGGAATCCTTGTACTTCCTTCTCCGTTCGGGGTGGTGGCATCTCGAGTATGGCTTTTAGTTTGGCAGGGACTGCTTTAATTCTTTTATTACTGACCATGAACCCAAGGTGTTTCCCTTTAATGATGCCAAAAACGTACTTTTGTGGGTCTCGCATCTGATACTATCGGAGTCATTTGAAGAATCTTCTTACGGCAAGGATATGACCTTGCCGAGTATTGGACTTGATGATCATATCGTTAACATAAACCTCGACTTCTTTGGGGATGAGATCATGAAGGACGGTTGTGGCGGACCTTTGGTAGGTAGCCCCGACATTTTTTAGCCCGAACGACATGACGATGTAGTAAAAGGTCCCCATGGGGTAATGAAGACAGTTTTCTCTTGATGGTTAAGATGAATCTGGATCTGGTTGTAATGAGCAACCCCATTGATAAATGATTTGAGAGTGTGCCCGTGTTTTCTACAATCATGTCAATGTTGGGAAATGGGTAATCATTTTTTGGGGATGCCATGTTTCGATCCCAATAGTCAATAAACATGCGGACCTTTCCTCTTGATTTCTGCATGAGGACAATATTGCGAGCCATGTTGAGCGACAACACGAATAAAACCCACATTCAGCTATTTGACTAACCTCTTTTTTTACTTTAAAGGACCATTCCGTTCGGAGATTCCTCAATTTCTGCTTGATCAGTTTGCATTTTGGGTATGTGGGGATTTAGTTTTAAGCTATCGCTGGGTCAATGTCGAGCATGTCGTCATAGGACCACGTGAAGACATCCACGAACACTTTTAATAACTCTTAGAATTGCACCCTCTCATTCTCGTTGAGGGTGGATCCAATCCCAATCTCTTACAGATGACTACTAAAACTGAGATTAATAACAACAGTCTCACCATCATTAATTTGAACGCGATTATGTTGTTTATTATTTTCCTTATTGAGATCGGTTAACAATTGTTCATTTAAAAAATCATCATCATCAAAAGTTTGATTATAATCAATGCAATTAATGTAAGGCAAAATAAGATAATCAAAATCCTCATTTATTTCATTATCAGGGAATAAGGCATTGAGAACCTCGTCAAAAGAGGCCTCATTTACATTGATATAAGAAAAATGAGAAACAAAAGCAAGTGTAGAGGTTTTTTGGATGGGGTAAACAACAGGGTTTGGCTGGGCTTGAGCAGGCGGGTTCGGGATAGCATGCCAGTTTAGGAGAGGTACTTCATGAGTTATGATTTTAGCGAATGGGTCCGACGGTGCAACATATTGGTGGATCATTAAGTGATAGCCCTAGTGTCTGTAGGTCAAAGGATTACTCAAAATTGTTGTCCACGAAGTTCTCAGTGATTGCCATGTTTTGCTTGGTCAGAGGTTTTGCCTCGTGCTCCCACTCTTCACCCCAGGTATTGTCACCTTGGAAGAAGATCTCTAGAAACGATTTCATCTTTTTCTCAGTGAGGTCATACCATAGCTTGGGGTCATCACCCCATTCGGTAGAGATAATGTCCTCTTGCCAAGCGTAATCAATAGACTCCACGGCCTGATTAAATAGGTATTTCCACTCAGCGGGGAAGTGTATTAGTGAAGGGACCAGACGTCCCTGAAGTTTAAAGGCTATGAGCAACTCAGGGATGCTACATATCTCTCCTTCTCGATAAAATATATCAGACATGATCAGTACAACATTATCGAGACTGCTTTTCTTTATGGGTACCACCCACTCGTCTGATTCTTGTGCCCACTTTTGGGCTTCCATGAACAACCCACTGAAGTTCTCGTAGCCGATGGTCATCTCTGAGGGTAGTTTCAGCCCAAACCTTTGGAGTTGATTTAATAATGTAGGCAGTTCCATGCCTTCCCCCTTTAATCGGGTGCGTACGACAATACAGACTCACATAAAGAGAGATAAAGCTTGATCATCAAGGCATGTGGGGTGCATGAGAAAGGATGGGCAAACCTTGAAAGGTTTGGATGAGACTATGGGGGTGTCGGGTATTTTCACAAAAATCTGGGTTATTTTCCAGGAAGATGGCATTTGTTTCGATTCCATGTGTTGGGAGAGGGTTATGAGTGGTATTGGGTTTGGGATTAGCTGGTGGGGCAATGATGTCACGGTCTATATGGATATGGATTGCAGTTTTGAGGTAAAGCATTAGTATATTGTATGGCATGCGACTTGGTGAAAGTCGCAGCGGCCATTATGTTTGAAGTTTTTAGGGAGCGAGTTTGGTAATGGTTAGGGTTCCAATGGTTTGATGAGGTTTTAGGCTAGCAAGGACCGATATACCTTCGATAGGGGAGCATGGAGCTCAGTGCACACTTTTCTGACAGGATTGGGGCAACTTTAATGTGTCCAAGAAGTGACAGGTTGGGATACGTTGTTGATGGTTGAGACTGAGATATTGGCAGGCTTTTCATACTTCTGTAGTGTAAACTCTTCGATCAAGTTTTTCGATTTAGACTCCACTTTGGTAACCCCTTATTTGATTTACACACCAGTCTCTCGCAGTAGTACTGTCCTCCCATAGATGCTTAGATATGAGATAAGAAGTTCTTCTTCACAATGCTCACTTGTTCTTTCTTCACAATGCTCCCAATGAAGCTACTGATCGATTCCCCGGGGTTTTTCTCAAGCAACTCTAGGTATCTGCATGTGACATCTAGTTCTTCATTGTATTTGTATTGGGACATGAACTACCTGACTACATCCTCCTAGCTATGGATTTTGGATTCTTTTAGAGATAGGAACCATCAGAGGGCACTCTCTTTCAGGATTTATTGGAACATCTGGGCCTTCATTTCTTCCAAAGCTCTAAGAAGGGTTATAAATCGGTGGTAGCAGTGTAATGGCACAATTGGGGATTCGCTGCCCCTGAACTTCTTGATGTTCGGCATCTTGAACTTTTCTAGCAACCTGGCATTAGGGTAGGTGACATATGGGGTAGTCCTTGTAGTTTCCAAATATCTTGACTTAGTAAAACTTCTTAGAAAAAAGTTTGAGGTCTTCCTTGAACTTGTTTAGTTCTTCTTCTTTGGGATCCATATGCACTGGCATATTAGCCCCTGTCTGGGAAAGGTTCGAAATCGGGAGCTGAGAAGGTGGCGACCCATTTGTAAGCGGGGCACACAAGGCATGTTTGGTAATCTTTGGGACCTAAACAGGCTCAGGGGAAGGTGGACCCATGGTAAGGAAAGAGGATCTGAAGTTCATGAGCTTCATGAATCTGGGCTAGATATCGCTGCTTCTCTTGAAAATCAGCTGGAAAGTTATCAATCTTAGCACTGACTTGGATTAGGATGGCCATCAGATTTGGCTAAACATTCAATGCTTCATCGGCATACTCCATGAATAGCTTGTGGAGGTAGATATTGAATTCGATTGAAGCAGTGGAGCTTCAGTGTGGTTTGACGGAAGACCGAAGCCAATAAGGAGCCAGGCCAAAGTCAGGTATGCGATCGACCTGAGAGGGAAAAATGATTTTGATTTATTTTTAAAGGAAAGAGAGTTTTTTGGTATTTTGAAAAAAGAGGGGGAAAATATGTTTTTGGTATTTTTGTTTTCTAGAAGACAGGGAAAATATGTTTTTGTTTTCACTTGTATTATGTTTACCTAAATGCAAGGAAAATGTCGGACAGGACCCGAGCTTGAGAAAAAGATAGGGGATAAAATATAAGACACAGTTTGACTTGTTTCCAGGCTCACGGACATGGTCCCATTTTAAAAATGGCGAAATAGAGTAAAAATTTGGGCTGTATGGTGATCCGAAATTTCGGAAGAGTTTCGTATAGTAATCGATAAACTAATTGTGAGTGGCCTAAGGCAAATGCCTATATGAGGTTTATGAATTTGGTGGGTTAGTGGAAGGGTTCCCTCCCTTTGTCATGACTCCCTTGATATACCTCGGGCCTATAAGGGCAATCATTCATCAGTACATGTCGAAAAGCCATTTGATATACCAGAGTGTACATGAATTCCCTCACGATATACCTCATGGGGATGGTAAGTGTGGTAGTAAATTCAATATACTCGACGTACGTGAACATGTTTCCTGCTATATACCTCCCACCGTAAGTTCGGTTAAGTGGTATGATGCGGGGGGAACCGTTCGATGTACGTCAAAAGTATGAAGAATCTTATCGCTTAGGTTATCGTGCCTCATAGGACCGACACCTATCATGAAGTGACCCTCCAATACGGGACAAAATTTTGGTCAATATTGCCATGCTATGGTGATCTAGTGTGCAAAAATACACGAGTCTTGATTAGTATCTTATGGAGATTTTTTATTTGCATGCGAAGTAAGGGGAGTACTACTACTATGAGGGAGAATATACAAATATCATGAAAAGTAAAGCTAGCATGGATCATGCAGAATATACTAAGCATTGGTGATAGGGAAGCATGTGAACATATACAAAGGGAGTGAGATATGTAAAAGGTAAGAGAGTGACATGAGAATAGTGTAAGTGAAAAAGTATGTGAATATATACAAGTGAAAGTGCGTGCTAGTGAGACTAGGTATGGATCATCTACAAGTGGTGTGTGAGTTGTGTAAGTGAGCATGAAAATATATACAAGTGAGAGAAGTGAGGGTGTGTGCTAGTGAAGCTAAGCATGGATAATCTACAAGTGGCGTGTGTGGAGCATGTAAGTAAAGGTGGAACTATATAGAAGTGCAAGTGTGTGAAGAACATATGAAAGTGGGCATAAGGAAAAGCATAGTGAGCATGCACAAGTGAGTGAAGAGTGATATACACATGAGAAGAGAGCATGGTGGACATAAGCATGAGATAAATATACAAGAAGTAAGCAAAGGAGTAAAGGGAACATACAAGTGGGATCGTATGTACACATGTAAAAAATCTGATGTAAGAGCAAATATTTTAGCTTAGACTGTTTATTTGCACTTTGGCATATCTCATTACAAATTGACACGTGCCATCATGATGAACCGAACCTCAGCATATCCAAGATTGAAGAATTCCCTACATCTCAAAATGGTACGAAGCTTTTAAGATTTTAAAATTATTCATAATTTTATTTGGGATGTTATTTTTTTATTTAGACTTAGGCTGTATTTTTTAATTTAAAAATATTTTTTAACCTCGTTCGAACAAAATTGGCATTTCATTTGAAGGCTCATTAGATACTACATCGAACGGACATCCAACGAGGGCCTTTTGTTTGAATTCATTTGAAGCTCGTTAGAAGCAGGATCAAACAAGATTTGAGTCTTATTTGATCGACTTCTATTTTCATTCGAACGAATTCGCTACCTCGAATTTTGTGTCGGTCTCTATAAATACCTATTTTGAGTTCATTTTTCATGGGACTTTGGAAAAAATGCAAACATAATATCTCTATTAATTTTTTTCCATCTTTTGGGTTTCCAAACACTTTTTGATTCACACTTTACATCCCTCAATAGTTTTGTGAACCTTTTTGAAAAACCCTATAAAGTTTTGTATCATGTATACACACTTTGTGGAGATGGCTGAATTTGTGAACCCGAGGGATCACAACAGTTGAAGTTTGCTAAAAGAATTAAAATTCTTGAAAAAGAAAATTATCATTTTAAAGCTACTATGGAACTTTTTGCAAACTATTCAAACTCAAAGAGATCTCTTTCATGAGAAGCTTGTGGACATGGACCGTGATTTTAAAATTTTAGAATTGCTGAAGAAAGAGAGTGATATTAGAGTCTGGGTTTTAGAGAAAGAATTAGAGGACTTACAAAATTCTGGGGTGATTTTCATGCCAACGAGGATAATGATAAATAATTAATGATTTGAGAGCACGTGAGAACACTCTTAGGGATAAGATCACTTGCATTGAGGGGGAGCGAGATAACCTTCTAAGAATGATTGAAAATTTTAAAAAGGAGCCCATAAAACATGAAGAGTCAAATTCTTTGCTTGAGTCTAAAATTTTGAAGTTAAAAGATTATTTAAATGACTCGAGTAGTTTTGATGGTGATGTTATATGCTCCCAGGTTTCTAATGCTTCCAGTGTCAAAGCCAAGGCCATTGTTTATTTTATAGGGTCAACCGCATCCAAGGACATTAGAAAAGGTCAACCCATGGGTAACATTCCTCGTATTTACACATGTTCGCACTGTAGTAGGAAAGGTTGCATGAGGGCATTTTGTTATAATCTTGGAAGAGGTCCAAGGAAGTTGAAGTCTAGTGTCCCTTTGGTTCCAAAAACTCGACGCGTTAAATATACATTTATTTGGGTTAGGAAATCTGTTTTAGAGGTGCTAAATGTTAGACTAGTTGATTCTCGTATGCTTGCTCATGACGCTTCACATGCTAAATTTTATGGGTGATTGTCTGCATGGTTTTGTTTGTCATACTCTAGTTAAGCTTCTTAATATATATTTTTCTAGTGTTATGACATGTGCATAGTATTATATTTTCCTTTTATTCATTCATAATAAAAAATGCAAAAAGATATTATTTGTCTTTTGAGTTTGAGTTTGTTTTCAAAAATTGAAAAAAATAGGTATTTTTCTTTTGAAAATTTTAAGAAAAAACTCAAAATAAATTTTCGATTTCATGCATTTCAGTCTTACAAATTTATAATGGCATATTGGCGTGTTTGAATCCAATTCACTCCGTACTTTCCATGTGGCTAGGACATTTGGTTATGATTATCGATACTTAGATTGTTTTTAACCATGTTATCGTGAAATTGTTTTGAACTTGATTTGCTTTACAGATTCTACTTTGTATATGCCTCCCCACACACATGCACGAGCTTTTTGAACGTTAACTTCACATGTATATTTGAGCTTGGTGAGATTTTCTCCCATCAATTTTGTCGTCTACATGTTTATATGACTATGGGGGTCTATGCATGTAAAAATCGTTGCCTATGAGAGAAGGTTTGTTTAGTATTGAAAAAATATGAGGTGGACGGGAAAGGACTACGAAAGGAGCAAATCTATTTTGCGGGAAAGCCACCATTGGCAAGAGGCAAATAAAAAGATTAAAGGCAATAAAAATAGAAAAAAATGTTGAAAAGGGACCAACTTTGTTTAATGATTGATCTTTTAAAACAAATCACTTCAAAAGAAAAGAAAAGAACAGAAAATATGATATATGTTTTTCTTTTGAGGGAGTTTAGTTGAAGATTAATGGGTTTGCATAATGATTCCTAGTTTTGCTTGTTTTGTCATGACGCTATTGATTTGTAGAATCGTCAATATTCTAGGCTTGTATGCCTTGTGCTTGTTTATTTATTGAAGTTCACTTTATCTTGTCACTTGAGGCTAAGGCTTAGTTTGATAAAATTTTGCGGTCATTAGAACTTCTTGAACATATTTGAGTGTTTGGATCATAATTCGTTTGTATCTAGTTCACGCCCATTCATTCCATCCCAAATGTTTAGACACATCGATACTATGCTAGTATGTAAAGCTTATGTGTTTTGTGTCAATTTTTGTGGTCGTTTATACCTATATATGTGTGCCGGATTTTCTTTGGTATATTTTGCATATGCTATATATGGTATCGTGTTTTGACTCATTGCAATTTACATTTAGTCCATGGTTATCACATACTTGATCATAGTTGGATTATTTACGCTTGAGTTGTTGTGTTAGATTTGCAATATTTACACTTTTTGAGAAAAATTTCAAAAATTATTGGTGATGCCTTCGAGATTATCATTACATGTGCGTTGTTTACATATCTTCGTGTTGATATCTTACTTTATATATGTGATGCTTTATACTTCATGTTTATATTCTACTCCTTTGTCTATTTCGGACAAAAATGGTGAGAATAAATTATGGGGGAGATTTTATTCGATAATGAGTTTGATTTATGGGGGAGATTGCTTTATGAGTTTTGTTTTCTATTTCAAACTCGATGCATCACGGGGCATTTTCTTTGTTGCATGTGCATAGGTACTTACGGAAGATCATATTATACTGGATGAAGACAAAGTTTCCCGAGGGAAGAACAAGTGGAGATGAAAGACAGTTTTTCTATGATCTTCCATTTCTAGGGTTTGGGAAGTGTATTAGGATTTTTGTGATAGAGGGTTAATTTTTGTAATTTGGGTTTCAGTTAGTTTTGTACCAGAATAGCCAAAGGGTGAAATTTGTAAGGGCAAATATTTTAGCTTAGGCTGTTTATTTGTTTTATTTGCACTTTGACATATCCGGCATATCCCGTTACAAACTGACGCGTGCTGTCATGATGAAAACCTCAACATCCCCAAGATTGAAGACTTCCCTACATCTCAAAACGGTATAAAGCTTTTAGTATTTTAAAATTATTCATAATTTTATTTGGGATGTTATTTTTTTATTTAAACCAAGCTTGAATTTTTTAATTTAAAAATAATTTTTGTAACCTCGTTCAAACGAGATTGATATCTCGTTACTTTAGCTTAGGCTGTTTATTTATTTTATTTGCACTTTGGTATATTTGGCATTCCCGTTACAAATCGACACGTGTCATCATGATGAACCGAACCTCAACATCTCCAAGATTGAAGACTTTCCTACATCCCAAAAAGGTATCAAGCTTTTAGGATTATAAAATTATTCATAATTTTAATTGGGATGTTATTTTTTGATTTAAATCTAGGTTGGATTTTTTAATTTAAAAATATTTTTTTAACCTCATTCAAACGAGATTGCTATCTCATTCGAACGAAATTGGCTTTTCATTTGAAGGCTCATTAGATCTTACATCAAACGAACATCCAACGAGGTCCTTTCTATTTAAATTCATTTGAAACTCGTTAGATGTAGGCTCAAATGAGATTGGAACGTCGTTCGAACGAACTGTGTTTTCGTTCAAACGAAATGCCTTTCTCATTCGAATGACTTCTATTATCGTTCTAACGAATTCGTCGTCTCAAATTTTGTGCCAGGTCTATAAATACCTGTTTTGAGTTCTTTTTCCATGGGACTTTGGAAAAAAAACGTAAACAAAATATCTTTACCAAAGTTTTTCCATCTTTTGGGTTTCCAAACACCTTTTGATTCACACTTTACATTCCCAAATTATTTTGTGAATCTTTTTGAAACCCTAAAAAGTTTTGTACACACTTTGTGGAGAGAGATATCTACGACTGAACTTGTGAAATCGAAGGATCATGGAAGAAAAAGGCGGAAGAAGGTTGAAGGCTGTCGGTGGATAGCGAGGGTGAACTGCCGGCCACCTGTGGATGACTCTGGACTGAGCCGTTTCCTTTAGAGGTTTTGAAAACACCGCGCATTATACTTATGAGTTATATCATTATACTTATGAGTTGTATATATCGAGAGATATACACATATAACAAATGACGGAATAATCGGTATCAGATGTATTTTGAGGATAAAACATTTCACAAAATAGATATAGATTGCATAATATCATATAATCAAAATACGCAAGGAATGTCACAGACTACTCACATAGAATCGAAGTCCGAGGTCACAGATGCTGAGTCTTGGATCACTCGTTAATTCTTAAGACGAAACTTCTTCTTAACTTTCCCGTCTTTTCTCTCACTATTTCTCTCTAATCTTTGGAATGAATTTCGTGTAAGAACTGATCCTAAGGCCTCTATTTACAATTTCCCAAATTTATTGGGGTGTTGACATGTGTCCTGATGACTAAGCGTCCAATTTGGTGAGTCAGTGTTATAGCGTGTCACTTAACGGAGCTGTCTTGCAGTCTTAATTCACCGAACGTCGATACGTGTATTGGCTTTCTCTAATTGCATGACACGTTTTTTGTCCTTTCCTTTAAAGGCGATATGTGTACGGTGGAGGTGTCAAAACCACGAGGTGTAAAGTTATTAAGGGTATTAGGGTCATTTTACACATGAAGGGTATTTTAGTAATTTTACACCATACATTTTCAATATTTCTTAGAGGTCCTTGAAAATATTTTATTTACGAAAGGTCCTTTTTTATTTTCATTTTGGTCCCTAAAACTTATCACTTATCTTAGGATGTGCCAAAAAACTTCAATTTGACCCATTTTACAGTTGATTCTTCAAATTTAAAAAAGGGCTTTGTCATATTAAGAATCCAAAATATCACATTTGTAATATTATAACATTTTCAAATAGTAAGTAAGACGCAATTGTAGAAATGATTATATATATTCGTATACAAAAAATGGGATCATTTCATCCTACCCTCCTTATAAAAAGTTCGGTCCCCAAACTTTACTTACATTAATTTCCAAAAAGGTATGGATATATCTACTTTATTTCATCTTCCCGCGCCCATGTTGCTTCTTCAACAGAATGATTCCGCCATAATACTTTGACTAGTGGAATAACCTTGGTTCGTAATATTTAGTCTTTATGATCAAGGATTTCCACTGGATGCTCAATGTATGAGAAATCTTCTCTAACTTGAAGAGGTTCGTGACTTAAGATATGCGTTGGATCGGGTACGTATTTCTTCATCATTGACGCGTGCAACACATTATGAACACTAAAGAGTTCAGGGGGTCAGGCTATTCTATACGCAACAGCTCCTATCCTTTCAAGGATTTCAAAAGGTCCTATGTATCTTGGACTCAATTTCCCTTTCTTCCCAAATCGGATTACTCCCTTTGCTGGTGATACTCGCAAGAACACATAATCTCCTCTTTGGAATTCCAACTCTCGTCGACGATTGTCGACATAAATCTTTTGACGGCTTTGAGCAATTCGAAGTCGGTCTTTTTTTGGGGAAAATTATGTATATTAGAACAAAGAAAAACTACTTACAAACAATCTCCAAAGGAGAACCACAATCCTAGGGGAATACCCCAAAGGATACAAACAACCAAACACAAAACAAACCAACTAAGATAACACCGATTATGGGATGTCCCAATTCATGCATGCCATCCAGTTGGTGAAGCTCCTCCTGTTGTTCTTCAACTTTGAGGCCTTGGCACAGACCATAGCAACAATATCTCTGACAATCATATCACTACTCTTGGCCTTTCCTTTGAAAAATCTCGCATTCCTCTCAATCCATAGACAGTAGATAGTGGTGGAAAAGGATAGACACCTAAGTCTATTATAGAAGCTCTTGCCCACATATTCGGAATTAGCAAACTCCAGTTCACCCTCCCAGTTAAAAGCCTCTCTAACCTCTTGGTTCTTAAATCTGACCTCGCGCCAAACGTCTTTAGCAATATTACATTCAATAAACAAGTGTTCCCGGTTCTCCACCTCCTCGCCACAAGTACAACACAAGTTATTGTAGGAAATACCCCAGCTAAACAGTTTATCTCTCGTATGAAGAGCATCCCTACATTCAAAGTCGGTCTTGTATTAATTTCACCTTCTTAGTTGTGATCTGGGTCAATTCTGGTCCTAATAATTTTCTTTCTCCAACTTCTACCCAACATGTAGGGGAACGACCCCTTCTTCCATAGAGTGCCTCATATGGAGCCATTTAAATACTTGCTTGATAACTATTATTATATGCAAATTCTACTAACGGTAAATGATCATCCCAATTCCCCTTTAGATCAAGTACACATGCCCTAAGCATATCCTCTAAGGTTTGAATGGTTCTCTCAGATTGTCCATCTGTTTGAGGATAAAAAGCAGTGCTGAAATTCAATTTTGTTCCCATGGATGCTTGTAGGCTTTTCCAGAAGTGAGAAACGAATCTAGGGTCAAGATCAGAAACAATTGAAATTGGGGTTCCATGAAGCCTAATAATTTCTCGCACATACAACTTGGCTAACTTTTCTAATGAATGGGTAATCTTAGTGGCAAGAAAATGAGCAGATTTAGTTAACTTATCAATAATTACCCAAATAGAATCATTACTATTTGAACTCCTTGGTAAACCCGTTACAAAATCCATGATAATATGTTCCCATTTCCATTAAGGGATATGTAGAGGTTGTAATAATCCTGATGGTTTTTGATGTTCAGCTATTACTTGTTGACAAACCAAACAGTGAGATACAAATTCTGCTATCTCCCTTTTTCATATTATTCCACCAAAATACTTTTCGAAGATCTCTATACATCTTTACGAAAATTAGCACCCGTTAGGTTCGCTGATTGATCATTATGTGGAAAGACTTATTTATGATGCGGCTAGCAATCATAAAGCTAGAGTGGTAGACTTTATCGATGGGCTCAGGTGGGGGTGTCCTTCTTCTATTGCTTGGGTGCTATTGGAGATTAGGAATGCTGAGTTTCCTGTTATTCGTCCGGGGGTTAGTGATGAGGTGGTGTGGAATTCCAACCAGTGTGGCTTCTCCATTGGGTCGGCTTTATTGCGCTTACTTCCTCTCATCCTCTTTTCAATAGGCACAAGTTGATTTGGAACGTCAATAATATATTGAAGTGTGATTTTAGTTTATGGATCATATGTAGGGATGCTCTTCATACGAAGGATAAACTGTTTAGCTGGGGTATTTCCAATAACTTGTGTTGCACTTGTGGTGAGGAGGTCGAAAATCGTGAGCACTTGTTTGTTGGGTGTAATCTTGCTAAAGAGGTTTGGCGTGAGGTTAGATTCAAGAACCAAGAGGACAGAGAGGCACTTATTTAGGAGGGAGGATTGGATTATGCTAATACTAAATATATGGGAAAGAAATTCTATAATAGACTTAGGTGTCTATCCTTTTCCACTACTATCTACTGTCTGTGGCTTGAGAGGAATGCGATACTTTTCAAAGGTAGGGCCAAGAGTATTGATATGATTGTTAGAAATATTGTTGCTATGGTCAGTGTGAGGGCCTCGAAGTGGAAGAACAATAGGAGGAGCTATATCAATGCATGAACTGGGACATCCCAGAATCGGTGTTGTCTTAGCTTGGTTTTGTTTAGAGTTTGGTTGCTTGTGTCTTCTGGGGTATGCCCCATTGGATTGAGGTCTTTCTTTGTATGCTTGTTGTAATTAGTGTGTCTTTGTTCTAATATACATAATTCCCCCCCCCCCCCCCCCCCCCCCCAAAAAAAAAAAAAAGCAAGGAAGGTGAGCCCTTGTCACCTTAACTTTTCCTTTTCGTTATGGAAACATTTTCTTGCATCATGGATAGAACAAGCAGAGACCCTAGCTTTACTTACCACCCTAAATGCAAGGAGGTGGAGCTGAATCACTTGAGCTTTGCTAATGACCTTATCAATCTTTATGGATGGGACATTACCTCTTGCAATCTTGCTAAGAAAGCAGTGGATGATTTTTGTAGTATCACTGGCCTTAAGCCTAATGCTAGAAAAAGAAATTTCTTTTCCTCTCGTATTGATGATGGAACCATTACTGATATGGAGTATCTCCTTGGTTTCTCTCACAGCACCCCTTTTCATGTACTTGGGTGTGCCCCTCATAAATTTTAGGCTCAGATATGAGGACTGCAGTAGGCTAATTGATAGGGTTACTACTCGAATCAAAGGGTGGGTAAACAAGTACCTCAGCTATGCAGGTAGGTTACAACTTATCAAGCCTGTAATATTTGGGATACAAGTTACTAGTGTAGCCTCTTCTTTTTTGGGGGAAAATTATGTATATTAGAACAAAGAAAAACTACTTACAAACAATCTCCATAGGAGAACCACAATCCTAGGGGAATACCCCAAAGGATACAAACAACCAAACACAAAACAAACCAACTAAGATAACACCGACTCTGGGATGTCCCAGTTCATGCATGCCATCCAGTTGGTGAAGCTCCTCCTGTTGTTCTTCCACTTTGAGGCCCTGGCACAGACCATAGCAACAATATCTCTGACAATCATATCACTAATCTTGGCCTTTCCTTTGAAAAATCTCGCATTCCTCTCAATCCATAGACAGTAGATAGTGGTGGAAAAGGATAGACACCTAAGTCTATTATAGAAGCTCTTGCCCACATATTCAGAATTAACAAACTCCAATTCACCCTCCCAGTTAAAAGCCTCTCTAACCTCTTGGTTCTTAAATCTGACCTCGCGCCAAACTTCTTTAGCAATATTACATTCAATAAACAAGTGTTCCCGGTTCTCCAACTCCTTGCCACAAGTACAAATCAAGTTATTGTTGGAAATACCCCAGTTACAACACGAGCCTTGAAATGCTACAGAAGTCATCCAATACCATTTTAGTGATATTACAAGAGGTCGTGTCCCCTCCATAAATAATAATCAAATCATTCGCAAAGCACAAGTGGTGCAACCCTACCTCCTTACACTTGGGGTGGAAGGTTAAAGACGGATTCGCGCTTGCCTTATCCATGATACTGGAGAAGGTATCCATAACTAGGAGAAATAGGTAGGGAGAGAGGAGGTCTCCCGACCTTAACCCCCTCTTACCCACAAAGAACCCATGCTAGTGACCATTCAAACTAATAGAGAACCTAATCTTCGTACAGCACTCCACAATCCATCCAATAAAACAAGGGGGAAAGCCAAGGTGCTGCAACAGCTTGAACAGAAACTCCCAACTCACAGTGGCAGATGCCTTTAAAAGGTCAATCTTCAAGGTGCATCTGGGGGGGCTTAGATCCTTGTAGTAATTCCTCATTAACTCCTAAAGCAGAAGGATATTATCAGAGATAGACCTCCCTTTCAAAAACGCGACCTGAGTCTGGTTGATGATGTTGGGGAGGAGAGGCTTGATCCTATTGGCAAGAACCTTAGAGATGCACTTGTAAATAGTGTTACAACATGATATAGGCCGAAAATCATACATACCAGTAGGGGAAGGAACCTTCGGAATGAGGGCCAAGGTAGTACAATTCCATTGATGAGGCATGTAACTGCATCTGAAGTAGAACTTGATAGCCTTGGTCACTTCACTCCCAACCACCTCCCAAGTTTTTTTGAAAAAATGAGCATTGAACCCATCTGGGCCTAGGGATTCATCAAACCCAATCGAGAACATGGCCCTCTTTATCTCCTCATCACTGATAGGTCTAGAAAAATCCGCAATGTCATCATCACTAATCCTCTTGCATACATTCGCGATAAGGAAAGGAGAAGGATCCTCACATAAGCTGCTACTACCCAGGAGGTTGTTGAAGTAGTCGACAGCCATATTGGCCACGTCTTGAGTTCCCTCCACTCTAATGCCATTAACGTCTTCAATACATATTATCTTCCTTCTATCCACGACATGGTTCGCCTTCTTATGAAAAAATGAGTTATTCCCGTCACCTAGTTGGAACCACCTCACCATGGATTGTTGCTTGTAGTAAGCTCCCTCCGCATTTCCGGGTAGTTGGAAACTTTTAGTTTCTCTTCCTCTTGAACGATACCTTCGCCACCATCAGTGTCCAGCCTGGTTTGTACATCATCATGCAGTGCTTTGGCCTCTCCAACTCTCAATGACAGATCTTTGAAGAATCTTTTATCGAAACCTTTGAGATTGTCCTTCAGTCTTTTCATCTTCGTACTCAATCTAACCATAGGGTTTCCCTGAACACTCCCATTATAGGCCTCAGCAAGAACCTCCTGAAAATCAGTGTGGCCATCCAGAAGCTTTTTTGGGGGAAAATTATGTATAATATCATAGAAAAACTTTACATGTGCAAAGGAGATGACTCCAAACAAAGTCTGAGGGGCATTCCCCAAAAGATCTACCAACCACTAGCAAAAGCAAAACAAAACATCAAAACAAACTAGTTCAAAGCACTCTCCGGAATGCTCCAACTCAAACAAGCCATCCAGTTGTGATATCTTCTTTTCCCTTTCTCCCAACACATGGTTCTAGCTCTGATCATTCTCTCTATCTCTTTGATAAGCACTTCCATAGGCCTGGCTATTCCCTTGAAATGCCTCTCATTCCTTTCAATCCATTGGCAATATATGGTAGTTGAGAAAGATATTCTTGTGATTCTATTCACAAACTTTGACCCCCCCCCCCATAGTTAGCACTGGCATTTTGAATCTCATCCTCCCAGTTGAGCCTTTCTCGATACTCTTGATTCCAAAATCTGATCTCTTTCCACACAGACTCAGCATACTCATTGAACAAGTGGTTAATGGATTCCACCTCCTAGTTGCAGCTGCAGCATCCTCTGAAATTCCCCAAGTACAAAGCTTGTCTTTGGCATATAAAGCTTTCTTGCATGCCAACCAAAGTATGAAAGAGAATTTCGGAATAATGTGTTTGTTCCACACTATCTTATGCCAGCCTCTAGTAGCCACAGCAGGGGAGAGCTCCCTATATGCAGAACCAATTGAGAAGCCATTGGTTGTGGGAGTCCAAACCACTTCATCTTTCATTCCTTCTCTAAAACATGGCAACTCAACTTCACTGATTTATGTAAGTTCCCAGGTTGTTGATGGTCACCTCCACCTATTGCCCTGAATATGATCAGCAACCATAGCTTTGTGGTTGCTCGCATCATCATAAATGACTCTAGGACCATATCGATCCAATAAAGGTCCATTTGGGTGCCAATTATCATACCACAGGAAGGTGTCCTACCCATCACCAATCTTATACTTTATGAAAGGTTTTCCCTTTTGTCTCTGCAAAATCTTTCTCCAGCTCCAAGTTATGTCATTGGGAATAGTTAAGGCCCAAATGCTCCTTATTTTAAGCTTATATGTGTTGCACTATCCTTCCTACTGCAAATGTTCCATAACTGCTTCAAGGTGGCTGCAACATTCCAAGCCTCCAAACATTTTATGCCCAAACCTCCATCTTCCATTGAATTACAGATATCACTCCAAGAAACCTTAGCCCCAGTGTCTACTGTCTGACCTAGTCCACAAAAAGTCCCCCATAAGTTATTCAATTTTCCCAATGACCCCCTGGGCAGAATGAAGAGGCTTGACCAGTAGACTTGCATCCCAAATAAGACAGATTTGATAAGCTGAAGCCTTCCAGCATAACTGAGATACCTGTTAGACCATCCATTAATTCAATTAGTTATCTTCTCAATCATCATGTTACAATCCTCAGCCTTTAGCCTCGAAGTTATAAGTGGAACACCGAGGTACATGAATGGGGGACGGCTATGAGAGAACCCAAAAAGTCCCTCAAAAGTAAAGGTTACTCTTGTTAGTATGGTTTTAGCCCAGTGATGCTGCAGAACTCCATCACTGCATCCTTGACTAGACTAACAGAGTTGATGTCCCCTCCACTAAGAATGATAAGATCATCTGCAAAGCTCAAGTGGTTAAGCCCTACCTCCTTACATTTAGGGTGGAAAGTGAAGTTTGAATTTCTACATTTGTGATCCGTGATACACGAAAAAGTTTCCATTACTAGAAGGAAAAGGTAAGGAGATAGGGGATCTCCTTGCCTCAAACCTTTCTTCCCCTCAAAGAATCCATTAAGCTGGCCATTCAAGGTGATAGAGAACCTTGTGGTTGTAATACACTCAGTTATCCATACCACAAATTTCGGAGGAAAGCCCATATGCCTTAGTTGCTTGAATAGGAAATCCCAATTCACTGTGTCATAGGCCTTAAAGAGGTCAATCTTCATTGTGAATCTAGGAGGGCTAAGCTCCCTATGGTAGTTTCTCATTAATTCCTGAAGAAGTAAGATGTTGTCCGAGATGGATCTTCCCTCCACAAATGCAACCTGGTTAATATTGATAAGGCTTGGTAAGATAGGCTTCATTCTTTTGGTAATGACCTTGGAGATGCATTTATATATGGTATTGCAGCAAGATATAGGTCTATGGTCATTCATGTTTGGAGGCATCTGAACCTTGGGGATAAGAGCCAATGTAGTACAGTTCCACTGCCTGAATGTAACTGCAGCTAAAGAAGAATTTGATGGCATTTATCACATCATTTCCAACCACATTCCAATTCTTCTTGAAGAATAGGGCATTAAAACCATCAGGTCCAGGGGCCTTGTCAGACCCAATGGAAAACATGGACTCCTTGATTTCCACATCTGATATTTAGGCATTCAGAACTTCAATATACCTGTTAGAGACTCTTTTCAACATTACCTCATTTAAAAGGGTAGTGGGATCCTCACATGGGCTGGTAGTGCCTAGCATGTCGTATAAATGATTAACTGCAATGTTGGCCACATTTTGAGACCCCTCCACTCTTATACCATTCTCATCCTCAATGCTGATGATCTTCCTTCTAGCAGTCTCTTGCTTTGCCTTTTAATGAAAAAAGGTGTTATTTCCATCCCCTAGCTGAAGCCATTTCTCCCTAGAACGTTGTTTGTAGTAGGACTCTTCTGCATTTCTTAGCTCAAGATACTTGTTAACTAAATTATTTTCCTCCTCCTAGATTCTAGCAATGTCACCCTCCCTATCCAATTTCTTTTGAACCTCATCCATAGCAGCTTTGGTCTCTTCCACTCTCTTAGACAAATGGTTGTAAATTTTTTTGTCAAACTCTTTAAGTTTGGCCTTCAATCTCCTCATCTTCTTACTTAATTGAACCATCAGATTACCTTCCTCATTACCTGACCATGCATCTAGGAGAATCATATTGAAATCATCATGGGCCATCCAAAAGTTGTGGAACTTGAAAGGCTTGGGTCTATACATTTTCGGAGGGGAGAGGATAATGGTTATAAGAGAGTGATCCAAAATTCCACTAGGCAGCACAGTAGCTTGGGACTCAGGGAAACCAAAGAGCCAAGCATCATTGTGTAGTACCCTATCCAATCTAGATTGCACATTATCACTTCCTACATGTCTCTTGTTCCATGTGAAGCAAAGACCATTAGTCACCATGTCCTCAACCTGGATATCATTTATACAGTTATTGAAATCACTAGTTGCCTCCCTATCAATACCATTCACACCTTTCTTTTCATCTTGGGCCCTAACCACATTAAAGTCCCCCATCAACACCGAAGGTTGGTCATTCACCATCCCTTTATTATTCCTCAAAAACTCCCATAACTGAATCCTATTAGCTGGAGGGTTATCCCCATAAATCAAGGATGCATAAAAACTGATATCTCTACCACAGATATTCACCTTGCACAATATAGCTTGGGGGCGAGTTTGGATTAATTGGACCTTCACATTCCCAAGGTTCCAACCCACAATGACTCTAGCAACCCCACCCCCTATAGGTCAATTTTCAAGGTAATTTGTATTTCTTCTCCCTATAGGGCATTTGTATTGGCGATTGAATAGTATAAGAGATAAATTTTATTTATTATGTATTTTATGTTTCGAATTAGATTACTTGTTCTGGTATGTTGAGAATGTTACCAAATGTTTTTTATTCTCTTGATTTTTATATTAGACCTGATCAATCTATTTATGAATTTTATGGGGTGTCACAACAGCACCCTTACCCACTGGGGTGTCCATATGCATATAAACATTGGTAGCAATCTCTGAAAACCCTGACGTAGAAGTAAAAGGGTAACTGGAAAACGAGTGTGACACTCCCATCTAATAAAGAACTAATGCATAACTACTATAAACATAAAACATACCCTCAACTGCCTGAGGTGGGGCTAACTGATCTAGATGATAGACGTTAAACATACGTCCGTAATGAAGTTATAGGCACCCTTGTGCCTGGTCTCTTGGTGCTAGCGGTGGCAATCTCAGGTACTGCGGTGGTGGAGGCAATGCCTAAAACTAGGGTGAGGTTAACCCAAAATGTTATTACGCCTGAAGCTGATACTGACTCGATCTTTCCTGGAGGCCCTTAGTGCAACTCCTAGATGAGATCCCCTACTCCACACATGAATATCATATCCCTCGAAATGGGCGACCCTGTTGACCCTGACCCTGGGGTCAATCATGCCTTTTTTGGCCTGATTATACTAACCCTATTCTCTCTTACCCTAGCTTTATTGGTCCTTTTATCCCTAGCCCAGGTGGCCTCATCCCTAGCCACTCTGTCAGCATTGCTCATTTCCTTTAAATCTTTTAAGGGGCTTTTCCCCTGTGGTTAACCCCCTATGGTGTTGTTGTGAACCTCCATGTACCCAGGATGACTCACCACCCTCAATAGTCTTCGGCACATGACTAATTCCCGCTTTCTCTTTCTTTCCCTCCCTCTCTCTTAAAGTCTCGATGATATTGACAGTGAAGCAGTGCGTCATACACTACCTGTGTATATGTAGTGAAGGTTAAGTTGCCAAGAAACACCTGTCGAATACTCCATGTTAACCCTCGAATAAATCTATCCATATTCTTCACCTCCGTACTAATGATAACTGAGGGCAAAGGGTAGAGTGTGAAGGTAAATAAACTCTCGCTCTTACTCAGCCACAGTACGATCCTCCTGCCTCAACCTATCAAACTACGCTCTTAAACTTATCTGCTGCGATAAACTTTCTCCATAACTGACTAATAGTCAACTACGATTTGTCCTCATTGGTGGTGACCATCTCCCACAACTATAATGCTTACCCTATGAGCCTAAACCTCGCCAGCATCTGCCTCTGAATATCAGTGCACTCTACTAGATATAGGTGCCTCTCTACGTCACACCTCCACTGCAACACAACTATCAGGTTCGTTGATATTGCGAACTTTGGTGGGTTTCTTTTCCCAATGGCACTCCTAGCCCACTCCCAAGTAGATGTGGTGTGAGGGTCATACAACCATGGGTAGTGGCGATGGTGGTTGTTTCCCCCAGCATATAATAGCCATCGTCGCGACAACTGTATATGCAACAATAGTACTCCTAAAGCCCCAAGAGTTAATTTCAAAATGAAAGGTCACCTATGATTAAATACGAATTTTGTAACTCTTGGGTATCTACTATGATGGACGATTCAGATTAAGTGACTGTTTGAGACTTGGGTCTTCTCCCTGCCTATAAATAAGTGGTTAATTTTCTTCATTCAGACACTTTAAAAGGCAACATAATGAAAGTATAGGCTAAGGGAGAGAAATACAAAATTCTCATAAGGGGGGGTAATCGTGATAAAGAAAATAGCAAGGAACAATTCTAAGTTGCTTAGTTAGATCCAAGATCATTCAATCTCTCACCCACTCCCAAGAGCACTATTACAATGAATTAAGATAATTGTTATTAATATCTTATCTAGACTAAATATGTGATTTTCATGATGATTCAAGATGCTATAATATAAAGAACAAATTCATAATTAATGAATCAATTTATGATTTAGATTAATTGAACCATTCTTAAGAGTTTATTATGTTTTATTTAATTATAAAATATTTTTACCCTACTATCTCGGACCAACCATAACGACTGAAATATTTCAACAATATAAATGGGTCGGGCCCCAACAAGTTACTAAAGCTACGCAACTCAAAAGCATTTATATATACAAACGATATCTCCATAGGTTGTCTGACCTATAATAATATTCACGCACATAAAATGAAACCTCACAATCCTTTTTTGGGAAAAATTATGTATATTAGAACCAAGAAAAACTACATACAACCAACCTCCAAAGGAGAACTACAATCCTAGGGGCATACCCCCAAGGACACAAACAACCAAACACAAAATAAAACAAATAAGATAACACCGACTCTGGGATTGAAAAATCCAGAGTTGGTGTTATAGAATAGTGGTGGAAAAGGATAGACACCACTGTTATAGAAGCTCTTACCCATATCAGAATTAGCAAAATCCAATTCTCCCTCCCAGTTAAGAGCCTCTCTGTCCTCTTGGTTCTTGAATCTGACCTCGCGCCAAACCTTTTTAGCAATATTACATTCAATAAACAAGTGCTCCCGGTTCTCCACCTCCTCACCACAAGTACAACACAAGTTGTTGTTGGAAATACCCCAGCTAAACAGTTTATCCCTCGTATGAAGAGCATCCCTACTACATATTATCCATAAACTAAAAGCACATTTCGGTATATTATTGACGTTCCAAATCAACTTGTGCCTGTTAAAAAGAGGACAAGCAGTAGTAAGAGTCGTAAAAGCCGACCCAATGGAGAAGCCACCCCGGTTGGAATTTCACACCACCTCATCACTAACCCCTTGACGAATAACAGGCAACTCAGGATTCCTAATCTCCAACAGCTCCCAAGTAACAGAAGAAGGCCACCTCCACCTCTCCTCATCGATAAAGTTGGCCACTCAGGCTTTATGATTGCTAGACACGTCATAAATAAGTCTTCCCAATAGCGATCAATCAGAGGACCTAACGTATGCTAATTGTCGTACCACAAAAAGGTATCTTCACCATTGCCAATGCTGGACATGATAAGAGGCTTGGCCACACCCCTCAACTGCAGAAGTTTTCTCCAACACCAAGAAGAATCATTTGGAATATTAATGGCCCAAATACTTCTATTCTCGATCTTGTATACATTACACCATTTGACCCATAGGTAATCCTTCTTACTACAGAGGTTCCAAAGGAGCTTGAGAATAGCAGATTTGTTCCATAATTCCACATTCTTTTAATGCCTAACCCCCCTTCCTCATGCCTGCACGTCAGATCTTTCCAAGCTACCTTCGCCCCAGTATGTTTGGAGTTAGTACCCGTCCACAAGAAGTCTTTCATAAGTTGGTCAAATCTTCTAATAACCCCTTTAGGCAGAATGAACAGGCAAGACCAGTAGACCTGAATACCAAACAAGACCGAATTGATGAGCTGAAGTCTCCCAGCAAAACTGAGGAATCTGTTAGTCCAACACTTAGTCCTCCTCGTAATCTTGTCAATCAACTTCTCACAATCCTCGGACATAAGCCTAGTAGTAATAAGAGGCACCCCAAGATACAAGAAGGGGGGAACTGTGGGAGAAACTAGACTTATTAGTATTAGGGTAAAGACCAGAGATCGAAGAGAAAACCTCAATAGCTCTCTTCGCAATGCTACATGAAGAAGGGTCGCCACTACACAGAATGATCAAATCGTCCGCAAAGCAAAGATGATTAAGGCCCGCTTCCTTGCACTTAGGATGAAAACAAAACTCCGGATTGAGGCCTTGTCCATAATACAAGAGAAAGTATCCATAACTAGCAGGAATAAGAAAGGAGAGATAGGGTCACCTTGTCTCAACCCCCTCTTCCCCTCAAAGAATCCATGCAAGCGCCCATCCAAGCTGATAGAGAATCTAGTCGTGGTGATAAACTCCTCCACCCACCCAACAAACATAGATGGGAAGCCAATATGCACAAGAAGGTTGAGCAAAAACTCCCAACTAATAGTATCATAGGCCTTAAGAAGATCAATCTTAAGGGTACACCTAGGGGGAGTAAGCTCGCGGTGATAATTCCTCATATGCTCCTGAAGCAGTACGATATTGTCAGAGATTGACCTACCTTTCACAAACGCGGCTTGGCTCTGGTTGATGAAGGAAGGGAGAATGGGTTTCATCCTATCAGTAATAATTTTGGAGATACACTTGTAGATGGTATTGCAACAAGAGATGGGCCTGAAGTCCTGCATACCAGATGAAGTAGTTACCTTTGGAATAAGCACCAAAGCAGTGCAGTTCCATTGCCTAGGCAAGTAGCTGCAATAGAAGAAGAAGGTAATAGCATAAATCACATCTCTCCCCACCACGTCCTAGTTCTTTTTGAAGAAATAGGCATTAAATCCGTTCTGCCCAGGAGAATTATCGAACCTAATAGAGAACATGGCATTCTTGATCTCCTCATCAGTAATGGGTGCCTCCAATGGAAAGGGGATGAGACTAACAGTAAAGGTGCTAAAGTTGCTTGGGAGGACATCTGTGTGTCTCTAGAGGAAGGAGGGCTAAATATCAAGAGTCTAGAGACATGGAACATTGCTGCCATGGCTAAGCACTTATGGAATCTATGCAGTAAGAAGGATAGTTTATGGATTAAGTGGTGCAACATATACAAAATTAAAGGGAGGAGCATATGGGCTTTGAGTATACCAAATGATGCATCATGGAGTTGGAGGAAAATTCTTAAGATAAGAGAAAAGTTTAGAAGACAAATCAAAACAATCATTGGGAATGGGACTCAAACCTTTATGTGGTTTGATTTGTGGCATCCTAATGGGCCATTGTTTCCTCTTTATGGGAACAACATTGTGTATGACTCAGCTAGTAGTCTAAAAGCTAAAGTTTCTGATTTCATCCACCAAATGGAGTGGAGTTGGCCCTCAACTGTGACATGGGAATTAAATGAAGTGAAGAATGCTAGCTTACCTGCAATTCTTGAGGGAAATGACTATGTGGTTTGGCTTCCTTCCAAGAAAGGGACCTTCACCATTGCATCTGCTTGGGAGCTATTGAAGACCCACAAGCCTACTGTTACTTGGAGCAAGGTTTGCATTCCTAAGTGTTCTTTCATTGCTTGGTTAGTATTTCGAAAGGCCATCAACACTAAGGACAAATTATTTGAATGGGGTATTTCTGAGGATGACCTGTGTGGGATTTGTGGTTCTAAGAGGGAAACTTATAACCACCTGTTCTCTCAATGCAGCCTTAGCAAGAGTATATGGGAGGAGGTGATGCTTAGAAATCAGCGGTATAGGAAGTTTCAAAGTTGGAATAGAGAGTTATCCTTGGCCACTGTTAACCACTCTACTATTTCCTTATGTGACAAGATTAGATCCCTTTCTTTCATTACTACGATCTACTGCATCTGGATGGAGAGGAATTCGAGGTGCTTTAAGCATGTCTTCAATTCTCTAGACACCATTGTGAAGGGTATTGAAAACATGGTTAAAGCCAAAGTTCTTACTTGGAAGAAGGATAAAAGAAATTACACTAACTGGATGGCTTGTATGTATTGGAACATCCCCGAAAATAGGCTGTTGAGCTAATCTTTTGTTTGCTTTTTGGTTGGCTACGGGGTATGCCCCGGGGTCCTTTTGATCTTTGAGGTTCCTTCCTCTGTGTATTCTTCTTTTTTTTTTTTTATATATACATCTAATTTCCCAAAAAAAAAAAATGGGTGCCTCCAACGTAGCAGCCTGATCAACCGTGATTCTCTTGCACACCACATCGTTAAGAATAGGAAAAGGGTCCCCACAAGAACTGTTAGTGCCAAGGAGGTTGCTGAAATAATCAACAGCCACCTTAGCCACATTCTGACTCCCCTCAATTCTCACACCATGGTCATCCAAGATACTAAGGATTTTCCTTCCGGCAGTAGCTTGGTTAGCCTTCTTATGGAAGAAAGAATTATTACCATCCCCCAGCTGGAGCCACTTAACTCGAGACTTCTGCTTAAAAAAGGACTCCTCCTCATTCCTCAGCCCCAAATACGTGTAAAGCTTGACCCTTTCTTCAAGAAGCACCTCGGTGTTGCACCCATCAGTATCGACCCTAGTCTGAACCTCATCCAATAAAGTCTTAGCCTCTTCCACCCTAACAGAGATGTTGCTAATGAACTTCCTGTTAAAATCTTTCAGCCTAGTTTTAACTCTATTAAATTTCTTGCTCAGTCTAACCATAGGATTCCCCCTCCATCATCCAGTCAGGACTTGCTAATAATCTGATTAAAGTCGCTATGATCCATCCAAAAATTGAAAATTTTGAACGGTCTAGGTCTACTCCGCTCCAAGGGGGACAGTAAAATAATGATAGGGCAGTGGTCTAAACCCCGTGAGGAAGGACAGAAGCTTGACTCTCGGGGAACCAATAGGCCCACACATCATTTTGCAAGACTCTATCTAGCATAGATTGAACATTATCATCTCCCAACTCCCTCTTATTCCACGTAAACCACAACCCATTCGTTACCATATGATCAGTCTGCAAGTCAAGAATGCACTGGTTGAACTCGTCCGTGGCAGCCCTATCAATGCCCCAGACGCCTCTCTTTTCATCATGGGATCTGACCACATTAAAGTCACCCATCAATATCCACGGAGACTCGCCTACACTCCCAGAATTCATCCTCAAAAAAATCCCAAAGGTGCCTTCTACCACCAGGAAGGTTATCTCCATAAATGAAAGAAGCAAAAAAACTCAACCCAGACCCACAGATATCCACCTTGCAGAGCATGGCCTAGGGGTGGGTCTAAACCAAACTCACAGCAACACGCTTGGGATTCCAAGACACAATAATTCTGGCAGCCCCCGCCCGAAGTGTGAGTTCTCCAAAAAATCCCATTAAAGCAACAATTATTCAAAACACAACCTAAGTTATTTTTCCTAACCTTTGTCTCAAGCATACACATCAAATCAAGGTGGTTATCCCTAATCATATTATTGACTTCCCTTTGCTTGTGAGGGGAATTAAGGCCCCTAATGTTCCAAGAAGCAAACTTTATCATCTAGTCTTCTTCCCTTTCCCCTTCCTCCTGTTATTTCCACTACTATTACTCACATCTCTATCTTCCCCCACCCTTTTCAGTGCCAGTTCATCCACAATTGTAACCCGCTTCGCAAGAGCAGTAGGGGCAGTCGTCATATCTGTATCTCTATCCATGCAGACTGCACTAAAAGAGTTTGATAATGGAACAGGTGGGGAGGAGGTTAAGCGTGCGTTATTTTGTGTAGGGCTTACAACCCAAGCACTACACGGCACAATGGCAGTGCTTGGGTTCTTCTCAGCATTGGCAGTACACGATGTCTCACCTACTTCTAACACAGAACTGACGCCAACTTTCATCTTCTTGACGACCCGAGTCCAACCACCAACATTACCGGGGGGAGTAGTATGTGGGATAGAGACCTTATTAACACCATCGCCTTTATCTTTGGGGCATCCACTAAGACTGTGACCAAACACGAGGCAGTGTGGGCAAGAGGGAGGTTTGACTTGGAATTCCACCTTAACCACAGCAACAGTGCCATCTTCCATCACCACATGAACGCATGAGGGGTAAGTCTCCTTAGCCTCCAGATCAATACAAATACAGGCAAAGGTAATCTTGTTCATATCTTCCATCGTCGCATCAGCATACAACGGAAGACCCACGGAGTTGGCTACGTAACTAAGACCCTCCTCAGTCCAAAGTTGCACTGGGATATCAAAAAATTTAACCCACAGACGTATCTTCTTCAGCGTGTCTTTATCAAAGCTAAAGTTTGGTTGCCATTTTTTGAGAATGATGGTAATTCCCGCAAAATGCCACGGCCCATTGTCAATCACTTCGTCTCTTTGAGTAGGCTTATCAAAGAGAAAGAAGTAGAAGCCCTTATCATGCGCAATGACCTTGGTTAGGCCACACTTTCCCCATAATTTAAACGCCACCATGTTCACCATGGAATATGGAAGTTTAGTCCCCAAAAAATAACCCACAATACTGTTCACCCACTGTCCATGACCTCCGGATGCCACCTCGACAGGTGGAGTAACTGTGACAATGGAGTCAATCACTGCAGGTTGGTGGTATGAAAGTCGAAGCTTAGGTTGCTTCCTGGTTGCAGTAACGGAGCCCCATGTTTTACCCGCTTGGGTCGAGCCTGCCACGCTAGGGGTAGCCTTTCCATCAGCCCAGGCCACACTTCCCCCATAATTTAAACGCCACCGTGTTCACCATGGAATATGGAAGTTTAGTCCCCAAAAATAACCCACAATACTGTTCACCCACTGTCCATGACCTCCGGATGCCACCTCGACAGGTGGAGTAACTGTGATAATGGAGTCAATCACTATAGGTTGGTGGTATGAAAGTAGGAGCTTAGGTTGCTTCCTGGTTGCAGTAACGGAGCCCCATGTTTTACCCACTTGGGTCGAGCCTGCCACGCTAGGGGTAGCCTTCCCATCAGCCATGCTTTTATCTGTACTCAACCCAACAGATGCAGTACAAACATCAGACCTATCATGGGACATTTTGAGGTTGGTAACACCAACTTCCTTACCACTGTCAGAAATTTTGAGCCCCACGCCTCTAACAGGTACACAATCACACTGTTCTCCATCAACCCTACCCGCTGCCACAGGCGAGTTGGTACCATTACCTCTCCGGTCATCGGGACACCTGGAATTCTTAACATCTTCTTGGGTGTGCTTTTGAGAAACTCCCAACAATCAGTATTCTCAGCGGCCAATACTTTCAGTCTACTCACGTTATTATTCGCCATGGAAATGTTATCCCATGGGGCCAACACCTGTCCTTCTTCAAGCTCCAAAATGCTTGAAGAGAGGTCCAACACAGAATCAGAAGGGGTTCCATCAGCTTCGTAAGGAACTAACTCCAAGGTCTGACCTCCGAGGAGGGTGGGAACAGCTTACAAAGCTTCATCAACTGGCTTGCCATGAACAGCAAGGCGAGGCACAGTCAGGGATGGTTGGCACACGATCACCTTTTTTGCGGCACCCAAACGGGGCTCATAAACAGCGAACTTAGGCAGCGAAGTTTTAGGGTTTGGCAGAAGCTTCAAAGGGGAAGGTGGGGTTTGCGAACAGACCTTAGAAGCCATGAAAGATCAGCGGGTGTAACAGGGTTTGGACAGGGTGTAGCGATGAGGGTAGAAGATGGTTTTGGAGAGGGGGATTCTAGAGAGAAGGAGGAGCTTTTCAACAATAAATAGGTTTCAACATTTAAGTAATTAATCTCCTAATTAATCCAATTATAAACTTATTCAAGATATGTTGGGTTATTTATCTGTGTACATAAAATGGTTAAGTTCAATGACTTAACGATGACTTTCTCTCTATCCCTCAAACCAATTTTCTCAAAGGTTCCCCAAGTGAATTTCCTTGATAGAGCATGTAAGCTCTCCCAGGTCCTACCAGACCTGGTCCATCACTAGTACTAAGTAACCTCACAAATATTATATTATAAATCACAATTCATAAGAATAGACAAAATACATGGTGGATTAATTAGATTCTTCTGGAAGGGTTCATTAATATTCGATTAAGCTCCATTTTATCTTGATCTTTCATTAATATCTTAATGAGGGTGTTTATCTCTAAGTGAGGAGGATTATCTTTAAGCGCCACCTACATTTTCCCCCTCGTAGAAAAAGTTATTGTGTAAGCAAGAAGTTTCTGTATGAAACACCTCCAACCGACACATCATAATTTGAAGCACATTTTGATAAAAATATCACATATCGAAACACCTTGTTTCTGTACGTGTCAGCCAAATCTTTGTATATCTCTAACATTTAATATTGAAGTCCCATCACCAGCCATCTTTATTTCCTAGTGACACTTGAAATCCTAGGTAAACTTTGTATTGTCTTGGTTCACGCAGTAATCATTATTCCTGCACTTTTTAGAATATTATCTGGGTAATGGACCATCAAAAAACCTCAACAACTATTTTTCTCACTACTTTAAATAAACTTTCGTTTCTCCATTCAACCCTTCTTATAATTATCGCCATTGGAGTGAGTTCAGATCTTTTCATCTTTTAAAGATAGAAAGTATCCATTGTAGCTACAAACTTGCCTAATTTTTTTTTTTAATCTTATTATTACTAGTTGTTTTCTGTCGCCATTGTTTCCACACGATTTTCATAGTTTTTCTACTGTTAAAATCTTCTAAAACTGACATGACTGCCTCTTTAAGCAAGTTCGTTAAGGATGTTGCGGTGTAGTTGGCAGAACGTCAAGCGTTATACAGTTTCTACCACTCGGCTTCATTCTTTAGAAAGACTGATGAATTTTCTAAAATGGACAAGATATTTACAGAGATTGTTCAAGCTATTAATGAACCCTTATTGATAACGGAGGAACCCTTGGATAACACTTAAGTAGGGTAACTTTCTTCCTTTGGCATCTTGAGGTTTAGGCTAGATCGGGGGGAATTTCCTTACTCCAATTTCGATTTTGAGGCATCAATTGGTTCCTCATATGGATTTGTGGCTTGGATGACCTATATCTATGAGAAATACAAGGTTCCTCATATCAAGTTTGGTCTAGGACATGCATCTTGCTAGTTTGGAGACTTCACTTTGTCCAAAAATAACCTTCCTCCTCAATTGTTAATTTCTCAATGGAGCATGGTTTCTCATACCTCCGTAGCAGTTTGGCGTAATTTACAATCACCCTTGAAGACGTGTGTGAGTTGCTGAGTTCAGAACCATGTAGTGTCGTTTCTTATGATGACACACCTATAGATGATGCTAAGATCAACAAATGAGCTGAGTTGGACAATTTAGTTCGTGAGTCGGTTGGTGAATCCACTAAGTCCACTTTTCGCTAATTCATTAAATATTTTTACAAGCCTCGTGTGAAGCTCACTCATGAGCATAAGGGCTAAGGAATTGTGCCAGACAAGCATTTTGGCCTAGATCATAATAAACCCTCAAAGTTATCTGCCTACATTTTGCTCACGCTTTCTCATTTTTTCATTCATGGCAAGCCCAATGATCAGCCACGTCATGACTTGGTGAAATTTTCTATTAGGCTGGCTCGTCGGGTTAATATTCCTCATACTGCGATCACCATTGGAACTTTATATACTTGGATGGGTAGAAATTCTTGAACATGCAATGCTCTATCGGGCGTTATGATGTTTCCAGTTTTGCTAGCACCGCCCTCTTCATGGGGTTCCTCTATGTTAGGTTCCCATATCGTACCCCCAAATCTCAACCCATTAAATTGTTTCCTATGAGACATCCATGTAATGCATTGACACAAAAAATAAGCAAGAAGTACTTTTTATCCTTAATCGATGATTACTATTATTTTGAGAATAAACCATATGCTCAATAGACTTACTGTAGAAATCCTTATTCTTCAAGCGAGAATCTTCAATAGTTAAGCAACTTCGGGGGGAGTAAGAGACATTGAGGATGATCTATCATTAGCCATGGTTCTTCCAATCACACCAAGTCATCTTTCAACTCATACTAAATGATGCATCAAAAGTGAGGCCTACAGCCGACACCGGTGTGCAAGGCAATTTAGGTATGATCAAGGCATACTAAGACCAGTTTCTGGTAATACCAGGGTTAATAGAACCTTTTTATCTGCCAACCTTGACTTCACTCGGCACAATATGGTGGCTCTTTGGATAGATAACTGCAATTGTTTGATCAAAGATAGAGCATGAGAGTCATTAGTTTTTTTTTTTTGGTCAATGCAGCTCAAGGTCTTTCACTAATTCATGCAATCTGAGCCCAGATACCCAATTGTGGAGAGGTGTGGTTCTCTTGAAATTGGATTCAATAACTGTTCTACTTTGGGTACAAATATTCCTATAAGTACCACTGAGAGACTTTATCTAAACAAGTTTCCCTTTTCGAGTCCAACTACTAAGGTTCCTTAGGAGCCTAACAAAGATAATAGGAAGGGTGCCTCTACAGCTAATGGAATGAAAAGGAAAGCTTCTTTGGTCACAGGTTCATCCAAGGACGCAACTACCGAAAAATTTAAAAAGAAACTAAAGGCCACTAAAGGTTCCTCTAACCTTAGAAGTGCTCCTCCACCAAATCCTGTTGTGGTAAACAAGGTGGTTGCTTTACTGTCTGGTGTTCTTTCTATGATGGAATCCAAACCTATCATTGTAGATGATGCTCTAGTTGGTTTGGAGAGACACCACCTATATGATGATTTTGTTATTCATTATGTTGTTCGTAAAATGGTTGTTCATGGGGAGCTAGTGGAGAATGTATCTCTAGTTGTTGTTTCAAAACAGCACAAGAAGAAGTTATCGAAGAAACCAAGTGGAAATGCCTGAATCTCCCACGCCCTCAGTTTCTTCTGAGCGTACTTTAGGTGACTTTTTGGATGCATCTGTGGTGGGAGTTTCCACTCCGAATGGAGAATTTATGCCTGCTGCCCTCATCATGTAATAAAAAAAAAATTCTCTTTTGAATATTTTATACAAATGTTACGGTCATTATGTGTTTATCCTAACTCGGTTTGTTTATTCTTTAGGATTCCACTCCTTAATCTTTGGAAGTCGTGTCTATTTTGGATGACACTCCTCCCAAGGATGGTCTTGGGAGTCTAATTGTTGAAGAAGATTTTACTCCAAACCCAATTATGCCCCCATATTCAATAGTTGGGCGCGCTCATTCTATACGTGCTTCCACGGTTGCAAGAAAATTACCAGTGGTCGAAGAGGTTATGGGGTACTTAGGTAAAACTCCATAAATCACAAATCCAAATATTCCCTTAGTTTCTCTTGATTCACCATCACTTATTATACCATTTTCTCATTCTCCTTGGGTATTCTCCTTGAAATTTGACTTAATCAGTTGTTTATCTTCAACCTTTGTGATTCTCAATACTTTTACTTTGTTTTTATATGTAGGGAACTTGTGAGGTTCTTCACATTTCTACCTTTGTAGATTTACTACCGCTTATAAGGTTTATAAATAAGGAAATGCTTCTCGCAACCTTGTGAGGCCTTTCTTTAGAGTTCCTAGTGGTAATACTAGCTTTTATGGTGCCTCTAGATATCTTTGTTTATATTCATCCAAATAATGCTGAGGTATTTTCCTTGCAAAAATATTCTACCTTTTAGTTTGCTTTCTTCTGTGCACAGTTGTTCTAAGTTTCCTCTATTGTGGCGTTTCAACATGCCGTACATGAGGAAATGAAGCAGGCAGCTCCTTTCACTAAGGTTGAGCCCCACCTTAGTAGAGGTTAATCCTCCTTTGATGGAGACTGTTGTATTGGCACTAGAGGGTACACCAAATGACTGAGGCTCAAGCTAAGTCTGTAAATATAGTATTCTACACTTATTATGTAAATTTCTATTGCCACTTTTTTCTTAGTGTTATGCCCAGTTTGGGTGTAACTTGGCAAAAAAAACTCACTTGCATATTGATTTACTCTCTCTTATCAAGTAATGTTCACAAAAAGGTATATTTCATCACCTTCTTGGTGATGTACCCTCCTTAGGTATGATTTCTCTAAGATATACCTGTTTGGTGACTTAGCTCATCATTTGACAAGATTTTATATGTTTTACCTGCTAGGTAAAAAAAATCTTATAATCTTTTGACTAACTATTTTTCTCTCCCTGTTTTGCAGCCTTTGAGAGAAAATAACCCTCCTGAAGCACAAGAGGTGGTACATCTTCTTATTATTGGGCTTATCCAAGTGATGGAAGTTGATCAAGATGCTGATGAACTAGTTAGAGGTGAGTCGCCTAACCAGAGTGATCATGGATCAATGACCACTGTGAATAGGGAGGAAAGTGAGTCATCATATGGTGTACCACTACCAGATATGGCACCTGGAGAGTATTATCGTAAACTCATGAAAAATAATGTCTATTTTCTAGAGCCCCTTTGTTCTGTGCTTGGTTGGATATTTAATTCTCACCCTGAGACGGTCACTTTTTAATGTCTACGGATGAAAGGCTTATTGATAGGTTATCGCCTTCAAAGTGTAGCGTCTATGGCAGTTGATATTGTAAATATTCCCTTTTCTTTAGTTGAGAGGTCCATTATTAATGATTATTTTAACTCTTTAAAGACATGCAAAATGATGGGTTCCATTTATCATGGCTCATCAATAGTTTGAAGTATATAAAGGATCCTCACATGATGACTTATCGTGCTCAATTTTTGAATAATGTAGAGGACTTGAAGATCCAAGAAGGAAGGTTGAGGGATTATTCCCCAAATATTGAAGAAACTTTTCAAGTTATAAAGATTTTCAAGAGAACACATGAGGCCAACCTTGGCCTACATACCAAATCCCCTCTTTTAACCTTCCACCCAAAATGTAAAGAGCTTCAAATAAACCATCTATGTTTTGTTGATGATCTTTATTACCTTAGCAGGTGCTGACCTCAACTCCCTGGCCATCATTAGAACTATCATTCAAGAGTTCAGTACCTAGATCACATCCAAACCCTATGAAGAGTTCCTTCTTTGCTGCAGGGCTCCCCAACAGTGACAAATCATCCATGGCCAACCTGCTAGACTATAAAATTGGCTAATTCCCAGTCAAGTACCTTGGTGTCCCTCTGATCTCCACCAAACTGAATCGTGAGGATTGCCTTCCTCCTATTGATAAGATCACTAATAGAATCATGAGTTGGACCAATAGATTCCTGAGCTATGCAGGTAGGCTAAACCTTTTAACCTCTGTACTCTTTAGCATGCAAATTTATTAGTCAAGCATCTTCATTTTGCTTAAAAGAACAACTGAAGAAGATTCTTGTGGTCTGGGCCAAAAATTGAAGGTGGTCTAGGTATAAATAACGCAAGGGAATGGAACAAAGCTATCGTGTTCAAACACCTTTGGAATATCTGCAGTAAAAAGATAATTTATGGGTTAAATGGTGTCATATCTACAAATTGAAAGGTTCCCTATGGCACATCCCAGTCCCAGTTGATGCCTCATAGACTTGGACCAAACTCATGCAACTCAGAGTCAAAGTCAGACCCCTCATTAAATCCGTCATTGAGAATGGTCATAGCACCTTTATATGGCACGATCAATGGCACCCTAGAGGCCCTTTATGGTTGTTATATGGTGAGAGGACAATCTATGAGGCAGCTAGCAATCACAAAGCCAAGGTTGTTGATTTCATTTCGAATGGAAATTGGGCTTGGCCATCTACTATGACCTGGGAGTTCAATGAGATAAAATACGATGCACTTCTAATTATAAATACCAATAGGGATGATAGCATTATTTGGACCCCAAAGGCAAATGGCATCTTCACCATCAACTCAGCTTGGAACTCAATCAGAAGTCACTCCCCCTCCCCTGGGTGGGCCCCTACTGTCTGGAATAATAGTGTTATCCCAAAATGTGCCTTCATTTTTTGGATGGTTTGTAAGAATGCAATCAACACAAAGGACAAGACTTATAGTTGGGGGGTATTACTAATGACAATAGATGTGTTCTTTGTGACAATGCTATTGAAAATCGCGACCACCTTTTCTTCAATTGTAATTTCTCTAACTATTTGGGAGGAGATCAAGTACAACAACTCACACAGTTCTCTTGCGGCTACATGGGAGGAGGTCATTGCTGATGCTGCCATCCTCATTAAGAAAAATCCAAAAAGATTTTATGTTTTTGGTTTTGTGTGAGAGGGTCTTGTGATTCATGAGTGATTTGTTTCTCTCATACCTTTTGTTGTTAGCTAGTTTGTTTTAATATATTCTAAAACATCCAAAAACATTTTTATTTGTTTGATTTATTTTTGTTGGTGCTTATGTGTTATCCATGTTATCTTGGATATTGTTGTTTGATTTTAAGTGGTTTGAGGCATATCTTATTATATCTGGGGGTGATTTTTGTATAGATCATGATCTTTATGATGTTCATATATGTTTATTGATCTTATACCATGTTTCTTGGATGCTTGGTGTCATTTGTGTTGAGATATTTGAGTTTCAACTTATTTAATGTTTATTCATATGTTCCATGCAATTGTTCATGCTTTAGTACACCTCCTCGTGATATTTCTATGCTTTTCATGGTAATCATGCCTCACATGTTTCATATGTTTTTGGTTTATTTTGCTACCTTAGATAGTGTTTTGAGTTTAATGTTTAAGATTGAGGGAGCTTATTCTTTGATAATGTTGAGAGCATCTAGATTTCCATATTTTCCATTTTGAGCTTGATTTGTGTTTGTACATATGTTGTTTATGTTTATTTTATAAAAAGGAAAAAAAAATCATTTGTTTTGAAAACATTAAAAAACAGGTCCAAAATGCTCCCACTTCTCTTTAGAAAACCATCAGCCAAACACAACCCTAAAATTGTCGCCGCCTTACCCAACCAAACTACCTCCGGCCACCCTAACCTATAGCCTACCATGAACAAACTACCTCCGGCCATTCGTGGTGGTTGGACTCGTAACCTTCCTTCCCAAACGTCCACACACACGGATGGGAACTCCCAGATGCGTACCACCCCCTTGGATGTTGCTAGATTCGTTCCTTATGATGCAGTGAGAATTACCATCAATCAAGAAAGTGGCATGGGAGGAGTCTGGTCCGATTGATATTCAAGATTCAATTGACAAGGAAGAAACTGAAGAGGGAAAATTGATGCCTCAGAAGAAACTCTGGACAAAGATACGATACAGGACTCTAAGATTGTAGAGATGTACAAGGAATTCATGAAGCATAAAGGTTTCTCATATGAAGATGTACTACAACATGGAAGAGCCATATACGAAGACAAGGACTCCACCAATACCGGGGATGGAGGTAAGAGTGGGGAAATGCAAGTAGCAGGGGAATGTATTGGTTGTGGACCTATTCACTGCCCCCACCAAGAACAAAGCTGTGGAGAAATCTTGGAAGGAGGTTGTTGCCGATAAGAGATACCCCAAGCTTCGTCTCACATATCATCCCCCCTCTATATCTGATAACAGGATCACTGTAGCCCCTCCAGTGGAAATAGCCGCTAATGGATATGCTAAATGGGAGAATAGCATGGTGGGTTGCTTTCTGGGAAGAAAATTACCTTACACCTTAGTTTGCAATATAGCACATAAGTTATGGAACAAATTTGGCCTCAAACAGATTGTGGGTCACAACAATGGTTTCTTTTTCTTTATGTTTGATAATGCTAATATGAGGGATGAGGTAATTGATAATGGCCCATGGCATTTCGTGGGTAATCCAATTATCATCCAAAAATGGGCTCCAAATTTCTCTTTCAGCAAAGACTCAACTTCTGAGATTCTAGTTTGGGTCAAATTTCATGACATTCCTGTCCAGTTATGGACAGAGGAGGGGCTTAGCAATGTGGCAAGCTCAGTTGGAATACCAATGTATGCTGATACTATAACTGAAAGAATGCAGAAAATTAGTTTTGCTAGGATTTGTGTAGAGATAAAAGTCATGGAAGAATACCCTAAGACCATTGATATTAAAATGGAGGATGGGTCCATTGTTGTGGTTGCAGTTGAGTTCCAAGAAAAACCTCCATCTTGTATCAAATATGGCACTTTTGGTCATAATCTCCTTAATTGTCAGAAGGCTAAGAAGGTATGGGTGGCAACAAACAACAAAGAGGAGATGTATCCTTTCAAAAGTCAATCTGAGATTCAGAAGGCCTTAGAAGAGGAATGGACTCAAGTGCAACACACAACCACTAAGAAACCTGTTCCTAATGATAAGAGGGCAACAAAACCAAAAGCTGTTCAGGCTGAGGAAGTTACCAATCTAGTTCCTAATGCCAGGAGGGATCCAAAAGCAGGGAAGGCTGAGGTAGTAACAAATCCAGTGTTAGTTGCAGGGTATAAGAGCATAACTACCTCTAATTCCTTTGATATTTTGGAGACTGAGAATGATGATCCTGTAATGTCCACTCCTGCACCAGTTGGCTTGGTTCTTAAGATTAAGGCAGTTGATGAACTTGACAAGGGGAAGGAAAGGTGAGGAGACAAAGGTGAAGGCAATGAGTTATCTGGAAGTAACAAGAAAGGAAAGAAGAAATCAGGTAACAATTTTAAAAAGTATAGATGACCAGAATGGGTACATGGAATATAAGGGGTCTTAATGCTCCCCATAAACAGGTGGAGGTGGTTAAACTAATAAATGATAATAGTTTAGACCTTATCAGTCTTGTGGAAACTAAGATTAGAAGGAACAACCTGGATACTATCAAAAGTATATGCTTCTATCATTGGGAGTATATCCATAATTGCCCTATGGATGGGGGTGTGGCTAGAGTGATTGTGGGTTGGAACCCCAATATTTTGAAGATTGAGGTGATTAACACTCATAGACAGGCCCTGTTCTGCCTTGTAAATATCATTGGTACTAGCTACTCTTTTCATGCTACTTTCATATATGGGGAAAACCTTCCAGAGCATAGGAGATGTCTATGGACATTCCTTAAAGAAAATAAAATGGTGGTTAATGATAGGCCTTGGATTCTAATGGGGGATTTAAATGTGGTCAGATGCCAGGAGGAAAAAATGGGGATATTGGATATTGACAGAGCTGCAACTGAGGAGTTTAATGAATGTATGGATGATCTAAATGCGGATGATATGGTCAATAGTGGATTATGGTTCACCTGGAATAGGAACCAGCGTGGTGACAATAATGTTCAATCGAGAATCGATAGAGTCATACACATTGATATGTGGACTGCTCTTTTTCCTAATTCACAGGCTATTGCCCTGCCTAGTGGAATATCAGACCACAGTCCTATTATCACCATTATGGATAACACTATTATTTGGAGACCAAAGCCCTTCAAGTTCTTCAACTTCTGGATGAATCACGATGAATTTTTGCCTACTATCATTGAAGCTTGGGATGTTGAGGTGGAAGGGAACCTAATGCAGAAGCTCTTCAAGAAGCTTAATAGAGTCAAAGCCTCATTGAAGCACTTCAATAGGAAGTTCTTTAACAAGATTTCAACTCAGGTAGCTGATTCCAAGTCAAAGCTAGATGCTATACAAAGAGAGCTGGACAGAGATGGTGCTAATAGGGAGCTGCAGGCTGCAGCAAAGGAGATGAGAATCATTTATGCTGATCTAAGGAATGAGGAGGAGTCCTTCCTTAGACAGAAGGCTAGAATTAAGTGGTTGCAGCTGGGAGATAAAACAATACTTTCTGTCATAAGAAAGTAAATCAAAATGTGGCTAGAAGGAAAATTATGAGCATTGAAAATGAGCTTGGTGTGAGAATTGAAGGAAAAGAGCAGGTAACTGGTGAAGCTGTGAGATTTTTTGAAAACTTGCTAGGGAATAGGACGCAATGTGATGATGCTAACACTGTCTTGGGGGAGGTGATAATGAATAAGCTCACCTCTAATCAAGCTGAGTTACTGGAGAAAGAGGTCACTCATGATGAAATCAAAGATGCTATGTTTGGCATAGGGTCTGACAAGGCCCCTGGTCCTGATGGTTTTAACATCTACTTCTTTAAGAGGAATTGGCAGCTTGTTGGGGAAGAGGTGTGTGAGGCTATAAAATTCTTTTTTGACAATGGGATTTTCTTCAAGCAATGGAACTGTACTAGTCTGGATTTGATTCCCAAGGTTTCTTCCCCTAGAAGTATGAGGGAGTTCAAACCTATATCGTGCTGCAACACCTTGTACAAGTGCATTTCCAAAGTGATCACTTGCAGGCTTAAGAAGATGATGCCTGGCCTCATTAGTAATAATCAGGTTGCCTTTGTTGAAGGAAGATCCATAGCTGATAACATTTTGCTTTTACAAGAGTTAATGAGAAATTATCATAGGGACTCTACCCCTCCTAGATGTGCAATTAAGATTGATATTCTAAAAGCCTTTGATACTGTGAGTTGGGACTTCCTGATGCAGCTGTTGACCCATGTTGGCTTCCCCCCCAAAGTCATTGGGTGGATCTCCAAGTGTGTGACTACTACCAGGTTCTCCATTAATCTGAATGGGGAACTGAATGGCTTCTTTCATGGGAAAAGAGGGCTCAGGTAGGGAGACCCTCTCTCTCCCTACCTTTTCCTGCTGGTGATGGAGGTTTTCTCTGGGATTATTTCTAAAGCTACTGAATCAGACCTGTTCAGCTATCATCCGAGATGCAAGGAGATGGCTCTAACTCATCTAAGTTTTGCTGATGATCTGATAGATTTTGCTGGTGGGGACAAGGTTTCTTGCAGCATTGTGAAGGAGGCCATATCAAAATTTAGCTCTCTATCTGGGCTGATGGTCAACTTAGAGAAGAGCAACCTTTTCACTGCTGGGGTTAATGTGGATGGGATTCAGGAGATTTCCTCTATTCTTGGAATACAGTATTGTTCCCCTCCTTTCAAATATCTCGGGGTTCCTCTCATTACAACTAGGTTGAAGAAGGAGGATTGCTCTCACTTGGTGGATAAGATAACTATGAGAACCAGATGTTGGACTAATAAATTCCTGAGTTTTGCAGGTAGGCTCCTCCTTGTGAAGACTGTGATTTTCAGCATTCAAGTATATTGGTCAAGCACTTTTATCCTGCCCAAGAGTATCATTAAAAAAATTGAGCAAATTATGAGGAATTACTTATGGAAAGGGGATGAGGCTAATAGCAAAGGTGCAAAAGTTGCTTGGAAGGATATTTGTGTTTCTCTGGATCAGGGGCGGCTAAATATCAAGTGTTTAGAGACTTGGAACACTGCAGCTATGGTTAAGCATTTATGGAATCTATGCAGTAAGAAGGACAGCCTATGGATCAAATGGTGCAACACTTACAAGATCAAAGGAAGGAGCATCTGGGCTCTGAGTATCCCAAACGATTCTTCATGGAGTTGGAGGAAAATCCTCAAGAGCAGAGAGAAGTTTAGAAGCAAAATCAAGACCATCATTGGGAATGGAAATCATGCATTTATGTGGTTTGATTATTGGCACCCAAATGGCCCGTTGCATCCCCTATATGGGGGAAACACTGTGTATGACTCTCCTAGTAATCTAAAAGCTAAAGTTTCTGATTTTATCCACCACATGGAGTGGAGATGGCCTTCAACTGTGACTTGGGAACTGAATGAAGTTAAGAATGCTATTCTTCCTACTATTCACGATGCAAATGATAATGTTGTGTGGTTACCCTCAAATCATGGGAAGTTCACCATTGCTTCTGCTTGGGAGCTCTTAAAGGCCCATAAGCCTATGGTTAACTGGAGCAAGTTTGTGTGGAGTAAGGTTTGCATCCCTAAATGCTCTTTCATTACTTGGTTGGTGGTTAGGATGGCCATAAACACTAAAGTTAAGTTACATGAATGGGGAGTTTCTGCGGATGACCTTTGTGAGTTATGTGGAAATGAGAGGGAGACATATAACCATTTGTTCTCTCAGTGCAGCCTTAGTAAAAGTATATGGCAAGAGGTGTTGCTTAGAAACCAATGCTACAGGGATACCCAGGGTTTAAATAGCGAGTTGGATATGTCTACTGTTAACCACTCTACGAAGACCCTATGTGATAAGATAAGATCCTTTTTTTTTTTTTTTTTTTGGGAAATTAGATGTATATATAAAAAAAAGAAGAATACACAGAGGAAGGAACCTCAAAGATCAAAAGGACCCCGGGGCATACCCCGGAGCCAACCAAAAAGCAAACAAAAGTTTAGCTCAACAGCCTATTTTCAGGGATGTTCCAATACATACAAGCCATCCAGTTAGTGTAATTTCTTCTATCCTTCTTCCAAGTAAGAACTTTGGCTTTAACCATGTTTTCAATACCCTTCACAATGGTGTCTAGAGAATTGAAGACATGCTTAAAGCACCTCGAATTCCTCTCCATCCAGATGCAATAGATCGTAGTAATGAAGGAAAGGGATCTAATCTTGTCACATAAGGAAATAGTAGAGTGGTTAACAGTGGCCAAGGATAACTCTCTATTCCAACTTTGAAACTTCCTATACCGCTGATTTCTAAGCATCACCTCCTCCCATATACTCTTGCTAAGGCTGCATTGAGAGAACAGGTGGTTATAAGTTTCCCTCTTAGAACCACAAATCCCACACAGGTCATCCTCAGAAATACCCCATTCAAATAATTTGTCCTTAGTGTTGATGGCCTTTCGAAATACTAACCAAGCAATGAAAGAACACTTAGGAATGCAAACCTTACTCCAAACAAATTTGCTCCAAGTAACAGTAGGCTTGTGGGTCTTCAATAGCTCCCAAGCAGATGCAATGGTGAAGGTCCCTTTCTTGGAAGGAAGCCAAACCACATAGTCATTTCCCTCAAGAATTGCAGGTAAGCTAGCATTCTTCACTTCATTTAATTCCCATGTCACAGTTGAGGGCCATCTCCACTCCATTTGGTGGATGAAATCAGAAACTTTAGCTTTTAGACTACTAGCTGAGTCATACACAATGTTGTTCCCATAAAGGGGAAACAATGGCCCATTAGGATGCCACAAATCATACCACATAAAGGTTTGAGTCCCATTCCCAATGATTGTTTTGATTTGTCTTCTAAACTTTTCTCTTATCTTAAGAATTTTCCTCCAACTCCATGATGCATCATTTGGTATACTCAAAGCCCATATGCTCCTCCCTTTAATTTTGTATATGTTGCACCACTTAATCCATAAACTATCCTTCTTACTGCATAGATTCCATAAGTGCTTAGCCATGGCAGCAATGTTCCATGTCTCTAGACTCTTGATATTTAGCCCTCCTTCCTCTAGAGACACACAGATGTCCTCCCAAGCAACTTTAGCACCTTTACTGTTAGTCTCATCCCCTTTCCATAGATAATTCTTCATAACTTGCTCAATCTTCTTTATTATGCTTTTAGGCAAAATAAAAGTGCAAGCCCAATAAACTTGTATGCTGAAAATGACAGTCTTCACAAGGAGGAGTCTACCTGCAAAACTTAAAAACTTATTAGTCCAGCATCTGACTCTCATGGTGATCCTATCCACCAGGATCTGGCAATCCTCCTTTTTCAGCCTAGTAGTAATGAGAGGCACCCCAAGATATTTGAAGGGGGGGTGCCCATGTTGAATGCCCAAGATAGAAGAAATCTCCTGAATCCCATCCATATTGATCCCAGCAGTGAAAAGACTACTTTTATCTAAGTTAACCATAAGTCCCGAATAGGAACTAAATTCAGCAATGGCATCCTTGACAATTCTGCAGGACTCTTTATCCCCACCCGTAAAAACAACCAAGTCATCAGCAAAACTAAGATGGGTGAGGGACATCTCCTTGCATTTAGGATGATGTTTGAAAAGGGCAGATTCAGTAGCTTTGGAGATAATCCCTGTGAATGCCTCCATCACAAGCAGGAACAGATAGGGAGATAGAGGATCTCCCTGTCTAAGCCCTCTTCTACCAGGAAAAAACCCATTCAGCTCACCATTCAGATTTATAGAGAACCTGGTAGTGGTCACACACATGGTAATCCACCCAATGACCTTAGAGGGAAACCCAAACTGCACCAAAAGATTAATCAAGAAATCCCAGCTAACCAAATCATATGCCTTGAGCATATCAATCTTGATAACACATCTAGGAGGGAGGGAGTCCCTATGATAGTTCCTCATCAACTCTTGGAGTAAGAGGATATTGTCTGCAATAGACCTTCCTTCCACAAAAGCAGCTTGGTTATTGCTGATAAGGATAGGCATCAGCTTCTTAAGCCTACGAGTGATCACTTTGGATATGCATTTGTAGATGGTGTTACAGCAGATCCTTATCCTTTACTACCACTATCTACTGCGTATGGGTGGAAAGGAATGCTAGATGCTTCAAGAATGTCTCCAATTCCCTTGACTCCATTGTGAAGGGCATTGAAAACATGGTTAGAGCAAAAGTGCTTACTTGGCAAAAGGACAAAAGGAGCTATGCTAACTGGATGGCTTGTATGTACTGGAACATACCTGAAGATAGGCTTCTTTTTTAAGGATTAGTCTTGTTAGGCTTCTGTCTTCTTGTTTTGTTTGACTTTGGGGTATGCCCCCCCGGGGTTCCTTTTCTTTAGTTGAGGTTTTTTCCTCTGTAAATTCTTATTTTTCTTTATATATTCAATCTTTCCCAAAAAAAAAATCATTTGTTTTGTGTATTTTTAGTTTAATCCCATACTTAGCATGTGTATAAATCTATGGGATTGTATATTTTGGAGTTTCGTTGCTTAAATGGTTTTTTATTGATGTAATTGTTGAATTTGTTTTGTCAAAGTAAACTTTTCAAAAATATCATAGTAAACATTGACTTTAGTTTGACTTTGATGACTTGAAAGCTTGTATTCACTTTACACGGCACGAATTCACAAATGGTGTTACTTATTACCATTTTTACAAGTATTTACAACTTTTAAAGTGAATCCATCGCATAAATTTCATAAGAACTCCATGTTCTATATATGAAAAATGTAAGATTTTATATGTTGGAGTTGAATATAGACCGTTTTGAAATTGTTGATTAGGACTACCATTAGTGTGATAACGCCCAATTCAAATTTTAATATCATTGTGCAGGTGTCAGCTAGGTGTGTGAAATCCAATCAACTGCAAAAACTAATGTGCTAGAAAGAGCCACATTCCAAGTGCTTAATTGATAATAAAAATAAGATAGGGCTTTAGCATTTCAAAATGAAATTGCTATTTTAGTTTGGCACTGGAAGGGAGTGATCAGCACTTCCAGAGGGAGTTTTGTAGAGGAAGTTGAGATTAAAGAAAAAACTTATGATCGTATTGCATTTTGCTACAAAAAGTTTGCTAAATGTGTCAAAAAATAAAATTTGTTAATGATTTTAATAACTATTTATGGGCAGTTTCTTGCGCAATTCCATTTGGCTATCGTGCATAAGAGAACAATTCGCATGGTTCAAAACAAGCACGTGCGCATGGTTCCCTACTTTCAAATTTGACATTTTGATTCCATGATAATGTTGTACTGTTCTATATCCGGTCTTTGTTATATCTTTTTTATTACACCGGTTTTACCCTTGTTTAGATATATCAATTGTGTTCATTATTTTTATGTTATTTTGTCTTATTCCGTGACAAAAAGGGGGAGATGATCTTTATTAATTTATTTCATATGTTTGTGTTTGGGGTAAAAAGGAAGATTATTTTGATGTGTTACATTCTTTGTTAAAAAGGGCAGATGAAAATTCTGATGATATTCATTCATGCTTTGTGATAATGGGGGATATGCTTGTTTGGAGGAGACAATATATTAATTGTCTATTTCATTTTTGGGAGATTTGATATTGTCATATGCTTGCTTAATATCTGATTTGGTTATGATATTTATGGGGAATTTATTGTGAATTTCTTATTTATATATATGTTTGATAGGGGGAGGGACTATTTTTCCTTTATCTTTATCTGATCATTCATATTTGTTGATATCATTATTTTTTAAAGGATTCCCGAGCAGGGGAAATTACTTCATTTACATGTCTAGCGTAATTGTTTCTTGTTGTTTGAGATTTTGTAAGATTCCTCACATTGATACGTGACCAAAGAGCTTAAATTGGAGTATGGAGTCACTCATATAGTTTGGTGCATTGCCTTCCTACAAAACTCACTATATGGCTAGTGAGTTGTGAATCTTGTCGGGGTAATCAGGTTTAGTTTGAGCTTGGGGGGATTTTTCTACGGAATAGACAAAGGGGGAGATTGAAAATGTAAATAGTGTATATTCTCTATCTCATGTGTTAAAACATTTGAGTCTTTTAAATCACATTGACTTGATTCATTTGAGTGAAACACGGTCATTTGTCTTAGATTGAACATTTGAAGATTTAAGACCTTGCACACCACTCATTGAAGATTTTATTGCCATTAATTCACATTTAAAATTGAATTTTATATCATTTTACGGTGTTGGATTTAATTTTGGCTATTGCAAACACTCACATGTTTTCCAGATTAAGGGAATTTTTCATAAAATATTTTTAAAAATACCTTTTTCGGTGTTGTATTTATTTTTTATGATGAGGATGAGGGTCATCCTTTTAAAATGTTTTTGGAGGATTATTTATCTAGAGTCATTCGCACCACTACAAAACGACATCGTTCACACGAAAACAAAATATGCTCGTGTGCACGGCCTTGACAGTTGCTGGAATCATGCACACAGGAAGGTGATGTGCACGATGGCGTCGGAGTTTGAATTTTCTCTATAAATAACATTGTTTCCCACCATTTGAAAATAGTCCTTTTCCCTCATTTCAAAATATCTTATTTGAGGAGATTTTCGAGTTTGTGAGGTTTCATTTCTCTTTCTAAATCAAATTTTAAAATTCAGTCGAGAGTTTGAAAGTTTTTTAGATCTAGAATGAGATCTACATTTGTGTGGTGTTTTTGAGTGATTTGAATCTACAATCTAGCCAAAGTTACTTCTACATCTCATTTGCTATGATCACATATAGCTTGATCTGAAAGAGAAGGCACTTCAAGTTATTGAAGAATTTGGAGAGTCACATAACTTCAAGGAAGATAATGGACTTCTTCTTTCACGGCACAGATATTCCGATGGACTCTCGTTGACTATGGGGGAAAGTTGAAAGGTTCATAGGTAACTAAGCGATTCAGATTGTGTGAGAGTTACCTTCTTATCGTTTGTAAAATTTCTTTTCAACTAGAAATGATAATTGGAGTGCGTCAAGGTTTTTTTACTCCTTGGTGAGGGTTTCTCCTCATAAACCCGGACTTTTGTTTGATTATGTTTAATTTCTACCCATTTAATCACACACATCACTTAGATATCACTTTTATCTTGTGAATTTGCATAAAACTGATTTAGGTGTATTAGAGCTAGACTTATCTCATTTAGATCACCTAACTTCGTCAGTGCGTGAGTTAATCAAATCATTTGGATAATCAACTTGTTAGATCATGTGTTGAAACATTTGAAATTACAAGAAATTTTGTTAAAATTTAAAATTTCACCTGATGATGCTTTCAAACCTATTCACCCACCCACACCCCTCTAGATTTGGTGGAGTTATACATATTCTCAATTATCTTCATCATTTCCTTCTTGACTTCCTCAAGGTTAAAAGTTAGTGAGGCAATTGCCTCCACTTTTTTTTCTCTTTGATGGACTGACCTTGGGTGAGGTGTTGACATCATCAGTTGGTTCAACAGTTGGTGCTGCACCAGTGGAAACAAGACTGACCACAGGAGGACGAGCAGGTCTTGAAGGTTGAACGGGCATTCCTACTAAAGGAACAGTCGATGGTGCTATTGAAGTAAAGAATGAGCTAGGATTCATCATCGGATCAAATCCCATTATTCCAAATTAAGCTTGCAAAAACTCCATAAACTTTTCCCTGCTGTTAGTCATCTAAGTTTTCCCCATCACATCACTCGTGGAATCTTATCCTGCGAGAACACCGCCTGTGATAGTAGTGTTTTGAGGAAGCTCAGTTGTGGGAGTATCGTGTTCTTCCTTAGGATGATTATCATTAAAGATAGTGAGATTGATGTTGTCATTCACCATTTTGAAGAGAATACCTCCCCAACAGAGTCACCAAGTGTGTCTTTGGGTTTTTATGAATAACAAAGGCGTAACCCATTTAAATGGTAAAGAAACAATAATAATTTTTCTCTAAATGATGAGGAACAAGGTCTTACGTAATAAATGCATAATGCTTAGATAATAAATGAGCCTTTGAGGTTATTAGTCTAATTGGAGAAAGAGTCGAGCACTCAATATACACCAATGGCAGGTAGGTAAGCACTAAAATACAGGTGTAATCCTCCTCACTTAATGATAATCCATCAGAATTTTGAACCATAAGTTCATTAAGATATCAAATTGTTAACTTTGAAACCAGAGGTCATATTCTCCACCGTTATTATGCTCGTCCAATTTTCTTTAAGAACTCAAGCATTTATTGAGATCCCAAACACTATTACACCCGTATTTCATTGCTTACCTGCCTACCATTGGTGTCAGACTACCATACCTAACATGTAATTAACATTAAATGTTGATTGAAATTCTCGAGTGACCAACTATTGTGTCGAGTGGTGCAATAGGGTGTTAACACCTTTTTAGCCATCTGATCACCAAACCATTACTATTTTGAGGTAAGTTTAATTTGACATGTGTCAGGTAGGTATGATGTCGCACATATCTTTTATGGAAAGATACTATTTTCGGCACCAAAAAACTATTTGTGACTGAGAATAAGTTTAGCCATGGTTCCTCGAGTAATACTCATTCGGGTTACGTGGTGTATCTAAAATGGTTAAGTCCAATGCCTTAACGATACCTTACTCTCTATCCTCCACACTAATCCCCTCAAAGGTTCCTCGAGTGAGTTTCCTTGATAGAGAATGTAAGCTCTCCCAGATCCTGTCAGACCTGGTCTATTGCTAGTACCGAGTAACCTCATAAACATTACGATATAAATCATAATCTCATAAAAATACACAAAAATACATAGTGGATTAACTAGCTTCTTCAGGAAGGCTTCAGCAGTCTTTAATTAAGCCCGACTTTGTCTTGATATTTCATTAATCTCTTAAAAAGGATGTGAGTGAGGAGGATTATCTGTATGACCCTCCTATAAACACAAACAGCACAAAGTAATTCCTTTCGGTCCGAATAATGCCGGAGCAACCTATCAACGCCTCGTTGCCAAGATATTCAAGAAATAGATCTGGCAAATATGGAGGTCTATATCGATGATATGCTTGTTAAAAGAAAATCGACAGTTGTCTATATCAAAGACCTAACAAATACTTTCAAGATCCTCAAATAATATAATATGAAGTTGAATGCGTCCAAGTGTGTCATCGAGGTTAGCTTCGACAAGTTACTGGGTTACTTGGTGACACAAAGTTGAATACAAGCAAATCCAAACCATATCAAGGTCTTATAGGACATCATAAATCCGACCACAATCTAAGATGTTCAGATCTTCGCTAGAATGCTAGCCGCCCTCAATCGATTTATATCCCGACCATTGGATAAATATCGTCCATTCTTTCTTCTCTAAGAAGTAAATAACAATAGTCTAGACGGAGGAATGTGATCAGGCACCGATATAAATTTGGAGATACTTGGGGATCCCCTCCCTTGTTGTCCACTTCTACCACTAGGGAAGATCATTACATGTACTTAGTTATTTTACAGCATGTTACTAGTGGGCACTCATACGGTTTCAAGAAGGAGATTAACTCTCGTTCTAGTATATCATCCATACTCTCCTTGATGTAGAAAAAAGGTAAATTCCTACTAAGAAGACGGTCTTGATCCTAGTAATATCTATAGAAAAAATTATGGCACTATCTTGATGCCTATACAATAGTCGTCCCAATGATATATCCACTAAAGGAAGTTCTCAAGAAGGTAGACTTGTCCAATAGAATGACGAAGTGGTCTTTGGAGTTGTCCCAATTCGACATCAAGTATGAGCCATGAACGGTTGTTAAGGGGGGAAGTCCTAACTGATTTTCTCACTAAATTCTATCCATCACCTACGGAGAAAGAGTAGATACAACTGATTTCGATTTTAGAGATATTGGATATTGCTTGGATGATCGATCATAGTGATGTAAATTGTTCATGGATGTGGCATCCAAAGAGTGTGGAGCCAACATCAGGATCATCTTTGTCACCCCTCGGGGATTTCTTATTGAATATAAGTTCGTCTTTAGTTTAAAGGATCCAATAATAAGGCAGAGTATGAGGCCATGATATATGGACTTCGGGAAACGATCAGTATGAGAGCTAAGGATGTGCATTATATTGTGATTCCCGTTTGATTGTGAATCAACTTAGCGGAGAATATGAAGCCAAGTATCCAAGAATGCTCGTTTACAAGGATAAGGCAAGAGATTTATTGAATCTTTTCAGTTCATCCTCAATAGAACACTTACAAAGAAATAACAATATCCATGTTGATTCCTATGCCACTTTAGCGTCAACCATTGCTAGTGATTTGAAGAGGATGATGGTTATTGAATATGTCGACTGACCAAACATCGATGAACCAGAGCTCGCCGCAGACATCATGGAAATCCAACTAGCCCCCTCCCCCCCCCCCCCCCCCCATGGATGGTCCCAATCATGTCCTTTAAAAAAAATGGTGATTTACAGTCAGATCGTAAGGAGGCTCACAAGTTAAAAATCCAGTCGACAAGGTTCCGCCTTAGCTCCGAGGGCAAGCTTTACCCACGATCACTCACGTGTCCTCTCTTCAAATGTCTCCATCCATATCAAGTGGAAGGGATCCTCAACGAGATGTATGAAGGCAACTGTGGAGCTCATGCACGTGGAAAATCACTTGCCTATAGGGAGATGTCTTAGGGATAGTGGTGTCCTTTTATATAAAAAGATATTATTCAGGTCGTCCATAAGTATGACAAATACCAAGAATTCTCTTCAATCATCAACTAGTTGACATGTGATCTGAACCTCCTCATGAGTCTTTGGCCTTTTACTCATTGGGGTATGGACATTGTGGTACCTTTACCTGTAGCACCAGGAAAGAAGAAATACTTGATAACGACCACCGATTACTTCACTAAGTTAGTGGAGGCAAATCCTCTCACGCATATCAGGAATTATGAAAGGGTGCCTCTCGACGGTAACTACTCAAATAAAAATTAATTCACTTAATTCTATAAAAACATTTGTTAACTAATTATTATAAAATGGCTTAATAGTCCAATGTAATACTCCGTACTTTTATGATTATTTAATTTCCATGTGTACATGGATTTATTACTTTAATTGGGAAAATTAAATTGCTTTAAGTAAATATTAATTGGCCAGGTAAGGATTAATATTTATTATTTTTTTTTTGGTAAGTAGAATGTGTATATATAAAGAGACAAAAATACATGAGGCTAGGGGCATACCCCTAGAAGCCCACCAGGGCAAAAGAACAAGGATGAAGGCCATACCCAAACATCAAAGCACAAACAACACTATGAACTAAAAAGGATCCAAACAGCCATATTAATCATCAATGGAGGACTCGGGGAGGCTCCAGTAGTTGCAAGCCATCCAGTTGCTGTAGCTTCTCCTAGCTTTCTTCCAGGTCAAAATTTTACATCTTATCAAGAATTCAATATCCTTAATCAGATCATTAGGATTCTTGGTGCCTCTTCTATGTATTCTATTATTTCTTTCAATCCAGATGCAATACACAGTGGTGGAGAAGGACGGATCTCGTATCTTTGTCATGAAAGACTTACCTTGAGTTTTTAGAGTTCCTTCATTGACTTCATCCTGCTATGCCCCCATAGCTCTATGCACTTGGTTTTTGTATAGGATTTCATTCCAGACCTCCTTAGAGTATGGGCAATCAGCCATAAAGTGATTGAGAGTTTCAACCCCATTGCTGCAGAATTCACAACTAATGTTATCACTCATAGCATGAGTTTATCCTTAGTAACCAGAGCCTTCCTACAAGTCAACCAAAGAATGAAAGAGGATTTGGGTATGTGCCAAACCAGGTTGTGCCAGTTCTTCATAGGAAGATGATCAGTTATGGCTCTCATGGTAGAGGAAGTGCTATACACTCCTTTAGCATCATGTGACCAATGAAGAGTGTCCTCCACAGAGGTGTTGATACTAGGAAGATTATCATTTTTTATTTCATTGAATTCCCATGTGTTAGAGCTTGGCCATCTCCACATAACACCATTCAAAAACTCAATAACTTTGGCTTTTGCATTGCTCGCTGCATCATAAATAGTTATGTCACCATAGAGAGGTTGAAGAGGTCCCCTAGGGTGCCAATTATCAAACCATATAAATGTGTTCATCCCATTTCCAATGTTGGATCTTATAAGAGGTCTTTCAATCTCCCTGAGTTTTAGAACTTTCCTCTAACGCCATAATGTATCAGTAGGTATACTAACGGCCCAGATGCTTATGTTCTTAATTTGTAAGTATAACACCATTTAACCCATTAATTGTCCTTCTTTTTACTTAAATTCCATAGATGCCTGAGCATTGAAGCTTTGTTCCAAAGTTGTAGGTTGTTGATGCCCAAACCACCTTCCTTCTTTGGCACACATACCTCCTTCCAAGCAACCTTAGCCCCAAAATGTTTTATATCAGTACCTGTCCATAAGAAGTCTCTAAGGATTTGGTCAATTGAATTGAGAACTTTGTTGGCACGATGAACAGGCTGCTCCAATAGACTTGGGTGCTAAACAGGACAACCTTCATAAGCTGAAGTCTGCCTGCATAGCTGAGGCGTTTGGAAGTCCAATATTTAACTTTTTATGCAACTCTCTCAATGAGCATTCTACAATCCTCAAACTTGAGCCTAGTGGAGATAAGGGGTCCCTAGGTATTTTAAAGGAGGTTTGTCCACCCTAAGCCTAATAATAGAAGTCAAGAGAGTCAAGTCAGGTTCAATGATCCCAGAGCTTTAGAGGTTACTTTTGGAGAGGTTGGGGTTGAGGCCAGATAAAGAGGAAAACTCATCCACGGCTTTCTTGATGCACTCAATCGATTGAAGGTCTCCATTGCTAAAGATAATAAAGTCATTAACAAAGCATAGGTGGTTGATGCCTTGCATCTGACACTTGGGGTGGAAGGTATAAAGGGGTTCATTGCAATTCTGATCTAGTATGCAAGCAAAGGCCTCTATGATAAAGAGGAACAAATAGGGGGAATGGGGTAGCCTTGCCTTAGACCCCTAGAGCTGGTAAAAATCCATGAATTTCCCAATGGAGGTTGATGGATAACTTAGGAGTGGTCACACATTTAGTTATCCAATTAATATAGACTTAAGGGAAGCCTAGCTTGTGCATAATCTCAACGAGAAAATCCCAACTGACAGTGTCATAAGCCTTGAGGATGTCAATTTTGAGGGTACATTAGGGAGTGAGATCTTTATGGTAGTTCCTCATGAGATCTTGGAGTAGTTGTATGTTGTTCGCAATAGATCTTCCTCCAACAAAGGAAGTTTTTCTATCATTGATAAGGATGGGCAAAAGAGGTTTGATTCTGTTGGCAAGCACTTTGGAGACGCATTTGTAAATGGTGTTGCAGTAAGTAATGGATCTAAACTCCTTCATCTCATTGGGAGTTTTGACCTTGGTAATAAGACTAAGGGTAGTGCAGTTCCACTACCTAAGCATGTGTCCATTATAGAAGAAGTGTGAGGAATCATTGATCATGTCCTCACCAACCACCTCCCAGTTATCTTTGAAATTCTTTGCATTGAAGTCATTAGGCCCCGATACTTTATCAGATCCAATAGATAAAAGGGAAATTTTGATTTCCTCCTGGGTGATAGGTCTAGCCAGAGTCTCATGCTATAGCAGGTTAAGGGTTCTAGGGATTGTAAAATCAGAGGTCATGCTCAGGTTGTCATCAGGAGCCTTCAAGAGAAAACTGAAGAAAGAGATATCCTCACTTGCCACATCTTTGGTTCCATCAATGGTGTAGCCCTCATTATTCTTGATGGTAATGATTTTCCTCCTGGCAGTGTTCTCGTTTATACACTTATTAAAAAAAGTGGTATTCAAATCTCCCTCCTTCAACCAGTTAATTCTGGATATTTCCTTATAAAAGGCTTCTTCACTAGCTCTTAGGTTTGCATATTCTTTGACTTTTTTCTTTTCCTCTTCAATAAGGGTGGAGTTGGTGCCATATTTATCTCTAATTCTCTAAATGGAGTGCATTTGTTCTTTCATCTCACCGACTCTCTAGGAGCTACTACTAAAGAACTTTATGTTAAGGTTTCTTAGTAAGGGTTTAAGTCTCTTTAGTTTATGGGATAACTTGTACATAGGATTTCCTATACAATCCTCACTCTAAGAGCAACTGGGGATATCCTTAAAGTCATCATGCTTCATCCAGAAATTGAAAAACTTTTAAAGGCTTGTTTTTTCTCTCCTCATAAGGCAAAATATGAATGAGGATGGGACTATGGTCAGAAACTCCAAGGCATAAAACCTCAGCTTGTGAATATGGGAAGATGGAGCTCCAATAGTTATTGTGCATCACTCTATCAATTCTAGATTCCACATTATTAGTTATAGAACAATTCTTATTCCAATTAAACCACAGACGAGTGGTATTCATATCCTCAAGCTAAGCATCATGAATATAAGTGTTGAACTCCTGGAATGTATTGAAGTCGATGTTATGGATGCCTCTTCTCTTCATTGTTTCTCACAATATTAAAGTCTCCCATCAGGATCCACTGAGCCTCATCAGAGGTCCTAAAGTTACTTAAAATGAAGTTCCATAGAGCTCTGTGCTCCATATGGTGGTTGTTCCCATATACAAAGGTGGTATATAAGAACTTTTTTTTGTAAGTAAAATGTATATATAAATAAAAAGGAAACAAGGGAATTAGGGGCATACCCCTAGGAGACCTCCCAGCAACAATCAAAGAAAACAGAAGAAAGAACAAGAGGTATGCACACCCTCCAAGGAGACAAAAAAAAGCAGTCAAAATAGCACAAAGACTAATCAATCACGGATGATTCAGGTAGGTTCCAATACATGCACGCCATCCAGTTTTTGTAGCTTCTCATAGCTTTCTTCCATGTCAAAATCTTGCACCTCATCATGAACTCAATATCCTTAATCAGGTCAATGGGATTTTTGGTGCCTCTCCTATGAAATCTATTATTTCTTTCAATCCAAATGCAATACACCGTGATGGAAAAGGATAAGCCTCTCTAATCTTGGACATGAAAGACTCGCCATGTGTGTGTTTTATAGCATCCGTGAGTTCATCATGCCATGATCCCATCCCTCTATACACCTGGTTTCTACATAAGATTTCTTCCAAACCTCCTTGGAGTCAGCACAATTGGCCAAGAGGTGGGAAACGCGTTCAACTCCACTGTCACAGAACTCGCAGTTATTTTTATCATTAACACCCCAAAGAAAGAGCTTATCCTTAGTGATCAAAGCCTTCCTACAAGTCAACCAAAGAATGAAAGTTCACAATCACAACCAATGAATAAAAGGCATAGAAGAACTTGTTAAGGCCCACCATCTTAATCTTGCAGAAGATGGCTTGGGGGTGCTCACTTATAAGCTCTAATTTGAGAGAAAGTGGGTCCCATTCCACAATAACACGAGCCACACCACCATTAGCTGGGCAGTTGTGAATGGCCTCCCAATTCCAGAAGCAATTCTTTGAGGTTTCTTCAAAGTGATATCTTCTAACTTTGGATTCAAGCATACATATAAGGGATAGCTTATGCTCAGCTATGGACCTCTTTATTTCTACTTGTTTATGGGGAGAGTTAAGCTCCCTAATGTTCCAAGAAGCTAATCTGGTCATGAGGATTATTTGGATTTGCCTCCAGACCTCTTCCTACCTTTTCCCTTCCCACTGTTACTACTATTAGGATTGTGATTTACAGTTGACTTCTTCTTATCAGCTAGTTCACCCACAGCTATAACCTTAAGGGCCAACCCAAAGGGTTCAAGAGTTTCTTCAATCTCATCTTCGTTTCCAATAAACACCTCAAAGGTATGTTTTGATAGCTGGGGAAAGAGGTACCTTGGTTGTCTCAATAGAAATTGTGGTGGCTTCCCTAATATTATCAGTCCCAGAAAGAGTAACCTTGGATGTATACTCACATTTAGTGGTAATATCCCATATTTCAGCATTCCCACCACTCTTAACAATGTGAAACTCACCTATTACTAGGGTTGAGGTCATTTCAGTAGCCCCAACTAGGGTGTTCTTCTTGTTGATTTGTGTCCAGCCATCCTTCAGTGTCTTCAAAACCTCTCGTTGAATTGGGACATGATAAGACTCTTCCTTGTTGTTTTATGTACCCATATGAGTTTAGTTTTTCAGGAGCTAAGCAGAGAATGCCCAAAAATACCACATGTTTTGCAAGAGGATGGTTTCTCTTGATATTCCACCCTAATCTCTTTTATTACTCCATCCTCCATCACCACATCAATGGTCCTGGGACAATCTTCTTGCACCTCAATCTCCACACAATTTTTGGCATAGCTGATTCTCTTCATTTCTTCCGTGACATTATCATCAATGAAGAAGAAGCCATTATTGTGGGATAGAATTTCATAAAGGCCATAATTGTCCCATAATCTATGGGCAATGGAACAGACATGAGAGTAGGGTAGTTTCATGTCCAAGAAACACCCAACAAGGTTATTTTCCCATTTCGAGTAACCTTTGGATACCACATCCAAGGGAGGGGAGACAGTTACCTTCATATCCACAATGGCAGGCTTGTGGTAGGTGAGGTTGAGCTTGGAAACACGTTTGGTTTCCACCACATTGCTCCAAGAGCGAGCTGGACCTATCGCATCAGTTGGTAGGGTATGGGATGTTTTACCTTTACCTAGATATTCTGACACCTTTCTTCGTTCAGTCACACCACTCCCCTTGGTAGTACCATTCTGGCCAAAGAAACAGTAAGGTTCTTTATCTAGCATAGCCTCCGGAGTCTTCCCGGCTTCAATGGCTATTTTTGCACCAAGACCAACTTGTTTTTTTTAGGAGCAAAACTTGTTAACATCATCAAATGAGGAGCCTTTGCTCTTGAGGAATTCCCAGTAAGTAATTCTTTCCTCGTTTAACTCCTAGATTCTTGAAACATGGGAGTTGGCTCTGACAATACTTGCATCAAAAGAAATGACTTGGCCTTCTTCGGTTTCGTCCTCACTAGACAGGCACTCATCCACACACACATGTATGATCAGGGTTAAGAGGAACAACAATAGCATCATAAGGCGAAAGCACTGTTTAATCCAACGGAGAACCCTAAATCCTAAACCCTAAACCCTAGGGGGTTTGGAAACAACCTTCCCACGCAGGGCAGAAGATAAAAAAGTTGAGGAAGTAGGTTGGAAGGTTTTGCCGCCGTCTAGAGTGACCTGAGAGGCCATAGAGACTCTAGACGATGGAAGAGGGGTGGAAGGAGGTGTTTAGGTGGTGGTTGAGGGTGGTAAGGTGGAGGGAAGTTTTTGAGATAAGGGAGAGCATATATTTTTTTTCTTTTCCGGAATTAGAGTTGAACTTTTAATTAATTATTTTATTATTATTACTATTATTATTATTATTATTATTATTTACTTGCATGTGATAAGTAAATAAAGATGTGATTTATTATATGTCATTTATGAGTGAAAAAGACAGTTTACTATGCTATGACGATTGAGAGTTGCATCGACGGATTTACATAGTTGACGGGCGACACGTAGTACACATGTGTCGGGCTCGGTTAATGAAATGTTTGGGTATTTGTAGTTGGGTGACTCGAATGATATTTTTGAGTGCACTGGTGATTTGTAATGGGTCAAAATGGTCTACAATGGGTATTTTGGCATTACGATTGGGTTCCGGGGGGTTTTTAGACATATTAGGATCCGTGTGGGGGTATAGTGGTTTTTTTACACCTAAAGTTTAATGGGAAAATTGTATTAGGACGTATCTAGTAAGTATATAAGTATTAAAGAGGTGGATGACAATCCACTTTTTAATCTCAGCATAATTGTGCTTAAGAGAGAGTTTAAAAGAAGAGGAAAAGAGAAGAAAGGGAGAGAATAACCATGGAGAAGATTGGAGAAGAGCATCTTCGGATTCAGAATCACCCCTACATAGAGACACTTTGCATTGAAGTTTAATTAATACCCCACATCAATATAATAACATCCCCTAAGTATTATAACATGAAATCAAACCCGAATCCATCATCTAAATGTAAGGATTCCTAATCATAATTCAATTATACCAACTTAGAACTAATTACACTTCACTTTTCATTGATTCAAACACCCTATTCATGTTCTACATGTTAATACTTGTAAACCTAGAATTTGAATCACGAAATTCTTATACGTTCATCATTAATTAGTATCCAATACAAATCAGAGGTTACACAACTTGAATATCTTCATTCTAATTCTCAAAATTTCAATATTTAAATATCAAATTTTAGTTCTCAATTAATCATGAATGTAATTGACTACATAATTACAATCTGATTCCGGAAATACAAAAGTTAGGTGATAGTTATCAGGAGGGTTCCTTGTTTGGCTTTTTCTTGCGAGACGTCCCCACACATGAAGCTTAGTAAGTTTTGGAAGTTGAAGGATATTTGGGCTCTAGGACGTTGGTTTAATAATACGTTAACGTAATACACGTGTGAAAATGTAACGCATCGAGCATTGAGCTATTATATGATTTTAAGGCCAGTAGAGCCAAGTAGTGCAATGTCGAGATCACCTGGGGATATTTGCACCATTAGTAGAATAAGGGGGGCAATCTCAAGAAGAGTTGAGTCGCGATTAGTAAGGTAGTTGAGTATATCTTTACTGTATGTATGGTCACGCATGGTATGTGTGGTTGATTTTTTGGGGGATATGTGTGTTGCATATGAGATAATTGTTCGTGTGTGTACGTAATATAAAGTGTATGGGTGCCCTAGTCAGTTCGATATTCAATATCATCCGGGAAATCTAACGTGGTGATAGATGCAATGAGCCATACGCATGTCGGGCAGTTGGCAGCAGTATGGAAGGCAAGGTGGGATGAGCTTCATCAGGAAGATGAGGTTATCAGGGCTTATATGGCAGTGATGACCGCCCAACCCAAGATCATTAGTCGGGTGATAGAGGCACAGGCATGTAACACCTAGCGTAAAACACGAGGCGCCAATACGATTAAAACTAAACTAAATCCTCAACAATTAGTATAGAGCATCTATATTCCACAAAATAATTATAACGAATCCAAAATTTACACTTCCAAAATAATTACAATTAAATTTCACTCAATAATAATACTAAGCTCTCCAAATAAATTACACTGCCAAGCTATACAAAAATAAAATCCTCCAAACGTCGTGCCTAAAATCCTCCAAAAATCCAAAGCATCCAAATCCACGCTAACCTGCTACTAAAAGAAAAATGCAGGGAAATACACAATATGACAAGAATAGATACTCAAAACAATAACGGTGAATAAAAGCAACAATACGAATCTGAATTCAAGTTCAATGCGACATCGGAGCATTATACCAATTTAATTTTTCAATAACCCATCAATAGATCACCGGGCCTCACCTCACCTAAGCTTTTTAAAGCCTTATCCTGGCTATTGGACTTTTGGACTATTGGCAGGTGACCATTCTTCGTGCCATATAAAAATTTTGTGACACCATGCCCATCAATAAATACAATATTTCAATCGAATCAATATTTTAGATTCTAATAAAGGTCATGATATCAACAATATGAGTACAAATAAATGAGGAACAAACGACTACTCTCGAGAGATTTAAGGAGCATATTGCGTAAACCCCGTACCTTAAAATCATCATAAGAAACTCATAAGATTTTGCCTCAAAATTTTGATCACACCACTACGTTCCTCTCACGAAAACAATCAAAACTTGTTCGACCCCAAACTAGAGAAAACATAATAGACTTCAAATCATGGGTTGAATATTGAATAAAATTGGAGCTAGGGTTTATATATATAGGGAGATGAAAATAGAGGAGGCTAATAATTTTTTAGAAGGCTAAAATGCGTTTTAAAGTCCTAAACTCGTCACTTTATGTTTATATACGAAAAAGAAATAGAGTCCTAATCATATACAAACACTCGAAAGTTTATTATGGATGATTGGATTGTCTAAATTGATTGAAATTTTATTATGTTGTATCTGATGGTGAGACGAAGCATTTGTGAAAAATTCAGCTCGATCGGACGAACGAATTTTTATTTTTATTTATTTTTATATCCTCCTTAGGTTGGATCCTTCCCCGATTTTTTTACAAAAAAGTTATAATTTCCAAATTTTATTCCCGATTTACATTCCACTTAAAACCTTCTTTTTATATATAAAAACTAACATTTTTACATACCAAAATTAAATAGATTCTAATTATTTAATTTTTTTAAATTGTTTATTTAACAAAGATTTTTATGACTCAAAAATCTTGGGTGTTACAAGGTAGGGGATCCTTCTTATTAGGATAGGATACAGCAGTTGTTGGCAGGCAGAGCGGAGTCTTACTCAGTCACTTTAATGAGATGTTATTATCTCAGACAACGAGGACATACGGTGCACACTTATGGAGGAGGCGCATAGGTCACGATTTTTGGTGCATTTCGGAAGGAATAAGATATACCAAGTTATGAGGAACCAGTTTTGGTGGATCGGTATGAAGTGGGACATAGCAGAGTTTGTTACGAGTCCATCTGGGTTAGTGTGGATCGATTGACCAAGGTAGCTCATTTTGTACCAGTTTGGGTGGAGTACACGATAGGGTAGTATGCCCAGCCTTTCGTAACAGAGATAGTCAAAGTGCACTTTATGCCTCTCAATTATATTTCGGATCGAGATAAGATCTTTGTGTCCCACTTCTGGTACAGTTTTTAGGAGGCAATGGGGATGGAGTTGCATGTGAGCATGGCGCATCACCCGTAGATCGATGGGCAAAATGAGAGGGTGAATCAGATGCTGGAGTGTATGTTAAGGATGCGTATTCGGGATTTTAAGGGTATTTGGGAGTAGTAGTTACCTTTGGTAAGAGTTGCGTATAATAACTCATACCAGTTTAATATTGGCATTACACCATTTGAGGCTTTGTCATTTGTCGTTTGGTTGATTAGAGGTGAGGGATAACCGGTTTCTTGGGTCGGACGTGATTTAGAATATGTTGGCAAAAGATGAGTTAATCAAGGGTCGTATTCGGGTAGCTCAAAACAGTTAGAAAAGTTACACCAATGTGAACCAAAGATTTTTGAAGTTTGATGTGGGTGATCAGTTATTGCTGCAAGTATCTCCCATGAAGGGTTTGATGCGATTTAGGAAGAAAGGGAAGTTTGTGCCTAGGTATATGGGGCCTTTTTCCATTATCGAGAGGGTAGCCATTTGCGTATAGGCTCGCCTTACCGGAGCAGTTGCAGTGAATTCATGATGTGTTTTATGTGTTGTGATTAAGGAGGGTATCTCAGGGATGACATGGTTAACTGGCACATAGCGCTAGAGGAAATAGACTTACAGCCAAATATTTCATAGAAGGATTTCATTTACCATTTTGGGCTGTAGTAAGCCAGAGTTCGGTCAAAGATGGTACCATTAGTGCATCTGCAGTGGGGACACCACAATGTAGCCGAGTCAACGTGGGAGTGCGCGGTTAACATGCGGAAAAAGTATCCATTGCTCTTTGTGGTAGTTACGTTCGAATTTCAAGGATGAAATTCCATTATTAGTGGGGAGAATGTAATACCCCGTACTTTATGAGTATTTAATTTCCATGTGTACATGGATTTATTAATTTAATTGGGAAAATTAAATTGGTTTCGGTAAATATCAATTAGCGAGTTATGGATTAATATCTATTATTATTAATAATAATAATAAATTTGTTTTGGTAAGTAAAGTGTATATATGAACAAAGCTAGATACAAAATTACCAGGGGCATACCCCTAGGGAACCATCACGGAACCAGTCAAGGAAAAGGAAGAAACAAGGGGAGGGCATACTTACCCAAACCTAGACAAGTAACAACACATGCAAAAAATACAAAGGCTAATCAAACAAGGTCGATTCCGGTAGGTTCCAATACATGCATGCCATCCAGTTGTTGTAGTTTCTCGTAGCTTTCTTCCATGTCAAGATCTTGCATCTCATCATGAGTTCAATTTCCTTGATCAGTTTTAGGGGATTTTTAGTGCCTCTTCTGTGAATTCTATTATTTCTTTCTATCCAGATTCAATACACGGTGTTGGAGAAGGATAGGGCTCTAATACTAGACATGACAGACTTGCCATGCGAATGTGTCACAGCATTCGTGAGCTCATCCCTCCATGTTCCCATCCCTCTATACATCTGGTTTTTGTATAAAATTTCATTCCAAACCTACTTGGAGTAAACACAATCCGCCATGAGGAGGGACATGGTCTCGACCCCACTGCCACATAATTTGCAGTTGTTTATTATTATTATTTACTTGTGTGTGATAAGTAAATCGAGATGTGATTTATTATATGTCGTTTATGAGTGAAAAGTGATGGTTTATTATTTTATGTCGATAAAGAGTTGCATGGACAAATTTATATAGTTTGTGGGCGACGCGTACTGTATTCACGTGTCGAGTCCGGTTAATGAGATGTTGGTATATTGATAGGTGACTCGTATGACCTTTTTGAGTGCACCGATGATCTGAAATGGGTCGAAATAGTCCAGAATAAATTCCCGAGTGTTATGATTGTGTACCAAGGGCTTTTTTCACATAGTAGGACCCGTATGGGGTATAATGGTATTTTTACACCTAGAGTTTAATTGAAAAATGGGATTAAGGTGTAATTATGGAGTATATAAGGATTGGATAGGTAGACACTCATTTTTTAATCTCTGCATAATTGTGCTTAAGAGAGAGTTTAAGAGACGAGGAAAAGAGAAGAAAGGAGGAAAAAAAATCTTGAAGAAGAGAGAAGAAGAGCATCTTCGAATTCGTAATCATCCCTATGTAGAGAGACTTAGGATTTAGATCCATAAGGCGAGTATTTACTTGCTTTAGATTGCAATCATGATTTATTGGGAACTAAAATTTTAGATTTAAAGATTGAAACTTTGAGAATTAGAGTGAAGAGATTCAAGTTGTGTAACCTCTAATTTGTATTGGATATTAATTGATGATGAGCATATATGAATTTCATGATTTAAATTTTGAGTTTACAAGTATGAACATATAGAACATGGATATGGTGTTTAAAATAATGAAAACTTAAGTTTTATTAATTATGAGTTGATAGAATTGAATTATGATTAGGAATCCTTGCGTTTAGATGATGGATTAGGGTTTAATTTGATGTTATAATATATTTTTGGGATGTTATTAAATTGATGTGAGGTATCAATTTTATGTTTTGGGAGGCTTGGGACCTCCATTGGAGGGTTTTAGAGGTGAAAACTCGAGGAAGAAAACGATTAGCCAGCCAGAAAATGAACCGATTCACTGGGAGAACGAGTCGGTGCGGTTGAGTGAACGGGTTCGATTTGCTGGCCTGCCCAGATTATGTTTACACATTGTTTTGACCCCTTTGAGCTTGGGGATGAGCATAGGGGCTTCGGGGTTAGAGTGGGACTACTTGGGAATATTTCACGGGTTTGGTACGAGTGTTAGGCCAATGATTGAATGGTTTGGGGTGAGACAAACCGGGAATTCAAGTAAGTGAACACTATGTATAATCGAGAAGTCGGTCCGGACTTCGGTATTGGTAGACTAGTACGCGGCGGGAATTGTGTACGAGGTCAGTACTTTATATATATATATATATATATGTGTGTGTGTGTGTGTGTGTGTGATAATTGATTATATTGAACATGCCTACTTGGTAATGCTATCGTTAGGAGGTAGTGCGCAGTGGGTAGTCCACCATGGCATTGACAAACAGGTGTTGGATTTATTCCCTAGGTCATAGTACTATTTCATGTCCACTATTTGTGTGAGAGAATAGGTGTTGTTTGGAGACCATTTGGGTGCGATTTGGTATAGTTGTGACCCTCGGACGTATGTTTACTCACCTCCATTGTTTGTATTTATATTTGTATTTGGTGGTGAGATTCTGACATGGTGGCTCAGTGTGATGCGTGGTATGCCTGGAGCCTAATAGCACATGAGGGATGCATCCGCGAGATTCCAGCTCTGGGGATACGGTTATACGTATATAGCGAGTGATATATATGTATGTGTATGAGGTGTGATGTATATATCTACTTATAGCACAGGTGTGACTATGTTATTATATTGTGTGAATATTTGTTTATAGCACGAGGGTATCTATGATATTATATGATATGTGTACACCTATGTATAGCTAATGTGTAGCTATGTTATTGTTTTACTAAAGTATACCTGGCGAGGGTAACATATGTTTAGCTAATGGTGACGATTAGCGGGATGGGCTTTGATAGCGGTGGTTGTCCTAGTTAGAGGTAGTATAATTAGGATAATAAAATTAATGTGTTAGGTTTGTGTTGTAGATGAGAAGTGAGGTTTTATCTCATGTGAGTGCGATCGGTAAATTAATTGTGAAAGTAATACACCATGTGTTTTATTGATTTAAAGCATTTAATTGCTTGCAAAATATTTTCAAACATTTTTGGACTTTGATCCGCGCGCAAATTTGTTTTCTTGTTATTCTTTTAAAACCCCAGGCGTGCAGCAGCAACAAGGACAATAGGGGTAGATCTTTCATACCATTGCAAGAAGTAGCATGGACACTGTTAGATTTGATTATAGTCGCTTCAGTCATTTCTATCTAGATAGGATGCAATTTCATTTCAATCTTTTCTTTTGGGCGTGTTGCCCGTAGTTGGATAGGATTTTATTTCATATCAGACTTGACCTAATTATCGGATATTATTTACATTGGAGGATTATTTGTAGTGACTGATAGTTTTTCGGTTCATATTATTTATTTATGCATTCAGTTATTCTATCCATTCAGTTGTATGTATGGTTTTATTCAATTTATATTTTATTACTTGTTGTGACAGTTATGCTGAGAATGAAACCATACTGGATTCCTATTTTATTTTATTAAAGGATTGGTCGCCCCTGGTATCAGGCAAAATGTCACATCCAAAAGTCTATGTGACAATATTTTAAATTTTTTTTATAATCTTTTAAGTTTTATCTTTTTAATTAAGACGATGATTCTAAAAGATGCAGAAAGAGTAAAATAAGCAAAACACCATACGTACGAGGGAAAAACCTACAAAATATACAAACCTCAGGCGGATAAGAACGGGAAATTAACTATGGTAAAGTTTTACAACTAGAAAAAATAGACTTATAACCTCATGACGCACGCTACAGACACTCTTTGCCACCATATTCTCCGCAGAGAGCGCCAACAGTTGGATTATGTTATAAAAATCGCGACCAATTTTGATCCGCAACCAATGTCTTCGAATCCTCTATCCAAATCTTTCTTATTCAAAGTGGAAGCAACTTTCCTCGTTTAGTGTTTGAAGATAAATTACTGTTCCTAGACGTAATCTTCAAGCAGCCAAAAGGATATACCTAGGATCATTGAGGGAATCCTATAGATATGTGTGTTGGGGTATTTACAAAGAGTGTGGTACTCTAAATCTCAAAAATGAGTTTTTTCAAGCCAAGGAAGAGAAAATATTTACTTACCAATGAAGATTAGATTTTTGAACTAGGGTGAGCAAATATACCTTTATTAAAAATAATGGCTTGAAAGAACTCAAAGAAGAGAAGTGAAAAAAATGTGCTCTCAAATATATCTAATGTTTTGATCAGCAAAAATATTTTTTCAAAGCTCTCAACTTAGTTTAGAAGAGAAGACAACACCTTAACTTATAGTCTTTTGATTTGAAAATGTTTAAAAGTCCAAATGCTAGGTGTCACACTCTTAAGGTGTCAAGTAGTCACATCAGGGTCAAAGTCACCCAAAAAATCTTAAAGAAAGATATTGTGCAAAAATAACTTTTGGCGCTATTAGAGACGTTTTGCCACAAGCTCGCTGCAATGACCAATTGCATCACCGCGGTGAACCTGTAGCGATCCAGGTCACGTGCTAGTCCAAGCATTTTGCACAGGGACACAAGTGGCCAACGAGGCGATGTTGTTATAACGAGGAGACCATCGCTGAGGCGGAGCGAGTCGCACATTTGCTCAAAGATTTTGAAATATGAACAAGAAAGTGCCAATGACAAGTTTTGCTACTGCGAGGCAAGCCATCGTTGTAGCGAGATAGGTCATGCATGTGTCCAAATTTTGTCCAATTTACCTTAAAATATTTTCAAAATAGTTTTGATGCAAATTCCAAGTATGTTTATTTCTCGAATGAACATTCACACTTAAAATACACAAAGATGGAAGAAGTCTATAAGACCTTTTGCTAACTAGATGGCGTGTAATTTATGAGGGCAACATCAGGCCATTATGTATGAGTAGTCTTGTTCTTTTTGGCCCATTTCGGATTGCTTTGACCTTTGGGTCTTATATTGTGTTCTGTTTCTAATATAATTTAATTCCAAAAAAAAAAAAGAGATGAAATTATTTATAAAATAGATTCATTTTTATGAAAATTATATTTTCTTCTGTATTTAACAATATTGAAAATCCAATGTTAATTAAAAGATTTTCGATTTTATAAAAACAGATTAACTAAGGTGAATCTAAGTCCGCTAAGTCATATACCTTTTCCTAAGGTATGTTCCTGAGGTTCAGTACAGAGTGAGTCTGGTTTGTTGATGAAGCTCTTTGGTGACATCTTAGACAAAGACTCGAACATGTTTTGGTTAAGAAATTCAGACAATCTATTATATAGATCACATTGAGTATAGTATACTCTTACAATCTCTCCCTTTGTCGAATTTCGAGACAAAACATAAAAAGGAAAAAAATACAAGAAAATAAAGCAAATTCTACCATTTTATGACTCACCTGGACAAGGGAAAATACAAAAATAAAAAATTACATTTGTTGCAAGTAATTAATCACTACAAGAGACACAATCCATCCGCAAGGAGCTCTTGTTCAAACTTTCTTGTCACACACAAGAAAATGTATCAAGGTACTAATCTGTAGAAATATGACAACGAAATATAATAAATATGAATATGTGAATATATCGTTGCTACATGAAACACCATATCTATCTAAAATATCCCCCCCCCCCCCCCCAAAAAAAAAAAAAATTATACAATTCCTCTCAACAAACATGATATAGCAACAAATAACTCTAAGCAACCTAATATGCTTGAATAACTATACTCCCCATATCTACAAACTTCTCCCCTTTTTGTCACTGAAAGCGACAATGGAAAGAACTAAGAACATAGTAGGATCAAGTTCTTGACGCATTTAAAGAGAGTAAAATATGCTAATTAAATAAACCAATAGAGAGAATCATATAGTGAGTGAATAATTAAAGTGTTAATCTAGGCAAGATATAATCATGAGAGTAAAGGCCTAATATCAACAAGTTAAACTACATATGGGAAGATAAAATATATCACACAAAGATATATGGAATGCTAAAATATGATAAGCATTCAAAGTTTAAGAGTTTACAAGGATTACAATGAATAGGATCAATTTCAACCAAAATTCAAATAACTCTCAACTAAACCCAAAATAAAACAAATTACATCACTTATTCTTCCTTTTTAACACCCCAAAGGCACACAGATCAATAAGCTCATTATTCGCATTTGACAAATCATAAAATTCTCTCACCGTGTTGGGTCAACATGGTCCAGTTCGAGAGGAAATACTAAACCAATTTCTTTTATCGAAAAACTCGTTTAGATGTGAGTATGAAAAATATTCCAAATTAATTGAACTCTCCCAATGCACGAAACATGTGGTAAAAAGTTCATCAAACCTGGAGTGCTTGGAGGAAGTCGAGGTACGTGAGCTTGATTTAGGAGCTATAAAGTAGTCAGCAATCACACACCAAACACAGGCACATAAATTCTATAAGCTATGGAAATGAAATCCAATGATTATACTAAAATTATGAGTAAAAAAACCCCATACATGTAAAGTAAAAGCTATACACACTAAAACCTACTCAAGAGATTCAATCCAAACTCAAGATAAGTAGAAACTCACCAATCATAGAGAAGATTTCATCAAAATCTATCAAAAAAGCTATCACTAAGCCTTAACCCAAAAAAAACTGAATCAAAGAATCTATGGAATAATAACTTACCAAGATGATGATTTAATCCACTACAGTGAGGTAAAGACAATCTAAAGGACTTCCGAGATCTAAAATGGGAGGAAGGTAAGGGGTTTCTTTAATGGTGAAAGAGGTTTTGAGATAAAAATGAAAAAAAATTAAAACAACCTGATTTTGTTTTTTTATCATTTCCAAGGGTCATCGCTACAACGAGAAATTTCTCGCAGGCCACTCCATCATCGTTGCATTGAAGCTCCGCCGACAGAAGTCATGCCAGCTTCCATTGATAAAAAAAACTGTGCAGAAAATAGAATAAACAGAAAGAAAATGTACATACAAATTTTGAATTATAAGAAGCTACATTTTAATCTTTAAAATACCATTTTGATTAACCAAATAAGCTATAAAGATCATACAATGGTTCTTGGTTATGTCAAATACTCTATAAAAAGAATATTTTTAGCATTCAATAGCCTAAGGACAAATTAAATCCATAAAAGATAGAGTGATTTTACAGACATAACTCGTGATAAAAAAGTGAATAAAATGAACATTAACCCGTAAAATTGAAGAATGAAGATCAATGTTTGAACTCACTTTTGAAATTTTTGACTTTATGCAATAAAGAGAAAGCCTCATTTTTCCTTGAAAACAAATAAAATTTTATCATTTTTCTCCCTCAAATAGAAATTTATGATTAAAACCTTTAAGTATCATATCTTTGATGTTACTCAATTTTTTTACAGAAAAAAAATCTTTGAACACCGATTTTGATAAAAAAAAATTCATGCTACAACTTTCACCTATTCATTACAAAGGGTAGGGAACTATTTTAAAATTTTCAAAGGTAGATCTTACAACCTAAAGTTGCATCATTTACCACATCATCACTCATGACTTTGAATATATATATATATATATACACCATGATGCTAAAAACTCCCATACACAAAAGTATTAGTAATGACACCTTTTCATAAAAAAACATCGCATAAAACTTTTAATTTCTGGAAGAAGTAGAAAACATTGCAAGCTCAATTTACCAAAGCAATTCAAGCTATAAAGTTTAGGCATGGAGTATTAAAAGACATAAATAGAACCAGTAATAAAATAAGTAGGCATGTATATTTGCATTTAAGCTCATGGGATAAAATAATACCTAACAAGCATAGAAGACCAATATTGTACAAGGAAGTCTAAAGGTATTAACAAAACAAAGATCATAACTAAAGAGTAAAAGTAGTGATAGAGAGAAATAAAGAGGTCTACATAAAAGGATTTAACCGAAACTCTAAGACATCTAAACTAAAAGAATCCTATTTCGTTTTGAATAAGGACCAAGCCTATCCATGTTTTGCTAGATATTCTAGTTATCCTTTATTAATAGATTATTTTGTAACCCTATTTGAATTAATTCTTAAAGAGTTGGATTTAGGAACAAAAACGGGAAGTGTAGGATTATATGTTTTCCTTTCCCCTTTCCTTTGGAAGAAACCTTTTGAGGAGATTCCACCTTCTTCTTCCCTATCTTATCGACTTTTTTCCCTTATTAAAATCACCTAAATGTGATGAAGGTTAAAGCAAAAAAAAAACTCTTTAAGTTATCCTAACTTATGATATTGTGTGCCTGAGTTGTTGCTTCCTAAGTTTAAAACAAATCTCCTTCAAGTGTCCTTCCTTATTGCAATAGGAGGAACACAAGAAAATCTCCTTCCTTTGGCTTTCTTCAAGTACAGAATAAGTTAAAGATTTACCCATAGGAGATGGAAAATTGATTGAGATGCTAAGAAAGATTGGTTAGACATGGAACCCTCACTTTACTTTGCGTACTAACCATGCTCTCCCTTCTCTCTACAACTTACCTCTCTCTAACCACAATAAACACCACCACCCAAATCCCCCCCCCCCCAACCAGAGTACCACTGCCTAAAACCATCCATGGCCACCACACAACCTCCCACCCTATCCAAGCTAGATTTGCACACGTTGGTAAGACTGTTACCCTATCCCCACTATTATCTCTTAACCAACCTGTCTTTGAAACAGGTAGTAAAGAAGGTAACCCCAGTTGAGGGATGGAGCTCTCTACTATAGAGACAGATCAAGAAACACCTGGGCATGAGGTAATAGAGGATGGTAATGTATTTGATAAAGTCACTGGAAACTCCACTTACTATGTTGATGCGAAGAGAATGCAAGACTTAAATGATGAAAAAAATATTTAAGTTTCCTTCTCAGCAAAGGTTTCACGAAGGAGGAGATAAATGGCATAGGTCAAAAACAACTTGGTTCAGATGAAGAAGGACTCGGAAAAAATTAAGGCATTGCAAACCACCACCATAATAAGGAGGAGAGTCCCCACACGGTAGCTATGGGGAATAGTGCAATGCATGGGCGCGAAAAGATTTCCTTAATTCCAAGAGAGTTTCCCAAGAATATCGTTCCTCCAACATACACACACTTTCTCCCTAAAAAATGTGAAGGGACTTCGAAGGCAACTCTGATCACAAAGGAGGACAATAGTACAAACCCTACAACAAAAAATGTACACCTACCCTAAAACTCTCATACCATAAACCATTAATGGTAAACGGTAAACCAATGGTAAACCACCTAATGAGGTAGCAGCAACGGGAAATGTTATGTGGAATAATAGTGCGGTGGGATACTTCCTGGGTAAAAGGCTACCCTACTCCCTCGTCAACACCATTTCCCAAAGACTATGGGACAAACTTTGCCTCATGCGAGTTATTCCCTGTGAAAATGGTTTCTTATTATTCAAATTCAAGAGCGATGAGGAGAGAGAATTGGTCATATCAAATGGGCCATGGCATTTTGCTGGTAATCCAATTATAATGAAAAAATGGCAACCAAACTTTAAGGCTAATAAAGACCTTACCAAGTTTGTTCCTATATGGGAGAGATTCCACAATGTTCCAATTCTGGACGGAAGATGGTCTAAGCTACAATGCTAGTGCCATAGGCAAACCTCACTATGTTGATGCTGCCACAAAGAAGATGAACAGACTCAGCTATGCAAGAATATGTATTGATGTTAAAGCCAAAGAAAACAATACCAAAACCATAGACCTACAACATGATGATGGAGAAATTACTAAAATTTATGTGGAGTACCAAGGTATGCCTTTCTCTTGTTCCCACTGCCTTGTTTTTTGTCATAAAATCTCGAAATGTCCTCATGTGACTAGGGTCTGGATACCCAAAGTTACCAAAACCTCAGAGGAAAAAGTTGAACCACAAAGTGATGAGTGGATTCTACTGATATGCCAAAAAGGTTGGGCAAAAAGTGAGGAAAAAGGTTGGGCAAAAAGTCCAGACTGGGGAAAGTATGGTCTCAAAGATCAAGTCGAGGAGAATTCTACCGATATGCCAAAAGACCACATACCCTTGATACCTCAGAAGTAGAATGTAGTGGAAATACCAGCCCTAATGAATAGTTTTGATGTTGTCCAAGGTTTAGACGAGGAATGTGAAGCAAACACAACACCCGCTCCTTCTGGCATTGCCTTAAAAATTATTTATATAGATGGCATGGGGGGAAAGCTTGATCCAACCTTAATCGAGAACTAGAAGAAGAAACTCATAAAGAGAACTCAAGGTACGCCAAGTACAAATGGGAACACCCCCCCCCCCCCCCCCCAATCCCAATCAATCTCAATGATTAAGCTTGCTACATGGAACATTAGGGGACTAAACAGTCCCCTAAAGCAACAAGAGGTGCAAAAACTCATTAGGGACTATAAACTATCCCTTATCTGTCTTGTGGAAACAAAGGTGAGAAAAAGAACTTGCTCAATGCAACTAGTAGCAGTCTACCACAGTGGGATACCATACACAACTGCCCCAGTGATGGGGGAGTGGCTAGAGTCATTGTTGGCTGGAATCCTAACCTTTTTAAGGTAACCACCCTATATACTAACAATCAAGCCATAACTTCCACATAACTTCTTTGAGCCTTGACAAATCTTTCTATGTTAGTCTATGCCCTAAACCATCCTACCCAGAGATTAAACCTATGGACTTAACTTGAGGAAACATATCACAATGCCCACAATCATAATTGGATCCTCATGGGGGACTTCAATGTTGTGAGAGCTCGCAATGAAAAGAGAGGTATACTGGATATTAATGGTAATGATGTTAATGAGTTCAATCAATGCCTTTACAACATTCAAGTGGATGACATAGTCACGGGGGTCTTTGGTACACCAAGACTAGAAACCATATTAATGAACCTTTAATTCAAACCAAAATTGATAGAGTCCTCATTAATGAGGAATGGAAGATCAATTTAACTTATTCTCAGGGTGAAGTTATTAGTCAAGGTCTATCTGACCACTGCACTATCATAACCACCATCATACCCCGCCTCCCAAACAAAGCCAAACCTTTCAAGTTTTTCAATTACTGGAGTTCCCATAGGGACTTTAAAGATACCATTAGTGAGGCTTGGATGACTCCGATGTATGGAAGCCCTGTGTATCAGGTTTCCATGAAGCTCAAGATGGTCAAGCATGCTCTTGAAGGTTTCAATCAGAAATTTTACAGCAAAATAAGATAGAGAACCACTAGTGCTCTAAATTTACTTGCAAATATCCAAAGTCGGGTCAACCAGGGAGGAAGTAACACCTATCTTCAGGTGGAGGAGTTGAATGATAGAGCTCAGTATGCTGAGTGTTGCATAGCTGAAGAAGCCTTTCTCAAGAAAAAATCTAGAACAATATGGTTAAAAGAGGGTGACATGAACTCTAAGTTCTTACACTCTCGAATCATAAGTAACACAAATAGAAATAAAATCCTATGCATTCAGAACCAGTTTGGTCATAAAGTGGAGGGGCATGTTCAGGTCGCTAAAGAGGCAGTTAATTTTTTCACTAACCTTTTGGGCCAGTCAACCTCTGGTCCATATCCTAAACTATTCCATAACCAATAAGTTATCTCTTGAGCAAGCAAACAGTCTCCTAGCCCCTATTATAAATGAGGAAATAAAAAAGTGCATTTTTTTATCTTGGAAAAGATAAGTCCCCTGGACCAGATGGTTTTAATACGGAGTTCTTTACTCGTAATTGGGGCATGGTGGGAGAAGAGTCACTCTTATAGTTGCCTCTTTCTTTCAGACAAACTCCTTGCTAAAGCAATGGAATTGCAACAATCTGGTGCTTATGCCAAAAAATAACTCCCCAATTTCCATGAAGGACTTTCAACCTATTGCATGTTGCAATACAATTTATAAATGTATTTCAAAAATCCTTGTCAATAGGATGAAACCTCTTATCCCTCTGTTGGTTAATGAAATACAATCTGCCTTTCTGAAGGGTAGATGCATTAGGGATAACATTCTTATTATGCAATAGCTGATGCGAAATTATCATAGAAACCTGGCCTCCCAATGTGCGTTAAAAGTATACATTCTCAAGGCCTATGATACTCTTAACTGGGCTTTCCTGTTTCATGTTCTCAGCCACATGGGCTTTCTCCTACTTTTATTGCTTGGATTAAGGAATGTGTGACTACTGCGAAGTTCTCCATTCTTATTAATAGAGCCACACATGGCTTCTTCCTAGCTAAAAGAGGATTGAGATAAAGAGACCCCCTCTCCCATTTTTTGTTCCTTTTTATAATGGAAGCCTTTGTTAGTCTCCTTAACCTTCACACTAGATCTCCTCACTTCACTTACCATCCCAAATGCAAAGAGCTGAGTATAAACCACCTGTGTTTTGCTGATGATTTGTTCATCTTAGCAGGTGTTGATATCAACTCCTTATCCATCATCAACACGGTTATTCAGGAGTTCAGTGCGATGTCTGGTTTGCATCCAAACCCCCTAAAATGCTCCTTCCTTGCTGCATGTATCTCCAACGATGAGAAAATTGTTATCTTCAATCTGCTGGGCTATCAAATGGACCTTTTCCCCATCAAGTATCTCGGTGTCCCACTCATATCTACCAAGCTTAAGCATGAGGACTGCCTTGCCCTGATAGATAAGATCACTAGTAGAATTATGAGCTGGACTAATAGATTCTTGAGCTATGGGGGTAGGCTCAATCTAGTGATTTATATTCTATTCAGCATGCAGATCTACTGGGCCAGTATTTTTATCTCACTGAAAAGAACAACCTAGGAAATTGATACCAAGCTGCATAGATTCCTTTGATCTGGTCCGGATATGAGGAAAATAGGTTCCAAGGTTAAGTGGAGTGATGTCTGAATACCTAAAAAGGAATGGGCCTAGGTATAGAGAGTTCAAATGATTGGAACACGGCCACCATGTTCAAGCACTTATGGAACTTATGTAGCAAGAAGGACATTCTATGGGTTAAATGGTGCAACACATACAAGTTGAAAGGAAGATGTGTGTGGCATATTCATAACCCAGCTGATGCATCTTGGACTTGGAATAAACTTATGAAACTGAGAGACAAAATTAGACCTTTCATCAAAGATATCATTGGGAATGGGCACAACATATCCATATGGCACGACCAATGGCACCTTCTGGGCCCTTTGTGGGTGAAATATGGGGAGAGAACCATATATTGTGCAACAAGCAACCACAAAGCCAAAGTGGTTGATTTGATTAGAAATGATGTTTGGGCATGGCCCTCAACTATTACCTGGGAGCTTAATGAGATAAAATATGCAGCATTACCTTCCATCAACACCTGTAGAGAGGATAGTATCATATGGCTTCCCATGGCTAATGGCCTCTTCACCATAAACTTAGCGTGGAATTCCATTAAGCAGCATCACAATCAACTTGATTGCACCCCTTTGGTGTGGGATAGTTGTATTATTCCTAAATGTGCATTTATATTATGGATGGTTTGTAAGGATGCTATCAATACAAAGGACAAAACCCTTGCTTGGGGTATTTCTCAAGACAACATATGTGTGCTTTATGACAATGCAACAGAGAGTTATTACCACCTTTTCTTTAACTGCAGCTTCTCTAATGGGATCTGGGAGGAGATAAAATACAACAACTCGTACATCACTGCCTCTACCATTTGGGAAGATATCATTTCGGATGCTGCCACACATTTTAAAGGGAAAACAATGACCGACAAGCTCAAATGTACCTCCTTTGTTGCTGCCATATATTGTATTTGGATGAAGAGAAACAAAAGAATCTTCAAGAACACTAGCTCCAATCATGTTGGTATTATGGATGAAATTACCTACTTTTTCAAATGCAAGTCATATAACTGGAAAAAGTCTAGAAGGGATTTCAATAACTGGCTTTGTTGCATGAACTGGGACCTTGATGAAAAACTTTTACTTTCTGATTAATGTGGGTTTTTTCGGTTGTTTCTATAGGGTAAATTTCATCTTCGAAATTTGACCCAGGGGTATGCCCCCTTGCTCCCTATGTATATATTCCCTTTGTTTAATGTTATACTTAATTAACAAAAAAAAAGAAACCTCACTTTCAAAATCGAGTCCTCATTTATCCGTAGCGGACAACTTGGCACCCAAAAGCATCATATCCAACTTTTGAGACATACCCTCCCTATTCATCTTGAAAGTGGGCATGAATAGTAGTTTGGTCTCAATCAAATATATTTGGTTCTTTAGGATCATTCTTGAGTTTTCAATCCCGTGTAGGGACATCCTAGGAACTCAATCTTTATGTGAAGAAACTCAATTGAACTTCCTTCAAAATGTGGTGCACTACTCACCACGTTTGGACAAATAAATTCACCCCCACCACTCCCACTCACCATGGCCATTTGGTTTTCGGTATTGAATAACTTGGTGGAGAGTTCTATGTTATGCCTTTCGAGTTTTATGGACTCAACATAAAACATAGTCTTCTTAAAGATCATTTTTCTCTTCTTCATTAATAGTGCTCAAAGAATAACTGGGAGTTATTTCTTCACTAGACTAAAGAGGAACATCAAAATCATTTAAATCATTTAACTCAACAAATTAATTTCTTGCCTTAAATGCGGCATAGTTGCATTCTTCAAACTCATCTTCGGGGCTTGAGTCGTCATCACTAAAAGTGGCTTGATATGTATTTCTGACACCTTCATGACTCATATTTGAGGGACATTACTTCGACATATGCCCTCGATCACCACACGTAAATCATATAAGGGTCCTTGGAGATTCATCTTTCTTTTCTCCACTTCCATGAACAATTTCAAATCCAGGTGGATATTTTTTTAAGTGCTCCTCTAGACTAAAATCATTTTTTTCACTTCTTGGCAAATTTAGTGTGAAATGCCATATCATCTTCATTAACATCATGGGAATTAAAATCATGGGATGCCTTCTTAGCCTTGAAAGCTAGATTTTTCTCCTTTTATTTAGGAGGAACTCCTTGGAGATAAGAAAAATTCACCTCATAGGTTTGGAGAGAGCCAACCAATTCATCTACATGCATTGGTTTCGAAAGCAAGGCTCTAACCTCTTCAACGGCATCCACTTTGCCACAAAACCTAAGGGAAGAGACTGTAAGATTTTATCAATAATTTTATTCACTTTTACATTCTTCCCCAAAGAAAAGACAGATGTAACTATATCATTCTACTCGGCATAGATGTCGTTAAAAGCTTCATTCTCCTTCATGGTAAGAAGTTCGAAACGGATGCTAAGTCGTTGAAGATTGAAATGCTTCATGGTGGAGGTACCTTTATAGGTCGTTCGTAATATATCCCACGTCTCCTTAGACATCGTACATGTGGATATAAATCTAAATTCACTCCGGGACACACAACCAAAAATAGTGTTAAGTCCCTTCAAGTTCCACCCACTCTCCTTTAAATCGTTGTCATCCCAACTATATATAATCTTATCAACTTGGACATCATTAACAATGGTTTGGGGATAAGTCCATCCCACAAGCACACTATTCCATATACGGTCATCCATAAATATTAAATAGGTTGTTATACATGCTTTCCAATAGGAATAATTGCTACTATCAAATAGATGAGGTCGTAGGGTTGAACTTCCATCCATTGCACACAAAAAGGATCTATGCCTAGGTTTTTTACACCGTAAACTTTTAGACCCCCTTTGATACCAATTGAGAGTGCACATATCGATGGTAACTACCCAAATAAAAATTAATTCACCTAATTTAAGAAAAAAGTTTGTTAATTTATTACTATAAAAGTGCTTCATAATCCAAAAGTCTATGGGGCAAATATTTTATTAAATTCTACAATTTTTCAAGTTTTTTTTGGGGGGGAAATTATGTATATATCAACAAGAGGAACTACAACAAGTGCAAAACAAAAAGGGAAAAATCCCTAGGAACATCCTATAGGGCATACCCCAAAGGGACAAGAAACAAAGCAATGGGAAAAATACCCAAAACCCCCATACCCCACATCCTAATCAAGTATACTATCCGAGATTCCCCAGTTCATGCATGCCATCCAGTTTTCGAATCTTCTTCTCCCTTTCTCCCATGATATGGCCCTTGCTCTGATCATTACCTCAATCTCTTTGACAATGGCTTCAGTGTTCCTACTCACCTTCTTGAAAAGTCTGACGTTTCTTTCCATCCACAGGCAGTAAATGGTGGTAGAAAACGAGATGTTCCGAATACGGTTAAAAAGGCTAGTGCCCCTGTAATTTGAGATAGCATGGTGCATCTCACTGTCCCAATCCATAGCGTCCTTATTCTCCTGATTTCTGAAACGAACATCCTTCCACACCTCCTTAGCAACATGACACTCATTAAAGACATGGCTAATAGATTCAACCCCATTTAAGCAACAGTAGCACAAGTTGTCCTCAGAAATGCCCCAGCTAAAGAGATTATCGTTGGTGTGAATCGCATCCCTACAAATCATCCATAAAATAAAGGCACATTTGGGAATGTTAGAATTGTTCCACACGATCATATGCCAGCTAACAGGGGGGCAACTAGAGGTAATCTCATCATAGGCCGAACCAATTGAGAACCCACCACGGTTGGGGATCCAAACCACCTCATCATCAGTAACCTGCCTAATCTGGGGCAACTCCGCATTCCTAATATCCAGAAGTTCCCAGGCAACCGCAGTAGGCCATCTCCACCTGTTCTCCACAATGTGGTCAGCCACCAGGGCCTTATGATTGCTAGTAGCATCGTAGATAACCCTATCACCAAAAAGAGGTTGTAACGGGCCCAAAGGATGCCAATTGTCATACCATAAGAAAGTGTCCTCCTCGTTACCAATGTTCCGTTTGATGAGAGGTCTGATGAGATGTCTAAGCTGCATCATCTTCCTCCTATTCCAATCCGAGTTGCTAGCGATAGGGACAACCCACATACTTCTTTTCTTTAACTTGTACACATTACACCACTTAACCCACATGCAATCTTTCTTGCTACTGAGATTCCATAACATCTTCAGAATAGCAACAACATTCCATCTCTCGCAATCTTTAATTCCCAAGCCCCCTTCTTCATAGTTGCAACAAAGGTCCTTCCACGCAACCTTGGCACCCGAGTGATTAAGATCAGACCCCGTCCAAAGAAGGTCCCTCATCAGCTGCTTGATTCTATTGATAACCCCCTTAGGCAAAATGAAAAGACTAGACCAGTAAACTTTGATCCCAAACAGAACAGATTTAATAAGTTGTAATCTTCCGGCGTAACTAAGAAAGATATAGAGTTAAAAAGATATAAAAAAGAGTAAAATAAGCACAAGATCTAATGTACGAGCAAAAAACCCACCAATGAGAAATACTTTGAGCCAATAAGAATGACAAGTGCACTATGGTAAAGTTTTACAACTATAAGAAATAAACTTATAGCCTCATGACGCTACACCGTGCTAGACACTCTTTCCAATTCTCCGTAAAAAGCGCCAACAAACAGAGTACGCTACACAACCGCGACTGATTTTGGTCTGCAACCAATGTATTCAAATCCTCTTGACAAATGATTCTTCTTCAAAGTATAAATACTTTCTTTATTTAGAGTTTAAAGACAAACTGTTGTTCCCGAATTGAACCTTCAATCAACCAAAATGATATACCTAGGATATTTGAGGGAATCCAATAGATATCAAAATTGAGTCTTTCCAAGCCAAGAGTGTGGTGCTTTAAATATCAAAATTGAATCTTTCCAAGCCAAGGAACAGAAAATATATTCTCCCCAATTAAAATTAGACTTTTCAACTAAGGTGAGAAAATATACCTCTATTAGAAGCAATGGCTTGAAAGAACTCAAAGAAGAGGAATGAAAAAATGTGCTCTCAAATATATTTAATGTTTTGATTAGTAAAAATAGTTTTTCAAATCCCTCACTCTTGGTTTGGAAGAGAAGACAACACCTTGAATTATAGCCTTTTGATTTGAAAATGTTTAAAGGTCTAAATGCTAGGCGTCACACTCTTAAGGTGTTGAGTAGTCACATCAGGGTCTAAGTCATCCAAAAAGTTATACTTGACACACTAACGAAGAAGATCTTAAAGAAAGATCTTGTGCAAAAGTGACTTTCGGCATTGTCTTACACGTTTTGTTGCAATGTCTTTTTTGGGGTAAATTAAGTATATTGAAAAGAAAAGAATAGGCCAAAGCCCAAAGATTACAACTCACCAGGAGCAAAATAAAAGAACATTAACAACGAAAATAGGAGATTACACACAGCATAAATTAAAAGATGAGGTTGTGAGGCAGCCCCCATTAATTACAAGCCATCCAGTTGGTGAAGCTCCTCCTCGCTGGCTTCCAGTATTTTTCTTTAGCAATCACCATATCACCAATGTCCTGGACCACTAGGGATATGGATTTCGCACCTTTAAGATGAAGTCTTCTATTCCTCTCCATCCATATATAGTATGTAGTGGTATAAAAGGAGATAGTCCTCACTTTAGACAGAAGGTTCCTCTTAGTAGCTACAACAGTGGCCAATCCCAGCTCAATCTCCCAGCTTAAAATAGGTCTATAGCTTTGGTTTCTTAGGGGAATATCCTCCCATACCTGACAAGTATAGGGGCATTAAGAGAAGAGATGGTCAATGTCTTTAATCCCATTGTGGCATAAAAGGCAAGAAGCCTCATTTATAATACCCCCACTCAATCATCCTTGCATTAGTGACAAGAGCTCTTCGACAGATCAGCCATAGGATGAAAGCACATTTTAGAATGTTGTAATTATTCCACACTAGCTTATTCCACTGGACTAAAGGAAAGGAAGGCCTCAGCTCCTTATATGCTGACTTTGTGGAGAACTACCCATTAACATTGGGAAACCAAAAAGATTTATCATCAATTTAAGGGGATATGGCAGGCAGGACATAATTCCTGATCTCATTGAGCTCCCAAGTCACTGTAGAAGGCCACATCCATTTAGAGACATGAATGAAGTTAGCCACTTTGGCTGTATGGTTACTAGCAGCATCATATATGTTCTATCACCATACAATGTTTGGAGAGGCCCAAGAGGGTGTCAATTATCAAACCACATTCCATTACCAAAGGACACTCTAATGAGGGGCCTGCATTCCTCTCTTAATTTCATAATCTTCCTCTAACTCCAGATAGAATCATTGGGAATTTTGAGTGCCCAAGTGCTTCTTCTTTTAATTTTATATATATTGCACCATTTCACCCATAGGTTATCTGTCTTGGCACAGAGATTCCATAAGTGCCTCATGATAGCAGCTTTGTTCCAGACTTTAATATTCTTGATACCAAGACCACCTGCCTCTTTAGGCTTGCATATATCTTTCCAAGAAACTTTGGCTCCATAATGCTTTAGCTCAGGACCATTACACAAAAAGTCCCTAAGAATTTGGTTCATATGATTCAAAATTCCCTTAGGCAATAAGAAAATACTAGCCCTATACTTGAATGCTGAAGAGGACTGAAATAATGAATTGAAGTCTACATAACTTAACATCTTAGAGGTCCAGCTTTTACCTCGATTCATAGTTCTATCAATAAGCCATGTGCTATCAGCAACTTTAAGTCTAATGGAAATGAGAAGCACTCCCAAATATATGAAGGGAGGAAGGTGGTGAGCAATTCCCAAGTGGACAAACATAAGGGCTAAATCCACCTCTGAAACACCAGCAGAATAAAGATTACTCTTATCAGAGTTGGGGTAGAGACCAAACATCACCAAATCATTAGCAAAGCTTAAGTGGTGAAGTTGTAATTCCTTGCATTTGGGGTGAAAGGTGAAGTTAGAATTCATGGTGTGATTTTTCAGGATGCAAGTGAAGACCTCCATAACAAGAAGAAAGAGATAATGAGACAGAGGATCTCCTTGTCTATGTCCTCTAGTTGTGCAAAGAAACCATTTGAGGCAAATAGGTAGAAGTAACATAAGCTTTTATCCAGTAGAGCATGGGAGTGGGGAAACCAAGTTGTCTAAGAACCTCAAAAAGAAACTTCAAGTTAACAGTATCATAGGCCTTTTGAATATCAACCTTGAGAGTGCATCTGGGAGTACAACTGTCCCTATGATAATTCCTTATAAGCTCTTGGATAAGTAGAATATTGTCAGAAACTGACCTTCCATGCACAAAGGCTGCTTGCTGGGAGATGATGAGGTGTGGCACGAGGGGTTTAATCCGATTCAATATGATTTTAGAGATACACTTATACGAGGCATTGCAGCAGGAGATAGGCCCAAAATCCCCCATTGCCAGGGCTGGGCTGAATATGGGTTGAGAATCATTTTGGGTCGGGTTTGATCCAGGCCTACCCATTTTTTTTGGACGATTTTTCTTCTTAAACTTACTAAATGCCAAACTAATTCCTGAAAGATCTTACAAATGCACCAACAGATCTGGAAAAAAAATTCAAATGTATAATTCAATTAAAATATTTAATGACGAATATTTTCTACACAAAGTTAATTAATAAATGATGATATTATTTCAGTGTTATTTTCCAGATTAAGGATCTATAAAGGCAAACAAGGAAATTAATCAAAAATTTAATTATAATAAAAGATCTGATCTTAAAAAGAAACACAACAATTTTTCAAGCATTTGCTCTTAAAAATGCACCAAGTGACTAAATCTGGAAAAAAGTTGGAAAAAAGTTAGAGATTTTCATTCAGCGGAGAGGGAGAAGAAAACCAATGATAATACCGAATGGAGGGGTGAGATGATACCGACTGGTGGGGTGTAAAAAGGGGCGGAATGAGATGATATCAACTGAAAGGGGATTAATAGTTGTTGGAGGGGGATAAATACCGGCCAAAAAAACGCATTTGATAGGGAGAGGGAGAGATGAGAGGGAGGCTTTGAGATATGTGCTGCTAGGTTTTTTTTAAGGGTATGTTAGTATTTATGTTCATCCCATTTTATAAATATGGTCCCCATATTTCTAAAATATGGCCCATCATTTACAACATTCAAAACCCATTTCAAATGTGGCTTCAAATGGGCACTTAACCAAAATGGGCCATAATTTATCAATGCTAGTCTCTACAATGAGCTATTATGTTGCTGCAATCAACCCGAAACAATCCATGTCTTGCACTAGTACAAACATTTTGCACAGGAACACCTGCCAACGAGACAGTGTCACTATAGCGATGAGAACATCGATGCGATGGAGCAAGTCTCACCTTTGTTTAGAAATTTTGAAATATTAATAAGAAAGTGTCAGTGACAAGTTTCATTGCACTAAGGCAAACCATTACTACGGTGAAGCTGAGGGCAGGTCGTGAATGTGTTCAAATTTTATCCAGTTTGCCATTGAAGATTTTCAAAATAGTTTTAAGAAAAACTCCAAGTATGTTTGTTTCTCGCATGAACATTCATATTTAAAATGCATAAAGAGATGAAATTCTTTATAAATTAGATTTGTCTGTATAAAAAGTACAACTGCATGTGTATTTGACAAAATTACAAAACCAACGTCAACTAAAAGATTTTTCAATTTTATAAAAATAGATTAACTAAAGTAAATCTAAGTTCACTGAGTCTTATACTTTTGCCAAAGGAAGTGCTTGAGATTCGATATTGAGTGTATCCAATTTATTAATGAAGCTTTTGGGTGACCTCTTGGATGAAGACTCAAATATATTTTTATCAAGGAAATCAAATAATATTTTTAATGGAGAACATTGAGTATACTATACTCTTATAAAGTAGATGCCAAACGTTTTGCTTCACTAAATACCGTTACCAGGTTTAGAGTCCCCAGAGCTTTGATAACCGATAATGCGACTAAGGTCGATAATGATAACTTCAGAGATTTCTGCGTAGAGTATGGGGTCAGGATCCACTATGCTTCGGTCGTCTTTCTAAAGTGAAATGACTAGACTGAAATCACAAATAAGACTCTAAAGGTATTAAGCGCTATTAAAAAATGCAAAGGGAAGATGGGTAGATGAGTTTTCGTTCATCCTGTGGGCCTATAGAACAACACCCAGGGGGCCAACTGGAGAAACCCAATACTCCTTGACATGTGACATGGAAGTAGTCATCCTTTTAGAGATCAGTCTTTCGACCTTGAGTATATATATTTTTGATGATGGTAAAAAAGATGCTTGAATGGCCCACTAGCTGGATCTAGCTAAAGGACGAAGAGACCATACCCTCACACATCTTGCCACTTACCAGTAAGAGCTTTCCAGCTAACACGACAGAAAAGTTAGGGTCAAGGAATTTCAATTTGGTGAACTTGTTCTTAGAAAGATCCTACCAGCAGCGAAAAAGCATTCAGACGAAAAGTTAACATCGAATTGGTAAGGCTTATACATAGTGGCATCAAAGGGAGGAGGCAGATCCTAACACCTGGAAGAGTTAGATGACACAATAGTACAAAGGTCATGGAATGCCATAAACCTTAGGAAATTTTATCAATAGTTAGGTTTCTCTTTTTGACAATGTTTCAGTAAAGAGATCCATATTAATAAAAGTTGTTCATTTACTGTTGCATTTATGACATATTTCTTCACCATAGAACCCACATGAAATTGGTGGTATAACCCAAGTTGGGTTGGTCAGCCTAGAACATGCAGAAATCCATTTAAAAATTAAGTGGTACAACTTAAAAATAAGTTGGGGGCCTACGTTTGGCATAAAATCCACTTGAAAAAGGTGGTACAAACCAAGTTAGGTTGGTCAGCCTAGAACAAGCATAAACTTACTTAAAAATTGAGTTCTACAACTTAAAAATAAGTTAGGGGCCTACGTTTGGCATAAACCCCACCTGAAAATGGTGGTACAGACTAAAAATGTAATTTATTAATTAATATTAGTTGGCTTATTCTCATTTTTTTGGGAAATTAGTTGTATATAAAAAAAAAAGAAGAATACACAGAGGAAGGAACCTCAAAGTTCAAAAAGACCCCGGGGCATACCCCGGAGCCAACCAAAAAGCAAACAAAAGATTAGCTCAACAACCTATTTTCAGGGATGTTCCAATACATACAGTCCATCCAGTTGGTTTATTCTCATCTCAAAACATTTGAGTCGTTGAGTCTTTCAAGTCAAATAAACTTGATTCGTCATGAGTGATGCACAGTTATTATTTAGGTTTATAATGAGACTTGAATATTAAAGATTTAAAATCATACACCGTTGGTCATTGAAGACTTTCATTGCCATGCATTCACATTGAAGCTGGAAGACTTTCCTTTTTGCAGATTGTGAATTGATTATGGCCAAACATACACACGTACGCAAAATGGTTTGAAGTGTGTGAAAATTTTAAAAGATGATGGAACAAGTGATCACTTGACCCTGAAGAACTGGCACAAGTTGGTGTAGCATGAAGGTAACATGCCTAAATGCTCCTTTATTCTTTGGCTGACCTAGAGGAAAGCTCTTAGTACAAAGGACAAACTCATGCTGTGGGGTGCTTCTGACAACAATAGTTGTGAGTTTTGCACTTCTGGGTTGAAAATATGAACCACCTCTTGGCTGGCTGCCCTTATGCTAAAGAGGTTTGGAATGAGATTCTTTACAGAAACCAGGTGTATAGAACAATGGGGACTTGGCACGATGAAGTCAATGAGGGCCCCATTAGCTCGCGGGGGAATTCTTTCATGACCAAGATTAGAGCCATGTGGTATTGCATTTAGATTGAGAGAAACAATAGAATGCATAGTAGAGGAAAAAACAATCCCATTGAGTTGATCAAGGATATTGATTTCATGGTTAGATGTAAAATTCTGACATGGAAGAAGTTAGGACATGCTATAATAATTGGATGGCCTGCAACTATTGGGGGCTCCCAAAAGCCTCCCTCGAAGTCTAAGTTGGCCTTATGTAATCCTTTTTAGTTTTGCTGGTTTGCTTGGATGTTTGGGTATGCCCATCATATCTATCTTTAGCCTGGATGGCTTCTTAGGGGTATGCCCCTAGTTTATTGTTCCTTGTTTGTTTTATATGTACATTTTACTTACCAAAAAAAACTTGTTTGAAAATGACTTTGGGAGTTAGTCATGGCGTTTGAGAGCTTGTTAAGGTTGTTTGTTAGTTGTGCTGCCTTAACCATTCGCACGGCATGACACTATTTTGTGCCCGTGGACACAACCAAGGTGAGTGTTCCACACTGCCTAGAATCATGCGCAAGACCAGATCTAACTGTTCGTACGGCGGCATCATATTTTCAAATTTTCTTATAAATTGGCCATTTTCCCTCCCAATTGAAAATATATTAAAACCTCATAACTAAAACATAACTCTCAGAGAATCGTTCGAGGTTGAGAGCATTTTGTCTTTCATTCTCTTTCCACTTTCACTTGTTCCCTCCAAATTTGATAAAATTTAGATCTATACTTGATTTATTCCTTTGAGAGAGAATTGGGAGTGTTTTGGTTCATATTTCACATAAACTATTTGTTCAAGTCAACCTATCTTTGATTTATATGAGCATCTACTCCTAGATCTAAAAGAGGAGGCACATCTTATATTAGTGATTAGAGTGTGGCGCGACTTCCAAGTAAGAGAATGGACTTCTTCCTTCATGGTGTGGAGCTCGTTACGGATTCTCATTGACTATGGAGAAGAGTTGAAAGGTTCTTAGGTGACTACACAATCGTGTTTGTGTGAGGTATCTTCTTACCTTTTGTAAAATTATTTCAAGTAGAAATGGAAATTAGAGTCTGTCGAGGTTTTTTACCCCTTGGTAGAGTTTTTTCTCGTAAATCTATCTTACGGTCGATCGTGAATGATTATGTAATACCCCGTATTTTTGGCGATATTTATTTTTGGGATTAATTAATTAAATGAGAATTAATTGGGAATTAATCCGGATAAAATACTAGCGAGATGTGAGTTGGTATTTGACTATATTGAGTATATATGATGTTATATGAATATTGAATTATGAAATTTGTCGTGAGATTGATATACGGCAATTTGGACATTTTATTGGGACGCGTGAGACAGTCGCTTCAGGATATAATTATTTTGATTATAAAAGTGAATTTAATTTCTATTAACCGTATGGTCGTTTTGAGTGCGCCAACGCGTCCGGAAGGGTCGAGATAGTCATAAAACACTAGCCGGGGGTTTAGTTTGGGTCCCGGAGTATTTTTAGGCCATACCGGCAACATAAAGGGTATTTTGGTAATTTTGTATTTTTGGGAATTAAAAGTGACGAAAATTAAGAGTTTTTATCTGATTGGGAATTGACCCATTAACAACCCATTTTAACCTAGAAGGCTACGTAAGTTATTAGAATTAGGTTTTCTAATATTTCCCAAAGCAAACCCTAGCCACCATAGCCATTGGAGAAGAAAGCTTGGAGAGAGAGAGATAGAAGGAATTCTGCAGAAAGAGAGGGAGAACTTCTTCAAATCGTCATCAAAATCAGAGATTGAATCAAGGCAAGTGGTTTAATTTACATTTTTATGCAGTAAATGCTTCTTCCATGCTTAGACAATTCCATAATCATCATTAGTTGGGAGATAAATAAAAACCAATAAAATTGGAGTTGTTAGTTTAATTTTGGAGATAGGTTTGCATGTAGAAATGTTATTGGAAGATCGAATTAAGAGAATTACTAATTTATGTGATACAAAAACGGATCTATTTCTGGGAATGGAAGATTTAAAATTCTAGGGCTTATGTTCTTGAGAATTTGGGGAAAAGTGATGAGACTTGATGATTTAATGATGTTGAGGATGAATTAATTCCTTAAAAAACGTTAGTATGTGATTTTAATATGTTTAGGATTGATTAGAGACCTTTAAACATTGTTGGGACGAATTTTGGTTGAGATTTGAGGTGTAGAAATTGGTGAAAAACGAGATAGGATTTCTGGGCTTGAATCTGGTCACTCGTTAGAAGACCTACCCAGGTCGTTCGAACGAGCTCGTTCGAACGAGCTTCTAACGAGTTGATAGTTTGGGGTTCTAACGAGAGGGATGTTCGTTCGATAATCTCGTTCGAACGAGATCTCATTAGATAGCCCAGTTCGTTCGAACGAAATCTCGTTCGAACAGCCTCGTTCGAACGAGACTTCTAACGAGCTGCCAGTTTAGGCCTTTTTGGCCTGTTTTGATTTTGGGAGTCCCTTAAATTTGTTCGAGGATGGAGATAACATTCCTTTGATGGCGTATTAGTATACTTGGGACATTTGGGATATAATGAGGAGTAAATTATATAAGTGTGGATCAAATCAAATAGACATTTTGAGCTGAGACGTGAGTGCCTACTACGACGTGAGAATAAATTATGGCGCGTATAAATATGGACTGGGATTATATAAATTGTATAAATTATAAGTTGGTACGAGAAGGCGATATGTACTACTATTAAACTACGGTGATTACTAAGATGCGCGTTTACTTAGTATTGATATATGATTTGTGTGTATGACATATCTACCATACTTGCTATCACGGGAGGTTTGCGTTCGCTTAGGGCCCTCTAATCCTTGTGTTGCCCGGATTTAGACTGGTTACCTCGATGAACATAGGTCAGAGAAGGACTTATTGGGATGTTAATAAGTCTGCTGATCGTGGGAGCGCAGGTATGTGCGTGACCCATGTGATGTGACTGTGTTCGCCTCCACTGTTTGTGATTTGTGTTATCTGAACGATTCCTGAGAGATTCGGAATACATGATTCCTTATGTACGTGATGTACCGGGATGGATAGCAGAGTATGTGTGCACCGCAGCTTAGTCTCGGGGTGCTTATATTGTATATTTATGTTGTGGAAAATATACACTTAATAAACTGGGAACTTTCATATGGTATTGTGTGTATAACTATGGAATAACAAAAGGGTTGATCTATAATGAGTTGTATTACTTTTACGTGAGAACCTGAATTTACGTTAAGCCCCTCTTTAATTGCGAGCGTTATAATGTTAATGGGAACCGAGTAATAAGGGTAGAACCTATGACAGTCTAGCTAGATATGATGTTACTTAGCTAGTTGGTTGTGTCATTTTAGATGGGTACTTACGTTAGGAGTGCACAGTTAGATGAGAGGTGAGAATTTCATGTGAGTGAACGTCCTAACATGTACTTTGCATTTAATGTTTTAAATGTTTTTAAAGCACTTGCAGGTTTTTAAAATATCTCCACATTCGGGCTCTGACTCGTTTGCTTTCAAATCTATTTTTCTTGTAAAACCATTTTAGGTGCCCAGCCACAAGGACACCATGCATAGGATACTCATTCAGATGACGAGCTGTAGCTGTTTGTGGAAGTTACAGGGATTTGCTTTCAGACGCTTCTATCATTTGGATTCCATGTTCAGTATTCCTCAGTTTTAGGGCATGTTGCCCTGTTCCATTAGATTTACATTTCCATTTCAGTTTTTCAGACTTTGGCATGTATTGATTCAGTATTCAGTATTTAGTTATTCATTTCAGTTGTGGAGTTTGTTGTGAGGAGTTTTCCTCCGGATTTATTTATATCATGTGATGGTTATTCTATTATTTCGTTATGGTGAATGGTGATATTATTCTTGCTTTAAATCTTGTACTGCATGTTAATCAGACTTTAATTAAAATTTGGCAACTTACTTTTTAAATACTAGGTGGTTAGTAATAATAAAATGTTTTCGACAGTGATGCTATTAACTGAGCCAACTTGGCATTTTGATTTAATTTAATAAAGGAGTAGCTACCCGGTATTTAATTAGTCGGGGTGTCACAGATTAGTACTTGTGTGCACACATTTAATCACACACATCACTTAGATTTTAATTAAATCTAGTGAATTGAACTAAAATTAACTTAAGTGTGTTAGATCTAGTTTTGTTCATCTAGATTCACTTAATTACATTGGTGAAACTTGTGTTGAGTAACTTGAATGTGCAAGCAAAATTATTTGAAATAAAAAATTGTCATAAGATATCTTCAAACCTTTTTTTTTGGGGGGGGGGGGGGAATTATGTGTATTAGAACAAAGAAAGAACTTTACAAGCGATAAGGAGGACTACTCCAAAACAAAAACTGAGGGGCATACCCCAACAGAAGACCACCTAAACAAGGGAACTAAGAATACAAACACTAACACTCACACAAAACAAACATGAGTAGCTTAAGCAACTATCAGGTATGTTCCAATTCATGCACGCCATCCAGTTTTTATAGGATCTCCTCCCATTCTTCCATCTAATGGCTCTGGTTCTAACCATACTCTATATTTCCTTGACAATAACCTCCGTGGACTTGGTCATACCATTGAAAAGCCTCCCATTCCTCTCCATCCATAGGCAATAAATGGTTGAAGAGAAGGAGATACACCTGAGCCTATCAACGGTGTTGGATCCCCCATAAGGTAGTGGCATTCTGTAACTCTCCATCCCAGTTAAGTCTCCCTCTATATTCTTGGTTCCTCCACCTAATATCTTCCCAAACCGATTCAGCAAAACTGCACTTATTAAATAAGTTTGCAATGGTCTTAACCTCTTGATTGCAGCAGCAGCAAAGGTTATTATCCGAAATACCCCAATCAAAGAGCTTGTTCTTAGTGTGTACGCCTTCTTACAAGTCAGCTATAGAATGAAGGCACATTTCGGTATGTTAGTCTTATTCCAAACCAAATTATGCCAGTTAATGGCACTAACATTGGGGCAAAGCTCCCGATAAGCAGACCTAATAGAGAACTCATGATTAGTGGGAGTCCATACCACCTCATCACTATGTCCTAATCTGATTCTAGGCAGCTCGGCATTTTTAATTTCCATTAACTCCCAAGAATTAGAGGGCCACACCCAGTTAGAGCCATGTATGTGGTATGCTACCAGAGCTTTGTGGTTGTTGCCATCATCATATATAACTCTCTCCCCGTATCGCTCCACTAAAGGCCCATTGGGGTGCCAGTTATCATACCAAAGAAAGGTCTCTCTGCCATCACCAATCCTATACTTAATGAGAGGTCTACCCAGATGCCTAATTTGCAAGATCATCCTCCAACCCCAAGACGAGTCATTCGGAATTGACAAGGCCCGTATACTTCTTCTTTTTATCTTGTATATATTTCACCATTTCACCCAGAGGCAATCTTTCTTGCTATAGATATTCCATAGGAGCTTCAAGATAGCAGCCACATTCCACATCTCTAGACTCTTGATGCCCAACCCCCCATTCTCAGTGGTATTGCATATGTCCTTCCAAGCCACATTGGCACCTGTGTGTCTTTGATCAATCCCAATCCATAAAAAATCTCTCATAAGTTGATCAATTTTTATAGTGACCCCACAGACTTGATGAGTTGAAGTCTCCCAGCGTAGCTCAAAGTACCTATTAGCCCATCCATTAATGCGATTAGTTATCCTCCCAGTCAACCTATTACAGTCATTAGCCTTCAGTCTATAAGTAATGAGGGGCACACCCAAATACATGAAAGGGGGCATGCTGCTAGAGAAACCCATTATTTCCTCAATCTCATGAATGGTAGCTTCCTCCACACCTGAAGAATAGAAGATGCTCTTACTAGCATTAGGCATAAGGCCAGTAATGTCACTGAAACCATCAATGGCATCCTTGATAAGACTATAAGAATTAATGTCCGCCCCCCCACTTAGGATGATCAGATCATCAGCGAAGCTCAAGTGATTCAGCCCCACTTCCTTACACTTCGGGTGGTCATTAAAGTTGGGATGCCTGCTAGTTCTATCCATGATATAAGAGAATGTCTCCATGACTAAAAGGAAAAGGTAGGGTGACAAGGGGTCCCCTTGCCTATGACCTCTCTTGCCATAAAAAAAAACTATGAAGCTGGCCATTCAAGGTAATGGAGAATCTGGTGGTGGTCACGCATTCATGGATCCATCCCACAAACAACGAAGGAAGCCCATGTGCATAAGCAGTTTGAAAAGGAAATCCCAATTGATAGTATCATAGGCCTTTCTGAGGTCAATCTTAAACAGGGAGGGTTGAGATCCCTATGGTAGTTTCTCATCACCTCTTGGAGCACTAAAATATTTTCAGAGATAGATCTCCCTTCCACGAATGCAGCATGGTTATGATTGACAATACAAGGTAGGATAGGCTTAAATCTCTTGGCAAGAATCTTTTAAATGCACTTATAAATGGTAGAGCAATAAGATATAGATCTAAAATCATTAATGCCAACAGGAGAGGGGACTTTGGGGATGAGAGCTAAGGCAGTACAGTTCCACTATCTTGGAATGTAGTTGCTAGTGAAGAAGAACTTGAGGGCTCTAGTCACAGCTTCACCAACCACCTCCGAGTTCTTTTTGAAGAAGAGAGTATTAAAGCCATCCGGACCAGGAGCCTTATCAGAGCCAATGGCAAACAAAGCCTCCTTGATTTCCTCATCATTGATTGGGGCAATAAGGTCCTCCACATGGCTCTCAGGAATTCTCTTCATGACCACCTCATTCAAAAGAGGGTAGGGATCCTCACAATGAGAAGAAGTGCCAAGAAAGTCCTGGAAGTAACTAACAGCAACATTGGCCATATTTTAAGCTCCATTCACTAAAATTCCATTCTCATTCTCAATACTAATAATCTTTCTTCTGGAAGTAGCTTGATTAGCCTTTTTATGGAAGAAAGAGTTGTTCCCATCCCCCAGTTGAAGCCACTTCTCTCTAGAATATTGTTTATAATAGGACTCTTCAGCATTTCTCAATCTCAAGTAGGTGTTCAGCAGTTGTCTTTCCTCCTCTTGGATTCTGGCATTTCCACCATCCCTATCCAGCTGAGTTTGGACCTCATCCAATGCAGCCTTGGCCTCCACCACCCTCGTAGACTGTAGAACTTCTTATCAAAATCTCTCAAATTGGGCTTGAGCCTTCTCAACTTCTTGCTAAGTTGAGCCATAGGGTTGCCAGCATCCTCAATAGACCAAGCATCAATCAAGGTCTCTTTAAATTCTTCATGGGCCATCCAAAAGTTGTTGAATTTGAAGGGTTTGGGCCTACTTAGTCTGGGGGGATAGGAAGATGATAATGGGAGAGTGGTTAAAAATCCCACTATGAAGCACAGTAGCTTGAGATTCTGGAAAACCAGAGGTCCAAGCATCATTGTGAAGCACCCTATCCAGTCTAGATTGAACATTGTCAGGTCCCCCATTCTTTTTGCTCCAGGTGAACCAAATGCCATGCGTGGCCATATGATCAGCCTGTATATAATTAATGCAGTTGTTGGTGTCACAGGTAGCCTCCCAGTCAATCCCAAGTAGCCCCTTCTTCTCATCATGTGTCCTCACCACATTAAAGTCCACCACCAGAACCCACGGGTTACTATTCATGATCCCCTTATTCATTCTTAAAAAGTCCCACAACTGAAGACTCAGAGCTGGAAAATTTTCCCCATAAATAAAAGAGGCAAAAAAACTTTTGTCACTCCCACAGATGCTCACATAGCACAACAAAGCTTGAGGGTGAGAATGGATAAGTTGGACTTTCACACAACTTGGATTTCGTCCCACAAAAACTCTAGCAACTCATCCCCCAACAGGGCAATTATCTTGGTAATCCCAATTAAAGAAAGAGTTGTTCTTCACATTAGTTATACTATTTCTCCTCACTTTAGTTTCAAGCAAGCACATCACATCTAACTTATGGTCTCTAATGAACTTATTCACTTCTTGTCGTTTGTGAGGGGAATTGAGACCCCTGATGTTTCAAGAGCCTATCTTGATCATCCAATACCCCCCTCACTTTCCTTTCTTTCTACCCCTACTCTTACCACTAGAGTTAACTACCTCCTTTTCAATTCTCAACTTCTTACCCACCAATTCATCCACTGCTATGACCCGTCTAGATAGAGTTGTGGGTTCAGGAGCCCCTTCCATCTCTATACCACTGAAAGAGTTGGAAGTGGTAATAGTGGCCTCACCTATAGGGGTAAGCAGTTGTTTCGCAGAAACCATCTCCACCAGTTGGTCTTCCTTGGTGGTCCCAGAATGCTCCCCTATCTCCACCAGTTGGTCTTCCTTGGTAGCAGGCTTCCCTTCTTCCAAAGTATTGGTCTTCATATGCTTATTCTCAACTACGGTCCGTTCCACCTCCCTATCCTTGTTGGCTTTAGTGGAGCTACTCTCAGCGACCACCGTGTTCAATGGGGGATCAACCTTCTCCTTCCTCACGCGCTTCACCTTAGTACACTTATTGATAGAGTGGCCAAAGGAAATGCAGTGAGAATAAACATGGGGTAGGCATTGATATTCAACATTGATAATGGCAATAATTCCATCCTCCATCACAATATCCATAGACTTGGGGTAGGATGCTTGTGCTTCAATGTCCACACACACTCTCGCATAACTTATATGTTTCATGTCTTCAGTGTTAGTGTCAACATAGAGGGGCACTCTCACTGCACTAGCAATGTAACTCAACCCTTCAGCCGTCCAAAATTGCATTGGGATAGCGTAAAACTTAACCCATACACCCTTTCAACGTTCTATTCAGATAAAGTTAGGTTGCCACTGATGAAGAATCACCGGGTGGTGTCCTGCCATATGCCAGGGACCATTCTCAACAATATCATCCCTACATGTGCAATTATCAAACATGAAGAAACAAAAACCTTGTTCGTGGAGAAAGGCCAAACTTATCCCATAGTTTATGAGCCAAGTGATTGACCATATGCAATGGTAACCATCTAACACGAAAATATCCCACACAATTATTTTCCCACCTGGAATAGCCAATCTTGGCAATCTCTTTGGGGGGGGGGTTAACCTGAACACCTTTCTCATTAATCACAAGCTTGTGATACGTGAGTTTGAACTTCGTCTCTCTCCTTTCTGCCACTACAGAACTCCAAGATTTTCTCTCCTTGGTGGTCCACATGCTGTTAGGGTTTCCCCTACAATGGTTTCTCCCACGTGTGCCTTTTTGCTCCCCAGTTGACTAGATCCAAACTTTTTCTCCATCATCGGATTGGTCAGTCTCGTGTTCCCCAGAGGGAGAGCAACTTTGTCTTTATTATTCAACAGGGGCGCCCCATTTATAATATTCTCCTGAATGGGCAAAGTGGTCCCCTGCTTGCCATCAGGATGCTTCGTAGCTACTTTAGATAGGTCCTACCCGCTTGAGAATATTCTAATGGTTTTGGGAACAGCCTCATGCTCCACAGTCCCACCTTTGCCACCCAAAACGGCCTCTTCTTGGGTGAAACCTTTATTGAGAAGGAAACTTAGGTAAATATTTTTCTCTGCATCAATATCTAATATTCTTCTAGCATAAGAATGCTTGTCAATGTTGGTACTCCCATCCACAATAGGTAGACCACGTACCTCACCAACAATAGGGGAAGAGGAGGGACAGACACTACCTAAAGTGTCGTCCATAATCTGACCTTCTTCAGAAGGGACGACCAAACAGAGACTAGGGTTAGACATGGAGGAGGAGTTGGAAGATGGGATGAAGGAAGGATATGTGTTTGGCTAGAGAGTTTTTAGAGAGAAGGAGGAGCATTTTTTTATTTGGAATCTCTTCAAACCTGTTCGACTCCCTTTAGGTTTGTTGTAGGTGTTGACTCACACACTTAACACACTACTTCAATTGGTATCAAAGCCAAGTGATTACTTGAATGGCATTAACATGCTTGAGTTGTCTTGTTGCCTGTTTTTGCTCATTGACTTAGTTTGCTTGTGATTGCGCTTTGCTTGAGTGAAATTATTATTGTTTTGCTTGTGTGACTATGGTTGCTATGATACTAGATTTTAATCTTCCTTTTAGTATTAGTCTGAGTGTGAATTATCCTATGGTTTTGAGTCATACAGAAAGGATAGAAGATTTGATAACCAAAATGGAAAAGAAGAAAAAGAAATCTACTCATTCTCGGGCAAAATTAAAATATATTTATATTTGTTTTGACGATTACGATGAAATTAAAAATGGAAAATCTGAGTCCAAATGTTGATTTGTTAAATGCTAAACTTCTCAAAAAAAAAAAAAATTGAATGTTAATTTGGCTAATCAAATCAAACTCCATGAACAAGAAAAATAAGTTTTTAAAGAGTTTTAAATGAATAGTCAACTTACATGTGAAAAGTTGAATTTGATCGAAAAAGATAAGGCTGAGTTTTTTTTTTCGGTAAGTAAAATATATAAATAAAAAAAAAGGTTACAACAAGAAAGGGGGCAAACCCTCGCGATGTTAGGGCACATGCGCAACTAACGAACAAAGAAACAAATACAAGAACAGTATTACAAACGAACATAGCCATTACACGTAATAAAACATATCGGCAAAGCCTAACAAAAGGTCCCAAAGAACAACCCAAAACGAACAAAGCAAGGCCCCAGCCATAGAGGAACCAAACATAGCCCAATGAAGTAAATGGACCATCACCCTAAAAGGGGACAACCCGGGTCCAAGTCACAGTGAACCCATTAACCAGCGAGCACCGAGTGTACAACCCGAACCAACGAAAATAACCAGAATCCAAAATAGGATTCAAGGCCTGGGGTAACCCAACATCAACCACCACCAATCGTGGTAGGATGCCAACGAAGCTTCACAGTCGGCCTAAAAGGTGGAACGAACACCATGAGTACGCCGGGAAGAAATCTGGTACCCAAAGCATTCAAACACCACCACACAGTGGGGACCCAACGACCACTGCAAGAATCGCCCACAACAAAACAAGATCCAACTGATCGGAGCCAACAACACGGTAATGGCAACCTCAAATCCGAACACTGGAAAGAACAGGATAAGGAGGCGACCCAAACCGAGCTGAACGAACAAGAAATCAGCCACACCCCGACGTCACAACCATTCGGCTACACCCAAAGCCCAAATCAAAACCAACACAAACAGTACCAAACCAGAGTTCCCAGCGCCCGATCCAACCAAACATCAAGCTTCGTTATAATTGACTTGTGATTTGAAAGATGATGCCCAAGCTTTGAGATTACAAAATTCTGATTTGAGAAGAGTGACAAGCGTAAAAAATGTTGATTTCAAAAAGAGAAAAATGATTTGACTTTTGAACTTCAAAAAGTGAAGTAAGAATTTCTTGTTTGTGAAATTTTTAAAATTGAACTCGAGAAAATATTTGAGTCTTTCAGAAATAAATTGAACTTATTCAAGAGTTTGAAAAACAAGACCTCTTCTTCTCAAGTTGATATTTTGAGTGAATGTTTATCACACGATTCAAAGGAAACTAGTTCCTTGATTTTGCGGAAAAAAATAGAAGAGGATTTGCTTTCATGGTGAAGAAATATGATAGGGGTGTCTTCAAAGAGTGTGGAGAAGATGAATATGATCAAAGTTTCTAGGAATAGGATGCTTAGTTATTCTTCCTCTTGTAATAGTGAGGATTCATACACTTCTATTCCTATATTAAAATATCATAATGATGATGATGTGGAAGACTTTCAAAAATCTTTTAATGACATTTATAAATAATCTCTAAGGCTTGAAAAATTAAACATCGAATTTTCGAACAAATTTAAAGTTTTACAAAATGAACTTGATGAGAAAGAAGAAAAGTTTGAAAATATTCAATCAAAGTGTTTTGATAATGAAAAAGTTGAGATTTTATCAAAGCAGTGTGAGTCTTTGAAATCGCAAAATGAAATCATTTTGAAATAAAAAGATGGATTTGAGCTTGAGAATTCAATTTCAAAAGTTGACTTTGAAAAGTTAAAACTCGAACTTGAGCATGCAAAGGATTTGAAAATTAAAAACTATGATAGAACAAATGTTCTTCATAGCATTTTATTGAGTAGTGCTCAACAAAAACTAAACAATCATGGGATTGGTTTCAATGATTTAAAGTTTGAGAAAATTAATGGAAAAACAAAATTGAATTTTGAAATATGAAATTCTATGCTTCGAAAGAAGGAGGTTGAACCTAAATCTGAGATAGCTAAAAGGGAATTTGGTTGTACTTTTTCTGGTAAGTTAGACCATGTTGTGCAATTTTGTTTTAAAAGAAAAAGGCTTAAAAAAATTGGCTTGAAAGCGAGAGAAAGGAGGCAAGAAAGAATGTGAAGAATATTGTGAGAAGAAATGTACTTTTTTGCACTTTTTCTACGGTAATAGGCCAAAAAATCAAGCTTGTAGGTGTTTGAGAGAGAGAAATAATAGGTTCATGAATATTGGGAGGAAAGTGTATTGGAGAGAACCTATTGATGAATTTAGAAGTCAAATAGCTGATTTAAAAAGAAAGATGATCTTCTTAGTGCATGGTAGATGTGAGGCTATTGCCGCGACTTTAAAAGCGTCTCTAGTGCGTGCTTATATCAGTTCAAGTGTAAACCGATCGCGTAAGTAATAATTCGAGCAAGTCGGGTATCGAACATAAGGAATAGGACGTAAGACGTGATGAGGAATAGGAAGGACGATTAACCTTACGGTCGACACTAGAAAAGAAGGAAAAGATGATTATTTTGAGATTTTTTAAATTAACTAAAGCAAAGTAATTAAACTAGTGACTTAACTACGCATGCAATAATAATGAAGTGGTTTTAAACTATAGGAGAAAATGGGATTAGGGTGCACTTCCCCTCACCATTGGTAAGTTCATTAAATATAAAAGGTTCAAAAATTATATTAACAATTCGAAGAAAATATTAAATATTTCAAAGAATTAACTATATGAGGATTTAACTCCGCACAATAATTAATCAATAATAAATCTAACGTGAATGATTAGATACCCATATTATACTCTCAAATACCTCGGTTACCTAGGGCAAACGACGTTAAGATATCTATAATATGTGTTTCGATAAAATATCAAACCTTCAAATTATCTCCATAATTTTATTCAATTTTATACTCAACTCATCACCTAGGTTGGGCTCATGTACCCCAACCCTCTAGAAATCTAGTCGGACGTGGTGCAATTACATCTAAACATGATATCTACGTTGCATGAAATCATTATTATGTAAAAGTGGCAAACAATCATGTAGAAAAGATTTCTAGTAAGGAAATAATGAATCATAAACCAAAAAGAAGAGAGAAATTGAAAGCAATAATGAAACTAATACTTGGATTGATGAAAAAACCTTGAAATAAGTCTCGAAGATGATAAATTGCTAAAGAATATTACTCCTGGGGTTCTTGACTTCAAGATCCTCTCAAAACTATGTAAAAACTAACTATCATACGTCTACCATCAATACAGAATAAAACTACCACGTTTTTCTAAGTATTTCAACCTTGTACAACTCTAGTTTTAAGAAATTAATTTACAAATTTCGCCACGCCGAACCGATTCGATTTTAGTCTTTTTTGGAGGGCAAACCGGTTCGTCTATTCCAATTGATCGAACCGATTATGTTTCTTGTCCATCGATTTGGTTTACTTTTCCAGTAATTATAATCTGTTCTCCTCTTTTAGCATCGGTTCGATTTGCAATATCAGTGAGTAGAACCGATTCGCTGCTTTTAACCAAACCGGTTCGGTTCTTTTCCTTTATTCGTTGATTTCTTCTCAACTTTGTATCTTTATATCTTTTCAACCGGGACTCATATTTGGGTGTCATTTCTTCCTACGCGCTTGTGAAATCAAGGTCTTTGACTTCTCTTCAGATTCCTCGTCCAAATTTTGGGTGTACAATGATTTCTCTACCCTTGACTTTTCTTCTTTTCTTTTTTGCTTGATTTTGTTTTCTCTATTTTCTTCATGTGCATCAGACACCTGTAAAATGGAAGAGAAATAAACGAAACTCGATGTACTAGATAGAAAATGTCCGTAACCATGATATGAGATAAATCAACTTAACTTACACCGCACGTGTTGATAAAAGCCTCTAAATTATAGGGATAAATACGAAGAATTTATGCCTAATCAAACCCCCTAACATAGAACTTTAATCATCCCGAGCAATGTAAAAGAATCAAGCAAGGTCAAAATTCTTAACAACCATGTCATTGGGATATAATACCTTTTTCGCTGGCGAGTGATTGCATTTAGTGTATGCAACAAGTCGTTAAACCCCTAGGTTACCCTAGAAGGACGAGTGGTGTCATGTGAGGGTTTGCAGTAAATGTACCCAAAAAAGTCATTATTCGACTCAAAGAAAAAAATCAAAATACTTAAAAATTGTACAATTTAAACTTCCCAAAAATAGTCATCGTCAATTTATATTCAAGAGTCTAAATTTGTAATACGTGTGTGCGAAGCCGAAAATTAAATCGCTAACTTCCACCGATTGATCATTACGTTACTTTTCTAAAATTCATTTTGATTCAATTCTCACGGATGCTCTCACAAAGGAATCACTCAGAATGCGGCTATTTTCTCTCGGTGTACGTGATTTAAAGAGTAAATATAATGGAACACAATTTCACGCACACGAATTTTAAAGACGAAATTCATTTAGGTGAAAATATCTCTTCATCGGAATACGGTCATTGGAAAACGGGAAACATTATCTATTTTTCACACCAATTCATCTATCTTATTATCTTTTTGTATCTTAGCACTCCACGTGATAATTAATTTCGTTATTCGGATTCGGTCAGGACTTTTTCGGGTTATAAGGTGTATTGAGTAAAATAGGAATGGTAGGAAAATTGTGCTTACCACGTTAGTGCTTTTTTCGGCTCTTGCTAATTATTCTCTTCTCTTTCCCAATTTTTTCTATTTTATTTTTCACATTTTTCTTTTCTTGCTATTTTTCTTTTATTTTTTTTCCCTGCCCCCTTTTTTACTGCACCAATTGGACATAATTGATGAATGTTTCAATTTTCATGACTCTAGGCTAAATGGGCTTTTCGGGGTAATCAAACGAATTGAAAATTTTATTCGGCTCAATTGGGTTTGCAAAAGGGATAATTTGTCACTACTTTTTATGGCTCATGTTTTTGCGTAAACAACCGAGGGCCTAACTTCATTATTCTAATTACTCATTAAAACCAGTTTTCCTAACGCCTAATGCTTAACTAGAGTAGCTTTTTGGCGAATGGAAATATGGGCTTTGAAATAATAATAGGGATATGGGTTTTATGAAAACTTTAAAGATTTTCAAAATAATATAATAATATCTTTATATTTAAATCACCGTGATTTTTTACCTTTTTTTTTTTTTTTTTTTTTTTTTTTTTTTACAAGGACAGTCGTAACTTGATTATAATATGGAATCCCATATCCCTATTATTATTTCAAAGCCCATATTTCCATTCGCCAAAAAGCTACTCTAGTTAAGCATTAGGCGTTAGGAAAACTGGTTTTAGGCACCTGAAATAACATATAATAGGAGGTCTTAGGTACCAATGGAATCTCGAAAAGATGAACAAAGTAATAATAATATTAATCTACAATGTTTAGCACCATGGTTACAAAAAGATGAGTGTCGTAAAATATTAATCACAGAACTTATGTTTTTGGAGAAAATTTTAGAGTAAAATATAAAGTTTTTGGAACTAAGTGTCGTAATAATTGTTGTATGAAATATCGTTTAATCCTAGTTTTATATAAATAACTATGTTATTTGGTATATGCAGTTATAATCTCCATATTATAATCAAGTTACGACTGTCCTTGTAAAAAAAAAAAAGTAAAAAATCACGGTGATTTAAATATAAAGATATTATTATATTATTTTGAAAATCTTTAAAGTTTTCATAAAACCCATATCCCTATTATTATTTCAAAGCCCATATTTCCATTCGCCAAAAAGCTACTCTAGTTAAGCATTAGGCGTTAGGAAAACTGGTTTTAGGCACCTGAAATAACATATAATAGGAGGTCTTAGGTACCAATGGAATCTCGAAAAGATGAACAAAGTAATAATAATATTAATCTACAATGTTTAGCACCATGGTTACAAAAAGATGAGTCTATGTATAATCATAGTTTACATATAGATAAAAAATCTGAAAATGATATTAGTAAAATTAGTACTACGTTGAATAGTTTAACTGATATAGTTTTTAGTTGGGTTAAACGAACTGAAAGACATCAGGTCGTTAATCAAAATTATGTAGAGAAAAAATTAGATTGTATTGAATTCAACTTAAACAAAGTTGATCAAAAAATTAGTCAACTCGAAACGGTTACAAATTTAGATCTAAAAGAGGAGACTAAACAACAAATTGAAAATCTATTAAACAAAATAGATAATCAAAATCCAGAACAAACTGGAATGAATAACCCAGGGGATAACAAAATTCCTAGGTTATATTATGGTTCGGAAGAAATTAAAGCTCTTCAAACAGAAGAATTTAATTACACCGAATATATAAATGTTCGTGAAATATTAGATTATTGGAAACATCTATACAAAGATCCAATATTAACTGTTTCAGAACGTAATAAACTCATTGAACAAATACAAACCACGTATTTGGAAAATGAAAAATTATTACAACACTATCAGTATGAATTAAACCAATATTCATCTGATGAAGAAGAAATTCCACCACATGTAGTAAATACAATTGATGGAAAAAGGAAGGCTGAAGACCCACTTCAGGAATTCCAAAATTGGGAAGCTTTTGAAGATTATATGCAAACCCCTGCATATAAAAATGAAAAAGAAGATTTTGTTAAAACAGGCAATGCTTCTACAAGTAATACTAAAAATGAGGATGAACCAAACCCTTTTTTCCTAAGAAGAGATAATTTGAATAAACAAAATATATCTCAACATGGTATTTATCTTGATCTAAGGCATATACCTTTTAAAGATCAAGAACAAACTATTAATGAGTGGGCACAATCCATGTCTATACTCATTACTAATTATAAGAGTACATGGTCTAAAGAAAAAATTTTAGACTACCTTGCTGCAACACTCCAAGGTGATGTTTTACAGTGGTTGCAACAATGGGAAAGCTCAGAAATAGGAATTCAGCAAAAAACTGAACTCCTACAAACCTTCAAATCTTTTGATGAAATATTAAAAGGATTTGTTGAAATAATTAAAGAAAATCTGATTGGATATACTGGAGAACCCAGACTCCAAGAGGATGCGTGTTACATCTTATCTAACCTAGAATTATGTAACATTTGTCAATTTGAAGAATTTGTTGAACTATATAAAAAATATTATTTCAAACTAAAACATTCAGAGACCAAACACTGGATGGACCAATTCTTTCATAAACTCCCAAACCCATGGGATGAAATAGCCTTAAAATCTTATCCTTGGCTGGTTAAAAACTATCGGGAAGGACGAGAAAGATGACAATCTTGGTTTTCGCATTAATTGGGTATTAAGAAAAATATCTGACCACTGCATTGAAATAAAAGCCAAGAAACAAGTTAAAAATCAAATCACGAATTCTAAAGCTGGTTATAAATGTTGTGATAAGATTTTAAAAGAAAACTGGAAAATAGGATGTAATCCACCTCCTAGAAATTCCAAATATTCTAAATATTTTCGAAAGAGAAAATTTAAATGGAAACCTTGGAAAAAGAAAACATCTTTTTCAAAGAATAAAAAATATATTAGAAAAAAGAAACCTTCTAAAAAACCACCTCTAAAAAAGAAGTGTCGTTGTTACATTTGCAACGAAGAAGGCCATTATGCACCTGATTGTCCTAAAAAAGGAAAAAGTGCAAATAAAATGATAAAATTTCTTGAAGAACAAGAATTAGAAATATTCTATGGAGAAGATTTATCTGATTCTGATATTTCTAATTATGAAATTTTATATGAGATTGAATCTGATTCGGAAACATCCGATGAAGAATTCGTATTTATGTATAATACTGCAGAAGTACGAGGTAGTAGCGAAGATGAGCTACAAACAATAGCCCTTCGTGAAATAGTTGGAGAAGAAATCACTTTTACCAACGAACAACTACAAGAAATTGATAATCAAAGGCAACTTATAAAAAAGGAAGATGTCTATAAATTATCAAAATTCAAATTATTCTCAACAAGAATATTTGAACAATTTAATGGTAATACTACTGCTGGCTCAACAGATGATGAAACAGCAGATATTAAACTTTTTGATTTAAAAAAGATCAAAAGATGGAAGAAGAAACACCCAAATATTAAATATATACACATCGGGTTTATTCAAATCTGTATTACTGCCCTGTTTAGACAAGGTATGGATACACCCGTAGCTATACTGGTCTTAGACAAAAGATTCAGTAATCCTATGAACGCCATAATTGGAGGAGTCCAATCCAATTTGGTAAATGGAGTTATTTGGTTTAACATAAAACCAAATTTCTTCATATCTATTGATGATCCAAACATTGAGGAATCTGTCATTATAAAAATCCAAACCAAAGGAATAGGAATGAAAGATACCTCACGAAATATGTCAATACATTGGAAAACAATTCATGAATTGACAACTCTACCACATACAAATACACAAAATGTGGATAGAAATATTATAGAAATATTTGAACCTCGGCCATTTGATTCGGCAATACAGCCCAAATTAATCAACTGGAGAGATTTGGAAGTCCCAAAACAATGGATACTACCCCAAATAACAGAACCACCTCCTGAAAAACAACAAAACAGTGTTGAATTACAGGTATATGGTAATAATGTCTATTTTAAAAATAAATATTTAGAAAATTGGCAAAAGAATTTTCCTGACAATGATTGGGAAAAATTAAAAGGAAAAAACCTTTTAAAAGGCGAAAGTAGTAATAGTAAACCCATTATTGCTATGAAAAATATACAAGTACCAATATTACCTGGAACAAATTATCTAAAAGAAGATAATATAAAATCCAGTCAAATTTATCATTTCCAATTAGGAAAAGAAGAAATAATCTTCTCACCAAGCCATGGAAAGAGAAGATATACTTATGTATTAGGTTACTTCAATTTTGCAGGCTATAAACCATATAGTCTTTGCACATTAATTGATACAGGAGCAACTATATGTTCTTATAGACCTAATGCTTTACCTCCTGAAAAATGGATAAAAATGAAAAACCCTATTGCTGTAACAGGCATCAATGGGACACAAAATTTCATTGATTTAAAAGCTAAAAAAGTGGCTATATGGTTTAATGAAAAGAAATTCATTATTCCAAAAATCTTATGCTTTACAGAAATGCATGGAGATTTTATTTTAGGCAACAATTTTATCTCAGAATATATGCCTATAAGTATTGATGAGGGAACTATAAATTTAACCCTCAACAAAGATGTAGTAAAAATCCCTTTACTACAACAACATAAATATAAGTGCGAAAGAGAGTTTCGCCCTACTAAGAAAGGGGATATAACCCCTTTTATCAAAGCCCTTGAAGAAACTCATTGGCTTTATACTATATTAAATGATAATTTTAGTGAAAACCCACTAAAATTATGGAATAAAAGTCCAAGATATTGTAATCTCAGACTAAGAGATCCCAATGTCATTATAAGAGTAAAACCAATGATCTATACCAGAAATGATATAGATGAATTTGATAAACAAATCAAAGAATTATTGGATATAAATCTTATTGAAGAAACAATAAGTCCACACTCTAGCCCTGCCTTCATGGTAAGAAAACACAATGAAGTAATAAGAGGAAAAGCTAGAATGGTTATAAATTATAAAAGACTAAATGAACAATTAGAGTTTGATGGTTATTTTATTCCAAGAAAGGATGTATTAATTAACCAAACTAAAGGAAAAAAGTTCTTTAGCAAATTCGATTGTAAATCTGGATTTTAGCAGTTAAAACTAACTGAAGAATCCAAGCCATTGACAGCCTTTAGTACCCCTAGAGGGCACTATCAATGGAATGTTATGCATTTTGGACTAAACACAGCTCCTCAGGTATATCAAAGATGGATGGACAAAATCTTTAAAGACCTTAAAGATTTTTGCGTTGTCTATATAGATGACATTCTTGTTTTTTCCAAAACCATAGAAGAACATAGATATCATCTAAAAATTATCTGTGAAAAATTCCAAAGACATGGAATCATTTTATCACCTAAGAAAATTGATGTTGAAAAAACAGAAATTAATTTTCTTGGCATAATCCTAAACCAGGATGGCCTACAATTACAAGATCATATTATCTCTAAAATAAGAGATTTTAATGAGGAAATTTTGGATAAAAAACAATTACAAAGTTTCCTAGGAATCCTTAATTATGGAAGAAATTTCATAAAAGGATTATCTCAAAAAGAATTACCACTTCTTGAAAAACTCAAAAAGAATGAAGTTTTTACATGGAGTGCTAATGATACTCTTGTTGTCAAAACAATTAAACAAGAAATTATTAATAATTGCCCAAAAGTTTATTTTCCTAAAATAGGAGATAAATTAATATTGAAAACTGATGCTTCGGATAATTGCTGGGGATGTGTTCTCAAAGCAATTCCTGCAGAATATTGGAATGAAAACAATCCTTCCAATACTTTTGGTATTCGTGGTAAGAAAACCACTATCCCAAAAATAATTCAAAAACATGAATTGATATGTGGATATAATTCAGGAAAATTTAAACCAAATGAACTGAATTATATTATTTTTGAAAAGGAATTATTAGCAATTAAGCTTGCTATTAAAAAATTCCATATTTTCTTAGCACCTGAAGACTTTATTGTCAGAACAGATAATAAAGCTGTCAAAGACTTCCTCATAAACAAAAGAAATATTTTAGAAGGAAGAAGACTTAAATGGTTCAACCAAATTGTTGTCTATACATTTGAAGTTGAACATTTAAATGGTACTAATAATTTTCTTGCAGATTATCTTAGCAGGAACTATGAAGAAAAACCTACTAACCAAGTAGAGTTTTTAGAAACCCACTAAACAAGTGGAGTATGTTGCATATTTTAAAATAACACCCACTAAACAAGTGGAATATTTTGAAATACATTTTATCAAAACCACTAAACAAGTGGAGTGGAATATTTTGAAATATATTTTATCAAAACCACTAAACAAGTGGAGTTTTCTATTTTCAGGATGGGAGATAAGCACCCAGGAGAAGTAAAAGGAGATTGGGTAACTGTTGCTAAAAAGGCAAAAACCCAAGCATCATCGTCTACACAACCTAAACAAAATCCTGTTTATGTTGTATTCAGTGGAAGAAATCCAGGCTTCTATGACAACTGGAATCAGTGTTTTATGCAAGTAAACAAATACCCTGGTGCATGTCACCAAAAATTTGACACTATGCCAGAAGCCATTACAGCATGGGAAAATTGGATGAAACAGTTAGGACCTCCTAATATGATTTACCAGTTCTCCAAACTACAGACCAAGGAAAGCCTCCTTGATACTGAAACTTATGACTTTCACAATCCAGGAATCCCCTGCGAGTTGTATACACCATTAAATGAAGCATGGAAATCTCATCTCCGAGATAAAAGAAAAGATTTTAGGAAAATATGAGTATCCTTGCTAACAAAATTGCTGAACAAACAGCAACTTTGGACAAATTCAAAAGTCTGGGCCTTAAACTCATAAAAAGCTTAAACTATGAAAATGAAGATTTTCCTTTGGAAAAAATTGATACTTTTCTAGAATTTTCTGAATTACTGGAAAATGATTTTCCTGACAAAATCTTCAACACTCTCAGGAGAATTTGTCTATTTGAAAAAGCAAAGATAATTCTCCCACGTCCTCTATTCCAAATCGAAATTTTACCAAAAATCGAGGACCATGAGCAAAAGATAAAAAGTCTTTTACTCCAACATTTTTACTCTAGCTTAAATTATAGTGATGACATGCCAAAACTGCATTTCATTACTGAAGAAGGATATCCACCTTGGGATATTGAAACAATTGAATGGGGGTTAGTAAACAAACTAATCTTCTCCAGTGTAGCCTGTTCCACTCATTTTGAATTTTTACCTATGATGATCAAAACCATGATCTATCATGTATTGACAAAAAGCAGGTACAAATATACTCGCTATCTGTCATTTCATATCACAAGCACAATTGGTTGGCGATCAAGAGAAATTTTCTATCAACCCTACCAGATCTGGTACCTCAGAGCTACTGAGGACTACGAATGGGACGAGATTGAACAAAATTGGGAAATTGCACTTAATGTACCGTTGGACCAGTTGGACACAACGAGATATTGGTCACAAAACCTGATCAATACTTCAAACCATGCAGAATATTTTTGTCGGGAATCAACATTAAAATTCATGGTAACTGATGGCAGACGATTATTTGTTACCGATTTACCGATAAATTATACTACCTCGCTTGAACAACGAGCGGCAGTAAGGGAGTTTCTAAATAATTTGAAAAACAAAAATAATTTGGATGTTCCCTTTGAACAATTAAGCCATGCGGAGGAATACGAACAAGCCCAATTACATGGACCTCCAAATCACAGCCCTAACGATAGTATGTCTTTCGACTCTGTCGTTGAGGCCAATATTGCCAATGCATTCGATGCACGACAATTGGAACAAGAAAATAAACCCACATGGACGACTGCAATTCATCCAGCACACGAAGTGGGATATGCACATGGACAGTAAACAACTGACGCATGTGATGACGATTTGGACGTTTAAAACAAAAATATCCAAATCAGTTACTATTTACTTTTTTGAATCATTGTAAAATACTGTGTGCTTTTACTGTGCAAATCACTGTGCACTTTACATTCAGCAGCCCACGTTTATGTTTTCTTTCCTTTGTTTATTCATAAAGAAAAAGATAAGGTTATCTTTTAGAGGCTTTAAAAGGAGAGCTTCTCCTCAGTTTTGTAAATCATCAGTTGTAATATTTCTCTTACTCTTTTGTACTCTCTTCTCCACATATAATATTAGTCCGATCATTTTCGACATTTCCGACTTGTGTAATTGTGGTATCACATATGCATCTCGAGAGTAATTTAGTTTAGAGATTTTATGGCGCGCTTTTCAAGACAACATTTCGCTCATTTCTTGTAATCGATCGAAAAAAAGGAATAAAGATCTTCAACGACTTTTTTTTAAAACACTAGACGAACTTGGAGTTAATTTTTAACTCGGATTAATTTAATTACTCACAACAATCGATAGGCTCAAAATCTCAACGGGTTCGCTAATCTTCACACTTATTTATTAAGTCGTCAATGTTCACTCAATTTTGGCTTAGTGCTCTAGATTTTACAATTTGGGACTTTAAACAAAATTTCGTGACATTTTCGAAGCTTTTAAATTCTAAATTTTATTTATTTTGAAGGAAAATATTTTTTTTCCTAACTTTTTCAATTTTTTGGGGGGGATTTTGAAATTTGTGAATTTTTTTGAAATGCACATGCCCCCCCCCCCCCCCCCCCAAACACACACACAACTTAGACTTTGGCAATGTCCTCATGCAAAAAGGACTAAAATCCAAACAAAAGAAGAGTGCGTAAAATAATAAACAAAGGCCAAAATGCAAATTTTTGTATTAATACAACCAAGTACAAGCAAGATAAAGGATATAGAGTACATATTTCTTGTGAAAAAAATTCAGCAAATACAAGCATAGATGGGCTTGCTACTTGGGTGGTCGGTGGGAGGTACCGGGCGCACTTGGATCATAAGGGTCATAAAAATAAGTTGGAAGTGGGACATTGGACCTGACTTGCAACCTATACATTTTGGGGTGGAGGCGAGTCATCATATTTGTGTCTCGATGATATGCTTGGTGGTCCTGTCTATTTCAAAAATAAAATTCTCAAGGTTGGCTTCCAGATCATCAATTCGACGGTTGATGATTGTTGTGTTGAAATTAACCTCATCAAATTTCCCTCGAGCTCATAAGCCTTGTCGTCGCCTTCCTCTTGCTCCTCCTCCATCTCAACATCCTCCGTCGTCGGTGAAGGTGCGTGGATAATGTCCATTTGGCGCTTGCTCCGGATGAGTGATTCTCTCCCAATGGGTTTGGGGATACGAGGTAGTGCTCGCGGTGCTACAATTTCGACGTCTCTAAGGAAGGAGGTTATGCGATGGGGGGATAGGAGGGTGTTCTTGCCCTTGCGATAGCCGCATGGAGAATGTCATCATAAAAAGTGCGGGCAAGCTGAATGGTGGTGCCCGGATCGAGGAGGTGGTATAAAAAGTTGGCTTAGCGAATTCACATTGTCGAGTCATTTGAAGTTTGAATAATGTTGCCACAAATATTGAGGAAGGCGAGGCGGGCATGTGTGTTGAGATTACCTACGGGGAAGGTATCTTTTTCCCACGGTGAGCGGGGGAAATCCGGTTGATGCATATATTTTTTACGGACTGACAATGCCTAGGTGGGATAATCATAGTTGTTTGGGTTTGGAACACCTATAGCCCGCATTTTCGGACTAAAAGATCGAGCGATAAAGGGACTTATGTTTCATCAACATAGGCTTCTGCGATCGTGTTGCCCTTGCGGACGAGAGTGCCATAGAAGGTGCGCACCTCGTCTTCCCTCTTCGTCGTACCAGGCTACTCAAAGAAACGACACCACCCTCTTGGGCGAAAGAGATTTGTGACCGCTTGAGTAATCTCAGCCCATCGGACTTGCCTCTCAACATGCATTGAGCGGGAGGCAGAAAAAAATGTCTCGCACCAAATTTGCTCTTAGTGGGAGCGATAGTCGTGATTGTCGTCATGGAAGACATTGGTTTCATTGTATTTAATGGGACACTTTGCATTTGCCATTGGGAAGAAATTGGAATTTTTGGAAAAATAGGAGAGTAGAAGAAGAAAAGAGAGGGGTCAGGTAGAATGAAGGGGAGAGAGTGTATTTATGGGAGAAGGAGTGTAGGAGGGAATGGAAATAGAGGGAAAAGGGGACGTATAATGGAGGGACAAGGGGGTGTGTAATGGAGGGAAATAGGATGGGGAGGGAAGAATATGGGGGCAAGTGAAATGGAGGGAAAGGGGATGAATATGGAAGGAAAATGAAGAGACAACAAACCTGTCTGGGGCGAACCGATTCGCCCCTTTTTTATTTTGATCGAGCAGTGAAGCGAACCGATTCGGCTCTTTAATGAAGAAAGGGCGAACCGGTTTGAAATACTGTTATGCTCCTCAACTTTTTCATCCCCAAAAAAACTAAGTGTGGAATTCTTCAAAAGAAAATTCACTTTTTCGAAAACCTCCCAAAACTTTCCCATGCATATATTAACCCGAAAAACCATAAAAACTCACCTTGAAATTCCCTACACTCTCCCGTGTTGTGCCTCGGTGTTCCTCTCTCTAAGAACTTGCATCTTACGGACCTATAACAATCCTAACCTATTCAAGTAACTAATATATACCCCATACGTGTTGGAGGTACGATGACCTCTCATATCAAGCTCAATTAACCCCGTAAATAGGGTCCGACAACCAAATTGTGTTGGCTTCTTCAACGCACACCTCTAAGTATGGCTTTAGGCATTGTCCATTTACCTTGAATGTGTCTCCCCCCTTAGGATCTTCTAACTCAACGGCTCCATGGGGGAACACTTCTCTCACAACGAACAGGTTAGTCCACCGCGAAAGTAACTTGCGTGGAAATAAGTGTAAACGTGAGTTGTATAAAAGCACTTTTTGACCCGAATGAAACTCCTTTCGTCGGATAATTCTATCATGTGCGAGTTTCATATTTTCTTCGGATATCTTTGCACTTTCATATGCATCATTGCACATTTCTTCCAACTCATTCAATTGAAGCTTGCGTGCTTCACCGACATGGTACATATTGTTATTTAACCTCTTGATTTCCCAATACGCCTTATGTTTAAGCTCCATGGGGAGATGGCAAGGCTTGCCATACACAAAATGAAAAGGGGACATCCCGAGGGGGTTCTTATATGCGGTTCTATAAGCCCATAACACATCGTTCAAACGGAGAGACCAATCTTTCCGATTAGAATCGACGGTCTTTTCGAGAATGTGACTGATAAGTGAAAATCTCATTTCTTCGTGTCGGCTCAATTTTGAACAAATATTTTTTTATAGTTGCATTTCTCCCGCATTTATTTTTTTTATTAAAATTTATTTTTTATACCTTAAATCATATCTTCCTATATTTATTTAATATATAATTTATTTTTTGATAAAAATAATTTTTGTTTAGTGTATAATTTGTTTTGGTCAAAATATGATTTCATTTGTTTTTTTTTGCTAAGTGTTCTTTTTTATCATAAATGAGTTTAATTTTTTTTTTATTATCCTATTTTACTTGATGGATAATTTTTTATATTTGGAATGTATTTTTTTTTTACATAAATTTTTATAGTATCATTTATTTGTTATTTTTGAAATTTATTTTTTGGGGTTAAAAACATTAATTAAACTTTAGTTAAGATTAATTAAGTGTTTAAAGAGACCCAAAATTAAAAGGCGGCCCATTGTTTGTTTTATGTTGTTGGTTTCGGTTCAAAATCATTTATGGTTTCGAGGTTTAGTGTGGCTCTATGTCTGTGTTGCGTGTCTTTTGGATTAGAGCCGCTTGAGACTTATTTTTGGGGAGGTATTTGTTTTGTCACTCTCTCTGTTGAGAAACCATCTGCCAACATTTTGTGATCTCCCAACATTTTTCATTTTGCTCTCTCCCTCTTTCTCTCTCCTTTTTTTTCTCCTTCAACCTTGGGTTGATTTTTTAGAACAACTTTTTGGGAGAGTTGAGATTTGGTTTGGGGAGCTTTGGTTTGGGTTTGCTGATTTGAACTTGGAGGTTTTTGGGGTTTTGGTTTGAGATCTTGTTGCTGGCATTTCTTTTCCGACATGTTTGTTTGGTGCCTCTGTGTTTTCGCACGACTGTGGTGGGTTAGGTGGCTTGTTTTTTTTGGCACCCTTTTTCTTTTTACTATGGCTATTTCCTTTCGGTGGTGTTGGTTCCGGTGACCGTAGTGTAATACCCCGTACTTTTGGCTATATTTATTTTTTGGATTAATTAATTAAATGCGTATTAATTGGAAATTAATCCGGGTTATAAATACTAACGAGATGCGAGTTGGTATTTGATTATGTGCATATATTTAATTTATTTTTGGGATTAATTAATTAAATGCGTATTAATTGGAAATTAATCCGGGTTATAAATACTAACGGGATGCGAGTTGGTATTTGATTATGTGCATATATGATTATATATGAATTTGGAATTATGAAATTTGTCGTGAGATTAATATACGGCAATTTGAGAATTTTGTTGAGACGCGTGTGACCGCCGCGTCATGGTATATTATTTTAATTATAAAAAGTGATTTTTATTTCTATTACCCGTATGGTCGTTTTGAGTGCGCCAACGCATCCGGAAGGGTCGAGATAGTCAGAAAACACTAGCCGGGGGTGTAGTTTGGGTCCCGGGGTATTTTTAGGCCATACCGGCAACTTAAAAGGTATTTTGGTAATTTTACATTTTGAGGAATTAAAAGTGACGAAAATTGGGAGTTTTAATCTGATGTGGATTTAACCCACTAAACCCACTAACCAACCCATATTAACCCATTAAGCTACGGAGGCTATCATTAGGTTTACAACTTTCCCAAAGAAAACCCTAGCCACCTTAAGCCACCATTGGAGAAGAAGCTTGGAGAAGAGAAGAAATTCTGCAGAAATCTTCATCAAACCATCATCCAAACTCAGAGACAATCAAGGCAAGTGTTTTAATTATATTTAAATTCGTAGAATGTTCCTTCCATGTTAGAAAATTGAAGAATATCAATTGTTCTTGAAAGATAATGAAAACCCATGTATTTTGAAGCTTAGAACTTGAAATCTTGAGGAGAATTGCATGTAGAATGATAGGTAGATGATTATTCCCATAATATTTGTGATTGGAAGAAATTAAAACGAATTTATATTGGGTTAATTCATGATTCAAAAAGTTAGGGTTCATGTTCTTGATAATTGGGGAAAAAGTATAGAGATTTGTAAATTTGGTTGATGTTAGGATGGATTAATCATTCAAAACGTGTTAGGATGTGATTTTAATATGTTTAGGGTTGTTTAGAGACCTTAAAACGATTGTTGGGACTTAGTTTAGATGAGATTTGAGGAGTATAAATGGTGAAAAAACGAGATTAGACGAATCTGGGACGAATCTGGTAGGTCGTTAGTTGCCCCTGCCCAGGTCGTTCGAACGAACTCGTTCGAACGAGCTTCTAACGAATTGACCAGTCGTTCTAACGAAAGGGAGCCTCGTTCGATAACTTCGTTCGAACGAGATCTCGTTAGAAGGTACAGTTCGTTCGAACGAACTGGATCTCGTTCGAACAGCCTCGTTCGAACGAGACTTCTAACGAGTTGACAGAGGAATCTCGTTCGAACAGTCTCATTCGAACGAGACTTCTAACGAGTTGACAGTTTGAGCCTTTTTGGACTGTTTTGATTTTTGGAGTCCCGTAAACTTGACCAAGGATATAGATAACATTCCGATGATGATGTAATGATAGAATTGGGACTTTTGGGTATTTATGAGAAGGAAATTATATACGAGAGTTATATTAAATGGACGGTTTGGGTTGAGACGTGAGTGTCCACTACGACGAGAGAATAAATTATGGTGCGTATGATTATAAACCGGAATAGTATAAATTGTGATAATTATAAGTTAGTACGAGAAAGCGATATGTACTACGATTAAACTACGAGATTACTAAGACGTGTGTTTACTTAGTATTGGTATATGAATTGTGTGTATGACATACCTACCATACTTGCTATCACGGGAGGTTTGCGTCCGCTTAGGGCCCTCTAATCCTTGTGTTGCCCGGATTTAGACTGGTTACCTTGATGAACATAGGTCATAGAAAGACTTATTGGGATATTAATAAGTCCGCTGATCGTAGGAGCGTAGGTATGTGCGTGACCTATGTGATGTGACTGTGTTCGCCTCCATTATTTGTGATGTTGTTATCTGTGAACTATTCCTGAGAGATTCGGAATATGTAATCCTTATGTACGTGATGTACCGGGATGGATAGCAGAGTATGTGTGCACCGCAGCTTAGTTCTCGGGGTGCTTGTATTGTATATTTATGATGTGAATAATATACACTTAATTAATGGGAACCTTCATGTTAATGTTGTGAATATAATTACGGTATTGCTTCGAGAAATATAACGAGTTAACTGATAGTGATATGTATTGCATATTGAGCAGCTGAGTTTACGTTAAACCCCTACTTAATTACGAGCGTTATAATGTTAATAGAACCGAGTAATATGGGTAGGACCTATGATAGTCTAGCTAGGGATGATGTCACTTAGCTAGTGGTTTGTGTCGTTGTAGATGGGTACTTACGTTAGGAGTGCACAGTTAGACGAGAGGTGAGAATATCATGTGAGCGCACGTCCTAACATGTACTTTGCATTTAATGTTTTAAATGTTTTTAAAGCACTTGCAGGTTTTTAAAATATAACTCCACATTCGGGCTCTGACCCGTTTGCTTTTCAAATCTATTTTTCTTTGTAAAACCATTTTAGGTGCCTAGCCACAAGGACACCATGCATAGGATACTCATTCAGGTGACGAGCTGTAGCTGTTTGTGGAAGCTACAGGGATTTGCTTGTAGACGCTTCTATCACTTGGATTCCAGATTTATCATCTATCAGTTGTAGGGCATGTTGCCCATTTCTATTAGAGTTACATTTCCATTACAGTTTTCAGACTTTGGCATGTATTTATTTAGTATTCAGTTTACTTTTCAGTTGTGGGATTTGTAGTGAGGAGTTTTTCCTCCAGACTTTATTTACTTTATGTGATGGTTATTCTATTTACTTCATTATGGTGAATGGTGTTATTATTCTTTATTACACTTGTTGCATGTTAATCAGACTTTAATTAAAATTTGGCACTTACTTTTTAAATACTAGGTGGTTAGTAATCATTAAAATGTTTTCGACAGTGATGCTATTAACTGGACCAACTTAGCATTTTGAATTAATTTAATAAAGGAGTAGCTACCCGGTATTTAATTAGTCGGGGTGTCACAGGTGGTATCAGAGCATCAGGTTCTAGTGTCCTTTAGGATCTGACGGCTTATTATGTTTCCGCTAAGTTTCTTTGATATAGAGCCCTATATTTTAGGACTGTTGTACTCTTTTTGTGTATGCTTCGTTCTTCAGCTATCTTAAGTTTATAAACAGCGAACTTATAAACTTTGTTATTGTTTCAGATGCCTCCACGACGTGCACGACGAGTTCCCAGGGATGCAACTCCCGAACCCCAGCCCGCTCCAGTTCAGGGCATGATGAACGCCGCTGAGGTTGCAGCTATAGTAGCCCAAGCGGTAAATGCCGCAATTGCCGTTGTTCAGCAGGCACCACCTCAGGCGCCGGTTGCCGCGCCAGTACAGGCAAATGCATTCCCGTCTGCTTGGGAACGTGTACGCGACGCTTTTCAGAAAGCGCATCCGCCAGAGTTTGCAGGTAGCTCAGATGTGGTAGTCTCGAGCCAGTGGAGGAAGGATATGCAGAGGCACTTAAGGATGTATGAGTGCACGGACGTCCAGAAGCAGGTGCTAGCTACTTTCAAGCTAGTTGGATCTGCGCTACAGTGGTGGGAGTCTATTACCACCATGGAGGAGAGGGATACTCTCACTATTCAGGAGTTCTGGGTGCGGTTCGACCGCAAGTACTTTTCGTCAGCTGTTCATACGGAAATGAGGAGGAGATTGATGAGTCTGAAGCAGGAAGGTAAGACTGTGGCCAAGTATGAGGCCGAGTTCACGAATCTGTTGAATATCGTTCCAGATGAGATACCCCAACAGAGAAGAAGAAGATTGAGAAGTTCACGGACGGGTTGACTTGGAGGATCCGTCAGCATCTGCTAGGGAACCTATCGTTGGCCACCTATTCTGATGTGGTTAACGCTGCATTGTTACACTGCCAGGACCACCGTTTTCATATGGCCGAGGGCAAGAGGTCGGGGGAGTCTAGCCATCAGGGCAGGACTGGAGGACATGGTGCCAGCGGGGAATAATCTGGTCAGGGGCAGAGGCAGAGCAGGGCTCCCAGCAGGGGGATAATAAGAGGTTCCGGTCAGGGAACTACAGACAGGGACAAGGAGGTTTCCGTCAGGGCCATCAGGGTCCAAACGGCCATCAGGGCCAACAGGGGCAGAATGGGCAGCAGTTTCACCAGGGCCAGCAGGGCCAAGGGAGGAACGGTAACGGCCACCAGGGCCGGGGACAGCAGGGACAGAGAGGAGGGAACTTCCCAGGGAAGTGCTTTGTTTGTGGCAAGACTGGCCATAAGCGACAGGATTGTCCTGATAGGGGCAGGACCCCACAGCAGCAGCAGCAGGGTGCTCGCCAGGAGCCACAGAGGCCTATGTTTCCCGCCGCTCTTCCCGCACCGCCACAGATGGCAGCATTGCCACCCATTCCAGCAGTCCCAGCTCAGCAGGGGCATCTACAGTATGGACGTGTCTACAACGTCCACCAAGCTGCAGTTCCACAGGCACCGCCCGCGATTGAGGGTACGTTTCCTATCCATGGCACTATGGGTCGGGTATTATTTGATACGGGTGCTACACACTGTTTTATAGCTACACACTTCGCGAAAGCTTTAGGATTGTTAGCTACGGCAGAGAGCACAGTGACGTGTGTCGACTCACCATTGGGGAGTGGGTCACTTATTTTCTTTATATGCCGGGGAGTGGGGGTAGAGATTGGTGGTTTGGTATTACCTGCAGACATGTTAGTATTAGATATGCATGTTCACGATGTGATTATCGGTATGGACTGGCTCGTAGCTTATAGGGCCATGATTGATTGCTTCAGTGGGAGCATTGTTTTTGCCATTCCGGGGCAAGAGATGTTTGTAGTGGCGATGCTTCGCCCAGAGGGAGGATCGACCGCTCATCTGTATTACATTGAGGAGGTAGTGATTCCTTTAGATTCTATCCCAGTAGTCAGGGAGTATCCGGATGTGTTTCAGGAGATACCAGGCTTACCCCCCAGTCGAGAGATAGACTTTGTTATAGATTTACTACCGGGTACGAGACCTATAGCACGCGCACCGTACCGTATGGCTCCAGCTGAGATGAGGGAGTTACGGGATCAGATAGAGCAGCTGTTAGGTCAGGGCTTTATTCGTAGGAGTACCTCACCTTGGGGCGCTTCAGCTTTGTTTGTGAAGAAGAGGGACGGTTCACTGAGATTGTGTGTGGACTACCGAGAGTTGAATAAGGTCACGATACGGAATAAGTATCCGTTGCCTCGAATCGATGACTTATTCGACCAGTTGAGAGGAGCTTCTTTCTTCTCGAAGATTGATTTGAGATCGGGATACCATCAGTTGCGTATCAGGGAGGAGGATGTCTCGAAGACTGCATTCTTGTCGAGATATGGTTCTTACGAGTTTCGGGTTATGCCTTTCGGTTTGACTAATGCTCCAGCAATGTTTATGGACTTGATGAACAAAGTGTTCAGGGATTTCCTAGACCAGTTTGTCATTGTCTTCATTGATGATATTCTGGTTTACTCCCAGACAGAGGAGGAGCACGCCGAGCATTTGAGACAGGTTTTGCAGACACTTCGTCAGAACGAGTTGTATGCAAAATATGAGAAGTGCGGGTTTTGGATGAAGGAAGTCCATTTTTTGGGACATATCATTTCCGACCGGGGAATATCTGTTGATCCGGGGAAAGTATCAGCGGTGAGGGAGTGGGGACAGCCCACGACACCGACTGAGATTCGTAGTTTCTTGGGTCTAGCAGGATACTACAGGAGGTTTATTCGGGGTTTCTCGGAGATAGCAGGTCCTTTGACACATCTGACTCGTAAGGGTGTGCCATACATCTAGAGTGACGCCTGTCAGTTGGCATTCGATGAATTGAAGGACAAATTGACCTCAGCACCTGTGTTAGCATTGCCGAGACTGGGAGTTGAGTATTTGGTTTACACCGATGCGTCTTTGCAAGGGCTTGGAGGTGTATTGCAGCAGGAGAGACAGGCCATAGCTTATGCTTCCCGTAAGCTTTAGCCTCATGAGAAGAATTACCCCACGCATGATTTGGAGTTGGCGGCAGTGGTATTTGCCCTACGGATTTGGAGGCACTATCTTTTGGGGGAGAAGTTCCAACTGTTCACGGACCACAAGTCCCTACAGTACCTGTTCACGCAGAAGGAATTGAATATGCGGCAGCGTAGGTGGCTTGAGTTTGTGAAGGACTACCAGTTCGACATCCAGTATCACCCAGGTAAGGCTAACGTGGTAGCAGACGCGTTGAGCCGTAGGCCAGCAGATGAGGTGGCAGAGGTGTGGAAGGCTAAGTGGAAGGAATTGGGACACCAGGATGCAGTGGCCCGATCTTTCATGTCTGTGATGATCGTTACACCGCAGATTGTCACGAAGGTAGTATGGGCATAGGCTAATGACTCGTTCTGTCAGGAGCAGATAGTTCGATTACTAGCAGAGGGAGCCGAGTCCTATACCGTTAGCTCAGACGGGGGATTACGCTTCAATGGGAGATTGTTAGTTCCGGAAGGGGATGAATTGCGACACGATGTGATGGCAGAGTCGCACGGCTCACGGTTCGCGGTACATCCCGGAGGGGACAAAATGTACCAAGACATGAGAAGGCAGTATTGGTGGAGTGGTATGAAGAGAGATATCGCTGAGTTTGTTTCGAAATGCGCCACTTGTCAGCTTGTAAAAGTGGATCATCAGAGACCGGCAGGATTGCTACAGCCATTGGAGGTCCCGGTGTGGATGTGGGAGAGCATATCCATGGACTTTATCACGGGGTTGCCTACGTCGCAGAGGGGTCACGACTCCGTTTGGGTAATTGTGGACAGGTTGTCCAAGGTCGCTCACTTTTTACCCGTAAGGACTGACTACACTACGGGACAGTATGCCCAGCTCTTCATTTCAGAGATTGTGAGACTTCACGATGTGCCCCTAAATATCGTGTCTGACAGAGACAAGATATTTGTTTCGAGGTTTTGGGAGAGTTTCCAGGAGGCCATGGGCACGGAATTGCGGTTGAGTACGGCTTATCATCCGCAGACTGATGGGCAGACTGAGCGCACAAATCAGATGTTGGAGGACATGCTACGCATGTGCATTATTGACTTTGGGGGTGGATGGGAGCAGTACCTTCCACTGGTGGAGTTTGCTTACAATAACTCCTATCAGTTCACTATTGGCATGGCTCCGTTTGAGGCATTGTACGGTAGGCCTTGTCGTTCCCCAGCATGTTGGTTAGAGGTGGGGGACAACAAACTGCTTGGGCCGGAAGTGATTCAGGATACTTCGGCAAGGATTGAGTTGATTCGGAGTCGCATTCGGGTAGCTCAAGACAGGCAGAAGAGTTATGCTGATGCGAAGAGATTTTTCAGAGAATTCCAAGTGGGGGACCAGGTTTTGCTCAGGGTATCTCCTATGAAGGGGATTATGCGTTTCGGGAAGAAAGGGAAGTTGGCACCAAGGTATGTGGGGCCGTTTCCTATTATTGAGCGGATCGGACCGGTTGCGTATAGACTTGGACTACCGGAGCATTTGCATCGGATTCACGATGTGTTCCATATTTCCTCGCTGAGGAAATACCTTAGAGATAATCTGGCTCATTCTCACATTGCTGTGGAGGACATCGATCTCCAGCCGGATAGCTCCGACGAGGAGGGGCCGATTGCTATTTTGGACCGAAGCGAGAGGAAACTGCGGTCAAAGATAGTTCCGTTAGTGCGTGTTCAGTGGCGACATCACAATGTCGAGGAATCCACATGGGAGCGCGAGGATGAGATGCGCGAACGTTATCCAGAGTTGTTTTTAGCAGGTACTTTCTAGTTTCGAATTTCGGGACGAAATTCAGTTATTAGGGGGGAAGTATGTAATACCCCGTACTTTTGGCTATATTTATTTTTGGGATTAATTAATTAAATGCGTATTAATTGGAAATTAAACCGGGTTATAAATACTAACGAGATGCGAGTTGGTATTTGATTATGTGCATATATTTAATTTACTTTTGGGATTAATTAATTAAATGCGTATTAATTGTAAATTAATCCGGGTTATAAATACTAACGGGATGCGAGTTGGTATTTGATTATGTGCATATATGATTATATATGAATTTTGAATTATGAAATTTGTCGTGAGATTAATATACGGTAATTTGAGAATTTTGTTGAGACGCGTGTGACCGCCGCGTCATGGTATATTATTTTAATTATAAAAAGTGATTTTTATTTCTATTACCCGTATGGTCGTTTTGAGTGCGCCAACGCGTCCGGAAGGGTCGAGATAGTCAGAAAACACTAGCCGGGGGTGTAGTTTGGGTCCCGGGGTATTTTTAGGCCATACCGGCAACTTAAAAGGTATTTTGGTAATTTTACATTTTGAGGAATTAAAAGTGACGAAAATTGGGAGTTTTAATCTGATGTGGATTTAACCCACTAAACCCACTAACCAACCCATATTAACCCATTAAGCTACGGAGGCTATCATTAGGTTTACAACTTTCCCAAAGAAAACCCTAGCCACCTTAAGCCACCATTGGAGAAGAAGCTTGGAGAAGAGAAGAAATTCTGCAGAAATCTTCATCAAACCATCATCCAAACTCAGAGACAATCAAGGCAAGTATTTTAATTATATTTAAATTCGTAGAATGTTCCTTCCATGTTAGAAAATTGAAGAATATCAATTGTTCTCGAAAGATAATGAAAACCCATGTATTTTGAAGCTTAGAACTTGAAATCTTGAGGAGAATTGCATGTAGAATGATAGGTAGATGATTATTCCCATAATATTTGTGATTGGAAGAAATTAAAACGAATTTATATTGGTTTAATTCATGATTCAAAAAGTTAGGGTTCATGTTCTTGATAATTGGGGAAAAAGTATAGAGATTTGTAAATTTGGTTGATGTTAGGATGGATTAATCCTTCAAAACGTGTTAGGATGTGATTTTAACATGTTTAGGGTTGTTTAGAGACCTTAAAACGATTTTTGGGACTTAGTTTAGATGAGATTTGAGGAGTATAAATGGTGAAAAAATGAGATTAGACAAATCTGGGACGAATCTGGTAGGTCGTTAGAAGCCCCTGCCCAGGTCGTTCGAACGAACTCGTTCGAACGAGCTTCTAACGAATTGACCAGTCGTTCTAACGAAAGGGAGCCTCGTTCGATAACTTCGTTCGAACGAGATCTCGTTAGAAGGTACAGTTCGTTCGAACGAACTGGATCTCGTTCGAACAGCCTCGTTCGAACGAGACTTCTAACGAGTTGACAGAGGAATCTCGTTCGAACAGTCTCGTTCGAACGAGACTTCTAACGAGTTGACAGTTTGGGCCTTTTTGGACTGTTTTGATTTTTGGAGTCCCGTAAACTTGACCGAGGATATAGATAACATTCCGATGATGATGTAATGATAGAATTGGGACTTTTGGGTATTTATGAGACGGAAATTATATACGAGAGTTATATTAAATGGACGGTTTGGGTTGAGACGTGAGTGTCCACTACGACGAGAGAATAAATTATGGTGCGTATGATTATAAACCGGAATAGTATAAATTGTGATAATTATAAGTTAGTACGAGAAAGCGATATGTACTACGATTAAACTACGAGATTACTAAGACGTGTGTTTACTTAGTATTGGTATATGAATTGTGTGTATGACACACCTACCATACTTGCTATCACGGGAGGTTTGCGTCCGCTTAGGGCCCTCTAATCCTTGTGTTGCCCGAATTTAGACTGGTTACCTTGATGAACATAGGTCATAGAAAGACTTATTGGGATATTAATAAGTCCGCTGATCGTAGGAGCGTAGGTATGTGCGTGACCTATGTGATGTGACTGTGTTCGCCTCCATTATTTGTGATGTTGTTATCTGTGAACTATTCCTGAGAGATTCGGAATATGTAATCCTTATGTACGTGATGTACCGGGATGGATAGCAGAGTATGTGTGCACCGCAGCTTAGTTCTCGGGGTGCTTGTATTGTATATTTATGATGTGAATAATATACACTTAATTAATGGGAACCTTCATGTTAATGTTGTGAATATAATTACGGTATTGCTTCGAGAAATATAACGAGTTAACTGATAGTGATATATATTGCATATTGAGCATCTGAGTTTACGTTAAACCCCTACTTAATTACGAGCGTTATAATGTTAATAGAACCGAGTAATATGGGTAGGACCTATGATAGTCTAGCTAGGGATGATGTCACTTAGCTAGTGGTTTGTGTCGTTGTAGATGGGTACTTACGTTAGGAGTGCACAGTTAGACGAGAGGTGAGAATATCATGTGAGCACACGTCCTAACATGTACTTTGCATTTAATGTTTTAAATGTTTTTAAAGCACTTGCAGGTTTTTAAAATATAACTCCACATTCGGGCTCTGACCCGTTTGCTTTTCAAATCTATTTTTCTTTGTAAAACCATTTTAGGTGCCCAGCCACAAGGACACCATGCATAGGATACTCATTCAGGTGACGAGTTGTAGCTGTTTGTGGAAGCTACAGGGATTTGCTTGTAGACGCTTCTATCACTTGGATTCCAGATTTATCATCTATCAGTTGTAGGGCATGTTGCCCATTTCTATTAGAGTTACATTTCCATTACAGTTTTCAGACTTTGGCATGTATTTATTTAGTATTCAGTTTACTTTTCAGTTGTGGGATTTGTAGTGAGGAGTTTTTCCTCCAGACTTTATTTACTTTATGTGATGGTTATTCTATTTACTTCATTATGGTGAATGGTGTTATTATTCTTTATTACACTTGTTGCATGTTAATCAGACTTTAATTAAAATTTGGCACTTACTTTTTAAATACTAGGTGGTTAGTAATCATTAAAATGTTTTCGACAGTGATGCTATTAACTGGACCAACTTAGCATTTTGAATTAATTTAATAAAGGAGTAGCTACCCGGTATTTAATTAGTCGGGGTGTCACAGGTGGTATCAGAGCATCAGGTTCTAGTGTCCTTTAGGATCTGACGGCTTATTATGTTTCCGCTAAGTTTCTTTGATATAGAGCCCTATATTTTAGGACTGTTGTACTCTTTTTGTGTATGCTTCGTTCTTCAGCTATCTTAAGTTTATAAACAGCGAACTTATAAACTTTGTTATTGTTTCAGATGCCTCCACGACGTGCACGACGAGTTCCCAGGGATGCAACTCCCGAACCCCAGCCCGCTCCAGTTCAGGGCATGATGAACGCCGCTGAGGTTGCAGCTATAGTAGCCCAAGCGGTAAATGCCGCAATTGCCGTTGTTCAGCAGGCACCACCTCAGGCGCCGGTTGCCGCGCCAGTACAGGCAAATGCATTCCCGTCTGCTTGGGAACGTGTACGCGACGCTTTTCAGAAAGCGCATCCGCCAGAGTTTGCAGGTAGCTCAGATGTGGTAGTCTCGAGCCAGTGGAGGAAGGATATGCAGAGGCACTTAAGGATGTATGAGTGCACGGACGTCCAGAAGCAGGTGCTAGCTACTTTCAAGCTAGTTGGATCTGCGCTACAGTGGTGGGAGTCTATTACCACCATGGAGGAGAGGGATACTCTCACTATTCAGGAGTTCTGGGTGCGGTTCGACCGCAAGTACTTTTCGTCAGCTGTTCATACGGAAATGAGGAGGAGATTGATGAGTCTGAAGCAGGAAGGTAAGACTGTGGCCAAGTATGAGGCCGAGTTCACGAATCTGTTGAATATCGTTCCAGATGAGATACCCCAACAGAGAAGAAGAAGATTGAGAAGTTCACGGACGGGTTGACTTGGAGGATCCGTCAGCATCTGCTAGGGAACCTATCGTTGGCCACCTATTCTGATGTGGTTAACGCTGCATTGTTACACTGCCAGGACCACCGTTTTCATATGGCCGAGGGCAAGAGGTCGGGGGAGTCTAGCCATCAGGGCAGGACTGGAGGACATGGTGCCAGCGGGGAATAATCTGGTCAGGGGCAGAGGCAGAGCAGGGCTCCCAGCAGGGGGATAATAAGAGGTTCCGGTCAGGGAACTACAGACAGGGACAAGGAGGTTTCCGTCAGGGCCATCAGGGTCCAAACGGCCATCAGGGCCAACAGGGGCAGAATGGGCAGCAGTTTCACCAGGGCCAGCAGGGCCAAGGGAGGAACGGTAACGGCCACCAGGGCCGGGGACAGCAGGGACAGAGAGGAGGGAACTTCCCAGGGAAGTGCTTTGTTTGTGGCAAGACTGGCCATAAGCGACAGGATTGTCCTGATAGGGGCAGGACCCCACAGCAGCAGCAGCAGGGTGCTCGCCAGGAGCCACAGAGGCCTATGTTTCCCGCCGCTCTTCCCGCACCGCCACAGATGGCAGCATTGCCACCCATTCCAGCAGTCCCAGCTCAGCAGGGGCATCTACAGTATGGACGTGTCTACAACGTCCACCAAGCTGCAGTTCCACAGGCACCGCCCGCGATTGAGGGTACGTTTCCTATCCATGGCACTATGGGTCGGGTATTATTTGATACGGGTGCTACACACTGTTTTATAGCTACACACTTCGCGAAAGCTTTAGGATTGTTAGCTACGGCAGAGAGCACAGTGACGTGTGTCGACTCACCATTGGGGAGTGGGTCACTTATTTTCTTTATATGCCGGGGAGTGGGGGTAGAGATTGGTGGTTTGGTATTACCTGCAGACATGTTAGTATTAGATATGCATGTTCACGATGTGATTATCGGTATGGACTGGCTCGTAGCTTATAGGGCCATGATTGATTGCTTCAGTGGGAGCATTGTTTTTGCCATTCCGGGGCAAGAGATGTTTGTAGTGGCGATGCCTCGCCCAGAGGGAGGATCGACCGCTCATCTGTATTACATTGAGGAGGATACCTCTAAGGAGGTAGTGATTCCTTTAGATTCTATCCCAGTAGTCAGGGAGTATCCGGATGTGTTTCAGGAGATACCAGGCTTACCCCCCAGTCGAGAGATAGACTTTGTTATAGATTTACTACCGGGTACGAGACCTATAGCACGCGCACCGTACCGTATGGCTCCAGCTGAGATGAGGGAGTTACGGGATCAGATAGAGCAGCTGTTAGGTCAGGGCTTTATTCGTAGGAGTACCTCACCTTGGGGCGCTCCAGTTTTGTTTGTGAAGAAGAGGGACGGTTCACTGAGATTGTGTGTGGACTACCGAGAGTTGAATAAGGTCACGATACGGAATAAGTATCCGTTGCCTCGAATCGATGACTTATTCGACCAGTTGAGAGGAGCTTCTTTCTTCTCGAAGATTGATTTGAGATCGGGATACCATCAGTTGCGTATCAGGGAGGAGGATGTCTCGAAGACTGCATTCTTGTCGAGATATGGTTCTTACGAGTTTCGGGTTATGCCTTTCGGTTTGACTAATGCTCCAGCAGTGTTTATGGACTTGATGAACAGAGTGTTCAGGGATTTCCTAGACCAGTTTGTCATTGTCTTCATTGATGATATTCTGGTTTACTCCCAGACAGAGGAGGAGCACGCCGAGCATTTGAGGCAGGTTTTGCAGACACTTCGTCAGAACGAGTTGTATGCAAAATATGAGAAGTGCGGGTTTTGGATGAAGGAAGTCCATTTTTTGGGACATATCATTTCCGACCGGGGAATATCTGTTGATCCGGGGAAAGTATCAGCGGTGAGGGAGTGGGGACAGCCCACGACACCGACTGAGATTCGTAGTTTCTTGGGTCTAGCAGGATACTACAGGAGGTTTATTCGGGGTTTCTCGGAGATAGCAGGTCCTTTGACACATCTGACTCGTAAGGGTGTGCCATACATCTAGAGTGACGCCTGTCAGTTGGCATTCGATGAATTGAAGGACAAATTGACCTCAGCACCTGTGTTAGCATTGCCGAGACTGGGAGTTGAGTATTTGGTTTACACCGATGCGTCTTTGCAAGGGCTTGGAGGTGTATTGCAGCAGGAGAGACAGGCCATAGCTTATGCTTCCCGTAAGCTTTAGCCTCATGAGAAGAATTACCCCACGCATGATTTGGAGTTGGCGGCAGTGGTATTTGCCCTACGGATTTGGAGGCACTATCTTTTGGGGGAGAAGTTCCAACTGTTCACGGACCACAAGTCCCTACAGTACCTGTTCACGCAGAAGGAATTGAATATGCGGCAGCGTAGGTGGCTTGAGTTTGTGAAGGACTACCAGTTCGACATCCAGTATCACCCAGGTAAGGCTAACGTGGTAGCAGACGCGTTGAGCCGTAGGCCAGCAGATGAGGTGGCAGAGGTGTGGAAGGCTAAGTGGAAGGAATTGGGACACCAGGATGCAGTGGCCCGATCTTTCATGTCTGTGATGATCGTTACACCGCAGATTGTCACGAAGGTAGTATGGGCATAGGCTAATGACTCGTTCTGTCAGGAGCAGATAGTTCGATTACTAGCAGAGGGAGCCGAGTCCTATACCGTTAGCTCAGACGGGGGATTACGCTTCAATGGGAGATTGTTAGTTCCGGAAGGGGATGAATTGCGACACGATGTGATGGCAGAGTCGCACGGCTCACGGTTCGCGGTACATCCCGGAGGGGACAAAATGTACCAAGACATGAGAAGGCAGTATTGGTGGAGTGGTATGAAGAGAGATATCGCTGAGTTTGTTTCGAAATGCGCCACTTGTCAGCTTGTAAAAGTGGATCATCAGAGACCGGCAGGATTGCTACAGCCATTGGAGGTCCCGGTGTGGATGTGGGAGAGCATATCCATGGACTTTATCACGGGGTTGCCTACGTCGCAGAGGGGTCACGACTCCGTTTGGGTAATTGTGGACAGGTTGTCCAAGGTCGCTCACTTTTTACCCGTAAGGACTGACTACACTACGGGACAGTATGCCCAGCTCTTCATTTCAGAGATTGTGAGACTTCACGATGTGCCCCTAAATATCGTGTCTGACAGAGACAAGATATTTGTTTCGAGGTTTTGGGAGAGTTTCCAGGAGGCCATGGGCACGGAATTGCGGTTGAGTACGGCTTATCATCCGCAGACTGATGGGCAGACTGAGCGCACAAATCAGATGTTGGAGGACATGCTACGCATGTGCATTATTGACTTTGGGGGTGGATGGGAGCAGTACCTTCCACTGGTGGAGTTTGCTTACAATAACTCCTATCAGTTCACTATTGGTATGGCTCCGTTTGAGGCATTGTACGGTAGGCCTTGTCGTTCCCCAGCATGTTGGTTAGAGGTGGGGGACAACAAACTGCTTGGGCCGGAAGTGATTCAGGATACTTCGGCAAGGATTGAGTTGATTCGGAGTCGCATTCGGGTAGCTCAAGACAGGCAGAAGAGTTATGCTGATGCGAAGAGATTTTTCAGATAATTCCAAGTGGGGGACCAGGTTTTGCTCAGGGTATCTCCTATGAAGGGGATTATGCGTTTCGGGAAGAAAGGGAAGTTGGCACCAAGGTATGTGGCGCCGTTTCCTATTATTGAGCAGATCGGACTGGTTGCGTATAGACTTGGACTACCGGAGCATTTGCATCGGATTCACGATGTGTTCCATATTTCCTCGCTGAGGAAATACCTTAGAGATAATCTGGCTCATTCTCACATTGCTGTGGAGGACATCGATCTCCAGCCGGATAGCTCCGACGAGGAGGGGCCGATTGCTATTTTGGACCGAAGCGAGAGGAAACTGCGGTCAAAGATAGTTCCGTTAGTGCGTGTTCAGTGGCGACATCACAATGTCGAGGAATCCACATGGGAGCGCGAGGATGAGATGCGCGAACGTTATCCAGAGTTGTTTTTAGCAGGTACTTTCTAGTTTCGAATTTCGGGACGAAATTCAGTTATTAGGGGGGAAGTATGTAATACCCCGTACTTTTGGCTATATTTATTTTTGGGATTAATTAATTAAATGCGTATTAATTGGAAATTAATCCGGGTTATAAATACTAACGAGATGCGAGTTGGTATTTGATTATGTGCATATATTTAATTTACTTTTGGGATTAATTAATTAAATGCGTATTAATTGTAAATTAATCCGGGTTATAAATACTAACGGGATGCGAGTTGGTATTTGATTATGTGCATATATGATTATATATGAATTTTGAATTATGAAATTTGTCGTGAGATTAATATACGGTAATTTGAGAATTTTGTTGAGACGCGTGTGACCGCCGCGTCATGGTATATTATTTTAATTATAAAAAGTGATTTTTATTTCTATTACCCGTATGGTCGTTTTGAGTGCGCCAACGCGTCCGGAAGGGTCGAGATAGTCAGAAAACACTAGCCGGGGGTGTAGTTTGGGTCCCGGGGTATTTTTAGGCCATACCGGCAACTTAAAAGGTATTTTGGTAATTTTACATTTTGAGGAATTAAAAGTGACGAAAATTGGGAGTTTTAATCTGATGTGGATTTAACCCACTAAACCCACTAACCAACCCATATTAACCCATTAAGCTACGGAGGCTATCATTAGGTTTACAACTTTCCCAAAGAAAACCCTAGCCACCTTAAGCCACCATTGGAGAAGAAGCTTGGAGAAGAGAAGAAATTCTGCAGAAATCTTCATCAAACCATCATCCAAACTCAGAGACAATCAAGGCAAGTATTTTAATTATATTTAAATTCGTAGAATGTTCCTTCCATGTTAGAAAATTGAAGAATATCAATTGTTCTCGAAAGATAATGAAAACCCATGTATTTTGAAGCTTAGAACTTGAAATCTTGAGGAGAATTGCATGTAGAATGATAGGTAGATGATTATTCCCATAATATTTGTGATTGGAAGAAATTAAAACGAATTTATATTGGTTTAATTCATGATTCAAAAAGTTAGGGTTCATGTTCTTGATAATTGGGGAAAAAGTATAGAGATTTGTAAATTTGGTTGATGTTAGGATGGATTAATCCTTCAAAACGTGTTAGGATGTGATTTTAACATGTTTAGGGTTGTTTAGAGACCTTAAAACGATTTTTGGGACTTAGTTTAGATGAGATTTGAGGAGTATAAATGGTGAAAAAATGAGATTAGACAAATCTGGGACGAATCTGGTAGGTCGTTAGAAGCCCCTGCCCAGGTCGTTCGAACGAACTCGTTCGAACGAGCTTCTAACGAATTGACCAGTCGTTCTAACGAAAGGGAGCCTCGTTCGATAACTTCGTTCGAACGAGATCTCGTTAGAAGGTACAGTTCGTTCGAACGAACTGGATCTCGTTCGAACAGCCTCGTTCGAACGAGACTTCTAACGAGTTGACAGAGGAATCTCGTTCGAACAGTCTCGTTCGAACGAGACTTCTAACGAGTTGACAGTTTGGGCCTTTTTGGACTGTTTTGATTTTTGGAGTCCCGTAAACTTGACCGAGGATATAGATAACATTCCGATGATGATGTAATGATAGAATTGGGACTTTTGGGTATTTATGAGAAGGAAATTATATACGAGAGTTATATTAAATGGACGGTTTGGGTTGAGACGTGAGTGTCCACTACGACGAGAGAATAAATTATGGTGCGTATGATTATAAACCGGAATAGTATAAATTGTGATAATTATAAGTTAGTACGAGAAAGCGATATGTACTACGATTAAACTACGAGATTACTAAGACGCGTGTTTACTTAGTATTGGTATATGAATTGTGTGTATGACACACCTACCATACTTGCTATCACGGGAGGTTTGCGTCCGCTTAGGGCCCTCTAATCCTTGTGTTGCCCGGATTTAGACTGGTTACCTTGATGAACATAGGTCATAGAAAGACTTATTGGGATATTAATAAGTCCGCTGATCGTAGGAGCGTAGGTATGTGCGTGACCTATGTGATGTGACTGTGTTCGCCTCCATTATTTGTGATGTTGTTATCTGTGAACTATCCCTGAGAGATTCGGAATATGTAATCCTTATGTACGTGATGTACCGGGATGGATAGCAGAGTATGTGTGCACCGCAACTTAGTTCTCGGGGTGCTTGTATTGTATATTTATGATGTGAATAATATACACTTAATTAATGGGAACCTTCATGTTAATGTTGTGAATATAATTACGGTATTGCTTCGAGAAATATAACGAGTTAACTGATAGTGATATATATTGCATATTGAGCATCTGAGTTTACGTTAAACCCCTACTTAATTACGAGCGTTATAATGTTAATAGAACCGAGTAATATGGGTAGGACCTATGATAGTCTAGCTAGGGATGATGTCACTTAGCTAGTGGTTTGTGTCGTTGTAGATGGGTAATTACGTTAGGAGTGCACAGTTAGACGAGAGGTGAGAATATCATGTGAGCGCACGTCCTAACATGTACTTTGCATTTAATGTTTTAAATGTTTTTAAAGCACTTGCAGGTTTTTAAAATATAACTCCACATTCGGGCTCTGACCCGTTTGCTTTTCAAATCTATTTTTCTTTGTAAAATCATTTTAGGTGCCCAGCCACAAGGACACCATGCATAGGATACTCATTCAGGTGACGAGTTGTAGCTGTTTGTGGAAGCTACAGGGATTTGCTTGTAGACGCTTCTATCACTTGGATTCCAGATTTATCATCTATCAGTTGTAGGGCATGTTGCCCATTTCTATTAGAGTTACATTTCCATTACAGTTTTCAAACTTTGGCATGTATTTATTTAGTATTCAGTTTACTTTTCAGTTGTGGGATTTGTAGTGAGGAGTTTTTCCTCCAGACTTTATTTACTTTATGTGATGGTTATTCTATTTACTTCATTATGGTGAATGGTGTTATTATTCTTTATTACACTTGTTGCATGTTAATCAGACTTTAATTAAAATTTGGCACTTACTTTTTAAATACTAGGTGGTTAGTAATCATTAAAATGTTTTCGACAGTGATGCTATTAACTGGACCAACTTAGCATTTTGAATTAATTTAATAAAGGAGTAGCTACCCGGTATTTAATTAGTCGGGGTGTCACAGGTGGTATCAGAGCATCAGGTTCTAGTGTCCTTTAGGATCTGACGGCTTATTATGTTTCCGCTAAATTTCTTTGATATAGAGCCCTATATTTTAGGACTGTTGTACTCTTTTTGTGTATGCTTCGTTCTTCAGCTATCTTAAGTTTATAAACACTGAACTTATAAACTTTGTTATTGTTTCAGATGCCTCCACGACGTGCACGACGAGTTCCCAGGGATGCAACTCCCGAACCCCAGCCCGCTCCAGTTCAGGGCATGATGAACGCCGCTGAGGTTGCAGCTATAGTAGCCCAAGCGGTAAATGCCGCAATTGCCGTTGTTCAGCAGGCACCACCTCAGGCGCCGGTTGCCGCGCCAGTACAGGCAAATGCATTCCCGTCTGCTTGGGAACGTGTACGCGACGCTTTTCAGAAAGCGCATCCGCCAGAGTTTGCAGGTAGCTCAGATGTGGTAGTCTCGAGCCAGTGGAGGAAGGATATGCAGAGGCACTTAAGGATGTATGAGTGCACGGACGTCCAGAAGCAGGTGCTAGCTACTTTCAAGCTAGTTGGATCTGCGCTACAGTGGTGGGAGTCTATTACCACCATGGAGGAGAGGGATACTCTCACTATTCAGGAGTTCTGGGTGCGGTTCGACCGCAAGTACTTTTCGTCAGCTGTTCATACGGAAATGAGGAGGAGATTGATGAGTCTGAAGCAGGAAGGTAAGACTGTGGCCAAGTATGAGGCCGAGTTCACGAATCTGTTGAATATCGTTCCAGATGAGATACCCCAACAGAGAAGAAGAAGATTGAGAAGTTCACGGACGGGTTGACTTGGAGGATCCGTCAGCATCTGCTAGGGAACCTATCGTTGGCCACCTATTCTGATGTGGTTAACGCTGCATTGTTACACTGCCAGGACCACCGTTTTCATATGGCCGAGGGCAAGAGGTCGGGGGAGTCTAGCCATCAGGGCAGGACTGGAGGACATGGTGCCAGCGGGGAATAATCTGGTCAGGGGCAGAGGCAGAATGAGCAGGGCTCCCAGCAGGGGGATAATAAGAGGTTCCGGTCAGGGAACTACAGACAGGGACAAGGAGGTTTCCGTCAGGGCAATCAGGGTCCAAACGGCCATCAGGGCCAACAGGGGCAGAATGGGCAGCAGTTTCACCAGGGCCAGCAGGGCCAAGGGAGGAACGGTAACGGCCACCAGGGCCGGGGACAGCAGGGACAGAGAGGAGGGAACTTCCCAGGGAAGTGCTTTGTTTGTGGCAAGACTGGCCATAAGCGACAGGATTGTCCTGATAGGGGCAGGACCCCACAGCAGCAGCAGCAGGGTGCTCGCCAGGAGCCACAGAGGCCTATGTTTCCCGCCGCTCTTCCCGCACCGCCACAGATGGCAGCATTGCCACCCATTCCAGCAGTCCCAGCTCAGCAGGGGCATCTACAGTATGGACGTGTCTACAACGTCCACCAAGCTGCAGTTCCACAGGCACCGCCCGCGATTGAGGGTACGTTTCCTATCCATGGCACTATGGGTCGGGTATTATTTGATACGGGTGCTACACACTGTTTTATAGCTACACACTTCGCGAAAGCTTTAGGATTGTTAGCTACGGCAGAGAGCACAGTGACGTGTGTCGACTCACCATTGGGGAGTGGGTCACTTATTTTCTTTATATGCCGGGGAGTGGGGGTAGAGATTGGTGGTTTGGTATTACCTGCAGACATGTTAGTATTAGATATGCATGTTCACGATGTGATTATCGGTATGGACTGGCTCGTAGCTTATAGGGCCATGATTGATTGCTTCAGTGGGAGCATTGTTTTTGCCATTCCGGGGCAAGAGATGTTTGTAGTGGCGATGCCTCGCCCAGAGGGAGGATCGACCGCTCATCTGTATTACATTGAGGAGGATACCTCTAAGGAGGTAGTGATTCCTTTAGATTCTATCCCAGTAGTCAGGGAGTATCCGGATGTGTTTCAGGAGATACCAGGCTTACCCCCCAGTCGAGAGATAGACTTTGTTATAGATTTACTACCGGGTACGAGACCTATAGCACGCGCACCGTACCGTATGGCTCCAGCTGAGATGAGGGAGTTACGGGATCAGATAGAGCAGCTGTTAGGTCAGGGCTTTATTCGTAGGAGTACCTCACCTTGGGGCGCTCCAGTTTTGTTTGTGAAGAAGAGGGACGGTTCACTGAGATTGTGTGTGGACTACCGAGAATTGAATAAGGTCACGATACGGAATAAGTATCCGTTGCCTCGAATCGATGACTTATTCGACCAGTTGAGAGGAGCTTCTTTCTTCTCGAAGATTGATTTGAGATCGGGATACCATCAGTTGCGTATCAGGGAGGAGGATGTCTCGAAGACTGCATTCTTGTCGAGATATGGTTCTTACGAGTTTCGGGTTATGCCTTTCGGTTTGACTAATGCTCCAGCAGTGTTTATGGACTTGATGAACAGAGTGTTCAGGGATTTCCTAGACCAGTTTGTCATTGTCTTCATTGATGATATTCTGGTTTACTCCCAGACAGAGGAGGAGCACGCCGAGCATTTGAGGCAGGTTTTGCAGACACTTCGTCAGAACGAGTTGTATGCAAAATATGAGAAGTGCGGGTTTTGGATGAAGGAAGTCCATTTTTTGGGACATATCATTTCCGACCGGGGAATATCTGTTGATTCGGGGAAAGTATCAGCGGTGAGGGAGTGGGGACAGCCCACGACACCGACTGAGATTCGTAGTTTCTTGGGTCTAGCAGGATACTACAGGAGGTTTATTCGGGGTTTCTCGGAGATAGCAGGTCCTTTGACACATCTGACTCGTAAGGGTATGCCATACATCTAGAGTGACGCCTGTCAGTTGGCATTCGATGAATTGAAGGACAAATTGACCTCAGCACCTGTGTTAGCATTGCCGAGACTGGGAGTTGAGTATTTGGTTTACACCGATGCGTCTTTGCAAGGGCTTGGAGGTGTATTGCAGCAGGAGAGACAGGCCATAGCTTATGCTTCCCGTAAGCTTTAGCCTCATGAGAAGAATTACCCCACGCATGATTTGGAGTTGACGGCAGTGGTATTTGCCCTACGGATTTGGAGGCACTATCTTTTGGGGGAGAAGTTCCAACTGTTCACGGACCACAAGTCCCTACAGTACCTGTTCACGCAGAAGGAATTGAATATGCGGCAGCGTAGGTGGCTTGAGTTTGTGAAGGACTACCAGTTCGACATCCAGTATCACCCAGGTAAGGCTAACGTGGTAGCAGACGCGTTGAGCCGTAGGCCAGCAGATGAGGTGGCAGAGGTGTGGAAGGCTAAGTGGAAGGAATTGGGACACCAGGATGCAGTGGCCCGATCTTTCATGTCTGTGATGATCGTTACACCGCAGATTGTCACGAAGGTAGTATGGGCATAGGCTAATGACTCGTTCTGTCAGGAGCAGATAGTTCGATTACTAGCAGAGGGAGCCGAGTCCTATACCGTTAGCTCAGACGGGGGATTACGCTTCAATGGGAGATTGTTAGTTCCGAAAGGGGATGAATTGCGACACGATGTGATGGCAGAGTCGCACGGCTCACGGTTCGCGGTACATCCCGGAGGGGACAAAATGTACCAAGACATGAGAAGGCAGTATTGGTGGAGTGGTATGAAGAGAGATATCGCTGAGTTTGTTTCGAAATGCGCCACTTGTCAGCTTGTAAAAGTGGATCATCAGAGACCGGCAGGATTGCTACAGCCATTGGAGGTCCCGGTGTGGATGTGGGAGAGCATATCCATGGACTTTATCACGGGGTTGCCTACGTCGCAGAGGGGTCACGACTCCGTTTGGGTAATTGTGGACAGGTTGTCCAAGGTCGCTCACTTTTTACCCGTAAGGACTGACTACACTACGGGACAGTATGCCCAGCTCTTCATTTCAGAGATTGTGAGACTTCACGATGTGCCCCTAAATATCGTGTCTGACAGAGACAAGATATTTGTTTCGAGGTTTTGGGAGAGTTTCCAGGAGGCCATGGGCACGGAATTGCGGTTGAGTACGGCTTATCATCCGCAGACTGATGGGCAGACTGAGCGCACAAATCAGATGTTGGAGGACATGCTACGCATGTGCATTATTGACTTTGGGGGTGGATGGGAGCAGTACCTTCCACTGGTGGAGTTTGCTTACAATAACTCCTATCAGTTCACTATTGGCATGGCTCCGTTTGAGGCATTGTACGGTAGGCCTTGTCGTTCCCCAGCATGTTGGTTAGAGGTGGGGGACAACAAACTGCTTGGGCCGGAAGTGATTCAGGATACTTCGGCAAGGATTGAGTTGATTCGGAGTCGCATTCGGGTAGCTCAAGACAGGCAGAAGAGTTATGCTGATGCGAAGAGATTTTTCAGAGAATTCCAAGTGGGGGACCAGGTTTTGCTCAGGGTATCTCCTATGAAGGGGATTATGCGTTTCGGGAAGAAAGGGAAGTTGGCACCAAGGTATGTGGGGCCGTTTCCTATTATTGAGCGGATCGGACCGGTTGCGTATAGACTTGGACTACCGGAGCATTTGCATCGGATTCACGATGTGTTCCATATTTCCTCGCTGAGGAAATACCTTAGAGATAATCTGGCTCATTCTCACATTGCTGTGGAGGACATCGATCTCCAGCCGGATAGCTCCGACGAGGAGGGGCCGATTGCTATTTTGGACCGAAGCGAGAGGAAACTGCGGTCAAAGATAGTTCCGTTAGTGCGTGTTCAGTGGCGACATCACAATGTCGAGGAATCCACATGGGAGCGCGAGGATGAGATGCGCGAACGTTATCCAGAGTTGTTTTTAGCAGGTACTTTCTAGTTTCGAATTTCGGGACGAAATTCAGTTATTAGGGGGGAAGTATGTAATACCCCGTACTTTTGGCTATATTTATTTTTGGGATTAATTAATTAAATGCGTATTAATTGGAAATTAAACCGGGTTATAAATACTAACGAGATGCGAGTTGGTATTTGATTATGTGCATATATTTAATTTACTTTTGGGATTAATTAATTAAATGCGTATTAATTGTAAATTAATCCGGGTTATAAATACTAACGGGATGCGAGTTGGTATTTGATTATGTGCATATATGATTATATATGAATTTTGAATTATGAAATTTGTCGTGAGATTAATATACGGTAATTTGAGAATTTTGTTGAGACGCGTGTGACCGCCGCGTCATGGTATATTATTTTAATTATAAAAAGTGATTTTTATTTCTATTACTCGTATGGTCGTTTGAGTGCGCCAACGCGTCCGGAAGGGTCGAGATAGTCAGAAAACACTAGCCGGGGGTGTAGTTTGGGTCCCGGGGTATTTTTAGGCCATACCGGCAACTTAAAAGGTATTTTGGTAATTTTACATTTTGAGGAATTAAAAGTGACGAAAATTGGGAGTTTTAATCTGATGTGGATTTAACCCACTAAACCCACTAACCAACCCATATTAACCCATTAAGCTACGGAGGCTATCATTAGGTTTACAACTTTCCCAAAGAAAACCCTAGCCACCATTGGAGAAGAAGCTTGGAGAAGAGAAGAAATTCTGCAGAAATCTTCATCAAACCATCATCCAAACTCAGAGACAATCAAGGCAAGTATTTTAATTATATTTAAATTCGTAGAATGTTCCTTCCATGTTAGAAAATTTAAGAATATCAATTGTTCTCGAAAGATAATGAAAACCCATGTATTTTGAAGCTTAGAACTTGAAATCTTGAGGAGAATTGCATGTAGAATGATAGGTAGATGATTATTCCCATAATATTTGTGATTGGAAGAAATTAAAACGAATTTATATTGGTTTAATTCATGATTCAAAAAGTTAGGGTTCATGTTCTTGATAATTGGGGAAAAAGTATAGAGATTTGTAAATTTGGTTGATGTTAGGATGGATTAATCCTTCAAAACGTGTTAGGATGTGATTTTAACATGTTTAGGGTTGTTTAGAGACCTTAAAACGATTTTTGGGACTTAGTTTAGATGAGATTTGAGGAGTATAAATGGTGAAAAAATGAGATTAGACAAATCTGGGACGAATCTGGTAGGTCGTTAGAAGCCCCTGCCCAGGTCGTTCGAACGAACTCGTTCGAACGAGCTTCTAACGAATTGACCAGTCGTTCTAACGAAAGGGAGCCTCGTTCGATAACTTCGTTCAAACGAGATCTCGTTAGAAGGTACAGTTCGTTCGAACGAACTGGATCTCGTTCGAACAGCCTCGTTCGAACGAGACTTCTAACGAGTTGACAGAGGAATCTCGTTCGAACAGTCTCGTTCGAACGAGACTTCTAACGAGTTGACAGTTTGGGCCTTTTTGGACTGTTTTGATTTTTGGAGTCCCGTAAACTTGACCGAGGATATAGATAACATTCCGATGATGATGTAATGATAGAATTGGGACTTTTGGGTATTTATGAGAAGGAAATTATATACGAGAGTTATATTAAATGGACGGTTTGGGTTGAGACGTGAGTGTCCACTACGACGAGAGAATAAATTATGGTGCGTATGATTATAAACCGGAATAGTATAAATTGTGATAATTATAAGTTAGTACGAGAAAGCGATATGTACTACGATTAAACTACGAGATTACTAAGACGTGTGTTTACTTAGTATTGGTATATGAATTGTGTGTATGACACACCTACCATACTTGCTATCACGGGAGGTTTGCGTCCGCTTAGGGCCCTCTAATCCTTGTGTTGCCCGGATTTAGACTGGTTACCTTGATGAACATAGGTCATAGAAAGACTTATTGGGATATTAATAAGTCCGCTGATCGTAGGAGCGTAGGTATGTGCGTGACCTATGTGATGTGACTGTGTTCGCCTCCATTATTTGTGATGTTGTTATCTGTGAACTATTCCTGAGAGATTCGGAATATGTAATCCTTATGTACGTGATGTACCGGGATGGATAGCAGAGTATGTGTGCACCGCAGCTTAGTTCTCGGGGTGCTTGTATTGTATATTTATGATGTGAATAATATACACTTAATTAATGGGAACCTTCATGTTAATGTTGTGAATATAATTACGGTATTGCTTCGAGAAATATAACGAGTTAACTGATAGTGATATATATTGCATATTGAGCATCTGAGTTTACGTTAAACCCCTACTTAATTACGAGCGTTATAATGTTAATAGAACCGAGTAATATGGGTAGGACCTATGATAGTCTAGCTAGGGATGATGTCACTTAGCTAGTGGTTTGTGTCGTTGTAGATGGGTACTTACGTTAGGAGTGCACAGTTAGACGAGAGGTGAGAATATCATGTGAGCGCACGTCCTAACATGTACTTTGCATTTAATGTTTTAAATGTTTTTAAAGCACTTGCAGGTTTTTAAAATATAACTCCACATTCGGGCTCTGACCCGTTTGCTTTTCAAATCTATTTTTCTTTGTAAAACCATTTTAGGTGCCCAGCCACAAGGACACCATGCATAGGATACTCATTCAGGTGACGAGCTGTAGCTGTTTGTGGAAGCTACAGGGATTTGCTTGTAGACGCTTCTATCACTTGGATTCCAGATTTATCATCTATCAGTTGTAGGGCATGTTGCCCATTTCTATTAGAGTTACATTTCCATTACAGTTTTCAGACTTTGGCATGTATTTATTTAGTATTCAGTTTACTTTTCAGTTGTGGGATTTGTAGTGAGGAGTTTTTCCTCCAGACTTTATTTACTTTATGTGATGGTTATTCTATTTACTTCATTATGGTGAATGGTGTTATTATTCTTTATTACACTTGTTGCATGTTAATCAGACTTTAATTAAAATTTGGCACTTACTTTTTAAATACTAGGTGGTTAGTAATCATTAAAATATTTTCGACAGTGATGCTATTAACTGGACCAACTTGGCATTTTGAATTAACTTAATAAAGGAGTAGCTACCCGGTATTTAATTAGTCGGGGTGTCACACGTAGCTTTTTTCGGTCCTCTTTTTTTGGCGTGGTTCGGATTTCTGGTGTACCGTTCTGCATTTTCAGGTGGCACCTTCTACGTTTTTTTTGTTGTTATACACACATATATATATAATGTTTGTTTGGGAAAAAATTTGGTAGATCAAATTTGTTTTAACAAAAAAAAAACTTACTTTGTTGGTTTGGACACTTTTAAATGTTGTCATTCTAGTCCCAAATATTGTGTACCATTTTATTAACTGCTTGTGTTGAGGTATTATCATTTGGAGTTCAAATTGTCTTTGGACTAAAATTTTTGTTGACTAAAATTTATTTGGACTTAAAAATATTTTGACCTTTTTTTTTGGGGGGGGGGGGGGAATTATGTATATATAAACAAGCGAAACTACAACAAGAGCACGATGGGATAAAACCCAGTCACACCCCTAGGAGTAGGGGTGTGCAAAAAAACCGACCGAACCTAAAACCGAACCGAACCGGCCTTAACCGAACCGAAACCTTCGGTTTTTTTTAGCCCGGTTCGGTTTGCGGTTTAAGGATTTAAAAAAACCGACAATATCGGTTCGGTTGTCGGTTTAGACAAAGAAAAACCGATTCGAACCGAACCGAACCGACATCAATATTATATATTAAAAAACCCTTAAATATCTTTTATTTTTATATCCAAAAACCATTAACCAACCTCCAAAACCGACCAAAACCGAAAACCGACTACAAAAAACCGACCAAAACTGAAAATCGGTTAAAACCGAACCGAAACCGGCGGTTTTTTTCATCTTCGGTTCGGTTTCGGTCTGATTTTTTCTAAAACCGAACCGATCGGTTCGGTCTGAATTGCGGTCCAAAACCGAACCGACCCGACCCGTGCACACCCCTACCTAGGGGTATCCCCCAAAGGGGAGAAAAAATAAAAACAACCGATCATTGGGCAACAAGCCCCAAACCCCACAATACCCTAATCAAGTGCACCCTCAGGGATACCCCAGTTCATGCACGCCATCCAATTCTCAAATGTCCTAGTCCCCTTATTCCATTTCACTGCCCTCGCTCTGATCATAACTTCGATCTCCTAGACAATGACATCACTACTGTTGGCCACCCTCTTGAAGTGTCTAGCATTTCGCTCCATCCATAGGCAGTAAATAGTACATGAAAACGAGATATTCTTAATACGATTATAAAAGCTAGTCCCACTGTAATTTGAAATGGCATAAAGCATCTCACATCCCAATCCATAGCATCTCTGTATTCCTGATCCTAGTCCTGACCTCCTTCCAGACCTCCTTAGCAACAAGACACTCATTGAAAATGTGGGAAATAGACTCAACCCCATTGGAGAAACTGAAACACAAATTGTCCTCTGAAATGCCCCAGTTATAAAGCTTGTCCTTAGTATGAATAGCATCCTTACATATCATCCATAAAACAAAAGCACATTTAGGAATATTAACCTTGTTCCACACGCTTTTATGCCAAGAAACATTTGGGTGATTAGGCGCCATCACATCGCAGGCTGATCTGATAGAAAACCCAGATTAGTTGGGAATTCAGACCACCTCATCATTCGTGTCTTGTCTAATGTGGGGCAGGACCACATTCCTAATATCCAAGAGCTCCCAAGTAACCGTAGCAGGCCATCTCCACCTATTCTTAATAATGTAGTCAGCAACCAAAGCCTTGTGATTGCTAGCAGCGTCGTGGATAACTTGATCCCCAAACAAGGGGGGAGAGGCCCCAGGGGGTGCCAATTATCATGCCATAAAAAGGTATCCCTGCCGTTACCGTTATTCCACCTGATAAGAGGTCTGATCATATGTCTAAATTGAATCATCTTCCTCCAGCTCCAAGATGAGTCACTGGCTAAATTGACGGCCCACAAACTTTTATTCTTCAATTTATACACATTGCACCACTTAACCCACAAGCAATCCTTCTTACTACTAAGATTCCACAGCATCTTCAGGATCGCAGCCAAATTCCACCTCTCAATGCTTTTTATACCCAGACCACCACCCTCGTAGCTATTACAAAGATCCTTCCATGCCACCTTAGCCCCCCGAATGTTTAAGATCAGAGCCCGTCCATAGAAAGTCCTTGATCAGCTGCTAAACTCTATAGATAACTCCCTTAGGCAAAATGATTAAACTAGACCAATAGACCTGAATCCCAAACATTACGGACTTGAAAAGTTGTAATCTTTCAGCGTAGCTAAGAAGCTTGTTGGTCCATTACTTAATCCTCCCAGTTATCCTATCAATCAGCCTATTACAATCCTCGCTCTTGAGTCTAGAGGTGATGAGAGGCACCCCTAGGTATAAGAAAGGAGGGTTGCTGTGACCGAAGCCAAGGATATCCCCCATATGTCTGATCCTATCCTCCCCCAAGCCCGTGCAGTAGAATCTACTCTTACTCAGATTGGGCGTGAGGCCCGCATTTTGACCTTTTAGATCTAAATTTTATTTGAACCTTTTGGATGACGATTTACTTACACCCAATTTTTTTTTTGTGTGTGCACTTGTTATCTACTCGTAACAATTTGGGTAATGCCTACTTTGTGTCACATACATTTTTGTTTAATAAAATAACTTTTATTCAAAATCTGATTTAATTTAATCTTTTAGGATTAAAGTTTTTGGTTTGTGCCTTTAACTAGTTATTTCCTCTAAGTTGAACTTTTGTGTGTTCACTTTATTTAGTCGGGTGTAATTAGTGTGTGGACTTTAAATCTCATCTTTATTTGTTTAAATTTTATTTTAGTGAAATCCATCCTATTTTAGTGAGTCGAGTGCTTAACTCTTTATCTCGTACTCATTTGACTTGGATTGAATCATTTGACTCGTACACCTTTTATTGCCTAAGTTGAATATTTTTCGTTGTATTCTTTTATACTTAGGTGGTGTTTGTGCGTGTATGAGTTTTTTTTATCCAACCCTAGTTATAGTATTGGTTTGAACTAAAATTTAGAATTTAATCCTTAAGATTATTTTTTGTGTTACACAATTTTGCAATTTGGACTTAACTAAAATATTAGTACCTAGCCTGTGGCAACTTTAATTAAACCATAATTTGTATGAGACAAGTTCTACACATATTTATCTTGTGCTCATTTTACTTGGACTTAATATTTTAAGATAACACCGGTTTAAATTGATTCACATTCTATTTGGTGTTACGTTAATTTTTATTTTAGTTGCGCGACACAATTATGAGAATTTTATTTCCTATTTTATTTGTGGTCATTTGTGCCAACTAAATTTTTTTAGGATTAATCTTTATTTGAATATTAAATATTAAGGAAGACCTGGATTGTGTCTTGTGACTTAATATTTAATCATTCTTTTAGTAATGATTAATTCAATATCATCTTATTATATTTCTTGTGTGTTTTTTAACAACTTCACGGGGTCTCGGGTTTGAGTGTGTAGTTGTGTGTATGTCTCGTGCTTACACTACCTGGGTTGTTTAGTTAGATTCCGTATTGTGGGGCTGTTTAGTTTGTGCCTTGGTGTACTGGTTTTGTATTGGCCAAACTATTTCATTTACACTAGTGTTGCTGAATTCTTTTTTTAAACATTGGTATTAGTGTTGAGAGTGTGTTTGTTAGTGAGTTGTAGTCTCTATTACCTGGGTTTATTGGGTTTACTGATTTTCAGTCAAGTTGGGGTATTTTAGACTAGGCTGATTGTACGGGTGTGTATTTGCTTAGTTTAATTCATTGTAGACTTGGGGACTGTAATCTGTAACTTGTAATTGGTAATAGTGGACTTGGGTGTATGAGTTGTCTTGGGACTAGGGACACGCGGTTTACCACCACGGTGGGTTCCTCAAGATAAAGTTTGTGTCACCTTCTACTTTTCCTCATCTCATTCTTAAAGGGAATTATTTTTATATTTAACATCACCACCTTTTACTTACTAGTATACGTGAGTGTTTTTAATTTATAATAGATTTTATCAAAGAGTGTAAAAGAGTTTTTAAATCACCTAATACGCATTAGCAAGTACCCTTTGGTCCTTTTTAGTAACCGTTAGGTCATTTCAAGTGGTATCAGAGCTTCAGGATTCACTTTATAAAAGTTTTTATTCCGCAAAGATCCTGAACTCTTTTTAAAATCTATATTTTATATCTTTTAAAATCTATGTTTTAAATATGGGAAACTTATATGGTGATACTGATTTTTCTTCTAGAAAATCCCTTTATGAATGTTTTAAAGAGGCAAAGCTTTACTCACAAAATGACATTAAAAGCATTAATTTCTTTTGCCAAGCGATGGTGCAATGGAAGTTAAAGATATTTCATTTTGCATCACATCTTTAGAGGCTTGGGACATTTCAGAATCTCCTACCCATTTATCTAGTGTTTGCGATGATATTTCTATTTGCGATAGCGATACTAGTTGTGATAATTTAGTTGGTTTTACTTCTCGTCCTGTATTTATATTTGAGAATATTTTAGACAACTTATCTACTAGTTCTGATGATTCTGATTTAGATGTAGATAAGTGTGGGTTATATTTTAAAATTATCTCATACCTCTGCTGCTCAATGTCACCCTACATTCACAGCTTCCATATCTAATGTTGATAATATTTTTGATGATGTGGATGAATTTAAAATTGTAGACGATATTACTGTTTTAGAAGGGTGCGTGAGTACGAATTTAGAAAGTTGTGTAGATAATATTTCCATCGATAATACTTTTTAGGACTGCACTAATTTAGTTCAAATTAATTCTAGTTTTATGGCTAAAAATGACGTTTTAAACAATCAAATCAAGTTAATGTCCTAAGAATCTGAATTTTGTATAGATGAACTTGAAAATGATGTTTCATTTTTAGAAAAAAGAATTATGATGTTAACGGAGCTTAACCATTCTCTTGAAACTAAAAATAAGGAATTTTTATTTAAATTTGATGAATCTCAAGATGAACTTAAGGATGTTTTAGATAAGTATGATGAATGCCAAAGTGAACTTAAGATTGCATCTAAAAAGGTTGATGGTTTTTGTAATTCTCATTTAATTTTGGAATCCCATATAAGTATGTTGATGAATTTATTCCTTTAAAAGGGATTGGTTTTAAAGGTGAAACATTTGATGAAACTAATTTTGTTAGTTGTAGCGAACAATGTCCTGATTCGACTGAAATTAAACTAAGCTATAAACATGTTGATTTTAAGGATTGTGATACCGCATTTATTAAGCCAGTATTTTTATGTAATTTTTGCCATAAATCGGGACATCTAGAATTTTTTTTTTCAAGAAGTTAGGACAAAATAATTCTGATTTAGGCAAATTTAGGCAAACTCAAAATGTTAGGGATGTTCAATATACTAAACCTGCATTTAAGTGTACTTTTTGCTCTAAGAACGGGCATTTAGAAGAATTTTATTTTAAGAAATTAGGACAAAACAATTATGGTTAAGGCAAATTAAGGAAAATTCAAAATGTTGGGAATTTGAAAACTATCAAGACTGTGCTTAAATGCGATTTTTGTACTAAAACTGGACATATAGAGAAATTCTGTTTTAAGAAATTAGGGCAGAATCAAGCTGTTTTGGGCAAAAATGGGTATTTTGATATAATTAAACATGCTGAAAAACCTGGTTTTATGTGTAACTTTTGTTCTAAAATGGGTCATTTAGAGCAGTTTTGTCATGAAAGACTAAATTTAAAGCTAAACAGAAATTCTGAGTTTAGAAAACTGCCACCAAGTCTTATAATAATGCTAAATATGTTAAGAAAAAGACTGTTAGTTGTAACTTTTGTTCCAAATCTGGCCATTTAAAATAATTTTGTTTTGAGCGTTTGAATTTAACTAGAAAATATGAATATGTTAAACATGTGAGCTTTTAATGATAATGCTAAATCCAATGATAAGCGTGTGTTTAAATGCAGTTTTTGTCTCAAAACGGGTCATTTGGAAAAATTCTGCTATAAGCGTTTAAGTAGACAACAAAATGGTTTTAAGAATATGCCCAGAATCCATTTAAAGTCTAAATTTGTTGAGAATTGTTCTCAATCTCATGTTAATTTTGCCCCGTTTAAGACCGCTACTCCAAATGTCAAATCTAAGTGGATTAAGAAAGATGACGTAGGTTGTCAAAAGGATTGTTCCAATGTTTCGAACTAATTTTATTTTAGTTTGTTTGTTTGTTAGTACTCTTTATTTTGCATATTTATATTGTACTAACTTTATTCACTAGGATTCTTCCCTACCCTTTGTCCCTTTGAGATAAACAGGGGGATAATTTGAGACTCTTTTGGAATTGTATTTTATAATTTTTTTAGTCATTTAGGAATTCTTATTGTTAGTTGAGTTATGTACAATTCTATATTTAGGAATCGTTGTGGTTAGTTGAGTTATGTACTCTTTTATTTCTTTTAGGATTGCGTGTTATTAGTTGAGTCATGTAATCTTTTATTTTTAGGACTCATGTGTATAGTTGAGTTGTGTAATTTGTCTCGTTTCTTATTTTTGAGTCTCGGTTTTGTTTGTCTCAAAATTGGCCAAAGGGGGAGATTGAAAAGCTCATTTCTTCGTGTTGGCTCAATTTTGAGATAAATGTTTTTTTTAAGCCTGCATTACTCCCGCATTTATTTTTTATTAAAATCTATTTTTTATACCTTAAATCATATTTTCCTATATTGATTTAATATATAATTTATTTTTTGATATAAACAATTTTTGTTTAGTGTATAATTTTTTTGGTCAAAATATAATTTCATTTGTTTTTTTTGTTAAGTGTTCTTTTTTATCATAAATGAGTTTAAAATTTTTTATTATCCTATTTGACTCGATGGATAATTTTTTATATTTGGAATGTATTTTTTTGTTACATAAATTTTCTTAGTATCATTTTATTTGTTATTTTCAAAATTTATTTTTTTTGGGTTAAAAACATTAACTTAACTTTAGTTAATGTTTAATTAAGTGTTTAAAGAGACCCAAAATTAAAAGGCAGCACATCATTTGTTTTGTGTTATTAGTTTTGGTTCAAAAGGTTTTGTGTGTCTCTTTGTCTGTGTTGCGTGTCTTTTGGATTAGAGCCGTTTGAGAATTATTTTTTTAGGGTATCTGATTTGTCACTCTCTCTCTTGAGAAACCATCTGCCAACATTTAGTGATGTCACAACATTTTTCATTTTGCTCTCTCCCTCTTTGTCTCTCCTTTTTTTTCTCCTTCAACCTTGGGTTGATTTTTTAGAACAACTTTTTGGGAGAGTTTGAGATTTGGTTTTGGGAGCTTTGGTTTGGGTTTGCTGATTTGAACTTGGAGGTTTTAGGGGTTTCGGTTTGAGATCTTGTCGCTGGCATTTCTTTTCCGGCGTATTTGTTTGGTGCCTCTTTGTTTCGGGTGTTGAGGTATCACGACAGTGGTGGGTCCGGTGGCTTGTCTTTTTCCGGTACACCTTTTCTTTTTCCGGCTGCTATTTCCTTTCGTTGGTGTAGGTTCCGGTGTAGAGGCCTTGTTTCCCGTGACCGTAGCTTTTTCCGGCCCTCTTTTTCTGGCGTGGTTCGGATTTTTGGGGTACCGTTCAGCATTTTAAGGTGGCGCCATCTACATTTTTCCGGTGTTAGATTTATCCGGAGGCTCTCGGTTTGTTGTTATTTCCGGCGCGTTTTTTTTGTCATATACGGATTTCGCTATTTCCAGTGGAGCTGTGTTTTTCGGCCACTGATTTCTCTGGTGTTCATTTCGTCTGATCTGAGATCTTTGAGGTAGTTTTTTTCAGTTCTTATATCCCTCTATATATATATTGTTTGATTGGAAAAAAAATTGGTAGATCAAATTTGTTTTAACGAAAAAAAACATACTTTGTTGGTTTGGACACTTTTAAGTGTTGTCATTCTGGTCCCAAATATTGTGTATTATTTTATTAACTGTTTGTGTTGAGGTATTGTCATTTGGACTTCAAATTGTCTTTCGACTAAAAATTGTCTTGACTAAAATTTGTTTGGACTTAAAAATATTTTGACCTTTTAGATCTAAATTTTATTTGGACCTTTTGGACTTTTAAATTCTATTTGGGTATTTGTGGTTGAGGATTTATTTACACCCAATTTAGTGGGGGTGTGTGTGTGTGTGTGTATGTGTGCACTTGTTATCTAGTCCTAATAATTTGGGTAATGTTGTTTTGTGTCAAATACATTTTTGTTTAATAAAATAACTTTTATTGAAAATCTGATTTAATTTATTCTTTTGGGATTAAAGTTTTTGGGTTGTGCCTCTAACTAGTTATTTCTTCTAAGTTTAACTTTTGTGTGTTCACTTTATTTAGTTGGGTGTAATTAGTGCGTGGACTTTAAATCTCATCTTTATTTGTTTAAATTTTATTTTAGTGAAACCCATCATATTTTAGTGAGTCGAGTGCTTCACTCTTTATTTCGTACTCATTTGACTTGGATTGAATCATTTGACTCGAACACCTTTTATTGCCTAAGTTGAATACTTTTTTGGTATATTCTTTTATACTTAGGTGGTGTTTGTGTGTGTATGAATTTTTTATCCAAACCTAGTTATATTATTAGTTTGAACTAAAATTTGGAATTTAATCCTTGTGATTATTTTTTGTGTTACATATTTTTTCAATTTGGACTTAACTAAAATATTAGTATCTATCTTGTGGTAACTTTAATTAAGTCCTAATTTGTATGAGCTAAGTGCTACACATATTTATCTTGTGCTCATTTTAGTTGGACTTAGTATTTTAACATAACACCAGTTTAAATTGATTCATATTATATTTGATGTTAAGTAAATTTTTATTTTAGTTGCTCGACACAATTGTTGGAATTTTATTTCCTATTTTATTTGTGGTCATTTGCGCCACTAAATTGTTTTAGGATTAATCTTTACTTGAATATTAAATATTGAGGAAGACTTGGTTTGTGCCTTGTGACTTAATATTTAACCATTCTTCTAGTACTGATTAATTCAATATCACCTTATTATATTTCTTGTGTATATTTGCACAACTTCACGGAGTCTCGAGTTTGAGCGTGTAGTTGTGTGTGTGTCTCATGTTTACACTACCTGGGTTGTTTAGTTAGATTCAGTATTGTGGGGTTGTTTAATTTGTGCCTGGGTGTACTGGTTTTGTATTGGCCAAACTATTTCATTTATACCGGTGTTGCTGAATTCTTTATTTTAACATTGGTATTAGTATTGAGTGTGTGTTTGTAAGTGAGTTGTAGTCTCTATTACCTGGGTTTATTGGGTTGACTGATTTTCAGTCAAGTTGGGTTGTTTTAGACTACGATGGTTGTACGAGTGTGTATTTGCTTAGTTTAATTCATTATGGACTTGGGGACTGTAATTTGTAACTTGTAATTGGTAATAGTGGACTTGGGTGTGTGAGTTGTCCTGGGACTAGGGACACGGTGTTTACAACCACGGTGAGTTCCTCGAGAATAAATTTTGTGTCACCTTCTACTTTTCCTCAACTCATTCTTAAAGGGAATTATTTTTATATCTAGCATCACCACCTTTTACTTACTAGTGTGCGTGAGTGTTTTTAATATATAATAGATTTTATCAAAGAGTGTAAAAGAGTTTTTAAATAACCTAATACGCATTAGCAAGTACCCTTTGGTCCTTTTTAGTAACTGTTAGGTCGTTTCAATAAGTCGTCCCAATCTTGTGGACGACCTCATACTTTCTCATGAGTTTTCCAAACGATCGATTGCAAAAGTGTTTGTCGTTATCGCCAATGATTGCCTTCGGACCTCCGAAGAGAGAAAGTATGTGTTCTTGTAAGAATTTGATCACCACCTACCTTGTTGTCATTGGTCTTCGTAGGTATGGCCTTAACCCATTTTGACACGTAATCTATCGTGACAATGAAGAAACTAAAGGAGGGAGGAAAATGACCCATGAAATCAATACCCCAACAGTCAAATATCTCAATGACGAGTATAGGGGTCAACGGAATCATGTCACATCGAATTATGGCTCCCATCCTTTGACATCTATCGTAAGATTTGCAATAAGCGCTAACATCCCATAAAATTATGGTCCAATATAGACCGCTTTGATGAATCTTAGCGACCATCTTATTCGTCAAAAAAGGGCCTCCACAAGCTTCCGTATGATAAAAACCAATGATACTATCTGATGATACGAGAAATCGTCCACTAGTCGTTCTCGCATCAGCAAATCATGTGTGAAGTGTGTAATAATCAACTAAAGCAAGTAAATAGGGAGAAGACAAGATATAGAGTGGTTCAGCCTTTAAAATAGGCCTACATCCACTGTGTTGCTCCGTTCTCATTATATGCGTTGCATGGTACAGTATAATCGTGCCTAAAGTGGCATACAAATATGAGAATAAAGGAGAGTACATGGCAGTACTGAGGATTCCGGAGTGCTGGATAGGTGGCTGCGATGTGGATGCGTGGCCTCCAAGTTGTGAGTTGAGATTGTGTAGTGAGAATCCGTATTGTATCTATTCCTGCCTTGGGTGTATGTGCCCTCCATTTATTAGGAAGTGAGTTGAGTCACGTGCCCACAGCACGTGACATGTGCCAAATCTGCAGTCATTGTGGATAGGGGTGCGCAGCCCGTCGAGTAAGCAACGCTGAGTAGTAGTACCGCGCGCCCTAAGGTGGGATGCCGCGGCCCCTGATGGAGGGGCCCGCACCCTACGAGAGATATGGCCGCGCCCTGACTGTGGTAACTTCCGCGGCCGGTATGATCTGAACATGCGCGGCTTAGTAGCCTAGGGACCGCGGTGCTATATTTAGCATTATCAATAAGCCCCCAAGCCGTTGTGCCAAGGGAGATATATTGGGACTGCGGCTTAGTAGCCTAGGAACCGCGGTGCTTCCAAAGCGACGATTCGTCTTCCGCGCTCCCTTATATAAATTGTTTCTGGCCGTGGACTTCATTACGTTTCCAAAACTTTTGAGAGAAAATCGAGAGCGAAATTCTGCACAATCCTTCTTGCATTTTCCGACAGCCTTCCGAGGTGGTTTGAAGCTGCGTGTGGTGTTTCCAAGGTGGTGTGAGGCTGAAGATCGCAGATTCTTATCATTTCCAGGTAATCTTTCGATCAATAGGCTTCGTAGTTTTCATTTCTTTCCAGTTTTTAATAATCGAACATCTGAATCGAATACCAAACCCATCTTTAACTTCCACGAACAAACTCTAGCTGTTTGATAGGAATCTAGGGTTATATTTGTTTGTTTTGTTTTTCACACATGCTGCATATGAAACACATAACTGTTCTTGATGTTCATAATTGAACACTCCGTATTCTGTGGGTTTGATCCGAAAAATTATGGGATTTAGGAAATCACGTGTTTAGGATTGAGGCCGCGGCATGGTTTGATTTCAATGATTGCTTACAATTCTGCCTCCGTGCTAATTGGCCACGGTCCCTCAAACTAAAATCCGCGGCATCAAATCACCACCCCATAGTCCAGGAATGGCCTTAGAACTGTAGTTGATGCTAGTGTACTAAAAATTTAGGAAATGCCGTGTCTAGGAATGCCTTAGAGCAATTTTGTATTATTACCGCGGCATCCTAAGTTTTTCTGATACGGATGCGGCTGCGGCTTGTTTGGACTGATCCCAAAACTAACATTTAACTCAAGAATACACTGCCGCGGCTTCTTGAAGTCTGACAAATCATATTGGCTGCGGCGCCTAACTGCGAACTCTGCCTTTCAGGTACTGCTGCAGCCATATGAGCTTTGACCCCGACGAGTTCCTGAGAGGCTTTTGGGCAAAGCATTTTGGGACCTCTCCCCCCGAGCTTACTTCTGTGCCCCCTCTAAGATCAGTAGGGCCTTGCAAACTCAAAGATTGCCCAAACTGCGTAACTCTTGACTCAAACTCCGCGGACTCCTCATCTGGCAAGAATTGTCAATCGTCGATGGAAGAAGCCAACTCAAGTAATCATCCCACGGCTGAAGGAGATAGTACCGCGGCCGCTAGAAACAAGCCAGGAGGTACATCAGGGAGGGGGGTGAGACCCTTGGCCGCGCTCGATGTCCGCAGCTCAATGACCCAAGAATGGGTTGAGCAGGTGGCTGAGGCCTTCGAGTTTCCAGGAAATTTGATGTGTTCAGCCCCTGCCGCGAACCAAAGACCGTGCACGGTTCTATCCGACGACGGAATTTGCTTCCCCCTGCACGCGTTCATTTACGGGCTGCGGCTACCTGTCCCAGTTCCTATCCGTCGACTTTTTCAGGCGATGAACTTGGCCCCCGCACAGTTGGACCCTAACGGCTGGAGAGCCATTCTTGCTGCAGTTGTCCTTTGGCAGCAGCAGTTCAAACTGATGATACGAGAAATCGTCCACTAGTCGTTCTCGCATCAGCAAATCATGTGTGAAGTGTGTAATAATCAACTAAAGCAAGTAAATAGGGAGAAGACAAGATATAGAGTGGTTCAGCCTTTAAAATAGGCCTACATCCACTGTGTTGCTCCGTTCTCATTATATGCGTTGCATGGTACAGTATAATCGTGCCTAAAGTGGCATACAAATATGAGAATAAAGGAGAGTACATGGCAGTACTGAGGATTCCGGAGTGCTGGATAGGTGGCTGCGATGTGGATGCGTGGCCTCCAAGTTGTGAGTTGAGATTGTGTAGTGAGAATCCGTATTGTATCTATTCCTGCCTTGGGTGTATGTGCCCTCCATTTATTAGGAAGTGAGTTGAGTCACGTGCCCACAGCACGTGACATGTGCCAAATCTGCAGTCATTGTGGATAGGGGTGCGCAGCCCGTCGAGTAAGCAACGCTGAGTAGTAGTACCGCGCGCCCTAAGGTGGGATGCCGCGGCCCCTGATGGAGGGGGCCGCACCCTACGAGAGATATGGCCGCGCCCTGACTGTGGTAACTTCCGCGGCCGGTATGATCTGAACATGCGCGGCTTAGTAGCCTAGGGACCGCGGTGCTATATTTAGCATTATCAATAAGCCCCCAAGCCGTTGTGCCAAGGGAGATATATTGGGACTGCGGCTTAGTAGCCTAGGAACCGCGGTGCTTCCAAAGCGACGATTCGTCTTCCGCGCTCCCTTATATAAATTGTTTCTGGCCGTGGACTTCATTACGTTTCCAAAACTTTTGAGAGAAAATCGAGAGCGAAATTCTGCACAATCCTTCTTGCATTTTCCGACAGCCTTCTGAGGTGGTTTGAAGCTGCGTGTGGTGTTTCCAAGGTGGTGTGAGGCTGAAGATCGCAGATTCATATCATTTCCAGGTAATCTTTCGATCAATAGGCTTCGTAGTTTTCATTTCTTTCCAGTTTTTAATAATCGAACATCTGAATCGAATACCAAACCCATCTTTAACTTCCACGAACAAACTCTAGCTGTTTGATAGGAATCTAGGGTTATATTTGTTTGTTTTGTTTTTCACACATGCTGCATATGAAACACATAACTGTTCTTGATGTTCATAATTGAACACTCCGTATTCTGTGGGTTTGATCCGAAAAATTATGGGATTTAGGAAATCACGTGTTTAGGATTGAGGCCGCGGCATGGTTTGATTTCAATGATTGCTTACAATTCTGCCTCCGTGCTAATTGGCCACGGTCCCTCAAACTAAAATCCGCGGCATCAAATCACCACCCCATAGTCCAGGAATGGCCTTAGAACTGTAGTTGATGCTAGTGTACTAAAAATTTAGGAAATGCCGTGTCTAGGAATGCCTTAGAGCAATTTTGTATTATTACCGCGGCATCCTAAGTTCTTCTGATACGGATGCGGCTGCGGCTTGTTTGGACTGATCCCAAAACTAACATTTAACTCAAGAATACACTGCCGCGGCTTCTTGAAGTCTGACAAATCATATTGGCTGCGGCGCCTAACTGCGAACTCTGCCTTTCAGGTACTGCTGCAGCCATATGAGCTTTGACCCCGACGAGTTCCTGAGAGGCTTTTGGGCAAAGCATTTTGGGACCTCTCCCCCCGAGCTTACTTCTGTGCCCCCTCTAAGATCAGTAGGGCCTTGCAAACTCAAAGATTGCCCAAACTGCGTAACTCTTGACTCAAACTCCGCGGACTCCTCATCTGGCAAGAATTGTCAATCGTCGATGGAAGAAGCCAACTCAAGTAATCATCCCACGGCTGAAGGAGATAGTACCGCGGCCGCTAGAAACAAGCCAGGAGGTACATCAGGGAGGGGGGTGAGACCCTTGGCCGCGCTCGATGTCCGCAGCTCAATGACCCAAGAATGGGTTGAGCAGGTGGCTGAGGCCTTCGAGTTTCCAGGAAATTTGATGTGTTCAGCCCCTGCCGCGAACCAAAGACCGTGCACGGTTCTATCCGACGACGGAATTTGCTTCCCCCTGCACGCGCTCATTTACGGGCTGCGGCTACCTGTCCCAGTTCCTATCCGTCGACTTTTTCAGGCGATGAACTTGGCCCCCGCACAGTTGGACCCTAACGGCTGGAGAGCCATTCTTGCTGCAGTTGTCCTTTGGCAGCAGCAGTTCAAAAAGGACATCACTCCCGCGGAGTTCTTTCACTTCTACCGTCCAAAGGAGAACTCGGTGAAGTTCGCGGGCTACTATTATTTTTCTAGCCGCGGCAGGGATGAGACCCTTTATTCTGGGAGGCCGACAAGTGTGAAAAATTGGAAGGGAAAATATTTCTACATCTCTGGTGAAGGCTGGGAGATGCACCCTGAGGAGAATGAGAGAGAGAGAACATATAAAATGCCGCGGCAGTGGGGGGTACCCTCAAAATTAGGTATAAGATCATAGCCGCGTCCTTTTTATTTCACGTGGAATTTCCACTAACTTGAATCGTCTTTTCATTCTGCAGCGCTTGACAATCTTCATTTAAACAAGCGACAGGAGAAAAGAGTTGCCGAGGCTGCGGAAGTTCCTGCTGAACACAAGAAGTTCAGCATACTTGTAACGTCGGCAACTATATTTGCGGCGGGATTTTTCCCAAACAAATTCATTCCTCAACAAATGGGTGCGGAAGGTAAACCACTATTTTTATTCTATGGCCGTTTCTGTCCTTGAACTTATGCCATTCTTTTTCAGGTGAAGAGGTTGACAGGGACCTGCTAGCAGCGCAGCTGGCAGAGATGGATGAGGACGCGGTCGTCCTGAATAATACCGCGCGGAGCAGAAAAAGGAAGAGGTCCAAGGCTAAGGGACCTGCCGCGGCTCCATCCGAAGAAAATAATGCTGCCCAAGCCGCGGTCACTGCCAATAAGGCGACTGATCCTGCCGCAGAGCAGGTGGTTAATGACGGCCTTCCGCATGACCAATTTGATGATGACATAGGGGAAAACCTGGCCGCGGTGGGCTTGATGTCAACCGATGTGCCCCTTCATTCATCATCTCCTCCACCGCCAGCCGTTGTGGGGGTTAACGCTAACTTGCCGCCCCCACAATTCCGCGGAGAGTCCGGGCCTGATGGAAGACCAAGGCCCCAATTGAGGCAGCCTGACCCCAATTCCTCTTGGGACACTACTGCAAAGGCTGCACGGAGAATGAAGCGAGCACTGGATGCCGCAGACTTAGATAGGTTAGTTGGTGAAGATCATGAAGACCTGGAGGACTGCGGCCTCCACAGCCTTCTGAGGGTACGTACCAGTCGTCATTCTTTCAACTTTTGCACCATATGTATTTTTCATATTCTCCTTCTTTATTTCAGGCCGCGGATGTGATTGTCGTTCAGAAAAGGAAGTACGAGGCCTTGTACAGGCTGAAGGAGGCCGAGAAGAGTGCCCATGCCGCGGACTTGCAGGCTGCACGGACCTCTTCATTTGAGGCTGGGAAGAGTTCTGCTGCCGCGGCTCTTCAGGCGGTAAAATTGAACTTGGAGAAGGCAGACAAGGAAAGGGAGGAAGCGGAGCAAAATTTTATACAAGCCGCGGAATCCCTAAAAGCCTCGCAGGCTCAGACCGCGGAAGCTGCCCAAGCTGCAGAGATTGCCAATAACAAGCTTATATTTCTTCAAAAGAAATATGATGAGCTGGAGTCCAAGTCTGCCCAGGATGCAGCAAACCATGCCGCGGAAATAAAAAGATTGGAGGCTGACCATGGTGAATCCCTCCAGCTAGCCATAGATCACGCCGTGGAGTCATTTAAAGGCTCCAAGGACTTCTTTATTGTCAACAACAGGGCCTACCTCCGCGGCTACCAGGAGCTGCGACAGAGATTTGTAAAGAACTTCCCCGAGACCAAGGAGAGGGTCCTGGCCTGGAAGTTAAGCGATGCCGAACATCATGAGTGCATCGCTGAGCTCAAGTCCGCGGCGGAAGAGAGGGCAAGAATGAAGGCGGAGGCTGAAGCAGCGGCTGCGGAAGGAGTGACAGAGTCTGTCGCGGATGGAGAAGAGGCTGATGAAGATGATGATGCAGCCTCTTAAATTCAGAATTTCTGGAGCTCATCATTAATTCAGGGCTGCGTCCCTTCTTTTTGTAATCTGCATTTGTGGCTGCGGCCTCCTTTCTGTAATCTTGAATACTAATATCAAGGCTGCGGCCATATTGACTACTTTGTACTTGATTGTTATGTTTCCATTCCTTGCTCTCTTACATCGCCTGCTTATAATGAATGATTCATCGTAGCCGTCGCATATTTGAAAACGTATCCGTGCCCAGATAAACATAATATTTTAAGTCCGCGGACAAAGATCGAATTAGTATATTGATTAAAATCCCACTTCCGCGGACATATAGATAGTGCGACGTCTTTTGAAGTAAAGGATTTAGCGGTCACGAGGTAGCTGTGTGCAAGCCGCGGCTCTTCATTATGCCATGCCATGTAAATGTCTTCGCCTGGTTGCCGCGGTCCTGATTTCAAGGCTGGGACTTGCTGATTGCATGTGTCTCCATCCGCTTTCATTGCACCCAGTTGTCTGAACTGTTTGCCTTTTGTTGTCCCATAACCAACATGAATCATGAAGCAAACTCTTCCCTTAGACTTGGTACAATTGATTCTCTTCCACCGTGGCATTCGACATTGTAGCCTTCTCATGCCTCAAGATGTTAGTGTCTCAGCACTTTCACGGATGAGTGGCTCTTAGAGCTCTGCAACCGTTCCGGGGGGAAGCAGCACATTTCTGGTTCATCTGAACGATGTGCCTTTGTAGACATATGCTAATGTTTCCCAATCTTCTCGCGCTGGGTCATGTCTCCAAGAACTAATATGTGAGACACTATCAAACCTCTCCCAGCTAGGTTACGTTATGAAGTTACCCACAGCTAAAGTATGAGACACTATCAAGCCTCTCCAGGCTGGGCTATGTTATTAAGCCGCCCACAGCTAAAGTATGAGACACTATCAAGCCTCTCCAGGCTGGGCTATGTTATTAAGCCGCCCACAGCTAATATATGAGACACTATCAAGCCTCTCCACGCTGGGTTATGTTATGAAGCCACAGCTAATATATGAGACACTATCAAACCTCTCCAGGCTGGGCTATGTTATTAAGCCGCCCACAGCTAATATATGAGACACTATCAAGCCTCTCCACGCTGGGTTATGTTATTAAGCCGCCCACAGCTAATATATGAGACACTATCAAGCCTCTCCAGGCTGGGTTATGTTATGAAGCCACCCACTGCTACTGATATACATAAAGTCCTCCACGACCAGAGATTATAAACCTCCCGGCTTGATGACGCGTCCCAAGAGCTGAGAACGGGCATTGTAAGCCCCCGTGGCTAATAAAAGCTCCTTGAATCCTTGGACGCTTTCATGATTATAATCATCATATGATAAGATACAGTTGCACATCGTGAGGGGGACTTTTGAGCTAATTAAGACCGCAATCCCTCCATAGGTGCATCTCAAAATAATAATAATCTTCCAAGATAATGTGTTATTCTTCCCTTGGAATCTGTTTAAGACAAAAGGTCTTTTTGTGAGATGACAGATTATGAAAACAAGAGAGGAATGAGATAGGCAAAATTTGCTAATTCATCTATTTATATATGTATGTTTCAGCTAATGACTTTGCTAATAAAACATAAAATCTTGAGTATTCGGGCTCTAATGAGCTACATAAAGCATAGACAGAAATAGTTGAAATTGAAAAAGGTTAAGGATGAGGTGTGGCATGCAGCCTCTGTCAGGTCCGGCTGAGCCCTTTATGCATTCTTCAGGAATCGCTGCAGCATCCCCTGGCCAATTAGCCTTTCGACTTCATCTTTCAGAGCATAGCATTGCTCAGTGTCATGGCCATGGTCCTGATGGAATTTGCACCAGGCAGCTTTGTTCCTCTTGTGGGGTGGAGCTCTCAGCTTTTCTGGCCACCTCAAAAGCTTGTCCTCTTTGATACACTCAAAGATCTCTTCAATTGGGAACATCAACAGCGTATAGACGCCCGACTTTTTCTCTGATTTCTCTGCTTCCCCTTTCTGCCTTTTGCCAGTTGGTCCTACGGCTTCTTTGACTGCCGCGGCAGATAAAGCTCTTCCCGGACCTGCGTTTGCATTTTGATTGGCCGCGGCCTCTAGCATCAGCACCCTCTGAGTGAGGTAATTGACCTGGGTCTGAAGTGAAGCATGGCTGTCATAGAGGTGATTAAGGTGATTGTACAGTTGCACCATCTCATCTTTGACTTCTATGCTCTGGCTGGATTCTCCCTCCATTTCTGCTTTTGTTAGTCTTTATAAAGTATATATAATCTGAGAAAAAACTATCTGCAGTGAGTAATCTCAGAAATATTGGAGTAACCAAGTAGGAAATGGGAATGCAGCGTTTTCACTATCACATGGTATTCCTGCCGAGGCCGCGGCCAATAAGGCACATAGGTGCACTGCCGCGGCCTTGTATGATATACACCAAGGCTGATCTGAAGGCCACCCGAGTGTTCCTTGATGTTTTGAAGCTTCTGTATTACAACTGACCCAGTAGAGGTTGCGGCATGCAAGGTAGTTGAACTACCATGCCGCGTCCCTACCTAGGCAGTGAAGGCACAATTCCAAAATTGAAGCCCGGGAACTGAGTTTTTCTCCCAAAACCTGTGGAGAGCATACCTACTAGGGTCCATCCATGAGAGAATAACCTCTCGGTGCACACAATGGTATAATTCTAATGATAAACCCTAGATCATGGGCAAAGAACAACAAGGAAGTAGGTACAATCCCTCCCTAATCATTCATCTTTTTGAGGCAAAAGCCTGTCATGCCTTTCGAGATTAACCAGATAGAATGATATCACAGGGGTATGTAAAAATAGATCTAAGGTCGTGAAATGGAGTCCCGAGAGCAGATCTGAAGGTAAGGAATACCCATTTAAGGGTGTAAGTATAAAATAGATCTCAATAACCAAAATTTACTCATGTGATGATGATCCAGAGGATCCCCATGAATAGAATAAGGTGTTTAAGAACTCGAAACATAGAGAAACAAGATTGAAATATCTCGCTTCCCACAGACGGCGCCAAACTGATGATACGAGAAATCGTCCACTAGTCGTTCTCGCATCAGCAAATCATGTGTGAAGTGTGTAATAATCAACTAAAGCAAGTAAATAGGGAGAAGACAAGATATAGAGTGGTTCAACGTTTAAAATAGGCCTACATCCACTGTGTTGCTCCGTTCTCATTATATGCGTTGCATGGTACAGTATAATCGTGCCTAAAGTGGCATACAAATATGAGAATAAAGGAGAGTACATGGCAGTACTGAGGATTCCGGAGTGCTGGATAGGTGGCTGCGATGTGGATGCGTGGCCTCCAAGTTGTGAGTTGAGATTGTGTAGTGAGAATCCGTATTGTATCTATTCCTGCCTTGGGTGTATGTGCCCTCCATTTATTAGGAAGTGAGTTGAGTCACGTGCCCACAGCACGTGACATGTGCCAAATCTGCAGTCATTGTGGATAGGGGTGCGCAGCCCGTCGAGTAAGCAACGCTGAGTAGTAGTACCGCGCGCCCTAAGGTGGGATGCCGCGGCCCCTGATGGAGGGGGCCGCACCCTACGAGAGATATGGCCGCGCCCTGACTGTGGTAACTTCCGCGGCCGGTATGATCTGAACATGCGCGGCTTAGTAGCCTAGGGACCGCGGTGCTATATTTAGCATTATCACTATCCGATAAACATATTCGGATGATTTGGTCTGTGCAATACTTGAACAAATAAGGATCATCATGCTCGAAAAAGTTAGGAACTTTCTCTCTTGTGGTGTCCAATCGGAGGAAATGGCCCCCATGACAAGGTAATTCATTATATTCGCAAACCAAAGGAGAGAAGAAATGGCGAATAATTATTCATTCGAAAAATATTCGTCTATGGGTATGGGATCACTAGGTACGTCAGACGAAAGCTGAGACAAATGGTCAGCTATGATGTTTTCTACTCATTTCTTATCTTTTATCGAGAGATTGAACTCTTGTAGGAGTAAGATCCACCTTATAAGGAGCGATTTAGCATATTTTTTTGGAAAGGAGATACTTAAGAGTCGCGTGGTCGGTAAAGCTAGTAATCGACGAACCAACGAGGTAAGAGCAGAATTTATCTAGGTTAAAAACTACGGCTAGCAATTCTTTCTCTGTGGTGGAGTAATTGAGTTGTGATCCGATTTGCGTTTGGCTAGCGTAGTAGATGACGTGAGCCTTCTTATCTTTTCTTTGGCCCAAAACAACCCCTATAGAATAATCACTCGCATCACACATCAGCTCGAATGGAAGGAACCAATCCGGAGCTTACATAATGGGAGTGGACAGCTTTTCAATTTTTCAAAAGCGCTTTGGCATTCTTCATTCCACTCAAGGGGGCATATTTCATTAGTAGGTTACTCAAGGGCCTAGTGATGGCAATAAAGTCCTTAATAAACCTCATATAGAAACTTACGTGGCCCAAGAAAGAGCGCACATCCTTTAGTGACTTAGGAGGGGGAAGATTGGCTATGACATCTACTTTCTCCCTATCTACCTCAATACCTTCAGACAACATTATGTGGTCAAGAACTATTCCTCAAGTAACCATAAAATGAACTTCTCCCAATTTAGTACCAAGTCCTTTTCCACACAACGGGCTAGCACTTTTTTAAGATTAGCGAGACAAAGGTCAAAAGAGGGCCAAAGACACTAAAGTCATCCATGAAAACCACCAAAACGTACACAGCAAAACAAAAGAACAAGACAAGCCCAACACGGGGTAACACAAAACATAGCCCAACAAGCAAATGGGGCACACCAACTGGGATGAACCCAGGCCCAAGCCATAGCAGACCCGACACCAACATTCACCGGGTAATCACCCGAACCACGAAGGATCGAATAACCATCAAAACCATTGCCGGGAAAAAACCCGACCACAACAGGACCACCGTCGTTCAAGCCGAACCCAAATCAAATTTGGAGCAGACAACACCACGGAAATCAATCAGCATCCAATGCCGTCACAAGGCAAACAAAGTAGCGGGGAAAACCACCACAACACGCCCCTATAGGGCCACCATCGTTCAAACAGAACCAGAACACGGAAGCAAACCCGCCTTGGTAGCGGTTGAGCAGCAACGCCGAAGTCGGCAAAACCAGTACATCCACCATGGATAAAACTAGACCCTAAAAACCCACCACGCTGAGGATGGCACAACACCAAATGGCTACACCCATCGTCCACACCAAGGCCCAACCCTTTCCCTCCCCAGAAAAAACCCTCACCTCGACCAGCCATACATCGGAGATGGCACCACCATAGATCTGACATGAAGCACACCAGGGGAGAATATCGATCGCAGGTAAGCTACCCTCGACAAGGAGGGAAAGGCAGAAGAAATCATTTGGGGCTCGCTCTTGTGATGTCCCCGGGGTAAAAAGCAAAGTTCGACCAGCATTCTAGACCCCTACAATAGCTAAGGCAAAGCAAAGCCCAGAGGCCATACCAATCTTCGAAGATGAGAGACCTCCCAAAACCAATCTGACATGAGATGCTTACCAGGGATAAAATGGCGATTGAGAGAGGAAGGAAACATCTACTAAGATGGGAGGGGGAAAACACGAAGAGGAGGGAGGGACCGGGAAGAGGGGCGGCTGGAAATGGGGGAAGACACAAAATCTAGAGAGAGAAGCTCTCAACCATCCGAAAACGGACTCATAGATAGATAGGTAGGTAGGTAGGTAGATAGATAGATTTTTTTGTATAGCATTATTGTAACAATGAGCATTCGGCACGTTGGGTGCGGGTTCATATTTTGAGAACGTTATGCATGTAAGTTCTGTCTTTTACTTCATGTTCGTAGTTCCATATGCTTGGATTCCGGGGACCACTATACCAAAGCAGTCAATTAGTAACACTACTGTAGTGTTACTAAAATAATTAGTAATACTACAAAAGTGTTAAAAAAAGGCGTGGGGAAACAAATTACTAACACTTTTTTACTGTCACTAAACTATGTGTTACTAACAGTATTTTACCATTACTAAAGTTATGTGCTACTAATATTGTTTTACCGTTACTAAAGTGTTACTAAGTTATGTGCTACTAACACTATTTTACCGTGACTAAAGTATTACAAATGAGTTAAATTGCTAACATACTTTTACCATTCCTAACATTTCGTAACACATTTTATAACACAATTTTTGTAACATATTTAGTAAGGGTTGATCCGTGACTAATATTAAAAAAAAAATTTAAAAATGACATTTATATATATACACATACTAGGGTATACAATATTCAAAAATGCTAAGATCTGGCAACAAAATAACTATCGATCCGATTTAATTTCAATACAAATATATTAAATTTTAAAAAAGGGGACAAAATCTCCTTTATTTATAGTACTCTCCACCTATTTAAGGTATAAAAAATAGTACAACAATACAAATAGCCCGCAACAACAACACTAATATACATCAGACAATAACCTTAATAAAAATTAATAGCCCAAATTTCATTAATAAAAACTTCATCTCAATACATGAGGCAATTTGGGAAATCTAAGAATTGTTCATCTCAATACATAAGCTAATTTGGGAAATTTAAGAATTATCATCATGAAGATGAGTTAGAATCAAGTACACATGTGTTAATTTGAAAATTTAACTTGAACTAATACCACCTCCACTCAAGTTGATGCCTTGTTCTGTGGTCTTTGATCACTGCTTAGAGGTATAAGACCAAGAACCTGAGTAAAACATCTGGATATGGCGATTAGTACGTCTGTGGTTTGACCTGGCCTGAGCATGATGAACGAAGTGTTGAACATATAGGATGCATCAGCTCTAACCACTATGAGTTTGTGGTTGGCGATAGTGAAGAAAAGTTATTGATTTAGTGTAGAGTTAATGATTCTTAGGAGGTTGGTTTCCCCAAACTTCACTGTAATTATCACAATATCTACAACACAATACGAAAAACATGAGTTGATAAGAGAATTATTTTTAAGTTTTGGAAAGGGTAGAAAGGAAATGATGAGCTTGAAGAAGCAAAACTTGGCGCGAGCAGTTATAAAAATCACCAGGTTGATCGTTGATGGTCTATGCATCAGATATATTTGGAGTTGCTCATGTTCTCGTGGTCTGCCTCACAATGTCTATTGGGTTTGCATCCCACCATTCACCTAATCGCATAAGTCATCCTCGTTGTCATATCATGAGGTATCAAGATCCTTATTTTAACACATCTATATCTATTATGTGTTATAATAATACTAATAAAATGAGCAAAAGTTTACTGAGAATAAGTGACACATGTTTTACGCTCATTTTCACCTGACACGCGGCGACCCACAAATACCTGACCAAACCCACCTTACCTAACTTCCTCTCAACCTTATAAATTGGTGATCCTCCTACTTGAACCTGAAAAGGCCAGTCTTAAATAACATAATTATCACAATTCAATACAACATATAGCATGGAGAGAAGTTTTAATTTTAATTACAGAACTGCCATTTTGCGAGAAAGAAGCCTCTCTGTCATTACGTTCGAGCATGTGTAAAATACAGTGAATTTTAGCTAATATTTTTAGTTTTATGGAATAAAAGGATCCTCACAGGGGGACTTATGCATCGCACACCATTTATGTAAATCACTTGCTGGGAACTATCAAATACATGGGAGTACAATGAAATCCCCAATACAATTGATGGTGGACATCTATGCATTCCAACATCTATTCCAAGATTTTGAGTGTCCTATAAATCAATTTTTCCTCTTAACAAAAGTTGCTTGTTAAGACTGATGATCTTTCTTTCAGAACATTTAACAAACCCAGAAAATTGCATATAAGCATCATGAAATCTTGTATATATACATATCTAGTTTCGAAGGGTACCTTGCGAACTACTCCTAAATCTTGTAACCAATTAACAGGAATACCAAATTCTTTATATCGTGAAATAGCCATGTTCGGGGTACGTAAAAGTGCATAAACACTCTATTCCATTCTGTAAGTTATAAAAATAAACATATAAATAACATTTCAATCATAAAACTAATGTTGAATAAAGTGCATAAACACTCTATTGCACAAAAATCGTGCATTCCCATAACTGTATCAAATCGTGCATTCCCATAATTTTCTACACATGTTCTATGTAATCATATTGAATACATTAATACTTATAACTTATGCCAATCGCTGTTCACATTTGCATATTTTACAATGCAAAAGCTACATTTGCATTGTAAAATTGAGAAACTAGGATAATTTTTTTTAGCGATATCCAAATTAAATGCTTTGGCTTTTGTGTATCCCATCACTCGACCAAAGTTTATAAGCAAGGTCGTCTTCAATTGCTAAAACATATCAACGAAAAACAAATAATGCCATCATCAATAATGTTTCTGATAAAAAAAATTAATTACGAATTAAACGGTTTATAAGCAAAAAGATGTAAAAAATAAAAAAGTAATCCAACTAATATCTGGAGGGTGAGAAAAGTCATTGAATGTGCATACTGCAATCCCTTATTGATAAAAACCATGGCCATTGAAGCGAGTCCATATGAGAAGGCAGCAAATATACTGCATGGAAGACGAGACACTCGACATTAATTTAGAAATTTTGATTATCCCACAAACTCTTTACTTAAAAGTATGATCAAGGAACTGTACTTCACTTTAGGATATGTTTTTTAACAGGAGCCAAATATAGGAACATTAGTGTATGCAGGTAGATGTAGAACAAAGATCAGGTAACACTATATTATATGATTTTGGGCCAAAATGTCTGACAATGTGGACATTGATCAAGGAGTCTTGATTAGATGCAAAGAATAATGCTCAGGGGCCGGGCCGTTCTGGCATTGTGATCAGTAATCATGAATATCAATTTCAAGTACCAAAGGTCTGCTGGATGCGTGTACCAATGCAACAATTATTTTCTCAGTGCCAAAGAATATGGAATCTTTGAGGTTACTTTAGTTGGCCTAGCATATAGTATGCATAAGCTTTTGGCTAAAGTTCTTTCATTGAGATTGCAAGGTTTAGTTGATACAACTTATGGGGTCATTGTAGGGGGAAGGCATATAACAATTTGGTGTTGGTGGAAGATGAGGTGGTCGAGTTAAAAAGTAAGAAAATGGAAGTATTGGTGTTTAAATTTGATCTTGAGAAGGCAAGAGATAGATTGGAATTTCTTTGATTACATTTGAGGGAAAAAAGGGTTTGGTTCAAAATGCAGAAGTTGGATCAAGGGCTCTTTTAAGTTAAATAAATTTATAGTAGATGTGAGACCAAGAGTCAAGCTTTCTACTATAGGGGATTAAGACAAGGGGATACACTATGTAGTCATATTGAATACATTAATACTTCCCATAACTGTATCAAACTAATGCAAATGTGCAAAAATTATGCCAACCGCTGTAAGCTTCCTACCATAAAAAAAATTAAGACTCCAACCTCTAACAACACAACACTAACCATTTGGCACAAAGTAAATTATTTTAAATAAGCATAGAGATGGATACCTCTCTTTCTAGTACAATCCCACACATATTTCATAAAGAAAATTCCATTGGAATTGTGATCCTAGACAATGGTGTATTCCTTCTGATTGTTAGGGAATATCTTACCTATCTCAGATATGATGTTGGCAGTGAGTATAAAGGCAAGAAGATCAAAGTCCCATTGATTGTCAGATATGAAATAATTAACCATTTGAGGCCAATTTGGACGTAGTTCTAAAAATATAGCTAAGCATCCAGTTGGTACCCATTAGTTCCCTCCAAAATGGCCCATTCCTTACTAATCAACCATCGAATTGTACCGTAAATAGGGGGACTTTAAAAAGCCCTAATTTTATTCCCATCCAAGGGATGTGACTTAAATCAGTCTGCCAATGTATTCCTAATTGCCACTATATTCCTAGAATACCACATTTGTTGAAAAGTAAGATACAATAAAGATTCTTTATCAGCTATGGAAACACGATTACATGCATATGGAGAAAATTGCCACAAATGGAACTAAAGAGTCACAAGACGATTACTTAATTTTTATACAAAAGAAATTTGACATTGATTTAAGGAACCAAATATTGTGTTATCCTCCATGTCGAGTAATTAGAGAACATTTAAAACATAACTTACGAGACGTTGGGTCAATCAATTGAAAAACAGGCTTGATTTACTAATTCAATGTATGAAAGGTTAATCGACCAAGAAGAGTCGTATGAACTCCCTGTAAAGGTTGATCCTTGTGCGATTGATGCCTTGCGAACCATTTTGTATTAGGAGAATATTTTTCATTTGTTTTACACTAATGCATACTTTCACTTTGACTCCATGCCATTCTTTTTGTGAATTTTTATTCTCTTATTATAATTATTTTCTCATTCTTCTTACGCATTACCAAAATTTATGTGTAAGTTTTACCCGTGATAAAGAAAACATATAAATTATAAACAATATGTAACCACAAAACATTGTAAATGGAATGTGCACTCCAGTGATTGATCAATTTACCCATGTGTACATAACCATTAACGACGACGAAAATATCGAGAGCTTGGCAAAAAGCATGGCATAGCCACAACCGAAGTACTCAGCTTTTTGCGAGGCTAGTGTTGGTCATGCAACTTTACATATCAAAAACCGAACACATAATTACTATAGTTGGTACCACAATGAAGCAGTAGAAGATGATTCAATGTCACTCTTCAACCGATATTGGCATTAAATTGATGATTCCACCACAAGTGCCCAAACATGAAAAATCATATCTTCTTTTACTAGAGAAAGACACAATTATTAAAAGACCCATGAAGGCTTTTCATAAAATTAACCATACCTTTCTCCCCAAGATTTTGGTAACCTAAAAGGTTAATTAGGACATTATGCAGATTAAAAAGGATTTTATAATCTCCTTTTGAGCTTATAATCCCACTATGTTTGGGTTTAAGAGTGGTAAGTTTGACTAGAGTTTGATAGTCAATAAGTTTCATCCCTCAAAAGACCATTTTTAACGCCAACGTGAATGTTTAATAGTCAATAAATTACTTTCACATCGAATAGTAAACTCACACAAACAATTATACACAATCAATAATTCTAACTTGAATGGCGTGAACTGCTTGCAAAGGATATGAATTAATTAAAAGAAACAAACATATCAATAATTCTAACTAAAATTCACACAAAAAATGGTACAAATATCCTCATAAATTAATCTTAAAACTATGACAATCTAGGTTTTCAATTGGCTCACCATCAACCTCCTATCATCACTACAAATCAATCCAGTACAAAAACTAATGATATTAATCAATAATCAATAATTAAAATTACCTTTTATCCGTATCAAGTCGACGATACTATAACTTGAATGTCATGGGCTAGATCAAATATTTAAATACTAATGAACCCTGTCAAATACCCATCAATGTAAAATATATTATTGCCATTGAAAGAACATAATTATGATATTTATATTTAACATATATAACTATATATATACATAAATGTCAATAATATTAAGAAATAAGAGTGAAAATTTATCACTGCCTGATACTTAAGCCAGGTTGGCCAATGATATGGTAACACAATAATTAAAAACACCAATGATCTTTTTTCACATATTGAAATCATTCAAAGAACAAACACGGAAAAATATAAAAAGTGCAAATATTAAGGAATTGTGTCACAAAAGTGTACACAATCCATGTAAAATTTACCCTCAAGATTGAATCTTTAGTGTAAATTTACCCTAAAGATTCAAGATCATGTAAGAGTCATGTGGAACTCTTCGTTGAACCCAAAAGGACAACTTTGGTTATGGCGAGGTCTAGAGCAGTGAGAGCTAGGGCTACAGCAGTGTGCGACTGAGCTACTGAGGGCATTTGTCCAAGTGAAGAAAAAGAAATAATGGGGGTGGGTTTTTTGGTATAGCTTTCTTTTATTTATTTTTATTTCATTAGGCTTAGGCTAATAGAAAGAGGAGGGAGTGAAAATTGATAAGGGGGAAATCAAAATTGGTTTTAACCGTCTCATAAGATATACCTTTTGAGACGACTTCTAATATGTAGTCTCTAAATCCCACCTTTTGAGACGGGTAAAATTATTGATCGTAATAGTTTTTACACCTTATTTCTCACTAACACCGTTTTGAGACGGGTATAATTTTAGGGTGGTGATATTCCCACCCCTAAATAAACTCCAAAACACCGTTAACTCTAAAACACCACAAAATTACACCTTATTTCTCACTAACACCATAAAAACCCAACACTACAATTTGAAACCCCAATATAAACGAAAATTAAAAATCCCCCCATTTTTTCTCTCCTTTGTTTCTCTCTCTCTCTACTCTTTTCTCTCTACTACCTTTTGCATCTCTACATACTCAAACTAAATCCTTATTCAAACCATCCAAACATAACTTGGTATGTACTCCAAAACTCTGTACTTGTGCATTTATGTTCATGCCTAATCTATATCTGCTTTCAAACCCCTTTGAACCCCCATTAGTAATAAAAAAAGTTAGTAAAACCCTAATTTTCGTTAAAAAACTTAATCTAAACCTGCATAAAACCCTAATTTGTTGAAACTGAAACTTAAACGTAAAAAAAATAGAAAAATGTGGCATTGTTCGGTCTCCCGTCACCGTAGAAGGTGACTTCTTGTGGCCTACTTAGGTCGTGTATTCTAATTTCTTGGCTACAGTACACCGTCCATTTTCCAAAACCAATGGCCTACTAAGACCGTGGATTGCTACATTCCACGGTTATGAATGGTCGTGGGTATTGTTTTCCAAATCTATTAATTTCTCTATCCATTTTACAAACCCTGTTAAATGCATGTTCCCAAATTTATTCATTTCTCTATCCATTTTAACAAGTATTACAGATCATAAATGGGGAGAGAAGATAGACAAACCATGACTCCGTCGGAAAGAAAATGAAAACAAGATAGAATTTCAGGTAAAGATGTAGTGGGTGAGGATGTGGATGGTGAGGACGTGGTTGGTAAGGATGTGGTTGGTAAGGGTATGGTAAGTGAGGAGGCGGTGGTTCGTGAGGGTGCGGTGGGTGAGGATGTGGTTCGTGAGGGTGTAGTGGGTGAGGATGTGGTTCGTGAGGGTATGGTTGGTGATGGGAATGTTGGTGAGGGGGTTGTTTGGGAGCGATTGGTGAGGGGGTGTTAATGAAGGTGCTAGTGGGGATAATATCTCTAGCACATCAAGCGGTTCATCTACATCGTTATCATCTGATGAAGACGACCTACTTAGAGGAGCATCTTCGTCGACCCCAGTTGAAAAGAAAAAAACAAGGACGAAACCAAGAAGATCCTATGCACAGCCGTTAGAGGGGTCCTCTCCTAACAACCCCGAGTTGTTAAAGCATTTTTCTAACCATGTGTCATATGGTATTTGGAACCACGACGAAGAACGAGGTATGTTGAAGTGTGTATACCATTATAAGAAATTCGCTGAGTGGAATATAGATGAAGAGGATGAGCGGGTGGTGAATGTGGTAAAGGCCTCAGGATGATGACCTTTGATAAAAAAAACTCTTATTGGTTTATTGATCATGTCCTTGTATGTGCATTCATTGAATAGTGGTTGCCCGAAACTAATACGTTTCATATGCCATTTGATGAAATGACCATTACACTAAATGATGATTATCATTTATTGGGGATAGTGGTTGAGGGGCATAGTGTGTCTGGGGTGATCCCGAAGATGGCTGAAGAACGAGCTACATCAATTAGGAAGTTTGCTAAGTTGATCGGGTCAACGGTGAAAGAGGTTGAGGCGGACTGCAAGTCTTTTCATGCGATCCATTTTGATTGGTTGACGAAATTGTGGGAGGATAGGGTGAAGGTTGTGGGTTATAATGCAAAGGCTAAACATATCAATCGATGTGCCCGGGCCAATCTTCTATTCATGATATGGTGCCTTCTTTTTCCAGACAAGTTAGGGACCCGAGTCCTGATATATAATATTCAATCTTTGAAGAACACGGGGGAAGTCAAGGATAAAAAGTGGGTATGGAAAGTTGTTGGATATCTCCCTCTTCTAATGGTAATGTGTATACATATTCTTTATCCTAATATGTTTTTATTTATTGTATTCCTTTTATAACTTAGCTTCATTGAAAAATTTAATGGATATGTAGGCTATACACGATCACTTCAATATAAAGCGTAGTGTTTGTTAGTCTAATTATGATATGAATCTCACCAACAATTGTGATGAAACCCAATAACAATGATGGTTGAAGAACCCAAGATCGTATAAACAAAGTTTGTTGAGCCTTGACCCGTTACCTAGTAAGATAAGAACCAAGACTACAAAGGATTAAAACGCCACACCAAGAAACCCAAGAATCTCTCACGAATCAAGGTGATAAGTTTGGTTGTTTGAACGCCACAAGATTAACTTGATAAGTTCAGAAAGTTTTCTTAAGAACCAAGAGGAACAAAAATACCTCACAATAATATTAGTTTATCTCAAAAGTGCTTACAAAATTCGTAGCCCCCCTTATTTATACTTGGAACAACCCTCCAAGAATAGGAAATGAAATAAATACAGCATTAAAACAACACAATTGTCAAAGTAAACAAGTTTTCACATTTTTTAGGTCACTTGGACTTGAAAAACAACAAAATATGACTAAATGACTGAGTTCAATGTATTTAAAGATAACCAGCCAAGACTAGATTCATCCCCCATTTATTAACCTTGAAAATAGATAAACTCAAGCCCATTTATGGTGTGAACATGATGGTCACGTTTTTAGATGATAATTATCTCCCCAAATTGCTTTAATGACATGGACTAAGCTTTGATTATCATTTGGGCCCATCTTGGTCTTCATCTTTCCACAATCAGCCCACTTCTCTTGGATCAGCCCAATAAGTGCTTCTTTAAAATGTTTGGCTCTAAGTCTTGTAATTGGACCACTAGAAAGTGACAAATGGTCTTGTGCAATTTTATCTCCACTCCCATGTGTATGATCAGCCCCGTGTTCATCTTCAGCATATTCAGCTCCTTGAATTGCATCATTCTCCCCCTTTTAAGAAGGATTTGTCCTCAAATCATCACCTGCATCAAAAGGGGATCAATCAGCAACATTAAAGCTTGTACTAACACCGTACTCACCTGGTAAGTCAAGCCTATATGCATTGTCATTGATGCGTTCCAAAACTTGAAATGGTCCATCACCCCGAGGTAGGAGTTTTGAATGCCTTATACTTGCAAAATGTTCCTTCCTCAAGTGCAACCAGACCCAGTCTCCTGGTTTAAACACTACCTTCTTGCGTCCCTTATTGGATTGATGGACATATTATCCAGTCCTCCTTTTAATGTTCATTCGAGCCTTTTCATGAATCTTCTTTACAAATTCATCCTTCTTTTTGCCATCTAAGTTTACATGTTCACTCAAAGGTAAAGGAATTAAATCCAAAGGTGATAATGGATTAAAACCATACACAATTTCAAATGGTGAAAACTTAGTTGTAGAATGTACACTTCTATTATAAGCAAATTCAACATGTGGCAAACAATCCTCCCATGCTTTCAAATTTTTCTTAATGATAGCACGCAACAAAGAAGACAAAGTTATATTCACTACTTCAGTTTGGCCATCAGTTTGTGGATGACAAATAGTAGAAAACAACAACTTGGTTCCCAACTTTCCCCATAAAGTCTTCCAAAATTAACTCAAAAACTTTGCATCCCTATCAAAAACAATGGTCCTAGGCATGCCATGTAACTTAACAATTTCTTTAAAAAACAAATCAGCTATATGAGATGCATCATCAGTTTTATGACATGCAATGAAGTGTGCCATCTTAGAGAACCTATCTACCACCACAAAAACTGAATCTCTCCCCCTCTTAGTCCTAGATAAACCCAAAACAAAATCCATAGAAATATCAGTCCAAGGTTCATTAAGTATAGGCAAAGGGGTGTACAAACCATGGGGTTTCAACTTTGACTTGGCCTGTTTACAAGTGATACATTTCTCACAAATTCTTTCCACATCACGTTTCATATGAGGCCAAAAAAATGATCATGTAAAATTCCTAAAGTCTTAGCTACACCAAAATGACCCATTAAACCACCACCATGAGCTTCTCTCACAAGCAATTCACGTAATGAACACATAATTTATTTTCTCGAAACAAAAATTCGTCATGCCTATAAAACTTTCCAAATGCCACTTTTTCACATGCATTGAACACATCAAAAAAATCAGAATCTTGCTCATACAAATCCTTAATGTATTCAAAACCAAGTAATTTTGTGTCTAAAATGGAAAGTAAAGCATACCTTCTGGATAATGCATAAGCCACCACATTTTCCTTACCTTGCTTGTATTTGATCACATAAGGAAATGTTTCAATGAATTCCACCCACTTGGCATGACGTTTGTTCAACTTTTGTTGTCCCTTCAAATGCTTAAAGGATTCATGATCTGTGTGAATCACAAATTCCTTTGGCCGTAGATAGTGCTGCTAATTTTTCAAAGCCCTCACCAAAGCATACATCTCCTTATCATAAGTGGGATAGTTTAGGGTTGCGCCACTCAACTTTTCACTAAAATAGGCGACTGGATGACCTTCTTGCATCAAAACAACTCCAATACCTATTCCTGAAGCATCACACTCAATTTCAAATGTTTTAGTAAAGTTAGGTAAAACAAGCAAAGGTGCGTTAGTTAAATTCTCTTTGATCAGATTAAATGCCTTTTCTTGCTCCTTTCCCCACTTAAACGACACATTTTTCTTGATGACTTCAGTGAGAGGGGCGGCCAAGCTACTAAAATCACGCACAAACCGTTTATAAAAGCTAGCTAGGCCATGGAAACTCCTCACTTGATTGATTGTTGTAGGCGTTGGACACTCTTGGATTGCTTTCACCTTTTCCTCATCCACTTCAATTCCTTTAGCACTAACAACAAAGCCAAGAAACACAAGCTTATTCGTGCAAAAGGTGCACTTTTTGAGGTTAGCAAATAACTTTTCTTTCCATAGCACATCTAAAACAAATTTCAAATGTACTACATGTTCTTCCAATCTTTTGCTATAAATTAGGATATCATCAAAATATACAACTAGAAATCTGCCAATAAATGCACGCAAAACATGGTTCATTAAACGCATAAAAGTACTGGGAGCATTAGTTAAACCAAAAGGCATTACTAACCACTCATACAAGCCATATTCAGTTTTAAAGGCAGTTTTCCATTCATCACCTTCTTTCATCCTAATCTGATGATATCCACTCTTAAGATCAATTTTTGTAAAAACACAAGAACCATGCAATTCATCCAGCATATCATCTAATCTAGGAATGGGATGACGATACTTTATCGTTATGTTATTGATGGCTCGACAATCAACACACATCCTCCATGTCCCATCCTTCTTAGGAACTAGCAGCACCGGAACCGCACAAGGACTCATGATTTCCCGCACATACCCTTTCTCCATTAATTTACTTACTTGCCTTTGAAGCTCCTTTGTTTCTTCTGGATTGGTCCTATAGGCCGGTTTGGAAGTGAGGCACTAGGTATGAAATCAATTTGATGCTCAATTCCTCTAATTGGAGGCAAGACATGAGGTACCTCTTCGGGAAAGACATCTTCAAACTCCTACAAAAGAGAAACAATATTGCTCGTTAATGAACCAGCCAAATCATTAGTACATAAGAGAGCCTCCTTGTACATGAGTACGATAAGAGGTTGATGTGAAAATATTGCTCTCTTGATCTCACTTTGTTTTGCAATGTAATTAAATTTCTTCCCTCTTTCTTTATTTTCAGATTCTTTTTTCTCAACTTCTTTTCTCTCATTTTCTTTTTTCTCAACTTCGGACTTCCTTTATTTTTCTCTCTTTTTTTCATTTGACCTTTGTAACTTCAGTTGGTCCTCCATAACCTCTTTTGGTGTTAATGGCACAAGAGTGATAGGTTGATTTTTAAGAGTAAAAGAATACTTATTTGTGAACCCATTATGCGTTACCTTCCGGTCAAACTGCCATGGCCTCCCCAATAATAAATGGCATGCGTGCATAGGAACCACATCACAAAGCAACTCATCCTCATATTTGCCAATGGATAACGCCACCAACACTTACCTCATCACCTTGATTTCACCACATTCATTCAGCCACTGAAGTCGGTAAGGATGGGAATGTTTCAAGGTTGTTAATGCCAATTTCCCCACCAAATTAGTGTTGGCCACATTTGTGCAACTCCCCCCATCAATAATAACGCCGCAAACTTTGTTATTTACAGAGCACCTAGTATGGAACAAGTTCTCCCTTTGGTTACATTCTTCCTCCTTAACCTCCACATTGAGAACTCGCCTTGCTACTAATAAATCTCCAATAACAGCATTTTGCTCATCATCAATGTCTTCCAAATGTGGCATGCCATCATCTACTTCTTCTTCATTCTCCAACTCAAGCACTCCTTGCGCATTAATCACCACCGCCCTTTTGTTTACACATTGGCTGGCTATGTGACCTCGTCCCTCATATTTAAAATACTTAATATCACGTGTTTTAGAAGTAGAAGAATCCGTGTTACCTGAAGTTGTGGTTGTCGCTGACTTAGCATTCTTAGAGGGTTCAAAATTTGGCTTGTTTTGTACATTCTCATCCCTTTTAGGATTTGTCTTCCATGTGTTGTTGGTAGACACAAATTGTCCCTTCCTTGTAACCCTTTCGCTTGAGTTGTTCCTCCACCTTTATGGCTTGATGCACCATATCTGACAATTCAACATAGTGCTGCAACTCGACTATATCAACAATATCACGGTTTAAACCCTGAAAAAATCTAGCCATGGTTGCTTCCTAGTCCTCCTCCACACTAGCTCAGATCATAGCTACCTCCATCTCCTTGTAATACTCATCCACACACTTGGAACCTTGAGTTAACCTCTGCAATTTTTGAAACAAACCCCTATAGTAGTGGTTGGGTAGATATCGTCTCCTCATAAGCATTTTCATCTCCTCCCAAGTGTTAACGGATGGCTCTCTATTCCTCCTCCTATTAATCAGTAATTGATCCCACCAAATAATGGCATAATCGGTGAACTCAATTGCAGCCAACTTAACCTTCTTCATCTCTGAATAGTTGTGACAATCAAACACCATCTCCATTTTAGTTTCCCACTCCAAATAAGCTTCAGGATCATTTTTACCTTGGAAAGATGGGATTTTAATCTTTATGTTTCCTAAATCATTATCCCTCCTAGGTCTATCCATCCTAACATCTCCACGCCCAAACCTGCCCCGATTCACATTTGGCCCATCAAACTCCTCCAACTCTACTTCATCCTCAATATTTACCAATGGAACACGCCCGCCTTGTCGCCTATTGGGAATGTCTTGTTGCTGCCCCTAGGTGTTCCTGCTTCTACCCTATCCAACCTCTCTTAAATAGGTTCTAATTCAGCCCTCAACATACGTCTCATCTCCCCTATCAATGCTTGCATTTGAAGGTTTGGAACGGCTGGTTGTTGAACTTCTTCGGTTGTGTCTTCTTTTTGAATATTCGACATGTCTAGAATCTGCAAAAAAAAATTAGAAACCTCACAAGCACTCCCTCACTCACACTCGTGTTTTCACTCAAAATGGCTTTTTCCCTCTTATGATCTCACAGTCTCTTGCTTTTTTCCACTCGTGTTTTCACTCAAAATGGCTTTTATCACCAAACCTCGGATTTGTAGGTAGAAGGCGCAAATGGTTTCGGGTGACTCGAAAGAGCAATTGCTTGCTATAAGGGAGACGTTGGATGATTGTAACTACTAATTTTTACTTACTCGATATGTTTTAGTTTAGTTTACTGTTTATAATCATGTTTTAGTTAAGTTTATTGTTTACTTACATGATGATTCAAAATGTAGGTTGTATGGGATCTATACAAAGAAAATGTTGAGGCATGTTCGTTCCGAGAGATATCGTGGTACACCGGTATTTTATTATGCTATGATGTTACCGAGCCATACTATCCTGAGAGAGTACTTCGTCAAGCCGGTCAGGTCCAAACTATTCCACCCCTTCCCATGCGCCCGATTAAAGAAGAGAGGGGTAGGACAGAACCTAGGTATAAAGTGGCATATAATAATGAGAAATGGTACCAAGAGAACTGGGTTGACCATGTGCTCAGTGCTGCTAGAAGATCTACACCCATACGCAACTACCCTTGGGAGTGTGTTGAAGGCTACTTGGCATAGTAAAATGACAAATCCCATCCCTTCATCTGCAATCCTATTTATAGAAAGGGCAACCCAAAAGTGGACGCTATGGAAAAACTGGTAATCAACATTTAAAGCTTGGTAATATGTATTCGTAGTATTAATGCAACGTAATCAACATTTAAAGCTTGGTAATATGTATTCGTAGTATTAATGCAACATGGACAGGAGTCAGGTGTCTATGTAGCCATTCATCTCTTGGAAGAGGCGCTTAAATATCCAAGTGACGATTCCTCGGCTGAAGATTATCAAGCACTCTTTGATGCTTCTCGGGTAGCATGTGATGCCCTCTTAGAGGCTAAAGGTGCTCGTGGTAGAAAAGGAAAGCGATGAACCGAATCCGGAGCGACGAAGACCCTCATAAGCAATGTGCCCCTACCACTTCAAGGAAAAGTCGGGGAAAAAAGCGACAACCTAGGAAGAAATAGAATATCCCATGTTGGTTCTTTGTATTTTTAATGGATAAACAATTTGTGGTTAGTTATTTTATTGGTTGTTGTAGTAAACAATTCTTGGTCTGTTGTAGTAAATAATTTGGGGTTGGTTAGTTGTTGTAGTAAACAACTATCATAACTTTTTTAATTAGTAAACAAGTTGTCCTACGTTTGTTTAATGACCAAATATTTATCCTACGTTTGTTCAATGACCAAATATTTATCCGATGTAGTAAATAATTATTGTTTTATTACTAAATATTTATCCTACGTTTGTTTAATGACCAACTAAGACCCTTGGCAATTACAATGATTTCACTGCATGATTGCCACGGCCAGGTATGACCGTGGTGATTCATTCACAACTAGAGAAAATCGTAGCAATGACTTTGAAAATTATACAAAGTCACTGCATGATTCCACGACCATCTTACACCGTAAGAAGTTTTCCACGGCCACACATGATCGTGACATGTCTCACACAACCATAGATAACCGTAGGAAACCCTTTAGAAAATTATCCAAACCCACTGGATGATTTGCACGGTCAGAGAAGACCATGGTGATTATGTCACGGCCAGGTATGACCGTGGTGACTCATTCACGATCGGAGAAAATCGTAGCAATGACTTTAAAAATTATACAAAATCTCTGCATGATTTCCTCGACCATCTTTCACCGTAAGAAGTTATTCACGGCCACACATGACCGTTTTTTACCTCACACGACCATAGACAAATGTAGGAAACCCTTAAAAAATTACCCAACCCCACTGGATAATTTGCACGGTCAGAAAAGATCGTGGTGGTTATGTCACGACCAGGTATGACCATGGTGATTCCTTCACGGCCAGAGAAAACCATAATAATGACTTTAAAAATTATATAAAGTCACTGCATGATTGCCACGACCATCTTACACCGTAAAAAGTTTTCCACGGCCAGACATGACCGTGGCATGTCTGTAACGGTTAAGGCTGATAGTGGTTTGCCTCACACGGCCAAGTGATACCGTAGGAAACCCTTAGAAAATTATCCAAACCCACTGGATGATTTGCACGGTCAGAGAAGACCGTGGTAATTATGTCATGGCCAGGTATGACCGTGGTGATTCAGTTATGGCCAGAGAAAATCGTAGCGATGCCTTTGAAAATTATACAAAGTCACTGCATGATTTCCATGACCAATTATGGCCGTGGTATGTCTGTAACGGTTAAGGATGACCGTGGTTTGCCTCACACGGCCAAGTGAGATTGTACTAGGTTTAAATGTAGTATACCCTAATTTAATTATCAAACATAGTCATAAGTGTTACATGTAATACCCCGCCCTAGAAAATAAGTATTTAATGATGTGTTGAGTATTTTATTTCGAAGAAATATTTGGAGAAAATAAGTGCATGGGTATTGAACCAAAATCTCACATAAGTGATGCGTCGCATGTAGGGACTCAAAAAGGAAAACTTACGTTGCATGGCCCGCATGGATGAACATTCATGTTCGATTAGTTAGCGCAAATATATTTTTAGAATACGACATGAATTATTCAAGGAACAAACAAGTTACGAATGCGAGTAAGCATAAAGTGTCATTTACTGGTACGCAATACAATAAAGGGTAAAGTTGAACTATTTTTAGAAAATTCACCGTAAGGGGTAAAAATGGTTTGACTACTTTTTATGGGTGCTAAAAATAAGGATAAGTCTATGGGGTCAAAATAGGAAAAAGTAAGAGTTTGGGGATATGGTGTAATACCCCGTATTTTTATGGCATTAAATTATGGGATTAATTAAATTAAATTGGGATAAATTAATTTAATATTAATCTGTATCTTAAAATAAATATTTACTAGCGTGACGAGAGGTAGTAATTATTGATAAGAATAATGTTGAATATTACTAGAAGAGTAATATATGAGAAATTATCGCGAGTGAATAATACGACAATTATAGAAATTAAGTCGGGACGCGCTTGTGCCGTGTCGGGACTAAATTGATGGAATAAAAGTGAATTAATTATAAGTCACCAGTATAGTCTTTTTGAGTGCGCCAATGTGTCTAGAAGGGACGAGATAGTCAGAAATATGTACTCGGGAGTTTAGTTTGGGTCTCAGGACATTTTTAGGCCTAACCCATAATTCGAGAGGGCATTTTGATAATTACCCATTTTAGGCCTTAATTATGGACGAAAATTGAGAGGTTATATCTGATGAGAGTTAGAATCCTCGTGAATTAGAAAACTTAGAGTTGCAAAGAGGCTAAGGAAGAGAGAAGGCTTCCAAGGAGGAGAGCCACCATCCCTACCCCAATGTCATCAATTCCACCACCAACGCGTAGATTGGAAGAAGGGAATCGTTCCAATACCATTATAATTCGTCGGATCAGAACTTCGATTTCCAGGCAAGTATCTAACTTGTTGTTCTTTAGTTGATAACACATCCATGCTAGTTAGGAATTAATTCTCTCATGTTTTCTTGAAAACAAAATGTTATTTGGGAGATGTTTATTGTAAAATTGGAGTAGAAACCATGCTAGGATGGATATCTGTCATATGTAATACAATATCCACGAAATTGATGCCCTGTAGAGATAAAAACCTGATAATTTAAATGAATTTTTGAGAAAATTTGATTAACTAGGGTTAGATAATAAATTCTTGAATTAATCCCCCTTGATGATGATTCTTAACGAATTTGTGAGATTCTTACGTTAGAAATCTTCTATATTGGTTTATATAACATTCATGAGTTTTAGTTGGGAGTTTGGGACATGTTAATGGAGGTTTGAGGATTTAGATTGATTGAAACCCGTAGGCTAGAATTGCAGAATCTGGGCCAACACCTGCTTGATCAATCGATCGACTAAAGAATGTCGATCGATCGATCCTTTTTATCGGTCAATCGACCCCTCTTTGAGACTGAAATTCCTTCCCCTTTTATGTTAATCCAATCCCAGTGCGTAAGGACGTTTGAGCATAATTTAAATATCTTAATGGGACATGAGAAGGACCAGTAGGGTACAAGATGGTCCGGGTAAGACGCGTTCATATGATATTTAAACGCGGGGTTTCGGTAATATAGCTGGAGTGGAAAAATCATGTGTACGCTATAGTAGGCCTTATGAGAATTAGGAAACACTTAGACCAATAGAGTAGTGAGGGTGCACCTACTGATTTTATGGCTATCGAGAGGGTACACTTCGAGAGTTGAAAAGTACTTAAGGATTTGTAATAATTAAGAGAATAAAAATAGTGATTTATTATACGCAGAACTCGAGCGTTATACGCTACGCATGGCTAGAATATGTTATGAGTCGTGGGCGTACCTAGCTGAATAATGTATATATATATATATATATATATATATATATATATATATATATATACGAGTGCATGTATATATATATTATTTGAATATATGTCTTTAATCATACCCGTGCTATTTGCTATCACGGAGGTTTCCGCATCGGGACAGTCTTATTCTGATGTGTCCTTTATGGGGGATATTGACTTGTACCCTGGAACATAGTGTCCTTGGCACATGCTATCTGAGAATGATATTCAGACGGAGACGTAAGGGTATGTGCTGACCTCTTAGTGACTTGAAACTATGATTCGCCTCCAATATATGTGTTTTGTGTTAATGCAGTTCGAGAGTGATTCTGAACTAGTATTTTCCCTTTTGTACGAGAGATACGGGGACTAGATAGCAGAGTATGCCGTCACCATAGATTTTATGTGGGGTGCCTGATCTGTATATATATTATATGAGTGATGAATATATATATATATATATATATACTAGTGATTCATCTACTGTGCTTGTAAGTAGATAAAAATGGAATAATTGGTATTAAACAAATTAAGTGTCTGGGAACTTAAAATTATATTGTGATGTGCATTAGCCTACTTGATAAATCCATAAGTAGGGTTAGCTCATATAAATCTTAGTTACGCGATCACATGAATTAGGATTAATAAGGGAGATTGGGTTAAACTAGTGAATTGGGTTAGCTTCATTTAGTATAATTCGGTAGTACGTTAGGCGTGCACATTAGTTGAGAGGTGAGAATTCTCAAGTGAGTGTCAAAGTACTAACATGTCTGTAATATCAATTGGTGAGTATTTTAAATACTTACTAAACTATTTTAAAAGTTGTTTTAACTCGGGCTCTGACCTGTTTCCTATTATCTTTTCCCTCTCTTGTGTATATATATATATATTACAGATGCCCAGCCACGAGGGCGTCAGGCTTGGATATTTGGACTGTTGACGTGCTACATCTAGTGTGGGAGTTGTAGGTCCTTGCAGTAGACAACTTCATCCTTGTCTTCTCAATCTTTCATTTAGTTCTCATTAGATAGGGCATGTGTCGCCCATTTCCAGTTTTTATCTAGTCAGAAATTTGTACTCTTTATTTATGTCAGTATTCAGATTAGTTGGGATTACTTGTGATTATTACATTGTCCTACGATTTGGGATATTTTATTTGGATTGATTTATCTAGCATGTTCTTTCTTTTTGGGGGGAAAATTATGTATATTAGAACAAAGAAAAACTATTTACAAACAATCTCCAATGGAGAACCACAATCCTAGGGGCATACCCCAAAGGATACAAACAACCAAACACAAAACAAACCAACTAAGATAATACCGATTTTGGGATGTCCCAGTTCATGCATGCCATCCAGTTGGTGAAGCTCCTCCTGTTGTTCTTCCACTTTGAGGCTCTGGCACAGACCATAGCAACAATATCTCTGATAATCATATCAGTACTCTTGGCCTTTCCTTTGAAAAATCTCGCATTCCTCTCAATCCATAGACAGTAGATAGTGGTGGAAAAGGATAGACACCTAAGTCTATTATAGAAGCTCTTGCCCACATATTCGGAATTAGCAAACTCCAATTCACCCTCCCAGTTAAAAGCCTCTCTGACCGCTTGGTTCTTAAATATGACCTCGCGCCAAACCTCTTTAGCAATATTACATTCAATAAACAAGTGTTCCCGGTTCTCCACCTCCTCGCCACAAGTACAACACAAGTTATTGTTGGAAATACCCCAGCTAAACAGTTTATCTCTCGTATGAAGAGCATCCCTACATATGATCCATAAACTAAAAGCACATTTTGGTATATTATTGATGTTCCAAATCAACTTGTGTGTATTGAACAAAGGACGAGCAGTAGTAAGAGCATGGTTTCATTTTAATACTATCAATTTGTATTCGTAAAAATGGTTTATAGTTAATAATAACAATCGGACTTAATTTATAAAATTAAATGTTTTGACACTTATCTTAATTATTTATTTGGTGATTAATGAAGAAAATTATTTTTGGACAGTGATATTAAGAATGAACCAACCTGACACTTTGAGTTATTTTAATAAAGGACTAATCACCTGGTATTTAATTAGGCGAGGTTTCATATGGTCTATCGATCGACGAAATTTGGCCTTGGGGCTCGATCGATCGATGATTTTGTTCGATCGATCAGTCGAGTAAGTTTTTCGACATATCTGTTTAATTATGTGTTGTCTTCAAGGTAACCCTTGAATCAAATGGGTTTCTTGTGCTGTCGAACAGGGGGTTAATCAACACATGTTATGAGAAGGATTTGGGTGATAAGGTTTGCCTATTTTGGCAACAACCCATTTATTCAGATTATAAGAAGCAAGTCGTGGGGTATGAGGAGAAAAACTCCACCAGATTTCTAGTCTCTTCCCTCTTTTACTTAGAGCTCCAATGGGAGCAAAACCATTTTCCTAGACTCTTGCCACACCACCACCACATGCGACCCTTATAACCATGACTGCAAAGGTTATTTCTCCCTATACACCAATATAAAACCCTAGACATATTTGTTTGGTGTGCATTTGAGGAGTTAATTTGGGAAGAGGATGAGGGTATTGTTGGGGGTTTTGAAGAGGGCTTTGCTGAGTTTTGTTTTGGATCTTTCATGGAGGCTATTTGGTGGGCTTTTGTGACTCCCTTTAGGGCCACCTTTGAAGGTGAGGGAGTCACCCATCTTCATCCCCACCACCATCTTTGGAGTTATTTAGGTGGGTAACCTACTCTTATTGCATGTGAGACTCCATTTGATGAATGTGAAGAGTAGGAACATAAGAAAAATGGTGTGTTCTTAGCAATCTGAGATTAGGCATTTTTATGGAATAAAAATTCTATAAATAATATTGTTATGTATTTTCTCCTAAATCTGAATTTAGACATTTTTATGGAAAAAAAAATGTTAGAAAATAATATTTTAGTTTGTTTTCCTAGTAATCTGAAAATAAAAAAATTTATGAAGTAAAAATGCTAGGAAATATTATTATGGTGTGTTTTCTATTAAATTTGTAAATAGACATTTAGAGAATAAAAATGTAAGAAATGTCATTTTGGCATATTATATGTAATAAATATTTTTATGGAATAAAAATATAGAAAAATGTCATTCTTGTTGAAAATAAAGAGTGAATAATCATTTCAAGGTTTTTGAATAAAAAAAGTTGATGTTTTATGAAAATGGTGCATTTTCTAGTAATTTTGATGAAAAACGTTTTATGGGATAAAATGTTGGGAAATAATGTGATTTTGTAGGAAAATGATATTTGATGAAAAATATGTTTAACCCATATAGTAAGATTTTTGGGTTTAAAATCCATCTTCTTTTGCATATAAACTTGTAGTATTTTGACATAGAATGTATAAACAAGTTTAAAGAAGATTTGTTGGGTTTAAGCAAGAAATAATAAAAGTTAGAATTTTAGTCTTCAAAGTATGTGTAATTGGGACTAAAAGACATAGTGGTTATGAAGTCGGAGGACTACATGTTAATAAAAAGAAATGGAATTTTCTTATAAAGGTGGTCATAAGTATAAATGTATTTCTTGAATAAAGAAGTAAAGAAATATGAATGTTGGTAAAAAGTATTAGTTAAGTGTTAATGGGCAAACATGGAATGGTTAGTGAGTGTAAATTTCTAATAATATGAAATATTAACACTTATGGAATCGTGAAATGATTAAAGTTGTAAACGTGTTTTCAATCAAGTAAAAGATTACTCTTAGTGTAAAAATGTGTTAAATGGTTAAAACACTTAAGAAGTTGGTGTATATAACTTAATAGTATTTTGGATGAAATTAACACTTGTGAAAAAGGATACAAGAGTAAACCTGATGGTCGGCCATAGCCCTAAGCAAACACAAACTCCACAACTCCACCAGGCCATAGCTCCGATGACCAAACCTGATGGTCGGCCTTCCTCTCCTAACCCTACTCCTTCTAACCTACCTTCAGCAATACGTGGGAAAGCTATCTCTCAAACTCCATCTTCTTTGATGGCTGAATCGGGTGTATGGTCTTCTGTAAGGAATACTGCCCTTTTCCCAGTCGATGGCATGAGTTTGAACAAGATTGACGAGACAGAAGAAGGGCAAATCTTAACGTCCGACAACAGCTTTGATAGAGCAAATGAGCAACTCGCAAGGATACAAGAGCCAAACACAGAAAATAACATCGTTATGGACTTCCTCTTGAGCAAAGGCTACTCCCTTGAAGATGTGAAGATGTTCAGAACCTCCAATGACCGGAATGAGAACTTTTCTCCGACTGTGAAGGCAATGGAGGTAGAGGTAGGTTTCATCCCCGAGAATAGTGCAGGCACAAACGGTGGGCTCAAGGGTACGGTAGATAGTACGGAAGTTGATATAAAGTTGACAGATATTGAAAAGGTCTCGGCTGGGGTAGCTAGTACGTCTACTACCCTATCTGGCACTATACCTGCTAGTGAGAGAAAGCTGGGAAATGAGAAAGGAAGCCTGGGAGTCCCTATATCCCAGACCAACAACATGGTACGCAATGATAAGACGTGGAGTTCTATTATCGTAGAAAAGAAGAAAACGAAACTCAAACTAACTTTTCACCAACCATCAGTTGTGGAGTCCACCATCACTGTCAACCCACCGCTCGATGTTGCCAGGAAAGGATATGGACGTTGGGAGAACAGCATGGTTGGTTATTTCTTAGGGAAAAAACTTCCTTTTTCCTTTGTTAACAACGCTGCTACTAGACTATGGGGGAAATATGGTATGACTAAGGTCATAGCGCATGATAATGGATTTTTCATTTTCATGTTTGATAAACAAAGCCAGCGTGATGAGGTGCTGGACAATGGGCCGTGGCATTTTGCAGGTATGACAATCATCCTTAACAAATGGCAAGAACATTTCAAATTCTCTAAAGATACATTGAAGAAAATTCCTGTTTGGGTCAAATTCTACGACATTCCTGTTCAACTTTGGATGGAAGAAGGGCTTAGTTACATCGTCAGTTCAGTGGGTCTTCCCCTTTACGCTGATGCGATGACTAAAGAAATGAATAGAATAACCTATGCTCGCATTTGCATTAACGTTGAGGCCACAACAACTTACCCTAACAACATCAATGTTACGATGGAGGATGGTACTACAACAACAATTAGGGTTGAGTTTCAAGCAAAACCGCCTTCATGCCCTAACTGCCTTGTCTTCGGTCATAACCTAAATGCTTGTCCACATCACAAAATGGAAGAGAAAGCCTCTCCCAAGGCTGGCGCTATCCCAATGAAGGAACCACTAACGGATGAATAGAAACAGGTTACCACAGCTAAAGCTGCTGCGAAATATAAGGCTAGTCACAAGGATGAACGCAATCATGATAAGGAAGACATCCCAAATGTAGATCACTCTAGTACTAATCAGAATAGCTTTGCCATCCTTGCTCTGGATGAGGAGATGGACACACCAGGTAATGATAATAATGAAATGACAGAGAGTGAAGAGATACCACAAGATGAGAGTACCCCAGCTCCACAAGGCATTGTGCTAAAAGTTAAAGCCATTGATGAAATGGCTAGAAATATGGAGTACACTAGCCTTAATAACAAAGCATCTTCCAAAAAGAAGCAGAAGAAGAAGGGAAACGACAGTTGGTTGATCCCACAAATAGAGCTGAAGAGGGGTGGAGATAAGTCTAAACCAAGATGATCAAGATAGCTTCATGGAACATTAGGTGTTTAAATTCCCCTCACAAGCAGGATGAAATCAAGAAAACCATTAGAGACAATGGTATTGCTCTCATTGGTTTAATGGAGACTAAAGTAAGACTTAACTATATAAATGTTATTAAGAATAATTGTTTTTTTAATTGGAATATGTGTCATAACTGCCCGGATAATGGTGGTGTGGCTAGGGTCATTATCGCTTGGAACCCTAATGTTTTTGATGTGGAAGCATGTGACATCCACCATCAAGCTATTTTATGCAAAGTCAAAGTTGTGGAATCCTACAAGATGTTCTTTGCCACGTTTGTCTATGGACATAATCTACCCGCGAATAGGAATACTTTATGGGACTTCCTCAAGTGCAATTTCATTACCACTACCAATCAGCCTTGGATCATTCTGGGAGATTTTAATGTTGTGAGGTGCCAGGAGGAGAAGAAGAGCCACAATGGAATTGATTTTAGAGTTGTGGATGATTTCAACAATTGCATTGAGGATATTGAAGTTGAGGATATGAATTCCACTGGAGTGTGGTTTTCTTGGTCTAATAAAAGTGGGGGGTCTGCGTGTGTTCAATCGAGGATTGATAGAGTCCTACAGAACTCTTGTTGGAGTACCTCCTTCCCTGATAGCCAGGCTAACTTTCTCTGTCATGGTATCTCTGACCACAACCCCATCATTATTACCCTCTTGCCATCTTTGAACACTAAACCAAAACCTTTCAAGTTCTACAATTTCTGGATGAATCATGATACCTTCATGGACACCCTCATGGATTCTTGGCATGAGGATTGTAGTGGGAACCCCATGTTTAAACTCTCTACCAAACTTAGAAGATTGAAGACCCCTCTTCGAAGCCTAAACAAGAAGTTTTACTCTAATATTTCTGCTAGAGTTAATGAGGCTAAGAATCTCCTTAATAAGGTGCAGGCTAATCTGGATAATGATGGTAGTAATCATGAGCTAAGGAGGGAGGAGACTGAGCTTTCTAACTACTATAACCATCTGAGGAACAATGAGGAGTCTTTCTTCAAGCAAAAAGCAAGAATTAATTGGCTCCAATTGGGGGATTTGAACACCTCCTTCTTTCATAAAAGGGTTAACAGCAACTGTGCTGGAAGAAAATCCTAATGATTCAGAACTCTAATGGGCTAACCATTGAAGGTAGTGAGGGTGTAGCTAATGAAGCTATTAACTTTTTCCAAAACTTATTCTCTGCTGATGATGTGAACTTATTCAGACCCTTCAATATTGAGAACCTGATGGTTAGGAAGCTTAATCAAAATCAGTGTGATGGCATCACCTCCATCCCATCAAATGAAGAAATTAAAAAGGCTATGTTCTCTATTGGTTCTGATAAAGCACCCGGACCTGATGGGTTCAATGCTGCCTTCTTCAAGCTGAATTGGGATGTTGTAGAGAATGATGTGACTAAGGCTGTTAAGCACTTCTTTATCAACTGTAAAATGCTTAGGCAATGGAATCGCGCCATCCTTGCCCCCATACCTAAGACCTCTAACCCCTCTTCCATGAGAGACTTTAGACCTATTTCCTTCTGCAATACTATATATAAATGCATATCTAAAATCATTGCTTCCAGGATTACGCCCCTCATGAACCACCTCATAAGTGAGAGTCAAGAAGCCTTTGTTAGAGGGAGATCCATTGCTGATAATATCCTTTTACTTCAAGAGATCATGAGGAACTATCATAGAGGCAATGGTGTGGCTAGATGTGCTATTAAGGTGGACATAATGAAGGCTTATGACACTGTGAGCTGGGAGTTCCTTTTTGATGTCTTAGAAAAGGTCAGATTTCCTCATATCATGATTAGGTGGATTAAGGAGTGTGTGACCACTGCTTCGTACTCCATTAGCCTCAATGGGGAATCCCATGGGTTCTTTAAAAGCTCTAGAGGCCTTAGACAAGGTGACCCTCTATCCCCTTATCTTTTTCTTCTGGCTATGGAGAGTTTTTCCTGTCTTCTGGACCAGCACTGCAACAACATGAACTTCAAATACCACCCTAAATGTAAGGAAATTGGTCTTAACCACCTATGCTTTGCTGATGACCTGATGATATTTTGTGGGGGGGGGATGAGCATACTGCATCAATCATACTATTGAGGAGTTTGCTCTTCTTTCTGGGCTTTGTCCCAACATGGAGAAAATCAACATTTACTGTAGGGGAATGGATGTTCTTCAGGCTCAAGCCTTGGCTGACAAAATTGGGTTCCAATTAATGAAGCCTCCTTTCAAATACCTTGATCTCCACGAGACTTAGGAAGGAGGACTGCTTGGATCTCATCAATAGACTTACAAAGAGGATTAAAAGTTGGACCAACAAGATGCTCAGCTATGCTGGCAGACTTTAGCTTGCTCTCTCTATCCTTTTCAGTATACAGGTGTATTGGGCCAGTCTTTTCATCATGCCCAATGGAGTCATTAAAGATATTGACCAACTGATTAGAGACTTCATCTGGCATGGTTCTGACCTGAAGCATAGTGGGGCCAAAGTGGCTTGGAGTAAGGTATGTAAGCCTAAATCCGAGGGAGGGTTGGGGATTAAATGTATTGAAGAATGGAATAAGGCTGCTATGATGAAACAAATATGGAATATATGCAATAATAAAGAGAGTCTTTAGGTGAAATGGTGTCACATGTATAAAATCAAGAGAAGGAGCTTCTGGGCGATTCCTATTCCTAGCGATTGCTCATGGACATGGAGGAAAAATCTTAAAATGAGGAGGGAGAGCAGACCTCTCATTAAGTATCATTGGTAATGGTAACAACACTTTTATTTGGCATGATAACTGGCACCCTCTTGGGCCTCTACAACCTTTATTTGGGGATAGGACCATTTATGATGCAGCCAGTAACTCCTATGCCAAGGTGGCTGATTTCATTAGAGGTACGAATTGGAGGTGGCCTTCCACAGTTACGTGGGAGCTTAATGACATCCAGAATGCCGCTCTTCCAGTGGGTACCTTCTACCAATGGGATATTCTCCATTCAATCTGCCTATAAGGCTATTTGCAGTCACAAAACTGAGGTGGAATGGAATAGGTTGGTATGGAATCGTGCCAACATACCTAAATGCTCTTTCATCTCTTGGCTGGCCTGCAGAAGAAGTCTTATTACCAAAGATAAATTGATGGAGTGGGGGATAGTGGACAACAATAATTGCATGTTATGCACTAATGGGACTGAAACCTTATCGCACATACTTGCTGACTGCCCATACACTAAGGAGGTGTGGATGGAAGTTCTTTGCAGAAGCCAATGCTACAGGAATATAGGGACTTGGGAGAGAGAGCTGGAGAGGGCTGTGGAGTATGCTAACAACAACAATCTCATCAACAAAGTCAAAACTCTATCTTTCACTACTACCATCTATTGTACTTGGATGGAAAGGAATGGCATGCTGCACAGCAGAGGGGCTAGAACTCCTGGTCAGCTCATGAATGAGATTAATAATTTGATGAAGATCAAGATCAGTACTTGGAAGAACACTAACAGAAGCTACACCAATTGGATGGTCTACAACCAATGGGGGATTCCTGAATCCATGTTGTACCTCTAATGTTATTTTCTTTTGATTTCCTTTGTTGATGTTTTGGGGTTGTTTGTTTTCTTTTGATTTCCTTTGTTGATGTTTGTTGGGAGGGGGGTATGCCCCACCTTCTGGTTTCTAGCCTTTGGGCTTGGTGTTCTTCACCTTGTATATTTCTTACTTTTCAATATATTTAGTTACCAAAAAAAAAAACTTGTGAAAAATGAGTTAAAGTGTGATTTGGAAACAATGGGTAAAATGGTAATTTTACTAAAAGCTGAACATTTTTATGAAATAAAAATGTTGGAAAGGGGAAATTGGTCCTAAACGAATATGATTTTTGGAATAAAAATCAAAGTTAAAGCATAAGGGACATGAAATGGCAAATTTTCAAGTGTAACGCCAAAATGGGGCGGTAAAGTCTCGGGTTTTGGCTTCGATCGAGTAAAAGGAAAGGAAATAATGTGGACATTTATAAAATGTTAAAACAGTTTAAAGGTACTCGGAGGACACCGAAATAAATTCAAGAAGGGCCCGGAGTCCTTGGGTGAAAAGCCCTAAACCACAGGGCAGAGCATATGGTGCACATAATCGTCGGTGAAGAGCTCATGTAAGTATGTGGTAGAGGAAGATTCCGAGAAAATGTTATATGAAACATGGAACATATCAAGAAATGGGTTGTGTAGTAAATGTCTTACTACAACCTAAGTTGAATGGATGCAATAATGTGTCAGTAAAGGTGAAATGGACAAGTTAATGCGTAAATCTATTAATGTCCACAAGATAAGGAAAAAGGTTAAGAAAGTGGATAAATGTGTGGTCAAGCAACTTAAATGGTGAAACCCATATTTAACACAAGAATGTGTTGTAAAAGGATTTTCGAAAAGTAAATAAGTATTTTCTAGCACGACAAATGCGTGTGTTGAAATGGCGATTTTCAATGAAAATTCTAAAGAACGTTTAAATGAATAAAAGGGCTAAATTTCGGTAAAGGAATGGGTTCAAATCAAATGACGTGTAATGGTTTCAAGTCTTGAACCGGGTGTGTTAAATAAGGTAAAAATGCTAAGTATGAACAAAAGGAGTTTTTACTATATTAAGTTAAATTAATTTGGATAAGTAAGCATTTTGAAAATAAAACGGTTAATGCATTGGCATGTGTATTTTCCAAAGTATGTAGATATATACATATTTTTGCATGCATGTGGTTGTAGCGTGTGAGTATTCCTTTATGCCGTTCATTTCTATACAGCTTGTACAAATCCCACTAGGCATAGGCTCACATCCCCACTTTGTTACGGCAGGTTGGGAGCGGTTTCGAAATTTGAGGGTGTTTTATAGGTAAGCATATTTTATTTATGATTACATTATTAGCTATGCTACTTGGACTCGAGGTGCTCCCCATGGGTCCCTCATGTAGTTTATTTTGAAACTGGAATCGCATGCTAATAAATGAAGCGTTAATTAAAATAAAACTGGACTAACAACATTATTTAGGTTGTTTCATTTCACTTCACACCTAATGAATCGATTTGGATCGGGTTGACTTACGGGTAACCCATAAATCCGGGTCGGGGTGTTACATTACATATAGTCTATCCTTAAAGGTGTTATATATAGTGATACATCAGTTTTTGAAAATGCTCCCGCTTCTCTCTAAAAAACCTTCAACCAAACACAACCCTAAAACGACCACCGCCTTACCCTACCAATCTACCTCCGGCCACCTTAACCTATAGGCTACCATGAACAAACTACCTCCGGCCATTCGTGGTGGGTGGGCTCGTAACCCTCCCCCTTCCCAAACGTCCTCGCACACGGATGGGAACTCCCAGAGGCGTTCCCCCCCTTTGGAAGTTGCTAGATTTGTTCCTTTTGATGCAGTGAGATTTCCCTCCAATCAAGATAGCGGCCTGGGAATGGAGTCTGGTCCGATTGATATTCAAGATTCAATTGACAAGGATGAAAATGAAGAGGGACAAATTGTTGCCTTAGAAGATACGATTCAGGACTCTAAGATTGTAGAGATGTACAAGGAATTCATGAAGCATAAAGGGTTCTCGTATGAGGATGTTCTGCAACATGGAAGAGCCATTAACGAAAGCAAGGACTCCCCCAATAATGGGGATGGAGATAAGAGAGGGGTAAGGCAAGAAGCAGGGGATTGTAATGGTAGTGGACCTATTCCTTGCTCCACCAAGGACGTAGCTGTGGAGAAATCTTGGAAGGATGTTGTTGCCAATAAAAGATGCCCCAAGCTTCGACTCACATATCATCCCTCCTCTATTTCTGATAACAGGATCATAGTGGCCCCTCCAGTGGAGATAGCAGCAAATGGATATGCTAAATGGGAGAATAGCATGGTGGGATGCTTTCTGGGAAGGAAATTACCTTACACCTTAGTTTGCAATATAGCACATAAGTTATGGAACAAGTTTGGCCTCAAACAGGTTGTGGGTCACAACAATGGTTTCTATTTCTTTATGTTTGATAATGCTAATATGAGGGATGAGGTAATTGACAATGGCCCTTGGCATTTTGTGGGGAACCCTATTATCATCCAAAAATGGGCTCCAAACTTCTCTTTCAGCAAAGACACCACTTCTGTGATTCCTGTTTGGGTCAAATTTCATGACATTCCTGTCCAGTTATGGACAGAGGAGGGGCTGAGCTATGTGGCTAGCTCAGTTGGAATTCCAATGTATGCTGATACTATAACTGAAGGAATGCAGAAAATCAGTTTTGCTAGGATATGTGTTGAGTTAAAAGTCATGGGAGAATACCCAAGGACCATTGATATTAAAATGGAGGATGGGTCCATTGCTGTGGTTGCAGTTGAGTACCAAGAAAAACCTCCATCGTGTATCAAATGTGGCATTTTTGGTCATGATCTCCTCAATTGTCAGAAGGCCAAGAAGGCATGGGTGGCAACTAACAACAAAGAGATGATGTTTCCTTTCAAAAGTCAGACTGAGATTCAGAAGGCCTTAGAAGAGGAATGGACCCAAGTGCAATACACAACCAATAAGAATCATAATGACAAGAGGGCAACAAAACCAAAAGAAGTTTAGGCCGAGGTAGGGATCAATCTAGTTCCTAATGCCAGGAATGATCCTGTAGCAGGGCAGCCTGAGGTAGTTACTAAGCCAGTGTTAGAAGAAGGGGATAAGAGCATAAATTCCCCTAATCCATTTGTTATTTTGGAGACTGAGAATGAAGATCCTCTAATGTCCACTCCTGCACCAGAGCGCTTGGTTCTTAAGATTAAGGCAGTTGATGAACTTGACAAGGGGCTGGAAAGGGGAGGTGACAAAGGTGGAGGCAATGAGTTACCTGGGAGTAACAAGAAAGGGAAGAAGAAATCAGGCAACAAAGTTAAGAAGTTTAGATGACCAGAATGGGTACATGGAATATAAGGGGCCTTAATGCTCCCCACAAGCAGGTGGAAGTGGTTAAACTAATCAAGGATAATAGATTAGACCTTATCAGTCTTGTGGAAACTAAGATTAGAAGGAACAATATGGAGACTATTAAAAGTTCTTGCTTCTATCATTGGGAGTATGTCCATAATTGCCCCACGGATGGGGGTGTGGCCAGAGTGATTGTGGGCTGGAACCCAAATATTCTGAAGATTGAGGTGATCTACACTCATAGACAGGCCCTGTTCTGCCTTGTAAATATCATTGGTACCAGCTACTCCTTCCATGCTACCTTCATATATGGGGAAAACCTTCCTGAGCAGAGGAGATGCCTTTGGACTTTCCTTAGAGAAAATAATTTGGTGGTTAATGATGGACCTTGGATTCTAATGGGGGATTTTAATGTGGTCAGATGCCAGGAGGAAAAAGTGGGAGTATTGGGTATTGACAGAGCTGCTGCTGAGGAGTTGAATGATTGTTTGAATGAGCTAAATGCGGATGATATGGTCAATAGTGGGTTATGGTTCACCTGGAATAGGAATCAGAGGGGTGAAAATAATGTTCAATCGAGGATTGATAGAGTCATACACAATGATAGGTGGGCTGCTCTCTTCCCTAATTCTCAAGCTATTACCCTTCCTTGTGGAATTTCGGACCACAGTCCCATTATCACCAATATGGATAACACTATTATTTGGAGTCCAAAGCCTTTCAAGTTCTTCAACTTCTGGATGAATCACGATGAGTTTATGCCTACTATCATTGAAGCTTGGGATGTTGAAGTGGATGGGAACCCAATGCAGAAGCTCTTCAAGAAGCTGAATAGAGTCAAGGCCTCTTTGAAGCACTTTAATAGGAAGTTCTTTAACAAGATTTCAGCAATGGTTGCTGATTCCAAGTCTAAACTTGATGCTATCCAAAGTGATCTGGACAGAGATGGTGCTAATAGGGAGAAGCAGGATGCTGCTAAGGCGATGAGAACCAAATATGTTAAGCTTAGGAATGAGGAGGAGTCATTCCTTAGACAGAAGGCTAGAGTTAAGTGGCTGCAGCTAGGAGACCAAAATAATACATTCATAAGAAAGTAAATCAAAATGTGGCTAGAAGGAAAATTTTGAGCATTGAGGATGATCATGGTGTGAGAATTGAAGGGAAAGAGCAGGTGGCTGGAGAAGCTGTGAAATTTTTTGGGAACTTGTTAGGGAATAGGTCGCGATGTATTGATGCTAACACTGTTTTGGGGGAGGTGATTAAGAATAAACTTACCTCTACTCAAGCTGAGTTATTGGAGAAAGAGGTCACTCATGATGAAATCAAAGAGGCAATGTTTGGAATTGGGTCTGACAAGGCCCCTGGTCCGGATGGCTTTAACAGTTATTTCTTTAAAATGAATTGGCAGCTTGTTGGGGAAGAGGTGTGTGAGGCTATTAAATTCTTTTTCGATAATGGGAGTTTCTCAACCAGTGGAACTGTACCAGCCTGGCTTTGATTCCTAAGGTTGCAGCCCCTAGAAGTATGAGGGATTTCAGACCTATATCGTGCTGCAACACCTTGTACAAGTGCATCTCCAAAGTTATCACTTGCAGGCTTAAGAAGATGATGCCTGACCTCATTAGCAATAATCAGGCTGCCTTTGTTGAAGGCAGATCCATTGCTGATAACATCCTGCTTTTACAAGAGTTAATGAGAAATTATCATAGGGACTCTAACCCTCCTAGATGTGCAATTAAGATAGATATTCTTAAAGCCTATGATACAGTGAGCTGGGACTTCCTTATGCAGCTTTTGACTCATGTTGGCTTCCCCCCCAAAGTCATTGGGTGGATCTCCAAGTGTGTGACTACTACCAGGTTCTCCATTAATCTGAATGGGGAACTGAATGGGTTTTTTCATGGGAAAAGAGGGCTCAGGCAGGGAGACCCTCTCTCTCCATATCTTTTCCTGCTGGTGATGGAGGCTTTCTCAGGGATTATTTCTAAAGCTGCTGAATCAGACCTGTTCAGTTATCACCCTAGGTGCAAGGAGATGGCCCTTACCCACCTTAGTTTTGCTGATGATCTGATAGTTTTTCCTGGTGGGTACAGGGTGTCTTGCAGCATTGTGAAGGAGGCCATATCTAATTTTAGCTCTTTAACTGGGCTTATGGTCAACATGGAGAAAAGCAGCCTCTTCACTGCAGGGGTTAATGGGGATGGGATTCAGGAGATCTCCTCTATTCTGGGAATACAGCACAGCTCCCCTCCTTTCAAATATCTGGGGGTTCCTCTCATCACAACTAGGTTGAAGAAGGAGGATTGCTCTCACTTGGTGGAAAGGATAACTATGAGAACCAGATGTTGGACTAATAAATTCTTGAGTTTTGCAGGTAGGCTCCTCCTTGTGAAGACTGTGATTTTCAGCATCCAAGTGTATTGGGCAAGCATTTTTATCCTTCCCAAGAGCATCATTAAAAAAATTGAGCAGATTATGAGGAATTACTTATGGAAAGGGGATGAGGCTAATAGCAAAGGGGCAAAAGTTGCTTGGAAGGATATTTGTGTATCTCTGGATGAGGGGGGGCTAAATATCAAGTGTCTTGAGACTTGGAACAGAGCAGCTATGGCTAAGCACTTGTGGAATCTTTGCAGTAAGAAGGACAGCCTATGGATCAAATGGTGCAACATTTATAAGATCAAAGGAAGGAGCATCTGGGCTCTGAGTATCCCAAATGATTCATCATGGAGCTGGAGGAAAATCCTCAAGAGCAGAGAGAAGTTTAGAAGCAAAATAAAGACCATCATCGGGAATGGAAATCTTGCATTTATGTGGTTTGATAATTGGCACCCTAATGGCCCGCTGCACCCCTTATATGGGGAAACATTGTGTATGACTCTGCTAGTAATCTAAAAGCAAAAGTTTCTGATTTTATCCACCACATGGAGTGGAGATGGCCTTCAACTGTGACTTGGGAGCTGAATGAAGTTAAGAATGCTATTCTTCCTACTATTCAGGATGCAAATGATATTGTTGTGTGGCTGCCCTCTAATAATGGGAAGTTCACCATAGCTTCTGCTTGGGATCTTTTAAAGGCACATAAGCCTATGGTTAACTGGAGCAAGTTTGTGTGGAGTAAGGTATGCATCCCCAAATGCTCTTTCATTACCTGGTTGGTGGTTAGGAGGGCCATCAACACTAAAGTTAAGCTACATGAGTGGGGGGTTACTATGGATGACCTGTGTGAGTTATGTGGGAATGAGAGGGAGACATATAACCACCTGTTCACTCAGTGCAGCCTTAGTAAAAGTATATGGCATGAGGTGTGGCTAAGAAACCAATGCTATAGGGATTCCATGGATTTAAATAGTGAGTTGGATAAGGCTACTATTAACCACTCTACTAAGACTCTATGCGATAAGATAAGATCCTTATCCTTTACTACTACTATCTACTGTATTTGGATGGAAAGGAATGCTAGATGCTTCAAGCATGTCTCCAATTCCCTTGACTCCATTGTGAAGGGTATTGAAAACATGGTTCGAGCAAAAGTGCTTACTTGGAAAAAGGACAGAAGGAACTATGCAAACTGGATGGCTTGTATGTACTGGAACATTCCTGATGATAGTCTTCTGTACTATGGATTAGGCTAGATTTTGGCTCTTCTTGTTGTTTTGTTTGCCTTTGGGGTATGCCCTGGGGTCCTTTTCTTTTGTTAAGGTTTTTTCCTCTGTAAATTCTTAGTTTGTTTTTAATATACTCAATCTTTCCCAAAAAAAAAAAAAAGGTGTTATATATAGTGTATCCAACATTTATATCCAACATGATTAAAGGTGTTATATATAGTGTATCCAACATTCATATCCAATATTCAAAGAAAACATGATTATTCAACATTCAAATCCAACATGTAAATAAAAAGAGACATTTAACTTTTCAACATTTCATATCCAACATGATTGTTTGTAATAATCATTCACAAAAATACAATATCCAACGATTGCCTGTGCTTTACATATAATGTTACAAAAAATTACAATTGCCCACCACATCGCTCATGATTTAGTCAAATCAACTTCGTCATCCGATTCAATCAAAAGCGGTTCATCCCTTGTCGCTACGTATTTCGGACACAATCCCTGGAATATATTCAGACGTTGTTTGAATAGATCTTCCCAGCGTTGTGCATTGACCGATGCCTTTGACTTCTAATTTGATGCAATGGGGGGTATGGGAGAAAACCGGCTGCATGGTCACCCAATGACAATTAGATATGTTCAATAAGAAAACAATATTGTTATCCTCCTGAATGGGTTTTGGACCCTTATCAAACGACACAAAAGTTAGGCATTAGAGCTTCGATATCAAAACCACCATTACTTTCATCGCATTCGTCGCTAGATATCCAAAATACGGCATTATGAACTAATGACTCATCATGATGGAATGCTTGAAAATTTTCAATATAATTTCATACTCATCGATGGTATATGATTTCATGATAGTAGCATAGAATTCCTTGTCCCGACGTAGCTCAATTGACATTTGACTACGTATAGCATGAGAGTGACTAGGAGATTCTCCAATACCCATCCCCCGGGCAAAGGCGGTGAAGCCACAATTACCATCAGACCTAATTTCATATATGCCCTCCACAAAAGATTGGAAGAAGTCCAGTATGTGATTCATATATAGCTTCTTCTAGGGGTGCACACGGTTCGGTTTGGGTCGGTTTTAAGACTAATCCGAGAACCGAACCGAGATGGGTCGGTTACAAATTTTTAGAACCGGAACCGAATCAACAGTTATGCAGAACCGAACCAAACCGAACCAACGATTCCCGGATCGAATCGAATCAGTTTTCGATTCCAAAGTCATATTTCAAACTTAGCGAAATCTTAAGATTAATGTATTTCATAAATAATTTTTTTAAGGTCAAAATTAATTTTGATCCTCAATAACATAAGTTAGAAACTAAGATAATCACAAAAATATAAATTACAAGTGTTAAATATATAAATAAATATATATGTAATTATAAATCGGTTCGGTCCCGGATTGATTTGGTTCGGATCGATTTTTGAATTGGATTGTTTTTTTTTCCTGGAACCGAGAACCGAACCGAAGTATCAGTTTTGTTTTTTTTAGAACCGGAACCGACCCATTTAGCAAAAAACCCGATCCAAACCGAACCAATGCAGTCGGTTTGGTTCGATTTATCGGATTTTCGATTTCGTTGTGCACCCCTAGCTTCTTGTAAGTGGACCACAAATTCAATTTTTTAGCTGTATAAGGTGGCATCACATCTAACTTCTTGCCACAAAGTTCACTCATATTTGGAGGATCCTATTCCCATGAACATGAAATTCTCTTTGTAGATGTATTTTTCTTCAAGACCTTGGGTTACCCTTTGGCCTTAACTGAAGTGGGCTCCATCAACGGTGTGCAAGATGGTTGAGCAATCTTCATTAGTTTTGCTTGCATCAGTTGCCATTCGACTTCCCCTGCTTCGTTCCACCTCTCTCACTCTCTCTCTCTCTCTCTCTCTCTCTATATATATATATATATATATATATATATATATATATATATATATATATATATATATATATATGAGGCGAGGCAAGAAAACACCTTTTATCACTTAGGATGGATTATTAGTGTAGGAAGGGGCTATTCGATAAACTATTGAGCTAGATAAATAAGCGAACCATTACAGTGCCCGATCAACCCCAATAATCGATCTACCCGTAAAGGTATAACAAAAGGAACACGAGCCACTCCAATCGACAATTGACTCACAAATAACTAAAGCCCAATAAACCAAACTACATTGGTATATAACCTCATGTATGTATATTCTTTCTTTTAGAACCTCTCGAATCCCCAAACTTCAAAAGGTTAGGTAAATTTCAAGGGACCTATGGCCCGGTTGATAATCAATTACTATCTCGGGAACTTCAAGGACTTGTGGTTTGGAGGAAAGAGAAGAACATTAGTTCATTGGGCTCCAACATGCCAACCACTTTTATGGATGATATGCAGGGATGCGATTCACACTAAGGATAAGCTATATGGTTGGGGAAATTCTGAGGATAATTTGTGTTGTTATTATTCTAATGGGGTTGAGTTCGTTGCCCACGTGTTCAACGAGTGTCGGGTTGCTAAGGAGGTTTGGAAGGAGATTAGATTCTAAAATCAGGAGTATAGGGACGCTATGGATTGGGATGGTGAGATGCTTCATGCTATCTCAAATTATAGTGGTCCTAGCCTTTATAATGAACATTTCAATTTCCACTACTATTTACTGTCTTTGGATGGAGAGAAACGCTAGACATTTTATGAGGGTGACTAAGAGTAGTGATGCCATAGTCAAAGAGATTGAGGGAATGATCAGAGCCCGGCCATGTCCTGGGAGAAAGGTATAAGGAGATTCGAGAATTGGATGGCTTGCATCAACTGGGGAATCCCAGAGAGAGCACTTGACTAGGTTTTTTGTGGGGTTTGGGGCCTTTTACCCTTTGGCTTGTTTTCTTTTTTTCTCCCTTTCGGGGTATACCCCTAAGGGTGCTACTAGGGATTGTTTCCCTTTATTGAACTTGTTATAGTTCCTTCTGTTGATATTTATATACATAATTTCTCCTAAAAAATACATCATGTCCCTTAAAATACGTCAGACAACCTCTAGTTAACCCCGATACCTTTCTGTCACATCAGGTCACACACCGTCCCTCATTAAAATGCTTATCTCATAGCTTATCGCTTCTTATTTAATGACCAAAATTGCATGTAATGCATGCCACTGTTCACCTCATATTCACTAAACAAGATCAATGACACATCATAATCCATATGTATATAAAAACCACCCTAAATATCATTTGTTGCGGATCTCGTTACCTCTTTGAATATATAATCGGACCACCATTAAAAGCATCTACAACATTCTCTAAAACTCCTCCGATTAAAGACTCGTCCGTGCTTTTAACCTAAAACTATGTCTAGATTGCTTTTTTGTCACCATTATGTGAAAGAGATGCCAGTTCTCTCTCTCTCTCTCTCTCTCTCTCTCTCTCTCTCTCCCATTCTATTACTCCCATGTTTCTCACAACATTTTGACGTTCATTCTTTAGATTGAGTTACATCTTGGCCCTTTGAGGAGTAACTTCCTTAAAACTCCTACCTAACAATCACTACTCTCCTACATTTGACAACTCTGTTGGGAAGATAATCTCGTTTTAATTAAAAATTCAGTCATCCAGAGCAATGCTGACAATCCAACACCTAATATAAATGACACTGAATTGCACTAACACTAGCACATTACCCGATGAGCACCCTCCTGGGATAGTCTTGCGCACTCGCATGCTATATAATCTTTTACTGCCTTCTCAACTACTTTGGATCCCGACCTGAACCCATCCACAATGCTAGACATGAACCAAGACTTCTCCTTCCTCAATAATTTCATCCTCTGGAGAAGCGATGTGGTGGCGGTTCTCGACATATTACCCTAAAACCCACCTAGTGAGCTACATAACATTGCACCATGTGTGTTTCCATCCACCAGCACCATAACCCTTCGCGAACAACAAACTATGTTTGTAAACGATCACCTTTTATCGGCAAATGATCTTATCCTCTTTGCGCCTTGAAGGGACCACACTTTACACCCTTAATGATGAATAGAGCACCGTCGACGAGGAGTGTGATGTTAGAATTATTGTGTGGAGGCAAGCAATCAGTGATGTGAAAGCGGAGTATTAGGAGGTCAAATGTGAATGAAGCCAGAGTTGTCTGAGTTCTGTGAAATCGCTGATGATGTTGCCTGCCATTTGACCTTAAGTGACCTATTCTTTGTGGCCAGTGGCCTCCCGTTCCTTTTGATTTTGGCGATTTTCTTCCCTCCATTTCTACTACTTCGATTAACTTTCAGGATTGGTAAGGATTGACGAGGACTACCTTGAGTAATTTATTTGATATTTCTTCGACATCTTTATTGAGGATTGTTATGTCATTTAGACCAAATTTTGAGATATTTAAGGTGTTTGTTATTAAGGACCTTTTCCCATTTTCCCGATTATGGAAGAGTTTGGTTACATATCTATCCTGAAATTGGTTGGACAACTCACACTCATTTCGAGAGGTATAGTTGATTTCTTCCCACTTCTTACGAATGGTGACAATTTTGATAAGGTTATTTCTTCTTGTGGTTCTTTTAAGATTGTCTTGTTGAGTTCGCTGGACCTGTTTATCCCTAAGTGAGTGGATTTTTTTTGGTCATGGGATGCGATGGAGTCCCATTCAGAGATTGCGATGCAATAGCATTGAGGGTAAACATCCTGGGTGATCGACCCTTTGGCATCGTTGGCCCCGCTTTGAGGAGTTGGTGTGGTGGTTTCAATTATGTTAAACTGGGGGAGAATTTATGTTCTTTGGCCATGTTTTGGCTTGGGCTTCCTCGTAGGAGTTGGTGTGCTAGCTTCCATGATGGTAAACTCGGGAGTCGAGTTAATGTTCTTCGGCTGTGGTTGAGCTTTTTAACTACACTTCCTTACCTACTCACTCGCTAGTGCGCCAGACGTGTTCGTTGATGACTTCCCTCTCAAATGGGGTAGCGCGACGATGTTTGTGTGGCTTTTGCTACTTTTACACTCGAGTCAAGCTTTTTTAATCGGGGGAGAGTAATGTTTACAAAAGGCCCTGAAGGATTAATTTTATTTATGTACATTTTTTGTGTCACATTTAGGTTATTTTCGTAGTATAGTTAGTAAATTATTTAGAAGATGATATTCCCTTGTTCTAATTTTTTAGTCCCTTTTAACTTTATAGGTTATCTTGGCTAGCATTGTGAATGATGGCGCCATGTCCCTTAACTAAAGCATGTTTTACCATTGAAATCACTTTACCATTGTGAATGAATGAATGAGAGAGAGACCTCTATTTATAAATATTATTGTTATGAGTTATATTCGTTATGCTTACATCACTATCATAAGACAACCACCTCAAAACGTGAGTGATGGCTCCATGTCCCTGGTACCTGAATTCGATCACCAATTATAACCATCGTCGATAACTCTCGTGAACCCATTTTCTAATTCACCACCATTACCAATATTAAGTTGACGGGACATTTCTTCAAAGATGCCCTATACATTATCACATCAACCCTCAACAATATCCATGAGATGGCTTATCTTATACCTTATCATTTCCCATTTAATTCACTGACATTCACAAGGTAATGTACATTTTCGAGATTAATAAACGAGATCATTTCCTGCTTTCTATACGAGGTCCCCTCAGCCTCATAATTAAGGTGATGAATTCTCAACTACATAGAACACATACAAAAACTACCCAAACCATTGATAACCTTTACTAAAGACAATAACATTCCCTACAAGATTTAATCTCTCTTAGACCTTTCTAACCACAATCAAGTATCCTCACTTTGATCAGTAAACACCTTAGTACTTGGACTATCGTCCTTATTTCTCTCCGATGAGGTGCTTACTCCCAGCCTTTGCCCCATCACTCTTGGTGCATCAATATATAAGCTATCCAGTACTGGTTAGGTCTTGGTTCTGGACCACTGTCTCCAATTCTTACCCAACATTAACCACCCTCTTACACTTATCTTAATAATTTGACTATTTATCCATGGCCCTCCTAAGACTTTCATTCTCTTTAGAGGAATCTTTGTCTTTCATGATTTACCCTTCAATTTGTTTTTTTAGAAAACAAAGGATATTTGGTATGGGTTTTGTTTGTGAATTATAAGAAAAAATATCTTTTTTTGGCACAGGAATAATTACCATTACATGGGAAATGTTCAACCCTGCTTTGAGGATAAACATATCTGAATTAGCTGCATAAGTCCTTATTTTATTTATCACTCTGTTTTTTCTAATAGTTTCTTTCTTATCAGTTTGTTGGCTTGGAATAAGTCTTTATGCCTGGGGATTCGTATCTCATTTATTATACTTTCTAATCAGTTATTGATCAGTCCACTATATATGGACGAGTATGAGTAGATGGCCCCCGACTGCTATTTCTTTATTGTCTTAGAAGAGAGATTGCCTCTGTGGTGATTGATCAAATCGATCATCAAACCAAAACACATAATCCGTATTATTTGATCATACCTACTTCCTGATCGATTACTCAATGCAGTATATATTAAAATCTGGATCTACAAGGGTGGTCGGTCACCTAGCCTAAGTGATCGATCACTTGATGTAGACTCAAGCGAATTAGCTTTCTACTTGAGGTGATTGATCATGTAGGCCATGTTAATTGATAATGCCAATGAGGTATGTCAATTGCAAGTGTCAACCAACCATATCTTACATCATAAATCATCTAATATTTCCACATAAGAGTATAAGATGTGAGGGTATGGTGGATCGATGCACTAAAGTGAAAATGTTGGTTCACTAAGTGCGTTCTACTACCTAAACAATCAAGGAATCAAATCGATGAACTCAATATGAACTTTGAAAGTTGATCTGAATCTCTGACTGGCTGAATTGCCCGTATGAGTACAATTAGTATTAGTATCTAACCTAGAAGTAAAACAGTCCAAAATATGTTCTTAGAATTAAAGAGACATTTTGACATGAAATAGGACAAGAAGAAGTGTTATCCATGTAGCATTTCTAGAATTCAATGGGTGCAGTTCTACATAATCATTCATGATTAAGAATCGTCATCTATAGGCATTTGTTACAAAGTTAGATCACCCCAATCATTATAACAGTTGTACTGGTTGAAGTGATATATTAAAATATGTTTCTTGAAATCATTGATATTTAACATCAATTTTCTTTAAGAATCGTGTTTGTTGTGCATTAATATCTTACTAATAATTTTTAGGGTCACTTTGACTTAACCCTTAAATTTTAATGCGTTATTTGACTTAACGCCTCGTTTTCATAATTCTTTGACTTTGCCCCCAACACAGGGGCTTAAGTCTAATTTGTCAATAATAAGGAGTAAAGTCATATAAATCCTTAGACTTGATGCCCTATTTGTATACAATATTTTGAGATAGCTCCCTTGTACAGGGTTATGTCAAAGATATTAATAAACTCACGGTTAAGTCAAATATTGCATTAAAAAGTGGCGGTTAAGTTAAAAAAGGCCCTAATTTTTACGTAATAAACTATGGTTGTAAGTTTATCTGGCTATAGAAGCTGGCTACTTAGAGAAAGTTGTTGAACTTTATGATTGGTAGTCCCTCGAATATTTCCTGAATGTCAAAGGTATGTTGGATGTTAATTTACTTTGCAATATAAGACATGCAAGATAACCTGAAATAAGATGAGACCGAAGTTGTATAGATCTTCTTGGAAAAAATTTAACCCTAACCTCGTAAAAAGCGAGTTAGGCATAAATAAATAATAGTTTGAACAAAATTGTTCAAACAGATTACAATAGGAAATCAAAAAACTTGACAAAAGTTTCATTTTCTTTCTTAAGATCAACTGGACAACTTGGCTCATAAAAATAAATCAACTCGACAACTTTTGCAGTCTAACCATACAATAATTATAACCACAATATGTGTAATTGAACATTATATAAACCATACAATAATTACAACCACCAAGACGAATATAAATTTAAGGTTTGTACTCTAACATTACATAAACAAAAGGTTTGTATTCGAATATGAATACGCTCACTAAAATCGAAAAACTAGAAATTTTACAAAAATGCTCTGTGAAATTGATTAAATTTTTAATTGGACCAATAACAACAATCTATCAAAAGCACATCAAAAATCGATGAGAGAGAGAGCAGTGCAGATGCGTACATATCGTGAGAAAGAGAGAGGATAAAAACTGAGAGAGAGAGCAATGTTAAGAAAGAACCCCCATGAGACCAGAGTTTTCGGCTATGTGAGGGAAAAGGGGGAATGGGGGAGGGCCAAGCTGTGTGTGGAGGGAGGGGAGGATGAAAAGTGAAAATTATGTATCTCTAACTTATCACTATATATACGAGTATTTTTGTAATTATACACTTAAACATGTCGGGGGTTTTGTACACCAAACCTGCTCTATCCCTGCCCTTACCCAATGTTTTTTTTATTAATTTCAACTCGAACCTAACCCCACCCCATTTATGGACCTCAAATCCATTCCATTAGGGTCAGGGGTAGGGTGGGAACCCGCCAAAACCTGCCCCATTATCGTTCCTCCAACTGATCTACTTTCAAAGTATAATGTATGTCATGTTTTTTTAAATCAGTGTTACGTGCGGTATCCTAGAGGGGAGGTGAACGGGAAAATTAAATAACGAACTCAAATTATTTCCTGATTAGAGCCTTAATGTATGTCACAACTTCTTATGTATGGAGGTTACGTTGAGAGGGGGTTATAAGAAGGGCAAATGCTTGTGGGAGTGCATAATTTTGTGTGGCATAGTGTTTACGGAATGAAGAAATTAGAGGACCTTTGAGGAGAAAGAAAATTGTAACTAATAAACACGAGAACTAGTAAAGTTCTTGGCCTCTTTATGGTTGTCAACCTATAAAAACTTGAAGGAAATATAGCTATCATTTGTGGTTAACAACTGGGCTAAAGGTTTAATAAAATTATTTGACTTATCACTTTTTTGCTGAGGGTGTTGGTTAATTTTTTTTAGGTTTGGGGATATGGTAGGGGGTTGTAAGGAGGAAGAATCTGTGCAACACTACCGGTTCAGGGCATACCATCTCTGTTGTGTTTTATTTGATTTGATTTTTCCTTTATGTATTTGTATTTCTTTGTTTTACAGTGGACTGTCGGTCCATTTTTCTCCGTACGTTCTTCAACATCAATGAAATTGATTTGTTTCTGATAAAAAAAATATTAATTATCTCAACAATGGCCACAAGCATGCTAAATCGATAAAAATAAAGCTCCAGCCATACAAATAAACTACTCATAATCACTATATAAAACTACTTAACAACAGTGGTGAGGTAGTGTGCATGCATATTGACCATGTTTATGTATGTAAAGGGCTACAATTATGTGAAAAAACTTAAGAGGAAAAAGCAAAAGAATCTAAAGGATGCACTATATAAACATGAAGGTTTAGAGTCTAAAATCCTTACTCGTCTTGATGAAAATCTCACCTCACAATCGACTGCCTTCTTGAATGTAAATAAATGGAAAAGAGATGGAACTTCAATTCCTTCAGAAATGGTAAGATCTTTGGCATATGAAGAAGGGGATAATCTATATCAATTTGACTTCGGTTCTGCTTCCTCTACTTTTTTTATAATACCTGGTTGGGAAAGTTCGAAACAATTGGGATTTTTATGGAAATGGATGCAGTTACTAATTCATGATCTCACATGTACAAAATAAAATTTTCATTCTTGATTCTACGAGAATTTTTATAAAAGACTTTCATTTGATGTTCTTCGATGGAAACGTGAACTCCACCGCATGATCTTTTCCTTGACACCTCATGGTTAATCCTCCTTTCTGATGCACCCACTGGAGTTGAGATAGTTCCTGCAAATCCTACTAAACACATCAATGGTATTCACTTAGAGGATCCACCCTCATCCAAAAGATCACATGACTGTGAAGTAATTCATATGATTAATATATGTTGTTTTCACTAAAACTATCACAACTCTCTAAAAAATTTGGAGAGAAGAGTAAGTGAAAAAATTGTGATAAGGTTTGCTAAAATTCATTCCTCATCCTTGTTTCCCAAACACACTCCCTATTTATAGGTGAAAATTGAAATAGATTCGTGCCTAATATTCTAAATTCAATTAATTAATTTCTTAATTAATCAACACGTAAAATAATTTAATTCCTTTTAATATTAATTAAGTTTTAATTTTACCAAATAGAATTATTTAGTCCAAATTACATGCAGTTGGTGATTAACAGCGAAAGCAAACAAAATTAATCACACAAGAGCACAAGGATTTGGAGTGAAAACCCTCCCGGGAACCCACAATAATTCCACTAGTACTGAATTTTTTTATTACATTACTTAACAAGGGCTCAGACACAACTTATTTATACGACAATGATAGCCGCCACGATACTACTCCTTCGCATTCTGCTCCTCTGCCTTTGCTCGTACTAGCAATAACTCGGTATCCACCGAACTATGTTGGGAATGATTAACCCACACTTATGAAGCACGGACTCGACACGTAATACGTGTTTTGACACGACACGCGACACGTGATTTTTTTAAAAACTAGGATATGACACGATAGGATACGTATAATATATATATATATATATATATATATATATATATATATTAATGAAATAAAACAGATTTTTTCCATAAAATACATTATTAGAGCATTCTTTAACATTAAGAATCATAAATAAAGCACAATCACAATCACATTAGAAAAAAATTAAAAATAAACTAATTTCACGTGTCTTGGCGTGTCCAACCTAATAAAAGAACTCACGTGTCCCAGCGTGTCGGAGCGTGTTGCGTGCCCGACTCGAGTCAAAGCTAGTGTTTGTGCTTCATAAGCTCACATGCAATTCAACGGGCTATCCTCTTCAATGTACAACCCTTAATCGAAAACATCCACCTCATTGACACCCTCCCCAACCTTAGTACCTCCATCTAAAACCCTCCGCAGCTTCCAAGGTCCCCCATCTAAACCCCTCTACATTGTCCAGGCAACCTCTTGCTCTGGATGGTAAGCCAAAAACCCTACACCCTCTAAAACCACCCACTCTGCCTGGGCATGAGGTCATAACTGTCAGTCTAGCTGTTGACGAGCATGAGGAGTTAGAGGAGGGCCAAATAGTGGATAAAGCCACTGGCAACCCCTTTCACTACGCTAATGTGAAGAGCATGCAGGCGTTAAATGAAGAAAAGAATATATATCTCAATTTTCTCCTTAGTAAAGGATTTAAGCATGAGGATATTCATGGGCTAGGTAGAAAACAACCAATGGCCACTGGTATAAAAGCTGCGAGTAATGGAAATATAGGAAACCATCGCCTGGGTTGGGTGGAGAAGCCTCACAAGGCGGATGTGGGGAATTGTGCAATGCAAAGGAACGTAGAAGATTCCTCAAATACAGGGGAGAAAACCGAGGATATCGTCTAACAAAATAACACATGTCCTCTCCCACATAAATGTGAGGGAACACATGTCAGCCCTTAAACATACACCTACTCTCAAACTCTCATATCATTAACCTGCTATGGTAAATGGTAAACCGCTTGTCAAACCACCGGTTGAAGTAGCTACAGCTGGAAAGGTGAAGTGGAGCAATAGTGTAGTGGCATACTTTATGGGCAGAAGACTTCCCTTCTCCCTTGTTATACCATTGCCCACAAACTATGGGACAAACACGGTCTCATGCATGTCATCCCCCATGACAACGGTTTCTTCTTATTCAAATTCTCTAGTGATGAAGAGAGAGAAGTTGTCATTGCCAACGGCCCATGGCATTTTGTTAGGAATCCTATTATTCTGAAGAAGTGGCAACCAAACTTTAAGACCATCAAAGACCTCACTAAATTAGTACCCATTTCGGTGTGTTTCCACAACGTCCCTATCTTGGTCAGAAGAGGGCCTTAGCTACATTTGCAAGTGCCATTGGAAGACCCATTTATGTTGATGCTACTATGGAGAAGATGAACAGACTAAGCTATTCTAGAATATGCATAGAAGTGGAAGCAAAGGCTAGCTATCCCAAAACCATCAAACTACAGCATAACGATGGAGAAATAACCGAGACATACGTGGAATATCAAGGCATACCTTACTCATGTCCTAATTGCCTTGTCTTCGGCCATAAGATTACAAAATGTCCCCATGTGACTAGGGTGTGGATGCCCAAAGAAACTAAGACCAAAGAGGAAACCCTAGAAACCCATACAGGTGAATGGACTCAAGTGGGGCATGTAGGCCAGACTGAAGACATGGTGGAGAAAGAAAGCCAGGAAATGGATCATCGCATATGTTGTAAGTGGTATTATTCACTTATGATTTGAGAATACATACGGTATTTATTGAGTATATTTTTTTATTATATTTCATGTAAAAAAATTAGATTTGTATGGCATTGGTTTAACATGGAATAGAGGAGGTTATGTTCTCAAAATTAGGTGGTTTGTTATTCATGGAGTTTTTTTTTATAGTTATTAGGAAAAGTAAACTTTGAATTTGGATAAATGAAGAACGAGTACTAACCAGGTGTTTATTCATGGATTGTCTATCATTATTCTTTATTTTCATCTCGATAGGAGTTAAAAAGTTAGTTCATAACTTACCAAAATTACTACTTACTCATTCTGCATCCTAAGTTACCATAATAATAATAACAATAAAATGCGAAAGTTCACATGCCTAGAATTATATAATCAAGGCCATGAATTATTCTAAAAATTTAACTCAATAATATCATTTACAAACAATCTATTACAATATACGGATGAGAGTTTATAACAAACAAGACCTTACGGATCTGAAACTGAGTTCAATCTAAATTACCACAACATAATATCATAAACAAAATTAAAAGCAAAAAGAAAAAAAAGATTAATTTAAGTGAACCTCCATAAATTTGAGAAGCCACTGAAGTTAGTGCCTTAAAAAAACGCATTAGCATTCATCTCCCTATCAGACCTCCAAATGTAAATCAACCCCAACAGCAGTTCAGTAATAAGAACCTCAGTCTTATCCCGATTTGCAAAATACAAAGTTTGTAACAAAAAGAAGGTTATTTTTGGGCATCAGTGTAGGAATAAATGGGTTACCGGGGTGTAGCCGTCGGTTTTGGTCAATAAAGGCGGGCGGTGCTCTTTTACCTGTAAGAGATCAATCAGATAACTAGGGCTGTGTTTTTTTTCCGAACTTTCCGATTTTTCAGATTTCCGATCCGATTTTTTCCGAATTTGGAATGAAATTTTAGTTTGCCGATTTCCGATTTTCCGATTTCCGATTTTTCCGAAAAAAAACGGATCGAAAATCGGAAATAATTCTGATTTTTCGATTTTCCGATTTTTCCGATCCGATTTTTCCGAATTATTTCCGATTTTTTCGGAATTATTTTCCGATTTCCGATTTTTTCGATTTCTTTTCCGATTTTTTGAAAATTTCCCATATCCCACATCGGTTGGGAGAGGGAGAGGGCTCCAAAATATGCTCTATAAAAGGAGAGTATCCTCCTAACTTCTACACAAATGAAAAATGAGTCAAATCCTCATGTGTTTACATGTTGGGTTAAGCTATTTTCATTGTTTCTTTAAAATGAGAATTTCGAGTAATCGAAAATCCATAATTTATTTTTTTGAAATTTTGGAATTTCCGAAATTTCTGGATTTTTAATATATTTTGTGAATTTCCGATTTTTTCCGATTTTTGCCGATTTTCCGATTTTTCCGAATTCGGAATTTTTTTTAATTTTCCGAAAAAATCGGATCGGAAATCGGAATAGTTATTTTATTTCCGAAAAAATCGGAATTTTTTTCGAATAGGCATTTTTCGATCCGATCCGGCCGAAACACATCCCTACAGATAACAAACCAACCCATTACTCTTCTCATAATTTGCACTGTGTCATAAATATTTAGAAAAGGTTAAAGCTAGGTGAACCACTTTCTTACCCTTTTTAAAAGTGTTGTCTTATTGATGTGAATCTCACCAGAACAAAATATACAACTTTTTATTCCCCATCTTAATTATAGTGATACTCTTTCGAAAATGTCAAAACAGAAACTGTCACTCAACAAAAAAAGAAAAGGAAATACCACTTTCTTTGCAAGGTTCTCTCACCTCCGGCAAAAAGTCATGGCTTTTACCAATGCTTCATCTCTTTCTCTCACTACCACTTGGAGACGCCCATGTCCTTCGCAATCCCTTATATACCGGAGATAGCAAAGTGCAAATTCAACCAAAAAAATACATATTAAAAAAAACTAACCTTAATCAAAAAGCAGAAATAGAATAACTCAACCCACAATATGGAAATTATAAGAACTCCCCATCAGATTACAATTTACAAAGCAGAAATAGAAAATAAATACAAATAAACAAAAAAAGACCAACTGGAGCATCAACAGGAACAATAGAAAACCCCGACGTCTTGAACGACCCTGTTTTTCTATTGCAATAGAAAACCCGAGCGGCTACCATAACGGGACCAGATTGGATACCCCAATCGGATCATCAACCGGAGAAGATCTTCTACACCAACCGGAGCATATCTGCTACAGTGCTACGCCAACCGTTCACAACCGGAGCATAGCTGCTACCCTAAAAAACCCAACACAAAAAATCTGATTGTCTTCACAACCGGAGCATATCTGCTCTACCCCAAAAAACCCAACACAAAAAACGTGATTATCTTCGCACTAGGGGTCTTTGAGTTTTGCAGAAGTTTCTTGAACCAAAGAACTCACATCGTTCACAACCCATCTCTCTTTAAAATAAAGCTTCTTATATGGGTGGCAATTTTTGACACGACACGATAATTCGACACGAACTCGACACGAAGTTAGCGGGTTAGGATTGACGATTTCTTGACACGAACCCGAATATGACACGACCCGCCAGCACGAATAATAAACGGGCTGGGTTAGTGTCAAACATGTATAACTCGAAAATGACACGAATAGATCCGCTTAACTCGTATTTTATGGATAATATATTAGATAATTTATATATCTTGATAGGCATTCTATAAAATTCATGGAGAATCAGATGATAAATTATTTATGTGTTGAAAGAAGTTGAAATTAATTAAATTTAAGTTATTGTTGGCCTATGATTGGTATGATTGATTAAGAGAGAAGAAAAAAATTATTTTATATTTTATTTAATGGGTTATGCGGGTCAACCCGAACATGACGCGATAATAAATACGTCGGGTTAGTGTTTTCTCATCTGACACGATTAGTTAATTGGGTCGGGTTAGGGTTGACTAATACTTGACACGAACCCGACATAACACGATCCGAACACGACACGACGCACACGAATTGCCACCCCTAGCTTCTTGAACCAAAGTGTGTGACTTGGTATGTGATTTTGAGGAGTGTTATTATTGGAAGAGAAAGGTGTGGTACTTGAGTTATGCATGATAAAGTGTACGTTGAGGACTGTAAATGATGTCTCGAGACCTGTAAGCAAAGCAGTGATTTTTTTCTTAAGCCGTGTGCACTTTCCTTCTTTAACTTCAAGCATTTTAAACCGTTGGATTTAACTTCTTTGGAACATGTACAATGGTGGGAGTAAAATAGAATAGAATTCGTAAGTTTACAAACTCGAATGTCTACACTGGTGGGAAGAAGGTAACAAATTCCGTTCCTCAATTTGCAGTGGTTCTCCAAATATACAAATTGCTTACTAAATTTGCAAAAGGTTCCTACGAACTACTGAAGTTCGTAGGAATTCTTACGAACAATTAAAGTTCGTAGGAAGTATAAATAATCATTTTTATCATATAGTTGGTTCCAACGAACAAAAGAAGTCCGTATAACTTCCTACGAACGACATCAGTTCATAGGAAGTGAACTTACAAATTCTTAGTTATCACCACTGCAGAAGTTAACTCTGAGAAAAGGCAAAAAACCCTTTCCATTTTGTATACTTACCTTTTAGCCACTTACACCACTCCGATTGCTCTTAACTTCAAGCAATGATTTATATAGATAGAATAGATAGATACAAAATGTGTTTATTTAGGTTTTGTATACAAAGTTGTATGATGTGGTAAAAAAAATATGTTAGCCCTCAAATTTTAAATTCTTAAAATTAATGTGATGGTTCAAATAAATTCCCAACTAAAATTTCAATTCAAATTTTAATCAAAAACAAACTTCAAATTTTAATTTCTTCAAAATTAAAATTAAGTTAAACTAGAAGTCAAATTAAACTACTCAAACAAATTAATTCAACCCAAGTCCTAAAATTTGCCAAACAATGATTTATTCTAATTTTTAGTATAGGCCAAATCAAATATTATCAAATTAAATTCTAGACATGAATTAAATTAAATTAACCAAACTTAAATTAGAACCAAATGAAATGAGTGTGATGATAAAAAAATTATCGACGATGTACGAGGAAAATCCAAATGGGAAAAACCTCAGACGGCCATTGCCTAACAAATTCACTAGGTACGGTATGTTACAAAGACAACGACAAGAAGACTTACAACACTCGACTTGACGCCTTCAAGCCCCGAAGCTTCCTTCGCTCTTCAACCTCTGCCTTGTAGATAACTCTGGACTCCACCGAAATCTTGGAGTCCACCAATGGAGGCACAGCAACCGTCAACCACACATGATGCCTTTTACCATGTGAGAAAGCCACAGCACAAACTTCTTCTCCTTTATGGGTAGAGAATGAACCCAAACCCTCTTCTTGTCCGATAGAAAAGGAAGCCGATGCCAAATAACTCCAAGCAAGATATATATAAGTAAAAACTTGGATTTAAACAAACATGGGTATAATTTGTGTTTTCAAGATTTCAATCTATGAAAATAAAAATACAAAAACAAGAACTTTTTTATAGAGAAAATTTTTGTTCTCCAAGGCTAGAATGAATATTTGTCAAAAGTTACTCTAAAAAAACTTGTTCCCGCACTTTTTAATTAGATAAAAGAGGCGGAAAACGAAATGGGCAAGTGGGAAGTTATTAAAAAATTGCCAGGAAACTGCCCAGGTCGTTCGGACGAGCTCGTTCGAACGATCAGACGACATTTCAGAAAATAATGCCCCGAACTCATTTGAAGTTCGTTCGAAGTCTCGTTCGAACGACTTCGTTCGAACGACTTTTCTAACGAGAATGTGGAGATTATAATTCAAAGTCATTGGAAAAATCATTCGATAACTCGTTCAAACAAAAATCTCGTTCGAAAGACAATTCGAACAAAAAAAACAGAAAAAACTATTTTTTCAAGTTTAAGCCCAAAAACTTCTGGAAAAGGTTCTAAAGAGATTTTCTGAAAATAGAAGTTCATAAAAAGTATTTTATGAAACACGCCCATTTAAAAGTTCCAAGCTCCTATATATATATAAAACGCATTCATACCTTTGGAGCCTTGGAATCCTCAAATGTTGATGACATGAAATATGTGGCACGAAACCCGGCAAAAATGAAACTTTAATTCTTGGCCGCTACGTCTTCAACTTCTTCAAATGTCATAGGCTTAATAGGAACTAACTTCTATCCTATGACTCAAATGGTTTTGTTCTAAATTAAGACAAAACTATATATGGGCTCAATAGGAAATTATGTCCTTAGAAATCTCCCCCTTTGTCTATTCCGGGACAAAACCCAACCAAAAAATCCTAAGGGCCGTCAAGCTCGTCTATACACAACATCCCACCCTAACAAAAGAAAAATACAGACGCTATTACTCGACCCAAGGATAAACCGCTTTGCCGCTTTAAAGATGCCGCTTAAGATTAAAATCCTATACACTTAACAAACCATCAAACGCATGGGGAATATGACAATATTAAATGCAATGTAAATAAATACTCTCCCTTAAGTAATCCCCCCCCCCCCCCCCCCCCATCTAACAATAATCTACTGTAATACCCCGCCCGCCCGGAGAGAGCGAACGGAACGCTAATACGATAAAACTAAACTAAATCCACAATATAACAAGGTATAGAGCACCTAAATCCCACAACAACAAAAGAGAAACTACAAATCTCAATTTCTTCAAATAAATACCAAGTCTCTCGAATTAAAATTACAACTAACTCGAAAATAAAATACAAATCTCCAAAGCTCTATACATCAAAATAATACAAACTTTCCCACCCAATCCTCGCTAAAATCAATCTCCATAGCGCCCCAAGATCCGCGCTAACCTGCCACTAAAAGAAAATATGGGGAAGTACACAATACGACAGGAAAGATGCTCAACAAATATATGTTAGCGATGAATAAAACGTAACAACACGAGTACGAATATTCAAATCAAATGCAAATCTCAATAGGATTTATCAATAAATTTCTCAACAACACATCAATGGGTCACCAGGCCTCACCACATCCGTATATGCTTTATCAAGCCATAGCCCGAAAAACAGGAATTTTGGCGGGTGCCCAACCTCCGTGCCATATTAAAACTCATGACAACGTGCTCATCAACAATATAATGATACCACATGAATCAAAATAATTTCAACAATTATTTTCCAGATTTCAATGAATTTATCAATTCAAATATGAGTTCAATTAACAAGAATTCAAAGAGAATGACACTCGCGAGATTTAAGGAGCATATTGTGTAAAACCCCATACCTCAAACCATGATGAGAAACCAATGATCACATCCTCAAGATCAACTCAAAAGATCTACAAAAGCTCCTCCAAGAACCTCCAACAAAATAGCCCCAAGAACACCTCTAATCTAAGGTTGGAACTCACAAATCTCAAGGGCCAATGTTTATATAAAACGAAGAGGAATATAAAATATATTTGCTGCCAAAATTTGTGCCAAAAGTATGTTAAAAGGGTTGCCCACGACTCCCTTTTATAATGCAAAGAAATGAAGAGTTGGAATCCAAAAGACTCCTTTAAATAAGGCAAAGAAATGAAGAGTTGGAAGTCAAAACAACTCCAAGAGTTAAAAACATTTAAAAATCATTTTAAAATCCGTTTTAACTCTGATTTCGAAACCGTTTGAAATTCTCGCCTTTAAAAATAATATCTAACATATTTGAGCAATAATTATTTTATCAAAAGCTTTATTTTCCTCCATTTTCCAAAAATTAATTAAAATAGCCCAAAATTACGCGGGTTGTTACACTTCCCCACTAACAATGAAATTTCGCCCTCGAAATTCACCGAATGCCTAACTCTCAAAATCAGGCCAACAATCTCCAAAAATAATTTCATTTCCAAAAATAATTTCCTCACATCTAATCTAGATGCCTATCACGAATATCACCTAAAAATTTCTATTTCCAAAAATTGCTAACCACGCAATGAATCCAAAACCCAAGCCCCGAGGGTTGCCGTATACCTAAGCTTTGATACCATTTGTAACACCCCGCCCGCCCGGAGAGAGCGAACGGAGCGCTAATATGATAAAACTAAACTAAATCCACAATATAACAAGGTATAGAGCACCTAAATCCCACAACAACAAAAGAGAAACTACAAATCTCAATTTCTTCAAATAAATACCAAGTCTCTCGAATTAAAATTACAACTAACTCGAAAATAAAATACAAATCTCCAAAGCTCTATACATCAAAATAATACAAATCTTTCCCAACCAATCCTCGCTAAAATCAATCTCCATAGCGCCCCAAGATCCGCGCTAACCTGCCACTAAAAGAAAATATGGGGAAGTACACAATACGACAGGAAAGATGCTCAACAAATATATGTTAGCGATGAATAAAACGTAACAACACGAGTACGAATATTCAAATCAAATGTAAATCTCAATAGGATTTATCAATAAATTTATCAACAACACATCAATGGGTCACCAGGCCTCACCACATCCGTATATGCTTTATCAAGCCATAGCCCGGGAAAAAGAAATTTTGGCTGGTGCCCAACCTCCGTGCCATATTAAAATCTCATGACAACGTGCTCATCAACAATATAATGATACCACATGAATCAAAATAATTTCAACAATTATTTTCCAGATTTCAATGAATTTATCAATTCAAATATGAGTTCAATTAACAAGAATTCAAAGAGAATGACACTCGCGAGATTTAAGGAGCATATTGTGTAAAACCCCATACCTCAAACCATGATGAGAAACCAATGATCACATCCTCAAGATCAACTCAAAAGATCTACAAAAGCTCCTCCAAGAACCTCCAACAAAATAGCCCCAAGAACACCTCTAATCTAAGGTTGGAACTCACAAATCTCAAGGGCCAATATTTATATAAAAAGAAGAGGAATATAAAATATATTTGCTGCCAAAATTTGTGCCAAAAGTATGTTAAAAGGGTTGCCCACAACTCCCTTTTATAATGCAAAGAAATGAAGAGTTGGAATCCAAAAGACTCCTTTAAATAAGGCAAAGAAATGAAGAGTTGGAAGTCAAAACAACTCCAAGAGTTAAAAACATTTAAAAATTATTTTAAAATCCGTTTTAACTCCGATTTCGAAACCGTTTGAAATTCTCGCCTTTAAAAATAATATCCAACATATTTGAGCAATAAAAATAATTTTATCAAAAACTTTATTTTCCTCCATTTTCCAAAAATTAATTAAAATAGCCCAAAATTACGCGGGTTGTTACATGATAAAGAACTACTTCATGTAAGCATGACAAAGAACATTTTAAGGATTGAAATGTAACAACCCTCACTTTTGAGATAATTATTTTATATTAATTTACTGTGCGAAGTAAATATATAAAATGTTAGAAAATTGAGTAAATATTAATTGAACGAGTTGAAAGATAATATTTACTAGATTGTTGCATATTTACTGTATGTGTATGTAAATATCATCATGTTACGTTTTATAGTGTCGTATGCTTTAAAACGACATTTATGGTTTAAATGAAGTCTGGATTTGAAATGGTTTAAATATCTCCGGATGCTAATTTAGGGGGCGTAGTTAGTCCCGAAATGTGCGAGATAGTCGAAATAAGTGCCATATTGTATTTTTGTGTTTCGGGCACTTTTGACTGGTTATGGCTTAAATACGTAGTTGCGAGTCATTTTAATGTGGTAGTAACAATTTAAGTTGGGAATTTAGACTAAGGTCACGATTTAGTCTTGCAAAGCCTAACATTTCTTAAATGTGTATTACTAAACCTAGAGAGAAAGAGAGAGGAAGAAAATTGTGGAGAAAAGAGAGAGATTGGAGATTTTGGATTTGATCTTGCTTTCATCTTCCAAGAATCTGAGATTTCAACCTCAAGGCAAGTTTTCTTACTTGCTAATATATGATTTAGGATGAATAAATTGTGTGATTGTTGTGTAGGTGAATTAAATGGAACAAATATGGATTTTATAGATTTTATGGTGTTTGAGCCCTAATCATAGTTTAAATTGATGATATGGTGGATTATGGTAGTTGATAATCATGTAGGATAGTTTTGGGTAGATTAATGTTGATGGATGTATGTAAAAATGGAGGAGATTTGAGTTTGGGGAAAAACTAGGGTCCATAACCCGTAGCCCCTTTCTTGGCAAAATCGTAGGGGCGAATCGATTCGCTAAGGGGTCAGGTTACAGGTCTGGGGACCCGAATCGATTCGGGTTAAGGCCGAATCGATTCAGTTGAGGCAGAAAGTTGGGTTCTCCATCCGAATCGATTAGCTGCATGGGGCGAATCGATTCGGCCCTAGGGCGAATCGATTCGAAAATCCTGTTGTTTTGAGTTATTTTTCTAACTCAATTTTAACCCTTTTTCTTTAGGCTTAGGACTTAGGAACCTTCTTGTAGGAAGTAAACTTAGAGTCCTAGAGTCTTTGATGAGTTAGGTAACTACCCTATATTAGAAATGGCTTAAAGAGGGCTTGTTCCAGGGATGTCCAAATTGATGTTAAGGTATTATTTTCCTTTAGTTAATTAAAGTGAGACTAGGAGTTGTAGGATTCTATTGGGGAACTTTAGGAGCTCAGTTGAGTTATGCTAGACTTTTTGGTTTATAGTAACACCATAAATTCTTGGAGAATGAATAAGAGGTCGATTAATCATTGAGATGATAATTATGGTAGAAATTACGTATGGCCCCGAATAAAATGTGATATACAAACTAAAATGAGAATAAAATGTAAATGATAATTTGCTTAACTATCATAAGGGAAGAACGCGTATGAGGTGATGTCCCCTAGTTAGTGAATGCAGGGAGACTATAGTCCTCGGCCATAGGGCCGGTTATTATGTATTATGTATTTATTGTTCGAAGTGAGGTAATTCCGGGTGTGGTTATGACTCACTGTCGAAGGTATATGGCCACTTCCCGACGTTGCGTTGTAGGATGCCCAGGTTGCCTTGTTTGATAGGCCCTGGAAGATGATAGTTATTTAGGGGCGCGTCCAGTGGGAAAACTCGGAAGGACGGTCTTAGAATTGTTATATATAGATGAATATAACTATTCTTATTCAAGTGGGACTTGATTTATGATAAATGCCTTAAAGAGCAAATAACTTTGATTACGTTTCCAAATGAGATATGGAACGATGAAGTGAAGCAGTGTAAAGGATGGAAAATTCTTAATTAATGACATTCATTCATATCCTCTTGCATAACTGTTTAAACTCGTGATCATTTAAATTGTCGTAGTTTATGCTTTGAGATTGTGTAGGTAGATTCTTATCTTTATCAATCATGATTAACTGTTCATAACTGTCATACTCTTTATTCATCTGGTAATCATATAAAATCGTGCCCTGACCCGTTCTTACTTCTTGTTGTGCATGAATCTTATATTCGCTCAGGTGCTCCGCCGCAAGGACGCTCGTACTGACTCTCTTCTTCCTGGGTCATGGAGCTGCAACACCTTGCGGATGTTGCGGGTTATTTTGTAGTAGACGCCTTCATTTTTGTACTCTAGTTACGATCGGGTCGTTTACTCGGGCGTGTGGCCCAAACTTTTGTAATTGCTTACTGTCTTGTATTATGTAACTTAATTTAAATTGTTGTAAGAGTCTGTTAATAGACAGACTATTCGGTTATTGTTTTATTTATGTATTGTTCAGTTTTATTCTTGTATATTTCATCCACCTTCTTTTTAAATTGGGTTGTTTAAATACTTTCTTTAACTTATAAAATAAAATTTTGGCAACCCGTTTTCTGAAATATAGGGTGGTTATCCCGTATACTTACTATATTACGGTTATGCTGAGAATGGTCCATCTATAATTCCCATTATTATTGGAGTATCGGGTTGGCCACCCCTTATTTTGATAAGCGAGTTGTCACATGAAAATCTCAACCAAAAGTTCTAGCCACGTGGAAGCGAAAAGGGAAAGGGTTCAAACACAAGTATATGCCACATAAAGTGTGTCAAACTAAAATACGCCCAAAACAATAATATTTTTGAGTTTTTCAAAAAAAAATCAACTCAAAAGAAACAAAGAAAATCTTTTTGATTTTTTTCTCAATAAGACACAAATAATTAAAATAAATACAAAAGATATACACAAATCATAATTCTAGCATGTGATTAATCATGGAGCATAGACTAGAAAATGACAAACATACATACAATTAGCATAAATATATTATGAAGCACAAAAACGCTAGAGTATGTAAACAAAGCTAACACATTTAACCTTTCGATTTAACATGGGAGGTTTCATGTGATAGCTTACCAAGTCAGATCTCCTAACCCAAACAAGTGAAGAGTGACAATCTCGGAATTGGGTGACCTTGGCTACCTTGGTGACCTTACTCTTGGATTTCATAGGATCCTTTTTTAGATCAAAACAAAATTTCCTAAGATGACCTTATCGACCACAATGCGAGCAAGTAAAGACCCAGAGAAAAGTAGTACCTAAGGATTAACCTTTGGAAATGTTACTAGGTGATTCTCTCAAAATAGTGGTTTTGACTTTATTAGCGGAAGCATTATAAGAATCGAAGCCTAAACCACAAGTGTCATTTTTTACTTGGACGGTTCCTAATATTTTGTCTAATTTAGCGGGCCTACATTCCAAATCAAATTTGACCTCTCAATTTTTCTTCTAATTCTAAGATCCTATACTCTAGCAAAAACCTTCCTCTCTTCAAACACTAGAAGCTCTTTATTCATTGCTTCCATCAAACCTCTAAGGCTATCTCTCTCGCCTTCAACATACATAATCTTCTCTTGAAGAGCTCTCTCACGTGTCCTAAGGTCTTCCACTAAAGCACTCTCATCAAACATTGGCACGTTCTCTCAAACAAGCTTCTAACATCAATTTGCCCTTTTAATTTAATTGATTCGGCATATAATTCTTGAAATGCTACTTGAAGTTCACTCTCATCAACCTCTTCATCATTCTCATTCTCACTTACAACTCCACTCTCATTACTAACAAATTTTTGGGATTCACAAACAAAGGCCTTGTAAGGGTCATGTAAATGTGTATCTTCATGGAAAGATTCATTATCGGTGCTCATGACTTGCCATGAACGCGGTAAAGTTTCGCTCAATGGGGGAATCGGGTCCCTCTTCCTTATCACTATCACTAAGGGTAGCATTGTATGGAATTGGTTGTTTTCCCTCTCTCCTTAGTTTAGCGGGACATTCAAAAGTCCTATGGTCATACCCTTCACAACCAAAGCAACGATTTGACTCGTCCCTATTAAGATCTTCATTATGATTTTTAGGGATCTTCCCAGGCTTGTTGTACTTGGATTTATCAAATTTTTTATATTTATTTTTGAGACTCTCTTTATTAGTCTTAAGAAATTTTCTAAATTTCATAGCAAATATTGCAATATCTTCCGAGTCAAAGTCACTCTCATCATCCGAAACTTATTTTTCCTCCTTTCGGGCTTTTAAAGTCACTTATCTTTCTTCTTTTCATTTCTGGAGGGAAACATATCAAGTTCATAGGTTTGTAAATCACCTACAAGCTCTTCTAGTTTCGTAGAGGCTAAAGTGGGTAAAGAATTCAACATGATCATTTTAGGAATGAATCTATCGAGTAGGGACCTTAAAATTTTCTTTACTACTCGGTCGTCGGGTATTTTTTCTCCCAAATTAAATGATGAATTAACAATATCTAAAAGTCTAGCATAAAATTCATCCGAAGTTTCATTTTCAAGCATTTTAATGGTATCGAATTGAGTGGTGAGGTTTTGGAGTTTCGAAGCTTTTACGACACTCGTTCCCTCGTAAGTGAGTTGTAAAATATTCCAAGCATCTTTAGCGGTTTTACACGTCATGAGACATCGGAATTCATCCAGTGTGACCGCACTAAACAAATCATTCAAGCCTCGGGAATTAAAATTGGCTAATTTAAGTTCGTTCTCTCTCCATCTCTCTACGGGTTTGGGGACACGTTCATTTTCTACTAAATATGTAGGTGGGGACCACCCGGTAATGATAGACAGTCAAACCCTCTCATCTATGGACTTTAGTGCCGATTTCACACGCGCTTTTCAGTACGCGTAATTAGAACCATCAAAAACTGAAAATTTTGAAAATGGAAAAAAATTCATTTTTAAACAAAACTAAATTAAGGATCTTAACGCAATAACTTAGCGCTCTTGCTCTGATACCACTTGTTAGCCCCCAAATTTTAAATTCCTAAAATTAATGTGATGGTTCAAATAAATTACCAAATAAAATTTCAATTCAAAATTTAATTAAAAATAAACTTCAAATTTTAATTTCTTCAAAATTAAAATTAAGTTAAACTAAAAGTGAAATTAAACAACTCAAACAAATTAATTCAACCCAAGTCTTAAAATTTACCTAACAATGATTTATTCTAATTTTTAATATAGGTCAAACTAAATTTTATCAAATTAAATTCTGGACATGAATTAAATTAAACTTACCCAAATTAACCAAACTTAAATTAGCACCAAATTAAATAAGTGTGATGATTAAAATAATTTTTTATCTTGTTTATCCTAGCATGCATCTATGGTGATTTTTGCAAGATAAAAACAAACACAATCACATTACACGGCGATGTACGAGGAAAACTCAAATGGAAAAAACCTCGGACAGCCCTTGCCTAACGAATTCACTAGGTACGGTATGTTACAAAGACAACGACAAGAAGACTTACAACACTCGACTTGACGCCTTCAAGCCCCGAAGCTTCCTTCGCTTTTCAACCTCTGCCTTATAACTCCGGAGTCCACCAATGGAGGCACAGCAACCGTCAACCATACATGGTGCCTTTTACCATGTGAGGAAGGCACAGTACAAACTTCTTCTCCTTTATGGGTAGAGAATGAACCCAAACTCTCTTCTTGTCTGGTAGAAAAGGAAGTCGATGCCAAACAACTCCAAGCAAGATATGTATAAGTAGAAATTTGGATTTAAACAAACATGGGTGTAATTTGTGATTTCAAGATTTTAATCTATGAAAATAAAAATACAAAAACAAGAACTTTTTGATAGAGAAAATTTTTGCTCTCCAAGACTAGAATGAATATTTGTCAAAAGTTACTCTGAAAAAAAACTTGTTCCCGCACTTTTTAATCAGGTAAAAGAGGTGGGAAACAAAATGGGCAAGTGGGAAGTTATTTAAAAAACTGTCAGAAAACTGCCCAGGTCGTTCGAACGACATTTCAGAAAACAATGTCCCAAACTCGTTTGAAGTTCGTTCGAAGTCTCGCTCGAACAACTTTTTTAACGAGAATGCAGAGATTATAAGTCAAAGTCGTTGAAAAACTCGTTCGATATCTCGTTCGAACGACAATTCGAACGAAAAAACAGAAAAAACTATTTTTTCAAGTTTAAGCCCAAAAACTTCGAAAAAGGTTCTAAAGAGGTTTTCTGAAAATAGAAGTTCATAAAAAGTATTTTATGAAATACACCCATTTAAAAGTTCCAAGCTCCTATATATATAAAACGCATTCATACCTTTGGAGCCTTGGTATCCTCAAAAGTTGATGACGTGAAACATGTGGCACGAAACTCGGGAATGATGAAACTTTAATTCTTGACCGCTACCGTCTTCAACTTCTTCAAACGTCATAGGCTTGATAGGAACTAACTTTTGTCATATGACTCAAATGGTTAACCTTCCAATCAACCCATATTTAAAAAATTAGGTCAAAATATATTTTGTAGCTGTTTTTATAAAATCCATAAAAAAATGATGGCGCGAACCCTCATAAATAAGGTATTTTAAGCAGTTTTTTGTTGATTTTTTAAAAATAGCTACAAAATGTATTTTGAACTAATTTTTTGAATATGGATTTATTGGAATGTTAATTTCAAGAAGAAAAAAAATTTGAAAAAAAAAAATTTTAGGAGCTACAACGAGGTGTGATGTATGAATGATGTATAAAGCATGATGGAGGTGAGAATTCTCCCACACTGTTACATACACACACATATATGACTATATATACACACACACCGAGGGAAACATTTTTCTCTCTCTCTCAACTTTCTCTTCTCCTCATAGTTCACACACACACACACGTGTGTGTATATATAAAATAATGCTCTTGTGCGGACTAGTTCGCATTTTAAGAATGCGGACCGGACATGTGTCACCTAACGGTGAGCCTAGAAATTATTGCCTAAATTATAGTCACACTCTCTCTCTTTTCTGGGCTCACCGTCAGGTGACACATGTCCGGTCCGCATTCTTAAAATGCGGACTAGTTCGCACAAGAGCAGGACTATATATATATATATATATACACGTGTGTGTTATGTCTCAAACCCATAATAGGAAACCCAGTATATAAACGTGAAACAGAGTATAGGAGGAAAACTTACCAAAATATAATATTTTCTTCGAACACTTACCAAAGTAAGAGCCTACAAAAACCTTTATATGTATGATGCACACACGAAAGACAACGGGTTATAAGGGAAATAATGAGGTGTTTAAAACTAGGCTCTCAGTTTGCTATTTATAGGAGGGTGAAGATAGATGGGTGTAGGTTAGTAGGAAGTGGTGTAAGTTTATAAGGAGGCGGTATAAGTTTGGATAAGAAAGGTGACAAGTAAAATATCTAGATATTTTTGTCATTCTTTTGTTATTTTGATTTTGGTCCCCTAAATTTTAAAAATCAAATTTAAACTTTATACCTATTAAATTTTAATCACAATGTTTGACACATGAAACTGTATTTGGGGTTGTAACTAAATTCAAGATTTAGTTTAAAAGTAAATTTATACATAAAAAAAATATTTTACCAGTGGTAAACATAAATGATATTTAGATATGTAATGCATTTTTAGACAAAAATACATTTGGTACTTAACGGTTTAATGAGGTTTGACATAAAAAAATGTTATTTTTAATTTTTACAACTTAGTTTTAGTAAAAAAAAAACTATATTTCGAGTAATAAGTGACTCAAATTTAAATTTTAATTCATTTCAAAAAAAATTGGTTGTTACAAGCTCCCTATCTTTCTTCGCATCTCTCTCTCTCTCTCTCTCTCTCTCTCTTCATCTCTCTTTTTCCTTCTTACATTATTTAGTCCGCACCAGCGACACTATCAACGGAGCCGAAGAAGAGAAAGCACCGAAAATTGGAGTTTTTACAAGAGAGAGAGAGAGAGAGAGAGAGAGAGAGAGAGAGAGAGAGAGAATTTATCTGTTTTATTTTTTTCCTTAGAAAATATTAAATATTTGTCTTGTTTGATAGATCTTAATGAGTAGATTTTAAATATATAAAAAAATGAGGTAGTTCTAGAAAACATGTTGGGTGGGTTATTATAAATAACTAACATATCATCTTTGAAACTAATTAAAACACTCCAACGGTGAATTTATCTGCTTCAAAATTTTTTTACATAAATAAATATTCAATATGAATCTTGTTAGAGTAGTTTTCAAAAATACAAAATTTACAAAAATTGGATATGTATAAATTTTGAAAATACAAAAAATTGATTTAAACGTTTAGGGTTGATTAGTCATTCTACTGGATAAAAAGGCCTTATTGGGTTAAACGACATCATTAATACCTCTCATTAACTCTCCTTGAAGTAAATATTTACTCCGAGTGTAAATATTTACTATGACAAATAAAATAAAAATAAATTATATAAAAATGGAATGAAACAAAATGTATACTAGTTGTATATATTTTCATTTGCAATATTACTTTCCAAAAGAAGAATGGGAAGGAGAAAAACAAAAGAACAATCCAATATCCACTAACAATAAATATTTATTACGAATGAAATTGTTTAGTAACATAAGAAAAGTTACTGTATACTTATTATCACAATAAATTAACACCAATTATGTACATGAAAATGTTCTTATTCTCCGTGTTCTCTTTTCGATAAATATTTACTTGAGTATAAATTTTCACTTTAACTAGATTCGCACACACACACTCTCGCACATATATACACGCACACAAATATACACGTACACACGTCGCATTCATCCACGTGTGAGACACACACACACACACACACACACACACACACACACGTATTGAAGTTGAGAGTGATGCTAGAGTTCTAAAAACGTCCACCAAAACATTCCCCAAAGCGCATTAATTTTTTTATTTTTTTTAATGGGGGGGGGGGGGGGGGGGGGGGGGACGACACAAGGTTTAAACACTTAATGCACTTTGAAAATGTTTTGGTAGATTTTATTGGGACTCGTACCATTACTCTTAATCGGGGGGAGAGAGAGAGAGAGAGAGTAATGATGCGGTGGTACGCAAATGGCTTAGATGTGACAGGTAGGGTTTTTCATGGATAATTTAAACAATTAAGGGCATGTTTGGTTTGCAACTATAATTCTGTTTTTTGTGTTTAAATACAATTCTGATAAAAATCTTTGTTTGACAACCTGTTTTTAAACACAGAATTATAATATTTATGTGTTATAATCAAGTTTTTCAGAAAACAAATTTTGGATGTTTTATAACTTCTGTTTTTTATTTTTCTACTCAGTTCATTCTTAATATTTTGAAGCAGTTATACCTTAATATATAATATACATAAATAATACATTAATACGTGTGTAATTCTTATAAATAAAAAATATATATGTATATGTACACAAAATTACGTATGGAATAATATAAAGTTAAATAATACTATCAATAGATACATATATATAGTTTTATACATGTATTATTAATGTATGAAATAATATAAAATATACATATAGTACATATATATTAAAAAATATTATCAATTTATGTATGTATGTATGTATGTATGTATGTATGTATGTATGTATGTATCATGTATTTATTAAAAATTTATGTATATATATATATATATATATATATATATATATACAGAAAGTCTCATGTAAGGACTCCTTATGGTACGGGTACATACCATTTTTTTAAAATAGTAAAAAAATGAATTTTTTGATGAAACTTCATGAATATGATCTCCACGTTGAGAAGATCATCTCCAATTTTTTTCGTCAAAAAATTCAATAAAAAAAACGTTGAGATGAGGTGATATGTAAAAAATGATATAAATATGTATTTTCAACCGTTGAAATGTTGGATCGGCGTCAGCCGCTTTTGTTTATTGAATTTTTTGATGAAACTTTATGAATATGATCTTCTCACTATCGAGATCATATCTATGAAGTTTCATCAAAAACTTCAATTAAAAAGTGGGTGAGATGATCGTCAGCATTTCAACTGTCAAAAATGCATATTTATACATTTTTTTAACATATCACCATTTGAAGATAATCTTCCCCCCATGGAGATCATATCCATGAAGTTTCATCAAAAAATTCATTTTTTTACTATTTTAAAAAAATGATATGTAACGGGATCTGTACCATAAGGAGTCCTTATAAGAGAGGACTTATATATATATATATATATATATACAGTCCTGCTCTTGTGCGGACTGGACATTTGTCACCTGGCGGTGAGCCCAAAAAAGAGAGAGAGTGTGCCTATAATTTAAGCGATAATTTCTAGGCGCACCATTAGATGACACATGTCCGGTCCGCATTCTTAAAATGCGGACTAGTCCGCACAGGAGCATTATATATATATATATATATATATATATATATATATATATATATATATATATATATATATAGAGAGAGAGAGAGAGAGAGAGAGAGAGAGAGATAGAGAGAGAGAGAGAGAGAGCTAAACTCTCCAACATACCTCATTAAATATCCCTAAAAATACATGATATTAAATGTACATGTATATAATTTATGGTGTATGTATAAATGTATGTATGTATACGTTCATGTATCATGTATGTACGAAAGTTTAATGTATGTTTATATATACATATATACACACACACACACATGTATGATATAAATATATACATGTTTGCCAATTTTGTCAAATTTTCAAAAAACTGTATTTAAAAACAAGTTTACCAAAACCAATAATTATAAACACAACAAACTGAATTTTAAAACTGTATTTAAAAACAGTGTTCAAATCGATTTTTCTGAATAGAGGCCAAAAGGACCCTAAGTATAATATATATTAATTATAAGACTACCGAAGTTAATTGGGAAAGGGTTTTGTTTTGTTGAGTTGATTGCATTACCATTGACGGAGCCACATGCAACCGAGAGGGTGCGGGGGCATGCACTGAACTATTGAGATTTTATATATATATATATATACATGTGTGTAATAACTTAAATGTTAAGGTTAAAATTGGTAATTTTTGAAACTTAAGTCAATATATATACAAGTTTTTCAACCCAACCAAAGTTTTGTCTTCTCTCTACATTCAAGAACAAAACAAAAGGTAAGTCCCCTTTCTCTCCTCCATTTACATATTTGTTAGTCTACAGCACATTAACGGGTTTAAGATAAAAAAAAAATTGAATGTGAACGGCCCTAGTTTACTAAAATTATTTCTGAAAATTATTACGGACCCTAGTTCAAGATAAAAATTATTATTGAAAATTTTCTCCTCTATTACATTGATTTTATTACTGAAATTATTACTGAATTTATTACTGAAAATTACAAAGTGATTAATCATACAAAGTGATTAAAATTTTACTGAATAAATTTATTAAATAAATTCAATAATAAATTTCAACATCAATGGGTTAATCTTTTTCCAACAAATTTTATGTTAGATTAATTCTGATTTTTATGTTAGATTAATCCTTTTTCATTAATTCTATTAATTTTAAATAACTTGTTTAAGTTAGATTAATTCTGTTTGATTAATATATCGAAAGAGACGTGTTGAATGATATTAACACTGAACATATCATTCAATTTTTCCAGACAATGAAGTTTAAGAGAGTTGCATTGTAATAACTATCCTATTTCATTTTGATAATGGTTTTAAGTAGGGGTGTGCAAAAAAATCGACCAAACCGACAAACCGACAAAATCGAGCCGAACCGAAAATTTCCGGGCCGGGTTTTTTTGAGGGTCGGTTCGGTTCGGTTTAATCAGGTATAAAACCGACAGGGTCGATTCGATTTTCGATTTTGGCATAAAAAAACCGATTTTCAACCGAACCGAACCGAATTAATTTTTATACTTTTTAATTTTATATTTTATATTATATTTATATTAGTGTTGACATATTATATTATATTTTTAAATTTTATATTTATATTATTAGGTATTAAAAAATATATTTTTTATTAAAATAAAGGAAAAAATCGAACCGGCCCTGTATAAAACCGGCCCTGTCAAAAACCGACGGGGCAAACCGAACCGACCCTGTCAAAAACCGACCCAATTCGGTTTGGTTCGGTTCGGTTTTTCAGCATTTTCGGTTCGGTTCTCTTCCTCCAAAAACCGACATGGTCGGTTCGGCCCAAAAAACCCGGTCAAAACCGAACCGACCGACCCGTGAACACCCCTAGTTTTAAGTGTTGAAATTGAATATTAATGCATGTTTTTTTTTTGTTGAAATTTTCTTTAGTACTAGATTTATGCCCAAAATAGTACAAATAATCCAAAAAAAATCGCCTCGGGGGCTCTCGCCACCGAACCCCCAGGGTACGTCAAACAGTTTCGCACCCACTAACTCCGAATCCTGGCTCCGCCACTGTGCATTACCATGGGAAATTTTAAACTTTCTGAGTTGTCAGCATACGATCCCCATGCACTAACAAATGTGTATTGGTAACATACCAACACTCGGCATGAAACAAAATGATCAGTTAATTGGGTCAGATAAAAATATTGTCATGCCCGCTCGTCTCCATCTATTAGTAAATCATAGTAATTTGGGTAGGAAAAAGATAGTTCAGATACTTAAAAAAACATGCATCGATATAACCATCCAATTGTGCTGCGTAATTGTCAAAGCGGATCATAATTATATGGGAGTTTGTTTACTTGTGCTAAAACTAACATAGAATGTCCTCTTCCTCATTTCCAAGGGTACACAGAAAAAATGTGGAGCAGTGAGTAACAAGTAGTAAAGTCCCCAAGCATGTGTAAAACTTTGGAGACCATCCCAAGAACCAAGAGATTGCAGATGCCTTTCAGCCGTGGTTCCTCTTCACTATCAAGCGAAGGCATATAATATATTCTTCTTCAGAGTGAACTCGTCAGCCTTTGCTGAGCTAATTGACTACACAGACACAGATACAGACATAGGTTATCAGCTTAACAACCCTAAATAAAATAAAATAAAATAAAATATGCTTAGAAGAAAGAACAATTCAATCAAAAATTGTAAATCACTACTCTACAATATAAACAATTGCATCTCGTAATGATACATTGTAACAGAAAGTTTAGCCAGATAAAGCAATTCAATTTTTATCCCATTTCAAAAAATTTAGCAGAATTTCCAAAATTTTCTTTTCTTTTCATTTCACTTTTTTTCTGGGGGGACCTTTGTCAAAGGTCCTAGCTCTTTTCAGGGAGCTTGACAAGTAAATCTTCTTTCCATAAAATATTTCGTCAGTTGTCCTATCAAAATATTTTTTTCTCAATGTAGTAAATATTCACTACATGTTTTCTAATAGGACTTGCAGCACGCAAGGACCTTGGCTATACCAAAATACCATCTGTCCGTCATTTTTTACACTAGAAAATACCACAACTTTCGTTCCCTATGTCGGGAATTTATAAAATAACTATTTCTGATCCCATTCATGGAGATCTATCAAACAAAAACTATGTAAATACGAAATTATGTTTTAAGAAAAATCACAAAAAATTTGCCCATTTAAGCAAGTCAATTAAACAAAGCCTTTATCCCAACATTTACCCATTTATTTTACCAAAATTTGATTATTTATCACGGGACTCATTTGATAGATTTTCAAAAGTACCAATTTTATCTAAAATAACAAAAAGCTTTTTCCCAATATTCTGCTACATTTTTAACAGAATTAGATTATTAATCATGGGACCTAGGAAGCACAGACTCAACAAGCAATACGGGATACGACTCGACTCGGAACACGGGATACGTGATGTTTAAAAAAATTAGGATACGGATACGCTAGGATACGTATAATGTTATTTATATTTTTTTATTTAATTATATGTAAAAAAATTATTTCATTATACCTAAAAAATAATTTTTAATATATTTCAATTTTTACAAGTATTTATTACTAATAATTTATAATTTTGTTTTCAAAAATTACTAATTCCAAAGTATTTTATTTTTTTACAACAAATATTTAAATTAGTTAGTTATATAATAATGTTATTTTTATTTCTTAGTAACCCATCTGTTAAATTTAACACACAAAAGAAAAAATAATATTGAAAAGTCGGCTGTCTAGTGTTTCCAGTTGTCTGGATTATTATGACTTTAGCTGTGGTAACAAGTTAAAACTCAGTACATAAGAGAAGTAATTGTGCAGACCTTGTATAGTAAAATGACTTACAGCTGTCCTTGTTTTACTTTTTGTTGTTTACAGCTACCTTCCAATACACAAGCCTTTTCCCTCATAGCATCACAACTATGAATGCTCATGAATGGTATCTTTACAGAATCAAAAGGGGCTTTGGCTTTCGTAGGCTTAATAATTTCACAGGAAGAATTTGCAAAAAGGTTCCTACGAACAAATGTAGTTCGTAAGAACCCAAATATGTAATAAAAATTAATTATTTATATTTGATACGAACAAATGAAGTTCGTTCAAATTGCTACAAACTAATGAAGTTCGTAGAAAGCGTTTACAGAATTTGTAGCCATTCTCCAAATTTGGAGAATGACTACAAAACTACAAATTTACTTAAATTCTTTTATCACCATTCCGAATGCTCTCATTTTCCTTCTTTACTTTACTTCTAATTTTTATTTCCTTTTTTATTTTTTCCAAATGCGCACCACTCTCTCTCGCCACAACAATTCTAGGGTTCTTAATAAAAAAGAAACTGAATCAGAAATAATAGAGAGCCTGAGAGGTAAACATATGTGGCGACCATCTCTTTTGAAAGGCCACGACATCTGAACGAACCCCTGATGTTGCAACCCTCATTTCTCTCTTCTCGACCCTCTTTTCTATAATCTATTTCATTTGTTGGTGGAGCGTATCTCTTAGAACAAGTCCACCATGAGTCCGAGCGTATCCATTGATTAAAAAAGAAAAAGAAACATAGGATTGATGTGAAAAAACGCAACGGAAATATCACAAATAAACAAATCTCTCTTCAATTTCTAAGAACTGAAAATATCATTAATGGCAAAAGTGATTACAAAGGGGAGCCACTACCTAAGACTTGGGGAACAAGTCTCCAAGTTAAGCTAGGAGTCTTTTCCATTAAAAAAATCTAAATAAAAGATAATTACTAATAAGGGAGATAAGAATACTAAATTCTTCCATAAAGTGGCTCATTCACATCGTCGCTTCAACCATATCCAGAAGATCTCAGTGGGCGGCGTAGAGTTTGAAGAAGCCAATGAGGTTAGGTGAGTTATCTTAGGCTGTATAGAGAGGAGGAAACGTGGCGCCCTTACGCAAAGCTCTGAGGGGTGTTTTACGAGGGTGATGGCATTCTTTGTAGAGTTCCATGTCAGAGGCTGCTTCTTGAGGAGTATGAATGCGACATTATTAACCTTGGTTCCCAAGAAAGGGGGATCGATCGATGTGCGAGATTTCAGACTAATAAGCCTGATCGGGAGTGCTTATAAACTCCTTGCCAAGGTACTGTTGGTCAGACTTAGGAGGGTTTGAACCACTCATTTCAGAATCATAAAATGCTTTCGTGGGAGGAAGGCAAATTCTCGATGCGGTTCTGGTAACTAATATTCGTGTGGAGTCCAGTTTAAGAAGTGGGGGAGCCTGATATTATATGCAAGCCAGACTTAAGAAGATGTATGATCATGTCAACTGGGGTTTTCTGATGTAATTATTGGGGAGGATGGGATTTGGTGAGCGGTGGTGCCTATGGATAAAGAGTTGCATTTCTTCTGTCTCATTCTCTGTTCTGATTAATGGGTTTTCGGAGGGATTTTTTTCTAACTCACGAGAGCTCCGACAGGTAGATCCTCTTTCTCCATTTCTTTTCATCTTGGTAATGGCAAGCTTTTAGCCAAATGCTGGGTAGAGTGGTAGAGGCGGGTTTGATTAGTGGATTTGTGATTGGGCATCCGAATACATATCTGGTTAGGAGATCCCACCTCTTGTTTGCAGACGATACGATTATCTTCTGCAAAGCAGAGGAGGGCCAGGTGAGATCATTACGATTAATGTTGTTGTGCTTTGAGGCAATGTCGGGGATGCATATTAATATTGAAAAATGTGAAATGATTCAGGTATGGGGAGGTGAGAATGTGGGTAGTCTGGCAGAGACGCTTGACTGCAGGGTGCGCTCAATCCCTTCAACATATCTTGGATTGTCATTAGGGGCTAAGTATAAGACTAAAGCTATACGGGATCCAATTCTGGAGAGAGTAAAAAGAAGGCTGGCGAGGATGAAAGAATTGTTATCTGTCAAAAAATGGGAGGTTAATATTGATAAAAAGCACTTTGTCGAGTCTGCCAACTTACTTCTTGTCCATTTTACCGTTATCGTGTTCAGTGCGTAAAGATGTTGGACAAGATGATGAGAGATTTTCTATGGAGAGGTAATGAGGACAGTTTTAAATATTGTCTACTGTGTTGGGAGGATGTTTGTAAAACGATTAAGAAGAAGGGTGCGGGAGTGAAGACCCTGGAGTGGTTCAACAAAGCGTTCTTAGGTAAATGGTTGCAGAGATTTTCTCGTGAGGAGGAGAGCAGTGGTAGCTAGGGGGGTTGCTCACGTCTTGGGTGGGAACCAGGAGTGCGGCGCTTTGCTCATGGGGTGGGGTTGTGGAACATATTTCGAAGGGGTGGAGGGATTTCTCAAGATACACGGAGTTTCACTTGGGGAGAGGTAATAGGATTAGATTCTGGAAGGATAGGTGGGGCAAGAACGGCTATCTAGAGGAACAATTCCCCGAAATCTTTAGCATCGGAGGGGATAAGGACGGATTGGTAGCAGATCTATGACGATGATTGGAGATCAAGTTGTGTGTAATCCAAAATTCAGAAGACGATTGTGGGACTGGGAATTAGAGGAGGCAAAGGCATTCTTCGACAAGTTGGGAACGATGCCTACCCCATCGGGAGGAGAAGATGAAGTGAGATGGGTGTCAGGAAGAAAGGGGGCTTTTACGATGATAGATTGTTACTATGTTTTGAGGCGGAACAGGAACCGGAATGTTTATTTTCCATGGAAAGAGATTTGGAAGTCGAAAGCGCCCCCAAAAGTTAAGTTTTTTGTTTAAACCGCCGCCAGGCTATATTGACGACCGAAAGTTTGCAGATGAGGAGACGTTTGATGGCTAGTCGGTGTTGGTTGTGTAAGGCGACAGAAGAGACGACAAACCATTTACTCTTGCATTGTTGGGTGACGAGGGGCCTTTGGGATGTTTTCTTATCACTTAGCCGAATTACATGGGTAATGCTCAAGTCGGCGAGGGCACTGTTAGAGTCATGGCATACCCCTGAGGGGATAGAGTTAAAAAAAATTGGAGACCGCCCCACATCGTATCTTTTCGACAATTTGGCAAGAGAGAAATTCGAGATGTTTTGAAGGAAAGGAAGTTGCCTCATCTACTATACTTATTTCTGAGTGTTCTGTTGATTTGGTATAAGGAAAGCCATAACACATATCTTCCTATTTTTATAGACTTTTTGGCGGAGTTGCACAGAGTTATGTAGTCTAGGTTGATATCTAGGTGGTGACATTTACTGGCCCCCACTCGTTCTTGGTTATTGTGTATACTTCACGTATATAGGCTCCACTCCCTTGGCGGGCTGTTTTTATAATTCATGTACTTATAAAAAAATATAAGCCTGTTGAAATAAAAATTGAAAAAAAGGGAAAAAAAAACCCGAAGGGACTACGCCGCACATCACCCCTGCTTTGAAAAGCTCGACCCGAGCGTTAAAGTGGTATGTCGTCCGTCTTTAGTGGCACATGGATACGTGTGGTGAGAACCTTTGCATGCTTGTTCCATTTCTTCTTCACGTTTAGAAATAGACTTTTTTTTCTTGTTGGGAAAATCTAAAGCTCGATGTTCAAATACCCTGCATTCATAACACTTGAAGTGGACCTGGAGTAGTGGTAACCGAAGTGGTAGTAGGTGTTGCAGTCTCTGTAACGGGTGGTTTGGTGTTTGTTTCACCCCTTCCCATAGTTGCCCCCCCCCCCCCCCACCTTTAAATAATTCCCCACCTTCCTTGCATACTCGATTGCTTGGCTTAAGGAACTAATTTGACACAGCCCTAGTTTTGTTTGGTACTTGTGCTGGAGGCCCCAAATGTAACGTCCGATTTGTTGTTCCTTGCTCTCCTTCAGTCTAGCCCGGGTGCAAAGCAACTGAAACAGTTCTGAATATTCTTTAACAAACATATATCACCCCTGCTTGAGGCTTTGGATGCATGTAAATAGGTCCTCTCATAATTTTCGGGGATGAAGGCGGGCATCTCCGCCTTTATGTGTTCCCAAGAAGTAATTGGGTTCAAGTCATTTGTTGTCCTGTCGTGCACAAATTGATCCCACCACACCAAGGCATTACCATCCAATTTTGCAGCTACATATTTGACACATCTATAGCCCCGGTATTCTTTTTAAGCCAAAAAAAAAAACTCGCACACGTTTCAACCAATCCATAAATGCATTCGGATCCATTTTTCCATTAATCACCATGCATACCCTTGCCAAAATTATTTAATTAAAGTATTAAGGTTGTCCTCAATTAGTCCCCCAGCCCGTAATACATCCTCGATGTCCTCATCATAGCCCGTTTGGGTCCCCGAAGGCTGCCGTGGGACTGCCTAACATGGTTGTTTAAGGGGCTTATTTTTCAGGCCCGTATGATGCGATTTCTCTTTAATCATTTTGAAAGGGCACTTGTCTCATGTGCCCTTTATTCCCGCACTCATGACACATCCGTGAGGTGGAATGCAAAGAGGCGGGCTGCCATACCTCACACTGTGGTGTTAACCATTACGGTAAGTCTCCATTCGTTTAATCGGTCTCTCATAGGCGTACCATGAGTGGCAGGTGAATGGGATACCATCCTCTTCGTCAGTCTTTTCTCCGTCCACCCTCAATTTTAATGAGTCGGATTGAATTGCTTGGACCCATTGTGGCACATCTTTTCTTACCCCTTTGTATCCCCGCGGCACCGATTGCGTGGTTGAATGAATAGAACTCGCTTTTCTCCGGTGTGTGTCAAATTTTTGAAGCGGTCCCTCAATAAATATCACCTCCTTCTCCAGGTGCAGCGGTTGTTTACCCAAGGCCGTTTCGGAAGTCCCCGTGGGCTGTTTGGACAGGTTCTTTTTGTCAAATCAGCTCGTGCTTCTTCAAAAACATCATCAAAAATCCCTTCGATGGGCCCACGAGGCTGGGCCGCCCCACCTACTTGCTGGGCAGCCTTCGAGGTGGTGCCCGAGGGGATGTGACTTCTCTCCGCCCTCCTTCGCCTACTATATCCCTTGCGGGAGCCCCACGTGGCTCGTGGAGGCCGCTGTTGTTGTCTTCGGTCTCGGTCGGCAACCCCCTGTTGGTGGCGACGTTACTGTGATGGTGGGGGTGCGCAACGGTACTGCTTGTGTGGCTCACAATCCCACCGGCTTCCAATTTTTTAAATTTTTCGTTGATGTGACTTTGTTATCGTTGGCCGCTTTTGACTTGAGTCGTCATGTTATATAACATCAATTGGATATTTTCTAAGGCAGATTCTTGGACTTTCGATTGTTTCGTTGCTTTGAGAGGCAACCTTGCGTTTTGATTTACACACGCACGGGGTCTTGATTATCAAGAGCGAACCTAACTCTGATACCAATTTGATGTGAAATACAGCGGAAATATCACAAATAAACAAATCTCTCCAATTTCTAATAACTCAAAGTATCATTAATGGCAAAAGTGATTACAAGGTCCCGCCTTTGGGCTTTATTTATAGCCTACCTAAAACTTGGGGAATAAGTCGCCTAGTTAAGTTGGAGTGTCTTTTCCAAAAAAAAAAAACTAACAAAAAGATAATAACTAATAATTAAAAATAAGCCTGCTGAAATAAAAATAGAAATAAAAATGTCCCCCCGAAGGGGACTGTGTCGCGATACTCTTAGATGTCGAGTATCCTAGCGTGTCGGAGCGAATCCCGAGTCCGACTCAAGTCTAGCAAGGATTCGGGGTCTCGGGTGAGTATCCGTGCTTCATAGCATGAGGCTTGTTTGAAAGATCTAGATGATTGTTTTTAAAAATAAACATACGGAATGAATGTTGCGATATTTTGATGTCCGGACAAAATGGGGTGTAATGAATAAATATGTCGATAACTAATTATTGCGAGTAGACCTACAACAAAATAAAAAGCAGGAATGGATGTGGAAACTTATTAAGACTAGAAATTGAAAATGAAATGTACACGGGACCTCATGCTAATTCTCCCCCTCTATTTGGTGGGGGGGCTAATATGAGATCTCATCAATTTTTATTTTTATTTTTATTTATTAATGTCTTGAAGGAAGGCCAGAAATAGTAGTTATTGTTTCTGGCAGAGGTTTTAAATGGAATGCAAAAATACAAGAGATAAAACTACAGTAACAAATGCAATAACAGTCGAGGTCTACCTTGGCAAGCATGCGTTCCAGCCGCTGAATTTCATTCTTCCCATAATCAGAACCTTTATCCATATAGCTCTTGGCAGCTTTCAGGTAAATCTTGCCATATCTAAAAAGAAAAAAAGATTAAGTAAATGAGTTGCAATGAAACATTAAAAGTACCAGTTATAATTTCACAACCCACTACGCACGGTGCTTAGAATTTATATTTTTCTTCATAATTTTGTTTATAAATTAGGGTCATTCGAAGAAAAGTCCCTCGACAATTTTTTAATAAACGTTTAGTCCAAACCTTTTTATTTTGTTCCAAAAAGTCTCCCACCACATAAAAACACTCAAAATAAGGACAAACACACCTCCCCCCACCCACCCCCAATGTCGGAGCTCCGGTGAGGGCTGTCAGAGCTTCGGCAAAGGGCTGAAGGAGCTCCGACGGGGCAGGGGACCGCTAGCGTGGACCTTTAAAATAAGAGTGTATTGAGTAAATGGGTGTTTGAGGGACTAAATGGGATAAACTAAAAATAGGTTTTTTTTTTTTAAATATGTATTTATGTTGGGGACTATACATTAATTGACCCTATAAATTACTTCTAATATTGTTTAAAATATGCACTCAGCCCTATTTTAAATCTCATTCTTTTAAAAAATATTTATTTGATAGTTACATTATATAATATGAGACAGGGTGGCATGGGCAGAGTACGCAGTTTCTGTATAATTTGTGTTTGTCATTTATTATCATTTTTTATAAAAAAAAAATAGAAATTACTATAACATTCTAAATTTATTTGTGGAATTAATTGTGGGTACAGAATATTATTTTGAAAGAACTGAAAAAGGTTATAAGTAGATTATAAGTTAACATTAACACCAATTGGATTTCTATATCTATAACTCTATATTAAGGGAGATGTGGAGAAAGTACTTATTATTTGCTCTGCACATTAAAACTCACCCTCGTTGACTAAAGTAACTACTTTCTCTTTGGAAAAGAAAGTGATTTACTTTCCATACCTAATTCATATTCGTAACATTGGAAATAAAATTTACTAAATTTATGTTTTATGTTTTATGTTCATTTTCAATACACATCGCACATGCAACATGTCCTGGATCGCTAGTATTGTATAATTACAGATAGATTCTTATGGGAAAAAGTGGTAATGCTAACCTTGCAGTGGAACCCTTGAGCTTCTCAACTTCCTCCTCCATCCGCGCAAAAACTGCTTTCTTCTCATCACTACCAGCACTTACGAACTCCTTCACCAAGTCATTCAGGGCTGCAACTATACCAGCCTATATAAAAAAATAAAAACTCAGTTGAATAAATTAATAAGAAATAATTTATTGAAGGTCAATTGCTTAACTAATGTACCACTCACCTTGGATGTAAGTTGTCCTTTCCCATCGCGACTAGTACCAGACTTCTCATTGATGAAGGTTACAAAGTCGTCTAAATCTCGCCCACCATCATAATCTTCACCACCATTGTTGCCCTTTGGGAAGAACTTCAATGTAGGAAAACCACTTACACCATACCTGCATAGGCATTGCATCGGAGCCATTTTAAAAAGGGTGATTTGGCTTTCGGCCTCCGATATTTGGGTAAAATTTGACTTTATCCCCCAAAGCTTTTAGACTTTGATACCCATTCTTTACGGACTGTTTGAGATTATAGCAAATGACAAATATATTCCCAACTTAGCCCCCGCTATTTCTATAATTACTTTAGCTTCAACTGTTCATCAAATATAGGGGCCAATGTTTATGTTTAATTTATGAAACTCTCTAAATTTGGGAGGAGGGATGCGGGGTGTCCTTATGAAATAGAGGGAGAAATGGAGAGAGGCAAAAGACTACATAAACTTACTTTTCAGCAAAATCCTTGTACTTGTCAGCATCAAGATTAGCAATAACTACATCTTCCTCCATGTGAAAAGCTGTTGCGACCTTTTCATAAGTCTACAAAACAGAGAGCACAGGTACGTTAGGAACCTATTGTTGTATAGGCAGACACCTAGGGTCCAACTAGCAGTTTTGTCAAAGAGGAAGTAATGTTGATACCGGGGCAAGGCTTTTGCAATGGCCACACCTGCAAACAGCATAGAATATATCAGATTTGCTAACAAGGGAAACTCAAATAAACTCACAGGTTCATTCTAGAAACATCAGTTGCTAAACAGGAACTCGTGCTATTCTAAATCTATGATAGGCAGAAAAAGTTCATTTAGCTACTCATATCATATCAGAATGCATATGCTTACCAGGGTGCATAGAACTCAACCAGGACATCCTTATTTTCATTCAGAACAACCTCATCAAAGTTATCAGATGTTAGTACCACAACATGTGACTGGATTGTGGCCATCTTCACATTAGTCCCTGAAAATAAAACAGTTTAAAAATTCACATATGGGGTGTGATTAACTATTAAAATAAATCATGGAACTTTTTATGTGAATTTACTAATCAAGATTCACAGAAACCACAAAAACACAAACCAAACGAGCACTTGAGGGAATTTTTTACCAGTTGTTTATATTTACGATGTCATGGGATTTATAATAGCTTTCAAGTTTCTCATTTCTAATTTTATTTAGGGCTTTTTCATTTGGTGTACCTTGCTAATGATCATATTTAGACATAGGTACCTAACTTATTTGTTTTAGACTTGAATGTATCCATGTTAACGGCAAGTCGTGACCTTTTCAAAAATCAAAAGATTCAAACATAACATAGACCAACTAGGAAAATGCAAGGCTCTTAAGTTACTAAAGGAACTACATATATTTATAGCCTAATGCTAAACCTAAACCAACTGGGAATATGACTCATATTGAGTTACTAACTTCAACTTCTATTAGGACTAGGATAAATAATTGAAATACCAAAAAACAATAATGACTTAATACATAGACCCCTAATTAATGAAAATAGCAGTCCAGTGGCACGTTGTCTTCGATCAGAAGCACTTCTTGGTGCTTGTAGGACCCATGTAGTCCCCAATCAATTTTTGAACATCAGAAGCATTAGTCACTCTCGTCAGATGAATTCATCTCTGGCAGTGGACTTTTTTAATGAAGGAAATTATTCCCCTTTCACTTTTCCAAGTCTAAATAAAGGCCAGAAGAGGTTTTTTGTTTCAGAAAGTGAAAATAAATGGCAAAAATTGATGAAAAAGAGTCAAGTGACGGAGAAATATAAAGAATTTTTTCATTACAACAAACCCCCCTACTATATTTTCCTTGGACATCAACGGGAAGACCAAAATTGAATGTTTTCCAAGTAGAAGCCAAAAACCTAGAATAAGACAGAAGCTTACAATGGAAAACCTAAGCCAACAATTTATCTATGATTCTCTTTTAGCTATTAGGACACTATCTAGTTTAGCCAATAAATAAGGCATTAAGCCCCCTCTTGTAATCACTTTTTTTAATTGACGAATGATATAGACAATTGAGAGGTTATATTCTTTATGTGTGGAGGATTATTGTTCCGCTGCGTTCATATCAAAGTTGTATACGAGGCGAGTGCATTATTGGTGTGTGTGTTTGAGTGTGTTAGGTAATGAGTTAGGGATAGATCTCTAAACATGGGTTCTTTGTCAATGAACATTCCAAAACAAACCAAGCTGACAAAAGTGGACATTCCAAGGCAATTGTGACGTAAACTACACGTCAATGGCTAAAAAGAAATAGCAAACCCTAATTTTAGAGAGAGAATCACAAGTTATCTTATATTTCAAGAATGGTAAAAAAGTAAGTACAAATGAGATTGCATAGGGTATTTATATGGGAATGATTACTTGCTAACCAAGTATTAGATCAAATGACTAAAAGGACCAACTAATAACAAAAGAATGCCTATTTACTCCCAAACATGCTTTGATCTTTCTTGCAATCAACCGGCTTGGGAGGGGAGGGGTATCGTTTATTGATTGGGTGGAGCAACCAATCTTGAACAAGCCGCCGGTAATCTTGAATTGAGCCTCGGGATGGTGGTGGAGGAATTTTGTAGGATGGGAGGCTAGGGCTTGTAAATTGTGAGTTGGATTGTAAAATGGGAGGTGAAACCCTATAAGCGGGTTGTCTTGGATCTTGAATGGAGGATTTATGGAATGGATTTGGGTTTTGGGGGAAATTTGAGTCCAAGATTTGAGTTGGGTAGGAGTTAGGGTGGGGAATGGTGGTTCTAGGGTTTGGGTTGGGTAGAATAGGGTTTTGAGAGGCTAGGGCAGTGGTGAAGGGTTTGGTGATGAGGCGGAAGTGAGAGTCAACGTTCTTGATTGTTTTTTCTCCATTCTTGATTGGTTTTCTTCAATTTTTGAATCCCCGCTGACGTTGTTTGGATTTCTTTAGAGTCATCGAGAGAGTAGCGTATGATTTTAATATTTTACACACACCGATACAAACTAACACACGAATGCATTAATGTTTGGAGGGACACCCGCTTTGATACCAATTTGACGTAAACTACACTTCAATGGCTAAAAAGAAATACCAAACCCTAATTTTAGAGAGAGAGAATCAAAAGATGTCTTATATTTCAAGAATGGTAAAAAAGTAAGTACAAATGAGATTAAATGGGGTATTTAAATGGGAATGATTACTTGCTAACCAAGTAATTAGCTAAAATTACTAAAAGGACCAACCAATAACAAAAGAATGCATAATTAGTCTCAAACATGCTTGGAGACTAATTAAGGAAAGAAAATGCCAAAAAAGAACTCAAAATAGAAAATAAAATAAAAGGAAAAATAAAAGGAAAATGACAACAGATTCCCATCAAATTGCATGTGGCCAAGTTCAAGCAATAAAAGCCGCTTCCACCAATAGAGAGGCAGAGGAGGTTGGACTTCGGATGTAAAGAGGTTGATGTGGGCCTTGATTAAAAAAAAGGATGAGTCTTGAATGTGGGCCCTAAATTAACCCAAATTGATGTTATTCGGGTGGCAATATATAAGATGGCCACAAATTTCCCAAGCATGAGAAAATTAATTTTTGTGACCAAAAAAGATAGGGTAGAACTCATGGGCCGATGGCATGGGCTTTCTTCATTACACCCCAACGCTTGTGGACAAGCTTTTTTTAGAGAGAAAGGGGGAGGGAACGGTGTATACGGGAGATGCAACGGGTTCCATTGAATTTGCAAATTTTGATGTGAGAGGTTTTCAATTGTTGATCAACAAGAATTATTAGTAGTAGTAGCTATTATTTAGGAGATATTTTAGCAAGTGGATAATTGTTTAGAATTATTATTAAGGAGTTGAGATTAGATTAGATTAGATTAGGAATTATAGTTTATTTTTGTCTTACTTTATCATGTTTCTCTTTTAGCTATTAGGTATGATTAGGACCCCAATTTAGTTTAGCCCATATATAGGCTCGTTGCCCCCTCTAGTAATCACTTTTACTTTTAATTGATGAATTATGTTGAGAATAGAGAGGTGATATATTTTGTTTGTGTGGTGATTATTATTTCCCTACATTCACATCAAGTCGAACCCAAATTGAAGTATTAAACCATTTGTTATAGGAAAATTCGAACACATGGTTCTTGATAACGTAACTTCATGACACATTGAAAATTTGACGTTGTAGGCCACCCATGCTCAAAAATTGATAACCAACCACAAATCTCATTTACCCATATTAGTATACTTATTTTGGGGTATCTTCCAATCTATCGAACCAGGCACTCCACAAAGAAAGAGGTTTGTCAAAGAAATGATTATTCCAAAATGTTGGTCACAGAAAGAAGTTTTGTAGAATTAATCATTTCTTTGACAAACTTCTTTCTTTGTGGAGTACTTCGTTTGATAGATTGGATTTCTCTGGCATAATAAAATATACAAGTTAAGATTTTTTACCTCCTTCACGATTCACAAACTCGGTAAGCGCTTCAGCAGTACGTGCACCTTCATATCTGCGAAAAAAAGATTGTCACCGGGAGGAACACGTATTTGAAAGAACCCCACATGTTTTAAATACCGTGAAGTCAGATGCACGCCTTATTTCAATAATTAGTAATGGAATAGAAATTTTGAAGATGTGTGCACTCACTTTTTAGGCTCCAAAGACCCCTTTGGAAACCATTGAATGGTGGGGTACCCAGAAACCCCGTATTTGCTACAAATGTCCTTATGCTCGTCACAGTCCACCTGCACCACAAATCCAATAAACTTGTAAACATCAAACAAATATTTTATTGGTCAAATGAAAATAATATACAGTTCACTTCTATTTTTGTTATAATTATACCTAAATGAAAATAATATACAGTTCACTTCTATTTTTGTCATAATTATACCTAAATGATCTCCAAGTAGATCATAATAACAATAAAAAAAATGTCCCGCTTGTAACAATCAGCAACTAAACAAAATTCTTGTGACAACTAATAGGGGTGAAAACGGATATTCGAAAATTCGTATTCGTCAATGTATCCGAATTTAGCGGATATTTATCCGAATAAATATCTGAAGGTGAGGATACTGATAATCATTTTTAGCATCCGAAAAAACGGATACGGATAGTGATAGTGTCCGTGGAGGATAATCCGTATCCGAGACGGACTATTCGTATTAGTGGATATCCGTTTCAACGGATATCCGTATCCGTAACATAAATATATATTTATTAATTAATATTATCGTTTATATATTAATTAATTCATATATAGTTAAACTAAGGCTAATCTTTGAACTAAACTAAACACGATCACACACGCACAAACTAAACAACACGCACAAACTTAATTCACACACGCACAAACTTAACTCACACACATGTTGCACTCACACACAAACTCAACAACACCCACGCACGCACCCTCCCTCTTCTCCTCTTCTTTTCCCCTCCCACAAAAACTAACCCTAACCCTAACCTTTGCGGCTCCACTATTAACAGAGGTCGAGCTCCATCTCCGGTAAGCAACTATATTTTCCCATTTTACAGATTTTCGTTTGTCCATTGTCTTTTTATGAAAATCACAAAGGTTTTATACCTGAACAAAAATCGCCATTAATAGCTTGCTCCAATCGTTGTTGTGGGTTTTATACCCGAATGAAAATTGCCATTAACTGCCATATCAAGTGTTGGTGTGGGTTTTATACTCGATCGTTGATGTGGATTTAAGTCCCCTGATTTTGTACTAAATATACTACTCTACAAATTTGCTTGTTAATTTTTTTGCTGATTTGTGTGGGTTTCCATAGATAATATTCAGTGCTGGTTAATTTTTGTTGATTGATTTTTTTATTGATTTGCCCTGGTGTTATGGGCCAAAAAAAAAAATCCTTGATTACTAATGATGGGGTTAATTTTTGCTAGTTAATTTTTTGTTGATTTGTGTGGATTTCCATGGATAATATTTAGTGTTGGTTAATTTTTTTATTGATTTGCCCATATGTACAATATCAGTGTTGGTGTTATGGACCAAAAAATATTGTTGATTTACCAATATGTTAACTTTATTATTTACTATTATTTGTTTTGTAGCAATTTTAGGAAATTTGAAGGTTGCTAATGATAATGAATAGCTAGGCTCTCGGAAATTCATTTCCAGGTATTGTTATTAATTGGATATTTTTGTTAGTATTCTTCTTCTTGTGATAATGAATAGCTAATGCTAATAATCTGTTTATACTTTTTTCTTTACTCTTGTCCAATACAGCTTTGTGGGACATTGTAAGTTGAAGATGATAATTTTTGTGTCTTGGGTAACGGATTTTGGTAGAAGAAACTTTTATGTATAAGAAAAACTTATGTTACATGTATTATTAAACTCATGGATTTCTCTTTTTAGTACAATATATTGATGAAGATTAATTTGGGTGAATTAGTATGTTAAAACAATGAATATGTCTTAATTTATATTTATGCATTACTGCTAACTTGCGAGTTGTGATTACCTTAATGCTTAATGCGATAAGGATACAAAGGAAATGGGAATGACACACTTCAGGAACTTAAAGGGTAAAAAATAGCATCCCATCTTTATTGTAATATATTCATAGTTTTCTCGGTTAATATTTTAATTGAGTTACATTTTTCAGGTAAGATGATGCTTCACTTCATTTTTGTTCAAACATTAGAGAAACTGATGAGTATACAAATTTCAATGGATTAGTACAATTGAATAAGAAAATGCACATTAAAGGTTAGTACTTATGGTTGAACATTCTTTTATAATTCAATTCGATGTTTTACACATTCTCTATATCTTGCATGGAAAATTATATATTTAACTCGTTGATTAAATTAGTGCCTAATGTATCTTAAATAATAAAAACAAATAAGGATATTATACGAATCCAAAAAATCCGAGAGGATACGAATAAGGATAGCTGAAATTATTATCCGGGCGGATACAGATACGAATAGTGCGGAGAGTTGGTGGATACGGATGTGGATACTATGGTATCCACTCCGTATCCGTTCGTTTTACACCCCTATCAACTAGCATGGTTTGGAGATGAAAACTTAGTGACCAGACAGAACGTTCCGTTTATTCAGACATCCATTTTTAAAATCATCACTAGGGTATGAACGTGTGATGTATAATACCAAAATAACGCCATGCAGCTCATGCCACTACATCATAATTAAGGTCTTAAAATGTATGCAATATCTTTGGTTAAAAGCACACCAAGTGACCTACCCCTAGAGTTAGGGTTCGTTTGTTTTCACCTCTGAAATGTATGCAATATCTTTGGTTAAAAGCACACCAAGTGACCTACCCCTAGAGTTAGGGTTCGTTTGTTTTCACCTCTGAAATCTGAATCTAAACCATTCAGATTTCAGAGGCACTAAATATACGTTTGTTTTTCACACAATTCAGAGATTAACAGTAATATTATGATCTTAATGATTCAGAGGTTCCCTCTGAATCTGATGACTGAAATCTGAACGAAAATTAAATTACAATAGTGTCCTTGCCATTTCTTTCAAATCACAGTAATACGGAGATAATACATATCAAAAAAATCTTCCCAAATAAGATATCACAAAGAATCGTCCATTGATACAACTCTTTAACAAAAATTATATATATAGACACGAATACACAATAAAAGTGTAAAAGATTTTCAGCTCTACAATCTGGAAAAAAAACTTCAACAGGTATTTCTCTTCTTTTTCTTCCTTTTTTCCCAACGAATTTGTCTTTTATATTTTTACAACTAAAAAAAAAAAAAACTCAAATTAGATTTCGTGCAAGCTTCCGTTGTTGATAAATGAAGAAAACCTTTTCTCTAGGTAGATTAATGAGAAAATATCAGCAACTAAAACCTTGTGTAGGAGACTTCAATCTTCTTTAGCTATTGTGCTTCTTTCATACTTTTTTATATTGTGTAGGAGAGTTCATTTTTCTTTCAGACTTCACTTTTGCTTGCTTGTGTAGAAGAGTGCCAAATGAGAGACACATATACGCATGTGTGTCAAATATATATCTTGAACACAGAGAATGAATTTTTAAAACACAATGTTTATAAAATATATATATTTTTTATAAACATGCTATCATTAAAAAAGACAGCTGTTGTGGTTTTCAGTCTCCTCTTGGCACGTCTAATATATATAATATATATGAATTTTGGATGCCCTGTCAACATCCCATAGACATATAATATATATGGCCTTTTCAAATCTTGTCTAAAACAATACCACTAGAAATGTAATGAATGGATGCCCTTTTCAGTTTTGTCACAGACCTCTAAAGGCATAGCCCACCCTTGTCGCTTTTGATGATGTGTGTATAAAACTTTTTACGTTATTTATTAGTTTATATATTTTGATGGGGTAAAATAATATCAATTAGAATATAAGATAATAAATTTTTGTTTATATAGCTTTTAATTCTTATTTTTAAATTATCGATTTATGTGACATGCTACAGTTGATTGACGTGTAATGAGTGTGAGTCCGTTCCTGCGGCTTGATTGATTTATCTTTACGGTTTACTTTAAATATATTTATGGGGTAAAATAATATCAATTAAGATATAAGACAATAAATTTTTGTTTATATAATTTTTAATTCTTATTTTTAAATTATCGATTTATGTGACATGCTATAGTTGATTGATGTGTTATGAGTGTGGGTCCACGCCAGCGGCTTGATCAATTTATCTTTACAGTTTACTTTAAATATTTTTATGGGGTAAAATAATATCAATTAAGATATAAGACAATAAATTTTTGTTTATATAGTTTTTAATTCTTATTTTTAAATTATCGATTTATGTGACATGCTATAGTTGATTAACGTGTTATGAGTGTGGGTCCGCATCAGCGGCTTGATTAATTTATCTTTACGGTTTACTTTAAATATTTTTATGGGGTAAAATAATATCAATTAAGATATAAGAAAATAAATTTTTGTTTATATAATTTTTAATCCCTATTTTTTAATTATCGATTTACGTGACATGCTATAGTTGGTTGACGTTTTACAAATGTGGGTCAGCGTCAGCGGCTTGATTAATTTATCATTACGGTTTACTTTAAATATTTTTACTTTGAAACCTTATTTTATTTTTATGTTAATTAAAGTTGTTATATTGTTGATGTAATGGGCTAGATATGGCTCCAAAAGAATCGAAAGTAACTCCACGGTCGAAATTTGCGAGCACTAGTTTAGGCAAAGATTTTATAGATATGTGTCTCAGGGAAGGGTATAGTGGAACATCGTTGAAGACTGTGTCGTGGAATAGGATCATCCATGAATTGAAAACAAAATATAATCACGAATTTGATCAAAAACTGTTAAAGAACCAGTGGGAATATCTTCGAAAATCTTATTCCGCTTGGAGAGTGCTTGTGAATAGGACTGGTCATGGGTACAATGCAGAAACAGGGACTTTCGATTGGCCAGATGATGTTTGGGATGACATTATAAAGGCAAGAATTAAACATTTGTTTTGTTTATATAGTTTTTTTAATCATAAATTAGATATTAGTTTAACTTTTTGTTCTTAATTCAACAGACACAAAAAAGTTTAGAATCAAGCCTCTGGAAGATAGAGATTTACTTGCAACATTGTTTGAAGCTACCGTGGCAACTGGGGATGAGGCATTTAGCCCTATGCATTCTTTACCTCAAGAGAACCCCTGCAATCAATGTTCACTTGAAGAGGATGATGTAGACGTTTTCGGAGAGAATGAAACATTTCATACTCAAGGAGACCAACCAATTTATGATACCTATTTCACTGATTATACCTTTCAGGATGTACGTACCAATGCTACTTCAGAACAAGGAGGAAGAAAATCTGTAGACCCAAAACAAGGAGGGAGAAGTGACGTACGCTCCTCACGCCAATCAAAAAAGCGTACCAGAAGAGAGAATGTTGATGACCCATTTATGAAAAAAATTGATGATCTTATTGATATTATCAAGAGTGATCGTGGTGAGGATAAAAAAATCTTAGATGATTGTGTCACGTCTATGAAGGAATTGATGGTTTTAGGTTTATTGGATACTAATCTTTATATTGCGGTCATGAAAGCGTTTGGGGGCAATGTGGAGTATAGAAAGTTGTTTTTGATGATGGAAAGTAATGAGCATAGAGTGTGCTTCCTCAATAGTATAATGAAAGATATTTGAGTAGTTAGGTTATTTGAGATCTTAGTTCAGTCTTTTATTTAAAGCGATTGATTAGTTATGATATTTGTTTAATTTAAGTCATTCATGTTCCTTTTTATATATTGGTTCAGATATCTCCCAATTATTATTTTACAGTTTACATTTTCTTGTGATGCAGTAAAATGACTCCAAAGCAAAGGTTGTTGGCGTGTTGTTGCAATAATTATAATATTTAAACTTATTAAACAACGTACACGTGTGAGACAAAAGTTATGTACATCATTGCTTTCGGGAAATGCGTATTTACAAGAACTTTTAGATGGATCGTCCACACAAATGTTTGATTTATTTAGGATGAGGACAAATGCATTTCTTAAGCTATGCGATCACTTTCGCGAAAGAGGGTGGCTTACTGATAGTAGACATATAGACTTTGAAGAGAAAATGACATTTTTTTTAGGAATTATTGGTCACAATCATCGAAATCGAGTAATGAAATACCCGATTCCAACATTCCGGACAAACTATAAGCAAGTATTTTCATGAAGTATTGTGGGCAATGCTTCATTTTTCCAAAGAGATTATAGTGCCTCCTGTTTTTGATGGATCTACTGGAGAAATTCGATCACACGACGTCTTAGGGAAGGACCATTCAAAGGGGCTATTGGAGCACTTGATGGTACACTAATTAATGCACATATTCCGATGGATAAACAAATCCCTTTCAGAGGACGAGGCGGAAAGGAATGTTTTCAAAATGTTATGGTCGTATGTGATTTCAATATGAAATTTATATATGTTATGGCCGGATGGGAGGGGATAGTGCACGATTCACGAGTGTTAAATGAGACTTTGCGTCATCCAAACAACAAATTTCCATTACCCCCTGAAGGTGATATTTGTTGTTATTATTATTTTTTTTACAACTATTATATTTGTTTATTACTATTTATCTTATTTGCATTTTTTGTATTGTTGCAGGTATGTATTATTTGTGTGATGCTGCATACACCCACACTAGGGGCTTTATGTGCCCCTACAAAGGCACACGATACTGGTCGTCGGATTTTAGTCGTGATGGTCAAGTTAGAGATAAAAAGGAGAAATTCAACCATGGACACTAGATTAAGAAATGTGATTGAGATGACATTCGTTGTTTTAAAGAATAAATTTGCGATATTGCATAGAATGGTTCCTTATAGTTTTTGAACCCAAGTACACATTGTTGTCGCATGCATGGCAATACATAACTTCCTTCGTCGAGTATCACTTAATGATCAATTGTTTTAGATATATGAAGATGATGATGTGGACTTGCCGACCGAGCCTTCAGTAGATAGTGAACAAGCAGAACCTCCACCAAATTATGATCAAATATTTGGACGAGCACCGCAACAGGAAATGATTAATTTACGAGATCAAATTGCAGATCAATTATTTAGTAGAACTTATGATTTATAATTCAGCTTTATTAGTATTTTGTGACTTTTAATAGCTACTTAATCACTTTTTACATATTTTTAAACATTTTATACTATGCAAAAAATTCCTTACTGCTTGGAATGACTGATATTAATTATATATTAAACTTCTGCAGATATATTGAAATACCAGAGTAAAATGGTCCAAATAACGTGCATTCAATATATCTGTTGTTTAATTCAGGCAACAAACAAAAACTTTTTCAGATTCAGACTTCGGACAAAAAAACAAACGCAACCTTAGCATCAATATTAGCTAAACCACTGAAATCAATGGACGATGCTATCAACTAGTAGAAATGGATAAACACAGTTCTGTGATCTTCAGACTTGAATATAAAGATTAAGTAGTCAGGAGATCACCTTTCCGATTAAAACAGATTTTGCCTTCTTGAAACTGGCACCAAGGGTTTCATACTCAGGTGCTAGCTTCTTACAGTGCCCGCACCTGCCACACAAGACAAATCAAAATTTCTAGTATCACCATACAATTCAATCAAAAATATGTAAAATCCTATTCTTCTCATTCTTACTCAGATCTAGATTGACCAGGTGGATCCAAACACAATTAAGCATGAGAGATCTAAAGAGCAAAATTAGAATATAGTAATTGGTGGTGTTGGAATGGATCCACTTCATACCAAGGAGCGTAGAACTCAACGAGGGCACCGCGATCTTGACCGACCTCTTTGTCGAAGTTGTCCTCAGTCAACACAACCACATCGGCCAAGGCCAACGAAAATAACAAAACAGCTACACTTGAAATTGCTAAACAGATCCCTGCCCCAGACATAGACATTTTCTCTCTCAGATTTGCCGAACAATGAATTCAACACTAAACCTACCAAAACAAATATTATTTATACTCCTATTCCTTCAATTTTTATTGGTTCCTACACGTGTTTCTTAATCTCCACGAAAATGTGCTTCCTTTTCGTAGCCTTACAATAAAGGGACATATACCAAATAGTCCCTCGGACATTTTTTAATACTCATTTAGTCCAAGCTTTTTTATTTTGTCTCAAAAAATCATTTGCCACATATTTTGGAGAGGGAGTGCCGCTGGCGCGGACCTCTAAAAATAAGAGGATATTGAGTGCTTGAGGGACTAAATGGGTTAAACTAAAAATATGTGTCCTTTTTAAAAAATATATATTTATAGTAGGGACTATTTAATAATTAACCCTACAATAAAACCGGGGCCCCAAAATATTCTTAAAAAAATCACAAAACAAAAAATTATTTTTTTTATAATTAAACACCAAAAATTTAACGCTTTTAATCCTATTAAAAAGTCCAAAATGCTTTTTTATATAATAACAAAAAATTTAACCTCTAATTATTTAATACCCAAAAAAATTCAAAACCCAAACCGTGAAACTCATTTTCATGGCTCAAACTCAACCTTGACGTTCTCAATTTAACATCTTTAAATCATTTACAGTGTGTTTGAAAAATGTTGTGTGGTTGTTTTATGCATGTTTTATCGCTTAACAACAACAAGAATGATCATGGATGATCAAAAAATCAAAGACATAAAGGATGTTCAAAGTTTAGATTGCACTCCCACATTGGACTCATTTGAGGTACTAAACATTTACACACATTGTATTTAGTCATTACACACCAAGAAATGTAAGAAAAGAAGCACTAAAAAAAATTGAAAAAAAAAACTGATATGGCGTCCCACAGCCTCCCGTAACCGGAGAAGATGGAAAATCACGACTATTCAAAGTCGTGGTGTCCCATTTTACGGTTTGCCTTGGTCATGGATAGAAGGATTTCACGGTTAACCATAGTCGTGGTACTTTATTCTCGGTTTACCTTGGTCATAAATATATGCATGGCATGGCTTATCTTTACCGGGATAGCCTTATTCACGGTTTACCTTAATATTAAACTCAGCTTATTATTCTCTAAAATTGCAGCTAGATGACTCAATAATAAACTCAATTGATTGGGGAGAGATTGATAACTTTGTCGTACCAAGTGCTAGTGCAACTTGAATTGACGGATCATTATCGGGTACTACACCACTTGAGGGGTTTACGAGTGCAGAACCCACGCATGAGCAATCTACTGTTGAGCGATCTTTTGTAGAAGGACATAACACAACCGGACCTTACTTGCAGGATTTTCCGACTTGACTATATCCATGGTAATTTTTTTCGAAAGTCCTAAGAATTCCGGTGAATATTGCATAATGTGTTATTAATATTAAATATTTTCTTCAATTTAAGATGTATGTATGGATACGGGAACTTCTCAGAGTGCCATTTGTCAAGATCATACCTCCGAATTTTCTAACGAAGAGGTTGGTTTTTTTCTTAGTCATTCTTAAGTTTCAGAGTTTAGTCATATACACACAATGACTAATTATTTATTTCCAATCTTCACAGGTATTCGTGAGTAGAAGTAAAATGGTAGAATGGTGCCAGATGATTGGTTTAAAAATGAAACTAACGTAATTATACTTAAATTCGAGAAGGAGAAATCGGGAAGAAAGCCACGTATAATTCATGGATGTGAAAGAAGCTCATCGCACAGACGGGATAGGGAGGAGGAAACTAGAAAAGAGGAAACATAATGTTGGCACCCGCAAGTGTGATCGTCCATTTAGACTTAAGGGTGTTCCGATGGAAGATGGTAAGTGGAGTGTAAAAGTTTTGTGCGGTCTACACAATCACGAGATCTCCGATTCGATTGTTGGCCACCCATATGCCGAAAAGTTAAACGAGGAGTAATAGAATGTGACAAAGGAGTTAGTTTCTAATAATATTCGTCCGATGGAGGTGCTGCACACATTGAAATAAATGAACCCTTATAATTTCTCCTCACTAAGAACCGTGTACAACGCGAAACACAAGATGAGAGTAAGGGAGTATGCTGGGCAGAATGTAATGCAACAACTCATGCATTTTCTTTTCGAAAAACATTACGTACATTGTCATCGACGTCATGAGAAAAATGACACCGTTGAAGACATATTTTTTGCACATCCGACCTTCGTGTTACTTGTCAAGTGCTTTCTTACAGAACAAATAGATACAACATGCCTTTGTTCGAGATGATTTGGGCTACCTCTACAGGTCAATTATTATGTATTGCATTTGCATTTTTGAAGTGTGATAACGAGGACAATTTTCAATGGGCGTTGAAACACATGAGATCTCTCTATGAGCCAAAAGCTTTGCCCGGGGTCATCGTGGCCAATAGACAATTGTCATGCATGAATGTCGTGAGATAAGTCTTGCCGAGCACGAAGCTTCTATTATATTTATTCCATGTGCAGAAGAATATTGAAGCGGCTGATTTGAAAGTTGGATTAAAAGACCCGAATAAAAATTCATTTATGTCTGGATAGATTGGTGTGGTCAAGTCCGAAACGCATGCGAAATATGACAGAGCATGGTCATGCTTTTTTATAACTTGGAAGCATTAATGTCCTCGTATGATTTCGTACCTTGAAAATACTTAGTTGTCGTACCGTTTCATATACGCCCATCCATTGAGAAAGAAGTTAAACATCGGGGGAACAGCACCACAAATAGGGTCGAGGGTACCCATACACAGTTGAAAAATTATTTGCTTAGCTCTATGAGGACATTTGCCACGGTGTAGAAAGGGATGGATGCACTACTTGAATTTCAAGAGACCCAGATTAGATTGGAATTCGAAAAGTCTTTGCAATCAATAAAGCACGCGCACAATGAACCATTACTACGAGAGATACGGGAACGAGCTTCCCACCTTGCTCTTGATTTTATTAGAGGGGTGATAAATTGTATAAGGACAGTTTTATCCAGATTTTTGGGTAACACTCAATTAACTGATAATGCACGTGGGCATAAAATTCGTACAATCCATGACATTCCGTGAACTTGTGAATTGGCCGGATGGGAGAAGACGGGTGACTCCATTCCAATATGGGTGTTAGACGATCATTGAAAGAAGCTTGCTATAGTTTCGATGTCCCATCGTATCGTGATCTTAATTCTACACCTAAGATGATATATATATATATATATATATATATATATATATTGGAAATGGCCTAAACTCCTTCTTCTGACACAATCATTAACACCCAAGGGCCCCTCTTTGGACGCTATATGGAGAGTGAACCATATATGACGCAACAAGTAACCACAAGTCCGAAGTTGCTGACTAAATTTTGAATGGAAATTGGGCCTGGCATGCCACTATCACATGGGAGCTAATGAGATAAAAAAAATGCAGCCCTCCCAAGCATCGACGTTAATATTGATGATATGGTTAAGTGGACGCCAATGGAAAATGGTTTGTTTACCATCAATTTTGCTTGGAACTCTATTAGGCATCATCCACCTGAATCTGATTAGGCCACTATTGCTTGGAATAGCAGTAACATTCCCAAATACGCGTTCATTCTATGGCTGGTTTATAGAGATGCTATCAATACCAAGGACAAAACTCTTAACTGGGGAATGTCCAATGACAACACGTGTGTTCTTTGTGATAACGCCATTGAGAATTGGGACCATATTTTCTTCAACTGCAACTTCTCCAATGCAATCTGGGAGGACATCAAGTACAACAATTCGTACAACAAAGTTACTACCACTTGGGAGGAAGTTATTCTGGGTGCTGCCACCAACTTCAAAGGAAAGAATATCAGTGCAAACATTAATAGAGCTTCCTTTGCCGTGACCACATATTGCATTTGGATTGAAAGGAGCAACAGAATTTTCAAGAACAAGAGTTCCAATCATGATGATATCAGGGATGGAATTTACTTCTTTGTCAAGTGCAAGTCATATGAATGATCAAAGTCTAGAAGGAACTTTAATAATTGGCTCAATTATATGAACTGGGAACTCGATGAGTCTCATTTGCTTATTGGCTATTTTGTGCTGGTATCCAGTTCTTATCTGTTTTGGGGCTGTAAGTCCTTCATGTTTTTACTATCCTTGGGTTAATTTCATCTACGAAATTGGAAAAAATAATGCTCCTCCTTCTCTCTAGAACCCCCTTTCCAAAACCGTCTTCTACCCTCAACGTTGCACCCTGACCAAACCTTGTTACACCCGCTGATCTTTCATGGCTTCTATGGCCTGTTCATTAACCCCACCTGGCCCTTTGGGGCTCCTGCCAAACCCTAAAACTTCGTTGCCTGTGCCCGATGTTTTTAAGCCCTGTTTGGGTGCCGCTAAGAAGGTGATAGAGTGCTAACCACCCCTGACTGTGCCTCGCTTTGCTGCCCGTGGTATGCCAGTTCTTGATGCTTTAGTCGGTGCTCCCACCCTCCTCGAAGGTCAGACATTGGAGGCTGTTCCTTACGATAGTGATGGAATCCCTTCTGATTCTATGGTCGATCTCTCTTCAAGCGCTTTGATCTTGAAGAAGGACAGGTAGTGGTCCCGTGGGAGAACATTTCCATGGTGAATAAAAACGTGAGTGGATTGAAAGCTGCGGGTGATGTGAATAATGATTGTTGGGAGTTCCTCAGAAGCAAGGGGTTTACCCAAGAAGATGTCAAGAATTTTAGAAGTTTCGATGACCGGAGAGGAAATGGCACCAGCTCGCCTGTGGCGTTGGGTAGGGCTGATGGCGAACAGTGTGTTGCAGTACCTGTTGGCATGGGGCTCAATATATCTGACAGTTGTAAGGAAGTTAGTGCTACCAACCTCATAACGTCCCATGATAGGACAGATGTATGTACTGCAAATGTTGGGTTGTGTACTGATTAAGGCATGGCTGATGGGAAGTCTACTCCTTGCGTGGCTGGCTCGACCCAAGTAGGTAAAACATGGATCTCCGTTACTGCAACCAGGAAGAAACCTAAGCTCCGACTTTCTTATCACCAACCTACTGTGATTGACTCCATTATCACAGTTACTCCACCTGTCGAGGTGGCAAACGGAGGTCATGGACGGTGGGTGAACAGTAGGGTGGGTTATTTTTTGGGGACTAAACTGCCATTTTCCATGGTGAACACGGTGGCGTTTAAATTATGGGGGAAGTGTGGCCTAACCAAGGTCATTGCGCATGATAAGGGATTCTATTTCTTTCTCTTTGATAACCCTACTCAAAGAGACGAGGTGATTGACAATGGGCCGTGGCATTTTGCGGGAATCACCATCATTCTCAAAAAATGTCAACCAAACATTAGCTTTGATAAAGACACGATGAAGAAGATACCTATATGGGTTAAATTTTTTGATATCCCAATGCAACTTTGGACTGAGGAGGGTCTCAGTTATGTAGCTTCGTAGGTCTTCCATTGTATGCTGATGCGATGACGGAAGAAATGAATAGGATTACCTTTGCCCGTATATGTATTGATGTGGAGGCTAAGGAGACTTATCCCTCAAGTGTTAATGTGGTGATGGAAGATGGCACTATTGCTTTGGTTAAAATGGAATTCCAAGCCAAACCTCCCTCTTGCCCACACTGCCTCGTGTTTGGCCACAGTCTTAGTGGATGCCCCAAAAATAAAGGTGAAGGTGTTAATAAGGTCACTATCCCACATGCTAGCATATCTCCCACCAGTAATGTTAGTGGTTGGACTCAGGTCGTCAAGAAGACGAAAGTTGGCGTCAGCTCCGTGAAAGAAGTGGGAGAGACTTCGTGCAAGGCCAATGCTGAGAAGAACCCAAGCACTGCCATTGTGTCGTGTAGTGCTAATGCTGAGATGAATTATGATGTTGGAAGCCCTATACAAAATAATGTTCCACCTGTTCCTTTGTCTAACTCCTTCAGTGCAGTCTGCATGGAGAGCGACACGGATATGACGCCTGCTCCTACTGCTCTTGCGTTGCGGGTTACTCTAGTGGACGAATTGGCACAGAAAAGGGTGGGGGAAGATAGAGATGTGAGTAATAGTAGTGGGAAAAACAGAAGGAAGGGGAAAGGGAAGAAGAATAGATGATAAAGTTTGCTTCTTGGAATATCAGGGGCCTTAATTCCCCTCATAAGCAAAGGGAAGTCAATAAGCTGATTAGGGATAACCACCTTGATTTAATGTGTATGCTTGAAACTAAGGTTAGAAAAAATAACTTAGGTTGTGTTTTGAATAATTGTTGTTTTCAATGGGATTTTTTGGACAACTGTCCACTGCGGGGGGGGGGGGGGGGGGGGGGGGGGGGGGGGGGGGGAGGGGGGCAAAATTATTGTGGCTTGGAACCCCAACCATGTTACTGTGAGTTTGATTCACACCCACCCCCAGGCCATGCTCTGCAAGGTGGAAATATGTGGGTCTGGGATGAGCTTCTTTACTTCTTTCATTTATGGGGATAACCTTCCTGGGGATAAAAGGCATCTTTGGGATTTTTTGAGGATGAATTCAGGGAGTGTGGGAGAATCTCATTGGATATTAATGGGCGACTTTAATGTTGTCAGATCTCATGATGAAAAGAGAGGCATCCGGGGCATTGATACGACTGCTACGGGCGAGTTCAACCAGTGCATTCATGACTTGCAAGCTAATGATATGGTGACGAATGGGTTGTGGTTTACGTGGAATAAGAAGGAGTTGGGTGTTGGTAATGTTCAATCTAGGCTGGATAGAGTCTTGAATAATGATGCATGGGCCTCTTGGTTCCCCGAGAGTCAAGCTTCTGTCCTTCCTCACGAGGTTTCTGACCACTGTCCTATCATTATTTTATTGGCCCAATTGGAGCGGAGTAGACCTAAACCGTTCAAATTTTTAAATTTTTGGATGGATCATAGCGACTTTTATCAGATTCTTAGTGAGTCCTGGCTGGATGATGGAGAGGGGAATCCTATGGTTAGGCTGAGTAAGAAATTGAGTAGAGTTAAATCTAGGCTGAAAGATTTCAACAAAAAGTTTTATAGCAACATCTCTGGTAGGGTGGAGGAGGCTAAGACTTTACTGGATGAGGTTCAGACAGGAGTTGATACTGATGGGTGCGACACTGAGGTGCTCCTTGATGAAAGGGTCAAGCTTCACACGTAATTGGAACTGAGGGAGGCAGAGGCGGAGGCGTCCTTTTTCAAGCAGAAGTCTTGTGTTAAATGGCTCCAGTTGGGGGATGGCAATAATTCTTTCTTTCACAAGAAGGCTAACCAAGCTACTGCCGGAAGGAAGATCCTTAGTGTTTTGGATGACCATGGTGTGAGAATTGAGGCGAGTTAGAATGTGGCTAAGGTGGCTGTTGATTATTTCAGCAACCTCCTTGGCACTACCAGTTCTTTTGTGGACCCATTTCCTATTCTTAACGATGTGATGTGCAAGAGAATCACGGTTGATCAAGCTACTGCGTTGGAGGCTCCCATTACTGAAGCGGAGATCAAGAATGCCATGTTCTCCATTGGGTCCGATAAAGCTCCTGGACCGGACGGTTTTAATGCCTGTTTCTATAAGAAGAACTGGGACGTGGTGGGGAGAGATGTGATTGATGCCATTACCTTCTTCTTCCATTGTAGGTACTTGCCCAGACAATAGAACTGCACTGCTTTGGCGCTTATTCCGAAGGTTACTACTCCCTCTGGTATGCAGGACTTCAGGCCCATCTCTTGTTGCAATACCATCTACAAGTGTATCTCCAAAATTATTGCCTAAAGGATGAAGCCCATTCTCCCTTCCTTCATCAATCAGAGCCAGGTCGCGTTTGTGAAGGGTAGGTCTATCTCTGACAATATCTTATTGCTTCAGGAGCTTAAGAGGAGTTATCACCGCGAGCTTACTCCATCTAGGTGTACCCTTAAGATTGATCTTCTTAAGGCCTATGATACTGTTAGTTGGGAGTTTTTGCTCAACCTTCTTGTGCATATTGGCTTCCCATCTATGTTTGTTGGTTGGGTGGAGGAGTGTATCACCACGACTAGATTCTCTATCAGCTTGGATGGGCGTTTACATGTTTCTTTGAAGGGAAGAGGGGGTTGAGACAAGGTGACCCTATCTCTCCTTTCTTATTCCTGCTTATTATGGATACTTTCTCTTATATTATGGACAATGCATGCCTCAATCCGGAGTTCAGTTTTCATCCTAGGTGCAAGGAAGTGGGCCTTAATCATCTTTGCTTTGCGAACGATTTGATCATACTGTGCGGTGGCGATCCTGCTTCGTGTAGCATTGTGAAAAGAGCTATTGAGGCCTTCTCTTCGATCTCTGGTCTTCACCCCAATTCTAACAAATCTAGTTTCTACTGCTCTGGGGTTGATGTTGATGGGGTGAGCAGGTTGAGGGAGGTTTTTGGTTTCTCCCACTGTCCCCCCCCCCCCCCCTTCTTGTATCTTGGGGTACCTCTTATCAATACTAGGCTTAAGTCTGAGGATTGTGAGAAGCTGATTGATAAGATTACGGGGAGGATTAAGTGTTGGACTAACAGATTCCTCAGTTTTGCTGGGAGACTTCAGCTCATCAACTCGGTCTTATTTGGTATCCAGGTCTACTGGTCTTGCCTGTTCATTTTGCCTAGAGGGGCTATTAGAAGAATTGACCAACTTATGAAAGACTTCTTGGTCCGGGTTCTGATTCCAAACATACTGGGGCGAAGGTTTCTTGGGATGATCTGACGTGCAGTCATGAGGAAGGGGGGTTAGGCATTAAGAATGTGGAATTATGGAACAAAGCTGATATTCTCAAGCTTCTTTGGAACCTCTGTAGTAAGAAGGATTGCCTATGGGTCAAATGGTGTAATGTGTATAAGATCAAGAATAGAAGTATTTGGGCCATTAATATTCCTAATGACTCTTCCTGGTGTTGGAGAAAGTTGTTGCAGTTGAGGGAGGTGGCCAAGCCTCTTATCATGTCCAGCATAGGCAATGGCGAAAATACCTTTGTGTGGTACGACAATTGGCATCCGTTAGGTCCTCTATTTGATCGCTATGGGGGAAGACTTATTTATGATGCGACTAGCAACCATAAAGCTAGAGTGGCCGACTTTATACATGGGGAGAGGTGGAGGTGGCCTTCTTCTGTTACTTGGGAGCTGTTGGAGATTAGGAATGCTGAGTTGCCTGTTATTCGCCAAGGGGTTAGTGATGAGGTGGTGTGGAATTCCAGTCGGGATGGCTTCTCCATTGGGTCGGCTTTTACGGCTCTCACTACTGCTCGTCCTTTGTTCAATAGACACAAGTTGATTTGGAACATCAATAATATACCAGAATGTGCTTTTAGTTTATGGATCATATGTAGGGGTGCTCTTCATACGAGAGATAAACTGTTTAGATGGGGTATTTCCAACAATAACTTGTGTTGTACTTGTGGCGAGGAGGTGGAGAACCGGGAACACTTGTTTATTGAATGTAATATTGCTAAAGAGGTTTGGCGCGAGGTCAGATTTAAGAACCAAGAGGTCAGAGAGGCTTTTAACTGGGAGGGTGAATTGGAGTTTGCTAATTCCGAATATGTGGGCAAGAGCTTCTACAATAGACTTAGGTGTCTATCCTTTTCCACCACTATCTACTGTCTATGGATTGAGAGGAATGCGAGATTTTTCAAAGGAAAGGCCAAGAGTAGTGATATGATTGTCAGAGATATTGTTGCTATGGTCTGTGCCAGGGCCTCAAAGTGGAAGAACAACAGGAGGAGCTTCACCAACTGGATGGCATGCATGAACTGGGACATCCCAAAATCAGTGTTATCTTAGTTGGTTTGTTTTGTGTTTGGTTGTTTGTATCCTTTAGGGTATGCCCCTAGGATTGTGGTTCTCCTTTGGAGATTGTTTGTAAGTAGTTTTTCTTTGTTCTAATATACATAATTTTCCCAATATATATATATATACACACACACACGCACACACACACAATGTTTGGTTACATAGACTATGTATTATTGTTAAATTTGTGGTAGTATTTGATTTTTTATAGTAATACATTTAGAAATGTAAACAAATCCATCCATGAATTAAACGACATCCCACCTTCCACTTAGTGCCTTTGAGAATATTAGACATAAGTTTGTAGCTCCTTCGAGAAATGATGGAAAAAATAAACTTTCTATTAATGAAATTATGATTCGGGATATAGAGGGTCCATCATAGCAAGTAAAGGTTATTTTGATGGCTAAGGTAAAGGGAATGAGGCTATCAAAGGGGGTCGAGAATAGATGAAATTGGAGTTAAGTGGTGTGAATCTTAATGTTGGTGTAATATAATGGGAGGTGCGTAACAGAGGTATGTCAAGGTTGAGAATACTACTTTTATGAGGATAAGAGATGTTCCAAATAGGCGAGCCAAGACAAAAGGATCGAAAGAATATTTATTTCTAGCCAACACATAACCCTGTTTTAACAGTGATGGGATTGGATTTGACGATCAAGGCTAATTGGTTGCACCTAGAAAAATTGAGAATTTAAGTCCTATTTTCTTCCTTGAGAGAGCCCTTTGTGACTTTGAGTAACCAAGGAAACAAGGTAGTACTAGGTCTAACCGAGCATATCAATCTTGAGTAAAAGTGCTAGTGATTTAGAAGTTAAACGAACTACCCCCTTGAGATGATAGTGGTTTGAATGTGATATGAATGTTAATTTGGTTGGTGTGATAAATATAACAAGAGATTTTCCTGGCTGGGGGGTGGTAATTAATTGGTAATGAGGATAATCACAACTCAATCCCAAACACAGAAACTCATCTGCGCGTGGCTGTGTATTTTCTCTCAACATTCGTTGACATTCGATCAACTACTCCTTCTTCCTTGACGTTTTTTACCAAAGCACAAACTCGGTTCAGAGGAAGCCAAAGCAAGACAAGTACTTTCGTTATCTCTATTCTCTGTTATTAGGAATAGGTGGCCTCACTTTTATTCCACCCAAAACCTAGACGACAGTGGGAAGGATCCACTGTTGTAGATCACCATATATATGTCATTCCCCATTATCCATATCTATCTACTGATTATGGTACACAATTGTCATTGTTCACAGATCACATGTGGATTGGTGAATTTCTCATAGTTGGAGCTGCATGATTTTTATGGTAAGAGATTATGATTTTTATGGTACAACAATCTATTAGATCATGTCCTTAGGCATAAATTACAAAAAAAAGAAGGTTTTATACACGGAGCCCGGTCGACCAGCCTCCTGGCCGCGGTCGATCGCGCCTAGCAGATCTCAGATAGATTTGCCTACTTTTATGCGCTGTCCAAATGGTAATCCTTGGATTGTAGTTGCTATCAATATAGGAACTGATATACCTGGTGTGGGAATGTTTTTGTTGTGATAAGGCTCCTCTTTAAGTAGAAAATCATTTGGGTTATAAGAAGTAATCGCGTGGGTTTATGAGAGAGAGACACTCTATTACATTTTAAACACTCTCTCCCTCACTATCTAAACTCTTAAACACTAGACCCTTTTGCCCCAGACTGTATGGGCAATCCCCACCAACATTTCCACCATAAAACCACCATTAGAATACCTCAAGTCACCTTATATCACCATGAAAAACCCTACGAAGATTTATTGGCTTATAAAAGGAGGTGTTGATGGAGTTTCCTTATAAGTTCTGTGGAGAATGGAAATTATAGTACAATGGAGTTTAAATGGGTCATTTGGCGCAATCTTGGATCAACAATGGAGACACAAGCATGGGAGGGCTTTAAAAGACCCCCTTGAGGCTACCTTTTGAGGTGGGGGGTCCTCCATCTTCTTCCATATCTCCACCATTTTTAGAGCCCATTTAAGGTGGGAAAAACTAACTTTGATATAAGTTTTAAGTGTAGTATAAATTGTGCATGTTTATTTACATGTATTAGATATATGTGGGATAGATGTTAGTTTGCTTCCATGTGTTGATTAGTGATCATCTTATCATTTGTATGAAAAATTAATTTTAAATGGATGATTTAAAATGAGTTTTGAAACATAGAAATTTCCAGAATATATGTCTTGAATATTTATGAAATAAAATGTGCTAGAATGGAGTTTAAAAGGTAAATAATATGATTTTATGCAAAGAAATGCGTTAGGCTTATTTAAACCATTTCATGAGATCAAAAGCTGATTTTTCTACATATGAAAGGTAGAAACTTTAACTTTAATAGGTGCATTAAGTATGCAAAGAAATGCGTTATGCAAAGAAATGAAGGTAAATATGAAAGGTAGAAACTTTAACTTGAATAGGTATTTTTAAAGTGTATGGAACTCATGTAAGGAGTAAAGTGGTTTTAAATGTTCAAATATATAAAGAGTAGGGTTCTACATGAATTGTGGTATAGAAGTTAATAATGAAAGTTAAAGGGTTTAAATGTGTGAATAGTAGCAAAGTGCATGTTAAGATGAAAAATTCCATAAATAAAGAGTGTATTTCAAATGTCTAGAAAATAGTACTTTAATATATAAAAAGGTGTTATTTTATGTGTTAAAGATGTTAAAGTATCAAGTAAGAATGTTGAATTAGTGGAGATGGCCTTCAATTGTGACTTGGGAACTGAATGAAGTTAAGAATGCTATTCTTCCTACTATTCACGATGCAAATGATAATGTTGTGTGGTTGCCCTCAAATCATGGGAAGTTCACCATAGCTTCTGCTTGGGAGCTCTTAAAGGCCCATAAGCCTATGGTTAACTGGAGAAAGTTTGTGTGGAGTAAGGTTTGCATCCCTAAATGCTCTTTCATTACTTGGTTGGTGGTTAGGATGGCGATCAACACTAAAGTTAAGTTACATGAATGGGGAGTTTTTGCTGATGACCTTTGTGAGTTATGTGGAAATGAGAGGGAGACATATAACCATTTGTTCTCTCAGTGCAGCCTTAGTAAAAGTATATGGCAAGAGGTGTTGCTTAGAAACCAATGCTACAGGGATACCCAGGGTTTAAATAGCGAGATGGATATGGCTACTGTTAACCACTCTACGAAGACCCTATGTGATAAGATAAGATCCTTTTCCTTTACTACCACTATCTACTGCATATGGGTGGAAAGGAATGCTAGATGCTTCAAGCATGTCTCCAATTCCCTTGACTCCATTGTGAAGGGCATTGAAAACATGGTTAGAGCAAAAGTGCTTACTTGGAAAAAGGACAGAATGAGCTATGCCAACTGGATGGCTTGTATGTACTGGAACATTCCTGAAGACAGGCTTCTTTTTTAAGGATTAGTCTTGTTAGGCTTCTGTCTTGTTGTTGGTTTGCCTTTGGGGTATGCCCCGGGGTTTCTTTTCTTCAGTTGAGGTTTTTTCCTCTGTAAATTCTTAGTTTTCTTTATATATTCAATCTTTCCCCAAAAAAAAAAGAACGTTGAATTAATTTTGATATTGAGCAAGTGTTAAAATGGTTAAAAGTGTTTAAAAGTTAAGTTGAGAATTTAATAACCATTGTTGGGAAAATAACACTTGATAAAGGAGTAAAATGTAAGTTTTGGCAAATGAAGTGTAAATTGGTAATTTACTTAAAGTGGAACATTTTTATAGAATAAAAATGTCGAAGAATTTTTTTACACTAGTATGGGTCACGGGTGAAATGAATTAAGTCCTAAAGCGTGAATAATCATGGTATAAAATAAACGGGTGTGTGACTTAAAGGAGAAAGAAACAATTTTGCAAGTGTTAAAAGAAAAACGGACGGTTAAGTCCGAACTTTTGGCTTCGGCCGAGTAAAAAGGGAAAATTGAAATAGTGTGGACATTTGTAAAATGTTAAAACACATTAAATGGAACTCGAATGACACAGGGATAATTAAGAAGGGCCCGGAGCCCAGGGGTGAAAGGCCCAAAACAACTGGCCAAAGCATATGGTGTACATAGCCGATATGGAGCCCGTTGAAGTATGCGGTATTTGGAAGATTCCGAGAAAAGATAAATGATTAAGAAACATGTTAAGAAAAGGTTTGTGTGGTGAAATATGTTATTACAACCTAACTTTAATGAATTAATAAATATTCCGGTAGAGGTTAAAATGGACCAGTAAATATGTAATTGATTATGTCCATAAGGTAAGAAAAAGGTAAAATAAGTGGTAAATGGGTGATTAAGCAACCTAAATGGGTAAACCCATAATTAACTCAAGATTATGTGGAAAAAGGTTTTTCAAAGGAGTATTTTCTAACATGGTGAACGAGTGTGCTGAAAGGGTGGTTTTCAACAAAAATATTAATATGAATTAAATAGAATAGATAGGGTGATTACGGTAAAGAAATGGTTTTCGGTCAAGTCAAGTGCAGTGGTTTCAAGTATTGAATCGTGGGTTTTATATAAAGCGAGAAATGCTAAAGTGAGGTAAAATGAAGTCTTTTATAAGATTAAAAAAAGGGGTAAAGTAATCTGGATAAATAAGGTTTTTAGATGTAAAACTGTTCATGCATTAAGTATACGTATATGTATGTGTACATATGTATACAAGGTAGTTGCATGTGTACATAGGCATAGCGTGTTAAAGTCTCCTTTCTGCCGTTCGATTCTATACTGCATTTGTATATTTTTCACTGAGCATTGGCTCACACCCTCGCTTTGTTACGGTAGGTTGGGAGCGACCTCGTATATTGAGAGCGTTATATAGGTAGCTACTTTCTTTATTTTATATTAGTAGCTCTGTATGCTTGAACTTCGGGGTGCTCCCCATGGGTCCCTCATATAGTTTATTTTAAAATTGGAATCACATGCTAAATATGTAAAGCATTAATTATAGTAAAATTGGACTAGCAATATTATATAGGTTGTTTCATTGCACTTCACACCTAACGCTCGGGTCGGACCGGGTTGACTACGAGTAACCCATAAATCCAGGTCGGGGTGTCACAATTTGTCATTTCCTATTGGAACCTATGCTATATAACTGGAAGGAAATGGATCAGAAAAATTTCTGAATAGGTTCTACCAAGTACAAGTACAAATATACAAAGTGTTTGGAATGTGTATGGAATTCAGTGTTTATCAAACGAAGCGGAAGTAAATGTTTTTTCATCATAACCCTTAATTAGAATCAAGGAGTCTGAAATGATAATCCCATACTTACCAGCTTAGGTCATATACAGAAAGTTGAACTGATAATCCCATACTTACCAGTTCACTAAGGATCATATAAAGATAAATTTAGTGTTGTATCCAATCTAAATGGAATAATGGTTCTTGGTAACAACGTTACGGATCATATAAGAAAGTCAAGGATCTTTGAATTTATAATCCCATACTTACCAACTCACTAAGGGGTATAGAAATAAGTAAGCTATCAGTAAAACCAAATAATAATCAACCCAAAATCACTGGGGAAAAATAACCGGCTAGGCACACAATTAAAGTGGCACTCATATGTATGTAGCAATAAATGCATGACTCTCAATCATTTGAGACTAGTAAGCTAAGTAGAAAGCTCCATGGGCTAACACGTCAGTCTACTTCCTAGTTAATACTGATGCTTATAATATAATGGCACAAAAGTGTGGTAACTGAATCAATATGGAACATGATACCAGTTATTAGGTGAGAAGCGTTAAAGTTTATCCATAGTCAAATTCAAATACTGATGATAAATTCAAATACCGATGATATGTAACAAAATACGTAGTATGGTAGTATAATAACGTGCACATACTAAGAGTAAATAGGAGTTATCATATAGTGACATCAATAGTAGTATGCCAAATATGCAAAGTTTACTATTGAAAAGGTAGGGAAAACTTACCGGTGTTTTACGAGTTTTTTTTTTTTTGGGGGGGGTGGGGGGGATTGTGTGTATATATAGAAACTGAAATAATTACAAAGGACTTAACCAAAACATCCAGGGGCATTCCTCAAAGGCATAACAACCACAAGAAAAGAAATAAACAAGCAAACTAAACTTGGACACAAAAGGCAAGAAGCCAAAACGAAGGATCACACACTACGTTTCTTCAATGTAGCTATCAGGCAGACCCCAATTCATACATGTCATCCAATTGGTATAGTTCCTCCTGGCTTTACCCCATTGCCCAACTATTGCCTTGATCATATCTTCAATATCTTTCATGAGAGAGGCAAAATCACGAGACACTCTTCTTATGCATCTTCCATTCCTCTCCATCCAAATACAGTAGGTGGTGACAGAAAAAGACAAGCATCTAATCCTATTGATGAAGTTTTTCCCCTTATAGTGCTGAATGACATGCTCCAATTCATCATCCCAACTAAAAACATCTCTATATTGAAGGTTCCTGAAAAGGACTTCATTCCACAGCTGTTTAGCCCATATGCAGTCAGAAAAATGTGGTTAGTAGTCTCAACATGTAAGTTGCACATCCCACACTCTTTAGTTTCTGTGATGCCCCACAAGAAAAACTTGTCCCTGGTATATAAAGCTTTCCTACAAATCATCCAAAGAATGAAAGAGCATTTGGGAATGCTACTCTTGCTCCAAACCAACTTACTCCAGCTAATAAAAGGAAAAGAGGGGAAAAGGATATAAGCAGAGCCTATAGTAAATGTGTTAGAGCTATTAGCCACCCAATGCACTTTATCCTCACTATCAGGGAAAATATTAGGCAGCAAGTCATTCCTAATGTCTAGCAACCCCCAAGTAATAGTGGCAGGCCATCTCCACCTCCCATCATGAATTACCCGAGGCACATTGGCCTTGTGATTGCTTGCAGCATCATAAATGACCCTATCTCCATACAGAGGTTGAAGAGGACCTTTTGGGTGTCAATTATCATACCACAAGAAAGCCTCATAACCTTTCCCAATCTTAGTTTTGATGAAGGCCCTAGGATGATGTCTTAACTTCAGGATTTTCCTCTAACTCCAAGAGAAATCAGAGGGAATGTTGACTACCCAAATGCTCCTGCCTTTGATCCAGTACACATTGCACCATTTTATCCGTAGGCTATCTTTTTTACAGCATAAGTTCCAAAGATGCTTCATTCATCATAGCAACTTTATTCCAAGCCTCAAGGCTTTTACGAGCTTTATATTGTCATTCATGGATTTTTCGTTGTTGCATTCCAGTTCCCATAGTCATTTGCATTTGAGGGTTTAAATGAGAGTGGCTATATCGGTGTTTGGGAAAGTAGGGTTTGCGGTTTATGATGAGCAGGCTGCTAATTCATAATAGACTCTAGTGCGAAAGTAAACTAATGTCGAATAAACCCGAATTACCTACGAGTTTTTATAGATTATCCAAGGGGGACTAATTCAAACTTTTCTTAAATTGTTAATTATACTACAAACTGAATAATGTTTAGCAATTTAATTATAGTCCTAATTATTTTCTTGATTAAAGTAGGTGGTTAAGCAGATAATAAATTAGGCAAGTTTTTAGATTTAAATCCTACATTTTCGTGTTAGGTTTTAAATGCAGAATTTAAAGCACACAAGGATTTCTTTAACACTGCAAAAACTCTTCCCCTGGGAAAAATGATGGATCCTCTAGGATCAAACTAATGCTACCCCACTAAACAAATCACAACAGGTACGATTTACAATCACGCAACAAGACTCAAGTAGGTTAAACAGAAAGCTATTACCTATAACGATGCCTCTTGCTTTGGTTGCTCTTCTGAATGCCTCATGTTGCAGCTCTTGTCATGATTGCTCTTCACGTCTTAGCTCTTCCCTTTAACTTCTTCAAGCGCAGGAATTGCTCGGTGCCTAAGTGATGTGTCTTAGTGTAGTGTAGTGCAGTGAGATATTCTACAATGACTCACCCACCCTTAATGATACAAACCGAATGAATATGCAATAATTCAAATATCCTGAATATCAGTAGCAAATCTTATGTTCCTTTTTTTTTTAAAATCAAGCTATCTCGATTTAAAATTGTTTTCAACAAACTTTCAATTTTGAAAATCAGAACACTCATATTTATTTCAGATATGTACACAAGGATCAGTGCCTACGTGAATAGTGTACAATGTATGAACTAAAAGTGATATGCAATGTTGTATCACAGTTCCTGAAATATTACTAAGATTATGTATCAAGAATAATCAAGTAAGCATACACAAAGAATAAACGACTTCAAATATATAAACAATACAAGAACAAAATCAAATATTAACAATTTTTTTTAAAGATATGTTTAGATTAAACCAAAATTAATCTAACATGCTAGCAAGTTTGTTTTGACAATTAATTTTTTAGATTAGCCCAAATAGGTCAAACAGTTCAATGGTTATATTTTCAGTCCAAGTTCAAGACTAATCTAGTTCGGGTATCAACTTCAGAAGGACAATCAATAATTATGCTTTTACAAATAGGTCCTCAAAATTCAAAGGTTTAAATGTCTAAACTTATTTAACATATTTGACAAATGAGCCAACGTATTATAATTACTCGTTAAAATAAACTATTTTAATCGTATAAGAACTCAAAAGCAGAGATGAACAAAAATGTATACACAAACGAATTTCGTGTGTGAAAACGTGTTCAATCAAACAGACTAAAAGAAAGAAGTATGTCTCCTTTTTCGGATGGTTGAGAGCTTCTCTCTCTAGGGTTTGGTTTCCCCCTTTATTCTAGCTGCCATCCCCCTTTCATGTACCTCCCACTTCTTGGTGACGTCTCCACCCCACGCTCCATTGAGGAGCCTTTGCTATTCACGTCGCTATCTTCCCATGTGTGCCTCATGTCAGACTGAGTTATGGAGGGCTCTTTTACGGAGATGGGTATGGCCCCTCTTTTCAAAATCTTCTGGTTTTTGGTTCCCACTCTCAGGCCACGGCCGGTGGCTACTTTAACAGGAATTTCTTTGCTTTTTGGGGTCGGTCGGAACCTTGATCAAACTTTCTGACCCCGGTGACGTCACCTTGCTAGAGACCCACTTGTGTCCTAGTGTCACTGTCTCCTAACCAACAACATCCTTCCTGCGACCGCTACTCTTCAAGGTAGGTTGTTAGTGGTGGTCTTTGTTTTGGAGTATGGCTGATTCGTTCACTGAAACTATGGTATGGAACTGGATTTGTGGGTTTTGGGTTGGGATATATAGGTGTAGCTGTTCAGTTGCGGTTTTGTGTTGTAGCTGATGTTTTGGTCTCTGTGAGTCCATCGTGCTTCTTGTGATAGGAGTGCTCTGACCGGAGATTTCTGTGTTCGTTGGTAACTGAGTGTTACCAGTGGGGGTTTGCTCCAGTTGTGGTGCTTGGGACATCTGATGATGGTTTGTTTGGGTATCCCGACGTTGCTTCCATTGTCCGGTCTTGTGTGCCGTTCATCTTCATGATTCGGGTTGTTCGCCCGTTGTTTTGCTAGTGGTGGGTCTTCCACGGTTTGGGCCTGGTGTTTCCACATTTGGTATGGCCCAGTCTTCTTTGCATTTTTTGTTTGCTTCCCTTGATTGGGCCATGTTTTGTTGCCTTTCCAGATTTGATGTTTTTGGTGGGGTATGCCCCACCCTTTTGTTTTTTTGTTGCTGGCCTTTGGGGTATGCCCCTTAGTTTCTCTATTTCGAGAGTTCCCCTCTTGTTCTTGTAAAGTTTCGGTTACGGTTCTATACACACACATAATTTCCCCCCCCCAAAAAAAAAATAGACTAAAAGAGATCTAAGACAGATCTTATCAAATCAAACAGATCTATAAGAATACAATGTGTGTATGTGAGTACATAAACTCAAAATATCAAACATGCAACAGTTAATAAACACTTCTTGACAAAAATAACACAATACAAGAGTGATATACACACAAATTTCTAACTACCTAGAAGTTATTCATGATCTAAACAACAAGATCTTAAAAACAAGACAGAGAAGAAAATAATAATGGTGCAAATTTGTGTGTGTAGTAATAATAATGGTGCAATCTGTGTGTGTAGTGTTAAACACTAAACACTCTACAAACATATAAATCACCAAGAATGATCTAGAAAATAGATCAAAACAGTAGTGAAGAGATTTTTCATGTTAACAAGAAACAAACGTGCAAATCAAAAGTGAAATTTGGGGTTTCTTTTACAAAAGATCTAAAAAATGAACAACCAAACCCTAAGGTGAGAGTTTTTGAAAAAGTTTGACAGATTCAAATGAATTTCAAACAAAAATTAAACACACAAAAATATAAACAATATTAGTGTTCTTGCTTTTGATTTGACCTATGAGTTAGACCAAATCGTGCTCAAGAATATATATATATATATATATATATATATATATATAGGGAGAGGTTCACAAGTGGACCAAAAGAATGGACTTTTTAATGGACCTTAACAAAAAACACATAATAACACATTAATTTTAATTCCTATAGTGTAATTGGTCCGCGCCAGCGGCACCAAATACGCGTGTCGATCGATCCCCCACCCCCCCACACGCCCCTCACCCCCACCGCCACCCTCCCACCTCCACCCCCACCCCCATGGCAGCCCTGCTGTCATAAGGGCTGCCACAAGGGCTGCTATGGTGTGGGGGTGGGTGGGGTGCAGTGGGGGGTGGGGTGGGGGGGTAGTGGGGTGAAGGTGTGGTCTCGGGTGCCGCTGGCGCGGACCAATTACACTATAGAAATTAAAATTAATGTGTTATTATGTGTTTTTTTGTTAAGGTCCATTAAAAAGTCCATTCTTTTGGTCCACTTGTGAACCTCTCCCTATATATATATATATATATATATATATATATATATATATATATACTCTCTCTATTTTGGCAGAGTTTTGGTGCAAATTCTAATTCTCTCGGCATTTTTAAAATAGTTGAGGCCTCTTATTTATAGAGTGACAGATGTCCTGTGATTGTGGCATACTAGAGTCACATAGATTGAATAAATATAACACCAACCATTGATACAATGCATTCGGGCTACCAAAGAAACACACTATGATACCTTAATAGCTCGACACGTGCATACTAGCTGGCAACAACTCACTAAAACCATGTGCTGGCAATATGAAGATACCGTTGGAGTGTATATACCACCGTATAAATGTTGTATTAAAGTGTGTGTACAGTACGATTACAATACAACTCACATACAAATTTAAACAGAGAATAATACAAGCATACTTGGCAAGTACAATACACTATAAAAATTAAACTAAAATAGACATAAACAAATGTTTAATTTAGAAATTTAAATAGTTTTCAAAACATTTTTAAATCAAAATTAAATCTGAAAAATTCATAAAAAATACGAAAAAAATTTAGAAAAATAATTTATATGTTTTTACACACAATTTTTTCTTGATAATTTCTCCTGATTTCTTGTACTCATTTAAATAATGAATTAATTTGATTTAATATGTTTAAAAATGTTTTAAAAATATTTAAAAATACTTCTTTAAACATACACACACAAATCATTAGAAATGATGTAATGTATGCACTGAAATGCAATATGTGTCCTATGTGGTGTAGAAATAAATCCTATGAGACAATGTGGATAGGTAAGAGTGACTACCTTTATGAGAATTGACTTGAGCCAGTTTCTGATCTCTGAGAAGTGCAGTGGACTGAATGGAGGCATGACATAGGTCTACTAGACTCGACATAATTACAGGAAAAGTTCTTGTCAAAATTCAAGCCTAACTAGCTGAAGGTCTATATAGCTAAACACCAAACAAACAACTAACCTTACACTGTATAGGGACCTTCAATCTTCCTTATTGAACCAATTTTGATAAAACCCTTGAGTATATCAACTGATATACTAAGGTAAAAATTCCTAGAATTTTCTATACAAAAATGTTTCTAACTACCCACCCAATCCTAGAAACGAAAAGACTCAACAACTGACGACCGACGAGAAAACCTGCAAAATAATAAATAACCTTTCTGCCGAGAAATCAAGTTACAAGCATTTACTTTATTGAATTATTATAAGACAGAAATAAATGTGCAGGATAAGATAATATGCATGAAAGAATATCAACATACTAAACAAGAATATGTACTCAACTCTCCCCCATTTTGACTAAATTGTACAATGGTGAGAAATTAACATATGAAAATTTTATAAACTGCAAAATAAACGTTTCCTACATTAAACACTTTTTTTGGTAATTAAGAATAACATTAAACTAAGGGTAATATATACATATGGAGCAAAAGGGGGGGCATACTCCCCCTGGGTAAAATTTCGAAGATGAAATTTACCCTATAGAAACAACTGATAGCCAACCACACTAATCAGAAAGTAGAAGGTTTTTATCAAGGCCCCAGTTTATGCAACTGAGACAGTCATTGAAGTTTATTCTAGACTTTTTCCAGCTATATGACTTGCATTTGACAAAGAATGTAATTTCATCCATGATACCAGCATGATTGGAGCTATAGTGTTCTTGAAGATTCTTTTATTTCTTTCCATCCAGATGAAATATATGGCAGAAGCAAAGGAGGCATGTTTGAGCTTTTTAGTCATTGCTTTCCCTTTAAAATGTGCAGCAACATCCAAAATGATATCATCCCAAGTGGTAGAGGCATTGATGTACGAGTTGTTATATTTTATCTCCTCCCAGATCCCATTAGAGAAGCTGCAGTTGAAGAAAAGGTGGTCACGAGTTTCAGTTACATTGTCACAAAGCACACATATGTTGTCTTGAGAGATTCCCCAAGAAAGGGTTTTGTCCTTTGTATTGATAACATCCTTACAGACCATCCAGAATATAAACGCACATTTAGGAATAATACAACTATCCCACACGAAAGGGGCCCAATCAGGTTGATTGTGATGCAGTTTAATGGAATTCCACGCAGAGTTTATAGTGAAGAGACCATTTGCGATGGGAAGTCATATGATAATATCCTCTCTACAGGTGTTGATGGGAGATAAAGCTGCATATTTTATCTCATTGAGCTCCCAAGTAATAGTTGAGGGCCATGCCCAAACACCATTCTAATGAAATCAACAACTTTGGCATTGTGGTTGCTTGCTGCATCATAGATGTTCCTGTCCCCATATTTCATCCATAGAGGCCCTGAGGGTGCCATTGGTCATGCCATATGAACGTGTTGTGCCCATTTCCAATGATAGTTTTGACTAAAGGTCTGATTTCCTCTCTTAGTTTCATAAGTTTGTTCCAAGTCCAAGATGCATAAGCTGGGTTATGAATATGCGACACACTTCTTCCTTTCAACTTGTATATGTTGCACCATTTAACCCATAGAAATGTCCTTCTTACTAATACCCTGTATTTTTGGCTATATTTATTTTTGGGATTAATTAATTAAATGAGAATTAATTGGGAATTAATCCGGATAAAATACTAGCGAGATGTGAGTTGGTATTTGACTATATTGAGTATATATGATGTTATATGAATATTGAATTATGAAATTTGTCGTGAGATTAATAAAGGGCAATTTGGTCATTTTATTGGGACGCGTGTGACAGTCGCGTCAGGATATAATTATCTTATTGTAAAAGTGAATTTAAATTCTATTAACCGTATGGTTGTTTTGAGTGCGCCAACGCGTCCGGAAGGGTCGAGATAGTCAGAAAACACTAGCCGGGGGTTTAGTTTGGGCCCCGGGGTATTTTTAGGCCATACCGGCATCTTATAAGGGTAGTTTGGTAATATTGTATTTTTGGGAATTAATAATGACGAAAATTAGGAGTCTTTATCTGATTGGGAATAGACCCACTAAACCCACTAACCAACCCTTAATGACCCAGTAAGCTACGGGAGTTATTAGACTAGGTTTCCAAAACTTTCCCAAAGAAAACCCTAGCCACCATAGCCACCTTTGGAGAGGAAAGCTTGTAGAGAGGGAATTCTGCAGAGAGAGAGAGATAACTTCAGCAAATCAACATCAAAATCAGAGATAAACCCAAGGCAAGTGATTTAAATTTCGTTTAATTTCAGAGAATGCTTTTCCATGCGTAGGAATTTGATGAAGATTGAATTGTTCTTGGAGTGTTATGAAAACCCATGTATTTTGGAACTTAGAACTTGAAATCTTGAAGAGAAATTGCATGTAGAATGGTAGGTAGATGATTATTCTGATGATATTAGATATTGGATGAAATTAAAACGGATTTAATTGGGTAAATTCATGATTATAAATTCTAGGGTTTATGTTCTTAAAATTTGGGGAAAAGGGTAGATATTTGATGAATCAATGATAAAGGATGTGTAAATTCCTTAAAAGATGTTAGTATATGATTTTAGTATGTTTTAGGATGATTAGAGACCATAAAGCATTGTTGGGACGAATTTTGGTTGAGATTAGAAGTGTAGAAATTGGTGAAAAACGAATATAGAATTTCTGGGCTTGAATCTGGTCACTCGCTAGAAGACCTACCCAGGTCGTTCGAACGAGCTTCTAACGAGTTGACAGTTTGGGGTTCTAACGAGAGGGATGTTCGTTCGATAATCTCGTTCGAACGAGATCTCGTTAGATAGCCCAGTTCGTTCGAACGAAATCTCGTTCGAACAGCCTCGTTCGAACGAAATCTCGTTCGAACAGCCTCGTTCGAACGAGACTTCTAACAAGCTGGCAGTTTAGGCCTTTTTGGCCTGTTTTGATTTTGGGAGTCCCGTAAACTTGTTCGAGGTTAGTGATAACATTCCTTTGATGATGTATTGGTACACTTGGGACATTTGGGAGATAATGAGGAGTAAACTATATAATTGTGGAACGAATCAAATGAACATTTGAGTCGAGACGTGAGTGCCTACTACGACGTGAGAATAAATTATGGCGCGTATAAATATGGACCGGGATTATATAAGTTGTATATATATTAAGTTGGTACGAGAATGCGATAAGTACTACAATTAAACTATGGGATTACTAAGATGTGTGCTTACTTAGTATTGGTATATGAACTGTGTGTATGACATACCTACCATACTTTCTATTACGGGAGGTTTGCGTTCGCTTAGGGCCCTCTAATCCTTGTGTTGCCCGGATTTAGACTGGTTACCTCGATGAACATAGGTCAGAGAAGGACTTATTGGGATGTTAATAAGTCTGCTGATCATGGGAGCGCATGTATGTGCGTGACCCATGTGATGTGATTGTGTTTGCCTCCATTATTTGTGATGTTGTTATCTGTGAACTATTCCTGAGAGATTCGGAATATGTGATCCTTATGTACGTGATGTACCGGGATGGATAGCAGAGTATGTGTGCACCGTAGCTTAGTCTCGGGGTGCTTATATTGTATATTTATGTTGTGGGAAATATACACTTAATAAACTGAGAACTTTCATATGGTATTGTGTGTAACTATGGAATAACATAGAGGGATAATCTATAACGAGTTGTATTACTTTTGTATGAGAACCTGAATTTATGTTAAGCCCCTATTTAATTGCGAGCGTTATAATGTTAATGGGAACCGAGTAATAAGGGTAGAACCTATGACAGTCTAGCTAGATATGATGTCACTTAGCTAGTGATTTGCGTCATTTTAGATGGGTACTTACGTTAGGAGTGCACAGTTAGACGAGAGGTGAGAATTTCATGTGAGTGCACGTCCTAACATGTACTTTGCATTTAATGTTTTAAATGTTTTTAAAGCACTTGCAGGTTTTTAAAATATCTCCACATTCGGGCTCTGACCCGTTTGCTTTCAAATCTATTTTTGTAAAACCATTTTAGGTGCCCAGCCACAAGGACACCATGCATAGGATACTCATTCAGTGGACGAGCTGTAGCTGTTTGTGGAAGTTACAGGGATTTGCTTTTAGACGCTTCAATCATTTGGATTCCATCTTCAGTATTCCTCAGCTTTAGGGCATGTTGCCCAGTTCCATTAGAGTTACATTTCCATTACAGTTTTCAGACTTTGGCATGTATTGATTCAGTATTCAGTTTAATTATTTCAGTTTGTGGATTTGTAGTGAGGAGTTTTCCTCCAGACTTTATTTACATTATGTGATGGTTATTCTATTTACTTCGGTATGGTGAATGGTGTTATTATTCTTCATTTCACTTGTTGCATGTTAATCAGACTTTAATTAAAATTTGGCAACTTACTTTTTAAATACTAGGTGGTTAGAAATAATAAAAATGTTTTCGACAGTGATGCTATTAGCTGAGCCAACTTGGAATTTTGAATTAATTTAATAAAGGAGTAGCTACCCGGTATTTAATTAGTCGGGGTGTCACAGGTGGTATCAGAGCATCAGGTTCTAGTGTCCTTTAGGATCTGTACGGCTATTATGTTTCCGCTAAGTTTCTTTGATATAGAGCCCTATATTTTAGGACTGTTAAACTCCATTTGTGTATGCTTCGTTCTTCAGCTATTTTAAGTTTATAAACTGTGAACTTATAAACTTCATTCTTATTTCAGATGCCTCCACGACGTGCACGACGAGTTCCCAGGGATGCAACGCCCGAACCACAGCCCGCTCCAGTTCAGGGCATGATGAACGCCGCTGAGGTTGCAGCTATAGTAGCCCAAGCGGTAAATGCCGCAATTGCCGTAGTCCAGCAGGCAACACCTCAGGCGCCGGTTGCCGCGCCAGTACAGGCAAATGCATTCCCGTCTGCTTGGGAACGTGTACGTGACGCTTTTCAGAAAGCGCATCCGCCAGAGTTTGCAGGTAGCTCAGATGTGGTAGTCTCGAGCCAGTGGAGGAAGGATATGCAGAGGCACTTGAGGATGTATGAGTGCACGGACGTTCAGAAGCAGGTGCTAGCTACTTTCAAGCTAGTTGGATCTGCACTGCAGTGGTGGGAGTCTATTACCACCGTGGAGGAGAGGGATACTCTCACTATTCAGGACTTTTGGGTGCGATTTGACCGCAAATACTTTCCGTCCGTTGTTCATACGGAAATGAGGAGGAAACTGATGAATCTGAGGCAAGAGGGTAAGACCATGGCCGAGTATGAGGCCGAGTTCACAAATCTGTTGAATATCGTTCCGGATGAGATACCAACAGAGAAGAAGAAGATTGAGAAATTCACCGACGGGTTGACATGGCAAATCCGTCAGCATCTGTTAGGGAACCTTTCATTGGCCACGTATTCTGATGTGGTTAACGCTGCTTTGTTACACTGCCAGGATCACCGCTTTCATATGACTGAGGGCAAGAGATCGGGAGAGTCTAGCCATCAGGGCAGGACTGGAGGACATGGTGCCAGTGGGGCACAATCTGTTCAGGGGCAGAGACAGGGTGAGCATGGTTCCCAGCAGGGGGATCAGAAGAGGTTCAGATCAGGGAATTACAGGCACGGACAAGGAGGTTTTCGTCAGGGCCATCAGGGTCCAAACGGCCATCAGGGCCAACAGGGGCAGAATGGGCAGCAATTTTAGCAGGGCCAGCAGGGCCAAGGGAGAAACGGTAACGGCCACCAGGGCCGGGGACCGCAGGGGCAGAGAGGAGGGAACTTCCCAGGGAAGTGTTTTGTTTGTGGCAAGACTGGCCATAAATGACAGGATTGTCCTGATAGGGGCAGGGCCCCACAGAAGCAGCAGCAGCAGGGTCGCCAGGAGCAGCAGAGGCCTATGTTTCCCGCCGCTCTCCCCGCACCGCCACAGATGGCAGCATTGCCACCCATTCCAGCAGTCCCAGTTCAGCAGGGGCAGCTACAGTATGGACGTGTCTACAACGTCCACCAGGCAGCAGTTCCACAGGCACCGCCCGCGATTGAGGGTACGTTTCCTATCCATGGCACTATGGGTCGGGTATTATTTGATACGGGGGGCTACACATTGTTTTATAGCCACACATTTCGCGAAAGCCTTAGGATTGTTTGCTACGGCAGAGAGCGTCAGTGTGTCGACTCACCATTGGGGAGTGGGTCACTTATATTCTTTATATGCCGGGGAGTGGGGGTAGAGATTGGTAGTCTGGTATTACCTGCAGATATGTTGGTATTAGATATGCATGTTCACGATGTGATTATCGGTATGGATTGTCTCGCTGATTATAGAGCCATGATTGATTGCTTCGGTGGGAGCATTGTTTTTGCCATTCCGGGGCAAGAGATGTTTGTAGTGGCGATGCCTCGCCTAGAGGGAGGCTCGACCGCTCATTTGTATTACCTAGAGGAGGATGCCTCTAAGGAGGTTGTGATTCCTTTAGATTCGATCCCAGTCGTCAGGGAGTATTCGGATGTGTTTCAGGAGATACCAGGCCTACCCCCCAGTCGAGAGATAGACTTTGTTATAGACCTATTGCCAGATACGAGACCTATAGCACGCGCACCGTACCGTATGGCTCCGGTAGAGATGCGAGAGCTACGAGATCAGATAGAGCAGCTGTTAGGTCAGGGCTTTATTCGCAGGAGTACCACACCTTGGGGCGCTCCAGTTTTGTTTGTGAAGAAGAGGGACGGTTCACTGAGATTGTGTGTGGACTACCGAGAGTTGAATAAGGTCACGATACGGAATAAATATCCGTTACCTCGAATCGATGACTTATTCGACCAGTTGAGAGGAGCTTCTTTCTTTTCGAAGATTGATTTGAGATCGGGATACCATCAGTTGCGTATCAGAGAGGAGGATGTCTCGAAGACTGCGTTCTTGTCGAGATATGGTTCTTACGAGTTTCGGGTTATGCCTTTTGGTTTGACCAACGCTCCAGCAGTGTTTATGGACTTGATGAACAGAGTGTTCAGGGATTTCCTAGATCAGTTTGTCATTGTCTTCGTTGATGATATTCTGGTTTACTCCCAGACAGAGGAGGAGCACGCCGAGCATTTGAGGCAAGTTTTGCAGACACTCCGTCAGAACGAGTTGTATGCAAAATATGAGAAGTGCGGGTTTTGGTTGAAGGAGGTCCAGTTTTTAGGACATATTATTTCCGACCGGGGAATATCTGTTGATCCGGGGAAAGTATCCGCGGTGAGGGAGTGGGGACAGCCCATGACACCGACTGAAATTCATAGTTTCTTGGGCCTAGCAGGATACTACAGGAGGTTCATTCGGGGATTTTCGAAGATAGCGGGTCCTTTGACACATCTGACTCGTAAGGGTGTGCCATTCATATGGAGTGATGCCTGTTAGTTGGCATTTGATGAGTTAAAGGACAAATTGACCTCAACACCTGTGTTAGCATTGCCGAGACCGGGAGTTGAGTATTTGGTTTACACCGATGCGTCTTTGCAAGGGCTTGGAGGTGTATTACAGCAGGAGAGACAGGCCATAGCTTATGCTTCCCGTAAGCTTAAGCCTCACGAGAAGAATTACCCCACCCATGATTTGGAGTTGGCGGCAGTGGTATTTGCCCTACGGATTTGGAGGCACTATCTTTTGGGGGAGAAGTTCCAACTGTTCACGGACCACAAGTCCCTACAATACCTGTTCACGCAGAAAGAGTTGAATATGCGGCAGCGTAGGTGGCTTGAGTTTGTGAAAGACTACTAGTTCGATATCCAGTATCACCCAGGTAAGGCTAACGTGGTAGCAGACGCGTTGAGCCGTAGGCCAGCAGATGAGGTGGCAGAGGTGTGGAAGGCAAAGTGGAAGGAGTTGGGACACCAGGATGCAGTTGTAATACCCCGTACTTTTGGCTATATTTATTTTTGGGATTAATTAATTAAATGCGTATTAATTGGAAATTAATCCGGGTTATAAATACTAACGAGATGCGAGTTGGTATTTGATTATGTGCATACATGTTTTTATATATGAATTTGGAATTATAAAATTTGTCGTGAGATTAATATACGACAATTTGAGAATTTTGTTGAGACGCGTGTGACCGCCGCGTCATGGTATATTATTTTAATTATAAAAAGTGATTTTTATTTCTATTACCCGTATGGTCGTTTTGAGTGCGCCAACGCGTCCGGAAAGGTCGAATTAGTCAGAAAACACTAGCCGGGGGTGTAGTTTGGGTCCCGGGGTATTTTTAGGCCATACCGGCAACTTAAAGGGTGTTTTGGTAATTTTACATTTTGAGGAATTAAAAGTGACGAAAATTGGGAGTTTTAATCTGATGTGGATTTAACCCACTAAACCCACTAACCAACCCATATTAACCCATTAAGCTACGGAGGCTATCATTAGGTTTACAACTTTCCCAAAGAAAACCCTAGCCACCTTAAGCCACCATTGGAGAAGAAGCTTGGAGAAGAGAAGAAATTCTGCAGAAATCTTCATCAAACCATCATCCAAACTCAGAGACAATCAAGGCAAGTGTTTTGATTATATTTAAATTCGTAGAATGTTCCTTCCATGTTAGAAAATTGCAGAATATCAATTGTTCTTGAAAGATAATGAAAACCCATGTATTTTGAAGCTTAGAACTTGAAATCTTGAGGAGAATTGCATGTAGAATGATAGGTAGATGAGTATTCCCATAATATCTATGATTGGAAGAAATTAAAACGGATTTATATTGGATTAATTCATGATTCAAAACGTTAGGGTTCATGTTCTTGATAAATTGGGAAAAAGTGTAGAGATTTGTAAATTTGGTTGATGTTAGGATGGATTAATCCTTCAAAACGTGTTAGGATGTGATTATAATATGTTTAGGATTGTTTAGAGACCTTAAAACGATTGTTGGGACTTAGTTTAGAAGAGATTTGAGGAGTAAAAATGGTGAAAAACGAGTTTTAGGAAAATCTGGGACGAATCTGGTAGGTCGTTAGAAGCCCCTGCCCAGGTCGTTCGAACGAACTCGTTCGAACGAGCTTCTAACGAATTGACCAGTCGTTCTAACGAAAGGGAGCCTCGTTCGATAACTTCGTTCGAACGAGATCTCGTTAGAAGGGACAGTTCGTTCGAACGAACTGGATCTCGTTCGAACAGCCTCGTTCGAACGAGACTTCTAACGAGTTGACAGAGGAATCTCGTTCGAACAGTCTCGTTCGAACGAGACTTCTAACGAATTGACAGTTTGGGCCTTTTTGGACTGTTTTGATTTTTGGAGTCCCGTAAACTTGTTCGAGGATATAGATAACATTCCGATGATGATGTAATGATAGAATTAGGACTTTTGGGTATTTATGAGAAGGAAATTAGATACGAGAGTTATATTAAATGGACGGTTTGGGTTGAGACGTGAGTGTCTACTACGACGAGAGAATAAATTATGGTGCGTATGATTATAAACCGGAATAGTATAAATTGTGATAATTATAAGTTAGTACGAGAAAGCGATATGTACTACGATTAAACTACGGGATTACTAAGACGTGTGTTTACTTAGTATTGGTATATGAATTGTGTGTATGACATACATACCATACTTGCTATCACGGGAGGTTTGCGTTCGCTTAGGGCCCTCTAATCCTTGTGTTGCCCGGATTTAGACTGGTTACCTTGATGAACATAGGTCATAGAAAGACTTATTGGGATATTAATAAGTCCGCTGATCGTAGGAGCGTAGGTATGTGCGTGACCTATGTGATGTGACTGTGTTCGCCTCCATTGTTTGTGATGTTGTTATCTGTGAACTATTCCTGAGAGATTCGGAATATGTAATCCTTATGTACGTGATGTATCGGGATGGATAGCAGAGTATGTGTGCACCGCAGCTTAGTTCTCGGGGTGCTTATATTGTATATTTATGATGTGAATAATATACACTTAATTAATGGGAACCTTCATGTTAATGTTGTGAATATAATTACGGTATTACTTCGAGAAATATAGCGAGTTAACTGATAGTGATATATATATTGCATATTGAGCATCTGAGTTTACGTTAAACCCCTACTTAATTACGAGCGTTATAATGTTAATAGAACCGAGTAATATGGGTAGGACCTATGATAGTCTAGCTAGAGATGATGTCACTTAGCTAGTGGTTTGTGTCGTTGTAGATGGGTACTTACGTTAGGATTGCACAGTTAGACGAGAGGTGAGAATATCATGTGAGTGTACGTCCTAACATGTACTTTGCATTTAATGTTTTAAATGTTTTTAAAGCACTTGCAGGTTTTTAAAATATAACTCCACATTCGGGCTCTGACCCGTTTGCTTTTCAAATCTATTTTTCTTTGTAAAACCATTTTAGGTGCCCAGCCACAAGGACACCATGCATAGGATATTCATTCAGGTGACGAGCTGTAGCTGTTTGTGGAAGCTACAGGGATTTGCTTGTAGACGCATCTATCACTTGGATTCCAGATTCATTATCTATCAGTTGTAGGGCATGTTGCCCATTTCTATTAGAGTTACTTTTCCATTACAGTTTTCAGACTTTGGCATGTATTGATTTAGTATTCAGTTTACTTATCAGTTGTGGGATTTGTAGTGAGGAGTTTTTCCTCCAGACTTTATTTACGTTATGTGATGGTCATTCTATTTACTTCATTATGGTGAATGGGGTTATTATTCTTTATTACACTTGTTGCATGTTAATCAGACTTTAATTAAAATTTGGCACTTACTTTTTAAATACTAGGTGGTTAGTAATCATTAAAATGTTTTCGACAGTGATGCTATTAACTGGGCCAACTTGGCATTTTGAATTAATTTAATAAAGGAGTAGCTACCCGGTATTTAATTAGTCGGGGTGTCACACTTACTTCATAAGTTCCATAAGTGTTTGAACATGGTGGTTGTGTTACAATCATTTGAGCTCTTTATACCTAGGCCCCATTCCTTTTTAGGTATGCAGACATCACTCAGAACCTATTTTCTTCATATCCGGACCAGACCAAAGGAACCTACGCAGGTTGGTATCAATTTCCTCAGTTGTTCTCTTGGGTAAGATGAAAATACTGGCCCAATAGATATGCATGCTGAATAGAGCAGAAATAACAAGATTAAGCTTGCCCCCATAGCTCAAGAATCTATTAGTCCAGCTCATAATTCTAACAGTGATCTTATCAATTAGGGGAAGGCACTCCTCATGCTTCAGCTTGGTATAAATGAGAGGAACATCAAGATACTTGATGGGAAAATGGTCCATTTGATAGCCTAGCAGGTTGGAGATAACAACTATCTCATCGTTGGATATACCTAGCATGTAGAGAGGGAATTCTGCAGAGAGAGAGAGATAACTTCAGCAAATCAACATCAAAATTAGAGATAAACTCAAGGCAAGTGATTTAAATTTCGTTTAATTTCAGAGAATGCTTTTCCATGCGTAGGAATTTGATGAAGATTGAATTGTTCTTGGAGTGTTATGAAAACCCATGTATTTTGGAACTTAGAACTTGAAATCTTGAAGAGAAATTGCATGTAGAATGGTAGGTAGATGATTATTCTGATGATATTAGATATTGGATGAAATTAAACGGATTTAATTGGGTAAATTCATGATTATAAATTCTAGAGTTTATGTTCTTGAAATTTGGGGAAAAGGGTAGAGATTTGATGAATCAATGATGTTTAGGATGTGTAAATTCCTTAAAAGATGTTAGTATATGATCTTAGTATGTTTTAGGATGATTAGAGACCATAAAACATTGTTGGGACGAATTTTGGTTGAGATTAGAAGTGTAGAAATTGGTGAAAAACGAATATAGAATTTCTGGGCTTGAATCTGGTCACTCGTTAGAAGACCTACCCAGGTCGTTCGAACGAGCTTCTAACGAGTTGACAGTTTGGGGTTCTAACGAGAGGGATGTTCGTTCGATAATCTTGTTCGAACGAGATCTCGTTAGATAGCCCAGTTCGTTCGAACGAAATCTCGTTCGAACAGCCTCGTTCGAACGAGACTTCTAACGAGCTGGCAGTTTAGGCCTTTTTGGCCTGTTTTGATTTTGGGAGTCCCGTAAACTTGTTCGAGGTTAGTGATAACATTCCTTTGATGAAGTATTGGTACACTTGGGACATTTGGGAGATAATGAGGAGTAAACTATATAATTGTGGAATGAATCAAATGAACATTTGAGTCGAGACGTGAGTGCCTACTACGACGTGAGAATAAATTATGGCGCGTATAAATATGGACCGGGATTATATAAGTTGTATATATATTAAGTTGGTACGAGAATGCGATAAGTACTACAATTAAACTACGGGATTACTAAGATGTGTGCTTACTTAGTATTGGTATATGAACTGTGTGTATGACATACCTACCATACTTGCTATCACAGGAGGTTTGCGTTCGCTTAGGGCCCTCTAATCCTTGTGTTGCCCGTATTTAGACTGGTTACCTCGATGAACATAGGTCAGAGAAGGACTTATTGGGATGTTAATAAGTCTGCTGATCATGGGAGCGCAGGTATGTGCGTGACCCATGTGATGTGACTGTGTTTGCCTCCATTATTTGTGATGTTGTTATCTGTGAACTATTCCTGAGAGATTCGGAATATGTGATCCTTATGTACGTGATGTACCGGGATGGATAGCAGAGTATGTGTGCACCGTAGCTTAGTCTCGGGGTGCTTATATTGTATATTTATGTTGTGGGAAATATACACTTAATAAACTGAGAACTTTCATATGGTATTGTGTGTAACTATGGAATAACATAGAGGGATAATCTATAACGAGTTGTATTACTTTTGTATGAGAACCTGAATTTACGTTAAGCCCCTATTTAATTGCGAGCGTTATAATGTTAATGGGAACCGAGTAATAAGGGTAGAACCTATGACAGTCTTGCTAGATATGATGTCACTTAGCTAGTGGTTTGTGTCATTTTAGATGGGTACTTACGTTAGGAGTACACAGTTAGACGAGAGGTGAGAATTTCATGTGAGTGTACGTCCTAACATGTACTTTGCATTTAATGTTTTAAATGTTTTTAAAGCACTTGCAGGTTTTTAAAATATAACTCCACATTCGGGCTCTGACCCGTTTGCTTTTCAAATCTATTTTTCTTTGTAAAACCATTTTAGGTGCCCAGCCACAAGGACACCATGCATAGGATATTCATTCAGGTGACGAGCTGTAGCTGTTTGTGGAAGCTACAGGGATTTGCTTGTAGACGCTTCTATCACTTGGATTCCAGATTCATTATCTATCAGTTGTAGGGCATGTTGCCCATTTCTATTAGAGTTACTTTTCCATTACAGTTTTCAGACTTTGGCATGTATTGATTTAGTATTCAGTTTACTTATCAGTTGTGGGATTTGTAGTGAGGAGTTTTTCCTCCAGACTTTATTTACGTTATGTGATGGTCATTCTATTTACTTCATTATGGTGAATGGTGTTATTATTCTTTATTACACTTGTTGCATGTTAATCAGACTTTAATTAAAATTTGGCACTTACTTTTTAAATACTAGGTGGTTAGTAATCATTAAAATGTTTTCGACAGTGATGCTATTAACTGGGCCAACTTGGCATTTTGAATTAATTTAATAAAGGAGTAGCTACCCGGTATTTAATTAGTCGGGGTGTCACACTTACTTCATAAGTTCCATAAGTGTTTGAACATGGTGGTTGTGTTACAATCATTTGAGCTCTTTATACCTAGGCCCCATTCCTTTTTAGGTATGCAGACATCACTCAGAACCTATTTTCTTCATATCCGGACCAGACCAAAGGAACCTACGCAGGTTGGTATCAATTTCCTCAGTTGTTCTCTTGGGTAAGATGAAAATACTGGCCCAATAGATATGCATGCTGAATAGAGCAGAAATAACAAGATTAAGCTTGCCCCCATAGCTCAAAAATCTATTAGTCCAGCTCATAATTCTAACAGTGATCTTATCAATTAGGGGAAGGCACTCCTCATGCTTCAGCTTGGTATAAATGAGAGGAACATCAAGATACTTGATGGGAAAATGGTCCATTTGATAGCCTAGCAGGTTGGAGATAACAACTATCTCATCGTCATCAATCCAATAAGAATCACGAAGTGCCTCATCTACTGACTTTAGTTGCATGAGGGATACAAAAGTAGTTAAATGATGTAACTGATTCTTAGTTCGCACAAGCGCAGAGATATCTCCCATAATTTCTACGTAGGGATAATCCTTTGAAACCCAGTTAGGCATGGTTGGGGTTGATGTTGGCAAAGATTCATCTTCTGTTGAAATTGGATCAATTAAAATGTTTGCGTCCAATTCAGTTTCAACAAGTGGATCTTTACTAATATGCTCAAATGAACTGTCAATTACCACAACATTTGGTTCTTCAGTTAAAAGCTCTATATTCCCTATTATTCTGAGAATAGCCAAGAAAAATGGATTTATCCCCTTTGGCTTCAAATTTAGAGAGATTTTCGCGATTATTGCAAACATAATAGACGGAGCCAAAGGTTCGAAAATATTTTAAATTGGGATTTTGTTGAAACAAAACTCATAAGGGGTCATTTTAGTATTCTTTCCGAGGTAAACACGATTAATGATGTGAATGGCAGTATGCATGCTTCTTCCAAAAAATATAGCGGTAAATTTTTAGCATGTTGACTCTAGCCATTTCCTGTATGACCCTATTTTTTCGTTCTATAACCCCGTTTTGTTGAGTTGCTTTTGGAGCAATAAACTGATAGGAGTAACCACTGGCTTCACAAAATTCACTAACTCCGATTTATTTAAACTTACCACCTCTATCACTTCGAATTCGTGTTACTTAGATGTCTTTCTCATTTTCAAGTTTAGTCAGAATTTTCAAAAATTGGTTAAAAGTTTTTTACTTAGTTTTCATGAAAGCAGCCCATATAAAACGAGAGAAATCATCCACAATGAAGTCCAGTGGTTACTTTCGAACCTTTGGCTCATGAAGTCCTCGTTGGACCCATGAAGTCCATGTGGAGAAGTTCTAGAGGGGCAGTGGTGTTAACATCTTTAACTTTCTTGTGAGGAGACTTAGTAAATTTACCCACTTAACATGGATCGTAAATAGTAGTGGGGCATTTCTTTATTTTAGGTAAGCCTCTCACAAGGTCTTGTGATGACAAACAGATTAAGATATCAAAATTGATGTGTCCCCTATTGTGCCACAGGTCAGAATCATCAAATAGTGTTACATTACAAGACAGAGCACCATATGCTTGGGAACAATTGTCTGTGGTACGGTTGCCTCTTATAAATTCCTCTCCCGTTTCAGTCAACACGTCACAAGAGGTTTTTATAAATTTGACTTGGCAGCCGTTATCACAGAACTGACTGATAGAAAGCAAATTTGCTCTCATCCCTTTAAATAACAATACGTCATTGACATTATGTAAACCCTCTTCATTAAGGATGCTTTTACCAATGATTTAGGAGGTCTTACCATCCCCAATGGTAACTTTTCCACCATTGTAATGGACAATATCCTTTAGTTTGGTAACATCCCCCATCATATGGCGCGAGTAACCGCTGTCTAAGTACCAACAGTAGTTTGCATCTCACAGCGTAGGGATGTTAAGACTATAAAAGATTTTATATTAAAACTGTTTAGCTGGGGTCTAAGATCATCACTCCGGATCCAAATAGGCATGATTTTAAAATTGTTTTGATTTGTCGTTAGTCTTGGGTCTAGGCTTATAAAACGAAGGCAATCATCCAGTACGGTTCACGATTTTATTACCAAATCTCCTAACTTTTGAGTTAAAAGTAAAAATAGGCATTTTTCTTATGAAACCTTTGGCACTCACAGTCTTAATGTCCAAAAACATCACACATAGCACAAAATTTACTAGAAGTAGTGAGGTCTAAGTGGTATTGTTTTCTAACTAAACTTGTTATGAATAATTGGCTTTAGAGGTCTATAAAGTTTCTTGGTAGGGAGCAATATTTAAGAGAAGATGGTTCCACATAATTCTCAATGAAGCTAGCGATGTCACTTTCAAAATCACTTTCAATTAAGACTTATTTTCCTTTAGCCTTTTTAGACAACCTACTATCCAACTGAAGATCTGTTTCTTCTTGAGCTTTCACAATGACAGTTGGTCTATTAGAATCATCTTTTTCAAGAGTTTCCTCATATCCCAACCCTCTAGTATCACCCTTGTAACATTGAACAACAAGAAATTTGTCAAGGTAAAAAAATGTTATATCACGACTTTGACACATTTTGAAGCCAGTTTCACAAACTTGTTTATATTTTTCAATTTGTAAAAGCATTGCATTATATTTTTCTTCTAAAGAAATCAAATTTTCATTTAAGGTCGTAATCTGAAATTTAAAGTCAAGTGTCTGTTTTTCAAAATCTATTTTGACATTGCTCATCTTAATCGAATTTTGTTGAACAATCGTATGTTGATTCTCTAGGGACTCATTAAGCAATTTAACCAGATTAGATAATTCTTGTCTATTTTTCAAAGTCCTCACATGTAATTCTGACTAATCATCATAACCAACAAAAGTTTCATTATTTTCAGTGTCAGTGGGATGTTGCTATCTTCAGATTTATTGTCATACACTCACACAACACGTTTTGCATCAAACGGGGTAGGTAATTCAGCAATGGAAGGTTGACTAGCTAACAAAGATTTAGCAGCATCAATCAAACCAAGAACTTCATCAGATTCACATTCATCTTCGATATCAGCCATTTATTCTAAGTACACGTCTTCGTAATAGTCATAAACTTCTCCTAAATATGCAAGGTAATTTAATTTAGAATCAGAAGACTCTTCCCATGTGTTGGTTAAGTGATCCTTGTGTAATTTAGAGTGCTTGGACCGTGGCTTAGACCTACACTCAGCAATGAAGTGATCGAGTTCCCCACAATTATGACAAGACATTTTGGATTTATCAGTCTTACTACTTGTACTGTCATAATCAGGAGTCTGTTTTGAACTTCTATCGTGGGGTCGGGTGGACTGACTAGACTGATGATTTACTTGCGTACGTCTCTTAGCAATAACATTTATGTGCTTCAAAAGTTTCTTAAACTGGAAAGACATGAAAGCAAGTTCATTGTCAATCTTGTCAATTTCATCCGAATCCACATCAGAATCATTGTCCGACTCAAATTGCTGTTTAACTACCTTATGTTTATTTTATCAGGACAAGCAGTTTTAAATGCAACTTTAGAAGAATTGGTCAACTCATTCTTAGCATAAGATGTAAAAGTCTTTCTAAAGGTTGATTCAAGTTCTAAACTTAGCGTATCTAGTGTGAGAGATGGATGGTTCATTTATTCTATGATGTAACATTTATGGTCAAATCTAGGGGCAAGGGACCTTAAAATCTTAGCACAAGCTTCCTTTTTAGTGTATTCTATACTGTTAGCATATAGTTGGGTAATTATATCAGTTAAATGCATGTAAAATTCATCAAATGGTTTATTATCTTTCATAACTAACATATTGTATTGTTACCCCAGTTCATATAGGCCATCCAATTAACATAGCTTCTCCTCCCATTCTTCCAATTCAAGGCTCTATTTTTTTCGGTAATTAAAGTGTATTAGAAACAAAAGATCCAAATATACAAAGGCCAAAAGGCCAAAGAGTCAGCTAGATACATGCATCTAGAGACCAACGATCTAAACATTTAGTCATACAAGAGAGAGTTGGGTAATCCCCATAAATTACAAGTCATCCAGTTGGAGTAAGATCTTCGATATTTCTTCCAATAGCTAGATTTTCCTCGCACCATTTCCTCGATGCTCCTAATCACCTTGGACGTTGTGGCCAATCCCTTGTTATGGAGCCTACTATTTCTTTCCTGCCACAGACAATAGATGGTGGCAGAGAAGGAAGTGGTCTTAATCCTGGATTTTAGGTCAATCCCTTTACTATCAGCAACAGCCTTCCTGATCTCAATATCCCACCTTCCCATAGCTCTATAAGATTGGTTCCTAAATAGAATCTCATCCCAAACAATTTTGGAGAATGGGCATTCCATTAAGATGTGCTTAATAGTCTCAATCCCAGAGTTACAAAGCAAACAGGCTTTATTATCGACAACTCCCCAATCAAAGAGTTTATCTTTAGTCACTAAAGCCTTTCTGCAAGCCAACCAAAGAATGAAAGAACACTTTGGGATACTCATCTTGTTCCAAACCAGCCCATGCCATTGAACTTCATTCCCCCTAGAATAGGTGGACTCATATGCAGACGCAATAGAGAAGTTACCCGACCTGTTAGGAGTCCACTTTACACTATCAGAGGTCATAGGATTTATAGAAGGCAGGGGAGAGTTTTTGATATCATTCAGCTCCCAAGTGGTAGAAGCTGGCCATTTCCAATTGAACCCATCAATGAATTCGGAGACCTTAGCCTTGGAGTTGCTAGCAGCATCATATATGGTTCTATCCCCAAAAAGAGGTTGAAGAGGGCCAAGGTGGTGCCAATTATCATGCCACATGAACGTATTCCTGCCATTTCCAATAACAGCCTTAACCATGAGTCTACATTCCTCTCTAGCTTTAAGAATTTTCCTCCAGCTCCATGAAGAGTCTTGAGGAATGGGAATTGCCCATATGCTTCTCCCTTTTATCTTATAAGTATGACACCACTTGACCCAAAGACTATCCTTTTTGTTGAAGAGGTTCCAAAGGTTTTTCATCACTGCAGCCTTGTTCCAATGAGTCAGGCACTTTATTCCCAGACCCCCTTCCTTTTTAGTCTTGCAGACCTCATCCCACGCCACTTTAGCTCCACTGTGCTTGAGCTCAGGGCCTGTCCATATGAACTCTCTAATACATTTCTCAATAGCCTTCACCACACTTTTAGGCAGAATAAAGATCGATGACCAATAAATTTGGGAACTAAACAGGACAGAAATTGCAAGCTGCAATCTGCCTGCATAACTCAGGAATCTAGTGGTCCAGCTTTTGACTTTATTAGTAATTTTGTCGATAAGAACCATACAATCCACATGCTTGAGTCTAGTAGAGATGAGGGGGACTCCCAAATACTTGAAAGGAGGCTGCTGGTGGGAGATGCGCAAGGAAGAAGACATAGAGCTGATAATTTCAGCATTCACTCCAGAACAGTAAAAATTACTTTTAGCCAGATTGGGGATTAACCCACTATAATCAGCAAATTCCTCAAGCGCATCCTTAACACAATCCACAGATTGGGTATCACCATTGCAGAAAACCACCAGGTCATCCGCGAAGCACAGGTGGTTAATATTATTTTCTTTGCACTTGGGATGGTAAATGAAGGTATCTCTGCTAGCATGCTTATCAAGAATACAAGAGAGGGCCTCCATCACAATAAGGAAAAGAAAGGGGGATAGGGGATCTCCTTGCCTCAGCCCCTTTTTGCCTTCAAAGAACCCATTTAGAGACCCATTCAGACTAATAGAGTACCAGACAGAGGAAACACATGCCTTAATCCAAGAAACAAACCTGGGAGGGAAGTTGATTTGGATAAGAATGCCAAAAAGGAACTCCCAATCCACCGAATCATAAGCCTTCATAATATCAATCTTCACAGTGCATTTAGGAGTGTTAGATTCCCTGTGGTAATTCCTCATCAATTCTTGCAGCAAGAGAATATTATCAGTGATAGATCTCCCCTGGACAAAGGCAGCTTGGCTTTCATTAATCAATTGAGGCATAAGAGGCTTGAGTCTAAGGGTAAGAATCTTGGAAATACACTTATAAATCGTGTTGCAGCACGCAATGGGTCTGAAATCAGCCATAGTGTTTGGGTTAGGAACTTTGGGGATCAGAGCAAGAGAGGTGGTATTCCATTGTCTAGGCAAGTAGCTGTGGTTAAAAAAATGATGAATAGCTTCCATCACATCATCCCCCACAACATCCCAATTCTTCTTAAAGAAGGCAGCACTGAAACCATCAGGGCCAGGAGCTTTGTTGGAGGCAATGGAGAACATAGCATTTTTAATCTCAATGTCAGTTATGGGGGCAGTAAGGTTAGGCCACTGCGAAGGATTCAGCTTCCTTTTCATGATCGTAGGGATAGTGGTAGATCTCCTTCTCTGACTCCCCAACAAATTAGTGAAAAAATTTATGGCCTCTTCACTCACTGCCTCAATGCCTTCAATAGTGACTCCTCTCTCATTCTGTATGCACAAGACTTTTCTTCTGGAGGTGTTTGCTTTTACTTTATTATGGAAGAAGCTTGTGTTCATATCCCCTGACTGTAGCCAATTGATTCTAGCCTTTTGCTTGTAGTAGGCTTCTTCAGCAGCGCGTAAGGAGCTATAGAGAGTAGCACACTCATGTTCATCCTTCCTAAGCCTGCTATTTGAACCATCACTGTCCAGGTAGCGCTGGATATGATCCAACTTATCTTTAGCGATCCTCACACGCTCAGAGATATTGGAGTAGAACTTATGGTTAAAAAGTCTTAAAAGAGGTTTAAGTCTTCTAAGCTTGTGGGAAAGTTTAGCCATAGGGAATAGCTGACATTCCTCCTGCCAAGAGGTCACAAGCGTGGGCATAAATTCAGCATTCTTCATCCAATAATCAAAGAATTTGAAGGGTTTTGGCTTGCTAGGTTGGTTGAGAAGAGAAATCACAATGGGGCTATGATCAGAAACCCCTGGGCATAGGTAGGTGGCATGGGAATCAGGGAAAGAAACACTCCATTGCGAGTTATGGAGAACTCTATCAATTCTGGTTTGAGTATTCTCAATCCCCTCACTTTTGTTACTCCAAGAGAACCATAGCCCCGTGGCTAGCATATCATCCATCATTATCTCAAATAGGCAGTTATTAAAGTCAGCAGCAGCCCTAATATCAATTCCCAGCCTACCACTTTTATCCTCTCTGTTTCTAACAGTGTTGAAATCTCCCATAATGATCCATTGGCTATTGTCTGTGAGGTTGTGGTTCTGTCTAAGGAAACTCCAAAGAGGAATCCTTTCAATAGGAAGATTAAGGCCATAAACAAAAGTAGCATAGAAAAACTTGTTGACCCCCACACACTTGATCTTACAAAAAAGAGCTTGGGGATGGGATAAGAGAATCTCCACATCAAATGTAATTGGGTCCCATGCTAAGATCACTCTAGCTACCCCACCATTATCTGGGCAGTTGTGACTATACTTCCAATTCCAGAAGCAACTGGCAGCCACCTTGGCAATGTGGTTCCTTCTGACTTTAGATTCAAGGAGACAAACAAGGCTCAACTTATTATCATAAATCAACTTCTTCACTTCCTGCTGTTTGTGAGGGGAGTTGAGACCCCTAATGTTCCAGGACACAATCTTGGTCATTTGAATTGTTGTTTGGTACCCCCCTTCTTCTTCTTCTTCCCCTTAGAAGATAGGGGAGATTCATCAGTCTTGATTTTGGTAGACAGCTCATCCACAGCTTTAATCTTTAGCACAATACCAGAAGGCAAGGGAGTAGTCTCCGTCGTGTAGTCCTCAGAATCTATATCCATTAAGGCTTCAAACGAGTTGGTGGAAGTAGATTTGGGGGAGTTAAGTTTGGGTATGGGGTTTGGTTCAGTAGCAGCTTCCAATATAGGGGGGTTAGAGTTGGAAGTTGTTTCAATAGCAGCTATGCACAGGCTTGAGTCCTTCAGACCAGGTTTAGTTTTGCCTCCTACGGTTTTCCATCCATCATGGTTAGGCTCTTCCACAGTTGACTTTGGAGGAATGGTTTCCCCTCTCACTCCCTTATCTTTCTTCGTGCACTTTATAGTTGTGTGACCAAAGGCGATGCAGTGGCTGCAAGAGTGAGGCATTGCTTGATATTCAACCTTAATCTGAGAAAATTCCCCATTTTCCATTTTCAAGTCAATGGTTGTGGGGAATTTCTTTTGAGGTTTTATCTCAAGTCAAGGCTCTAGCTCTAACCAAAAGCCTAAAAATGCTCTCCCTTCTCTCTATACATCATCTGTCCTTAACCGTTCACACCCCCCTCTCAGCCACCACCTACTACCCCCTCAACACCATCTAATCTCTTTAATGGCCTCTACGCAAACCCCTCTAGACTCTTCGAGGCTTCTGCCTAACCCTATAGCTTCTATGGCTGGTTCTATTTCCATTGCCAACGAGTCCTGTTTGGGTGCCTCTCAGATGGAGGTCGAATGTCAGCCAACCCTACCCAGGCTCGTCTCAGTGTTCGTGGTAAACCAGTTGTTACTGGTATGGATGTTGTTCCCACACTGTCCAATCCCTTCCGACCCTGTGATGGATCTATCTTCAAGCGATATGGAGTTGGAGGAATGTTAGGTGGTTGCTTCGTGGGACACCTCCAGGGTAACAAGAACGTGAGTAGATTAAAAGAGTTGTGTGAGGGAAAAAAATTCATATTGGGAGTTTCTCAGAAGCAAGGGCTATACCTATGAAGATGTTAAGAAGTTTAGGTTTCCCGATGATCGGAGAGTGAGGGGAGCCAACTCTCCTGTGGATAAGGGCAGAGTTGACGGGGTACAGATTGATGGTGTGATTGGAAGTAGCGTGGGGCTCAACAACTTTGACAAAGGTAAGGGGGTTGGTGTTACCGACCCTAACAAAACTTCCCATGGTCTGTCAGATATCTTACTGACCCTACTGAGTTGAGAACCATCAATACCAAGGTAGAAGAGATGTCAACTCCTAGCATGGTGGGCACGACCCAAGTGGGCAAGTCTTGGAGCTCTGTCACTACTACTAGGAAACAACCTAAGCTCAGACTTTCCTATCACCAACCTGTGTTGGTAGACTCCATTATCACAGTTTAACCACCAGTCGAGGTGGCCTCCGGAGAACATGGGTGTTGGGTGAACAGTATGTTGGGATATTTTCTTGGGGCTAAACTACACTATTCTCTTGTGAATACGGCGGCGTTTAAACCGTGGGGGAAGTGTGGCCTAACCAAGGTCATTGCGCATGATAAGGGCTTCTATTTTTTTCTCTTTGATAACCCTACCCAAAGAGACGAGGTGATTGATAATGGGCCGTGGCATTTTACTGGCATTACCATCATCCTCAAAAAATGGCAACCAAACTTTAACTTTGATAAAGATACGCTGAAAAAGATACCTACGTGGGTTAAATTTTATAATATTCCAATGCAACTTTGGACTGAGGAGGGTCTCAGTTACGTTGCCAGTTCGGTGGGCCTTCCTTTGTATGATGATGCGATGACGGAGGATATGAACAGGATAACCTTTGCCCGTATATGTATTGATGTGGAGGCTCGGGAGACTTACCCTTCATGCGTTAATATGGTGATGGAAGATGGCACTGCTGCTATGGTTAAGGTGGAATTCCAAGCCAAACCATCTTCATGCCCACACTGCCTTGTTTTTGGTCATAGTCTTAGCGGATGCCCCAAAGATAAAGGTGATGGTGTAAATAAGGTCAATACCCCGCATGTTAGCAGATCTCCCCCCCGCTACTGTTGGTGCTAGAGTCAAGTTGTTAAGAAGATGAGAGGCGACGTCACAGTGAAAGAAGTGGGTGAGACATCGTGTACTGCCAATTCTGAGAAGAACTCAAACATAGTCAGTTATCTGTGTAGCGCTAATGAAGAGAAGGACATTGATACTGTATGCCCTACTTAGAATAACGATAACCTCATCTCTTCCCCATCTGTTCCACTGTCGAATTCATTTAGTGCAGTTTCCACGGATAGTGATGCTGATTTAACGCCCACCACTACAGTCCTTATAAAAAGGGTTGTCAAAGTGGACGAACTATCCAAGAAAATGGCGGGGGGAGATAAATCAGTGGGTAACAGTAGCGGAAAGAATAGGAAGAAGGGGAAAGGAAAGAACTTTACATTAAATGCTATTAGTATTGTTTTTACTAATAGCACCTTTTCCCCTAACATTGGATAGTAAACCCATTTGGCTAATGGGGTTTCATAATGTGAAAAAAATGTTTAAATATGTTTAAATTGATACAGTTTATAGTTGGTGACTTGTGCTTCTTTATTTTTCCTGAATAACTGAATTGTTTACAATCAAATCATTTCTTCTAAGGGACCACATGAAAATAATTTCTCGTGCTGAACTGGTAATAGCTACTTTATTATATTGTATTTGGCACAATCTTAGGTCTTGAAATCAAGCTACATCATGACATGTACATTTTGTGAAAGTTGAAATCACACTATGTGCCTATTAAAATCATTTATCCTTATTTTTATTTCTATTTTTGGTCTCCTGAATTTGTTCTCGTGGATAATTTGAGATGGTACATGATGCAGGGAAGAGAACTGAGAGTTATTGTTGAATCAGATGAGGACATTGATGAAGGTTTTTCCTGCTTGCTTTAGAAGGAAACAGGTAACCTGAATATGAATTGCAGAATTTGATTATTTTTTCCAATTCTATCTCACTATTCTACTTGTTATATTTGATGTGACAAATATTGTTGTGCATCATATGGTATTATGACATCTTCTCTCTGTTCAATACGTGAAAATACTTATATAATTGGATCTTCTCTGTAGCCCTCACTTTGAAGATAGAGAGATCCCTGAAACTCTAACTCACTAGAGCATACAAGAACCGAATAATCACGTATTATCAGTGTTTAAAAGATCTTTTAGAAATTACTAGAATTTTGGAACTTGCCACATACCTAAAAATTATCGAAAAGGGTAAAAGATAATGTCAAAAATATGCTAAAATTGAAAGTAGTTACCAATAATAATTCTTTAGAAAAGGAAAATATTGTAATCTCAGATGGCTAATTGCTGGAAAACAACACATGTCATAGCATAGAGATGAGCACTGATCGTTTTACCATTACAGATAAAAAATTATTCCACCTCCAACCTCTTGTCTATATGAACTTTTTTGAGTTTGAGACATGTTTGAGGTATATTGTGCATCAATGGAACTAGACTCGACCTAACAAATAATATAGCAAAGATGGAAAGATAAACAAGCCACAAACAAAGACAATACATGGTTTGGCAAAATTACTTTTACCCACCCGAAAGAGAATACTTTCAATATATAAGAATGTCTGTGACAATGGTAGGAATACACAAGAACTATGCACATTATCACTTGTTCCCCAACTACATCAAATCTCTCCTTAGATATAAAGTTTTAAATCCCTAAACTCTTCTCTCTCAAAACCTCTGTACACATGAAGTTGACTAGTGAATGCCAATACACCACATACTGAAAATGATCTAAAATCTTATTTTTTAAATATAAAATTGCACCAACATCCAAAAAGTCCCCTTTTGCAAAAAAAATGTTCCAACAACTCGATTGAACTTGAATTCAATCCATTTGATCATTACTCATAAATCTTCACCTTGTGGAGAAATTCCATAACTTCAATATCGAGACCCCCTGGTTAAATCCTCACACTCGGTTTCCTTGTATTATCTAAACACCCCTCAAATCAATCATGATTTTCACACCAATTAATTCAATACATTATACATCTAATGTTTGTACGTAAGAAACTAGGATCAAACTCATTAGCTGGATCTGGAGGGACCCTAAGATACCTCTTCACTAGTAGGCCTTTTATTTAACCATCATATGTTGTAAAACTTATAACCAATGTCTAATGGAGATCAAATTCTTCCCCAACTTTGGGACACCACTCAAAGTTTTGAACTTCACTGTTCCCACACTCTCAACAACACATTTATTCGCGTTAGATAAAGACAAGGAACCTCGCACTTTAGAGTTGAAAATTATGAGTCATCTACATATATCACGATTGACTATCAGATGTCCATCCTTGAAGGACAATCTCTCTATATGTTTCCCGACTTCCTGCACTTTGCGGTTGTAACATTATCGACCTTTTCATTCCTTGAATACCATAGTTAATTAAGGCGTATCTAAGGCGCTAATGTCTCTGGAGCACAGGCGCAAGGTGAGGCTCGCGCCTGATTGAAGTAAGGCGCACACTATACAAAATATGCAAAAATTGTAAATCTTTAATAATAAGATTATTTATGATATAAAATTTGAAATATATAACATAAATTACTATTATATAAGGTCATGAAAAGACATATAAAAAGATATATCTAATATATGAACTCAATTTGGAGCTTAAAGACATGGGAAGTTTGAATGAATAGGATGGAAAGACTTTCACCATAACAGATAATAAGGAATCATGATACTTTCTAATGTATAACTCTTTGTTGTGTGAGTTAGTGGTACATAGTCTCGTGCCAAAGTAGAGGTCTCATATATATTCATTTCATATTATAAACTAAGAAAAGCTTATTGTGCCAACAACTTTAAGATGATTCAAGAAACATACCATAATAAGGACACATTATTATGCCAAATGTTTTCAGAATATAATATTTTTTTCTGTTATAAAGGCCAAAAGACCATTAGAATGAAATACTATTTTGGGTGCATGGCTTTTTTAGTTACAAACGCTATTTTGTAAAAATGACTCTAGGTTATCTCACCTTCCCAAATTACTCTGTTGGGCTTTGGGCACATGGACATTCCATGCCAAAGGAAAGATAGATGTTTTAAGGTACATTGGATTTGGGAAAATGATAAAGGAAAGATGGGATTATCACTTTGACTAAGATTCCTTAATGTGTTTCATTCAAATTTGGAAAAAACTATTTAATGATTGGTATGCGGTAGTTTAAGGGGTGGAGTGGGTACGAATCAGTAGCCCTCTGTTTGGTTGTTACATAAATAATAGAAACTCATAAAAACTTATATTTCAAATTACATTATAATATATGATTTTAAGTATGCTGGTGTACTTTGCACAATTATGTCTATCCTATATTAAGAATGATTTTCAAGTCTGAGCAACAATTATATCGAAAGAATTAAAGTTGGATGTATAGTTATGGTAATCAACACATTGTTTTTCGTTTTAATTTTTTTCATTTAATTTGCTTGCACTGCAACAATGTCTCTATTTCATGTATTGTATGAACGAGATTGATATGAAAGAATTGAGGATTCAAGTCAGATGCATAAGGCTAATCCTTCTTGTTCTGAATGTCTTATCTTTGCAAGTTTAATTTTCATACAAATTTGACAATGTCACTCTTGTTTTCACCCATTCTTAGTTCCTGTTTGACAAAATGCATGTAAAACTTTAAAATAGACCACTTTGAAAAGTTGGGTTACCGTACATGTGCATCCTTACCTTCTATATATACGCTTTCACTACTCAGTACAGTTAAATTGGTTCTTGCAATACTACCTTTTTTTGTTTTTTCATACGATAACTAAATATTGTTAAGTTACTTCCGCGTAACTCATAATTTTGAATGCTAATGAGATAAATCAACAGGTTCAGTGACTCTCGCCATCTAACAAAAAGGGGATGGAAAAAACAATGGAAAGTCTTATTATGGTTGTCTAAAAGCAAGGATGGAAGCAATTATTTTCAGTGTTGAGCATCAATTACCTGAAGGTGAAGATAATCTTATTCGACTCTTTTTAATGTGAAACGCACCAAAAATATCGATGCATCAATGGTTTATTTTCCCTATTAGTGAATGAAATAATATCTGAATATGTTTGATAAAAATTAGCTCTCTTTGAATATTATTGAATTTTTTTTTCTTAAACATGGCGGGTAGTCCTATAAACAAAGGAAACTCTGCCCAATTTTTTAAAAATTGTTTACAATTATTTATGCTATATAAAAAATCTTTTCGACTTACATTCTACACGATGTAATATTTTGAACAAATTGGAATTTATATGTTTTGTTTTACGTTGCATTAGAGATTTATATAAGTTGTTTCGAACTTATGCAGGAGCATTTAATTAGAGGCATATCATTGCTAGATTAGTGGCATGTGCTGAATTATTGTATTATTTGTAGAGTATACAACCATAATCAATTCATTGTGGGGATTTTGTGTTGTGTTCTTAATTTCTTATATATTATTTTATAATTGGGATGAAAAAAGATACATGGAGATGAATTCGATGAGGATGATAGGTCTCTAATGTGGATAACCTCCCGACAATCGAGAAATAGAGAATATTAAGAAAATACGATTAAGGAAGTTGGTGAAAAAATTGTGAAATTCTTTCAAAACTTAAGAAAGCATAATTTTTATATAATCTTTATAAATTTGGTCATATACTACATAAGATGATTGAAAAGTCAATGATTTAACAACACTCTTGATAATTTTCTTGATTGTAGGACGCTTTGAAGAAGCAAGTCCATGATGGGAGCTTATTCAGGCTTATATTATATGATTTGGAGCTTTTGAGGTGTCAACACAATTTCGCGAAATCCAAAGGAAGACTGATGCATTTATGTGTGATTTTTGGATGTAAATATTTTGGAGACATTTTTTTTAATGATGTACATAGTGGCTATATCTAGTTATGATACATGTAATAGGCCATTATTTTTTTTGATTAATGTAGATGGTGGGTATATCTATTTGTGTTCCACTATTTTTTTTATATGGACAAATGGCTTGGTTTGGTGCATTTTAGATGTACCTGGTCATATTACTGTGAATTTTGATTTGGGTTTATATTAATTTGTCAACTATGACATTAATATTGGTTATTGTTTTTTTTATTATATGCTTAATTTATAACCGTTTATATTAAATCCCATGTGATGAAATATTTTAAATGACCTTTTTAAATATTTGAAAACTATTTATCATGACGCTTTTTAAATCAAATATGACATCTTATAAAGTATATTATGACCTTTTTTTGTAGCAGATATGACAATTTTGAGAAAAAGTCATATATAATCGTTATATAATATGACACTTTTTATGGGTATCAATTATGACACCCAAACTTATGATGCTTTTTATTACAAAATAAAGGGTCATAGAATACGTTTTATGACACTAAAAAAACGTCATAAAAAAGCTTTTTTCTTGTAGTGTCTGAGTCCCACATTATTGAACATATAGAGGAGTCTAAAGAGGCAACAAGTGTATGCAGGATGGACTCCAATAAATAGAAGAGATAAACTTAGGAGTAGAAAGGGGACACGAGAGGCCTATATTTATATCCAAAGTCCTAAACCCTAAACAGAGGGAGGAGATCGTCAACCTGCTCAGGGAGTTTAAAAATGTGTTCGCATAGAAGTATACAGAGATACCTGGGATAGATCCAAAAGTAAGCTCCCACAAGTTAAATGTTCTCCACAATGTTCTATCAATAAAGCAATCCACTTGCACTTATAAGGCTGAGTTAGACCCCAAAATCAAAGAAAAAGTAGATAAGTTGTTGGCAGTAGGCTTTCTCAAGACAATTCAGTACCCCATATGGCTCTCATGCATTGTACAATGACAAGACGTAAATAAGGATCTGCATAGACTTTAGAGACTTGAATTGGGCCTATCCAAAGGATGAATTCACACTCCAAAATATTGATAGCTTAGTTGATGCCATAGCGAGACACAAATTGTACAGCCTCATGGATGGGTATGTTGGTTACAACCAAATTAGAATGGATCCAGTTGATGCTGAGAAAACTACTTTTCCCACACCCTTGGGGAACTTCCACCACATAATCATGCCATTTGGTCTGAAGAATGTAGGTGCCACCTATCAGCGTACAATGATGGCCATATTTCATGATATACTGGAATTCTATGTGGATGATTTGGTAGTAAAGTTTAAGAAAGAAAGCAAGCATATTCAAGATCTGAGGCGGATGTTCGAAAGATGTCGCGAATATAAGATGAAGATGAACCCCTCTAAATGTGCCTTTAGGGTAACAAAGGGAAAATTGATTGTCAGAGATATTGTTGCTATGGTTTGTGCGAGGGCCTCAAAGTGGAAGAACAAAAGGAGAAGCTTCACCAACTGGATGGCATGTATGAACTGGGACATCCCCGAATCGGTGTTATCTTAGTTGATTTGTTTTGTGTTTGGTAGTTTGTGTCCTTTGGGGTATGCCCCTAGGACTGTGGTTCCCCCTTGTTTATTGTTTGTAAATTGCTTTCCTGAGTTCTAATATACATAATTTTCCCAAAAAAAAAAAGGGAAAATTTTTGGACTTTGTAGTAAACAAGAAAGGAGTGCGAGTTGATGAGGAAAAGAGGAAAACCATTCTGATGATGCCACCGCTGAAAAGTGAGAGCATCGCTGGAAAGTCAGAGACAACTTAAGAGCTTCTTAGGAAAGGTTTCTTACCTGAGATGATTCATACAATCATTGGCGGAGGTAACTCACCCTTTCGTCCCTCTAATGAAAGAGAATACTGAATGAGTTTAGGGGGGATCAACAAAGGAAATATTTTGAGAAGATAAAGGAGATATTGGCTTCCCCCTGAACGATGATACCGCCAGAAGTAGGATCCTCGATGGCTTAAGAAAAGTCAGGAATAGGGAGGCCTCTGTACTATATTTCATGGGTGATTTCAAACACTATGTCTTGATATACCAATGTAGAGAGGCATTGTCTTGCCTTATTTTTTGTAGCGCAGAAGCTGAGACACTACCTCCTCGCATTCATAGTTGACATTATCACCAGATGTGATCCCATCAAATATCTCTTGGCATGAACAATATTGGTGGGGAGAGAAACAAGTTGGTTTCTAATATTATCTGAATATGACTTAAAATTTGTGGTCTCGAAGGCCATTAAGAGCCAAGACGTAGCAGATTTGTTGGCCCACTTCCCCAGTCAGACCTATGAACCTCCTAGTGAAGAATTATTAGGTGAGAATTTTCAAGCCTACCTAGAAGAGGAGATAGAGGAGTGGAAGATATAATTTGATGCCTCCTGTGCTCAATGGACTGGTATTAATCTTCTCAAATGGAATAGGGAGGGTCACTCTCTCCTTCGAGTTGTATTTTAAATGCTCAAACAATGAAGCCGAGTATGGGCCTCTCATTCTAAGCCTACCAGAGGCACTGAGAAGAGGAATTAGAGTGTTGGGAATACGAGGGGACCCTAAATTGGTGGTGAAACAAGTTGGTGGAGAGTTATCTCTTAAACATGCTAACCTAGCCCCATACAGGTCTATTATTCAAAGATTACTTAGCTAGTTTTTGAAGGTGACCATCGAGAGACACGCTCGGACGATGAACAGGCATTCAGATGCATTGGCCACAATTGCTCAGAAATTAAATGTGGAGGATCACCATCACAGTACGGTGAAGAATAATGCCAAGCACGGTGAAGTCATTATTTCCAAGTGAGGAGACAGATGACTAGAGATGTCATATACTGAAACAACTGGAAACATGATAGAGAAACATGAAAATGTTTGAGCTGGTGAATTATCTCTTTCTCCAGGGAACTCTCTATTTCAAGAGCCCAGGAGGGTTCTTGTCAAGGTGTGTAAGGGATGGAAAAGCTGAAGAAAGGTTGGAATCCATAAATGAGGGGCACTGAGGGGATACTCATATTATATTTTATCGTTGGTTGCAGCGAGGAGAATATTATTGTCCCACCATGAGTGTAAAGGCCACTCATCTGCAGCAAGGCTACTTAAAGTGCTAGACCCAGTTCGACCGACATGCTAAGGCTTACTTTGTAGTAAGTTTTAAAAATTAGAGACGTTAAGGCTGAGTAGATAGACCAACCCAAGAAGAGATCAATCTAATAACTGGAGGATCAATTGGAAAGAATTTCCAGATCAATGAATTCCTTGCACATAAGTTTCGTGAAGGGATCACCATTCACTCCATCAATTATGGGCTATCCTACGACCACAGAGTACAAAGCACCAGTTATTACACCCAAGGTATGACGGTAAGACCAACCCAATACTGCATGTGGAACAATATCAAGTTTCCGCTGACATTTACTCAATCTGAGATGAAATGCGTTGCTGAGCATTTTCTAGTACTATCATTAGGTCAGTACAAATTTTGCACAACAGACCGCATGGACATATCTTGAAATTCAAACAGTTGGCCGACCTCTTTGTCAGTAATTTCTGTTTTGGGCCCAAGCCCGGTAAGAGAGTGGCTCACCTACTTAATGTCCAGCAGAACACCGATGAAACTACCCGTGAGTTTATCACATGTTTTAACATCGAGAAGCTTGAAGTGATCAATTATAATGAAATGACTGCAAAAATTGCGCTAATGAGTGGATTGCTGCTACATGGGAAGTTGTATTGGGCACTGGATAAAGATCCACCTAAAACTATGACGGAATTCTTGGCTAAGGTCGAAAAAATAATGAATGCCGAGGAGGCCATAGCGGCCAAAGAACGAAGTCATGCGACGGCGAGCGTCAACAAGCGTGCTAAGAAAAAGGAATAGAAAGATAAGAAAGTTGATAAGCCTAAGATTATGATGAGTACACCCCTTGACTTTCGGCATTCATCACATACTCGAGGAAATTCGCGGGGATAAATACCTGAGATGGCTTGGGAAGCTGAAAACCCCGGCGAACCGAAGAGACAAAAACAAGTATTACGAGTTCCATAAGGATTATGGACACAACACGGACAATTGCATAGCCCTAAAGAACGATATTGAGAGCTTGATCAGGAAGGGAAAACTGTCAAGGTACGTGGACAAAGGCGGTCAAACAGATCATGATGACAAGCAGACATCCCAAAGATGAGAAGGAAAAAGGAAGAGATAACGATTCGAAAGATGATCCGGACCTGCCCAAGAGACCCAAGGAACCTATGCATGATGGTAGAATGATCTCTTTTGGGTGTAATTTTATTACAAGTGGAGATATAAACGGTGGAGAAGAGCCTGTAGAGAGGAAAACATACATCAATTAGGTAAAGGCTTGCGGTCATATGAGACAAATCAACCTGAGAAGCAACGTGGATACTCGCTCGAGGAAGGTAAACAAAGATCGTTTAGTTGATTTTTCCAAAGATGTTTTTTGGTGTCTTGTATCCGCACGATGATCCTCTGGCCATCACAATGATGGTGCATGAAAGAAAAGTAGAAAGGATCCTAATCAATAATGACTTCTTGGCTGATGTCTTGTGTGGCCATCCCAAGGAGGCTAGGAGGGCTTCCCCCTTCTTTTCATGCATGCTTACAGGATTGCGCCCTTTATCGGGGCGCTCGTCCATTGTCAATGTGGGATAGCATTACAAAATTGGGCATTACAAAATTGGGAACTACTGCCCAAGAATTACATAGAAAGAAGCAAGAGGAAAATATATATACAAGAGTTGATTAGCCTAAGAGGAACCATAGGTTTGAGGACGAGAAAAAATCTCCAGGAAGGGCCGAAGAGGCTGCAGCACAAGACTGTTGGGCATCGATGGAAACCACCAACCTCATTTGTACTTGTGAACGTTCAATAAGGAGTTTTCAGCTTGGCCAGGCGCAAAGCTTCTTCGGCATCGTCTACCTCCTTATTAACTTCTTCCAGAAGGTGTGCTATTTCGGCCAACCTGGCTTCCTCTGCCCATTGGTCCTGTTGATGCTTCTGCAATAATTCCCTCTGCCTGATCTGTTGCTGGCTTTTCAAAGTTTGTAAATACGATATAAGCCAGTTAAAATGAAAACCATCACGACCAAACTCCTTCAAATAGCCATGCCTTGCAACTTTAACTCATGACAGAGATGTTGGAACGTAAGCAATCCACCGAGAAGGTTTCAGGATGGTGATTCGCAAGTTTCTCGATCACTAGTCGATGAGTGGCAGGCATTTGGGGAGAATGTTGAAGCACCATTAGGCATAATGCACGAGGAGCCAAATCTGGCAGAAGAAGCTCGCACCCGGATTCACTCTCCGCTGCAGCACCGATCATGGAACCTTGGTCAGCATGGCCAGAATCTTCCGAGACAGCAGGTTCCAGATGAGGTGAGCCAATAGGCGAAAGAACGGGTGGAGAGGTCTCTCGTGCAACCTGAGATAAGAAAAGTAAGGAGTTTATCAAAAATCTTAACAAGCGTTTTCGTTGTTAAGTCACCGTTATAGGTGGAGTTTATGAAGAAAACTTAACAAGTGTTTTCATTGTTAAGTCACCGTTATAGGTGGAGTTTATGAAGAAAACTTAACAAGTGTTTTCATTGTTTAGTCACCATTATAAGGGGAGTTTATAAAAAATCTTAACAAGCGTTTTCGTTGTTAAGTCACCATTAAAGGTGGAGTTTACGAAAAAAACTTAACAAGTGTTTTCATTGTTAAGTCACCGTTATAGGTGGAGTTTATGAAGAAAACTTAACAAGTGTTTTCATTGTTAAGTCACCGTTATAGGTGGAGTTTATCAAAAATCTTAACAAGCGTTTTCGTTTTTAAGTCACCGTTATAGGTGGAGTTTACGAAAAAAAACTTAACAAGTGTTTCGTTGTTAAGTCACCGTGAGTTTGTGAAAAAATCTTAACAAGCGTTTTTTTTTGGGGGGAAATTATGTATATTAGAACAAAGAAGAACTACTTACAAACAATCTCCAAGGGAGAACCACAATCCTAGGGGCATACCCCAAAGGACACAAACAACCAAACACAACACAAACCAACTAAGATAACACCGATTCTGGGATGTCCCAGTTCATGCATGCCATTCAGTTGGTGAAGCTCTTTCTGTTGTTCTTCCACTTTGAGACCCTAGCACAAACCATAGCAACAATATCTCTGACAATCATATCGCTACTCTTGGTCTTACCTTTGAAAAATCTCGCATTCCTCTCAATCCAAAGATAGTAGATAGTGGTGGAAAAGGATAGACACCTAAGTCTATTATAGAAGCTCTTGCCACATATTCGGAATTAGCAAACCCCAATTCACCCTCCCAGTTAAAAGCCTCTCTGACCTCCTGATTCTTAAATCTGACCTCGCGCCAGATCTCTTTAGCAATATTACACTCAATAAACAAGTGTTCCCGATTCTCCACCTCCTCGCCACAAGTATAACACAAGTTATTGTTGGAAATACCCCAGCTAAACAGTTTATCTTTCGTATGAAGAGCATCCCTACATATGATCCATAAACTAAAAGCACATTTCGGAATATTATTAACGCTCAAAATCAACTTGTGCCTGTTGAAAAGAGGACGAGCGGTAGTAAGAGTCGCAAAAGCCGACCCAATGGAGAAGCCACCCCGGCTGGAATTCCACACCACCTCATCACTAACGCCTTGGCGAATAACAGGCAACTCAGCATTCCTAATCTCCAACAGCTTCCAAGTAACAGAAGAAGGACACCTCCACCTCTCCCCATGTATAAAGTCGCCCACGCTAGCTATATGATTGCTAGCCGCATCATAAATAAGTCTTCCCCCATAGCGATCAAATAGAGGACCTAACGGATGCCAGTTGTCATGCCACACAAATGTGTCTTCGCCATTGCCTATGTTGGACCTGATAAGAGGCTTGGCCACCTCCCTCAACTGCAGCAGCTTTCTCCAACACCAAGAAGAGTCATTTGGAATATTAATGGCCCAAATACTTCTATTATTGATCTTATACACATTATTGACCCATAGGCAATCCTTCTTACTACAGAGGTTCCAAAGAAGCTTGATAATAGCAGCTTTGTTCCATAATTCCACATTCTTAATGCCTAACCCCCCTTCCTCATGACTGCACGTCAGATCATCCCAAGAAACCTTCACCCCAGTATGTTTGGAATTAGAACCCGTCCACAAGAAGTCTTTCATAAGTTGGTCAATTCTTCTAATAACCCCTTTAGGCAGAATGAACAGGCAAGACCAATAGACCTGAATACCAAACAAGATCGAGTTGATGAGCTGAAGTCTCCCAACAAAACTGAGGAATCTGTGAGCCCAACACTTAATCCTCCCCGTAATCTTATCAATCAGCTTCTCGCAATCCTCAAACTTAAGCCTAGTAGTCGTAAGAGGTACCCCAAGATACAAGAAGGGGGGAATAATGGGAGAAACCAAAAACCTCCTTCAACCTGCTTACCCCATCAACATCGACCCCAGAGCAATAGAAACTAGATTTGTTAGTATTGGGGTGAAGACCAGAGATCGAAGAGAAGGCCTCAATAGCTCTCTTCACAATGCCACACGAAGCAGGATCGCCACCACACAGAATGATCAAATCTTCCGCAAAGAAAAGATGATTAAGGCCCACTTTCTTGCACTTAGGATGAAAGCTAAACTCCGGATTGAGGCAAGCCTTGTCCATAATACAAGAGAAAGTATCCATAACAAGAAGGAATAAGAAAGGAGAGATATGGTCACCTTGTCTCAACCCCCTCTTCCCTTCAAAGAAACCATGTAGATGCCCATCCAAGCTGATAGAGAATCTAGTCGTGGTGATACACTCCTCCACCCAACCAACAATCATAGATGGGAAGCCAATATGCACAAGAAGATTGACGAAAAACTCCCAACTAACAGTATCATAGGCCTCAAGAAGATCAATCTTAAAGGTACACCTAGATGGAGTAAGCACGCGGTGATAATTCCTCATAAGCTCCTGAAGCAATAAGATATTGTCAGAGATAGACCTACCCTTCACAAACGCGTCCTGGCTATGGTTGATGAAGGAAGGAAGGATGGGTTTCATCCTTTCAGCAACAATTTTGGAGATACACTTGTAGATGGTGTTGCAACAAGAGATGGGCCTGAAGTCCTGCATACCAGAGGGAGTAGTAACCTTCGAAATAAGCGCCAAAGTAGTGCAGTTCCATTGCCTGGACAAGTAGCTACAATGGAAGAAGAAGGCAATGGCATCAATCACATCTCTCCCCACCACGTTCCAGTTCCTCTTGTAGAAACAAGCATTAAAACCGTCCGGCCCAGGAGCTTTATCGGACCCAATGGAGAACATGGAATTCTTAATCTCCTCTTCAGTAATAGGAACCTCTAACGCAGCAGCCTTATCAATCGTGATTCTCTTGCACACCACATCGTTAAGAATAGGAAATGGGTCCACACAAGAATTGGTAGTACCAAGGAGGTTGCTAAAATAATCAACAACCACTTTAGCTACATTCTTACTCCCCTCAATTCTCACATCATGGTCATCCAAAACACTAAGGATCTTCCTTCCGGCAATAGCTTGGTTATCCTTCTTATGAAAGAAAGAATTATTGCCATCCCCCAGCTGGAGGCATTTAACACGAGACTTCTGTTTGAAAAAGGACTCCTCCGCCTCCCTCAGTTCACACTGAGGGTTGTATTACCTATAACCCGAGGTGCAGGCGCAAGGTGACTAACGACTGATGGATTGTATGAAAGAAATTTTGAATTCATTGCGATATTTTCAATTCCAAATCGGGTGTAACTAGTGAGGTATATTGTAGTCATGAGGAGGAGATATTACCTAATGGTAGAGTTGGGGGAAAAGCACCCGTATCTATTTATGGTGGAATGCTTACAAGGGTTTGTGTGACACCAACAGGCTGAAGTGGTTTTCCCTTGTGTAAAAGTCACAACGTCGGGATATTTCAAGGAATGGACAAGCGTAGTCAGATGTGTTATTGATTCATCCCAGGATGGGAGTTTGGAGTTTTGATAAACGCGGGAGTTAGTAGTGAGGTGCGGACTCACAATACTAATAAAAATAATGCGGCTAATGATGTATAGGCTATTTTTATTTGAATGTTGTTTAATAAGAGCACAACATGAGGTGCATTTATCGAAGATTATTCTGATAAGGTATCAAGTATGTTAAACAAGCTTATTGTGAAGCGAGGGTTTTAGTGATTTGGGCTTTTCTTTATAATTGTTTTGAATACTCGAAGATACCTAATTTTTCCAGGTGTGCCTTACTTATCCGAATTTCGGGACGAAATTCTGTTATTAGGGGGGAAGTATGTAATACCCCGTACTTTTATGGATATTTATTTATGGGATTAATTAAATTAAACGGGAATTAATTGAGAATTAATCCGGATAAAATACTAACGAAATGTGAGTTGGTATTTGATTATAATGTGTATACATATGATGTGATATGAATATTGAAAATATTGAAATTGTCGCGAGATAGAAATACGGCAATTTGGAAATTTTGTTGGGACGCGTGTGACAGTCGCGTCAGGAATATAACTATTTTAATTAAAAAGTCAATTTTATTTTTATCAACCGTATGGTCATTTTGAGTGCGCCAACGCGTCCGGAAGGGTCGAAATAGTCAGAAAACACTAGTCGGGGGTTTAGTTTGGGTCCCGGGGCATTTTTAGGCCATACCGGCAACCCAAAAGGGTAGTTTGGTAATTTCGAAATTTTGGGAATTAAAACCCACGAAAATTAGAAGTTAAAATCTGATTTAGTCTTTACCCACTAAACCCACTAACAACACTTAAGTGATTAGAGGGCTACGGGAGTTTCATGAGAAGTTAGGAGAGGTTCCCAAAAGAGAAAACCTTAACCTCCATCTTCAACCTTCGACCTTGGGAAAAAAAGGAGAGAGCAACCTTCATCAATCCAACATCAAATTCAGAGAACAATCCGAGGCAAGTGGTTTAATTACGTTAATTTCAAGCGAATGTTTCCTCCATGCTTAGAAATTTATATAATCGCATTGTTTTGGGAGATTTATAAAAACCCATGAATTTGAGGATTAAAAACTATAAACCATGTTAGGAATTGCATATCCTGGACGAATTATGAATTCAAAATATAACCCTTGATGATCTAAAAACGGATTTAAGAAGAGAATTATTATTGTTCTTGAAAGAAATAGAAAACTAGGGTTCTTGATGAAGTTTTGATCCAAATAAAGCCCTTGGTTGATGATTTATTGGTTTTAGAACGTTAACAATGTTGTAGGATGGTTGTATGATGATATTATAACGTTAGATTAGAGTTTCATGCATTATAATGGAGTTTTGGGGCGAAACTTGGACTGCAAAACGAAGCAGTCCGTAGCCTAACTGGTGCGCTCGATCGATCGACATTCATAGGTCGATCGATCGATCACCATCGATCGATCGAACATACGAGGTCGATCGATCGACCTTCCCAGAATGAGTAAAATCTTCCCATTTAAAATTTTAAGGATGTTAACCCAAGAAAATTATTAATGGAGATTTATGAATATCCTTAGACTTAAGAAAGACCAGTAGGTATGGTTATAAAATTTGGACCTGAGTTAGAATTCAATTTGTGGAATTATTCTGAAATCTAATAAAATTCGATGAGTGAGATAATATTAGGGTTAAAAGAGTAAATTCGAATAATTTGATGAAATGAGGTTTGGGGCAGAAGTAAGGATCTTAAGAATAATGATGTTATATGTAGGAATAATAGGAGACTTAGTAATCCCTTTGAGATAGGTTTTAAGTACAAGAAACTATGACGTGAGATGTGTCGACAGTCTACATTATATATTATCGGAAGACTTAAAAATGTATAAAATTGGAATAATGGTATAAGGATGTAGAATATACCTATATTAATATTGAGATATCTAAGATGTGTGAATGCTTAGTATATGACTTATGTGTATGACATACTTGCTATCACGGGAGGTTTACGTTCGTTTAGGACCATCTAATCTTTGCGTGCCTACGGGGGGATATAGATTGGTGCCTTAAGAACATAATACTAGAATGACTTATTTGTGAGTTAATAAGTCAGTTGACTATGGAGCGTAGGTATGTACGTGACCCATGGATATGTTGAATTATGTTCGCCTCCATTTTTGTGTGTTGTGCTTATACTAACAATTCCTGAGAGATTCGGAATTTGTAATCCTTATGTACGTGATATACCGGGATGAGATAGCAGAGTATGTGCACCATAGCCTAGACTAGGGGTGCTAGTATTGTATATTTATGATGTGAATAATATACAACTAATGTTCAATGAAATACTTTGTAAAGTAACGATGTGTATACTTGTGCTATTTTAATAGAGATTAAAATGATGTGAAATATAAATTATGGTATTGAACGTTAAAGATAAAAGGAAATAACCTACAGTGCTTTGTATTGCTAATAATTGAGAATCTGGGAATTTAATGTAAAACTCTATATTCAACTGACGTTGGAATTAAATTACGAATCGAGCAGAAAGGTTAGTATCTGTTTTGGCCTAGTTAGATATGAGGATGACTTGTATGGGTACGGTACGTTAGGAGTGCACAAATAACCGAGAGGTGAGTATTTCATGTGAGAGCACGTCCTAACATGTACTTTGCATTCATTGTTTTAATGTTGTTAAAACACTTGCTGTTTTTTTTAAAATACTCTCCACTTTCGGGCTCTGACCCGTTTGTTTTCAAATATATTTTTGTAAAAACCTTTTAGGTGCCCAGCCACAAGGACACCATGCATAGGATTTCCATTCGGGTGACGAGCTGTAGCTGTTGTGGAAGTTACAGGGCCTTGCTAGTAGACGCTTCCTTTGGTTTTGATTCCACATTCAGTTCCATCATTTGTAAGGCATGTCGCCCATTTCTATTAGAGATATTTTATATTTCAGTTATTCAGATGGTGGATTGTAATTATTTCAGGATTCAGATTTGTTTTATTATTTCAGTTGTGGGATTGTTGTGAGGAGTATTTCCTCCAGACTTATTATTATTTGTTGGTGATTCTATTGCTTCTTTATGGCGAAGGGTTACGTTACTCTTTCATAATTCTTTTATTGCATGTTAATCAGATTTAATTTAAAATTTGACAACCTACTTTTTAAATACTAGGTGGTTAGTAATCATTAAATGTTTTCGACAGTGATGCGATTAACTGAACCAACTTGGCATTTTGAATTAATTTAATAAAGGAGTAGCTACCCGGTATTTAATTAGTCGGGGTGTCACAATTGGGCCATTGGCCCGAATGTGTATACAGTACCTCCTCCTATCAAGATTACAAGGATATAAGTGGCAATCGAGAACCTGCAGGCATCCACAGCTGCTGCAGCAGACGTCTGACTCGGAGGAAATGCCATCCAGGCGTTCCTATTTCTGGACACCTATATATATATAGCAAGAGAGGAAAAGTAGATAAACGGGTCAGAGCCCGAGTTTTGAAAATATTTAGCAAGAGCATAAATGCCTTATTTTTGGAAAAAGGTTTTATCACATTTTTAAATTTGGTATCGTACTCCCATGAGATACCCCTCACCTCTCTTCTAATAGTGCGCTCCTAGCGCATCCCTCTAAACATCCTAGTGAAGCTACCCTGCTAAACTAGTCTATCACCCAACTACTATCAACCCTAGATAGTCCAAGTACTAAGGGATAAACTTCTCCTCAGTCTCAACACTGTGCCAAGTTCGTGCCTGGGATGTCTCGCAAGCGAAATCCAAACAAGGAACCCCCCCGATACACTACTACTCGGCAAGGTCGATCGTCGAGATCCATTAGACCCTCTGTACACAAAAGATACACACACACACACACACACACACACACACACACACACACATATATATATATATATATACCATATAATAAATCTCAATATTAGAGCACTAAGGGTTAAACTTCTCCCCAGTCTCAACGCTAAGCCATGTTCGTGCGTGGGGTGTCTCGCAAAGCGAAATCCAAACAAGGAACCCCCCCGATACACTACTACTCGGCAAGGTCGATCATCGAGATCCATTAGACCCTCAGTACCCAATTTATACATATATACTCATGTTACAATATACATCCGGGTCTATCTCCCGGAATGAGAATTCATTTACTTTATTTTCATTTTTCTCAAAACTTTCCATTTCCTTTCTTATATCTAGGAAATGTATTTAAAAGCCAACTCATTATCATGAATTGCTTTAACAAATCATGTAACCTTTTAAAAGCCAGTTTTATTATCATAAAAATATTTTTCTGTTTTATAACATCCCATTTCCCTTCTTCCATCCAGGAAATGTATTTTAAAAGCCATTTTATTATCATAAAAATGCTTTTCATATCATATGCTTCCATTTCCCTTCTTCCATTCGGGAAACGTATCCAAAGCCAAATCGTTTATCCCATTTCCCTTCTTCCATCCAGGAAATGTAATCAGAGAATAATCGTTCAACAAGGGTTGGGATAAATCCATCTCTGCCACTTCTACCCAAATAGCATATGCTATGAAGAAGTTCTTCAAGGACGATTGGTCGACAACTTTGATAGAAGTTGACATTGCAAGGACTCAGAGCTATTTTTGAGGCATAATCTAGGATCCACCCAATCTTGATGATGAGATTGATGATGCAGGATCAGGGGAATCCTCTTTGGCTGTTGATCCCAGTATTCCCTCAGCTGACTAAGATACTTCTCCCATTGACTCAACTGCCCCTTCTGCCGACCAGAGTACAAATCCTGAAGCTGAGAAGGATATGAAGAAGGTGTAAACTTGTTCAGCTCCTGGTCTATACCTTTCTTTTGTTTTCTTTTTGTCATTGCTCTGATGTACTTGTAACGTTCCTTATTAATTAATGAAAGAATTTTTCCTTTAATTAACATGTCCTTTGTTGTTGCTCAATTATTGCCCTATCTTCCATTATTAATTAATGAAAGAACAACTACAACATAGATTATCCTCCGAGATGCCTCAACTATAGACTTTATCTTTAGTGTGAAGAGCCTCCCTACATATCATCCATAAAATAAATTCACATTTAGGTATATTAACCTTGTTCCACATGATTTTATACTAGATATTAGAAGGGAGATTATGAGAAATATCATCATACGCTAATCCAATAGAGAAACCAGATTGGTTGGGGATCCAAACCACCTCATCGTTTGTGTCCTGCCTAATGAGAGGCAAATCAGAATTCCTGATTTCCAAGAGTTCCCAAGTAACCGCAATAGGCCAACTCCACCTATTCTCCATAATATAGGCAGCTACCAGGGCCTTATGATTGCTAGCAGCATCGTAAATAACTCTATCACCATAGAGGGGATGCAACGGGCCCAATGAATGCCAATTATCATACCATAAGAAAGTATCCTGTCCATTTCCAATTTTCCACTTAATAAGAGGTCTGATCAAATGTCTAAGTTGCATCATCTTCCTTCAGCTCCATGAAGTTTCGTTTGCAATAGTAATAGCCCAAGGACTTATTTTCTTTAACTTATACACATTACACCACTTGAACCACAGACAGTCTTTCTTGATACTTAGATTCCATAGCATCTTCATTATAGCTGTAATATTCCACCTTTCGATGATTTTAATACCCAACCCCTCATAGCTGCTACACAAGTCCTTCCAAGCAACCTTAGCGCCCAAATGCTTAAGGTCAGACCCATTCCACAAGAAGTCCTTCATCAGTTGCTCAATTTTATTGATAACTCTCTTGGGCCAAATGAAGAGACTAGACCAGTAAACTTGGATCCTAAAAAGGAAAGACTTGATTAACTATAATCTTTCAGCGTAGCAAAGAAACTTGTTGGTCCAACACTCGATTCTACGAGTAATCTTATCAATCAATCTACTACAGTCTTCACTCTTGAGCCTAGAGTACTAAGAGGCACTCCCAGGTACAAGAAAGGAGGGTTGCTATGATTCAAGCCAAGAATATGCCTAATATGCATGATTCCTCCTCATCAACACCTAAGCAATGTAATCTACTCTTAATGAGGTTAGGATTGAGGCCCGCAATGCTATAGAAATCATCCACAACCTTTTTCTCAATGGTGCAAGAGGAAATGTCCCCCTCCGCCACACAGAATAATCACATCATCTGCAAAACATAAGTGGTTAAGCTCCACCTCCTTGAATTTTGGTTGGTAGGTAAAGGTAGGATCGGTGCAAGCCCTGTCCATGATGCAAGAGAAAGTATCCTTAACCAGAAGAAAAAGGTATGGAGATAGGGGATCACCCTACCTCAATCCTTTCTTCCCCTAAAAGAACCCATGGAAATGCCCATTCAAGCTTTTATAGAGAACCTTGTGTTAGTAATGCACTCTTTAATCCAGCCAACAAAAATAGCGGGGAAGCCAAGATGAACCATCAAAGTGAAAAGAAACTCCTAACTCACAGTATCATATGCCTTCAATAAATCAATCTTCATAGTACATCTAGGCGGGTTGAGCTCTCTATGGTAATTCCTTATAATTTCCTTAAGTAGAAGGATATTATCAAAAATAGACCTCCCTTTAACAAAAGCATCTTGACAAGGGTTGATAATGTGGGGAAGGATCGACTTCATCCTATTCGCAAGAATCTTCGAAATGCACTTGTAGATGGTGTTACAACAGGAAATAGGTCTAAAATCATGCACTTAGAGTAGTAACCTTAGGGATGAGGGCCAAGGCAGTGCAATTCCACTGCCTAGCCAAATAACTACATCTGAAGAAGAAATTAATTTCCCCAATCACATCACTTGTAGATGGTGATACCACTTAGAGTAGTAACCTTAGGGATGAGGGCCAAGGCAGTGCAATTCCACTGCCTAGCCAAATAGCTACATCTGAAGAAGAAATTAATTTCCCCAATCACATCACTACCAACCACCTCCTAGTTATTCTTGAAAAAATACGCATTAAACCCATCCAGACCTTGGGCTTTATCAGACCTAATAGAGAACATGGCCACCTTAATCTCTTCATCATTTATGGGGATACACAATGCAACAACATCATCATCATTAATTCTTTTACAAACATTCGCATTGAGAATTAAAGCGGGATCCGCACATGTGCTACTACTTCCCATTAGGTTATAAATATACCCCACTGCCGCATTGGCCACATTTTGTGTACCCTCAATCCTCATGCCATTCTCATCCTCATTGCTAATAATTTTTCTTCTAGAAAAAGTTTGGTTAGCGTTCTTATGGAAAAAAGAATTATTCCCATCTCCGAACTGAAGCCACTTGACTTTCGACAGTTGCTTATAATACGACTCTTATGAATTTTTGAACTCTACGTATTTAGTCAACTTATCACTCTCCTCAATTCGGATGCTAATATTGCCTCCCTCATTGTCCAGTCTAGTTTGAAGCTCGTCAAGCATTGCCTTGGCCTCCTCACCCCTTCTGGATAAATGGTTATAGAACTTCTTGTCAAAAACTTTAAGATTCTCCTTTTTTTGGTAATTAAATTTATATTATAAACAAGAAACAAATACAAGAACATAAAACACGATAACTATATGTAAGCATCTAGAGCCAATAAGACCTCAACCAACTAACAGAGGTTAAAAAAACCCGCCAAACCCACCTTTAGATCACAAAGCCTAGCCTAATCATACATTAAGGATTGTTCTAGACCCCATAAATTAAAGTCAGATGATCTTATATACTTGTTCCATCTTCTCGATTTGGTTTGCACCATCTCCTCAATACCTGTAATCACCTCTTCAAAGTTCTTAGCACCTCTGTTGTGGATCCTGTTAATTCTTTCATGCCAAATATAGTAAGTAGTTGCAGAGAAGGAGGTGATTATAAGAAGGGATACCAAGTTTTTACCCCTAGCTTCAGCAGCTGCATTGGAGATCTCCTCCTCCCATTTCCCAAGATTCCTATATCACTCTGAGTACAAGAATTATCAGAGGCAGAGGAAATTGATAAGTCCCCATTACTGTTGGATGACGAGATCACTATCTTCCAAATCCAGATTAATAGTAGGAAGAGGAGAGTTCCTAATGTCATTGAGCTACCATGTAATCGTAGAAGGCCAATTTCAGTTAGATGCCTCCATAAAGTCAGCTACTTCATATGGCACCACTTCACCCATAGACTGTCCTTTTTGGAGAACAGATTTCAGAGATTTTTCATGATTGCATCCCCATTCCATAGCTCCATACCTTTTATGCCAAGACCCCCTTCCTTCTTGGGCTTGGACACTTTCTCCCAAGCAACTTTGGCCCAAGTGTGCTTTAGATCAGTCCCAGTCCATATGAAGTCTCTAATACATTGCTCTATGGTCTTGACAACACTTTTAGGCAGGATGAAAATTAAAGCCCAATAGATTTAGGTACTGAATAAGACTGAGGTGGAAAGTTGCAACCTCCTAGAATAACTAAGGAACCTAGAAGTCTACTCTTAACCTTGAGAGTAATTCTGTCAATTAGATCCTTGCAATCAGAAGCTTTGAGTCTAGTTAAGATGGCAGGGACTCCAAGGTACTTGAAAGGGGGGTTTTGATGATCAAATCTAAGAAGAAAGGATATGGAATTGATTTCATGTTGTTCCACCCCTGAACAATATAAATTACTCTTAGCTAGGTTAGGACTAATCCCACTCAAATTGGTAAACTCATCAAGAGCATTCTTTACACACTCAACACATTGGATGTCACCACTGCTAAATATGACCAGGTCATCTGCAAAGCATAGGTGAGTAATATTGATTTCCTTGGATTTGGGGTGGAATTTAAAATAGGGGTTGCTGGTATGTTTGTCCATTATGCAAGAAAGAGCCTCTGTAACTTAAAGGAATAAGAAGGGAGACAGGGGATCCTCTTGCCTCAGCCCTCTCTTCCCAGCAAAGAATCCATTTAGCCCCCAATTAATATTAATAGAGTACCATACGCTAGTCATACGAGCTTTGATCCAAGCAATAAAAATGGAAGGAAGGTTGATCTGCTCCAAAATAGTAAACAAGAACTTTCAATCCATAGTGAGCTTTCATGATGTCTACCTTCAGAGTGCATTTAGGAGTGTCTGAATCTCTGTGGTAGTTCCTCATAAGATCTTGCAAGAGAAGAATATTATTAGTGATAGACCTTCCTTGAACAAAAGCAGCTTGTCTATTACTGATCAGGATGGACATGAGAGGTTTAAGCCTATTAGTCTAATGTCTGCTTGGCATTCTCTACCCGAGTGGATATATTAGAATAAAACTTGAAGCTCATAAGTTTTAACTCATTCTTGAGGTGCTTGAGTTTGGAAGACAACTTGGCCATAGGATAAAGGGAGCGCTCTTCAGACTAAAAGTTCTCAAGGGTGGGAAAGAAATCTTCATGATGCGTCCAGAATTCAAAGAATTTAAATGGTTTAACGAGATTGCCTCTGAGGTTAAGAATATAGACAACAGTAGAAATTGTGGTCAGAAATACCAGGGCAAAGGCATTTAGATTAGGAAGCTGGGAAAGTAACACTCCATTGGGAGTTATGCATCAGTCAATCAAATTTAGTCTGAGTGTTAGCAACCCCTTCGCTCTTATTGGACCAAGAGTACCACATGCCAGAGGTGGCCATGTCCTCCATCATAATATCAGCTAAGCAGTTGTTGAATTTAGCTAAATCCCTCAAATCAGTTCCCATTCTTCCTTTCTTTTCTTCATTATTTCTGACTATATTGAAGTCTTCCATAATGGTCCACTGTTGATCGTCAATGGTGCTACTATTTTATCTCAAAAAATTCCACAAAGGAATTCTCTCAATGGGTAGGTTCAACCCATATATAAAGGTAGCATAAAAGATCTTATTCACCTCTAGAAACTTAATCTTACAAAATAAAGCTTGAGGATGAGAATTCAGAACTTCAACTTCAAAAATGGCAGGGTCCCAACCAATGAGGACCCTAGCAACACCCCCACTCTCAGGGCAGTTGTGGCAATAACTCCAGTTCCAGAAGCTATTATTAGCAACAAAAGCCATGTGGTTCGGTTTCTTGGTTCTAATATACATAATTTTTCCCCAAAAATAGGCATGTGGTTCTTTAGGACTTTAGATTCTAGGATACAAACAAGGGATAATTGATTATCTTTTGTCAACTTTTTCACTTCTTTTCACTTGTGAGGGGAGTTGAGACCCCTAATGTTCCATGATTCTATCTTAGTCATTTGGACTGTCCCCCCCCCCCCCCCCCCCAAAAAAAAAAATCCTCTTATTCTTTTTGTTATTTGGAGTCACCCCTAGAATTTCCTTGTTGGCTAGCTCATCCACTGCTTTGATTTTAAGAGCTAGCCCATAAGGTTCAGGTGTAGTATCCTCATTCTTCTCCTCCTTCTCTTCCATATCTTCACTGGCAAGAACCCCAAAGGCATTAGAGGATATGTTAATAGGGTCTTTGGGCACCTCCTCATATTTAGTGTTGATAGATTCCACACTTTTGTTGTTGGATTTTCTTGACTCCCCCATGCTAATTTTTGGCTTCCCATCACTTTAGTCCATTCCTTTTTTGTGTTATCTTTGACTTGAACCTCTATTCGATTGTTTTCTTTAGAGATTATCACTTTCTTCCCCTCTGCCACGGGGAATTTTACAGTGGAAGGACCAAACACAAGGCACTGACTGTAGGATTGTGGAATAGCTTGATACTCCACTCTTATTTGTGTGGTTTCCCCATCCTCCATTGTGAGATCAATGGTTTTTGGGTACTTGGATTGGGCCTTCATTTCCACACAGATACGAGCGTAGCCAATTCTTCTCATCTCTTCAGTGATTGAATATGCATAGATAGGAGCTCCCACTGAGCTAGCAATGTAACTCAGACCTTTAGCTATCCCAAATTGTAGAGGGATGTTATGAATAGGGTTGTGTTTTTTTTCTAAACTTTTCGATTTTTCGGATTTTCGATCCGATTTTTTCCGAATTTGGAATGAAATTTTAGTTTGCAGATTTTTGATTTTTCGATTTCCTATTTTTTCGAAAAAAATTGAAAATAATTTTGAATTTTTCGATTTTTCCAAATTTTTTCCATTTTTTTTCGAATTATTTTCGATTTTTTCAAAATTATTTTTCGATTTTTTGAAAGTTTCCCATATCCCACAACAAGGATGGTGCCAAAATATCCAATCCAAGAATAAACGTTTACTTCATAACTCTTAATGGATTGCCATTTACCTTGATTCGTCCTGGTATTTTAGACCACAAAATTTTTAATTACCATCCTAAGTGCAACCAAAAAACTTTTAATTACATTTTGGTTAAAAATTGCAACTAATAATTACCATCCTAAGTGCAAGGAATTTAAGATCAATCATTTAAGCTTTGGTAATGACTTGGTAACCTTTTATGGTGGTGATATCCAATTTCTAAAATGTGTTAAGGATGCCCTTGATGAGTTTGCTGCTTTGTCTGGTCTAAGGACTAACATGAATAGAAGAAACTTCTACTCTTCAAGTGTAAATGGCTTGGATATTCATAAATTGATTAATAGGTTGGGCATTAATCACCACAACCCCCTTAATGTACCTAGGTGTCCCCCTCATTTCCACTAGGTTAAAGGCAACTATAAAGACCTCATTGACAAAATCATTTCTCAATTGAAGAGTTAGACTACCAAAATTCTCAGTTATGCTGGCAGATACATGTCTATCTTATTAGACATTCAAATTGCTTCCCAAAGGAATGGTGAGAACAATTAGCCAATGGCCATAAATATTTTATATGGACTGGGACTGAGCTTAAACAGAGTGGTGCTAAGGTGGCATGGGAGGAGGTTTAAAATTCCAAAAGAGAGGGTGATCTAGGCTTAAAAACCTGAAACAATGGAACAAGGCTACAATCATGAGACACTTGTGGAATCAATGCAACAAAAAGGATAGCCTTTGCGTTAAGTGGAGCTATGTATACAAGATTAAAGGGACGAGTGTATGGACTCTTAAAATCCCAAATGACCTCACCTATAGTTGGAGGAAAATTCTAAAAATTAAAGAGGATTGCAGACTTCTCATAAAGGTCACAATAGGAAATGGGATGGATACATTTATTTGTCATGACAACGGGCACCACCTTGGACCTTTACAACCATTCTTTGGGGATTAAACCATCTATGATGCTTTTAACAACTCCAAAGAAAAAGTCTCTAATTTTATTGATGGTAATGGATAGGTATGGTTAGATACTATCACATGGGATGTCAATGATGTATAAAACTCTCATTTCCCTATTATTAATCCACAATTTGATGACATAGCGGCCTAGACTCCTGCTATAATTCATACAGTAATTTCAAATGAGCTCTTAAATGAGTAAAATGTGGTCACCTATATATTTTCCATAAATAGTGGAAAAAGTCGTGGAGTGGGAGAAGACCAGTAGAACCTATACTAACTGGATGGCCTATAATATGTGCGGTCTCCCTCTATAGGAGGGTGGTGTAAGTGGGGTCTATGAAGAACTGGAATGGGTGAGGCATGACCCACTCTAATGGACTCTATCTTAAAGGTCTTAAAAGTTTCAGGAGCAACTACGAGAGAAAACCTTCCATTTCTGGTAAAAATAGAGTAATGACCATGACATTCCTACTGAAAAGAGCAAACTTCACAAATAATAATGATATCTATGAGAGAGAGATTTCTTGAGAATAATGGTTATAAAAGTGAGTGAAGAGATAAGCACTTTGGCACGTAGAGAGAGAGAGCGGGGAGAGAATACTAGTTCTGGTGCAATTTTGGCAGAATAATGGTATAACTTGAGTTTTTTTATTATTACTTGACTATACCAAAGGGTCCCATTTATAGGTGTATACTAGGGCTGATTTCGGCCTTTTGGGCGCTAAAATTGAGAGGGAGTCTTAGGGACAAGGTTTGCAACGTACCTTTTGTCCCTATATGTATGTAGCCATATGTCCCCTCTGATAGGCGACACCTGGTGCAAACCAAAATTAAAAAGCAAATATGCTCCCTAATGATGACAAAATATGTGATTTGGTAAATACATTTCAAATGGTAACTTGTTGTACAAACTTTATAAAACTTGAGAGTGACCTTGAGGGCCACCCTCTCTAAAACTATTTTGTAAACGTGCTTTTCCTTGTGAGTAGCCTCTTGGCTACTGACTTTAGTTATAACTAAGTGTGGGTTGTGTAAGTGCTTGAGTGACTCTTAGAGTCCCTCTACTAGTATTCTCTCTATCTTAAAGTGCCAAGTGGTTGAGCTTGCTCAATGAACCTTGTCTCTCAGCCCAAACCAAAACTGCTAGGAGATCCCAACTGGCCTGCTTGAGCTCTGCTTACTAGACCACCTGTGAAAGAAAATAAACATTAGTACTTTATTATTTAAAAAGTAGACAATTCTTTAATAGAGGGGGCACTCATGGTGGACCCCCTTGCCCTAAGTCATTTCTGGGTAATAGTTTGGAGAAAGGTCAACTCGAATATGATCCCCTCATCTTGAGTAGTTTTTTGTGAAGTCAGTCATGGGTAGAGGGGCCATTCAAGGTGAGTCCCCTCGCCCTTGATAATTTCCCTTAGTATTAATCTTGGGCAGTGGGGTCACTTGAAGCGGACCCCTTCGCCCTGAGTCATCTTTAATAATGTCAAACTTTGGGTAGTAGGATCCACTCAAAGTGGGCCCACTTGACCTAGGCTTTTTTTTATAATGAGTTCATTTTGGGGCAGTGGATCCACTCGAAGTGGACTGCCTCGCCCTAGGCTATTTTTTAAAATATCAAACTTGGGTAGAGGGGCCACTCATGGTGAGTCCCCTCTCCCTGGGCCTTTCTTCAGTAATATCAAACTTAGGAAGATGGGCCACTTAAGGTGGGTCCCCTCGCTTGGGCCTCTCTTCAATAATATCAAACTTGGGAAGAGAAGCCACTCAAGGTGATTCCCTCTCCCTTGGGATCTCTTTAGTAATATCAAAATTGGGCAGAGGGGCCACTCAAGGTGAGTCCCCTTGCCCTGGGACTCTCTTTAGTAATATTAAACTTAGACAGAGGGGCCACTCAAGGTGAATCCCCTCGCCTTGGGTCTTTATTCTATGGCACGTCAATCTTGGGTAGTGGGAGCCTCTCTAAGTCAATCCCCTCGCCCCAGTCTAGTTTTTATCAATCTTGTAATCTTGGGCATTCGAAACCACTCTAAGTGGATCCCCTCTTCCCAGCGTTATTTCTGATATTGATCTTGGGGAGTAAGGCCACTCGTGGTGGACCCCCTTTCCCTTTACATACTTCTTGGTAACATTACTGGGGATAGGTTCACTCGTGGTGGATCCCATGACCTAGGTCTTTGTGTGTTTACTAACATACGAGTGTCCCTCTACACCCGCTCTAAAGGATTGAAGTTACTCATAAAGCAACTCCTTGCTTCTTTGGAGTTCCTCCCATAGAACCCCCTTGATAGCTTGGGTTTTCTCATAGGTCATCCTCTCTAAAAGAATGTACTTGCTCATAGAGCAGCTCTATGCTGCTTTGGGGTTCCTCGCAGAGCGCTCCCTCGCTTGTCTTGTCACCCACTTCACTTGGCACCCCCTTGCTTATCACCCACTTAACTTGGCACCTCATTCATTGGCACCCACTTCTCTTGTCACTCACTTCACTTGGCACCCAATTCTCTCGGCACCCACTTCACTTGTCCCCTCATTCATTGGCACTCACTTCACGTGTCCCCTAATTCATTGGCACCCACTTCTCATGGTACCCACTACGTCAGGTATCTTGAGAGGTTTATCATGAAACCTCCCTGCCTCTTTATCATTGCTCACTTCACTCTTAGTTAATTGCGGAATTGCTCAAGTACCCATCTACATTAGCCCCCTCATACATAAGTCTCTTGTTATGCACTGATTAATATGAATATATTCATATTTGTTACTTTTTTTTAGCATAACAACCTCAACTTTATTTCACTTTCAACCTTATGTTTTGATGTTCCTACATGTACCGTATAATGCTTAGGATAAAAATCACAACTTGTACTTTGTTGTTTTTGGACCCCTGTATATTAGCCCCCTCGTGCAGAAGTGTCTTGTAGTATCGAGAGACTTGTGCACAAAATATCGACTACTTTATTATCATCATAATCAAAACTTCACCCTCTGTTCACTTTCTTGAGGACTTTTATACATTAGCCCCTCGTGCAGAAGTGTCCTGTAATGTCGAGAGACTTCTACACGAAATATCAACTACTTTATGATAATCTTAATCAAAATTTCACTCTTTATTCACTTTCTTGAGGACTTCTCAACATTTTTTGTGGAGTCCCAAGTATAATATTTGCTTACACTTAAACTTTGTGTTGTACGCATATTTTGCAAATTTTGTGTATGTGATTAACTTGTTTCTTTATTTTCCATGCATCGCATATTTTGAGTGCTCCTACTCAAGTAAAGCCTTGGGCACTAAACAACCGTACCTCTTTGTTCTTTTGCTTATAATTTGCAAATACTTGCTCGGTTGTATAACCTATTTTTCTATTTTTTGGTTAACATTACGTGCGCTCTGACCCTTGGAGCCTTAGGTACTAAAGGAGCGTACCCTTTTATAAACCTTTATTTTAAGTTAACATTTGCTCGTCTGCCTAACTTATTTCTTTGTTTGTAGGTTAATATTAAGAGCGCTTCAGTGCTCTTGGAGCCTTAGGTACTAAACTGTCATACCTTTTATATAATTTTAATTAAACTTGGCACTTACTTGTCAGCACAAGCTGTTACTTTATTTTTAGGTTAATACCTTAAGCGCTCCTATGCCCTTGGAGACTCAGGTACTAAACTATCGTACCTTTTTTATTCTTTTATTTATATTTGGCACTTGGTCGTTTACTCAACCTATTTCTTTGTTCTTAGGTTAATACTATGAGCGCTCCGGTGCCCTTGGTACTTAACCATTATATTCATACTTGGTACTTTCTCGTCTACTCAACATGTTTTTTTGTTCTCTGGTTAATACTATAAGCTCTTCGGTGCCCTTGGAGCCTTAGGTACTAAATTTTCGCACCTTTTTTACTATTTTATTCATACTTGGCACTTGTTCGTCTACTCAACCTATTTCTTTGTTCTCAGGTTAATACTATGAGCGATCTGGTACCCCTGGAGTCGTAGGTACTAAACTATCGTACCCTTTTTACTATTTTATTCATACTTAGCACTTGCCCATTTACTAAACATATTTCTCTTACTATAAAATGATCCTCCTCTTCTCTAAACAAACCCTACCTACCCTAGCCATCCTCCTCTAGCAAACCCACTCCCTCCCCTCTCCTTAACCCCGTGTTATCCATGGCTTTACTAGCAGGTACAGTCTCTATTCTTGAGGACAGTTTGTTGCCTTGCTCATCCAGGCCTGAGCTGCCTGTTGATATTATCCCTTCCATGAGTGATCCTTGCCCAGCTAGAGTTGAGGAACGTGAAGAAGGCTAAGTTGAGGGTTCTGACGCTTACGTCTGGGAGTTCCTCAAAAGTAAAGGTTTTTCCCATCATGATGTTGAAAAGTTTTCCAAAATTGCTAATAGGAGTATTGGCGGAGAGCGTTCACCAACAGTAGTGGAGACACCTCTTGAGGCAGACCCAACTAACGGTCCGATTAATGGTGTGGGTTATGAAGGTTCTCAGGGTTATAAGGTTTCGGCTGATCTTGTAAAGGTGTCAGAGGATCGTCTAAAAGATACTGCTCCCCAGTCCTAGTCTAATACAAGCTTAGACCCCAAAGAAAGGACTTAGATCTCTATTACCGCTAAAAAGAGGAAATCGAATCTCAGACTAACTTTTCACCAACCTTTTGTGGTTGACAACGTTATTATCACTGTCAATCCGCCGGCTAAAATGACAAGGAGGGGCCATGGGAGATGGTAAAATAGCATGGTGGGTTATTTTTTAGGGAAAAAACTTCCTTTCTCCATCGTCAACAATCAAGCAACAAAGATGTGGAGTAAGTTTGGTCTGACCAAGGTTTGGCTCATGACAATGATTTTTTTTCTTCATTTTCGATAACCCTAGACAAAGGGATGAGCTTTTGGATAATAGGCCATGTCACTTTGCCGGCATAACCATTATGCTGAAGAAGTGGCAAGCCAACTTTAACTTTAGCAAATAAAGTGTGAAGAATACCCATGTGGGTGAAGCTGCATGATATTTCGCTCCAACTGTTGACTGAAGAAGGACTCAGTTACCTCGTAAGTTCGGTTGGTCTTCCACTATACGCTGATGTAGTTACAGAAGAGATTAACAAAATATCGTATGCACGTATTTGTGTTGAGGTCGAAGCTAAGGAATCTTATGTTAATAGTGTCAATGTCGTCATGGAAGATAAAGATATTGCTCCGATGCGAATCTAATACCAAGCCAAGCCCCTATCCTTCCCTAATGGTCTCGTGTTTGGTCACACGCTTAGTAGATGCACAAAGTCCAAGATAACTGAAACTACACAGACCAATTCTTGTGGAGATACGTTGACGAAGACTCCAATGGACTCTATATGAACTATGGTCTCCAAGAAGAGCACAACCAAGTCTCCTGCGGCCTTTGAGATCGGGGAATCATCACGAGTGAAAGAAATCAATGGACGGAAGGAGACATGTGTTGCTCACGCTGCTAAGCCAAGTTTACAGGTGTTTACTGACACCTTTACTTTATATAACTCATTTGAAGAAATGGACCTTGATAATGAGTGTGAGGCTACTCCTGAGCCCACATCCCTTGCTAAGAAAGTAATGTTAGTTGATGAGCTGGCCAATAAGCATAAGATTAATGGGATTATAGAGGACAAATCTAGAGGTAAGAATAGAAGGAGGGGGAAGAGCAACAAAACCTGATGTTTAAGCTTGGATCTTGGAATATAAGGGTCTCAATTCCCCTCATAAATAATAAAAAATTTTGTAAGTTGATCAGAGACCAGCAGTTGGACTTAGTTTTATTGCTTGAAACCAAAGTTAGAAGATCTAACTTAGGTAATGTAAAAAATTATTATTTTTTTAACTGGGAGTATCTTCATAACTGCCCCAGTGATGGGGGTGTGGCAAGGGTCATTGTGGGGTGGAACCCTAATAATGTAACTGCGATGTTGGTTCATTCTCACCCCCAAGCCATGATGTTCAAGGTGGAGTTATGTGGGAGAAACTTAAGCTTTTTTGCTTCCTTTATCTATGGAGAAAACTTGCCCAATAATATAATCACGTTATGGGAGTTTTTGAGACAGAACAATGGGAGAGTAAATGGCCAACCATGGGTTTTGATGGACGACTTCAACATTATGAGACATCATGAGGAGAAAAGTGGATTGCATGGTATTGACGTGGGTGCTACTGAAGCCTTTAATATATGCATTAATGACATCCAGGAGGATGATATGAGAACTTTCGGGCTATGGTTTACGTGGAACAAGAAATATGAGGGTTATGATAATGTTCAATCCAAATAAAGTCATTCACAACGACTCATGGGCCTCTGTGTTCCCTGATTCTCAAGCGACGGTGCTTCCCAATGGTGCTTCTGATCACTACCCCATCATAACCTTGTTATCACCACAAGAGCCTGGAGACCCAAGCCATTCAAATTCCATAATTTTTCGATGGCTCACGCTGAGTTCCAAGAGGTGCTGACGAATTCATGGTACGGGAATGATGTGGGCAACCCTATGGTTAAACTTAGCAAGAAGATGAAGAGACTCAAAGGAAATCTGATTGGGTTTGATAAGAAGTTCTTTAATCACCTTTATATGAGGGTAGAGGAGGCAAAAGTTCTTCTAAATGAGGCTCAAAGAAAATTGGATTATGATGGGTGCAACATTATTCTCCAACAGGATGAAAGGGATAAGTTGGCCAGGTACTTGGAGCTCAGAAATGCCGAAGAATCCTATTACAAATAGCAGTCTAGAGTCAAGTGGCTTCAGTTAGGAGATGGGAAAAACTCCTTCTTCCACAGGAAGGTTAACCAAGCTTTGACTAAAAAGAAGACTATCAATATTGAAGACGCGAATGGGCGCAGAGTGGAGGGTACGCATGAGGTGGTCAACACTGCCGTGGGGTACTTCACTTAGCTCCTGTGCTCTAATCCCATTTGTGAGGATCCTGGCCCTTTTCTCCGGGCCAATGTGTGCAAGAGGATTAGTGATAATGATAGTATGGCGTTGAGTGCCCCCATTAGTGATGATGAGATAAAGATGGCCATGTTCGTTATTGGGTTGGATAAAGCCCCGGGTCCTGACGAGTTTAATGCGTTATTTTTTAAAGAAAATTGGGAGATGGTGGGTAGCGATGTGGTGGAAGGTATGAAGAATTTCTTTAGGTGCAGTTATTTACCTAGACAATGGAATTTCCCCGCGTTGACCCTCATCCCCAAGGTCCCTATGCCGTCGAGTATGAATGATTTCCGTCCCATTGCTTGTTGTAACACCTTCTACAAATGTATTTAAAAGGTTCTTGCTAATAGGTTGAAGCATGTTCTCCCTCCTATTATTAACCTGTGCCAAGCAGCGTTTGTGCATGGGAGGGCCATATAAGATAATATCCTCTTACTTCAAGAGCTTATAAGGAACTATCATAGGGAGCTTTGTCCCCCTAGATGCATTATGAAGAATGACCTTCATAAGGCTTATGACACCGTGAATTGGGAGTTCCTTCACAAGCTCATGGTGCATCGGGTTTTCCCATTATCTTCGTTGGATGGTTGAAGAAGTGTTACACTAATACCAGGTTTTCTTTAAGCCTGAATGGGCAACTGCATGGCTTTTTTGAGGGAAAGAGAGGCCTGAGACAGGGCGACCCCCTCTCTCCATATCTTTTCCTACTGGTTATGGACATGTTTTCCTGACTTATGGATAGAGCTTGCTTGCATCCCTCATTCACTATTCACCCTAAATGCAAGCAGGTCGAGCTGAGTCACTTATGTTTCGAGGATGATGTAATCATTCTATGCGCGCGCGGGGGGGGGGGGGGGGGGGTGGGTGGGGGGGGATGTTCCTTCACGCACCATTGCTAAGAAGATTTTGGATGATTTCTGCAGCTTTTCCGATCTTTATCCAAATCTCAACAAGTACATCTTCTATTGTTCTGGCATTGGAAGAGGAGGGGATCAATCAAATCAGAGACCTCCTTGGATTTTCCCCTTGCAAGCCTCCCTTTATGTACATGGGTGTGCCTCTCATATCTATGAGGCTTAAGGGCCATGACTGCCAAAGACTGATTGATAAGATTACTGGTAGGATCAAGTGCTGGACTAACAAGTTTCTCAGTTACACGGGGAGACTTCAGCTCATAAAGGCTGTCTTATTTGGGATCCAGGTGTACTGGTCTAGTCTCTTCAACTTACCTAAGGGGCTCATCAAGAAAATTGAGCAACTGATGAAGGATTATTTATGGACGGGGTGTGGCCAAAAGCATACGGGGGCGAAGGTTGTATGGAAGGATTTGTGCAGTAGATGCATTGAGGGGGCTAGGAGTCAAAAGTATGGAGAGGTAGAATGTCGCAGCCATTATGAAAACGCTATGGAACCTATGCAGTAAGAAAGACTGCTTGTGGGTTAAATGGTGTAATATCTTTAAGCTAAAAAGAAGGAGTATTTGGAACCTAGCTATACAAATTGATTGCTCCTAGCGTTGGAGGAAGATGTTGCAGCTCAGAGACCATATCAAACCTCTCATCTAGTGCAGGGTGGGCAATGGTAAGGATTCGTTATTTTAGCACAACAGCTGCCATCCCTTAGGTCCCTTGCATCCTCGCTATGGTGACTGAGTTATATACGATGCGGCCAACAACCATAAGACTATGATAGCAAATTTCATCCATGAGAATAGGTGGAGATGGACAACTACTATCACGTGGGTGCTGTTGGAAATTAGAAATGCGGAATTGCCAACCATTAGGAAGGATATGAATGATGAAGTGACATGGATCCCCAACCAGGTTGGATTCACTATCAGTTCGGCGTACAATGAGATCTCCCCTACTCATCCTCTAGTGGTGTGGCACAACTTGGTGTGGTATAAGGTCAACATACCGAAGTGTGCCTTTATTTTATGGTTGATTTGTAGGGATGTTATTCATACCAAGGATAAGCCCTTTAACTAGGGCATTGTGGAGGACAACTTATGCTGCAGCTATAACAATGGGGTCGAGACCATAGCCCACGTGTTCAATGAGTGCCATGTTGCCAAGAAGGTGTGGAAGGAGGTGAGGTTCAGAAATCAGGATTATAGGGAGGCATTACCATGGGATGATGAGGTGCATTTTTCTACTGCTAATTATAGGGGTTCAGATTTTTATAATCAGATTAGGAAAATCTAATTTTCCACTACTGTCTATTGCCTATGGATGGAAAGAAATTATAGACATTTTAGGAACTCTTCCAGATGTACCAATGCCTTGGTTAAGGATATTGAATTTATGATCAAAGCTAGAGTCATGACTTGGAAGAAAGGGAGAAGGAATTTCAACAAATGGATGGATTGTATGAATTGGGGTATCCCAGAGAGTGCAATCCTATAGGTGTTTAGCATAGGGCTTTGGGCTTTTGGTCCTCTGTTTTTTTTGTTTGTTTCCCCCTGGGGTATGCCCCTAAGGGTTCTAGGATTCCCCCTCCTCTGGCTTGTATTTAGTCTTTTGTCTTTATATATATAATTTCCCCCCAAAAAAATGTTTCTTTGTTCTCGGGTTAATACTATGAGTGATCCGGTGCCCTTAGAGCCTTAAGTACTAAATTTTCGTACCTTTTTTACAATATTATTCATACTTGGCACTTGATCATCTACTCAACCTATTTCTTTGTTCTCAGGTTAATGTTATGAGAGGTTCGATGCCCTTGGAGCCTTAAGTACTAAATTGTCATACTTTTTTACTATTTAATTCATACTTGTCTCTTGCTCGTTTACTCAACCTGTTTATTTGTTCTCAAGTTAATACTATGAGCGCTTCGGTGTCCTTGGAGTCTTAGGTACTAAACTGTTGTACCTTTAATATACTTTTATTTATACTTGGCACTTGCTTGTCTGCACAAGCTGCTAGTTTATTTTCAGGTTAATACGATGAGCGCTCCTATGCCCTTGGAGCCTCGGGTACTAAACTGTCGTACCTTTCTTTTTTTAATTAAACTATAATAACAGGAAACAACTATACAGGGACACAAAAACAAAGCGCCTAGAAACACACTTCTGGGGCCAGCAAACAACAAAACAATTGAAGTCACAATAAGACCATATAAGGATGACCAAGGGCCAACTAATCAAACAAAATGGAGAGATGCAGCCCCCATAAGTTATAGGACATCCAATTTTTATAAGATCTTCTAGACTTCTTCCATCTTCTAGCTTTGGCCTGGATCAGCTCCTTAATAGCTTTAATCACTCCACCAAAGTTCCTAGCTCCCTTGTTGTGAATTCTATCGTTCATTTCTTGCCAAATACAGTAGACAGTAGCCAGAAAGGAGGAGGTCCTAAGAAAAGAGACCATATTCTTCCGCTTGGCATCATTAGTATCATTGATGATCTCCTCCTCCCAGTTTCCAAGGCTCCTGTATATTGGATTTCAATATAGGACCTCTCCAAACAAGGGTAGAGTAAAGGCATTCATTCATGAGATTCTCGATGGACTCAATACTATTGTTGCAAAGAAAATAGTTGGAGTTATCCGCAATACCTCACTCCATAAGCTTATCCTCAGTAGCAAGAGAATTATGGCAAACCAACCACAGGATAAAAGAACACTTAGGAATACAAGTCTTGTGCCACACGAGGTTATACCATTGGACCTCACCATATGTAGCTCTCATCATATCGTAGGCAGAAGCTATAGATAAAGAACCATTGCTTTTGATAGTCCAGACCACTCTGTCGTCCACTCCCAACTGAATAGATGGAAGGGGAGAACTCCTGATGTCATTGATCTCCCAAGTGATAGTTGAAGGCCAAGCCCAAATAGCCCCATTCATAAAATCAGCCCCTTTAGCCCAAGTGTTGCTAGCAGCATCATAGATAGTTCTATCTCCAAAAAGTGGTTGGAGAGGGCCTAGGATGTGCCAGTTGTCATGACATATGAAAGTATCCTTTCCATTGCTGATATGGACTTTGATAAAGGGTCTGCAATCCTCACTACCTTGAAGAATTTTCCTCCAGCTCCAAGTGGCATCTTGCTGACATTTGAAAGCCTAAAAACTTTTGCCTTTAATCTTATAGGTGTGATACCACCTAACCCAAAGGCTATCTTTTTAAGAGAAGAGGTTCCATAAATTTTTCATGATCGCAGCCCTATTCCAAATCTCCAAGTATTTTAAACCAAGACCCCCTTCCTTCTTAGCACAAACCTTGTCCCAATCTACTTTAGCCCCCACTGTGCTTAATCTCAGTACCATTCCATAAGAAATCTCTGATGCATTGATCAATATTCTTGATAACACTTTTCGGAAAAATGAACAAAGAAGCCTAATAAACCTGCGTGCTGAAAAGAACAGATATAGCAAGTTGCAATCTCCCTACACAACTAAGGAATCTAGTGGTCTAGGTCATTACTTTGGTTGTAATCCTATCAATTAAGTCCTTACAATCAGCATCTTTAAGTCTAGTGGAGATAAGAGGAACCCGAATATACTTAAAGGGTGGGGGGGATGGGTATGTTCAAAACTAAGTGATGTGGAAATAGCATTGATGGTATCCCGGTCCACTTCAGAACTGTAGAAATTACTTTTTCCAAGCTATGGCAAAGCCCACTAATGTTAGCAAAGTCATTCAAAGCATTCTTGACACACATAACTGAAGGGATATCCCCACTACAGAAGATAACCAGGTCATCGGTGAAGCTAAGGTGAGTGATGTTATTGAGCTTGCACTTCGGGTGGAAGGTGTAGGAGGGAGAACTGGTGTATTTGTCTAACATACAAGAAAAGGCCTCCATAATAAGGAGAAAGAGGAGGGGGTAAAGACGGTCTCCTTGCCTCAATCCTCTTTTCCCTTGAAAAAAACCATACAGCCTCCCATTGAGGTTAATAGAATACCACACACTTTTAACACAGGCTTTGATCCAAGAAAGAAACAAGGGGGGGAAGTTTATCTTCTCTAAAATAGAAAATAGGAAATTACAATCCATAGTATCATAGGCCTTCAAAATATCCACCTTCAATGTACATTTTGGGGTGGAAGAATATTTGTGATAATTTCTCATCAGGTCCTGCAAGAGGAGAATGTTGTCATTGATAGACCTACCCTGGATAAAGGCACTTTACCTATTATTAATGAGGAAAGGCATGAGAGGTTTAATCCTATTAGAGATGATCTTGGATATACATTTTCATACTGAATTACAACAGGGAGTGGGTATGAAATCTTTCATAGAAATAGGGTTAGGAATCTTAGGAATGAGATCCAGAATAGTGTAATTCCATTGCCTATCCATGGGAGAAGAAGTGCTTAACCCCAGAGAGAACATCCTCTCTAACCACTCTCCTGTTCTTCTTCAAAAAGTTGGCGTTGAACCCATCAGGCCCAGGCGCTTTGTTAGAGCCAATAGCAAAGAAGGCATTCTTAATTTCTTCATCAGTTACTAGCTCAATAATACTATAACACTGCTCATTATTCAACTTATTACCATCAGGTTCTTAGGAAGACAACCACCCTGCACAATTCTTGCCTTCCCAACAAGGTTGGAGAAAAACGACTCAGCTTCCTTTGCAACAGATTCAAAGCCCTCAACAGTAACCCCATTCATGTCTTGAATGCTAAGAAATTTCCTCCTAGCATTGTTAGATTTAACTTTATTATGGAAGAATGCGGTGTTGAGATCACCCTCTTGAAGCCACTTAATTCTAGATTTTTGTTTGAACAAGGTTTCTTCAGCTTCTCTAAGAGTACAGTAAGATACGTCTAAGGAAGAGGTTGGAGCCATCACTGTCAAGGGAGGTTTGGATAGAGTCTAAATTTAGTTTAGCATTCTTCACCCTTAAAGATATGTTGGAGTAATACTTGAAATTTATGCATTTTAATTCAACCTTGAGTCTTCTGAACTTGCAAGACAACTTGGCCATAGGAGATAGGTTACACTCTTCTAACCAAGAGTTTTCAAGAGTGGGGGAGAATTCAACATGTGACATCCAGAAATTATAGAATTTGAAGGGTTTAGGAAGATTAATGCTAAGATCAAGCATAAAAACCACAATAGGACTATGGTAAGAAATACCAGGACAAAGGTAGTTAGAATGGGAAGCTGAAAAGACAACACTCCATTGAGAGTTATGCATCACTCTATCAATTCTGGTTTGGGTAATGTATTTGGACCACGAGTACCATAGGCTCGTAGAATCCATCTCATCCATCATAATATCATCTAAACATTTGTTGAAATCCTCAGATGCCCTCAAGTCCATAACACACCTGCCTTTCTTCTCATTATTGTACCTCGCAACATCAAAATCACCCATGATGGTCCACTATTGCCCCGCACTAGTGTTGAAGTTAGTAGGAAGGAAGTTCCACAAGGGAATTATCTTATGGGGAAAGGTTCAGCCCATAGATGAAGGTGGCAAAGAAGAACTTATTCACTTCAACAAAACTGATCCTACAAAAAATGGCTTGAGGGTGAACATTAATAATCTCAACATTAATAATCTCAACAAAACTGTCGTACCTTTTGTATTCTTTTATTTATAATTGGCACTTGCTCGTCTACTCAACCTGCTTCTTTATTCTCAGGTTAAGTCTATGAGCTCTCCGATGCTCTTGGAGCCTTAGGTACTAAACTATTGTACCATTTTTTACCATTTTATTTGTACTTGGACCTTGATTCTCTACTCAACATGTTTCTTTGCTCTCAGGTTAATACTATAAGCGCTCCGGTGCCCTCAGAGCCTTAGGTACTAAACTGTCATACCTTTTTTACTATTTTATTCATACTTGGCACTTGTTCATCTACTCAACATGTTTCTTTGTTCTCAGGTTAATACTATGAGCGCTACGGTGCTCTTGGAGCCTTAGGTACTAAAATATTGTACCTTTTTTACTATTTTATTGATACTTGACTCTCACTCGTCTACTCAACCTGTTTCATTGTTCTCAGGTTAATACTATAAGCAGTCTGGTGGCCTTAGAGCCTTAGGTACTAAATTATCCTACCTTTTAATTATTTTGTTCATACTCGGCACTTGCTCGTCTACTCAACCTGCTTCTTTGTTCTTAGGTTAATGTTATGAGCGCTTTGGTGCCCTTGGAGACTTAAGTACTAAACTTTTGTACCTTTTTTACTATTTTATTCATACTTGGCACTTGCTCGTTTACTCAACCTGTTGCTTTGTTCTTAGGTTAATACTATGAGCGCTTCGGTACCCTTGGGGACTTAGGTACTAAACTGTTTTACCGTTTTTACTATTATATTCGTACTTGGCACTTGATCGTCTACTCAACCTATTTCTTTGATCTCAAGTTAATACTATGTGCGCTCCGGTGCCGTTGGAGACTTAGGTACTAAACTATCGTATATTTTATATTCTTTTATTTGTACTTTTACAAATACTTTTTGTGTTATCACACCTATTATCTTATTTTATTAGGTGGAGAAATATTAACAAGTAAATGGTCTATATAGAATAACTTGACATTTTATAAGCATTAAACCTTACTAAGAAAGTATAGTTGATACCTCATACTTTTTGTTACTAGTTTTGTCTTTCAATCTGAGTAAAAATGCTCATGAAGCATGTTGGAGTCGATCATACTTCAATAAAGTCAATCCGGAACTTGAACTTATCAAAGCTCCATATATCTACTTGCTAGCCCCATTGCTCGAATCCAAGCATGTGAGGGAATAAAATTTCCATTATAGCAACTATAATCTTTTAGCTACACAACATAACTTTCAAAGACATTTGTACTGAAAGAATGGGCCAAACATATTCGAGTGAAGAATTAAGAGATCTTCTCTTTATTCTCCTAGTGAACTACTCTTATTCAAAGGATATACCATTAATGAAATGTGAAATTAATCAACGAACTATTCTGAGTAAATAAATCTGCAAATCTAAAGATTATCGATCGACTTACTTGGGTATTATTGAAAGTAACTTTGTTAAAACACGCAAACACGTGAGTTATAATTTCGAGTTACCCTATTTTGTGAATTTAAAAAAATAAACATGTGGTTTGTAAACTCGAGCAACCCTACTCTTATATTTGGGGCACTTTCTTATAAAAAAATACTCATGTTCTTTAAGAAATTTTATACTAAGCAGGTATATTCTTGGACAATCATTTCGTGTCCATTTTTTTAAAAACCATATCAAATAATGACGTGTGTAGTTTAATCATACAAAATATACGTGGAAATTTTTTTAAGGTGTCAATATTTTGCATATACTATTGAGAAACAAACTTGTCAATTGGTCGCTCTTTTTTGATAATATGTCTCGTCTTTAAACAAAAAATATTTCTATAAATTTAAGCATACTTATACATTTATGAGCAACCTATCTAGTTAATACCATTTGAATTTATGCGAGTGAACCAAATCAAATCATTACTCAAGTATATACTTTTTCTTCTTTTAGAGCAACACTTTAAAGCTTTAGATATACTTGCCAGCACGATTGCACTAGTCAATAATGCTCGAAAATGAGATAATTTTATTTGAGATGAGCGAACTGCCCAACTTTGAGTAATAAAAGGTTGTGACTTTTGGATCAAGCTTATCTGCTTTTTGTACTACTTGAATGTATTTGAAAGACTTAAACATAGACTTTTATAATAGATTTTAAAAGGAAATGGTGTTGTATGATACCAAAAAAATGGTGTTTATCTCTCACATCTTAAAGACAACTTTGACCCAAGTGTTGATGCAAAAAACTAGTCTAAGCCTAATTAATTGATCACAGATAAATTAAATAAACAAAAAAGACACAAAAAAACTTTTTAAAGTGGTTCGGCTCAATGGAATAGCCTACGTCCACTGTTATGTATTGACTGCCTGGAGTTGCGTTTCGATCCCTTGTAATGAGGGTGATATAATGTATTTATAGCCCAAGGGGGGGTCTTGATCATTGTCATGTGAAAGGATGTAATGCCTTTATTTGTTAGGCATTTACATCAATACATAATGAGAATTAATTATATGAACGTTGTTGCTTCACAGGGAATACAGGCTGTAAGACTGCTGGCGCTTGGTTAGCTGTACAAAATGACTTCTTTGCAGTTAGTCGGGCTTCCCAGTTGGTCGGGTAATTATGTTGGTCGGGCTTCCTTGTTGGTAGGGCTTTTCTATCATGCTGACTTGGACTTGTACCACATAGGATGACATATGTTGTCTTATAATTGGTCCATGTAGGATGGTAAATTTTGGTATCAATAGAAGCGCCCAATGTTTTATACTTGAAGTTTATGTGAAAGTGTGGAATATTATGCTTTGGCCGTAGCTGGGGCTGTTTGGTTAGCTGCAGAGCTTCTAGACTTATGAAGTTTATTCACTTGATAGTTTTTTAGCGCGAATGGAAATTTTGTAAATATTTAAAATTTTAGCGAATACTTTTGGGGTATCTTTGTCTTTTCATTTGTTAACCGTCGTAAATCCAACCATCATTAGCTTTAATCATTACTTGGCTCAGTTTCTGATGCGTCTTATAAAAATGGCGGTAAAAACTTCGATCATTCTTTACCTATTACTTCTAATTCTGCTGCTGTGTTCTTTGCTTTCGTGCGATCATTTTATTTTCTGTCTTCAGTTCTTACTGAATCCTTAAATCTTTGTAAGAATCTATCTTCTCTTCTTCTTTGTTTTCTTCATCATGGTTTACTCTATCGAGTCACTTGATAAGTTCAAAACCGATTTTAACATTCCGTCTTGTGTTGTATTGGAACATCCCACTTTTTCTTTTGATTTTTTCTCTCTTGCTGAGGGTCATTGGTTCCCCTATATCTTTGTTGTTGAATGTGGCTTCCCGTTTCCTCCCAATCCCTTGTGTTTAGAGTTTTATCAATATTTTGACATTATACCTGAAAGAGTGGCTCCTAACACATGGAGAGTTTTTAATGGAGTTTATAAGTTAAATCAAATTTATGGAACCCATCTAGGGATTTCAGAAATTATGTTTTGTTATAAGTGGGTAACTAGTGATACCACTTTTTATTTGAAAACTAAGGCGGTTAGTAAAGCTTTGGTAGTTAATCTCCCTGATTCTAATAGGGGTTATTTTGATCACGGGGTCATTGTAAAAAATTGGCAACATGCCCCTTTAGTTGTAGGTGCTAAATACCAAGGACCTAGATGCCACTCTTTGGTAATGGAATAGGTTGCTTTATGTTTTAGTAAATTTGCCCTGTTTATATTTGATAAAATGTCATACTGACTATTGTTTTATAAATTTTTTTGCAATTGAGTAAAAAAGAAAGTGCCCCAAAGAGAGCGAAGTAACTTTGAAAGAGTTGAAGTTTATCTGGGGACTTCACAAAGTAGTTGCTGAGGAGCACGTGAGGTCTGCCTCTTATCTGTTCTAGTATAAGAACACTGTTTCTTCTTTTATTACCAGACCTACTGCATCTCCTGCTCTGGTAATTGATCTTGACCAAGAGGTTGCTATTGATTCTGACACTCCTCTGTCTGAAATTAGGAAGAAGAGGAAGTTTCTTGATCTCTGTGGTGGTGTTACTTGTGGCTCCCAATCATCTACTGAAGGGGCTAAGAATAAAACCGGGGATGTTATAAAGCCCCCAGTCCCCAAAAGTCCAGTCCCCAAAGATCCATCCCCTAAAGATCAAACCCCCAAGGACTTGGTTCCTAAGGGTGTAGCTCCCAAAGAGGTTGAAATTCCTCTGAAGAGACTTAGGAGAGGGCTTGCAGAGAAGTAAGTCGATCAAGTGACCGACCAGCTGTCCATGGTCGATTTGCCCTTATCTGATGTTGTTCCTCCAACAACCATTACTGCTAGTTTGGCTAGGAGGTTGATCAAGTCTGGTACTCTTCCAGACCATATGGGGTGGATGTCAAGCTCCCTAGAACGAAGGTCTCTAAATTGGCTGCTCAGAACATTGCATCAATAAGTAATTTCCATTGTCATGGTTTAGTTGTCATTTACATTCTTCATATGCTCACTTTAATCTTCATTTTTTGCAGTTCTTGATACAATTCAATAATATGCTGGAGAATGATGATACAATCAAGGCTTCTTCTTCTTCGAATGAGGTGGAGGAAGCTTTGTCTGGTTTGAAGAAATCTCTACTTGAGTCTCAGCAAGCCTTGGAGACTGAGAGGAGCACTTGGGTAGAGAAATTGAAGACAGCTAAAACGGCTCGTTAAACCTCTGATGCAAATGCCCTTGAAGCTGAGCACAGGGCTAAGGAGGCTGGGTACCAGAAGGATGAAGTTGTGCACGAGAATGAGGAAGCTAAGTGCCAAAAAGAGGAAGCTGAGTGCAGGGCAGAAGAAGCTGAGCGCATGGCAAGGGCTGCTGAAGAGCTTGTGTCCTTTGTCAGAGCTAATAAAAAGGCTGTTGTGAAGACCTCCTTCAGTGTTAGTTGGGATAAGGGTTGGAACAAAGCCATTTCTGCTACTTCCGTTCAAATTGAATATGTGAAGAAAAAATATTTCAGAGATGGTTGGGTTGCTGCCCTTTAAGAGTTGATCACAAATGGAGACTCTGAACTTTTTCAGAGGTATATCCATGGGCCTCCTCCAGTCATTGAGGAAGAGGTTGAAGATGAGGCTACTTCTGATGAGTCTTCAGCTGTGATTCAATCTGCTGTTAAACAGCCCGAAGTCCATGAGTCTTCTATTGGTCCAGCTGAGCGAACCAAGCAACTTTAGCTTGCAATCCCTTCTTCTGAGCAGAGCAATAAGGTTGAGAGTGATAGGGAGAAGTTGTAATATTGTTTGGCATTTTTCTCTTTTACTTTTATTGTTTCTTTTTCCTATGTTTTGATTATGCTTGAACTTTCTATTGTCAATAAAAGAACCTTTTGTTGTTCCTTTCTATCTTTTGTTGATTATACCTATTCTCCATTCTTTTTTTTAGGAAAAGTTATGTATATATCAACAAAAGGGACTACAACAAGTGCACAACAAAAAGGAGACAATCCCTAAGAACATCCTATGGGGCATACCCCAAAGGGACAAAAGACAAAACAATGGGCAACATACCCAAAACCCCAAGAACCCAAATCCTAATCGAGCATACTATCAGAGATTCCCCAGTTCATGCATACCATCCAATTTTTAAATCTTCGTCTTACTTTCTCCCATGTTATGGCCCTTGCTCTGATCATAACCTCAATCTCTTTGACACTGGCTTCAGTGTTCCTACTCACTTTCTTGAAAAAGTCTGGCATCTATTTCCACCCACAGGCAGTAAATGGTAGTAGAAAATGAGTTGTTCCTAATACGGTTAAAGAGGCTAGGGCCACTATAATTTGAGATAGCAAGAAGCATCTCATTGTCCCAATCCATAGCATCCATATATTCCTGATTTCTTCTTGCTAGTTTATTGCGAAGATGGAGCAATTATCTTCTCATGATACCGAGCTATAGAGGAAATGCAATGCTTTTTTCAAAGGTGTCCATATGGACTTGTCCGATAAAGAACTTACTCAGTTGCTCGGTGATGATGCTTAAAAGAAGTAAGAGAATCCTACAAATATTTGAAGTACTTACTTAATCGGGTTGTAGCAAATAATGTTGCCTATTATGAAATGATAGAAGAACTTCAAGAACAGTATAAGGAATCCACTGCGCTATTGCATCAGAGCTATGAGCAGAAGTATCAAAGTTTGAGTGTAGGTCAGGGCTATGATAAGTTTGTCTCCGTTTATAATAAGAAGGAAGCTTTACTTAAGCTTGAAATTGAAAAAACCAGGACTGATCACGCATGAAAAGTGTGTTCGTGTAAGGACACAATCGTTGTTTTCGTTTCACCGCGATAATGAAAAAACCAAAATTACGACTACACTCAACTGGTGAGTATAACGGTAAGTTGGGTATCGAAAATCCACAGGGACGAGTTGCTAGAATTTAATTGATTTAGTACTCCGAAATAAAAGTGTAAAAGATAAATTACAACTAAAAGTTAAAGATGCGAAAAAGGGAAATGTTATTCTAAGCAAGGGAAGATGAATCTAGACTAACAAAGTGGTAAAACTATAGGTTGCATCGAATATCCCTCACCCGAGTTAATTTGTATAAAATGGTTGCATGGGTCGACGAGTTATTACGAATGCGTCTTATTTCGACAGTTAATTAAATCAAGGGTTGTCACGCCCCCAAATTCTCATAAAAGCCTAATAAGATTTTGGCGTCAACAAATATCCTGAAAATTGCGCACGAAAGGTCGTAAGCACGAGACATACATGATATGCCCCGCCAAATATACTAGGCGCAATAACTAGGACAACACACCCGAAATAGACCCATAAACACCATCACCAAAGCCAAGCAACGTGTTAACTCGAGTGAGTTCCATTCAAACACAACCAAATTTAAATTAGCTAGAAAGCATGTTAAAAATGTGGTAAATAAAGCGATAAATAAATGCGGTAAATCTACACTACAAAGCAAGTAAATCAAAGCATGTAAACTAATTAACAAAGCATGAAAATCTAATTATCAAAGCAAGAAATAATGAAATACACACTTTATTAATGGAGAGGATGATGAATAGTGCAACATTCAACCCAAATGGGGTGTCAAACCAAGAATAATTGAAGAAGAACTCTCTAAAACTCTCAAACCCTAAGCTATTCTAACCTAAAATCTATCCTAAAATGTTCTTATCTAATTATTACAACCAAAATTGGTATTTATAGTAAGTTGGAATAAGTAAAGAAAAGAAAAGGAAAAAGAAGTGGCGAAATGAAAAAATGCTCCCTCTTCTCTCTAAAAAACCTTCAGCCAAACTGAACCCTAAACAACTAAAGTATCCCGCCGGCATCATCTCAGGTAACACAAACCTCTGAGCCACCATGAACAACCTGCCTCCGGCTACACGTGGAGATAGGAATTTCAATGCCTCCCAGTCGCAAGATACTATTGCCCTGTTTGGGCAGTCAAAGTTACGCAATACCCCTCTGGATACAGCAAAATTTATTCCCTATGACGCAGTGGAAGTTCCCTTGTGTTCAGCTCATGAGGATGAATTTGAAGATGGCCAAGTTGTGGTCTCTGGAGGAAATGTAGGCAATATCCCAGATACCTCCATACATGAACCTGGATGGGATGATTGGAGTGAAGAGAAGAAGAAGTATAACGAATTTCTGAATATGAAGGGCTTCTCCTATGAGGATATTATGCAAGTTAGAGGAACTGTACAAAGAGAAGAAGGCTCCAACTCTGTTGGGGAGAGATGCAAGAATGAAGAAAAGGAATGTATAAAAGAAGGTACGAGTAAGAATGCAGCTGGACCCATACCCTGTTCTACCCCAAATAAGGCTGGGGATAAATCATGGAAGGATGTTGTTGCTGATAAGAGATACCCAAAGTTTAGATTAACATACCATGCCCCTTCAATAACTGATAAAAGGATCATTGTATCCCCACCTCTGGAAGTGGCTACATGTGGTTATGCGAAATGGGAAAATAGTATGGTTGGATGCTTCCTTGGAAGGAGCCTGCCCTACACTCTGGTATGCAATATTGCCCATAGACTATGGGATAAATTTGGCCTCCAAAAAATTGTGGGGCATAATAATGGCAATTACTTTTTCATGTTTGAGAATGCTAGTATGAGGGATGAGGTCATTGACAATGGGCCATGGCATTTTGTGGGAAACCCAATTATCATCCAGAAATGGACTCCAAATTTCTCTTTTGCTAAAGATTCAACCTCAAAGATCCCTGTCTGGGTGAAGTTCCATAATATCCCTATGCAATTATGGACAGAGGAGGGGTTGAGCTATGTTGCTAGCTCAGTTGGAATTCCATTGTATGCTGATACTATTACAGAAGGAATGCAAAGAATATGTTTTGCCAGAATATGTGTGGAACTAAAAGTCATGGAAGATTATCCCAAAGTCATTGAAGTTAGAATGGAGGATGGATCATATGCTGAGGTTGGAGTGGAGTATCAAGAAAAACCATCTTCATGTGTCAAGTGTGGCATATTTGGGCATGGAATGGTTAACTGTCCTAAGGCTAAGAAGGCATGGGTGGCAATAAATAATAGAGTGGAGGTGTTCCCATACAAAAGTAAGATAGAGGTTCAGAAGGCCCTTGAAGAAGGGTGGACTCAAGTTCAACATAAGGGTATCAAAACCCCTACAGGTACTGATAATGCCATTAGTGGAGTGTTGGAAAAAGGAGCTCTAATTGAAGAAGGAAAGGCTGCAAAAGAGGGGAGGAGGAATATTGACCTTACTAAAGTTACAACTCATAATCAATTTGACATATTAGAGGCTGCAATAGAGGATGAGCCTATAGTGCAGCTCAAAGGCCATCATGCTGGGAACTCTGAGAACCTTTCTCCTGTTGAACTAGATAACTGTGGGGGGACAATACAAGGAAAACCAGGTGTGGAGGGCAGTAATACTGACAGTACTATGACCTCTAACCCCTCAGAAGGTCTGGAGATAGACAAAGATGAGTTGACTATGGTTACTACCCCTGTTCCATCTGGGTTGGTTCTGAAAATTAAGGCAGTAGATGAGTTTGACAAGGGGGATAGAGTGGATGGTAAAGGGGTGTTCAGGAGCAACAAGAATGACAAGAGGAGATCAGGCAACAAATCAAATAAATTCCGATGACCAAGATGGGAACATGGAATATTAGGGGGCTCAATTCCTCCCATAAACAAATTGAAGTGGATAAGTTGATCAAGGATAATAAGCTAGATCTGATTTGTTTAGTTGAGACTAAGATCAGGAGGAATAACTTAGAGAATGTTAAAAGTATGTGTTTTTACCAGTGGGAGTATGTTCACAACTGCCCTATGGAAGGTGGGGTGGCTAGAGTGATTGTGGGATGGAATCCCAAGATTCTAAGTATTGAGGTGGTTGGTACTCAGAGACAAGCTTTGTTTTGCAATGTGAATATTATAGGAACCAATTATTCCTTTTATGCTACTTTCATCTATGGGGACAACATGACTGAAAATAGAAGGAGCCTATGGGATTTTCTTATGGAGAACAAAGGTGTGGTTAATGATAGGCCTTGGATTCTCATGGGTGATTTTAATGTTGTTAGAAATCAGGATGAGAAAAAAGGTATTAATGGCATTGACACTGCTGCTACTGATGAATTTAATAACTGTTTAAGGGATCTAAATGCAGATGACATGGCAAATAGTGGGCTTTGGTTTACTTGGAATAAAAATCAGCTGGGCTGCAATAATGTGCAATCAAGGATTGATAGGGTGCTGCACAATGACATATGGACTGATGTATTTCCTAACTCTCAGGCAATCACCTTGCCGTGTGGAATCTCAGACCATAGCCCTATTATTACCCTTCTAGATTACAGTAGCAACTGGAAGCCTAAGCCTTTCAAGTTTTTTAATTTCTGGATGAACCACCAGGAATTCATGCCCATTCTTATTGAGGCTTGGGATGTTGAGATGGATGGTAACCCGATGATGAGGCTGTTTAGGAAGCTGAATAGAGTGAAAGTATCCTTGAAGAATTTTAACAAGAAGTTTTTTAACAGAATCTCCATTCAGGTAACTGACATAAAGAGTAAGCTGGATAACCTTCAGAGAGCTTTGGACATTGATGGTTCCAATGAGGAGCTCCAAATGGAGGAGAAAGAGATGAGGGAGAAGTACACTTACATGAGGAATGATGAAGAGTCTTTCTTAAGGCAGAAGGCTAGGACTAAGTGGCTGCAGCTTGGTGATCAGAACAATGCCTTCTTCCATAAGAAGGTTAATCAAAACTTGGCTAGAAGGAAAATTGTGAGCATTGAGAATGATATGGGGGTGAGGGTGGAAGGAAGAGAGAAGGTGGCTAGGGAATCTGTGAGATACTTTCAGAATCTGTTTGGGAATAGGGTGCAGTGTGTGGATGCTGATGATGTTCTTGGGGAGGTAATAAAGACTAAACTCAACTCTCACCAAGCTGAGTTATTAGAAGCTGATGTCTCCCATGATGAAATTAAGGCAGCTATGTTTGCAATTGGGTCTGACAAGGCTCCTGGACCTGATGGTTTCAATAGCCATTTCTTTAAAGAAAACTGGCAACTTGTGGGGGATGATGTGTGTGATGCAATTAAGTACTTCTTTGATACTGGTATGTTCTTTGATCAGTGGAACTGTACTGCCTTGGCTTTAATTCCTAAGATATCTACACCTGTTTCTATGAAGGATTTCAGACCTATCTCATGCTGTAACACCATCTACAAATGCATATCCAAAGTGATCACTCGTAGGCTTAAGAAGCTGATGCCTATCCTTATCAGCAATAACCAAGCTGCTTTTGTGGAAGGAAGGTCTATTGCAGACAATATCCTCTTACTCCAAGAGTTGATGAGGAACTATCATAGGGACTCCCTCCCTCCTAGATGTGTTATCAAGATTGATATGCTCAAGGCATATGATTTGGTTAGCTGGGATTTCTTGATTAATCTTTTGGTGCAGTTTGGGTTTCCCTCTAAGGTCATTGGGTGGATTACCATGTGTGTGACCACTACCAGGTTCTCTATAAATCTGAATGGTGAGCTGAATGGGTTTTTTCCTGGTAGAAGAGGGCTTAGACAGGGAGATCCTCTATCTCCCTATCTGTTCCTGCTTGTGATGGAGGCATTCACAGGGATTATCTCCAAAGCTACTGAATCTGCCCTTTTCAAACATCATCCTAAATGCAAGGAGATGTCCCTCACCCATCTTAGTTTTGCTGATGACTTGGTTGTTTTTACGGGTGGGGATAAAGAGTCCTGCAGAATTGTCAAGGATGCCATTGCTGAATTTAGTTCCTATTCGGGACTTATGGTTAACTTAGATAAAAGTAGTCTTTTCACTGCTGGGATCAATATGGATGGGATTCAGGAGATTTCTTCTATCTTGGGCATTCAACATGGGCACCCCCCCTTCAAATATCTTGGGGTGCCTCTCATTACTACTAGGCTGAAAAAGGAGGATTGCCAGATCCTGGTGGATAGGATCACCATGAGAGTCAGATGCTGGACTAATAAGTTTTTAAGTTTTGCAGGTAGACTCCTCCTTGTGAAGACTGTCATTTTCAGCATACAAGTTTATTGGGCTTGCACTTTTATTTTGCCTAAAAGCATAATAAAGAAGATTGAGCAAGTTATGAAGAATTATTTATGGAAAGGGGATGAGACTAACAGTAAAGGTGCTAAAGTTGCTTGGGAGGACATCTGTGTGTCTCTAGAGGAAGGAGGGTTAAATATCAAGAGTCTAGAGACATGGAACATTGCTGCCATGGCTAAGCACTTATGGAATCTATGCAGTAAGAAGGATAGTTTATGGATTAAGTGGTGCAACATATACAAAATTAAAGGGAGGAGCATATGGGCTTTGAGTATACCAAATGATGCATCATGGAGTTGGAGGAAAATTCTTAAGATAAGAGAAAAGTTTAGAAGACAAATCAAAACAATCATTGGGAATGGGACTCAAACCTTTATGTGGTATGATTTGTGGCATCCTAATGGGCCATTGTTTCCCCTTTATGGGAACAACATTGTGTATGACTCAGCTAGTAGTCTAAAAGCTAAAGTTTCTGATTTCATCCACCAAATGGAGTGGAGATGGCCCTCAACTGTGACATGGGAATTAAATGAAGTGAAGAATGCTAGCTTACCTGCAATTCTTGAGGGAAATGACTATGTGGTTTGGCTTCCTTCCAAGAAAGGGACCTTCACCATTGCATCTGCTTGGGAGCTATTGAAGACCCACAAGCCTACTGTTACTTGGAGCAAATTTGTTAGGACAAATTATTTGAATGGGGTATTTCTGAGGATGACCTGTGTGGGATTTGTGGTTCTAAGAGGGAAACTTATAACCACCTGTTCTCTCAATGCAGCCTTAGCAAGAGTATATGGGAGGAGGTGATGCTTAGAAATCAGCGGTATAGGAAGTTTCAAAGTTGGAATAGAGAGTTATCCTTGGCCACTGTTAACCACTCTACTATTTCCTTATGTGACAAGATTAGATCCCTTTCCTTCATTACTACGATCTATTGCATCTGGATGGAGAGGAATTCGAGGTGCTTTAAGCATGTCTTCAATTCTCTAGACACCATTGTGAAGGGTATTGAAAACATGGTTAAAGCCAAAGTTCTTACTTGGAAGAAGGATAGAAGAAATTACACTAACTGGATGGCTTGTATGTATTGGAACATCCCTGAAAATAGGCTGTTGAGCTAATCTTTTGTTTGCTTTTTGGTTGGCTCCGGGGTATGCCCCGGGGTCCTTTTGATCTTTGAGGTTCCTTCCTCTGTGTATTCTTCTTTTTTTTATATATACATCTAATTTCCCAAAAAAAAAAAAAGGAAAAAGAAAATATAAGGCAAAATATCTCCTGGAAACAGGGGATCGATCGATTGACCCAAACCGTCGATCGATCGATGGTGAATAAATAAGCCCACTGTCGAGAAGGATCGATCGATTGACCCCTTTAGTCGATCGATCGATCAAGCAGGTATCAGAACACTCCATTGCTGTTTTGGCATGTATGCAATTCCCGTACGCTGCAATCGCCGTAACTTCTTCGTTCTGAATCAGAATCGTGCACCGTTTACGACCACGCAAAGCTTGTGAGGAGGGCTATAACTTCCGTGAAGATGTTGGGCTAGTGTCCAAGCTGTGAAAAGACTAAAATGCCCTTGAACGTGCGATCGCATAAGAAAATCGAGCGGAATGCGTCCGAACTTCACACTTAGCATCCAAATACCTATAAAAGCTCAATTAACCCCTGTAAAATATGTTAATGTAGAAATCCAAGGTTGTCTGGTTAACGAGCATAAATATAGGGAATAGGATACCCGAGGGGGCTAAAATGCGTAGGTTCGGAGGATGAAATACGTAATATTTGCATATCATCAAGGACCATTGCCAAACTCCTGAAAGAGGAGAATAGTAATCTGAGGAATGAATTGAATCTTCTGAAATCTCCCTCTGGAGTTGTTGTTACTACTACCGATGAAGGTCATTCCTTTTTAGAAGCTGAGAATGCCACATTGAGAGATGAATTGGAGGCTTTGAAAAACATCAAATCCCCTTCTTCTTCCCGATCTAGAAATAGGGTTGGTCGAGGAACTACATAGGAACTGAGGACCCAATAGGCCCTTAACAACCAAGATGCACAGTTAAAAGCAACAGAGTGAGCTATTGAAGAGATGTCTAAAAAACTGCAGACTTTATCTGAGTAGTTATCTACTCAATCTTCTCAATTGGAGGCTAAGGATGGGGTACTGAAGAAACTGCAATCGCAAGTTGATAGATTAACTTTTCAATTCCATAAACAACCTAAAGAATTTTAGATGGGTGGTTATAATGAAGCTTTAGGACATTATGATTATAGACTCTAACATGCCCAAAATGAGTCCTACAAATGGGGTTGGATTAGTACTTTAACTGTGCTGAAGGTGGATGGGAATAATTCTTTATGGGATTGGTATGATCCAGGATTGCTGCAGCTTGACAATCCTCCATTTAAGTTGAATGTTTTTTTTGTAGTTAAAAAATGTATAAATAAACAAAAGTAAATACAAAAAAAGGGAGGGAATACCCTCCCATTACTGACGCACATTTGCTAACCACCCAACGTAGAAAACACGAGCCAAAGTACATATAGCTCCCCATGGAAACTCGACCTGGGGGGTCAACCCCAAAACAAACAAATAAACCAGAAAAAAGAAGCGATAACTACAGGGGACAAACATTCCAGAAGGGAAAACAAAATGCAATTAAACAAAACACTCAGTGGGCTCAAAGCCCAAGCCCAAGCCCCAATGTGGGTAGGAAAATCACGATCCAGAAAGGACCAAAGTACCGCAAAAATCGAACCCTGATCCAAAATGCCAAATCGGGTATGCGCCCAGGAAATAAATTGGATCCAACATGATCACCCACTCCGATCACCATAAAAGCATCACGAGGGGCGACGGATGCGCAAAATCGTCCAAATAGGACTCATATCTATACCGAGAGAGACACTGTAACAAACAAATCGGTCACCAAAAGCGAGAGTATCATCAGGCCAAGCAAGGGACAAGCCGTCATAAAGCAAACACGCAGCGTAGAAAACCCATAAAGAAGCTATCACCGCCAGAAGGAGAAAAAGACCTCCTACCAGCAGTCCATGACCTCAGAATAAAACCATCAGAGACGGTGCACATATCGAACTCAACAATTTCTAAAGTAGAGAAATCCCAAGAGCCACAAACTATAACACCATCACAAATGTCAAAAAAATCTTACCAGAAATCATATTTAAACTACATCGAAATCGACACAAAACCGTGGGTTATTCCCAGCCTCCAAGCTTAGGACCAAACAACTAGTTTCTCACCATAAATGACCATCACCCAACCTAACCAAGCATCTAAGGGAAATAAACTCTGACTTGACATGAAGCGCACTAATAGGATGATGGTCACAAGTAGTCAAACCAACAATAAGGAGAGAGAGAAGGTAGGATGCTTATGGGTCTCACTTTGATCGGCATCCCCGGGGGTAGAATCCGAGTCCTATCAGCACTTCTACCCTAACACTAGTAAGAGCAAATAAACTTGAGAGATGGATACATCCATCTTGGTCTGATGTGAAGCCCTTAATCAAGATGGCGACCAAGTTGAGAGGGCAGATCCACCTTCAAGAAACAAGCCAAAAGGGGTTATAACCCAACCTCGAAGATTACTACCAAGACAAATCCAGTCTGACATGAAGAACACACGAGGGGATATTGATTGAAAATGGGAGGGTTCATCAGCTAGGATGGGGTGGGGAAAACACAAAGAAGAGGGAGGAACAGGAAGGGGGGCGGATGATTAGAGAATGGGATAGATGAAACCCTAGAGAGAGAATCTCTCAACCGTCCGAAAAAGGACCCATACTAAATTATCTTCCATTTAAGTTGGATGTTAATTGGGTACCTGTACACCGTGTTCCCCAATGTTTGATTTCTAAGTACTTAGGGGATTACGAACTGCATGATGAGCTTGAGATCATTCGTCCTCCTCATTTGCTTGACCGTCCTAATAGTAGCAATACCAGGATGCTTCGAGATCTTAAGTTCATCAACTCTCCTTTTACTTTGGATGATCCTCCAGCTGGCATGGATCTTGTTTCTAAAGCTGAAGGAAAGTGTCATGTAGAATAAAGTTTTGTATTTTGGTTTTCCATATCTGAGCAACAACATGTAATCATTTAAATTTAATGAAAAGTTTATTTTGAGAATGGATCAACTTTTAGTTAATCTTTAAATGTTTGTGAATATTTTTCTAGTCTTTGACTATGAATGGATAAAATGTTTTAGTTAATCTCCATTTTTTCACCGGTTCTATAGATATTCTTAGGATTATCCTGAGTTTTATACTAATTACCGACGTTTCACCATGTTTCTACTAATGTACCTGAATTTTATGGTAATTGAACTAGTTACCTTGTTCCCCAGGCCTACATGGAACATTTGTCCATCTTTTAGCCCAGTTTAGATGAATATTTATCATCCAGGTCTTCATTAACCAAGCATTTGGGACTTACGATTTTGCCTTGCATGGATTATGAGTTTGATACCGACCAACTTTGTTAGTGGTTTTATTGATGCCGACCAACTTTGTTGGTGGCCTTCATTGATGTCGACCAACTTTGTTGGTGATTTTTGTTATTGCCGACCAACTTTGTTGGTGGCTTTATATTGTTACCGACCAACCTTATTGGTGGCCTTTGTGGATATCGACCAACTTTGTTGGTGGTATTTGTTGATAGAGACCAACTTTGTTGGTGATTTTTGTTGATGCAGACCAACTTTGTTGGTGTCCTTGGTGGATACCGACTAACTTTATTGGTGGTATTTGTTGATGCAGACCAACTTTGTTGGTGATTTTTATTGATGTCGACCAACTTTGTTGGTGTCTCCATAATTAGAGCTACTATCATAATGTTACAAGTGCATAGCATTACTACTCTGAAAAAGAAAACAACAAAATATCAATTTTGCAGAAATTCATGTTCTCATTAATATTGAAGTCAACTGAGTACAACACAACTACGTTTACTGATAGTACTTATTTAAGTGCTCCGCATTCCATGATTTCTTGAACTCTTCCCCTTCCAAAGTCTCAATCCTATATGTGCCAGGTCGGATAACTGCAGTAACACGATAAGGTTCATGACAATTGGATTCCAGCTTATTATTCTTCTGAATAACCTTTTTCAAAATATAATCTCCCTCCTTTAAGTTGCTTGGTATGACCCTCTTATTGTAGAAACGTGCAGTCCTTTGTTGAGATGCATCTTCACGGACTTCTTCCAGCATGTCTAAATCCAACCTTCTTATCAAATCACTAACTGGGTTATTGAAGTTAAGAACTCTATGCGTAGGTAAACCTAGCTCCACAGGGATTACAGTTTCAATACCAAATGCCAATAGATAGGGAGTTTCTCCAGTAGCTGTTTTGGAAGTTGTTCGATAAGCCCACAGGACTGAATGCAGTTCATTAATCCATTTCCTTTTGCATATTCCAACCTTCTCTTCATTCCGTTCAGCAAAGTTCTTTTAGTTACCTCTGTTTGGCCATTGCTTTGAGGATGGCCAGGAGCAGAGTGGATTTTTTGGATATTGGATTGGGTGCAGTAAGCAACGAATTCTTCATTGTCAAACTGTGTACCATGACCAGTTATAAAGGCATAAGGTAGGCCATACCTGCATATAATACTTTTCCAGATTAATTGATAAACCTTTTTTTATAAGACATCAATCAATGGTTCAACTTCCACACATTTTGTAAAATAATTAACAGCTACAACTAGGTACTTGAACCTTCCTCGGGTGGTTGGCAGGGATCCGACCAAGTCAATTCCCTACATGGAAAAAGACCAGGGTGAAGTGATTGGTGTTAAGAGGGCTTGTGGAATCTTGCGTATACTGGAAAACCTCTGACACTTGTCACATTTCTTGGAAAAATTTGCACAATCTTCTCTCACGGTTGGCCAGTAATACCCTTGTGTATGTATTCTTTGTAGCAACATTCTTCTTGCTATGTGGGACCCACAGGATCCTTCATGGACTTCTTCAATTAAACCCTTACCTCATGTGGATGCACACACCGTTGTAGACCAACAGTTAATCCTCTTCTGTATAACACACCACCATCTAGCATATATCTTGCAGCTTTGTATTTCAGCCTCTTAACTTCAAGTAGATCAGCTAGAAGAATCACATCCTCAATATATGATCTTATGGGGTCCGTCCAAGATGGCCCGACCCCATATCAACTGCAATAAAGTTGACCATTAGGTCTTCATAAATGCTTTTATTAGCAAGTAGCTCAATATAGTTATTCGTATTTTCGTTCTAGTTGCTGAAGCTAGCCGAGCAAGTGCATCTACTCGGGCGTTCTCCAATCTTGGAATCCTGACCATCTGAACTACTAGCAAGGTGGAAATTGCTTCTAAATTTTTAGCCAAATATTTAGTCATCAGTTCTCCTTTCGCTGCATATAAACTCAAGACTTGATTTACAACTAAATGCGAATCACTGTACACCGCAACTTGCTCGGCGTTCAATGATTTAGCTAGATTTAGACCAACAATCACAGCTTTATACTCTGATTCATTATTAAAGGCTTAAAATTGGAAACGTAGAGCGTACTCTACGTCTAGCTCATCTGGAGTATTAAGAATGATTCCAGCTCCAGATCTGGTTGAGCAAGGTGACTCGTCGATGTACAAACTCCATATGGGGATATTACTGTCAAACACTTGGTTTTTCAGAGTCCCTTGATGGAAGTTTTTATCTTTTGCCTCCTCATATTTCTTCTTCATCTCCTGTACTCTATTGGATGATTCTGGTTAGTACAGTTTCCCCTGTTTGGAGTTAGTCAGGCATATCTCCAGTTGGTGTACTGATTTTTGGGTGTTGCTCGGCCAGAGTGCCTTGCTGCTCGAGGACCTTTAGATAAGTGAATTCTGCAATAAAATCAGACACACCTTATCCTTTTAAAGCAGTTCTTGGTTCGTAGACAAGGTCATACTCCCCCAACTCCATAGCCTAATACATCAGTCTTCCAGATTTCTCCGGCTTGCGCAAAGCCTGCCTTAATGGCATATCAGTGTAGATCACGATAGCGTGGGCTTGAAAGTATGGCTTCATTCGTCTACTAACTTCAATTAAAGCCAGTGCCAATTTCTCCAATCTAGGATACCTTACTTCTGCTCCTCGGAAAGCTTTGTTGGTGTAATAAACAGGCTTTTGAACTCCACTTTTCTCCCTAATCAAAGCGGAGCTAACTGCGGACTCAGATTCTGCTAGATATAGATACAACTTTTCTCCCAACATTGGTCAAGAAAGTAATAGTGGTGCTCCCAGGTACTACTTCAAATCCACGAATGCCTTTTCACATTCGTCGTTCCATTCAAAGGTTTTTCTGAGTTCCTTAACGAATGGTAAGCATTTGTTTGTTGCTCTTGACTTAAACCTACTGAGTGCTGCTACACGCCCAGTTAATCTTTGAACATCTTTTTTACAGGTCGGGGACTTCATTTGGATCAGATCTTTAATCTTGTCTGGCTAGGCTTCAATTCCCCTTTGATTCACTCCGAAGACACATTTGGTGGGGTTTAACTTCATTTAGTGCTTTTCCAATTGATCAAATGTCTAACTGAGGTCGGTAATATGATCAATAACTTTTTTACTTTTAGTGAGCATATCATCGACATACACCTCTATATTCTTGCCTATATTCTCCTCAAATACTTTGTTCACTAGTCTCTGATAAGTAGCACATGCATTTTTCAGACCAAATGGCATAACATTGTTGCAGTAAGTTCCTCGGGGAGTGATAAAGTAAGTACTTTCTTTATCTTCTGGCTTCATTTTGATCTGGTTATAACCAGAATATGCATCCATGAAACTCAGCAATTCATGTCGTGAAGTGGCATCTACCAGTTGATCAATTCGTGGCAAGGGAAAGTGATCCTTCGATCACGCTTTCTTCAAATTAGTCAAATCCACACACATCCTCCACTTTTTGTTCTTCTTTTTGACCTTAACTACATTGGCCAGCCAATTAGGGTACTTCACATCTTCAATAAAGGAAGCTTTTTAAAGCTTCTCCACTTCTTCCAGTATAACCCGATTCTTCTCCGGGCTGAAAACTCTTATTCCCTACTTCACAGGTTTGACTTCCCTATTGTCATTAAGTTCATGACACAGAAAGTTTGTATCTATGCCTGGCATATCTTCATGACTCCAAGCGAACACTTGTTTTCTTTGCCTCAAGAAAGATGTCAACTCCTGCTTAAGAAGTGGTTCCAACAATGCTCCTATTTGCATTGTTCGTTCTGGCTTATCATCATCCAGAACAATGCTTTCTCTTACCTCCATTACTTAACCTTTTACAAGATCATATTCGTCTCGTGGATCTAAGGTTTCAACCTCAGACTCGTTCGGCTCAGTTGTATTCACTTGATAAGTGGTTATTTTCCGTTTGGCCTCCAACATGTCTTCTTCCTAGGTAAAGGAATAGTAGCACTCCCGAACTACTTTTTGATCTCCTTTCACTACTCCTACTCCAAAGTTGGTTGGGAATTTCAAGCATTGATGAACAGTTGAGCGTACAGCTTCGAACTTTTTCACACCCAACACTCCCCATGATCATATTATAAGTAGAATGAACATTTTTGTCCATTACAAAGAATCTTACCTTCTTTGTCCTGCCCGCCGTCCAAGTCCCGATCAACACATCCATCTTGATAGTTCCCAGTGGAAACACCTTTTCACATGAGAATCTAATGAGTGACCTGTGATATAGCTCCAGTTGACTGAGTTTTAAACCCAAACTATTAAAATAGGGATAAAACATAATATCTATCAAACTGCCATTGTCCACCAATGTTCTTGCTACCAATACTTCTTTCATCCTGACTATGATCACTAAAGGATCATTCTGAGGATACAAACTCCTGATAAATCATTTTTGAAAAAGCCAATTACGAGCTTATCATTGTTAACTTTTCTTGGTCGATCCTGCTCGGTGAGGTTGATACGCTGGATATAGGAACAAGCTTGAGGCTTATTGAGGTAAGCCTTCCTTTCATCTGTGTGATATCCTCCTTCAGCATCTCCACCTATAATCATGTGACTATTAAAAGATCCAAAACTGAGTGTGAATACATCACATTTCTGTTGTCTAGGTTTCTTGGGAAGACCGGGATCATCTTCTGGATCATCGTCGTGGTTCCTCTTCTTGTCTTCCTTGGGCTTAACTGGCGATTTAGATCTCTGTCGACCTCTTCCTCCATTTCTTCCACCATTCTCTCGATCGACAAATCTGTCCAGCTTTCCTCTTCGAATGAGTGCTTCTATCCCATTCTTAAGGGCAATGCATCGGTTGGTAATATGACCATGATCTTTGAGAAACTCACAATACTTGGACTTATCCCTCTTATCAACAGGCGACCTTAACTTTTCAGGCTAACTCAAATCATTATTGTGCTTGATTTCCTCCAACACATGATGTATATCCACCGTCAAAGGAGTGTAATTAGTTAATTTCCTGAGCCGATCCAAGACTTCCTTCCCCTTCGAACTCCTGCACTCATTATGATTCTTGTTCTCCTTCTCATCTGACTTCCCTTCTACTTTTGCTTCCACTTTTGCATCTGAATTCTTTTTTAGCAGCCATAGCTTCCTCAACGTTCATAATCTTCGTTGCTTTGGCCATCAATTCTGTCGTCGTCTTGGGTGGATCTTTTGCAAGAGTATAATATAATTTATCAGGGAGCAAACCACTCATGAGAGCAGTGGTTGTTGTCTTCTCTTCATAATCAATTACTTCTAGTTTCTCATTGTTGAAACGAGTGATGTAATCCCTGGTACTTTCTCCTTCCTTCTGTCTCACACTGAGTAAATGAGTTACTCACTTCACTATTTTTTCTCCAAAGCAAAAAATTACCAATGAATAGCTCAGCTAGTTATTGAAAGCAAGAAATCTTCCCCCGAGGAAGGCTGCTGTACCAGATTTAAGCAGATCTAGTGATTGTTCCTAAGAACGCCCTACATCTCATCTCATCAGGAACATCATAGATATCAGTAGTTGCTTGGTACTGCTCTATATGGAGAACTGGTTCAGTCTTCCCATCATATTTGGGAGTGACTACTGGAGCTTTAAACTTGGTCGGCATAGGGAAATCCACGATGGGTTGCACAATGGGGGACCCCTTAATAAAACTTCTTTAAAGGGGATTATTGGCTTTGGCTATTTCACCTAATCTGTCTTCCAAACGTTGAATGGAACCTTTTCAAGCATCCCTGCTAGCTCTATGGATGGCATCTCTTTTATATCGACCTCCAGATCTTGCTAAACTTTCTTCCTGTGAACTTTCTCTTTGACTATACCTTTCAGTTCGTCGAGTATTGAATCTAGATTGGGCTGAACCTTCCCTTAGATCGCTTGGTCATCGAGTATTTCTCGATGCAACCCATAGGGCATTTCCCTGGGGTCCCAAATGATCGAAAGGAGAGGCCCTACTTAACCTTTCTAAGACACTCAATCTTTCTGGGATGAGAGATTGTCCATCAGTGGAATTAGTGACCCTAATAAAAGAGGTTGCTCCAGAAAGCTATCGTAATAGTAACCTACCGGACAGGTGAACATGGAAGTCTGAGACTCCGTTCACCTCAACAGTAGATTCCTATTCGTAATAGTAACCTCCGTTCTCCTGAACAGTCGTTTTCTATTCACACGATGTGTACAGTATAAACTATTCATTGTCAGAAATCCATATTCAAGGATAATAATAAGGAGTGTTATTAGTCTATATATGTTCCTAATTTTATCCCTAGAATTTCCACGTTGGATTTGCTACGTTTTCGGGTTGCCTTTTTGCCGTGTCTGGCTTGGCTTTGTCCCGATGTGAATCGTTGACCCGTGGGCTGGGATGTATTATGGGATAGAAAGACTATTGAATACAGCTTATTATATTCCTTAATAGTATTGATTTTTGCAGTTAATAGTTTACCTCTTATTTTTTATTCAACTTTGTTATGGCCTCAAAAACCACTTATAACTTCATTATATACTATTTATTAATTGGACTCACGCCAAACCCTTTTCTACTGTCACTCAACCACTTTTGATTTTACAGTACTCCAGTATCTATTCCTCCAGATATTAACATCTTTATTTGTTGTTTTATGGATCCATATATGGTGGACACCATCACCCAACAACCACAAGAGTTCGTGAAGAACTCTTCTTTAATGGAATTTGAGGTTCAGAAGAATCTCAATCGTTGGACTATACCTAAGGTACAGCCCAAAACTATTTATAACACAAACTGGTATAACTTCAGAAGCAAGTATGCCATTAAAACTATGGAAGAAACCATTAGTTTAGACAAACAAGATAAAAAACTTGAATTGTTTAAAATTAGTGATCTTATAAATCACATCAATGATAAAAATTATCATTTTATCCATGTAGGTTTAATTCAAATTGCTTTTAAACCTTTAACAATTAATGGTATGAATGCCTGTCTACAAGCTACACTACGTGATGGTAGATGTACTGACTTTAGACAATCATTAATGGGGGCTATAGAAACTAGCCTATGTAATGGACCTGTTTATTTTGATGTTTTTCCCAACATCACCTTGTCCCTTACAGATATGCACCTTTGTAAAGCTCTAAGTCTTAGGGTTCAGACCAAAGGTTATAATTTTCTTCCTGGTTCAGAAACCATTGGGATTGTCTATCGTATTTATTACAAAGTAATGAATACCATAGCCCCAAACATAAAACAGTTTAGTCCTTTTGGTAAAACTGTGTTAATTGACACACATCTTATTGATTCTAATGTTCACACACCTAGAACAATAAGTTGGGATGAAATTAACTTCCCAGAGACTTGGGTCATTGAGAACGCTGTTCCTCCTCAACCTAGTCATAACCATGACATTGAGGATATTATTGAAGAAAAAGATGGAGATGTCTTCCTAAATTTCAGGAAGCTTTCTAGGTGCCAATCTTCCAGAACTCGACTCTCTAGTAGTTCTAGAAGACCTTTCGTCACCTATCCTTCATCTACCTCTGGGCAATCTGCTGATGAGGAAAAATCCCCGCTTTTGACTCCTTCATATCATGATGATATGAATCTTCATGGTGTTTTTACTCATGATCAAATACCACATGGTATTTATGAGAAAGCTGAAACTTCTCAACGTAGGACTTCCCCTACGCCGTCTGAAATGAATGTCAGACTTTGATTCCTTTCCTTTTTATGGATTTTTCTTACAATAGGAAAGAAAGAAGTGCCGAGTTTAACTTACCTAAATGGGAAAAATTTAGGACTTGGTTCTTTAAAAAATTTACTCAAAAAGAACAACAAAATTATAAAATTGAATTTTATAATTGGATTGATTATAACAAGACTGTTATATCCTTTGCTGTTTGGTTTCGATTATACACTAAGGATAAGGACCTTTGGGAACAAGAACTCTTTGTTCTTGACTCTAAAGCACCTAGTGCCTTTGAAACCAAATGGACTACGGCTCGCGGAGAGATTATATCTTCCGTCCACCCTCCTACTGAACCTCTGGTTATACAGACTAAGACTAGTCAACCAACCAGTTCCAGTCAGCAGACTGAAGCCAGTACTAGTTCTTCTAGTATTGATCCTATTCCTCATGTGCCTCCTATCTTAGAAGCCACTGCTTTTATTAAGGCTGAGCAGATTGCTAAAAACCTTACTTATACTAAAGATCTTAACCCTTTAGTAAAACAAGGTAATTACACTAACCTCATCCTTAATTCGATAGGAAAACAGCTCCAAAGAATTGAGCAGCATCATGTTGATGCAATGTTGGCTAAAGCCACTGACTTTACTGTCAAAAGTCTGGATAAACCTTTAATTCAACCTCCTATGGAAGTTAAAGGCTTCAAATCAGGAACTAAAGCTGATTTCATGTCCAAACTTAAAGATATTGAAAAAGATCTTCAAGGATTAAGACTTCATACTTTATCCCATGACAGTTCTGAATCGGATTCAGAATTTTCCATTATTGAAGTTCAAGACTTTGAACATCATTTTGGTTTACCTGAAAACCAAATTAACAGAGTAACCTTTGGTAGTACTCCTCTTGGCCCAGGAAAGAATTACTATCATCGTCCTACTCCCCAAGACCTACTCTTTGAAGAGAGTCAGGTTTTGCAAAATACCTTTTGCGGTAAATCCATTTATGACTGGAATCTTGATGGCCTTTCTGAATCTCAGATTTATGAATTAGTTCATCAAATGGGCATGTATTCCACCATATGCAGGCATAGTGATGCCACCGATCATAGTATTTCCAAGATGATCGTTACTGGATTTACATGTACCCTTAGGGGTTGGTGGGAGCATATTCTCACTGAACAACAGAGGCATGAAATCCTCTATGCTGTCAAGATTGTTAAGGATGAGCAACAGCGTGATCAGGGAGTCCAAGACTCTGTTTACACCCTTTTGCTTTCTATTATCCATCATTTTGTTGGCAGTAGTGATTACCATAAAGAACGTAATAGAGAACTATTACAAAACCTTAAATGTCCTACTCTTAGCCAATTTAGATGGTATAAGGACGTTTTTCTTGCTAGCGTTACCCAACGAGAGGATGCTAACTCTACCCACTGGAAGGCCCAATTTATTAATGGTCTTCCTACCTACTTTTCGGAAAAAGTCCGAAAAAAGCTTAGAGATAAACATGATGGTATCTCTATCCCTTATGACCTTTACACTTATGGCCAACTCATAAGTGTTGTCATCCAAGAGGGTCTTTCCCTCTGTAATGACCTTAAGCTGTCTAGACAGCTTAAAAAGCATAATCTTTCAGGAAAGAAAGAATTGGGAGAATTTTGTGATCAATTTGCCTATGATACTGGTAAGTCTAGTTCTCACAAAATCTCCAAGAAGAAGAAAAAATCTTCTTCCAAACCCAGGTATAAAAGTAATAAGACCATTACAACTACAGATAAACCTGTTAAAAAACATAAGAAATATGTCAGAAAGAAATCTGATAAAACTAAAATTAAATGTTTTAAATGTGGTAAATTTGGCCACTATGCTAGTAAATGCAAGATGAAAGATAAGATCAGCAACCTTCAGGTTGATGATCACCTGAAAGATCAATTAAGTAAACTCTTACTTAATTCTTCTGATTCCTCTGAAGATTCAGAGGATACATCCAGTGACGATGAGCTTTATCATTTGCAAAGCTCTAGTAGTTCACTATCTTCTGACAAAGATTGTCAGTGTAACACCTTGACTAAGAGATGTGATCATCTCCAGTCTATTATCCAAAGAAATGGATTAAGTCTTAATGTCCTAACTAGTCAGCAACAGGGTATGATTGATATCATCACCAAAATTACTGACCCTGACATTAAGCTCAAGTTGGTCCAAGCTTGCTATGCTCAGGAAGCTGCCCTTCCAACTACCAGCCAATCCCCTCAGGCTTATAGCCTTAAGGAGGTTTTTAATAGGCTTGAAAACACTAGTCATTTTAGTAAACCTGCTAACCTTAATGATTTAAGGCACGAGATTAATAATCTTAAGAATGAGTTAGGACAACTCCGTAATCAGCAGAATACCATGCAAATTGAAATTAACAATCTCAAATTTGTATCTGCTAATTCCATTCCTGATTCTTCAGGATTTTTGGATATAATAAACAGAATCCCTAGCCAAAAATGGTATACCTCCATTACTTTGGTTATCAACAAGGAATTTACTTTATGTAATATTATAGCTCTTGTTGACAGCGGAGCTGACATGAATTGTATCCAAGAAGGGATTGTTCCTACTGAGTATTTTGAAAAGACTACTCAGTCTTTATTTAATGCTAGTGGTGATAGCATGGGCATTAAATATAAACTTACTAATGTCGAAATCTGTAACAATGGAATTTGTTTAGATAGTACCTTTCTGCTCATTAAAGATCTTTCTGTGCAGCTAATTTTAGGTACACCCTTTTTATCTTTACTCATGCCTATTGATAAAATTGATGCAACTGGCATATATACCACAATTCAAAACCAAAAGATTGTTTTTGAATTCATAATGAAACCTGAAATTAAAAGGATTAATTCTTTATCTAACAATATTGTTTCTAAAGAAAATCAACTTAATTTCCTTCAAAAGGAAGTAATATTCCTTAACATTAATAAGAATTTAATGTCTCCCACTATCACTCAGAAAATTACTATTGTTAAAAATCAGCTAACAGCAGAAATTTGTAGTGATATCCCCAATGCTTTTTGGGATAGAAAGAAGCATATTGTTTCCCTTCCTTATGACAAGGATTTTCAGGAAAAAGATATTCCTACTAAGGCTAGACCTTGTCAAATGAAGCTGGAGCTTCTTGACCTTTGTAAAAAAGAGATCCAGGGCTTATTAGATAAAAAGCTCATTTCCAAGAGTTATTCCCCTTGGAGCTGTACTGCTTTTTATGTTAATAAAGCAGCTGAAAAAGAACGTGGAGTTCCTAGGCTTGTCATTAATTATAAGCCTCTTAATAATGTGTTAAAATGGATAAGATATCCCATTCCCAATAAAAAAGATTTATTGGATAGGTTGCATTCCGCCACTATCTTTTCCAAATTTGATCTCAAATCTGGATATTGGCAAATCCAAATAGAACCCAAAGAGAGATATAAAACTGCCTTTGTTGTTCCCTTTGGTCATTTCCAATGGAATGTTTTACCTTTTGGGCTTAAGAATGCCCCTTCTGAATTCCAAAATATCATGAACGATATTTTTAACCCCTTTTCAGAATTTTCAATTGTTTATATTGATGATATTCTTATCTTCTCTAATTCAATTGACCAACACTTTAAACATTTGAGAATTTTTAAAGATGTTATTAAAACTAATGGTTTAGTTATCTCTGCCCCTAAAATGAAAATATTTCAAACTAATGTTCGATTTTTAGGGCATAATATTGGAAACGGAAAAATTCTTCCAATAGCCAGAAGCATTGAATTTGCTTCTAAATTCCCTGATGAGCTTAAGGAGAAGACTCAACTGCAAAGATTTTTGGGTAGTCTCAATTATATTGGTGACTATTATAAAAACTTAGCACAAGATAGTGCAATTTTATATTCCAGGTTAAAGAAGAATCCTTCTCCCTGGACTGAAGAGCATACTAAAGCAGTGCAGAAAATTAAATTAAAAGTTAAGACTTTACCCTGCCTTGCTTTAGCTAACCCTTCATTTTTCAAAATTGTCGAGACTGACGCCTCTGATATTGGCTATGGAGGAATTTTAAAACAACTCCACACTTCTTCTCACAAAGAAGAACTTGTTCGTTTTACCTCTGGATCTTGGAAAGATGCCTCCAAAAATTATTCTACCATTAAAAAAGAAATTTTTTCGGTAGTTAAATGTATTACTAAATTTCAGGATGATTTGCTTAATCAAAAATTTTTGCTCAGGATTGACTGTAGCGCTATTAAGCAAGTCCTTCAAAAAGATGTTGAGAATATTGTCTCTAAACAGATTTTTGCCAGATGGCAAGCTAATCTTTCTGCATTTGATTTTGATATTGAACATATCAAGGGGGAACATAACTCTCTCCCCGATTTTCTAACAAGAGAGTTTTTGCAGAACAGATGAGCGGCCCCTCTAGAGGGCGTGGAGGTCGCGGGAATTCTCGCAGACCTGGAAAATCACCTATCATCGTGAATGATGATCAGTATCCTCCGATACAGGATTATGTTGAGTTTTTACGCCAGAGCGCTAAAAACAGGGAAAAGAATACTCCCCCTCTTAACCCCTTTAGCAAAAAGAAATCTGCTAAAGAGGTATTGGAAACTATTAAGTACCACCCCATTCCTAATAACAGGATTTCGGAGTTCGTACTTCTCCTCGAGATTGAGGATGATATCCAGATGGATAAGCCTTGGGACTTAAAGTCCAGGTACCTTGACTCTCATGGTTATGCGGTACAAGAAGGCAAATACCGAACGGTATATGAGATGATACTCGCCGAGACTGGCTCTGTGATTTTTAATCACACTAATCGTCACCAGGGTAATACCCACTCTCCCATTGCTTATAGCAAGGCGGTGATCAAACACTTTTTATCTCCCCGAGATTGGGGCATCCACCCTTTAAAATCGCGAAAATTAAGTTCGCATAATGGTGGTACTTTTAACTATTATGATTATGTCCAAGCATGGACCAAAGCTTTTTATTATCAAAATGCTGAGCACAAAAACACATGGTTTTTTGTTTTGTGCCCCAACTCTTTTCAAAATCCATACCCCGGATGGGTATTCAATTGGTGGGATAAATTTGGTCCCGGAATTGATATTCTTCCTACTGAAATTGCCCAAGAAAAACTTTTTCTTCCTTGGTGCCAATTTCATCCTCTTTTGCGGGGGAAAAAGAAGGCCCCGATTGGCCTCAATACTCTTTTGTTCTTTACAGAAATGCAAATTCCTTGGATTTCTAGCTGGAACCTTCGTTGTCAGATGAGCAACCTTTTTATTCCCCAATTGGAAAGAGTATTCTTCTACCGTTGGTGGTCTGGTGTTGATATTTGTAACACCATTAGTCAGATTCGAGCCAGTCTGAGCAATTATATGAACATGGTGGAAGATTCCCCTCCAGCTCCTGAAAGTATGTACGACCCAGCAAGACAGGTTGTGACTCTTAGCTCCTTAATGAAACAATTTCCTAAGGCAACTGAGCAGGAACTCTTGAAAAAGATCATGGAACAAACCTTGACCCAATTCAAGAAGGATTTTGGAGAAAAATCCAACAAAAAGATATCTACAGATGATGATGCATCTATGTCCTCGCTAACCAAAGATGATGATAGTAATCCCTTCTTTTGTCTAGCAGGAGAATCCCAAGAATCTGAAAATGACCCTTCTGGTGAAGAATTATTTCCTAATGACCCTGTCATGCAGGCATTCTTCAACTCTCTTGATGATAAAGTCTTTCCAGCAAGCCGTCTGGAACATTCCTCCTCAAACAAAGGCGCGGATAACCTAGATGATTTGAGGTAAAAGGCCCTTCTGGCCCCTGTGCTTTGAAGATAAAAGTACTTTTTGTAGGCCCCACCTGGTCCCACATGGCCCACCTGGTCCCACCTGGTCCCACAGGGCCCGCCTGGTCCCACATGGTCCCACAGAAGTTGACAGAAGACTCTGTCGTCATTGTACAGTAGTGGTCCCCATGGGCCCCACTCGGGGATTCCTTTTTCCCCTATATATTGAGGGCTACCCCCTCATTTGTAATCATCTCTTTCTCTCTCTACTTTGGAGACTCTCTCCCTTCTCTCTAGAATTCTCTCTCTCTCTCTCTGGTTTGTAATAATCCGGTAACCATTCCGGCAACTCATTTGTAAGTTTTCTGTTTAATATTCTGTAATAATATTAGCTTTAACGATCCTCCCCTATTTGGTATCAGAGCCATGATTGGCTAAATTAGTGTTAATATCTGGGAGATAGTACTGTGAGCTGGAAAACTCATGAGTTTTCCGGTGTGAACAGTGGAAATTATGCTTTTTCCGTTGATGTTTCCGGTTTGAATAGTGTTTTCATGAATTTTTCGTTGATTTTCCGGTTATACTGTTGATCAGAAAGCTATCGTAATAGTAACCTACCGGACAGGTGAACATGGAAGTCTGAGACTCCGTTCACCTCAACAGTAGATTCCTATTCGTAATAGTAACCTCCGTTCTCCTGAACAGTCGTTTTCTATTCACACGATGTGTACAGTATAAACTATTCATTGTCAGAAATCCATATTCAAGGATAATAATAAGGAGTGTTATTAGTCTATATATGTTCCTAATTTTATCCCTAGAATTTCCACGTTGGATTTGCTACGTTTTCGGGTTGCCTTTTTGCCGTGTTTGGCTTGGCTTTGTCCCGATGTGAATCGTTGACCCGTGGGCTGGGATGTATTATGGGATAGAAAGACTATTGAATACAGCTTATTATATTCCTTAATAGTATTGATTTTTGCAGTTAATAGTTTACCTCTTATTTTTGATTCAACTTTGTTATGGCCTCAAAAACCACTTATAACTTCATTATATACTATTTATTAATTGGACTCACGCCAAACCCTTTTCTACTGTCACTCAACCACTTTTGATTTTACAGTACTCCAGTATCTATTCCTCCAGATATTAACATCTTTATTTGTTGTTTTATGGATCCATATATGGTGGACACCATCACCCAACAACCACAAGAGTTCGTGAAGAACTCTTCTTTAATGGAATTTGAGGTTCAGAAGAATCTCAATCGTTGGACTATACCTAAGGTACAGCCCAAAACTATTTATAACACAAACTGGTATAACTTCAGAAGCAAGTATGCCATTAAAACTATGGAAGAAACCATTAGTTTAGACAAACAAGATAAAAAACTTGAATTGTTTAAAATTAGTGATCTTATAAATCACATCAATGATAAAAATTATCATTTTATCCATGTAGGTTTAATTCAAATTGCTTTTAAACCTTTAACAATTAATGGTATGAATGCCTGTCTACAAGCTACACTACGTGATGGTAGATGTACTGACTTTAGACAATCATTAATGGGGGCTATAGAAACTAGCCTATGTAATGGACCTGTTTATTTTGATGTTTTTCCCAACATCACCTTGTCCCTTACAGATATGCACCTTTGTAAAGCTCTAAGTCTTAGAGTTCAGACCAAAGGTTATAATTTTCTTCCTGGTTCAGAAACCATTGGGATTGTCTATCGTATTTATTACAAAGTAATGAATACCATAGCCCCAAACATAAAACAGTTTAGTCCTTTTGGTAAAACTGTGTTAATTGACACACATCTTATTGATTCTAATGTTCACACACCTAGAACAATAAGTTGGGATGAAATTAACTTCCCAGAGACTTGGGTCATTGAGAACGCTGTTCCTCCTCAACCTAGTCATAACCATGACATTGAGGATATTATTGAAGAAAAAGATGGAGATGTCTTCCTAAATTTCAGGAAGCTTTCTAGGTGCCAATCTTCCAGAACTCGACTCTCTAGTAGTTCTAGAAGACCTTTCGTCACCTATCCTTCATCTACCTCTGGGCAATCTGCTGATGAGGAAAAATCCCCGCTTTTGACTCCTTCATATCATGATGATATGAATCTTCATGGTGTTTTTACTCATGATCAAATACCACATGGTATTTATGAGAAAGCTGAAACTTCTCAACGTAGGACTTCCCCTACGCCGTCTGAAATGAATGTCAGACTTTGATTCCTTTCCTTTTTATGGATTTTTCTTACAATAGGAAAGAAAGAAGTGCCGAGTTTAACTTACCTAAATGGGAAAAATTTAGGACTTGGTTCTTTAAAAAATTTACTCAAAAAGAACAACAAAATTATAAAACTGAATTTTATAATTGGATTGATTATAACAAGACTGTTATATCCTTTGCTGTTTGGTTTCTATTATACACTAAGGATAAGGACCTTTGGGAACAAGAACTCTTTGTTCTTGACTCTAAAGCACCTAGTGCCTTTGAAACCAAATGGACTACGGCTCGCGGAGAGATTATATCTTCCGTCCACCCTCCTACTGAACCTCTGGTTATACAGACTAAGACTAGTCAACCAACCAGTTCCAGTCAGCAGACTGAAGCCAGTACTAGTTCTTCTAGTATTGATCCTATTCCTCATGTGCCTCCTATCTTAGAAGCCACTGCTTTTATTAAGGCTGAGCAGATTGCTAAAAACCTTACTTATACTAAAGATCTTAACCCTTTAGTAAAACAAGGTAATTACACTAACCTCATCCTTAATTCGATAGGAAAACAGCTCCAAAGAATTGAGCAGCATCATGTTGATGCAATGTTGGCTAAAGCCACTGACTTTACTGTCAAAAGTCTGGATAAACCTTTAATTCAACCTCCTATGGAAGTTAAAGGCTTCAAATCAGGAACTAAAGCTGATTTCATGTCCAAACTTAAAGATATTGAAAAAGATCTTCAAGGATTAAGAATTCATACTTTATCCCATGACAGTTCTGAATCGGATTCAGAATTTTCCATTATTGAAGTTCAAGACTTTGAACATCATTTTGGTTTACCTGAAAACCAAATTAACAGAGTAACCTTTGGTAGTACTCCTCTTGGCCCACGAAAGAATTACTATCATCGTCCTACTCCCCAAGACCTACTCTTTGAAGAGAGTCAGGTTTTGCAAAATACCTTTTGCGGTAAATCCATTTATGACTGGAATCTTGATGGCCTTTCTGAATCTCAGATTTATGAATTAGTTCATCAAATGGGCATGTATTCCACCATATGCAGGCATAGTGATGCCACCGATCATAGTATTTCCAAGATGATCATTACTGGATTTACAGGTACCCTTAGGGGTTGGTGGGAGCATATTCTCACTGAACAACAGAGGCATGAAATCCTCTATGCTGTCAAGATTGTTAAGGATGAGCAACAGCGTGATCAGGGAGTCCAAGACTCTGTTTACACCCTTTTGCTTTCTATTATCCATCATTTTGTTGGCAGTAGTGATTACCATAAAGAACGTAATAGAGAACTATTACAAAACCTTAAATGTCCTACTCTTAGCCAATTTAGATGGTATAAGGACGTTTTTCTTGCTAGAGTTACCCAACGAGAGGATGCTAACTCTACCCACTGGAAGGCCCAATTTATTAATGGTCTTCCTACCTACTTTTCGGAAAAAGTCCGAAAAAAGCTTAGAGATAAACATGATGGTATCTCTATCCCTTATGACCTTTACACTTATGGCCAACTCATAAGTGTTGTCATCCAAGAGGGTCTTTCCCTCTGTAATGACCTTAAGCTGTCTAGACAGCTTAAAAAGCATATTCTTTCAGGAAAGAAAGAATTGGGAGAATTTTGTGATCAATTTGCCTATGATACTGGTAAGTCTAGTTCTCACAAAATCTCCAAGAAGAAGAAAAAATCTTCTTCCAAACCCAGGTATAAACGTAATAAGACCATTACAACTACAGATAAACCTGTTAAAAAACATAAGAAATATGTCAGAAAGAAATCTGATAAAACTAAAATTAAATGTTTTAAATGTGGTAAATTTGGCCACTATGCTAGTAAATGCAAGATGAAAGATAAGATCAGCAACCTTCAGGTTGATGATCACCTGAAAGATCAATTAAGTAAACTCTTACTTAATTCTTCTGATTCCTCTGAAGATTCAGAGGATACATCCAGTGACGATGAGCTTTATCATTTGCAAAGCTCTAGTAGTTCACTATCTTCTGACAAAGATTGTCAGTGTAACACCTTGACTAAGAGATGTGACCATCTCCAGTCTATTATCCAAAGAAATGGATTAAGTCTTAATGTCCTAACTAGTCAGCAACAGGGTATGATTGATATCATCACCAAAATTACTGACCCTGACATTAAGCTCAAGTTGGTCCAAGCTTGCTATGCTCAGGAAGCTGCCCTTCCAACTACCAGCCAATCCCCTCAGGCTTATAGCCTTAAGGAGGTTTTTAATAGGCTTGAAAACACTAGTCATTTTAGTAAACCTGCTAACCTTAATGATTTAAGGCACGAGATTAATAATCTTAAGAATGAGTTAGGACAACTCCGTAATCAGCAGAATACCATGCAAATTGAAATTAACAATCTCAAATTTGTATCTGCTAATTCCATTCCTGATTCTTCAGGATTTTTGGATATAATAAACAGAATCCCTAGCCAAAAATGGTATACCTCCATTACTTTGGTTATCAACAAGGAATTTACTTTATGTAATATTATAGCTCTTGTTGACAGCGGAGCTGACATGAATTGTATCCAAGAAGGGATTGTTCCTACTGAGTATTTTGAAAAGACTACTCAGTCTTTATTTAATGCTAGTGGTGATAGCATGGGCATTAAATATAAACTTACTAATGTCGAAATCTGTAACAATGGAATTTGTTTAGATAGTACCTTTCTGCTCATTAAAGATCTTTCTGTGCAGCTAATTTTAGGTACACCCTTTTTATCTTTACTCATGCCTATTGATAAAATTGATGCAACTGGCATATATACCACAATTCAAAACCAAAAGATTGTTTTTGAATTCATAATGAAACCTGAAATTAAAAGGATTAATTCTTTATCTAACAATATTGTTTCTAAAGAAAATCAACTTAATTTCCTTCAAAAGGAAGTAATATTCCTTAACATTAATAAGAATTTAATGTCTCCCACTATCACTCAGAAAATTACTATTGTTAAAAATCAGCTAACAGCAGAAATTTGTAGTGATATCCCCAATGCTTTTTGGGATAGAAAGAAGCATATTGTTTCCCTTCCTTATGACAAGGATTTTCAGGAAAAAGATATTCCTACTAAGGCTAGACCTTGTCAAATGAAGCTGGAGCTTCTTGACCTTTGTAAAAAAGAGATCCAGGGCTTATTAGATAAAAAGCTCATTTCCAAGAGTTATTCCCCTTGGAGCTGTACTGCTTTTTATGTTAATAAAGCAGCTGAAAAAGAACGTGGAGTTCCTAGGCTTGTCATTAATTATAAGCCTCTTAATAATGTGTTAAAATGGATAAGATATCCCATTCCCAATAAAAAAGATTTATTGGATAGGTTGCATTCCGCCACTATCTTTTCCAAATTTGATCTCAAATCTGGATATTGGCAAATCCAAATAGAACCCAAAGAGAGATATAAAACTGCCTTTGTTGTTCCCTTTGGTCATTACCAATGGAATGTTTTACCTTTTGGGCTTAAGAATGCCCCTTCTGAATTCAAAAATATCTTTGCTTCTGAATTCCCTGATGAGCTTAAGGAGAAGACTCAACTGCAAAGATTTTTGGGTAGTCTCAATTATATTGATGACTATTATAAAAATTTAGCACAAGATAGTGCAATTTTATATTCCAGGTTAAAGAAAAATCCTTCTCCCTGGACTGAAGAGCATACTAAAGCAGTGCAGAAAATTAAATTAAAAGTTAAGACTTTACCCTGCCTTGCTTTAGCTAACCCTTCATTTTTCAAAATTGTCGAGACTGACGCCTCTGATATTGGCTATGGAGGAATTTTAAAACAACTCCACACTTCTTCTCACAAAGAAGAACTTGTTCGTTTTACCTCTGACTCTTGGAAAGATGCATCCAAGAATTATTCTACCATTAAAAACGAAATTTTTCCGGTAGTCAAATGTATTACTAAATTTCAGGATGATTTGTCTCCAAACAGATTTTTGCCCGATTGCAAGATAATCTTTTTTGATTTAAGTTTTGCAGGACTAATTTTTGCAGAACTTATGAGTAGCCCCTCTCGTGGGCAGGATACAGGCAGCAGCAGCGAGTATTCTCGCCGACCTGGAAAAGCAAAGATCATCGAGAATGATGATCATTATTCCTCGATACATTATCAGGATCTTAGTAGAAAGAACTCTACTGTACAAATCATCAAGATCGATGATCGTTATCCTTTGATACAGGATTTTAGTAGAAAGAAATCTACTACTATAGCTGACATTTCTGGTTTCATCCTTAACCACAGGACTCCAGAACTGGTTATTGCTATTGATAAAAAAGATAAGAAGCAGATGACTTCTCCTTGGGAAATAAAGTCCCTTTATCTTGGTCAGCATAATTTTGCTGTAAGAGAAGGAAAAACTAGAAAGATTTTCGAGGCGATTCTCGAAGTTACTGAATCTGTGGTATTCCATCATACCCATTCTAGTAACAATAATTCCCCCCTTGCTTATAGCAAGGCTATCTTGAAAAAATTCATTTCTCCCCAAGAATGGGGGCTTCCACCTATGGAACTGCGAAAATTAAGTTCGCATCTATCCTATAATTATTGGGATTATGTCCAGGCTTGGACAAAAGCTTTTTATTACCAAAATCCTGAGCACAACCATTTTTGGATCTTCTTTTTGTGCCCTAGTGCTTCTAAAGAAAATTACCCAGGATGGGTCATCAATTGGTGGGACAAATTTGGTCCTAGAATTGATATTTTTCCTGATGAAATTACTAAGAAAGAACTTTTCCTTCCTTGGACTCAATTTCATCCTAAACTAAGAAAAAGTTTTTATTCAGGACCTTTTGGTCTTCATACCCTTATATTTTTTACCGAGACTGGTACTCCTTGGTTATTCCGTTGGGATTTTCGTTGTAGAGTCAATCAATACAATTTTCCTCTACTCGAAAGAATTTTTTATTACAGATGGTATTGCAATATTAAGAACTTTAATATTAAATACTCCATCTCTCTAATAAATAATAGCTTAATTAGCTATTTGGATATCATGAAAAGATTTCCTCCTTCTCCTCATGTGACCTCGGATCCCAGAGCGGACTTCATTATCGATCTTTGGACATCTCTATCAAACACATTTCCTGATGATAACCTGCCAGAGATCATTTGTAAGATATTCTTACATTCTGCAGATCAAATTCAAGCAGCCCTTACCAATATCATGACTGATAGCCCCTTCTTCAGCACAAACAAAAATGCTCTTGTTCCTGAAGCGACTGTTAATGCTCTCCTAGCTACTAACCGTCAACAATGCGGTGTTCCGTCATTATCTACCCTCGGTGCCGCCTTCAAGACTTTGGAAACAGATTTTCCAATACATGGAGGAAGTCTTCCTGTATACCCTTATAACTCTCTGAGTTCTGATCTTCCATCAAGACGTATGGATAACTCATCCTCCTCAAACAAAGGCGCGGTTGACCTGAAGGTTTTGAGGTAAATGGCCCTTCTGGCCCCTGTGCTTTGAAGATAAAAGTACTTTTTGTAGGCCCCACCTGGTCCCACATGGCCCACCTGGTCCCACCTGGTCCCACATGGCCCGCCTGGTCCCACATGGTCCCACAGAAGTTGACAGAAGACTCTGTCGTCATTGTACAGTAGTGGTCCCCATGGGCCCCACTCGGGGATTCCTTTTTCCCCTATATATTGAGGGCTACCCCCTCATTTGTAATCATCTCTTTCTCTCTCTACTTTGGAGACTCTCTCCCTTCTCTCTAGAATTCTCTCTCTCTCTCTCTGGTTTGTAATAATCCGGTAACCATTCCGGCAACTCATTTGTAAGTTTTCTGTTTAATATTCTGTAATAATATTAGCTTTAACGATCCTCCCCTATTTGGTATCAGAGCCATGATTGGCTAAATTAGTGTTAATATCTGGGAGATAGTACTGTGAGCTGGAAAACTCATGAGTTTTCCGGTGTGAACAGTGGAAATTATGCTTTTTCCGTTGATGTTTCCGGTTTGAATAGTGTTTTCATGAATTTTTCGTTGATTTTTCCGGTTATACTGTTGATCAGAAAGCTATCGTAATAGTAACCTACCGGACAGGTGAACATGGAAGTCTGAGACTCCGTTCACCTCAACAGTAGATTCCTATTCGTAATAGTAACCTCCGTTCTCCTGAACAGTCGTTTTCTATTCACACGATGTGTACAGTATAAACTATTCATTGTCAGAAATCCATATTCAAGGATAATAATAAGGAGTGTTATTAGTCTATATATGTTCCTAATTTTATCCCTAGAATTTCCACGTTGGATTTGCTACGTTTTCGGGTTGCCTTTTTGCCGTGTTTGGCTTGGCTTTGTCCCGATGTGAATCGTTGACCCGTGGGCTGGGATGTATTATGGGATAGAAAGACTATTGAATACAGCTTATTATATTCCTTAATAGTATTGATTTTTGCAGTTAATAGTTTACCTCTTATTTTTGATTCAACTTTGTTATGGCCTCAAAAACCACTTATAACTTCATTATATACTATTTATTAATTGGACTCACGCCAAACCCTTTTCTACTGTCACTCAACCACTTTTGATTTTACAGTACTCCAGTATCTATTCCTCCAGATATTAACATCTTTATTTGTTGTTTTATGGATCCATATATGGTGGACACCATCACCCAACAACCACAAGAGTTCGTGAAGAACTCTTCTTTAATGGAATTTGAGGTTCAGAAGAATCTCAATCGTTGGACTATACCTAAGGTACAGCCCAAAACTATTTATAACACAAACTGGTATAACTTCAGAAGCAAGTATGCCATTAAAACTATGGAAGAAACCATTAGTTTAGACAAACAAGATAAAAAACTTGAATTGTTTAAAATTAGTGATCTTATAAATCACATCAATGATAAAAATTATCATTTTATCCATGTAGGTTTAATTCAAATTGCTTTTAAACCTTTAACAATTAATGGTATGAATGCCTGTCTACAAGCTACACTACGTGATGGTAGATGTACTGACTTTAGACAATCATTAATGGGGGCTATAGAAACTAGCCTATGTAATGGACCTGTTTATTTTGATGTTTTTCCCAACATCACCTTGTCCCTTACAGATATGCACCTTTGTAAAGCTCTAAGTCTTAGGGTTCAGACCAAAGGTTATAATTTTCTTCCTGGTTCAGAAACCATTGGGATTGTCTATCGTATTTATTACAAAGTAATGAATACCATAGCCCCAAACATAAAACAGTTTAGTCCTTTTGGTAAAACTGTGTTAATTGACACACATCTTATTGATTCTAATGTTCACACACCTAGAACAATAAGTTGGGATGAAATTAACTTCCCAGAGACTTGGGTCATTGAGAACGCTGTTCCTCCTCAACCTAGTCATAACCATGACATTGAGGATATTATTGAAGAAAAAGATGGAGATGTCTTCCTAAATTTCAGGAAGCTTTCTAGGTGCCAATCTTCCAGAACTCGACTCTCTAGTAGTTCTAGAAGACCTTTCGTCACCTATCCTTCATCTACCTCTGGGCAATCTGCTGATGAGGAAAAATCCCCGCTTTTGACTCCTTCATATCATGATGATATGAATCTTCATGGTGTTTTTACTCATGATCAAATACCACATGGTATTTATGAGAAAGCTGAAACTTCTCAACGTAGGACTTCCCCTACGCCGTCTGAAATGAATGTCAGACTTTGATTCCTTTCCTTTTTATGGATTTTTCTTACAATAGGAAAGAAAGAAGTGCCGAGTTTAACTTACCTAAATGGGAAAAATTTAGGACTTGGTTCTTTAAAAAATTTACTCAAAAAGAACAACAAAATTATAAAACTGAATTTTATAATTGGATTGATTATAACAAGACTGTTATATCCTTTGCTGTTTGGTTTCTATTATACACTAAGGATAAGGACCTTTGGGAACAAGAACTCTTTGTTCTTGACTCTAAAGCACCTAGTGCCTTTGAAACCAAATAGACTACGGCTCGCGGAGAGATTATATCTTCCGTCCACCCTCCTACTGAACCTCTGGTTATACAGACTAAGACTAGTCAACCAACCAGTTCCAGTCGGCAGACTGAAGCCAGTACTAGTTCTTCTAGTATTGATCCTATTCCTCATGTGCCTCCTATCTTAGAAGCCACTGCTTTTATTAAGGCTGAGCAGATTGCTAAAAACCTTACTTATACTAAAGATCTTAACCCTTTAGTAAAACAAGGTAATTACACTAACCTCATCCTTAATTCGATAGGAAAACAGCTCCAAAGAATTGAGCAGCATCATGTTGATGCAATGTTGGCTAAAGCCACTGACTTTACTGTCAAAAGTCTGGATAAACCTTTAATTCAACCTCCTATGGAAGTTAAAGGCTTCAAATCAGGAACTAAAGCTGATTTCATGTCCAAACTTAAAGATATTGAAAAAGATCTTCAAGGATTAAGAATTCATACTTTATCCCATGACAGTTCTGAATCGGATTCAGAATTTTCCATTATTGAAGTTCAAGACTTTGAACATCATTTTGGTTTACCTGAAAACCAAATTAACAGAGTAACCTTTGGTAGTACTCCTCTTGGCCCAGGAAAGAATTACTATCATCGTCCTACTCCCCAAGACCTACTCTTTGAAGAGAGTCAGGTTTTGCAAAATACCTTTTGCGGTAAATCCATTTATGACTGGAATCTTGATGGCCTTTCTGAATCTCAGATTTATGAATTAGTTCATCAAATGGGCATGTATTCCACCATATGCAGGCATAGTGATGCCACCGATCATAGTATTTCCAAGATGATCGTTACTGGATTTACAGGTACCCTTAGGGGTTGGTGGGAGCATATTCTCACTGAACAACAGAGGCATGAAATCCTCTATGCTGTCAAGATTGTTAAGGATGAGCAACAGGGTGATAATTTAGCCAATCATGGCTCTGATACCAAATAGGGGAGGATCGTTAAAGCTAATTTTAGGTACACCCTTTTTATCTTTACTCATGCCTATTGATAAAATTGATGCAACTGGCATATATACCACAATTCAAAACCAAAAGATTGTTTTTGAATTCATAATGAAACCTGAAATTAAAAGGATTAATTCTTTATCTAACAATATTGTTTCTAAAGAAAATCAACTTAATTTCCTTCAAAAGGAAGTAATATTCCTTAACATTAATAAGAATTTAATGTCTCCCACTATCACTCAGAAAATTACTATTGTTAAAAATCAGCTAACAGCAGAAATTTGTAGTGATATCCCCAATGCTTTTTGGGATAGAAAGAAGCATATTGTTTCCCTTCCTTATGACAAGGATTTTCAGGAAAAAGATATTCCTACTAAGGCTAGACCTTGTCAAATGAAGCTGGAGCTTCTTGACCTTTGTAAAAAAGAGATCCAGGGCTTATTAGATAAAAAGCTCATTTCCAAGAGTTATTCCCCTTGGAGCTGTACTGCTTTTTATGTTAATAAAGCAGCTGAAAAAGAACGTGGAGTTCCTAGGCTTGTCATTAATTATAAGCCTCTTAATAATGTGTTAAAATGGATAAGATATCCCATTCCCAATAAAAAAGATTTATTGGATAGGTTGCATTCCGCCACTATCTTTTCCAAATTTGATCTCAAATCTGGATATTGGCAAATCCAAATAGAACCCAAAGAGAGATATAAAACTGCCTTTGTTGTTCCCTTTGGTCATTTCCAATGGAATGTTTTACCTTTTGGGCTTAAGAATGCCCCTTCTGAATTCCAAAATATCATGAACGATATTTTTAACCCCTTTTCAGAATTTTCAATTGTTTATATTGATGATATTCTTATCTTCTCTAATTCAATTGACCAACACTTTAAAAAGAAGGCCCCGATTGGCCTCAATACTCTTTTGTTCTTTACAGAAATGCAAATTCCTTGGATTTCTAGCTGGAACCTTCGTTGTCAGATGAGCAACCTTTTTATTCCCCAATTGGAAAGAGTATTCTTCTACCGTTGGTGGTCTGGTGTTGATATTTGTAACACCATTAGTCAGATTCGAGCCAGTCTGAGCAATTATATGAACATGGTGGAAGATTCCCCTCCAGCTCCTGAAAGTATGTACGACCCAGCAAGACAGGTTGTGACTCTTAGCTCCTTAATGAAACAATTTCCTAAGGCAACTGAGCAGGAACTCTTGAAAAAGATCATGGAACAAACCTTGACCCAATTCAAGAAGGATTTTGGAGAAAAATCCAACAAAAAGATATCTACAGATGATGATGCATCTATGTCCTCGCTAACCAAAGATGATGATAGTAATCCCTTCTTTTGTCTAGCAGGAGAATCCCAAGAACCTGAAAATGACCCTTCTGGTGAAGAATTATTTCCTAATGACCTTGTCATGCAGGAATTCTTCAACTCTCTTGATGATAAAGTCTTTCCAGCAAGCCGTCTGGAACATTCCTCCTCAAACAAAGGCGCGGATAACCTAGATGATTTGAGGTAAAAGGCCCTTCTGGCCCCTGTGCTTTGAAGATAAAAGTACTTTTTGTAGGCCCCACCTGGTCCCACATGGCCCACCTGGTCCCACCTGGTCCCACATGGCCCGCCTGGTCCCACATGGTCCCACAGAAGTTGACAGAAGACTCTGTCGTCATTGTACAGTAGTGGTCCCCATGGGCCCCACTCGGGGATTCCTTTTTCCCCTATATATTGAGGGCTACCCCCTCATTTGTAATCATCTCTTTCTCTCTCTACTTTGGAGACTCTCTCCCTTCTCTCTAGAATTCTCTCTCTCTCTCTCTGGTTTGTAATAATCCGGTAACCATTCCGGCAACTCATTTGTAAGTTTTCTGTTTAATATTCTGTAATAATATTAGCTTTAACGATCCTCCCCTATTTGGTATCAGAGCCATGATTGGCTAAATTAGTGTTAATATCTGGGAGATAGTACCAAAAATCAAATATAGTCGTTAGCCTCTTAATCACTTAAAAAGCAAACATTTTTTGGTACCTCTTAAGTCTGAATGGTTCAAATTCAGACTTAAGAAGTAAAAACAAACGCAACCTTAGTCTTTTCTCTTGTGCGTTTGAAGATTCAACACACATGTATTTTAAGAGATAAGGAAGTAAATAAACCGTCTCTTAGTAGAAAAGGGGTGACGGATTTCCTCCAAGATGCAGAACAAAAACTAGAGAGATAGCTCTCGAGCATCTTCCTCCACCATACTCTCTCTCTCTCTCTCATTTAAAACTCGATGTTGATACCAAAATTTACCATCCTATATGGACCAATTACAAGCAGTATGTGTCATCCTACATGGCACAAGTCCAAGTAAACATGATAGAAAAGTTCGACCAACAAGGAAGCCCGACCAACATAATTACCCGACCAACTGCCGAAAAGTCATTTGGTACAGCCAACCAAGCGCCAGCAGTCTTACAGCTTGTATTGCCTGTGAAGAGACAACGTTTATATAATTAATTCTCATTATGTATTGATGTAAATGCCTAATAAATAAAGGCATTCCATCCTTTCACATGACAATGATCAAGACCCCCTTGGACTATAAATATATTATATCACCCTCATTGCAAGGGATCAAAAAATAACTCTAGGCAGTTAATACATAACAGTGGACATAGGCTATTCCATTGAGCGAAACCACTTTAAAAAGTTTTTTTGTATCTTTTTTGTTTATTTAATTTATCTGTGATCAATTAATTAGGCTTAGTCAAGTTTTTTGGATCAACAGATTGGCTCCATCTGTGGGAACGTATTGCTAAACATTTTCACTCATTCATCATTCATCACCCATGGCCGAAATTCCATAATCAAGCACTAAAAATGAGGGAATCCCACATAATACCTCTGCCCCTCCTAAGGGGAGGATCGTTAAAGCTAATATTATTACAGAATATTAAACAGAAAACTTACAAATGAGTTGCCGGAATGGTTACCGGATTATTACAAACCAGAGAGAGAGAGAGAGAATTCTAGAGAGAAGGGAGAGAGTCTCCAAAGTAGAGAGAGAAAGAGATGATTACAAATGAGGGGGTAGCCCTCAATATATAGGGGAAAAAGGAATCCCCGAGTGGGGCCCATGGGGACCACTACTGTACAATGACGACAGAGTCTTCTGTCAACTTCTGTGGGACCATGTGGGACCAGGCGGGCCATGTGGGACCAGGTGGGACCAGGTGGGCCATGTGGGACCAGGTGGGGCCTACAAAAAGTACTTTTATCTTCAAAGCACAGGGGCCAGAAGGGCCATTTACCTCAAAACCTTCAGGTCAACCGCGCCTTTGTTTGAGGAGGATGAGTTATCCATACGTCTTGATGGAAGATCAGAACTCAGAGAGTTATAAGGGTATACAGGAAGACTTCCTCCATGTATTGGAAAATCTGTTTCCAAAGTCTTGAAGGCGGCACCGAGGGTAGATAATGACGGAACACCGCATTGTTGACGGTTAGTAGCTAGGAGAGCATTAACAGTCGCTTCAGGAACAAGAGCATTTTTGTTTGTGCTGAAGAAGGGGCTATCAGTCATGATATTGGTAAGGGCTGCTTGAATTTGATCAGCAGAATGTAAGAATATCTTACAAATGATCTCTGGCAGGTTATCATCAGGAAATGTGTTTGATAGAGATGTCCAAAGATCGATAATGAAGTCCGCTCTGGGATCCGAGGTCACATGAGGAGAAGGAGGAAATCTTTTCATGATATCCAAATAGCTAATTAAGCTATTATTTATTAGAGAGATGGAGTATTTAATATTAAAGTTCTTAATATTGCAATACCATCTGTAATAAAAAATTCTTTCGAGTAGAGGAAAATTGTATTGATTGACTCTACAACGAAAATCCCAACGGAATAACCAAGGAGTACCAGTCTCGGTAAAAAATATAAGGGTATGAAGACCAAAAGGTCCTGAATAAAAACTTTTTCTTAGTTTAGGATGAAATTGAGTCCAAGGAAGGAAAAGTTCTTTCTTAGTAATTTCATCAGGAAAAATATCAATTCTAGGACCAAATTTGTCCCACCAATTGATGACCCATCCTGGGTAATTTTCTTTAGAAGCACTAGGGCACAAAAAGAAGATCCAAAAATGGTTGTGCTCAGGATTTTGGTAATAAAAAGCTTTTGTCCAAGCCTGGACATAATCCCAATAATTATAGGATAGATGCGAACTTAATTTTCGCAGTTCCATAGGTGGAAGCCCCCATTCTTGGGGAGAAATGAATTTTTTCAAGATAGCCTTGCTATAAGCAAGGGGGGAATTATTGTTACTAGAATGGGTATGATGGAATACCACAGATTCAGTAACTTCGAGAATCGCCTCGAAAATCTTTCTAGTTTTTCCTTCTCTTACAGCAAAATTATGCTGACCAAGATAAAGGGACTTTATTTCCCAAGGAGAAGTCATCTGCTTCTTATCTTTTTTATCAATAGCAATAACCAGTTCTGGAGTCCTGTGGTTAAGGATGAAACCAGAAATGTCAGCTATAGTAGTAGATTTCTTTCTACTAAAATCCTGTATCAAAGGATAACGATCATCGATCTTGATGATTTGTACAGTAGAGTTCTTTCTACTAAGATCCTGATAATGTATCGAGGAATAATGATCATCATTCTCGATGATCTTTGCTTTTCCAGGTCGGCGAGAATACTCGCTGCTGCTGCCTGTATCCTGCCCACGAGAGGGGCTACTCATAAGTTCTGCAAAAATTAGTCCTGCAAAACTTAAATCAAAAAAGATTATCTTGCAATCGGGCAAAAATCTGTTTGGAGACAAATCATCCTGAAATTTAGTAATACATTTGACTACCGGAAAAATTTCGTTTTTAATGGTAGAATAATTCTTGGATGCATCTTTCCAAGAGTCAGAGGTAAAACGAACAAGTTCTTCTTTGTGAGAAGAAGTGTGGAGTTGTTTTAAAATTCCTCCATAGCCAATATCAGAGGCGTCAGTCTCGACAATTTTGAAAAATGAAGGGTTAGCTAAAGCAAGGCAGGGTAAAGTCTTAACTTTTAATTTAATTTTCTGCACTGCTTTAGTATGCTCTTCAGTCCAGGGAGAAGGATTCTTCTTTAACCTGGAATATAAAATTGCACTATCTTGTGCTAAGTTTTTATAATAGTCACCAATATAATTGAGACTACCCAAAAATCTTTGCAGTTGAGTCTTCTCCTTAAGCTCATCAGGGAATTTAGAAGCAAATTCAATGCTTCTGGCTATTGGAAGAATTTTTCCGTTTCCAATATTATGCCCTAAAAATCGAACATTAGTTTGAAATATTTTTATTTTAGGGGCAGAGATAACTAAATCATTAGTTTTAATAACATCTTTAAAAATTCTCAAATGTTTAAAGTGTTGGTCAATTGAATTAGAGAAGATAAGAATATCATCAATATAAACAATTGAAAATTCTGAAAAGGGGTTAAAAATATCGTTCATGATATTTTGGAATTCAGAAGGGGCATTCTTAAGCCCAAAAGGTAAAACATTCCATTGGAAATGACCAAAGGGAACAACAAAGGCAGTTTTATATCTCTCTTTGGGTTCTATTTGGATTTGCCAATATCCAGATTTGAGATCAAATTTGGAAAAGATAGTGGCGGAATGCAACCTATCCAATAAATCTTTTTTATTGGGAATGGGATATCTTATCCATTTTAACACATTATTAAGAGGCTTATAATTAATGACAAGCCTAGGAACTCCACGTTCTTTTTCAGCTGCTTTATTAACATAAAAAGCAGTACAGCTCCAAGGGGAATAACTCTTGGAAATGAGCTTTTTATCTAATAAGCCCTGGATCTCTTTTTTACAAAGGTCAAGAAGCTCCAGCTTCATTTGACAAGGTCTAGCCTTAGTAGGAATATCTTTTTCCTGAAAATCCTTGTCATAAGGAAGGGAAACAATATGCTTCTTTCTATCCCAAAAAGCATTGGGGATATCACTACAAATTTCTGCTGTTAGCTGATTTTTAACAATAGTAATTTTCTGAGTGATAGTGGGAGACATTAAATTCTTATTAATGTTAAGGAATATTACTTCCTTTTGAAGGAAATTAAGTTGATTTTCTTTAGAAACAATATTGTTAGATAAAGAATTAATCCTTTTAATTTCAGGTTTCATTATGAATTCAAAAACAATCTTTTGGTTTTGAATTGTGGTATATATGCCAGTTGCATCAATTTTATCAATAGGCATGAGTAAAGATAAAAAGGGTGTACCTAAAATTAGCTGCACAGAAAGATCTTTAATGAGCAGAAAGGTACTATCTAAACAAATTCCATTGTTACAGATTTCGACATTAGTAAGTTTATATTTAATGCCCATGCTATCACCACTAGCATTAAATAAAGACTGAGTAGTCTTTTCAAAATACTCAGTAGGAACAATCCCTTCTTGGATACAATTCATGTCATCTCCGCTGTCAACAAGAGCTATAATATTACATAAAGTAAATTCCTTGTTGATAACCAAAGTAATGGAGGTATACCATTTTTGGCTAGGGATTCTGTTTATTATATCCAAAAATCCTGAAGAATCAGGAATGGAATTAGCAGATACAAATTTGAGATTGTTAATTTCAATTTGCATGGTATTCTGCTGATTACGGAGTTGTCCTAACTCATTCTTAAGATTATTAATCTCGTGCCTTAAATCATTAAGGTTAGCAGGTTTACTAAAATGACTAGTGTTTTCAAGCCTATTAAAAACCTCCTTAAGGCTATAAGCCTGAGGGGATTGGCTGGTAGTTGGAAGGGCAGCTTCCTGAGCATAGCAAGCTTGGACCAACTTGAGCTTAATGTCAGGGTCAGTAATTTTGGTGATGATATCAATCATACCCTGTTGCTGACTAGTTAGGACATTAAGACTTAATCCATTTCTTTGGATAATAGACTGGAGATGATCACATCTCTTAGTCAAGGTGTTACACTGACAATCTTTGTCAGAAGATAGTGAACTACTAGAGCTTTACAAATGATAAAGCTCATCGTCACTGGATGTATCCTCTGAATCTTCAGAGGAATCAGAAGAATTAAGTAAGAGTTTACTTAATTGATCTTTCAGGTGATCATCAACCTGAAGGTTGCTGATCTTATCTTTCATCTTGCATTTACTAGCATAGTGGCCAAATTTACCACATTTAAAACATTTAATTTTAGTTTTATCAGATTTCTTTCGGACATATTTCTTATGTTTTTTAACAGGTTTATCTGTAGTTGTAATGGTCTTATTACGTTTATACCTGGGTTTGGAAGAAGATTTTTTCTTCTTCTTGGAGATTTTGTGAGAACTAGACTTACCAGTATCATAGGCAAATTGATCACAAAATTCTCCCAATTCTTTCTTTCCTGAAAGATTATGCTTTTTAAGCTGTCTAGACAGCTTAAGGTCATTACAGAGGGAAAGACCCTCTTGGATGACAACACTTATGAGTTGGCCATAAGTGTAAAGGTCATAAGGGATAGAGATACCATCATGTTTATCTCTAAGCTTTTTTCGGACTTTTTCCGAAAAGTAGGTAGGAAGACCATTAATAAATTGGGCCTTCCAGTGGGTAGAGTTAGCATCCTCTCGTTGGGTAACTCTAGCAAGAAAAACGTCCTTATACCATCTAAATTGGCTAAGAGTAGGACATTTAAGGTTTTGTAATAGTTCTCTATTACGTTCTTTATGGTAATCACTACTGCCAACAAAATGATGGATAATAGAAAGCAAAAGGGTGTAAACAGAGTCTTGGACTCCCTGATCACGCTGTTGCTCATCCTTAACAATCTTGACAGCATAGAGGATTTCATGCCTCTGTTGTTCAGTGAGAATATGCTCCCACCAACCCCTAAGGGTACCTGTAAATCCAGTAACGATCATTTTGGAAATACTATGATCGGTGGCATCACTATGCCTGCATATGGTGGAATACATGCCCATTTGATGAACTAATTCATAAATCTGAGATTCAGAAAGGCCATCAAGATTCCAGTCATAAATGGATTTACCGCAAAAGGTATTTTGCAAAACCTGACTCTCTTCAAAGAGTAGGTCTTGGGGAGTAGGACGATGATAGTAATTCTTTCCTGGGCCAAGAGGAGTACTACCAAAGGTTACTCGGTTAATTTGGTTTTCAGGTAAACCAAAATGATGTTCAAAGTCTTGAACTTCAATAATGGAAAATTCTGAATCCGATTCAGAACTGTCATGGGATAAAGTATGAAGTCTTAATCCTTGAAGATCTTTTTCAATATCTTTAAGTTTGGACATGAAATCAGCTTTAGTTCCTGATTTGAAGCCTTTAACTTCCATAGGAGGTTGAATTAAAGGTTTATCCAGACTTTTGACAGTAAAGTCAGTGGCTTTAGCCAACATTGCATCAACATGATGCTGCTCAATTCTTTGGAGCTGTTTTCCTATCGAATTAAGGATGAGGTTAGTGTAATTACCTTGTTTTACTAAAGGGTTAAGATCTTTAGTATAAGTAAGGTTTTTAGCAATCTGCTCAGCCTTAATAAAAGCAGTGGCTTCTAAGATAGGAGGCACATGAGGAATAGGATCAATACTAGAAGAACTAGTACTGGCTTCAGTCTGCTGACTGGAACTGGTTGGTTGACTAGTCTTAGTCTGTATAACCAGAGGTTCAGTAGGAGGGTGGACGGAAGATATAATCTCTCCGCGAGCCGTAGTCCATTTGGTTTCAAAGGCACTAGGTGCTTTAGAGTCAAGAACAAAGAGTTCTTGTTCCCAAAGGTCCTTATCCTTAGTGTATAATCGAAACCAAACAGCAAAGGATATAACAGTCTTGTTATAATCAATCCAATTATAAAATTCAGTTTTATAATTTTGTTGTTCTTTTTGAGTAAATTTTTTAAAGAACCAAGTCCTAAATTTTTCCCATTTAGGTAAGTTAAACTCGGCACTTCTTTCTTTCCTATTGTAAGAAAAATCCATAAAAAGGAAAGGAATCAAAGTCTGACATTCATTTCAGACGGCGTAGGGGAAGTCCTACGTTGAGAAGTTTCAGCTTTCTCATAAATACCATGTGGTATTTGATCATGAGTAAAAACACCATGAAGATTCATATCATCATGATATGAAGGAGTCAAAAGCGGGGATTTTTCCTCATCAGCAGATTGCCCAGAGGTAGATGAAGGATAGGTGACGAAAGGTCTTCTAGAACTACTAGAGAGTCGAGTTCTGGAAGATTGGCACCTAGAAAGCTTCCTGAAATTTAGGAAGACATCTCCATCTTTTTCTTCAATAATATCCTCAATGTCATGGTTATGACTAGGTTGAGGAGGAACAGCGTTCTCAATGACCCAAGTCTCTGGGAAGTTAATTTCATCCCAACTTATTGTTCTAGGTGTGTGAACATTAGAATCAATAAGATGTGTGTCAATTAACACAGTTTTACCAAAAGGACTAAACTGTTTTATGTTTGGGGCTATGGTATTCATTACTTTGTAATAAATACGATAGACAATCCCAATGGTTTCTGAACCAGGAAGAAAATTATAACCTTTGGTCTGAACCCTAAGACTTAGAGCTTTACAAAGGTGCATATCTGTAAGGGACAAGGTGATGTTGGGAAAAACATCAAAATAAACAGGTCCATTACATAGGCTAGTTTCTATAGCCCCCATTAATGATTGTCTAAAGTCAGTACATCTACCATCACGTAGTGTAGCTTGTAGACAGGCATTCATACCATTAATTGTTAAAGGTTTAAAAGCAATTTGAATTAAACCTACATGGATAAAATGATAATTTTTATCATTGATGTGATTTATAAGATCACTAATTTTAAACAATTCAAGGTTTTTATCTTGTTTGTCTAAACTAATGGTTTCTTCCATAGTTTTAATGGCATACTTGCTTCTGAAGTTATACCAGTTTGTGTTATAAATAGTTTTGGGCTGTACCTTAGGTATAGTCCAACGATTGAGATTCTTCTGAACCTCAAATTCCATTAAAGAAGAGTTCTTCACGAACTCTTGTGGTTGTTGGGTGATGGTGTCCACCATATATGGATCCATAAAACAACAAATAAAGATGTTAATATCTGGAGGAATAGATACTGGAGTACTGTAAAATCAAAAGTGGTTGAGTGACAGTAGAAAAGGGTTTGGCGTGAGTCCAATTAATAAATAGTATATAATGAAGTTATAAGTGGTTTTTGAGGCCATAACAAAGTTGAATAAAAAATAAGAGGTAAACTATTAACTGCAAAAATCAATACTATTAAGGAATATAATAAGCTGTATTCAATAGTCTTTCTATCCCATAATACATCCCAGCCCACGGGTCAACAATTCACATCGGGACAAAGCCAAGCCAACCACGGCAAAAAGGCAACCCGAAAACGTAGCAAATCCAACGTGGAAATTCTAGGGATAAAATTAGGAACATATATAGACTAATAACACTCCTTATTATTATCCTTGAATATGGATTTCTGACAATGAATAGTTTATACTGTACACATCGTGTGAATAGAAAACGACTGTTCAGGAGAACGGAGGTTACTATTACGAATAGGAATCTACTGTTGAGGTGAACGGAGTCTCAGACTTCCATGTTCACCTGTCCGGTAGGTTACTATTACGATAGCTTTCTGATCAACAGTATAACCGGAAAAATCAACGGAAAATTCATGAAAACACTATTCAAACCGGAAACATCAACGGAAAAAGCATAATTTCCACTGTTCACACCGGAAAACTCATGAGTTTTCCAGCTCACAGTACTACGTGATGGTAGATGTACTGACTTTAGACAATCATTAATGGGGGCTATAGAAACTAGCCTATGTAATGGACCTGTTTATTTTGATGTTTTTCCCAACATCACCTTATCCCTTACAGATATGCACCTTTGTAAAGCTCTAAGTCTTAGGGTTCAGACCAAAGGTTATAATTTTCTTCCTGGTTCAGAAACCATTGGGATTGTCTATCGTATTTATTACAAAGTAATGAATACCATAGCCCCAAACATAAAACAGTTTAGTCCTTTTGGTAAAACTGTGTTAATTGACACACATCTTATTGATTCTAATGTTCACACACCTAGAACAATAAGTTGGGATGAAATTAACTTCCCAGAGACTTGGGTCATTGAGAACGCTGTTCCTCCTCAACCTAGTCATAACCATGACATTGAGGATATTATTGAAGAAAAAGATGGAGATGTCTTCCTAAATTTCAGGAAGCTTTCTAGGTGCCAATCTTCCAGAACTCGACTCTCTAGTAGTTCTAGAAGACCTTTCGTCACCTATCCTTCATCTACCTCTGGGCAATCTGCTGATGAGGAAAAATCCCCGCTTTTGACTCCTTCATATCATGATGATATGAATCTTCATGGTGTTTTTACTCATGATCAAATACCACATGGTATTTATGAGAAAGCTGAAACTTCTCAACGTAGGACTTCCCCTACGCCGTCTGAAATGAATGTCAGACTTTGATTCCTTTCCTTTTTATGGATTTTTCTTACAATAGGAAAGAAAGAAGTGCCGAGTTTAACTTACCTAAATGGGAAAAATTTAGGACTTGGTTCTTTAAAAAATTTACTCAAAAAGAACAACAAAATTATAAAACTGAATTTTATAATTGGATTGATTATAACAAGACTGTTATATCCTTTGCTGTTTGGTTTCTATTATACACTAAGGATAAGGACCTTTGGGAACAAGAACTCTTTGTTCTTGACTCTAAAGCACCTAGTGCCTTTGAAACCAAATGGACTACGGCTCGCGGAGAGATTATATCTTCTGTCCACCCTCCTACTGAACCTCTGGTTATACAGACTAAGACTAGTCAACCAACCAGTTCCAGTCAGCAGACTGAAGTCAGTACTAGTTCTTCTAGTATTGATCCTATTCCTCATGTGCCTCCTATCTTAGAAGCCACTGCTTTTATTAAGGCTGAGCAGATTGCTAAAAACCTTACTTATACTAAAGATCTTAACCCTTTAGTAAAACAAGGTAATTACACTAACCTCATCCTTAATTCGATAGGAAAACAGCTCCAAAGAATTGAGCAGCATCATGTTGATGCAATGTTGGCTAAAGCCACTGACTTTACTGTCAAAAGTCTGGATAAACCTTTAATTCAACCTCCTATGGAAGTTAAAGGCTTCAAATCAGGAACTAAAGCTGATTTCATGTCCAAACTTAAAGATATTGAAAAAGATCTTCAAGGATTAAGACTTCATACTTTATCCCATGACAGTTCTGAATCGGATTCAGAATTTTCCATTATTGAAGTTCAAGACTTTGAACATCATTTTGGTTTACCTGAAAACCAAATTAACAGAGTAACCTTTGGTAGTACTCCTCTTGGCCCAGGAAAGAATTACTATCATCGTCCTACTCCCCAAGACCTACTCTTTGAAGAGAGTCAGGTTTTGCAAAATACCTTTTGCGGTAAATCCATTTATGACTGGAATCTTGATGGCCTTTCTGAATCTCAGATTTATGAATTAGTTCATCAAATGGGCATGTATTCCACCATATGCAGGCATAGTGATGCCACCGATCATAGTATTTCCAAGATGATCGTTACTGGATTTACAGGTACCCTTAGGGGTTGGTGGGAGCATATTCTCACTGAACAACAGAGGCATGAAATCCTCTATGCTGTCAAGATTGTTAAGGATGAGCAACAGCGTGATCAGGGAGTCCAAGACTCTGTTTACACCCTTTTGCTTTCTATTATCCATCATTTTGTTGGCAGTAGTGATTACCATAAAGAACGTAATAGAGAACTATTACAAAACCTTAAATGTCCTACTCTTAGCCAATTTAGATGGTATAAGGACGTTTTTCTTGCTAGAGTTACCCAACGAGAGGATGCTAACTCTACCCACTGGAAGGCCCAATTTATTAATGGTCTTCCTACCTACTTTTCGGAAAAAGTCCGAAAAAAGCTTAGAGATAAACACGATGGTATCTCTATCCCTTATGACCTTTACACTTATGGCCAACTCATAAGTGTTGTCATCCAAGAGGGTCTTTCCCTCTGTAATGACCTTAAGCTGTCTAGACAGCTTAAAAAGCATAATCTTTCAGGAAAGAAAGAATTGGGAGAATTTTGTGATCAATTTGCCTATGATACTGGTAAGTCTAGTTCTCACAAAATCTCCAAGAAGAAGAAAAAATCTTCTTCCAAACCCAGGTATAAACGTAATAAGACCATTACAACTACAGATAAACCTGTTAAAAAACATAAGAAATATGTCAGAAAGAAATCTGATAAAACTAAAATTAAATGTTTTAAATGTGGTAAATTTGGCCACTATGCTAGTAAATGCAAGATAAAAGATAAAATCAGCAACCTTCAGGTTGATGATCACCTGAAAGATCAATTAAGTAAACTCTTACTTAATTCTTCTGATTCCTCTGAAGATTCAGAGGATACATCCAGTGACGATGAGCTTTATCATTTGCAAAGCTCTAGTAGTTCACTATCTTCTGACAAAGATTGTCAGTGTAACACCTTGACTAAGAGATGTGATCATCTCCAGTCTATTATCCAAAGAAATGGATTAAGTCTTAATGTCCTAACTAGTCAGCAACAGGGTATGATTGATATCATCACCAAAATTACTGACCCTGACATTAAGCTCAAGTTGGTCCAAGCTTGCTATGCTCAGGAAGCTGCCCTTCCAACTACCAGCCAATCCCCTCAGGCTTATAGCCTTAAGGAGGTTTTTAATAGGCTTGAAAACACTAGTCATTTTAGTAAACCTGCTAACCTTAATGATTTAAGGCACGAGATTAATAATCTTAAGAATGAGTTAGGACAACTCCGTAATCAGCAGAATACCATGCAAATTGAAATTAACAATCTCAATTTTGTATCTGCTAATTCCATTCCTGATTCTTCAGGATTTTTGGATATAATAAACAGAATCCCTAGCCAAAAATGGTATACCTCCATTACTTTGGTTATCAACAAGGAATTTACTTTATGTAATATTATAGCTCTTGTTGACAGCGGAGCTGACATGAATTGTATCCAAGAAGGGATTGTTCCTACTGAGTATTTTGAAAAGACTACTCAGTCTTTATTTAATGCTAGTGGTGATAGCATGGGCATTAAATATAAACTTACTAATGTCGAAATCTGTAACAATGGAATTTGTTTAGATAGTACCTTTCTGCTCATTAAAGATCTTTCTGTGCAGCTAATTTTAGGTACACCCTTTTTATCTTTACTCATGCCTATTGATAAAATTGATGCAACTGGCATATATACCACAATTCAAAACCAAAAGATTGTTTTTGAATTCATAATGAAACCTGAAATTAAAAGGATTAATTCTTTATCTAACAATATTGTTTCTAAAGAAAATCAACTTAATTTCCTTCAAAAGGAAGTAATATTCCTTAACATTAATAAGAATTTAATGTCTCCCACTATCACTCAGAAAATTACTATTGTTAAAAATCAGCTAACAGCAGAAATTTGTAGTGATATCCCCAATGCTTTTTGGGATAGAAAGAAGCATATTGTTTCCCTTCCTTATGACAAGGATTTTCAGGAAAAAGATATTCCTACTAAGGCTAGACCTTGTCAAATGAAGCTGGAGCTTCTTGACCTTTGTAAAAAAGAGATCCAGGGCTTATTAGATAAAAAGCTCATTTCCAAGAGTTATTCCCCTTGGAGTTGTACTGCTTTTTATGTTAATAAAGCAGCTGAAAAAGAACGTGGAGTTCCTAGGCTTGTCATTAATTGTAAGCCTCTTAATAATGTGTTAAAATGGATAAGATATCCCATTCCCAATAAAAAAGATTTATTGGATAGGTTGCATTCCGCCACTATCTTTTCCAAATTTGATCTCAAATCTGGATATTGGCAAATCCAAATAGAACCCAAAGAGAGATATAAAACTGCCTTTGTTGTTCCCTTTGGTCATTACCAATGGAATGTTTTACCTTTTGGGCTTAAGAATGCCCCTTCTGAATTCAAAAATATCTTTGCTTCTGAATTCCCTGATGAGCTTAAGGAGAAGACTCAACTGCAAAGATTTTTGGGTAGTCTCAATTATATTGATGACTATTATAAAAATTTAGCACAAGATAGTGCAATTTTATATTCCAGGTTAAAGAAAAATCCTTCTCCCTGGACTGAAGAGCATACTAAAGCAGTGCAGAAAATTAAATTAAAAGTTAAGACTTTACCCTGCCTTGCTTTAGCTAACCCTTCATTTTTCAAAATTGTCGAGACTGACGCCTCTGATATTGGCTATGGAGGAATTTTAAAACAACTCCACACTTCTTCTCACAAAGAAGAACTTGTTCGTTTTACCTCTGACTCTTGGAAAGATGCATCCAAGAATTATTCAACCATTAAAAACGAAATTTTTCCGGTAGTCAAATGTATTACTAAATTTCAGGATGATTTGTCTCCAAACAGATTTTTGCCCGATTGCAAGATAATCTTTTTTGATTTAAGTTTTGCAGGACTAATTTTTGCAGAACTTATGAGTAGCCCCTCTCGTGGGCAGGATACAGGCAGCAGCAGCGAGTATTCTCGCCGACCTGGAAAAGCAAAGATCATCGAGAATGATGATCATTATTCCTCGATACATTATCAGGATCTTAGTAGAAAGAACTCTACTGTACAAATCATCAAGATCGATGATCGTTATCCTTTGATACAGGATTTTAGTAGAAAGAAATCTACTACTATAGCTGACATTTCTGGTTTCATCCTTAACCACAGGACTCCAGAACTGGTTATTGCTATTGATAAAAAAGATAAGAAGCAGATGACTTCTCCTTGGGAAATAAAGTCCCTTTATCTTGGTCAGCATAATTTTGCTGTAAGAGAAGGAAAAACTAGAAAGATTTTCGAGGCGATTCTCGAAGTTACTGAATCTGTGGTATTCCATCATACCCATTCTAGTAACAATAATTCCCCCCTTGCTTATAGCAAGGCTATCTTGAAAAAATTCATTTCTCCCCAAGAATGGGGGCTTCCACCTATGGAACTGCGAAAATTAAGTTCGCATCTATCCTATAATTATTGGGATTATGTCCAGGCTTGGACAAAAGCTTTTTATTACCAAAATCCTGAGCACAACCATTTTTGGATCTTCTTTTTGTGCCCTAGTGCTTCTAAAGAAAATTACCCAGGATGGGTCATCAATTGGTGGGACAAATTTGGTCCTAGAATTGATATTTTTCCTGATGAAATTACTAAGAAAGAACTTTTCCTTCCTTGGACTCAATTTCATCCTAAACTAAGAAAAAGTTTTTATTCAGGACCTTTTGGTCTTCATACCCTTATATTTTTTACCGAGACTGGTACTCCTTGGTTATTCCGTTGGGATTTTCGTTGTAGAGTCAATCAATACAATTTTCCTCTACTCGAAAGAATTTTTTATTACAGATGGTATTGCAATATTAAGAACTTTAATATTAAATACTCCATCTCTCTAATAAATAATAGCTTAATTAGCTATTTGGATATCATGAAAAGATTTCCTCCTTCTCCTCATGTGACCTCGGATCCCAGAGCGGACTTCATTATCGATCTTTGGACATCTCTATCAAACACATTTCCTGATGATAACCTGCCAGAGATCATTTGTAAGATATTCTTACATTCTGCTGATCAAATTCAAGCAGCCCTTACCAATATCATGACTGATAGCCCCTTCTTCAGCACAAACAAAAATGCTCTTGTTCCTGAAGCGACTGTTAATGCTCTCCTAGCTACTAACCGTCAACAATGCGGTGTTCCGTCATTATCTACCCTCGGTGCCGCCTTCAAGACTTTGGAAACAGATTTTCCAATACATGGAGGAAGTCTTCCTGTATACCCTTATAACTCTCTGAGTTCTGATCTTCCATCAAGACGTATGGATAACTCATCCTCCTCAAACAAAGGCGCGGTTGACCTGAAGGTTTTGAGGTAAATGGCCCTTCTGGCCCCTGTGCCTTGAAGATAAAAGTACTTTTTGTAGGCCCCACCTGGTCCCACATGGCCCACCTGGTCCCACATGGTCCCACATGGCCCGCCTGGTCCCACATGGTCCCACAGAAGTTGACAGAAGACTCTGTCGTCATTGTACAGTAGTGGTCCCCATCATTGTACAGTAGTGGTCCCCATGGGCCCCACTCGGGGATTCCTTTTTCCCCTATATATTGAGGGCTACCCCCTCATTTGTAATCATCTCTTTCTCTCTCTACTTTGGAGACTCTCTCCCTTCTCTCTAGAATTCTCTCTCTCTCTCTCTGGTTTGTAATAATCCGGTAACCATTCCGGCAACTCATTTGTAAGTTTTCTGTTTAATATTCTGTAATAATATTAGCTTTAACGATCCTCCCCTATTTGGTATCAGAGCCAGGTTTGGCTAAATTAGTGTTAATATCTGGGAGATAGTACTGTGAGCTGGAAAACTCATGAGTTTTCCGGTGTGAACAGTGGAAATTATGCTTTTTCCGTTGATGTTTCCGGTTTTAATAGTGTTTTCATGAATTTTTCGTTGATTTTTCCGGTTATACTGTTGATCAGAAAGCTATCGTAATAGTAACCTACCGGACAGGTGAACATGGAAGTCTGAGACTCCGTTCACCTCAACAGTAGATTCCTATTCGTAATAGTAACCTCCGTTCTCCTGAACAGTCGTTTTCTATTCACACGATGTGTACAGTATAAACTATTCATTGTCAGAAATCCATATTCAAGGATAATAATAAGGAGTGTTATTAGTCTATATATGTTCCTAATTTTATCCCTAGAATTTCCACGTTGGATTTGCTACGTTTTCGGGTTGCCTTTTTGCCGTGTTTGGCTTGGCTTTGTCCCGATGTGAATCGTTGACCCGTGGGCTGGGATGTATTATGGGATAGAAAGACTATTTAATACAGCTTATTATATTCCTTAATAGTATTGATTTTTGCAGTTAATAGTTTACCTCTTATTTTTGATTCAACTTTGTTATGGCCTCAAAACCCACTTATAACTTCATTATATACTATTTATTAATTGGACTCACGCCAAACCCTTTTCTACTGTCACTCAACCACTTTTGATTTTACAGTACTCCAGTATCTATTCCTCCAGATATTAACATCTTTATTTGTTGTTTTATGGATCCATATATGGTGGACACCATCACCCAACAACCACAAGAGTTCGTGAAGAACTCTTCTTTAATGGAATTTGAGGTTCAGAAGAATCTCAATCGTTGGACTATACCTAAGGTACAGCCCAAAACTATTTATAACACAAACTGGTATAACTTCAGAAGCAAGTATGCCATTAAAACTATGGAAGAAACCATTAGTTTAGACAAACAAGATAAAAAACTTGAATTGTTTAAAATTAGTGATCTTATAAATGATAAAAATTATCATTTTATCCATGTAGGTTTAATTCAAATTGCTTTTAAACCTTTAACAATTAATGGTATGAATGCACTAGAGAGATAGCTCTCGAGCATCTTCCTCCACCATACTCTCTCTCTCTCATTTAAAACTCGATGTTGATACCAAAATTTACCATCCTATATGGACCAATTACAAGCAGTATGTGTCATCCTACATGGCACAAGTCCAAGTAAACATGATAGAAAAGTTCGACCAACAAGGAAGCCCGACCAACATAATTACCCGACCAACTGCCGAAAAGTCATTTGGTACAGCTAACCAAGCGCCAGCAGTCTTACAGCTTGTATTGCCTGTGAAGAGACAACGTTTATATAATTAATTCTCATTATGTATTGATGTAAATGCCTAATAAATAAAGGCATTCCATCCTTTCACATGACAATGATCAAGACCCCCTTGGACTATAAATATATTACATCACCCTCATTGCAAGGGATCAAAAAATAACTCTAGGCAGTTAATACATAACAATGGACATAGGCTATTCCATTGAGCGAAACCACTTTAAAAAGTTTTTTTGTATCTTTTTTGTTTATTTAATTTATCTGTGATCAATTAATTAGGCTTAGTCAAGTTTTTTGGATCAACAGATTGGCTCCATCTGTGGGAACGTATTGCTAAACATTTTCACTCATTCATCATTCATCACCCATGGCCGAAATTCCATAATCAAGCACTAAAAATGAGGGGATCCCACATAATACCATTAATGATTGTAGACAGGCATTCATCATTAAAGAAGAGTTCTTCACGAACTCTTGTGGTTGTTGGGTGATGGTGTCCACCATATATGGATCCATAAAACAACAAATAAAGATGTTAATATCTGGAGGAATAGATACTGGAGTACTGTAAAATCAAAAGTGGTTGAGTGACAGTAGAAAAGGGTTTGGCGTGAGTCCAATTAATAAATAGTATATAATGAAGTTATAAGTGGTTTTTGAGGCCATAACAAAGTTGAATAAAAAATAAGAGGTAAACTATTAACTGCAAAAATCAATACTATTAAGGAATATAATAAGCTGTATTCAATAGTCTTTCTATCCCATAATACATCCCAGCCCACGGGTCAACGATTCACATCGGGACAAAGCCAAGCCAAACACGGCAAAAAGGCAACCCGAAAACGTAGCAAATCCAACGTGGAAATTCTAGGGATAAAATTAGGAACATATATAGACTAATAACACTCCTTATTATTATCCTTGAATATGGATTTCTGACAATGAATAGTTTATACTGTACACATCGTGTGAATAGAAAACGACTGTTCAGGAGAACGGAGGTTACTATTACGAATAGGAATCTACTGTTGAGGTGAACGGAGTCTCAGACTTCCATGTTCACCTGTCCGGTAGGTTACTATTACGATAGCTTTCTGATCAACAGTATAACCGGAAAAATCAACGGAAAATTCATGAAAACACTATTCAAACCGGAAACATCAACGGAAAAAGCATAATTTCCACTGTTCACACCGGAAAACTCATGAGTTTTCCAGCTCACAGTACTATCTCCCAGATATTAACACTAATTTAGCCAATCATGGCTCTGATACCAAATAGGGGAGGATCGTTAAAGCTAATATTATTACAGAATATTAAACAGAAAACTTACAAATGAGTTGCCGGAATGGTTACCGGATTATTACAAACCAGAGAGAGAGAGAGAGAATTCTAGAGAGAAGGGAGAGAGTCTCCAAAGTAGAGAGAGAAAGAGATGATTACAAATGAGGGGGTAGCCCTCAATATATAGGGGAAAAAGGAATCCCCGAGTGGGGCCCATGGGGACCACTACTGTACAATGACGACAGAGTCTTCTGTCAACTTCTGTGGGACCATGTGGGACCAGGCGGGCCATGTGGGACCAGGTGGGACCAGGTGGGGCCTACAAAAAGTACTTTTATCTTCAAAGCACAGGGGGCAGAAGGGCCTTTTACCTCAAATCATCTAGGTTATCCGTGCCTTTGTTTGAGGAGGAATGTTCCAGACGGCTTGCTGGAAAGACTTTATCATCAAGAGAGTTGAAGAATGCCTGCATGACAGGGTCATTAGGAAATAATTCTTCACCAGAAGGGTCATTTTCAGGTTCTTGGGATTCTCCTGCTAGACAAAAGAAGGGATTACTATCATCATCTTTGGTTAGCGAGGACATAGATGCATCATCATCTGTAGATATCTTTTTGTTGGATTTTTCTCCAAAATCCTTCTTGAATTGGGTCAAGGTTTGTTCCATGATCTTTTTCAAGAGTTCCTGCTCAGTTGCCTTAGGAAATTGTTTCATTAAGGAGCTGAGAGTCACAACCTGTCTTGCTGGGTCGTACATACTTTCAGGAGCTGGAGGGGAATCTTCCACCATGTTCATATAATTGCTCAGACTGGCTCGAATCTGACTAATGGTGTTACAAATATCAACACCAGACCACCAACGGTAGAAGAATACTCTTTCCAATTGGGGAATAAAAAGGTTGCTCATCTGACAACGAAGGTTCCAGCTAGAAATCCAAGGAATTTGCATTTCTGTAAAGAACAAAAGAGTATTGAGGCCAATCGGGGCCTTCTTTTTCCCCCGCAAAAGAGGATGAAATTGGCACCAAGGAAGAAAAAGTTTTTCTTGGGCAATTTCAGTAGGAAGAATATCAATTCCGGGACCAAATTTATCCCACCAATTGAATACCCATCCGGGGTATGGATTTTGAAAAGAGTTGGGGCACAAAACAAAAAACCATGTGTGTTTGTGCTCAGCATTTTGATAATAAAAAGCTTTGGTCCATGCTTGGACATAATCATAATAGTTAAAAGTACCACCATTATGCGAACTTAATTTTCGCGATTTTAAAGGGTGGATGCCCCAATCTCGGGGAGATAAAAAGTGTTTGATCACCGCCTTGCTATAAGCAATGGGAGAGTGGGTATTACCCTGGTGACGATTAGTGTGATTAAAAATCACAGAGCCAGTCTCGGCGAGTATCATCTCATATACCGTTCGGTATTTGCCTTCTTGTACCGCATAACCATGAGAGTCAAGGTACCTGGACTTTAAGTCCCAAGGCTTATCCATCTGGATATCATCCTCAATCTCGAGGAGAAGTACGAACTCCGAAATCCTGTTATTAGGAATGGGGTGGTACTTAATAGTTTCCAATACCTCTTTAGCAGATTTCTTTTTGCTAAAGGGGTTAAGAGGGGGAGTATTCTTTTCCCTGTTTTTAGCGCTCTGGCGTAAAAACTCAACATAATCCTGTATCGGAGGATACTGATCATCATTCACGATGATAGGTGATTTTCCAGGTCTGCGAGAATTCCCGCGACCTCCACGCCCTCTAGAGGGACCGCTTATCTGTTCTGCAAAAACTCTCTTGTTAGAAAATCGGGGAGAGAGTTATGTTCCCCCTTGATATGTTCAATATCAAAATCAAATGCAGAAAGATTAACTTGCCATCTGGCAAAAAATCTGTGTAGAGACAATATTCTCAACATCTTTTTGAAGGACTTGCTTAATAGCGCTACAGTCAATCCTGAGCAAAAATTTTTGATTAAGCAAATCATCCTGAAATTTAGTAATACATTTAACTACCGAAAAAATTTCTTTTTTAATGGTAGAATAATTTTTGGAGGCATCTTTCCAAGATCCAGAGGTAAAACGAACAAGTTCTTCTTTGTGAGAAGAAGTGTGGAGTTGTTTTAAAATTCCTCCATAGCCAATATCAGAGGCGTCAGTCTCGACAATTTTGAAAAATGAAGGGTTAGCTAAAGCAAGGCAGGGTAAAGTCTTAACTTTTAATTTAATTTTCTGCACTGCTTTAGTATGCTCTTCAGTCCAGGGAGAAGGATTCTTCTTTAACCTGGAATATAAAATTGCACTATCTTGTGCTAAGTTTTTATAATAGTCACCAATATAATTGAGACTACCCAAAAATCTTTGCAGTTGAGTCTTCTCCTTAAGCTCATCAGGGAATTTAGAAGCAAATTCAATGCTTCTGGCTATTGGAAGAATTGTTCCGTTTCCAAAGTGTTGGTCAATTGAATTAGAGAAGATAAGAATATCATCAATATAAACAATTGAAAATTCTGAAAAGGGGTTAAAAATATCGTTCATGATATTTTGGAATTCAGAAGGGGCATTCTTAAGCCCAAAAGGTAAAACATTCCATTGGAAATGACCAAAGGGAACAACAAAGGCAGTTTTATATCTCTCTTTGGGTTCTATTTGGATTTGCCAATATCCAGATTTGAGATCAAATTTGGAAAAGATAGTGGCGGAATGCAACCTATCCAATAAATCTTTTTTATTGGGAATGGGATATCTTATCCATTTTAACACATTATTAAGAGGCTTATAATTAATGACAAGCCTAGGAACTCCACGTTCTTTTTCAGTTGCTTTATTAACATAAAAAGCAGTACAGCTCCAAGGGGAATAACTCTTGGAAATGAGCTTTTTATCTAATAAGCCCTGGATCTCTTTTTTACAAAGGTCAAGAAGCTCCAGCTTCATTTGACAAGGTCTAGCCTCAGTAGGAATATCTTTTTCCTGAAAATCCTTGTCATAAGGAAGGGAAACAATATGCTTCTTTCTATCCCAAAAAGCATTGGGGATATCACTACAAATTTCTGCTGTTAGCTGATTTTTAACAATAGTAATTTTCTGAGTGATAGTGGGAGACATTAAATTCTTATTAATGTTAAGGAATATTACTTCCTTTTGAAGGAAATTAAGTTGATTTTCTTTAGAAACAATATTGTTAGATAAAGAATTAATCCTTTTAATTTCAGGTTTCATTATGAATTCAAAAACAATCTTTTGGTTTTGAATTGTGGTATATATGCCAGTTGCATCAATTTTATCAATAGGCATGAGTAAAGATAAAAAGGGTGTACCTAAAATTAGCTGCACAGAAAGATCTTTAATGAGCAGAAAGGTACTATCTAAACAAATTCCATTGTTACAGATTTCGACATTAGTAAGTTTATATTTAATGCCCATGCTATCACCACTAGCATTAAATAAAGACTGAGTAGTCTTTTCAAAATACTCAGTAGGAACAATCCCTTCTTGGATACAATTCATGTCAGCTCCGCTGTCAACAAGAGCTATAATATTACATAAAGTAAATTCCTTGTTGATAACCAAAGTAATGGAGGTATACCATTTTTGGCTAGGGATTCTGTTTATTATATCCAAAAATCCTGAAGAATCAGGAATGGAATTAGCAGATACAAAATTGAGATTGTTAATTTCAATTTGCATGGTATTCTGCTGATTACGGAGTTGTCCTAACTCATTCTTAAGATTATTAATCTCGTGCCTTAAATCATTAAGGTTAGCAGGTTTACTAAAATGACTAGTGTTTTCAAGCCTATTAAAAACCTCCTTAAGGCTATAAGCCTGAGGGGATTGGCTGGTAGTTGGAAGGGCAGCTTCCTGAGCATAGCAAGCTTGGACCAACTTGAGCTTAATGTCAGGGTCAGTAATTTTGGTGATGATATCAATCATACCCTGTTGCTGACTAGTTAGGACATTAAGACTTAATCCATTTCTTTGGATAATAGACTGGAGATGATCACATCTCTTAGTCAAGGTGTTACACTGGCAATCTTTGTCAGAAGATAGTGAACTACTAGAGCTTTGCAAATGATAAAGCTCATCGTCACTGGATGTATCCTCTGAATCTTCAGAGGAATCAGAAGAATTAAGTAAGAGTTTACTTAATTGATCTTTCAGGTGATCATCAACCTGAAGGTTGCTGATCTTATCTTTCATCTTGCATTTACTAGCATAGTGGCCAAATTTACCACATTTAAAACATTTAATTTTAGTTTTATCAGATTTCTTTCTGACATATTTCTTATGTTTTTTAACAGGTTTATCTGTAGTTGTAATGGTCTTATTACGTTTATACCTGGGTTTGGAAGAAGATTTTTTCTTCTTCTTGGAGATTTTGTGAGAACTAGACTTACCAGTATCATAGGCAAATTGATCACAAAATTCTCCCAATTCTTTCTTTCCTGAAAGATTATGCTTTTTAAGCTGTCTAGACAGCTTAAGGTCATTACAGAGGGAAAGACCCTCTTGGATGACAACACTTATGAGTTGGCCATAAGTGTAAAGGTCATAAGGGATAGAGATACCATCATGTTTATCTCTAAGCTTTTTTCGGACTTTTTCCGAAAAGTAGGTAGGAAGACCATTAATAAATTGGGCCTTCCAGTGGGTAGAGTTAGCATCCTCTCGTTGGGTAACTCTAGCAAGAAAAACGTCCTTATACCATCTAAATTGGCTAAGAGTAGGACATTTAAGGTTTTGTAATAGTTCTCTATTACGTTCTTTATGGTAATCACTACTGCCAACAAAATGATGGATAATAGAAAGCAAAAGGGTGTAAACAGAGTCTTGGACTCCCTGATCACGCTGTTGCTCATCCTTAACAATCTTGACAGCATAGAGGATTTCATGCCTCTGTTGTTCAGTGAGAATATGCTCCCACCAACCCCTAAGGGTACCTGTAAATCCAGTAACGATCATCTTGGAAATACTATGATCGGTGGCATCACTATGCCTGCATATGGTGGAATACATGCCCATTTGATGAACTAATTCATAAATCTGAGATTCAGAAAGGCCATCAAGATTCCAGTCATAAATGGATTTACCGCAAAAGGTATTTTGCAAAACCTGACTCTCTTCAAAGAGTAGGTCTTGGGGAGTAGGACGATGATAGTAATTCTTTCCTGGGCCAAGAGGAGTACTACCAAAGGTTACTCTGTTAATTTGGTTTTCAGGTAAACCAAAATGATGTTCAAAGTCTTGAACTTCAATAATGGAAAATTCTGAATCCGATTCAGAACTGTCATGGGATAAAGTATGAATTCTTAATCCTTGAAGATCTTTTTCAATATCTTTAAGTTTGGACATGAAATCAGCTTTAGTTCCTGATTTGAAGCCTTTAACTTCCATAGGAGGTTGAATCAAAGGTTTATCCAGACTTTTGACAGTAAAGTCAGTGGCTTTAGCCAACATTGCATCAACATGATGCTGCTCAATTCTTTGGAGCTGTTTTCCTATCGAATTAAGGATGAGGTTAGTGTAATTACCTTGTTTTACTAAAGGGTTAAGATCTTTAGTATAAGTAAGGTTTTTAGCAATCTGCTCAGCCTTAATAAAAGCAGTGGCTTCTAAGATAGGAGGCACATGAGGAATAGGATCAATACTAGAAGAACTAGTACTGGCTTCAGTCTGCTGACTGGAACTGGTTGGTTGACTAGTCTTAGTCTGTATAACCAGAGGTTCAGTAGGAGGGTGGACGGAAGATATAATCTCTCCGCGAGCCGTAGTCCATTTGGTTTCAAAGACACTAGGTGCTTTAGAGTCAAGAACAAAGAGTTCTTGTTCCCAAAGGTCCTTATCCTTAGTGTATAATCGAAACCAAACAGCAAAGGATATAACAGTCTTGTTATAATCAATCCAATTATAAAATTCAGTTTTATAATTTTGTTGTTCTTTTTGAGTAAATTTTTTAAAGAACCAAGTCCTAAATTTTTCCCATTTAGGTAAGTTAAACTCGGCACTTCTTTCTTTCCTATTGTAAGAAAAATCCATAAAAAGGAAAGGAATCAAAGTCTGACATTCATTTCAGACGGCGTAGGGGAAGTCCTACGTTGAGAAGTTTCAGCTTTCTCATAAATACCATGTGGTATTTGATCATGAGTAAAAACACCATGAAGATTCATATCATCATGATATGAAGGAGTCAAAAGCGGGGATTTTTCCTCATCAGCAGATTGCCCAGAGGTAGATGAAGGATAGGTGACGAAAGGTCTTCTAGAACTACTAGAGAGTCGAGTTCTGGAAGATTGGCACCTAGAAAGCTTCCTGAAATTTAGGAAGACATCTCCATCTTTTTCTTCAATAATATCCTCAATGTCATGGTTATGACTAGGTTGAGGAGGAACAGCGTTCTCAATGACCCAAGTCTCTGGGAAGTTAATTTCATCCCAACTTATTGTTCTAGGTGTGTGAACATTAGAATCAATAAGATGTGTGTCAATTAACACAGTTTTACCAAAAGGACTAAACTGTTTTATGTTTGGGGCTATGGTATTCATTACTTTGTAATAAATACGATAGACAATCCCAATGGTTTCTGAACTAGGAAGAAAATTATAACCTTTGGTCTGAACCCTAAGACTTAGAGCTTTACAAAGGTGCATATCTGTAAGGGACAAGGTGATGTTGGGAAAAACATCAAAATAAACAGGTCCATTACATAGGCTAGTTTCTATAGCCCCCATTAATGATTGTCTAAAGTCAGTACATCTACCATCACTTAGTGTAGCTTGTAGACAGGCATTCATACCATTAATTGTTAAAGGTTTAAAAGCAATTTGAATTAAACCTACATGGATAAAATGATAATTTTTATCATTGATGTGATTTATAAGATCACTAATTTTAAACAATTCAAGTTTTTTATCTTGATTTTACAGTACTCCAGTATCAATTCCTCCAGATATTAACATCTTTATTTGTTGTTTTATGGATCCATATATGGTGGACACCATCACCCAACAACCACAAGAGTTCGTGAAGAACTCTTCTTTAATGGAATTTGAGGTTCAGAAGAATCTCAATCGTTGGACTATACCTAAGGTACAGCCCAAAACTATTTATAACACAAACTGGTATAACTTCAGAAGCAAGTATGCCATTAAAACTATGGAAGAAACCATTAGTTTAGACAAACAAGATAAAAAACTTGAATTGTTTAAAATTAGTGATCTTATAAATCACATCAATGATAAAAATTATCATTTTATCCATGTAGGTTTAATTCAAATTGCTTTTAAACCTTTAACAATTAATGGTATGAATGCCTGTCTACAAGCTACACTACGTGATGGTAGATGTACTGACTTTAGACCATCATTAATGGGGGCTTTAGAAACTAGCCTATGTAATGGACCTGTTTATTTTGATGTTTTTCCCAACATCACCTTGTCCCTTACAGATATGCACCTTTGTAAAGCTCTAAGTCTTAGGGTTCAGACCAAAGGTTATAATTTTCTTCCTGGTTCAGAAACCATTGGGATTGTCTATCGTATTTATTACAAAGTAATGAATACCATAGCCCCAAACATAAAACAGTTTAGTCCTTTTGGTAAAACTGTGTTAATTGACACACATCTTATTGATTCTAATGTTCACACACCTAGAACAATAAGTTGGGATGAAATTAACTTCCCAGAGACTTGGGTCATTGAGAACGCTGTTCCTCCTCAACCTAGTCATAACCATGACATTGAGGATATTATTGAAGAAAAAGATGGAGATGTCTTCCTAAATTTCAGGAAGCTTTCTAGGTGCCAATCTTCCAGAACTCGACTCTCTAGTAGTTCTAGAAGACCTTTCGTCACCTATCCTTCATCTACCTCTGGGCAATCTGCTGATGAGGAAAAATCCCCGCTTTTGACTCCTTCATATCATGATGATATGAATCTTCATGGTGTTTTTACTCATGATCAAATACCACATGGTATTTATGAGAAAGCTGAAACTTCTCAACGTAGGACTTCCCCTACGCCGTCTGAAATGAATGTCAGACTTTGATTCCTTTCCTTTTTATGGATTTTTCTTACAATAGGAAAGAAAGAAGTGCCGAGTTTAACTTACCTAAATGGGAAAAATTTAGGACTTGGTTCTTTAAAAAATTTACTCAAAAAGAACAACAAAATTATAAAACTGAATTTTATAATTGGATTGATTATAACAAGACTGTTATATCCTTTGCTGTTTGGTTTCGATTATACACTAAGGATAAGGACCTTTGGGAACAAGAACTCTTTGTTCTTGACTCTAAAGCACCTAGTGTCTTTGAAACCAAATGGACTACGGCTCGCGGAGAGATTATATCTTCCGTCCACCCTCCTACTGAACCTCTGGTTATACAGACTAGGACTAGTCAACCAACCAGTTCCAGTCAGCAGACTGAAGCCAGTACTAGTTCTTCTAGTATTGATCCTATTCCTCATGTGCCTCCTATCTTAGAAGCCACTGCTTTTATTAAGGCTGAGCAGATTGCTAAAAACCTTACTTATACTAAAGATCTTAACCCTTTAGTAAAACAAGGTAATTACACTAACCTCATCCTTAATTCGATAGGAAAACAGCTCCAAAGAATTGAGCAGCATCATGTTGATGCAATGTTGGCTAAAGCCACTGACTTTACTGTCAAAAGTCTGGATAAACCTTTAATTCAACCTCCTATGGAAGTTAAAGGCTTCAAATCAGGAACTAAAGCTGATTTCATGTCCAAACTTAAAGATATTGAAAAAGATCTTCAAGGATTAAGACTTCATACTTTATCCCATGACAGTTCTGAATCGGATTCAGAATTTTCCATTATTGAAATTCAAGACTTTGAACATCATTTTGGTTTACCTGAAAACCAAATTAACAGAGTAACCTTTGGTAGTACTCCTCTTGGCCCAGGAAAGAATTACTATCATCGTCCTACTCCCCAAGACCTACTCTTTGAAGAGAGTCAGGTTTTGCAAAATACCTTTTGCGGTAAATCCATTTATGACTGGAATCTTGATGGCCTTTCTGAATCTCAGATTTATGAATTAGTTCATCAAATGGGCATGTATTCCACCATATGCAGGCATAGTGATGCCACCGATCATAGTATTTCCAAGATGATCGTTACTAGATTTACAGGTACCCTTAGGGGTTGGTGGGAGCATATTCTCACTGAACAACAGAGGCATGAAATCCTCTATGCTGTCAAGATTGTTAAGGATGAGCAACAGCGTGATCAGGGAGTCCAAGACTCTGTTTACACCCTTTTGCTTTCTATTATCCATCATTTTGTTGGCAGTAGTGATTACCATAAAGAACGTAATAGAGAACTATTACAAAACCTTAAATGTCCTACTCTTAGCCAATTTAGATGGTATAAGGACGTTTTTCTTGCTAGAGTTACCCAACGAGAGGATGCAAACTCTACCCACTGGAAGGCCCAATTTATTAATGGTCTTCCTACCTACTTTTCGGAAAAAGTCCGAAAAAAGCTTAGAGATAAACATGATGGTATCTCTATCCCTTATGACCTTTACACTTATGGCCAACTCATAAGTGTTGTCATCCAAGAGGGTCTTTCCCTCTGTAATGACCTTAAGCTGTCTAGACAACTTAAAAAGCATAATCTTTCAGGAAAGAAAGAATTGGGAGAATTTTGTGATCAATTTGCCTATGATACTGGTAAGTCTAGTTCTCACAAAATCTCCAAGAAGAAGAAAAAATCTTCTTCCAAACCCAGGTATAAACGTAATAAGACCATTACAACTACAGATAAACCTGTTAAAAAACATAAGAAATATGTCAGAAAGAAATCTGATAAAACTAAAATTAAATGTTTTAAATGTGGTAAATTTGGCCACTATGCTAGTAAATGCAAGATGAAAGATAAGATCAGCAACCTTCAGGTTGATGATCACCTGAAAGATCAATTAAGTAAACTCTTACTTAATTCTTCTGATTCCTCTGAAGATTCAGAGGATACATCCAGTGACGATGAGCTTTATCATTTGCAAAGCTCTAGTAGTTCACTATCTTCTGACAAAGATTGTCAGTGTAACACCTTGACTAAGAGATGTGATCATCTCCAGTCTATTATCCAAAGAAATGGATTAAGTCTTAATGTCCTAACTAGTCAGCAACAGGGTATGATTGATATCATCACCAAAATTACTGACCCTGACATTAAGCTCAAGTTGGTCCAAGCTTGCTATGCTCAGGAAGCTGCCCTTCCAACTACCAGCCAATCCCCTCAGGCTTATAGCCTTAAGGAGGTTTTTAATAGGCTTGAAAACACTAGTCATTTTAGTAAACCTGCTAACCTTAATGATTTAAGGCACGAGATTAATAATCTTAAGAATGAGTTAGGACAACTCCGTAATCAGCAGAATACCATGCAAATTGAAATTAACAATCTCAATTTTGTATCTGCTAATTCCATTCCTGATTCTTCAGGATTTTTGGATATAATAAACAGAATCCCTAGCCAAAAATGGTATACCTCCATTACTTTGGTTATCAACAAGGAATTTACTTTATGTAATATTATAGCTCTTGTTGACAGCGGAGCTGACATGAATTGTATCCAAGAAGGGATTGTTCCTACTGAGTATTTTGAAAAGACTACTCAGTCTTTATTTAATGCTAGTGGTGATAGCATGGGCATTAAATATAAACTTACTAATGTCGAAATCTGTAACAATGGAATTTGTTTAGATAGTACCTTTCTGCTCATTAAAGATCTTTCTATGCAGCTAATTTTAGGTACACCCTTTTTATCTTTACTCATGCCTATTGATAAAATTGATGCAACTGGCATATATACCACAATTCAAAACCAAAAGATTGTTTTTTTTTTTTTTTGGGGAAGATTGAGTATATAAAAAAACTAAGAATTTACAGAGGAAAAAACCTTAACAAAAGAAAAAGAACCCCAGGGCATACCCCAAAGGCAAACAAAAGAACAAGAAGAGCCAAAAACTAGCCTACTCCATAGTACAGAAGACTATCTTCAGGAATGTTCCAGTACATACAAGCCATCCAGTTTGCATAGTTCCTTCTGTCCTTTTTCCAAGTAAGCACTTTTGCTCGAACCATGTTTTTGAATTCATAATGAAACCTGAAATTAAAAGGATTAATTCTTTATCTAACAATATTGTTTCTAAAGAAAATCAACTTAATTTCCTTCAAAAGGAAGTAATATTCCTTAACATTAATAAGAATTTAATGTCTCCCACTATCACTCAGAAAATTACTATTGTTAAAAATCAGCTAACAGCAGAAATTTGTAGTGATATCCCCAATGCTTTTTGGGATAGAAAGAAGCATATTGTTTCCCTTCCTTATGACAAGGATTTTCAGGAAAAAGATATTCCTACTAAGGCTAGACCTTGTCAAATGAAGCTGGAGCTTCTTGACCTTTGTAAAAAAGAGATCCAGGGCTTATTAGATAAAAAGCTCATTTCCAAGAGTTATTCCCCTTGGAGCTGTACTGCTTTTTATGTTAATAAAGCAGCTGAAAAAGAACGTGGAGTTCCTAGGCTTGTCATTAATTATAAGCCTCTTAATAATGTGTTAAAATGGATAAGATATCCCATTCCCAATAAAAAAGATTTATTGGATAGGTTGCATTCCGCCACTATCTTTTCCAAATTTGATCTCAAATCTGGATATTGGCAAATCCAAATAGAACCCAAAGAGAGATATAAAACTGCCTTTGTTGTTCCCTTTGGTCATTTCCAATGGAATGTTTTACCTTTTGGGCTTAAGAATGCCCCTTCTAAATTCCAAAATATCATGAACGATATTTTTAACCCCTTTTCAGAATTTTCAATTGTTTATATTGATGATATTCTTATCTTCTCTAATTCAATTGACCAACACTTTAAACATTTGAGAATTTTTAAAGATGTTTTTAAAACTAATGGTTTAGTTATCTCTGCCCCTAAAATGAAAATATTTCAAACTAATGTTCGATTTTTAGGGCATAATATTGGAAACGGAAAAATTCTTCCAATAGCCAGAAGCATTGAATTTGCTTCTAAATTCCCTGATGAGCTTAAGGAGAAGACTCAACTGCAAAGATTTTTGGGTAGTCTCAATTATATTGGTGACTATTATAAAAACTTAGCACAAGATAGTGCAATTTTATATTCCAGGTTAAAGAAGAATCCTTCTCCCTGGACTGAAGAGCATACTAAAGCAGTGCAGAAAATTAAATTAAAAGTTAAGACTTTACCCTGCCTTGCTTTAGCTAACCCTTCATTTTTCAAAATTGTCGAGACTGACGCCTCTGATATTGGCTATGGAGGAATTTTAAAACAACTCCACACTTCTTCTCACAAAGAAGAACTTGTTCGTTTTACCTCTGGATCTTGGAAAGATGCCTCCAAAAATTATTCTACCATTAAAAAAGAAATTTTTTCGGTAGTTAAATGTATTACTAAATTTCAGGATGATTTGCTTAATCAAAAATTTTTGCTCAGGATTGACTGTAGCGCTATTAAGCAAGTCCTTCAAAAAGATGTTGAGAATATTGTCTCTAAACAGATTTTTGCCAGATGGCAAGCTAATCTTTCTGCATTTGATTTTGATATTGAACATATCAAGGGGGAACATAACTCTCTCCCCGATTTTCTAACAAGAGAGTTTTTGCAGAACAGATGAGCGGCCCCTCTAGAGGGCGTGGAGGTCGCGGGAATTCTCGCAGACCTGGAAAATCACCTATCATCGTGAATGATGATCAGTATCCTCCGATACAGGATTATGTTGAGTTTTTACGCCAGAGCGCTAAAAACAGGGAAAAGAATACTCCCCCTCTTAACCCCTTTAGCAAAAAGAAATCTGCTAAAGAGGTATTGGAAACTATTAAGTACCACCCCATTCCTAATAACAGGATTTCGGAGTTCGTACTTCTCCTCGAGATTGAGGATGATATCCAGATGGATAAGCCTTGGGACTTAAAGTCCAGGTACCTTGACTCTCATGGTTATGCGGTACAAGAAGGCAAATACCGAACGGTATATGAGATGATACTCGCCGAGACTGGCTCTGTGATTTTTAATCACACTAATCGTCACCAGGGTAATACCCACTCTCCCATTGCTTATAGCAAGGCGGTGATCAAACACTTTTTATCTCCCCGAGATTGGGGCATCCACCCTTTAAAATCGCGAAAATTAAGTTCGCATAATGGTGGTACTTTTAACTATTATGATTATGTCCAAGCATGGACCAAAGCTTTTTATTATCAAAATGCTGAGCACAAACACACATGGTTTTTTGTTTTGTGCCCCAACTCTTTTCAAAATCCATACCCCGGATGGGTATTCAATTGGTGGGATAAATTTGGTCCCGGAATTGATATTCTTCCTACTGAAATTGCCCAAGAAAAACTTTTTCTTCCTTGGTGCCAATTTCATCCTCTTTTGCGGGGGAAAAAGAAGGCCCCGATTGGCCTCAATACTCTTTTGTTCTTTACAGAAATGCAAATTCCTTGGATTTCTAGCTGGAACCTTCGTTGTCAGATGAGCAACCTTTTTATTCCCCAATTGGAAAGAGTATTCTTCTACCGTTGGTGGTCTGGTGTTGATATTTGTAACACCATTAGTCAGATTCGAGCCAGTCTGAGCAATTATATGAACATGGTGGAAGATTCCCCTCCAGCTCCTGAAAGTATGTACGACCCAGCAAGACAGGTTGTGACTCTCAGCTCCTTAATGAAACAATTTCCTAAGGCAACTGAGCAGGAACTCTTGAAAAAGATCATGGAACAAACCTTGACCCAATTCAAGAAGGATTTTGGAGAAAAATCCAACAAAAAGATATCTACAGATGATGATGCATCTATGTCCTCGCTAACCAAAGATGATGATAGTAATCCCTTCTTTTGTCTAGCAGGAGAATCCCAAGAACCTGAAAATGACCCTTCTGGTGAAGAATTATTTCCTAATGACCCTGTCATGCAGGCATTCTTCAACTCTCTTGATGATAAAGTCTTTCCAGCAAGCCGTCTGGAACATTCCTCCTCAAACAAAGGCGCGGATAACCTAGATGATTTGAGGTAAAAGGCCCTTCTGGCCCCTGTGCTTTGAAGATAAAAGTACTTTTTGTAGGCCCCACCTGGTCCCACATGGCCCACCTGGTCCCACCTGGTCCCACATGGCCCGCCTGGTCCCACATGGTCCCACAGAAGTTGACAGAAGACTCTGTCGTCATTGTACAGTAGTGGTCCCCATGGGCCCCACTCGGGGATTCCTTTTTCCCCTATATATTGAGGGCTACCCCCTCATTTGTAATCATCTCTTTCTCTCTCTACTTTGGAGACTCTTCACACATAAAAACAAACATATTTTTCAGATTCAGATTTCAGACTTCAGATTCAGACTTCAGATTCAGATAAAAAAACAAACGCAACCTAAGACAGCAGGTGAGCTCTGCGAGGGAGAAGAGAGCGAGGAATGGTCTCGATTATAAACCCACTGGAGACTTTGTTGCATTCTTGAATCATAAACTCAATGTTGCCAATTTGCGATTGCGATTAAGTACCCTATCAATGTAAAAGCCTAGTTGAATGCATTTTTCGATGACAACCTCTTATAAGGCCTACTCCAATGGGTGTTTCTCTCTTGTCGAGTTTCTGTGATAGAAAAAGAAAAAGGGAAAATTTTTCTCCAATAAGCCTTTCTATATGAAGGTGAATATGACATGGAAGGTGAGTCACATTAATGTTTTCTAAGAGCATTTCCACATGTAGAAATGCTAATTTAGTGGGAGAATATGACGTGGATGCACTCATTATCTCACACCAGAGCAGTTTTGTTTTCTAACTGCCATAATCATTCTTCTAAATTAAAGGAGAATACACCATCGTTGGAGACCCAAATACCTTCTCATTTCTATCTTTATAGAAATTTGCCAGTTAGATTAAGAGAACCAATCAAATAATCCTGTCACATAGGATACGATTGGATTTAGAAATCAACCATTGGAGTCGGCCTAATAGATGTAGATTTAAGGATATCGTCGTCTCAGATAGTAGTGGTTTTCATTTCAAATTTCAAATATCAAGCCCATATATTTGAAACCTCAATACAATTTCAGAGGCGGTTGAAATTATTTAAGGTCCGTTTGATTCGCACATTTGCCATGGCGAATGTCAAATTAGTGGGCAAATATGACATTTGCCCACTTTTTGGTCTGTTTGATTCACAAATTTGCCTACAACCCATTTGCCCATGTACAACACCTCTAATGTATGAAAAGTGGGCAAATTTTGCTTTACTATTGGGGAAAGAATTATTTGCCAAACAATTTGCCACTTCTTACAAGTGCTTGTTTTATATTTTTATGCTAAAATATTTTAAAAATTATTTTACAAACTGTTTTATAAAACTGTTTTAAATAAAAAACTGTTTTATAAAAAATATTTTTAAATTATTTTAAAAACTGTTTAAAAAATGTTTTAAAACAGTTACAAAACAGTTTTAAAAACAATTTAAAAACTGTTAAAAAAAATATTTTTTAAAACTGTTTTATTAAAATCTGTTTTAAAACTGTTTAAAACACTATTTTAAAAAGTTTAAAACTGTTTTGAATAATTAAGAAAACTGTTTCAAATATTGAAAAAATTGTTTTATAAAAATGTTGTTAAAAACTGCTTTAAAAATTATTTTAAAAACTGTTTTTGAAATGTTTTAAAAAAACTGTTTAAAAAACTGTTATAAAAAAAAATACTGTTTTATAAAAAATGTTACAAAAATGTTTTTAAAACTGTTTTAAAAACAATTTAAAAACGGTTTTAAAAAAATGTTTTATAAAACTGTTTTATTAAAAACTTGTTTTAAAACTATTAAAAACACTATTTTAAAAGGTTTAAAATTTGTTTTGAATAATTTAAAAACTGTTTTATCAAATTTATAATAAAAAAAAACTGTTTTAGATATTACTAGATTGAGCAACATTTTCCCAACGAGAGACTTGGTGGGCCAGTAAGTTTAAACTGGTTTTATTTTGTATTTTGTGTATTTTTTATTTGAAAACCATTGCTCAAAATCACTGAGGCAGTACGTAATTATTTCGGACGATTTGATATGTAGATATCTTATGCAACCGTCGAGAAAGCATCAGCCATTGAGGGCTTTTGTGAGTCACTCGCGATATTGTGCCCTTTCCATGTGTTTGGTGTGAGAAACCCGTGATATTAACCAAACTACTGCACATTAGATGCTCGACGAAAATCTTAGAGCAACAATTGCAAGTATTACAACGATTGGAAATAACTATAAAGGAGATTTCAGAACGTCTGTTGCACCAAATGAGTTCGGTTTAAAAACTTTTGACTTTATTATTAAGCAATGAAGCCAAAACGATCATCCTAAAGGAAATGAGGAAGTGGTCATAGTTAGACGCTGTTCGAGTAAAGTTGCAACGATCAGTTTGGTATCAACCAGGTCTGTATTGGTGTTTAATTTTTTATTATTATTTATTTCAATTCTAGTGATTAAACCACACTTTTGTATTTGTCATTTTTCTGTGGTAACTGACTATAACTTTTATGATTTCTTTTTTTTTTAATTTAAAAATGTGCTGAGCAAATCAAACTGAATTTCACAGAGGCGATTTTTTTTTTCCAGCCGAGTGGGTTAGGAAACATTTTAGTTCACACATGTCCCTAAAAATTTGGGATGTTGAAACTGATTCTATATAGATGTTCAATTAACTTTGAAGTTGTATTTTATTCCCAATTTTTTTTTAAAACTGGTGCAGTTCATACACTTGCAGAACATTCTGTACATTACTTTGTTCGATTTATGTGTTCGAATTAGTAATATTTTATTTATTTTCTAGTAAACAATAACCTCTTTGTCTCTTTCCAAAATCGAGCAACATGTATTGGCTTTCTATTTTGGGCATCGTCTGTTAGATTACTTGCAAATCATAGACTTAGTTTCTCTTTCTTTTTGGTGAAATAGGAAATTAGATTAAAAAAAACAACCGAAGTGTCCAGGATAATACAACTAAGCAACAAAAGGAATAATGCAAAAACATAAGATCCTAACAAACTCCACGCAGGGAAAATAGGTATGCTTAATTCGAATCGGAATCCTCAAATTGATTCTTATTTTTTTCCTCATCGATTATCTCTCGTAGCTGGTCCAGGGGGTCCATCAAAATGAAAAAAATCTTCCTCTCTTGACTTAGAAAACTTGGCTAACTAGTCCGCGCATCGGTTTGCCTCTATCGAAATGAAGCTCACACTAATATTCAGCTCCATCTTCATATCTCTACAGTCAAGGATGATGGTTGAATGCAGGTGATTAACCCAATCCCCCACATTAATCATGTCCACCGCAGTCCTGCAATCTGATTCCCGGCTGATATTTTTCCACCCCTTATCTCTAGCCATGATCAAACCGTAGAAAATGCCTTCAAGCTCAGCACGTAATGGAGGAGTCCCATTGATATTCCTAAAAAATCCCATGATCCACTCACCCCTTCAGTCACGCACAATGCCTCCGAAGGAGCCCACCCTGGTGTTATTATCCCATCTGCCATCCGTGTTGATTTTCAAGCTACCTGCACAAGGACACAACCACGAAGTCAGTGAAGAAATACTAGGCCCCTATGCCTGTCAGCTTTATTGTATGCACGAATAACCTCATATTCAAAGTTTACACTAAACTTGGCAATCATAGAAGGCAGGGGAGATTTAGCCTCGAAAATGAGGAGATTCCCAGCTTTCCAAAGATGCCAAAGTGTGGAGATAAAAAACATATCCTGCTTACTACACAAACCATTTTTAATGAACCATTCTCCAAAGCTCTCTGTACCCTCACTAGACAGTGTCACCTAACGACGCATAAGAACCCAAGTTTCCTTGGTGGTGACACACTCATGAAACACGTGCCCCATATCCTCAATTTTACCACACATGTTGCACCATGACTCATTAGTCATATTCTCGTCAAACAGTGTTGGTTAGTAAGAAGCTTTCCGTGAAGGATGGTCTATAAGAAAGTTTTCAATTTTGGGGGGATTTTCTTTTTCCATATGAGGTTCCACTCGTTATGTCCAGACACATTGAGATCTCTACCCACCAACCTATAACAAGAATTAATGGTAAATTTACCATCCGGACTATGTGTCAATATAGGTCTATCAACCTGAAAGCTAATCCTGGGATATCTGTATTAAGAACGACACTAGTCTCCGTGGGGTGAATCCATTAATGAATGGCACTGGGGTCCCAGTGACCTTATTGGTCCATCAAAACCTCCATTCTTGTGTCCTCACTAGCATTGATCCCTGGGTGTGGTTTAATGAGATTGTCTCCGCACCACCAATCCTCAAAGAGGTTAACGGCGTTCCCTTTTCCAATGTTCCACTTGATATTTTTATTAAGGGTCGCCTTATTCTTGAAGATTCCCCACTAGATGTGGGAGGCCTTATTCTTTCTTACCCACGTTCTCGGGTTTGGGTTCTTAGCAAATTTCTTTCTCATGACTTTGACCTAAAGGGATTTATCTTCATTAACGAGTCTCCACCCAAGTTTAGACAAGGTGGACATATTATTAAGTGTGACTTTCCTGATTCCCAGCCCTCCATGCCTTTTAGGTCGACAAATAATGCCCCATTTCACAAGGTGGACCTTCTTCTCGGTGTCGTTATCTCCCCAGAGGAAGTTACAATTTATCCTGTCAATCTCCTTACAAACACTAATCGGGAAGGGAATGGTTTGCATATTATAACTCAAAATGGCGAAGGTGGTGGGATGATCTTCACTCTTCCGGCCATGGATATCAAATTAGACTTCCACCCCACAAGCTTTCTCTTCATTTTATCAAGGATGTCAGTGAAGGTACTTTTGCACACTCACCCATTAATGAGCGGGGTGCCCAAATACTTCCCGAGATCACTAGTAAGACTCATACCACATATTTGGGCAAGATCAAGAGCCTCCCTCTTAGTGGCATTAGGGGACACACAAAATTTTGACTTGGAAAAGTTAATAGTTTGTCCTGAGATATGACATAAATCATTTAGCGACTCCATAGCCGAATAGCATGCAGAGCTGGAAGCCTCAATGAATAGAATCAAATCGTCCGAAAAGAATAGGTGGGAAATAAGAGGGCCCCCAATAGAGGCTCTTAATCCTTTCCATCCTTTACAATTATCTTGTCTTGCAATGTTGCATGAAAGGTATTCCATATATAGGACAAAAAGGTAGAGAATAACAAGTCCCCCTAGATTAGCCCCCTAGTAGGTTTAAAGTAAGGGAGGGGGTCACCGTTCCATAAGATGGTCGTACTAGTGGATTTGATGTAACTCATGATGAGATAAATCAAGTTAGCATTAAAATCGAAGGGAAGGAGGACCTTTTTTTAAAAATTCCAGCTAATTTTATCTTAGGCCTTCTCTAAGTCAATTTTGAAAATGATCCCACCCGTTTTACCTTTTTTGTTTTAGAGGGAGTGGAGAATTTCTTGGGTGATAATGATGTTGTCCGTGGTCTGTCTACCAGCTAGAAAGATGGCTTGGTACGAGTTGATGGTTTTCATAAGAACGGGTCTGATTCTATTCACAATCACCTTAGCTAAAAATTTATACGTGACATTACAGAGGGTAATGGGTCGAAACTAGTTAATGGTCTCTGGGTTGTCGATTTTGGGCATAAGGATAATGTGGGTCTTATTCATATGATTAGGCACAAGTCCCTCCACAAAGCTTTTTTTTTATCACATCATCAAGGCTTGGGGCAATCGTGTCCCAATAATTTTAGAAGAACATGTGTTGGAAACCATCAAGCCCAAGAGCTTTAAATAGTTTCATACTAAAAAGAGCTCTCTTAATTTCATAATCACTAACCTCGTAGTTGAGTTTCATATTTTCCTCGTTACTAATTTTAGGAAGTAGCAAAGGGTCAAAAATATCCGCATTATCGATAAGGTTAGGCTCCGCAAATAATTTCTCGAAATAGTCATTTATGTGATTTCCTATAATTATCCAGTCGTCGGACCACTCACCATCAATGAATAACCTATCGATTTTATTTCTTCTTCTCCTAATAATAGTTGAGGTGTGAAATTTTTTTGTGTTCTTATCTCCTTCCACTAGCCATTGAACTCTCGATTTTCATTTCCATAAAATTTCCTCCTCACGAAGGATATTATTATATGGATCCCTTTGAGTCTATTAAGAAGTCATCTTTTCCTTTGAAAATATTACCATAAACATTTTTGTTCCAAAACATGGCATTTTGATTAACTAAATTGATATTATAGTCAATATTATGAGACGTTTTCCAACTAGCTTTAACAAGCTAGTCGAAATCCACCCTCTCCAACCAACTGACAAGGAGTCTAAAAGGTTTATTAAGAGACTTAAGAGTGAGTTTACCTTTCGTGAAGATGAGCATAGTGCTCTGGTCCGAGGCCGTTCTTGGCAAATTGTCCACGACCTCCTCGAAGAACATAATTCGCCAATTATCATTAGCCGTATATCTATCAAGTCTCACCATAGAGATAGTGAAACCCCAATGACTATTAGTCCAGGTGAGTCTTGGCCCCGTGTTGCTAATTTTCGAGAGTTTGCATCTATCAATAGTCCTAGCGAAGGTAGATCATTTACTATTTGCCTAAAAATTGGTGAAGCTCTTTGCTACTATCAATATGGTCATAAAAGTCTCCCATGACTAGCCAAGGGATGTTGGATTAGTCATCAAGGATGCAAAGGTTCTCCCACAGTTTTCTTCTAAGAATAGGGAGCGAACTCGCATAAACTGCTGTGAGAAGCCAATAATCATAGTTCTTCCTCGTAATAAGGAGGTGGATGGCTTGCCTGTACACTACGATATGTTGAATAGAGATAGATTCCAGAGTACCCAAATACCGCCAGCCCTTCCATTCGGATCTGATTTCTCATTCTTGTTGAAACCCAAGTCTTTGAAGAAAGCTCCCATATCTACCAGGGGAATTTGGGCTTCTAGAATAACCAAAACCTCAAGAGCATACATGATGTTTAATTCAATCAAGGGGGTTTAAATAAGGGTTTACCCTCACCCCTAACGTTCCACATGAGTACTTTCATTGAGAACAGCTTAGGGTGTAGAGGCAGTGGGTCGGATTTAGGCCATGGAAGTTGGTTCTTCACCATTCTTACTATTTCTTCCGTTGACATTGTTGACGTAATCTTTGTCGCTATTTTCTGGTCCTCTCGTAACTGGTAGGGACTTACCTGTATTCTCAGACGGACTTAAGCAAATTTTTATAGTATTTTTACCACTACAGCTTCGTCCACCATGGTTTCCACTAGAAATTTTTCGTCCTCCTTCTGTATTTCTTTTTGTATTTTTTGCGTGTCCCCTATCATGGCTAGAAGTATCTTGTTTAACCCCTTATATGTCTCCATTATGGTTTAAATTATGTTTGGGTAAGAGAGTGTTTGCTATACCAATTGGTAGTGGGCTAGAGTTTGTCGTATGTCTATTGAATTTTAAGGTACCAATACTTGGTGGGAAATCTGGCTTCTCGCTATTAACTCTGCAAGTTGCCATGGTGTGGCTACTGTCAAGTGGCTGGCCCATGTTTTCGGTTCTTTTTCCCAACCTAGTTGCCTTCCTAATTGAAGTTTTGTGTGACTTACCAAGATCTCGCAATCTTTTATTTCTATTCATCATGGCACTGTCAACTAGAGCTATCCATTCCTTCCCATTTTTAGTGTGGGTTGTACCCTTAAAAGTCCCCTCATTTATTTGATTTTTATTTTCGCACAAATTTTGAGCCACTCCACCCTGCTTTCTCGCAACCATACTATTTTGCTCCTTGTCATTCAACACATTGAAATGGTTGTATTGCCTCTGATATGACTGAATCCCAACGTTATATGAGCTACAACAGCTATTGGCTCTAATTGTTTGCTTTCGGTTACTGTGTTGTACTAACATCCAAGGGCCGAATTATATAGTGCTATTTAGGTTCATTATTTTTTTTAAAGTAGGTAGTATCCGTTGCATTTCTACCATTTGGAGTTCCCCCATTCGTATCATGGTTATTTTTCAGTTGGATTATTGGACTACAAGTTGGAGACTTATCAAAAGAGTACAAGTCTTGTTTGTGGCCAACCATAGTGCATTTGAAGCATAAAGAAGGAAGGAACTCGTGTTCAAAGTCATACTCAACCCCATTGATGAGTTATTTTAGTATGATAGGTTTAGAGATATCAATAACAACACATATACGTGCAAACTTACCTCTATATGTTTCAGCTGAATTTGTGTCCATTTTGATATGTTCTTTTATTAGTTTCTCAATTTCATGCAGCAGCCTTTCTTAAAAAAACTCCATTGATAAACATGGGAGTCTTACCCACGTAGCCGTATGGGTTTCTAATGCTTTCTTTGGATTGAAACACGATTCCTATTTTCTCACCATGAGGTGGTGATTATTGATAATCCATGGACCATCTGTAAGCACATGATCATAATCACACTTCATGTCAAACTCAAATAAAAAATGACCTTCTTCAAGGTCAATAACCTCATAATCACCTTGAAGGTTCCACAGGGAAGGGATATTGTTGATGAGAGCTTTGTACTCGATCACTTTATCTAGAAGTCTAACTATTATGACGTCCTTCCATTTGCTTTGGAGTTTCTCTAGTCGCTTTGGGGAGATTATAAGTTCTGGTTTGAGGGGGTTCTCAACTTTAGGGGTTATGTTAAGGTCAATGTTTTGAGATTCAATTGTTTGCATACCTTCATTATCTTCATCGCCAGACCAGCACATGTTGGTCTTATCAAAATACACATATTTGTTATCCCTCCTGGTAACCATATCCCTGTAGGAAACCTTGGATTTTAATCTATCAGAGTCTTGTTCCATTGTTACAGTGGTTTCTGGTGGGATGTTCACATCTTCTTGCTGCCCCAAGATGTTTGACTTAGTGCACATTGCTTCAGTCATCACTTCGTGAATCTTCTTTTTCTTTTTTTACTTTGGAGGAAGTCATCTTCTTCCTCGATTGATAAAGAAGAGGTGTATTGAACGTTGTTTTCCTGTAGAGAAAGTGGCTCATCCTTAAATTTTTTTTGGCAGCATAACATGAGGTGTTTGGGCCAGCTCATGCGCACCTAATCCCCATTTACGGTTCGTAGCTTCCACTAGCCAATCATTATTTTGATAGCCCTGGGAGTCGAACTGGGGAGCAAACCCAGTCGACCCCAAGTCTGTCCCAAAGGCAGCCTTATACCACTGGGCCAAGAGGCTTGGTTGCTCATCCTTAAAATAAATTTTGCTCGAGTATCTTGATGTGCGTCTTTATTATTTTCACATATGCCGAACAAGTGGCTTTTGGCCTGCTATTTGTAAAACAAAATACTAGGAACTCCCTATAGACTTGTAAGCACAACAGATACTGATATACATCGTAGACGGGAATTAAATGCGTACTATAAAAACTATAAAAGTTGATTTTGACTTTTTGTGTGGAAACGCTATACTATTTAATGGGTATAATACTTGCTATTGTAAAACTACATGTGATTACACCATTGCTTGCCATAATCAATTAATGATTCCACATAAACTGGTCTTTCCCTTTTTATTTTATATTATTCTATTTTATTCATCATAATACAAATAAAATAATAAACAATATGCTCTATCTGTCCCATTTAAGACTTATAATATTTAACAAGAGGACATGTGGCTTGGAAAGCTGCAAACATTTATGTGGATAAAATCCACAAAATTAATTATGGGTATTAATTTTTTGAGCTATACCAACAAAGAACTATTATGCATTCTCTTGCATTTTATCATTGGACATCTTAAGAATGTGTGATTTTTTTTATCAACTAAATCAGCAGGCATATATATGCAATGCTTGGTAAAACATAAATAAAGAGTTGTGAAATGAACATATTCAACAAGTAATAATGCAAGGCAGTTTACTTAGTTGATCAAGAACAAGATATATCTGAAATGGTTCCTGAGTAACTCTATTTTCTTTTGCCTCAGCATCTATATCCTATAAGTGAGTAGAGTCTCCTCCAAGGTGCCTTTGAGGGTGGATCCTTCACCTCCATTTTTTTGCAACAGGGTTACTCGGACATCACTTTCTTTTCCAGTGCTACCTCTGGCACTACTGCTCTGCCCATCAGAATCGTCACTGGTTTTGTCACATTGGACTCCGTTACCTTCCAGAGTATCGTGCAAAGACAAGTTGCTTAGAAACCTTGTAACCTTATTTGTCCATGTTAATGAGGATACCTCCCCAGTAGAGTCATCCAATGTAGAAGGGTGGTGTAATTGGGGTCTATGAAGAACTGGAACGGGTGAGGTGTGACCCACTCCAATGGACTCTATCTTTAAGGTCTTCAAAGTTTCAAGAGAATCTATGAGAGAAAACCTTCCACTTTTGGTAAAAATATAGTAATGACTATGACCTTCTTCCTGAAAAGAGCAAACTTCACAAATAATAATGATATCTAAGAGAGAGATCTCTTGAGGATAATGGATGTAAGAGGGGAATGAAGAGACAAGTACTTTGGCACTTAGAGAGAGAGCGGGGAGAGAATACTAGCTCTGGTGTAATTCTGGCATAATAATGGTGTAACTTGAGTTTTTTTATTATGACTTGACCTTACCAAAGGGTCCTATTTATAGGTTTATACTATGGCTGATTTGGGCCTTTTGGGCGCCAAAAATGAGAGGGAATCTTAAGGACAAGGTCTGCAATTACCTTTTGTTCCTATATGTCTATAGTCGTATGTCCCCTCTGACATGCGACACCTGGTGCAAACCAAAGTCAAAAAATAAATATGGTCCCTAATGGTGACAAAATATGTGATTTGGTAAATATTATTTCAAACAGTAACTTGTTGTACAAACTTTGTAAAAGTTGAGAGCGACTTTAAGGGCCACCCTCTCTAAAACCATTTTGTAAAAGTGCTTTTCCTTGTGAACAGCCTCTTGGATACTCACTTAAGTTATAACTAAGTGTGGGATATTTAAGTTCTTGAGTGACTCCTAGAGTCCCTCTACTAGTACCTTATCTCTCATCCACTAAACCAAAACACCAAGGGGATCCCAATTGGCCCGCTTGAGGCCTGCTTTCTCAACTAGGCTACCTGGGCAAGAAAGTAAACATTAGTACTTTGTTACTTATAAAGTAGACAATTATTGGATAGATGGGACACTTATGGTAGACCTCTTCACCCTAAGTCATTTCTAGGTAATAGTTTGGAGAAGGGACCATTCGAAGTGGATCCCCTCGTCTTGAGTAGTTTTTGGGAAGTCGATCTTGGGTAGAGGGGCCATTCAAGGTGAGTCCCCTCACCCTAGGTCATTTCCCTTAGTATCAATATTGGGCATTGGGGCCACTCAAAGTGGACCCCTTTCCCATTAGTCATCTTTTATAATGTCAAACTTGGGGCAATGAGAACCACTTCAAGAGTACCCCCTCACCCTAGGCTATTTTCTGTAATGAGTTCACTTTGGGGCAGTGGAGCCACTCAAAGTGGACTCCCTCACTCTAGGTTGTTTCCTAAAGTATCAAACTTGGGAAAAGGGGCCACTCAAGGTGAGTCCCCTCGCCCTGGGACTTCCTTCAGTAATATCAAACATAGGAAGATGGGATACTCATGGTGAGTCCCCTCACCCTGGGCCTCTCTTTAGTAATATCAAACTTAGGCAGAGGAGCCAATTAAGGTTATTCCCCTCGCCTTAGGTATCTCTTCAGTACTATCAAATTTGGGCAGAGGGGACACACAAGGTGAGTCCCCTCGCCGAAGGACGTTTCAGTAATATCAAACTTGGGCAGATAGGACATTAAAGGTGAGTCCCCTCGGCCTAGGCCTTTCTTCTGTGGCATGCCAATCTTGGGTAGTGGAAGCCACTCTAAGTGGATCCCCTCGCCCCAACCTATTTTCTGTTAATCTGGCGGTCTTGGGTAGTGGGAGCCACTCTAAGTGGATCCCCTTGCCTTGACTATTTTTTGTCAATCTTGCGATCTTTGGCAGTGGGAGCTACTCTAAGTGGATCCCCTTGTTCCAACGTTATTTTTGATATTGATCTTGGGGAGTGGGGCCACTCGTGGTGGACCCCCTCGCCTTTTTGCATACTTCTTGGTAGCATTATTGGGGATGGGGCCATTCGTTGTGGAACCCCTAGCCCAACTCTTTTTGTGCTTAACAACGAATGAGTGCCCCTCTATATCCTCTCTAAAAGATTGAAATTACTCATAGAGCAGCTCCTTGCTGCTTCAGGGTTCTTCGTAGAGCACCCTCTCGATTTCTTGGTGTTGCTCCTAGGGCACCCTCTCTAATGACTTGGGTACATTTGAGTGGAACCCTCTCTAAAAGATTATAGTTACTCATAGAGCAGCATCTCTTTACTGCTTTGGGGTTCCTCGCAGAACGCTCCCTTGCTTGGAACCCACTTCACTTGGCATGCACTTCTCTTGGCACCCACTACACTTGGCACCTTATTCACTGACACCTACTTCTCTTGTCACTCACTTCACTTGGCACGTCATTCATTGACACCCATTTCTCTTGGCACTCACTTCACTTGGCCCCTCATTCATTGACACCCACTTATTTTGGCACCCACTTCGTTTGGCCCCTTATTCATTGGCACCCACTATGTCAGGCATCTTGAGGTGTTTCTCGTGAAACCTCCATGCCTCTTTATCATTGCCCACTTTGCCCTTAGGTAATTGCGGGATTGCTCATATACCCCTCTACACCCTCACACAATTTGTTATTTAATCCTAAATGTTTGGGCTTGTTATTTCTAGTTGAGGCCTATATGTCTGTCTGTGGCTCTAACCTGTAAGCTCGGATGGGGTTCTCCCCAGCAAGTACATTTTCACTTTTTATATACAATTTAAATTGCATAAGAAAACAGTGGTCGCATATTCTTTAATCCACTCAATGAAGATGGGAGGAAATTGTACGTGGTTAAGGACAACAAGGAGCCCAATTTAATGTGTTATAAGAATTCATGAGATCAATTTACAAAGCACGTCTAGGGGTAATTGATTCCTGCAGTAGGTTCTCATGAGCTCTTGCATGAGTCAAATGTTGTCACCTATAAATTTGCCATGAACAAAGGCAAATTTCCTATCATTTATCTGAGGTTTAGTTATATCCATAGTGATTCTTGGATGCATTTATAGATAGTGTTCCAATAGGCAATATGTCTAAAATTCCGCATGGTAATTGGGGAGGTGGTTTTAGCAAGGAGGACAAGATAAGCGCAATTTCATTATTTGAGGAGTTTTCCAATAGTAGTGGCATCATAACCAACCAATTCCCAAATTTGGTGAAGAATTAGGTATTAAAACCATCAAGTCCAGGATCTTTATATTTACTAAGGTCTAAGAAATATTTCTTAATCTCCCTATGAATGATGGGGGTGAGAAAATAGCTAGCTTGGTAAGGAGATAGTTTTCTAGTTATAGCATGGATGAGACAATTTTTTTTTTTTTTTGGGGGGGGGGGGGGGGAGCAGGGGGAAGTGGTAAGAAGATTGGAGAAGAAGTTAATAGTCTCCTCAGTAACAAGGGTGTGCCCCTCTACCTCGATGCCATTAAGATTTTGGATGCATAAGATTTTGTTCCTCCCGGTGTTGTCCTTGACTCTTATATGAAGAAGCTAGTGTTGAGCCCAACTTTAAGCCATCTAATTCTTTCTTTTTGCTCAAAGAAATCTTCCTCTGTTACACCCCTGATCGAGATTGTACTTTGTCCCATGTAATTTGTACGGCCTTGGGCCATGAACTGTATATTGTGAATGGATGACAAGTTTGAGCTATCCTTTTGGCTATCGTGCAATTTAAATTAGAGTTTTTATGGATTAAAGTTGATGTAGGAATTTTTTTTCGTCGTTTGAATGAAGGTCTTTGTCATTCGAGCAAAAAAAGGTTTTCGTTCGAATGAGGTTTGAATGGTCTTATAAGGACTAGGATCTAAACGATTTCCCTCACTCTTTATAATCTCATTGGAAAGCTCATGTTTGAACGAGGTGCACCGTCGTTCGAACGAGGGGTCATTTCCCATTTAAATGAGGTGCATTTTTTCCCCTAATTTAGTCCATGATTTGCCCTCATTTGTACCTCATTAAAACTCTTGTTTGAATGAGAGGGGATCTCGTTCGAATGAGGTCCAAGTCGTTCAAACGACAGACATAGATCAGGATTTTCTACACATTTAAATGTGTTGTCGAGACATGAGGTGTTGGATTTGCTAAGTTATCGAGCTCCCAATGGCCCAGGTCGAAATGTGGGTTTAACCATTGGTTAATGGGTTAAGTTTTGGAGGGTTTTAAATAGAGGAGAGAGGGTGGGAGAGGCCATTTCCACCAAATTTTTGAAGTTATCTTTCTCTAATGCTACATTCTCCCATTTCCACCATTTTCCAAGGTTTTCCTTCCACCCCAAGCATTTTCCAAGCCATTCCAAGGCTAAAACACCCATTTCAAGCCTAGTTGAGGAAGAAGTTGGGTTGAAAAAGCAATTGTTGAAATTCTTGAAGAAGTTGGAGCTTTCTTGGAGAATAGGAGTTTTTAGGAGCTTTCAAGTAATTCCTTTAAGTTTCTCCTCTTAAAATCAAAGGTAGGGTTTTCTTCCAAGTGTTTTTAAGATTAAAAGCTATTAGGATGCATGCCAAAAGGGTTTATTTTGCAAAAATATTTTCTACTATGTTTATATAAAGTTTTCTTATAAAAATGGGATTTTTGATGAAAACTTAGTTTGAAATGGCTTTTGATGAATAAATCGTATTTTAATCTTGGAAAAGTGAGGAAATAAGCATGAAGATATATTTCCATGTTAATATCATGTTTAGTTGCACATTTAAAGGTTTCTAGTTTGAAATTCTCCCAAAAATGCCTAAAATATTGAAGTATGTTAAATAAGAATTTATGGACATGATATGTGGAATTAAAAAATGGGTTTCTTGAATGAGGAAGTTGGAAATATTAACCCAAAATATGTTGTAAAATGAAAATAAATGATATTTAATGCAACATTTGGGTATAAGAGTAAAATGAACATTTTGTAAAATTATCTTTATGACATTAAATATGTTTCTTGAAAAGAAATATGAAGAAATGGGATTTTCTTGGAGAAAAAAGATAATGTATGATTTTTGGACATAAAATCATAAAAGGCGGTTTGAATGTAATGACGATTTATAATTCCATGATGAAATAAATGTGTTTTCCACAAGGTTTCAGTAAATGAAGGGTAAAAAGGTAGTTTTGATAAAATTAGGGGGTCCTAGTGGTTGGACTTCCTTATTTGACCTTATGGGTCACTTTTTTTAAGAACGAATAATATAATGAAATGGTGAAAGTAAAGGAACAATGTGGACATTGGTAAAAATTTTAAAACACATTAATGTGGACTTGGATGAGACCGAGAAATAATTAAGAAGGGACTAGAGCCCTAGGGTGAAAGACCCAAAATCACTGGACAGAGCATATGGTAGCATATCCGGCGGTGTAGAGCCCGTTAAAATATGCGGATAATTGGAGGATTCCAAGAAAAAGATAAAGGAAATGAAAGTGAACTTGGTTGTTGTGTCCATCCCGATCCGGAGCCTAGGGGCGGCTCAGAGAGGTCCGCGTCCCGCTCAGGGGAGCTTCGGCTGTCGACGGTGTGGGGTGAATGTAAAGAGATGGAGTCTCCCGTCTGTTTTGCTCAAAACAGATAAAATAACATGTCACCACCTCGAGATGACGACATCAAAGACAAACTGAGGCATACAAAACCAATAGTTCGAAGGTCTGGGGCTAAGTTACAGAATGGGAAGGTGTTAGGCACCCATCCCACCCTTTCAGTCTCTCATGGGCTAGTGTTGTTGTTTTCCTTTATTTCTCTTTGAAGTGTGTGTGAATGTATATATAATGGAGATCGAAATCGTTAAACTCACACCATGGGAAAGGAAGAGAGAGGTCATCCATAGGAATGTACCCAAAATAATATATATATATATAGAAAATATGATTTGTGCGTTTATCACGATATTTTTCGTTATTATAAAACAACAATATGTGTTGGATGAGACGCTAACAGGCATAATATGTATATTAATGCAAGAAGGAAAATGAGGAAGATTAAAAAATTGGACTCGAGTGTCGAATTTTAATTCGGAACGCTTACGTAGCCCATAAAGACATCAAAGTCCACGTAGTTCGAATGCGGCATGGAGGTGGGGTTTATCCCATAGTTTCGAATGGGATTTTATTATATATGTGTGTGTAGAAAAATGTGTTTTTAGTTTTGAAAAAGTGTGATGGATAATCCCATTCGAAATGTATAGGCGTAACCCTCTTTTTATTTGTTTTGTTTTTTTTTATAAAAAATAAAAGTATGTGAAATATACTAATAAAAATGTAGTTTTACTCGGTATGAACTAAAGTAGGAACTAGATTATGAATCTAATGAAATTTATGTAAAATAAGGAATTTAAAGAGAGGGGGAAGAAATTGGACCTTCTTTGAAGGTTGATCTTTGATCTTATGTGAACTCCCTTGAGTATGAGATGGATGTTGGATGAGAGAGAATGTCATTTACTAAATTGGGTCTGAAAATAATGGGAATGTAAACTTGAATGGAACTTCACATGAAGGGACTTCGGTGATTTCCAGAGAATGTTGTTAAGATCAGTGATGCTGATGGATCTGAGGTGGTGGTCTCCTGTGGAGTAAGGGAATGCCCTTCTTTTATAGGGTAGGGGTTGCTGATTGGGACAACCCTTGTCCTGCTAATTGGTAGGTGACCCTAGACGCACTACCGATAGGCAGGGATCTAGACCTGCCAATTGGGAGGCTTGTCCGAATTTTCCTCGAAAAACGATCGTATAACGTAATCCATTGATTCGAATAGCGCACGGGGCATAATGTTAGAAAGTTAATTCAAAGACCTTTAAGAGTCCTTTGGGTCACTCCCGGGTCCGGGAGTTGACTTTGGGTTAAATATGGCTTGAAAGTGCACGTCGGTCCTTTGGTCGGGAGACGCCTGAAAGAAACGGATCGTTCATCTGAACGGTAAGTCAGAATCATGCACGGGGCGAATTTTTGGAAAGGCTAGGAGTAGTATCTTGACATTCCAAAGAGTTTCACTCGGTTCGAATAGTTGACCTTAACCAACTGGGGCCCAAAAGCGCCCGGTGACATCTCGGAGTAAAATGAATCATTCGTCCGTACCACAAGTCAGAATTGTGCACGGGGCAGACCATTGGAAATGGTATTCAGTGCCTTTTGGAGATTTATTCAGTATTGATTGAGATGAAGAGTTGACTTTGGTCAAATGGAGCTTGGGAGTGCCTGTGGCCTCCGGATCGATTTTCGAGGGAAAATTGATCGTTTGTTCGAATGGTTATGCCATTTTGCGCATGGAGTGGACCGTTGGAAAGGGGTTTCAGTGACCTTCGAATATTCAAAGAGCTTTCTCCCTAACGATGAAGTCGATTGGGGTCAAGTCGGGTCCCGGGAGCGCTCGATGCCCTTTAGATCGGTACTGGGAGTGAGACCTAGGGTTTGTAGTGAAATGAAGAGGCACTAGGAACCTAAGGAGAGACTTAGGGGGTCCTAGAATGTGGTGTCTTTAGAGACCCTCGATGGGTGAGCTTGGAACAAGTGAAAGTAGTCGAATAGACACCACATGATGTATTTTGGAAAAAGGTCTATTCTGCGGACCTAAGGGCCGAGGATGACCGGTTCAGAGGGTCGAGGTCAATTCTGAGGACCTAAGGGGATAACGAGGATGGCCGATTCTGAGGACCTAAGTGGGAGTGATGATCGAGGTCAAAGGTAGGGAGTGATCAATTCTACGGGTTGAGATCAATTCTAAGGACCTAAGTTGTAGCGACCAATTCTATGGGTCGAAACCAATTTTGAGGGCGTAAGTTAGAGATGAACAATTCTGAGGGTCGAAGCCAATTTTGATAGCGATTAATTATGAGGGTCGAAGCCAATTCTATGGGATTAAGTAAAAGCAACCAATTCTGTGGGTCGAAGCCAATTCTGAGGGCTAAAGTAAAGGTGACCAATTCTGCGGGTCAAAGCCAATTCTGCGGGCTTAAGTAGGAGTGACCAATTCTGGGGGTCAAAGTCAATTATAAGGGCTTAAGTAGAAGCAACCAATTTTGAGGGTCGAAGCCAATTCTGACGGCTTTAGTAGAGGTGACCAATTCTACGGGTTAAATCCAATTCTGAGGGCTTAAGTAGAAGTAACCAATTCTGCGGGTTGAAGCCAATTCTGGAGGCTTAAGTAGAAGCAACCAATTTGAGGGTCGAAGCTAATTTTGAGGGTTTAAGTAAAAGAGACCAATTATGTGGGTCAAAGCCAGTTCTGCGGGCTTAAGTTTTCTTGGGGAAATTTGGAGACTCCACTGGGGATATGCATTTTGTCGTTCCGTTGGGGATTTGGGGAAGCATTGGATTTTAGGTTCCACTAGTGAAGAGGGAATGATTCGAGGGTTAGACACTTCTCAGCTGGGGAATTTATGGTGTCCTTTGAAGACGTTGCTGGGGAGACATGAAATTGATTTTAGGAATTCTGTCGGGGAGATAAGAGTTCTGCCAGGGGAATGAGTGCTGTAAAAATGTTTTTTTTTGGGTAAAAAGGGTTCTAAAATCCAATTGGCAAATTTGGGAATTTTTTGGGATTTTTCAGGCTTTTCTGGCATTTGTGGGGAATTTTGTACGAAATTTTAAAGTGGGTGCCGACCGACATGGTTAGAAGGGTGCCAAACGGCAGTGGCACGATATTCTAGGGTACCTCGAGCACGTGGAGGGACAGTACTGATCGATGGGGGACAACGAGATGCCGATCGACTTGCCCCTTAGCCTCCTATAAAAAGGGGGCGGGTTCTCCTCATTTTTCACAGCTTTCTGACTTGCCTTCTTCTAAATTTACCTTCTGCGAATCGTTCTAACATTTGAAAGTAAAAAATGGTTGAGTTCTCAAGTATGCACATGGCGTGGCTTAATGCTGACAATTGGTTGAGTTCTCAAGTATGCACATGAGCTGCCTATGTACCTCTGATGGTTTTTGATTTTTTTTTTAAATTCACTTTTTACAAGCAGTAAGATTTTTAGAGAGTCATGCCCCATATAGTTCTGAGTAGAGAGAAATGAATATTTTTTTAGAATAGAAGGGAGATGAGAAGAGTCGTAGCGCGTCGAGATTTTGGACTAGGGATATAATTTCTTGAGACGATCTAGGTTGACTGGACGTGCCATTTCTTCTTCATCAGGGTCAGTGAGCATAGCAGCGCCGCCGGACATGATTTTCTTCATAATGTAGGGGCTGCTCCAATTGGGCTTGAATTTCCCTCTAGGGTCCTAAATGGGATCTATAATTTCTTTGCGGGCTAAGTACCCTTCTCGTACACCTCGGTCATTGACTCTCTTGTTTAATGATCATACTATATGGAGATGGTATCCTTGTATAATAAGGACTTTATACTCCTTTCGTCCAAGAGTGATAACTCGTTAAGATGGCTTTGATGCCAGTCTTCCTCGCTCACCTTACTTTCTAGCATGACGCGTAGTGAAGGGATTTCTAGCTCCACGGGTAATACTGCTTCCATGTCGTAGACTAGAGAGTAAGGGGTAGCCCTAGTAGAGGTTCAAACTGAAGTGCGGTAGCCTTAGAGGACGTAAGGGATCCTGTCGGCCCAATCTTGGCAACTCTCGATCATCTTGCTGATGATGGTTTTGAGGTACTTATTGGATGCTTCAACTACTCCATTGGTTTGAGGTTGGTATGGAGAGGATTTGTATCTCTGAATCCCATACTCATCGACCACCTCTGTAACTTCTGCCTCGAAGTGTAACTCGTTGTCAGATACCAGCTCATGTGGGACCCCATATTGGCAGATCATATTCCTTCGAATGAACTTGGCCACTTTCTTGGCATTCAGCACTGCGTATGATTCGGCTTCGACCCATTTGGTGAAGTAATCAATGGCAACCAGAATGAATTCATATCCATTAGAGTCTTTGAGCATAACCTTCCCTACGATGTCGATGCCCCATGTGGAGAATGGATAGGGAGAAGTCATATTATATAATTCCCGTGGAGGTAAGTGTTTTAGGTTGGAAAACTGTTGGCATTTGAGGCATCTTCAAACGTAGGTTGTGCAATCCTGAACCATGGTAGTCCAGTAGTAACCTTGTCGGATGATTTTCTTGGCGAGCATATGGCTGTTCATGTGGGGTCTGCATTCCCCGTTGTGGATTTTCTGCATCATTTCTCCAATGTCAGCCCCTGTGATGCAGTGCAAATGGATTCCATCGAAGTTTCTCTTAAATAGTGCTTTATCACGGATAATATACTAGGCAACCAATTTGCAAAAGGTTGCTTGGTCTTTCTTATTAGAACCTTGGGGATACTTGCCATGCTTGAGGAGGCGCCAAATATCACAGTACCAGTAGTTGGCTATCTCCAGTTCTTCTTATGTGCTAAGCTTAATGTGGTAGTAGTGGATTAGTTTATCTTTCTTTTGGATAAGGAAAGGGTCCATGGTTATTCCTTCGAGCATATCGATCATAGAGGCTAAGGTAGCAAGGGCATGGGCTAGGTTGTTCTTTACTCGGGGTAGGTAGTGGAAGGTGATTTCTTGGAATTGGGAAGTTAGCTATTCTAAGTGTGCATAGAAGGGTAAGAGTTTCTCGTTCTTGACTTTCCATCTTCTGAGTACTTGACCGATGATAAGGGTTGAGTCCCCATAGACATCGAAGTATCGAATTCCTTTATTAAGGGAAACTTTGAGGCCTAACGTGCATGCCTCATATTCAATCATGTTGTTGGTGTAAGGAAAATCCAGCTTGATGGCAATGGGAGTGTGAGAGTCATCAGGGGCAATGAGGAGTATCCCAGTACCATACCCTTTTCTTATTAGCAGCGCCGTCAAAGAACATTTGCCATCGAAGATCTTCTTGGGATGTATAGAGGATATTATCATTTAGGAATTTGAAAATCCAGACATCAGCTTTCAGCAAGGTAATTAGAGATGGCCCTTCCTTTTATGGCTTTCTGTGTAACATATATGATATCAAACTCGGCTAAAAGCATCAGCCAACGGGCCATTCGGCTGGAAAAAATAGGCTTTTCGAGCAAGTATTTGATAGGATCCATTCGGGATACAAGTTTGATGGGAAAGGAGAACATGTAGTGCTATAGCTTTTGGGTGACCCAGACAAGGGCGACACATGCTTTCCCCAAGGCTATGTAGTTAACTTCGTACTAGGACAACTTGTGACTGGCGTAGTAGATGGCTCTCGCTTTGCGAGTTTTTTCAAGGTATTGGCCTGACAAAGCCCCAGCTGTGGTATCTGTTACGGTTAGGTAAAGGAGTAGGGGAAGACCATGTTGCGGTGGCATGAGTACTGGAGGTTGGGTTAGGTATTACTTTACTCGGTCAAAGGCTTCTTGGCAAGCTTCATTAAATAATTTGGTCGAATCCTTTTGGAGGATTTTGAAGATGGGCTCACAGATAGAAGTTAGCTGGATGATGAACTGGCTGATATACTGCAATTTTCCAAGGAATCCTCAAATTTCCTTCTCCGTCCGGGGTGATGGTATCTCGAGTATGGCTTTCATCTTGGCAGGATATGCTCCTATCCCTTTCTCACTAACCATGAATCCCAAGAGTTTTCCTTTGGTAACGCCGAAGACACATTTTGTGGATTAAATCGCATCTGGTATAGTCGCAATCGCTAGAAGAACTTCCGAAGAGCGGGAACATGACCTTCCCTAGTCTTGGACTTGATAATCTTATCATCCACATAGACATCAACTTCCTTGTGTATCAGATCATACAAAATGGATAATCCCGTTCGGAATGTATAGGCGTAACCCTCTTTTTGTTTGTTTTTTTGATAGAAAATAAAAGTATGTGCAATATACTAATAAAAATGTAAATATTTAACATCATGATGCATTAGATTTAGGAATTCATAACAACTTCCAAATTCTCCATTAGCCTCAATGGGGACCTTCATAGTTTTTCCAATAACTATAGAGGGTTTAGGCAAATGGATCCTCTATCTCCATAACTATTCTATTTTTTTCATAGAAACCTTTACTTTTATTATTGATAAGAACTTCTCTAACCCATCCTCCATTTACCGTCCTAGATGTTATATATTTTTCATTAAGCATATGTGTTTTGTTAAAGACGTAATCATTCTTTACAATAGGGATCTCCAGTCTATTGAGTGTGTGAAGGCTGCCTTGGATGAGTTCAACACTTACTTTAGACTTTGTCCTAACTTGGCCAAAAGTAACCTCTACTACTCTGGAGTTGATGATGGTATCTTTTATTCAATGGCATCTAAAATTGTCTTGGAAGTGGATAATCATCCTTTCAAATACCTTGGTATGCCTCTCATATCTACTAGATTGAAGTTTGAAGATTGCGAGATTCTTATTGACATTTTTTTTGGTAAGTAGAATGTGAATATATAAAGGAGGAAAAAGTACAAATGCTAGGGCATAACCCTAGGAGTTCTTAAGGGAAAGACAATAAGGATGAGGGCATACCTAAACATCAAAGCATAAACAGAACTATGAAAAGGACCCAAACAACTAAGTTAGTCAACCAATAAGGATTCGGGGAGGTTCCAGTACATGCAAGCCATCCAGTTGTAGTAGCTTCTTTTAGATTTTTTCGAAGTTGAGATTTTACATCTAATCATGAACTCGATTTCCATGACCAGCTCATTGGGATTCCTGGAGCTTCTTCTGTGTATCCTATATTTCTTTCAATCCAGATGCAGTACCTGTAGTGGAGAAGGCCAGAGCTCTGATCTTAGTAATGAAAGACTTGCCATAAGCTTCATCACTGACTTCATCCTGCCATGCCCCCATTGCTCTATTTAATTGGTTTCTGTATACGATTTCATTCCAAACCTCCTTGGAGTAAGGGCGTTCAGCCATGAGATGGTTGATGGTCTCAATCCCACTATCACAGAACCCGCAGCTGGTGCTATCACTCACCTCCCATAACATTTTTTTTAGTAACTAAGAAATATATTAAAAACAAATATGTACAGCCATAACGAAGGGCATACCCTTCAAAATTATAGATATCAGAGAGGAAAACTCAATAAAGGACATGAGCAAAGAGCATACATACTAGACTATACCCAACAAATCACCTTACTAAAGAGTTAACAATTGATTTACATCTAATCCCCAGTTCATGCAAGTGAGCCAATTTGTGAAGTTCTTCCTGGATTTATTCCATTTTTTTAGCTTTTCACTTGACAAGAAAGATAATATCCCTAAGGATGTCATCATAAGAGGACGCCTTGTTTTGGAAGATTCTGTTGTTTCGTTCACTCCAAATGCAATAGATGGCAGCAGCAAAGGATGCTCTTCTAATCATATCCATGATAATATTCCCTTTAAACTGGTTGGACGCTCCCATTATCATCGTATCCCAGGAGTTAGCAGAATAGTTGAAAGAATTATAATAGTTTATCTCCATCCATATAGCTTTAGACAGGATGCAATTGAAAAAAAGATGGTCGTGGGTTTCAACTTCATTTGCACAGAGAATACTGCAGTTATCGTTTGATATACCCCAGGTGAGGCTCTTATCCTTGGTATTAATAGCGTTCTTACAGACCATCCAAGAAATGAAGGCGCATTTGGGAATCACACGGTTGTTCCATATTATTTTAGAGCATACAGGAGGGGGTGGTTTATATCAAAAAGTGTTCCAAGCTGACTTGATGGTGAATTTACCGTTTGGCATGGGGGTCCTGAAAGCATAGTCTTCATTTTGGGAATATCGGAGCACCATGCTTGATCTCATTCAGCTCCCAAGTAATGGTAGATGGCCATGCCCAGTTTCCATTCACTATGAAGTCAACGACTTTTGCCTTATGGTTTCTAGCAGCGTCATATATCGTTCTATCTCCATATATTGGCTAAATCCCTTTGGATGCCACTGATCATGCCATAAAAAGGTGTTTTGGACATTACGCGTGATGGTTTTAATGTAAGGTCCAACCTTATCCCTGAGCTTCATGAGTTTGGCCCAGGTCCAGGATGCGTCTACAGGAATTGCTATGTGACATACGCTTTTGCCTTTAAGTTTATAAGTGTGGCACCGTTTTACCCAGAGGTTATCTTTCTTAGAACAAAAATTCCATATATGTTTGGCCATGATTTCTTTGTTCCACTCGTGCATGTTCTTGATCCCAAGACCACCCTCAATCTTTGTGGAGCAGATGTCACTCCACTTGACTTTTGCTCCAGTATTCTTTATGTATGCACCAAACCAAAGGAATATTCTAAGCAATGTGTAGGTAGTATAAAAATACTAGCCCAATACACCTGCATGCACAAAAGAATCGAGGTAACAAGGTTAAGTGTTCCTGCATAGCTCAGGAACCTGTTATTCCATCTCTTTATTCTGTTCGTGATCTTATTAATGAGAGGAAGGCAGTCCTCATGCTTCAACTTGGTGGAGATCAGGGGAACCCCCGGATACTTAATAGGGAATTGACACTTTTAGAACCCCAGGAGGTTGGCCATGGCAGTATTGTCATTGTCAGAAATTCTTGTCGTAAGAAAAAAACACTTAGACGAGTTTGGCTGCAGACCAGATAGAACACTAAACTCATTTATGGCCGTGTTTATAATGGTAAGAGATTTCAAGTCATCCCCTGCTAAGATAAACAGATCATCAGCAAAACAAAGGTGGTTGATATGGAGATCCTTGCATTTTGGGTGGAAGGTAAAGAGAGGTGAACTGGTGTGTAAGTCAATAAGGCCAGCAAAAGCTTCCATAATACATATGAATAAAAAAGGGTAAAGGGGGTCTCCTTATCTCAGACCATGCTTGGTAGTGAAGAATCCATAAGAAGCACCATTGATAATGATGGAGAACATAGGAGTAGTAACACGTTATTTGATCCAACCAATAAACATATGAGGGAAACCCATGTGGTGAAGGACATGGAAAAGGAAGTCCCAGTTGACAAAGTCGTACGCTTTAAGGATATCAATTTTTAGGGCACATTTGGGAGGGCCATGGTTTCTATGGTAATTTCTCATTAACTCTTGAATGATAAGGAAATTATCCCCGATGGATCTACCATGAACGAAGGAAGATTGCCTTTCAATTATAAGCGTGGGAATTATCTGTTTCATTCTGTTGACAATGACTTTAGATATGCATTTGTAAATCGAATTGTAGCAGGCTATCGGTCTAAAGTCTTTCATGGATGCAGGGGACTTAGATTTAGGAATACGCACAAGGTTGGTGCAATTCCAATGCTTCAAAATTTTCCCATAATTAAAGAAAGAGGCCACAACAGCAGTGACATCCTCTCCCACCATGTCCCAGTTCTGCAGGAAGAACTCCATGTTGAAACCATCAGGGTCTGGTGCTTTGTCTTTCCCAAGAGATTGAAAAGCCCTTCTAATTTCATTAGTGGTGATGGGGGCAGTGATTAGGCTAGCTTGCACATCGGAGAGATTTTTGGTGATTGCATATTGGAGGATGTGGGGGTAGGGTGGGTTGTTGTGATGACCCGGAAGGTTGGAGAAATATAGAACAACCTCATTTTCCACGAGATCATGCCCCTCCACCTTTTGGCCCTTCTGGTTTTGGATGGTGAGGATCTTATTCCTATTGATGTTGCCTCTAACTCTGGAGTGGAAAAAAGAAGTATTGACGTCCCCCCTCTTACAACCACCTTATTCTGGCCTTTTGTTTAAAATGAGCTTCTTTAGCTATGCAACATTTAGCATATTCAACCCTAGCAATTTTTTCCTCCTCTTGCAAAGTTCAGTTGATGCCCCCAATGTTTAATTGTCTTTAAATGTTCATCAAGATGTCTTTTGCCTCAGTTTTTCTCCGGGATATATTGTTATAGAACTTGCGACTGAAACCTTTAAGATCCATCTTGATCCTCTTGGGCTTTGCAGACACTTGAAACATAGGGCTGCCATGGACATAAGCCTCCCAAGACTCCTCAATGGTTGTCTTGAAGTCGTTATGAAGCATCCAATAGTTGAAGAACTTAAAAGATTTAAGCACTTAAAGGGTCTTAGGTATGATGGTGATGATAATGGGGTAGTCGTCAGACATACCTTGACAGATATTCTCAGCTTAGGATTCCAGGAAATCTTTCTTCTATCTATCATTTATGATCACTCTATCAATCTTAGATTGGATAATGGTTCCATCATCATGGTTTTTAGTTTAGGTGAAATAAAGGCCCCTGGTGATCATGCCATCCATCTGGATATTCAATAGGCACTAGTTGAAGTCATTTACTGCATTGACATCAATGTCCAGGATACCTCTTTTCTCATTTTGGGCCCTGACCACATTAAAGTCCCCCATGCAGATCCAACTATGATCCAGGAAAGCCTGAGAGCAGTCCACAAGGTAGGACCATAAGGGGTTATTTGGGAGGGAAGGTTAAGAGCATTAACAAAAGTGGCAATGAAAGATTTGTCAAGGCTTAAGGAAGTAACATGACAGGTGATGGCTTAGGGGTTTGAAGTGAGGGTGGTAGTCTTAAAGTGGTTTGGATCCCAACCCACAATAATTCTATTCACCCCTCCCTCCACAGGGCAGTTATGGGTAGTCTCCCAGTCAGGAAAGCAGCCTCTAGTGACATTCGGGAGATTATTTCTTCTAACTTTGGTTTCAACTAAACAAATAAGGGATAGGTTATGGGTTTTAATAAGCTTACGAACCTCTTGCTATTTGAGGGGGTTGTTAAGTCCCCTTATGTTCCAACTAGCGATTTTAATCATTAAGATTTAATGGTTTTGGTGGCAAGAGGGCTTTAGAATTAGCCAATCCTTGATTTGTCTTTATGAGTTTCTTCATATGCTTATGAGATAAGTTTTGGTTATGTATACCACCTTTCTCATCGATGTCAATGATCTTCAGGGCAATTCCAGTAGGAGCTGGGGTTAGGTCTATTCCACATTCCTCTTCTAAGGTTTTGAGAGCATCAAACCTATTGTTTGTGGTTGGTGTATCAACAGGTGGTTGGTTCACTAATGGTATTTGCTCAGTTGGAGTCACGGTTTGGTGATCCACCTTCTGTCCATCATCCACCACCGTCTCTACATTCTGGATAACATTCCCAACATGGGTCCATTCATCAGCATGGGTGTCTAGGGTAACTTCCTTGGTTTTAGTTTCTTTGGGCATCCATACTCTTGTCACATGGGGGCATTTGGATATTTTGTGTCCAAAAACAAGACAATTAGAATAGGAGTATGGCATGCCTTGATATTCCACGTTAATCTAAGTTATGTCCCCATCAGCGTTGGACTTAGCTTCCAATTCTATGCATATTCTAGCGTAGCTTAATCTGTTCATTTTCTCTGTGGAGGCATCAGCATAGAGGGGTCTTCCAACGACACTGGTAATGTAGTTGAGGCCTTCTGCTGACCAGTATTAGATGGGCACGCTATGGAAGCATACCCAAATGGTAATAGACTTAGTAAGGTCTTTGTTAGTTTTGAAGTTGGGTTGCCATTTCTTTAGGATAATGGGATTACCTGCAAAATACCAAGGGCCATTGGAGATAATGATTTCTCTCTCTTAATCAGTAGAGAATTTGAATAAGAAGAAATCGTTGTCATGGGTAATAACATGCATGAGGCTATGATTGTCCCAAAGTTTGTGGGCAATGGTATTAATGAGAGAGAAAGGGAGCCTTCTCCCCCAAAAATAACTAACCACATTATTGCTCCATTTAGCTTTGCCATCATTTGCCACTTCAATCGGTGATTTTACAAGCGGTTTTCCATTTACCATTACAAGTTAGTGACAAGAGAGGTTGAGCGTGGGTGTACATTTGGGGGGCAACGATCTTACTCCATGATTTAGTCATACTATTACCTTGCATAGTTGGTACCTGTCTATCCTCCATTTTTGTGGGTTGAGAAGCCTCTTGTGTCCCATCGCATTTATGTGGGAGCGTACATGTGTTGTTTGGTTAAACAGTTACCTTAGTTTTCTCACCTTGATTAGAGGAACATTCTATCAAACTTTGGAGAGCACAGTTCCTACTAACCGCCATATGGGTCATCGCCTTCTCCATCTGGTGGTGGTTTCTGGTATTTCCCCTCACTTCCTCTATCGTGAAACCTTTGTTAAGGAGGAAGTTGAGGTAGGTATTCTTTTTTACATTTAACGCCTGAATGGTCTTCATATCATCATGCTCAATGGGATGGCCGGTGTTCATATCCAGAATTTGTCCCTCTTCAAGGTCCACAAACTTTGTAACAGTATGGTTAACGATAGGGTTTCTAACATGACCTGCTTGAGAGAGTGGAGTTGGAGACCAGTCTTCTACACCATCGCTCTCACTGGATGTGACTATATCTCCCAAGGTTGGAGGGTGGAGGGAAATTGCCATACCATGTAAATAGAGCTGGAATTTTTTTACCCGATAACCCGTTTACGGTAATAATCAGAAATGACCCGAACATGACCCGATTAGCGTTTATATATTTAGGAGTGCCCAAAACATATACTAAAATAAAAATCAACGCGACCCGAAAATGACACGACTAACCCGAATTGCCACCCCTACACATAGATTAGCAGGAGGGCTAGCCATAGAGGTTGAGGGTTGGGAGGACCCTTTCACCATGATGGCAAGACGGGGGGTGGACATAGGGTAGTTAGAGGGTTTCCGGGGGTGGGGATTGGGTGTTTTGGTGGTTGCAGTAGGTGGTGAGGGGTAGGTTTTTTCTAGAGAGAAGGGAGAGCATTTTCTTACGAGGTTTTCTCCACAACGTGAGTTAATTACTTCGAAAGTTAAATGTTGGACCTTTATGATTTTAAGCTACACTAGAAGACTGCGATTAGTTAAGGCTGTGTTGTTTAGCACTCAAGTATAATAAGCCAGCCTTTTCATTCTCCCCCCCAAAAATGATAGACTATATTGATCCAATTATCAGAGATTTTCTTTGGAATTGCACTGAGCTCAAGCATTTTGGTGCTAAAATGGCTTGGAAAGATGTTTGTGTCCCTAAATCTGAGTGAGTGTTAGGTATCAAAGAATTTTAAGAGTGGAACAAGGCATGCTTATGCCTCTCTGGAACCTGTGTAAGAAAAAGGACAATGTTTGGGTTGAATTATTTCATACCTATAAGATTAAAAACAAAAGTATATGGGCTTTTTCAAATCCTAATGATGCCTCTTAGAGATGGAGAAAGTTGTTGAAACTTAGGGAGGTTGGTAGAGACCTTCAGATGGGTTAGATACCTTCATACAGTTTTGGAAACTGGAACTCCCTTGGTCATCTCCACCCCTTCTATGGAGATAGGACTATCTATGATGCAACAACCAATCATAAGGCCAAAGTTGTTGACTTTATCAATGGGAATGAGTGGAGATGGCCTTCCTCTACCACCTGGGAATCAAAAAAATCAAGAGGGAAAAACTCCCAACTATCAATCCCTCAATGCTTGATTTTACAACCTAGATACCAACCTTGGATAGGAGATACAACACTAGCATTGCCTTGGATGAAATTATGGTCCATTTCCCTATGATAGTTGGTATAAATTCGTGTGGAATAAGTGTAATATCCCCAAATTTTCTTTTATTCTGTGGATTATTTGTAGACCAAGCATCACTACCAAAAGTTGATGTAGTGGGGATGATTAAGGATAATGTTTTTTTGTAAGTAAATATAACATAAAACAAAGTAAATTTACAAGATAAGGAGGGAAAACCCTCCTAGGATCAGACATTACATGTAATATCAATCCACAATAAAGCAATGGAAGTTATAAAAACAACCCCTAGCATCCAAGGGTAAGATTAAAAGAAAGAAAGGAGGTCCTAGCTACTAAGAATATCAACATAATCAAGTCCCCAATTCATATATATTAACTGGTTATAGAAACTTCTTCTTGACTTGGGCCAATTTTGGGATTTGCAGTTGATAACAAATTTTATCTCTTCCATAATGCAAGTGTAATTGTTGTTGATGTGCCTCAACATTATGTTGTTCCTATCAATCCAATATTCAATAGATGGCAACAACAAAGGAAGATCTTCTAATTTTATCAATGAGAGTTTTCCCTTTGAAGTTTAGGGTAACCTCTTTAATCACCTCCTCCCAATGTAGTAGCATTTGTTTCATAAGAGTTCTTGTATTGGATGTCCTCCCAAACTTCTTTATAATAGCATCAATTGAAGGAGGGATGGTCTCGGTTCCCAGTGGAAATATCGCATAGCACACATAGGTTGTTTTCAGAGATGCCCCAACTATGGGTCTTATCCTTTGTGTTGGTGCCATCTCTTTTTATCACCCGGAGAATGAAGGAACATTTTGGAATATTATTATTATTCTAGATAGTATGGACCCACTCAACATGAGGTTAATGGTTTTTAATGGAGTTTGAAGTAGAGAAGGTATTGAATTGACCAGATTCCATAAGCAACCAAGTGGTTCTATATCCTCATAATTGAGGTTAATGGGAGGGAGGGCTACATATTTGATTTCATTTTGCTCCCAAGTCATAGTTGCAGGCCAAGCCCAGTTGCTATTGCTAATAAAATCAAACACTTTTTGTTTATGGTTACCAGTTGCATCGTAGATAGTTCTGTCTCCACAGAGCTGCTAAAGCGGGCCATTTGGGTGCCATTTATAATGCCGAATGAAAGTGTTTTGACCATTCCCTACGATGTTTTTAGTAAGAGGTCTAACTTTGGTTCTCAGCTTCATGAGTTTGGTCCATGTCCAAAAAGCATTAACAAGTGGTTTAATGTGCCAGACACTCCTGCCTTTCAACTTGTAAGTGTGGCACCACTTCACTGAAAGGTTATCATTGTTTGCTACATAGGTTCCATAAGTGCTTAAACATGGTGGATTTACTCCATTCATGGGTGGTTTTTTATATATATCCCCCCGTATTCTTTGGAAAGCACACATCACTCCATTTCACCTTTCCCCCTGTCCGTGCCATGTCAGGACCAAACCATAGGAATCTTCTGAGCATGGCGTGCATAGAATTTGAGATTTTTTTAGGCAAGATGAAAATGCTAGAACAATAGATTTGCATGCTAAACATTATAGAGATGACAATGTTAAACCTGCTTGTATAGCTTAGGAACTTGTTAGTCCAACTCTTGATTCTGGTCATAATCTTATCCTTCAGAAGTAGGCATTCATGTTTCAATTTGGATGAAATGAGAGGGACTCCGAGGTATTTTATTAGGAATCGAATCCTAGAATATTGGAGATCATTTCTTTTTCAGTATTGGGGATGCGAGCTAAAAAGAAGGAGCTCTTTGTTGGGTTTAGTTGTAAGATAGGCATGACACTAAAATATCGAATAATTATGTTAATAACGGAGATTGAGTTTATTTGTGAAACAGCAAGGATAAAAAGATCATCTTCAAAACAAAGATGCTTAATCTGAAGCTCTTTGAATTTTAGGTGAAAGGTTGGGAGCCAGTGTGTAAGAAGACCAACAAAAGCTTCCATTATAAGCTAGAAAAGAAAGGGACGCAGGGGGGTCTCCTTGTCTCAAACCTTTCTTGGCTAAAAAGAAACCATGAGTGGAGCCAATTATTGAGATATAAGACTTTGCAGTTGTTACACACTCCTTAATCCATCCAGTGAATTTTCTTGGGAATCCCATGTGATTGAGCACATTGAGTAAGAACTCTCAATTTACTGAGTCACTTGCCTTCAAAATATCAATCTTTAAAGCACATATTGGGGGACTTGATTCCTGTGGTAATTTCTCATTGCATGATGAGAATGTTATAACCAATTGATCTTCCTTGAACAAATGCAGACTGTATGTCATTGAGTAGCTGAGGGACAAGAGGTTTGATCATATCTACAATCACTTTGGATTTGCATTTTTAGATGGTATTATAAATAGGAAACATGTTCGAAATCTCTTATGGATGAGGTATAACTAGTTTTTAGAATGAGAACAATGTTTGTACAATTCCACTGCTTTAGGAGTTCGCTGCTTTGGAAGAAAAAGGCCACAACTATGGTTGCCTCCTCCCCAATAAGATCCCAATTTTTGGTAAAGAATTCAATAATAAACTATGAGGTCTAGGAGCCTCATCCATGCTAAGATAAAGAAGGCTTATTTGATTTTAGCATGAGATATGGGAGAGATAAGGTGGGATGCATGTTCAATAGATAGATTTTTAGTTATGGCATAACTGAGGATGTGGGAGTGTGTGGTGGGAGGGGATGTGGCCAAGTAGATTTGAAAAGTATTGGACTGCCTCAGTAGCAACTTAGGAGTGGCCCTCCATTTTATGGCCATGTTGGTTTTGGATACAAAGCATTTTGTCCATGCTAGTATTGCCTTTCACTCTAGAATGGAAGAAGTTTGTGTTAAGGTCAACCTCTTGTAGCCATCGAGTTTTGGATTTTTGTTTGAAGAAAGCTTCCTCGGCCATTCTACATTCAACACAAACAAATTTAGTCATTCTCTCCTCAGATTGAAGAGTGGTATTGTCTCCATTTTTTTCTAATTGTCTTTGAATATCCATCAGATTGTTCTTAGCGAGAGGGCTCTTTGGGTAATGTTGTAGAATTTCTAGTTGAAGCCTTTAAGAGCATGTTTGACCATTCTTAATTTCAGAGAAATTTTAAGCATAGGGATAAATTGACCTTACTGTTTCAGACATCCTCATAGATGACTCTAAAATCTTTGTGGACCATCCAATAGTTGAAGAATTTAAAAGGTTTGGTTAGATTGTGAGGGGGGGAATGATGGTGGTGATGATGGGATAGTGGTTAGATATGCCATGATAGATAGCCTCAGCTTAGGATATAGAAAAATTAGATCTTCAGTAGTCATTGGTTAGGGATCTATTAATTTTGTAAGGACAAATTTCCAATTGAGTAATTTGTTATATTAGCTACATTCCGTTGGACAAAACAATTTTAGGTCATTCCTTATCAAGCACCATACAACGTAAAGATTTGAGCATTGCATCCAAAGTTCACGCGACATCAGTATGCACGCCATGTTTGCTATTCTAAAAGGTATATGACCAAAATCAATTTTATGTGTTGGAGTATTTTTTATTAACGAGAGATTTTCATATACAACAATGTTCGTAAATAATTAATTTTCATAAAGAACCATGTTTGAAATTAATTTGAACATTTTATTTGAAAAATAGAAATCTCGTTCGAAGTTTTCTCCAGGTCGTTCGAACGACCTGGATCTAACGACATTCCCCAGGCTATACTGGAAACTCGTTAGAAGCTCGTTAGAAATGTCGTTCGAACGAACTCGTTCGAACGAGATTTCTAACGACCTATCTAATTCGACACTGGAATTTCGTTAGATAACTCGTTTGAACGACAAGTCGTTCGGATGACCCTGTTTGAACGAGTTCTGCCAGATCTGAAATTTTTAACTTATTTTTCAGCAGTTATTTTTCAACAACTGTTTTGGTCCACTACTTTTTCAGTTATATCATATAGATGAAAATGAGTTTCAAAATCTAAGGAAGTTCCATATTCTCTTTAGAGCATTTTTTCATAACTTCCCTCTTTTTGGTAAAATCAATCTCCAACACCATTTTCAGCTTTTGAAACAAAACCCTTCTATCATCTTGACATTCAACAAGCAAGTTTGCGGGGGATCTCTGCATTCAAGCTTAGTGACGACGGTGGTTTTGGGCTTCGGTGGATACCGCGACACGAGGAGTGTCGGGCAACGGGTATGATCTTCGCGTACTACAAATTCAGAGGTCGAGGGCGGCATAAGCATGTCTTGAGTGAGTCAATGTCTATAAGTCTTTTGAGTCTCTTGTAAAACCTATTTTGTAGTGGATTTTGTCTAGGCCTAGTCATCCGAGTTTTTTCCCATTTAGGTTTTCCTTTTACATTGGCGCGTTGTGGTTGTGATTTTCGCAATTTACTTTATTAAATCACCTAGATGTATGCTTAGGATAAAATGGATAAAATTGGAATAATTTTATTTTAATTAACCAAGTTATCAATCTCATTGCATTAATTGAAATTTGTTCTTGCGAACTTGTGAATCTGCTACATAATTTAAAATTGGAGAATATCACTTCTTAGATAATTTTAAATTGGATTGCGTGTGTGTATTCGACTAATTAAACTAAGAACATATAACCTTACAACTTCAAATTGGTATCAGAGCTAGTCTCTAAAAGTTATTTAGATGAATCCTGGAGGTTATATGGATAGTTTTTCGTCGAATAGACTACCTTTGTTTGATGGAACTAATTACACCTATTGGAAAGCACGTATGAAATATGCTCTTAAATCAATTGATGAACGTGTTTGGGTTACTGTTGAAAGAGGGGTCCCATCATACTATGGTTGTTAATGATGAAATTATTTTGACTCCTGTTGAACAGTGGTGTGAGGAAGAACTAAAATGGTGTAACTTTAACTCTAAAGGTTTAAATGCCTTATTTGGTGTCATGTCCCTCGATGAATTCCATCGTATAATGACGTGAAAAACGTCAAAGGAAGCTTGGAATATTCTCCAAGTTACTCATGAGGGAACTAATGTTGTTAAAGCTTCAAAACTTCAAAACTTAACAACTCAATTTGAAACGATCACCATGAAAGAAACTGAAACATTTAATGAGTTTTATGCTCGTATATTAGATATTGTTAACTCTTGCTTTAATTTAGGTGAAAAAATACCTGAGAATCGTGTTATTAAGAAAATACTTAGATGTCTTCCTAAGCGGTTCATTCCTAAAGTCACTGTTCTTAACTCATTAGGAAATCTAAATACTTTAAAACTTGAAGAACTTGTTGGTGATCTTTAAACTTATGAACTAGATATGTTTCCTAAAGATAACAAAAGCAAAGAAAAAGGAGTTGCCTTAAAAGTTAAGAAAGTAGATGTGTCTGATTCTGATGAGTCTGATATAAATCCTGATGATATAGCTTTATTTGCTAAAAAAATTCTTAAATTCAAAAAGAAAAACTCTAAATTTGAAAAACCAAAATTTGAGAACAAAAACAAAGGAAATTGAAAATTCAATAATCAGGATCCGAAGAAGTTCAACAAAGACTTTAAAAAGGATGATTCAGACAAATGCTTTGAGTGTGAGGGACGTGGTCATAGAGCATTCAAGTGCCCTACAAAACTTAAAAGACAAGGCAAAGAAAAAGCAGTTTACAATGCCACTCTAAGTGACACTGATAATGAGTCTGAAGACTCTGATGACTCTAACCCGTCTAGAAATAACTTCACTGCTTTTATCGCAAGCCATGCTAGTAATTCAAGTGTGTCATACCTTAATGTTGACAATTTCGAGCAAAATCTTGAGGTTGTTTCCACTCATTCTACTCGTAGTGATGAAAAAGAGAGTGATAGTGAAATAGATGAGAGTGAACTACAATCCGCTTATTCTAAACTTTACACTGAATCTCTTCGTATTCAAAAAGTTAACAAAAGATTAACCTTTAAAGTCTTAACTTTAGAAAAAGAGTTGAAAGGCCTGAAGGAGAAGGAGGGTTTAGTTAGTCAACTCGAGGCAATTGAGATATCTCTCTCTGAGAATCTTATCTTAATAGGTAAAGAAAAACTTGACTTAATTATCTCCTTGGAAGGTGTCAACAAAGATCTTAATGAGTCTTTAGAGATTAGAAAATCTCTCGAAGCGAAAATTGCCCAACTTGAAAAAGATCTCGAGTCCTCTCGTGAAGTTAAAGTTACACTCGAGTATAATTCAGGAAGAATGGGAAAATTATTTCTAGGTCCTGTTTTAGAATATAAGGAGAAAGGTTATCAAGAGAGAAAGGGTATAGGATATGAAGAAGGAGATTCATCAAAAGTCAAACCCGAACCTGTAGCTAAGTTTGTTACCAAATCTAATGTTTCTAAAATAAGTCATACTATGCAATCTTCAAAATCTAGTCCAAAACAACCCTATGTATGCACTTATTGTCACAAAAATCTTAAAGGTTTTTGCTACAAGCTTGGAAAGAACTCTCATGTCACTTCTTCTAAACAACACTATAGCTCTTTATCTAGTCTTAAGAGCCAAGTTGAGTATCTAGTCAATACTTCTAAAGGTCTAATGGAAGAGTTTCTTAGGTTTTCTAAAGTCCAAGGAAATAATTCTAATTCTAACACTAGAGCCAACAAAGGAAAGAAAACAACTCAAACTTGGGTTAAGAAGAATCATACCAATAAAGCTTTTGTTGCTCATGTTGCTCTTAAGGCTCAAAATACCTCACAATGGTACTTTGATAGTGGTTGTTCGAGACATATGACTATTTATCACTCTTGAAAACTATAAAGATGGTAAAGTCACCTTCGGGGGTGGTAGCAAATCTCGAATCATGGGTAGAGGATCTATTGAAATCTTCGGGTTTCCTAAACTTGAAAATGTCCTTTATGTTAATGGTCTCAAGGCTAATTTGATAAGTATTAGCCAATTATGTGATGAAAATCTTGGTGTTAAATTTAGTCAATCAGAGTGCACCGTGTATGATCAGTCGGGTGAATCTATTTTACAAGGTGTTAGAACTAGTGACAATTGCTATGGAATTATTCCTAAATCATCTTTAGTATGCAATAGTGCAAAAGCCTCATCTACCAATCTTTGGATCTTGATAGATTAGTGAGAAAAGAGCTAGTTCGAGGATTACCACCACTAGGAAAGCCAACCTCCATCATTTGCGGGCCGTGTCAATTAGGAAAGCAAATTAAGAGTCCTCATAAGAAGTTAAACTCTATTACAACCTCTCGTGTCTTAGAATTGATACACATGGACCTTATGGGTCCCACTCGTACCGAGAGCATAGGAGGAAAAAGATATATCTTAGTAATGGTGGATGACTTCTCTAGGTACTCTATTGTAGGCTTTCTAAGAGAAAAATCTGAGACAGTTGATTTTCTTACTGTTAAGTGTAGAACTCTTCAAAATCAACACGGTGTTACCATAAACCGCTTTAGGAGTGATAATGGAATTGAATTCAAGGAATCCGGTGTGAATGTCTTTTGTGAAGAAATAGGAATTAAACATGAATTCTCGACCGTTCGAACTCCACAACAAAATGGTATAGTTGAAAAAAAAATCGAACGATCCAAGAAATGGCAAGATCTATGCTCCTAGGAAGAAATGTGCCCCATAGGTTTTGGGCCGAAGCTGTTAACACCGCATGTCACACAATAAATAGAGTTTATTTGCATCCTAACACTAATAAAACACCATATGAATTGTGGATGGGTAAGAAACCTAATTTGTCCTACTTTAGAGTGTTTGGTAGTCCGTGCTATATTCTTCGAGATAGAGAACTTCTAGGAAAATTTGACTCAAGGAGTGATGAAGGTATATTTCTAGGGTATTCTCAAAACAGTAGAGCCTTTAGAGTATTCAACTTACGTAGCTCTAAAGTCATGGAATCAATTAATGTTGTCATAAAAGACGATGCTCCGGCCACATCAATTGATAATGAGTAAGATTTGTCATGTGAGTGTGATGTTGTGTCAAATGTTGAAAGTATTCAACTACTGAGAAAAAGGATCCTACTCCTTGGGTGCGTAAAAGTAATGACATTTCAAAAATTATAGGAGATCCCGAGGTAGGTGTCAAGACTAGGGCGCAATTAGAAAATGAAGTTACCTATTTATGCTATACTTCTACAATTGAACCTAAAAAATTTAAAGAAGCATTAAAAGATTAACATTGGATTAATGCTATGCAAGAAGAACTGTTTGAATTTAAGAAAAATGATGTTTGGGAATTAGTCCCTAGGCCTTCTAATACAAATGTCATTGGCACCAAACGGATTTTCAAAAATAAAATGGATGAAAACGGTGTCATTGTTCGTAATAAAGCTAAATTGGTTGCACAAGGATACACCCAAATAGAAGGTGTTGACTTTGAAGAAACTTTTGCTCCTGTTACTAGGTTAGAATCGGTTCACCTTTTACTCGCCATAGCATGTCACCTCCAATTTAAATTATATCAAATGGATGTAAAAAGTGCCTTTTTAAATGGTATTATTCAAGAAGAAGTCTATGTTGAAAAACCGAAAGGGTTTGAGGACCCAAAGCATCCTAATAATGTCTTCTTCCTAAAGAAAGCGCTATATCGCTTGAAATAAGCACCCCGTGCTTGGTATGAAATACTCACTTCTTATCTCCTTTCTCGTGGCTTTTTGAGAGGGGGAGTAGATATGACACTTTTCGTTCGCCGTGATGAAAAATCTATCCTAGTTACTCAAGTATATGTCGACGACATAGTGTTTGGGTCTACGTGTGATAAACATACTCAAATTTTTTCAAAAGAAATGCACAATGAATTTGAGATGAGTATGGTAGGTGAACTTACTTTCTTTCTAGGTCTTCAAGTTCGTCAACTCGAAAGTGGTATATTTTTATCCCAAACTAAGTATGCTAAAGACCTTATTAAGAAATTTAAACTCGAATCCGCTAAACATGCTCGTACTCGTATGAGTTCATCAATTAAACTTAGTAAGGATACCAAAGGAAAGGATGTAGATCACACACTTTTTAGAAGTATGATAGGTAGTTTACTTTACCTAATCGCTAGTCGTCGGGATATTTCCTTTAGTGTAGGATTTTGTTCACGCTATCAAGCCGCTCCAAAAGAGTCTCATTTACTTGCCATTAAACGTATTATCAAATATATGAGTGGGACCCTGTCTTTTGGAATTTGGTATTCCTTCGACACAAATGATTGTCTATCGGCCTATTCGGACGCCGATTGGGCAGGAGATGTTGATGGATGTAAAACTACATCTGGCGGTTGTTTCTATTTTGGAAGTGCACTTGTCTCACGGATGAGCAAGAAACAAAATTCTATTTCTTTGTCCACGGCGGAGGCCGAATACATTGTCGCCGGGAGTTGTTGCACTCAACTCATTTGGATGAAACAAATGTTGGAAGATTACGGTATTTCCCAAGGCACTATGACTATCTATTGCCACAATACTAGTGCAATTCACATTTCCCGTAATCCCGTTCAACATTCTAGAACCAAGCATATTAGGATCCGTGAACATTTCATTTGTGACTTGGTTGAATAGAACATCGTTTCTCTAAGCTTCGTTCCTACCGATCAACAATTGGTCGATATCTTTACTAAACCTCTAGATGCCTTTAGGTTTGAAAACCTTAGGAAATCAATTGGGGTTTTCTCAATTGTTTGAGATCGAATCCGTTTATCTAGTTTAGGTTGCTTCTCTTGTATATTTTTATACCTATGAACTAGATCACTTTTGCATATATTTTATTCAAAATCTCAAAAATATTTTTCTCTTATTTTCAAGGAAAAACGGGAATGGTTAGAAAAGCTTTCAAATTTTCTTATCCATATGGCTTTGTGGTGGATGTATTCGGATCACTATCTTTTTCCATTTCCATGTGGCCTTCGATGAGAAGTTAATCCAGACCTTGTTTATCTTGTGCACAAAAATGCTCTTTTATGATATATATTTTTGTGATTTCCTCACACCTTTGCCTTTTGCACACACCGTTCACGAAATATTACGGATATCTTGTTCACATTGTACTTGCAAAGTGAGATTTGGTGTTGTCTTCTCAATCCTGTCACATCTATTATAAGCAATCAAAATTGTGCATGATCATCCATTGCCCGGATTGAAACAAAAATGATTAAGCATCCATTTGCATTCTCGATTGTGTGCCTAAAATAGAAGCATTGAAAATGATATATAATGCCAAGGCCAAAAATAATTAGCTTGATTGATTCTTCAAAAAGAATTGTCTCAATCTATTGTTTCTCATGGGAGATATAAGTTGAAGATCAATGGGCATGCACATTTAATCGATTCATTGCTTTCTCATTGTGACATTATTGGCGAGATAATCATCTATTTTGTATGCTTGTTGCATTCGTGTTTAAGTGTTCAATAATATTTGCTTTTTGACACAAGGCTAATGTGAGTGAATATTGCGCTTATATATTGTTTGGCATTTCGCACTTGTACATTGTTTTGGCTAAAAACTCTCACTCGTATTGTTCACACCCCTACATTCTCGCTCCCACTATTTGGATATGTTGCCATAAGCTAGGACTATTAAAAACCACATTTTGGCATCTTTCTAGCCTTCCCAATTCATGTCCTTATGCTATTTTTAAAACTATCTTATTTTTATTTTTATTTTAAAATATTAATTTTTTTCAGAAATTCTCGTTCGAACGAGATTTCTAACGAAATTTCTAACCCCTTTCTGGAACTTCGTTCGTAATGTCATTCGAATGAAAAGTTCATTTGAACGAACTTCTAACGATATATCTAACGAAATTCCCAATCTGCTACTGAAACTTCGTTCGAAATACATCGTTCGAACGACATCACTCGTTCGAACGACCTGGGTTTAAAATCTGCGATTTTGTTTCCCCAGAATCTGCCGCCTCAGCCTTTTCCCCTTATTTCTGCCCACGTTTCCCATTTCCCTACATTTTTCTCACTTCCCAACACTCTTCCACTTTCTTCCATTAGCCCTTAACCCTTTCCCACTATCCCTCTCTCCCACTCTCTTTCCCCCATTTTTTTCCACGACTAAACCCCCTAACTTCCTACCTCTATTTAATCCTTTGTTTGTTAAGTAGATCTCCATTTTGCGGTTTACCTCTTCCATTCAAGGTAATTTTTGTATCCATTTCTCTCTCTATATATATATTTATATCTAACTATATATATACATCTGCCTATACTCATATATATATATATATATATATACTCATATAGATATATGCGTTTGGAATTTTTTTGTGTTAAACATTTTATTTCTTTGTCTCCCAAATCCCATATATGCATACGTGTATATCTCTATAGGTATTTAAGGCCAGTCTTTTTAGTCCTATTAAGCTACATTCCATGAGCATTTAAAATGTATTCCTCTTACTTAAAAATTATTTCAATTTCACAAAATATTAGTTTTCCTCTAATATATTTTTTTCTCTTCATGGAATATATCTTAATTTTTTTTTGGCGGATGGGCTTATTACTGATTGGTTTGTTGGATTGTTGGTGTGTTTGGCGGTTTGGTTGGAACTTTATTCGGGTAGGTTCTAGTATCATTCTAGTTTCCCATGGCCCGTAACTATCGCCCCCGTCGCATTCATGACTCTCCTGAGGAACGCTCCTCTTCCTCTGATGAGGAGTCCAAAACCAATGTAGCTATACCTGACCTTAGACTGCGCTGGGGCTCACTCACCGCACACACTCTATACCATACCCAAGGTTTCTCTACATGCTCTATTGTTCGGGAGAAACTTGTTAATCTACAATCCCTCCACAACACCACTGTGCATTCGTGGCTTTCTGATTTAGGGTGGGACCCCCTATTCTCACTCACGGACACTGTTTTTCCCGACCTCATTCTGGAATTTTATTTTGGGATGCATGATAAGGAGAATCACATTTATTCTCGAGTGCGCGGTAGGGAGATTATTGTCTCTCCCGAATCCATTGCTCAACTCATCCCCTTACCTAGGGTCAATAATCCCTCCTTCCCATGGACATCCGAGACTCGTCCTAACCCTTCCCTCGTTATAAGAACCGTTTTTAGGCTCCTCCCTCCCGGGACTGTCACAATCTTCCACAAACATTTACATCCTGATTTTATGGTCCTTAATTGGATCGTGTGTGCTTGTCTTATTCCACATGCGAACACAACCCAAATAACCAAAATGCACGTGGAACTTATGTTTGCCATTAGCATTAGGGCTGACATAGACCTCCCCGCCTTCATCTTTAGTGTCATTCGGACGGTTAGGATCCTCCCTTCCAGTCCCGCTCTCCAAGCCCTCCCATTTGCGGCTATTATTACCCGGTTTTGTCTTGCCGCCTATCCACCGATGTCCCCGTCACCAAATATCAAACCATTGACATGTCCTCGGTCAGCCGGTCTCGTGGTCATTTACCCCCCGATACCCCTCACCTCACTCCCTCCACCTCCTCTCACTCTGCCACTTCCTCCCACCCTGCCCCCAGTCGTTCCACACCCTCTCGCTCTATCCATCGACCCTCCTCTTCCTATGCTCCCGCACCCATAGAGTCGGAGAATCTTTTGTTTGTTCTTTCACAGGTGGGATAGACGTCAAGACAAGGCACTTTTGCAGCAGCTTTTGGTTTCCATGCAACAGGACCGAGAGGCACAAGCTCGCCGGGAGAAGGCTCAAGTGCGCAGAGATGAAGCCCAGGCCCGTCGGTACTCTCTTCTGTTAGAGACCCTTGATGCCATTCGTCGTATGGAGATGCTCCACGGTGCGATCTCATCCGGTTCTGGTTGTGGCTCCGGTTCTCTTCCCGATGATTCTCCACATGATGCTCCAGCCCTTGATGTCCTTGTTTTTCATTTCCTTTCTCAATGTACTTGTGAGGATGAGTGGATATTTTATTTCTTGTATTGTTTCCTTTGGTTTAGATTTTTTCCTTATGATGTATGCATTTTCGTGTTATTTCCTTTGTCAATTATTCTTATTGGATTTATTAGCTATTGTTCTCTCGATTATCTTTTACCATGCAGGCTATTCATCCCTTTGTCTTTTCCGGACAAAAAGGGGGTGAAACATTAATTAATGGGAATTCATATTTAGAGGGAGAATTCATATTTAGGGGGAGTTGTATCAATTAATGGGGTTTTATAATTTAGGGGGAGTTAATTTCTTAATTTTCAACATATGCATAGTTTAAGGGAAGTCCATTTACTATTCACAACCTATGCTAACACATTGTTTTATATATGTTACATTCTCTACTTCCCTATGCGTTTATGAATTTGTTATTTCATGTGTGTAGGATACATCACCTACTCTCTTGCAGCATCGTCAGTCGTGTCACTGAGTCTGTTTTTTTTTGGGGTTTTGGGACGGGCTTTAGAATCGGCTTGACGGCTGGCTTAGCAAAATCAGTCTTTTTATTTCTTTTTTTTATTAATTCTGTTTTGTCCCGGAATAGCCAAATGGGGAGATTTGTAAGGACAAATTTCCAATCGAGTAATTTGTTATATTGGCTACATTCCATTGGACAAAACAATTTTGGGTCATTCCTTATCAAGCACCATACAACGTAAAGATTCGAACATTGCATCCAAAGTTCACGCGACATCAATATGCACGCCATGTTCGCTATTTTAAAAGGTATATGACCAAAATCAATTTTATGTGTTGGAGTATTTTTTATAAACGAGAGATTTTAATATAGAGTAATGTTTGTAAATAATTAATTTTCATAAATAACCATGTTTGAAATTAATTTAAACATTTTATTTGAAAAACAGAAATCTCGTTCGAAGTTTTCTCCAGGTCGTTCGAACGACCTGGATCTAACGACATTCCCCTATACTGGAAACTCGTTAGAAGCTTGTTAGAAATGTCGTTCGAACGATCTCATTCGAATGAGATTTCTAACGACCAATCTAATTCGACACTGGAATTTCGTTAGATAACTCATTCGAACGACAAGTCGTTCGAACAACCTCGTTTGAACGAGTTATGCCAGATCTGAAAATTTTAACTTATTTTTCAGCATTTATTTTCCAACAACTATTTTGGTCCACTACTTTTTCAGTTATATCATATGGACGAAAATGAGTTTCAAAATCTAAGGAAGTTCCATATTCTCTTTAGAGCATTTTTTTCATAACTTCCCTCTTTTTGGTAAAATCAATTTCCAATACCATTTTCAACTTTTGAAACAAAACCCCTTCTATCATCTTGACATTCAACGAGCAAGTTTGCGGTGGATCTCTGCATTCAAGCTTAGTGACGATGGTGGTTTTGGGCTTCGGTGGATACCGCGACACGAGGAGTGTCGTACAACGCGTTGGAGCTTCGCGTACTACAAATTCGGAGGTCGAGGACGGCATAAGCATGTATTGAGTGAGTCAATGTCTGTAAGTCTTTTGAGTCTCTTATAAAACCTATTTTGTAGTGGATTTTGTCTAGGCCTAGTCGTCCGAGGTTTTTCCCATTTAGATTTTTCTCGTACATTGGCGCGTTGTGTTTGTGATTTTCGCAATTTACTTTATTAAATCACCTAGATGTATGCTTAGGATAAAATGGATAAAATTGAAATAATTTTATTTTAATTAACCAAGTTATCAATCTCATTGCATTAATTGAAATTTGTTCTTGCAAACTTGTGAATCTGCTACATAATTTAAAATTGGAGAATATCACTTCTTAGCTAATTTTAAATTGGATTGTGTGTGTGTATTCCACGAGTTAAACTAAGAACATATAACCTTGCAACTTCAAATTTTTATTGGAATGATTACTTTCCCATCATGATTTTTTCTCCATGTGAACCAGAGACCTCTAGTGATCGAGTCAAGCCCCTGGATATTATAGAGGCAATTATTGAAGTGATGAACAACAATAACATCAATGCATTTGGCCTATGGAAACTCTCTTACTATGTTGGCCTTGACTATCGGGTGGAAATATTTGGGTGGTACGTTCCCAGTTTACCACCGGTGTGCCCTAAATAAGGCGTTGTTTCAGATATCATGATTTTATGTCTCTGTTGTTGTCGGGTGGAAACATTTGGTAACACCATCTGTTTATCTGGGTATTAAAGCGTACATGGCCATCAAAATAAAATTGAATAATTGACATATTGCTCAATTGTTCTATCTGTTCTATTCTGAAATATTTATTGTCAATTATATATATATATATATATACTTCGAATTCCTGTCTCTATATACATGCCCTCTGTACTAAATTGAATAGGTATTAATTTTCTAAAAAACTATGGAATGCCTGGAGATTGAATCTCATTCGACTTTAGCTGATGTTGTATAAATAACCATTTTCCAGGAAATAAGTAGACTCGTGGAGAGCACATAAAAGGATTATGTTGAAGATTTAGCTTTTAGAGCTCCTTTTGTTATTATGTTGGAGCATGTCTCTCTCTCTCTTGTAATAAGTTTTTAAATTTTGTCTTAAGTTGTAATTCATAATTACTTTTAATATAAATGAAGTTTTCGTTAGAAAGCTCTAATGATGTAATTCCTTTACTTTCAGTATTTTACAATTCATAACCATGTGATTGTATTTCCTTGCACTTATTTAAGGAAACAATTTAAGTCAGAATATATGTTGCCTTGGTGGCATGTCAAGACACTCGTTCCCTACTACTATTTTGGGTCGGGTCATGACAAAGGTGGTATCAGAGCATAGGTTATGAACTCGTAGACTACCGAACATAAGTTTCAAACGTTTTCCATACATAAGAGATATGATTAAATATTCGACTTATGTGATAACCCTCCATATATTTTACAGTCTACATATAATTGTTTATATATAATTGTTCTTATAATTTGCAATCTTGAGATAGTATAATACGTCTTATGTTTGGCCATGAGTGTAGAAAATGACTAAGACGAGATCAACTGCGAGAACTAATGGTTCAAGTATAGAAGGACTGGAAGGTGCATACAAGGCGATTGAGAGTATGGTAAAGATTGTGGAGCATTGGGTGAATACTGGAGCACCAAGGAATCTTGAACAAACTAGTTGTACCATTAAATATTTTAAGAAGTTGAATACGCCTTATTTTAAAGGTACTCTTAACCCCACTGAAGTAGAAAGTTGGGTGATGCAGATGGAATAGATGCTCGATGTTCTTACGTGTACTGATGAGCAAAGGGTTTCATTCACAACATTTTTGTTAGAAGGTGAAGCCGAACATTGGTAGAGAATGACTAAGAGAATACATGAGGAGAGGAATACTTGCATAGGTTGGAATGACTTCTTGGTGATCTTTTATGAGAAATATTTCCCCGAAACGGTGAAGGCTAAAATGTAAGGGAATATGACGGTTAGTCAATATGAGGCAAAGTTTACTGAATTATCCTGTTTTGCACCTTATGTTGTGATAACTGATGTTTTAAAAGCCAAAAAGTTTGAATGTGGGTTAAGGTTGAGTATTCGTAGTCTAATTTCCATCCTAAAGTTGACATCATATAGTGACGTTGTGGTTAGGGCTATAATAGCCAAAAGGGATGGTGAGGAGTACAATCGAAATAGAGATGGAAAGAGGAAGTTTAGGGAACAAATAGGGAAGAGCCCAATTAATAGAAATAATTTTAGGAGTAAATCCAATGTTGGGGGAGTTAGTGATAACAAACAGTTTAATAAAATATATCAGCGGTGTGCGAAGTAGAATGGAGGACGACCTTGTTACAAGGATACGGGAACTTGTTTTAGATATCGACAGAAAGGACATCGGATAAAAGACTGCCCAACCCCAGCAAGGATTTCGATACAGCCTTTAGCTGAAAAGAAGGACCAAGGCTGACAGGGTAGAGTTTTTGCACTTTCTAAAACCCAGGCTTCTAGTGCAATAGTATCAGGTACACTTTCTATATATGCACAACCTTTTCAAGTTTTAATAGATCTTGGTTCTACCCATTTATTTGTGTCTATGCATTTTTTTGACCGCTTTCCTAATATTCCCGAACCCTTGAATCATAGCATACACATTTCTACTCCTTCGAGTGAGTTATTGACCAGAACATTATTATATAAGTCTTGCCCTATAGATATTAGTAGTCATAAACTATTTGTCGATTTGATTGTTTTAGACATAAGAGACTTTGAAGTCATTTTGGGGATGGATTGGTTAGCATCTTATCATGCTAAGGTAGATTGTTTTGAGAAGAGAGTTACTTTCCAAATCCCTAACCAACCTTAATTCAGTTTTGAAGGTATTGGCCTCCTATCTCCCATGCGTATTATCTCTGCAATATAGTCTTGTAGTTTTCTTAAGAAGGGATGTCAATGATTCCTTTCAAGTGTTATTGATTTGCAAACAAAAGAGCCTAGTTTAGAATATATTCCTATAGGTAAACATTTTCCAGAGGTTTTTCTAGAGGATTTACCTAGTCTCCTCCTAGTAGAGAAATAGAATTTACGATTGACCTTATTCCTGGAACTATACCAATCTTGAAACCACCTTATCATCTGGCAACTTTAGAATTAAGGGAATTAAAAGTTCAATTACAAGATCTGTTAAACAAGGGTTTTATTAGACCAAGTGTATCCCTTTGGGGTGCTCCAGTGTTATTTGTTATAAACAAGGATGGGACGATGAGGTTATGTATAGATTATCGTGAACTAAATAAGGTGGACATTAAGAATAAATACCCCTTACCTCCTATAGATGATTTGTTTGACCAACTTCAAGGCGCGCAAGTATTTTCAAAGATTGACCTTAGGTCAGGCTATCACCGATTGAAGATTAAGGAATATGATATTTCAAAATCAGCTTTTCGTACTAGATATGGTCACTATGAATTTCTTATGATGCCATTTGGACTAACTAACGCACCATCCACTTTTATGGATATGATGAATAGGGTGTTTAAAAAATATTTTGATTAGTGTGTGACTGTTTTCGTTGATGACATCCTTATTTATTCCAAAAGTATTAAAGAACGCGAAAAGCATTTAGAGACGGTGTTACAAATTCTTAGGAAGGAGAAATTATATGGAAAATTAAAGAAGTGTGAGTTTGGTTGCCTAACATCTCTTTTCTATGACATGTCATTTCTAAGGAGGGAGTGTCGGTTGACCCTCAAAAGATCAAGGCTATACTAGATTAGCCTAAACCAACTAATGTGAAGGAGATTTGTAGTTTTCTTGGATTAGCAGGTTATTATCGAATATTTGTTGAAGGATTTTCTAGTATTGCCAAACTTCTAGGTTAACCCAAAAGAAGGTGAAATATGAATGGTCTGAGGAAGTTGAGAATAGTTTTCAAGAACTTAAGAATCGATTAGTAACTGCCCCAATTTTGACTATTCAAGGACAGGGGGATTTGTGATTTATAGTGATGCTTCTAAAAATGGTTTGGGATGTGTGCTAATGCAAAATAGAAAAGTAGTAGCTTATGCCTCGAGACAGTTAAAACCACATGAGCAAAATTATCCAACCCATGACCTAGAATTAGCAACTGTAATTTTTGCTCTTAAGATTTGGAGACATCATTTGTATGGTGAGACTTGTGAGAGTTATACCGATCATAAGAGTTTGAAATATATTTTTACCCAAAAATAATTGAACATGAGACAAAGGAGGTGGTTAGAATTAATGAAGGATTATGATTTGAATATTCATTATCACCCAGGGAAGGCTAATATAGTAGTTGATGCTTTAAGTAGGAAGTCTATACCAAATTTAGCTTGTCTTATTTCAAACCAGTAAGCACTATTGAAGGATTTCATAAGTATGGAAATAGATGTACGTATTTATAGAAAATGAGGAATAATCGAAAACTTACAAGTACAACCTATGTGTAATACCCCGTATTTTTGTGATATTTATTTATGGGATTAATTGAATTAAATGTGTATTAATTGGAAATTAATCCGGATAAAAATACTAGCGAGATGCGAGTTAGTATTTGATATTAATGAGTATATATGGTTATATATGAATATTGAATTATGAAATTTGTCGTGAGATTGAAATACGGCAATTTGGGAATTTTGTTGAGAGCGTGTGACAGTCGCGTCAGGAATATATTTATTTTAATTAAAAAGTGAATTTTATTTCTATTAACCGTATGGTCGTTTTGAGTGCGCCAATGCGTCCGGAAGGGTCGATATAGTCAGAAAACACTAGCCGGGGGTTTAGTTTGGGTCCCGGGGCATTTTTAGGCCATACCAGCAACGTATAAGGGTAGTTTGGTAATTTTGGATTTTTGGGAATTAAAACCCACGAAAATAAGGAATTAATATTTGATTTTTCAATTACCCACTAAACCCACTAATAACCTAAAGGGCTACGGAGGTTATTAGAATTAGTTCCAAAAGAATTCCTAAGGCAAACCCTAGCCACCATTGTCACTTTGGAGAAGAAAGCTTGTAGAGAGAGAGAAGAGAGGAGAATTCTGCAGAGAGAGAGAGAACGATTCCTGAGAGATTCGGAATGCGTGATCCTTATGTACGTGATGTACCGGGATGGATAGCAGAGTATGTGTGCACCGCAGCTTAGTCTCGAGGTGCTTGTATTGTATATTTATGACGTGAATAATATACACTTAATTAATGGGAACTTTCATGTTAGTATTGTGAATATAAATATGGTAATATTTTGAGAAAGCATAACGGGTTAACCGACAGTGAATTGTATTACTAATTGAGAATCTGAGTTTAAGTAAAGCCCTCTATTTAATTGATAACGCTAGAATGTAATATGGGAATCGAGTAGTAAGGGGTAGAACTTATTACGGTTTGGTTAGATATGTATGTTATTTAGATGGGTACGGTACGTTAGGAGTGCACATGTAGTCGAGAGGTGAAAATTTCATTTGAGTGCACGTCCTAACATGTATTTTACATTCAATGTTTAATGTTATTAAAACACTTGCTGTTTTTAAAATGATTTTCACTTTCGGGCTCTGACCCATTTGCTTTCAAATCTATTTTTGTAAAAACCATTTTAGGTGCCCAGCCACAAGGACACCATGCTTAGGATCCTCATTCAGGTGACGAGCAGTAGCTGTTTGTGGAAGTTACAGGACTTTGCTTGTAGACGCTTCATCTATCTTGACTCTATATTCAACATTTATCAGTTGTAGGGCATGTCGCCCATTTCTTTTAGAGACATTTCATTTATTTCAGTTATTCAGACTTCGGGCATGTAATTAATTCAGGATTCAGACTTGTCTTATTATTTTCAGTTGTGGGATTGTTGTGAGGAGTTTTCCTCCGGACTTATTATTATTTGTTGGTTATTTCATTACTTCGTTATGGTGAATGGATTATGTTGTTCTTCCAATATTCTTGTACTGCATGTTAATCAGACTTAAATTAAAATTTGGCACTTACTTTTTAAATACTAGGTGGTTAGTAATCTTTAAAATGTTTTCGACAGTGATGCTATTAACTGAACCAACTTGACATTTTGTATTGATTTAATAAAGGAGTAGCTACCCGATTTTTAATTAGTCGGGGTGTCACAGGTGGTATCAGAGCATCAGGTTCTAGTGTCCATTAGGATCTGTACGGCTTATTATGTTTCCGCTGAGCTTTCTTCGATGTAGAGCCCTATATTTTAGGACTGTTGTATTCTTTTGTATATGCTACGTTCTTCAGCTATTTTGAGTTTATAACTGCGAACTTATAGACTTTATTCTTGTTTCAGAATGCCTCCACGACGTGCACAAAGGATTCCCAGGGATGCAACGCCAGAACCACAGCCCGCACCAGTTCAGGGCACGATGAATGCCGCCGAGGTTGCAGCCATTGTTGTCCAGGCGGTAAATGCCGCACTAGCAGTAGTTCAGCAGGCACCACCTCAGGCGCCAGTAGCCGCGCCAGTTCAGGCACATGCATTCCCGTCTGCTTGGGAACGTGTACGTGATGCTTTTCAGAAAGCACACCCTCCGGAGTTCGCTGGTAGCTCCGATGTTGTGGTTTCGAGTCAGTGGAGAAAGGACATTCAGCGGCACCTGAGGATGTAGTGCACCGATGTCCAGAAGCAGATACTAGCTACCTTTAAGCTAGTGGGGTCTGCACTGCAGTGGTGGGAGTCTATTACCACCATGGAGGAGAGAGATACTCTCACTATCCAGGAGTTTTGGGTGCGGTTCGACCACAAATACTTTCCGTCAGCTGTTCACACGGAGATGAGGAGGAAGTTGATGAGCCTCAAGCAAGAGGGTAAGACTGTGGCCGAGTATGAGGCCGAATTCACTAATCTTCTGAACATTGTTCCGGATGAGATACCGACAGAGGAGAAGAAGATACATAAATTTACAGAAGGGTTGACTTGGAGAATCCGTCAGCATTTGTTGGGGAACCTATCGTTGGCCACTTACTCTGATGTGGTTAACGCTGCACTGTTACACTGCCAGGACCATCACTTTCACATGATTGAAGGCAAGAGGTCAGGAGAGTCCAGCCATCAGGGCAGGACTGGGGGAAATGGTGCCAGTGGGGCACATTCTGTTCAGGGGCAGAGGCAGGGTGATCAGGGTTCCCAGCAGGGGGATCACAAAAGGTTCAGGTCGGGAAATTTCAGGCACGGACAGGGAGGTTTCCGACAGGGCCATCAGGGTCCGAACGGCCATCAGAACCAGCAGGGTCAGAATGGTCAACATCAGTTTCAGCAGGGCTAGCAGGGCCAGTGGAGGAATGGTAATGGCCACCAGGGCCGGGGGCAGCAGGGACAGAGAGGGGGGAACTTCCCGGGGAAGTGTTTCGTTTGTGGCAAGACTGGCCATAAATGCCAGGACTGTCCTGATAGGGGCAGGGCCCCGCAGCAGCAGCAGGGTGCTCGACATGAGCCACATAGGCCACTTTTTCCACCTGCCCTCCCAGCTCCAGCCCAGGTGCCAGCACTACAAGCCATTCCAGCAGTTCCTGTGCAGTAGGGGCAGTTACAGTATGGACGTGTCTATAACGTCCACCAGGCAGCAGCTCCACAGGCACCACCCGCGATTGAGGGTATGTTTCTTATCCATGGTACTATGGGTCGAGTTTTGTTGATACGGGGGCAACGCATTATTTTATAGCTACACATTTTGCGAAAGCCTTAGGGTTGTTAGCCATAGCAGAGAGCACAGTGACGTGTGTAGACTCACCATTGGGGAGTGGGTCGCTTATTTTCTTTATATGCCGGGGAGTGGGGGGTAGAGATTGGTAGTTTGGTATTACCTGCAGACATGTTGGTATTAGATATGCATGTGCACGATGTGATTATCGGTATGGATTGGCTCGCTGATTATAGAGCCATAATTGATTGCTTCGGTGGGAGCATTGTTTTTGCCATTCCGGGGCAAGAGATGTTTGTAGTGGCGATGCCTCGCCCAGAGGGAGGCTCGACCGCTCATTTGTACTACATAGAGGAGGATACCTCTAAGGAGGTTGTGATTACTTTAGATTCGATCCCGGTTGTCAGGGAGTATTCCGATGTGTTTCAGGAGATACCAGGCTTACCTCCCAGTCGAGAGATAGACTTTGTCATAGACTTATTGCCAGATACGAGACCTATAGCACGCGCACCGTACCGTATGGCTCCGGCAGAGATGCGAGAGCTACGAGATCAGATTGAGAAGCTGTTAGGTCAGGGGTTTATACGGAGGAGTACTTCGCCGTGGGGTGCCCCTGTGTTGTTCGTAAAGAAGAGGGATGGTTCACTGAGATTGTGTGTGGACTACCGAGAGTTGAATAAGGTCACGATACGGAATAAGTATCCGTTGCCTCGAATCGATGACTTATTCGACCAGTTGAGAGGAGCTTCTTTCTTCTCGAAGATTGATTTGCGATCGGGATACCATCAGTTGCGTATCAGGGAAGAGGATGTCTCGAAGACTGCGTTCTTATCGAGATATGGTTCTTATGAGTTTCGGGTTATGCCTTTTGGTTTGACCAATGCTCCAGCCGTGTTTATGGACTTGATGAATAGGGTGTTCAGAGATTTCCTAGATCAGTTTGTCATTGTCTTCATTGATGATATTCTGGTTTACTCCCAGATAGAGGAGGAGCACGCCGAGCATTTGAGTCAAGTTTTGCAGACGCTACGTCAGAACGAGCTGTATGCAAATTATGAGAAGTGCGGGTTTTGGCTGAAGGAAGTTCAGTTTTTGGGGCATATTATTTCCGACCGGGGGATATTTGTTGATCCGGGGAAGGTATCCGCGGTGAGGGAGTGGGAACAGCCCACGACACCGACGGAGATCCATAGTTTCTTGGGATTAGCAGGATACTATAGGAGGTTCAGTCGGGGATTTTCGAAGATAGCGGGTCCTTTGACACATCTGACTCGTAAGGGTGTGCCATTCATCTGGAGTGATGCCTGTCAGTTGGCATTCAATGAGTTGAAGGATAAGTTGACCTCAGCACTTGTGTTAGCGTTGCCGAGACCGGGAGTTTAGTATCTAGTCTACACCGATGCGTCCTTGCAAGGACTTGGAGGTGTATTATATCAAGAGAGTCAGGCCATTGCTTATGCATCCCGTAAGCTAAAGCCTCACGAGAAGAATTACCCCACTCATGACTTGGAGTTGGCGGCAGTTGTATTTGCCCTTCGTATTTGGAGACATTACCTTTTGGGGGAAAAGTTTCGATTGTTCACGGACCACAAGTCCCTACAGTACCTATTCACGCAAAAGGAGTTGAATATGCGGCAGCGAAGGTGGCTTGAGTTTGTGAAGGATTATCAGTTTGATATCCAGTATCACCCGGGGAAGGCTAATGTGGTAGCAGACGCGTTGAGCCGTAGGCCAGTAGATGAGGTGGCAGGGGTGTGGAAGGCCAAATGGAAGGAGTTGGGACACCAGGATGCAGTGGCCCGATCATTCATGTCTGTGATGACTGTTACACCGCAGATTGTCACGAAGGTGGTAAAGGCACAGGCAAATGACTCGTTCTGTCAGGAGCAGATAGTTCGATTACTAGCAGAGGGAGCCGAGTCCTATACCGTTAGCTCAGACGGGGGATTACGCTTCAATGGGAGATTGGTAGTTCCGGAAGGGGAGGAATTGCGGCACGAGGTGATGGCAGAGTCGCACGGCTCACGGTTCACGGTACATCCTGGTGGGGACAAAATGTACCAAGACATGAGACGACAGTATTGGTGGAGCGGGATAAAGAGAGATATTGCCGTGTTTGTTTCAAAATGCGCCACTTGTCAGCTAGTAAAAGTGGATCATCAGAAACCGGCGTGACTGCTACAACCGTTAGAGGTCCCGATGTGGATGTGGGAGAGCATATCGATGGACTTTATCACGGGGTTGCCTACGTCACAGAGGGGTCACGACTCCATTTGGGTAATTGTAGACAGGTTGACCAAAGTCGCTCATTTTCCACCCGTAAGGACAGACTACACTACGGGACAATATGCCCAGCTCTTTATTGTAGAGATAGTGAGACTTCACGGTGTGCCCCTAAATATCGTGTCTGACAGAGATAAGATATTTGTTTCACGGTTTTGGGAAAGTTTTCAGGAGGCCATGGGCACGGAGTTGCGGTTGAGTACGGCGTATCACCCGCAGACCGATGGGCAAACTGAACGTACAAACCAGATGTTGGAGGACATGTTGCGTATGTGCATCATTGATTTTGAGGGTGGATGGGAGCAGTATCTTCCACTGGTGGAGTTTGCTTACAATAACTCCTACCAGTTCACCATTGGCATGGCTCCATTTGAGGCATTGTACGGTAGACCTTGTCGTTCCCCAGCATGTTGGTTGGAGGTGGGGGACAACAAACTACTTGGGCCGGAAGTAATTCAGGATACTTCGGCGAGGATATAATTGATTCGGAGTCGCATTCGGGTAGCTCAGGATCAGCAGAAGAGCTATGCTGATGCGAAGAGGTTCTTCAGGGAGTTCCAAGTGGGGGACCAGGTTTTGCTCAGAGTATCTCCTATGAAGGGGATTATGCGTTTCGGGAAGAAAGGGAAGTTGGCACCGAGATATGTGGGACCATTTCCTATTATTGAGCGGATTGGACCGGTTGCGTATAGGCTTGGATTACCGGAGCATTTACATCGGATTCACGATGTGTTTCATATTTCCTCGCTAAGATAATATCTTAGAGACGATTTGGCTCATTCTCACATTGCTTTGGAGGACATAGATCTCCAGCCTGATAGCTCCTACGAGGAGGGGCCGATTACTATTTTGGACCGAAGTGAGAGGAAACTGCGGTCAAAGATAGTTCCGTTAGTGCGTGTTCAGTGGCGACATCATAATGTCGAGGAGTCCACATGGGAGCGCGAGGATGAGATGCGCGAACGTTATCCGGAGTTGTTCTTACCAGGTACTTTCTAGTTCCGAATTTCGGGACGAAATTCAGTTATTAGGGGGGAAGTATGTAATACCCCGTATTTTTGTGATATTTATTTATGGGATTAATTGAATTAAATGCGTATTAATTGGAAATTAATCCGGATAAAAATACTAGCGAGATGCGAGTTAGTATTTGATATTAATGAGTATATATGGCTATATATGAATATTGAATTATGAAATTTGTCGTGAGATTGAAATACGGCAATTTGGGAATTTTGTTGAGACGCGTGTGACAGTCGCGTCAGGAATATATTTATTTTAATTAAAAAGTGAATTTTATTTTTATTAATCGTATGGTCGTTTTGAGTGCGCCAACGCGTCCTGAAGGGTCGAAATAGTCAGAAAACACTAGTCGGGGGTTTAGTTTGGGTCCCGGGGCATTTTTAGGCCATACCGGCAACGTATAAGGGTAGTTTGGTAATTTTGGATTTTTGGAAATTAAAACCCACGAAAATAAGGAATTAATATCTGATTTGGCAATTACCTACTAAACCCACTAATAACCTAAAGGGCTACGAAGGTTATTAGAATTAGTTCCAAAAGAATTCCTAAGGCAAACCCCCACCATTGTCACTTTGGAGAAGAAAGCTTGTAGAGAGAGAGAAGAGAGGAGAATTCTGCAGAGAGAGAGAGAACGATTCAATCTTCAACATCAAAATCAGAGATACACATAAGCCAAGTGGTTTAATTTCGTTTATTACGAAGAATGTTTCTTCCATGCGTAGGAAATTGATAAAACTGTATTGTTTTGGGAGATTGATGAAAACCCATTAAATTAGAATTAGAAACTTGTATTTTGATGAGGAATTGCATGTGGAATTGTATGTAGGTGATTAATCTGATGATAATATATTTTGGATGAAACAAAAACGTATTTAATTAGACTCATTGGGGATTTAAGAATTTCTAGGGTTCATGTTCTTGAAATTGGGGGAAAATGTATAGATTTGATATTTGGATGATGTTTAGAATGAATTAACACCATCAAACACGTTAGTATGTGACCTAAGTATGTTTAGGGACGATTAGAACCTTGAACAATTGTTGGATTGATGTTTAGATAAGATTAGAGTGGAAGAAAAGATGGAAAAACGAGTTAAGGAAAATCTGGGATCGAATCTGGCCACTTGTTAGAAGACCTGCCCAGGTCGTTCGAACGAGCTCGTTCAAACGAGCTTCTAACGAGTTGACAGTCTGACTTCTAACGAGAGGGAGGTTCGTTCGATGACTTTCATTCGAACGAGATCTCGTTAGAAGACCCACTTCGTTCGAATGAACTCTCGTTCGAACGAGACTTCTAACGAGTTGACAGTTTAGGCTTTTTAGCCTGTTTTAATCCCGAGTGTCCCGTAACCTTGGTTATATGTAGAGATAACACTTCCTTGTTGATTAATTGATATATTTGGGAGATTTGGGACATAATGAGGAGTATAACTTAGAAGTGTAGTTTGAACCTAAGGGAAATTGTGAATTAGGACGTGAGTGTCTATTACGATGCGAGAATTATTAACGGCCTAAATTATTATATTAATCGGGAACATATAAATTGTGTAGCATTATATGTCGGTACGAAAATGAGAAGTATACCACAACTATATTATGGTGATTACTAAGATGTGTGCATACTTAGTATATGTATATGATTTTGTGTAGGACATACCTACCATACTTGCTATCACGGGAGGTTTACGTTCGCTTAGGGCCCTCTAATCCTTGTGTTGCCCGGATTTAGACTGGTACCTCGATGAACATAGGTCAGAGAAGGACTTATTGGGATGTTAATAAGTCTGCTGATCGTGGGAACGCAGGTATGTGCGTGACCCATGTGATGTGACTGTGTTCGCCTCCATTATTTGTGATTGTTGTTATCTGAGAACGATTCCTGAGAGATTCGGAATGCGTGATCCTTATGTACGTGATGTACCGGGATGGATAGCAGAGTGAGTGTGCACCGCAGCTTAGTCTCGAGGTGCTTGTATTGTATATTTATGACGTGAATAATATACACTTAATTAATGGGAACTTTCATGTTAGTATTGTGAAAATAAATATGGTAATGTTTTGAGAAAGCATAACGGGTTAACCGATAGTGAATTGTATTACTAATTGAGAATCTGAGTTTAAGTAAAGCCCTCTATTTAATTGATAACGCTAGAATGTAATATGGGAATCGAGTAGTAAGGGGTAGAACTTATTACGGTTTGGTTAGATATGTATGTTATTTAGATGGGTACGGTACGTTAGGAGTGCACATGTAGTCGAGAGGTGAGAATTTCATGTGAGTGGACGTCCTAACATGTATTTTACATTCAATGTTTTAATGTTATTAAAACACTTGCCGTTTTTAAAATGATTTCCACTTTCGGGCTCTGACCCATTTGCTTTCAAATCTATTTTTGTAAAAACCATTTTAGGTGCCCAGCCACAAGGACACCATGCTTAGGATCCTCATTCAGGTGACGAGCTGTAGCTCTTTGTGGAAGTTACAGGACTTTGCTTGTAGACGCTTCATCTATCTTGACTCTATATTCAGCATTTATCAGTTGTAGGGCATGTCACCCATTTCTTTTAGAGACATTTCATTTATTTCAGTTATTCAGACTTCGGGCATGTAATTAATTCAGGATTCAGACTTGTCTTATTATTTTCAGTTGTGGGATTGTTGTGAGGAGTTTTCCTCCGGACTTATTATTATTTGTTGGTTATTTCATTACTTCGTTATGGTGAATGCATTATGTTGTTCTTCCATTATTCTTGTACTGCATGTTAATCAGACTTAAATTAAAATTCGGCACTTACTTTTTAAATACTAGGTGGTTAGTAATCTTTAAAATGTTTTCGACAGTGATGCTATTAACTGAACCAACTTGACATTTTGTATTGATTTAATAAAGGAGTAGCTACCCGGTATTTAATTAGTCGGGGTGTCACACTATGGTTATGGAAAGAATCAAAATTGCACAAGTAAATAACCCACAACTGAAGAAGATTAAAGAAGAAGTTATTGAAGGGAAGAGGATTGAATTTGTGATACGAGATGATATATTGAGATTTGGAAATAGATTGTGTGTGCCATGTGATGTCCTACTAAAGATGCAAATATTGGAGGAAAGTCATTACTCGAGATTCACATTTCATCCCTGATCTACGAAGATGTATAGGGATATTCAAGATGTGTTTTGATGGAATAACATGAAAAGATAGATAGTCGAATTTGTATATCAGTGTTTGGTTTGTCAATAAGTAAAATCTGAACATAAAAAGTCATAAGGATTACTACAACCACTACCTATCTCTGAGTGGAAATGGGAATATATTACTGTGAATTTTGTAACAGGTTTACCCAAGAGTTCAAATGCTAATGATTTTATTTGGGTAATTATTAATAGGTTAACTAAATCTAATAATTGTCTTGCCCTTAAGATTACCCATTCTTTAGAAAAGTTAGCTAAGTTATACGTGCGAAAAATTATTAGGCTTTATGGAACCCCAGTTTCAATTATTTCTGATCGTGACCCTAGATTTGTGTCTCACTTTTGGAAAAGCCTACAAGCATCCATGGGAACACAATTGAATTTTAGCACTGCTTTTCATCCTCAAACAGATGGACAATCTAAGAGAACCATTCAAACATTAAAGGATATGCTTAGGGCATGTGTACTTAATCTGAAAGGGAATTGGGATGCTCATTTATCATTAGTAGAATTTGCATATAATAATAGTTATCAGCAAGTATTATTTCCAGCATCTTGAAAATGCTCTCCTTCTCTCTGAAAACTCCCCTACCCAAAACCGTATACAACCTCCACCCAACCACCCTCTTCTACCTTTTTAACACCATCTAACCTCCTCTATGGACACACGGAATCCCTCTCCAACCTCTTCTAGGCTTCTTCCTAACCCTAAAACCTCTGGGGTTGGTACTCTAACCATTATCAATGTCTCATGTATGGTTGCCTCACCTGATGTAGAGGAAGGACAATTTATGGATTCACCGATGGTCGGTGGATCATCCTCTATTTCATCTAGTGGAGGAATGGTTGTACTGGTAAATCCATTAAAGTAAAGGTCACCCCTCATGATATTACGTCTTCAATAGCTGATGAATGTACCCCAACAAATGTTGGTTCTCTTAATGCTATGGAAGGAATGGTTTGTGAAACTCTCCCATCTAGGGTTTTGCCAGTCAGTGAAACCTGTGATGATACCGTCCCTATGAATGAGACAAATGGTGAAACGTATGAAGCCAGTAATGTGAAAGATAAACAAGTTACTAATGTTGTAGCTGCACCAGGATAAAATGCTGAGGCACTAAACCACCACCAGGCCAAGACGGTGGGGAAACACACGATGATTATTGGGAGCTGTTCGGTGCATGGGGAAGATGCTGAACCCTCAAATCTAGGAGAGATAAACGACGTTATTTGTACTCTTAATACCACTAGTCTCCTCGCATATAAATGTGATGGGACATCAGCCGTTCCCTCTGCATCTAAAGAGGACAGGGATATATACCCTAAACATCAAAGTAATGGTACTTTCAAATGGTGGAGTACGATTGTTCTCCTAAATGTACACCTAACCTCAAACTCACTTTTCACCAACCGGAAGTGGTAAATGGTATCCCTATGGTTAAACCACCTATGGAGGTCGCTAAAGCAGGTAAAGCCATGTGGTTCAATAGTGTTATGGGGTACTTACTTGGCAGAAGGCTACCCTACATGCTTGTCAACAATCTTGCCCACAAGCTCTGGGACAAACATGGCCTCATGCCAGTTATCCCCCACGATAATGGCTTCTTCCTATTTAAGTTCAAGCATGTAGAGAGATTCAGTCATTTCTAATGGCCCGTGGCACTTTGTTGATAACCCCATTATTTTGAAGTAGTGGCAAACCAACTTCCAGGAACACAAAGATCAAACTAAATCTGTTCCTATATGGGTTAGATTCCACAACGTTCCTATCCAATAATGGATAGAAGTTGGCCTTAGTTACGTTGCTAGTGCCATTGGGAAGCCTTTATATGTTGATGCTGACATTGAGAAGATGAATAGACTTAGCTATGCAAGAATTTGTATTGATATTGAAGCCAAAGATATATATCCCAAGGCTATAGACCTGCAACACGGTGATGGTTCGCACTGCCATGCATTTGGTCACAAGATCTCTAAATGTTCTCATGTAACTAGAGTATGGATGCCTAAACAAACCAAGAATGAGGTTGAAACCAATGCAACTCAAATCACTGAATGGAAAATAGTGGGAGATAAAAATCAGGAAGTAGGCAACAATATGGGTACTGTAAAGGAGACCCACATAGGCACGTTTGCTGGGACGGCTGCAACTCAGTAGAATGATGCCTCTCATGTCATTACCAACAGATTTGTAGCACTTCTTGACATAAAAGAGGTAAATGAAACTAATGTAATCCCAACTCCTTCTGGAACACCAATAGACAATATGATGGCCCCTGATAAAGAAAATTATATGGACTCTATTGCTGGGAAGGCTGAGACACAGACTCATGCAACATCACCTGTCATAACCAATAGATTTGAGACTCACCTAAGTAATGAAGATACAAGTGAGACTGAAGCAACACCAGGCCCTTCTGGAATAGCATTAAAAATTAATGACATTGATGGTAATCGAGGCAATCTTGCTACAAATCTCTCCAAGAAACAGAGAAATAATCTTTGTAAAAAAACTTGTGGTAGGGTGAATGCAAATGCTAACATCCCCCAACCCCAATCCCTCTCAATGATTAAACTGGCTACATGGAACATTAGGGGCCTAAACAACCCGATTAAACAACAAGACGTTCGTAAACTGATCAAAAATCACAACCTCTCCCTTATTTGTCTAGTGGAAACCAAAGTGAGAAGGAATAACATCGTGAAAGCTACCAGAGGCAACTTTACTCAATGGGAAGCTACACACAATTGTCCCAATAATGGAGGTGTATCTAGAATTATCATTGGTTGTAACCCCAAGATGTTTAAGGTTAACACCCTCTCTTCAAATAACCAAGCCATTACTTGACTCATTACCTCTCTCAGCCTTGATAAATCTTTCTATGCAACCTTTATCTATGCTCTAAACCTTGATGTACAACTCACACAACTATGGTCATACCTTGAACAAACTCACCTATATGCACACAATAACAGTTGGATCCTCTTGGGGTACTTCAATATTGTCAGAGCCCGCAATGAGAAGATGGGCATTTTGGATATTGATGCTAATGTTGTGAATGATTTCAACCAATGTCTGTATAACATTCAAGTAGATGATATGATCTCAAAGGGTCTTTGGTACATCTAGACCAGAAACCATAATGAGGGATCTTTAATTCAAACAAAAATTGATCGTGTGCTCATAAATGAGGAATGAAAGAATACCTTCACTGAACCCCAGGCTGATGTTATTAGCCAAGTGTAATACCCCGTATTTTTATGCTATATTTAATTTGGGGATTTATTAAATTTAATGTGATGATTTATTTAATAAAAATCCGGAAATTAATTATGTTATAATTATTAACGTGACTAGAGTTAGTAATTATGGGAAACTTGTTGAATATTACTAATGAGCATAGTAATATATTATATTGGTTATATTGAATGTCATAAGTAAATTAAATGACTATTTCGGAAATTTAAGTCGGGACGTGCCCGTGTCACGTCGGGACTAATTATGTTAATTTAAAAAGGGAATATTTTATAAGTTGTCCGTATGGTCGTTTTGAGTGCGCCAACGCGTCCGGAAGGGTCGAGATAGTCAGAAAAGTGTACCCGGGGGTTTAGTTTGGGTCTCGGGGTATTTTTAGGCCTAATTAGTGACCCGGGAGGGCATTTTGGTCATTTTACAAAATAGGGTAATTAAACCCACGAATTTCAGCCATCCTTAGCAGCTATTTAGGTCAGCCTTTTTAGGGTTAGAACATTCATAACCCTAGTACGGCCATTGGAGAAGAGAGGAGAGAGCTCTCAAGGTGATTCAAGGCCAAATACACCACCGTTTGCACCGCCGTCACCACCAACACGTAGATCTCGAGGAGGAGAACGCAACCACACCAAAATCAACAGGAAACCAGACCTCTGAAATCCCAGGCAAGTGTTTAACTTGCGTATTTTCGTTGGTGCAATATTCATATTAGTCTAGGAATGATTAGGAGTATAATCTATGGAAGAAAACCCCAATTCTTGATAGAAATTTGCATGTAGAAGTCATTAAAACCATATTCTGGAAACCTTATGGGATGTAGATGATTAACCCACGGATTTTTGATGATTATGTAGAAGGAAATTCTGGAGAAAAACTGATTAGAACAGAAGTTAAGAAAACTTAGGGTTCTTGATGATTAGATGAGATTTTAGGTTGTTTAATCATGTTTAATGATGGTTATACGCATGCTTAACGTTAGAAACATCTGGTAATATGTTATTATGTTTGTGGTATAAGTGTTGGGACGATTAGTGTTGGAAAATATGTATTTGAATGAAGAATTTTGATGAAACCCGTAACTGCACTTCTGCAGAAATCGAAATACCTGTTTGATCGATCGATCGACCCTAGAGCATCGATCGATCAAAGGTTCGATCGATCGAACCCCAGCCGTCGATCGATCGACCCTTCCTGGCAGCCTCTTATTTCCCCTTGTATAATTAGTTGAATTAATTTATCGTGGAATGATTCTTGGGCATTATAAATAAAATGTTTTGGGATATAGGAGAGACCAGTAGGACATATGGTTAAAGGATGGGAACTTTATTATGAGACGATAATTGCGTTTTAGGGACAATTAATTAAGGAATGATGAAACTACGCATTTCAAGTGAGAGATTACGTCAAATACTTACGATAGTGAATAGGCGTCTACCTACTGAATTTCCTACTTGGATAGTTAGAATCCACGAGTGTCACGTAATTAGTGAGAAAACCCTTCGAGTCAAGGTTAGAGACGAAACCTTATACGAAATTCTATAACTGTGAAATTAAGGATATATGGTATAATTATGGGTGATGAGAAGAACCTATATTAATATGATAAAGTGGTATATTTATATGATTGTGTGTACATATATTATATGCATGTGAAAAAAACATACCGCGCTACTTGCTATCCTTGAGGTTACCGCGCTGGGACAAGTCTTATCCCGATGGGACCTTTATGGGGGATATTGACTTGTACCCTAGAAGATAGATATCCTTGGTACAGGCTATTGAATTAATAGTTCAGACGGTCCTAAGAGACGCGAGTATGTGCCATCCTCTTAGTGACTTGGAATCTATGCTTCGCCTCACTATTGTTTGTGTATGTGTTAATACAATTCGAGAGTGATTCCGAATTTGTATTCCCCTTGATATGAGTGGTATGGGGTTTGGGATAGTGGAAGTATGCACGCACCATAGCTTTAGTTGGGATGCTGTTATATATATATATATATATATATATATATATATATATATATATATATATATTATTCGTGTAGTTAATATATATATATGAGATTATGGAATTTAAACTGCCTACTTTGATTTGATAAGTAGGATATGGTAGTTGACTCAAATAATAAATACTGTTTTGCGAGAATATAATATGTCACTGGGAACTTTATAAATTGATGAAGCTAAAACGAGAGTTGTGCTACAAGTTGAAAGTAACCTTTTTAAACAATGACATTGTCCGGTTTTGAAAACTTATGAGTAAGTTAAGTTAAATTAAATTATTGGGAAGGTTAGTATGATAAAAATTGTTAAGTTAAACCATTTGGGAGGTCAGCACGATAGGCGTGCACATTAGAAGAGAGGTGAGAATTTCTCAAGAGAGTGTCGAACTAATATGTTGTTGCATTGGCCTGTATCAATTTAAATACTTGCTAAACAAATTTTAAATCATACACACTTTCGGGCTCTGACCCGTTTTCTCTCTCCCTCTCCCTCTTGTATATATATATGTATGTATTTCAGGTGCCCAGCCACAGGGGCGTCTTGCATAGGATCTCTTGGAAGGAACGCGCTGCAGCTTAGGTGGGAGTTGCAGGTCTTTTGATTAGACGACTTCGTTCATTCAGATCCACTCTTAGCACTTTCATTCAGATGGGCATGTGTAGCCCTTTCCATTATTTCTTTATGTTGGGACATTGTTATTTCAGTTGTTTCCTAGTTCGTTATTATGGGATTTTGTTCGGGATGGATGTATTACTTTATTTTCTCGCATGTTGACATTCGTTGATGGATGTTTTATATATTGGATTTTTGGTTCCAGTTTATTGTGGCGTGAATCTTATTCATTGATCTTTGTTAATAAAATAAATAAATCTTTTCTTTAAATAAAATTTGGAAGTTAATGTTTAAAATTGGTTTTGACACTTAGCTTAATTATTTAGGGTGTTAAATTGGAAAAATTATTTTTTTTCGACAGTGATGCTGAGAATGAACCAACTGTTCACCTTGATTTAATTTAATAAAGGAGTGATCGCCCCGTATTTAATTAGGCGGGGTGTCACACCAAGGCCTTTCGGACCGTTGCCCTATTTTCACTACCATCCTTCCTCAACCACCCTCCAGGTACAAACCTTTCAAATTCTTCAACTACTGTTTGACATATAGGGACTTTAATACTACTATTGAGGACGCTTGGGGGACTTATGTGCATGGAACCCCTATGTATATTGTTTCTTCCAAACTCTCATTAGTCAAGCATGCTCTTAAAGGTTTCAACCTCAAGTTCTTTAATAACCTTATAAAAAAAACCAACGATGCCAAGAATGATCTTAAAGATATTCAAATTCATCTCAATAGGGATAGAAGTAATACCTTGATCCAAGTAGCTGAAAAGAATGTCAGGGTTGTTTATGCAGAATACAGTAGAGCTGAAGAGAGTTTCCTCAAGAAAAAGGCCAGAACTAGGTGGATCAAAGAGGGGGACATGAACACCAGCTTCTTCCACTCTAGAATTAGCTGCAACCGGAATAGAAACAAAATTCTATGCATTCATGACCATCATGGGAACAAGGTCGAGGGTCATAATCAGGTTGCCAAGGAAGTTGTCAGGTATTTCTCCAACCTTCTTGGGCAACCTAGCAACACTTCTTATCCTCATATCCTCAATTATTCCATAACAAATAAACTCTCCAATAATCAAGAAAATTCCCTTATTGGCCCCATTACTAATGATGAAATAAAGCTTGCTCTATTTAGTCTTGGTAACGATAAGGCACCTGGCCCTGATGGCTATAATACTGAGTTCTTCACCAAGAATTGGAATGTGGTGGGGGTGAGGTTATTGCTGTTGTTGCATCTTTCTTTTAGACCAGCACCATGCTCAAATAGTGGAATTGTACAAACCTGATTTTTATTCCCCAAAACAACTCCCCTACCGCCATGAAAGACTTCTGACCTATTGCTTGTTGTAATACTATCTACAAATGTATCTCCAAAGTTATGGTTAATAGGATGAAGGCTTTCATTCCTTGGCTGGTTAATGATAGGCAATTCGCATTTGTTCAGGGAAGATCCATTGGCAATAACATCCTTATCATGCAAGAGCTCATACGAAATTATCATAGAAATATTGGCCCTTCCAGATGTGCTTTAAAGATTGAAATTCTAAAAGCTTATGACACTGTCAGTTGGAGCTTCCTCTTTCACATCCTCAACCATATGGGTTTCCCTCCAATCTTCATTGGATGGATCAAGGAATGTATTACTACGACCTTGTTCTCATATTCCTTGAATGGGTCTACTCGTGGTTTTTTCAAACCTAAGGGTGGTTTAAGGTAAGGGGAACCTATCTCCCCCTTCCTTTTTCTCTTCATAATGGAAGCTTTTGCTGGCTTACTTGATCTTCACACTAGATCCCCAAATTTTTCCTTCCACCCTAAAAGCAAAGAATTTAATATAAACCACCTTTGTTTTGTTGATGATCTTTTCATCTTAGCATGTACGGATATGAACTCCATTACCATCATCAATTTTGCCATTACTAAATTAAGCGCGATGTCGGGCCTTCACCCAAACCCTTTGAAATGCTCTTTCCACGCTGCTGCATTTCCACAGATGATAAAAAGATTATCTCTAATCTTCTGGGGTTCCAGTTGGGATCTTTCCCCGTTAAATACCTTAGTATCCCCCTCATATCTACTAAGTTGAAGCATGAGGATTATCTCCCACTTATTGATAAGATCACTAACATGATTATGAGCTGGACCAATAGATTTCTAAGCTATGCGGGTAGACTAAACCTGGTCATTTTGGTCCTCTTTAGTATGCATACTTATTGGACCTCCCTGTTTATCCTGCCTAAGAGAACGTTAAAGGAAATTGATAACAAGTTCGGTAGGTTCTTGGGTCAGGTCCGGACATGAAAAAGACTGGTTCTAAGGTCAACTGGATGTAATACCCCGCATTTTTATGGTATTTAAATAATTATGAGATTAATTATTATTGTTGGATTAATTAAATTAAAAGGGTCGAGAAATTTAATTGTTGATTAATCTGAATTTAAAATAATTATTAACTAGCATGTCAAGGGTTAATACTTATTGATAGAAGTCATTGATTATTACTGTGGGTATATGTAAAATGGAATTATATAATTTGATAAATTGTCGAGAGTGAGAAATACGACAATTGGTAATTTAAGTCAGATGCGCGTGTGAGTCGTGTTAGGACTAATTAATGGGAATAAAAAGAGAATTTATTTTTATTAACTCGTATATCCATTTTGAGTGCACCGTTGAGTCCGAAAGGGTCGAGATAGTCAGAATAGTGTACCCGGAAGTTTAGTTTGGGTCCCGGGGTAATCTTAGGCCTAACCAGCGTCCCGGGAGGGCATTTTGGTAAATCGCATTTTTGGTAAATCCCTTACGTAGTTCCAGTTAGGGTTTTATCTGTAAAAGAAAAGATAGAGTCCCAGAGGAAGGAGAAGAAAAGGTTCCTAGGAGTTGCAAGGCCAAACCCAAATTATCTTTCACCGAAAACATCATCAATGCGTAGATCGGAAATAGTAGAACGCGTCTATACCAATTTTAAGAGACAATTCAAACCTGCATAATTATGCAAGTGTTTATTACTTACTTTCCTTTACCAATACTCATGTTCATGTTAGTATAGGATTGAAATACCTATGTATTAGTAATAAAAGTGATGAAAATTGGAGATTTTTTTAATGAATTGAATCTGAGATTAATTTAGGTTGGAACATTGATGTATGTAGATAAGAAATCACGTTTAGATGATTTTCTGTCATGAACAAATCTGGAAATTCATTTTCTTGAATGATAATTGGAAGAACTAGGGTTTTATTAAATTAATTGGGGATTCCAGATTTCATTGATGATTAGAAATGAATTTATGATGTTATATTAGTGAAAATCATACATACATGTTAGGAAATTGATTTAGTATGATTGATCGGTGTTTGGGGAAGGATTTGTAGAGGTTATAGTTGTTAAATTGGCGAAGAGAATGTTTTTGGGCAAATCTGCATCGAAAAGGGTAGCGGTTCGGACGGCCTTTCATAAAAGGTCCGGACCGTTTTTCAGTAAAAGGTTCGGATCGTTTGTCTTAAAAAGGGTCTGAATCGCTTCCTAGTGGGTCCGAACCGCCTTGTAAAATTTTCTATAATTTATTTGTGGACCCTTAAGATGCCATTCGGGACTTGTAATGCGGGAATCCTAATGTAGTACACTGAGATTTGAAGTGATGATATATTATAACAAGTGCGATTTAAAACTTAGACATAAGGGGGATGAATAACCCTTAGAAAATCAGGAGGGGGAATCATAATCAGATTAATAATATGTCGAGAGTATTAAGTGAAAGAAATATGAGAAATATGACATGATACTTAGTTGTTGGAATACCTTGAAATTTTAGTAGGTTATGTGTATACCTATGTGTTGATTTATTATGTGTATAGCATACATACACTGCCTGCTATCGGGCGGAGGTTTCGTGCAGTGGACAGTCTTATCCTGGGTGACCCGATGGGGGATATTGACTTGTACCCAGAGCATATGAACTTGGATACGTGCTATCTGTTACGTAGGATAGTTTCGACGGTTGAATGGGAGAGTAGGTATGTGCGTGACCCATTTAGCTGATGAGTATGCTCGCCTCCAATATTTGTTTTTTGAGATTTACGGTTCGTGAGAGACGCAGAACCAATTGTCCTTTATGCAGCGAGCGATGCACCGGGACACGATAGAAGAGTATGCATTGCGCCAGGTGGTCCTAACCAAGGGGGGCAGGTTATATATATATATATATATATATATATATATATATATATATATGGATGATGTGACTATATGTATGTATATATATAGGAATATACTTGAGAATGAATGATTCTATTGTGTGAAATTAGAAAATGTATAAATATGGATAAGTAAAGTAACTCCAAAGTTTAAAAGATCTCCTATTAAAATAGTGAATACAAAATGGGTAACAGGCATAAAAGAATATTATTGGCTTATTGTACGGGCGATACGGGTTACTCCCTTGGGATATATTTAGGAGTTCATATCTGTAACCTAGTTGGGAATATTATAGATGACTAGGTCGGGATAGTCGTACGCTAGGTGTGCACATTAGTGTAGTGGTGAGAATCTCAAGTGAGAGTTCGGAACTAATATGTACATAATAATTGCATCTTTGTAGTTTTAAATACTTGCTGAAACAAATATTTTTACAAATCGGGCTCTGACCCGTTTCTTGTATTTCTCTTCTCTTTTGCTATATATATATTATACCAGGTGTCCAGCCACAGGGTCACCGCCAGACTTAGACATGGATCATTCGACGAGCTACAACTATTGTGGAAGCTGTAGGTTATTGATATTATATGCCGCTATCTCTTTGTTATATTCCTCGTTCAGATCTTTCATTTAGGGCACGTGTCGCCCACTTTCAGATTAACTATTTCATGGATTTTATTTTTATTAGCATTTCCTTACTGTTGGATTTGAGTATTATGATACTTTGGTTTTGGATTTTGAACTGGAATGTTTTATCCAGTCTCATTTATTTCAGTATTTGATTCATGTTCAGGATTTATTCTTGTGGAATGGATTTAGCTTATATATTAAAGTAGGGAATTTATTAATGGACTAATTGAGTATAATATATCTGGGAAAATGTTTTGACACTTAGCTTAATTAATTATTAGGTGACTAATAATGGAAATTGTTTTCGACAGTGATGCTAAGAATGAACTAACCGGACACTTTGATTTTAATTTAATAAATGACTGATCATCCAGTATTTAATTAGGCAGGGTGTCACAGGTGGTTTCAGAGCATCAGGTTTTAGTGTCCTTTAGGATCTGTACAGCTTAACATGTTTTCTGCTTAGCGTCCTTTGATATAGAGCCCTATCTTTAGGACGGTTGCACTCTTATTTATATGTTTACATCTTCAGCTATTTGAGATTTAATAATAATTGTGGACTAATAGATCCCTTCTCATTTAAGATGCCTCCGAGAAGATCCCCGAGAAACAGGGATGTCCAGCCAGAGCAGCCAACAGTTCAGGCTCAGGGAATGATTAACGCAGCTACCGTTGTCACCATTGTTGCTCAGGCGGTAAATGCAGCTTTAGCAGTGGTGCAATAGGCCCCTCCCCAGGTATAGGCTGTGGCACCGGTTCCAGCATAGCTTCCTACTGCATGGGAGAGGGTCAGGGATGCTTTCCAGAGGGCACATCCTCCAAAGTTCTCAAGTGGTTCTGACATCATCATAGCGAGCCAATGGAAGAAAGATATCTAGAGGCATCTTCGCATGTGCGAGTGTCCCGACATTCAGAGGAAGTTACTAACTTCCCACAAGCTAGTGGGGGCCGCTTTGCAGTGATGGGAGTCCACTACTACCTTGGAGGAGAGTGATAGCATGTCTATTCAGAGCTTTTGAGTGCGGTTCGATTGTAAATATTTTCCTTCGCCGTGCAGACAGAGATGAGGCAGAGACTATTGAATTTGAAGTAGGAGGGTATGATAGTGGAAGAATATGAGGAGGAATTCATGAGGCTATTTACTATAGTACCCGATGAGGCACCTACTTAAGAGAAAAAGATTATGTTATTTATGGATGGATTGACCTGAAGGATTCGTCAGCACCTTATAGGTAATTTGTCATTGGGTGCTTTCACTGATGTACTCAATGCCGCTCTGTTGCATTGCCAGGACCATCGCTTCAATCATCAGGGGAGCAAACGAGCAGGGGAGTCTAGCCAGCAGGGCCGGACTAGAGGTAGCAGTGCTAGTGGGGCACCATCAGCTCAGGGGCAGGTCTGTCAGGGTGAGCAGAGTTCCCACCAGGGGGACCCTGCTAAGAGATTTCGATCTGGAGATTCTAGGTAGGGATATGGGGGCTATAGATAGGGTCAACAGGGCCAGTCTAGTCAGCATGGTCAACAGGGCCATCAGGGTCAGCAGCAGGGCCAGTAGGGGGGCGGCAATGGTTAGTAGGGCTGAGGCCAATAGGGGCAGAGGGGAGGTAACTACAGCGGTAGGTGTCTTTCTTGTGGCAAGACTGGCCATAGAAAGCAGGATTACCCCGGCAAGGGCAGGTTTCCCCAACAACAGGGTGCCCAACAGGTACCCCAGAGACCAATCTTTCTCGCCACCCTACCATCACCAGCCCAGGCCCCAGCTTTGCCAGCACCCTCGATTCAGCAGGGACAGTTACAATATGGACGTGTTTATAACGTCCATCAGGCAGCACCGCATCAGGCACCACCCATGATTGAGGGTATGTTTCCTATCCATCGCATTATGGGGCATGTTTTATTTGATACTGGGGCATCACACTATTTTATATCCACTAGCTTTGCATGGTCCATGGGGTTGTTAGCCATAGCAGAGAGTACAGTGACTAGTGTAGACTCGCCGTTGGGTGGTCTATGATTTTCTTTATATGCCGAGGGGTAGGGATAGATATTGGGAGTTTAATTTTGCTTGCCGACATGTTAGTCCTAAATATGAAAGAGCATGACGCCATCATTGGCATGAATTGGCTTGCATCTTATAGAGCCATGATAGACTGTTATAGTAGGACTATTATTTTTACGATACCGGGCTAGGAGATGTTTCTAGTAGCGATGCCTCATTCTAAGGGAGGATCATCCACCCACTTATATTACATAGATGAGGAGACCTATAAGGAGGTGGTGATTCCTCTTGACTCGATTCCTGTTGTTTGAGAGTTTTCCGACATGTTTTCGGAGATACCGGGACTATGGCTTAGTCGAGAGATAGAGTTTGTTATAGATTTGATGCCGGGCACCCGACTGATAGCCCGCGCATCGTACCGTATGGCTCCAGCTGAGATGAGGGAGTTACGAGATCAGATTGGGCAGTTGTTGGGTCAGAGCTTCATCCATAGGAGTACCTCACCTTGGGGTGATCCCGTTCTATTTATGAATAAGAGGGATGGTTCGTTAAGGTTGTGTGTGGACTACCGAGAGTTGAACAAATTCATAATACGGAATAAATATTCGTTGCCCTAAATTGATGACTTGTTCGACCAGTTAAGAGGAGCGCCTTCTTCTCAAAGATAGATTTGAGATCGGGATACCATCAGATACGGATTAGGGAGCAGTATGTGTCGAAGACTGCTTTCTTGATGAGATATGGGTCCTATTAGTTCAGAGTCATGCCGTTGGGCTGAAAAATGCCCAAGGAGTATTCATGGACTTGATGAACCTCAGTCATGACATTTGGGCTGACAAATACCCAAGGAGTATTCATGGACTTGATGAACCGAGTGTTCAGAGAGTTCTTAGACCAGTTTGTCATCGTCTTCATAGATGACATACTGATTTACTCACAGACTGAGGAGGAGCATGCTGAGCACTTGAGACGGGTTCTTATGACTCTACGAGAGCATCAGCTGTATGCCAAGTATGAAAAATGCGGATTATGGTTACGGGAGGTACAGTTTCTAGGGCACGTTGTGTCAGAATTAGGGATATCAGTGGACCCGAGCAAAGTGTTAGCAGTGAGGGAGTGGGGACAGCCCACGCCACCGATGGAGGTGCGTAGCTTCTTGGGGTTAGCAGGATATTACAGGAGATTCATCAGGGGGTTCTCGAAGATTGCGAGCCCATTGACAAATTTAACGTGCAAAAGGGTGAAGTTCATTTGGGACGATGCTTGCCTGTAGATTTTGATGAGCTAAAGGATAAGCTGACATCAGCGCCAATTCTTGCTTTACCCAGGCCATGAGTGGAGTACTTGGTGTACACTGGCGCCTCTCTACAGGGACCTGGTGGAGTACTTCAGCAGGAGGAACAGGCTATAGCTTATGCCTCCCATAAGCTTAAGCCTCACGAGAGGAATTACCCCACCCACGACTTGGTGTTAGCAGCAGTCGTGTTTGCCCTACGGATTTGGAGACACTACTTGTTGGGGGAGAAATTCTGCCTCTTGACAGACCACAAGTCACTGCAATACTTGTTCACTCAGAGGGAGTTGAACATGCATCAGCGCAGATGGCTGGAGTTTGTGAAAGATTACCAGTTTGAGATATAGTACCACCCGAGGAAGGCCAGTGTAGTTGCTGATGCGTTGAGACGTAGGCCAGTAGGTGAGGTCGCAGAAGTGTGGAAGGCGAAGTGGAAAGAATTGGGACATCAGGAAGTAGTGGCTCGATCCTTTATGTCCGTTATGACAGTCACTCCAGAGATTGTTACGAGAGTGATCCAAGACCAGGCCGTTGATTCGTTTTGCTAGGATCAAATTATACGGCTCTTAGCGGAGGGCACAGAGTCCTACTCAGTGAGCTCAGATGGGGGACTACGATTTAATGGGAGATTAGTGTCCCCGAAAGGAGAGCATTTACGTCATGCAGTGATGACACAGTCTCATGGATCCAGATTTGCAGTACATCCTAGAGGGGATCAAATGTTCCAGGATATGAGGCGACAGTACTGGTGGAGTGGGATGAAGAAGGACATTGCAGAGTTTGTGTCCAAGTGTGCCACCTGTTAACTGGTAAAGTTGGATCGCCCGAGGCCGCCAGGGTTACTTCAGTCACTGGAGATACCCACGTGGAAATGGGAGAGCATTTCCATGGATTTCATTATTGGGCTGCCTATTTCATAGCGGGGTCACAATTCTATATGGGTGGTGGTGGATCGGTTGACAAAGATAGCTCATTTTTTGCCGGTGCCTATGGATTACACTATAGGACATGCTGCTCGAATATTTATTGCCGAGATAGTGAGATTGCATGGGGTATCCTTGAACATCGTGTCTGACAGAGACAAGACTTTTGTATCGCGCTTCTGGGAGAGATTTCAAGAGGCTATGGGTACTGAACTGCGGTTAAGTACGGCTTATCACCCACAGGCAGATGGTCAGACTGAGCATACTAATCAGATGCTGGAGGATATGTAGCGCATGTGTGCCCTTGACTTTGGAGGGAGTTAGGAGCCATATCTTCCACTAGTGGAGTTCGCTTATAATAACTCCTATACATTTATGATCGACATGGACCCATTCGAGGCTTTGTATGGAAGACCTTGTCGTTCTCCTACTTGTTGGCTAGATGTGGGTGACAACAAGTTACTCGGGCCAGAGGTAATTCAGGAAACGTCAGCCAAGGTTGAGATGATCAAGAATCGTATTCGGATAGCCCAGGAGGATACACAGAAAACTACGCCGATGCAAAGATGTTCTTCAGGGAGTTCAACGTGGGGGATGAAGTATTGTTACGGGTGTCTCCTATGAAAGGGGTGATGAGGTTCCGAAAAAAGGGAAAATTGGCTCTGAGATACGTAGGACCATTTCCCATTATCGAGAGGATCGGACCGGTGGCATATAGATTTGGGTTGCCAGAGCACTTGCACCGTGTTCGCGATGTATTCCACATCTCATCATTGAGGCGGTTTCTTAGGGATGAGTTGGAACACACCCACATTGCGATTGAGACGATTGATTTAGAGCCCGACAATTCATATGAGGAGAGGCCTGTGGCTATCCTAGACCATAGCGAGAGGAAATTGAGGTCAAAGGTAGTTCCACTAGTGAGGGTTCAGTGGGAGCATCATAACATAGATGAGTCTACATAGGAGCGAGAGGAGGATATGCGCGAGAAATATCCAGACTTATTCCTACCAGGTATGGTTTACTTTTCGAATTTCAGGGCGAAATTCCATTATTGGGGGGGGGGGGGGGGGAAGTATGTAATACCCCGCATTTTAATGATATTTAAATAATTATGAGATTAATTATTATTGTTGGATTAATTAAATTAAAAGGATCGAGAAATTTAATTATTGATTAATCTGAATTTAAAATAATTATTAACTAGCATGCCAAGGGTTAATACTTATTGATAGAAGTCATTGATTATTGCTGTGGGTATATGTAAAATGGAATTATATAATTTGATAAATTGTCGAGAGTGAGAAATACGACAATTGGTAATTAAAGTCAGATGCGCGTGTGAGTCGTGTTAGGACTAATTAATGGGAATAAAAAGAGAATTTATTTTTATTAACTCGTATGTCCATTTTGAGTGCACCGTTGAGTCCGAAAGGGTCGAGATAGTCAGAATAGTGTACTCGGAAGTTTAGTTTGGGTCCCGGGGTAATCTTAGACCTAACCAGCGTCCCGGGAGGGCGTTTTGGTAAATCCAATTTTGGGGCTAATTAATGGACGAAAATTAGAGTTCTTTAATATCCCTTACGTAGTTCCAGTTAGGGTTTTATCTGCAAAAGAAAAGAGAGAGTCCTAGAGGAAGGAGAAGAAAAGTTTCCAAGGAGTTGCAAGGCCAAACCCAGTTATCTTTCACCGAAAACATCATCAACGCGTAGATCGGAGAGAGTAGAACGCGTCTATACCAATTTCAAGCGACGAATCAGGCAAGTGTTTATTACTTTCTTTCCTTTAGCAATACTCATGTTCATGTTAGTATAGGATTGAAATACTTATGTATTAGTAATAAAAGTGATGAAAATTGGAGATTTGATATACATGAATTCAATCTGAGATTGATTTAGGTTGGAATATTGATGTATGTAGATTAGAAATCACATTTAGATGATTTTTTTGTCATGAACAAATCTGGAAATTCATGTTCTTGGATGATAATTGGAAGAATTAGGGTTTTATTAAATTAATTTGGAATTCCAGATTTCATTGATGATTAGAAATGAATTTATGATGTTATATTAGTGGAAATCATACATACATGTTAGGAAATTGATTTAGTATGATTGGTCGGTGTTTGGGGAAGGATTCATAGAGGTTATAGTTGTTAAATTGGTGAAGAGAACGTTTTTGGGCTAATCTGCATCGAAAAGGGTAGCGGCCCGAACCTCCTTTCATAAAAGGTCTAGACCCTTTTTCAGGAAAAGGTCCGAATTGTTTTAATTAAAAAGGTTCGGACGTTTGTTTTAAAAAGGGTTCGGATCGCTTCCTAGTGGGTCCGGACCGCCCTCTAAAATTTTCCAGAATTTATTTGTGGACCCTTAAGATGCCATTCGGGACTTGTAATGTGGGAATCCTAATGTAGTACACTTAGATTTGAAGTGATGATATATTATAACAAGTACGATTTAAAACTTGGGCATAAGGGGGATGAATGACCCTTAGAAAATCAGGAGGGGGAATCATAATCAGATTATTAATATGTTGAGAGTATTAAGTGAAAGTAATATGACAAATATGACATAATACTTAGTTGTGGGAATACCTTGAAATTTTAGTAGGTTGTGTATACCTATGTGTTGATTTATTGTGTGTATAGCATACCTACGCTTCTTGCTATCGGGCGGAGGTTTGGCGCAGTGGACAGTCTTATCCTGGGTGACCCGATGGGGGGATATTGACTTGTACCCAGAGCATATGAACTTGGATACGTGCTATCTGTTACGTATGATATTTTTTACGATTGAATGGGAGCGTAGGTGTGTGTGTGACCCATTTAGCTGGTGAGTATGCTCACCTCCAATATTTGTGTTTTGAGATTTAAGGTTCGTGAGAGACGCCAAACCAATTGTCCTTTATGCAGCGTGCGATGCACCGGGACACGATAGCAGAGTGTGCATTGCGCCAAGTGGTCCTAACCAAGGGGCGCATGTTTTATATACATATATATATATAGGGATGATGTGACTATACGTATGTATATATATAACAATATACTTGAGAATGAATGATTCTAATGTGTGAAATTAGAAAATGTGTAAATATGGATAAGTAAGGTAACCCCTGAGGATAAAGATTTCCAATTAAAATAGTGAATATAAAATGGGTAACAGGCATAAAAGAATATTATTGGCTTATTGTACAAGCGATACGGGTTACTCCCTTGCTATTTATTTAGGAGTTCATATATGTAACCTAGTTGGGAATATTATAGATGACTAAGTCGGGGTAGACGTATGCTAGGTGTGCACATTAGTGGAGTTGTGAGAATCTCAAGTGAGAATTCGAAACTAACATGTACATAATAATTGCATCTTTGTAGCTTTAAATACTTGCTGAAACAAATATTTTTACAAATCAGGCTCTGACCCATTTCCTGTATTTCTCTTCTCTTTTGCTATATATATATATATATATATATATATATACCAGGTGTCTAGCCATAGGGTCACCGACAGACTTAGACGTGGATTATTCAACGAGTTTCAGCTATTGTGGAAGCTGTAGGTTATTGATATTAGACGCTTCTATCTCTTTGTTCTATTCCTAGTTCATATCTTTCATTTAGGGCATGTGTCGCCCACTTCCAGATAAACTTTTTCAGAGATTTTATTTTTATTAGCATATCCTTACTGTTGGATTTGCGTATTATGATACTTTGGTTTTAGACTTTGAACTGGAATGTTTTATCCAGTCTCATTTATTTCAATATTTGATTCATGTTCAGGATTTATTCTTGTTGAATGGATTTAGCTTATATATTAAAGCAGGGAATTTATTAATGGACTAATTGAGTATAATATATTTGGGAAAATGTTTTGACACTTAACTTAATTAGTTATTAGGTGACTAATAATGGAAAATATTTTCGACAGTGATGCTAAGAATGAACCAACCGGACACTTTGATTTTAATTTAATAAAGGACTGATCACCCGGTATTTAATTAGGCGGGGTGTCACACTGGAGTGACGTTTGCCTGCCTAAGTTGGAAGGTGGCCTTGGTATAAAAAACTCCCATGACTGGAAGGTTGCGGCTATGTTCAAACATTTATGGAATATCTGCAGCAAGAAAGATAACCTTTGGGTCAAATGGTAACACACCTACAAGTTGAAAGGAAGAAGCTTATGGCACATCCTTATCCATGCTGATGTGTCTTGGACTTGGAAGAAATTAATGAAACTTAGGTACAAATTTAGACCACTGCTCAAATCTATTGTTAGGAATGGGAATAACACCTTCATCTGGCAGGATAACTAGCACCCTAGTGGACCTATTTGGATGAAGTATGGGGAGAGGACCATATATGATGCGGCTAGCAACCATAAAGCAAAAGTTTTTGATTTCATTCTGCATGGGAATTGGGCTTGTCCCTCTATAATCACTTGGGAACTCAATGAGATAAAGAATGATGACTTACCCCTCATAAACCCTAATGTGGAGGATAGGGTCATTTGGTTACCTATGGCAAATGGACTCTTCTCCATCAATTCTGCTTGGAATACCATTAGGCACTAACCAAACCCTCCTACCTGGGCTCCAATTATATGGAACAGTAGCAATGTATCGAAATGCACTTTCATTCTATGGCTGGTTTGTAAGGATGCACTCAATACCAAGGACAAGATCATGGCTTAGGGGTATCTCCCAGGACAACATCTGTGTGCTATATGGGAATGCACCAGAGAGTCGTGATCACCTCTTCTTCAATTGTAGCTTTTCTAATGGAGTCTGCGAGGATCTAAAATACAACAACGCTTACAACCTTGAGGCCACCACCTGGGACGAGATCATCGTAGATGCCACATATAATTTTATTGGAAAAGACCTCACTCAAAAGGTCAAAAGGACATCTTTTGCTGCTGCGATCTACTGCATATGGATGGAGAGGAATAATCTTATTTTTAGGAACACTACGGCCAGCCAGACGAGCATTATGAATGATATATCCTTCTTTATCAATTGCAAATCACATACCTGGAAAATGTCTAGAAGAAACTTCAACAACTGGATGATATACATGAACTGGGTTCTTGATGATAGTGTTTTACTTTTTGAATTGTATTTGTAGTGAATGTTGAGTTTAGGATTGTTGTTTTCCTTCATACAAAGATTTGTTGTGTTTTTTGGAGGTGAGTTTCTTCTTCGTTTCACCCCCTAGGAGGGTATGCCCTCCTTTTCTTTTATATTTCTTTGTTCTATGATATTCTTAATTTACCAAAAAAATTAAACAAGTATTCAAATGGCTCCGTATGAGGCACTCTATGGTAGAAGGTGTCGTTCCCCTACATGTTGGGTAGAAGTTGGAGAAAGAAAATTATTGGGACCAGAATTAATTCAGATCATAACAGAGAAGATGAAATTGATACAAGACTGACTTCGAATCACTCAAAGCCGTCAAAAGAGTTATGTTGATAATGGCCGACGATAGTTGGAATTCCAAAGAGGAGATTATGTGTTCTTACGAGTATCACCAACAAAGGAAGTAATCTGATTTGGGAAGAAAGGGAAGTTGAGTCCAAGATACATAGGTCCTTTTGAAATCCTTGAATAGATAGGAGCTATTGCGTATAGAATAGCCTTACCCCCTGAACTCTCTAGTGTACATAATGTGTTTCATGTGTCAATGATGAAGAAATATGTCCCAGATCCAACGCATATCCTATGTCATGAATCTCTTCAAGTTAGAGAAGATTTAACCAACATTGAAAATCCAATAGAAATTTTGGACCATAAAGATCAAATATTTTGAACCAAGGTAATTCCACTCGTCAAAGTATTATGGAGTAATCATTCCATTGAAGAAGAAACATGGGAGCGGGAAGATGAAATAAAGGAGCGATATCCATACTTGTTTGAAAATTAATGTAAGTAAAGTTTGGGCACCAAACTTTTTATAAGGAGGTAGGATGTAATGACCCCACTTTTATATGTTCATATATAGTTTTAAATGTTGTATTATTTCATATGTGATATGGATAATGTTAATTTGTTATATTAGTCTAATCCTCCCTTCATAAATCATGAAATATCAAATTAGTTACAAACATAAAATTTTAAAGTTTTCGATAGGAATGTTCATATTAGAGACTAATTTTGACCATTATCATATAACAATTGACCTGAGGCAAAAACTAAAAATTTGTAGACATATGACCTCCTTCTTCATAAAAAGATGGTTTGGCCGACTTAAGCACTTTAAAATCATCTCCTTCTTCATCAAAAGGGATGAAATCAAAGTCTTATAGCATATCCTAAGCTAAATGATAAGTTTCGGAGTAGAAAATGTAATTTTGTGAAACGTTAGGGACTTGATTTTAAATAATGAAAGTTTCAGGGACTAAAATGAAAATATAAAAGGACAATTTTGTAAATAAAATATTTTCAAGGACCTCTAAGAAATATTGAAAATGTATGGTGTAAAATTACTAAAATACCCTTCATGTGTAAAATGACCCTTATACCCTTAATAACTTTACACCTCGTGCTTGGTTTTGACATCTCCAACGTACACGTGTCTCCTTTAAAGGAAAGGACAAAACATATGTCATGCAATTATAGAAAGTCAATACACGTGTCGTCGTTCGATGAATTAAGACTGTAAGACAGCTCTGTTACGCGATACGCTAACGCCGACTCACCAAAATGAATGTTTAGTCATCGAGACACGGTCATCACCCTGATAACTTTGAGAAACTATAAATAGAAGCCTTCGGATCAGTTCTTACACGAAATTCATTCCAAAGATCAAAAAGAAATAGTGAGAGAAAGTGTGAGGAAGTTTAAGAAGAAGTTTCGTCTTAAGATTAATGAGTGATCCAAGACTCTGTATCTGTAACTTCGGACTTCTGTTCTAGGTGAGTACTCTGACATTCCTTGTGCATTTTAATTATATGATATTATTCAAACTATATATATTTTGTGAAATGATTTTATTCTCAAAATACATCTGATACCGATGATTCATTATTTGTTATATGTGTATATCTCTATATATACATCTGATTTGAATTCTGAAAATATTGATTTGGCCTACGAAAACTTTTTTACTATGTTGGCCTTGACTACCGGTTGGAAATATTTGGGTGGTACCTTCCCAATTGGTTTATCGTTGGTGTGCCCTAAATAAGGCGTTGTTTCAGATATCATGATTTTCTGTCTGTGTTGTTGTCGGGTGGAAACATTTGGTAACACTATTTGTTTATCTGGGTATTAGAGCGTACATGGCCATCAAAATAAAATTGATATATTGATGTATTGCTCAATTATTTTATTTGTCCCGTTCTGAACTGTTTATTTTGCAAATATTTACTATCAATTACTTTATATATATCTATTATTGCAAATTCCTATCTCTAATATACATTCCTTCTCTTCTAAATTGAATTGTTATCAATTTTCTGAAAAAACCTGGAATGTTTGGAGATTGAATCTCATTCGTCTTTTAGTTTATGTTGTATAAATAACCATTTTTTAGGAAATAAGTAAACTCTTGGAGAGCACATACATGGATTATGTAGAAGATTTAGCTTTTAGAGCCCGCTTTGTTATTATGTTGGAGCATGTCTCTCTCTCTTGTAATAAGTTTTTAAATTTTGTCTTAAGTTGTAATTCATAGTTACTTTTAATGTAAATGAAGTTTCCTTTAGAAGCTCTCATGACTAATTCCTTTACTTTCAGTATTTTACGATTCAGAACCATGTTGTACTTATTTAAGGAAACAATTTAAGTCAGAATATATGTTGCCTTGGTGGCATGTCAAGACACTCGTTCCCTACTACTATTTTGGGTTGGGTTGTGACAGAGGTGGTATCAGAGCATAGGTCGTGACAACACATGTTGTCATTGGACATTCCCCAGTTAAGAGTTTTGTCCTTTGTATTGATAGCATCTCTACAAACCAGCCGTAGAATGAATGCGCATTTGGGAATGTTACTGTTGTTCCAAATAATCCTGGCCCAATCAGTTGTAGGTGGATGAAGTCTAATGGAGTTCCAGGAAGAATTGATGGTAAACAAACCATTTGCCATTGGCATCCACTTAACCATTGATTAAGCGAGTGAAATGTGTGTTCGTATAAGGACACAGTCGTTGTTTTGGTTTCACTGCGATAGTATAAACAAACCTAAATTACTACTACACTTGCGATACAAGTATAGCGGTAAGTCGGGTATCGAAAATCCACAGAGACGAGTTGCTAGAATTTATATGATTTAATACTCCTAAATAAAAGTGTAAAAGGTAAATTACAAACTAAAAAGGAAAAGATGCATAAAAGGGTAATGATTAATCTAGGCAAGGGAAAATAAAGCTAGACTAACAAAGCGAGTATCCCTCACCCGAGTTAATTAGTATAAAATGGTCACATAGGTCGACGAGTTATTACAAATGCATCTCGTTTCAACAGTTAATTGAATCAAGGGTTGTCACGCCCCTAAATCCGCATAAAAGCCTAATAAGATTTTGGCATCAACAAATACCCTGAAAATTATGCACGCAAGGTCGTAAGCACGGAACATACATGATATGCCCCATCAAATCTCCTATGCGTAATAACTAGGACAATGCACCCAAAATACACCCCTAAACACCATCACCAAAGCAAAGCAATATGTCAACCCGAAATGAGTTCAATCCGGCACAACCTAGACTAAATTAGCTAGAAAGCATGCTAAAAACGCGGTAAAGGAAAGCGGCAAATAAACGCGATAAATCTACACAAGAAAGCAACTAAATCAAAGCATGTAAATAAATCATGAAAATTAAACTACAACAATGGAAATAAAGGAAATGCAACCTGAATTAAATGGAAGGGAAGATGAATAGTCCAAATCACAAACCAAATTGTTGTCACACTAAATGAGGAAGAAAAATGAACTCTCACCCTCCAAACCCTAACCTAAACTATCTACCTTCTAATAATATCTAACCCTCTGATATTTACGACAAAAAATTCTTTATATAGTAAGTTACAAAAGAAATAAAGGAAAAAGAAAAGAAAATGAACCAATTGCAAAATATCTGGTATGATCGATCGATCGATCAAAGACCATCGATCGATCGATCAAAACCATCGATCAATCGATCAAATAAGTCCCATCCCACTGTCTCAATTCATAGGCTTAATCCAAAACTGCGGTCTATCGGGGGCCCAAGCCCGATCGACCGGCACTCTGTTTTTGGCAGCGTCCATGAAAAAGGGGAAATGGTTGCAAACGGAAACGGCCATATCTTCCTCATCCGAACTCTAAACGACGCGTTGTTTATGTCCACGCGATGCTAAATCGATGAACTATGTATCCATGCAATTTCCATGAGCTGAAAATGAAATTTGAATTGACTAAAATGCCCTTGAAGTAGCGTCCAATGATGGAACTTCTCTGAAATGCAACAGATCCTCACTTTTAGTGTTCCAATACCTACAAAAGCACAATTAACCCCTGCAAAGCATGTATATATCCAAATCCTAGGTTTTCTGGTTAATGAGCATAAATATAGGCATTAAGGACCGTAAAAGCGCTAGAATGCATAAAGATAACGGGCGGAAATATGCAATACTCGATACGAATCACACCCCCTAAATTAAACATTGCTAGTCCCTAATAATGAAACAAACAAAACCAATCCACAGAAGGCAGTACAAGACGTATATATGCATCGAAATATAAATGCACTTTCGTAGGGAGCACGGTTGCATTTAGCATATGCAATAAGCCGTTAAACCCCTAGGTTACCCTAGTGGACGAGTGTCATCTCGTGAGGGTTTTCAGGGATGATACCCACAAACATCACATGGTTTCCTCAAAATATGCCCAAACAAACATGCGACAAGCCCAATAATAACGAACAAGATTTCATACACATTATTAGCAAAGTGAATGAATTCACACGAAAGTCCAAATCACTAACATTAACGAATGCACATCATAGAATTGAAACTTTAAAATGTGGGAGGGGAGTGAGCACATGCAAAGTGTGATTTGGAGAAAAACTTATATAAACCGGATAAACATTAAAGCAAGCATACATTCAATCCTCATGGGCATTACACTCATCAAGTGAATTCACTCGAAACAGGGAGGTAACACACGAAACATGCGGGCATAAAGAATAAATATAAATGGAAACTAGGCCGCACACATGTCACAAATGAAGAATGCTATATATGAAATTAAAACTTGTAATCTCAATGAAAGATACCGCACATTAAAGGAGGCGAAATGTATTTTCACATATTATCAAAACTATTATGACTTTTGAATTACATCTACTTACGATCACATAGGACTTGTATAGGGTTGTAATGTAGGTTTGGCTAGGGTACGAAATGAAGGAATGTATGTACGGATTCAAAGTGTTTGAAATGAAAACTCGGGATAATGGGAAAATGCGGGCAATATCAAAATTGGAAAACAAGTTCCAAAAAGGCATTAAATATAATAATTGGAGAGTAATCAAAGCTTATTGAACATATACCACTTTCTCTTTATTTTCTTTTTGTTCTTTTTCTCACATTTTCTTTTGTTTTCTTTTTCTTTTTGCTTTCTCTTTTTCTTCACTTTTTCCACATCTCTCTTTTCTATACTTTTCATACTCTCATATGCCTAAATTGCAACCGACATCACAACAACATCATTCAATCCCAAGTAACATTCCAAACAAAGGTATGGAAAGTGTATGTATGGTTTAAAACTCCAATTCGGAGTTGGTTACGGGATTTTGGGTTATGAAATGAAAGGCTAATATTTAGGCTCAAAGGGGTTGACGAGGGTAAACATATAAGGTGAGGTTAAGGCTAATATGGGTGATATAACAAAGAGGGACTATGATCATTTTAAAAAGTTTACGCAATTCTCGAGTCAAAACAATATATGAAAATCATGCTCAAGTAACACATTTCATGTATGAACTCAAGTAATGAACGATCAATGAAAGAATAGTGAGAATACCGATGAATTCAACGTTTTCAAAGAGGAAAGAATAGTGTATAACACTCACAAATGACGAAAGGTACAAAGCTTACTCGGTGTAAGTATATACAATGAAACAAAAGATTACCGAGTTATAAAAATCTTAAACCAAATCAATAAAACAAGAAAAAGTGCATGTGCTCATGGGATTAAAGTTTAATTCATGAAGTTATTCATAATATCAATAATTGAGACAAAAGTCTAATAACTTCTAAAATTGAGAACATGCATCATTGGGTTGTCTATTGGATCGGGCAATTATTAAAATTTATCATCCGAAACAAAGGCAAAATGTCTAATAAAGGAGAAAAAAGAAAGAAGATATTTTTGAAATTTTCAATTTTTTCTAAGAAAGGCATACTAAGTAATTAACATGTGAGCAAAAACATGGACTAAATAAAGAAATGGATAGAATATCCCACACTCCCTAACTTAAAACCTGACATTGTCCTCAATGTGAATTAAGAACCAAGTTAAAGAGAGGAAAAGAGAGACATTACCCAAAATTGGAGCGATCCCCATAAGAACAAGTCCAAAGAATCTACAAAACAAGTTAGTACCGAGCATAGAAAAAAGAAATAACAAATAGTTAACTAATTACACTAGACTAAATTAAAAAGGAAAGAAAGAAAGAAAAAGCTAACTATATACAACCTACTATTTAGGCTTCACATTGTACACTAGAAGTCTAAATAGCTGAGGGTCCATCGTAAAAATGATTTGACTTTGGAGGATAACTGGTGTACCCTCACACTCAAGCATGCCCTCCGAAAAATATGAATTCCGTTTGAAAAATGGAAGGCATGTGTAAGGCAGAAGAAAGGAACCATCCCTAATTAAAATTTTTGGCGAGAGGATGGGGGATTTGGATTGAACGGGTGACAAAAACATGCGGGGACCGAGAAAAGTAGAATATCCTCCCAATGATTTTGAAATTGGAATGGGAGGTGGCGCACACAAAGGCAAAGATGCGATTTTGGAAGGCGACTCAAGCCAGTACTCCTCATCGGCGAAAAGGTTTAAAACATTAAAGTTTGAAACTGAATCATCGGGTACTTGTGATGGTGTGATAACAGAAAATGAAAATGAGGAGGAATGAAATTCAAACTCATGAGATGAATCATCATCGCATGAATATTGAGGTTCGAAGGAAATAAGATCATTTTCAATGAAATGTTCTTCTTTGGGGGCCAAAGAAGAAATCATTTCATTGCAAATAGATATTACGTCATTTTCATCCTCACTTTCAATATCTATTACGCAATGGGCAAAAGTCAAGAATGGTTTGTTCCAAAGTAGGCACAAAGTACTCATTTGGTTCAAAACATTCCTCCACTTCGAAAGTCTCGGAAGCAAAATCGTCGTCGGACTAAAATAATAAACCCAACTCATGTTCCCACAAACGATTTTCTTCCCGATAACGATTTTCAATTTTCTCATTCTCAATCATACGCAAGCCCTCACTGAATGTCATAGGTCGAGGTGCGGATACATGAAAATGGGAATTTTGAAAATTACCATCGGACTTAAAACGAAAACTCATTATTATAAGAATTTCAAAAACTATTGCAATTCGTTTCAAAATTCCTATTATAAGGAGGTAAAGGCCCAAAATCATTATCATCATCATCGAAATTCCAATAACCTAAAATTTGACTTTCGTTATACTCGCCCAAAGTCATATTTGAATTTGTAATTTTTTGGGACTCCAAGTTGTGACACCCCGACTAATTAAATACTGGGTAGCTACTCCTTTATTAAATTAATTCAAAATGCCAAGTTGGCCCAGTTAATAGCATCACTATCGAAAACATTTTAATGATTACTAACCACCACTTATTTAAAAAGTAAGTGCCAAATTTTAATTAAAATCTGATTAACATGCAACAAGTGTAATAATGAATAATAACACCATTCACCATACTGAAGTAAATGGAATAACCATCACATAAAGTAAATAAAGTCTGGAGGAAAACTCCTCACTACAATCCCACAACTGAAATAAGTAAACCGAAAACTAAAACAGTACATGCCAAAGTCTGAAAACTGTAATGGAAATGTAACTCTAATAGAAATGGGCAACATGCCCTACAACTGATAGATGATAAATCTGGAATCCAAGTGATAGAAGCGTCTACAAGCAAATCCCTGTAGCTTCCACAAACAGCTACAGCTCGTCACCTGAATGAATGTCCTATGCATGGTGTCCTTGTGGCTGGGCACCTAAAATGGTTTTACAAAAAAAATAGATTTGAAAAGCAAACGGGTCAGAGCCCGAATGTGGAGTTATATTTTAAAAACCTGCAAGTGCTTTAAAAACATTTAAAACATTAAATGCAAAGTACATGTTAGGACGTGCACTCACATGATATTCTCACCTCTCGTCTAACTGTGCACTCCTAACGTAAGTACCCATCTATAACGACACAAACCACTAGCTAAGTGACATCATATCTAACTAGACTATCATAGGTCCTACCCATATTACTCGGTTCTATTAACATTATAACGCTCGTAATTAAGTAGGGGTTTAACGTAAACTCAGATGGTCAATATGCAATATATATATCACTATCAGTGAACTCGTTATATTTCTCGAAACAATACCGTAGTTATATTCACAACAATAACATGAAGGTTCCCATTAATTAAGTGTATATTATTCACATCATAGATATACAATACAAGCACCCCGAGAACTAAGCTGCGGTTCACACATACTCTGCTATCCATCCCGGTACATCACGTACATAAGGATTACATATTCCGAATCTCTCAGGAATAGTTCACAGATACAACATCACAAATAATGGAGGCGAACACAGTCACATCACATGGGTCACGCACATACCTACGCTCCCACGATCAGCGGACTTATTAATATCCCAATAAGTCTTTCTATGACCTATGTTCATCAAGGTAACCAGTCTAAATCCGGAAAACACAAGGATTAGAGGGCCCTAAGCGAACGCAAACCTCCCGTGATAGCAAGTATGGTAGGTATGTCATACACACAATTTATATACCAATACTAAGTAAACACACGTCTTAGTAATCCCGTAGTTTAACCGTAGTACTATTCTCAATCTAGTACCAATATATAATTTACACACTTTATACGATTTCCGGTTTATAATCATACGCGCCATAATTTATTCTCACGTCGTAGTAGACACTCACGTCTCAACCCAAACCGTCCATCTAATTTAACTCTCGTATATAATTTCCTTCTCATAAATACCCAAAAGTCCCAATTCTATCATTACATCATCATCGGAACGTTATCTATATCCTCGAACAAGTTTACGGGACTCCAAAAATCGAAACAGTCCAAAAAGGCCCAAACTGTCAACTCGTTAGAAGTCTCGTTCGAACGAGACTGTTCGAACGAGATTCCTCTGTCAACTCGTTAGAAGTCTCGTTCGAACGAGGCTGTTCGAACGAGATTCCAGTTTGTTCGAACGAACTGTACCTTCTAACGAGATCTCGTTCGAACGAAGTTATCGAACGAGGCTCCCTTTCATTAGAACGACTGGTCAATTCGTTAGAAGCTCGTTCGAACGAGTTCGTTCGAACGACCTAGGCAGGGGCTTCTAACGACCTACCAGATTCGTCCCAGATTTTCCTAAAACTCGTTTTTTCACCATTTTTACTCCTCAAATCTCTTCTAAAATTCGTTCCAACAATGTATTAAGTTCTCTAATCATCCTCAAACATGCTAAGGTGATATACTAACATCTTTTAAGGGTTTAATACATTCTAAACATCATTAAATCACAAGTTTCTACATTTTTCCCCAATTTTCTTCAAGAACATAAATCCTAGATTTTTCTCATCATAATTTCCCAGATTTTAATCCGTTTTTACATCACATAAATATGAAATCTCTGAATTCAATCTTCAAACAATGTTTCTACATGCAAACCTATCCCAAAATTAAATAATAACTTCCAATTTCATGGGTTTTCTTTTAACTCTTATATAAGATTGATTATCAAGGTTTCTAACATGGAAGAAGCATTCACTGCATAAGGAATGTAATTTAAATCACTTGCCTTGATTTGATTTCTGATTTTGATGTTGGTTTGGTGAAGATTTCTGCAGAATTTCTTCTCTCCAAGCTTCTTCTCCAATGGTGGCTTAAGGTGGCTAGGGTTTGATTTGGGGAACTTAGAAAACTCTTCTAATAACCTACGTAGCCTTCTAGGTTAATATGGGTTGGTTAGGGGCTTAGTGGGTCAAATCCACATCAAATGTAATTAACCAATTTTCGTCACTTTTAATTTCCCAAAATACGAAATTACCAAAATACCCTTTATGATGTCGGTATGGCCTAAAAATACCCCGGAATCCAAACTAAACCCCCGGCTAGTGTTTTCTGACTATCTCGACCCTTCCGGACGCGTTGGCGCACTCAAAATGACCATACGGTTTATAGATTTTAAATTCACTTTTATAGTCAAAATATTACACCGTGACGCGGCGGTCCCACGCGTCTCAACAAAATTTCTAAAATGCCGTATATAAATCTCACGACAAATTTTATAATTCCAAATTCATATATAAAAACATGTATGCACATAATCAAATACCAACTCGCATCTCATTAGTATTTATAACCCGGATTAATTTCCAATTAATACGCATTTAATTAATTAATCCCAAAAATAAATATAGCCAAAAGTACGGGGTATTACACAAGTATTCACCGAAAGTCATAGGATTACGAGTATTTTGAGAATTATAACAATGATTACCGAAAGAATTGGAATAAGACATGCTTACCCCAAAAATGGCTCGAAGTGGCGAATTCCACAAAGTAAATGCGCGCGAGAGAAATTGAAAGAAAGTAAGTGAAAATTTGAATTTCTCGTGAATTCCACAAAGTAAATGCGCACGATCGATCGGGGGCCCAAGCCCGATCGACCGACACTCTGTTTTTGGCAGCCCTTTGGTCCATGAAGGGGGGGAAATAGTTGCAAACGAAAACGGCCATATCTTCTTCATCCGAACTCCAAACGACTCGCTATTTACGGCCACACGAGGTTAACTCGATGAACTACGTATTCATGGAATTTCCATGAGCTGGAAAATAAATGTGAATTGACTAAAATGCCCTTGAAGTAGCATCTAGCGACATAACTTCTCTGAAATGCAACGGATCCTCACTTTTAGTGTTCCAATACCTATAAAGGCACAATTAACCCCTGTAAAGCATGTATATATCCAAATCCAAGGGTGTCTAGTTAATGAGCATAAATATAGGCATTAAGGACCATAAAAGCGCTAGAATGCATAAAGATAACAGGTGGAAATATGCAATATTCGATACGAATCAACCATATCGTCAATATTGATGTTGATGCTTGGGAGGGCAGCATTTTTTATCTCATTTAGCTCCCACGAGACAATGGTAGTCCAGGACCAATTTCCATTCAAAATGTAGTCTGCAACTTTTTTTTTGGTAACTAGATGAATTAAAAGAACAAGGATATACACAGGAGACAAATGTCCCAAGCCAAGAGGCTAAAACATAGGAGTGGGGCATACCCCACTCCCTGCAACTTTGGCCTTGTGGTTACTTACTGCATCATATATGGTTCGCTTGCCGTATCGCGTCCAAAGCATGCCCCTTGGGTGCCAATGATCATGCGAGAAGAAGGAGTTTGGGCCATTTCCAATTATTAATTTGGTTAGAGGACGAAATTTACTTCTGAGTTTCATCAGTTTGTTCGATGTCCAGGACGCATCAGCCGGTTTATGTATATGCGATAGGCTTCTACCTTTCAATTTGTAGATATTTCACCATTTGACCCATAGCATGACTTTCTTGTTACATAGATTCCACAAATGCTTAAAAAATATGGCTTTGTTCCACACGTGTATCTTTTATACCAAAGCCACCTTCCCTTTTTGGGCAACAAACATCACTCCATTTCACTTTTGCACCAATTTGCTTCATGTTCGAACCAGACCACATGAATCTTCTTAACTTGGTATCAATATCTTCAATGGTTCTTTTAGGTAGTATAAAAATGTTGTCCCAATAGATTTGCATGCTGAAAAGAACATAAGTGATGAGGTTAAGCCTGTCGACATAACTCAAAAATCTATTATTCCAACTCGTGACTCTATTAGTGATTTTGTCAATAAGAGGAAGACAGGAAACATGTGTGACACCCCGCCTAATTAAATACCTGGCGATCACTCCTTTATTAAATTAAAATCAAGGTGAACAGTTGGTTCGTTCTTAGCATCACTGTCGCAAATGAAAAACCTTTCCAATTTAAACACCCTAATTAATTAAGCTAGGTGTCAAAACCATTTTCAACATTACCTTTCAAAATTTATTTCGAAAACAAGATTTAATTATTTACAACAATTTAATATATAACGAATCACACCACAATAATCCAGGAACATATAATCCAAATAATTTAAACATTCGACATTTTAATCCCAACATAAAAAATTTTAAGTAAAACATCCAAACCATAATAAATCCCAAAGTATCAAGACTACAATAACTGAATCACAATGTCCCAATAAAACAGCTGAATAGTGGAAAGGGCGACACATGCCCCAATAACTGAGAATGATAGAAGTGGAATCAAGTAAATGAAATCGTCTAATCAAGTGGCCTGCAACTCCCACCTAAGCTGCAGCACGTTCCTTCCAAGGGATCCTAAGCAAGATGCCCCTGTGGCTGGGCACCTGTAATATATACATATATAT